>JAVQMG010000114.1:7757500-10735833 GCA_032878915.1 Castanopsis chinensis
ATCCATCTCAGGCTTCAACTTATCTAGTGCTTCACTAAGTTCTATTTCTGCCCATAAATCTAGCCAGTCAGGTCTGTCACAAAAGACAGAGAGAGATGAAATCTTCTGCAGATTCCCATCTTCCTGAAAGGAAAGCAAGATTCCAGAATGTTCTACCAGAGACCTGACTCGTTTATCAAAAGATATCATCAAGTCAACAAGATGGAGCCATGAAATCCTTGCCTGTGACCAAATACCAGTGGCACTCTCTTCATCCAGTTGACCAGCATAAACAGGGAATATCTCTTTTGCCAAGTACGTTGATAAGGAGGTTACCATTGCTGAAATCCATTCTTCTCTGCAACTGTACCCTACTAGCATTGCTTCATCAACCAGTGGTTGCAATAACTCATCCATAGAGTCAACATAGTCCTTAGTGATCTTATATACAAGAGCAAAAATGAATTCTGGCTTATCAACCCACTTTGAGAAATGGAGTTGGGATGCCAGTGATATGGGATTTACAAGCTCTTCAATAGCCCAAAGAGGCTGGCGCAAAGCAACTTCCCGGTTAAAGCCCTCTAGTTGCCGGGATTTCCTTTGACTCTGCAACTCCTGCAGTCTGCACAAGGCGAGAAAGTTTTCACAGTACTGGTGTTTGAGGTCCCCTTGCATTGTGAAAAGTGGATTTGGGACTTCAGCTGATTTTCTATCTGGGTTTGAGGAAGTCAAGGTAGAAAGGGGAGGAGGCCATCCAAGGGATGCAAGAAGGGCCCGATGATCTGCAATTGCCTGGGGTCGTAAAACGGCTAGAGCTCGATCTACTCTGTGATCTACTGCTGACACAAGACGTGCCCATTTAGGGCGTGTCTTTGTAACTGATGTTAAAACTTCTTCTGTCATTTTAAGGGTTTTGATAGCAAGCAGGCGCATTTCCTACAACAATTGAGATTGAAGAAACGTATTAATAATAACTTAAGAAAACTACATTTGTAAAACAATCAGTTCACAGTCAACAACCCCCAACCCCCCAAAAAATAAAAGAAGAAGGAAAAAAGGGATACTCACATCTGAATTCTGTGTGGAAGAATGCTTCTTTAGGTTTTTGTTCATAACAGAAGATACAGCATCTTCAATATCACCAACCAATGTGTCAAGCTTTAGTGCCGTCTCTGAAAGATAAAATAGATTTTTGAGAAAAGAGAATTTTTATCACACAAATTAAACATAGTAGGTGTTACAAAAAGATATTGTTCACCTTTAAAAAGGAAAACTAGAGTGAAAACGAAAAATAAACACAAACCAAAAAAGACCAGGAAAGCCAATCAAATGGCAGCACAGTGATACACATGCAAAAATGCAAGTAGAAACACAAGCCCACTGTGCTATAAAACTGAATTCAGCATTATGGTTCTAGATTAGCAATTCCACATTTGCCTTAACAATAAAAAGCAGGACACCTCTCGATTTAAAAAAAAGGGGGGGAAAGGGGGGAGGGGGATAGGGTAAAACACCCACATGATTTTAACTTATAACCCTATGTTAATGGAGTTAGGCATGTTTGACAGGTGAATGTGGAAGAGTCACAAGCATTTAATCCCCACGATTTTGGACAGATGGATATGGCTAAATTGATTAAGTTTCTTAGTCATGCATGTTGCTTGCATCCATACAGATCCCAACATTAATACTATGTGATATCCAATGTGAGAATTATATGAAAGTATTGCATAGGTACCAGAAAAACAAAATAGGCTCTAGAAACATTTATAAACTGAAACTTGTCCTCCCAACACCAAAATGAGCAAATAAAAATGTAAACTAAAGGATACATTATTTTTACAACAACAAATGTTGAAACACAAACAAGATGAATCCGGAAAACACAATGTATGTTCCTATAGGGAGAAGAAAATGTAGGCAAATGCTGTGACATATCTAGAAAGAAGTGTAAGGAAACTCAAGATTGCAAGGACCTCACAGTGCCGAGCTTTACACATATAATCTAGGGGAAATGCAAAAACATCCACTAAATCTTGAGTTAAAATCAAACTTATCCCATGATCTTTTAAATTGATTTTTTTTATAGGTAAATAAGAAATTTTAATAGAATGAAGGAGGCACCTCCAGTACACAAGATGCGTACAGGAAATGCAGAATTATGACATATTACTAGAATCTAGGAAATCAAAAAAAGTGAAGCTCAAGTACAGGGGTGTTACAGGCTTACAGCCATCCAGTCAAACAAAGATTTTAATACAATCATCTTAAGCTCCGTTGTTGTGTGTTCTATTCCTTCAAAAGCCCAATTATTCCGTTCACACGAAATGATCCACATAAGGCACAAAGGAATGGCCTTCCAGCTGTTGCCACCCCTAAGTTTGCCAAACTGACCTGTCAAACAATCCAACAAGTCCACCACAGCAGGGCATAACCCATTGTATTGTACATCAAATAGGCACAAAACCAAAGACCATAATTCCCTAGAATACTCACAATGCAGCATAATATGATCCACATACTCTCCATTCTTCTCAAACAAAAAACATCAGTCTACAATAATAATCCCAGGCCTCTGAGGGTTATCTAAAGTCAGAATTGACCTTACGAGTTTAATTTGAAATTTTAAACTCCTAAGGTTAGGGAAATGATCAAATTGGCCCTCCTAACATACTTCCATTGGCTCAGTACACAAAAAATGTTATTATGTGCACCACACGTGATTTATTTTACTAAATTATACATGTTAAAATAAAATTCAATAAAAAACAATTCTAAAATTCATTGGATTTTTTCTTTATCTTCTTGGTCCATGATCTTCTTTTTCTTTTTCCTTTCTTTCTCCTATCCCTTAGGATTTCAGAAGTTGGCAATCGAACAATTACTCTAGCAAAGAGAAACAACAACAACAATTAGTTCCTTTGATGTTGGTCAGCATCAAAGTTGCTCCATAACTTGACCCATCTATATATTCTGAATTCTCACTCCAAACCCAACAACAGAGGAGCCAGTAGGGGCACAATTTCCTAGATTTCTTTAGAGATGTGTAGGGAGTCATGGTGTTGGTGTTGGTTGTGTGTGGTGGGTTTGGGTTAGCACTGCCAGTGAGAGGTATGACAGTTATGTGTCCACAAATGCGGCATTGTATACTAGGTTGCGGATTTTGTGTTGTGGACAGACTTTAATTAGATTGTCGGGCTTTGACTGGGTTCTCTAGATTGAGGGAGCTTTGACTGTGTCAGTTGCGGCGGCATGTTTGAGGATTTTTTATAGGTGATCTGGTGTACTCTGGGGAAGAGGATTTTGGGCATTATAGTGGTGGGGGTGCTGTGGATTATGGCAGTCTGCAGCCTATTCAAGGATTGTTTTGGTGTACTTTGGGGAGAGGATTTGGGTACAAGAGTGCTGCTGCTGCTGTAAAGTGGCAGTTCATGGATTTTGAGCAGCCAGCTTGGGTTGTTTGGCCATGGGTGAGAGATTCTGGGTGGCTGGCTTCAGGTTTTGGCATGAGTAAACACACTCAGGCCCCCGGCGATGGAAGAAGAAGATGATTGGGGGGGGGGGGCCTGGAGACAATTCAAGAATTCTATACCATATTCTAATTAAACTTTTACTTTCAAAAGAAATTTTTATTAAAATGAATCACGTACTCTGCATATGATAGCATTCTGCCCACTGATCCAAAGGAAATATGACGGAAGCAATAGAAAGTACAAACAGACAGATCCAAAGACAGTGTTTGGCAACATAGGGTTGCAGTTTAATGGAACTAGATTCCTCACTTATTGAATTTCCAAGATGAGGGCTTTAATTTTAATTCCAAGCCCAATTCCACACTGCCAAACACAGCATGTAAAGAATAAAATCCTCATTTCCAAACAACAGAATTAGTCAAAAAATTAATAATAATTTTTTTATTTTGATAAATAAGAAATGACTATATTGATAAAGCTACTTTATGCAAAAAGAGCACAAAGAAGGCAAAATGCACAAAGAAGAAAAGAGGAAAGAATAGAAAAGAAAAATAAATACAAGAAAGAAGAGAACTATGAAACAGAGGGAGGGAATCACTCGATGTGAGTCCCCAAGCCCAAGACCAGTCAAACAAAGAACTCACTAAAAGAAGCAAGCAGCTGGTCTTCCAAACCATCTACATCCTCAAATATCCGCCTATTATGCTCCCTCCATATACACCACGTTAAAGAAAAAAATTCTTTTCGATGAATGAGCAAACATTGTTACAAAGAAGAAACAATACATCAACAACAGTGCACAGAACACTTGTCTATGGAGCTGAATTACATCAGCAACAGCACACACTAGCTCATGACAATTCTCCAAATCAGAATACATTGCTCCCGAGGCACAACCCACGTTGTCCTTCCACACTTATATGTGACACAACAAACTAAAAGGCCAGCTTACATACAACAGAACTCAAACTCTTTCTTTTTATTATTCATAAGCTACACAAGTACCTGATGGGTCTTGAACCGACGACCTCACCTTCTACCTAGAACTTATAAGGGAAGGAGATGCCACTAGAGCTAAAGCTTACTAGCACAACAGACCTCAAACTCTTACCCTTCAATTCAGACTCTCCCCATGCCATGATTACTGAAAAACTATGAAATCCTTTCCACTACTATTTACTCTCCAACATCAAGAATACACACTCTATCTAAAAAGCAAAACATTCTGCATTTTACACTTTCATGAACCTTCTACAATGCATTTTCAAATGTTACACACACAAACATACATCTTCCCACTCACTACTCTCATTTTTGAATAATTCCATAACTCAAAATCACCAAAACACTTTTCTTACCACTGCATTCACGCACTACATTCTTCAATTTCCATATCTCAAAGCAATTTTCCAAAAAAAAGAAGGAAAGAAAGAAACTAACCTGCATAGATTCGAACCGTCTCCACCCTTGCCACCTCCTTCGCCAATGCTGGCAGCTCCTCCCCCAATATCTTCTCTGCCTTCCCATTTCCCTCTCCTCCTCCATCTATACGCAAATTTCACAACAAAATTTCACAAATTTCACCAAAGCCCTCAAAATTAAAGTACTCACCCCCTTTATAAAAAGGTTCCACTCATTATAAAAGCTCAAAATTTTATGATAATAATTGGGTTTTCTTATAAAAAAAATAAAAAAAAAAGAGATGCTAATACACTATTTTTCCCACTCTAACAAGGTCTCCAAAATATTAGACCAATAGAAACTAGGAATCACGGACACGGTACAGGTACGACACGGAGGTTTTCACACTAGTACAATGTGGATACGGCACTCCAAATGAAGTGTTCATGCTTCATAGAATTAAAACCCTAAACTCTTTGGACGGAAAAATGTCTTAAATGTGTCGAATCATCAATAATGATTAATTTTTCCTAACAACTTTGAGACTATTATTTTGTAACTTAATATCCTACATACTATATTGTTAACATTAACCACCTAATCTCTTGCACGAACACACGCCAAACAATCTCTATCTCTCTTAACCCGAAAATCAAAATTGAAAATTATATTACAACTTTACTTAACCACCATCCAAGATAAAGTAAATTTTAAAAGTAATTAAAATTTTGGCTAAAATGCAAATTGCATCTTTTACTGAAATTCATTTAAGTTCTCTAACTTTACATTCATACAATTGAATTTTTCACGTTTCAAATATATTGCATTCTGATTGCCATTTAAAAAATTATTATTTTCACATGAAAAAAAAATTTATAAATTTTTTATGTGAGAATTTTTTTTCATTAGTTTATTGCATACTTAACCAAAATTGTTTTTAATGGAATTAGACAGAAGGCCTAAATTAAATAAAATTTGAAACTTTTAGTCAAACTAAGAGGGTGCAATTTGCAGGCTAAAATTTTTAATTTCTTGTTTGTTAAATTTTATGCTTTCTAAACTAAGGTATTTGATTTAACCACTGATTAATTAGCTAATTCACCAAGTTAATATTCAATTCATCAAAATTTGAAATTCGAGTAAACATTTAAATATGAAATTATAATTGCAGAAATTTCACATATAAGAGAAATGCATGTAGAACCTGAAAAGGCAGAGGTAGGAGAGCAAGAAGAGGATCGGAGTCGGATCAATTTGGCGCTGAGATCGTCGAAAACGGCGTCGAATCGATCGGAGAAGGAAGCGTAGGCGACGAGGCTAGCTCCGAGGGTCCGGTTGAGGTCGGTTAGGGTCCGATCTAAGTCGGAGCACCGGGTGCGGAGCTCCGAGACGAGAGCCGGAGCTCCGGCGAGGTCGGTCCTGGCGCGAAACTTGTCGTTGAGGAATGAGAGCACCGAGGAAGAGAGCGTCTTCGATACTGGAAGCGTCTGGAACGAGTGTTCGTAATCCATATGGCATTTACGGATTTTGGTTCCGGGTGGGAAATTTGAACGGTGAGTGAGGGTATTTTGGGAAGTTTACATACGATTGTATGAGAGATAGCGAGTGTAATGGTGCTTTTGCTTTATGGAGGGAAGGGCAGAGTGAGAGTAAGACTTGGTTTGGACTCAGATTTGGGCTTTAATTAAAAAGAAAAACTAAGCCCAAAGCAAGTTGGGTTTATAAAAAACAATACTTCTCTCTCTCTCTCTCTCTCTCTCTCTCAATTTCTAGGGTTTAGGGTTTATCTCATTCTTCTTCAATGGCGTTTTCAACCTCCGCCAAATTTCGAATTACCCCTCCTCCTTGTCCTCCTCTTGGGTATTTCGAGAAGCTGAATTTGACTTCTGTTTCCTCCAAAGCGTTTTTCTTTGGACACAAAACGACAGCGTTTTACCCAAAGCTAAGAGCGAAGAGCATGGTGTTAAGAGTAGTGAACGAGAATGTGGATGGGATCGATTTGGGGACGACAAATTCAGCGATGGAAGGCGAGCTTCTGCGTGCGTTGAATATAGTGTTTGGTCCGAACCATCCGGGGGGCGTGAATCATACTCTGGTACGAGGGAATTGGAATTATGGGTTTTGTTTTTGTTTTGCCTTTTTTGGTAATGGGTTTGTCAAATTTTTTTTTTTTTTAAATTGGGATTTGTGACATTGAAAATTGAAATCGTGTTGAGAGAGAAAGGAAATATTTTTGAAAAAGTAGGGTAGTGCAGGTCTAATGATTAAAAAATTATTAAAAATATTTTTATTTATAATTTTAATATATTGTTTTATATACTTTTTTATATTATGCAAACATATATCAAAATTAAGAGTAATTATAAATACTAATTAAAACATGATATTCATAAATTAAATAATAACTATTAACTAAATAACTAAATCACCACAGACTCACAATCACAATGAATAATAATTATTAACAAAATAAAAAATCAATTTCAAGTCAAAACATTATCAGATTAGTGCTTATATAAAAAATAAAAAATAGAAATAAAAAAATCAGATCACACATGACAGAGACCTTGAAATGGGTTGGGTTTTGGTTTTGTGTTTTGGGTAATGGGTTTGTGAAAGATTTTACCTTTAGGAAATTGTGACATTGAAGTGGTGTTTAAGAGAAAGGGAATTAGAATTTAGAAATGGGGTGATGGGTTTTGTGTTATTGGTAATGGGTTTGATTCATGTGTGACAATTTATTTTCAGTTCGGTGGGTTGGATGTTTCACCATTGTCACTAGGTCTTGAAACACTAGGTGGTGTAATGACAAAGATCATCCCAAGAAATACTCCTCTGCCGACCTCCAAGTCAGAGGTGTTCTCCACAGCTGCAGATGGGCAGACTAGTGTTCAAATTAATGCTTTCATAGGAGAGAGAGAAGTCGCCCGGGACAACAGATATGTTTGCGGCTTCCATTTGGATATCCCACCTGCACCACGTGGGGTTCCTCAAATTGAAGTGAAGTTTTGCATTGATTCGAATGGTATGCTTTCGGTCACTGCGGTTGACAAGGGCACAGGGGAGAAGCATTGCATTCGCATTATATTGCCCAATGATTATGCGGTATGTTAAAATATATAGGGTTTGGATAAATGTTTGATCTTTATTTCAGTTTGTAGCATGAGGTCAAAAGATGATAAGGAACAAAGCTAAATGTGTCAAAATATGCAGATGCGAAGGATAGTTAATGAAGCTGAGAGGTTCGCAAAGGATTACAAGGAGAAGAGAGATGCCATTGACACAAAGAACCAAGCTGAATCTGTTGTCTACCAGACAGAGAAGCAGCTTAAGGAACTTGGAGAGATGAGGTTCCTGCCCCAGAGAAGGGGGTACAACTTTGTTTAGGGATGGCAATTTAACCTTCACCGCCCTTAATGGACGGGTTTTAGTGCTCCCCCTCCCCCCCCATCAAATAGGGCGGGGATGGGGTTAATATTTTCCCCCACCCTGTTTTTATTTAAATAATTTAAAAAATATTTTTATAAGTTTTTAGTAAGACATTCATATGTGTTTTTAGCATTTTAACTTTAAATTTATGATTTTTTTTATATCGTATTATTAAATTTATACTTATATGTTTTAATATGTACATTTTCTATACTTTTTAATTGTTGTGTTTAAATTGTTTTTGTATTTCTTATTACTTGAATTCTTGTATTATATTTTATAAAGCATTGAAGGACATTGCAATGGGTTTTAATTTTCAAAGAACTACGTAATATTGTCCTTTAATTCCATTAAGCAAGAACCAATTCAACACCATCTTTGCGTTGCTTGTAATAACTAATGAGATAATCTTGGAAATGAATGGCAAAACAAGACCGAAATGTTTTAATCTATTTCCCTCTATTTGGAAAACCGAACATAGGCTGCGTTTGTTTTGACTTCAAACTATTACAGGAAATCATTTTACAACTCACCATGTGTTTGGTTGCGCATAGAAAATACAATTTTCCGAAAAACCATTTCATTTGACCGTAAAAGAGAGGCTTTGACCACGGAAATGGTTTGAAGTGAAAATTTTCACTTCAAACCATTTCCGGACTCAGATGCGCAAAGAGAAAGAGAGAGAGAGAGAGAGAGATCGCGCCCCAACTCGCACCGGCGAGATCGTTCCTTCGCCATCGCCGATCTAAAACCATAAAACTATCGCCGATCGCGAAAAATCCTGAAACCATCGCCATCACCGATTGTGAAAAACGATGCCTCAACGTTGAAACCATGAAACCATCACCCATCGCCCATTGCCCATCGCGTAAAACCCAGTTGCCTCAAAACGAAAAACCCAGTCGCCGACAAGATCGAGCCTTCGTGATGCCTCCTCCACGCAATCTCGCCTCAACGTCGAACCCAGTCGCCTCTCTCTCTCTCTCTCTCTCTCTCTCTCTCTCTCTCTCTCTCTCTCTCTCTCTGACTAGATTTGATGAATTTGTTTTTTGGGTTTTGTTTGTGTTGTGTTTCTGTATTGAGAAATAATATTATCTGTTTGGAAGCCGAGAACATGTGAGAAAATGTGAGCAACAAGTAGAAAATGTATTTTCTATGGTATTTTCAAAAATACAACCAAACACTAAAAAATATTTTCCAAAGTATTTTTTAAAATACCATAAAACACCTAAAAATATTTTCCTTTCAAAAAAATTTTTTTACCTAAAAATATTTTACACTCGGAAAACATTTTACATCGAACCAAACACAGCCATAAAGTCAAATAATTCCCAGAAAACAAGGGTGGTATGTTTAGGCAAGCCCACAAGTAGGGAAGCATCCTAGCTACCAATCACTTCATTTGACCTTAGGAGGACTTGTGCTTATTAGCAATTGATTTAGGGAGAAGAGAAACTGAATAATGGTAAAGAGGAGACAAGTTGTCGTGGACAAGAGAGAGGGGAAGAGTTGTACCTGTATGCACGAGAGAGATAGACCTAGAAAAAAAATGAGAAAAGAAATAAGCACTTGATTTTAATTATTAGTGAAAAATGTGTTTTGGTCTTTAAACAATATGTCACCTAAGTAAAAATCATGTGCAAGTCATGTGATATTAATTTCTATATAACTTAACAGTAAAAATAATGTGGGGATGCAAAGTGTGATAATTGTGATAGTTTATGGTGCAAAGTGTGTATTCAAATAATTTAGGGTGCAAAGTATAATATAGTGTATAGTTTAGGATAGTAAGGTGTAATTTTCACCAAGTTTTAAAAAATTATATACATATATATATATATATATATATATATATATATATAATTTGGGTGTGGTGGGATGGGCACCCACGGGACCTGGTAGAAGTTCAACACAAGCCATCAAGGATGCCATTGCAACTCCCAATCAAGAAGTCATGCAACTAGGTCAATCCCTTTACAACCAACCAAGTACTCCTGGAACTAGGCCTAGACCTAGACCTAGCAATGAATCCAAGCCTTCATAATCATCAGGCAAGGAGCCTAAAGGAGATCTTATAGATGCAATTTCAACGAGAGCAATTGAGATAGCAAAATTTTGATATTTTTTGCCATCCTTTTCTTCCTTTCTAATGTGCATAAGAATTGATTTTGTAGGATCAGATTTGGTTGTTGTTCGGTAAACAATTCTGGCCATTTTTATTTGAGGAAAAGAATGCTATTAGAAATAGAGTTGAAACCACTATAATAGTTTCCATTGATATCGAAACCTCTGGGTGACTATAATCCCATGTAAATTGTAAGGATCATTCTTATGTACTCCCTATTTGTTTTGGGGGGTATGGTACCCTCCCAAATCATAACCATTAAATTATCATTGTTTCAATCTTGGTCATTCATTTAATTTTAATGGAAACCAGTTACCGGTAAAGTAGGTCAGTGTATATAAACTAAAAAAAAAACTTCAGATTGTTCCAATCTCTGCTTTTTTTCTTGCGTTCTCCACTTCTTCTTCCTCTGGTTCTCAGATTCTTCCTCTCTATTTATCTCTTCCTTAACTTATGACAAGCTTCTTCTTCTCTCTCTTTCTTGTGGCCACACTATTCAAGTTTGTTTCTCTCAACTCTTCTCTTCCTCTTTAACCTCTCCATTCCTCAATTGTTCAGGATTTTCTGTGGGTATCTTGGTTTCATTTGATTTTTTTTTTTTGTTTGGGTTTTGTTTGATTTTTTTGTGGGTTTTGTTTTATAGTATTTTTTGTGATTTATATAGGGGTTTGGCTTTATTTTATATTTATGTTTTCGTTTGTGGGTTTGAAATGCAAATTACTTGTTTTGAAGAGATTTCAAAAATCACCAAATTGTCTTGAAAACCTCTAACATGACCAAAATAGCTTTACAATCACTTAAAAAAATCCAAGATATCTAACATGACCAAATTGAGTGGTTTTGATGCTATTATGGTAATTTTCAAAATATTTAGTATTTTAATCATTCTAAGTATTTTTAGCGCTACTTAGTTCATTTTCAGTGTTTTTTTATTATTAATTTTGAAAGTTTAAAAATGCATTTTAGTCATTTTATAGGTTAATGAAGGTTTTTTGGTCGTATTTAAGGCATTGCGTTATTTTAGTAATTTTATATATTTTTAGGACTATTTTTTTAAATCCTTAATTTCCAGGGTTTTTTTGTTAATTTTCAAGTTTATAACTATTTTGGGAAAATTCATTGTAAACATTTTAATTATAACCAAGATTGTTATGAATCGACAAAAGTACAGTCATGTGTGATGTTGGTACTATCTAATGTGACTAAAAAAATAATAGAACTATTGAAGGGCATTACGACACTTTTTTAGGCTCTAAGCGTATTTAAGTAATTTTTAGGTTATGGGGTCATATTAGTTATTTTTTAGGTTTCAATGTCATATAGTTATCTTTTAGGTTTTAAGGGTTTTTTGGTAATTTTAAAGGGTTTCGAAGGTATTTTGGTCATTTTCAAGTGTTATGGGGTATTTTAGGTCATTGTTTTAGGTTTTTTAGTTATTTCGATAATTTTTTATGTTGGGATAATTACACTTTACCTACTTGTGGTTTGCCTCTAATTTGATGTGCCTACTCGTGGTTTAAATTTTGACACTTTACCCACCTGTGGCTCCCACTGTTACTCTACAATAACCCACCTCTCCCTCAGTCGTTACTCTAACACAAAATATATAAAAAAACCAAAGCCCAAACAGATAAATCAGAATACATGATCAAAAAATTTTCAAACCCAAAACAAGATCAAAAATTTTTCATACCTGAAATATCTCTCTAAGATCTTCCTATTGGGTTGGGCGTGAGTGTGAGTCAGAGTGTAAGTGTGGTGGGAGAGAGCTCGAAGCCAACGATGGAGTCAATGGAGACATCGGTGATGCCTGAGGCTACGACGGTAGGTACATCGCCGATATCCAGCTCCGATCAAGATTCGGAGCTTCTTGCACCCATCCCGTCAAGAGTTCTTGGACATCCAGTGGCCAGAAAAGCCTTGGCAACTTGTAGTAACTCCGATGCAGTGGTTCTCGACTTCGTTAAGGTGGGTTTCTCGTTGGGCTCAGTCTCCGATGCTAAGGTTACTCATGGACGAGGCTATCGTGACTCTAGGTCCACCGGTGTTATGGTGGGTAACTTAACGACGGCGAAGATTGAGGCTCGAAGTCTGACAGTGGTGTCGCCGATCCTTGGTCGGTATCCATGGGTGCAAGGCCTCCACACCACTGTTTGCAGCTCCATGCGCTGCTTATGTCCTTTCTAGGTGGTAGATCAAAGAGTGAGTTTGAGAGTTAGGTTTGGAAAGACTAGGTAGAGAAGTGGAGAGATGGTGGTGGCTGAGATTGGGTTAAGATAAAGATTCTGGTGAGAGGGAGGTTTGAGCTTGAGATCCACTATCTAAGGTGGTGTTGGAGAGGCGAAGATGTGCTATGAGTGGTCGGCCATGGCTGGATTTGGGGTTTAGAGAGAGATTGTTGAAGAAGAACAGGTGTGAGTGGTCGGCCATTGATTTTTTTTTTTCTCTGAACAAATTAGTAACCATTGTGGTGCAAGAGAGACAACAAGGCAAATATATATTCATGGAGGTTGATTTGAGTTTGAATTTTCTGGGTCTATATTCTTTCATGTTCAAGATTTGTGTGAATTGAGGGAGAGGTTAATACCACTTTTTTATCTTGTTTCTCTTGTGTTTTTAGTTGTATTTTGATAGATCTGTGGTTTGTAATTTCTTGATTTAATTTGTATTAGTTTTCTGGTTTTATGTTCTTTATGTTTGTGTATGTTCTT
The DNA here is from genome assembly GCA_032878915.1 of Castanopsis chinensis. Taxonomy (NCBI): domain Eukaryota; kingdom Viridiplantae; phylum Streptophyta; class Magnoliopsida; order Fagales; family Fagaceae; genus Castanopsis; species Castanopsis chinensis. Next base: position 7,770,619 of record JAVQMG010000114.1, read on the forward strand.
TATGTTTCTGGGTTTTTGATCTTGTTTTTCTTTTCTTTTTCATGTTTTGAGAGGAGAGGGACATAAAATGGGTGTAAAAAGACTTATTTACCCCTTTTTTAATAGAGGTGGGTAACAGAGCCTACACAGTGGGAACCATAGGTGAGCAAAATGTCAAAATTTAAACCACGGGTAGGCACATCAAATTAGAGGCAAACCACAGGTGGGTAAAGTGTAATTATCCCTTTTATGTTTTAGGGTAATTATGGTCTTTTTTTTTTTTTTTAAGGTTTTAGGATCATTCGGTCATTTTTTAGGTTTTAAGGGTATTTTGATAATTTTTTAGTTTTTAAGGGTATTTCAGTAATTGTTGAGGGTTTCGGGTGTATTTTGGTCATTTTCAATTTTTATGAGATATTTTGGTCATTTTATAGGTTTCAGGGTCATTTCGGTAATTTTTAAGGTTCTATGGGTATTTTGGTCAAGTTTAAGGTGCATTACGGTCCTTTTTTGGTTCTAAGGGCATTACTGTCACTTTTTAAGTTACAAGGTCATTTCAATTTTTTTTTAGGTTCCATGGTCATTTAGGTCATTTATTTAGTATGTAAGGGTATTTTGATTAGTTTTTAGGTTTAGAGAGTATTTCAATCATTTTTTAGAACAGTCACATGTGATGAAGGAACTGCACAATATGAGAATAAAACCGTCAAATGTGAGAAAAAAAAATAAGGGATTGTCAAATGTGATAAAAGTACTGCCAAACGTATTGTTGAAACTACACAATGTAAGAATGAAACCGTCAAATGTGAGAAAAAAAAATAAGGGAACCACTAAATGTGACAAAAGAACAGTCACATGTGCTATTAAAACTACACAATGTAAAGATAGAACCGTCAAATGTGAGAAAAAAAAATAAAGGAACCACTAAATGTGACAAAAGTACTGTCAAATGTGATGTTAGAACTGTGCAATGTAATAATAAAACTATCAAATATGAGAAAAAAAATAAAGGAACCACTAAATGTGACAAAAGAACCGTCACATGTGATGTTGAAACTGCACAATATGAAGATGAAACTATCAAATTTAAGAAAAAAAAAGGGAATAACCAAATGTGACAAAAGTATTGTCAAATGTGATATTGGAACTGCATAATGTGAGGATGGAACTGTCAAATGTAAGAAAATATAAGGAAATCACCAAATGTGATAAGAGAACTGTCACATGTGATGTTGGAACTACACAATGTGAGGATAGAACTGTCAAATCTTATGTTTTGGTAACCTGGTATAGCAGGTTGTCTACTAGTAGATACCAAACCCCCTAAAAAATTGGGGGGGGGGGGGGTAATATATATATTTATATATATAGGATTCAAATCCTTTAGATTTTCTAAAGTACTCTACCAAATAGATTTTCTTAAATCTTAACCATTTTTTTAATGATTTAATGGCCTAGATTCTGCCATGTTAGCATTTTACTAACAATAATCTTAATTGTTTTATTTGTAACATTATTTTATTATTTTAAGAATATTGTTAGTGGAATACTAACATGACAAAATCTATACCATTAAATCATCAAAGAGTAGTTAGGATTTAAGGAATTTTATTGGTAGAGTACCCTAAGAAATATAGAAGATCTGAATCCATATATATATATATATATGATGTAGGACATAATTTACTATTTAACTTCTATAATTTATTAATTTTGATATTTTTATGTAATTTTGGTTATTTTAGGTTTATGACATTAATTTTCTTGTTTTCAGCTGCTTTTAATACTTTTTAGGTCAAATTTGATTCCTATTATAGTTAGATATTAATTATAACTTATTTTAGAATATATTTTCTTGTTTTGCAAGTTTTATGGATTCCTTAAATAGGCTTCCAAGTCTTTAAACATTTTTTTTATAACAATTATTCAATCAATAAAATTCAGACTTTTATTTCTATATTTTCTATTGGATTCCAAACCATCTCTCCTTGTGTGGATTCAAGGACCTTTGTGAATTCGAGTAACCCTTGTGGCTTCAAGGCTTCCTTTCTCTTGATTCGTTAAAGGTTAGTTAAGTTTTCTAGCCTACTATGTTTTCCATTCTGCTGTGTGTATATATATATACACACACACACACACATACACAAGCTTTTACGAGATGTAAGATAATTATATTGTTTGAATACCTCAAACTTCATGCCTTCTCGTTCTCCAAAAAGGCATTTCTTGGACTCCAAGAAAGATTCCTAGATCTGTTTAGCCTAGTACACGCATGGACGCCAATCTCATCATGGTACCCACAGTTGATGCAGCCTCCAGACTCTAATGCAGCAATTTGATGGGTAATAGGGGTTCAAGCCACGACCCATTAGGCTCCTTTCACCATTAACCCTGCCCAACAACCAATTTTTGGTTAACATTGCTTTGGCAACGTCACCTTTGTGAAGATCCATTGGTCAGGATGATAGCCATGATGAAGGTAGTGTTGATGGTTTAAGTGGTAATGTTAGTGGCAACATTTCTCCACCTTCCCATTTCCCTCTCCTCATCCATCTATATGTAAATTTCACAAATTTCACCACAGCCCTCAAAATAAAAGTCCTCACCCCCTTTATAAAAAGGTTCCACTCATTATAAAAGCTCAAAATTTTATGATAATAATTAGATTTTCTAATAATAATAATAATAACAATAATAACAATTGTAGGTGTCACAGAATCGGACAGTCCAAGCCCACTTAGAAAAGTGACTGGTATTGTTCAACCTTGGCCCAAATCAATAAATTTGTAAGAGAGGAAAACAAACAACAAGAAGGGACTTTGCTCGAGGATGAAAATAACGAAATAAAGAGTTGATATTATTGAATAGATGAATTAATCTGTTATATAAGCTAGCCCGAGGAGGCCAAAGTTACACAAAAAATGGTACTGTTCACTCTTTTCTCTCAGTGTTCTTCTTGTTTCTTTTTCTATTTTTTATACTGGTGTCTTGATCCCCTCTCTGAAAAACGTGGTAGAAGTAGTCTGCTTAGTTGTAACTTACACTGTTCAAGTCACTTCCTCACCAATGCAGCTAATAAAACTATTGCCCATCATTTAATGCGGAGGCAACAGGCTACTCCAAACTGCAAACTTCCCCTATTATCACTTGTTCTCCCTCTTCAGACCCTTCTTCTACCTAGAATGCCTCAGAGTCCTTTGTCTCATCCCTTCCTCTCCTAAGGCAACTTTCCTTCTTGGGCCCATGATATCCCCACTCCGGTATTGCAACTCTTCAACTTCATCCTTGGTCCTCAGGCACCCACAACAACAACAACAACAACAAAGATGTTGATACGCTATTTTCCCACCTCTAACAAGGTCTCCAAAATATTAGACCAATAGAAATTAGGTATCATGGACAAGGAATAGGTATGAAATGGAAGTTAATTTTTTGGAGGGGAAAATGTTTTAAATGTGTTGAATCATCAATAATGATTAATTTTTCCTAACAACTTGAGACTATAATTTTTGTAACACAATATCCTACATATTATATTGTTAACATTAACTACCTAATCTCTTGCATGAACACATACCAAACAATCTCTATTTCTTTTAACCCGAAAATCAAAACTGAAAATTATACTACAACTTCATTTAACCACGCATTGCCTTATATCCAAGATAAAGTAAACCTTTATTTTTAAAAATAATAAAACTTTAGCTTAAATGCAAATTGCACCCTTTATGTTTTCAGTCCTCTAATTTTACTTTTGTTAAATTGAGTCTTTTAAGTTTCAAATTCATTCAATTCACACAAAATTTTCATTAGTTTATTGCATACTAAGCGGCAATTTTTTTATAACTGGATTAGATAAAATGCCTGAATTGAACAAATTTAAACTTTTAGCCAAACTTAGAAGCTCCAATTTTGCAATTTTGTCTAAAATTTTTATTTCCTTTTGTAACATTTTATGGTTTTTTTAACTAAGATATTTGAATTGACATTCGTTTAATTAGCTAATTCACCAAAGTTATTTATTCAATTCATCAAAATTAACGGTTAGTAATTTGAGTAAACATTTAAATTTGTAAGAGAAGATGCATCATGCAAGGGTGGTTGAGTTTGTGTGTGTGTGTGTGTGTGTGTGTGTGTGTGTGTGTAAAATGGGTTTGATTTTGGGATAGGTATTAACTATGGTGATGGTGGGTGGTGGTGGCAATTTTTTTAGTGGTAATTTTGGTGGTGAAGAATTGGTGTTTGTGGTTGAGTTTTGGGTGTATGAATTTACCGGAGAAATAGAGAAAAATGAAGAGAAAAAGGAAAGAGAGAGAGGGAAGAGAAGAGAGAGAATTGAATTGTTTATCTATAATATTAGGGATCCTTATTTTTATGACTCAAAAATACCTATACACTCCCTAAGTTTAAGTTTAAGTTTAAGTAGAGATAAAATAAAAAGACAATATGGTAAAAATATACATTTAACTCCTAAACAACCCCGCTACAAAATAACTTCACACTCCACTAAAACCACTACCAAAATTCAAATTTGTTACAATCATTCCTATTAAACACAGTAACTTACTTCTTCTTCTTTTTCTTTTTCTTTTTTCCTTTCCTTTAAATCTCTTTTGCAAGATAGAAACCTACCTTAAAATTTTTTTCTTCTCACCTTCTTAAGAAAAAAAAAATATCCACCAAACAAAAATAACCACGTTATTTTAAAAAATAAAAATAAAAAACCATGTTAACTTGGATCTTTTTTGAAAGCCCAAACAAACTTCATTCATTTAAAAAAGAGGAGTCAAAATACAAAGCATCCTGCGCTGGTGGTGGAGAATCTTTCAACCACACAACTTCCTCATCTAGTACATTAGCATAGCGAGCTAAGAAATGGGCCACCGAATTGGTACTACACCGAATATAATTAAAAGACACATACCAAAGACCTACTACTAAACAACCAATATCGTCATAAATCACTACCAAGCGAGACTTGTTGGAGTAGTGGAGGAAATAGCCGACATGACCAACGAATTATCCCCTTCAACAATCAGCTCTGAGAAACCCACATCTATAGCAAACTCCATTGCTTTTCGGCAAGCTAATGCTTCCGCCTCCTCACTGTCAACCACCACTTCACCCCTCACCGATAAGGCTGCCATAAATTCCCCAGCTGCATTGCAAATTACTGCACCTATCCCTGATCCATTTGCAAATATTGCCGCATCAAAATTCAGCTTATAGAGCTGACCCGTTGAAGGCTTCCAATTCTGTAGAAAACTAGAGGAGACCGCACCTACTGCAAGGAAACTTTAGGCTTCTTTGTACTCCCTTAAAAAATCTATGGCTTTCTTATTTAACTGCCCTGGATGTTGCATGATTCCACCATATAACAGTGAATTCCTACGATGCCAAATGAGCCAGCTTTGAACTAAAAATGTCTCGAGCTCCTCAACTGATAGTTTGGCCATCATAAATTGAAAAAGCTGCATAAAATCATCCTTCTCCCCTCCACATTTCTATATCCGAGCAATCGACCCAGCCCAAACATCTTGAGCGGCGCTAAATTCCCATATCGCGTGGACCACCATCTCCAAACACCGTTGGCATAATTCACACCTGTCTTCTGTCAGCACTTGTCTTTGAACTAGATTAACCTTTGATGGCAGAATATTAAGGCAAGCCCTCTAACCAAAAACTTTAATTTTGCTAGGTACATGGAGTTGCCAAAGTTGATTCCAAACCTTGTGTTCTACCCTCTGTCTAGAACTCTTTTCTCTCCCATTGGTGTTTCCATCTAACATGCGAGCAACATGATATCCCGATTTGATAGCGTACTTTCCATTGCGACAATACTTCCATATCAACTTATCTTGCACTTGTCTCCTACTCAATGGAATTCTTATAATTGCCTCTGCATCAAACAGATTGAATAACAAGTGTATCCTCTCCCTATCCCATAGGTGCACACTCCAACCAATTAAATCTGAGACTCTCCATTCCCATTCCTCATATTCAGTAGGAAATAAAATCTTATTGCCAAGATGGTTTGGTATCCACTTGTCCTCCATCACACATAATGATGAACCCGTGCCCACCCTCCAATAGCAACCTGTTTTTAGAATATTTTGAGCAGCCAACACACTCTTCCAAACATAGGAACTGTTTGGACAATTTGCTGCCTCCATGAAACTACATCTTGGAAAATACTTGGCTTTGAAACACTTAGAAAAGAGTAAGTTCTGGTCTTGTAGCATCCTCCAACCTTGCTTTGCCAACATTGCTAGATTAAAACTCTTAATATCCCGAAAACCCATACCACCATCCTTTTTAGGTTTTGTCAAAAAATTCCAACTCTTCCAATGAATTTTCCGTTCATCACCAGTCTGCCCCCACCAAAATCATGCACATAGGGCATCTAACTCATTGCAAAGCTTTACCGGTAACAAAAACACTCCCATAGTATACGTTGCAATTGATTGGGCCACTGCTTTGATAAGTAATTCTTTTCCAGCTCGAGATAGCATTCTGCCTTTACACCCCTGAAGTTTTTTCCAAACCCGCTCTTTTAAATATGCAAATGTTTGGTACTTGGCCATCCCAACCAAAGTCGGCAAACCCAAGTAAGAATTGAATCTATCCACCTCCCTTACTCCCAAAGCTTGGTTGATCCACTGTTTTTGTCTGTGAAATGTGTTACGACTAAAATATACTGACGACTTCTCAAAATTAATACATTGTCTAGAGGCTTCAGCATACAATTGCAACGTATCAGAGATAGCCTGCACTTCTTCCTGACTTGCTTGACAGAAAATTAAAGAATCATCTGCAAAAAGCAAATTAGAAATACTAGGCGCCCTTCTGCAAATTTTGACCCCATGAAGTCTTCTCTCATATTCCGCTTTGGAAAGTAAAGAAGTGAACCCTTTTGCACATAAAAGAAACAGATAAGGTGATAAAGGGTCCCCTTGACGGAGCCCTCTGAAGCAGATAATATTTCCATATGCTTTACCATTAATCTGAACCAAGAAATAAGGAGTGGTGACATAACTCATCACCCTATTAATCCAACCCTCCGGAAATCCAAGTCGAACCATCATGCCACTTAAAAAAGCCCACTCCACTCAGTCATACGCCTTACTGACATCTAATTTCAAAGCTAGAGCTCCTTTCTTTCCCTTTTTTCTCCCGTGCATAACATGTAAGGTTTCATAGGCTAGCAACACATTATCAATAATAAGTCTACTTGGCATAAAAGCGCTCTGGGTGGGGGAGATCAACTGGGGTAGAATAGCCTTCAGTCTATTAGCTAGAACTGTAGAAATTATTTTGTAAATTACATTATACAAACTAATAGATCTGAAGTCTGTCATTTTCTTCGGTGACTTAACTTTTGGAATAAGAACAATATGAGTAAAATTTATTTCAGGTGTCATATTTCCAAAATTCATAAAATCCAACACAGTAGAACTAACATCATTACCCACAATATTCCAAAATTTTTGATAAAAAAGAGCATTCATACCATCGGGTCCAAGAGCTTTTGTAGGTCCCATTCGAAATAATGTTGCTTTTACTTCCTCCATACTGTACAGCCTAGACAACTCTTCCATCATATCTGTAGTCATCCTTTGGGGAACAGTGTTTAGATATTCTTCCATCCTTCCATCCTTTCACATGTACCTAAATGAAAAATTGTCTCAAAATAATTAACAGCCACATCCACCACCTCTCCCATGTCCTCCACCCAATTACCATATTGGTTTGTAATACCATGAATAAAACTCCTCTTACGCCTTTAGGAAGCTTTTAAATGAAAAAAACTTTGTGTTCCTATCTCCATGCTTCAACCAGGATACCCGAAATCGTTGCGCCTAAAAAATTTCTTGCTTCAGAAGAAGATCATCTAATTTTTTGCTCGCTACCAAGACTTCCTCTCTACTATCCACTGTTAACTCTTCTTTATTCATCTTTTCAATCTTCTCAGTTAAAAAATTTATCTCATGCATAGCTGGGGCTGTTTTGGCCGAACCCCAAGCCAACAAATCTGCCCCACACCCCTTAATTTTGTCCACTAATCCACGTAGACCAGCTGCCACTCCACCTAAAATTGTCCAAAAGTTCATGACCTCTCCCTCACAATCATCCCACATCAGCCAAGATTCTTCAAACTTGAACCTATGCAACCCTCCTCATTTAAACTCACGGCCTGTACTAGTCTGCAAAAAAATAGGAGCATGGTTAGAAGCATGGCTGAAACCATGGCTGAGAGTACTAGCAGGAAACTTTTCCTTCCACTCACGGTTTGCAACGACTCGATCCGATCTTTCTCTAGTATTATCTGCTGCAAGTCTTTTGTTATTCCACGTAAATTTATACCCTTGAAAACCCAAATCAAATAACTTACATAACTCCAAAGTTGCCTGAAACTTTTCCATCTATTTATACGGAGGCAGATGTCTACTCTACTTTTCTGATTGATGCAAAATTGCATTGAAATCTCCAACACAACACCACGGCCCATCCACAAACGAGGAAATATGTGATAATAGCGTCCAAGATTTCTTTTTCTCACTTGCTTCTAGCCACCCACAAAAACATGTCAAAAACCACGTAAAACCATCTTCCTCAACCACCTTCGCTAATATATGATTCTTTGTAAAGTTAATAACATCTAATTGAACCTCAGCTTTCCATAACAATGCTAAACCTCCCCCAAAATAAGGCTTCTTTACAATGAACTTATTCGGAAAAGGCAACTCTCTACCATGTTTTGCAAAACCTTCTTTATCCAGTCTTGTCTCCATTAAGAAACAGATTATGGGAGCTTGATCCCTCACTAACTTGTGAAGGCTTCGAACTGTCCAAGAGTTCCCAAGCCCTTGGCAGTTCTAACTTAGAAGTTTCATTGCTTTTGGCGAAGGTGCATGGACACCCCCGCCATTTCCTCTAAATTAGAATCAGTACTACTTTTTCCCTGCTTCATCACTTCAATTTGCTCATCCTCAACCGGGTTGCTGCCCTCTTTGCTTGTACTTGATTTTCCCAAAACTGACTTAGCCCCTTCATTAATAAGTTCCACAGGCCCAATTTCCATGCACCTTAGCCTAGCCCACGTTGCCTTTGGTTTTGGGTTTTGAGGCCCACCTCCAGAATCCACACTCACCACATGCATGGGATCTTCCACTACAACACCTTCTCCATCAATTGAATTTTGCCCTGTGGCTTTAGTATCAGATACACCAAATCCCACCCCTTCCTTGTATGCCACCTTAATCCCATTATTCTCAGTTGCCACGTAGTGGACTTCCACATCTGTTCCTTGTTATCTGTTAGTGCTTTCCTCACGTAACTCATCATGATCCTTAGGACTAGATACAGTTGCTCCACCGTCTGCCGCCTCTGTTTAACTGGTCTGAGCAGTCTAAACCTCCTCCCGTTGAAACTCTCTACCAACTTCTTCCCTATTAGAATTCCTGCGAGGAGGTGAACGATTCTTGCCACCCGTAGCCTTCAGCCAGTCCCCATATTGACAAGTTACCTCTCCCTCATTCTTAGTTAAAGCAAAATATGAAGCACAATGCTTTAAGTCATGTCCTAGTAAATCACAATAATGGCAAAACAAGGGAAGTCACTCATACTTAAAAGTAACCCAATGACTCGTACCCTCTGAACCAACCAAGAATGCACCTCTTCGGATCGGCTTTGCTAATGGAATAGCAACTTTAACCCTCATAAAATAGCTCTGACCCTCAGGTTTTTGTTTTTCTCCACCTCAACCACCTTCCCCAATTTACTTCCTACAGCCTCTGCAATTTTTGGCGACACCAAATCGAACGGAGCACCCAATATTTGCACCCAAACGGATACCGACTCAAACTTGACATTGTCAGCCGTCATCCCAACTTTCCATTGAAGCAGCATCAAAACTTGGTTATCAAACGTCCACACCCCCCCCCCCTTAAACACGCGATTCATCTCAAACTCGGATTGAAATTTGAGTTGAAATAAATTTGTTCCCACCTCAGTAAACTGAACAGCTTCCTCCAAACCCCATGCCCTCTTTAGAGTATTTATGGCTGCCTTCTTATTAAAGGGACGACAAGTAAGGAATTTCCCAATTAAATTGAGTGCACAACTTTCTAACCCTTCTTTCCTTCCTTCATCCGGAATCTCAATAATCTCCTCTTCCTCCGAAGTCAATCTCATATTCTCTAGTATACTCGTGACATCATCTGCCATGATAGCCAAGCTATGAAAAGAAAAGGAAAAAAAAAAAATGCAAACCCTTAGAAGAACCTAAGGGAGGGATATCTCGTAAAACACGAGAGAGAGAGGACTCCTACTAGTGAGGAGAGACTTAGATTATTTAAGTTAACTAGTTAACTTGGATTTTAAGAATGACTTGAGTTTATTTTTTTAATTAAAAAAAAAAAAAAAACCTTATCCTTATCCCATCATCCTATGTTTTTTTTTTTTTTTTTTAATGGGACTATTTCATGTAGGTAAAAGAATATCCAGTTATCGACCACTCTTTTTCATTTATCTAAGTAGAGACAAAACTGGAACTACTCTCCCACTAATCCACCCACATATTCAACACCACCCTATTATATTTCAAAGCCAAGCCACCATTCACTACTATAAAAGATAAAATTCTCTGGTAATTTGAACACACTCAAGACAGAAAAAGAGGCAGGCTTTAAAAGTTGCACAACACTGCTTGAAAAGTTCCTCTCTCGCCGTCTATTTTGTTAACAAAAATTTTAAATTATGTGTATTTTTTCAATTATCCCTTCATATAATTTGATAAGGGTTATCCTAAATGACATAAAGCTGACGAGCATGGGGCTGACGACCCCAATGCTGACGACCTCAACTCTTGGGCTATCTGAAGCTGATGACCTAAAGCATACGGAAACCTAAGGCTGACGACCTCTACCAACAATCTTAATGCATAGCCAAGCTGACGGGAGCAGGCTGACGAGGTTAGTCTCGGCTCCATCTACAACCTTACTTAACCAACACGCATACACAAACAATTCTTGAACGACACGTCTAAGTAAGGAGACTCCTACAAGGACAAGGATTCTAGGAGATACGTGCGATCCAAGTATCACTGTCCTAAAAGGAAAAGAACTCCTTGGTCAAGGCATGGATTTCGGCCCAACGCTACTATAAATACCCCAAGACCCTCTCAAAGCAAGGTACGCACAATTACCTCAACTCTAGCACTCTAGTGTTGTAAACAAAAGATTTCTCTAACTTGACCATCGGAGGGTGTTTGGCCGGTACCACACCGGTACCCTTCTTTAGGTCTTCATCCTTTGTGTTGTGCAGGTACGTCATCAAGGGCACGTGCGGACCGTGTAGCCTACTGAGGATTTTGGACATCATCAGTTGGCGCCGTCTGTAGGAAACGAGTAGCGACGTCGCATTATCGCTTCCCGGACAACAGGTTGCATGGTACTCACCCGCATAATGGCTACCACCAACAACGTGCAGGCGGACGAACCGCGCGCTACCATCCTAGAGAGACAAGTCCAAACGCTCGCGGCAGCGGTCGAACGCCTGACCAAACAGAATCACGACTTAGAGGAACAACTACGACAGAAGAACGCGCGCCCTGGAGCGCAGGAGGAAAATCAGGAGGAAACGAGCGCTGAAAGAAGAGATCCCAAAGCGCCCGAAGGCAGCAACGCTCCGAGTAGGCCGAAGAGGCAGGGGACCAATCTGACCACCCCTTCTGAAGCTTTACCATCCCACATCTCCGCAGAGATGCAGGAGATGCAGGAACGAATGGACGTGATGATGAACGCCCTCAAAGGACGGGTGTCTAATGACCTTGACGACTTGGTACATCGGACTGATTCACCTTTTACGGCGCATGTCACTTCATGCCCTCTTCCCCCAAAGTTTCGTATGCCGCAGCTTGAAAGCTACGATGGAAGTAAAGACCCCCTAGACCACTTAGAGTCCTTCAAAACTATAATGCACCTTCAGGGAGTGCCAGACGAGATCATGTGTAGGGCTTTCCCAACTACCTTGAAAGGATCCGCCAGAGTCTAGTACGGTAGGTTGACGCCAAACTCAATCAGCACCTTTAAAGAACTAGGTGCTCAGTTCGTGTCACATTTTATCGGAGGCCACCGATACAAGAAGTCCACGGCATGCTTAATGAACATCAGGCAGAGGGAAGACGAAACTCTAAGATCCTACATAACGCAGTTCAACAAAGAAGCCCTTTCCATAGATGAAGCGGACGACAAGATACAAGTAGCAGCCTTCACCAACGGGCTACGAAAAGGAAAATTCCTCTTCTCCTTGTACAAAAACGATCCGAAAACAATGTCCGAAGTGCTTTACAGGGCAACGAAGTACATGAACGCCGAGGACGCACTGATCGCAAGGGAAGACAAGCCCAAGAAGAGGGAAAGGTAGGAAGATGCACGAACGGATAGGGGGCAGAAGAAGGCCAGAACCGAAGAAAGACGGGACGATCGCCGCCCCAAGCCGCCCCCAGGAAGATTCACGAACTTCACGCCGTTGACCGCACCTATCGATCAGGTCCTAATGCAAATCAAGGACGAAGGGGCTTTGACCTTCCCAGGCAAGATGAAGGGCGATCCGAACAAAAGGCCAAAAGACAAATATTGCCGCTTCCATCGAGATCATGGACACGATACGGCAGATTGCTATGACCTAAAACAGCAGATAGAAGCTCTAATCAGGCAAGGAAGGCTGCAGAGGTTTGTTAGCAAAGAGCGGACAGATCCACCGCAAGACCAGGCCCCCCGACGAGAACATGAACGACCAAGACAGCCCTTGGGCGATATAAAAATGATCGTAGGGGGCACCGCGACCGCTGGGTCGTCAAAAAAAGCTCGAAAAACTTATCTCCGAATGGTTCAGAACATCCAGACGACAGGGTCCGTACCCAAAGCGCCGCGGATTGATAACCCCGTCATTGGATTCTCAGAGGAAGACGCACGACGCCTCCACCACCCCCATGATGACGCGCTCGTCGTCACCATACAAACAGGAGACTACAACATGCACCGAGTTCTCATCAACAATGGGAGCTCGGCAGACATCCTCTACTATCCTGCGTTCCAGCAGATGGGGATTGATAGGGAGCGTCTAGTTCCGACCAACGCCCCGCTCGTCGGCTTCGGAGGGACAAAGGTGTTTCCCCTTGGCATCATCACCCTGGCACTAACCATTGGAGACTACCCTCAGCAAGTCACCAAAAGTGTAGCATTCCTTGTGGTCGACTGCCCGTCAGCTTACAATGCCATCATCGGACGCCCCACTCTGAACTCATGGAAGGCTGTTACCTCAACCTATCACTTGATGATAAAGTTCCCGAGGAACTATGGAGTGGGAGAACTAAGAGGGGACCAAGTGGCCGCACGAGAATGTTATGTAGCAATGATGGAGATGGACCACCACTAGTCCATGAACATAGAAGAGCAACGTACAGCAACAGAGCCCATAGAGAAGCTCGAGGAAATATCTCTCGACGACTCCCAACCGGAGCGAACAACCAAGATCGGCACACTTACAGACACGACGATACGACAGGAACTTGCGGCCTTCCTCAGAAAAAACCGAGACGTATTCGCTTGGAGTCATGAGGATATGCCGGGCATCCATCCATCGGTCATAGTACACAAATTGAACGTATCACCGTCTTTTCCGCCGATTCGGCAAAAGAAGAGAGTCTTCGCCCCGGAGAGAGATCGGGCAGTAGCGAAAGAAGTCCGCAAATTACAAGAGGCGGGTTTCATTCAGGAGGTTTTCTATCCCGAGTGGTTAGTGAACGTCGTCATGGTGAAGAGCAACGAAAAATGGAGGATGTGCGTAGATTTTACCGACCTAAACAAAGCGTGCCCCAAGGACAGCTATCCTCTACCGAGGGTCGACCTCCTGGTGGATTCTACGGCCCAACACCAGCTGTTAAGCTTTATGGATGCGTTCTCGGGATACAACAAGATCCTAATGGACGAAGCTGATCGAGAAAAGACCTCGTTCGTGACAAGCCAAGGCCTTTTTTGCTACAAGGTCATGCCGTTCGGCTTAAAGAATGCAGGTGCAACGTACCAGAGGCTTATGAACAAGATGTTCGTAGAACAGATCGGGAGAAATGTCCAGGTATATGTCGACGACATGCTAGTAAAAAGTCGAAGGAAGGAGGATCATTTGAAGGACCTGAAGGAGACCTTCGATACCCTTCGCTCCTACAACATGAAGCTAAATCCAGCCAAGTATGCCTTCGGAGTGACGGCTGGGAAATTCCTAGGATACCTGGTGTCCCAACGAGGTATCGAAGCCAACCCAGATAAAATCCGAGCCATAATGGAAATGACGCCTCCCAGAAACGTTAAGGAAGTACAGAGCCTTAACGGCAAGGTCGCCGCGCTTAGCAGATTTGTGTCCAGAGCGACGGATAGGTGCCTCCCGTTCTTCCGCACACTGAAGAAGTCCTTTGAATGGACGGACGAATGCCAGCAAGCATTTGAAGACCTCAAAACCTACCTATCATCGCCGCCACTGTTAACCCCCTCCCAGCCAGGCGAAGAACTATTCCTCTATTTGGCCGTTTCTCCAGCCGCCGTCAGCGCAGCCCTAGTAAGGGACGACAGCAAGGTACAAAGGCCGGTGTACTACGCCAGCCGAGCACTCCACGGGGCAGAAGGAAGATACTCGCCACTAGAAAAACTGGTCTTCGCTCTAATTACGGCAGCACGCAAGCTAAAGCCATACTTCCAAGCCCACACGGTGGTCGTACTGACTGGCAAGCCCATACTACGAGCAATGAGTAGCCCTGATGCCGCGGGACGTATGGCTTTATGGGCAGTAGAATTGAGTGAGTTCGACATAAAATATCGCCCCCGCACTGCCATCAAAGGGCAAGTACTCGCGGACTTTATTGCGGAGTTCACGTATCAAGAAGATCAGGGGGCAGAGAGTTCCCTATGGAACGTGTTCACCGACGGGTCGTCAAACAAAAAAGCGGGTGGAGCAGGAGTCGTGCTACGTTCTCCAGAGGGTGACGAGATCAAATGCATGATTCGACTTGATTTCCCTACGACTAACAACGAAGCAGAGTATGAAGTCCTCATAGCGGGCTTAGATTTAGCAAAGGTCGTAGGAGCCGTAGATACGGTAGTCCATTGCGACTCTCAGGTAATCACCAACCAGATAAACGGGGACTACGAATGTAAGGGAGGAAGGATGAAGATGTACTTGGAACGAGCAAAGAAAAAGGTCGACGAGCTCCAGGCAAAAGTGGTCCAAATTCTAAGAGGGGACAACGAACAAGTCGACCGCCTTGCAAAAGCTGCATCTGCGGAACACGTGATCATCCCCGGCAAGGCACTATCTTTTACTCAACTCGCACCACTAATAGATATCATCAGCGTGCAGGAGGTAAGATCCGAAAACGATTGGACCACCCCCCTGGTCGCCTATTTGAGAGAGGGCATCCTACCTGAAGAAAAGGAAGCCGCAAAGAAGCTGAAGGTCCAGGCAGCGAGGTTCATCTTAATAAGGGGCGTCTTATACAAAAGGAGTTTCTCCCGGCCATACCTAAGGTGTCTAGCACCTGAAGAAGCGGATTATGTTATGAGAGAAGTATATGAAGGAATCTGCGGCAACCATTCAGGGTCGCGATCGCTGATCCACAAATTAGTCCGGGCCGGATACTATTGGCCGACCATGCAGAAGGACGCCCAGACATATGTCAAAACATGCAACAAGTGCCAACGGTTCAATAACTTCATCAAGCAGCCAGCTGAAGAACTAACCCCGATCACTGCTCCGTGGCCGTTCGCCCAATGGAGGTTGGACATCATGGGCCCATTCCCGACGGCAGCAAGGCAGCTGAAGTTCCTGATAGTCAGAATCGACTACTTCACCAAATGGGTGGAAGCTGAAGCCTTAGCCACTATCACCGAGAAGAACGTACGGAGTTTCATTTGGAAGAACATCATTTGCAGGTTTGGAATTCCAAGAGTCCTGATCTCGGACAACGGTAAACAGTTTGAAAATAATGCCTTCCGAGACTTCTGTTCACAATTAGGAATAAAAAACCATTACTCTTCCCCTGGTCATCCCCAAGCCAACGGACAAGTTGAAGTCACGAACCGATCCTTGCTTCGGATAATCAAAACTCGGCTTGAGGGGGCAAAAGGCATATGGCCGGAGGAACTACCCAGCGTACTATGGGCATACAGAACAACCGTCAGGACCCCCACAGGAGAAACTCCCTTCCGGCTAACATACGGAAGTGAAGCCGTTATACCAGCTGAGATTGGGCTCACAAGCTACAGGGTGGACAACCACGACGAAGGAAGGAACGACGAGGCCAGGCGTTTAGAGCTGGACCTAACCGACGAAATTAGAGCGACAGCTGAACAAAGGCTCGCAAGATACCAGAACCTCATGGCTAAACACTACAATTCCCGAGTCAAGCATAGGGACTTCGAAATTGGAGACCTCGTCTTAAGGAAGGTAATGGGCACCTCCAAGGACCCTGCACAAGGGAAGCTCGGCCCAAACTGGGAAGGACCCTATAAAATAGCGTCATGGCTAAGGAAGGGCACCTACCACTTGGAGACTCTGGACGGACTAAAACTACACCACCTATGGAACGCCGAGCACCTCAGAAAATACTACCAATAGAAAACAAAGAACGCTACTCCTCATCTCCAGTCTACTTCTTTTAGTCATTTATTTTAGTCTTTTATTTTGGTTCATTTAAAGCCCAAAGGACTAGGGTTTATTCATTTTTGAACAATTTTATGTATGCCTTCAACACAATAAGAGGAGTTTATTCAGTAAACAACTTGTGCAACTATTAGGTAGACGGAACAACAAATGGGACGACCAAGCTAGAATCCACAAAAGTGGACGCCCCAAAGTCCACAAAGGTGACGACCTTAAGTCCACAAGGGACAGGGCGACTATTTGAATCCGCGCAATGGATAGAATTACTACGTTAAGTCCACAAAGTGGACAGACCTACAACGAAGTCCATAGTGGACGACCTTAAATCCATAAAAATTAGGGAAAAATAGTCCAATGGACGATCTCAACCTAAAGTCCACAAAGTGGACGACAATCTAAAAAGTCCTCGAAGTGGACGACCCTAAAAGTGGACGCCCCAAAGTCCACAAAGGTGACGACCTTAAGTCCACAAGGGACAGGGCGACTATTTGAATCCGCGCAATGGATAGAATTACTACGTTAAGTCCACAAAGTGGACGGACCTACAACAAAGTCCATAGTGGACGACCTTAAATCCATCAAATTTAAAAAAAAAAAAAAAAAAAAATAGCCCAATAAACACTCTCAATCTAAAGTCCACGAAGTGGACGGCAATCTAAAAGTCCTCGAAGTGGACGACCTCGTCCACAAAGTAAACGGCAACATGAGTGACGAAATTATGCCTACAACGTTGACGAAAATCTCTAAATTCACAAAATGGGCGATCAACCCACAAAGAGCAAAGTCAGTGTTAAGTCCACGAAATTGACGAACTAAAGGTTCACGAAGTAAACGGCCTTAAATCCATAAAGTGGACGAAAGGGGGGGCGACCCCACAAAGAAAGAAGATATACAAAGTTCACAAGGCAGGCCGCCTCGTCAGAAACATTACAAAATTTAAACCAACGGCGCGAAAACGACGAAATAAAAATAACACTTAGGAAGCAACAAATGTTAAAATACTACAAAATAAAATTGTCTTTACAAAAAGCCCAAAACCACGGGCGTCAAGCATAAAAGTTCATTACAAAACAAAAACAAACTGTTTACAACAAAAGGATTTACGAAGTAGAAGGGGCAGTCGACGGGGACAGGACGACGACCGGGGTAGAAGGGTCAACATTAGACTTGGCTGCATCAAGACCGGCTGACGGATCCAAGGTGACGGACCTCTCCAAGGCAGGTTGGGCAAGAACAAAGCTGCCATCTCTCGAGTTTGCCTTAGGATCGGTAGACTCGTCATCCCCCTCGAGGATGGATTCACCCGCCGGGGTTGACGGTATGGGCTCATCCATGTTTATCCCCGACAAGTCCAAGTCAGGATGGGCGCGCTTTGTCTGCTTCAAAAAATCTTCAAAACCGTCAGCATAATAGACGGCGCAGGAATCAATGAATTGCTGGGAATCTTTGAATTCCGCCACGGCGTCATTCCTGGCCATCTCTACCTGACTCATCAACCCTTGGAGCTCCTTCTCCGCCGTCATCCTTGCATCGTCAGCCAAGCCTCGCTGATGGGCCTCCTCCTTCAGCATGCCTGTCAGTCTCGTCACCTCCCCGGCTAAGTGGACGTTAGCCTCCTTGTACTGCTACTGAGCGTCAACAGCGTTCTTTAGCCGGGTATGTAGACGGGAGACCACAGCTTCCTTATCCGCGCATTTGTCCCACAAAAACTTCATCCGGACCATGGCCTGCAAAACATAAAAATAACGTCAGTCCGCTATAAGGTCGACCATGTGACATAACAAAAGGTAGGAATAGCATACCCGAGTAAGGTCAAAAATCCCTGACGACCCTATCTCGTCCGTCGTCTGGTCGTCACACAGCTCCATCTCCTCTTCCTTAAGGATGGACTCCGCCACCTCCACGGTGTAGTCCTTGTGGGTAAGGAGGTGACGGACAGAGTCTGGAGTGACGCCCCCTGACGCCGTCATTAGGCCTTTGCCTGACCCGTGTGAAGTTCTTGGGGGCGACGGCCTCTTGGTAGTCTTGTCCCCAGAGGAAGGGACCATTTTCTTCCCGGACCGGTCGTCCGCCCCGTCGGCCTTCCTCTTGACGCCTTTCTTCCCGACGGGCTTAGGAGCCGATGACGGCGTCGCCTCACCTCTAGCCCTCTCCTCCTCCTACTTCTACTTAGCGGCGGCAGCACGGATCCTTTGTTTGGCCGTCTCCATTTCTGTTAAAGATAAAAGCAAGTGAAAACAATGATAATGTAAGGAGTGTGACAGAGGTAACTACGAGATACTCACGTCGACGGGATAATTCGTTCAATCTACGAGCTTCGTCTGTTGGCTCCGGACCGCCACAATACAAGTGCAAAGTGTCTAAGGTGATTAGATCCCGGCACCTCCTTTCGTCCAGAGGAATTGACGTCACTCGACGGATGAACTCCTCTTGCTCCGCGGTTATGCTTGGACGGACGTTGGCTGAAAGAAAAGCAGACGGAGTTAGAAATCAGTTAGATGAAAAACAAAGAGAGGCCGACGGGGTAAACCTGAATCCCTAACGTACGCCCAAGTGTTGTCGAAAAAACCATAAGGCATTGACTCCCACTCTTCTTCACGACATACCCAGTTGGTCCCTTCAACAAAGAAGTATCTTCCTTTCCAATTTCTATTGGAGTCAGGTATATCCGACACCAATTTCAACTCTTTCGACCTTAGGGAGAAATGATTGGACGAAGAAATATGTTGTGGACGGTAGCACCAAAAGAATTCATCTAAAGTTAACTGACGGTGCCCACCGCTGAGACGACCCCACAAAATTTCCGCGCCGATAAAAGTCCTCCACGCATTGGGGGCAATTTGGCTAACGGAGATACCTAGAAAGTTAGTTAACTGACGGTACAAACTCGTCAGTGGTAATCTGAAGCCCGCTGCAAACATGGCGTCATACATGCCCACGTCTGCTGTTCGGCCTGTGTAACACCGTTCACCCTCCACGGGGAGACGGATTAGGATATCGTCTGGGATCTGGTAGCGGGCCCTTAATGTGTTGAAAACATTTTCTGACATCGTCGGCAAAAATTTGTTGACGGACCATTCAAGGGGAAGGATGAAAGGGCGGTCATCACCAGGAGCTCCAGAGGTGCTCTCTAAAGTTTCCTCGTCACCTTCATCCTCACTCCCGTCACCACTTCTCTCTTTCTCCCTACCACCCCCGTCCTCACTTTCTCTACCATTTCTATCCACTTCGTTAGAAGAATGGGCCGATGTGTCCCTTTCTGACGACCAGGACAAGCCCTCATCGGGCTGAAGACCTGACGGAAAGACTTCGTCATAACCGGCTCCATTGCGGACTGACGACTGCTCACTCGACATCTGACTACCTACAAATGATTGTTGTTGTTCTAAGAACCTAGGCCAACGGCTTCGCTAAAGGTACAGGGTGGAAAAATAAAAAGAATTGAAAGAAAAACTTACAAGTAAAATGTCGTCTGACGTAAGTTGACGGTCCCAAAAAGTTGACGGTTCAAGGTAGACGAAGTTAGCAAACAGACGGACGGGAGTCGTGAACTTGACGCTTTGGCTCTCAAAAGAATACAGATGTTGGAAAGTTTGAAATGAGGAAAGTGGGAGATAAATATAGGAAAAAGGGGGCACGAAAGACGAAGCGACACGCTCGTCGCAGAACAAGGCGAATCAAACCAAGCCACGTGTCATAGCATTTAATGAAAGCCGCGCGAGGTTTTAGGTATATACTCCATAGCTCGTCAGGATAGGTTGACGAGGCTATGGAGTAGGGGGCAGCTGATAAGGGTTATCCTAAATGACATAAAGCTGACGAGCATGAGGCTGACGACCTCAATGCTGACGACCTCAACTCTTGGGCTATCTGAGGCTGACGACCTAAAGCATACGGAAACCTAAGGCTGACGACCTCTACCAACAATCTTAATGCATAGCCAAGCTGACGGGAGCAGGCTGACGAGGTTAGTCTCGGCTCCATCTACAACCTTACTTAACCAACACGCATACACAAACAATTCTTAAACGACACGTCTAAGTAAGGAGACTCCTACAAGGACAAGGATTCTAGGAGATACGTGCGATCCAAGTATCACTGTCCTAAAAGGAAAAGAACTCCTTGGTTAAGGCATGGATTTCGGCCCAACGCTACTATAAATACCCCAAGACCCTCTCAAAGCAAGGTACGCACAATTACCTCAACTCTAGCACTCTAGTGTTGTAAACAAAAGATTTCTCTAACTTGACCATCGGAGGGTGTTTGGCCGGTACCACACCGGTACCCTTCTTTAGGTCTTCATCCTTTGTGTTGTGCAGGTACGTCATCAAGGGCACGTGCAGACCGTGTAGCCTACTGAGGATTTTGGACATCATCATAATTCATCAACTTTATGACTATGTAAAGCATATTTTATTTTTTCTAACCATTCATTTTATTTAATCTTGCAAATCTCTCATTACCATCAGTTTTGGTTGTTAGGAATGCTAACAATGAGGAATCGAGTTTGTACATTGATTTGATTACTCCTTTTATCCAACTGAAATTAAATGAAGAAGTGTATGTTTTTCAAATGTCCAACTTATATACTTATGTTTTTCAATTCTCTTTAAATTTAGCGTCTTTTTTTTTACCATAAATAGTTTTAAAAGTAAAGGTTTATGTGGTGCCTTATTCTATGTTGCGGCTATGAGAATGGGAAAATTGAAAATTTTATCTTATTATAAATACTTTTAAGATTCCGCCACCACTTGGATTTTTTCTCAAATAGAAATATATTTCTTAGTTAAATAATTATGTAACTGAATCTTAAAAGGAGGAATTAAGGAATAATGTCTAAAATATTGTACTTAAGTTTTGTCTAAAATAATACTAAACCCAAAAAAATATATTTAATGTTGTATTTTATATTATTTTAATAAGTTGTATCTAAAAATAGAAACTGCGATATAGGGTGATTTGTAAATAAAGATGGTAAAATAAATAAAGTATATTTTTAGGTGGTAAAATAGAACTTTATTTTATTTTATTTATTTTTCTTCAACTACTAGTGCTATAAACGTAGAACCTGAAAACCAAGAAGTAGGAGAGCAAGTAGAGGATCGAATTTATTCAGTTGGGCTCTAAAATCGTCAAAAACGACATCAAATCGATCAGAGAAGGAAGCGTAGTCGACGAGGCTAGCTTCAAGGCTTTAGTTAGGGTCTGATCCAAGTCGGAGTATCAGGTGTGGAGCTCCGAGACTAGAGCCGGAGCTTAGGCGAGATTGCTCCTAGTGCAAAACTTGTCATTGAGGAATGAGAGCATTGAGAAAGAGAGGGTCTTCGATGGTGGTAGAGTCTGGACCGAGCCTTACTCCATGGTTTGAGGTTTGAACTCTAAGAGCATCAGCATTGGTTAATGTCATCCTATTATATTTTACCATCTCAAAAAGTTACTTTATTATTTATATCATACCATTTTACAACATACCCAACCTCCCAACTTTTATTTTCCTATTTTATTCTTTAAAATAATATGTCTACCCCATAAAATAATATATCCCAAAACCATATCTATTCTCTCCCATCTCTCTCCTCTCTTTGATTTTTAACTCTCTTCATCTGTCTCTCTTCCACTAAAACCACCACCACCTCCACCATCCAAAAAGGCTACAAAACTAAAACAAACCACCCCTGCTTCACGGCCCATCACCCACCACCACCAAAACAAAACCCACAAATGACCAACAAAAACCCAGCAAAATCAGACCCATAAATGAAAAACTCACACCATAAATGAACAAAACCCATAAACTGATCTTTGCGCTGATCTCCACAACTAACGCCCAAAGCCGATCTCCACATCCCACGATCTCCATGCCTAACGATGATCTCCACATCCCATGCCCAACATCGATCTCCATGCCCAACAGTGATCTCCACATCCCACGCCCAATGCCGATTTCTACGCCCAACGCTGATCACCACACCCAACGCCGATCTCCACACCACACCTAAACACCAATCTTTGCGCCAAACCCCAAACGTCGATCTCCACACTACCACACTAATCTATAGTGAGAGAGAGAAGAGAAATAATGAGTGGGTGGTGGCTTGCCATGGCCGGTGACAGTGGGTCAAGCCATGGTGTGGTGGCTATGGGGTTGAGTCTGAAGAGAGGAGAGCAAAATGAGAGAGAGAAGGAAGATAGAGAAACGAAAAGAAAGAATGAGATAGAGAAAGGAGAGAGAAAGTTGGATGGATTTTTTTATATAAAGTATGAGAAAGACAATTAAAAAATAATTTTTAGAAATACGATTATGCTACAGTAGCATCTTATTAATAAGATGCTACTATGGCACAATTGTAAAAATTTTTACAATCTCGAATGTTTACAAGTTCTAATGCTGGGTGATTTATTGGCTCTAATGCTAAATAATCCTTACATTTCCCATTTGGCATTTCCACTGGAGATGCTCTAATTAAGGCATTTACCCGTTTGGTTGGTTTGGGGTGGAAAATTTGAACAAAAAGCTACAGTATTTTGGGATTTCACAAAGAGAATGTGTGTGAGAGTGAGTGCTTTTGCTTTATGGAGAGGCAAACCATTTGAGTTCGACGACTTGGTTTTGACTTAGATATGGGTATCCTTTTCCGGCCCAAATTGAAAAAGGCAACAAAATTGGGCTTAGTTTGGGCTTTGATTATAAAGAAAAAACTAAGCCCAAAACAAGTTCTGTCCAAAAAAAAAGAAAAAAAACATTGGTTGTTGCTTAATGGATGCATTCACACCAAAGGTGTGAAAAATGCTATATAGTCATTTTAGTACCAAAACCAATAATAATAATAAAAAAAAAAACCATCTTTATCAAGATTGCCAAACCTAAATCTTTTGACAACTAAGCTACAATAAAGTGTCATCTTTGACACTTTACTGTAGCTCCCAAACTATATTTAAAAAAATTATTTTAATATGTTAATGGTTGTGATTGTTATTTATTGTGTTGAATATATTATTTTATTGTGTAGTTTATATAATTTTAATGTGTTGAATGCTAAAATAAAACATTTGATGTTAGGTGTGTTATAAAGTGATTTGTTAAAATAAATAAAGTAGTATTTTGAGTTGTTAAAAACTATATTTTTTAACACCCTTGTTGTGAATGCTCTTATATAAAGCCAAAATACAAATTATACGAATGTCTATTTGGTATCCTGTTTTGAAACTACACTTTTTCGAAGCTCACTTTTTTCTAGGTAGATCTTATCCAAATAACCTATTTTATAGAAAGTTGAACAAATTTAAGTTGTACCAAACAAGGATCTAGAATTGATCAATTGTCATCTTCATACCTAAGTTTTAGTTTTGCTATTTTATTCCATCAAGTTGTATTTGATGACAATTTAATCCTTTTGCTTATCGTCGTAAAAAATGGATTCAAAAAGTGGTCATTAAACCTGTTTTATAATGATAAAGTTTAATTTTGTTCCCAATTTTTTTATATTTAGAAGTGTACTAACATTAAAAAATGAAATAAAACTCTGTGTGTGTGTGTGGCCAAGTGTGTAAATTGGCTCTGAGTGATCGAAGTTGTAGCAAGTTGAGATAGTTTTTTAGTTCTTATATATGAGACAAAAAATTGAGACATTTACAAGCCCAAAGTTGACGGTAGCAAAGTTGGGCTCAAGTTGGGCTTTGATTAAAAAGAAAAACAAATCTCAAAAGTAAACTATGTCCATAAAAAGAAAAGATTGAGATCCTCTAGAGTTCTTAAGGTACTCTACCATATAGAGTTCTATTAATCTTAACCATTCATTTATAATAAAAGTTCCAGATTTTTCCATATCATTAATCCACTAACAAATCTCCTAAAATAATGATTTAAAAAATAACTACTCACAAATGATAATTATTGCCTTACCTCTTTTACCTAAATCAGGTCTCTAAGAAAACGTGAAGTCATCTTCCCCCTCCCCTCTTCATTTTTCAATTTTTCAATTAGGTTCGACTGAAATGGGACATAGAAAAATCATATTTTATGATCCTAAGTGCCAATCATATACTTGAAAAGAAATGAAAAACATTTATATGCTTAATTTTAATAAAATTAATAGAAGACTAAAAAAATTGGAATGAAAACCTAGGTGTCGTTGCCATTCATATATCAATTTTATATATATATATATATATATATGCTTTTTGGTCTATGTGCATAATAATCAATTTTCTAAATATGCAAATTTCTTTCGCATTTAATGTTGCAATGTCATAGCCGCTATTCGCATTTAAGGTAATACCTATCATTTATGAGCAGTTATTTTTTAAAATCATTATTTTTTAAGATTTGTTAGTGCATTAATGATATGGCAAAATCCACACATTTTATTATAAATGAAAGGTTAAGATTAAAAGAACTCTATATAGTAGAGTACCTTAGGAACTCTAGAAAATCTCAATCCAAAAAGAAATGGTTACATAGATAGAGAGATTCCAATTACACAACTAAAGAAAAAAAAAATGTAAAATGCTATTTTGGTCCATAAACTTTATTTAAAGTTTGGTTTTTCATCCATAAACTTTAAAAAGTTTTTTTTTTCGTCCCTAAACTATTAAAAAGTTCATCTTTCATCCCTAAAATATTGAAAATGTTTTATTTATGTTTTTAAACTTTACCAAAAGTTTGTTTTTCATCCCTAAACAATTTAATAAAGTTATTTTTTTCATCTCTATTTCTGTCTCAAAACTATTGAAAAAATTCTTTTCAAAGTTTAGGATGAAAAATGAACTTTTAAAAGTTTAGGGACAAAAAAAAAAAAAAAACTTTTAGCAAAATTTAGGGACCAAAATAGTTACCCTTTAAAAAATATTAGATTTCTAAGAGATTTGATTGTTAAAAAAGAAAAATTAGTCTATATTTTTTTTTAAGTCAAAGGTAAGAAATAATATTGTCTATATCATTGTTAAAATTTATTGCTTTCTATTTTAGCTTACCTAATTAATGACACTTTCTTCTTCTTCTGTTTTTTTTTTTTTCCTCTCTCTCTCTCTCGCTCTCTCTCTCTCTCGCTCTCTCTCATCTATATATTTATAGTTTGTAAGTTAATATGAACCAATTGTGTCCACATCACGTATATATTGGCCCTGGACCCCTGGTTATGATACCTCAAACCATGAGTATGGGATTTCCATGGTCGAATCACATTTAAGCACTAGATACGATGGAAAAAAAATAAAAGGAAAGAAAAAGAATGTGGAAAAAAAGAGAAGGAAGAAGAAGAAGAAGAAGACAACAATTATCTTTGATATACTTTAAGGAGCTTATGGGTTGGGTTAAATTATATGCCTCTAATGTGCATAAACGAAAAGTTAGGCTTTACACTATGGACCACTTGAATCATGAAGTTGTATCATTTTTATACATTATCTTTTTAAGTAGTGTACATGGCACAAAGGATTAGAAAAATAAGACCAAACGTGCAGCTTGTCTGAATGTAGCACCTGTTTGTATCTCTTCTTTTTGAGCATTGCCAAAGAAGTTGCACTAGCCTAGAAAATTAACCTTTAAATTATGGAAATCATGTACAAATTAATTGATTGTGTCATGAAGGAAGAAAGTATATTCTCCCTAGAAAGCAAAAGGAAAAAGAAGGAATTTTTTGTAAGTATCTATTCTTGCGTTTCACACAAACAAGAAATTTTGTGATAAAGTAAAAAAAAAAAAAAAAAACTATTTGTGATATGATATAACAAGAATTGTTAATGCAAGTGCTTTTGATCATTAGAAAATGCAAAGCTAAAAAGTTCATCGATAAGACTTAATAAGAGACTTCTAATATTTCTCTTTCCAAGAAAAAAGAAAAAGGCAGTGAGAAAAAAAAGAAAGAAAGTAGTGGTCGGTGGGATGTAATAATAATATAGCAAAAATATAATTAACCCAATACTCATTGCTCATAGGATTTTTTTTTTTCCTTTCTTCTGTGTTATTTATTACTCTCATTATTTTGGCTAGACAATAGACATATAACTCATAGAATTATTGAAGAAAAGCACAAAAAAGAAAAAAGGTGCAAAGCCAAGTACCATAGCAATAAGCAAAAAAGAAAAAAAAAACCTTTCACAAACTCAAAAGCAACACATGAATAATTTGGATATATATATATATATATATATCCAAAAAGCCACGTAAGCACCGTAACGGTTATCACGTGGGCTCGGTGGAAGCAAATTGAAGGAAGTCTACAGAGTCAGAAACCCATGATAATCATAAATAGTCCTTATTTTTTTTTTCTCTCAATGGTTTTTATTTTTTGTAGTACAAATTGTACTTTGTTTTTTTTGTTGGCTCCAACAAAGATTTATATTCATTTCTTTGAGTGAAAAAGAGGACCCCAAAAACTGTGCAGAGCAGAGAGTCCCAGGCTGTACTTGTTTAAAAGGGTGTTTTGATGCTTTGGTTGCACAACATGGGTCATGTAAAGTGACCCCCATGCCCCCGAAAAAAAATTAAAAAAAAAAAGTAAATATGTTAAACAGTACAGTACAAAACCGTTTGGTGTGTCCTTCAGATTTCAGAATTGGTGTGTGTTTGTGTCTGGAGGAAATCATAAGCAATCCTTTTCTTTTTCCCATTATTGTTTGCTTTTTCCAGTAGGGTATAGTCACGATCATATGAATTTTGTACACCCATGGGGTAACTTTTTTTTGAGGCCGACGTAAATCCGGAAGTCTTAAGTCCAATCTACTACACTATCAATTTATGAGGAATTTTTGGGTGTCTATCAATTTATGAGGGATTTTTGGGTGTCTTTGTGACAAGAGGGTTGGGATGTGACTTAAACTCGAAAGAGTAGAATAATTTGGCAAAATATTAGAACACCCTTATATTAAAATAATTAAAAAAAAAAAAAGAATTTATGTTCGAATGCTACCATTTGAGACGAAGGACTTGAAAGAATATGTGACTGACCATAATAGGTTAGTTGAAAACCTATAGTCGACCACAAAATTTTTTAAGTCAATTGCAATGATGTGATGGTGGTCTTATAATTTAATCTATCATTGTAGACAAATAGTTCTACTTTTTGGGTCTGGAGCCGCATAAATGGCATAATTTAATAAAGAAACCCTCATTCAGAGAAACAAATCTTTCTTTGGGTCTGGACAGTGGAGGTGCACAAGTGACCTCTTATAGAAGGTTCTGACACAATTAGACCTAAAAAAACAATCATATATAAGCTAGAGAATATTTTAACTAATAAGCAAAGACAGAGATCACATGCATTCTTTCTTTCATAAACCCTTGATCACTGATAGTTCTCAGTTCAGTATAAGCTACAAGACTACTGTCCAAGATCTGCTAAAAAAATTCTCTAATATTCCGATATGCTGAAAAACTATGCTCACCACACAGATGTTTATCAACAAGTGTAAATTCCATGGCAGTGGGAGAAAGACCAAAATTTCTCAACAAATCAAGAAACCTGTAAATCACTTTGAAAAATTGGCATGCATTAAGACAAGAAAGGTTTCTCCTTTGTCTTAGGAAAATTGGCATACATTAAAACTAAGCTCACCACACAGATGTGACCCCATTACACAAAAATCCAACACAACAACCCCCCCCCCCCCCCCCCCCCCCCACCCACACTTCCAAAGCAGACACCCCAACAATGTTTCTTTTCTTAGTATTCATATTCAAGGTAGATTTAGATTACGACCATTTGATTAATTCGGTCATGTAGCTAAGATAAGGTTACTAAAACTAAGACTTAATTTCTTGCTTCTGTTCAGAACCAAAATATCCTGTCTGATATTCAACCTTCATAATTCATTGCTGTCACAAAATCATAAAGAACAATAATAGATCCAGAAATCTCCTTATTACCATTACTAGGGAGTTCTATAAGGAAACAAGATTGAGAATTACCAAATTGATGGCAGCATCATAAATTTCATCAGATACATAAAGATGATTATTTAAATTATATGCATCTTAATAGCACCCTAGTAAAATATTAATGCATATCCTTCATCCAAATACCCAACCACACTGAATGTCATCAAGTAGTACCTCTAACTCATTTGGCATAGCAGTAATCAAACATGATTATCACTTGATCCTAATATATAGTTAATGCAGTGGCAAAGAAACAATGTGTCACACAAAAGGGCTATTTCGAGATCTGATTAAATCTGCTTAAGGCAACTAACCAGTATCAAGTATAGTGGGGAATTACGTGCAAAATCTGCAGGCATATGATGACCAGATGAACTTATCACACATATATAATTTTTTAACAAATTCACCCTACATTTAAAGATCAATATAAATTGAATAAGATATAGTATCCAATAGGTATGAATTTAACTTACATGTTAAGAACAAAGAGATACATCGGGGTGTAACTTGAACGGTTAAACTTGACCATATTAATTCAAAAGAAGCTTAAGAGAGAGACTAAGCTGTCAGCTAGGCATCAAATAGGACAGAGACCAGGGGAACAATTATGTAACATATCTGACCAATCGCTTACCAAAAAACATGTCCAACCAGTGGGGTTGAAAAGGGTAATTAATTTATTGTGCACAAACAAGAGAAAACAAATTAAAAAGATACATGCAGTAGATATTTAGCAAGTTGCAAAAATAATTATAATAGAACCAAATATAGGCTTCATTTCACCAGGGACTTTCCTCTAATAATAAAGAGCATATGGAGTGTGACATGAGTTAAAAGAAAGACCCTAATGTACATTTCTGTTACTAATTTTTTACTCCACCTCAGTGAAACTTTAATCTAAGTAAAGTCATAAAACCTTTTTCCAAAACTCACATTGACAAGGCAAAACTATAGGTCATTCACACAAAAATCTCACCGTCAAAAAGCCATTTTTCTTTTTCTAGCGCTTGCCCCCTGCGTGCTGGGGAGATTGGGGGGGGGGGGGGGTGGCGCGGGGGGGAGATGAAGATGGGATCTAATCTCTTCAACGAAAGTAAAGCAAATAAGAATCATGAGCAATTACACAATTCTGCAATAATTGAATAAAACTTATGCAAATAGTCATCACAGCCTAAAACATGTACCAGTACTTCAGATTATTCACCTGTGCCTGTTCTACATGAAGCCAAACTTTAAAAAGCTCTCATGGTTACTTAAAAAAGAAAAGTAAAAATGCGAAGCAATTATGAAGGGGAGGGGGGTGGAAAGTAAACCTGCAGGCCTCCTTCTAAGAAAGTATCTGACTCTAAATTAAAACCTGAAATTTCCCCAAAAAAGGAGGGCAGAGATAACCCGTGACTCATAATCCAATTTCCTTGAAAAGCGAAGACTGTAAATTCCATCTAGAAAGGACTCCACACAAATCGGCATCACCTAAAATGGAAACCTTAGCATCCCATCACAGCGCAATTATACACAAAACTGCCGGATTGCTTTCTGGCAAGAAGGTCCCATTGTGGTGGGCCTTCAGAAGGGGCCCAAGAATTAAGCTCAATCAACCCTCCTCCTAAAGCCCTAGGTCCACCCAGAACAATTAGCCGATCACCACAAGCCCTAAATGCTAATCCCCAACCATTCGTTGAGGTTGCCTGCTCAGGCAATCGCCCAATTGTGACCCAAGAGTTCATCTCTTTGTCATATATCCTCAGCTCCTTTTGTGCATAATCAGCTGCATAAAGCACATTATTTACAACAGCAAGAAGAGGAGGT
The DNA here is from genome assembly GCA_032878915.1 of Castanopsis chinensis. Lineage (NCBI taxonomy): Eukaryota > Viridiplantae > Streptophyta > Magnoliopsida > Fagales > Fagaceae > Castanopsis > Castanopsis chinensis. Next base: position 7,801,004 of record JAVQMG010000114.1, read on the forward strand.
GCTTCGGCGGCAGCAGGTGCCTCAATCGCCCCAGCCCCTCCATTTCGTCCAGGGAACATGTTAGGTATCTCGGTCCATGTCCTTGTCTTCAGATCATATACCTCACCGCATGTAAGTGATTTTGAGTTGGCCTCCCCAATTCCACCCACAATATAAAATTTCCCATCCATAAATACCCCAGAGCACATTTTCCTTGCTTTTTTCATGCTTGGAAGAGTCTCCCAAGTTCCTTTTTCCGAATTATATAGCTCAGCCACCTTTAAGATATTGCCACGTGGATCACAACCGCCAGCTAAAATTGCGATTTCACCAAGGCTGGCAGAACCAAACAAGCACCTAGGCGTATTCATGTTCATGCCAGAGTACCACGTGTTTGTTAAAATGCTATATCTATAAATAACATGGGACGTTATTTCCTTTCCAAAAACAAGAAGTTCAGTACCAACGGCCAACGACTCTTTGTCCGAACACATGAAGCAGTCATTTGAAGGCATTCTAGGCAAATGCATCCAGCGGCGGGAAATTGGATCAAAAGCATCCCATTCAAGGAGACTGCAAGAGAAGTAAACCCAGTGTTCTATGATACCCATTTTCCGCCTCTCCCTATATAGCTCCCCACTCCGAATAAGAGACCGAAAGCTGTTATTCAGTGATGCAATGGAGCCATAATCAGACCTAGAGCAGTTAAGAAGACAGTTAATGGATATGTCTCGCCCCAGTTGGTGGATAAGAGAACTTGAATCTGACTGCTCCCCTGTGTGGTCCTGGTCTTCTGGTTGTTCAGTTTGGAGAAGAACAATATCAGAAAAACCCTTCCTTGTTCCCTCTCCCTCCCAAGTATCTGATAGCTTGCATGACTTTCTCAATGGATGTTCTTCTCCATCCACCAAACGGCGCTTGCTGCATGACAGCTCAATCAAACGTAAAGTACTGTAAATCCACTTGCTCTCTTGTTCACACGAGCTCGGCAAGTCCCTCATCACAAGATAGGACGGACCCTCCAACATGATGACAGAATTTTTCAATCCAACCAGCCTAAAGAAAGGCTTACCATCAAAGCCAAACACAACACCAGTCAGTGAAGAAATTATAATTCATATTCCCCATTTACTCCACACACACAAAAAACCCATCAACTAAATATGTGTTATCTTTGAAGTAAATCAAGAAACCACATACCCCTTTTACATGAAAAGATTATCCATTAATGAAACATGCAGGCATCACGCAAAAATAAACAACTCACACAAACCCTTCAGCAATCTCTCTCTATCAATCTAAATTCCAATTAATTAAAAGAAAAGTGAATGCAATGCATAACAAAAATCAGAAACATATCCATAGAAATCAAAGCATGATACTGATGTATAACAACCACAAAAAAAAAAAAATCAAAATTCAATCTACAATACAGCATACCATTGTGAAACAATAATTCATGCCTGAAAAATGAGAAGTACCATGTCAGATCTCAGGCGAATTCCAACATATAAATATAAAGGGAAACAAAAACACAAATTGACAATCAATCACATGCCAGACTTTACTAAAAATGCCAATACATAAAAATTTACCAAATCTGATTATGCAGTTGTAAAACTTATAGACAACAAAAAACAACAAACAGATCCATTTAAAATTTCCATTTACAGCAAACCCATATATTCTTTTTCCCTTCTCTTCAACTGAGATTGTATAAATGATTAAATACCCAGAAAAAAAAATTCCCAAAAAAAAAGAAGAAACACACACACACACACACACACAAAAAGAGACAGAGCAAAAAGCTTACAAATTGGATAAGAAAACGTTTACTTCTTTCTCCTCCTCCTTCTTGCTCCACCTCCCTCTAAATAACACCCCAATTGCTCTCGCTCTCTCTCTCTCTCTCTTTCAGATTCTCTCTCTCCCTCTACTTCTGGTTATATTCGCTGTGTTTAGAGAGAGAGAGCATAAGAGAGAGAGAGAGGGTGCATTGTGCTAATATTAATTAATAAAAATGGTGCATAAAAATAAAAAATTAATTTACCTTTTTTGTTTTTAACGGAAAGAGAAGGGAAGTGGGTCCCATCAACCAGTAAGTGAGAGTCGCCGTTTAAGATTTGCGGCCAAAACAAAACTGAAACCGCTAACGGCCGTTTCAGCACGTGTTGCAAAACTAATGTACTCAGCTCGTACATCAACTAGGGAGTAGGGACAATAATAACGTTGTAACTTAGCTGGTGTTTTACTGCTCAATTTTATGGAGGTGTTTAAGGGTTAAATTTTTATTTAAATTTAATTTATCAAAAAAATAAGTAATTAGCTCCTACATCTTTTTTTTTTTTGGTTAAGTATTTAGCTCTTATACCAACTAGAAACAACAATTTCTCAGGAAAAAAAGAAACTAGAAACAATAACTGCATTGTAACTTAATTGGTGTTATTCCTCGTTTTAATGGAGGCGCACATGGTTTAAATTTTTATTTAAAGTTAATTTATTAAAAAAAAAAGTATTAACTTTGCTCCGTTTTCTCCTTTCTTTAAATTTTTCTTTTCCCTATTTAGTGAACAGTTAATTTTTTTTTTTTTATATGTAAAAATTTTGGATTGTTCTTTTTAATGTTGGGGGGATAAGGGGTTTGACAAAGAAAATATTTGGATTGTCCATATTTGATGTTAATTGTTAAGTCCTATAGTTTGGAGTTTGGACAACGTCAATCAACATGGTGGCTAATGATTTATCAATCACTAGAAGGTGTAGATTAAACTTTTCTAAATTTAGGGGTTGAGATAGGGAAAGAGTTTGGAACCTTTTTGTTTATGGAGAAGTTGGTCGAATGGAAATGAAAGCATGGAGATGAGTGATTGATTGAAAAAGGACTTTTTTTCCCATAAATAATAATGCATATGGATATGAATTACCTTATTCTAAATTAATAATGCATGTTGATATGAATTTCCTATGCATGAAGGAAAGTGACAATATTAATGTTGCTTAAAATAATATGAAGCTTTGGTAATTTTTTGCTTTCACTTGGTAACACAAAGGAGGGCTAACGTGCTTGTAGCCCGATTAACACTAACCTTTGTTTTCATCCCCACTCTCCTACCTCAAACAAACAAAAAAGAAAAAGAAAAAAGGAGGGGGTGTAATTCAATTATTTCAACACCAAACATAAATAGAGTAGTGTTAAGGGTCCTTTTTGTGGCAGGTACACATGTCGTGTTTTAATATATCAATAATTAAACCCAAAGTTTTTAAGGAAGTATAATCCAAAACTCATGTCATTGGTCACCCTTTGGCCGTTACCGTTGTATTTCCCCTTAGAGGAATTAAATAGCATAATAAGTATTTGATGAAGATGATCTTTTTGATATTATATTGTTGATAATATAAAGGGGAGAGTGAAAATAATAATTTTCAACAAAAATGGTTTGTTGGGGGTTGCTTTTGTGATTACAAAAAAAAAAAACAAAATAAAGTTCAACAAGGGAGGTAAGTTTTAGTATGTTGAAGTATTCTGCCAAAGCATTCAGTCTTGGTGAAAGGCATTTAATAGTGGCAGCCGTACTGAAGAAGTTCCTAATGTTATATGAGTCAGTCACTGGTGTTTAGTGGGATATTTTGCAACATAATAAAGGCTTTTGAGCCTTATTCTACATATTAGTGCTCAAGTTGTTAAAATCAGAAAAGTTTAATCTATGAGAGCACATTCGAGTTAGCGAAGCAAGAATCTTAGACTACTCTATTAGAAACACGTTGAAACCAATAAGTGGGTGTGCCTCTCAGTCCATATTTAATTTGTTTAGATGAATCTGTGGTAAAACATTCAAGTTAGGTAGACCATAAACTTATTCCATAGAAGCTTCTTCTATTGATGATCTAGGAAAGTAAAATATTGTACATAATAATATATGATAAAATAAGAGAAGAATTTGTTTGGAAGTGGAGAGAGTGATAATGTGTGCATTCATGATGGAATGTTTTTAGAATCTAAGTAAATGAGATTGAGAAGAGGAATGGGAATGAGGTGAGATAGATTGATGTTCTCTGATTGCCCTCTTGTTCTACCTCCCCGGCCCTTTAGTCCTCTTTGATTCCCCTTTCATAATGGGTGTGGTTTGGTTTTATCTAAATAGAGATGTTTGTTGGTTTATTGGACAAACTTTTTGCCATAAATACGAAGGGGTTGAGGGGATCTTTATGTTGAGTAGAAGGTTGTGGTAGACTTAGCTTAGTTGGAAAATTATAAAATGAAAATAATACTTGGTTTTAGCTACAAAAGAAAATATGATTTCTTGAAATGGTGAAGAGTAAGTGGGGCCATTTAATTAATGTAGTGAATGACAGCTTGTATTGATGAGGCAAATTAAGAGGAAATCATGGATGCAACAGAATGGAGTCGAATCTCTTGGTTCAGGGAAATTATTGTGTACTCCCGGAGTACCATAAATGCGTACTCCCTCCTCTCACATGAATGGTGGGTCCCGCTAATAAAATTCGTGGTGGGACCCACCATTCTTGTGAGAGGAGGGAGTACGCATTTATGGTACTCCGGGAGTACCTAATAATTTTCCCTTGGTTCATGTGTTCCATCCTAACACATTAACCAAAGGGATAGCTACCAAATTTGTTACTCACCGAAAAACCACTCCCTTGCTTGTTGAACAATTTCTCCCAATGCCATAAACTTAAAGTGTATATGGGTTTGTGTCATGGGTTAGAAAGATTAGGTGTTAGTTTAGTGGCCATGATGTATGACACCCTTATTTGTGGATAGCCATGTGAATCTTGATATGGGATGGGTTGTCTATAGCTAACTATGGGTTTTGGGTTTCAAAACATTAATGTATAAGAGTTGTAACGGTATATTTAAACTTATGACGTCTACTCCATAATAATTACTCTTATTTTTACGTTAAGATACTAATTGATTTTTTGGTACAAACAGAGTTAGAACTCTAGATCTCTTACTCAATTACTAGAAATTTTACCGATTAACTAATTGAAATACACAGATAGCAACTGATACTTATATATTTAGTGTAACACCAATTCACACTATTTAGTTTCTTTTCTATTGCATTGGTTTTTATATTGCATTGGTTTCCATAAAATCTGTGTAATTGATTAAAAATGAAAAATAACTCTTTTCACGTATGAACTAAAGGAGATAACTATCATTCAATATATTGTAGTATGAAATTTCTTCTTTTAGACCAAATTTTGATATCTTGTCCAACATTACTTTTAATCTATTTGTTTGTAGATCCTTAGCACCAAAACAAGTTACCTTAATATTAATGTATAGTAACTAAAATTTGAGTAAGAAATATTACTTTGAAAGAGTATTTTCCTTTTAGAGGGGAGTGAAGAGGAAGGGGTCAAGGTTTACAATCCCTCATGTTTGAATATTTTTCTAAACGATAACGGGGAAAGGATTTGAAGGGGTTTAAAGGGGGTACCCTACCTCTCAAAACCCAAACCCCTTATTTTCAGTTCTTTCAAATTGGGGGAATTTGAATGGGGAGTTTTAAGGATGAGTATATTTTTCCATTTTTAATAAATTATTTTTCTTCTCCTTTTCACCCTATAAAGAAGAGAGGTCTTTGCTTCCCTCTCCTTCAATTTAATTTTTAAAACATTCGATAAGATATCTACTCCCCCCTCTCTCCAATCCTGTCTTCTATTCTATTCTCCTTCTCCTCTAAAATTCAAAACATATTGTAAGGAGTTTGGGATGTGTTATGCTAGGTGAAATGGAGAAGCACTTGGATTGTAGTTTGCTTATAGCAATATAGTTTTTCTTTTTTCTTTTTATTTTTTTGAAAAAGAGAAACCAAAAAAAAAAAAAAAAAATTCCAAGAAAAAGCTTAATTGATCTAACAATTTTTTCTAGAAGAATGCTTCTAGAATTGTCTCAAATTCATATTTGGATTTGGTTTTTTAACTGGGAGTTTCCTTAGTGTAGAAGAAAATGAATTTTCCTTAGTCTAGAAGAAGAGTTCCTTATTGAAGATATAATTAGGTATTCGTTATCCATCAAGGAATAGTATAGGAGCCTTATAAATAGGTATTTGTTCCAAAGATTTTGGTGACTTTTGCCTAAGGATCCTCCTATATAGGAAGAGGAGAAGACTCTTAGAAGAATGTGGAGTGAGTTTCTTTGAGAGTAATTCGAATATTTGTCTATTTTCCTTTGAGAGAGTCATGGTGTATTTGAGACTTTGAGATTGAGTTTATGTGTGAGGTTTGCGAGTTTGTCTTTGTGAGATGATTTGTTTTGTTTCTTTTTTTTTTTTTTTTTTGGTGTGTGTTTGTGAGGTTTATGAATGTTGTTTGTATGAGTATGTGAGTTTGGTTGTAATCTATATTATTAATAGTGGATTTTAATTGTTGTTGCTCATGAATGTAGGCTTGAGGTTATAGCCAAACCAAGTTAAACATTGTTGTCTTTAGTGGTTGTTCTATATTATTTGTTCATGTGAATGCATTTCCACTAACCCCAAATCACTATAGATGCATATAGATGTAGTCCACTGTTTACTTATCAAGTTGCAATTGACACAATTCAATCTAACATATTATTTTCTAACAGAACAGTTTAGGTTTTTTAAAGACTATTTAGTATTTAGAATTAAGGAATATTATTTTTTTAGTACTTTTTTTTTTTATTTTTTATAATTTAATAGTCACAACAATATAAGGAAATGAGGATTCAAATCATAGTTCTCCTTATAAAAGATAGCAGACAATGCCACTGAGTTACTAAACTCTTGTTACAATTAAGGCAATATCTATCATCATAATAAATTGGGTGCAAAAAATCAAGTTATGCATTGAAGTTAAAACTATAATCTACCTAGTCATCTATTTAAAGTGAAATTTCAAGATCTACAAACAACATAAGTAAAATGAGGATTCTTAAATAAATGTGAGAAAAAAAAAAGGTTTATAGTTTACATCAAAATAATAAAAGGTCATATTTTGCTAAGTGAAAATTGAGGGTATTCAACTTTTATGTCTAGATTTATTATTTTGTCTAACGATCATATGTAGAATCCCTCTCACATGCGAGCAAACCTCATAAGTATGAGATATACTTCCAATATAGCATCAATTTCACATGTGAGACTCACACATGTTGTGAGAGATAGATTTTAAGAGATTGTTTAATTTCATAAAATAATTTTTCATGTAAGAGAGATTTTATATACAACAATTACACATATTACCTCCTCCACTATCTAAGCCCACAAATTAGCTAGGAGAACCAAAATATGGCGGTAAGTTATCTGTCCGTTGGCTATACACTTGATATATATTGTAATTCTAAATTATAAGCTGCATGAGAATGGTTTTTGGATTTACATGAATATATTGATTTGAGATGGTTAGTGTACAATAAAAGAAAGAATTGTTTGCCTCTTTTTTTTTTTCTGAGGGGAAAGAGATGCATATAACGTAAAGTACAAGTATGAATATATATTATAGTTAACTAAATTGTTAAGGTTTTTTTATTGAATTAGAGACAATCAAATTCAAATCTTTCTTAATTACACCCAAAAAAAAAAGCATATTGATGTATTGATAAGATGATGGTAAGCAATTGTCATAGAAATAAATTTCATATATTCAAATCCAATTGTCATCTCTCTTAAAAATTAAAAATTAAAATAATAACATAGTATCTATATCTCTAATTCTCTAAATGCAATATAAAAAAAAATTATTTGGTAAATAAAAAAGGCTCATATTGAATAATTTAGTCATCTATTTCTAGGAACATATATCTTTCATTTGAAACCCTAGGAACATATACCTTGAATATGCTTCGAATTAATGAACTAGTATATGGTATAAGAATAATAAAAGAAAAAAAAATAGTGCATGAATTATTTATATAAACTTATATCTATTTTTTAGGAAAATATATATTGAATACATTTTGATTTAATGAGGAATATATGTATGGTATAAGAATAATAAAATGAAAAAAAAAATGTATTTGTGATTTATATTGACTAATATAAATGTTGTAAATTTTTATTTTTATAAAATTCCTAGGGGGTGTGGATAATGAGCTGCCTTCACAACCTTCTCCCTTCTGTTCCTATGTTGTAGTAAGGTAGCACGGTTCGAGTTGCTCAACCACTCCTTAGCCCAGTGTTCATGAGTTAAATTTTAGTTATAAATTTTTATTTTTTCTGAAAATTATATGAGAAATAGAGGAAATTTTGAAAAGCTAGAGGGCAGCACCCCTTCCCTCGACCAATGAGTATTCTCATATGCTAAAATAAAAGAATATGTATGTTTATGGTTATAAATTTAGTATTTCTTGATTTGTAAAAACCCACAAGCAATTAATTAACCTCCATATCTTTAAGCTGTGTGTGGGTTTCCTGATAGGGCAGTTTTTCTATCCTATATGAAACTGTCCACATTGATTGATGTTGAATATTTGCTATCAAATTCGTCAATCGGTAAGAGATAGGAACAAGACGTGGAATTAGCCTACCAAAAGGGCTTTGTCGATATTTTAGTATGAAGATACATTGTAACAGCATTTTTGTTGCTTGTCATGATAGTGATACTTTCTCAACTATATTATAAACATTAATATTAAAGTGTTAAACAAATAAATAAAGAATAACCATTAAGAATTCGAATAAAACCACCCTCTCTCTTTCTTTCTCTCTCTCTCTCTCTCTCTCTCTCTCTCTCTCTCAAAAGCATCAATATTATTCAACAGCTAGAGGAATATATATGAAAGTTTTTATGGTTTTGTGTTTTTTTTTTTTTTTTATAAATCTTACATATATATTTTCTTCTTTGCACTCCCAAATTTTCCTTGCTTAATTCTTCAAATTTCTCCATCATTATAGATCCAGAAAGCCCATCATTATTTATATTTTCAATTTCTATTTATCACTAAGAATGGAATCTTTATCACCCGTGGATGCATTTGTAACTGCAACAAGAGAATACAGGAATATTCTTGAGCTTTTCTTTGTTATAATACAATAAAAAGGCAACATGCAAACGATCCTTGGGGCGTTTTCCCTTAATTTTGGTGGGTTGGTGTTGTCTTTTAGTCTCTATACATTAATATCTCCTCTTCTTCTTTTTAGTTTTTAATCTTTTTGGCTCTGTTTGTTACCTTTTTTTTATGTATATCAGTTACACTCAGTGCCCTAGTGAGCAAGATATATAATCAAAATTTTGCTTTTCCAATACTAACTTACTTGCACCCACAGAATTCTGCATAAAAATGAGTCAATGATACACTGCACTAGCACAGCAAATAAAGGAAAACCGAACACGCAATGTTGTCCTACGCCGAAATTGTGAGACAAAAATCTTTTATCTTTTTATGAATATAATCAAACTTCATATGTACCTATGAGCTGTCTTTATTCTTTAGGACCTTTCTCTCTCTTTGATCTCAAACCTACAGTGATAGGACACATGGGTCTTGTGTCTAATCATGTTCATTACTGATTAATAAAGAATGGAACAAGACGTGGAATAAGCCTAACCAAAGATGTTGATTGATTTTATAGTCTATAATATATATACGCTGTAATACTACATGGTATTGTTTTGTCATGATAATGACATTATTGTTTTATCAAGGAGAATATAGAAATAATAGAATATGGAACAAACAAAAGACTATATATCAACAAGAATAAAAGCATCCTTCCTTCCATTCCCATCTCTCTTCTCTTCCTTACGTTTCCAAATGCAACAATTTGTAGGGATTCTTTCTCTTTTTCTTCGATTAGACTTGGTATTTAATATGGCTTTATGTTGCTATAAACCAGTGTTAATTACTAAAATCCAAGTTCTTCTTTTACATGTGGAAGAATAATTTCTAGTTAAATGAAGTGTTTCCTTATTTTGGTAGGATCGGATTTGAGATGGACAATATGTTTTTATGTCGCTTAACCTGGAAAACAGTTTGTCTTCCAGTTTGTCTTGTTTTTATGGAAAATATGACTTGAAGAAAATAAAAAATACACTTGATAATATTGTGTTTGTCTTCTTTTAAATAAAAATAAGAGAATAAATAAACTAAAACACTAAAAGATAAAAGCTAAATAATATATAAATTATTAAGTTCATACAATCCAAAGTTTACTAACGAATAAACTAAAAATTTCAAGCCTTGACTTCATGAAAAAAGCATTGGTTAGAAAAAAAGAATTTAGAAAAACAAAAGAAGTAAAAATAAAAGAACAAGAAGTGAAAGTGTGTACACATTTAAACTGAGTTAGAAAGCCCAAAAAAAAAAAAAAAAAAAAAAAAAAAAAAAACTAGTAAAAATTTCCTTTTAGAAAAAAAAAAGGGTCAACTAGTGTGACACCCTATGGATTGACATAACCCAAACCTCTGTTTGGGTTGGATATGAGTTAACCTGTTTTTTAAGAGTCTAAAAAAATCTCTACCCTGCATATGTGTATGCATATTTTTACTCTTGGTTTGGACTCGTTATCGATCCAAATCCAATTTTCGATCCTATCTTTCACACCCTTTGGACTATTATAACTCAAATAGTACCACCTAAACTTCATATTAAGTTGTCAGATTTATTTATTATGCTTCAATGAATACAACTCCAGAAAAATTAATACAAATGTCAGTAGCAAAAATCTCTGATCTTGTGCTAGCTTATAATTAATGCGAAGAAATTACCAAGTCACAGCTTAACTATGAAATATGACATGAAATACAATAATGGATTCTGCAATGTAGAGGGTTTTTCTTGCAACCGATAAGTTCCCATCACTGTCTCATGGAACCGGATTCGTACATGCAACTTGCAAGGCATGATTGTTGATTCGGTCCAATATTTTCATGTCTGCTGATTGTTACATCAAGGCATATAATTATCTTGGAACAATGGTGAACAAGAAGAAAGCTACTATAAGGCCCTCCTTTCTGGGGTTTAAGGGACCATGCCATTCCAAGATTACTAAGCCCGAGATCATTAAAGAATTTTTTGATCAATGAGTAACATTGCACCAGATTCTATTTACATAACTTGGATTGCATTGTTGATTCTTATTATTTGATACAGTTTGTGCTGAAAGAATAAGAGGAAACTTTCGTAATTTACTTTGCAAATATTACCAATGAAAAAATTACTATGTAAGTCATATAATAAATAACAAAGAAGAGAAAACACATATATTATTATGAAAATAAATGTGACTAATCACTTATGCTATATTTTGTAACTACATGAATTCCCACAGCACAACCAATTAAGCTGTGAGTAACCTTATATCTACTAGGTTGCTTGCGTACTATATGTCTACAGCCAAAAGAATTGTCCCTTTACCAAACATAAATTTGATTAAAACTAATAGCTAGATTTTCTTTGTTCAAGAATCCACTGACTTGTAGCACTAATTAAGCAGTCAGATCTACCTTCATTAGTGCTCTGGGATCTAATACGCCCAAAGAGAATGTTTATTAGACCAAAGTCGACAATGGTTTTCTTACCCCCAAAAAGTCAATGTGGAAGGTAGCAAATCCAAATGAGTTGGACATGAGCTAAAGGAAGCTACAGTTGTTGGTAGGCACCTGTATATGTAACTGAGAATCTGAGATCCCATTATTAGACTGGTAGTTAATCTGTCTATTATATGCTGAACTGAACTATAGTACTATAATTTAAATGTGCATTTAATATTATATTTTAAAAATTGGTAGTTAAGTAGTTTGTCTATCCATTATATATATATATATATACACTGAGCTAGAAACTCTAGAATTAGCAATATATGGTTTAAATGTGCATTTAATATTGTACTTCAACAATTAAAATTTCTTAATATCAAGCCTATATATTATAGCTTACATTTTTTTTAATCCAATTAGGGTCTACATATGGCTTGTGGCTTGGTTTTGGTGGCATTCTAGCTAGCACCAGCTTATTATTGCTCCCAGCAAGCCACCAGAAATATTCATATCCCGTGTTGATAATTCCATCATTCTGACATATATATATGCTTAACTTCGAATAAACCTACCACCAACTAGCTAGGACAGGTAGAACTACTTTTTCCCCATACTGTATAATGTTAGGTAGATGCCATTGTTTCAAGGGCAAAAAGAAGAAAAAATAAAAGTGTTTTAATCAAGCATTAAGTGCATAACTGTTTAAGAACATGCGCACTTCATATTCTTTTAATGATGTATTTTAATTTTTAAACGACGTTACATTCTGTACAATATCAAATCCAAAAAATGAAATCTTAATCATAAACAGTAAAATGAAAGAGAATCTTATTCTATTCTTGAAAACGTGCCATCTGGAGTAAAATACATATTGAGTCACTTTCATCAATAAATTAGATCAATTGCGCCCAAAACCCATATTTTGTTTTTTTTTTTAATTATTTGTCACATATATGATATATCTTAGGGAAATTCTTAAAGGAAAACAACAACAGCAGGAGAAGCAGCAGTAAGAACGACAATAATATAGGCCAATTCCCCTTAGCTACATTTGTTAGCCTGATGCAATATCCCCCAAGCAAACAAAACAAATCAAATCCACTATCACATGCTTTAGCTTAGGTATCTCCATCAGAGAGAAGCCGAACTCGTAAATTTTCTCAAACATCAATAGGTATCATCTTCCTTTTTGTTTTATTAGATTGCCAATCTCACTCATTATTTCTCATTATAAAAAAACATTAACCACGTACGTAGCTGGCACTCATGACCTTCTTTTTTATCAATGGATTTCGAAGTCTTAATTAAATTTCCCTAGCTGATCCAATCTTATCAGGAGGTTCACGTCAATTAAAGACTATTTATGAGCGACCACAAATCACAGTTTTTTCATATCCTTTTATGACGAACTTTTTTTTTTTAATTTTCATAAAAAGAAGAAGAAAACTTTAGCAATTAATTATCTTCTAAAAGCAATGCTTATAAAGTTCATGGCTGGGTCTGATAAACGAGCTCCTGCTGCCCTTTATTGTGAAACACAATGGTCATCATTGTAGCATCAATATGTACCCTTAATTGATGCTACAGAAATGTCTAATAGAGCTTAACCTATGTACTACTGTACTAGGATGTATATATAGCCGCAGCATCTATATCTTTCTTTTTCTTTTTTTCTCCTACCCAACTTCTCATTGGAAAAATTGGGCATTGTCTCTAAATTTCAAAACTCTTATCGCGGTAATTAATATTCATATTTAAATAACAAGAAATCCGTAAGCATAGCAACCAAAACTTGGAAGCAGCCTGAGAATCTACAATCAAGGTACTGAGCTAACAGTACTAGTCCAAGTTGAGTTCTTAACCTTAGTAGTTGTCCTTTATCTTTTAAGTATCTTAAATTTTTAACCATGGAGTCCGGACAATATTTATTAGCTCTAATTAATTTGGTGCTACATGAATGATGAACCACATTTATGCTTCCAAAAATCTAGCTATTCCTTTGGCAACAATCACATACAAATATAGTTTTTTAGCAAGAAAAATAAAACTACAAAATGCCTTTTAAAAAGGTACATGATTTCTTTTTAAGTAATAATTTTGATGATGATTTTCTTTCCTCATCGATCTCTTGTCATTTGTGATGTCTATACGGAACCTTATTATTGGCTTGAATGATTGTTTTAAACATATATGCATATGCCTTTACATGCAGGCCACGAAGAGTTCAAGTAGAATCAAGTCACTACTGATGTGATTTATATAATGAAAAAGTGGTTTTCAAATCAGAAAAAGTATTTACTTAAGCATCTATAAAAGAAAGCAACACTAAAAAGTGTAAGTGGAAGGGGGGGGGGGGGGGGGGGGGGGGGGAGGGAGATGAACGGTCAGTTTGATTTTTAAGAGCATATGAAAAGAAATAATGAGGTATAAGAACTGTAGAGATAGTTCTAGTGTCTGAATCTGCCTCACCTTTTAGAGTTTATCTCCCTTTCTTATGTTCCTCACTGTGTGTATATATATATATATATATATATATATATATATATATGTTCCAGAATTATACTTCTTCAGAAGTGAAATTGGGTTCAAATAGATTCTTTTTGAGTTTAACAATATGTACTTTTACAAAGTGGAGGAAAGTGATTTTTTATTTAGCTCAATTGGGTTTCCTCTATTTATAGGAATCTAACGATTCTATGTAAATGCTAATGGCACATTGCATTATAGTTCAGTAGAGAATTAAAAAAAATAATAAAATAAGAAAATTATTTTATTTTTATATATTAAATATTAGATCAAACTCTCATTGGAAAACAATGGGCCTTTATTTGACAATGGTAGAATCTCGAATTTACCTTGATTAATTTTTTTTTCTTTTTATATATTATATACTATGTTATATTTAATTATATAGAAAAAATTATAAACACATACAGCCTAAGATGCAAATAAATTAGGTGTAAATGCACTTTTAATCCCTACATTTTAACGTATTTTCATTTTAATCCCTACATTTTAATTTTATTACTTTTAGTCCCTAATTCAATTAACATGTCTCATTTTGGTCATTTCTATCAGTCAACTGACGGAAATAGTTGAGATGGCTGTCGAAGAAATTAAAATATTATAAAAAAATGCCACATCAACATCTAATTTTTTTTTTAAATAATCTATCAATTTTAGCTAAATAAAAAAAGAAAAAATAGAATTAAAAAAATAAAATACATCAATTTAGATCTAATTCATTTTGAACAAAAACACACAAGAACATTCAACAAAAGAACAAGAACATAAGAGCACAAACCCATATCCAAACACAAACTCAAATTTCAAAACACAAAGAACATTAATTTAAATTTTTTTTTCGTAAGAACATTTCTTCTTTCCCAGCACATGAATATCATGTTATTCCCCAATCAACAAACTAGCAAACCCAAAAATTTTCTTAGGAAACAAACACACAAAAAACCCAAAAAATTTCAGGTCAAAAACACCATTTTCTCAAACCCAGCAAAATTATCAAATCTCGAAACATCAAAGTACCAAATCAATCCAAAAATACAACACAACCAACCCAAACAAAAAAATATCTCAACCCAGCAAAACACATCTCAAGAAAATTTTTACCTTGCTCTCAGATCCAACAAACAAAGAACACAATAACAAACTAGCAAACCGAATAATAATCAATGACTTGCTCTCAGATCAGGTTGAAAAATATCCCCAAACCCCCAAGTGAGCTGCGACTCGCTATTCGGCTAGAAAGGACGAATTTATATGCGTAAAATTCTTGAGCAGCTGAGCCAGATCATTGGCTTGTTTGTGTTTGTATCTTTCATTGGGTGATTGGTTGGTCTGATCGATGATCGTTGGTTGGGTTTTTTTGTTGGTGTGGGTTTCGAACTTGCTTGAGATGGGTTTGCTGGGTTTCAACTTACTTGAGATGTGTTTTTTTGGGTTGAGATTTTTTGGTCGTGTAGATTTAGTTTGAGATGAGAGAATAGAGTTTGAGTTTGAGTTTGAGATAAAAAAAAAAGAAAAAGTGTGTGGCCAGTGAATTTTAGTTTTTACAACTTTTAGATCTTAATTCATGTTAATTTTGTTTTTAATTTTTTTTATTATTTAGTTAAAATTAATAAATTAATTTTTTAAATTTATATGCTGATGTGTCATGGGTGATGTGACTTTTTTATAATATTTTAATTTCTCCGGTAGCCACCTCAGTCATTTCCATCGGTTGACTGATGGAAAAGACCAAAATAGAACTCATTAATTGAATTAAAGACTAAAAGTGGTAAAATTAAAATGTAAGGACTAAAATGGAAAAACGCCAAAATGTAAGGACTAAAAATGCATTTACGCCAATAAAGTACTTTATAAATTAATGGATGTATAATAAAAAATGTTTATCAAACTTAATAAATGTGCTAAGATTAATATCATGGATGTTCTAGTGGGTATAAAAGAAGTAAAGTTTCTGATGGTTATATAAGAGATCTGGGGTTCAATCTCCGCCTATACCAAAAACTGATTAGTGTTTTGGTCTGATGATAAAAAGCTATTATCAGGAGCGGACACCATAAGTTGAAACTCTTTAAAAAAAAAAAAAAGATAAAATTTAATAAATCATGACCATGTTGAAGTAATTAAATTAGTTTGAATGAAATTAAATATGAATGAGAATTAAGATCTAAAATTTTTGGGGATCAGATGGAGAGCAGTTACGTTCTTAGAATGACCTAATAGCAGAGTGGCATCGTGACATGCATAAAAGATGTGTGGTAGATTTCGGCATCGGTCATCACAACTTGAAAAATTGAACTATCCCCATCTTAGTCTCGTAATCCCAACGTAAAAGGGCAATACAGAAAGTAGATTTTCAAATTTTGGTTGAGACACAACAAAATTTTAATTAATTGAAAACAGTTAGAAGTTAGAACAAGTTTGGGATATGTACTATTGAAAGAGAACATTAAAAGATAATTTAGAGGGTCGTATATTTCAAGTTTTTAAATATCTCTATACATATTCTATGTTTTTTCCCCTAAAAACTCATGAAAGCAAAATTCCTTTAAATAGCAAATTACTTTCATGCTAAATATGTTGGTATCTACACATGTTAAAATTGGATCCAAAGTATAAAAGTGAATATAATTCAATTTTTTAGGGTGAAAAATTCAAAATTTCAAATTTCATGATGTGAAATCTAAGCAACCCTAAACTTTAGGAATATACTTTGCAATTTACCCTTTAAAATAAAAAATTAAAAAAAAAAAAACTTGAAATTTAAAATTTAAAATTTAAAATTTTACCACATGACATAGTATATAATTAATAATATCTGATAGTATTGAAATTTTGCATGCATGAAGGGTATAAGGAGATAATGTAATTCTATAAAATTTTTTGAAAATAAAAAATTATTGAGTTGTGTAATGTTGCAAAAAATTACCCCGGTGTAAATTAAATCTCATGTCATAAACTTTATGCTAATTTGATATTATTTATTATCTAATCTATAAACTCATGTTTTGCATATAATTTTAAAATTACTTGAAATTAAAATTTTTTTCTATAATTAAATAGTTATAGATCTCCGATCATCTTGATATATATAAATACAGTATAACAAAACAATGTAGTTCAAAGGCTGATTTGTTGAAATATTCCTTAAAAAAAAGGAATGATGTAACATTAATATCATTAGAAATTAGATCAAATGTAGGGCACCATAAATATCATAATGAGGGTAAATTACAAAGTATATCCTTAAAGTTTGGAGTTGTTTGAATTTTACAACATAAAGTTAACCTCTGTTAGCAAAAGTAATCCTTCTGTTAGTGAACTCACTTATGTGGCAACAACAATTACATTCCAAACGCCAACGGGTTACTAGACAGCCACGTAATCAAGTGCACTAATGAAGGTGCTGTTTTTGCTAATAGAAGCAAACTGTAGGTGTAAAACCCAAACAATTTTAAACTATTGCAATTTACCCTAATATATATCAATTTTTCGCCTTTAGGATCTTGGCCTGAAATTGATGATCCACTTCTTGATTAATGAGAAATTAAGCAAGTTTTCTCATTTAATATGTTATCAGAGTTAGGTTTCAATTCTTGGATTGAACATGTGTATTATGTGCTCACCATAGTTCCACTATTAGATAATTGGTAAGTTTTAAATGGTGTTTTTGGTAGTATGTTTTGCCAAAATAGAACTCACCAAAACACTATTCAAAAGAGCCATTCGCTGTTTTTGATAGACTAATTAAGTCTATTCCTAGTTTCCTACAACTAATTTCCTTTCCTCGATAAGAATGAAATTGGTTTCCTCCAATAGCTCATATCTAGATTGATATGATTTGGGCATTGTATAGGATGTAATTCTATATCTATCTCATCTACCAATATGAGAGTATATATATATATATATATATATATATATATGAATGAGATGAGATATGATCTGTATATTATGTCTTGCAAGTTGTATAGTTGTGATTCTTAGGTGAAATGTAAACTTCATTTCCCCCTCATATCATGCCAAAGTTATTTTGAATGATCATTCCATTGACATTAATTAGGGAGTGAGCTACATGGGTTTGGAATTTAGATAGATATTAAGTTGTGTCTTACAAATATGATACAAACAAAGAACGCAATGTATACTTATAATTTCCATCTAATGATGAAAAGAATTCACCATTGTAGATCTTTTCAAAAGAAGATACCAATTTTTTCAAAGAGCTAACATTAGAACTACGTCTCAAATGTTTCAATTAAGAATGCACATGAACTTACCATTGTGTGGTGACCTCATAGTATCATTTTGAAATAATTTGTAAAGAACAATATAAATAAAATATTATTTTGGTCCTTAAACTTTACAAAAAGTTTATTTTTCATCTCTAAACTTAAAAAATCTCTCTTTTTTTTTTTTTTTTTTTTTTTAAGTTTAAAGATAAAAATAGAGATTGAAAAAAAGAACTTTTCAATAGTTTAGAAACAAAAAATGAATTTTCTAAAGTTAAGGGATGAAAACAAAATTTTGGTAAAGTTTAGGGACTAAAATAGTATTCTACCTGAAAATTTATTTATGGCCCATGTATAGTACTAATTTTGTAGTATAAGATTCAAGGAATTAGTTCATTTATATAACCTCTTCATACACCCTATACAAGTGTTATAGATTTTTCTTTTTTAGGTTAATTACAATTTATCCATTTGTTGTTAAACCCAATTTCATGTTATTTGAAAAATGTCATTTTACTTACCAAAAGTTTGTTTTGTTATGTAGTCATTACCCTCAAGATCTAATTTCTTCAAATTTTACTCCTACTTCGTTGTTTGTGGGATTTTTTTTGTTGTTTATATTTTCAAGATATATAACATTGAAAATGATAAGGTGGATATCAGTTTCATAACAGAACCAACCTCATGTAACTATAAGTGGATAAACTGCAATAAACCTTATTTTTAATGTTATCAATAAAGTTAATGGGAAAATATATTTTCCAATATATATAATAACATGGAAAAACCATCTTCATATAAATGATACACTTATTATAAATTCAACACAAAAAAAAAAAAAAGCATAGAATTAGATAGAAGCTAAGTCGATGTCCTTGTAGTTGGAGGTTCAAAGAGATGGCTCGCATTTCAAGCTAGCTCCAACCTTAGACCCATCTCTAGATCCTCATCGTCTCCTTCACAACCTAACATATATTTAGCCTCCGTTTGGGAAGTGTGTTTTGCATTTCTCAGTGGGCATTTTTTTTTAGTGAGTCTTGTACATTGATCACGAGACTTGTAAATTACTTTTTTTTTTTTCAAAAAAAACAACTTAAAAATTGGGTCTCACGACATTATTGACACATTTAAAAATTATTTTATTATAATATTTTTAATTTTCAAAAATAAGCAGCATCCAAACATGCTTTTAAGTTTCATGTTAATGAAACATAGTAAATATATATACAACAATTGTTTGAAAATAACATTCTTCTTTAAATGGGCTTTTGGCTAACTTTGAGCCCAAAAAAATGCGGGATCCATACGTCTTTTGAGGCGAGTCCACATAAGTTATTTTCTTTTACTTGATGAGAATGGCACTGTATGGTTATTTGCTCCATACGGTCAAAGAGTGACATGAAATTGACTTTAAAAGTATTCATTTGAACATTAGTTAAAAAGCTTGATCCTACATTGGTCTTTCATTGATATAATAGTGGGTTTGTATACACCTTTCTTGGTTATAATCTCGGGCCCCAAGGGGTACTGTAGTTTTGTGGAATAAGAAGGACCTAGCTATCTCGGCTTGGCCAACTCTATGCACGTGGGTTGGGCTTGGTTGGATTGGATTTGAAACCTACACTTCTTTATATACAAATTTGTTTACATATTTTTAATTTTTTGAGTTCTTCAATTCTAGTCATGACTCATGACCATATATAAACAGGAGAACTAAATTGAATCACTAGAAAACTAAATTGTATCTTAAACAAAATTAAAGGGAGCAATTTGTAATTTAAAGTTTTATTATTTATTTTTATAAGTAATTTAGTCTTTTCATTTTTAAATTAAAAAAAAAAAAAAAAGAACTGCCCAAATCAATTCCCTTCTTTTTATTCTTTCCAGCCCTCGGGTCTGCAATTAAACATTATTTGAAACCTACTTGTCCCGATAATGGGCCTGATTGGACTTATAACAGAAATGATGGCCCGATAGTGTGTAGAACAGCAGAAGTGGACTGTGATAGGACCAAGAAGCAACTTTGAGACTAGCCCATGGAGTCAACCGCTGCAACTTCTATAATTGGATTTGAGACTCTTTGTTGTCCACTTTTTTTTTATTTTTTATTTTTTTTTAAGTATCTTTATTGTTTACTGTTTGGTTTAAATTGATTTTTCAGAAAACAAATTAGGGAAAAACAAATATTAATAAAAACTACTTTGTTGCTTCTTTTTTTTTTTTTAATGGGAACTTTGTTGCTTATTCGGTAAAAGGTGAGATTAAAAGCAAAAAGCTTGAAGCTAAAAACTTCCAACCAAATAGAAAGCAAAATTCACATTATACATTCATACACAAATATTTGCTAAAGGTAAAACAAAAAATCTTAATTGGTAGGTAAGATAATAAAACAAGAAAATGGAAGTTAAAAGCTTCCAATCACATAGTTGTATACATACATACACACATATGTTAGAGTATGTGTGTTTCAAACTCTTAAACTAAGCTTGTGTCCCACATTGGTTAGAGATGAGTTCTCATATAGGTTTATAAAGCATAGAACCTCGTAAGTAGTAGATTGAAAGAAAATGGGCTAAGGGTTAGAGTTAGGCATGGGTCGGTCTTAAGTTTGTCTCCATCTCTCTTGGGCCTCATTCTTTTTCCCTTTCTTTTGCTTCAGCCCATTTTATTCCTGCCCGTTGGGCATTAAATTTTCAGCCCGTTGGGGCATTAATTGTGCTGCCCGTTGGTGCAGCCCAGCCCTCCCATCAATTGGTTTATAAACCCTACAAAACACACTATTCATCACATAATTTCTATTCATTCTTCTCCAGCCGTTTCTCTCTGCCTCTCTGTTCTGTTTTGTTTCTTTTTTTTGGCTGCACAGAAATTTTTCTACACAAAAAATTTCAGCTTTAATTTTCTTAAGAAAAGGAAAGGCAAGTAAGGTTGTTTCTAGTTCTTCTTACTTGAGTGTGTGATCAACTTGAAGAAATTACTATAGTCTAATCTTGGGAGATTGTTCGGCCAAGAGAGCCATTCACACCGAGTTCTACTCCGAGTGGCACGAATCAACCTTTAAAGACAACGCATTTTGCGTGATTCTATAGTTTGTGAGATCTTTCTAACTCTATCTATTTATTTTTGTCATTGCTAAATTTTAGGGTTTGTCTTGTTGAATCAAAAACTTGTTTATTTAGCCATATTTCCAACAACATATACATGAGCATAACTAGGAAGGAGGGCTTGAGAACGGGAATTTGCCCTTAACTCCATCAAAACCATTCCCTAATACATTTAAAGTCTCCCCCTAAAAATTTACTCTTTTTTTTTTAAGATTATTTTATTAGTTTATTTCAATAAAAATATTTAATCATTCTCTGTCAACTCACAATATTTTAATGTTACAAAATAATTGAACACATATTTAGAAAATAGTATTTTATTTTGAAAGTTAGGAAAACTATCAATTGGTAGTATTAATAATTTTACCAGTCTCTTGTCCACTCACAATACCGCATGTTAAACTTTTATTGTTAATATGTAACAGCTTTTCTTTCTTTTTAATTTAGATGAATAATAAAAACATTCCTTGAGGACCGGGATAATGACATTTCATATAAAAACTTAAGCGAAATGACATTTCTTTCTTTTCACAATTGAATGAGGAAAAAGTTTTGCAACAAACTTTTTTTTTTTTTTTTAATGAATAGTTGGGCAACAAACTGGTCCCTCCTACATTAGTCAAGTGTATTTAGTTATATATATATATATATATATATATATATATATATAGAGGGCTGGATTCAAGTTACACCTGATATAACTCTAAACAATATTACACCATCTAATAACTTGTTATAAAATTTATATTTTGAAAATCTCACTATTAAATTACATGTTTTATATGTTTTCAATATTCTTGCCAATTTTCATATCAATTGGATATTATTTACTATTCGAAACATAAACTCATTTTTTATACATTATTTTAAATTACAAAAATTTGAATTTAAACAATTGATCGATGACATAGCTATTAATCTTTGATCACCATAAAAATTTGCAAGTATAAAGAATATACGAAGATAATGTAATCTAATGGTGGATTTGTTAAAATTCGCATCCAATTAAAAAATATTGAGTGATGTAATATTGCTTAGAATTATATCAAGTATAACTTGAACTTAATCCATATGTATATATATATATACACACACACACACACACACACACACACACACACACTAGTCAATAATCTATGCAATGCACAAGAATGCTTCATATAATGTATATTTTTTCCTCATTTATTTCTTTTTGTTTAAATAAAAATGATAATTATGTCGGTTATTAATTGACATTTATCATAATTGTATTTTTATATAATGAAACAATTTATTCTACTATTTAAAGAAAAAAATGATGTGACAGAATTCTAATGGAGAGTTTAAATATAGAATGTAATCTAAATTCAATTATATATTTTGTGGGATCATGGGCCCAAATCATACAATTGAGTTCTAGGCTTTGGCCGAAAGCGTGAGTAGTCCGAGTCCGAGTTTGAGGAGGAATATCTCCTCGGATAAAGATAAACACAGATTGGGTGTAGATCCTAATGATCAAAGTAACCTTCCAAGAAGCTCTAATGATAGGGACGTGTGCCATAAACGTACGAAATATCTAGGGGAAAGCTGCTACCACAGCATTAAATACTCTGTAGCTTACTCTCTGGCCGCATTAATGAGGAAGCGATCTCTAAACAGTATTATTGCAACCTTACAACCATCCCAGAAGACTTCTAGAGGGGGCTGATAGGACAAGTATCACTATAAAATCATCAATTGTCCACGTGTGTGGTAAATAGGAAGGAAGAGATGTAGTATAAATAAGAGTAGAGACCCTAGAGAAAGGGGGGGGGGGAAAGAGAAAGCACTGTAGCAATCTCAACAACTGCCGTAACCATTGTCATCCAATATATACTGGAGCAGAGCTCCATGGACTGTGTCGAGGACAAACTTTCTTGCACAAACCTAGTTCAATTCTTGTTGGCTCATCATCCAAAACCATAACTATTATCCACGCACTAAAGCCTAGCTCTTTGACCCACTCTCTACAAATTTATTGTACTGGGTTCATTGGGCCAAGATCCCTTACATTTTTGGGCTTGGTCTGAAAATCGAGTCCCTACACACACACACACACACACACATATATATATATATAGAGAGAGAAAGAGAGAGAGAGAGAGAGAGAGAGAGAGAGAGACAGAGACAGAGACAGAGAGTAACAATGTCTAAAATTGTGAAGCCTCAAAATCAAAATTCTATGTGATAAAATATGATAAAGCCAACTAAAATTGAAACATCTTTGGAGTATATTTTATAGATGGAAATTAATATATAATGCTCTAGGAATATAACAATATTGTATTCTCTCATCCCATAGTCATGTGAATGGTCCCACAATAAATTTAATCAATATGAATCAATATTATTTGAAAGGAGAGAATGTATGACATTATTGTACTAAAGAGTATTGTATAATTTACTTTTTATAGGTTACAGACGTTTAAAGGAGTAAGAAGCCTTCTCTCTTCGCTGTAGGAGCCTTCCCTCTCGTTCCATAACGAGTCCTCCCTCCCTTAGGTAAATCTAAGGGTATTAGATTTTCTCTTTACCTAGATCACTTCCCTCCCTACCTATCTATTCTGTATCTCAAACTCCTGGTAGATGACGTTGTTAAAGAACTAGAAAAAATGAAACTAACAGTGGAAGAGGAGTAAATAATTGAGATTCTAGACAAAGACAGAGCGGATGATATTGAAAGTTGCTATCTCAGCCTTATTGGCAAATTCTTAACTTGCAAATCATTCAACAAAATGGTGGCAAAGAACACAATTCGAAGAGCATGGGGAATGGATACAAAGCTCCAAATACTCGAGGTAGGAGTAAACTTGTTTCAACTCAAATTTGGCTCTGAATTTGATATGATACGCATACTACCGGGGGGGGGGGGGCATGGACGTTTGGCAATCAACTTCTAATGCTGAAAAGGTGGAACAAAGGTATGACTGTTGGGAATATAAAGTGGGAACACGCATCTCTCTGGGTACAAATCTGGGGAGCCCCATTTGACATGGTATCTCCCATTGTTGCATCGAAGGTCGGAAGCAGACTAGGGGTTGTGGAGGAAGTTGAGAAGTGAAGACAACAGGATGCACTGAACATTTTTATGCGGGTCCGGGTTGCTCTACCTATTGCAAAGCCATTACGTCATGGGAGTTACATTGCAAGACCCGATGGAGAACGGATTTGGATACACTTAAAGTATGAGAGATCACCGGTCTTTTGTCATTTCTATGGCTTGTTGGGCCACGATGTGCGCCATTATGCAATTCATTATGCAGCCGAAAAGAACGGTGGTGTTGGGGAATACCGGTACGATGACTGGCTTAAGGCAGTGGGGAATCGTTCAAAATCCAATCGAAATCATGGTTCAGAGTCTCACGATGGGTCTGATAGTGCTGCAGTGAAGGGGCAACACCCAGCAGTGGCGGGGACAACCACAATAAATTGATTAACTGAGAACAGCCTAGTAGAACGCGTTACAAAATCTGTTGATAACGGTAGCAATCATGATGATAGTCCGAAACAGCAGCAAGTAATGATTGAGAATCCTGGAGATAAAGGTGCATTAATGGGAAGCGTTACGCAGACTAAGGAGAATACCGTTGAATGCGCTAATTCAAATGTCGGACCAAACTTGGGCCCAATTGCTTCTGGCTTGGCAAGTACACAAGCTAATGGGCCTGATGGGTTGAAGTCTAAGCCTAAAGCAACATGGGTAAGGCTTAATAGGATGGAGTGTGGGTTAAATGAGTCTACTACGGAAATTTGCACGCCAACATTAGGAAAAAGAAGGGCAACGAGTGCTTTGTTTGCTGAGCAAGAAGAACACCATTAGAAGAGAGGATGAGTAGTGACTGGAGAAGCAAACCATGATGAAATATCGGTGGGGGTGGAAAGCCACCCCTGCTGGGAGCAATGAGGATCCTAAGCTAAAACTGCCAAGGGCTTGGGAACCCTTGGACAAGTCGCAGCCTTCGCAAAATTGTGAAGGAACAAGATCCCATGGTGTGTTTTCTAATGGAAACTAGGTTGGAAAAAGAAGGATTTGAAAAGCTTCATAAAGATTTACCATTTCAGAATCGTATTATAGTGTTGATGAGGGGGGTGGATTGGCGTTGCTGTGGAAATCTGATGTGAGTATTGATCTTGTAAACTTCTCACCAAACCATATTCTTATCACTGTGAAGGAAGTGGACGGCTTTGTGTGGCACTTGATGGGGTTTTACGAATGGCCAAACACAACTCAACGCAATAAATCATGGGCGCTGCTTAAACATATTAGAACGTTGGTGGGAGGCCCATGGATGTGCATTGGAGATTTCAGTGCAATCCTTCACGCAGCGGAAAAACTTAGCAAACGTCCATGCTAAAGGAGTCAGGTGAATGCTTTTGGAGATGCACTAGACTCTTGTCAGCTTCAGGACTTGGGTTACCATGGCTACTCGTATACCTAGAACAACAAAAGGCCAGGTGAAGCTAATACAAAGCTACGCCTAGAC
Organism: Castanopsis chinensis; assembly: GCA_032878915.1. Classification (NCBI taxonomy): domain Eukaryota; kingdom Viridiplantae; phylum Streptophyta; class Magnoliopsida; order Fagales; family Fagaceae; genus Castanopsis; species Castanopsis chinensis. The sequence continues at coordinate 7,826,816 of JAVQMG010000114.1, forward strand.
TGCGCTGTTGCCACAAAATATTGGGTTGATAAGTTCCAAATGAGCAAACTGATTCATCTCTCTTCACATGCCTCGGATCACTTGCCCATTCTTCTTCAAACCCAAGCTTATATAGGCATCAACGAACAAGGGGGAATAGAGGTTTCAAATTTGAAGAAACGTGGCTGCTATGGGATGAGTGTGAAGTAGTGGTGAAGGGAGCATGGAATTTTTGTGGGACTGATGGGACCGGGTTGGCTAATATTCAACACAGAATTGAGGCTTGTGGGGTGGATTTGAAGGCTTGGGGTGTTGGTAAGCTTAACCCGAATAAGGATGAAATAAAAGAGCTCCAAAAAAAAATAGACACTATGATCAGGGAGGATGTCATCGAGGAGTCCAGAGCAGAGTTCCTAGAAGTCTTCAAAAAATTGGTTGAATTATTATGCAGGCAAGAAATTTTTTGGGCTCAGAGATGTAGAATTTCTTGGCTTAAGCATGGGGATAGAAACACAAAATTTTTCCATGCCAAAGCCTCTCAGTGGAGACGAAGAAATCATATTCAAAGGATTAAAAACCCTGAAGATTGTTGGGTGGAGGAAGTAGATGACATTGCAAATGTGGCAATTGATTACTTTGACAACTTGTTTAATGTAGGAACCTAAGACCAGATTGATGAATGCCTAAGCACAGTGACATGCAAAGTCACTCTTGATATGCAGCAGATCTTGACTAGTGATTTCAGTGCTGATGAAATTAAGGTGACTTTGTTTCAGATGGGATCAATTAAGGCTCCTGGACCGGATGGTATGAATCCTCTGTTTTACCAAAAATTTTGGCATATTGTGGGTGATAATGTTGTTACTGCTATTTTGGGTTTTTTAAAATCTAGTTACATGCCCCCCTAGCACTAACCATACCAATATTGTTTTAATTCCAAAAGTGAAAACTCCCATCAAAATGTCTAATTTTAGATCAATTAGCTTATGCAATGTTATATATAAAATCATATCATAGGTTTTGGCTAACCGGTTGAAACAGATCCTTCCATATATTATTTCTCCCACACAAAGTGCATTTGTCCCTGGCAAACTCATCACAAATAATGTTTTACTTGCCTACGAGACTCTCCATTCTATGAACATTTGGAAAAAAGGAAAAAAAAGGTTCATTGGCGTTGAAGCTTGATATTAGTAAGGCTTATGATAGAGTGGAATGGCCTTTCTTCCATGGCATGATGGCGAAATTGGGTTTTCCAAAGAAGTGGATTAACTGGGTGATGGGATGTGTGAGTTCACCCTCCTATTCCATTATTATTAATGGGAAACCATATGGTCATGTGCAACCTTCAAGGGGGATTCGCCAAGGCGACCCTCTTTCACCATATTTGTTCTTTTTGTGTGCAAAAGGATTTTCAGCTCTCTTGGAAAAAGCAACTATGGAGAGGCGAATTAGTGGGGTATCTATCTGTAGAAGTGCACCAAAAATTACTAATTTACTATTTGCAGATGATTCTCTACTATTTTGCTAGGCTACTCAAACTGAAGCTGCAGCCATTATTGAGATCCTTCAAAAGTATGCAGGTGCATCGAGCCAATCTATTAATTTACAGAAATCTTCAGTATATTTTGGCAAGAACACACCAGGTGGCCAAAAGCAAGCAATTGTCTTCGCTTTGGAGGTGAAGGAGGTGGAGAGGTTTGACACTTACTTGGGTTTGCCAACCTTGGTTGGGCGTGCAAAGTACCAAACCTTTTCTTTCCTCAAGGATAGAGTTTGGAAAAAATTGCAAGGGTGGAAGGGGTTGATGTTATCTAGAGCGGGCAAGGAAGTGCTAATCAAGGTAGTGGCTCAATCAATACCCACATACACTATGGGGGTTTTTCTTTTACCTTCAACGCTTTGTGATGACCTCAATGCCTTGTGTGCAAAATTTTGGTGGGGACACGTGGGCAATGAGAGGAAAATACATTGGCAAAGTTGGGATTTTTTATCAAAGCCAAAGAAGGATGGTAGTATGGGGTTTAGAGATTTGAGAAGCTTTAATCTTGCTATGCTTGCTAAACAAGGGTGAAGACTACTACAAGATCAAGACTCAATCCTATTCCAAAGTCTTAAGGCTAGATACTTCCCTCAATACAATTTCCTTGATGCGAGTGTATCACTAAACTGTTCTTATACATGGAGAAGTTTATTGGCAACTATGCCTATCCTGAAATCGGGGTGTTGTTGGAGGGTTGGTGATGGATCAACGATTAGAGGTGCAGAGGACAAATGGATACCAAACCACCCTACCAATAAAATCCTTTTTCCAAGCGTGATGGAGGATGAGGACTGGCATATGGCGGATCTGATTGACCTGGAACTTAATTGGTGGAACCGTGAGCTCATTTATGCCAAATTTCAGAGAGCTGATCCTGATGCAATCTGCAGAATTCCTTTGAGCCATAGGTCTGCATCGGATGCAATTTTTTGGCTACATAGTAAGGATGGGATATACTCATGCAAGTCTGGGTATCATGTTGCAAGACGGATTGCAAGGGAATCTGATTGGGCTGAATGCTCCACAGGTCTAGTAGGAAAGCAAGGATGGCAGAAGATTTGGAAGCTTAGAGTGCCAAATAAAATTAAGTTTTTTGGCTAGCGTGCTTGTCAGGAAATTTTACCAACCCGTGTGAACTTGGCAAAAAGGAAAATCATCTCAAATAATATGTGTCAGCGCAGCGGGAGAGAACCCGAAACCGAAGCACATGTGCTGTGGGAATGTGGGGCTACGCAGGATGTTTGGGCAGGAAGTGTACCTAGGCTCTAGAAGATGCCAAACAACCACGGCAATGTCATTGAGCTTTTTGAGAATCTGTTAGTAAGACTTGAGAACTCAGAATTTGAATTGTTTTTAGTCTAAGCCTGGTTCATATGGAACCATAGAAATACGGTCTTATATGGAGGAAGCTTTAAGGATTCAAAATGGCTAAACAAAAGAGCTAGCGACTATCTCAAGGATTTTCAACAAGCTCAACGGCAACTTGCTATGCCTGCAATAACAACATGGAGAACCAATTGGCAGCCACCTCCACATTCAAGCTTCAAACTCAACTTTGATGCGGCAATCTTCGATGAGCAGAACTGTACGAGAATTGGTGCAGTAATCTGAAATCACAGAGGAGAAGTGATGGCTACCATGTCAGCAAAGGGACTGCTAGTGACATCTAGTGATGAAGCAAAGGCATTAGCTTGCAGGAAGGCACTCGAATTCTCCATTGATGTGGGTTTCTTGGAGCTGATCATTGAAGGTGATAATGCCCATGTTATGAAGAATATTTGTTTAGCACTCCCAAACCAGTCTTCGTTGGGCATAATCATAGATGATGTTAAGTGGCTCATGAATGGTATGCGAAATGTTTATGTAAATTGTATTAGGAAGGAAGGAAATATGGTGGCCCATGCCCTTGCGAGGTTCTCTAAAAATGTCTCAGAAGATTTGTATTGGCTAGAAGACTCTCCGCCTCTAGTGGTGGATGAATTGTATTTTGATAGTTTGAATTTGAATGAATGAGATTATGCCGGTTTGACTTTCAAAAAAAAAAAAGAGTAAGAAGCCCTAGGCAACTGATATAATCTTAGTTATCTAGGTGTCAGAAAATAAAGTAATTTTGTGTATTAAGCCATGACATATTTTTTAATCCTATAACTAATAAAATTAATCTAAAGGAAAACTTTTGAAAAACTATTAGTTTATCACTTCAAAAATCACAATTTAGTAACAATTATAAATAATATTGGTTCGGTGAAAAGGGCCTGTTGATTAAGGTTGAAGTATGTCTTAATTAGGTCCATCATGTCATCAAGAATCCTATTCTGCCATTTTCTTGCAACCAAGAAATACAATTGCATGTTATTGTGTAGGCCCCAGGAGGAGATGATTGTTTCCACGTAATATAGGTCATTGAAGGAGGTTGTCACTGACCTTAAGAATAGTACGACTATGACTGAGATTAGAGAAAACTAATCACACATTGGATTGCCAGAGCATAATGCCAACTTATGCTCTTTCAGAAATGCAAGTTGCAGCAAAATTTAATAGCAAGAAATGGGTTAGAATCCCCTTACATGTAGTGATAGACAAGGTTTAGATCCCTGTACACATAATAGAGACTAGAGAAGTTGGAACTTTTGGGGCCAGTTTGATAAAAAGCTATGCATTGGATAGAAGACCTTTTATTTTATTTATTTATTTTGATTCATTTGAGATCACTCTTGCCCATGGACCAAGGAAAAAAGATATATATACAGTACGCATTTTGTTTCCTCGTATGAGTCATTCCACTTGGCTGTTGCAAACTAAGCAAATTAAGTTTGAATTCAAGATTTAGGAGAGCCAATCAAACTATTAGACAGTCAGAAAGTACATTGTAATATAAATGAAACTTGGGACAAATTAATTCAATGTCAAAAAGTCTGATTAAACCCACATGAAATGTAGTGGAAGGATTAAACAAAGTAATACTGAAGTAGAAAGTTTCTTAATCATACCATTGCTTTCCATTTCATTAATCCCCTTGTGTTTATATATATATATATATATATATATATATATATGTATGTGCGTGTGTGTGTATTACATATATAGTAGGCAACAACTTAGTAGTTTATATAAATATAATCTCATTGCTAGTGTATATAACCTATCGTCTATTGTACAAGGAGATGCTCTTAATAGTCTTTCAAGTTGTGAATCATCTCGAGAAAAGTGTGTGTTCAGATATAGGTCAGGTTATAGATATAACATATGATCAAGTCAAAATGGCAAGCTATTTTCAATTCTCATTTTAGTGAGTGAGTAGAGGATATCAGAAAGTAAGTTGCACATGATTTGACCAAGTGGGCTGCCAAATCTCTGTTTGAATGTGAACCGTTCGGTGGTTAATTCGAGGCAAAAATCACCTATTAAAATGAGAATTGTAGGTGACTCCTGCAGGAGTCAGGACAGGTACGAAGAGAGTGGGTGACTCCTGCCCCGAATGAGATGAGAATACCCTCTCCACTTAGCAAATGGGATGAAAATGAGGGCTAATTCTTTCTCCTAATTAAAATAGGTTTAAGTTAATTAAAAACAATTTAGCCCTAATTTAAAAATTGAGGGTTTAAACTAACTCTTATATTTGTTACATCAAGCTTTCAGTGGTAGTGAGTACTATTGGTGACCTCGCCTTGCACTCTTGCCCCAACCCAATTATATTTAAAAAAAAAAATTAAAGATGGTGTAGTGTGTACACACACACACACACCCACACACCCACACATATATATATATACACACACTATATATATTTTCTTTAGTTTTCAAACTATATATGAATTTATTTTATTGGTATAGGTGTGTTCCCAAACATTTCTATTATTATTTATTTTCTAGCTGTTGGACAATAATGGGTAAATTAGTCGTTGGACTTCTAAGGATTATTAGTAACCAATAACTACAAACTATTATTGTCATAAATTGTCTATATAATACCATCACAGCGTACACCCTTTCTTACAAGTCTTTGATTACTCTATATTTTCAAATATACAAGGCTTATTTGGTTGTGTTGTTTAAATAACAGTTTTCGTTATTTAAACAACACAACACGTATTCTCACAACATTTTTTCACTTACACATATTTCTATAATACTTAAACAATATTAATAGAACAACATTATCAAACGGGCTCACAATCTCTATTCTCTTCCTCTCTCACATATTTTTCTACAATTTCATTTGTTTTACGGAAAGACAATATTAGAGGGTTGTTCTTGAATCTTTGTGAGTGAAAGTATGTCCATCACAAATGTTGACAATTTAATCTAATCTTGAGAGGTTGTTTGGCCAAGAGAATTAGTCGCACCGAGTTTTATTCCAAGTAGCACTAATCAACTTTTAAGGACGACACTTTCACATTCTATAGCATTGTGAGATCTTTCTAAACATTTTTATTTTATTATATGTTCTTGCAAATTATTTGAGTTATTATATGTTATATAAAAACTTGTTTATTCACTAAAATATTTCCAACATATTTTAGTGTTGTATTATTGAGTCTATATTTTATGAGATTTAAATTATTTATGATTTTTAATTTTGTACTTGAGTTGTTTTTGTAGTTTTATTTTCAATACTTGAATTGTACATTGTATTATTGCTATACTTTAAGAATATTTTGTAAACTTAGATCTTGATTTTGATGTTTAATAAGTTTTAATATAATGTAGGATGTATTTTAGGTCAAATTTTAAATATTTTCTACTAGTGCTTCACTGGTAGGAAAAAAAAAAAAAAACCCTCGTTATTAGTGGCAGCTCTACACATAAGTTAGGATGGCGACGTGACCACTCTGACTTATAAAAAAAAATGTATATATACACTTATCAAAAAAATATTATATACTAAACTAACTTATTATAATTACCTTAATAAAAATTTTGAACACCTTAATTTGAGAATTACGAAAATTTGAATTCCACAAAAATAAGAGTAGTGTTATTACATTCACAATATTTTCACAATAATTTCACAACGAATCTAATATGATAAGCTGTTATTGGTTCTAATTTAGGCCAAATACTAATATTAATTTTTTACCTACTAATAACAGTTTTTTTGCATAAGATTTATTGTAAAAATGTTGTAGACGTAACATTACTTCAAAATTAATTCTGCCCCCAAACATAATTCTTAATCGCTTTTGTTTAAGCTTAGATAACAACAATAAGTATTAGTCCAAATAACAACAAACATAAATCAAACAAAAACAATACAAGATCATACAACAACAAGTGAAAAATTATTCAACAAAAAACCTATTATAAAACAAAATGATAAAATTTGTAACTTGATCATCCTATTCAATAAAAATAATTTCTAATTTCATTTTTCTTTAAAAAATGATACCAAAAAAATATTATGATAATTTAAATTTTTTAGTGATCACCCTAAATAAAATTTTTAGAGCCGCTATTGCTCGTTATCATACGTAATTCCAGAACCTGAACCAATGAAGAACTCAATTTGTTATGATTTATGACATTATAGGTGCAGTCTTTTGTATTGTTTTGTTTTTTGTTTTGTTTTAGTGTAATTGTTGGTTCCGCCTCGCTTTCTTGTTTGTTGCAGCAATATGGCGTTTTCGAATTATTGGGCTTGCTATATATATATATCATATGGAGTAACTTTTGCATGTGATTGATCACCTTAATTTATAATAAAATCTTAAACCTTTGGATGGGGGCTTAATGCAAACCTCTTCTCTAATTTATAGAGATCATTGATCCAAAATAACCTGACATTGATGATTTAGAAAATTATTAGAAGAAAACCTCTATTCCACACTGTAGAGCCTGATTACTCAAATAAATGGATAAATAATTAAATATATATTCACCTTATCTGCTGGCCTACCAATAGAAAGTTGTGTACCCAATCAAGGACCCAAAAAAAACCCTAGGAGGATTTAAACACAAGCCAATCAAGGACCCAAAAAATACAAAAAACCCCCAGAGCTAGTGACTTTAGTCCTACCTACCTAGAAACTTGTTACATGGTCCAAATGTATGTGTTCCGTGGAATCATGAATTGATGGATATAGTGTTTGCAAATCAATAAAGTTTATTTCATCCCAACCAATTGTTCTCATTAATTTGTAGATATATATGACATAGTTTTGCTCAATCGATGCATGGAAGGAAGAGAAGATGCTTCTTTTAAGTGTTACACGTGCACTTGTTTTTCAACTTCTGACTTCTAACTAAGCTTCTTCGTTCTAATCCTTTAAACGCCATGTTAACTAGTATTTTGACTACATCGTAGTAAGGTTATTTATATACGCAGAGAGATTCACATTTACAATTTATATTAGAGTCTAGTTAATGTGTACTTTTAGGCTATATATGAATGTCACTGCTTCCTCTTGGTGCGATGATCACTTTACAAGTATAAATGTTTGTAGGATATGGGGGGTAAGAAACAGGGTTCAAGTCTACAGGAGAGAGATTCACACATATATACACTTAGATTAGATTAAAGTAGAAGTTCTATCTTTTATATATATATATATATATATATATATATATATATATATAAAGGCCATATATTAATTATCAAATTTTGGGAAAACTCTTTATATTAAATAGAACGGACCATGTTAACAGTTGTTGTTAATATAAACCGTTTTAGAAAATTTTGACACCATTTTAATGAAAAATAGAAAAAGCCGTCAAACAAATTAATTTCTTTCTTTTTTTCTCATATAAAGGTTTTAAAATATTTCTTAAACCATTGCTCTTAAAATATTTGTTGACTTTTCCCTAAGTATAATTACTCACTAATATAATGAAGAGTTATGTTAATGGGTATTTTTTAGAGCAATTGTTAATATAACTTATTAAGAAAGTTTTAACATTACATTAATGGGAAATTTAAAAAGATATAAAAAAAAAATTAATTGCTTTATCATTTTCCATATAATTTTTCTAAAAATAGTTTCTAAACCAATGTCCTAAGTGCATTGATTAACATTTCCGGAATATTGTGAACATTTTTACTTGCTCTAGGAGTATATGACAAGAACCGTAATCATAAAATATGTCAATAAACATAAAAGCAGAATTAATGGTGAAGATTTCATTCCTATTAGCAAAACTAAATTGAGTTTAGAATTTTAGTTCAAGAAATATAGGAGCCAAACTGTTCTTACTCAGAGGACTACTTAAAAAAAAGAAAAAAAAAAAAAAAAAAAAGAGCACCTTTTATTTAATTAAGAAATACTCCTGCATTACTTAAGAACAAAAGAAAAAAATATATGAATCCCTGCTACCTAGTGGATGTCAATAGTATATAAGTTCGAAAATATTTTAACTCAATTTAACTTCGATTCAGTTTTGAAACTTGAAAGTGAAGATCAGATAAAGCTGATTATACCGTAATAAAGTATAGAGCAATGATAGTACTCTCACACACTTTTATTTTTTATTTTTTTTACATTCATTTTCATTCTTTAAGTGCTGCATTTTTTTCCCACTTTTTGCAATGTGAACATTTCTGCACTAATTGTAGATATTATTTTGTATAAAATTATAGATACAAATGAGTATAAAAAAATATTTTTCATTAAGTATAGAGCTCCTTTTACAGTATTGTATCCCCAAGAGCATTAAAGGGTGCTGCTTCATCAAATATAATTTTAACATCAAATGGTATTTAAAAATTTCGTGGCTTTTATTTGCATTTTAAATTTATGAAAATTAAATATACATACAAAAAAACCATAAGAAAGATGCCATTTATCTTGAAACAAACGAAGAGGATCCTAATCCAAAGTTATACGCAATGTGCGCATAAACTTGTAAATGTGTAATAAAAGACTTAAAATCAATCTTCATTTCCTCTAAAAAAAAAAAAAAAATCAATCTTCATTATACAACACAAAGGTAGAGAAAGTTGAAGCTTGTATTATTCTTCTTTTTTTTTTTTTTTTTTCTCTTTTTGGAGAATTACCATTTCTTTAATTAATTAGAAATTTTCTATGAGTTAAATAAGTACCCCTTGAAAATTCAATCAGATGTGAAAATTTTTTTTATGCACAATTTAGGAAGAGAGAAGAATCGTGGTTTTTTAGTAAAGTTTGTAATGTGCCTTTGTGTTAGAATTCTTTTATTTCTTTTTTGTATATGTGTGTTTGTTTCTCAAAAAAGAAAAAATGAAGGGAGAGGAGAAAAATTAATCCACAAAATAGAACAAACGGCTAATAATTCATTACATAAGAAAATTATTTTTACAATAGAGTTTACATATAACAACCCTATCCGATACAAAATTTCAAAATACCCTATTACCATATCGAGGGCGACACCAACCTGTTATTCATCCTAACAAAACAAACTCTAATTAAACACTCATAGCCTTGTAAGCTTCGCTTCTTTTTGTTCCGCTTGTTGTTCTCTACTCTACTCGCTACCCCACTCTACTAAATTCATAAAACTTTTTCTTTTCTTTTTAGAATCATAAAACTCCTAATTCAGTGGCGCAATAATATATATGAGCCAACTCCAAAATATGTATATAATCTATTTTAATTACATCATGACTTGCGATAATATAAATGGTCTTGTCGGTTGACCAATTCCCTCTATACAGATAAAGCTATGGTTTGGCCTAGGATACGCATTACTAAATCACAATGCCCATTATTAAACAAACCCATCCGTATTTGGTCGGTGTTTAAGCAATTTTAGATGTAACTTTGACGGTTAAATGTAGCGCTCATTTCTAAGCTTCTCCATCACCGACGTGAGATATAGCTATATGTTAGAACAAAAAGGAAAGAAAGATACATATATATCTTTAATTTAATTCCTGTGGATTCGAGGGTTAAAGAAATGCAAGATAACACAGAGATAATTATTAAGTTTATTACAGTACAGTGGGTACACAGAGAGCATATGCCAAGAAGATCAGTTTATATCTTTCTTGGAGTCTCAAAACTTAAAGCTTTTAGTTGTTAAAAAAATACTAGGGCATTGGATTTGAATGAGAATAAATAAATAAGGGTTCCTCGTGACTTTAAGCACAGTCCTCGCTGTCCATGAGATCAAGGTCATGTGCCCCGAGATGCACGCTGAGCAAAGTACTATCCATCAATGGTTAAAAACTTTCAAAAATCCCCACCATGCTTCCCACAAATCTGATTAATGCTTTGTTTGTTTGAGCTAAGAACAAGATTGGCCGACTCGAATGTGAAAAAAATATGTTCAAAAACTTCGGGAGCTTCTGTGAATGGACAGACTTTTAATTTTTAAAATAATGGTTTGGAGGAAAGTGTTGGAATTTGGAAAGTATGACACTTTTCACCCAGTGGAAAACGAAAACAAAGGAATTTATGGTTTGGAGAAGAGTATGAAAAAATTGTGCTTCATCTTTTTATATTTATGGTAAATCTTACTATCAATTTAATAAGTAACCTATTATAAATGTGAAAAGATGGATAATCATTCTCTGATATGAACTTTAAATTCAAGAAATACATGTAATTAATTGACAATTGACCTATTTTTATAGTCTTGTTAACAGATGCCATAGGTCATTTGTTTATGGGTCATTTTAGATAAATATTAATATCATTTTTATAAAAAATATAAAAATTTGTCAAACAAAAATCAATTAGCTTTTTAAACCAATACTTGACATCCAATAACTTTTCTCATTTTTATATAACGCTAATTACGTTAAGTTGACCGGTATCTTTTCAAATCATTTTCATTTCTTTTTCTTTTTTTCTTCTTTTATTTTTGGTAGAAAATATAAAATATTACAACTTCTTTATCCATATTACAATGACGTTTTCATAGGAGGATCTTTTGCGAATTTCTTATGGAGGGGATGTTATCATTTTAAGGGCATTACTATTTTTTAGTGTCCTTGAAGTAACAAAATTGGTTCATACCAAATTTTGTCTTTATTGGCTAATTTTATTCTATTAGAATAATAATAGTAAAAGTACAAAAGTTTTGGAATACATAGTTTCAAAAGTCTTCAATTCAATATTTGCAAGTTGTGCATTTCATCGAAAAGTAATACACGACTTAAAGGGGTGTGTTGAAAAGTATGATACTTTCCACAAAATAAAGGAATTTATTTATGGAATAAATGAATGGATTAGAGCAATCAATTATGTTCATAAGGAATTCAAATCCAAATTATACATGTAAAAAATTTATAGTTGCCCTATTTTTAAATTCCATTATAAATATGAGTTCCCTTATAATATGTCATGAACTTTTTATTGTTTAATAATTCAATAGTTCAGAGCGGAGAATTTGAACCATAAACAATTCTACTGAAACACAAGAAAGTGTTACTTATATAAGGCTCTTGGCTACTTTATTTTTCCTAATGTAAGTGCAAAAAAGATGTACCTTTTTAATTTTTTGTGTTGTGGACATAGAATTTATCAACAAAACAATATTAATTTTTTAGGTTCTTCCATTCTCATTTCTACTTTATTTTCCATAATACTTCAAATTTTGACAAAAAGTTCCTCCAACGTATTACGAGGTGATTTAAATGACCATCGACGCATACTTTTAATCATATAAAGGTCGTATAACTTTAATAATCTAAACAAAATATACATTAATAATCATCTAAATAATGCAATAGGTCAATAGAAGTCACCAATAACAAGAAAACTTTATTCCTTACAGAGCATCTCAAGTAACAAAATTTTGCAATTTTGTCTTCTATAGAACTATGCCAAGAAGAAGGTAATACAAAAACACTTTTAAGAACTAATCAACGATTTTTTTTTTTTCTTTGAAAGAGGAATAATATGCATATATAAGAGAAATGAAAAGTACAGAGAAGTTTAAAGTAAGTTAATACATACCAAGTTAGTTCTGTTTGGCAAGATTATTTTTACCAACTTATTTTACTATTCAGTTTATTTTTACTACTATTTATGAGTCTCGCTGCACTTTTTAATACTATTCTTAAGTTTCACTGTACTATTTCAATTAACTTTTATCTGTATTTACAGTACTTTCAGTAAAAAGTTTTTAATTTTAACAAAATAAGCAGGTTTCAAACAGACCCTAAATAAAAGACAAACTTATTAGAAAACTCACAAAAAAATTGATTCTCATCCTATACCCAAAAGAAAGTGGTTATCAAATTAGTGGGACGGGTATCATATAAAATTTCATGTTGTGTTTGAAGGCTTCCTTAATATGCTAGCCTATCAATCATTGCATTTAATTTGCCTCTTGATATGTATGCCTAATCGAGAAGTCAAAGCTTGCCCTCGATATGTATACTTCGTTTCTTGACCAAGGTAACATGAATAAGATCATAGGGATTCTACATAGTTTTTAGGATAATTTTTTTTATGTAGAGTTCTTAGAATCTTATATATTCATTCTATAATATGTATACTAAATTTTGCAACTTTATAAATAATTTAGATAAATATCAAAATGGTGATAGTTAAAGTATTTTTCAATGTTAATTAATAAGGCATATCTAATTCAATTATTTCAAAATAAATATATACTATTTTAAGAACTCTATGGTATAACTACTTTAAGAACGTTAAAAGATCTTAATCCAATTAGGATTAGTTAATGAAATACTTGATTGCTTTTTTTTTAAAATGACGTTTATTTGGTGTTTGATCCGTAATAAGTAGAGAGCCAGAGAGATTTGTGGAATAAAGATTCTTCAAAGTTTTTTTTTTATTTTTTATTTTTTGATAATCAAGGATTCTTCAAAGTTACTAACACAAAAGTAATAACAACCAATCAACATATAACTAGATGAGTGAAACCCTCTTGGTCCATAAAGTTATTTCCGAGCAACTAACTTAGTCATATAGGCTAGGGATCACTATTTCCAAAGCTTTCCAATTATTCTTTTTTTTTTTTTCAACCATTGGAGACCAAATGTTAAATAAAACCATTGCATTAAATTTATAATTATTAAAATCAACTACAATAGGCCGGAAATGAAGAATGTTGGAACAAGGGATTCTTCTACGTACCTTAATTATGAGCATACAAAAGGAATTAATTTAATGTAAAGTTTGCTTTAGAACTTATTAATTATTTTTAGTATTCAACTAATAGAGTTATAGATTTTTAGGGACCACACTATGTTTTTATTGCTTCTTTGGTCTATTGGAGGCCACTTGGACCTATGATACAAATACGCATTTTATACCTATGTTTTAAGTATACATTTGATGTAACTTACCTGAGTTATTACTCAATAAAATTATATTTTACAGATAATAACTATGTTTGTCTCTTAATTAACTAGAACCTTACAGGTTGGATGGGTCAACGTGGGTTCGAGCCATTATTAGAATTTAAATAATTAGTCATTTCAATTTTCCTTAATTAATTTCATATTTATTAGATCTCCCACCCTTTCTAGCCTCGGAGAGCCACTAAGGCACAAACAAACGTTTATTGATATAATTGACATGCAAAGTATCAAAAGATTGTGGAAATTTCTATATTTAACTTAAAAAAAAAAATGACGTTGTTGTTGGAAATTAGAGATCTAGAGTTCAATCCCCGCCTACACCAAATACTAATTGGTGTTTTGGTCTGATGATAAAAAGTTATCATCAGGAGCGAACGCTATAAGTTGAAACTCTCTCTCTCTCAAAAAAAAAAATATGTATATATATATATATATATATATATATATAATTATATAACAAGTTGCCTATTTTAGTAAATTAAACTTTAAGATTCCGAATCAAGAGCTCTTACATCAACACGAGGGCATGTGAACAAGACAATCAAAATAATCATTTGTGTTCTATATAACTATAAAAGGATTTTTTATTAGTATTTTGAATTAATGTGCATAAACACTAACAGGTCGGCATGGAAAAAAGACAATTAAGAATCATGTGCACAATCTTTATGGGCCAATCAGGTTGCAAAAATAGATAAATAAACTTCAACTCTTGTCAACCAAAGCACTTAAATTAATTAATATTCCCATCAGCTATTGCTCTTATAGACCTAATTAGCAGTAGATTTTTAGATAGAACTTTTATCATTGAATGGATCATGTTGATCATACATTGATGCAATTAAAGAACATATCACGTTTAGTATCACTAATTCAAATTAGAGGAGCCAAAACAATTAAGAAAGCCAAGCATTTAGGCCTTAGAGGCATGCAAAGTAGATTCACTTATGACCGGCTGAGTCCATTTTTCATTAATAAGAAATTACCACATCTTCCATAGGGATATAATGATAATTTAAGTTGTACTATTAAGTAATTGCTCAAGTATGAGTTCCCTACCAAAGATTTATCTCAGCATGGCGGGCTTCATATCATTCTACGCCTAAGATGTCAGGCCATTATTTTGATATATAATTTTTAATTTGGTTTCTAGAGTCTAATTCTCAAATAATAGTTCTAAACTATATTCGTTTAAACTAATCAAAACTCATCATCTTTTTGATAAAGTAACCCAACACTAAATAAATTTATTAAAATAGGTTTGATCTTCATTAAACAAATTCTAACTAAATTAGGTGCTTTATCCTAAAAATTCTCCCATTGCATTTTTATTTATTACAACGTATTAAGTAAATATGTTTCATATATAATTTTAATTTTTTTATCCAACTTTCCAATATTTTTTTATCCAACTTTTTGGTGCATTTCCTGAGTTTGCAACTCAGCTAGTCTTAATTAGGGTTTAGGAATAATCCAATTTTAATGACTACAGACATCTAAAACAGAGCCAAATCAACTCCAAACTTTTTATCTTTTATTTAGATAATTCTTTGTTATATGATGGAATTTTATCGGCAATAATATATATATATATATATATATATATATATATAGATAAACTAATGAACGCAGAGATCTCGTACGGGAGAGTATGAGGTTCTAATACCAAGTGACACATTTCTTAAGTTTCTCTCATTTAAGCTTTCATCTCATCAAAATTTGCATTTATGCTATATTTTTAGTTCATTAAATGTCTCAAGGGAGTAAATGCATATATTAATTATTTATAGGTGTGCACTAATTATATATATATATATATATATAAGTATTTTATGTAGTTTTGTCAGGTGGTGTTTTGTTAGAGCAATTTTTTATTTAACATTCCATTTCATATGGAAGAGTACGAGATTCTGTCAAGTGGTACTTTCCTTAATTTTCTCTCATTTAAGTTTTCACCTCATCAAAATTTGTATTTATGCTAAATTTTTAGTTCAATAAATGTGTCAAGGGAGTTAATGCATATATTACTCTCTCCGTCTCACTTTATCTGTCCTATTTGAAAAATCAAACTTTTTAAAGGAATATTATTTATTGTCTTATCTACCTTATAAAAATGTATAAATTCACAAAACTACCCTTAAATAAATTTATCAGCTTTTTAAAAAAAAAATAGTTATTCTTAATGAGACAACTAAAAAGGTGCATCAATTAAATTGATATTTTTTTTTTTAAATATTAGTTAGTTTTCTTTTCAAATAGTTTTGAAAATAAAGTAGGGGTATATTAGGAATATTAATAAACTAATAACTTTTATTTTTAGAAACAAGACAATATTTTGAGACATCCCAAAATAGAATAGAGGACAAACAAAGTGGGATGGAGGGAGTAATTATTTATAGATGTGCACTAATTATATACTACCTCCGTCCTAGTTTGTTTGTCCTCTATTCCATTATGAAATGCCCAAAATATTGTCTTGTTTCTAAAACTAAAAATTATTAGTTTACTAATGTTCCTATTATATCTCTACTTTATGTCCCTAACTAATATTTAAAAAAATCAATTTAATTGGGACACCTTTTAGTTGCCTCATTGAAAATAACTCTTTTTAAAAAAGTTGATAAATTTATTTAAAGGTTGTTTTGTAAACTTATACATTTTTATAAGGTAGACAAAACAATAAATGATATTTCCTTAAAAAGTTTGACTTTTCAAACAGGACAAAAAAATTGAGATGAAGGGAGTATATAAGTATTTTATGCAGTTTTGTCATGTGGCACTTTGTTAGAATAATTTTTTATTTAACATTCCATCTCACATTTTTTTACATATTTTGGATTATAATAAAATTATATTAATAGGATGTTACTATTTTCATTAAATGTTTAATCTACTACTATCATACTTCAATAAAGTAATGTGCCATCTTATATTTTCTATGGTATTTTCATAAGCCAACTAAACATTAACATTATATTACAAAAATTTTATGCTACTCCAATGCATTGAAGAAACAAAACTATGCTTAAACAAACAATAACTTATTACACCACATAGTATCTAATTTCTAATTTTATGACATTTAATTACTTTATAGTTTAAATTCTTCATGCCCTTAATTTGTATTACATCGTTAATTTAACAAAAATCTCTTCATGTTATTGCAACATTACTCTATGTTATTTATCTTAAAAAAAAACATTACTTTATGTTATTATTTTAAAATATTTTGAATATTTTAGTAACCTTCTCGTATAGTAGTTTACAGCATTATCAGCGCATTGCGCAGATCCATTGTTAATTACACTTAAAAGATGAGACTTTAAAAACCTATACTTAAGTAAACAAGTTGAAAAATTAAAAAGTTAAAAAAAAAAAAAAAATTGTTGACAAACACTAATTATTACCATGGTGAAGACATTTACAGAAATATTGGAATCCAAAACTTAATATTCATAAACTATATTTGTTATAAACTCGTTTTGAGTTCCTAGTTATGTCCATCTTCTAAGTTGTATCCCCCCTTGAAGCTCAAGAAGTAAAGGAATTTATTTACTTCAAAGTTACACATACTGGATTTTTTTCCTTTTATGGCTAGCAACTTGCGGAACTTATTTTTTATTTTCTTTTTGGAATGTAAATATAAACTTATAAATCCTACATTGAAAACGCTAAAAAGTGTCAGTTGAACTATAAGACTTTTAATTGTTGAACCTACAAATCATATATAAATAAAATGCAAAAGATTGGCATATGCGCAACACTTGAGCCTTAGCGACTTGCCGAACTTATTTTTCATCTTTATATTCTTTTTGGAATGTGAATTTAAACTTATATATAAACCCTACAATGAAAACACCAAAAAGTGTCAATTGATCTATAGGACTTTTAGTTGTTGAACCTACAAATCAAATATAAATAAAACACAAAAAATTGGTATAAGGGTAACACTTGGGCTTTAGCGACTTGCTGAACTTATTTTTATCTTTATTTTCTTTTGGAATGTTAATTTTAAACTTATAAATCCTCAATTGAACTACTAAAAAATCTTAGTTGAGTTATAAGACTTTTGGTTGTTAGATTTACAAATTATATATAAATAAAATGCAAAAGATTGGTGTAAGGGTAGCACTTGGACCTTAGCAACTTGCCAAACTTATTATTATTTTTATTTTCTTTTTGGAATGTGAACTTAAACTTATATACTTTACGTTGAAAACACAAAAAAAGAGTTAGTAGAGTTATAAGACTTTTAGTTATTAAACTTACAAATTTTATATATATATATATATAAAACCCAAAAGATCGGTGTAAGGGTAACACGTGGGCGTTATTGAGGCCACGTGGCATGCCATGCATGTAGTTAAGGGGTGGAACATGGTGTGTTGTGTTAGGGTTGACTAGTCAAAAAAACCGAAAACAACTCCTCCCATAGCAATGAGCAATTTGACTGTTTATTGAAGGCATAATAGCTTTGCGAGTGGAGAGTGAAGATACAGCTTAGGTTGTTCTTGTATAGCATATTTTAATTTTATTCCAATCAAATACATAATATATAGTTTAATTAACAAAAAAAAAAAAAAAAGTTATTAATTCTTAGAAGAATTACATGAAAAGCAATTTAACATTGTTATTATCAGAAGAAAGTACAGCAATAAAATAGACATAATATTGTGTGTAGAGACTGACACACACATCACACAAAAACACAGAGAGAGATCGAGAGAGAGAGAGAAACATCAAAGTTTTCTAGAGATACGCCATACTGTCCTCCCTGTGTGTTTTCCCAAAGTTCGGTTTGATCTCAAACTCAAAGCGGGTCTCTCTCTCTCTCTCTCTGATCAAAACCCCTATTTAAATAGAGGCCTAGACCCCTTCTTTCTCCCATGCAATTGTCTTCTGTATTCCCCATCCCAACACCCTCTACTTGTGTTCTTGTGCAATTCATTCATTCTCTTTCTACAATTCATCATCTTATTTCAAAGCCACCACTATCTTTTTGTCCATAACTTCATTGTCTCCGACACTGGCTCTATCACCATTTCTCTCTTGAAAGTTGTTTGTTTCTCTCTGACATACAAATCTCCTTCTCATTTGTCTCCTTCACTTCTCGCTTCTCATTTTCACCTTTCTCTCTCTCTCTCTCTCTCTCTCTCTCTCTCTCTCTCATTACCATAATTAACATGTCTAGCAGAAGGTCACGGTCGAGGCAACCTGGTGGTTCAAGGATCACTGATGATCAGATCAACGATCTTGTTTCCAAGTTGCAACAGCTTCTTCCTGAGATTCGTGATAGACGCTCTGACAAGGTATTGTATTAATTCATTGTTTTCGTTTTCTTTAATTGCCTATTCTATTGGTTATACAGTCATGTCACAATGCATTTTTTGCTTTTTTACTAGTTTCCCTCGGTATGGTTTCTTCAGTCTCCTTTTGAGCCCTTAAATTCACCTCTAATATTTACTAATACCTAACACTTAATTACTCTCACAAAAAATAAATATGGAATAATTTTAGTTAGAACATTTTTTTTTTTTTTTTTACCTTCCTTACAAAAACTAGAGAGGAAAAACTTGGATCCAAATTCTCTTAAGGAGAGAGATCAGACAATATCATTTAGTTTCGAGACTCTTGACTAGTTATGTCATATTTTCTATATGAAAGAGATTAAACAATCATTAATTGAACCTATAAGACTTTTGATTATTTAAGCATACTTAGATGTAACTTTAAAATTAATACTTGACATAGAAGTCATTGATCCACAAAATGAGAGATTTTTAATTACCTCAAAGTTTTTCTTCATTTTAGTTGCCACTTGCCACACTTGCTACTAGCTAGATATATACAACCATAGTTTTTTTTTTTTTTTGCTATGCTTGGAAGTGTTTATTACTTTATTTATGGCTACATTAAATTGATTGAATTGAATTGAATGTATAATGAGTGTACTTGCTTCTTTGTTTTTTTGTTCATGGAGTGTGTGAGTGTGAGTGTATTGACTAATTCAGCATGCATTTATGACTATCTTTGTGCAGGTTTCAGCTGCCAATGTGTTACAGGAGACGTGCAACTATATTAGAAACTTGCATAGAGAGGTTGATGATCTAAGTGAGCGACTGTCTGGGCTATTGGCTACTACAGACACTGCCCAAGCTGCTATAATTAGGAGTTTACTTATGCAGTAAAGCTATCTAATTAAGGAAAAAAAATTTAAGGCTAAATTAGCAGTTCACTTATGCTAGCTACGTACCCTGCTGATTTTGTACTCCTCTTTCTAGGTTTCGTTACAAGATCACTAGAATGTAGCAGTTGAACTATTAATCTTTTTTTCGCAATCGCAAAGCTATGTTCAAAAATATAATAAAGGGTCTTCCCACCTTTCACAAATTAAGTTTCTCATTTTGCTGATTTAGTAAGTTAATTGTCATTGACGGATTTACTTATGCAAGCAAATTGAAAGCCTACGTTAATGAAATTATTCGCATGTAGCGTAAATTACACCATTGATTAAAATTAAAAAGTAAAAAAAATAGAATATGAAAGTTTTTATATTTTTTTTATTGATAAGTTACCCACCTACTCGATGGATATACGAACCAATATCAACTTGTGAGATTCCAACTGTTCTCACAAGAGGTACCATTAATGTGAACTAAACCTTAAATGAAGCTTTTACATTGTTGGTCTCTCTGATTAGATTTAATCAATGTAAACCCTATTTTTAACGACTTTGGGTTAGATGAAGATATAATAATTAGATGACAATGATTACTTGACCGAACGGTAACTAAAAGAATATCTCCAAGTTGTATAAGGTCCCAAAAAAAAAAAAAAAAAAAGACTTTTTTGTTAGAAACTTTCAAGTTTTCCTTAATAAGGAATGTATAAGAAATTATTGAAATGTTAACAAGTGTTACTTTCAAAAAAATTACAAAATGGTGTAGTTACCATGTTATTAAACCACGCGTATCACACTCACTAATACTTAAGAATTTCATTGCCACATCTTACAATTGACACCAATACAAGTGATTATGTGTCTATTTGGTTTGCGTTTTGGACAGATGTGTCTACGTCTAGCTTCTTCTTTTTTATTTTTTGACCAGCACCTGGTGTATTGTTCATGAGACATAAACAATGCATCAAGGCAAGTAAACAATGTTTTATGAGTATGAACAGTAACCAAAAATTATTTTTTTATTATTTTCAGTTTTCAACAAAATAAACGATATCCAAATGCACACTACATATCTTATATATATAACTTAAAGGTACTAAAAGTTGTTGTACCTTACCATCACTTAAAGAAGACATATATGTACTTGGATTTGACCAAGATATATTTAATGTGCACTCTATGCCCTTTTATTATTGTTCATTACTACAAAGCTAAAACTCTAGCTAGTTTCTTTTTTTAATTTTGAGATACTTCTGTAATCAGGGGTGGTGAGATTTGAAATTTTGAACATAAATATTTTCGTTAAAAGCATTAAAAAGTAACAGTTGGCAACAAAACTCGTGACAACTCTAGCTAGTTTCATAACTACGTCACAATGAAAATAATTTAGGTAGTCCCTACTCTCCTTCTTGCTGAGAGTATGGGTAACCCTCCATAAAAGCTGCATAAGAGTTTACTTTTTACAATTTTACTCCATTAACAATTTGCAATTTGCAAGTAAGAAATCATTGGATATCGAAACCATTCATTCGTGAAGAAAGTGTTCCATCACTAGATTTTGCATATTTGTGGGATCGAAGTATGTAGATCCATGCTACTATATTGACTTCTCAAAGTAATTGACGTGATCAATTTTGAATGCAGGACAAGGGGTCATGATGAGATAACTATATATGCAATTCAATTTGATTTGATGAGTGAGTCTGGTTTGAGTTGAACTACCAAACTCAGCAATTAATTTTGTCCAACTTTGAAATGCTGTAAAATATAATAAACCAACCATGCACAAATAAAAGAAGTACTAATAGATAAACTACCCAAACAGGCAAATGAAAATATCGCAATGAGACAAAATTAGGTGAATTACATCTATGCCATACCCAACCATTTTTGTTATTAACCAAATCATCGATTTTTTATAATATAAATGGATCCACATTTTTATTCGAATTAAATATTACAAATTTAAAAATTTATTTAATACTATACATAATTAAAAAAAAGTTTAAAATTTAAATGACAGAAATACTATTTAGTATTTACAATTTTTAAATACAATAAATTGAATTTTAGCTATTAAATAAACTCTCATATTAGGATCCTTGATAGTACTATTACTATTAAGTATTAACTATTATTAGCAGAAGCTCAAATTATCGAGATTGATTGTGAAAATATTTTAGGCTTGTGAAAGATCTCCAAAGAAATAATAGAAACGGGGAAAATTAATCCAAAAGAATATAAACACAAAATACCAAAATTTACGTGGTTCAACAATAGCCTACATTCACGGGCGACGACGAAAAAATATCACTATAAAATTTTTTTTGGGATAATACAAATTTGTGTAAAGGTATTCTCACAAACCCAAATCTCAAATACACTCAAATAGCTCTCTCTCACAAATACAAAAACCAAATACCAAATGCGAATTAAGCACAAACCAAAAAGAGAGCCACGAATCAAATCCAAAAGTTGCAACACACCAAGAGAGAACAAATCACCAAACCGCAGAACCAAAACCAAACAGCAACAAATCTCTCTCACTATTCCAAATTGCAACCCACAGATATCAAATAACCAAACCAAGGGAGAGCATCTTTTTCTCACACACACAAGACTCTAAATTTGTCGCAACACACTAATTTTATAGCATATTCAAGTCAATAAAGATGCAAGTCCTTCGAGCAATAGAATTTGTAATGCAATTTCCTTGTGTGCACAAATGGTTATCTTGATTCATTAGAAATTGGACAGGTAAAGAAATTTCTCGTTGAGTTACGGACTTATTTAAAAACGAATAAACCGCAGTTCCAAGAAATCATATCTTCTACCAAGATATTCAATGAGGAAGCAGAAGCCCTTTTGAAAGACGCTATTCAAGAACAAATGGAACGCTTTCTACTTCAGGAACAGGTATAAAGAAATTCCTTTAAATAACTTTCTAATTTTTTAGAAATAATTATTTCTATAATCTAATCTTTTATTTTATTATATATTTTTTATATTAATAATTTTATAGTAATAAAAAATTATTATTAAGAATAAATATATAAATAAGTATTTCTTTTTTGAGAATTGAATATATAAATAAGAATAAAGGCCTATTGTTCAAATCATTCAAAATACCTAATTAGTAGAAAAGAAATATATAGAAATCCATCGCATCCAATAGGATTTGAACCTAATTATTTCTTTTTTGAGAATCGAATATATAAATAAGTATAAAGGTCTCTTGTTCAAATCATTCAAAATATCTAATTAGTAGAAAAGAAATATATAAAAATCCGTCGCGTCCAATAGGATTAATTTGAACCTATACAAAAGGTTTAGAAGACCTCTGTCATATCCATTAGTGATTAGACAATGGATGATTTTTTCGCACCATACTAATCCAAGAAAAAGACAAAGACTACTCCAAGTATAACTCTAAATCACATGGCTGTTTTTATAGGATATTCGAATCAGTAAAGATGCAAGTCCTTCAAGTGATAGAATTTGTAATGCAATTTCCTTGTGTGCACGTGCACCATACTAATCCAAGAAAAAGACAAAGTCTACTCCAAGTGTAACTCTAAATCACATGGCTGTCTCTCAAGGTCGGCTAAATCATATCAATCTCATGTTGGGCTCCAAAGCCAAGTAGAATTCCAAGACTAATATGAGAACACGTCTCCTACACCACGTGAAAAGAGATCCAATTTAAGTAGACCTCCACCAAATGACAAGTCATCCAAAACAAGGAGTCCTAGATCATTTTAAGTTTAAACTAGGCAAAAAAAAAAGTGAACCCACTTATATTGGAATTAACCTTGGCTTAAATTCCACCAAGTATTACAAACGAAATTTGCAGCCCTCCAAATACAAATCCTTAATGGTTAATACTTTATACTCCTTCCACAACGAGCCCAATTGACATGTTCTCCTCAAATGGCAAATATTACCTGGGCCATTTCCCTATCAACCAGAGCCATGATTGATGGAACTGGAAGCCTATTCAATCAGAATTCAGAAGATAATATTGGGCTTGGGGACCCAATTGATCGGAATCTGTGTTTTTTTTTTTTTTTTAATAGATTCTGACTTGGGCTGGTCAAAGAATGAATTCCTTTTCGGAATCTTGTGTATTGACCACAATCAGTAAGATAACCATTACATATCGAGTGCATGTTGGAGAAATACAACTGGTGATCAATAAAACAACAAGAAAATAATTGAAGAGCAAAGGCTTACAGGCATGAAATTTATTTGTGCTTAGACAATATTTACCCTCACTAAAATTGATGCTAAAGAGGGAGTTATGGCAAATTTGTCCTCAAGAGACAACTAAGTAAAAAATCCTACGAGCAACAATCTTGCCTCTTCGATTTTTTTTTTTTTTTTTTTTTTTGAATTTCTCACTATTCACTCAATATGCACATTTGGAGACAACCTGGTTAGTTTTGATGCTAAAATAAAATGTTTACAAGATTTTACTAGCTGTTTAAGACACTTTAAAATAGTTGTATGCAACTTTCTGCAAAGAAACCTTTTTTCGACCTCAATCAATCGACTTTTAATGATTCGATCGATAGCCTACAATCAAGGCAAGAATCATGCAAACAAAAAGGTTAAAAGATACAAAGGCTCTTATCAATTGACTGTAATTAAGATGGCTTGATTGTTTAAGGTAGGAGTCAGAGATCCCTTAAACAAAAATATGACAGGTTGTAAATATCTGATGATAAAGTTGCATTTGGAGTAGGCAAGTGAGCTATAAGAATTAATAATAATCTGTGAACTCAGTAGTTTTGATATTTATTAGATAAACATGTGTGAATTAATAATAACATGTCAACTTAGCAATTGTGAAATCTATCATACTACTGCTCCCTTTAATGCGGTGATCACACTACAAGTATAAATACTTGTGGGGTGTGGGGGACAAAAGCCGGAGTTCAAGTCTCTAGGGAGGAGCTTTACACACTGTGGGGGACTAAATTTCTTGGTTGGAAATAAGTCAAACAAGTAAAAATAGTTCCGCAAATACGAATTTGTATTGATGAATGTGTGGTACAATTCTCTGTAATTACAAGGATTGATCCTCTGATTCGATCTCCTTAAAAGATTTGTGATGTGGTTTTGATTTGAACACAAAGTATCGTTCAATTTGGCTGAAGGATGGATCGAAGATTTTTGAAACAGAATTACAATGAATTTCTGGCTATGAGCTTGTTAGAAATCCTTTGTTCTTCACGTTCTTCGTGTTCTTCGTGTGTTCTTCGTCTTCAAATGTTTATGGTGGAAGCTTTTCGGGGCTTTAGAGGCTTGAATCCGTAAAGCTTTGTTGATTTGTGATTTGTCGAGGTTTCTGAAAGCTTTCGAGCTTAATTTCAGTGACCTCTAAGATCTAGGAGAGTGATTTGGATGATTTTGCTTCGAATGTTCATTGTATTCGAAGGTTGAAGTTCTTGAAATTCTTGGAGGCTTTAAGGCTTGATTCCAGCACAGTTTCAATACTTCTGAATGCTTCTTTGACGCAGCTTGTGCTCTAGATAGCTTGGTGTCCTCCTCTAGATGTCTTCAGATCTCTTCCTCCCTGGATCCCTTCAAATGCCTTAGGAAGGCTTCTATTTATAGGAGTTTGGTGGTAGGTGAGCGACATGTGGCGGAGCCTGATTGGTGACACATGTCACAACTTGATTGGTCCGCTTGAGTCATCGCTTACACAGCCAGATTGCTTGAGTCATCACTTACACAGCCGGATTGCTTGAGTTATCACTTACACAGCCGGATTCGCTTGCATCATCGCTTACACGCGCCAACATGTGATTAGCATTTTGCATGCTTTTCGTGTTCTCACCTTAATGAAATTTAGCAAATTTTCAGTAGCAGTATATGATGTTTTGTCATCAGCCATACCTAGTGGACTTGGTGGCATGACGTGTCAGCTTGTGATAGGCCGGGAATTTTCCCTCTCTACACACACATATACACTCTTGTGGGGTGTAGAGAGTAAAGGCCAGAGTTCAAGTCTCTAGGAGGGAGTTTCACACACATATACACTTAGATTAGGCTAAAGTAGAAATTTTATCTTATAAAAAAAAAATTTTTAAAAAAATCTATCATGAAAATGGTGGAAAAGTGCTACAATTATTGCAAAACAAAAACTGTGCGATACACAAAAACTATGTGATACTATCTTTTATTAATTTGGGCATCAAGGATAATGAGCACTCAATTATCAGAAATTTTGTTTAGGCATTTCTCAATTTTGTTTAGGCAATTCTTTTTGTTTATCTTAGAAGAATGTAAACCTATAATTTTTTCAAGGTATAATAGAACATAGGGGTGAATATTGATATATAAGGACAAAGTTTAGTTATAAAATTGGTTATAACTAAAGTTACAACCTTACTCTATAAAATAAATATTACTACATATTTTAAAAATATAACCGTTAAATTGCATGTTCTTTACACTCTTAATACAAATGTCAAATTTTATGTTAATTATATACTATATGATCAAAGTTTATATTTTATGCATAATTTTAAACTACAAAAATTAGCAATTTAAACAATTTATTGATGACATAACTATTGATTTTTATTTTTTTAGAGATTTTGCAAGCATAGAAGATATAAAAAGAACATGTAATCTAATGGTAGAATTCTCAAATTACCTCCAATAAAAAGATATTGAGTAAGATTGGGACTACAACCAATTTTGTAGCTAAACTTTGTTTAATGAATAATGTGGGGTTTAGTTGTTTTTCAGTGAGAATTTTATATGGTATGCATTTTCAAGGAGATTGCTAATGGGGTTTCCAACAACTAGTCTTTACTTCTGTGCTAATCCGAGTAATGTTTCTGTGCCTTGTTCTTGTGTATAACTAGTTGAGATTCTGCACGTTATATGGTGCAATTTATTATTAGTTTTCTCCAATATTTTAATAATTTTTGTCAAAAATCTTGTAGTTTAATTGGTTCCCACCTCATAATATTTCCAACAGAGATATCCAAGCTTTAAATCCCCATCCCCAACTATCGATGTATTAAAAAAATATTTCAAAATTTTTCTTGTAAAAAATTGCAATATTTGGTTATTTTATAAACAAAATAGGAAAACACTGAGAGTAATGTAGTAATTTGATCATACTATGTGGGTGTCTGTGTGTTTGAATTTAAAATTGCATGATATAGTGGCTTATATTGACATGCCTACTAAAAAAAGTGCAAATATCTTTCAATTATTATTATTAATTTTTTTTTTTTACATTCTTGATTATGTGTTACAATTGTTGTAAAAACAACTAATTTTGAGTAAGAATAACATATTTCAAATAAATTCTTTCTCACATAAAAAAAATTAAAAAAGAATTGTTTCTTATATAAATCTTAGAAAAATGATATTAAAATTTCATTATGATTATAATAATTAATAGAATAAATGCTAAAATGTTAGTATTCTATTAGTAAACACATACACATTACATATCATTGAAAAGGGTTAGTAAATATAAAAGGTTAAGATTAATTTTAGTGAATTTACAAATATTTCATTTTAATTGTTGTTAAAGAAACTGAACAGGAGTAAGAATGTCATAATCTAAATTTATTATTACTGTTCCAACTAAAAATTATTTCTTGTATAGAGTTTGTAAAAATAATAATATAAATTCATTTAATATAAAAAATTAATGCACAACTATAGGTAATTAATATATATACATATACTCTATTGCCTAATTCAATGAATTAATACTTTGATATAAATGCAAACATTGTTGAAGTAAAATAAAGAGAACATCAAGAAATGTGCCATATGACACAACCTCATGCTCTCCAACATGAGACTTCTGCTTATATATATATATATATATATATATATATATATATATATATATATATATACATACTATAAATCGTGTGGAAATAAATACTTATTTTGTAATCGTAATATAATGAATAATTTTTTCTCTAAAATTTATTGAAGATAATTTTTTCTTCCTAAAAATCATACAGCATCTATTTGGTCCAATTAGGTTTACTTCAATCTCATTCGGTCCAACTAAGTTTACTTCGGAGTGATTCAGCCCACTTGGTCAATTTTGGTCCCTTTCGATCCATTTTGGATTAATTTGGCATTATATTAATTATTTTTGCAGGTTGCCATTTCAAGTTTAGCACAATTTTTTTTTTTTTTTCCATTCTTAATTTTGGGCTGAAAACTGAAAAGTATGAAATTTTAATACATTTGGGCTAAACTCTTTAGTTTTGAATAAAAAATACAAACAAAATAGACATTAGAAATTAGAAATATGAGCCCTAAAAATGAAATAAAAATGATAAATATTCAAAAGTTTTATTCGGTCCACATTGGCCCTATTATGTCCATTTCTTGCTTATTCGGTCCATTTTGTCTACTTTTTTTTTTTTTTTTTGTTGAGAAACTCCATTTTGTCTTCTTTGATTCTACTTAGTCAACATTGGTTCTATTCGGTCCATTTCAGTCATATTCTGTCCAATTTGGTCCTATTTATTCCTATTCAGTCCATTACGTCCACTTTGGTCCTAATTTGTCCACTCATTCCTATCCGATCTACTTCAGTCCTATTCAGTCCACTTCAGTTCTATTTGGTCCATCGTGTTTCCATTCGGTCTACTTTGCTCTATTTGGTCCATTTGTGTCCCCTACAGTCCACTTTGGTCCATTTTTGTGTACTTACATATAGGGAAAAAAAAAAAAAAAAACATGTTTGGGTTGCACCTATTCTAAATTTAAATTTATTAAAAATATATATATAAATCTCAAACTCATAATATTTAAAATCTTAAGACTTTAAAAAAAAATCTTAAGCATAATATTTATTATTACTACACTTTTGTTGAGCCTCATTAACATAGCATTTCATTTCATTTCGGTCCAGCTAAATTTAAGTGAAAGTTTTTCTAAACATAAAGGCTATGAATATACAAATCTAATATTTAGGGCAGTTACTCATTTGTTTTAAAGTCATTACTTTAAAATGAATTGCATGAAGTTGATTATATCTTCAAGCAATACATATATAATTTTTATTTAAATAAATTATTCAAATTCTTCATTCTCTTAAAAGAGATTATTATGATAATCCAAACTCATAACAAACTTATATTGAATATGAATAGTTTGTTCTCTAAAATTTATTCTACATAGTTTGTTCCCCCTAAAAATTAAACAATTTCAAAAATTAATTTCCATCACTCTATTTTTACAAATATATTATTTTATACTTTTAAATGTTTTATTGAAATTATATTATTCTTTTTTGAAATGGTCCAAATTCTTCTAACTATTGTTATTAAGCATTATATTTTCCTAGTTTATTTTGGTATAATTAAAATTTTTAGTTATCAAAATTATTATTCAAATTTTCATTCTCTTTAAAAGATTATTATGATAACCAAAACTTATCATATAAATACAATTGATATTACTCAAATAATTGATAGTGCTTTAAACTCAAATTTGTATTTTCCCATTCTTAAGTACGTACACCGAATTGGACCAAAGTAATTTGAAATAGACCAAATGGACCACAGTGGACCAAACACGCCAAATTGGACCGAGTAAATCTAAGTGGATCGAATAGACCAAAGTAGACTAAATGGACCAAATTAATCGAATTGGACTGAATGAACTAAAGTGAACCAAAATGGACCAAAGTGAACCAAATGGAACCAATTGACCAAATTGGATTGAATTGACCAAATGGACCTAATTGAACTGAAGTGGATAAAGGTAGACTGAATTGGACCGAAATAGACTGAACTAAACCGAATAGATAAAGTGGACTAAAATAGACTGAAATGGACCGAATGTCGATTTATAATTTAGCATAGTCAAGATTTTATTTTGATCTAAACTCAAATTCTTACTTCCATCAAGTATAAACTCAAACAAAAATCAAACCGAAACTAAGAGAGAGAGAGAGAGAGAGTACTTGTAATGGGGAACTAAAAATACAATACCAAAACATATGAACCCATAAAAGAGTTTTAAAAATCACAATTATTCATCAATATAAAGTAGAGTTGCAACAAAGAATAAAAACTCAAGAGAGAGATAATAACCAATTTTTAAAGAGAGAATGTAAGAGAGAATAATGCGAAATTTATAGAAAACAATATGAGAAGAAAGCTTTTTTTTTTTTTTTTAAGTAATAAACACTAAGAGCTTGTTTGGATATCATGAAAACTGAGTGATATCACTCAGTTTTCATGATCCATCATCCAAACCAAGTGGGTCCCACGAATGACCATTTGTTTAGCTTAGTTTTGGATCACTGGTTTCATGACTCAAATACTCAAAATTTTAGATGTGGATGATAGAAAATGAAAACAGGATTTTAGTGTTTTTAAAAGTTGAAAACTAAAACTCAATGGCAATATGGTAATTTCATTCAACTTATGGGACCCACAGCTTTGTCTTGTCATGTCATGTCACCTCAGCCATTCCCAACGTCTCTCTCCATTTTCTTCCTTCTCATTTGTATCTCTATTCCACTGTTTGAACCCACACCTACCATAGTATACCCATTTCATTGGTTTTTCACTTTCCTCCTCTCATTCCTCTTCTCATTTCTTCCTTTGCATCCAAAGATGAGCAGCTACCTAGCAGGAGCATCTAAAACCCAACAGCTCCAGCCGAAACCTAGCAGCCTCCACGTAGATCTAAAGCTGTGTAATTGTTTTTTTTAAATAAGTATTTTTCAAGTTTGTGTTAGATCCTTCTGCTCTATTTTTCTCTTTCTTTTTTTCTTCACCCATTTCTTTTCTCAGTTTCGTATTGTTTCTTTCTCTCTTTCATTATTTCTTCTTTCAAGATCTGTGGTTCTTTTTGTGGGTTTTGCTGGTGCTTTCTATAGGCCTATTTGTTTTAGTATTTTGTGGGTGTGCATGCCAAAAATGAGGTAGGTGGGCCGATTCTCACTTGGGCTCACAATCTATTTATAATGTGGGTTTTTAATTTCCTACTTTGGGTAGTTCGATATGTGTGAACTCGAAACAGATGCTTCATCCTCTTAAGTATGCTCTCTTCATCTCTACTACCCCTCTTATTTTTTCCCTTTCTCTCTTTTCGCTCTTACTCCCTTTTCTCTCTTTTCGCTCTTACTTCCCCCCCTCGAAAAGCCTCCATCTCTTTCTCTAAATTCCTCATGTTTATAGCCTCATGGTTAGTGGTGTGCTATGATTACTCTGGCCGTCAATGGTGTTAGAGGTCCAATGTTATGGCTGCAAAGTGGGTGTTTTAGTTGGGGGTGTTAAGAGTGGCATTGGGAACAGCTCCCCACCTCAGGATGAATGTTCGGCAACAATAACACCAAGGTAGTACCTAGTAACTGAGATATCACGTTATCGGCCAAACATGCCTTCGTCCGAGACGTGTTTTGCCGGACAACTCCCACGCTATGAACAATGATGCATGCGTATGACTAGCTTGCTCAATGGGTTGTAGGCTCGGCAAGACGGCTTGGGGCCTGCCCTCACGGCTTCATCCAGTTTGGGAACAGGCCCCTAGATAGGTAGACTGGGCCCATGGGTCGCGTACCTAGTTGGAGTTTTGGACCAAAGGCCCAAGTAGGCCTAGGGGGGCTCGTGCAGTACATTAGCCTCCTCTTGAATCGTGCTCGGCCCCAGGGTACAAATCAAGGAAATCAGGGGACAATAACTTCCCTTGGAAGATTAAAGGGTCGGTGTTGGGCGGTTAAGGACCCCTTTAATGCACCATGAAAAGTCGTGTTGTACACGACAATCGGCTCAACCATCGTCATTGTCTGACGGTTTGCTAACCAAGGCAACGTGCGCATGAAAGTTATGGTAGGGATTCGTAATATTTCTTGCTTCTCATTAACTACATAGTGCTTATCTTCTCTCCTAGCTCCTAGAAATATTTCTCTTTGAGTCCCTCTTCTATCTTTACATTCGACTTTCTGAACCTCCTCTCTGCCGTGCATTCGTCTATGCGCTTATCCTTCAGCCCAGAATACCCCCTTTCTAAAGTCCAGAGTAAGTCCTCTGCCCCTTTCTTGTATTTTAGTTTCTTCCTTCAATATCGAAGTTCATAATGGGTTATGCTCACCTTCTAAACATTGACACGTCCCTAGCCATCTTCCAACAGACATTCAACATCCTTGAAGATGTGAATGTGGCATATTGCCACGAGAGTGATATTGATCTCTACAAAGGATCAAATACTACCTTTTTTCCTTTGATGTCAATCTTGGAGGAAAGGGTTAGGTTTCCTGCGGATTCCCTCTTACTTAATACCCTTAGATTCTACGGTTTATGTCCGGACTAACTTCCCCACAATTTTTACCGAGTAGTTAGTTGTGTCAGTAGGTTTGCAATTGAACCACCATGATATAAATTATATGTATAGTCTATATGGAAATAAGAACACCAACTATTACTTGAAAGTTAGGGATATGCGAGTACGGCTAATTTCATGCTTGCCTAATTCTAATAGAAACTCCGCTCGAGAGTTCGTCTGGGTGAGCAGCAACTAGTTTGCCGGTGGAACCCCTTGCCCCCTCTCACGACACGAAGTTGGCTCGTATTGATTATTGACTTGATTTTTCCCACTTGCTTTTATGAATACTGACTTGTCGTACCCCTTTGTTGCAGATGGTAAAGTATTTACCCCGGATGTCAGAATGATGCATGTCAGAGATCTGAATTTTGTGTTAAGGTCAGAGATCTTTGTTCATACCGATGAGCAGCTCCGGGCATCACACCTCATACTCGGCTGCACCCCTGGATACAGGACTTGACAACCTTTCAGCCAAGCCCTCTCAGTAGATAGCCCACTGTTGTCCTATATCGACACCTAGCACGTTAACTTCCTCCCTTCTTCATTGACTACCAGGGAAGCCTGTGATCTCGACCCTCGCTACATAACTGCCGATGAGCTAGCCCCCGTTAGGGACAAGTCCGCCAAGCGAGTTTCCCAAGCTTTAAGAGAGCTGCTACACGTTCCCATCGAAAGGGGCGAAGCACAGGCCCAAGCGCTCGAGCATGAAGTGGCCAAGGACGAACAAGAAGAAGAGATGGTTACAAAAAGAATGCTTACCGCTGAACGATTTCTCTTCGATTCCTAACCAACAGCTCAACCTTAGCAAGCCCGAGCTAGGGACCATACTCCACCTCCCCTTCCATCCGGTCGTGCTAAGAAGAAACAATGTCTCGGTGAACATCAAATTGTGATTTCGACTAGTGTCGTCACGAAGTCCCCCTTTCATGCATCTATCGGGATTGTTATCCGGGAACCAGTGAGTGACCTCCTTCTAACTCCTTAAACTGGTGCGGATGTGGCATCTTCCTCTCAGCTTGAAGAGTTTGGCAACCCACTTTCAAATTTGGGGACGAGCCCTTACTGGAGTCTGCTTGCGCGAGCACTTGGTCCCATGGCCAAAGGGGGTGAGTTGCAAGAAGATTGGTGCAGGGTCTCCTTCTACATTTGTGGCCACCAAAACCCCTGGATCATTGCCCGGTGTGCGAGCAAGCACCCACCTACTTGACTGCCACATACTCCGTCATGCAATTTGGCCAACAGTGTGCTGACCTTCTAGGGATGTAAACATAAGAGGTACCATCCCCCAAAAGATCTCCGGTATAACTTTCAATCAGCCGATAACCAATACCGGGCGACCACCCGGCGTATCCTCTCGACCTCCTTCTCATCATCAGGTACCTAGTCCTCAACCAAGAATTTGATGATTGGGTCTATCCAACTGGGCTCGAGTGCGGAAGTTACTGCAACTTCTATTGTTGCGTTGATGCTCGATGTCGCTATGAGCTCTACTTTGACCATTTGGGGTATTTCCTCCGTTAAAGACGATGCCAATGTGGCCAGAGAGTCAGCGTGTCTGTTTTGGCCCCTTGCTATTTGGACCACTTTGGCCTTGGTGAACTAGCTCATAACCTACCTCGCTACCCTCAAGTATTCCTTCATTCGGGGGTCTCGAGCCTCAAAACTGCCCTGCATCTGATTGACCACTAGTTGAGAATCCGAATAAAATTCAACTTCCAGTGCACCGATGTTTAGCATGGCTCTCAATCCAGCTAGTAAGGCCTCGTACTCAGCCTTGTTGTTAGAGGCCTAGATCTCCAACCTGAAGGAGTGCTCCAGCCTTATCCCTTCCGAAGTGATAATTACGACCCCGGCCCTAGCCCCCGTTAAATTAGATGCACCATCCACATATACCCTCCATGGGCGACAATCGACATGACAAATTGCTTCCATTTTGGCTTCTAAGGGAAAAATTTGCCACAAAATCGGCCAATACTTGGCCCTTCACGAAATTTCTCAGCCTATACCTTATATCGAATGATTCAAGCTGCGTACCCCACTTAACTATCCGTCCTGTGAAGTCGGATCTTTTCAATAGTGACTGTAAGGGATACTCGGTTAAGACATAAACAGTGTGAGCTTGAAAATATTGCGGCAGCTTTCTTGTGGCGTGCACGAGTGCCAACACCAACTTCTTCAAAGATAAGTACCTTGTCTTCGCGTTAACCAAGGTTTTACTGATGTAGTACACAGGCCGTTGCTCTCCTTGATCCTTTATTAGCACAGCACTTACCGCGTGATTTAACACCGAGAGGTACATAAACAAATCCTCTCCAAGCTCCGGGGCCGTCAACATAGGTGCCCGCATCAAATACTCCTTCAAAACCCGAAAAGCTTCGTCACATTCTTCACTCCAATGGAACCCTTTCCATTTCTTCAGAAGTTGGTAAAATGGTCGGCAACAATCAGTGAACTTAGAAATGAACCGGTTAAGGGTAGCCAACATCCCGGCCAATACTTGCACCTCTTTTGGATTTGCTCGGAGGCTTGAGGTGCTTCACAGCTTTTATCTGATCGGGATTGACTTCAATTTCTCGGCTAGTGATCAGGTACCCCAGAAACTTTCCTGCCCCTACCCCAAAAATGCACTTTTCCACATTGAGGTGCAGTTGATGCTGTCGGAGTACTTCAAATACCCCTAAAGCTCCTCTACGTGTCGCTCCTCCTGCTTACTTTTTACCACCATGTCACCGATATAAACCTCAACAGTATGACCTATTTTGTCTCAAAACATTCTCATCATCATCCGCTAGTATGTGGCCCCGGCGTTCTTCATCCTAAATGGCATCACAGTATAATGATAATTGGCGTCCGAGGAGATGAATGCTGTCTTTTCTTTATCCTCGTCTGCCAGGACGATTTTATGGTACCCTTGAAAAGCATCTAAGAAACTCATCCTTATATGCCCATACGTGGCATCTATTAGCTTATCAATCTTCGGCATAGAAAATGGGTCTTTCAGGCATGCTCGGTTCAGATCAATGAAATCTATACAGGCTCTCCACTTGCCATTCTTCTTCTTCACTACCACTATATTTGCTAACCACTCTGAAAAGAAAATCTCCTTTATTGACCTTGCCTCCTTCAGCCTATTGACCTTCATCTTAACTGCCTCCATGTGCTCTTTAGGTGACCTTTTCAATTTCTGCTTCCTGGGAGGGAATGACGGATCTACATTGAGTCGGTGGACTATGAATTCAGGATCCAGCCTAGGCACTTCACATGGGCTTCATGCGAAAACGTCCACATTTGAAGAAGGAACAACAACATTTCTACCTTATATTTCTCTTTCATGTTTGCCCCTATTTGGAAATACCTGTCCGGGTCCAGTAATATCTTAACTCTGATTAGTTCCTCGGCACTTCCAGCCCCCTGTTCTCCTTGAGGCTCCTGTAATTGCTATAAAGAGACCTTCTCGATAGCCATGCATTTTTCCTGCTCGTGCACTTTTCTAGTTTGCCATGGCAACCAAGCACTGTCTCGCCGCCTGCTAGCTCCCTCTTACTACAACGACGCCCTGCTCAGTTGGAAATTTAACTTTCACATGTAGTGTAGACGGGACAGCTCCCATCGCATGGATCCAAGGTCTTCCCAGAATCGCCATGTAAGGGGAAAACGAGGCAACCACTATAAATGCCATCGTCACTTCTTTTCCTTCCATATTCACAAGAAGGGAGATTTGCCCCTCGGGAATCACCACTTAGCAGTCAAACCCCACAAGGGGTGTGTCGCATCTGGTAAGGTCTCATTTTTCAATCCAAGCCCTCTGAATAGGTCCGGATACATCACGTCGGCCCCACTTCCCTGATCCACCATTACCCTTTTTACCATGAAACCATTAATTAGGGTTGTCACTACCAGCACGTCATCGTGCAGTTGGGTTGTTCCTTCCATATCATCGTCATTGAAGGCAATGGGTTCCCATGTGGACTTCATCTTCTTCTCAGATGTCGCTTGCTTGGGTCTTCCTCAACCGATGTCACGGCGAGCATCCTTTTTTCTCTGGTTACAACAGCACCCTTTGGGGCTGTGTGAATGACTTCAATTACTCCAATTGGGGGCGGTGAGGGGTTCCCCCGCTGCCGCGAACCCTGATTGATCTCTCGGTTTCTTGAACCCGTTATAAACTCCTTTAAGTGTCCTGCTTTCACTAACTGTCCTAAATGATCCTTCAGTACTCGGCACTACTCGGTTGTATGTCCCCTATCTTTATGGTAAGTGCAATACAAGTTTCGGTTTCTTTGAGATGGGTCGCCTCTCATCTTGTTTGGCCACTTGAAGTATGGCTCATTCTTAATTTGGTCCATGATCCGATGAACCGGCTCCTTAAACACCACGTTTACCTCCCCCAATTGCAATTCCAGTTCTTGTACCCTCAAATCCCTCCAAGGCCTTGTTTGGAAGCCGTTCTGCCGAGGATGATTCACCAATGGGGCCTTACCCTTACTTTGTAGCCAATCATCTTCCAGGCATTTGTACTCTTTAATACGCCTCATTAGTTGCCTCATATCCTCGGGAGGTTTCTTCGTCAGTGACTCTCGTAGTTCGGACCCTTTGGGCAGCCCTATCCTAAAGGTACTTATTACGATCTTTTCGTTGCCCCTGCCGATCTCATTATAAAGTTCCCAATATCGGTTGGCGTAACTGCAGAGGGTTTCCCCGACTCTCATCTTCAAAGACAGCAATGCATCCACAGGTTGTGGTACCCGGCTACAAGTTACAAACCGGGCCCCAAATTCCTGAATCAACTCGGCAAAACTGCAAATGGATCCCTTCTGCAACCCATTAAACCATCTCAAAGCAGAGGACCCAAGGCTCAAGGGAAAAACTTTACACATTAGCGCATCATCGTGTTTGTGCAGCGACATCATGTGGATATAATGGTTGACGTGTTCTACCGGATCTGTCCTCCCATCGTACGAATTGAACGGTGGGCGTGCGAATCTATTCGGCATTGGGGCCCGTTTGATGTAAGCTGTGAAAGGTGACCGAACTACTCTCCGCAATGCGCGGCTCATAGCATCCAAGATGGCATTTCGAGGCTATCTCTCTTCTGGGGAGTCTGAACCTCGGTCTGTATACTCCCGTGAACGTGACCGTTCCCAATATTGTCTAGAGCCAGAATGATCGGACCCCGTGCCATAATGATTTCCCCCACTGTTCGACCTGCCTGCTCGTTCGTTTCGAGCCCTCCTCCGGTGTTTACCCCTTGCTTCCAACTTCAGATCTCTCACCAGCTTGCATAACCGTTCGAGCTCCTCATCCCTCTGGTTGATCTGTCCATGCTCGGACGCGCCCAATGCTATCTATTGGGTTTGGTACGACCCTGCTCCGAGGCCAGATTGCTCTCCCTCACGTCCACAATCCCTATCTTCACGCCTCTTGTGTCTCTGTTCTTGTCGAGAGGATTCCTGAGAGGATCCCACTAGGACACTCTCGGCACTACTTCCCTAACGTCTTTTAGACATCTTCCTGAGCACTAGTCTCAACCGAACTACGACTTAGAAGGAGATTCCCACAAACGGCGCCAATTGTGCTTGCCAAAAATGAGGTAGGTGGGCCGATTCTCACTTGGGCTCCCAATCTATTTATAATGTGGGCTTTGAATTTCCTACTTTGGGTAATTCGATATGTGTGAACTCAAAACGGATGCTTCCTCCTTTCAAGTATGCTCTTTCATCTCTACTACCCCTCTTATGTTTTCCCTTTCTCTCTTTTCACTCTTACTCCCTTTTCTCTCTTTTCGCTCTTACTTCCCCCCCTTAAAAAGCCCCTCTCTCTTTCTCTTAATTCCTCATATTTATAACCTCATGGTTAGTGGTGTGCTATGATTACTCTGGCCGTCAGTTGTGTTGAAGGTCTAATGTTGTGGCTGCAAAGTGGGTGTTTTAGTTGGGGGTGTCAAGAGTGGCATTGGGACCAGCTCCCCACCTCAGGATGAATGTTCGACAGTGATAACACCAAGGTAGTACCGGGTAACTGGGATATCACGTTCCCGGCTGGACATGCCTTCGTTTGAGACGTGTTTTGCTGGATAACTCCCACGCTATGAACAATGATGCGTGCGTATGACTGGCTTGCTCAATGGGTTGTAGGCTCGGCAAGACGGCTTAGGGACTGCCCTCACAGCTTCATCCAGTTTGGGAACAGTCCCCCAGATAGGAAGACTGGGCCCATGGGTCGTGCACCCGGTTGGAGTTTTGGACCAAAGGCCCAAGTAGGCCTAGGGGGCTCGTGCTGTACAGTGGGTTTTATTTGGGTTGGTATGGTATTTTAATGGTGATTTCAAGCTTCTGATCTGATTTATGGGCATGGAGTTTGGACTTGAGATGTGGTTATGGAGTTTGGATTTTTCAGATGTGGTTATGGGTGTGGGGTTTGGATTTGTGATGTGGCTGTGGTGGGTGTGGATCTGGGGAAGAGAAATTAAAGAGGAAGATGACAATTTTAAAGAGAAAAATGAAAGAGGGGTGGGGAGGGAGAAAATTTCACGTATGTGGACTCTTCTGACACTATTACCATTCTGATTTGTAGGCTCTATGACTTTTAAGTTAAAGTTGAGTTTTAAAGTGAAAACTAAAACCAAATATTTGAGCCAAATACATTAAGGAGTGAGTTAAGAGAAAAATTGAGAATAAGATATGAGATATGAGTTAGAAGTTTGAGATATGAGAATTGAGTTTTAAGAACTGAGTTTTGAGTCATCTACAAACCATACAGGCTCTAAATTATCAAAGT
Source organism: Castanopsis chinensis (assembly GCA_032878915.1). NCBI lineage: Eukaryota > Viridiplantae > Streptophyta > Magnoliopsida > Fagales > Fagaceae > Castanopsis > Castanopsis chinensis. Next base: position 7,865,885 of record JAVQMG010000114.1, read on the forward strand.
CATGTTATGTTATGTAATAAAAAACAATATTATATTCTTATATATTATTTTTACAATGTAATATAATAACACCTATGAAATCAAAGAGAAGAAAAAAGATAACAACTTAAAAACACAACCTAATCGCATCAATCAAAAGTAGAGTTTCAAATAATACAAAATTTCATCAACCTAAAGTAGAGATGCAAGAAAAAAAAATCTACCAAAAAGTGAAAAACAAAATTTTGAGAGAGAGAGAAAAAGAAAGAAATAACCTTTTGTGTGTGGGAAGACTATGTATAAAATGTGAGAGAGAGAGAGAGAGAGAGAGAGAGGTGTAAATTTATAGTAAGAGGAGTGGAATAAGAAAAACCAAAACTAAAGAAAGATAAAAGGATAGATGAAAAATGATTTTTTTGGTAGATAGTAGTGGAGACATGAAAATGTAAAAAGAATAGGGAAAGTTTGGGAAAGTATAATGAGTTGGCAATTTAATATAAAAAAAGTTAAAAAAAAAAAAAAGAGAGAATGTTGGAAATTGGTGGATAATGTGGCTCAGTAGGAGCACAGAAATAATAAATATTACCCTTCAGTTTTTAATTATATATAGAATATAGATATAGATGAGTTTAATTTATTTTACACTAATTAGTTTAATTTATTTTTCTTTTTAAAATTTCATTTTGATGAAATTAGAGTATTAGATCCAATATTTTTATTAGGCTTGATAATATAGCCCCAACCCAACTTGTACGGATCGGGGTTGGGTTGAGTTTAGACTTGGATCCAATAACCTATTTGGACCAGAATAAACTAAATACAGTATAGATCATAAGAAAAGCAACCCGTTTTAGCCAAACAAGTTTCTGATTTGAACTTGATCTAACACAAATTGGTCACTCATTCTTGACCTGATTTGCCCATCAAGCCTTTATTTTCAAATTTTAAAATATTTGTTTTTATTGACTCAATGTATATTTTTATACTAAAGTTATATTATATTTTCTATATTGTGGATAAAATACTAATGACATTACTTATCAATTTGACAAGAAATTCTCAAATATAAATATTTTATGTGTTGAAGATTAAAATTGAGTAGTTTTTTTTTCTTAAGTTCAATATAAATTTTCTTCTTAATTATTTAATTTTCTCTTTAACTATCATGTTATATTTTATTGAATGAGTTTAGATGAGGAGTTTTTTTTTTTTTTTTTGGTTCTTTAAATTTTTTAGTTTATTTGCTTATGTATAACTTTTTAAAAGCCTTATTATTTTTTAAAGTACACCTAAAATTTTCCAACTTTCAACAAATAAGTTTTTAATGAAAAATTAATCCAAAAACACGCTCAATAGTTTTATAGATGATATTAATCTTATATATCATGTTTCATGTATAACATGTTGTACGGACACAAGTTGCACTGGACCCCAATAATACAAAGGGAACCGGCCTAAAGAACCCGAAACAATAAATTTATAGAGAATAGGCTGTAAATCTAGGTATATGAATGTTGGGTAAAAAGCATTTTAAGCCAGATCATAGGATGCATGCATAACACACTCACGTAACTGAAAGCCTTTTTGTATATAAGTGCCGAGGACCATAACTGGGTATTTCATACAATTATGCATTGTTTTTCCTCACCTGTGTATTGTCCACCCTCTCTCTTCTCTACCACTCGCCTTTTATATTACCCTCCTCCTTTTCCTCTTTCTTCCACGTGTGGATCAGGGGTTTCATCTAGATACTTGTCCCATCACCTTTTTTCCAAAGTCATTGGCGGTAGTTATAAGACTGAATTCTACCACTCAGGCATTATTGCCCATTAATGCAGCTAGAGAAGTAGTTGCAGAGCCTTCAATGCGATGATGGCAGCTTTACCTAGATATTTCATACCCTCTATCCTTATCTTTTACCTTCCCTTCCTTTACCTTCACGCTCAAGATCTTCAGTAATGATGTCTTTGAACTGCCAGATCACCCTTCTCCTCCTCGGCCACTGGTAGCCGAGAACATTCCCATCCTCGGACGTCATACCTTATAACGTTTTGGCCAGACATGACCTCTTCCTCTTTTTATGTTGTTTCAGGAGCGGGCCTTTTGATGTCCTCGGACCAATTACACTGTTGGGTTGAGTTTTTAACTTTACAAGCATTTTTGGGCTGGCCCAACATATATTCTGGGCCCATTGACCCTACACATGTATATCTCTTTTATTTTATTTTCTTCTTTTTTGGAATTAAATATTAGACTAGTAGACTATTATAATCAATTATTGGTTAATAAAGTTAAGAATTTATGTGTTATTTAGCCTTCATTTGGATAGCGTTTGCATCAGCTCACGACTAGTGTTTGGCATTTTTATGTGGATCTTGTGCACTGTTCGCAGAACTCGCAAGTACTTTTTTAGCCAAAAAAATTTTAAAACTGGGTCCTACGGCACTATTCACATTTAAAAATTATTTTGCTATAGTGTTTTCAGTTTTCAGCAATAAGCGGTCTCCAAACAGACCCTTAACCTTTTTCTTTGAGTTTTTTTTTTTTTAATTTTTTATTTTAAATTTATAGCTTTTGTTGTATCAAAAGAAATATAAAGAAAAAAGAGTTATCTCAACCAAAAAAAAAAAGAGTTAAAAAGTATGTTAAAGTTTTTTTTTTTTTTTTAATGTGAAAAATTACAAATCATTTTGGATTGAAAATAACCGACCCGTTTTATTTTTGTTTATTTATTTATTTATTTTTGTTGTTTATTATTTGATACTTTGATCGAAAAGCACACTATTTATTTTATTAGATTAAACGTGGCATCTTGCTCTGTTTCAGACACGGCTGCAAACTCTATAAGTGTTTGTCAAAACGACTTCGTTTTTCTCCCCCCAAGAAATTTAACATAACGAAAATTTTCTATGCGTCAAACAAAAGCAAAATAGGAGGAGGCTTATGCTAATTGGTCAATCTCTCTGGTAATGATCTCTAGCTGCTCCTCTGACCCATAACTATTTTTTGGATCCATCTTAGTTTCTTTATCTAATCAAGCACTGTTTTTGTGTAAATTTTTGTTTTTGGGTAACATTGCATTTGAATTATAAATGTTGAAGAGTGAGTGAAATTCTTGGACTTTTTGGCAGATTTCCCAGGTAGGGTTTTGAGATTAGAGGATGGTTTTGGTGTTGGCTTTGGGGGATTTGCATGTACCCCATAGGGCACCTGATTTGCCTGCAAAGTTCAAGTCCATGCTTGTACCTGGCAAGATCCAGCACATCATTTGCCCTGGAAATCTTTGCATCAAAGTATGTTTAATTCCTTTGATCATGCTATTTCCTATCTGGGTTTGTCTTATAATTTGCTGATATGGGTTGTTTAGTAAGATTTTTTTTTTTTCCTTGGTTGGGTTTTTCTGTTTGTTTACTGAGAAAATGTTGGAGGGAATAAAAGGGAAGACATTTTTTTAATGGGGTCTTGGAAAACAAATGTATTTGCTCAATTTAGGCTAATGTAACTAGTTGACTTAGTTTTTTTTGAATAGTTAGGGTCAAAGTTATGTTCTTTTCTTATGTCCTATAATCTAAGGGTGCTAGATGGATGGTATGGTTTTTGGTAAGAGTTATAAGCTACAGAGTCCTTGCCGGCATTTTGGTAACTTGTAAAGGTATGCTTGATGGGTATAGTTGAGGGTGTTTTGATGTCCTGTGGAAGTAGTAGAGTTGCTACTTGGAACTTTAGTGGGTGCTTTGTGCTTCTTGTTCGTATGTAGATGTATCTGTATATGTTTTTCCAACAGTTATTTAATTTAGGGCAGCATTAGAATTGCTGTTATTTGCCTTAAATGATGAGGGATTTTTTTTTTTGGGGGGGGGGGGTGGGGGGGAGAGGATGGGCGCGGGGATGCCTTACTTTTATGACACTGGCTCGTGTGTTCAAAGGCTACATAAGATAGTGTCTAACTCAAGCTTTTGTGAGATAGCCTGAAACTCTGTCTATGAATCACTTATGGCGGTCGGAAACATGAATTTTGGAAATTCTTCTTTCCACCTACTTTAATCTCTTGCTATGTCTTTGCACCTCATGTTTTCCAATAAAGTCTATATCAACCTTATTTGTTTTTTTTTTATAAGTCTATATCAACCTTAATTGTGGGATATACAACTTTTTCTCTCCTTAACAATTGATTGTTCTCTTCACTTTCAATCACTTACCCTAAAAATGTTTTTTCATTTTCAATCAATTCACCTGTAGATCACTTTTGGCAAGGCATATTAAGCATTAGCACATAGGTTATGTATTTGACCTTGCAAATTAAACAAGAGTCATTTTAGAGCTGCCCAGTTTATATTGTAACCTGGGGTTCACTTTTGCCAATCTCTAGAATTTCTTCCTACTAGTTGATGGCAATTTTCTTTGGATGGGGTTAATATTTTATTCCAAATATTCAGCCATTTTTTAATATTGAAGTCTATTATCCATTTGTTAGCCAATAGACTCTAGCTCAAATGACATCTCCTCTTATTGTTAGAACAAGATGGAGGCTGAGGTTGTAGGTTTAAAGACCCATGTAGTGTATGTGTAAATTACAAATAAAAATAATAATATCCTTTTGTTGACAACTTTCCTACTTTTTTAGCTTGCAGTCTCGGCCTCTACTTTTTTTTGCTTCTAGGATTCTTTGACACTTCTTCTAAGGTTTAAAATATCCAAAGACGAATTTGAAATTTAAAGTATTAATTTTATATACAACTTTTTTTGGGATTCAAAAGAGTTTGCAATTAAGTTTTATGCACTTTCTGGTTTATCAAGTGGCATTCATTTCAGGGAATAGGTGTTCTTGTGCCTCTTATAGCAATACACTCCAGTTGAACTGATTGAAATATTCTGGAAAGTGTCACTGTAGCTTCTAGTTGGCTATGGGGTTCAAATATCTGAGAGTCTAGTTTTGAATTTTAACTTGTTGCTTCATTTTCTTTGTAGTGGATTCAGATTCGCTCGTGTCCAATGTCCGTGCTTCCTAGCCTCTTGGGTTTCTAATGGAGATGTCTAGGGTTCAAATCACCTCTCCGCCATTGTAATTATTGAATTATGGGAAAATTTAATGGATGTCCTAAGGGAATTGGTTTAGGAAATATTTTTATAAGTATTTTATGGGAAAAGAAAAAAGTAACTGATTTTTTTTTTACAACTTTTTATATTTCCTATAAAATTGGTATTATTAATAAATACCTTAAGGGCATCCGTTAACCGGACCCTTGAATTATTAATAGTTATTATAGTTAGAGTGCTCTTAGTTTTATCTATTTTTGGGTACTTTGTGAATTCTGACTTATGCTCACTTGACTTGTATTTTTGTAGCATATGTAATTTCTCTTCATCCCTTCTAGTCATGGTTGGCTAAAACTTAAGTTGTTTTACCTGATTTGTAGATTTTCTCAAACATCTGTTGCTAGTAATTTTTTATTTATTTATTTTTATTGGTATGTTACACATGCATCCATTGGGATTTTGATCCCATGACCTTACTCTTCATCCCACTTAAGTATTAATCTATATATTTCTGCAACTGCTGTCCTGCTTTATTTATTCAAATCACCTACTGATAGGGCATGTGAATTAAAAGCCATTTTGCCTGTACCTTTTTTGTGCCTGTGTTATCTATAGTTGGGCAGTTGCTCATAATTTTCCTATGATATTTCCAGGAAGTTCATGACTACTTGAAGACTCTTTGTCCTGACTTGCATATTACTAGAGGTGAATATGATGAAGAGATGCGCTATCCAGAGACCAAGACACTGACTATTGGGCAGTTTAAGCTGGGACTATGTCATGGTCATCAGGTTTGATTCCCCTTGTCTCCTCAGTGTTTTAAAATTTTTATTTGGATTTCTTAATTTTCTCAAAGAATGTTTAGTTAATTGATATGAATTCATTTATTGACAGTAATCATTCTTGAACTTAAAGCATTATTGATTTCTGTTTAATGAGCATGTTGTTAAATTGAAACCAAATCACAAGAATGTTTACACTGACGGGGGTATAATTGGCAGAAGTTTAGTGTCTAGCACCCACTTTCTTATGGGGAGAAAAGGAAAAAAGAAAAAAAAAAAAAAAAAAAAAAATTTGGGGAATAGATCTTTCATCAGTGACCCCTTTGCAGCACCACAATAATTGTTTCTATATCTGGCTGATCTTGGTTGTGATGGATTGATTAAATATGCTGATTTCTAGAATGAAGAAATTAAATGCCCTTCCATGGTGTTTAGATTCCTAACAAATATCTACCAGATCTCCCTAAAAACCATACGTGCACTCCCTGCATATGGCTCACACCATTCGTGGTGGCCCAGCCCAGTATTCAGTTGCAAATCCTGTAGTGAAATTCAGACTACTCTCTCTCTCTCTCTCTCTATATATATATATGTTATAGGGATGGTTTCAAATTACAAATCCATCATTGGATTACATTGTCACCCTTCTTGCTTGCAAATTATTGAGATGGTCAAAGATCAAAACCTATCCCATCTATAAAATGTTTATATTTTTGTGTACTTCAAAATAATACCATTTACAGATAGTGGATTGGATAACAATACCATCTGATTAACACAAAATTAGAATGGCTGTTAAGATCAAAGAAAGCATATAGTCGAATTGGGGGATCTTTAAAATTTTAATCCAATAAAAAGTAATTAAGTGGTGTAATATTGACAAAGAGTTACAACAAGTATAACTTGATTCTGTGTATGTATGTCTCTTTTTGTATTAAGTTGACCAGCATGTGTTCCAAAGGCTGAAATTTAAAATCTGTTATTGAGGATAAGTTGAGAATTAGTTGAATGCATTTGGAAATGTCCTGAAATTTCAGCTGGTAGTGATCACTTTGTAATTTGATTTGATTTATCTGAAGGTTATTCCTTGGGGTGACCTAGACTCACTGGCCATGCTCCAGAGGCAGTTGGATGTAGACATCCTTGTAACAGGTCACACTCATCAGTTTACAGCTTATAAGCATGAAGGAGGTGTTGTCATAAACCCAGGGTCTGCAACTGGTGCCTACAGCAGCATCACCTATGATGTTAACCCTAGCTTTGTCCTCATGGACATCGATGGCCTACGAGTTGTGGTCTACGTTTATGAACTCATTGATGGAGAGGTTAAGGTTGACAAGATTGATTTTAAGAAGACAACCACTGCAAGTCATTGAAAACAATTTATGTTTTAGTGATTTAGACCTTTTCTTTTGTCTTCCTCTTCCTTTTTTATTTGTCTTTTTTTTCTTTCCAAAAAACTTTCTTGGGATTTCCAAAAATCCAATCTGTTTGTGATATATGGTGATCACATTATTTGTTTCTATATGATAGTGGAAAGGTTTATCTTTTTATTAGTATTGCCCATTTTGCAGAAGCTGATTTTATTTTGGTGAATCGGAGATTTTACTAAAAAAAACTATTAAGGAACGAGACCAACGGTTACAGAGTGATCAAAAGTTACTCCAGAACAGTCTGAACTGAGTAAAAATAAAACATCAGAAGGAGGCTGTAAAAATAAAACAAAATCCTCAGCAGGGATGGCTCCCCCTCTAGCAAGGTCATCGGCGCATTTGTTGGCTTCCCTGTGGCAGTGCTGAACTTTTACCTGAGGAATACGCTTCAAACTTTCCTTAACAATCTGCCAAGATGGAGTCATTTGCACTGAAGGGTCAAGGGCCTGCCCAAGCAGGTCTACTACCAACTTGGCGTCATGTTTTTAACAGAGATATCCAGATTCAACCCTCTCTCTCTCTCTCTCTCTCTCTCTCTCTCCTAAATAGCAAATTATAAAAAATAAAAAAAGGGGGAGGGGGAGGGGGGGGGGGGGGTGGTGTGGACTTTGCCTTTGGTCTTGGAAGCCTACTGTAATATTATATTATAAATCATTTGGATGAAATAGTTCCTATAGTGAGAACTAAGAATTGTTATATTAATGTACACCCAATAGTGGCTCAGAATGGCTAAGGGTGACAAAATGTGAAAGATATATGTAAGAAGACAAAAGTTAGGGGCGTAATTAAGCTGGATACTGGCTGCAGTTCCAGGGTGATAGAGGTGTGAAGTGTATAGAAAAGTAGACAAGTTAAACAACGCACAGAATCGTTTCAACTCTGAACAATCCAAGAGCTCTTCATTGCTTTAATGTAATTTCGTATCATAACTAATTCAGTAAATAAGAATGGTCTACAATATCTGAATTTTAATGAAGGCTTCAGTTGTCCTTGTGACGTTTCCAGTAGGAAGATACATGCTCACATCTTTATAATTATGAAGGGTTTATCGTGATTCCTCCTTTCAAAAGTAAATATTTTATATTCAACCTGTCATCTCTATCTCTATACATTAAGAGAATTCAGAAAGTTAGTTATTACTTCAAAAATGTCAAAAATACCCATAATTTAATTAGATAATTTTTATTCTAGAAAAAAAGGGTTAAAACTGTAATTTAACAAATTAAAAATAAAAAAACTGTCAGAGAAATTTTTTTTCCTAAAAATTAGCACTCTCTAATTAAATATATCTCATGCACGTTTAATATATATATATATATATATATATATATATATATATATATATTTTCCTAAAAACTATCACATACTAAACCCAACCATTTACTCTATTTCAAATCCTAAATTTTAATTTCTTAAAAATCTCTTCTTGTGTAACCTCACTAACAATATATAAATTCAAATTGAAAAATAACTGTGGGAGAGATAGGTCTAAGAGTATGTATTTATATACATATTGGGCCTCCGACCCAATCTAAGGATGTTAAGCAGTCCGAGGATGGATAAATATCTTACTAAGGGTCTGTGTTGGTATATAGGGAGGTAAAGTTTGATCATGATCATCCAAGAAGGTGATTCGAGGGCAATTCTTCCTCGACTCAGCTAAATGGAGATCGGAATGGATTGTCTGCCGTCTAGAGGCAACATCCCATGAGACTCTGTTGATAAGGATATGTACCACCAGAGTATAGGATAAAAGAAAACTATGAAAAATCTAAAGGGAAAGCTGCTACTACCGCATTGAATGTCCTATAACTAACTCTTTGGCCGCATTAATGAAGAAGTGATGTTTGAGTAGCATGGCTCAGCCTTATAGCTGTTTCCAAAGGCTTTAAGATGGGGTTAATGGGACAAGTATCCGAACAAGCAAGTTGATCCATATGGGGAGGTAAGAGAGAGGAGGAAGAATGATATAAAAGGCAGAGGAAACCCCCAGAAGAGGGGGATCAAAGAAAAAAAAGAAGGAAACACATTGTAGACTTCATCAACTTCCTTGGCTTGAGTCCAAGGAAAATTTTCACTATACAAACTATTCTATCTTCATCATACTGTAATCTTGGTCCATTGTCATTGTGACCTAAACTCATTAGAACCTAGATTTCTAACCCACTCTTTACAAATTCATTGTATTGGGCTTTTTGGGCCTATCCCCTTCTTATTTCTGGCTTAGGTGCAAAACGTGTCCTTACAATTACATTTAGCTCAAAGTAAAAAGAAGAGCTTCATTGTATGTGTCAAGTGTGTGTGATGAGGCTAGTGTGTTTTATGTTGATATACTTTGAGACATGGTTACTAGAAATAATCCACATTTGCAAAATTCATGCTTCCTCTTTTCAAAAATTAGGATTAAATTTAAGTACAATACATTAGATGTTGTATATTAGGTTTTACAATTAATTCAAAATCTAGTTATATTGACCAATAAAAAGTGGTTAGCGCAACAATTACAATGAGATATGGGTTTAAATAAGGAGTTAAAACACAAGGACCAAAGAGGAAATGACAACAACATTGGAAAGGTGTTTGTGTTTCAAGAGATTGAGGCAAACGTGACACATGACGCACCACAACTATTAATAACATCGAGCCTAAAAAATAAATTAGATTCAAATTTCAAGATAAAGACATTGTATTTTGTCAGATTATTCTTATAATTTCTTTTCTATTTCTTTATAATATCTAAAAACTGAAGCATAATATTTATTCTTGAGCCACATTAGTGTGGCATTTTGGTCTATTTGGTCTATTTTGACCCACTTTAGTCTGGTTTGGTCCATTTCGGTCTATTTAGTCCAATTCAGTTCATCTGGTCCATTTTTGTCCATTTTGGTTCATTTCAATCCATTCGGTTCATCACATTGGATTTAAGCAATGTTACATCACTCAGTAATTCTTTATTGGATGCGAATTTAAATAAATCCACTGTTGGATTAGATTTGCTTCTTATATACTGTATGCTTGCAAAATTTCACGATTATTAGAGATAGATAACAACGTCATCAATCATGTGTTTAAATCTTAAGTTTTTGCATTTACAATTGTGCATAAAAGATGAGCTTCTAGATCAAATAGTAAATGGCATCCAGTTGACACAAAACTTGGTGTTCATAATCCAACAACGTGATTTTTATAATATTAATATAATAAGTTATTAAATGATATAACATTACTTAAGTTTAAGTAATACTAGGTGTAATTTGAGCCAAGCCTTATGTATGTATGTATGTATGTATTCAATGAGAACATTACAAAGAAGATTTATTTATTTATTTATACATATATTTAGTAAAAACTAACATGTACATTATAAAAATTATGATAAAAATGCTTTCTTGAATATTTTTAACTATTTAGCATCTTAACATAGTCAACTAACAAAAATCAAGAAATAGGAAACAGAAACCCAAGAAAGGAACTCCTAATCCTGGTTAGAATCAAAGATCTGATTAAAAGGAAAGATTAGTTCCACAAGGACATCAAAATCTATTAGCAGTCATATAACGGTCACAAACGGACTCAAAGTCTTTATCTTCTAAGCTACTCCTACTCCAAATAGAACTGAAATTCTTTATCTTCAAAACTACTCCTATTTCTACTCCTACACACACAAAAAAACTCTCTCAGACTTTAAGAGCCTCTATTAGCCTCTGACCTTCTTTAAAATCTCTTGCACTCTCTAGCTCTCTGGTTTTTTCTTCTCCTTTCTTCAAGATGTCTAGCACCACAATTTTCCACCATAGATGCGAGGCATGGCAACCCGAAAACTACATCGAACCCGAAAGTTGTTCACCATACCCTGAGTTCTTAATTGAATTGTATGCCAACTTTGAATCAATTGATGTACAAGGCCAGATTGCCGCAAGCCCCACCAAATACAAATCGTTCACTATGCAACGTGACCTATTGATAATGAACCAAAACTCATGGTTCATCTTATCCAATAAGCTTTCTCAGATGGACGTGCCCTTCAATGTTCAGCCATCAATGATACAAAAGATTTCAACTGTTGCTCGTGAACTTGCTTGTGAGGCTGACAACATGCACCGCAAGACTATTCCAATGATGGTGGTTCTTACTGTTATTATACAAGGCTTTGATCAAGAACTTGAACTTTCTGAGGCTTTAAGGGAATCCATGGATACCTGGGTGTATACAGGCTCGGTTTGTGGAAGTAAATCATTGGTTGAGGCATTGGAGAAGGTTAAAGTTGAAGATTTTGAAACACAATGCGTTATATGTATGGAAGATATTTTGATGGGGTTTGAAGCTACTCGATTGCCTTGCTCTCATGTCTACCATGAAGATTGTATTGTGAATTGGCTTAAGCAGAGTAATCTCTGTCCATTATGTCGGTTTCAGATGCCAGTTGAATGTGTCTAATTAGCAAGAAATTTGTTACTTTTTCCATCCTTTTGAATGTAGAATCCTCACTTTTCAAGAAAAGAGAGTATGAATCTGTAAAAAGTTGAAAATTTTTCTACCAGTCCATGCTAAATGTAGTTGCCAAGGTTTTTTTTTTGGTTATAATTAATAAGTTTTCTATTAATTCTTTATCTTTTACCTTTCTCCCTTAATGTTTTGGAGTAAAATTATTATTCCATGGTTTTGGCGTTTCTGTTTGAAAAGCTAATAATGTAGGCCTTAAATTGGTTCACAAGCAACTTTAGCATTCGTTAGGTGCCAGGGCATTCACATCACTACTCACCACCACTTATTATATGATATAATCATATAAAATACTTGGTACAGAATTAGTTGAACCAGTTAATTTGGTCACAAGTAGACTGGTGAGTGGTGATAGAATCAATGTGGGTAACAGGTTGATGCAAAAAAAAAATGTCACAATTCGTTTCTATTTTAATTATTGTACCTTTTTTGTCGTCAAGTTCCTAACCTAGAAATATTGCCAATCAAGGGAACAATCATTGATTCAACTAATCTAACTGTTGAGAAATTGTTAAAGAAATAGTTTGTGTTCATTTTGATAAAAGTAATGTATTTTCTACGGCTTTGGCTCAAGGATCTTCTTCAGGAAGAGAGAGACAATTGAGTGTGAACCAAGAGAGAGAAGATTTTCGCTGGAGAGTTTGTGCAAAAAGAAAGATGACAAATTTTTTTTATTTTTTTTGTGTTCTTTTTTTTTTTTTTTTTTTTTGGTTTACAAATCAATGATGAATTTTTTCTTTATCTTCTTATTGGCTTGAGATATTGATATTATTAATCAAAATATTTATAGGGATTTGATTAAAATTTTTGTTGAATTTCATAATTCACACAAGACATGTGGTTAAATTGGTGAGTCCTTGTGGAGTTTGTTTGAGAGAAAATTATGTTTGGTACAAGTTTACCATTATTTTGATACAAGCCCGCCAGAATGGCTTTAGCTATGGAAATTATGATTATCTTGTTCATGGAAAATTTTCTTTGATTAAGACTCGCAAATTCCTCTCGGCGAAGAAGGAAGGCTAGTCTTTAGTGTGGGAGAGTATAGAATGAAAATCTATCCTTGTAAAGAAATAATTTGTACTCCTTGTTAAAGAAGTAATGTATTTATTGTCCACCAAAGAATAGAAATTGAAGTAATAGAAGTGCATAACAAGATATTGGCATGATTGAATCATTGATTTACTTTCTGATTGGGTTGAGATATTGGCATGATAATATTAGTAAAAAGTTTATGGTATTTTATTAATTTTTTTGGTTGGATTTCTCAAATCATGTAATACTAGATTGTGACCCAACACTAACATCCACAGAACCTGCGGATCCTTGTGATCTTTGGTTGTTTTTTAGTCACCAACCGCTAGAGCATTCTAAATGATTAATGATTATACAAAGTTGCTTGATAGCTCAACCTACCCGAAGAAAACAAAACAGAGCCATGTTCAGATGGCTTCTTAAGTAGGCAAGAACCTCAAATTCACATGATTTAAAAAATAAAAAAAAATGGTATAAGAATTGATCAAAATTAGACTCGGTTTCAATAGTGCATGTTGCACAATTATGCAAAGTTCATTCATGAATTAAACAAGACTAGTTCGTAAGGCCATCCACAATAAGAATATATGTCAAAACATCTGCACAATTTTTGTAATGGCAAACATCACGAAAAATGAAGAAACTGAGCAAAACATTCAAAAAAATTTCCCTTGAATGTATAGAAGCTCTAGTGAGCCGTGAACCGATAGACCATAATATGCTTATAGGTCTCTCCGGGGTTGACAATCTGTGAAGGGAAGTTAGGGTGATTCACAGAGTCAGGGAACCCTTGTGTCTCCAAGCAAAGTGCAGCATGCTCCTTATAAATGTAACCACCTTTACCCTTCACATCATGCACCAAGTTACCAGTGTAAAGCTGCACTCCGGGTGCAGTAGTCCACAGCTGCAGTCTTCTTCCAGATACACTATCATATACCTCTGCAGCCCTCCTAAAGTGCGTAGTACTGTTACCATCTAAGGCATAGTTAATGTCATATCCTTTAGGTAGCTCATTTATCCTGTCACCAATCTTATGGAGTTCGAGGAAATCAAATGGTGTTCCTTTGACGGGGGTCAATTCACCGGTGGGGATGAGTTCAGCATCAACTGGTGTAATATGGGATCCGAAAATCTGGAGTTCGTGTGAGAGGATATCACCACTATTGTGGCCGCCGAGATTCCAGTAAGCATGCTGGGCTAAGTTCACTGGTGTGGCCTTGTTGTGAGCCTTGGCTTCAAATTTCACACCTAATTTGTTTGTTTCAATGAGCATGTATGTCACTGCGACAGAAAGGGCACCAGGAAAGCCTGCATAAATTCAACACAAATCCCAGCAATGGTGAGTTATGATGAATGTAACAGTAAGGCCTTTTTCATGCTTCATTTTACACTTTGGACAGAATTTTCGGAGGAATTTTCCTCAAACCCATTACATGACAACTCGAAAGACTATTCATGTGTATTTTTAGTCACACTTACTATAAAGTCATGTGGCATATCTATATGTTTTAATAAATTTTACTATCATTTGATACACGTTGATGGTCTTATAAGTGCAAAGTTAGAGAGCAGTTTGAAAAAAATGTTTATCCAATATAGTTTTGAAAGTAACAATTTAATCCATAAAGCTTTAGTAAATATCAAAAATATAGAGGATAAAAAAAAATAATAATAAAGAATAAGAAAAAGAGAGAAGATATATAGATATATTACCCTCTTCACCATCAGAACTTTCATAGGTGAATGTAATGTGACTATCCGGTTTGTAAGTCAATACAGACCATATAACATCACCATATCCTTTAGGGCCACCTGATATCAAACATAAGTATTTCAAATATCAGAAACTTATTACATCCCAGATAGGATTTATAGACTAGAGATTAAATACAAGGATATGATGAATATACCATGGAGTATGTTATTTCCTTCATTGGCAACTAAATTATAAGTGGTGCCATTCAAAGTAAATTTAGCTCCTCCAATTCTGTTAGCAACTCGTCCAACAACAGCTCCAAAGTAGGTTGTATCGTTCTGCAGATATCATTAGAAACTTTTTATCATTAGAGGGGATAGTTCAATATTTGGGGAGGAGATGTGTGATGGTGTCAATTGAATTACGAGACTCTTGGCAAGGCTAGCATTCTAATTTTTGATAAGTCTCAGCCACAAAAAGTTTAGATTTATATTGTATAATCCTCTCTAGGGGCCCAATCTCCTAATATTAAGAAATTCAAACAGATTAAATCAAGAATCTTCCTATGATGTTTCTTTACTATTTTCACATATAGTATGATATTTTTCACACTCTTTTTAAGCAAATACCTATATATATTTAAACAATTTTGGTATTAAAATAATAAAATCAATCATCGCAAGCCAAAGTTTCATTCTATTGCTGTTTTCAACTAATACATTGATGGCAGAGGGAAATAAAGGAAGAAAGAAAGGAAGTTGGACAAGTCCCACCTTGTAGCCATCAACTGAATCGAATCCAAGAACAACATCATCTAGTTTCCCTGATAAAAGAAATCAAAATAACATTGATTTAGATAACAGAGTAAAAAAATAAAAAAAAAGTACATAACAAAACAAAATCATAAAGGTTATGAAGCCAAAAAAGAGAGAAGAAAGAACACAATTACACACCATTTCTATCAGGGAGAATAACAGAGTTAATAACTGCACCATAGTTGGTAAGCTTCACAGAGAAATCTCCCCTCTTCAATTCATAAAATCCAACTTCAACACCATTAGCATTAGCCAACAAAAAGGCCAACACAACAAAGACACAGGAAAAAGTTATCCTACCCATTGTTGGTAAATAAAAAAAATATTGTTAAAACAATTGGTATAACAATTTTTGACAACACAAGCTGAGAAGTGAGGATTTATATAGCAAAGAGAAGAGGAAGAAGATTTTGAATTCTGGTACAAAACTACAAATAGTTATAATAATAAGCCTCTAGATAAGGATTTATCCTAAGAGAGTTAATTAGTTAGCAGAATTCTAGGCTACTAGCAGCCTAGCACTACTCATTGACTATTTTTTTCTTTTCTCTTTTTCTTTTCTCTTCATTTCCTATTTTTACAAGACAATGTTGATGGATTAGGAAAGAGTAAACTTGCAAGGCTGTAGTAGAAAAATAGAGAGAAATCAAAGTGATCACAACCTATAAAACTTATGTTTATCCGTGAGAGTTGGAAATTGTAAAGTTCATGAACAAATTTTGTGGTGGCACGTGAAATTATTATTCATCTTTAATGATAGTCTTTTTCTTAATATATATATATAGTAGTCTCTCCATCCCAATTTATTTATCTTGTTTGAAAAGTCACTTTTTTAGAGAACATCGTTTATTGTCTTGTCTGCCTTATAAAAATGTATAAGTTTACAAAACTACTCTTAAATAAATTTATCAGTTTTTTTTTAAAAAAAAGTTATTCTTAATGAGGCAAATAAAATGGTGCCCAAATTAGATTGATTTTTTAAATATTTGTTAGTTTTTTTTTCAAATAATTTTGAAAATAAAGTAGGGGTACAATAGAAACATTAGTAAATTAATGAGTTTTCTTTTTAGAACCATGACAATATTTTGGGACATCCTAAAATGAAATAGAGGACAAACAAACCCTAACGGAGGGAGTATTTTAATTTAATATACATCATGACACTATTTTTTTTAAAGGATATCATTACATTGTTCGGTTTTTAATGCAAGCATGTGTAGAAAGTCACCTACACATTTTTGTGGTGTATTTTTTGTATTTTAATCCATATCATAACACTTTTTAGATTTTGGTGTAAGAGCGAGATTTAAATCTCAGATCTTTTTATTGATATAAATAATTAAGGGTTATACTAATGAGTGCTTTTAAGACAATAATTAACAATTTATTTTAGTAAAGTTTTGACACCATTTTTTATGAAAAATGAAAAAAGCTATCAACAAATTAATTTTTTTTCCTATAAAAACTTTTTTTAAATAGATTTTTACCTAATACCCTAAAGGCATCTATTAGCATTGCCCATAATTAAATACCAAATTAAGTAGTACCCGTATATTTTGGCTAAAAAAATAAAAGAAAAGAAAAAAAAGTAAGAAGTATATTTTGGTTACAAAAGTGACGTTAATTTGAGGTGTCGTGTGATAGTTTGACTTTATCAATTTGGTTAAAGTAGGTAGCTCCTACTTCCAAGTTTGATTTGGTCAGAAAAGGAACACGCTATATATAGGGACTCTATAATCTTCATAAATTACAGCCATTGTGAATAAAGGAAAACGTGGAATTGCAGCTCTGAAGATATAACTCATTTAATTGAAAAAAAAAAAAAAAAACTCTTTTTTAGTTTTTATTTTTTTATTTTTTTAAAGGGCCATTCCTCTCTTAACCAATTACCTCCTATAAGGGGAAAAAAAAAAAGAAAAAAAAAAGTCCCTTATGTTAGCCAATTTCCTGATATTATTCAAAAAGCTATTGCAAAAATCAAAAGTCCATACGTTTCTATTAGATGCTGGAGTACTTTACTAAAATGGGAAAGAAATAACCGGATGAATGTCCAGCCCTCAAGACATCTCGTTCTCATTCATGGTTATACTCACTAAGGACAATGGTATGAAGGTAACACTAACCTTTCATACAAGTATCCCTATGCCCTTGAGGAATGCTGGAGAAATTACTTCAATAATCAAATTCTAGATGTCATCCAAGAATAATGAAAAGATTACCATTTCATAGGATGTACATATAGAATTTATGTTTTCGGAATTAAACCCTATGTCTCTGCTATCCGCCATAGGCCCGGAAAGGATGGGTCTATATAAAGGAACTATAGAAGATATAAGTTATAAAATATTTTTAGTTGGGTTTGAGATTATGTTAATGCATCTCATTCATTCCCCTATTAACCTCTTCATTGTCTTCAATTAATTTAACACAGCAAAAACCACGTTATTTTAATTTTTTTACTTTAAATGCCACAGTCACTACAAAACATTTGCTGATGACCTTCCTATTAAAAAAAAAAAAAATTGTTGATGACCTTATGGCTTATACACCATTATTTTTTTTTGTTACCCTTGCTTTTTGTTTAATATTATTATCGACATCTCACATACACACACAAAACTTTATATTAGATAATAGGCTAAAATGCAAATTACACCCTCTAAATTTAGAAGAAATTTATTTCAGTTCTTTAACTTTACTTTTATTCAATTGAGTCTTCTAAATTTCAAATTTATTCAATTTAAGCCTTCTATCCAATTTTGGTAAAAAAATTTCCCTTAAAAAAATTATCTTCACATGAAAGAAATCTATAAATTTAATAAACATATTATAGATTTTTATGTGAAAAGTTTGTTCAAAAAACCTATTTTCATTAGTTAAGTTCATATTTAATGGCAATTTTTCTAACGAAATTAGACAAAAGGCCTAAACTGATAACTTTGAAACTTAGAAAACTTAATTGAACAAAAGTCAAGTGAGAGAATTGAGATAAGTTTCAGTCAAATTTAGAGAGTACACTTTCCATTTTAGCCTAGATAATATCATCACATATATAAGACAACTATTATATTACACTAGTTGCAAATTTACAGGATACGTGGAAAAAAATAATTATTTTGAGATATGGTATAATGTATAATTTATTTACTCAATTTTTTTGTAGGACAATTAGTTCTCCTTAAAAATTAAACAATTTCTAAAAGTAATTTCTATCTTTTTATTTTTACAAATATATAATTTTATTGTTTTTGGTGTTTTGATATATATATATATATAGAGAGAGAGAGAGAGAGAGAGAGAGCGGGAGAGAGAGAGAGAGAGAGCGGGAGAGAGAGAGAGAGGTTCAAGTTACACCTATGGAATTACACCATTTTAAGCTGTAGATTCCTAAAAGATCGAACGGTTAAAAAGAAAACACTGTTATCCATTATTATTATATCATTAAATATTTACCAAATTAATAGCATACACATTATTTCTCTCCTTATTAAATGCTTCTTGTGTATCTTTTTCTCTCTCCTTATTAAGTTTTTCAATTTTCATTGTTATTCTTTTTTCTATGTAGTTCCTAGTACGTTTTTGCTATCTCCATCTTTCTAGTTTCTATGCTTTTCTTATTTTAGTCACTTTTTTTCTCCCCTAAACAAAAACTATCACTTTCCTCATCCTTTTTAACATAATGTTCAAGCAAAAATATTCACAGCAAGACCACAAATTTCTTGAAAAGAACTTCTAATTATTTTTAGTTTAGGTACTTTTTATCTTGTGTTCCAATTTTACTTGATATTTTTTAATCTTTCTTAAGTGTTCATTTATTTGCAAACAACCTCATCACCTAAGATACAACCTGATTATCTTATCACAAAGGATACACTTCTACAGATTTAGGGCTTTTATTTGGTGTGATTTCCGGATATGTCCTTATCTCTATCTCTTGTATTTGAACTCAAACTAGTATGATGATTAGTATCAGTAGAATCCATAACCGGGCTCAAGTAATCGCAGCATAGACAATTATGTTTTTGATTTTGAAACTTTTCTTTGAAGAGTTGAGTTGTTATTCCATAAGATCAAAACAATGCAATTTGGTATTCCTTAATTATCAAAACCATGGACATGGTTGGTGGAGCTATTGGATTTGTATGTATCAGGGTTTTTTTTTTTTGGTTGGTTTTAGAGGGCAGATTCATTAATTCTTTAAACTTTATTTTTACCCTATAGATTTATCCTGAAGACCACATGTTTTGTTTAACTTTTAAGTTATTCTTAGATTTCATTGCAATGGCACTTAGTCAATTAGATACAACTAATTTCCACACAAAGAGAGAGAGCTGGACTAATTTCCGATTTCTTGATTCTCAAAAAAAAAAAAAAAAAATTCTGATGCCTTTTCATTCGATCGTGCTTGAACATTTTGTAAAAAAAGGGATGAGGTTCTATTTAGGGGAGAAAAAAATTAACTAAAGTAAGGAAATAGTAGAAAGTTGAGAGAGTAGAAATGTATAAGGAAAGAGAAAAAAGTATAGGAGCATTTAAAAAGGAGAGAGAAAATGAGTATGCTATTAATTTGGTGAATATTTAATAGATGTAATGGATAATAGTCTTTTGTTATAATTGCTATTACTTAAATAATTGATAGGCACATTCAAATATATAGCCATGAAGATTGTGTTTTGATATATAACTCAAATTTTCACTCTTAAATTATGGATTAACTCAAACAAAAATCAAAGCAAAGCTCTAAGAGGGAGAGAGAAGACTTGTGATAAGGAACTCAAAAAACACAACACCAAAATGTATCAATCCAAAGTATTGATATTAAAAGACATAAAAATTAATTAATTGAAACCAAAAGTAGAGTTGCAATAAATAATGAGAGAGAGAGAGAGAGAGAGAGAGAGAGAGAGAGAGAGCATAATCACATTTAAGAGAAATTGAGAGAGAAAAACAAATTTATAGAATAAAAGATGATGTTAAGAATAATCAAAATAAAAAGTATAGTTGTAAACACCAAATTATCCAAGCCATGTTATGTAAACATTATATCATTATATACTATATATTTATAAGAAAATTGGATTAAATCTAACTATCAAAGAAAAAAAGATAATTTTTTTTTCTCAAAAAAGAAAAAGAAAAAAAGATAACAACTTAAAAACACAACCAATTATATCAACTTAAAGTATATTTCAACACAAAAATTCATTAGCTTAAAATAGAGATGCAAGATTTAAAAAAAAAAAAAATACACACGCACAAAGTAATCACCTTTTTGTGTGAGTAAAGATTTCAAAACAAAAATTCATTAAACTAAAGTAGAAATCCAAAAAAGAATTATAAATCCACCAAAAATGAGAGAGTGTGTGTGTGTGTGTATGAGAGAGAGAGAGAGAGAGAGAGAGAGAGAGTAATCACCTTCTTGTGTGGGAAAAATATGGATTGAATTAATAATTTACATAAACTAGGCATTCCACCTTTGTTAGACTCACCAATCAACTTGTACAAATTCTTGAAAGTTTTCCATCCCTTCTGTGAGAGATCAGGAATTTTGGGTGCTCTCAACCAAAAGAGATAGGCATCGATGCCCCTCTTTTGGTATTATGTGGAGTCGCCATTTATTTCATAAGAAAAATAGGGAAACTATTCAAAAGAGTACAAAATATTTGAATAATACAAATTCTCATTAATTAGAATAAATACAATTTGATAAAAAGAACTATACATAGCTTTGTTTCCTAGCGTACAATCTAATAAAAAAATTACAAAACTTTGTTTCTTAGTTCCAATCTATCAACAGAAAAGATAAAGCACTATTCTACGAACCAAAATCTATGGTTCGAGGGCTAGGTTATAAAATGGAAAGGTGTTAAACACCTATTCTGCCTAGACAGAGCCCGGTCTTCTAAACTCTAAATGATCATCAAGTACCCATATGCAAAATGTTAATGAGATGCAAAAAATACCATGTCAAATTCTAGATCTGGGGTTAATATACTATTTAAGAATCCTAGATCTGCATTCCTATTTTGTATGAAAAAGGTTTGATGAGATTGCCTAATTAAAATTTTAGATTTGAGTTTCCATGGTGAGGAAGAATGAGTTTTTAATAAAAATTTAGATCTGGTTTTATTTTTATAAATATAAGAGAAAACAGATTTTTTATGAAAATGTAAATTTTTGTTGAAAAATACAAATCTGGTTTTGTTTGAAAATAGAGATTAGATTTTTATAAAAAATACAAATCTGGTTTTGTTTTGAAAATACAAATAGGATTTTTATGAAAAATACAGATCTAGTTTTGTTTTGAAAATACAGATCAATTTTTTATGAAAAATACAGATCTAGTTTTTATGAAGTAGAAAATAAAGAAATTTTTGTGATAGATTTTCTTGCAAATCTAAGATCTTGATAGAAATTTAACCCTAGATCTATGCATGTTAATCAATCAACACATTAAAATCTAAACTGATCATGTGAATTTTTTTTAAAGGAAAAGCATGCAATAAACATATAAAGAAAACAATTATGTAAACAATGAAAGAAATAAACACATGTTAATGAAAGATAGAGCAAAAACAAAAGCATGTTTATGAGAACAAAGATAAAAACATACTTGCTTGAATGTATTCTACAAGAGGGGATTATTTTAGAAATCAAAGAGAATAAGTCTCTCTGAGATCTAAAATAGGGTCACTTAATAGAAAAGAAATTCCTAATTGGAGCTTCCAGAATTTCTTTAATGTAAGGGGAGAGAGAGGTGCTGAATTTTGGGTTTCCTCCACTATTTATAAAGGTCTATCTACTTAAAAAAATAAGCTAGGGTGCTTTAAAAAAATCAGCGGACACGAATTGGGTCAGGTTTTATCCCTAAAAAAATTGAATCTAATGGGTCTTGACTTGAACCAAACATATTTGGGCCCAATTTTTATTCTGTGCCAATCGGCACTGTGGAAGTGCCAATTGGCACTCCTATGTGGTTCATCCAGTTTCGTCTTCTTGTATGTTTTGGATTCTTTTTTGGGCATTTTTTTGAGCCGGGAATTGTACTTGGACGTATGTTGAACTTGTATTCCTAATAAAATCCTTTTAACTTGATAATTAAATCCTTAACAATAATTATCTCAGTGATAATTACCTTTAAAACTTAATTATCAATCCAGTTTCAACATTATCAGACTATCCATTTTATTCCCCTGCAACCAAAATTATTTTAATCAAAATCAGCAACCAATCATAGAAATATATTTAATTAATTTTAATTGTCAACCAATCAGAATTAATGTCAATTAATCACGTATGATCAGTTCCACCTAAATGAATTCATGCAAACTGTGAAAATTTGATCTCGTGATATATTTCAATTCAATGGTCTGATTTAGAAACTAGACATATCGCCGTGACTATTAGAATCTCAAGATCATTTTTATGATATGTGATGAATGATTTAATGCATGAAATGCAATTATGATTTTTGGGTACTTAGAATGATTATCGTAGTCATCTTCCAAGGTTAAATTATAGGTGCAAAATTAAGTGTCTACACCTTTAACACCACCAGAGCACCTTTAGTGCCTCTCATAATTCCTCCCCTAGAAGAACATCCATAAGCAACAACGAAAGGTCTAACATCAATTTTTATTGTGATTTGAGGCCAGTAAAAGTGCAAAATGTTGTGTGAATTTTTAATATGTTGTGTGAATTTTATTGTGTGAATTTTTATTGTTGTCTTGTGTGAATGTTTTCTAGACCACATAATTGAACACAAGAAATACAAAATGTTGTCTTCAACCTACTATGCTTGTTTGACCCCCTTCAACCTACTCTCATTGAGGTTTGCTAATGATCTGTCAGTCCAGCCCAAGCTCAAAAGAAGAATATGGTGAAAATTAATAATCAACCAAATAGACTTGAACTTGAAGCACAGTTGTTATTGCAAAACAAAACACACACAGCAATTGTGAACTAATTAAACAATAGGAGGTCCAGTAGGTCTTTAATCTTTAAAATAAGATAGAGGCACTTACTAAAATCCAACTCAGACTCCATGCTTTCAAAAAAACCAAGAATAGTTTCTTGGGTTTGATCATGTCACAATTTAGTCCACAAAATTTCATGTGTTACACTTTTGCTACAAGGTTTGGACTAAAATGAAACTTCCAAAGTTTCATCCAATTCTAAATGAACAGATTTTATATTTTGTGGACAAATTTACCCTAAATGAAATGAGTTTAGCGGTATGATTTGCTCAATGACTCATGAATGCAATTAAAAAAAGCCCGTCTAGTCATTACACTGATATGAGCTTTCTATTTGTTGGAGCCATGGTGCAATAGAAAGAAACAAGACCAAAATGGAAAACCTCAACCCCAAATTAAAAAAAAAAAAAAAACCTGGTACACAAATTTGATCTCTTTACATCTTTTATTATATATATATATATATATATATATATATATAATGTTAGAATGTGTGCCCTTAAATCCTATTGTATGATGCTATGCTATGTATGACATTATGTATGACTTAATATTGTGTTTAATAAAGTTATTTTATTATTATCTAAAATAATGGTAACATGAATATTTGGACATTATCATATAGTCCATGAGATGCATAGTATGTGATTTATGTGAAAAGTCATAGAAGATATAAATCACAAATTCTTTGTAAACTCAGAATTCTAATTCGTAGTCGGTGATGAAATTGGGCATTTCATCTGTGAAGACTATAACATATCAACTAAGATGATTTATCTTGATCATGGAAGTGTAGACTTCTAGTTGATATGTTGATATGTTTTAAGAGTTAAGACATATTGAAATGGATCGCTGTGAGATTTATTATTTTTCTAACGACTGTCAAATGAATAATAAATCTCATGACTTCTATTTGCATGAACTCTTAATCCTGAGAGAATAATGGACTTGATCATGAGGTGTAGATTGTTTTGATATATCAGGAGTGAGATCTAAAGTAACGGTCAAAACTTCAATGTGTTGGGCAGCCACATTTAGTATTAATGGAACATATATTCTTAAGATGAAATTTATAATCTTTTAACGAAGATATAAAATATTCTCTTAAGATAAGTTTAATGAATTCAGTTATTTAGAGAGTTAGGCCTAACCATTTTGGTAAGAAATTACTAAAGTATATATTTATGAAATTAGATTTCATAAATATATAATGAATAACTTTAAAGTATTAAACTAGGTACTCAAGGATAAAATGTAGTAATATTCAAAGTGACAGTCTATACTCATGACTTTGTATTACTACGAATATTTTATGAAAGGGTTGCGTGTACAATAAAATTTTGGGATATAATTTATTAATAAGACCTAGAGTGCAATTATATTTATATAGTGATATTAAATATAATTAATGGTAACTTTGGACTTGTCAAGAGTAAAGTCCAAGGCCCATTGGAGCTAGTGTCTTATTGGTCCCTTTTAGTCCTATTCCAAGCCACACACTAAAACCCAATTAGAAATGTTTAATAGGCTAGCCCAATTAGCTAATAAGTTAGTTATAAAAGGAGAAATATACAGAATTTTTTATAAGAGAATAAGAAAATCAGAGACATCATTGTGAAACGGTATGTATGTGTGAGTGAAACCACTCAATAATTCTCCATTGGAAACTGATTGAGAGACCACACTTCTTGGGCGTAAAGTAGGATTGGAGTGAAGATTAAAAGTGTTCCCAAGTGCTTCTAATCTTTTTTTTGAATTTCTCCACATCAAGATACGCTATCTTGTTCTTATATTCTGAAATTTACATAGTGTATGTTGTCAATTATGAATGAAATAGATCCTTATTTGTTGCTTCTACTGTGTATTTTGTATGAAATACAAAGTTAGATTTACAAAACCAGATTTTCCACGTATAAAATATTTCTTTTGTTTGGCTCTCAACCGACAACCAGGTACAACACAATGGTGCATTAGGTGAAGGTGCAGGTTGAAGAGAAACTCCAAGGAAACTGCCTAATCATTGGTACGAAATTTCTTAGTTTCTGACCTTTCTTAAGTTGACTAAGAAGTTTTTTTCCATCACTCTTTGAATATAATTTTGTATGAATATTGTCAGCAAGACTTCCACATTCACAAACTAGCAAAATTTGATGCAAGTTTGTTATGCTTCACATTTTAATTTTTAAAGTTGCAACTCGCTGTCTCTTTGGGTTCTTCACAGGTGCATTCTCTTTACCACCCTCAATTTTGAGTTACTATATGTGTCTGCAAGTACAAACTCTTGGCCAGTCCAAAATATCCTTAACGATAAGTAGTATTAATTAGAGGATCAATTTCCTTTATGGATTATTTGTAATATAACTATGAATGTGTCTAAAGCAGGATTATCATTCTATTTTAAGATTTCTGTTCTTATTGATTTGCTTCTGCTTAATTAAAAATTGTCTTAATTGGATCTATATTCATATTTATAACCTCTGTTAATCCTGAGGGAATTTTTTTTTTTAGTATTTTCAGAAAAATTTTACTCTAGGAAAAATAACCACTCTAGGATGTTTGGCTCTTGATATGGTTTCATTTTTTTAGTTTATCGGAACCAAGCCCTCTATATGGGTTCAAAAGACTAAGAAATTTGATGGACAAGTGTTCTCTGTATCCATCGAAAATTTGTTATGGTTCTATAGAATATTTCCTGCCAGAACAATTACCCATAATGAGCCAAATTGATCTAAACTCACGTATGCGATTTTCATTTTTTTTAAATAAAAAACATGGCATAGCCTACTCTCCCTTTATTAGGAGAATCAAGGTACAAATCTCCTCTACTCCATTTTACTATCGAATTATAAATTAAAAAAATCATAATAATAACTCTTTTGGCTGAAAACCTACTAGCACAGTGACATAGCCTGCTCTCTCTTTATTAGGAGAATCAAGGTACAAATCTTGTCTAATATCGGGTTATCATAAATAAAAATCATAACAATAATAACTTTTTGATTTCTTGGCGTGTGCTTAGGTAGGTAATATGTTTCAAAATCGTGCAAATTATGATTAACATGGTAGCAGAGTAGTGAGTACTATTGGTTCAATACTCTATATTGTGCATGAGCATGACCATTTTGACCTCAAAGCAAATATTGATCAATGGCCTCCAAGTATCTTCATTTAATGCCAGATTATAGCCTCTTCATGTCTAAACTTATTATAAATGTGTATTAATATTCTATCTTTTATCTAAGGGTTTGGTGGACAAGATGATTTCATGTTTGAAAAAGAAAAGGAAAGCAAAAGAGGAGACACCATTTATGAAGAATGGAAGACTATTATTAGAGGAGCTAATCGCCTTTTGCAATGGAAAAAGCAATCCTATCCGTGTCTTCTCTGCTGAAGAGCTCAGAAAAGCAACAAACAACTATAACCAGCATCAATGCATTCTGTGGGATTGTGATTTCAAGTTATACAAGGGTTCTCTAGAAGACCGCTTACTTTCAGTTAAAAAGTACCACATAGAAGAAAAAGGATTTTCTGTTATGGAATACGTTATTCTTGGCATTATTAAAGACATTGTGGTGGGATCGCAAATGAGTGTTCACCAAAATGTTCTAAAACTCTTAGGATGCTGCTTAGAGACCAAATATCCAACTCCAGTGTATGAATTTGTGGGGGATAAAGTTCTCACCAATTTTATCATTCCAACTGGTATAGTCCACTTTGAGCCCTTAACATGGAAATGCAGGTTAAGGATCGCAATGGGCATAGCTAATGCAGTTGCATATCTCCATACTGCATTTTCCAGGCCTGTTGTCCATAGAGATGTTAGGTCAGCCATCATTATATTAGATGAGAATAATGTTGCCAAACTGATTGATTTCTCACTCTCAATATCTATTCCTAAAGGTGAACAATATGTAGAAGATGCAGTGCGCGGCAGACAGAATGTTGCACCTGAATATGCACTTACAGGCTATATAACTGAGAAGGTTGATGTGTATACTTTTGGTGTGCTTCTACTTGGGCTTTTGGCTGGATGGATGTTGAAAACTCCAGAATGCAGAAGTACGGGGTCCAGTTTACCAGACTTTGTGAAGTCACATCATGACCAAAATCGGTTGATTGAAATTGTAGATCCGATGTTACTAAAAGAAGGAATTAATCAGGAACAATTTCTAGCTTTTGCACAGATTGCCTTGAGTTGCATCTCTGATACAGCAGAAGATAGGCCAACAATGATTGATGCGGCAAAACAACTCAGGAAAATTTATGAGTCTATCTCACCTCCTTAACTTATCTTAGCTCTATGCTGATTGATTAACATTCAAGAAATTCTATGCTCTATGTAGCATTTGAAAGCACAAACTTGCCATCAAGGGTAGAGTCACTGATTAAAATTCCATGTCACAATTTTTAATCAATGTTATCGACCCAATGAATTTCTAACATTCCGATTGTGTTTTTTCTAATTTTATCTTTATAAATTCAAGCAGCTTTTTGTGATCTACCTGCCAACAAATAGCGGAATGTTTATACTTTCTTCGGTTGATTTCATATTGAAATTAACATTTTTCATGTCTCTCAATTACATTAATGAGTCGTAGACCTACACGATATGTAAGAATATATAATTATTTTGCAACGTGGTATAATGTATGATTTATTCATTAAAATTAACTAGAGATAATTTGTTCTCCTTAAAAATTAAATTATTTCTAAAAATATTTTTCATCTCTCTATCTCTACAAAAATATCATTCTATTATTTCTAATTTGTTTTTCGAAAAAAATAAGATGTGTTTAATTGATATTATTCTTTTTTTCAAGTGATCTATATTCTTCAAATTTTTGTTGTAGTGTGTTATGTTTTATTTTTTCCCTACAACTAAACTTTTTTAAGTTTCAAATTAATTATTTAAATTTCTCATTATCTTAAGGAGAATATCATGATAATCAAACATCACCACAAATTTACCATTGATGTCACTCAAAATAATTTATAAGCACATTCAATTACATTGTCATGTTGATTTTATTTCTATATAAACTCAAATTTCCACTTCCAAAATATGTAAGAATTAACTTAAATCAAAATTATAAGAGGGAGAGAAGATACATGTGATTGGGAACTCAAAAAATACATCACCAAAATGTATCAACCCAAAGTAGGGATACATAAAAAAATTTAAAAAAAAAATTTATCAATCTAAAGTAGAGTTGTAGGAAAGAATAAATAATCAAAAGAGAGAATAATCACCTGTTTTTTGGAGAGAATGTGAAAGAAAAATACCAAATTATCTAAATCATACTACACAATAGAATAATATTATATCACTATATAATGTCATAGGATAACATCTAACAGTAAAGGAAAATAAAATAAAAAGACAACAACTTAAAATACAACCAAATTGCATCAACCTAAAGTGGAGTTCAGCACAAAAATTCATGAACCTAAATTAAATGTGCAATAAAGAATTAAAAATCCACCAGAATAAAGAAATATATATATAGAGAGAGAGAGAGAGAGAGAGAGAGAGAGAGAGAGAGAGTATTCAACTTTTTAGGTAGGCAAAATATGGATTCAATGGAATAAATAATAACAATTTTTTATAGTAAATGAAATGAAGAGGAGAAGAGTCAAAATAAAAAGAAGATGGGAAATGAAGGGATGAAGGAATTGTAAAGTTAAGATATAGAGAGATAAAAAAATAACAGTGGGGGAAAATGTTGGAGGACTTATAATTTTAAGGTAAGAAATTAATAAGAGAAAAATAATTAAAAATGAGAAAGAAATGTTAAAAATAGATGGATAGTACGTGGCTCAACAAAAACCTAGCAACAATAACTTGAATTGTCAAAAGTTGATAACTTGACGTTAGCCAAGAAGCCATTAAATGTTTGCTTCAACCAACTCAAATGTTGGTGAGTGAGGCTTAGGTCTGAGTCCAAATCTTCTATCTCATCAATTGTGCTCTACTTTATGCTCCACCAATAAAACTCAAACAACTAACCTCTCCCATTAAACGAGATAACTCTAACTTTAACACTCACGTTACTCTTAACGTTAGAATTCCTTTCTTTTTTTTTCTTCCGCAGCTTTTGTTTCTTCTCTCTGTTTCCAGCAATTTTTTTTTTTTTTTTTCATGTGGTTGACGTTAACAAGAAAGGGACTTTGAGTTTTGTCTCTTGCTGCAGCTTTTGTTTTTGATTGCACTCTTCCCTTCCCTTTATTTTTGGTAAATTTTGGACTCTTCCTTGTGCTCCACAACTGAGAAATTTGGGTTCTCCAGTGTTACTACCACTGGGTTTCCTTTGCAGGTATCTTTTGCCCACCAGTTAGAGAAGTCCAATCTTGGAGCCATTAAAGTTTGGAACTTGGAACCTCAAACTGAAAAACTAACACAAAAATTAAGAACCTTTGAAGACAAAAAATTTCAGAATCCAGATCTCAAAATTGAGAAATGAGCAAAATCCATTTGAGAAACCAGCTAAGAATATCAAAGAAAAGCTAAAAGGAATTCACTTTCAAGGCTATGCATTAATTCCACACACTGCAGCTTGACTCAAACCACATGGAGAAGAGAAAAAAGAAACCAAAAGCCGGATACAGTCAACAAGAAATAAAAGCTGCGGAAGAAAAAAAAGAAAAGAATTTTAATGTTAACGGTGTTAAAATTAAAATTATCTCATTTAATGAGAGAGGCTAACTGTCTAAATTTTATTGATGGAGCATGAAGTGGAGCACAATTGATAAGACAGAAGATTTGGACTCCTTAGGTCTAGTACATGTAATGTATTAGACCTGCTAAAATAGTGACATATATTTAAAAGTGAACACGCATACCCAAACCTTAGGCAATCCAACAAATAGCATGTGCTTGCATTAATAGCTGTAGATTTGTTGCCTGGATTCTTGGCCGAAGTTGTTGACTTCTTTGTCAATTGAAGTCTTGCCATTATTTTCATGTCCCGAAACTACTAAAAATTTGGCTTAGACCTTTAGCTATAAATAGAGGAGGAGCAGAGACAAGCTCCTACGTGAGATAGCAAAGAGAAATAGCTTCTTCTCTATGTGTGTGCCAGAAATAGGAAGCTAGTGTGTCCTACTACTCTTGTCTAAGTACAATAGGGTTTTCTCTATATATTTGTGAGAGAATCAAAGATGTACTTAAGGTTTGAGTTTGTGTGAGAGTGCCTTCGAGCTATTGTTGTAATCTCCAAAACAATAGTAAAACTTTATTTTGTCGCCTATCGTGGATATAGGCTTGTTGCTGATCTATGTAAATTTTCCTATATCATATTTTCTCTTCTTTATTCTTTAGCATTGAATAAATAGATTATTTCACAATGTTTACAACATACCCTTATTGATGAAAAGATGAAGGAGAGTCACTTTATATGGTTTGATAATACTTAGAGGAAAGTGATTAATGCAAAAGTGAGAAAGAGTGAGTTGATTCAAGTTCATGGAACAAGAAAAAAAATGTAGAGGAAGAGCAAAACAACATTAGTAGAAATAGTAAAAAATTACATATTAAAATAACTGGTCAAGAGCCTTATAGTTCAATTGGTTGACACCTCTTGATATCTTCCAAACATCCAGGGTTCAAATATCCCTTCCAATGTTGAGTATACAAGTGTGAGTAGAAGTTTCATGTGGAGGAATTTGAGAAATTAATTAAGATAATATATCTTTTATGCTTGCAAAATTTCTAGAAAATTAAAGATCAATAGTTATTTCATTATTAAATTGTTTAGACTGAAAGTTTTCGTAGTTTAAAATTATACATAAAATATAAACTTATAAATCATAGAGTAAATAATATCTGATTACACAAAATTTGACATACATATTAAGAACATAAAAAACATGCAATTCAACGGTTAGATTTTTAAAATATTTAGTGATATTTATTTTATTGAGTATGGTTGTAATCTAATGCTGCAACTAATTTTGTAGCTAAACTTTGTCTTATTATAATCCAAATTTATAAACCTAAAATTTTAAGTTTAGTGAGACCTCCCAATAAGTGGATGCAATGATTCGTACGTGAAATGGTGTCCCAACATAACATATTGAGACCTCACTTAATATCTTCCCTTGCTTTGAACTCAAACAAAGTTTCATGCATGCTGTTTTACTCAATTCACACCTTTCCCTCTTGTTTTCTTTCTATCCTCTATCTTTGTTGGCAAATTCTAACTCTTCTTCCGCAGATCACTTTTCTTTGTTTTCTTTGTCCAATAGATCTTGAAGAATTCAGTGAAGAACTTCTACTGCATTGATAATGTTAAAATCATTGATTACTTGAGAGATTGATGGATGAGAAAAGAAATTATGTTAATTTTTTTTTTCTGTACACTGTTGCATTATATACTGGTGTACCGAAAACTCATACTGGCCATATTTGATGTCACACAGACCACAGAACCAAAGCATTTGTTTTGCAGTCATTTTGAACCCCTGAATGCTAATCTTGATTTTTCTATTCATGGCTTTGAAATGCCACCTTGATTGCATGAAGAACCCTTAGCAATGAAGGGACAACAACTATAATTATATCAAAAAGAAAAAAGAAGAAGGGTGAACTACGGAGAAAATGCTTAATTACCATACAATGACTACATTCAAACCACAAGGGATAGTAATTGTTTGAAAATAAGATTGGTATCAAAGTAAATTGCAGGAATCATTGAACATATTGAACAATCATGTCAAAGAGTTAGATTGATGGGCCTCACGTGAAACCTTGATAAAAACATCCTCCATATTTGTATCAGCCAAACCCCAAGCAAAAACAGTGAACTTGCTCTTTACAGTCTCAACTACTTGGAATACATCTGCAATTCTGACCTCACTTTTTGGTATCTCAAACTTCTGGGTTCCGGATAATTGGTATACCTTGTTGGCACTTGGTGAAAGATGTTGCACCATGTTCTTCACTTCTTCTTCATGATCCGAAGATGTTGTAACTGTAAACACATAAGACCCTCCATATCTAGCCTTTAGCTGTCAAACACAGTAATTATGAAGTGTTATGAAGAATCTACTTATTCATTTGCAGTTTTATAAGGAAAAAATAAAAAGAAAAACTGTTAAATATTGGCAGGCTTGTGGGATGTCAGAGCCCTTGAACTTGGACAAAGATGGATCAAACCATAGCAAGATACTCAAAGTCAAGATGACACTGAAGAGCATTGCATTGGTGGTCCAAAAAGTCTCAAAAATGAATTTGAATGGGGAAAATGATGAGGCTGTCAGCTAGCCTAACAAGTAAAAAGTCTTTTGTCATTTAAGAATAGATTAGGAGCCCAGAAAAAAGGGATTTAAGAGATAAGAGATGGCTACCTCCCATGGATAGTGCTAACTGCTGAGCGCCCATTTGGAGGTAAATACAAAATGTTGGTGTTATAAAAAACCATCAAGCTTTGAAACAGGAATTTTGTAGCTTATACTAATTTGAGTGTTGGTGCTGATTGTGACAATTGTTATTGAGTACTTCAATACAAATCAAATTAATTCAAGATTTTTAGTCAGCAGTGCACATCCAGTTTGCTTGCTTGCCTTTCAATGTTTCTCAGATGCTAAAACTATCATGCATTATTAAGTTTTTATCATATGCATCTTTCCATCTAGAGAGAAGTTAGATAAGTAAAGATCAACAACAGGAAAATCCATTGAGGACCACTAGCTCTGTTTGTGCATAACTTTACCCCAAAAAAAAAAACACTCTATGAATACAAGTTATGTTATTATGGTACCTCTTTTGGGTTTCCTATGCACCGCAAGCTGCCATCAACAAAAAATCCTAATCGGTCACATAGGAACTCTGCCTCTTCCATTGAATGAGCTGAAACCATGTATACAAGTTTCATTAGTGACAGTATGAAGGAAAATAATAAACCCTTTATGCTGTTGTCTAGCAAGACAAGTCTAGATGTGATGGAACCATATAGTAGGGCAAGGAGGCCAACAATTTTTTTTTTTTATTAATCATTTACAAGCCTATGAAACTGCAGTTCCAAGTGTCTAAATGATACAACATCAGCAACAATTGGTTTCTTTTATTTTGTTTGGGTGAGAGAGAGAGAAAGAGAGAGAGAACTTGTTAGAATAATAGCTCGATCTTGCTTTGCTTTCTTCACAACACTCCATAAGTTGTTCCTTGAAGCTGGATCTAATCCAGTACTTGGTTCATCCATGTAGACAACCTTGCAGAGTTCCCAAGAATTACATCATAAACAGCGTAAGATAAATACCAAAATGGAATAACAGCAAAGTAAAGTGAAATAAAAATTAAGACATACTTTGGGATCCCCAATTAATGAAATAGCTACACTTAGCCTCCTTTTCATACCACCACTATATTTTCCAGCTTGTTTGTCAGAAACTCCTCCATGAAATAGGTTGAGACTCTTAAGAGATTCTTCTACTGCCTGAAGACAGAGCAAAGGAATGGACAACAGAACTCAAAACATGTCATGTTGAAGATGACCAGCAAGATAATGCATTGTAGCAGCTTTATCATAATACTCTATTCTTGCTTTCTCTCCCTCTTTCACACACACACACAAAACTTAGCTATGCATATACTGGACACAACCATATACACAGTCCACAAAATTACCTTCATTTTATGTCATAGTTATCAAGACACCAACAAATTGATACTTAGCATAGCACCCAGACATTCCCCCATCCTCCCCCCCCCCCCCCCCCCTCCTTTCCATTTTTCAGAAAATTGTAAAATTCACATTTCAAAGTATAGCTTAACTAGTGCAATTATCATATATCAAGTCACTTTTCCTACCTTGAGCATTTGTAAGTAATAACAGTCAGTCAAAACATATGGGGCCTCACTCAAATTCCAGTCACAATGCCGGAATGCCCTCCCTCACAGATCTATTGCTCTCAAATACAAATGAACCTTCATTTAACAAACTAAGAGGGAAAGTAACGTTGACTTACTTGTGTTAACGCAGAACCTCTAAGGTTCTTAAGTCTTCCATAAAATAGTAAATGCTCCCTCCCTGTTAGTGTTTCCCAAAGAAGGCTGTTATCCAAGGAGCAAAAAAATTTATATATAAGAAAATTTATGGACTTATAAATTCAAAGCAAAGGAACCAAAATGGAAGTTTAAACTAAAAAAAGAAAACAAAAGGTTTCCTTGGCACAACAGGAGAATGATCTAGCTTACTCATCCTGTGGGCATACACCCATGCTGGTGTATATTTGATTCATATGAGTCAGTATATCAAGGCCTTGAACAAATGCAGTGCCAGAGGTTGGCTTTGTAAGTCCAATCATCTGTCAACATATATGTGTTAACTCCTAAATATTGCTACAAATAATGATTTAACTTCCCTAACAAAAGTGACTAAAACCCAGGATATTATCCCATGAAGCAAGACATCTTGGAATCAAATTCAACAGACTATCAAGTGGAAGCAAGTATAAAGTAAATGCCAAAGAGTATCCAATTACAGTTAAATAAATTTATTGCTACTTCCTGGTTTTTCAAGGTAAACTTTGTATCTTTAATCTATCCCTGGCATTAAATAGTTCCTGGTTAGGATTCAAGAAAGGTAAATGCTTCAAAAGAAGCACCTTTGAAAGTATTTTCTGTTTGCTTCCACCAACAGGAAAACATGTATGCAAATTCCAAAAAAAATTATGTTACAAAATTTTGTATACCAACCATACTGATAAAAGAGGTTTTGCCTGCACCATTGGGACCAAGAATACCAAAGCATTCCCCTCGAGGCACAGCAAGATATAGTCCTTGCACCGCAAGTTTTTCAGGGTTTCCATCTCTTCCTGGGTATATCTTTTGGAGGTTGTCACAAACAATGGCATGGCTTGTGCTTGATTCATGGAGCAACTGGTCAACCTTCTCCCTCTGGAAATGGATAAATTTGAAATTTATCATTTATGTGTATAACTAAGTAAGTCACTTCATTGAGTAAGACAGGTTTCATAACAATTACAGGGACTGTATAAGATACTCTTCCCATAATTTCTATTCAATTAACAAAATTTTATTGCGACAATCATCTCTATCACATGGTATGAACCTAGGGAAGGGGTGAGGATGGAAAAAAAAATGAAGAGAACAAATTTCTGACTAAGGCATATAAAAATATATTAAAAAAATGTCATCATGAGATTGAATTGACAAACAATCTGGAACTTTTTAATTTTTCAAACTTGTAAGATTCATCACCAACATTGGGTATTAGTTTACCTCAAAACATTTTGCATATGTTCTTTGTATTTGGTGGGTTGTCTTTCACATTCAAATTGTGAAAGAAAACTAGCACATGGAGATGGAGTTCCAAAGGAAGAAAAGTTTACTCTTTTTGCTTTGAATTCAAAATTTGCAACATTAGCATAGCTTTATTTTCCTTCCTAGGTGATAGGTTATAAATTCCTTGTCTCCTTTGTTTTCTGTGAAGTGAAGTATAGGTAGTCTTGAATGTATTCTATGCATAGTCATTCCCACATAATATATCAAGCAATCCCACAAGTGTGACAAGAAAGCAAATGAGAGTGTAGGGAATAGAAAGCAATGAGTAAAATAGTGAATGGTGGTGTGTGTGTAATATTTTAAGTATAAATAAAACTTCTTTTTATTGATAACACTTCTGTGTATTTTACTTGAGTGTGGTGAGATTTATTGCAATGTATTTGATACTTTCTTTTTGAGTGTTAAATTTATTATCTGACAAAACTTATATAGCAACAAATCTCAAGAAACCTATCTCCATGAGATCTAAGGCAATGTCTACCACATCTTGCAGATAAAACACAGGATCACAAAATGATTATATTTTATATATACAGGTTTTATGACTATTTACTGAGTGCTAACAAAGCTTCTTCAAAACTCTGTACTGTCGGTGGAGAGAAATTTAGTATATAAATTAGGAAAAAGAGAGGGTTACCTCTTGCATAACATCAGCATTATCCATCTGAACATGAAGTCTAGAGTCCATATTTTGTAAATTAGGCTTCCAAAAAAATGAGAGAGGATTCTTTCGAGAATTTTGAGATTGCCTTCTTCCAACCCCACTTCCTAGTGACACAACTATATCTATACCATACGCTGCAAAAAGCACCACCAACCACTCCACGAACATGATAATCAAAACCTCTTTCATCCCATTTTCACTATCATTTAAATCTTCCCACCGCATCCCACCTTCCAAGATAATATATTGTGCAAACTCATATATCCCACGATATAGAGAAAATCCAGGATATAACTCCATCACAATAACCCACATTTCTGCAACCGAAAATTAGCCTCAAAATGATTAGAGTTGGTGGAAAAGATTCTTGCAAAGGGTTTAAACAATGTGGACAACACTAAAAGAAAAATATCTAAGCTACCAAATAATTCAGTATAATTCAAAACCAACACACAATTCTACATGTTTTATAAAGAAACTAAATCTAGTATTATACTCGTGTCAAACGAACAAATTCAAACTGAGCAGATGTCCGCATTCCTCCACTCTCCTGAACATGGATGTTCATACATTTACAGCTAATGCTAGTATTATGCAAAGATTCCACCTTGCCTCCACTATTGGCAGGAAATCCACATAGATGACTAAATTAGAGTGTCAAATATTTACATCTTTGCTATAGTTTCAATTCTTCAAAGTAAAATAAATTTTTCTCTTAGAAGTACTAAACTAGTTTAATGTGTAAGCCACTCCACTTCAATTCTATTTTCAAGAAAAATAAAGTAGCATTGTTCTCGCCCCAATTAAGTATTGCCTAGCATAGGGATTTGATCATCCATTGGAACTCTGCCCCAATTAAGTATTGTCTTGAAAGAAAAATAATTCTTTTAAGACATTTTTATTGTTTGTGACAACAAAGGCTGCCTTTAATGTACAAAAGAGTGACAATCTGCAGGAAATTTCCTATCTATCAAGCTTTTGCTCTAAAGGACCATCAATTGGAACATGAGCTTTCACCAAAGAAAACATCGTGTTGAAGCTATAAAAATCAAAGGTATATTTATGAAGCCCTATGAATAAGATAATAAGTCTTCTTTCACACAATTTCTGCCACTTACTTGGAAATGAGTTACTTTCAACAAAAAACTGGAAAAGAAATCTTGCTAAGAACCCTGTTCCAAAGACACATATGTATGCTACCACTGCAAGCATCAAATTTCAAACACGACCTTGTGTTAGTTAGTTAATTTTTAATTGGATATAGAGATTTTACCCACCAATATAGTAAACCTCAAACCTGTAGCAGTCTTAACATTTGAAAACAATGTAGCTCCTAGAAAGGCGAATGAAATTTGTAAGTTTATATATATGAAATAAAAGACAAACTGAATGCCGAAGTCGTTCAATCCAAAAAATTGTAACCCTGCAATAGATATAACCTACATTTTAGCAACATTATAACAAATTAAAGGGGGGAAAAGCAAGTATTTAATTGGTTTGCACTCTTACCTAGAAGTGCACCAGATGCTACAAAAATCAACATGTAAATTGAAGATACAAAAAGAAAGTAAAGGTAGGAAATCATCCAATAAGGCCAATCGCCAAGCCCATGCATTTTCATCATGATTCTTAGTTTCCGTTGTTTCTCATAAACCAATGATTTCAAAGCAACCTACATTATTAAGAAAAATGTTAAAAATATCTGTAATCATAGAGGGTAAAATCTATAGCCAAAAAGGAAAAAAAAAATGAAAAAGAAAACAGATGTTAGATTCAATCATGAACCACACCTCTCAAGAAACATAAGATATTGTAACAAGGTTCTCCAAGAAAAGGTTAATACATACCACTCAATGCCTGATCCTAGGATTGCAAGGAAATGTCACTGTAACATATTGACAATCTTAGATCTAGAGTTTAACCGATTTAGAATAGATGAATTATTCTGGAAATTATGCTTTTCTTCTCCTCTCACATAACGTTATTGTTTTCACTAATTGACTTCACCGTGTACAGTAGCTTTGTATAAAGGTGTCCTCCTCATGTGCAAAGTTAGGTGTACTAAAAATGATCAATTTGTCAACATGACCTCAGATATATCCAACTTGTAGAACAATTCTGAATCTATTTGTTTGCACTTTGAACCTTCGACACATACATCTTTCTTTTTATCGATTCACATTCAGCTTTCCAGACTTGAAGTGGCATCAACACCAATATCATGTATTGTTGGTCATTTATAAAACTAGAATATTACAGTATAAGTAGTCAACTTAAGTCTAGAAGTGCAGCACCAAGTCCATCTTTTTAGAATTCCTAAGCATGGAACTTGTCAAGAAAATTATGACTAAATAAGAAAAAAAAAAAAAAAGATCTAGCTGTTTATGCCATCTGCACATACAGGGGGGGAAGAAATCAAATTATGATATAGGTGCAAACTCTAAGAACATTTGTAAGAAAAAGAAAACCTTATGGACAAGTTAAACAGTTATAATGCAAGTAACAAAAGGTCACAAACTTACAGGGAATAACTGTAGAACAACCCATGTGAAGAAGAGAGGACCTAAATAAGAAGCAAAATCCAAGTTGGGATCCTGGTTTGTTTCTGGGTGCATGCCTTTGACAAACTCAAATAACATTTGTGTTCCAGGCCCTCGCTGAGAACGAAGGTAGGCATTGGATGCCTGTCAACAAGCATAACAACATTTCAGCAACTAGGATAGTTTGTCATTTGATGCAAACATTAAAATATATATTAATGACAAAAAAAAATGTTCATGTACCTTTGTTAGGACTCTTAGTTGTTGGCTAGTTCCATGACAAATTGCAATGTAAATTTTTATTCTTAACTCTGTGTATTCAAGTAACCCTGTGGGGTTTTATATGTATTGGGTTTATGAGGTGAACTGCTGCCAAATTTCACTTGTATGAAGTTGGTATTGTCAGGCAAAAAGAGATACAAAAACAGAATTTGAAATCAGTTGAACTTGAACCCGAGAGTTTGCCTCTCTCTTGTAAGTGCACAGTTTTATGAACCTAAGACAATTTTGTTATTTTTTTCTCTGCTATTCTAATCCTTACCCTCGCTATTTAAGATAGCATTT
This sequence comes from Castanopsis chinensis, assembly GCA_032878915.1. NCBI lineage: Eukaryota > Viridiplantae > Streptophyta > Magnoliopsida > Fagales > Fagaceae > Castanopsis > Castanopsis chinensis. Next base: position 7,905,210 of record JAVQMG010000114.1, read on the forward strand.
CCTATGACTTTCTACACCCAATTCCCATCTCTAATTGTCCAATTTCATGAGAGGAGACTAATACCATCACACCCATTACAACCTTTAGAGTTTTGGTGTTGATTAGAGATTGGGAATCATTGGAGCAAACCCAGATTTTCCAAGAAGACTTGGAGATTGCAATTGGAGGCTCAACTGTGAATCCAAACTCCAAAGTCTAGTGAGAATAAAGGATTCAAGGAATGGGTTGCAAGCAGGAGTTGGAGGCTCGAGTACATAGTTAAAACTCAGCTTGGAGGGTTTTGGAAGTAATATGTACTGCACTGTTCTCATTAATGGACTGTTTGGTGCTGTGACGTCCCAGAGAGTTTTTTCTGCTCGATTCTCTGGCTTTCCTCTTTGTAAACACTTCAATGGTCTTGTAGGTGATTGATTTTCTGTGTTTTGGTTTGTTTTTATGTTTTTCCATGCATGCTTATGTTAGTTGGCTAATCAATTAAACATTTGGGCATAATTGCAATAGTTGGCGTAAATTTGACTAAGCCATAAAATTCGGGTCTAAATTGTTTGAATTGGATTAGTGCAATGCGCAATCTTAATTCTCAAGGAAACCTTGTTTCTGATGGGAGTGCCATATTAGTCATGAAAAGTAGAATTCCAAAACAGAGAAATAGAACAATCATGAGAATCATGATAATAGCATTTCATATCATTTTGTAGCCAAACCAGGGGGTATGATGTCCCTCATATGACATGACCAAGTAAACCACTTAAAGAAGCTCATTAAGTCAATTAAATGGTGCAGTGAAAATTGTAAATGTGCATTTTTCACAAATATGTATAGGACATGCCTCTCCTTGATGTAAACAAGTAGATAGTAGATACTATTTAGTGATGTAATTTTTTTGGTAGCCACCCCCACTGGAATGTGCTAATTACATGAGGCAGTAACAGTTAGATTCGGAGCAAACTAGGGTTTATAAACCAATTCTATCAAATATTAGTCACATGTTAGTTGCATGAAGGAATTTTAGAATTATGAAACCAACAAGGGGATTGTTATTTTTTTGCCTTTGGAATCAATGCCACTACATAGTAAAACTCGGCAGTACTTCTCCCCCCCCCCCCCCCCCCCCCATCATTCTTCAAATGTAGAAGAATCTCACACCACAAATTCTGTGGGTGGCAGTTTGATTTTTGCTTGATAAACCAGATTGGGTTAATGAATCTAGCGTGATGTTTGCTTGATAAGCCAGATTGGGACAATGTCTAAAAAGTAGTAGAGGTAATTTTTGTAGCAAGAAAGAGTTTATTTTTGGAATTCAGAAAGGGACAAGCAATGAGCATTGCTTTCCCTTATATAGAATTTTAGGATCTAAAACCAAATGAATTACAGCAATGGCCATACACTAATACTAGGCCAAGCCTTTTGATAACTAGTCTTCTATGGAAGTATTGATTTTACATGTTTTGAAATCTAGTATGTATGATACTAAAATGGTAGTAGGATTATTAAGCTTTGCTTATAGGAGAGGAAAGGGAGAGGATTGAGAAGGAAGAAGGAGATAATAGAGGATGGATGGTTCCAAAATTTGCTTGGTATGGAGAGAGAGAGAGAGAGAGAGAGAGAGGTTTTCATCATATTTCATATTTCTTCATAATATAATAACAATCTTAATCACACGCAAGCATTCAATACAAAATGGAACTAGGCAGAGCCCAAAACACAAAAGGATCTGGACCCTCTCCATATCCAAGTGAAATGGAATGAGTTGGCACAACCTAGACCATACATTTACTCCACTTTAAATCATAGCCATTAAATGGACACCAACAAATACTGGCATGACAAAAGAAATCAACAAATAATCAAGTTACATATCCTTACCAGATTCACTGAGCGTGGAATACAAAGCAATAAATCACCATCATTGAGCGTTGAATTGTACCAGATGCTCACATCAAAAATTTTCTCATTCGAGTTTAGAAAATCATAGGCTGTGAAAATATCAAACCTTAAGTATTTCCCACTTATTTTCATTTTATTTTTGATAATTGAACTGTAAGCCCACCCGAGGTAGTTGTAAAGTCAAGAGAAACGATTAATCCAGGAAAGATCAACAAGACTAACCTGCACTTATCTCATTAATCTTTCCATCTGGATTCCCTTCATAATAACCCTTGTATAATTCATCATTTACCACAGTATAATCATGGCGCCATAAAACCAAACCTTTAACACATTGCACTGGATTCAAGACAAGGAAAATTATCAAAGAATTAGTACGTTAGTGCAAACAACTTTCTGTCTCTGTGATTTGCATGCGTGTGTGTGTGTGTGTGTGTGTGTGAGAGAGAGAGAGAGAGTGAATCTGACAACATTGTACTAAGTTGTTAACTTAGGCCTAGCATAATTCACCCAGATTTAGATAAGTCTCACTTCTAACAAAACAAACAAGCCATTCTCACACACCATTAGACAATTAGTCTAATTTGAGAGTTTTTTAACCTTACTATGAAAAAAAACATCAAGGATTAAATACAAAGATAGTTCAATTATAGCAGAGTCTGACCATTAAAGTCTCAAAACACCAAAAAGAAGATTCCCTCATTAAACCTGCATGATATGAATCAATTAATCTGCTATTTTTTAATCCATCCTGCACTCTGCAGAGAGAGCAGTGGCCATGATTTTCTTTTCTAAAACATAATGTATGGTTATTGGATGGAATTTTAGAAGATTAATAACTTTTAAATTACTGTTTACTTTTTTCTTTTCTTTTTTCAAAAAAGAAATTGGAAGGGCTATACATGAGAAGCACCTCTACTAATAATTGTTGCATGTTTTCATACACGTGGATTCAAGTTCTTGCTTGCTTCTCAGTATTCATGAAAATGCAGGCATGTTCTTTTGTGTCAAATTCAGAAATAAAGCCATTTGCAAAGCACATGTGCACAGGTGTGGTTTGACATGGAAGGTAAAGATAAACTGTCTGCCCAATACAATCCATGTACAAAAAGCATTCATACTTTCAACATACTTTCATTTTCAGATAAAGACTCCTTGTCTGTGCATTGACGTTGGACATTAGAGATACCGTCAGAAATTAAATCATGATGCGGACTCCATGGCGATCCCTATAAGGATTACAAAAGTCACAATAGCAGCAAAATAAACAATGTGCTAGTGATGACGGACATGAGAAGGTAAAAAGAAACAGAAAGAGGGACAAAAAAGAAGAGAGAAGACAACTTACCAGAACATTGCTAGCTAGACTAGCCAAGTCATGTTTCTTGAAACTAGCCATAACTTGAGAGGTATTAAGAGAGTTTGTGATCATAGTCCCAGCCAAAACTATCAACACATTCAGAGTAAGTTAAAGTTTGATCAAATCATTTATTAAAAAAAAAATTACATAATCCGATCAGGTGAAGCAATAAGCTATTTAAGTTAATTAAAACACATGAGCGTGCGTGCACACACTCACAAAAGTAATCAGTTATTTATGTTAATTAAAATACATGTGTGCACGCGTACACACACTGAGGTAGAGAGAAGGGTATACTTTCTCCAAGAGATTGATTATTCCCTGTGAGAAGAATAGTTGCAGGACAAGAACGATTCCTCCTGCACGACTCATCAGGCAAGTCGTTATATGGCAAAAAATCAGTTCTGACTGCACTGTAGGCATAATAGGGTAGTTGTAACAGTGGAGGAAATGCTGGAATCTGAGGAATGGGACAACTGGAATTGGTTTTTGGATTACATTGTTTGGCCGTTTCATTATGGACCATTTTATTATAATAATGTTGCAGGACAGCGATTAGTATGCAGAGCAAAGCAGGATAGCAAATGAGAAAAATATTTGTCTTCATATTTCGTTTCTGCAAAACACAAAAGATGAAAATATTAGCTGAGCACCAACAAAATCAACCAAAAAAAAAAAAGTTTTGAAGTTTTGAAGATATAGATTGATAAAAGAAAAGGCACAAAGGAATTGGAACATGGGTTTTCAACTTCTAAAGGACACAATGCCAAAAGAAATTGATCCAGTTCCAACAACAACAGGCAGATATTATTGTACAATGCAAAGCCTAGAAACATATGATAATTTATATGTTTCATTAGTAACATATTAGCTTTATACAACAGTACCCATCAACTATTGAAAAATATGTCTATGAAATACATAATTGAGAACTAGTTATAAAATAAAGGGAAGTAACTGTGTTCTTGGTTTCAATAGGTTCTAGTTTTTTGTATTTGTGTATGTGGTGAGTTTGTATTTTTTCTTAGAGAGGTTCTATATTGTATTTTTCCCACTCAAGTTTTGGGATTTTGAATCCTAAATGTCACGGACATACCAGAGGGCAAGAAATGTCAACCAGTTAAGTTACAAGAATTTTAAATATAAAGTTAAGTATTATAATATCTAATTGATTATAATGGCTTGGTCGGATCTTTTTTGTGATTGTTTTCCTCTATACTACAAGGTTTTCCACATAAATTTGGTGTGCTCTTATGCAGTTGATTTTCTAAGTGCTTACGTGCATTTTTTTTTTTTTTTTTCTCTATTGCTTAGGGTTCATAATTCACACACAAATGATAATTTGGTCTAACAAAATAGTGTGAAAGCTTCCGTTGTCTCAATTAGCAAGATTGTCGTTAAAAGAAAGCCAATAAATTTTACCAAAATAAACCAATGATCAACAAATCAAGGGGAGAAAAAAATAATTAAAAAAATAAAAATTTAAGAGCGCATTTGGACAATCAATGAAATTTGAATTGCCTCATTTTTTTATTACAATTTTATCATTTTTACATGGATAGCAGCCTGGTAATAAAAACCTCAATTGTTGACTTTTCATGATATATTTGATAAGTTAAACTTTTTCAAAGGTTTCATTTAACATAATGGATCATAGTCATAGCTTCTAAATTCTTTACTACCAATTCATGCATACTATTATCATAAAAAAATAAAAAATACAAATAAAAATAAACCCAATGCATGCATAATTATAGCCCGTTTGGTAAAAGATTTCTAGTAACATTATTATTGTTATGTAGAAATATGTGTAAGCGAAAAAGTGTGTAAAAATACATGTAATATTGTTAAATTTTAAACAAAAGTAACAACTACCCTATTAATATTCTTTTTTTTTTTTTTTGAGAATCAACTACCCTATTAATATTCAAATGAATATGGGAGCGCAAATTCAACCTTAATTAATCCCTAGCCAAATAAGATGTGTATATCTGTATATTGAGAGAGAGAGAGAGAGAGGACCTGGAAGGTTAAGTTCTTTCTGAGCAAAGCATTGGCCTGAGTCCAGAAGTTTGCAGGACCATGTGATGGACCAGCCATTTCAAAGCACCCAAAAGTCAATATGAGCGTCAAATCCTTTTATAGCTTTTCTCTATTCTTCTGTCAAACCAAAACAAAAAAGCTCAGCTTCTTCGTTCCATGAGTTCTGGTTTATACTTATATGGGTTATGTCTGTTTGCTCTTCCCATATGGCTATATGGGTTATCTCTCTCACTTGATATATGGCTTGACTTTTTAGTGTTCAATATAGTTTTGTCTTAACGTATCTAATGCACCTATGTTTGCGTTGAGTGACACTACAACTTTTAGTAAATAGAGCTTAAAAACCGTTTTTTTTTATGGGATACCACAAATTTTTCTCTCTCTTATCATTTTGGGAGATAACTAGTGAGAAATTTAAATGAAAAATGCTAAAAGTAATATAAATTTTACTATGATATATAAATTTACGATAATTAGTGACTTATTAGTTTATAAGTTCTATATAATAAAATTTGTGATATCATTAGCATCATTTTTATATTTTATTTTACTTTTTATAAATAAATAAAAACCCTTTATTAAAGGGGAATGGGCAATTACCATGTATAATGTCCCTATGCAGGGCCAATCGGATTCTTCAAACTTCAAAGCACCCAAAAGCGATATATAATTACTCACTCCATATATAATTGATGTCTCTATGCAACATCCAAAACCTAGTTTGAATTGGAAGAAAGCGAATTGTTGAAACTTGAATAAAGCACCCAAAAGCCATCCATGGCTTTGCAGAGTGGCTTACCTCTTCTTCAAAGACATTAACAATTATACCCAACCCTCTTTAAGTACTTTGTAAAGGCACGTGTATAAAATAAAAATAAAAATCCGTGATGCATATTTTCCAATAAGAATTTATAATATATTTATTTACAAGCATAAATTCATTATAATTAATTATGTGTTTTACATGTCAAGAGTTTTGTATTTCAACTAATACTTTTGAATGTGAAAAAAAAAAATGATATTCTTCGTTTGTTATAAATTGGAGAAAGTCTAATTTATAGTACAGATTTAGTAGTTTACAAATTTTAGAGTAAATATGATAACATGTCATTCAAAAATAATTATTATCCTTCTTTTTTATGTAATAAATTCTTGAACACCGTGACATTATTTACCTCTTTGAATTCATAAAAGTTAAATTTCAATAAGCTTTCTTCATTTTGAAAGAATCTGAAAGGATCTTGATCCATTTTTACTATCTAGCAAGTGATAGGAGATTAGAAGATGATCATGCTGTCCAAGGAACTTAAGTATGCTGCCTCAAATGAGATCAATTAAACTTCATAGTTATACCATATAAGATTAAGTTTATTCGTTTCTTTCTTTCAATTAAAATAACCAAAATACAAAAACCCTTTATTGCTCCCTTGTGGTAGGAAGTTACCTAGGATTAGGATATTCTCTCTTTGGTAGGCTCAATGTTGTCTTTCAAAGCAAATGATTGATTTTTAAATTATGTAGTATTAAAATTTTCTCAATTTTGACATAAATTTTAATAAAGTGATATTAATACACTTTTTTATATTCACAAAAAATGAATTTTAATTAGGAAATGGTCCATTTCTATTAACCACCAAAAACAAAAACAAAAAAACAAAAAAAAAGTGTCTTGTACTCATTATCTCATTGTTTTAATCAATCTTAGTATTTTATTTTTACTCGTACAAAGAGAAGAATACGTAAATTGAAAATACTTCTCAGAAAAGTCTTTCAGAAGAGTCTCATATAAGCTTTTCAATTTACTTGTACGCAAAGGAAAAATATATAAATTAAAAATACATATAATTCTCTAGTTAAATTGAAAGAGAAGAGAAGAATACGTCAATTGAAACCATTTGTTTTATTTTCAATTTACATATACTTTTGTTCGTACAAATAAAACTTCTCAGAAAAGCTTTCTTATCAAAAAAAAAATCATAGTATTTCAATTTAGCTTTCTTTTTTTACTATTTTTCTGAGGGGTCTAAGGCCATCCAGCACGCCCAATAGAGAATGAAAATTTTCTTTCATGTTAATTGGGTGATTAACAAAACGAAATGAAGCTTTTGAGAAGTCTCGAGTCAACACTCGGGGGTTTACCGCAAGTCAAGTCAACAAACACAATTACAAGTCCTTAGACCATTGTGGGCCGTTGGATCATACAATAATTTACGTCTTGACGGCGACATAAAGTGATAGACTTTTTTTGAAAGGTAAAGTGATAGACTTACACCAGCCAATCACTAGGTTGCTAATTTTCTACAATTTCGGACTTCTTATGGGGTATGTTTTTTAACACTAATGAATATATTAGTTTCATTTTTTTACACTAATGCATGTTAGTTCCGAATCCACAATATGTGGCATTAATCAAGAGTTTTTTTGTTCTTCATAAAAAAATTAAAAAAAAAAAGAGTTTTTTTGTTCAATAATATTGTTTGATTCTCTAAATAAGGAGAATATGAATTTGAATCTCTTTTATCAATTGAGAGATGTTACGTCCACAATATTTTTACAATATTTTCACAATAAATCAGAGGTGGTTAGTTGTTATTGGTTTAAATTTGAACATAACATTAAGATTACTTTTTTACCTCAATAATAACAACTAGTAACAATCTAACACTTATGATTTGTTGTGAAAATATTGTGAAAATATTATGAACATATCATTTCTCTTATCAATTAGGATGAATATCAGTTATTATAAATTATCAGTTTAATTTCATCTTGAACGTGTCAATATTAGTGATACCTTTCTCCTTTAATTATCAAAAGTGGTGGTCTAGTGGTTATTGGGCTTATTTTCAAGTGGTTTCAGGGGTGGAGGTTGCAAATTCGAATTTCGCAATAGGAAGTGCTTGGGAAAAATCCCACATCTTGGCTCAATGGCCACTAGTGCCTTGTGGAGCTGCGGTAACCATTATAGTTTTCTGGTTCCCTTGCTTGCAAGCTCGAACCTAATAGGTACGATATTACTATGACAACACTTAGATAAGAAAACTACTCTGGTCGTCTTCTCCTATCCATTTTTTTTCTTAGCAAAAAAAAGATACCTTACTCTTTTAAGAAGTTAAATAATTTTTGTAAAATGAAGTGATTCAATTTTGTAGTTAGATCAAAGAGTTTGAAGGAGTTATTACTCGATTTGTATGATAATGATAGTTAATTTTGAAGATAAGTAAAGACACGGGTGACATTAAAGTATTAAGCCATTTTCAAAAGTTTAGATATGAAATTGAATTTTCAGAATTGAAATAATAGTTTGGCCTAATAATGAAAGTGGAAATTCATTCATGTTTACTAGCTCGGCGTTGCTGATCCTGAAAATGGAAATATTATCTACAATTATTAGGGGGAGATGGAAATCGGATTTGGAATAAGAGTTTTTTAACTTTTAAGTAGAGAATGTTTTCTAAAGTCTCTATCAGGTTTAATAAATAAATAAAAAATTACGTTTGATTTTTCCACCAAAATAATTCATATACATGTATGTTTGGAACAATTGACAATTACATTGATGTCATCTTATATTGGAATTATGTAATTGATATTTTTGTTATAATTCTAAATTTACTTTTCCAATATAGATAAAGATAAAGAATTCATGTAAGATGAAATATCAATTTACGTAAATTGATATTTCACCAAAAATAAATTTAGTTGTCCAATATTAGAAGTTCAAAGGGATAAAAAAAAGATAAAGAATTTATTTATAGCGAAATTTCTTGGTGGAAAATTATTTAGGATTTTGTTTTACTAATAAGAGGATATTGAGGGCCTCTTTGGTAGCATAGTTTCATCATATTTCAACATATTTTAAACAATATTACACACATTTCTACACACTTATTCACTCACACATATATCAAAAATACTCAAATAACATAACTTAAACTACTCTCTCAAACATCCACTCAAACTTTTTGGGAATCTTTTCACTAGATTTTGATTTTCCGACCCAAACTTTACGCTAACCGCGTTGCGTTTGTATTTCATACAGTCTTTAGCATGATTTGGATTGTTGGAAAGTGTTTTCCTCTTTGTGGGCCCAACTTGCAATTTCTATGTTGATTCTTGAATCAAATAATAAGCAACCAAACATTGATTGATGTTCTCAGCGCTCAAGAGGGAAATGGATAAGAATCATCCTCACAAACTCCAGCCAAGTACTTGATTTATATATATATATATATATATATATATATATATATTCTTATCCTCACAAACTCCAGCCAAGTACTTGATTTATATATATATATATATATATATATATATATATATATATATATAAACAAAGACTCTCTGGCTGAGTAATTTGGACCCCAAAAGAAAAAGAAAGAGAAAAAAAAAAAGCTCCAAGGTTGTAGAAAAGTGAGTGTACACGTTTTTACTACATAGAGTGTTGATTCATTCAGCCGTACGTAACCAAAGGTCTGTCTAGATCAACATGTTAATTGATTTCAAGTTTGCCTTGCCCCCTCTGTAACGTCAAAGTGACTTTTTTATCGTTTGTTCACACATAGGACAAAAGCTTTTAATTGTAGACATTTGATAGTTTTAATCTAAGGGGTTGGCTACGTGATTTCATAAAATCTATGAAATCTTGAGTTTGAAAGTTTTTGCTCTCCATTTTGGGACCATTCAATGTGTGAGATGGGAGATTGCATATATTCAAAGGAACAATTAGATATTCGAGAAGATTTGGATACCCTTGTTTGTTAAAAAAAAAAAAAAAACTAATTAGAAAAACATATATGAGTAATTTTAAGAATTTATTTTGATCAAACCTCTGTCAAAGAAAATATTTCTTTTTAATCACTATCATGTTTTATGAGTACATCACTATAATGTTTTATGAATACATCAACGGTGACTATATTTTAGCGTAAGCGAAGATTCTATACACTTTTAGGCATGTCACAACCATACATATAAATACTCTAACCAAGCTAATTGTTAAATTAGTATAATCATGAGCAATTATTGTAAGGTTGAATTTATTTAATCATGTTTTGGCTTTATTTCGTGCCAAATTTGTTTGTATTTTAGCATTTAGATACCTTGTATTTAGGTGGGAATTATGTAAGGGTGCGTCCGTTTGGAGAGAAAATAGGGGGATGGAAAACGAAGAGAGGAAAATAAGCATTTTTCACTGTTCGTTTGGAGAGAAAAGAGAGGGAGGATGGAAAACCGGGAGGAAAATTTTCCTCCCGGGCCCACCAAAATTTTCCTCCCAAATTGGGAGGAAAATGGCAGGGATGAAAACTTGGGTTAGGGGCATTTACTAAAATGCCTCCATCCCACCAAATGTTGAATGTTTTTTTTTTTTTCAACGTTCAGTAACGTTGGATTTGTTGGATTTTTTTTTTTTTTTTTTTTTTTTCATTTGAACGTATTACTGAACGTTGATCTTTTTTTTTTTTTTTCAATGTTACTATTAACAAATGTATAATAATCAATTTATACTCTTCCACTTTTCCACCCCTCCAACTGGACACACAAGAGGGAAAACTAAATATTTTCCATCCTCCCACTTTTCTATCCTCTCACAATTTTCCATCCTCTTACTTTCCCACTCTTCCAACCGAACATACCCTAAGTGTTGTGTGTGAGAAAATATCAAGAAATTCAAGTGTGTGTACATTTGAGGATTATCTTAATGTGAAATAGAAGTCAAACAACTTAAAATAGAAAGAGTAATTTGCTAACTACAAATTAGTATTTTATTATATTTTTACAAATAATTGTCGTAAGCAATTCTTACTTATTTTTATTTGGTCTATCACTTACTTACTCACTGCTTACCACGTAAAGAGTCTGTATACCTGTCATTTTTGGTTAACAAATGTCCTATGCAAACCTATTCGTATTCTTGAAACTTTAAAGCACCGCCTAAAGCCATAATTAATTACTCACCCACATATATAATGTTCCTATGCAAAGTCCAAACTAAAAAAGCTACTAAAAGTCATCCATGGATTTGCAGAGAGGCTTACCTCTACTTTTCCAACAATACAAGGCACTGTTCAAGAAAAACTATCTCCTGGCAAAGCGAAACAAAAAGTCCACGTTGGTCCAACTCTTTGCGTCCTTCATATTCGTGTTCCTCCTGTTCTGCATTCAAAAAGGCAGCAAGCGTAGCTATGCCGAAGTCACTGATCCAAAGGCTGCTGTGTCGTTCCCAATCCCACCATGTGAACGCAAGGCTCACATCAGGAAACCCTGTTTCGACTTTGTGTGGAGTGGAAATGGAAGCGCCACCATTAACACCATTGTCACTGCCATCATGAACAATAATCCTGGCCGTCAGATTCCCTTAAACAAGGTATACATACAATATCAATGATTCAGTTTTGTTGTGTACTAATCCTACTTGTCCTTGGATTATGTGGGTGTTACTTTACATGTCAATATGTTACACTGCATTTTTTTTTTTTTTTTGAGTGATAGTAGGGTTATTACAATATTAATAGATTGAGCTTACAATTGACGTTACAAAATACCAAAAAATAATAATAATAATAATAATAATAAAAGTAAGAATAATAATAATAATAATAATTAAATCAAACATTCATAGAATAGTTGAAGTTCACCGATCACATCTGTTGCCGCGTTTGTTTTTGGAAAAAATTTGGTTGCAAACATGTTTAGGGCCTTATCTTCAACCTTTAACTGGGAGATGACATATATTCTGTTGTGTGCAATGCACATGACTCATTATGTGACTCATGTGAATCATTTAGAAGATCAAATTTTGTAAGGGAGCATTGTTTAAGATTTCAAGTTTTCTACATATCTAATACCGTCATTTCTAATGAAGATCCTAGAAAATGCTTCAAGAGAATCTAAGCCCTCTTGCCCTTTTATGAAAAAATTGAATATCCTTTTGGCATGACAATGATTCTCATGGCATGGCTCCCAATTACTAATAGGGGCTTTGCCATCTCTTGTGAAGCAACCATCTCTTGTAAACAAAGACCAATTTTCATAAGATTCATCACCGACTTTTACAATTGGACAGTGATTTGTCTTAAAACATTGTGTGTGTGTTCTTTGCATGAAAGTGTATCCAATAAGTGCATAAGCTAAAAAGCAAATGCAAGTATAAGGAAATAGAAAAGCAAAGAATAAAATTTGTGATGAGTGTGTGGTGTGTAGCAATGTGTGTGTAATATTCTAAGTATTAATAAAATTTCTCTTTTTATTGAGAACTTCTTTTTCGTATAATGCTTGAGTGTGGTGAGATTTCTTACAAAGTATTTCATAAGATATTTCTTCCTGAGTGTTAATTTATTCTGACAAAACTTCTGCAATGAGAAACATCAATAATAGGTACATCCTTTGCAAACTAATGGCCAGCCTCTGAAGGAATGCATGTGGATCAGTAGCACACATATGTAACTCTACGCTCAAAACAGATCTATGGCTAATTTTTTAGAGTGGGACATGGGAAATTTGTGTGTTTTCTTAGTTAGTTAGAAAACAAACTCAGCAATTTAGATAATAAAAGCCTTCGAAATTTAGGCCAAAAAGTAAGCTAATAAGCTCTTGCGGGCTTGGACCAAACGAGGCCTCTAAACAGTGCAATGTCTTTTTCTACTACAACTTATAACAGGGTCATCATACCATAATATCAAATTAAACTAAGATGTCTCTCAAAAAATACCTTCCCAAGATGTTTTCATTCAAAAAGAACCAAGGTTGATTGTTCAATTCCACAATTAAAAATCTATTGCTTTTTTATTTCCAACCAAAATATGGCAGGACTATAAAGATACATACTGCAAGCGCATATTTAGAACATCATGTACCATGAAACCACTGGTTCTGTAACTTGTTTATGCAGGTTAAAGCATTTAGAACACAGGATGACGTAGATGCATGGCTTTTAAGCAATCCTAGGCGGTGTCCAGGAGCTTTGCATTTTTTAGTGAGGAACAAGACTGTGATAAGCTATGGCGTTCAAACTAATTTAACTTCAATTACTAATCGAGAAGATCGCACATTTAAGTTTCAAATTCCACTTCAGTTGGCTGCAGAGCGTGAAATTGCTAGGTCTCTCATTGGAGGTCATAAACATTGCCTTCATATGTTTCTGCTCGATAGTTAATAGGTCCTTTATTTTATATGATTATCTTTATCTCTCTACTTCTTGAATTTCAGATCCGAACTTTAGCTGGATTGTTGGGCTTAAAGAATTTGCACACCCAAGAATGCAATTCTCCTCTTCTTTGGATGCAATGATACCTCCATTTTTCCTTGCAGCTGCCATGTTTGGTTTTGTGTTTCAAATGGGTTCATTGGTCACAGAGAAAGAGCTCAAACTTCGGCAGGTACTCACTATCTAATGTTTAAACTTATAAAGATGGAACTAGCTGGCATGCATGCTGGCCCTTGCAGGATTAGTACTGTGATGTGTCTCATTCCACTTTCTTGTCTTATTTTTTGGTTTCTCTGTACTTAATTATTTCCAACAGGCAATGACTATGATGGGTCTCTATGACTCTGCTTATTGGTTGTCATGGCTCACATGGGAGGGAATTCTTACAACTCTTTCATCACTTTTAACGGTTCTCTTTGGAATGCTGTTTCGATTTGATATTTTCTTGAAGAACAGCTTTGCAGTTGTCTTCCTTTTGTTCTTTCTTTTCCAAATCAATATGGTAAATTTCTTTCTTGCAACACTAGCTATACTATGATGAAATTTCAGAAAAATTTTGTGTTCAATTTTTCATTAAGGGGATTTGACTTAGAAATTTATTTCAAAGAAATAAGCAACAGAGACATATGTTGTTCCAAATAGAGCTACAATAAAGGAGAAATTCTATATGTAAGCTACAGTAGTTAAAATGCACATGTTCAATATATATAAGCTTTCATATGCACTTAAATCTTATTCTAAGACTTCTACTGAAAAAGAAAAATTGAACACTCCTCTGTAAAAGAAACTTAAGCAATTGAATCAATAAGAAGTTAAGCAGTCTTGAAAGTAATTATATTTGTCCTGGTTATTATTCCTTTATGTAATTGGTATGCATTCAATTTGTAATTGAAAATGTATTTTTTTTTTAATATATTATGCCTAATTTTTTTTTTTTTTCTGACTTATTATGATAGCTTAGTTTTGCATTCATGTTGTCGACCTTCATTCGCAAGTCATCTTCATCAACAACAGTGGGATTCGCTATATTTGTCATCGGCTTCATAACACAGGCAAGATTTTGATTCTCAATATTAAGAAGATGGGTCTTTCTTTTGACTGTAATAATAGTTTTTTTGTTTTTTTTTTTTTTTTTGGGTTTTGTCTCAGATGGTAACACAATTTGGATTCCCCTATAGTCAAGGCACTGCTATGAAAGCTAGAATTATGTGGTCATTTTTTCCACCAAATCTATTTGCCCAGGCTCTTCACTTGCTTTTAACTGCAACTTCAAACCCTAAAGGTGTTGCCATTAGCTGGAGTAAGCGGGCAGACTGTCCACCATCACCAGACGATTATCCACCAGACAATAATGACTGTGTAATGACAATTGTAAGTACACACTTCATAGCTGAAACTCTTAATATTGATTCACATCAGCTTAGTTTTCCTTTATTTTCTTTTCACTATTTACATTTTTGTTCTCATTCTCAAAGTAGAAGCTGAAGTTTCATAACAGTTGCAATGTCTTTTCTCATGTTCTTTTAGGATGGTGTTTATAAGTGGCTTGCATCTACATTTTTTATGTGGTTTATTTTGGCTGTCTACTTCGATAACATAATCCCAAATGCATCTGGTTTGAGGAAACCATTGTTCTACTTTTTAAATCCTCTGTATTGGATGGGAAAAGGTGGAAACAAGGCGAAAGGTAAATTCTTAAATCTTGATATATATATATGTGTGTGTGTGTGTGTGTGTGTGTGTGTGTTGCCATCTCTTCTCCTTGTTAGCTAGTATCAATGACAAGCACTTATTTTTCCTGTTTCTTTTTGCAGAGGGAAACATTTTCAATTGCATTTGTTCAGATCCATTGCTTGAGTCTGTTACTCCAGATGATGAAGATGTCCTCGAAGAGGAGAGCCATGTAAAACAACAAGCCAATGAGGGAATAGATGATCCAACGGCTGCAGTTCAGATACATGGCCTTGTAAAGACATATCCTAAGGCCATAAAAATTGGTTGCTGTCGATGCAGAGTGACTCCACCGTACCATGCTATTAAGGTAAGAATCTTTTGACATTTACTTTGTAGCATGCTTAGGAGGAGAAGAAGGATGTCAACTTCATCCCTCCACTATATTATAGTTTACACATGGTTATGAGGACTTATTATTTCATAGTTCCTATATTTAAAGATGTTTGGGAAATTTACCAAAACAATGTAATTAGTTTAGTGCACATTTTTTGACTTTCCTGTTTCTTCATTATTTTAAATTACTATATTGCATTATTACCTTGTTGGACGTAGCTTATCCAACATGGATGATTAGAATTTATCAAATTGGTTGATAGTTGGCAAATGCTAGTCATTTGGAAGAATCAAATTAAGTGGAGGTTCTGGTATTGTAGTAAAAAACGAGAAGCTCAAATAACAAGATTGATTGTTAAAACTATTACAGATTTAGAAAGATCTCCATAACAAATAGGAACAAAGAAACAAAAAAGAAAAATAGACACAAACACACAACAAGAAAACCAAGTTTTATGTGGTTAAACCTTGGGGACTGCACCTAAAACAAAGAGAAATTTTTGTTTACTGCATAGCAACCTCTAAGAGATTTCTCTTTAACTCAAACCAAAAATCTTAAGTCAAATACAAATCTCTTCATACCTTACAAAAGGGCTCTCTCACAAACTAATTCAAAGTCCCTGCCCATGTGGGAGGACCCCTAGACAATGTCACCAAACATTTTGTGGTACTGTCTATTTATATGACTACAATATCTCTTCCTTGGCAGACCAGGAACAGACTTTCTTTCCACACCAAGAAAATACAAACTAAGTCAAATTAGAAAGTTGAGACAATTTCCAACAACTATAATTGTGGTAGAACAAGCTGAGTATATACTTATTCATAAATGGATTTTCTGTTATGATAACCACTGCCTTTGTGCAATTTAACTTCAGGATTTGTGGGTAAACTTTACAAAGGATCAACTATTTTGTCTTCTTGGACCAAATGGAGCTGGAAAAACTACCATAATCAATTGTTTAACTGGAATTTCAACAGTGAATAGTGGAGATGGTAGGTTCTCTTCCTCTCTTTTTGGTCTCATGATTTACAATTTCTTTGGAATGAATTCAAGTGGAATGTAATCAAATTATACACTGCCTTATTAACAGCAACCATTTATGGAAATTCTGTTCGAAACTCTGTTGGCATGTCAAACATCCGAAAATTCATAGGAGTTTGTCCACAGGTGATATAGTCCCTCTTGTCTCTCAAGTTTTGTGCAAGTAGCTTGCAGAATTCTAGTCTATATAAGCAAAGATTTTTCCACCATATAGCAATGATATGTTCATTTGAGAATTAGAGACTAACACTTGCTTGGATCTTGCATCATCACTTAGTTTGATATTCTTTGGGACGCATTGTCTGGTCAAGAGCACCTCCGCCTCTTTGCAAATATCAAAGGCCTACCACCTAATTCCATTGAATTGGTAGATTCCTCCTTACCATTGATTAAGGACTCTGAATAGCTTTTCAATCCAAGAATAAGAATCTATTTGCAGTTTTCTTTGAAGATGTTCTAAATAGATGCTTATTCCCATTATTGATGAGCTCATTTTATAGAGAATCACTCTTTAAACTCTCTATTTCTTAAAGACAAAAGCTTCTGCTAAAATACAGATTGCTCAAAATTTGCTGGATAAGATGAGGCTCACTGAATCAGCCAATGGAAGAGCTGGTAGTTACAGTGGTGGAATGAAACGTCGCCTCAGCTTTGCAATAGCCCTTATTGGTGATCCAAAATTAGTCATTTTAGATGAACCGGTAAACAGATAAGAAATCATCCCTTTAGACATTGGTTTACTTTATATGTTTATGTGATGTAATTTGTGATCTGCAGACAACTGGCATGGATCCAATATCTAGAAGACATGTATGGGACATAATAGAGGATGCAAAGAAAGGGCGTGCAATTGTACTAACAACACACTCAATGGAAGAAGCTGACATCCTAAGTGACCGGATAGGAATCATGGCAAAGGGTAGGCTCCGGTGCATTGGAACCTCAATCAGGTTAAAGTCACGGTTTGGGAGTGGTTTTGTTGCCAATGTGAGCTTCTCCAGAAGCAATGATAGACAAGCTCCTCCCAATGAAGATACAGTCACTGAAACTCATCATGGGGCTGTAAAGCAGTTTTTTAAATATGTAAGTTGAATAAGTTCAATGATAAAAAAAAAAATTTTGACTCACAAATGGTTGGATTTTCTTATATTGGGAAAATTTGGACAGCATTTGAACATAGAGCCAAAAGTGGAGAATGAGGCCTTCCTAACTTTTGTCATTCCTCATGATAGAGAGAGCCTTTTAAGGGTAAGCATATTATGCTTTCTACTTTGTTATCTTCACCTCAAACTTTCTTGTCTTCTTGGTTTTCATTTTGAACTTAGATGAAACACCAATTACTGTATATGTGAGCTAATATAAGTGTTGGGTATACACGTGCAAGTAGAAGTCTCACATGGAGAAAAAATAAAGAAGTTAAGGAATTAATATAAGATAATTAGGTCTAACCTGTAGGCTTAAGATTTTATGTTAAATGGTGTCCTAATATCTTATATTAAGTCCTCAATTAAAGTCTCTAAGGTGTAGTCTCCCTAAAAAGTGGTATTAGAGCTAATGGTGATGTGCGCAAGGTGGCAGGTTATCCTTTTTGTAGATAGAGCAAGTATGGGTCCCTTTAGCAAATAGAGCAGTTATGGATCACTGTCACCGTTGGAGTGGGGACATGGTGTGTACTTGGAGCCCACACAAGTGGACATGGACATGGACATATGGGGTTCCCATTGATGAACTTGCGGGGATAAGATGTGGTTCCCATAAATGACACATGGTGATGGGGAAAAAAACCTTAGGTAGAAAGAAGATAGTAGGATTTGTTCTCGGCCCATAGAGAGATGTTGAAACCCACAAGGAGGCAATGAATTCACAAGTGAGGAGAAGATTGTTGAGTAGACATGTATGAGTGGAAATCCAACACGAGGAAAAGGTAAATAAGTAAAGGTGTTAATATAACTTAATTGGGGCATACTCCCTATATCTTAAGGCCTTTTTTAGAGTCTCCCCAAGATGCTCTCACCAACTGGTCTCAATTTAAAACTTAGTGGAATATCTCTGTAGCTTCCATCATTGCCTACAACCTAAACCATATAGGTTAGGGCTTTATGATCCTTTCCCTCTTGTATTAGCTAGACACAGTTGCACACTTCCGCAATTCACATAAAGCATTCTTTGGGTTATCCCGAAATTGAAGGGGAGAAAATGATTTACAAGAAAGAGTATATAAGCCAATATTCAATTCAGAACATGCTTCTAAAAAGATCAGATGCTATATTTACAGCACCCAAAAAAAAGACTTTTACTAAAACAACTTTTATTCTAAAATCCATTTAGAGCTTTCCTTGATATTGGTTTTGGGGAATGATACTGTCACAATTTCAGCATTTATGTTTCTTATTTTTTTTAATTGACATTTGAACAGAATTTTTTCAATGAGCTCGAAGAAAGAAAGAAAGAATTTGGAATAGCTGACATCCAAATCAGTCTTACAACTCTTAATGAAGTTTTCTTAAACATAGCAAAGAAGGCAGAGTTAGAGAGTGCTGCTGCTGAGGGAAGGTTAACAACTTTGACTTTAACATCCGGAGTCTCATTTCAGGTACACAATTTATTTTATGTTACTATATTGTTTATAGAAAGCTACTGTTTAGTGCTTGCGTATAGTTTTGATTTATTTTATCTTTTCATTATAATTATCAGATACCTATAGGATCTCAATTAGTGAGGATTCCAGACAGTGAGTCTACAGAACATCCTACAGGTCTTATGGTAGAGGTATACTGGGACCAAGATGATGCTGGTAACCTCCGCATTTCTGGCCACTCAACTGAGATGCCAATACCTCCTGATGCTCAAGCAATAGTTTCTTCATCAAATTCTAACAGAAACTCAAGCCAGAGAGGACTAGTTCAAGCTACTGTGATTGATCCTTCCTTCCTAAATAAACATGATTAAACCCATAAAACTAGTAATATAAATTATAAATGATAAATGTACTTATAATATGTATACTAACTTTCAATCGTCACAAGTATACAACCATTTGGTAGCATGTGATTGGTTAAAATAAGTCTCTGACTAGGTTATCAAACTGAGAGCCTAGCTAGCCACAAAATATGTAGTCGCAACTTGCTAGTATGACCAAGTGACGCAGGGCTAAGATGATAGGGCTCCCGTGTGATAAATGATTTACTATTTTGTGTAACAGTTGCATGCAATATCTCTCTTACATGAGGGTGGACTCCACCCATTTGGGAGAGACGTTGCATGAAACGGTTATACATAATACCATCTCGTGTTAATGGCAACCAATAAAAAATAAATGGGGCCTATTAACCCCTTTTGAGTCAATGGAGAAACTCATGTCCCTCGACTTAGCTCTTATCCTTTTCTTTTGTTAGTTCTCTTCCCATGCAAGAGGAAGATGTTCTGCTTACCATAACTTTGCACAAATGTATGGAGTCACTGCTACTCTACTAAGAGAAAATAAGAAAATGACACCAATTCCAAATATTTAACTTAATTGAATGATTATATGTGTTATGTAAACACAAGTTCTTGTTTCTGTGTAAAATATATAGAAGATGTCAGAAGTTGTTGTTCAGTATGCTGTACAAAGAAGTTCGCCTGAAGTTTGCCAGGCAGTTAGGTCAACCAAGATCATTAATATGGACTTCTGGAGGAGTTCATCTGACCTTGACCTGACAGTTGGGTCAACTGAACTTTAAGGAAAGTCACCGACCTAAGTTACCTTTGTTAATTTGGAATTGTTTGCATAACCAAGGACTACTTATAATTTGACTACTTAACAACTTGGCTTAATATTGGTTAATCCACATAGTAGGGGTATAAACAAACTTTCAATCTTTCTGTTTACAACTTCGAAATGCCACTTTGATTGCAGGGAGAACCCTTTGCAATGAAAGTACAAGAAACATAAGTGCAAACAAACAAAACAAAGAGGTGAACGGCAGAGAATATGCTTAATTGCCATAATAACAACTACATTTAAACCATAAGGGATAGTAATGGTTTGAAAACAAGATTGGTTCAAAGTAAATTGCAAGAATCATTGAATGTATCTAACAGTCATGTCAGGGCGTTGGATTGACGGGCCTCACGTGAAACCTTGATGAAAACATCCTCCATATTGGTGTCAGCCAAACCCCATGCAAAAATACTGAACTTTCTCTTTGCAGTCTCAACTGCTTGGAATACATCCGCAATTCTAATCTCACTTTTAGGTATCTCAAACTTCTGGGTTCCAGATAATTGGTATACCTTGCTGGCACTTGGTGCAAGATGTTGCACCATGTTCTCCACTTCTTCTTCATGATCTGAAGATGTTGTAATTGTAAACACATAAGACCCTCCATATCTAGCCTTCAGCTGTCAAACACCGTATGAATCCCAATTATGAAGTGTTGTGAAGAATTAACTTATTCAATTGCATTTTTATAGGAGAATTCTTTTTAAGAAAAGAAAAGAAAAAAGAAGACAATTAAATAGCTTTAGGCTAGTGGGATGTTAGTGCCCTTGAACTGTGACAAAGATGGTTCACACCATAGCAAGATACTCAAAGTCAAGATGATACAGGAAAGAGCAAGCTAAATTGCATCGGAGCTCCAAAAGTCTCAGGAATGAATTTGAATGGGGGAAATGATGAGGCTGTTAACAAGCCTAAACAGTAAAGAATTTTGTCATCTAAGAATAGACTTAGGATCAAATCCTGCCTAGAAAATAGGGATTAAGAGATGGGAGATGGCCACCTCCCATGAATAGTGTTGACTGCTGAGTGCCCCAGGGGAGGTAAATGCAACATGTTGGTGTTGTAAAAACATCAAGCTTGATACAGGAATTTTGTGTCTTATAGTAATTTGAGTGTTGGTGCTGATATTCAACATATTCATGAAAGAATAAATATAGGTGATAATGGGTATTGAGTACTTCAATACAAATCAAACTAATTGAGGATTTTTACTCAGTAGTGTATATGCAGTTAGCTTGCATGCTTTCCAATGCTTCTCAGTTGCTAAAGCTATCATGCATTCTTTCGTTCTTATCATATGTCATCTTCCTATCTAATATAGAAGTTAGATAACTAAAGATTAACAACTGGAAAATCCATCAAGGACCATTAACTCAATAATTTTAAATCCCTATGAATAAGTTATATTATCAAGGTACCTCTTTTGGGTTTCCTATGCACTGCAAGCTACCGTCAACAAAGAATCCTAATCGATCACAAAGGAACTCTGCCTCTTCCATTGAATGAGCTGAAACCATGTATACAAGCTTCATCAGTGTAAGTATGAGGGAAAATAACAAAGCAAAGGACCATATAGTAGGGCAAGGAGGAAAATAGGTTTTTTATTTTTATTTTAATTATCATCTACAAGCCTATAAAACTGCAGTTCCATTGTATATATGATCCAACATCAGCAATAATTGGTTTGTATTATTTGTGGGAGAGAGAGAGAGAGAACTTGTTAAAATAATTGCCCGATCTTGCTTTGCATTCTTCACAACATTCCATAAGTTATTCTTTGAAGCTGGATCTAATCCAGTACTTGGTTCATCCATGTAGACAACCTTGCAGAATTCCAAGGATTACATCATAAATAGCATAAGATAATATCCAAAAAGGTATTAAGCAACACAGTAAATTGAAACAGAAATTAAAACATACGCTGGGATCCCCAATTAATGAAATGGCTACACTTAGCCTCCTCTTCATGCCACCACTATATTTTCCAGTTAGTTTGTCGGCAACTCCACCATGAAGTAGGTTGAGACTCTTAAGAGATTCTTCTACTGCCTGAAG
Source organism: Castanopsis chinensis (assembly GCA_032878915.1). Taxonomy (NCBI): domain Eukaryota; kingdom Viridiplantae; phylum Streptophyta; class Magnoliopsida; order Fagales; family Fagaceae; genus Castanopsis; species Castanopsis chinensis. The sequence goes on from JAVQMG010000114.1 coordinate 7,927,637, forward strand.
ATAGAGCAAAGGACTAGACAACTGAACTCAAAACATGTCATGCTGAAGGTGATCAGCAAATTAAAGCATTGTAGCAGCTTTATCACAATATTCTCTCTCACAGACACAAAACTATGCTATCCATATACTGGACCCGGATATATACACAGTGCACAAAATTACCTTCGTTTGATGTCATGGTTGTCAGACACTAACAAATTAATACTTGGCATAGCACCAATAGCATCCCCCATCTTTCCTTTCCATCTTTTGAATAATTCTAATATTCACATTCTAAAGTTATAGCTTAACTAGTGCAATTATCATATATCAAGTCACTTTTCCTACCTTGAGAATTTATAAGCAACAATAGTCAGTCAAAATATATGGGGCCACACTCAAATTCCAATATGCCCTCCCACAAGGATCTGTGGGTCTCAAATACAAATGAACCTTCATTCAACAAAACTGAGAGTGAAAGCAACATTGACTTACTTGTGTTAATGCATAACCTTTAAGGTTCTTAAGTCTCCCATAAAATAGTAAATGCTCCCTCCCTGTTAGTGTTTCCCAAAGCAAGCTGTTGTCCAAGGAAAAAAAATATATATAAGAAAATAAACAAGCTTACAATTTCAAAGCAAAGGAAGTAGAATGGAAGAAAAAAAAAAAAAAAAAAAAGGACTTACTCATGCTGTGGGCATACACCCATGTTGGTGTATATTTCATTCATATGAGTCCGTATATCAAGACCTTGAACAAATGCAGTGCCAGTGGTTGGCTTTGTAAGTCCAATCATCTGTCAACCAATATGTGTTAACTCCTAAATATTGCATAAAGTACAAAAAATGATTTAAGAAAGTAAAAAAATGATTTAATTTCCCTAACAGAAGTGATTAAAATCCAAAGAGTGTCCAATCACAGTTTAATTAAAGTTTATTGCTACTTCTTGGTTAGTCAAGTTAAACTATATATCTTTCATCTATCCACAACATTAAATAATTTCAGGTTAGGATGCAATAAAGTTAAATGCTTTAAATTAAGCACCATTGAAAGCATTTTCTATTTGCTCTGACCATCAGCAAAACACGTATGCAAATTCCCAAAAGTTTATTTCATTTGAAGAGACAAAGAACCTATATACTGACCATATTGATAAAAGAGGTTTTGCCTGCACCATTGGGACCAAGCATACCAAAACATTCTCCTCTAGGCACAGCAAGATATAGTCCTTGCACCGCGAGTTTTTCAGGGTTTCCATCACTTTCTGGGTATATCTTTTGCAAGTTATCACAAACAATGGCATGGCTTGTGCTTGATTCATGTAGCAATTGGTCAACCTTCTCCCTCTGCAAATAGATAAATTTTGAATTATCATTTGTGTATAAAAGAGTTATGTCACTTCATTGAGTAAGATGGATTTCAAAACAATTTGAGGGACTGTATAAAATACACTTCCCATAACTTCTATACTGCAACAATCATCTGCATCACACAGTTTGAACCGCATAGTTTGAACTGGGGAAGCATGGGTGTAGGGGAAGGAAAAAAATGAAGAGAACAAAATTCTGATTGAGGCATAGAAAAAAAGAAAAAGAAATGTAATCATGAGGTTGAATTGACAAACAACCTGGAATTTTTTAATATTTCAACATAATATCTAAAACAATTTATACAAGACCTTGCAGGTAAAGCACAGGATCAGAAAAAATTATATTCCATTTATATGGGCTTTATGTATGTGTACCGAGTGCTACTAAAGCTTCTTCAAAACTCTCTACTGGTGGTGGTGGGTGAGAAATTAAGTATATGAAGTAGGATATAGAGAAAGTTACCTCTTGGTTAACATCAGCCTTATCCATCTGAACATTAAATGTGGAGTCCTTACTTTGTAAACTAGGCTTCCAAAAAGATAACAAAAGCTTCTTTTGAGAATTTTGAGATTTTCTTCTTCTAACCCCACTTCCTGGTAACACAACTCTATCTATACCATATGCAACAAAAAGCACCACGAACCAATCGACAAACATAATAATCAAGACCTCCTTCATCCCATTTTCACTATCGTTCAAATCTTCCCACCTCATCCCACCGTCCAATTGAGCATATTGTGCAAACTCATATAACCCACGGTATAAAGAAAATCCCGGATATAGCTCCATTACCATAACCCACATTTCTGCAACAAAGAATTAGCCTCAGAATTATTAGAATTTGTGGAAAATATTCATACAAGGGTTGAAACAATGTGAAAAACACTAAAAGGGAAAATATATAATTTACCCAATGATTGAGTGTGATACATGAACCAACACATGATTCAGTCAAACAAAAAATTCAACCTAAAAAAATGTCCACAGTCCTCCACTCTCTTGAACATGGATGATCAAACAACTAATGCAACTTCTAATGGTAGTATCAAGCAAAGGTTCCATCTCACCTCCACCATTAGCTAGAAATCCATATAAACGACTAAATTAAAGCATCAAATATTTACGGTTTTGCAATAGGATTCAGTCCTTAAGAGTAAAATTTTTTTTTCTTAGAAGCACTTAATCTAGTTTAATGTGTAAGCCACTCCACTTCACCCCTATTTATGAGAAAAGAAAGTAGCATTACTCTTGCCCCAATTCAGTTTTGCCTAGCATAGGGTTTTGATCATCCATTGGAAATCTACCCCATTCATACAATTTTATTTACAAAATTTTTCTTTACTACCCCATGCAAATCAGAATATTTTTAGTATAAAAATTTTCATCAGTTCAATCAAACATAAATAGGAGCCTAGGGTTTTCGCTTTCCATGCTCTTGTATAACCTATATAAATATCAATGCACAAGCAGCCTGGATGTAAAATAATTCTTTTGAGAGATTATTATTTTCTGTGACAACAAAGACTGCCACTAACGTACATCTTTGTATCTCTAGTATCAACCATTGGGAGTGGTTTTTGGATATCAACAAAAGAGGGAAAATCTGCAAGAAAATTCCTAGATATCAAGCTTATTCTGTGTAAGATTGATTATCTCCTCTGCAAGGCCGTCAATTGAAACATGAGCTATCATTAAATATAACATCTTGTTGAAGCCAAAAAAATGAAAGGTATATCTGTGAAGCCCTATGAATGAGATAATAGATACTCCTTTTTCACAATTTTTGCCACTTACTTGGAAAATAGTTACTTTCAACAAAAGACATGAAAAGGAAACTTGCTAAAAATCCTGTTCCAAAGACGCATATGTATGCAACCACTGCAAGCATCAAATTTCAAACATGACCATGTATTAGTTAGTTAATCTTTTAATTGGATATAGGGCTTTTACCCAACAATGTAGTAAACCTCAAACCTGTAGCAGTCTTAACACTTGAAAAAAATGCAGCTCCTAGAAAGGCCAATGAAATTTGCAAGTTTATATATATGAAATAAAACACAAATTGAATGCTGAAGTCATTCAATCCAAAGAATTTTAAGCCTGAAATGAAAACAACTTGCATTTTAGCAACATACTAGCAAATTAAAGAGGAATTTTTTTTTAACTGCCTAGCATTCTTACCTAGAAGTGCACCAGATGCTACAAAAACCAACATGTAGATCGAAGATACAAAAAGAAAGTAAAGGTAGGAAATCATCCAATAAGGCCCATCTCCAAGCCCATGCATTTTCATCATGATTCTTAGTTTCTGTTGTTTCTCATAAACTAATGATTTCAAAGCAACCTACATTATTGGAAAAAATGTTAAAAATATTTGTAACCATAGTGTCAAGGTAAAAATCTATAGCCAAAAAGAAAAATAAAACAGATGTTAGATTCAATCATTGACCTCTGCTCTCAAGAAACGTAAGACATTGTCACATAGTCCTCCAAGAGAAGGTTAATACATACCACTTAAGGCCTGATCCTAGGATTACAAGCAAATGTCATTGTAACACATTGATAATCATAGATGTAAAGTTTGAATGATTTAAAATAGAAGAAATATGCATCTCTTCTCACATAAAATAGTAGATCTCACTACTTGACTTCATCATGTACAGTATCTTTTCATAAAGGTGTCATTCTCAAGTGCCAATCATGTGCACTCAAAATGATCAATTTTTCAGCATCACCTCAGACACCTCCAACTAGTAGAATAATTCTGAATCCATTTGTTTGCACTTTCTACACATACATCTTTTTTCTTTTCATTGGTGCACATAGAGCTTTACATAGTTAGAGTGGACATCAATATCATGTATTGTTGGTCATTTCCAAAACTAGAATATTACAGTATAAGGAGTCAACTAAAGTCTAAAAGCATCACCAAGTAGATCTTTATAGAATTCCTAAGCATGAACTTATGAAGAGAATTATGACTAAATAAGGAGGAAAAAAAGGAAAAAGAAACACCTAGCTATTCATGGCTTCTGCATATATAGAGAAAAAAAAAATTATGATAAACTAATGACAGGGCTTTCTTTTTCTTTTCCATTTTTTTCCGTGTCTCTAAATTGTAATAGGGTGGCGCAAATTCTAACAACATTTGTAAGAACATGCAAACCATATGGACAAGTCAAACAGTGCTAATGCAAGTAACAACAGGTCACATACAGGGAATAACTGTAGAACAACCCATGTGAAGAAGAGAGGACCAACAAGAGAAGCGATATCCAAGTTGGGAAAGACTGTTCGTTGTTGCATGTCTTTGACAAATTCAAATAACATTTGTGTACCAGGCCCTTGCAGAAAATGAAGGTACGCATTGGATGCCTATCAAAATAAAAAATATTGCAACATTTCAGCATATACAATAGTTTGTCATTTGATGCAAACATTAAGATAAATATTAAATACTTAAAAACCTCTGAGGGAAGAGTCCAGTTCAAAGAAAAAAATAAACCATATGAAGGACATAAACAAATGTTAATGTACCTTATTTCTTAAGGAAGCCTTGTTTCTATAGGGAGTGAAATTGTTTCCAAAAGTGAATTATGAATAGTAGAATTCCAAATCAAATAAATTGAACAATAAAGATAATAGCATATTATGTCATTTTGGCAGTTAACTCATTGGGTGTAATGTCCCTAATATGACATGACCAAGCAAACCTCTAAAAGAAGCTGATTAAGTCAATCAAATGCTTCAATGGAAATGGTAATTTTTCATTTTTAACAAATATTAACAGGACATGCCTCTCTTGATGTAGACAAGTAGATATTAGATATTATTTAGTGATGTAAATTTCTTGGTAGCCACCCCCACCGGGATGGGCTTGGACGGATTTGGAAATGATGTTAATTGTGAGTTTGTGACCAAGTCAGCTTTGAAACATGGTAGAATTTATGAACTTTAGATACCCCTGGCCTGCCCTGCTTCACTTATACCCCAATCTAATATTTTGGCATATATATGTGTGTGTGCGTGCATGCGTGTGTGTAAGGCTAAATACATGAATTGGTCATAGTAAGATTTGGAGAAGGGTAGAATTTATAAACCAATTCTATCAAATATTAGTTACATGTTAGTTGAACTATTCATGAAGGAATGTTGGAATTATGAAACCAACAAGGGAAATTTTTTTTTTTTTTTTTTTTGACTTTGGAATTGATGCCACTACAAAACTCAAATTAGTAGTACCAGTCTAGCACTTTTTTCCTATCACTCTTCAAATGAAAGAAAAAAATGTCTAACACTGCTACCCACAAATTCTGTAGTTCAGATTGGGATGATGAATCCAATGTGATCTTTGCTCAATAAACCAGATACAAGCCTAATGGTGATAAACAAGATTAGTGATCAAGTAACCCCCTCCTTTCATTGGGAAAATTTCTAAAAAGTAGGAGTTTAGGTCATTTTTGTAGCATGAAAGAGTTCATTTTTGGGATTCAAAAAGGGACAAACAATAAGCTTACTTGCCCTGATATAGAATTTTCGGATCTAAAACCAAATGAATTAAAACAATGGCTGTGGATTACTAAATTTCTAGCTTGAAATAAATCAAACAGTAAAAATGTTTCACAAATATGGATTTGTATTGATGAATATGTGGTACAGTTCTCTAAAATTACAAAAGAGTGATCCTTTGATTCGATCTCCTTGAAAGACTTGTTAATAGGAATTGTAATAATGTGATTATGACTTGAACACCAAATATTCTTCAATTTGGCTAAAGGATGGATTAAAGACCCTTGACACAAAATTACAATGAATCTTTGGCTATGAGTTTGTTAGAAATTCTTTGTTCTTCATATTCTTCGTATGTTCTTTGTGTTCTTCGTCTTCGAAGGTTTTGTGGTGAAAGTTCTTCGGGACTTTTAAGGCTTGAATCTGTAGAGCTTCACTAATTTACGGTTTCTTGAAGTTTCTAGAGGCTTTTGAGCTTGATTCCAGCAAACTTTAAGATCTAGGAAGGTAGTTTGGAAGGTTGAAGTTCTTAAAGAATTTGAGACTTGATTCCTGCAGAGATTCTATACTTCTGAGTGCTTCTGAATCTTCTTTAATGCTGCTTGTGCTCTGAATGTCTTAGTGTGTAGAAACGCCTTAGGAAAGCTTCTATTTAAAGGAGTTTGGGGGTGGGTAAGCGACACGTGACAAAGTTTGATTGGTGACATGTGTTACAGTTTGATTGGAGGAGCTTTAAGACTTTTTGTCCAAAACATTTGACATCTTTTGATTGGCCGAAATGTTTTAATTTTTAAGGTGACACATGTCAGCACCCGATTGGACTATCTATGTCATTGCTTACACGCTGCGTTGCTTATGTCATTGCTTACATGCGCTGATATGTGATTGATCTTTTGTATGCTTTTTATGTCTCTATTTCAATGACACTTGAAATATTTCTATTGGTTTCTGAATAGTAATAACAAAACCTGGTAGCAATACATGGCTCTTTGTAATTGACCATACTTTGTGGACTTGGTAGTAAGATGTGTCAACTTGTGATAGGTCAGAAATTTTCCCTCTCTACAATGGCCATACACTATTATTGGGCCAAGCCTTTTGATAACTAGTCTTCTATGGAAGTATTGCTTTTCCATGTTTATAATTTTAGAAATCTATTGTTATATGATACTAAATGGTAGTTAAATTAGTAAGCTTTGCTTATAGGAGAGGAAGGGGAAAGGATTGAGAAAGGAAGAACCAAAGAAGGAGAGTAAATAGAGGGTGGATGGTTCCAAGATTTTCTTGATATGGAGAGAGAGAGAGAGAGAGAGAGAGAGAAGGGGAGGTTTTAACCCAGGTTCATATTTCTTCATAATCTAATAACAATCTTAATCACATGCAAGAATTCAAAATTAAAATGGAACTAGGCAGAGCCCAAAAAACAAAAGACTAACAAATACTAGCATGAAAAAAGAAATCAAGAAGCAATCAAGTTTCAAGTTTCATATACTTACCAGATTCACTGAGCGTGGAATTCGAAGCAATACATTTTCACCTGTCTGACCATACGTTGAATTGTACCAGATGCTCACGTTAAAATTGTTCTTGTTCGAGTTTAGAAAATCATAGGCTGTGAAAATATCATACCTTAAGTATTTTCTACTTATTTACTTTTCTTTTCTTTTCTTTTTTTTTATAATTGAACTTTAAGCCCACCCTCGGTAGTTCTAAAGTCACACAAAACAATTAATATAAGGATTAACTGGACTAACCTGCAATTATCTCATTAATCTTTCCATGTAGATTCCCTTTATAATAACCCTTATATAACTCATCATTTACCAAAGTAGAATCATTGCGCCACAGAACCAAACCTTTGACACATACTGTTGGATCTAGGAAAAAGAAATTAACAATTAGTATGTTTTATGCAAATAACTTTCTGTCTCCATGGGGGGTGTGTGTGTGCCTGATAGAGAGAGTGAGAGAGAGTATGAGTCACATTCTTGTTTGCTTGTCATTATTCTTGAAAAGCTAGCATGTTCTTTTGTGTCAAATTCATAAGCAAAGCTACTTGCAAAGAACATGTGCACAAGGTGTAGTTTGACATTACAGGTAAAGATAAGTTGTTTTCACAAACCATATACATAGGATATGTACAGAAAGCATTCTTGCGTCCATGCAACATAGATATGAAAATTTTTGAGCAATGAGGATAAAAGGAGAAGAAACCTCACCCACTTCAGGATCAACAACGTTAGTTAAAAACTTGTTTGTGCATTGACGTTGGACAAGATAGATTATATCATCTAGAAATTTTAAAGGAATTAAATTTTGAGGAGGCATTGATGATGATCCCTGTGACAATTACAAAAGTCACATTAGCAGCAAAAAGCTAGCAAGAGATTGAGAAGCAAAATAAACAATATACTAGTGATGATGGACATGAAACTAAGGTATAAAAAAAGAGAAAGAGGGAAAAATAAATAAATTAATAAATGGAGGAAAGACAACTTACCAGAACATTGGCAGCTACACTAGCCAGGTCATTGTAACTAGCCATAATTTGAGAGGTATTCAAAGAGCTTGTAATCATAGTCCCAACCAAAACTATCAAAACATTCAGAGTAAGTTCAACCAAATCAATTAGAAAAAACTATTTCCATAATCCAATCAAGTGAAGCAATCAGCTATTTAAGTTAATTGAAACACATGTACACACACACACACACAAGAGGCAGACAGAAGGGTATACTTTCTCCAAGAGAATGATTATTCCCTGTGAGAAGAATAGTTGCAGGACAAGAACCATTCCTCCTGCATGACTCATCTGGCAAGTCATTAAATGGGAAAAAATCAGTTCTGACTGCACGATAGGGAGATCTTGGCACTTGTAACAGTGGAGGTGTTACTGGAATCTCAGAAGTGGGACAATTGGGATTGATTTTTGGGTCACATTTTTTGGCATGTTTTATGACATTATCATAAACATGTTGGAAGACAACAATTAGTATACAGAGCAAAGCAGGATAGCAAACGAGCAAAATATTTGTCCTCATATTTCGTTTCTGCAAAAAAAAAAAAAAAAAAAAAAAGATAATATTAGCTGAGCAACAACAAAATTAACCAAAAATAAATAAAAATTTGCCTTTGATGTTTTGAAGATATAGATCGATAATTGCCTTTGATAATTTATTTGTTTCATTAGAAACACATTAGCTTTATACAACACTACCCATCAACTATTGAAAACTTTGTCATATGATTCCATAATTGAGAGCCAGCCATATAAAAAATTAATCCGTATCAATGGCTATTACTGAATTAAAAGACTGATTAAAAAAAAATTCAATATATCCCACCAAAATAAACCAATGATCAACAAATAAAGAAAAAAACCATAAAATTTACAAAATGACAAAGAACAATTAGAAAATAAATAATGAAAACATTTAAAAGGACGTTTGGACAATCTATGATATTTGAATTGCCTCATTTTGTTTACAAGTTATCATTTTTACATGGATAGTAGCCTGGTAATAGGAACCAGAATTGTTGGCTTTTCATGATAATATTAAAAATAACAAGTTACCATGAATTTGATAAGGTAAATATTTTCAATGGTGTCGTTTAACATAATAGATCATAAGTTCTAAATTCTATTTCTACCAAAGTACCAATGCATGCAGACACTCAACGTACAATTCTATATAGGAGCAACTTTGTTGAGAGAGAGAGAGAGGGAGAGAGGACCTGAAAAGTTAAGTTCTTTCTGAGCAGAGCATTGGCTTGAGTCCAGAAGCTTGCAGGACCATGTGATGGACCAGCCATTATCAAAGCACCCAGAAGCCTAAATCTTATTGAAGCCTTTATGTTGGTTACTGAGCTGCAGAATTGTCTTGGTGTCTTTCTTTTTTGTTCTCTATTCCTCAATCAATCCAATATGAAAGGCTCAGTTTCTCTGTTCAATGAATTTTTTCTTCCTTAGACAAAGAAACAGTGAGTCTCTCCCATTTGATATAATTGCTTTGTCTTTTGTATCTGCGCTGGTTTAATGCACCAATATTTGCGTTTCCCACCCTTCACTACCTTTTTCTTTTTCCTTTTTTATATAATTGTATTACTTGGGAAAGTTTAAAATGTGAGTTAAGCTACAAAATTTCTTGACAGCCAGTTACTACATTAAAATGCTTAGTTACTGAAAAGTCAAGTCACATAAATGTAGTATTTATATTTTGGACATTTTCTTTTTCTTATTAACTAAGAAAGAAGAGAGTAGAAAAATGTAATTATGACATGACATTAAAGACACTGCCAATTATATAAGTAACCTTTTTAGATACTTTGCACTTGAAAGAAATTATAGTAAAATAATAATGGTATGAGTTACGGTGCACATTTTGTGGTAAAAATAATATATTTGTTAATAGTTTATTGAATTCCACATGGAAATTCATTCAAATTATGGATTTCGATAAAGATCCATTACCCAATACACTTTATTGAAAATTAGATTAGAACAAAAAAGTACATGTAAGACAAACTTATTAAAAAAGGCAACCATTATATAAAAGTATAAAACCCAAAATACCCTTCTATCCACGATAGAAAGTAATAGCCTTTTTTTAATTAACTTAGAAGTCCATGTTAAATTTATCACTATCCCAAATCAAAGATGCAATAGACTCCACAACCATCTCAAATCAAAGATGAACTTGACTCCCAAATTTGATACACACTTGGCTCCATTCAGAGAGAGAGAGAGAGAGAGACTTAAGTGGGTTAAGGGGCATTTATAACAAATAGTAATTGTGTAAACTTTAATGTAAATTTTTATTAATGAAAAGAATAGAATGCAATTAATTTTCTTTGAAAAGGGAATACAATGAATAGAGTTGGTGACATAAGAGCATTTAATTCTCTACCTAAAATTATGTGTTTTCTTGATATTTGTGCCCAATTTAATTTTATTTTGTAATGTATAAAATTATCATTTAATGGTATATTAAATATATCTTATGTATCTTTACCAATTTTTTTAAAAAAATAATCTTATAAAACATCATTTCCACAACAAATGTAAGTCTCATACATGTGGCTCTCTCACTATTATAAGAGAGATGTCTCATGAGATACATTTTCTTACTCACTCACCAGCTGCATCTCTTAGTAAAATTTTACTCAAATCTCTTAATAATTTTGAAATAACTCGTTCAAGTTCTCTCAGGAAAAAAAAAACTCGTTCATGTGGCACATTTTGATTGGTGCACATCATTTTCAATGATATCACTTTTTATTGTATCTAGGGCTGGTTTTTTTTTTTTTTTTTTAAGAATCATAATCCACAATTTTATTAGTTATATTTTTTTAATAAATATAATTCGAAAATAACAATGGAGAAATGGAGTAATGCCATATATAATTAATTACTCACCCCATATATGTAACGTCCCTACGCAGAGTCCAAAACCCAAAACCAGTTTGGAAGAAAGCAAAATTGTGTTAAGGGAAACTTGAAAGCAGCACCCAAAAGGCATGGTGGTTTTGCAAAGTGGGTTACCTCTATTTTGCCAACAGTTCAGAGCACTGCTAAGGAAAAACATTATCCTCGCAAAGCGAAATAAAAGGTCTACGTTGATCCAACTCTTTGCGTCCTTCATATTCGTGTTCCTCTTGTTTAGCATTGAGAAAGGCAACAAACTGAGCTATGGCAAAGTCACTGATCCAAAGGTGGTGGCCTCGTTCCCAATCCCTCCATGTGAGCACAAGGCTCACATCAAGAAACCGTGCTTCGACTTTGTGTGGAGTGGGAATGGAAGCTCCACCATTAACACCATTGTCACTGCCATCATGAACAATAATCCTGGTCGTCAGATTCCCTTCAAGAAGGTACTACATACGTATATATGTTTGTGTGATCATGTGTACCAATACTACGTATATTTATGTGGTTATTATTATTATTATTATTATTATTATTATTATTATTATTATTATTATATATGAAGTGTTGTGTCAGTCTTTTAGGACACTATTCCACTCTGTCACTCTGAGTCACCTTAAAAATCTCATGGATTGATAATGTGGTTGATTGAACTTGAGACTTTTGGATTTACGGCATGTCTTTCAAGTCTATTAAGCCTACCATCCTGGCGTCCTAAAAGGATTATATGGGTGTTACTTTACATGTTGTAATTTTTTATTTATTTGTTTTTAATTATGGTACTAAATCTCGTAAAGTCAAACAAATGGATCATTTTGATGCTACCAATTATTGTACTGCAATGTTATGGTTTCTTGATACGTGGGAATTTGGTGTTTCTTGAAAATTTGCACTCTGTTTTATTGATGAGGTAATGAAAGAAAAAAAGCAAAGAAAGAAGATAGAATACAGTAAGCCCCTTCAAAAATTCATATTCTTTTTTTTTTTTTCCTTTTTCGAGAAAAAAGATTGAAATTTTTATATTCCAAATATTAACTATTCATAATACTGCCTTTTTAAAAAAAAAAAGAAATTCGTTTTATGCGTATTTTTTAAGTAATATTTCGTATTCCAGCGCGATAAATTTGGTTTATAATGAAAATTATCAAAATATTGTATATAGGAAATAGTATATACACTTATGTGTGATTGTTTTGCTAAATAAAAAGCACAAAGGGAGTAGGCGACCAGCCATAGCTACCTAGGTGAAAATTCAAATTCCAGATCTATACCACACAAAACCCCTAATCACAAGGCCACACTCCTAAGTGGTGGGTCAGGTGATGATGATGTGGTATCACTCAAGTAATTTACATAAGAAAAATGCTAAAACTACCATTAATTTTACTGTTAAAAAATTAAAAAGTTTGGTAATTGATGTGGCAAACTGGCAAAGGATATAATTGGTATTACATCAATAATATAATAAAGAAAATTTTGAACAATTTTGTTTTGTATTTAGAAGTTAACACATCAATTTGTAAGATTTAGTAAAATTTGTAGTAGATATAGCATCAATCGTTCCTCATCGAAACATGTTAATTTAATCAAAATTATAAAGAGATTTAGTGTTTCCAACAGTTAGAAGCTAAAGTGTGTAATTAAGTTTATGGTACCATAAGGAGGTAAATTTACCTTTTATCTTCATCTTTTTTGTGTGTAAGAGATGCTAAGTTCCCGTTCTGTTTTAAATTATAACATGATACACTATGTCATGATATCAAATCTTCCAAGATGTTTTCAATCTAAGAACCATGGTTGATTGTTATATTGGTAAAAAAAATTTGCTTTTATATTCCCTACCATAAAGTTTGGGCAGGTCTATAAAGAAACATATTGCATGAGCATGTTTAGAACATCATATACCATAAAAAAAACTGGTTCTGCTCCTTGTTTGCGCAGGTCAAAGCATTTGGAACACAGAAAGAGGTAGATGCATGGCTCTTAAGCAATCCTAGACGCTGTGCGGGAGCTTTACATTTTATAGTGAGGAACAAGACTGTGATAAGCTATGGCATTCAAACTAACTTCACTTCAATTACTAAGCGAGAAGATCGCACATTCAAGTTTCAAATTCCACTTCAATTGGCTGCTGAGCGTGAAATTGCTAGGTCTCTCATTGGAGGTCATAAACATTGTCTTTATTTGTTTCTTTACATATGATTCTACTTAACAGGTCCTCTTGCATTTTGTCTTTTTTTTTTTTTTTTATCACTCTACTTTTTGAATTTCAGATCCTAACTTTAGCTGGGTTGTTGGGCTTAAGGAATTCGCACACCCAAGAATAGAATTCTCCTCTTCTTTGGATGCATTGGTACCTCCATTTTTCCTTGCAGCTGCCATGTTTGGTTTTGTGTTTCAAATGGGTTCTTTGGTCACTGAGAAAGAGCTCAAACTTCACCAGGTATTCATAACTATATAAATTCTGAACTTCTGAAGATGGAACTAATTAAGAATTCTGGCCCTTATAGGATTAGCACTGCTTCCACTTTATTGTCTTATGTCTTGGTTTCTGCGTACTCTTATTATTTCCAACAGGCAATGACTATGATGGGTCTATATGACTCTGCTTACTGGTTGTCATGGCTCACATGGGAGGGAATTCTTACAGTTCTTTCATCAATTTTAATGGTTCTCTTTGGAATGCTGTTTCGATTTGATATTTTCTTGAAGAACAGCTTTGCAGTTGTCTTTCTTCTGTTCTTTCTCTTCCAAATCAACATGGTAAATTTCTATCTTGCAACACTAGCTATAATACGATGAAATTTCAGAAAATATCTTGTTCAAATTTTCATTAAGTAGATTTTACTATGAAGTTTAATTCAAAGAACAAAAGAAAAGAAATAAGTGATAGAAAATGGCAGATGCTGTCCCAAATAGAGCTACAATAATGGAGAAAATCTATTTGTAAACTGCAGTGGTTAAAATGCACATGTTCGATATATACAAGCTTTCACATGCACTTAAATCGTATTCTAAGAATTCTACCCAAAAAAAAAAATGTTTGAAAAGTCACCCCTCTGTAAAAGAAACTTAAGCAATTGAATCCATAAGAAGTTAAGCAGTCTTTAAATAAATTCTGTTGTTCCTGAATATTATTCCTTTATTTGGTATGCTTTCAGTTTTTAATTAAAAATGTCTAGTGCTAACATACTTTGCTAAATTGTTCTGACTTATGATGCTAGCTTAGTTATGCATTCATGTTGTCAACCTTCATTAGCAAGTCATCTTCAACAACAACAATGGGATTCTCTATATTTGTCATTGGCTTCATAACTCAGGCAAGATTCTAATAATAAATCCTAAGAAAATGGGTTTTCCATTTGATTGTAATAAATTTTTTTTTTTTTGGTCTCAGATAACAGTAGCATTTGGATTCCCCTATGATCAATCCGTTGCTATAAAGTATAGAATTATGTGGTCATTTTTTCCACCAAATCTGCTTGCCCAGGCCCTTAACATGTTTAAAGATGCGAGTTCACAGCCTGAAGGTGTTGGCATTAGCTGGGGTAGGCGGGCTGACTGTCCACCAGATGGTAGTGATTGCGTAATGACAATTGTAAGTACACACTTCAAATCTCAATATCTTAATATCAATCTACATCAACATAGCTTTCCTTTTATTTTCTATCCTTTTTCCACTATTTACATTTTTGTTCTCTTTCTCTAGAAAAGTTGAATTTTCATAAAAGTTTAAATGTCTTTTCTCATGTTCTTTCAGGATGGTATATATAAGTGGCTTGCATCTACATTTTTCCTGTGGTTTATTTTGGCTATCTACTTTGATAACATAATCCCAAATGCATCTGGTTTGAGGAAACCATTGTTCTACTTTTTAAATCCTTCGTATTGGACAGGCAAAGGTGGAAACAAGGTGAAAGGTAAATTCTTGATATATATGTGGCCACTGCTTCTCCTTGTTAGCTGATATCAAAGATAGGCACTTATTTTGCAGTTTCTTTTTGCAGAGGGCAACATTTGCAGGTGCATTGGTTTAGAGCCATTGCCTGAGCTTATTACTCCAGATGATGAAGATGTCCTTGAAGAGGAAAACCTTGTAAAACAACAAGCCAGGGAGGGGATAGATGATCCAAATGCTGCAGTTCAGATACATGGCCTTGTAAAAACATATCCTAAGACCATAAAAATTGGTTGTTGTCAATGCAGACAGACTCCACCTTACCATGCTATTAATGTAAGAATTGTAGGAAAGTACAACTTTCCATGTTAATATAAGAATATCTTGACATCTAACTTTTGTTGCATGTTTGGAGGAGAAGAAAGTTGTTGTTTTCATCCCTCCATTATATTTTAGTTTACACATAGTTATGAGGACTTAACATTTCATAGTTTCTATATTTAGAGATGTTTGGGAAATTGACATAAACAATGTATATCATGAGTTTAGTGCACATTTTATGACTTTCCTGTTTCTCCATTATTTAAAATCTTATATTGAGATACTTCCTTAGTGGACATAGCTTGTCCAACATGAAAAAATACAATTTATCAAATTGGTTGATAGTTGTCAAAAAATGGTCATTTGGAAGAATCAAGTTAAGGGCAGATCCTGCTATAATTACTTGAGCAGGTGTATAATTGGAGCTTAGGGATCTCAATATGAAAATTGTAGGAAAAATTGAGCACATGACACAAACCATGATTATTCATTTGTTATGATAAACACTGCCTTTGTGCAAATTTACTCCAGGGCTTATGGGTGAATTTTAGAAAAGATCAGCTATTTTGTCTTCTTGGACCAAATGGAGCTGGAAAAACTACAACAATCAATTGTTTAACAGGAATTTCCCCAGTGACTGAAGGAGATGGTAAGTTCTCTTCCATTTTTTTTTTCCCTTTTTTGGGTTCATGATTTACAATTTCCTTGGAATGTAATTGCATTGTACAATACCTTGTTAATAGCAACCATTTATGGACACTCTGTTCGAAATTCTGTTGGCATGTCAAACATCCGAAAACTTATAGGAGTTTGTCCACAGGTAATAGCCCCTCTGTTTCTCAAGTTTTTGTGTCAATAGCATGCATATTTTAAGTCTATATAATAAAATATCTTTCCACTAAATAGCAATAATGTATTTATTAAGTGATTAGAGACTAACACTTGCTTGGATCTTGTATCACCATATAGTTTGATATTCTATGGGATGCATTGTCTGGTCAAGAGCACCTCTACCTCTTTGCAAGTATCAAAGGCCTACCGCCAAATTATACTGAATCGGTAGATTCCTTCTTACCATTGATTAAGGACTCTGAACATGTTTTTTAATCCCAAACTAAGCATCAACTTGCAATTTTCTTTGAAGATGTTCTAAATAGATGCTTATTTCCATTCTTGATGAGCTCATTTGATACAAAATGACTCTTTAAACTCTCCACTTCTTAAAGACAAAAGCTTTGACTCAAATGCAGATTGCTCATAAATTATTGAATGAGGTGAGACTCACTGAATCAGCCAATGGAAGAGCTGGCAGTTACAGTGGTGGAATGAAACGTCGCCTCACATTTGCAATAGCCCTTATTGGTGATCCAAAATTAGTCATTTTAGATGAACCGGTAAACAGATAAGAAATCTTCCTTTTATACATTGGTTTACTGGATATGTTTATGTGATGTAATTTGTGATTTGCAGACAACTGGCATGGATCCAATATCAAGAAGGCATGTTTGGGATATAATAAAGGATGCAAAGAGAGGGCGTGCAATTGTACTAACAACACACTCAATGGAAGAAGCTGACGTCCTAAGTGATCGGATAGGAATCATGGCGAAGGGTAGGCTTCGTTGCATTGGAACATCAATCAGGTTAAAGTCAAGGTTTGGGACAGGTTTTATTGCCAATGTGAGCTTCTCTAGAAGTGATGTTGGACAAGCTCTTCCTGTTGAAGATACAATCACTGAAACTCATGAGGCTGTAAAGCAGTTTTTTAAATATGTAAGTTGAATAAGTACAATGATCCAAAATTTGTTTGGGCTCACAAATGGTTGGTTTTACTTATATTGGGTAAATTTGGACAGAATTTGAACATAGAGCCAAAAGTGGAGAATGAGGCCTTCCTAACTTTTGTCATTCCTCATGATAGAGAGAGCCTTTTAAGGGTAAGCATGCTATGCTTTCTACTTTGTTATCTTCACATGGAAACTGTCTTTGTTCTTGGTTTTCAATTTGAACTTGGATGAAACACAAATCCCTGTACATGTTAATTAATACATGTGTTGGGTACACATGCATGAGTGAAAGTCTCATGCGAAGAAAAAAATGTAAATATAAATTGAGGTATTAATATAACATACTTGGGCCCAAAGACTTAAGCTTTTAATTTAAGTGGTGTCCTAATATCTTCTATTAAGTCCGTAAGAGTCTTCCCGAGGTTTTATCTTCCCAACACGTTATATCGTAGCCAATGTTGGCGTGCACAAGGTGGTAAGGCTATACCTTTTGCAGTTAGGGCAGGTACAAGTCCCTTTCACAGTTGGAGCAAAGACAGGTTGCATGTACTTGGAGCCAACATAAGTTGACGTGGAAGTATGGGGTTCCCATAGTAGGATTTGTTCAGGACCCATAGAGAGGTTTTGGAGCCCACAAAGGGGCAATGCACTCACTCTTGAGGAGAAGATTGTTGGGTATATATATGTGTGAGTAGAAGTCGCATAGGAAGAAAAAATGAAAAAGTTTAAGAATTAATATAACATATTTGGGTCCATTTCAATATGCTTAAGTTTTTGGCTTGAGTGATGTTGTCCCTACTACCATATAGGATGGGGATTTTCCCTATTGAATTAGCTCCAACGCAGTTGCACACTTCCACAATTCACATAAAGCATTCTTTGGGTTATCCCAAAAAGGAAAGGGAATGAATGTTTTACAAGAAAGAGTATATAAGCCAAAATGCGATTCATGACATGCTTCTAGAAAGATTAGATGCTATATTTACAATGCCAAAAAAAAGGACCTTGATTACAACAAAATTGATTCTATAATTCTATATATAACTTTCCTTGATGTTAGACTATTAGTTTTGGGGAATGATATCGTCGCAATTTCAGCATTTATGTTTCTTTTTTCTTTTTTTCCATTGATGTTCGAACAGAAATTTTTCAAGGATCTCGAAGAAAGAAAGAGAGAATTTGGAATAACTGACATCCAAATTGGCCTTACAACTCTTAATGAAGTTTTCTTAAACATTGCAAAGAAGGCAGAGCTAGAGAGTGCCACTGCTGAGGGGAGGTTAACAACTTTGACTTTAACATCGGGAACCTCATTTCAGGTACATAATTTATTTTATGTTACTGTATTGTTTTAGAAAGCTGCTGTTTAGTGCTTACATATAGATTTGATTCATTTTATCTTTTAATTATAATTATTATTATGCAGATACCTATAGGAGCTCAACTAGTGATAATTCCAGAAAGTGAGTCTGCAGAAAATCCTACTGGTCTTATGGTAGAAGTATTCTGGGACCAAGATGATGCTGGTAACCTCCGCATTTCTGGCCACTCAGATGAGATGCCAATACCTTCTGGTGCTCAAGCAATGGCCTCTTCTAACACAGACTCAGGCCAAACAAGACCAATTCAAGCAATTGTGATTGATCCATCATTCCTGAATAGACATGATTAAACCCATCAAACTAGTAATATAAATTATAAATTATAAATTTACTTAGAATATTATTTTATATTGTACTTTCAATCATCACAACCATGTGGTAGCATGTGATTTGGTTAATACATGTCTCTGGCTGGGTTACCAAATCTAGGAAAAAGTATCTTATATATTAGCTTATGTAGCATCTCTCACGTTATGAGGGCCCCCTCCACCTATAGGATCCACACAAAGTGAGAGATGTCAGTGTAGCTAATACATGAGATATCACCTCCAAACCTAGAGCGTAGCTAGCCAGCAGCCACAAAATATGTAGCAGCAAATTTCTAGTCTGACCAAGTGACACGAAGCTATGACTGATGGGAGGGCTTCCAAGTGATAAATGATTTATTATTTTGTGTAACAATTGCATGCAACCTCCCTCTTACTTGTCCCACCCGAATATGAGAGAGATGTTGCATGCAACGATTACATATAATACCATCCTGTGATAAATGATGACCAATAAAAAAATGGGAGTTACTTGGTACTCAATCCACCACTTTAGAAAATAAGAAGGTAGTTGTCTGGTGAAAACTGTTGGCCCTTTTGAATCAATGGAGAAACTCATGTGCCTTGACTTAGCTCTAAGCTTTTTAGTTCTCTTCCCTGTGCAAGAAGTTAGAGGAAGATGTTGGTACATGGCATATATGATAAAGATGTTGGCTAAGGAGTGTTTAGGTAGATATTTGGCAAGGCCATCAATTGGTTCTATCAACCTGAGTTCAGATTAAAAGGGAGTCATGCCCAACTCACGATAGCTGTATTTTTTTTTTTTTGGAGGAAAAGATATATAGAAACAATACACTCTGGTATGAGATAGTGACTAGTGGTGCAAGACAAAGAAGAACATGCAAGGACTCACTGATGATAGAGACAAAGGGAATATCTATTAAAGTATTGCACAAATTATATAAATAATTGCCTTTAATGCTATATAACATAGTGGGAAAGAATGAGGCAGATGATGAAGGAAAGAGAAAGTAGACACTACTCGTCCCACCACACACAAACACTATTTCCTTAGGTGACTTAACTATTTTTTTATGACCCATCTAACATGTGACCTAACCTTTTTTAAAATAAATTAAAATAAAATTTATCTGGGTGCCTAACTCAAGTCAATCAATAATTTTAGCAACTGCTATTTTATGATCCTAATGTCCCATATGGATTAAATGTAAGCTTAACCATGTGTATAGAAACTCTTAGACACCCTTTCCTTGCAAGCTGGTTTTTAAGGATGAGTTCTACTCATAAGTTTGTATCATTCACCCTTGAAAACCAATTTAATCTAGTAAGCCATTTTAGTTTAGCCTCTAGGTCACCCCCTCCAAAACCCAACCATAAAAGCCTCAACTCATTTGATCCCGTACTCAATGAGTTATGTCTAATTACTCGATGTGGTAGTTGACCTTGATACCAAATGTTAAGAACTCATGAGTAGAACCCACCCTTGAAAAGGGACTTATAAATACATGGTTAAGCTTAATCATGTGTATATAAGCTTTTGGGCACCCTCTCCATGCAAGCCTGTTTTCAAGGGTGAGTTCTACCCATGAGTTTGTATCATTCACCCTTGAAAACCATTTTAATCTAGCCTCTAAATCGCTCCCTTCAAGACCCGACCACAAAGCCACAACCCATTTGGTCTCATACTCAATGAGCTATGTTCAATTACTCGACGTGGTGGTTGGCTTCGATACTAAATGTTAGGAACCCATGAGTAGAACCCACCCTTGAAAAGGGACTTATAAATACATGGTTAAGCTTAATCATGTGTATATAAGCTCTTGGGCACCCTCTCCATGCAAGTCTATTTTCAAGAGTGAGTTCTACCCATGAGTTTGTATCATTCACCCTTGAAAACCATTTTAATCTAGCCTCTAGATCGCTCCCTTCGAGACCCGACCACAAAGCAACAACTCATTTGGTCTCATACTCAATGAGCTATGTTCAATTACTCAACATGGTGGTTGGCTTTGATACCAAATGTTAGGAACCCATGAGTAAAACTCACCCTTGTTTAGGGGCTTATAAATATATGGTTAAACTTACTTCATGTGGAACGATAAGATCACCCTTGAAAACTGGTTTGCAAAACGAGGGTGTTTAAGAGCTTATATAAACATAGTTAAACTTACACTTAATCTATGAAGATTTCCAATGTTGAATCTACTACTGATGTGTAGTAGATTGGGGTGTAAGTCCTATTAAATATTTACTTGTTCTTCTCTACTTAATATGTTGTGTTTACTTTTAAAGTTTTATTTTTAATTTATTTATTTATTGAGTTTTCTAGGTAATCTAACTTTATTACCTCCAATTAGACTCAGAATTGGCTATAAATTGGATAGTATTTGAGGATAAAACGTTTCCTCTGAATTTACTAACTTGGTTATGAATTGCAAGTCCTTGTTGGACTGGGAATGGGTAGTGCACTCTTAGACACTTCTGGAGAGAAGCTAATGGTTGTGCTAATCTTTTGCCGAAGATTAGCACAACTAGAATGTTAGTGCTAATCCTTGTTGGCCTGGGAATGTTAGTTGTTGTAAATTGTAATTGTACTGGTCTTGGGCCTGTTAATGCTTTTTTAGTGTTTTTGTTGGTCTATTACTATTTTTATTTCTTCTTGTATGGTGTCTACGTAAAGTCTGAGTGGCTCCACCTTTATGTTGGTGTCTCTATAGACTCTATTTTTCAGTAATGAATCTTCTTTTATAAAAAAATTAAAAACAAAAGGGTAAATTACACTTTACCACCTTAAACTATACACCAGATTACACTTTGCACCCTAAACTATTCAAATGCACACTTTGCACCCTAAACTATCACATTTATCACACTTTGCACCCCAACATTACTTTTATAGCTAAATTAGAGTGATAATTTATGTCTAACTTAATGGTAAAAGTAACATTGGGGTGCAAAGTGTGATAAATGTGATAGTTTAGGGTGCAAAGTGTGCATTTGAATAGTTTAGGGTGCAAAGTGTAATATGATGTATAGTTTAGGGTGGTAAAGTGTAATTTACCCAAAACAAAAAACAAAAAAAAAATAGAAAAAGAAGAAAAAAAAAACAAAACTTTATTGTAAACCTTTATGTAATTATGTTGGTAGACCGAACAAGTCTATATAGAACAGAATAATTTGGCAATCAAAAATAAAATTGGTAATAATCGAAGACTGAACAAGTCTATATATCATTCACATATAGAAAACCATAGACGTATTCAACGTGTCCTATCTATAAATAGACATGCTTTCAATGCAAAATTTCTCATCCCTCACCCGAAGCAAAAATATATAGAACAGAAAATAGAGTAAGCCCGAAATATGAGGAAAGCTTACGTTTTAACTGTTGCTCTCTTCACTTTGGCTCTGCCTCTGACCCTGATACCTAGCAGGACTTCTGTGTTGCACTTAAGGACTACTCCGAATCAGCCGATACAAACTTTTCTTTTTCTTTTTTCAAGTTTCTGCATTATTTTTGTCATGTGAAGAATCTACACTAACCAGAATATTACTGTAAGAAATATCATTAGCTACCTGGCCTTACTATCCTGCATTGAAGCCTTAAGCATTCTTTTTAAAGTGTCCATAACAAAAATTCCTTCATGCAGTTTTCGTTAATGGAAAGTTTTGCAAGGATCCAAAGCTTGTCACACCCGATGATTTCTTCTATAAGGGATTGAACATTCCTGGGAACAGAGATAATAAAGTTGGGTCAAACGTCACTACCATGAACGTAGACAATTTACTAGGTCTCAATACTCTTGGCATATTCCTCCCCATACTCACCCTCGCGACACTGAAATTCTAGAGGTCTTGGAGGGTACTCTCTTCATTGGTTTTGTAACATCCAACACAGATAATCTCCTCTTCACCAAAACTCTGAACAAGAGGGATGCATTTATCTTTCCAATTGGTCTCATTCACTTCCAATTGAACATGGGAAAAGCTTATGCAATTGCCATTTCTGTTTTAGCAGCCAAAATGCAGGCGTGATCACAATAGCAAATACTGTCTTTGGATCCAATTCTCCCATTAATCCTAATGTTCTCACTAAGGCCTTCCAACTCGACAAAAATGTGATTGAAGAGCTTCAGAAAGACTTTGGACTTCACAACTAGAAAAAAAAAAAATGTAAGTGCCTTGAAGCACTAGTCATTTTGCTATGTTTATCTCCTTAAAATCATAACTAGAATAAAATAAAACGATTGCTTAAGTAACTCTTTTTCAATTTGGAGGATGTAGGATATAAAAAAAAATGTTGGGTTAAGTATATCTTCCTCATTTGTCTATTTCTCTATTATTTTATGCAGTAAAACCACTATTTACTAAATTTTTAAAAAAGGAAAAAAAAAATTGCTAGCTACAGTTTATTGAAGGTAGACTCAACTACAGTTGTATGAAAAAAGCCTACCAAAAAAATAGGCACTGTTACCCAAATTGAATACATCCATTTTCAGCTCACATGCTATATCCCAAGCTAGCTTTGGCCATCCCTAGCTAACTCACGTAATTTGTGAGCAACATTATTATAATTAAATTGTAGATACATGAACCTGTTCTAGCTTCGATCAACAGCCGCAGTTACCGAAATTAACAAAATAAATCTTCAAATTTAAAACTGAAAACTTCATCCATTAAAAGTAAGACATAAAATTTACAGGTTATCATACACACAGACACATAAATCAAATTAACATATAAATTACCTTAGAATTTCATTTCTAATGAATTGGTATATACATATATAAAGAGGATTTTCCTTTTTAAACTGAGCTTTTACGTTATTCAAAAGTACCATCATTAATGAAAAGTAACTTCTCTTAAAAATAGGATTATAAATGTCAAAATTCAGGAATTTTCTTCCTCTCACTTTCATCTTTTAATTCCCTAAAATTTAGCATTTTTATGTCTTTTTTATAATATATATACAAATTATTAACTTTTATCCAAAAAAATAAAAAAGTCTCCAAACACGCACAACGCACGATTTCTTTTTCATAATAAATGCAAATTATTGACTTTTAGCTAAAAGGATAAAAAAGTTTTTAAGCACACGTAGCACACACACATGCTTAGAGGCTAGTAGGCGCGTGTGTATATATACATATATATATATATATGTGTGTGTGTGTGTGTGTGTGTGTGTGTGTGTGTGTGTGTGTGTGTGACCAGCCTACTTATCTTAGCATAAGGTGATTCTTCTGGACTTTATGACAAAGACAACTAGCATATTATTTGTGACCAACACATAGACTTGTTGATGGGCCTTTAGCTTTAACAAGTGTTCTCAGCTCACCATGTAAAGCCCAAACTTGGGTCCATGGGTTAGCCTAAATAAGCCCACTCTTAACCCTCTTCAACCACACACATTTAAATTCCTAAAATAAATACATGAGCTTGGGCTATGTATGAAATTAAAATGTTATAAATAGGGATAGTGGACCCAAAAGAAGTCAGGCCTTGCTTGTATGGGTTTTTAGAGCTTTTAACTAAGTAGCCACCAACAAGCAAGAAGCAGTATAGATTGCGTGGAAGATGTTTTGCTTACCAAAACTTCGAACAAATGTATGAAATCGCTGCTACTCTACTAAGCATGCGTTTCACTCCAAATTAAAAGATTAGTTTATTTTACTATTTAACTTATTTTTTATTATTCATAAGCTTCACTTAACTTTTTGGTATTATTCATAAGTCTCATTATACTATTTAGCTAACTTTTACTTTTATCTACAGTATTTTTAACAAATTTTTTTTTTTATTTTCAACAAAATAAGGGAATCCTGAATAGACTCTAAGGGAAAATAAGAAACTGACACCAATTCAAAATAAGCAACTTAATTGAATAATTATATGTGTTTTGTAAACAGAAGAAGTTCTTGTTCTGTGTAAAATATATGGATCCTAAACTATAGCATTATTTGCAATGTCCACCCTAAATTATAAATATTTTAATCAATATTTTATTTCGATGTTAATTTATAATGTTAATCCCACTATCCAAATATTAGTTTTGAATTTAACAAGTGAGTGAATTGTTTAGGTGGAAGGATGAACTAATTTGCCACTACTAACAAATTAGTTTAAGTTTGAAATTTCAACCTAATCAGACCACTAAATTATTCATTTTAGTACTGATTTTGTATGATAAAATAGATATTACAAAATAATCTTGAATTACAAAGTTGATTATAACAATTTGTAGTTTATAGTAGACATTGCAAATGAACTATAATTTTGGGTTAATCATCACAAATACTTCCAAATTTATTATATTGGCTCAACTAATTTAGGTGGAAATGTAGCTTACTCTGCTAATATGACTACAATGCTCATGCAACTTACCATTCAAAGATGCAATTGTGACATGCTTGTGTATTGTGGCAGTTAGTGACCAGCAACCTTCAAATAAATTACATTCTAATAATTTGGGTGTGGTCTCTTACATGTGATTAACTATTTTGTGAGAAATAATTTATATTGGAGAAAAGAAACAACTTCATGCATACTTCGTTAAAACATGTGAATCATGTGATACCCCTAAAGAATTAGGAGATGTAATATAATTATAATCTTTACAATATGAACCAGTTATAAATTGAAATTCTCTATGAGCCAAGAAATTAGACCACTCAAAGAATGCTCTCACTAGGAATAACTTAGGTATGTGATTGAGGTTACACATCTTCAAACGTATGGCAGTTGCTCTTCCCCCATATAGTCCACAAGAGGACAAAGGAGTTAGATTCCGACCGACAAAAGACTCTACCCAAAGGATTTTCATAAGTGAATATATTCACTTGCTAGTAGCTACATATGTGTTTTAAACCCAAAAGAACTAGTCTAGCTATAATTGGGACTTCTCATAATCTCTTATCAACCCAAGATTTACATAGTAAATATTTGATGTGAGACTCAACACACGCCCATACAATACACTTAAACAATCCAATTCAATAAAATCTACTTAATTTGGGGTATCACATAAAATGCCAATACGATATGCAAAATCTCTAATACCCTAACTCTATAAAATTTTCCTTTCAACCAACTTGTGTCTTAACTTGGTCATCGAAATACCTTCAGTCAACCCTAATGGTTGGTCTTCGGAGAAGTAAGTCTTTGTTGTACACTGTTTTGGCAATTCTCAACCCACAAGAAACCCGTCTTTAGTTGGAACATTGGTTGTGACTTCTATCACACATAATCCATCTCCCACAGGTATCTTATTCAACAATCTCCTTTTGTTGATGCCTACATCCCCAAATCCCCATCTATTCCACTTGCTCAAATCTTTCTTTAGGGCCTGTTTGGATACTCTAATCCCCCTTCCTACCCTCAATTCAAACAAGCCATTAGTGCTTTAAGCTTCCTAATTAACGCATAACTCAATAGGGAAAGGTATCAATGCTTGTTCCAAAATGCCAGATGGGCCTCCAACAAGTATTTTATAATCCCATGACGCTTAAGCTGCTTTTACAGACATTCCCAACTCAAACTCGACTCCCCAAGTCTCCGACATTTGTAATCCACTAGTTTTTTGTTTTGGTAACCAACCTCCTGGACCAGATGTTAATTGTATGCCACCTAAATTATCTTCCATCATCGTAACAAAGATGATAGGGAAACATAATGATGAATAATGATCTATGATTTATGATTTATAGGAGCTGGCTGCTAAAATGCACAACAAAATTTTGTTTTGAAATTGTTTTGGAGGGCATCTTTGGTCTCCGAAAAAAGGTGAAAATGTATAATGAAGCATTTGAAAGTTGTCTACTTCTTTTATTAGACCAAACAAAAATAGAAATAAGTCTATTAACATACGTTTGCCGCCTTATCTAAGGCGAGAAAGTTCTCCAATACAGCCGGTGGGTAATCAAAAGTTACAAAAGTAGAATTTAGATTAGTGCCTAGTCTTGCCAGTGCATGAGCACACTAGTTCGCTTCTCTATAAACATGATCAATCTAAGTCCAAGGAATGCCCATTAGAATGTGCTGCACTTAGTAAGTAGAGGTCCCAAATGAAGGTTAAGAGAAGAATTCTTAGTAAGTTGATAACATACAGAGCATCAATTTCCAGTTTCAACAATTAAATGCAAAATTCCTAAATTAGAAGCAAGGCTTAGCCCATCCCTCAAGGCCCAAAGTTCTGCTAGGCAACTGTTAGTGTCGCCCAACCCTCTAGCAAAACCCTTAACCCAATTTCCATCACTATTACTGAACAGAACTCCACTTCCTGCCCTTCCTCCCAAGAGCCGACCCATCTATGTTTAATGTAAACCAAACCTCAGTTTTTTCCAGCAAACCTGTATCATAGTTTTCATTGGGTACGTTTGTTTTTCCAGCAAAGTTACCTACTTCGACAATGAGCCTTCTAGCCCAATTTCCTTATCATTTAAAATTTATATTTTCATTGCACATAGGGCTACCTGCAACGTAAGAACAATAATCTTGACAACATAAATTGAGTTGAGTAATCACAAGGAAAGAATTTAAAAAGAAAAAAGTACATATATTTAATTTTTATTACTTCCTACAAAGAAAATGTGTATACAAATATGTAAACTGAAAAGTTAAGTAAACAGAAAAATAGATATACAACAAATGTAAACTATTTTAAAACTAGTCAGCTGCATGCAAAACCGCATACAAAGCCTCCTGTTAATATTATACGATGTATAATGAAAGTATCAATGAACAAATTGGACAGCCATACTCATGACAACACATTGAATGCTTGGGCGCCACGGGCAACCTTGATGAAGACATCCTCCAGTGTGGTGTCAGCTAGACCCCAAGCAAAAACTGTGAACCTGCTTTTTGCATTCTCAACTGCTTGGAATACATCAGCAATTCTGACATCATGTTTAGGCAACTCAAACTTCTGGGTTCCAGATATGTGGTATATCTTGTTAGCATTTGGGGAGAGATGCCGCACCAAGTTATCCACGTCTTGCTCATGATCCGAGGATGTTGTCATTGTAAACACATAAGATCCTCCATATCGAGCTTTAAGCTATCAGACACAATTAGAGTAGCAAATGTTACTGAAAAGTCATTTATATTTACATTTACTGGGAAAGTGGGGAGGTGTTAAGATGGTTTTCAATGTGGAACCTCCTAAAGATCTAGAAAGGTTCAAATATGGTTTTCAAGGGGGTAGGTGTTACAGAAATAAGGTGGAGAATACTTGAAATCAAAACACTATACAAATAGATATAACATTAAAGTGGCATTACCTCTTTAGGATTCCCTATGCACTGCAAGCTGCCATCTACAAAAATTCCTAATCGATCACACAAAACCTCTGCCTCTTCCATGGAATGTGCTGAAAATACAAAAACAAGAATTAAAAGTATATTAAAGAGGTTCAAGGTGTCATTGTGCTGTTATAGTGTTATCTAACACGTGCAGAACCAAACCGGTGGGGTGGGACCATCAACAACCCGAAGGAGAAAAAGACACTTTATCTATGACATTCATGTAGAGAGAGAGAGAGAGAGAGAGAGAGAGAGAGAGGGAGAGAGAGTACTGGTGAGAATGATTGCCCGGTTTTGTTTTGCACGCTTCACAACATTCCATAAGTTGCTTCTTGAAGCTGGATCTAAGCCAGTACTGGGCTCATCCATATAAACAACCTTGCAAAATTTCCAAGAATTAGATCTCAAGTAGAATGAAAGGAAATTTTCATATCCACAATATGTCTCATGTGGCAAAGTAGATTGAACAGAGATAAAACTTACTTTGGGATCACCAATCAATGAAATAGCAACACTAAGCCTCCTTTTCATCCCTCCGCTATATTTTCCAGCTTTTTTGTCACCAACTCCCCCATTAAAAAGATTGACACTCTTGAGAGATTCTTCCACTGCCTGCAACAAAAATATAAAAGTAGAAAACCCGAAGTCAAGAGTCCTGCAGAAAAGGGCCAGAAAACTAGAGGGTTTCTCATTCTAAAGCTTTACAACAACAAATTCTACTGCAGTGGAGCCAACAAGAGCAATACATACATCTATAGTCAATAGGTTGACCTACAATTTATAATGTTTTTACATTTCATTCACAAGCTTCAACATCCATGGACGGTGTTAGTGAAAACCTTCCAAATTACAACTTTTAAACTAGTTTAAGTGATAATAAATCAAAGACAATATTTATTTCTAGATTTTGGAAATTAAAAGACTACAAGGCCTTACTAATTTTCTCCCACAAGTTTCAATTGCTCTCAAATGCTAATGAACCTTTAGGTGACTAAATCAAACCAAACATAAGATTGACTTACTTGTGTTAAGGCAGAACCTTTGAGGTTCTTAAGCCTACCATAAAACAGTAGGTGTTCCCTTCCCGTAAGAGTTTCCCAGAGCAGGCTAAAATTTTCATAGAAAAAAATATATTAGAAATTTTTATATTTATATGAAAAAAAAAAAAAAGAATTGCATTCTTGAAGGGGAAGAAACAAGCTTACTCATGCTGTGGGCATACACCCATACTGGTATATATTCCATCCATTTGAGTCCGTATGTCCATACCCTGGACGTATGCTGCGCCAGAAGTTGGCTTCGTAAGACCAATCATCTGTTAATGGATACATGTAAACTCTTGAATAATGCTGAGAGAAGAAGAGAAAATATGGCAAGAAAATAGGCCAAAATGAGAAATATTAACCCGATTTAATATAACTTCATATTGAAGACCAGGAAGATGTCGTGAACAAGTAAAACATATATCAAGGGCAACAAATTAAAGGTCACCACTCCTTTATTAACAGAGGCAACCCAAAAACCTCTAAGAATTACACATTTAATTGATTGGATGAAATATTCCCCATATTATTTCAGGGACCGATATGGAGCCTTGATGATCCCACTTATGAAAATACATGAAGAAGCTTTTTCGGTACTGTATATACTTTGAAGAGCAAAAAAGCATTTTATACTAACCATACTAATAAAAGAAGTCTTGCCAGCACCATTGGGGCCAAGCATACCAAAGCACTCCCCTTCAGTCACGGCAAGGGATAAGCCTTTTACAGCAAATTTTGCAGGGTTCCCATCCCTTCCTGGATACACTTTTTTGAGGTTGTCAACGATGATGGCACTACTTGAGTTTGATTCGAGTAGCAACTGCTCGACCTTCTCCGTCTAGAGGGAAAATTTGCAAATCATTAATTTTGTGTTAAGTAAGCCCATCAAGTTGAATAACATAATACTCATAACAAAAAAGGAGACATAAGAGATGGGAACACCCCATAAAAATGAATAAATGTCATAACAACATGAAGATTACATGCAAAAATATAATCCAACTCACAAGTTTCACTGATAAAGTTCCCATTCAACAAATGCCTAATATGGTAACCTTCCTTTCTATCACATTGATTCAATTGATAAAGTTTATTAAGAAAACTTGGAAGGTAAAAAAAATGAAGAGTAAGCATTGCATTTCCACCTAGGAAATCCTAGTATTAAATTATGTATGACCCCTAGCTATGCACAAGATTAACCAGCACTTCAGTCTTCCCATTAGTGCTTCATAATCCCCATCAAATCTATATCAATAAATGAAGAGTAAGCATATAAATTAGAGAAGAAAAAAAATCTACCTCTTGACTGACATCAGGTTTCTCCATCTGAACAAAAACTTTAGATCCCTGCCTCTGCAAACTAGGGTTTCGCAAAGATGGAGGCTTCTTTCGAAATTTTTGTAAGAAAAATAGAGGACTCTTTCCACTTCCTGATGACACAACTTGATCTATGTAATATGCAACAAAAATCACCACCAACCATTCAACAACCATGATGATCAACACCTCTTTCATCCCATTCACACTATTACTCAAATCTCCCCACCGCATCCCATGAGTCCCCAAAGAGTTTCCAGTGAAGGAAGCTTGTGAAAACTCATATAACCCACGATATAGAGAGAAGCCAGGATATAACTCCATCACAATGATCCACGCTCCTACAGCCAAAAATAAGTTTCATAATGAGTAGACTAGATTGAAAAATAAATAGAGTAAAACAAGTGCATTCACAAGCTAACATCAAAGTATGACTTCTAAGGTACCAACAAGCTGAGAGAGAGATATTTATGACCAATTTTGGTACATGGCATGCATAAAGGAACCTACGATCATTATATCAACTCCAATCAAACCAGAATTATAACTTAGGCAGATGATCATATCCTCTGCTCTTTTAGATTAATCTGAAAGATGGAATTTTACTGCAGCAATAAATGTGACATGGCAAAAATGTCTCAAATTAGCCCTGTCACCAAACCTTGATGTAGGAAAAAACCAACACACATTTCAACGTGTACTGTAAATAAAATAATCCTAGTAATCAGCACTTAGGGTTGGCTGCGAGTTAGCACCAAATCTTGGGAAAATTCCAACTGAAATTTTATTAATCAAGCAAAACTTGTCTATATTGCAGTACAATAGCCTGATTATACCGACTACCAGGACTAAACCATAATCCAAATTGGCTTGGGTAAATGCTGGAAAACTTGTAGCTCCATTTGGGCTGCTATGGCTAGAACAGTTCTGATGGTTTCCGTCACTTTTTGAATTACAAAAAATAACTTTGACTCTAGGAAATTAGATAAAATACTAATAACCTAATTAACAACCTAAAATAAAATCCAATGGACCCATTAAAAAATGCAATTGACTTCTTAAATTAAATAAAATTGTCTTTGTGCTTCCCACATCAACCACACATGCCAAGCTTATCTCTGTTTACTTGCACTTTTTTCTTTTTAGGTGGGGGGAAGGGGGTGTGAAGAAAAAATATAATCGAAGAAGAAGTGACAAGAACTATCATGTGCCAATAGAATATGTCAAACACAAAAGCTACCCAACCTTGCCCTCATCTTAGAGTGGCATAGGTTTGAACCACCCAAACCAACACTCCACCAGTTGTCATTTTAGTGTGAATTTTTTTGGGAACAATTAACATATAAATTTGTTGGGTTTCAAGTGAAGAGGTCTATGAAGAAGGAACCCATTCAAACAATGACAATAGCAAGCTTTTTCTGCGTAGAATAAAGTTTAGCTTCATTGAAATGCCATCCAATTGAAACATAAGTTTCCATCCAAGCATAGTTCTTGTTGAAACTAAATAAACCAAGGGATATCTGCAATTATCATAAACAACATGACAGATACTCTATTTCAAAGTTCTACCACTTACTTGGGAATGATGTATCTTGAACAAAGAATTGGAAAAGAAAGCCTCCTAAAAGCCCAGTTCCAAAAACGAATATGTACCCAACAACTGTAATCATAAATATTCAATCATTACATGTGAGTTAGCTAATTGTTCTTTTAGAAAACTTCATCCAGTCCTACAAATAAAATCAAAATGCTAACACTAAACCTGCAGAAGTCTTGACTTTTGAAAACATTGCAGCTGCAAGAAACGCCAGTGAAATTTGCAAGTTTACATAAATGAAATAAAATACAAATTGGATGCTGTAGTCATTCATTCTGAAGAAATTTAACCCTGCACCAAATTAAACTTCATTAGAGATTTTGGACAAAGGTCAAAATACGATACAGACACACAGTCCACTGAAGTTTTAGATAGATTACCTATGAGTGAGCCAAATATCACAAAACATAGCATGTAGATCAAAGATATGCAAAGAAAATAAGCATAAGAAATCATCCAGTAGGGTCCATCACCAAGCCCATGCATTTTCATCATTATTCTCAATCTTTGTTCTTTCTCATAAACCAGCGATGTTAAGATGACCTAGATCAAAAGGCAGAGTGATTAGAAAAGAGATATCTTGAAAGAATCAACAAAACTGTACAAAATTCATGTTATGCAACAATATGATATTAGATGTAATCGATGAACTTGACTCTCAAAGAAATAATAATAGCATTCTAGCTATTAACCATTTTAAAAAGGGTGTTCCATCATTGCAGCCATTACTCGCATATGATCCTAGCTTTACAAGGAAGTACAATAACTAGACATAGGTCTACATTTACAAAAGAAGTTCATATAGAGGTCCAAATGCGAAATTAAAACATATTTTAGACATCAGATTTTACATGAATCTTGTGCTCCTAACAAACTAATGAATTGACTGAACTAGAGTCATGTCAATTGAAGATAGGAATGGAAGAGATCTCCCATTTGTACAGCATTTTCTTTATTGTCACACAATTTTTTTTTTCTTTCTGCAAATAATGATAAATTTTCCTTCATTTCACTTCTGCTAAGCTATTTAATGCTAAAATTAGTAAGGCATCTTTGTCCTGCTATACTAGAAAGTCCAGATCATGATCCAATGCTCAACAAAAATGACATCACGGAATTATCCAAGATGTTTGCCTTGATGCAGTAGATAAAGCGGGTAGGTTCACGATAGAAGGACTAGCCCTTTACTTGGATTTGATATGGAAGCCACTCCAATCCATTAGCAAAAAGCACATTCTTATCTCTTAAAAGTTCTTAAGGATTAAATCAGCTGATCAAAAGATACATAGCAATTCACGTATATTTACTCATTAGCCAAAAAGATGAACAAATGTGTAATAAGTGCAATGATATTTTAAAATTTTGCAACAACACAAACCCTTAAATATTTATGAACTATTCATAAAAATCCTAAGACAAATGAAGAACAATTGAAATACTTACAGGGAACAGCTGTAGAATGACCCAGGTAAAGAAGAGTGTGCCAAGAAGAGAGGACAGATCCAGCCTAAGTTTTGTTCCAGGTTTGGGCATTTCTTTTACAGACTCAAATAGTATGTTTGTACCAGGTCCTCGCAAAAACTGAAGGTATGCATTGGAAGCCTGTGGGGGCAAAGCCAAGATTTTTGTGAGTGGAGCAATAAATAAATTTTCACAATTAATAAAAAGAATACAAGAGTAATAATAGTAGCATAATAACTGTTTGAATAACATTTTTGAAAGAATATAGATAGTACTCTCTAATTGTCCTTGTGCGTTTATTTGGAATCCTAATGGAGTAATGTTCCAAAATGCATTTATTTGTGTAGGTGAATTTTTTCAAAGTTAATTCAACTCAATATGAAAGTTATGGTCTAATGCCTATTTTCATACAAAATGAATATTATAACAAATCAATTTCACTTTGTCATACCAAAAACAATAATGTTAATCTTTAAAAAGTTATGGAATGTAATTCCTGAATCACGAAACCACAGTTATTGCATATAGAAACCAAGCAAGTGATTACATTGAAGTACAAATCTTAGCCAAATGGACTGATCTTATGGCTTGGTTAATTGAGAAAAAAGTGAGAAGACTTTTAAATTTATAACAATAGGATATTTTATTTAAAGTAAATATATTTACACATCTTGAATTGATACCTTATTTTACTGGATGCAATTAGATAAATACCCAAATATTTTCTAAAATTTTGAGCAAACCTAAGTTATTAAGCGAGGGCAATTGCCCCCACTCAAATATTTGTGGCTTTACCCTTGTATGCCTGTAAATGTATGGGTTATGAAGTTCAATGTTTATCATAGTCATTCAATACAAATTCATAGCAGGGTAATGTAGTTTAATCAAAAGGAAAAAAAAAATTATTGGTAAATTACACACACACAGTGGGTCTTGAATCCACAACCTCACCCTCCATCCATCCTTACAGATGAAGGAAATGACATTTGAGCTAGAAGCCTAGAACTCATTGGCACCATTGCAAGAAAGATAGATTCCCAGTATGAGATATTTTTAAATACACACTCCCCTAAGGGAGTTATCTCTGGCAAAAGTTAAGTACCTCTCCTCTTTTTATTTTTCTATTTTTTTTAAGACAAGGTGACACATGTTCCATTATTTTATTTAAAAACTTGCAATCAATCAACTACTTTGTAGGCCATAATTGAACTTAAAAAAGAGACCCATTCTTTGACTTTTCAATGTTCCTACGTTTCTAATTGCTAAACAAAACCTACTTCCTTAAACTAATTGTTTTTCTCACAATAGCTAAGGGCAAGTTAAGCCTTACCAACTCATTGCATATGAGAACCAATATGGCATGTCACTTTAAAAAGTCACCCAAGCTGAAAGTGCTTGACCTTGATGTATCAAAATATCTAATATCCCCTTGAATAAAAATCTAAATAAAATGGACAAAGAACACGTGAAGCTGTGTATTGGGAAGTGGAAAAACTACTGCTTGAAAGTCACACCATAAACTTCTACATTTAAGGTAGGAGGCTGGGTTTCCCACTCAAGAATGGACTCCCACTAACAAACCAGTCAATGTTTCTAAGATCTAAAGTTATTTCAATATCCATAAAAATACATAAAGAAATATTAAGAAATAGTCATAGCAGGAAGGAACATGAAAGCCAATGTTCCGTACTTGCAAAGAGTTCATTCTCCAACAAATATTCATGCAATATACAAATGTGCAACGTCACACACAAAATTGAGTTAAGCCAAACATGTCAAAAACAAATATATAAATTATCTGCATAACACAGGAATACACAAACAAGTTAAAAAGTTCTATGTATTTACCAGATTCACCGAGCGAGGAACCCGCACCAATGCAATAGGTGTTTGGCCTGAATCATTCTTATAGGTTGAATTGTACCATATACTCACATTGAAACTATTCTCATTCGAGTTTAAGAAATCATAAGCTGAAAAAAATAAGCCATCAGTATTATCCTCCACATGATACTACTCTAACCACATCAAAAAATTAAGTCAAAGATTTTAAGTAGACCAACCTGCAGTTATTTCATTAATCTTCTTCTCTGAATTCCCTTTTCGGTAACCTTTATATAGCTCATCATTAACCACAGAAGAACTATTGCGCCATAAATGTAAACCTTGGACACAATTGACCTCTGCATTCAAGGCAAAGAAAAAATAAGAATACAGCTTTTCTTAGATAAGAAAATCATCAAAAGCACCATAAAATAAAGGGAGATGCATCACTAGTACACAGGAAGTATATTTATATCAGAAGAATAAAAATACAAATAAGGACTAAGCCCTAAAACAAAATTTAAAAATATTCCATGTAAAAAATTTAAGGACTCAGAAGATTAATCAAGTTGACAACTTGGCGCCAATGAGCTCTATCTCAACTGGCACCTCCTTCCCTTACAAGTTCTAGGTGGAGGGTGAAATCATGAGTCTAAGACCCATTGGGTTTGTGTGTAACTTACCAATCAAAAATAAAATACTAATCAAGTTGACAATGTAATACTAACTACACCACAGCTACTAAGGTGCACATGCAGTACAGTCGACAGTCGACACTAAAAATCCTGGATGGGGATTTCTAACATTTATTTTTTTGATAAGTAATATGAGGGGATTTCAAACATATTAAGTAAACCATTCTTGTGCATTAATAATGAATTCTAATTTGAGATCTTCCCGGAAGTTTTTTGATCTTCAATAAGCTTTTCAAGCATCATACAGTACAATAATTAAAATAGCAAGGTTTGACCAAAGAAAAGTCACAAATTGATTACACAATATGGACGTATGCCTCACTAGAGCCATACAGAGTACAATAATCAGTTATTAGTTGATCTGACCATCAACCAAATTTGCATGTGATGCTTTTAGTGCAAGTTTGAACTTGAAATGAATTGATTTTTTCACAAGGTTTGGAGGTTACACACAGTTGGCTTTATGAACCATGCTTTTTTCTGTTGTGGAATTTTAGGTGTGTAAGCCACTGGTAATACTTGAAGTGTTGTAGTCAGTACTTTCCTCGGATGGCTTGTATGTGGCACTCAAGTTCTTAATATGGGGTTTGTTAGTTTGTATATGGTCATTATAGGTGGTAGTATTTGTGATATATGTCTATCACTAGCAATTTAAGTACTCTGAATCCCTCAATTGGGAGTCCTGGTTTAGTTAGTAATGGAGATTATCTTTAACTCTATAATGTTGATTGTTATAAGATTGGGTTTGAGACCATTGTGGAGACCTGCTCATGTTCCTAAACAAAATATTTCAATTCCTTAATCCTTACTGGAGTTTGTATCTATTTGAGGAAGAGCATGAAAAACTACAATGATTTCCATGCATGCTTGTCTTAAAGATCTTGGGTGAAGAGTCTAAGTCAATGATACAAACCCATGGGTAGAACCCACCCATGAAAACCGGCTTGCAAGTAAAGGGTGCTCAACAACTTATATACACACGGTTAAGCTTTCACTTAAGACATGTGAGACAGTAGGATTGTAACACACCTTTTGGTATGCTCCTATCTTGCACATGCAAGGACTAGTCTTGTTCAAGGTTCATGTGCAGGGCCTACATAGCTAAGTTGTCAATACTGTACCCAAGACCATTTTGGTTTGGCTAGGGATATGAAATATTTTGGTATCAATCAATTTTCTTTTTATAGGTAAAAATAAATGTATCGAAACAAGACTACTTCGTGAAAATAGACACAAAGTAGCCAAAGAATTACAATTGAAAAAATATCTACAAATGAAAAGACTCTATGAAGGAATGAATAGAGTTGTTATTAGTGAGACTCGATACAAAAGACCATTCATAAAGAGAACTAATGTAGGATGCTTGAATTTGAGTTGACGTGCACTCCACATCTTCAAAAGTACAATGATTTCTCTCCCTCCATATAGTCCACATCAAAAATAGTATCTAAATTAGATCCCCTACTCCACCACCCATATAATAAATTAAGATCCTTCTCCAGTAAAACCCACTGAACCCCAAACATCCTTAATGTCAAAGTCCACAACTCAAAGGCCACATTACAATGAATCTAAAGGTGGTCTCCAGTAATACCCCAATCAATACCAATGAACTATATACATTCATTAAATTAATTAGAACCAGTCAAAGCCCATATAATTTGTTATGAGTCTTTAAAATTGTGAATCTATGTCCAACCAATGTGTCAATCCCTAGCCCAACATGCTAGTCCCATAAGATTTAATAGTTTATATACCTGTCAATTGACTACAGGGGAAAAAAAAAACTTTAAAAAGGAATAAATGGGGGGTCTTGGCCACATGGTGGATAAGCAACCAAGAGAAAATCAATGAGTTTATGTTGGAGGAGTAGGGAATAATGAAGAAACCAAGAAGAAGAAGAAGAAGAAGAGGAGGTGGGAGACATCGGCAACACGGGGGAGGGGCTATGGGTGACCAGCGACGTGGAAGAAGAAGAAGGCAACACTGGCAAGCTCAATGATCTCGTATAGGACAGTTTCAATTTACCTGCCAAAATGGATGATATATCCCAATATAGTCTGGTATTGGACGGAATTTGGAGTAGTATGTTTCACAGGGGGGTTTTATACCAGTTTACTGACCGGTACATTAAATACCAGTCATACCAGCCGGTAAAATATGTTATTGACAACATTGCTGCTAGTAGTGTTGAATGTGAGCTTGATAACAACTGGCCCATGTCTTTTCAAGCTACATTTTCTTGAGTCACCAATGGTGGCACCAAATTTGGAAGAAGAAAACAAGGCCACCTCAAATACAAAACAAAATGTGCATATGGCTTGTTCCATCCCATTCCAATAAGTAATCAGCAGGTTAAGAGATAAATCTCTCAGAGAACATTTAAAAGTAATATTCAGTTAAAAAATGTATATAGTTATAGGGAACATCATAATAATGGTTTTAATAGAATTTTTTCAGTATGCTTAGTACCTCTTCTTTCAAGAGTGATGAAATAAAATGGTTAATGAGGGTAGCTCCCTTATATTGTTTTTCACATTATATTTGCTATACTATAGTGCAATCAACTTGTGTGTAGTCATCTATCATCATCACATATTGCTCTCTTTCTTGATAAATAACCAAAAAAAAAAAAAAATGCATGATAAATGTACTTTGCTAACTAGTATAAACTAGAGATATAGAACTTGTGCACAAACACGCACAAAAAAGTAGGCACACTTTTTCCTTAAAAATAAATAGTAGGCACACTCCCTTGTTTTTAAGTTGTGTTCATGTGCTATATGCTCAAGAATTCAATGTCTGCATAACTAACAAATCAGATTTTTATACCAGTTTTCAGGCAATAAAGAATGTGAATTTTATTTTATTAGAGAGAACTATATATTAAGATATACTAAATGTAAGGAACGTATACCTCCCAGCACTGGAACGGAGTTAATCAGAAAGGAAACAGGAATTGTAGAGTTTGACAAGCACTGACTACGCACGTTGAGGATGGGATCACCCGAAAAGAAAGCAGAATCAAGAAAATTGGTTGTTTGAGTATATGAATCCGAGCCCTGAAACATGTTGAAAAGTCATTTAAAGAAAAGTAGGCAACATAATAGTACAAGATGACAAAATTACTTATAACTAAGTAAAAGGGAATACTTGATATAAAAGAAGTCAGGGAAAGCAAAGAAACTAAGAACAGCTTACATCGACATTAATAGCTAAACTTTCAGCTGCTTTGGATGCATTCCAGTTCAAAGAACTCGGGATCATACTTCCAGCCAAAACTAGGAAACATGAAAATTATGTTTAATACAGATAAAAGATTGATTATCATGTTAGAAGAAATATCAAAATCAAAGCGTTATCGCACAGAGAGAGAGAGAGAGAGAGAGAGAGATACTTTGTCCA
This sequence comes from Castanopsis chinensis, assembly GCA_032878915.1. Lineage (NCBI taxonomy): Eukaryota > Viridiplantae > Streptophyta > Magnoliopsida > Fagales > Fagaceae > Castanopsis > Castanopsis chinensis. The sequence goes on from JAVQMG010000114.1 coordinate 7,967,239, forward strand.
AGAGACTGGTTATTCCCAGTGAAAAGGAAAGTTGCAGGACAGGATCCTGAACTCCTGCAAGATTCATCTGGCAAGTCTGTGAATGGAACAAAATCAGTTCTCACTGCACGATATTCTGGAGATGGTATTTGTAACAGAGGAGGAAATCCTGGAGGGTTAAGAATTGGGCAAGTTGCTGCTTGATCTATATCTGAGTATTCTAACCCACAAACTTTGTTACATTGTCCATTCCCTGCTGTATCAATACATCTACAGCCACAATTATTTGAAGGCTTATCCAACTGTTGATTGATTAATGCTTGAAGGAGAACAAGCAACAAGCAGAGGAAAAATGGGAAAGAGATGAGCCGAATATTCTCCTTTATATTTCGTTTCTGCGAAAAGAACAAATCAAAATAATAATTTCATTAGATATATTCGCAGTGTAACACTTTCTAAACTCACAAAGTCTCAGAGTAGGTTCAGAAGATGAATCTATTTATTCCGAATCCAACAAAGAAGCAGATAGACATATCGAAAGTATATATGTTGTTGCTTTCCAATAACAAATATAATTAAATAAATTTGACAAATCAAACCCCATTACTTAGAACCCCGTAAACAAAAAATTCCACTAATAATAATGAGCAATTATATTGATCTGAAAAAGAAAAAGAAAAAGAAAAAAAAAAAAAACATATTTCCTTCAAATACACAATTCAATTAAGTCTACCATTTCTCAACCTGCTCAGTTGCTGAACTAATATCTCTTTTAGTAAAGAGAAACCAAAATAAGTAACAAAGACAATCAAAATTCAAAATTAAAAAAAAAAAAAAAAAAAAAAAGTATATTAAAGAAATTGACAAGAAAAACAATCTATATCAAAAAGCTACCGATTTTAATCCATTTGAGAGACAATCAACTAAAATTAGAGAAAACCCACAATCCAAAATAACCAAAAGATAATTAAGAACAACACAAAGCATAGAATCCCCACCCAGAATTCTTATTCATCTATCATTTGTTTCCAAATTCTTATACCCGCAGACACACACACACACACACACACACACACAGGAACAGACCTGGTATGTGAGGTTCTTTCTGAGGAGGGCGTTGGCCTGAGTCCAAAAGCTGGAAGAACCAGCTGATGGGTCCGCCATTAACGAGCCAAAAGGAAAATTCTGACCGTTAAAACTTCTCCGGCGTGTAACGGAATTTCAAAATCCCCGCCAAGAAAAAGCTCTTTTGTGATTTTTTTTCTTTTTTCTTTTCTTTTTGGTTAAATTTCAAATCTTTTCAGCTCTCTCTTTGCTTTGCTCTGCTACTGAAATTGAAAGTTTGGGTTTTCCACAGAATTGTGACTTCCCTAAACTAGAAATAAACAACCTCGGTATTTATATACATACAAATTCCTTTCGTAGCTCTGAGATTCAGACACCACAACTATTTTTTTACTTATAAAATGACTATGTTGTCCCTGTCCTTTGTTGTATTTTCGGAAATAGTAATGTATTGTTGTCTACGTACGGAGTTTGGTATTTTGGTATAAATTCCTCTACCGAAACTGCCCTTAGCTAAATGACTCTTTTGCCCCTGCACACGGTTTTGACTTTTCGAGGATTTTTTTTTTTTTTTTTTTTTACTTATTATAATAATATTGACAAGGAAATTGCTAAGAAGTGTGGGAAAGTATTTAAATATATTACAGAATATTGTTTTTTTTTTTTTTTTTTGTTCACATGCAGGTGTTTTCTAAACTAGAGTAGTAGAACCTTCCAAACTTTATTAGTTCTTCATTATGTATCATAAAAATAAATAAAAAATCGAAGAAAATTAAAACAATGTCTTTCTTCAAGTGGTGTTTGATTATTCAATAAGATTATATTTTAAATTCATTATGTATTCATATTTTTTTTCTTGTTAAACGATAATAAATTTTTCTAATTAAACTAACAAGAATTCAAAAGTAGTTTCATATGGTAATATAATTATATTTACCTATTCAAAATTGTTTAAAACTTTAAATGTTTAGAGAGAGAAAATGAAACCTTATGTAACTTAAAGCAATATTACACCTCTAATAACGCTTTATATCATTTAATGTTCAAATTGTTATCACGTATCTACCATTTATGATTGATTTAATCTATCAGCAAATTGCAAGAAACCATTTTATATAACATTTACTTAGTTTATAAATTATTGAGTAAATGACACGTTATTTGAAGGGGAAAAAAATTATGTATAGTTACATAATTTCATTTTATGTATAAAAGATCTTTAAAAGATAATAATGTAAATATATATATATATATATATTTTGTTTACATTACATATTTATTAATTTTATATGTCAAGTGAATTCTAATGTTATTATTCCAAAAGCTATTAACGAAAGTAGTTCGATTAAAACAATCCTAAATCACATGATTCTAATTAAATAATAGTAAAACAAATAGCGTGTGATTATGATGCAGGGAATGCGTGTAGCCTCAACTGTTTTGGGTTTGTTTAGCAATGAGAGTTGCTTAGAACATTAGCCAGTAGGTGGTTAGGCACTTCTACAAGAACACTAAGTTCCAAAGAAAAGCACACAAATGCTTAAAATCACTAATTCCCAAAAATTAGTTACAAAATGAGAGTACAAGAGCACTTATACAGTTTGTTCTACAACTAACAACCATTAGTATCTAACAAGACTAACTCATTAACAAGACTAACTAATTCAAATAAAAATGACTGTCATATAAGCTAATTAGCTTAAAGGCTCTTGTTTGGACACAAAGATAGTTGTAACTAACTGTTCTCAACAGTTAAGGCTGTTAGCTAGAACTCAAACAAAGGCATCTTAAAACAGCTTAGAAGATGCTCCTGCATCATATTAGAAAATAGTTAAAGTTCGAGAGAATAATGCATTTTAATTTTTATATATTATAAAAATTAAGATACTATCTCTATCTCACTTTTAAACATTATTTCACTAAATCCAAAATAAAAAAGAGTTTAATTGCACACGCAAAGTGTTTATGATGAGGTGAGATATTTTCTTGTAAACCATGGTTTCGATGGAAAAAATTTCAAGTCAATACGAATTTTCTTAAAAGATGCATCATGGGTAGAAGATTAATCTTGTGGTACATGTAATTTCCATCTCAAAAATTTATCAATAGTACTTGTAGGGGCCGATTTTGGTTCTTAAGCCCAAAAAATGAATGGATTAAGGCCCAAAGAGCCCAATACAATGAATTTGTAGAGAGTGTGCTTAAAAGCTAGATTTCAATGGATCCAAGAATACACGCAGTGAATAAAAGATAGCAAAAAAGTAAGGAAAACAAGCTCTTAAGCAAAGGAAACCCTCATCGGCAACGCTTGAGGAGAATAATCCTGACCTATATTTCTTTTAGACTCAGATCTTATCACGGTTCTTGTTACTATAGTATTTTCTTTTTCGATTCCCCCTCCCCTTTCGTCCCCGAAGGGTCCCTTACATTATATAGCTCCCCTTAAATGATCTTGGTCCTCCATTTGTTGATGATCCAAGCCACTACTTGAGCGTCTGTCCTATTAGACTCCTTCCCAAATCCCTTGTGAGTCGCAGCAGTCAAGGCAGCACTATTTAGGGGTCTTCTTCATATAAATGCAGCCAGGAGGTTTGGTATGATACTGTGATGGCAGCCACCATCCCTTCAGTCACATCAGTGCTAACCCCTTCCCCAAAGCTTTTTCTCTACAGTGCTACCTCCTCTGAAGACGTGTTATTGACGTTACCTTACTGTCCAAGGGTATGGCCTCATCGGCATGATAATGGCCCTTCTCAACCATGGGTATGACACGTGGCGCAATTACCTAATTGGAATTCCCGTACCCCACAATATTAGTAATAGAATAAAGGATAAACTATAAGTTCATTAGACATATTATTGCTTAATATACTAAAAATATTAATTATTGTTGCTAAGATTAAATCTTAAAAATTTGTTTAAAAAAATATTATATCTTGAAAATCATCTATTATCTCTTACTAGAGTAAAGTTATTATTTATTTTTACTAAGGTTAATTACTCTTATTAAGTGAATTTTAATTATTATTGCTTAGATTACTTTAATTTATTATTTATTAGTTTTTTTTTTTTTACTCTTTAATTTTTTTTATCTAACAATCCAACTCAACTTTGACAACTTATTGGTTTTTGTAATTCATTAAAAAGATTTTTTTTTTTTTTTTGTGTCTTTTGTATTACTCTCTTAAGAATTCACCACAACAATACAATTATTATTATTATTATTATTATCATCATCCACTATCCCACGCCCCACTTCCACCGTCTTAAATTTAATTTTATTTTAGTGTTTACACTTTCCTTCCCACTTAATTATCTTTTTCTAACATTTAAGATCAACAAATTACTAGTTTTTGTTATTGAGTTTGCTATTTTTTTTTTCTTCAAATTTTAGATCAAACTGGTTTGTTGTTGGATATTTTTCTTTTCATTTAAAAAGGCCAAGATAAAGGTTGGTTATAAATTATTTTGTTGTTGAGCTTCTTTTAGGGTGTTCAAATTTTTATTTTATAATGGTCAAAACAAAAAAATTTAATACTACTGTAAGGTTACAATTTGCACCCAAACCCAAAAGTAAGAATGGAATGGGTCCAAAAAGCCTAATATAATAAAATTTGTAGAAAGTGAACTTGAAATCTAGATTCTAGAGATGTTAAATAACAAAATGATGGGCTAAATTGCAAAATCATGCACATTGGAGTGTTTATGTAACAGAAATTGTCCTCGGACTCAAGCCGAGGAAGATGAATATTATATTTCACTCTTTCAAAGACGGATTACAATTATAGATGCTAATGTGTACAGTCTTTTCTCCATTTTTTCTCCGATCCCCCTCCCTGAATGTCCTCCTTTGCTTTTTATATCCTCTTCCTTTTTCTTCCCATCTTCCACATATGGATCAGATTATTGATTTAGATACTTGTCTCATCAACCTATCCCTGAAATCTTTGGAGGCAACTATAAGGTTGAACCTTGATACTCAGGCATCACTTCCCCATTAATGCGGCTAGAGAATTAGTTACAGAATATTTAATGCGGTGGTAACAGCTTTATCTTAGATATTTCGTAACCCTTCTTCTTATTTCATACATCCACCATGCCTACCCTTACTTATAGGATTTCCTAGAATATCACCTTTGGACGCTAGACAGCCCTTTCCTACCTCGGCTTTACATAGCCGAGGACATACTCTTCCTCTTACCACCTTCTTGGATAACCTTGATCAGACCTCGTTTCTTTATCTATCAGAACTGTCTCTTGGGTTGATTTCCCACATCCTCGGATCATTCAGTGTCCTCGGATTGGGCCTCTAGCCCAACACGTATTCCTAGGCCCATTGACCCCACAACTACTATCTATATGTACATTTTTTTTTCCAAGTTGGGGTCCATTTGAATTTCGAACCCTATAACTTTAATGTTGCCTACTTTTCCCTCTCTGAAATGATAAACAGTCAAATATACCCTAAGGTTCTTTCCTTTCCTTTTCTTTTATTTTTTAAAATAATTGAAATTTCCCCTAAGAAAGGTTCAAAATAACTTGGTGTGGTCTACCAAATCGCTGATAGAAATCTATATATGTGGAGGTGGACAACAAGCATCTCAGATGATCTAGTAGATAATCCCATAATATAATATAATTATCATCTAGTAGATAATCCCATAAAATAATAATAGCACATGGTTTCTTCATAATGAATTAAGCAAATTGACCTAGCATTTAAAAAATAATAATGCATCAATTGCAGGCTTGCACAGTTTCACTAGAATATAAATCAGTGGCCCCTAATTACATATAAAACATAAGAAAGAGTTTGAAGACCAAGTGTACTTTTTAAATAAATCCAGGAGTAAGAAAATCAAAGATCATATCTCACACCCAAATAAAGACAATGACATGGCACCTCAGTTTCAAACTGATACTTCTTTGTAGCCTTGAAAGTTGAAATGGCTTGATAAAATTAAAAAAATAATTAAATAATTAAAACAATTTGCCCGCTTGCGGTTACAAGAGCATATTGTGAGAGCCTGAAAGTTATAGCAGATTATTAAATCAGAACTTTCAAATACTTAAGCTACAAGAAATTCTTCCATGGCTTGAAAGTGATACCTTGGGATGCAATATCGTAGGTTGACCCACATCACCATAGAGTTAAAACCACCATTTTAGTAGTAACACGTCAAAAACCTTGAAGCAACCTTGTTACTTCCAGTTTTGTTGACGGAACTATCTAACAGAATGTTTATAATAATTGAAAACAAAAAAAACATAAACAAAGATACAAGAAATAATTGAAAAGAAACAAATAATAGGAGGCATTTCAAAGCATTGAATTTTTTTTAATTATTAATAATAATAATAGCAAACCATGATTAACCAAATTTTGGACCAAATGCTGGTCAAGTTTCTTAAATCCTAAGGCACTAAGTACATACAATGAGAATATTAAATAAAAGTGTCTATGAGTGCAACCTTAGCTTCTACTAAAGCATCTGAAATGGTCAATGATCATCTCATATATTTTTTTTACCAAATAATTTCTAGTATAAAAGATGACCTAAGAAATCAGTCATTCATATATCTTCGATGCTAGTGTAACTGACTCATTGCTTGTTTATGAAGCATACTACGATGTCATGAAATAATACAAGGGATTGACAAATCATATATTTTCACATCCAATGTCATGCTGTATAACATGTGATGGTTCAGGTGGGAATGGATCAAGTTTGTTGCTACATGCAATAAAATTTTTCCAAATAAACTTGAAACATTAAAATAATCTTAGAGCTAACAATCAGGGACAGCTCAATTTTGAATGTGAACTAACTGAGTTCTAGGAAATAATTTTGTACTGCTATATCAGTTCTGCAGTTGGCATTTGAGGGAAACAGTGTCATAACCTGGATTATTTGGATTGGACTAGATTGTGCAAGTGTGCTGAGTTCCACATTGGGTGTTTATTAGGTTGACGAGTTATATAAACAAACACAACGAGCCCTAATTGCAACCTGACCAGGGATTTGATGAAAGTGTGTTATGCAAGCGTGTGGATACCACTTTTCTTGGGTCGTGACACAGAGAAAAAAAAATATATATTAATAATTGCCCCATATATCATGGATTAATCCATCTGCCTTGGCTTGCATTCTAGATTTCCTACAAACCATCTAAGCTGAAGCCACCATGCCCATGGTTTTAAAAACCGAACCGTAGATATTTTTCAAAAACCGGTTATTGACCGGTTTTTCGGTTATTGACCGGTTATTGACCGGTTTTGAAGACCACCATAGGACCGGTTTTTCCGGTTGAACCAATCCGGTTTTTAAAACAGTGACCATGCCAATTAGCCAAAATCTAGGAAATGCAATTCTGCTTGTTTTCAAAAGCTTATTTCCAAAATTTGATTGGATAGTATACATAAGAACATGCCTTGCTCGGCCGGTAACCTGAAAATCCTTTCTATTCAATGCATTATCTACCATTTAAAAAAAGATACAAAATGAGTATGAAAACAGTTTACCTTGAAAACTTTTCCCAGGCATCTTTTCTTTTGGTTGGACAAGAAGCAAGAGAGTAGGATTTCCAAGTCTAAGCTGAGATTAAAGTTAAAATGTCTGTGGTACAACCTCCACCATACTTTTCCAGTTGCAGTAGTGGGCAATTACTGGTTTCTACTATGAGCACAATGAAAATTCCAATGCAGATTCAAAATTATAACCAGCCCAAGTCGACTGCATTGCCAACCCATCGACAATGAGATAAACATCATTAGATCTAGGGTGGGATGTGTCACCAACTAAAAACTTATGCACTTTATTATCCATTTCTATCCAACTATATGCTGAGGTTTTCTGCACTCTGTTAATTTTCATCAAATTTCGCACTGTCAAGGATTCTTCCCATCTGCCAGCACTTGCATATATATTAGAAAGAAGGATATAGTTCCCAGAATTCTCAGGCTCAAGTTCTAGTAATTTCTTGACAGAGAACTCAGCAAGTTCTAGATTCGAATGGATTCTAGAAGCACTCAATAAGGTGCCCCATATCACAACATTGGGCTTCACTTCCATTCTACATATGAACTCATGGGCATCTTTCAATTTCCCAGATCTACAAAATAGGTCAACAACACAAGCATAATGTTCTATAGTTGGAGTAATCTCATGATCCGATTTCATGCTTCTAAAAATCCTAAGCCCCAATTCAAGAAGGCCTGCATGGGTGCAAGCTGTCAATATCCCCACAAATGTTATATCATTTGGTTTCACTCTAATTTCTTTCATTTTCTCAAAAAGATTAATTGCTTCCTTTGCAAAACCATTAGCTGCTAGACCTACAATCATTGAGTTCCAACTAACAACATCTTTCTGAGGCATATGATTGAAAATTTGACGAGCCTTACTAATATTTCCACACTTGGAGTACATATCTAATAGTGCAGAGGCCACATAAACATTAAAGAGAAAGCCTTGACTCTCTACATAGTTTCCAATGCATTCACCAGCTTCCAATGAGCCCAATTGAGAGCATGCAGATAGGACACTAACAAGTGCAACATCATTTGGCTTAATCTGTTTGCTTTTCATGCTTTCAAAGAGTTCTAAGGCCTCACTAGGTCTCCCATTTTGGGCATAACCGGCAATCATGGCACTCCAAGCAACAACATCTCTTCTATCCATGCGTTCAAACTCCTGACGTGCATCATCAACAGCCCCACATTTCACATACATTTCCAACAATGCAGTAGAAACTATCATATTTATATGTAAATTGTTCTCATCAATAAACTTCTTAACTCTCAACCCCATTTCCAAATCCCTAAGCTTAGCACATATAGAGAGTACGGTGGCTACACTAATTTCGTTAGGGTGAAACCTCTCAACCTGCATCCTCTCAAACATCCTCAAACCCTCACGATAATGCCCATTGTTTGCATAGCAAGAAATCATAGAATTCCATGAAACAACAGTTCTCTCACTCATCTCATCAAATAGCCACTGCGCTGCCACAACATTGCCGGACTTGGAATACCCTGAAATCAAACAATTAAAGCAGATCGGATCCTTCACGAAAATCTCATCAAAAACTTTCTTTGCAGAATCTATATCGCCAATTTTGGCATAAAAATCCATCAAAGGAGTCTGAACAAAAACATCTGAGCTAAACCCATATTTTACTACTAACGAATGAATCTCATTGGCTAATTCACCAGCCAATAAAGAACTGCAGGACTTCATAACAGGCGGAATTGTGGAACATACCACCCGGGTACCACTATCATGCATCAAAACAAACGCTTCTAAAGCTTCTTTGTACAAAGAAAGCTTAGAATACGTAGAAATGAGGGAATTATAAAGGATTTTACTTGGTTGAGGAATTCTATCAAACACTTGGCGAGCATATACAATAATAGATAAACGAAGAAGCCCCTGCACAAAAAATGGAGTAAGAGCAGGATAATTTGTTACGATGAGGCCGTGAACTTGCTTGAATTGTTTAATGTGCAGAGACGAGTGAAGTACATTTAACAAATAGCGTTCCATATATGTTGGAATGAATGGTTATAGCTGATGCGTCTCTTCATGTAATCGACAAGCAAAGTGTAGCATTTATCTATGCCATAGAAGAGCGAAGTGGGTTTGCCATAGATGATAGATCATATAATAATCACAAATGGCTCTTCCGGGTCTGGGCTATTACAGAGGCTAGACTACTAGCCGTTGAGACCTGAGAGAGAGAGAGAGAGAGAGAGAGAGAGGGTAAAAAGGAGGCGGGAATTTCAAATCAAACACGTATTACAAAATTGTGAAACAATCGTGTAGGACAACGGTGCTTGAGGCAGTAGAAAGTAGAAACCAACTTCACCCAAAGGTAATTAACTTTTCTTTTTTGGCTGTTAAAAACTTAAAAAGGTAAAAACTTCAAAAAATTATTTTATTAAATTCAAACTTATAGTTGTGTTATTAATTAATAAAGCACAAGCAATATATATTTTTCAAAGACCATTAAACTCAATGCAATTTTTATGTTTGAATTTAATTAAAAGCCTAATGAATTATACTTAAATTTTTCCGGTTTGTAAAAATAAGATTTGCATAATTATGTCGTGAGTCACACGAGGTGCAATGACACATGAAAATGATATTGTATAAATTGTGAAAACATTAAGTCTAGGAAAAAAATGCTAGTCGTAACTTTTTTTTTACAACAATTGTGAAATTAATAATAGACTCATTTAAATTTGATGTTATTCTGATCATAACTTACCAATTTAACAAGTTGTAAAAATTTATATTTTTATAGCGTTACCTCATTAACATTTCTCTTACGTTAGCCCAAATAACAAATCTTAATTGGACTTTGCATTGCTCTATGAAAATTATGTTTTACTTGAGGTATCGAGCTCCTAACCTCAATAAAATGGACACCACTTGTATCTAATGTATTAGTGTATTGAATATGTTAAGATATGGACACATATTCAAAATTGGATATGTGTCCTCATCTTAACGTGTATAGTGTATTGATACACTGAACACAATCTCAACCCAAAAAATAACTATAGCAACAATTATATCAAGTCATTGATGTAACAATCTAACAAATGTCATGCAAGATTTTGGTGGGACCAACTCTAGTAAAGCATTATAAATTTGGATCACTTACTATTCACTCACCGACAACAATACTACAGACATAACTATTCTTACAATCAATTTAATAAATCGCTAACTTATGCGTTAACAAGGGATTGACAAAAAATAACAGGTCGCACAAGTTAGTAGTAAACGAAAATTTTTCCCAACTAGCATAAATTAACGAGTTGTGAAGTTAAAATCTATCCATAGATTTATTCTCCACTTATTGTGTTGTACATATAAATGCACGAGGTGAGTAGTACAAGAGCTAGGTGTCATCTTTTTAGCCATAGTCTTTTTCTTTCTCTTCAAACAAACTCAACCCATTTGCCAGCAGTAGCCATTGGGTTCAACATTTCACAAACCACACGCCACCTCATCCTTATGAACCAGAATAATATATTAAAATCACCCAAATGTGGTACAATCCATTCGATGAGAGCTTGACACCTCATTGGCTATTTGGTGGAAGATCTCAACTATTGGATCTCCACCTCAAAAGGCAACTTTCACCTATGATCCGTTTGGATACAGCTAAAATTAAAAACTGAAAATACTGTAGTAAAATAATTTAAAATATTACTTAAAAAATGCATGATAATAAAAGCGAAGGAAAAAAAAAAGGGGGGAGGGGGGACCACAAACTTAACTACACCTCCACTCCATATCACTTATATTTTTCTTTACTATTATACTTTTATGTGGAATATTGTATCTTTCTTGCTTTGCATTGTGTTTTTAATCATGATTGGTTATAGCTTGAAGATCCAATAATGGTGAGCCACAACTAAAGAATTCCATGTGCAGCGGCTACATAACTCATCCTCAATATCTTTCCCTTGTGTTAAGTTCTTATTAAGACATACGAGGTCGCTGTGAATGTGTACAGTTACTGCTAAATAAGTAATACACTACATTTGGACCAGCCAAGTTGTCACGAAGCGGGTATGATTGCTATTGAACAATTTTTATTGTTGGTAAATGTGTTGCTTCACTGCTAAATGACTGGCTATAGCTAAATGGCCCACCACGAGTCGTTAGACTTCATACACCAAACCTTGAAGCCACACAAACAATGCATTATTAGCATTAACACAAAGCACATCTATGCTAATACTTTCAAACCTCTCCTTGCCACTCTATGCAAACTAATTCTCTAATATTATAGCTTTTCTGTTGTATTACTTTTCTTATATTATTAATTTTCCTATAGTACTATTTCAACCACTTTAATCTTCTAAACTTGTCACCAACATCTTGCTATAAGTGTTTTATATATTTTTCCCAACATCATTTAGCCACAAGGGAAAAATAGTAGCCTTCTCAGAGCACCAAACAATGAAGGAATTCATAAACCGAAGTCCAAGATCTCATCAATCAAAGTTCAACTCGTTGTAAAGCTATCTGAAAAGGATCCCAGCAAATGCTAATAATAAAAGGCTTTTGTTGACGAGTGTTGAGTAATTCTTAAGTATTTTCAAAATATGATAAAATAATGCTCACTTCTTTCACAGACTTCCCCATGTATTTAATAAGTGGGTTATACCATAAATACACCAAACCTTGAAGCCACACAAACAATGCATTATTAGCATTAACACAAAGCACATTTATGCTAATACTTTCAAACCTCTCCTTGCCACTCTATGCAAATTAATTCTCTAATATTACAGCTTTTCTGTTGTATTACTTTTCTTATATTATTAATTTTCCTATAGTACCATTTCAACCACTTTAATCTTCTAAACTTGTCACCAACATCTTGCTATAAGTGTTTTATATATTTTTCCCAACATCGTTTAGCCACAAGGGAAAAATGGTAGCCTTCTCAGAGCACCCAACAATGAAGGAATTCATAAACCGAAGTCCAAGATCTCATCAATCAAAGTTCAACTCGGTTTAAAGCTATCTAAAAAGATCCCAACAAATGCTAATAATAAAAGGCTTTTGTTGACGAGTGTTGAGTAATTCTTAAGTATTTTCAAAATATGATAAAATAATGCTCACTTCTTTCACAGACTTCTCCATGTATTTAATAAGTGGATTATACCATAAATACACCAAACCTTGAAGCCACACAAACAATGCATTATTAGCATTAACACAAAGCACATCTATGCTAATACTTTCAAACCTCTCCTTGCCACTTTATGCAAACTAATTCTCTAATATTACAGCTTTTCTGTTGTATTACTTTTCTTATATTATTAATCTTCCTATAGTACTATTTCAACCACTTTAATCTTCTAAACTTGTCACCAACGTCTTGCTATAAGTGTTTTATATATTTTTCCCAACATTATTTAGCCACAAGGGAAAAATGGTAGCCTTCTCAGAGCACCTAACAATGAAGGAATTCATAAACCGAAGTCCAAGATCTCATCAATTAAAGTTCAACTTGTTGTAAAGCTATCTAAAAAGGATCCCAGCAAATGCTAATAATAAACATGGTTTTCAGACCCAGACCGTTCATTGAACCGTAAAAGAGAGAGGTTCAAGGTTTTTGAGGTCGAACCGAGGTCAAACCGGGGTCGAACCGTGATGACGTCATAATTCATTTAATAATTATTTAAATTATAAATAAATATATTTAATAAACAAAAATTAAAATTTTAACTAAAATAATCCAAAACAAATATAGATAGTATTTTTTATTACATAACTTTCATAATACAAATAAGAATTATTAAATTCTAAAAAAACATAAATAACTATTGAGTTTTTAAATTATTTTTAATTCATAACAAAGTACACTTTAGTACCCAATAATTTTTGTTTTATAAAACTGGATAAAATAATTAAGAGGCAAATTAATTTATTTGCTCATGCCCAAGCCCAAGCCCATGCCCAAGCCCATTTGAGTGCGGATAGGTTTTTTTCCCAACTCTCCAAGCCATTTGAATGGTCAATATTCACCACTTATTATGAATTAAAAAAAAAAATCAAAAGCTAGATATGCAGTTATTTAAATAGTCAATGTCCATACATTTAAAAATTGTTAAAATTAAATAAATAACAAAACCAAAGGAGGAAGTGGTTGACTGCAATAAAGCACGCAGTAAGTGTTTAGCATTAAAGAATTTTACAACATTTTTAGCAATACTTTCACAATAAAATTGATGTGAAAAGTTGTTACTAATTCTAATTTGAACCTATCATTAAAATTATTTTTTTACTTATCAATATTAACAAATAATTATCTTTTACTTAAAATTTATTGTAAAATATTATAAAAATATTGCGATAAATTATAATTTTTTATTCTTTTTCTTTCTTTCTTTGCTACGGACCACACGTTTTTTTATTTTTTTTTTCTCTTACTTTTTATCCTCCACACATTTCCCATCCCATCCCATCCCATCCCATACCCACTCCTCTCAAATATCTGATCTGACTCTTTTCTTCTTTTACTTTTCTTCTTTTACTTTCTTCTTCTTTTACTTTTCTTTCTTTTCTTTCTTCGTCCTTTACTTTTCTTTCTTCGTCTTTATATGCTTTTTCTCATTCTTTTCTTTCGCTCTCAAAGTCTCACCCCATCAGGCCGTCACACAAAATCCAGTGGAGAACAAAGCCAGAAATCTCCCTCTCGTTTCCAGTTCCCTACTTCCCTTCCTCCTCCAAAGTCCATTGACAAAGATCTCCTCTTCTTGCTCAAATCCCTAAAGTCCATTGATGAAGATCTCCAAAGTCCATCGACGAAGATCTACCCATCAAAATCATTGGCTCGTCCAGACTCCAGATCGCTGTTTTCAACAACAATCTCTCCTTTCCTGTGATTTTTTTTTTTTTTTTTTTTTTTTAAGGTTCAGATTCAAAGGGAACCGTGAGAAGCGGTCGGATCACGGTTCTCAGAACCGTGAGGTCCGACCGCGGTTCTCACGGCTCCCTGCTTTTTTCCGTTGAACAGTTTTTGATGCTAAAAGAACCGCAAAGAGGAACGGTTCGAGGTTTTTCCGGTCAGACCGTACGGTCCGGTCCGGGTTTCACAACGTTGATAATAAAAGGCTTTTGTTGATGAGTGTTGAGTAATTCTTATGCATTTTCAAAATATGATAAAACAATATTCACTTCTTTCCCAAATTTCTCCATGTATTTAATAAGTGGGTTATACCATAAATATGAGATAAGAGAGCATCATTTCACTATATTCTGAAAGTATCTAAAATTTTTTGACGGATACTATCACACTTTCATTAAAAAAGAATTTGTTAGATCTCACTGTACCAAAAAAAAATAAACTTTAATCAGCTTATATGTTACTGCATTTAAAAAAATTTAACCTACCAACTTCGGTACACTCGTTCAAGGGACTATAATAATAAGTTCATTTTAAAATTGATAAATAAAATTACAAGAATATTAGAGCATTCACATCAGCTCGTGTAAAACTTCCATCTATTTTACACGAAAAACCTACTTTTTTTATTTTACACACTCATTTTTACAATACACCCACATCAGTTTATCTATTTTACACATTTAATCAATAAAATATTTATTTTTTACAATTTTTTATCATCCCTGATAGTATTTTAATCAATAAAATACACCCACTGCACAACCGCCACCCACCATCGGAAAACCCAAGCCGCCGCCACCACTACCTTATCAGAAAACCCAATCTACCACCCAAGCAACCACCACCACCATCAGAAAACTCAATCCACCACCACTACACCATCAGAAACCCAATCAACCACCCAAGCCGCCACCACCACCACCACCAGAAAACCCAATCCACCAACCACCATTAGAAAACCCAAGCCACCACCCACCATCATCACCACCCAGCCACTGTCACCACCATCATCACCACCTAGCCACCATCATCACCACCCAACCAGGATCATCACCCACCCAATCGGCGGCACCATCATCACCGACCCACACCCACAAAAAACCAGGAAAAAAAAAAAAACCACCAGATCTGAGTGAGATCGAGGCGATTCCTCCAATCCTCCGATCATCACCGATACTCCGCGTCCTTCACTGGTACAAGAAGATTCCTCTAAACCAACGGATCGGAGTGAGATCGAGGCCTCCGGCCTGAGCAACGGATCGCCAATGGATCAGCAGCGATGGCGATGGCCGAAGCTTGAGGAAGATCAGCGGCGATGGCGATGGACCAAAAATGGATCGCCGGCCTCAATCTCATCAGCGGCGATGGCGATGGCGATGGCCGAAGCTTGAGGAAGATCAGCGGCGATGGCGATGGACCAAAAATGGATCGCTGGCCTCAATCTCATCGGCGGCGATGGCGATGGCGATGGCGATGGCGATGGCCGAAGCTTGAGGAAGAATCAGCGGCGATGGCTAGAGGAAGAAGAAAAAATTGAGATGAGAGAGACTGCGCCTGAGACTCTGAGAGAGAGAGAGAGGGAGGTGAGAGTCAGGGAGGAGAGAGAAAGAATAATAATATAATGTATAACCATGCTACAGTGCCTATATAAATTTACACGGGCACTGTAGCAACGTGAATAATTTAGATGATTATAGATGATTATACACTCACTGATGTGAGTACTTTTTTGCTTAAAATGTGTAAAATTAATAATTTTTTATCATTTTATATATTTTTACACTTTTATACATTTACTGATATGAATGCTCTTACAGTGAAGTTACACTAGTTTTTCCAGCCGTTTGGAAAAAGGTACACGAAAGTACATACCACTTTTTTTTTTTTGAGAAAGAAAGTACATTCCACTTCGGTCAAAAGAATAGTAGGAAAGTACTTAGCACGTGGCACCAAATCTTGACCATTGGCCTGCAGTCCTGACCTGACCTCTCTTCTCATCTTATTTGTGAGACTTGCACTTTGAATAGTAGGAAAGTACTTAGCACGTGGCACCAAAGCTTGACCAAAAGCCTGCAGTCCTGACCTGATTTCCCTTCTCATCTTATTTGTGAGACTTGCACTTTGAATAGTAGGAAAGTACTTAGCACGTGGCACCAAAGCTTGACCATAGGCCTGCAGTCCTGACCTGGTCTCTCATCTCATTTTATTTGTGAGACTTGCACTTTGAATCCATTCTCCGCAAACAAAAATGCTGTGTCAAACGAATAACACTTTTGCCGCAACTTATCCAAATGTCAAATTATAAATAATGGAGAAAATATGATGCGTATATATCAGCTCATAACTTCGTTACTTACAACTTGTGGTACAAGTGAATTGTGGCAAAAGTTACATTATTTGTTGTGATTTTAGTATTTTTCTTTTGCAGATAAAAAAAAAAACAAAAGAAAAAGAGCAAAGTGGTAGCGTCAGAATCCCAAGCGTGCAATTCATAGAGCTGACCAATAAACGCGCATTTAATCCAGGTTTTCACACTGAGGTGGCATGATATAATGCAAAAAACGTGTAGTATAAAAATAAAATAGTAGTACCACACAACTACAAGTACGTAGGCGGCGCTATTTTCCACGAAAATGCAGGAACCTGAACCAAACGAATACTCCAGCCTTTGGTCAAAGAAAACTACCCTTTTTGGCTAAAGATATTATTCGAACTTGTTCATACATATTTGTCAACTGTGACTTAACCAGCTTATTGAGTCGTTGAATCTAATGCCGAAATGGACAATATAGTTATACCGTTATAGACTTATAGTAGTACTGGTACAACCCTGGACCATTCTTTGTGTTGTACATGTTTTTAAATCATACGTGTTCCAATACAGTTGCAAACATGGTCCATACAGTGCACCAACCTTCTTCCCCTTGCCTGGCTCACCTCAACCATTCATTTCGAAAATTTCTTACCCAATGAATTTCAATATCGGTCCGGTTAACGTGTGCTTTTAAAAATATTTTTTTGAGAATTAAAAAAGTTATCAATATTTTTTATTTTTTGAAAAAATATTTTCAAAAATAATTAATTATTGTGTGCCCTTAACAAAATCCGTTCAATATATAACGTCTTTATAATTATTTTTATTATTAATCAAGACACCAATTGATTTAGTTATAAAAATTTTTTTTTTTTTTAATATAAATGGAGTTTGAAGTTCAAATCTCAAATTTTTTATTTGACAACAAAAAATTTGAGTAGTTAAACTACATATTAGTAACATATTTTGATTAGAAGGACTATACAATCAAAAGAAGATATTAAATTCTATAAAGATTTCAGAATCCCAAGCGTGCAATTCATATGGCTGACCATTAGACACGTATTTAATCCAGGTTTTCAGACTGAGGACCTGAGGTAGCATGATATAATGCGGTAAACGAGTAGTATAATAGTAGTACCACACACTACAAGTACCTAGGCGGCTAATTTCCACGAAAATGTAGGGATCTGAACCAAACGAATACTCCAGCATTTGGTCAAAGAAAATTATTCTTTTTGGCTAAATATATTATTCGATCTTGTTCACATACTCATTTGTCAACTAGTTATCCAACTTATTTTTAATTCATTAATTAAATCTAATGCCGAAATGGACAATATAGCTAGTGGTACTGGTACAATCTTGGACCATTCTCTGTGTTGTGTTTTTAAATTATTTCTGTTCCAATACAATGACAATCATACGGTGCACCAACTCTCTTCCTTTTGGAGTATTCACACTAGTGGAGCTAATACAGTGCACCAACTCTCTTTTTCTTAGAGTATTCACACTAGTGGAGCTAAATTTTTTTAGCTTTTTTACACCAGAAAAAGCCACTCTACCTGACTCACCTCAACCTTTCTTTTGGCGAATTTCAATATATAGCATCTTTATAATTATTTTTTATTATTGATCAAGACACTAATTAATTTTTAATATAAATAGGGTTTGAAGTTCAAACCTCAAATATTTTATTTGACTACAAAAAACTTGGGTAATTTAACTACATATTAGTAACATATTTTTATTAGGGCTATACAATCCAAATAAGATATTAAATTCTATAGAGACTTCAAATTTTAAGTAAAAAATCAATATAGTGTTATTAAGCGTGATAAGATATATTGAATTTCAAACGAAAGACTGATGTGACAATTTCTTATCGAATTATTAAAAACGTGTGACACCCCATTCTTTCCAAATTCGGACTTTTCATAGTCATAATTGGTGACCAGTAATGCTTGGGTGAATAAATCAAGTGGGTTGTACAGAGCACAGAGTATTGAGATTCAGGGAAGAATAGCTCACAAACTCTGAATTTCAATGGTCTAATACCTGTAGGACTAACCAATTGTTAAATGACGAGGAAAATTAAACTGAGGACTGAACAAAGAGTCGTTCCACGTTGTTTCTTTTAAATGTTTTGGCTGGCCGCGGGGATTATTCAGTGTCATTACGACCTTGTCTGCATACAATTTAAGATAATATTTTTACATAAAAATTAAATAAATGAAACTGCAATTGTGAATGACTAATTTACCCTTTTCCCTGTGTAGTTTATTTGACCAAAGTACCCTTTTGCACTTATGAAAGTAGCACGACCCCCACAATGTTCTTTTATGGTTAATTTAAAAATTGAAAAATACACGGCATGGAGAAGCTTTACTCAAAATGAAAAAGAAAAGAAAATAGGAATTATGTTTATTTTATTCAAAATTATTTGAATCTAGAGATAAGATTTTGAGTTTTTTGACACTTATAATTAATTAATTAAAAAGTGCTTAGTTTATTTTGTCTGTAAACTCCTTCCAAATTTCCAATGCTTTAGCATTAAGTGTTACTTATCATGTTAGGTGATGGGTTTTTTATTTTTTAATTTTTTATTTATTTAAGATAGAATTCTATTCTAACCTAATTTAAGTGTATATATATATATATATATATAGATGTGTGTGTGTGTGAAGATCCTTCTTAGAGATTTGAACTTTAACCCTTACTTCCCACACCTCACAAGCATTTATACTTGTAGAGTGACCACCGAACCAAGGGTGCGCGATAGGTGATGGTTTTAATTTAACATAGAAATCATACATGGTTTTAGCTTGTTAGAATGGTGACTTGTTTCTTTCTTTCTTTTTCCCCTTACAAGTGGAATGGGGAACTTGATTTCAAATTTTCGATATAGAGAGACTTAATAATATAATTAAGGCAAAATTTTTAGGTACTTTCGGAGTACGGAGAAATGATGTGCTCTCTTCTCTCACTTTCATGATGGACCTCACAATAAATTTAATGAGTAGACCTCATTATGAATATGAGAGGAGAGAACATCATTCTCCTAGTTCAGAAATACCTAAAAATTACTTTGGCATATTTATAAACAAATTTAATCTAAAATAAATGATAATTACTAACATACATAAATGTTTTCAATCAATTTAAAATTTGTCAGAAATTATAAATCAACCAGCACACCTAATCTATCTCTTGGGAACATCCATTAAAATTGGTAAAACTTACCTCTATGTATTGATCTAAGATCACCCAACTAAACACTATGTATTTTGAGAGGCCTACTGCCAATCATGTGGTCGTCATAGCTGTGGAAAAAAAAAATTAACTCCTTTGTTCATGAAAAGTCATCCAATCTTATTAATTCATGTATCAATAACAATATTACTAGGAAGACAAGGATTGACAATTAGATCGTAAAAATAAAATCCAACAACAACAACATCAACATGTGCGCTTCTAAATCTAGTATATACTATAATCCTACTTAAGATGATATTGGTGAAAAATTGATGACCAGTTTTGGCAAAGCAATAGTAAGGAAATGACCATATTATCATTTGCGAAATGCAAGATAATTGAAACTTGTTTGGATTCACAATAGAAATTATTCTCATCCATTATATTAGCTCTAGTTTTTTTTTTTTTTTTTTTAAAATATAATCTATTCTATTATCACAATATTTGCTACAATATGAAAGATTGGTTGATTGTGAGCAGTTGATAATCACTTTTATATAGATCTATCATTTTTTTCTCCATTACTCACGATCAACTACTTTAAAAAAAAAAAAAAATTGTATTTTTAAACTTTTTTGAATGTCATATATATGAACTTGAGAGCTCGTTAAAATCTTAAAATTTTCCTCATTTATAAGTTATAATATAACCACATTTTTATCCATCATCTTGATATATTGAATTTTTACTTTTTATAAAAAGAAAAAAGACCATAATTTTCAACATCAAAGAACAAGAAGTAATAAGAAACATATTAAATAATTTTATCAACCAAAAAATATTAAATAATTTTTTGTAAAAAGTATTCAAAAGTTTAACGAATTTTCTTACCTTAATCATTAAGTAAACGTATAATCTTAAAATTAAGAAATCTCAAGACTTGATTGATTTAAATGATTAGATATACCCAGAATCTCTCTATTCCAAATAATAATGGCGACGCAAATGGAGAAATAAATTCAAGGTGACAACGAAAGAGAGGTGGGCCTGACACGGAATCCAAGTTAGACAAAAATCAGAGATTTCCCATCAACTCAGATTTCAGATTCAACCCTCTCCTCCTTCGTAGAACACTCCGTATAATATACAAGATAGTATTACTTTTCATACCCCAATTCAACCTCCTCTACTTCGTAGAAGCCTCCATATATACAATATAGTATTAATTTGAGTATTTTATTTTTGTTTGTTTAGGTATTATAGCACGACTCTTTGTAGCGGTACTTTAGGTTTTTGAAGTATCCCTGCAAAAGAGTTAGGTTATATTTGATAACAGTTTTTATTTTTTATTTTAAAAATTTTGTTTTTAAAAATATAAAGAAAAAAAATTTTTTATATCTTTTAAATAAAAAACATGTTTGGTTAGTTGAAACTAAAAAAAAAAAAAAAAATTTTGAAGAAAAAAAATAGATTATATTAAAATATGTTGTTACTAGGATTTGAACTCTAATGCTAACTCATTGAATGAGACAGATTCATTAAATCAAATGTGTGTTTTCACTGAATTTTGAAAACTAGAAACAGAAAACAACTTTTTGCATGTTTCAATTTCCTTCACAAATTGAGTTTTAAGAACAGTTTTTTTTTTTGTCTATTTTAGGTTGCCAAATAAGTTTTTTAGTCTCAAAAATAGAAAATTGTTTTTTAAAACAGAATATAAGAGGAAAAAATAGTTACCGAACAAACCCTTAGTTTGAGTTTGGGTGAGAAAGTGTAATTAAGTGTGTATGTTTAAAAGTTAGTTTGTTTCTAAAAAAAAAAAAAAAACATTATAGCATGAGAGCATTTGCATCATCTCCTATAAATTTTTTTTTTATCTATTTTAGTATAAAAATATATATATATTTTTTATATTATATACTCACTTTTTAAAATACCCTCCTGCAAAAAATTTTGTCTATTTTAGTATAAAAACCTACTTTTTCATTTTGCTGTCAGTTTTTGTTTAATTTTTTTTTTATCATAAACTGTCTCAATAATTTTAAATATGTGAGAGTATTATAGTAGAATGATGGACAAATAACGTAATCTACTACTCAAGACCGTATAATTTCTCCCCTATCAAATTATTTTTTTTTATGTTACATTTTCTTTAAATATTATTTCATTTCTAATTTTTTATTATTATCCCAAATCGCATCTTTCTATTTTTTAATAGTCAAATCAAAATAAATAAAGAATTATTAAAATATACGTTTACACCATTACCATGGTCTGGCAAGTGTGTTATTATATTTTAAAAACGTTTTCTATCTTTCTATTATAATTAAAAAAGAAAAAGGAAAAAGAAGAAGAAGAAGTGTATTATACTGTCCAAACAAGCAAGTCAAAATGGCACACTTGTTAATTTTCTCAAAACCAAACCCAAATTCCCAACCTCACATAACGCACAAAACCGCTCCTTTTAAACGTTAAGGGGGTGTTCCCCATTCACAAAACTCCCACTTTTCACTCCCTAACTTAATTCCCCTCCAAAAAAAAAGAACAGACTCTCCAAAACTAAAAACAAACAAAACCAAACTCAAAGCAACGAATTTACAAGTATAAAACAACACCACCACCACCAACAACAAAAAATATCACTCTAAAAAAGCCATGAATTTACAGCACGGTTTTCCGCTGCTATGGCAGCAATACACCGCGCTCTTGAAGAAGAACCTGCTGCTGTCATGGCGGAACAAGCGGTCCACGTTCCTCCAGCTCTTCTCCTCCTTCTTCTTCATCTTCCTCATCTTCTGCATCCAGGAAGCCATCCAGGCTCGCTTCTCTTCCTCCACGTCTTTCGAAAGCGTCACCGACCCCGCCGCCGTCGTCTCGCCGCCGATCCCGCCTTGCGAGGACAAGTTCTACGTCAAGCTTCCTTGCTACGACTTCGTGTGGAGTGGAAATGACAACGCCGTGGCTCAGGGGATTGCTGCTAAGATCATGGCTAACAATCCTGGCAGACCCATTCCTCAGACAAAGGTAGATACTCGATACTAGATATAAAATATTTTGACCCTTTATGAAAATGAAAGTAAAAATATAAAATTTGATTTATAAAATGGGTTAAAAGTGTAGTTTAATTTTAACGTTTGGTTGTTAAGAAAATAATAGAAGATTGTACAGAAGATGAATTTGTAATTTTGGAGAATTGGAATTTCTAGTGCTGTTATTTTTACCCAATTAGAATTTCATATTATTTTTGAAATGGAAATGAAGAATTTTGAGTCTTTATTAGGGTAACGGTTGAATGATTAAATTTGTCGGTAGCAGCTGAAGAAGATTGGTTAGATACTAGATATAGATGAAATTTGG
The DNA here is from genome assembly GCA_032878915.1 of Castanopsis chinensis. NCBI lineage: Eukaryota > Viridiplantae > Streptophyta > Magnoliopsida > Fagales > Fagaceae > Castanopsis > Castanopsis chinensis. Next base: position 7,990,589 of record JAVQMG010000114.1, read on the forward strand.
TTATTGTTCGAAGTAAATTACACTTTTGACTCTTAAAGTTTGGAGTTGTTTTCTGTTTTTTTTCTATTTGATTTCGTTTTCATATTGGTCTCTGCGTTTCAAAATTTACATTTTGACCCGCTAGTCTCATTTTTTGGTTCCTAAGAAAAATAGATAAAGTTCGTACACAAGATGAATTTGTATTTAGAGAATTGAATTAAGGGTTTTATTTTAATATTTGACTGCAATTTTTGTTAGAATAATGGTTTAATGATTAAATTCGTTTGTTTACTTACAAATTAAGACAATTAGTAATGTTTCAATGAGCAATATGAGAATTTTGAATTTATAGTGCTATTATCTTTACTCAAAGGTAGATATAGCTTCATTTGCTTATTGTTCAAGTAAATTACACTTTTGATCCTTAAAGTTCAGAGTTGTTTTCCATTTTAGCTTTTATGTTTGTCTTCATTTTCATATTGGTCTTTTGTGTTTGAAAGTTTACATTTTGACCCTTTATGGAAATGAAAATGAAAATTTGATACATAAATGGCCAAAATAAAAATAATTTCAAATTTTTAAGGGTCAGAAGTGTACTTTAATCTTATTGTTTGGTTCCTGAGAAAACAAAAGATGATTGTAATATTAAATTTGTATTTGGAGAATTGAATTTCTAGTGTTGTTATTTATGGAGATTAGTAATGTATCAGTTTTTGGATACAAAGACGGTGTGCAATATGAGAATTTTGAATTTTCACTGCTGTTATTTTTACTCAGAATTTCATATTATTTTTTAAGTGGAAATGAAGAATTTTGAGTGTTTGTTAAAATAATGATTAAATTCATCGTTTTTTAACAAATCCATAATTTATCTGTTTTTGGATGCAAATAAAGTGAGAATTTTAATTTCTAGTGCTATTATTTTTATTCAATTAAAATTTCATATTATTTTTTAAATGAGGAAATAAAGAATTTTGAGTCCATTTTTAGAGGAAATTATTGAACAGAAAACTTAGCCAGTTGACTAGCTGGATGGATATAGAGAGAAAATTTAGAATTTATTGAGAGTTTTACTTTTATTATAACTTCTTGTTCGAATTGGTATTTCATGTATCTAAGCATTTGGACTTTGGTGTATTCTATATTCACTCATTGTGCCTTTTTGTTTATGCAGGTTATGTCATTTAGAACACCAAGTGATGTAGATGCATGGCTAATGAGTGATCCAATGAGGTGTCCAGGAGCTTTGCATTTTGCTCAAAGAAATTCTACTGTGATTAGCTACAGCATACAGACTAATTCAACTCCTGTTGCAGTGCGAGGCAATTATGAAGATCCCACTTTTAAATTTCAAATACCACTTCAAATTGCTGCAGAGCGCGAGATTGCGAGATATCTGATTGGAGGTATCCAATTCTAGTTCCTCTTGGAATTTTCTACTCACATGGCTTAAGCTGTGACACCCATTTCTGCATTTGAGTAAATGTACCACTAATTTAATCACTCTGTGCATGTTCAGATCCAAACTTCAGCTGGATTGTAGGATTTAAGGAATTTGCACACCCTGCAATTGATAGTTTCTCTGCAGTGGGTTCAGTAGGACCAACTTTTTTCCTTGCAACAGCCATGTTTGCTTTTGTGTTTCAAATCAGTTCTTTGATCACAGAGAAAGAACTTAAACTTCGCCAGGTATTGACTTTCTGAAGTCTGAAGCTAAAATAGGAATTTGACATTGCTGTACTTTTGCAGGATTATTCAAATTTTCATTTTTGGTTTTTATCTACACAGGCAATGTCTATGATGGGTCTTTATGATACTGCTTACTGGCTCTCATGGCTCACATGGGAGGGAACTCTTACGCTTCTCTCATCACTTTTCATAGTTCTCTTTGGGATGATGTTTCAGTTTGATTTTTTCTTGCACAACAGTTTTCTAGTTGTGTACCTTGTGTTCTTTCTTTTCCAACTCAATATGGTAAGATATTTCCTGCAAGTCCTATAGGTCAATGTTTTACTTTATGCTTTATTAAACCAGCCCTTTTTAAATATTGTAACCCTTTATCTGCCTGTCTTAACTTTTGATGCTAGATTGGATTTGCATTCATGTTGTCAGCCTTCATTAGCAAGTCAGCTGCATCCACAACAGTGGGTTTCTCCATATTTATTGTTGGATTTTTGACTCAGGCAAGATTCCCTTCCTATATCTCTCAGAAACTATTAATCAGTTCACTTGAAATAATCTGTTTCCACTTTGTCCTTGCAGCTTGTAACAGTATTTGGATTCCCCTACAGTCAAAGCTTCAATAATACCTGGAGATCTATATGGTCCTTATTCCCACCTAATCTTCTTGCTGAAGCTCTTACTCTGCTTGCCGGTGCAACCTCAACTCCTCAAGATCCTGGGATTAGCTGGAGTAGACGGAACCAGTGTTCACCAAATGATACAGAGTGTGTAATGACCATTGTATGTGAACAATTCAAGCTAAAAATCCCAATATTGAAATTATATAGATCACTATGTATCCTTTTTCTGTTCTCTATTCCTTTTCCTCTGTTTACTTCAATCTAAGTTGAATCACTCACATTATAGCCATTTTGTATTTCTTGTGTTCTCAACAGAATAAGATATACACATGGCTCATTGCCACATTCTTGGTGTGGTTTGCATTGGCTATCTACTTCGATAATATTATCCCAAATGCATCTGGTGTGAGAAAATCAGTATTTTACTTCCTAAACCCGGGGTACTGGACCGGGAAAGGTGGAAGCAAGGTGAAAGGTAATTCAGTTTGATCTTCAGTTTGTGCTCACAAGTTCTTCTCATTGCCTGGTAGTATGACTAATGCCTTTTTCCCTCTCTCATCATAGAGGGTGGAATTTGTAATTGCATAGGTTCTGTCCCACATCATGAGCATATTACCCCAGATGATGAAGATGTCCTCGAAGAGGAAAACATAGTAAAAAATCAAACAAAGGAAGGCGTGGTTGATTCAAATGTTGCAGTTCAGATACGCGGTCTTGTAAAGACATATCCTGGAACTAGGGATTGTAATTGTTGCTGTAGATGCAAGAAGACTCCACCTTATCATGCTCTTAGGGTAAGGACCTCTTTCTAACTTTAGTTCTGTAGAGTTTCAGGGAGTAAGATGAAATTTTATTCACTTGTACCTGATTATGTAATTGTTATGAGTTTCTGCAGGGTCCTAGTGTTTCATGGTTCTTAAGTAGGATGCTGTTATGAAATCAATCTGATCAAATATCTTATTTGTTCAATGCACATTCTTTCATTTTTTCCCCATTACCTCTCTCTTTCTTTGCTTTGTGTTTTTCTTTTAGGAAAAGGATTGGTAGGCACAGGTAGAGCAGCATAGAATCGCCAACTACATATCTAGGTCATTAGTATCATTGAATTTGCTTCATTTTGGGCTATTGTTTGTCTGGCAGAATCAATTTAGTGGTGGTCCTGCTATTTGTCACTATGGTAGTTATACATTAGGTGCCTTGAGGGGGATTTGTTCTTGTCCATATTTATGATGTTTTTTTGCATCACTATCATCAAAGTTTGTTTTTTTTTTTATCAGTTTCTTAACTGTCATAATGTATCACCATAAGACATTTGATTACAATAATGATGCCGACAGTGGTCGTATTTATATTTGGGTGAAGTTTTAACTTGCTTCTTTGCAACTTACCTTCAGGGGTTAATGGTGAATTTTGAAAAGGATCAGCTATTTTGTCTTCTTGGACCTAATGGAGCTGGAAAAACTACAGCAATTAATTGTTTGACAGGCATTACCCCAGTGACTGGTGGAGATGGTGAACTCTCTCTCTCTCTCTCTCTCTCTCTCTGTTTATCCTATTGAAATTAAGTCAAGAAGAATATAACATTTCAGTCTGCCTTGTTAACAGCATTGATTTATGGACATTCAATCCGAAGCTCAGTTGGCATGTCAAACATTCGAAAAACTATTGGAGTCTGTCCCCAGGTGACCTCTCTCTCTCTCTCTCTTTGTGCCTGTGCATTTTAAGTTTGCTGCATGTTTTCAGTAATATATGAATTGACATAGTTTCGAATAGAAATGGCTCTGAAAAGAAGTGCCTGACCTTTTCTTGAATTTTGTATTTTTTGTAGTTTGATATCCTTTGGGATGCATTGTCTGGTCAAGAGCACCTCCACCTCTTTTCTACTATTAAAGGCCTACCCCGTGCTTCTATCAAATCGGTATGTATGCAAGCATAGAAGGATGATTCAGCCGCTTTCTTCCTAATCATGGTTTGAAGATTCAAACACACTTTATGGTCCCAGACATGGCATCCAACAGCAGTAATAAATGACCTTGATGTAGGTTTTTATTTTCTTTCTTCTTAAGATAAACGATTATGCTCCATGCAGATTGGTGAGAAGTCGTTGGCAGAAGTGAGACTCACTGAGGCTGCCAAAATGAGAGCTGGGAGTTACAGTGGAGGAATGAAACGTCGCCTCAGTGTTGCAATAGCCCTTATTGGTGATCCGAAGTTAGTCATTTTAGATGAACCGGTATGTAGCTAGGAATATATTTGCTCTAATTTATTTACTTAAGTAGTTTTATCTAATCCCTCCAATTGGCAGACAACTGGTATGGATCCAATAACAAGGAGGCATGTATGGGACATTATAATGGATGCAAAGAAAGGGCGTGCCATTGTCCTAACAACACACTCAATGGAAGAAGCTGACATTTTAAGTGACCGCATAGGAATCATGGCCAAGGGTAGGCTTCGCTGCATTGGAACCTCAATCAGGTTGAAGTCAAAGTTTGGCACTGGTTTCATTGCTAATGTTAGCTTCTCTGGAATGAACAATGGACAAACTCCTCAGAATCGTTCTCCTCCCAATGGGGCTGTAGTTTCTGCAACTCCTGTCCATGGGGCTGTGAAGCAGTTCTTTAAAGATGTATGTTAAATAAATAAATTGATCAAATATTTTCTTTAACTTACAAAGAGGTTGATTTCTGACTTGGGGAATGTTTGGACAGCATTTGGATGTAGAACCAAAAGAGGAGAATAAAGCTTTTTTGACTTTTGTGATTCCTCATGATAGAGAGCGTCTTTTAAAGGTCAGGATCTTTAACATTGTATTTTGTTTTCATTTCTTTTGAAGCTGTCCTTTACAAGTTTATAAATCCCAGATTGGTTCACACTCAACAGTGGATACGGATTCATATGCGAACTGAATTGCATTTCCACTGATGCATCAGCAAAATTTTTAACCTTCATATATTGCATTCTTTGAAATGATGCACGTCAATCCGTCATAGAATAATGATATCAAGTCAAGTGCATAATCCTATATATTGCATTCTTTGAAATGATACAACACAGTCAATTGGAGAGAGATTGCATGAAATAATTCTAAAAGGCTCAGATTGCCCATTTTGTTACCCAAATAGAATAGTACTTTATTGTGGTGGAATATAAACGATTTTGTTATAGTTTTTTTTCCTTATTGTATCTGGTAATTGTCGATTTGTCATTTTCACATGATTTGGTAACTTCATTGGTTTCCACTACAGTAGAGCCTAATGAAATGTTTTGATCTGCCATAAAGCAACATATAGAGCTCAAGAAATAACAATTTCTTATATTATTAGATTCATTGGATTACCTTCTTATATGATAGGCTTTATCTATTAGAATAATGTAAAGATTATGAAAAAAAAAAATTAAACTAATCAAATTTGGGGTTTACTAACAATCCTGAACAGAAATTTTTCGAGGAGCTCCAAGATAGACAAGGGGAATTTGGAATATCTGACATTCAAATTGGTCTTACAACCCTTGAAGAAGTTTTCTTGAATATTGCAAAGCAAGCAGAGCTAGAGAGTGCAGCAGCCGAAGGGAGGATGGAAACTCTGACTTTAACATCTGGAGCCTCAGTTCAGGCAAGTGGATTTTTTTTTTTACTTAATGTATAGCAAGATAAGCTAAAGAAAAGTTTTAGAGCCACTATGCCCACTCCCATCTTATCCTTTTTTCAATGATCATGCAGGTACCGGTAGGAGCTAGGTTTGTGGGGATTCCAGGGACAGAATCTGAAGAGAGACCTAGAGGAATTATGGTAGAAGTGTATTGGGAGCAAGATGATTCTGGTGCCCTCTGCATTTCTGGCCACTCGGACGAAATTCCAGTGCCTCCAAATGTTCAAACAATGCCAGTAACAGGTTCTGGAAGAAATTTCTTAGGCCGGTCAGGACCAGTTTATGGAATTGTGATTGAACCCAATCAAATTTAGTAAAATACGAATTATCATTGGTTCATTTACTCCTGAGTTGTATACATATGTTTTTGTGGATTCTGTACATTTAAGAGCGCCACGATTCGAAAGCATTATAGCCATTTGTATCATGTATACTAGGATATTGAAAAACCTTACAGGATTTTGCTATATGTTTGAAATAATTCATAGATTATTATTACATTGTTTATTCATTTTTTCCCTTGAGTTATTAGTGGTTACTTTCTGTTAAAATTTGGAGATCAAATCAGTCCAATTCCAACGCATAATTTATTGCTTTTGGTCCAATCCTCATTGTTCATTTTCCGAATAGGGTGTAGGGACTGTGGGAGGTATGGCTTTGGGAGCATCAGCATCTGTAAGTTTCCTTCCTGTGTGCTCCCAAGTTGTTGTATTTTTCTTACAGGCTTAGAATTAGTACAATTAATAGTTTATTTAGTGTTGGGTATATACACGTAAGTAAAATCTCACATTGAATAATAATGATAAGAGTGAGTGATTAATATAATATAGCTGGACATAAACTTATAATCTTAAACTTTTGGGTTAAGGGATGTCCTTAAGTTATATTAACTACTCAATTGGAATCTTCTAAAGTGCTTTCTCTGACATTTAGCCTCATAGAGGAATAGATATGTAATTTTTGTAGAATTTTCCTTACAGGAAGAATGATCTACCTTTTTAATTGGAAGGATGGATTTAAACTCAAGAGCCACCCAATTGATAGCTTGAAACCAACGTGAATGTGATCAATCAAACCAGCAAAATAAAATTTGCATAGCCCATAACCAATTAGATAGCGGTTACAGGCTGAAACCACCAATCTTGTATAGTTCACTCCAGTCTTGCATAATACACCCATGAAATCCAGTTGCTTAACATTCTTCACTTGTTATAGCTCCAAGCATAGGTGTGCATGAGTCGGGTTGAGGGGATTTTTTTGACCCAACTCACCATGGTGGTTCAAAAAAAAAATTCAACTCAACCCAACCCAACCCAACCCGACCCGACCCGACCCACATGAGTCGGGTTGTGTCGGGCTAAACGATATTATTATTATTATTATTAATAAATTGAGTAGAAAAAAATATAAATATAAATATATTAAAAAAACTCAAAAATTAGTATCAATGTAACTTCTTAAAGGCAAACCATACTAATGACTAAACAACAATAGTAATTTACTAGAGTTTGTATGAACTAATTGGCATTTATATAGGATAGGAAGAGCTGGTTATTTTAAAAAAATTATTAATTATATAATATATATTAAATATATGAATGGGTCAGGTTGGGTTTGGCGGGTTTGAAATTTTATGACCCAAACCCAATTCGACCTGCTATCAAAAAAAATTTTGTAACCCAACCCAACCCACTAAGGCCTAAAAATCGACCCAACCCGGCAAGTTAGCTTGGGTTGGTCGAGTCGGTTTTGGCAGGTCCAAGTATAACAGTGCATAGACAAGTGGTAATTTATTATAGATTTAAATCAGATTGTTTTGAATTTAAATCCAATCTCCACTTTCCCTCAACGGATGGAGAATTTGGACCAACATATGGGAGAATGAAGATTAAATTAACCATTTCCTAGCCATTTAAATGGACAAATTTATATACACATAAAACCTAAAAGTTAAAGCGTAGCATTTATTGTTGCTACTTTCCATTTGAGCCACATCGACGTCCACATCATTATCCAATTTCTTTCCAATTCTTCTACAATTGTTTTTAACATTTGCTCATTTTTAAAAATATTTACATTTTTTCCAACATTTCTCCCTCCCTCCCTCCCCACTACCCTCTCCAGTCCTTACTATCCTCTACTTTAATATTACTCTTCATATTTTTCTTCATCTTTCCTTATTTTGTATCTTCTTATTCACACCTTTTACTATAAATTTGTCATTATTTCTTCCATTCTTTCATTTCTTTGCATAGTTTTCCCTCACAAAAAAATGTTATTTATCTCTCTCTCTCTCTCCCCCTCAATTTTTTGGTTTTTATTTTTATTTTTCTTGCATCTCTAGTTTAAGTTGATAAATTTTTGTATTCTTTAGAACTTTACTTTTGGTTGATGCGATTAATTTTATATTTTTAGATGTTTATTTTTTGTTCTCCTTGATTGTTGATTTACTATAATCAATTATTATTTTTCAAATAATCCTAATACGTTGATTTAGTACAATAAAAACCTTCATATTCAATAATTGTTAACTTTATTTTAATTTTAATCTTCTATCATGAAAGAAATATGGAAAATACTCAAATTGAAGGAATTCCTCTACAATTTGAGGAGGAAATACTGTTTGAAAAAAGATCACAAAAATTGAAGGAAAATCAGGCAAATAATATCCTTGAAATGGGAGTCAAATAATCAGGTACTCCAAATTTTTTTTTTTCAATAACATTACGCCAATATTTAGTTTTCAATAAACTTAACAAAAAGGTTTTTCTTTCTTTGATATTGTAGGAAGCTGTATTCACATGCCTTGCAACAGCATAAAATATTGAAACAAACTTTGGGTGGTACTATATTGGATGCCCAAAGTGTAAAAAAGTTAAATCTGAAAATGATTTTTGGTGCAACCATTGCAAAAGTAACTTTGATTTTCCAATTCTAAGGTAAAATATAAATTATCAATTTAACAATCATACAATATATGTAAACATAAACATAAATTTTTAATATAGAAAATTTAATCAAATATCAGTTTGCAGAAGAGCCCCACGAATTACTAACTTACTATTTGCAGATGACTCCTTTTTATTTTGTCAAGCCAACAAGCAAGAAGTGAAGGAGATTATAGAAGTCTTAATGTTGTATGCTAGTTCTTTGGGGCAATGTATCAACCTGGAGAAATCATCGGTGTAATTTAGTGGTAATACTCCTATGGAACATAAAAATTGGATAAAAAGTGCTTTGGGAGTCAAGGAAGTGGACCGGTTTGATACTTACTTGGGTTTGCCAACGTTAGTGGGCCGAGCAAAATATCACACATTCTCCTATATTAAAGATAGGGTTTGGAAAAAGCTTCAGGGGTGGAAGGGTAAGATGTTCTCTAGAGCAGGGAAAAAGTGTTAATAAAGGCTGTGACTCAATCTATTCCCACATATGCCATGGGAGTGTTCCAACTTCCCATAAGATTATGCGAAGAATTGGATGCTATGTGTGCCAGGTTTTGGTGGGGACAAGTGGGGAATGAAAGGAAAATTCATTGGAGGAGCTGGAGTAAACTCACTGAATCTAAGAAAATGGGGGGAATGGGTTTTCGAGACCTTCGTTCTTTCAATTTAGCCATGTTGGCCAAGCAAGGGTGGAGACTTATACAAGAACATGAGTCACTGATGTATCAATGTTTTAAGGCCAAGTATTTCCTACAGAGTCAGTTTATGGAAGCCTCAGACTCTCCAAATAGCTCCTATGTGTGGAAGAGTATTATGGCAGCAAAGCCAATTTTAAACAAAGGGTGCTGTTAGAGGGTTGGTGATGGAGCTAAAATCAAGGTTCTATCTGACAAGTGGATTCCTAACCACCCAACAAATGGAGCGATTCACCCTCTAGATGAGATAGGAAGGGACTTGTATGTCTCTGAACTTATAAACCTGGACCTGAAATGGTGGAGAAGAGATTTGATCAATGCACACTTTCATAAGGATGATGCGGATGGTATATTGCGATTACCATTGAGTCACAGACATGCCCCAGATGCCATAGTTTGGTTCCATAATAAAAAGGGAGTATACTCTGTAAAATCAGGCTATCATGTGGCGAGATAGGTTTTCAAAACAAAGGATTTGGTGGAAAGTTCCTCTGGGCCGATAGGAAGTTAGGTATGGACTAAACTATGGAAGCTTCATGTGCCAAATAAAATAAAAGTGTTTAGGTGGAGGGCTTGTCACAATATATTGCCCACACATGACAATCTTATGTGGAGGAAAATAGTTGAGGAGGAAGGATGTATGCTCTATTCAAGGGGGGCTGAAACAAGGCTCCATGCTTTATGGGAATGTCAAGTAGCAAAAGATGTATGGTCGGGTAGTATGACCAGGTTGCAAAAATGCAGTCAAGGGCAGCAAGATGTACTCCATTTATTTCAAGAATTGCTGGGTAAACTTTCTACAGCTGAGTTTGAATTATTCTTAGTTCAAACTTGAATTATTTGGAACCAAAGGAACACGATGGTATTTGGAGGTAAGCTTAAGGACCCGAAGTGGCTAAATAAACGGGCAAAGGAATTTTTGGAGGATTTCCATCATGCACAAGGACAATTACGGATTCCTGTCATTTGTCCAAGTGATACTGTATGGCATCCACCTCTAGAATCAACCTTCAAGTTGAACTTTGATGCTACGATCTTCTCGGACTTGAACTGCTCAGGTGTTGGGGTGATGATCCGGAATGACAGGGGTGAGGTCATGGCAGCAATGTCAGCAAGAGGCCCATAGGTTGTAGAGAATGCAGTGGCCGAAATACTAGCTTGTAGAAGGGCATTGGAGTTCGCAAGAGAGACGGGTTTCATAGAATTGGTGGTTAAGGGAGATAATATCAGCATTATAAAATTACTCTCAGTTTCAAGGGCGGACCAATCATGGATTGGTCATATTACACAAGATATTAGATGGCTTACACAGGGGCTTCGTAAGGTGTCCTTCAATTATGTGAGGAGAGCTGCTAATTCCGTAGCACATGGGTTAGCTAGATATGCAAAATATGTAAAGGATGACATGTATTGGATAGAGGACAATCCTCCACCTGTGCTGGAAGAATTGTATTATGATATTTTGCTATTGAATTAATGAAAGTTATTACCCTTTTCAAAAAAAAAAAAAAACTCAATGTTGATGATGCAATAGAGTGTGTTGTATTTATTTTGTTTGATAAGGAAGGTAAAAAATTACTTCAAACAACAACAAGAGAACTATCAAATAAATGTGCAACTTTAAGACCATACAATTAGCATATATGATCTTTCATTTACTTTGACAAGAATATGCTAAATTATATTCAATATTTTATCAGATGAATGCAAATTTCAACCTACTGAATGAAAATAGAAAAGCTCATTGGAAAAACATTTGTGTTTCAACTAAAGCTTAATGGCTATCCAAAAAAAAAAAAAAACCTTAATGGCTATAATAGCTATAACTAGAAGGAAGGAATGAAATTCACATATAGGAATTCATATTGTGTCAAAACAATCAAATAAAAGTCCTTGCTCCATTAATAATAAAACATTTTTGGAAAATCAAAACTTATGCCAGTTATACTATCTACATTCTTAACTTCTACTTACTTTGATTATCATTAAAATAACAAATAAATATAGAAAGCAAAAAAATTTTTGACCCCGTGAGGTACATGAATCAAAGGTATCCAATTAAATTGTAGCACTAAAAATAAACGGTAAAATATAAAAATATAATGAATCACATCAATACCAACTGGCAACTGTGGCTACTACTATTCCATGAAATTTACTCATTTAAGCATGAATAAAAACTTCATTATTTAACACTCACAATATAGTCTCAGCTAATTTTATTCAACATTTAAATTCAACCATATCCTCCAAATCTATTAAATAGCTACCAAGGATATATCCTGCGTTAATAATATAAATTACATAAAAAAAATTTTCTCAATTCAAAAATTCCATTTTCCAACATTTTATTTCACCTTTAATTATATAAAGATAAAATAACTTATGTTTGAATAGGTATGAAAGAGTAATTCAGTTAAATAGAGAGAGGAAGAGCTGAAGAGCTGGATATTAATGATTGTTTCAGTTGTTTCAATATTAGTAATAATTTAATTATAAGAGACTTTTAATAGTTCATATATATGTGTGTGTGTGTGTGTGTGTGTATTGTCTTTTGATTTTTTAAGGAAAGTGGCAATTGAACAAGTATTGTAGCGTGAAGGATTATATGGCTCGGGTTTTATTGAGGAAAACATCAAATGTTAGCTATAATTGAAAAATATAATAAATACTATAAGGCTTGGGCTTTATAGTAGAGGGTATATGAAAAGCTTTTGTTCACTTAATTTAAAATGAAAAATTATTGCTAATAACTAGAGCAATCACTAATCCGTAAAACACACAACACTATAAATTACAATCCTAAACAACTTGAAAATTACAAACTAAAAACATCATACATCTACACAATCACAAAATGAGCATACAACATGATCACAAATATTTTGTACAAGATCAAACTACAAGAGGAAAAGAAATCCTTCCTCAAGCCAACATAGAAGGGGACAAAAATACAAGATATGGACTAGCAAATGCGTTGTTATGTGAATCAACTGAAGAAGGAATACAATTACTGTTATCGATTCTAAATCAATCAGATGGAAAACAACTGCTTCAAAGCTATCGACAAATCCTTCAACATACAACTTTCGAAACAAACACATTTCGCATTCCAAAAAACCAAGCATGCAAAAATATTGGAGTGGATTATTGGGATTGTGAATGTCCTTACCTTTACGGAAACAAGGAATTACATGTAACATGCAAAATGTCTTCAATTGACTTGAAAATGTATAAATTAGTCAATCAAATATGCAAAATGTCTTATCCATGATGTATCCTCTATTTCATATATGCAATAATATAATTCGATGCTTTCCCATAAAAAAAAAAGTATGGTAGAATTAATATTTCAAAAAAAAAATCAATTAAAAAATCAATTCTACTATAAATTATCCTTATTTTGTTCCAAATAGTAATCTCTAATAAAAAAAATATATAGTTCCATGAGTAAAAGCTCCATCAGCATGAATCCTACTATATATTTGTATACAACACAACTTGATTCATAACAACATTACAAATATTAATAAGACCACCTTAAAAGTAATTATCTCGTGCAATGCACAGGGCCGCGACTAGTAGTATAGTAATTTGTCAATCATAATGCAAACTCATGTTTTTTCAGAATCGAATATCCCGGAGGAGCATTTTTACTTACCCTGGTTTGAACATCAAGAGATCTAAGCCCACCAATGACAAATTGGTTGAAGTCTATAAAACCCACCTTCCAAAGAATCGTAGTGACTAGATTCAACATTTCCTCCTTTGTAGAACACTGTATAATATACAATATAGTATTACTATTCATACCCCAATTCAAACTCCTTTACTTCGTAGATGCCTTTGTATATATAATATAGTATTAGGTTGCATTTGAGATTAGAGTTTAAAGTCAGCTTATTTTACTATTTAGTTTATTTTTGCTACATTCAGCTTATTTTTGCTATTATTTATGAGACCGACTGCACTTTTCAGTAATATTCATGAGTCTCATTGTACTATTTCAACTAACTTTTACTTTTATCTATAGTATTTTCAGCAAAAAGTTTTCAATTTCAACTAAATAAGCTGTATTCAAACGGACACTTAAGGGGCTGTTTGGATTTTGGTGTTTCCATCACCATCACTCTGTTTCCATCACCTATCATTCTAAAATAGTGGGTCCCACAGAGAAATAGCTTGTTTGGATGTGTTTTCAGATTTTGTTTTCATCACTCAATTCTCACCAAAGTGAGTAATGAGTTATGGAAACTAGAAACAAATTTGAGGTGTTTTCAGATACTTGAGTTATGAGTTATATGGCAATTTGGTAATTAAATAGAATTTGTGGGACCCAATGCTTTGTGTTGTAACATCAAACACCAAAAGCTTTTTCACTTCTCTTTTTTTTTTCTTTTTTCTCTTTTCTTTTTTCTTTTTTCTTTTTCACATTTGCTCCTCCTCCTTTCCACTTGTTGCAGGTTCAGATCTGGATTCCTTTTTTTCCTTCCTTTCTTCACATCTATTGCTTCTTTAGCTGAAACACCATCTTCCATTAAATTTACCAAGTCCTCGATCACCACAACCAAAGTTATTTCTGGTATTTGTTTTAGTCATTGGTTTTAGTCGTTCTGAAGCACAAAGCTTTCTTCTCATAAATGGAAAAAATAGTAGTTGTCTGAAGTGATATAGTTTGATTGCTATCAAACACTAGAGCTACAAGGAACAAAGAAGATGACATACTGACGGAGAGAAAGAGTCAATTTTTTTTTATTTACTAAAAAAAAATGAATAAAGAAGAAGACATACCTACAAGGAACAATGGTAGCAAGGTCAGAGGGTGGGTCCCACACTTTTTGAGTTTTTGAAGTTGAAAACAGAACTGAGTTTTAGGTGCAAAACTGGGTTTTGGAGATATTTGGGAATTATTGAGTGATAGGAAATGAGTTATAAAGTGATGAGTGATGATATTTGTGTGATGATTGATAAGTGATCATTGTTTTACACCCAAGCAAGGACTTAATTTCAATATTTTATCTTTGCTTGTTTAGGTATTATAGCACGAAAGCATTCGCATCATCTTTAATAATTTTTTTTTGTTTATTTTAGTATAAAAACCTACTTTTTTCTATTTTACATACTTATTTTTCAAAATACCTTCCTGCAAAATTTTTTGTCTATTTTTATATAAAAATCTTCTTTTTCTATTTTGCTGAGTGGAAGTCACTTTTTGTTTAAATTTTGTTTTCTATCATAAATTGACTCAGCAAAATTGATACCACATTATCCGTATCAAAAGCCAATAAAGGAGAGACATATATGTAAAAATAACTACTCACTAACACACGTCTTTCATTTTTTTTTAAACCAAAATCAAACTTCATTCATTCATTAATAGTTAGAGAATCTAAATACAATGCCTTTAATGCTGAAGAAGGTGACTCTTCTATCCATACAAAATCATCATCTACTTGACTAGCATAATGAGCTAAGGAGTGTGCAATTGAATTCGCATTCTGACAAACACAACTTATCTCCACACACCTAAGCCCCCTTATCAGACACAAAATATCATCATATACATTACCCAGCAGAGACAGATTGCTTCGTGGAGAGCTGATAGACTTCATTACATTTGTGATGTTACCTTTATGGGCATAGCAGGTCAGGGGGAGCATGCCTCAGCAGAGTGGACCAGGGCGGAGAAAAGAAATGGAGTTGCCACCTTGATTAGATGTAAGAATCATAAAAATAGCGCCTTTCGTGGAAGGACTAATCTACTATCAAAGCACGTGTCCGGAGTTTAGGTATGAGGATAGAAAGATGTTAGGCACCCAACCCCACCCAATCTGTGGGTTGGCTTCTACTCATTGTGTATTAAGTCTTAATCTCATTAAAGGCATATCCAATACTACATTCTAGACTCAGACACACGCTAGTATACATCTAAGCAAACTCCCAAACCCTAACATACATCTATATATCATGGCACCGCAACATACATAAATCAAAGGCAACAAACAAACAAACATATATTATATCCAAGGCAAAAACCTAGGCATGTTAGGATCAAACAAACATGTTATCATATTCAAGGCAAAGCATTTGCAAATATGGTTCATTTTCATCAAAGTAAGATCAATACCATATATCACAAACAAATGCATGTTCATATGAATGTATGACTTACCTCACTTACCTTACTACATCACAGCACCTATGCATCAATACATGATTATATCATGTACATGTTCATGGCAAAACAAAAAAATTGGAATATAAAACCCTAATCTAGCATAAGGAGAACAAACAAAACAAACAACATGGAAACAGAGACTCAAAAGCATAAAATAAGACAAGGCAGAGACATATGGTATAAAGAAGATGAAGAAACAGAAACAAAAAGGGTTGGATTATGGTTTTTGGGCACAAGTATGCGTGCACATACATAAGGCTTGCGTACGTAGCCTAGTTGTATGCATACGCATACTTCAATTATTCGTGTGCATGCGTACGCATACACGCCCTAAACCTAACCTAGAAAACAAAGAACACAGCAAAACATAAACTAAATCTAACAACCTAATCTCTTTAAAACAGAAAAACAAAGCAAATCTAAACTAAACAAACATGTTAAACATATATAACATAAAAAAAGGCAAGGAAAACAGATTAAAACAAGAAAGAAAAGATAAGAAAAGGCTAGAACATTATACTTCAAAAGCAAAGTTCTTTGGCTTGATTTTGATCGTTGCCCTCAGTCAATCTATTCACAATCAAAAACAAAAGTGATTAGCAAGCTTAAAACTCGAAGATCAAGGCCAGAAAATGCCTCAATCAGAAAAATATTGACTTCAGGATGTTTTGTGGAAAAAATCCCTCTTTGATTCACTATTTCTAATGAATCTTATGTTTTCCCTTAGGATTTTCTGTGTGTTTTGAAAAGATACTGTGTATGGATTTATATAGTTCAAAAATGGAGGTTTGGAATAGTTCCCAGACAATGTGGGATTTGTTCAAAACCAAGTTTTAATGCAAAAAAACTTTTCTTTCATTATTTTTGGAACCTTAACATGCACACACATGCTCGTGTATGTGTACGGATGCATGAAGCATGTGCACATAGGTCTAGAGCATGCGTGCGCATACGCGTGTATGCGTTCGCATTCCCTAGGGTCTTCGTGGTCTTTGGTTTTCAAAAATAGCTTTATTTGATTCATAAAAGAGTTTTAGTTTCCAAAATACTTTCCTCAAGTCAATTTCAATCTGATTGGGCCCTAAACCAACCTTGAGTTTTAGAATTCCTTCATCATTGGAGAACAAGGGCCTGAGTCATAAGGGGTACAAAATGCAGTGTCGACAACCCTCAATCACCAAGTCTGAGAATCTAGCTTCCACCACGAACTCCAATGCTTTCTTGCACGCCAGCGCCTCCGCCTCCTTACTATTTGTCACTACAAGATCTTTAGACAATAACACGACTATGACCTGGCCTTTGTCATTCCAGATTATCGCTCCAAATCTAGATGCTTCCATGTCTGCAAATACTAGTACATCAAAGTTAAGCTTGTAGCTCCATCCAACTGGTGGCTGCCACGACTGTATCAACCCACTTGACGTGGACCCTGTGGGCGCAAGGGAGTACCCCTCGACTGAGTGGACCGTGGAAGAGAAAAATGTAGTCGCCACCTAGATTAGGTCTAGGAACCATAAATATAGCGCTCTTCTAGAATGAATGATCTTTACTAGAGCTCATGTCCGGAGTTTAGGTATGGCAATAGGGAGGTGTTAGGCACCCCACCCCACCCCATAGGTCGGTCTTCACTCACTGTATTCTAAATCCTAATCCTATCAAAAGGTCCTCTAATATATTATTCTAAACTTACACACACTAACATGCATCTAACATCCAAAACATGGCATATGTCCAACACTCATCCATAGCATAAAAACCCTACCATTCATCTAACACAAAGATAACCAAGGACAACAAGTACATTAGAAGGCAAAAACATTAACAAGGCATTAATTATCAAGTATATTCAATCATTCAAACCTAGCATTATGGTATTCATCAATCAAGTAAACCAATCATCATATTCAAAGATGCATGTTCATATTCATATACATGACTTACCTTCACTTACCTCGTTGCACCATAACACCTCAGCACCTATGCATCAATGCATGTTTAAGTTCATATGCATGTTCATGTGATTCATCAAAGACATAAACCCTAATTATCGATTCAATAATTAAACCATATGAAACATGTTATTCTACTAACCCTAGACCTAAACATGAAAACTAGACTCAACAAGACCTAAACATGTGATTAAAATTAATCAAAACAAACAAAATAGTAAGAACCCTAAATCTGCTTTTCTGGGCACGAGTATGCATGTGCATACATATGGAATGTGTGCACATACCAACTACATGCCCAAAACACAGTTTCAGAACTACAAAAAAATAATGATAATTTAACAAACCCTAGCATACTTCTAATACAAAACTAAACAACCTAAACTAACAACAAAGATATCAAAGATAAAAAAAAAAAAAAAAAATTTAAAACAAAAAAACAAAAACTATTCCTAAACATGCATTGGATCTAACAACAGACAAGAGCAACATTTAACACATCAAAACATGTTCATCAATATATCCAATCATTCAACTCATTAATCAAAACAAAATGAGACACACCAAATCGAACCCAAATAAATAAAATCATATTTCTAAGAATATATAACACATAAATAAAATTAAGATCAACAATAACACAAGTTATAAAAAAATCCAAATCAAGGAAAAGCCATGAAGGAAGACTCACCTTGCTTATGGAACGTAACTTGGTTGATATTTCAACCGGCCCCTCAGTGCTTACACAACAAGATTCAATTGAAAGAACAAGAATAATTGAAGAACACAATAGTTTTTAGGATAATCACAACTCAAGAACAAATTTATAATTGAAAATGTTTTAGAAAACAATTTCAGAAAATATTTTCTACCTTATAACTAACTAAAGTGAGGTTATTAATTTGTAAAAATCATGCAAAGGTGCTATCCTAGGATTTTGAAAAGAGAAAATAGGATTTTAGAGAAAATAGAGGCCAAAAAATAACTCTTTCTAGCTAGGGTTTTGATTGGAGACATAAGATGAGTATTTATAAGTTAAAATTAGGGTTTTTGAGCCTTTTTGATGGTCTTTGGATGTACCCAAGGGTCTATGGGCCGGCACACATCAAATCAAAGCATGATGTTTTGGGCCTTTAAAATGAAGTTTCAAACCCAAAAAATTGGACTGGTCAGTTGGCTCAACTTCCAATGGTCATAACTCACTCAATATAAGTCCAAATTGGGAAATATTTTTGTTCAAATTGAAGCCCAAAATGTCTACTTTCCAATGAACAAAATGCACTCAAAATTCCTTTGTGGATCAAAGGTTATGGCCGAAAGTGAGAAAATATCATTTTTTAGCATCATTTTCAAAGCAATTTTAGCACTTTTGAGTTGTAATTACTTCCAAACTATCAAAATAACTTCAACTACCTTTTGTAGATATTTTGAGCTCTACATTAGGATCGAGGATTAAAGTTTATTAATCGAGTATAAAATGAGACGTCTATGGACCCTGAAACCACTAGCTGGGTTTGTGCTGCATTAATCTTCTGAATATAGTTTCTTTTGTAAGCACCACATTTTGTACCTGTTGATGAATTTTACTCCCTGATCCCAATGATGAGCTTGACATGTCTACAAAAAGTAATTGAAGCTATTTTGATAGTTTGGAAGTAATCACAACTCAAAAGTGCTCAAATCGCTTTGAAAATGATGTTGAAAAATGACCTTTGCTTACTCTTTTGACCATAAATTTTGATCCACAAAGCATTTATGAGTAAAGTTTTATTTCATTGGAAAGTAGACATCTTGGAATTCAATTTGAACACAAATTTTGCCTAATTTGAATTTATATTGATTGAGTTATGGCCATTTGAAATTGGGCTATCAGAGCTGTCAGATTAGGGTTTTGTGGATGCATGCACGCACCTGCGTACATAGGTCACATTCCAAAACTCCAGAACTTTAGTTTTAGGAGCCTAAAATATTATTCTTTTATCCGGGCCGGCCCCTAGACCTTTGGGAACGTCTAAAGACATCAAAAAAACCCTGAAAACCCTAGTCTAAACATATAAATGCAATCTTATGTGTCCAAATCAAAAACCCTAGCTAAAGAGAATGGATTTTTGACCTAATCTCTTCCAAAAACTCTTTCTTTTCTTTGATATTCTGTACACAGCCACAAAGCACATTTTTTAATCATTAAAAAACCTCTCTTTAGTGGGTTCAAAGGTAGAAACTTGTTCTTATTTGGATTTCTCAAAACGTTTTTAAAACTATTCTCGTTTTTGAGTTGTGATTATCCATAAACTATTGAAATCTTCTATTTGCTTTGATATCTCCCTAAATATCAACCAAGTTGTGTTCCATAAGCAAGGTGAGTCGCTCTTCATGGCTTTTCCTTGATTAAGGTTTTTATAATTTGTGTTTTTGTTATTCTTAATTGATTGATATGTTACATATTCTTAGAAATATGTTTTGCTTTGTTTAATTTTGTTTTGTTGTATCTCATCATGTTTTGATTGGAGAGTTGAATGATTGAATATATTGATGAACCTACTTTGATGTGTTAAGCGTTGTTCTTGTTTGTTGTTAAAACCAATGCATGTTTAGGAATAGATTTTGTTTTGGATATCTTTATTGTTAGTTTAGGTTGTTTATTTTTATGTTAGAATTATGTTTAGGTTATTAGTTTCTTTATTTTAAGTTGCTGCTCTGTTTTCTACATTTTAGTTTCTAGGTTAAGGTTTAAGGCGTGTATGTGTGCGCATGCTTTTGCATGCGTACGCATACTCGAAGCATGCATATGCATACAACTAGCCCGTGCACGTAGGCTTATGTATGCACACGCATACTCTTACCCAAGAACCCTAATTTGAGTTTTCTACTTCTATTTCTTTATTTCTTTCATGTAATATGCCTTTGTTTTGACCATTTCTTATGTTTTTGAGTCTCTATCTCTGTGTTTACTTGTTTGTTCTTCATATGTTAGATTTGGGTTTTCCTTTAATGTTTTCTTTATTCTACCATGATCATGCATTGATGCACAAGTGTTGTGATGCAGTAAGGTAAGTGAGGTAAGACATGTGATCATATGTACATGCAATTGATTAGGATAAGATATGTCAACTTGGAATGTGTTTGTGTTCTTGATGCTTTCCAATAATTCTTTGATGTTGTCATGACTATGTGATATCTTTATTTGTTTATTGCTGTAGACACCGCATTTTGTATCCCTTATGACTTGTATCCCCATTCCCTAATGATGCTCAAACTCTAAGGTCCAATGCCAGTTTAGAGTCCAATTAAATATCAAATTTGACTTGAGAAGTGTTAAAATGAAAAATATAACCTTTTAAATGAGCAAAGACCTATTTGGAAAATTTAATGACTAGAGTGGCCCAAACCATGCATACGCAAAATGTGCCTGCGTACGCAGCTAGGGTTTCAAAAGCATGAAAAATGAAAGTTTTCTGCAATAATGGCTGAGATTTGGAATGAATCCCACATTGCTTGGGAACCGTTCTAAGCCCTATTTTTTCCACTATAAAAAGCCTTACATGGTACATATTGAATCCTAGTGATTGTTAGATTTTTCCCGTGGGATTTTCTTGTGTCTTGAAAATGTACCATGTAAGGCTTTTTATAGTGGAAAAAATAGGGCTGCCATGTTTTGTTTTAGATAGGGTTTTTCATATGTTAGATGTATGGTTAAGGTTTCTTCAATATGTTTGGCTCTCTTTTGTTTGGATAGATGGATAAGTATGTGTTTAGGGTTTAAGATGCCATGTTGATTGTTAGATGCATGTTAGTGTGTGTGTGAGTCTAGAATACAAGTATTTAGATAGTTTTTAATAGGGTTAAAATATATGACACAATGAGGGGAGGCCAACCTTAGAGTTGGGCGATCTTGGGTGCCTAACACCTTCCCAAGAGTGTACCTAAACTTTGAATCCAAACTCTGGTAGTAAGACTAAAGGTCTTTCCTTGAAAAGACGCTATATTCATGGTTCCTAGACCATATAACTAGGTGGCGGATTGAACACCCAGCCCACACATCCTGAGCCACTCCACACTCCCAAAGGGCATGAAGCACAAATTCTAAATGTCTTTGACAAATGTTGTAATGATCATCTTCTATAATTCATCTTCAAGCCAGATTCACTTAAGTTGGCAGTATATTTTGTCATGCTCGCCACCCAAAAACATTTATTGTTTTGGGAACATGGAGTTTCCATATCTTGGCCCAGACATGGTACCTCGACACCGAAGCTAAACTCTATCCCTCACAACTCGGCTCCTTCAACAACAGTCTAGCTATATGGTAACCCGATTTCACAGAGCACACTCCATTCTTGTTATGCAACCACACCATCACATCTGGCACATACCTCCGGCTTAATGGAATTCTACAAATTGCCACTAATATACTCCCATTGTGTATGTGGGAATTAATTGAGCCACTACTTTTATCAATACTTCCTTTCCAGCTTTAGATAGAAATCTCCCTTTCCAACCCTGTATTTTTTTCTAAACCCTTTTCTTGAGGAAAGAAATAGTTTGGTATTTTGACCTACCAATCAATGTGGGAAAACCGATGACTTGTCCAAGTTGATGTATTGCCCAGAAGCCATTGCATACAACTGGAGAACATCAATTATAACCCATAGTGCCTTTCATTTGACAATTGCGTAGTTTTTTTTTACTAACGTGTCTCACACTTATTGAATTTTGATACCACTGACATGAGGTCATTTGATACCAAATACCTTCTCCTTGTAATGGAATGGTGGACAAGTGATGTGGTCCACAACTCCACTAAGAGGACCATATAATTTCTCCCATATCAGATTATCTATTTTTACATGACATTTCCTTAAAACATTATTTCATTTTCAATTTTTTATTATTATCCCAAACCGTATATCTCTCTCCCTCTTTTAATGGTCAAACCAAAATAAGTAAAGAATCATTAAAATATACATTTACACAATTACTATTGCGCATGTTTTTTTTTTACCCTTAAAAATACATAGACCGATGTGGGAGGTTTTATTGATTGGTTTGACAAATGTGTTACTTAATATATTTTACAAAGATTTTCTATCTTTCTATTAGACAAAAAAAAAAAAAAAAAAAAAAAAAAAAAAAAAAGAGAAAGAAAGAAAGTGAATTATACTATGTTCAAACAAGAAGAAGGTATTTAATATCAAATGATATCATGTATCAAAATCTAGTAAGTGTGAGACATGTCAGCAAAAAATAATTACTCTACTAACAAAATAAAAATATATGTTAACGAGTAATTATTTTTATACATATGTATCTCCTTTATTGGGTTTTGATATGATTAACATAGTATCATTTGATACAAAATAAACAAGTCAAAATGGCAGTAATTTTCTCAAAAACCAAAACCAAATTCCCAACCTCACGTAACGCACAAAACCACTCCTTTTAAACGTTAAAACTTTCCCATTCACAAAATCCCACTTTTCAGTCTCTAACATAATTCCCCTCCAAAAAAAAAACCCCAAACTCAAAGCAACAAATCTACAAGTAACAAAAAAACAACAACAACAAAAATATCACTCTACAGCCAGGTTTTCCACTGCTATGGCAGTAATACACCACGCTTTTGAAGAAGAACATGCTACTCTTGTGGCGGAACAAGCGGTCCACATTCCTCTAGCTCTTCTCCTCCTTCTTCTTCATCTTTCTCATATAGGATAATTATAGATTACCCACTTATAGTTTGACCCGAATTTAACTTACCCACCCATGATTTTATTTTTGACACTTTATCCACTTGAAGTTACTTCCGTTTGATTTGATTTTTTGTTTGAATTTTTTATGAAACTTGTTAGAGTAACGAAAAAATTAGAGGTGGGTTACAAAGACTAAACAAAAGTACCCTTAAGTGAGTAAAGTGTCAAAAATAAAACCACGAGTGAATAAGTTAAATTTAGACTAAATTACAGGTGAGTAATTTGTAATTATCCCTTCTCATATTCTGCATCCAGAAAGCCATCCAGGCTCGCTTCGCTTCCTCCACGGCTTTTCAGAGCGTCACTGACCCTGCCGCCGTCGTCTCCCGCCGATCCCACCTTGCGAGGACAAGTTCTACGCCAAGCTTCCTTGTTACGACTTGATGTGGAGTGGAAATGACAACGCCGTGGCTCGAGGGATTGCTGCTAAGATCATCTCCTGGCAGACCTATTCCTCAGAGACAAAGGTAGATATACATACTAGATATAGTTTCATTTGTCTTTTTTTGTTCGGAGTAGATTACACTTACCCTCAAAGTTCGGAGTTGTTTTCGTATTAGCATAGCTTTTGTTTTTTATGTCTCGTTTCGATTTCATATATTGGTCTTTTACGAATTTACAGGTATAAAAAACAACAACAAAAATATCACTCTAAAAACCATGAATTTACAGCGCGGTTTTCCGCTGCTATGGCAGCAATACACCGCGCTCTTGAAGAAGAACCTGCTGCTCTCATGGCGGAACAAGCGGTCCACGTTCCTCCAGCTCTTCTCCTCCTTCTTTTTCATCTTCCTCATCTTCTGCATCCAGAAAGCCATCCAGGCTCGCTTCGCTTCCTCCGCGGATTTCCAGAGCATCACCGATCCCGCCACCCTCGTCTCGCCGCCGATCCCGCCTTGCGAGGACAAGTTTTACGTCAAGATTCCTTGCTACGACTTTGTGTGGAGTGGAAATGACAGCACCATTGCTCAGGGGATTGCCGCTAAGATCATGGCTAACAATCCTGGCAGACCTATTCCTCAGACAAAGGTACGGTACATACAGATAATAGATATAGTTTCATTTGTTTTTTTGTTTGGAGTTGGTTATACTTTTGACCATTAAATTTCGGAGTTGTTTTCGTATTAGCTTTTTATGTCGCACTTTAATTTCATATTGGTCTTTTACGTCTCAAAATTTACATTTTGACCCTTTATGAAAATAGTCTTATCGTTTGGTTCATGAGAACATAAAAGAAGATTGTACGCAAGATGAATTTGTGATTGGAGAGTTGAATTAAGGGTTTTATTTTAAGATTTGATTGTATTTTTTTTTTTTTTGGTTAAAATAATGGTTTAATGATTAAATTTGCCATTTTCTTACAATTTAAGACAATTAGTAATGTACCAGTTTTTGGATGCAAAGACAACGAGCAATATGAGAATTTTGAATTTCTACTGCTTTTAGATATAACTTCATTTGCTTATTGTTCGAGCAAATTACACTTTTAACCCATAAAGTTTGGAATTGTTTTCGTATTAGCTTTTTATGTTTGACTTCGTTTTCATATTGGTCATTTTATGTTTTAAGTTTTATATTTTGATTGAAAATGGAAATGGAAATTTTGATAAATAAATGGCCAAAAATAAAAATAATTACAAAATTTTGAGGGTAAAAATGTACTTTAGTTTTATTGTTTGGTTGCTAAGAAAATAAAATAAGATTGTACAAAAGATGAATTTGTATTAAGAGAATTGAATTTCTAGTGCTGCTATTTTTACTCTATTAGAATTTCATATTAATTTTGAAATGGAAATTAAGGATTTTGAGTCTTTGTTAGAATAATGGTTAAATAATTAAATTCATTGGTAATAGCTTAAGAATAATAGTTAGATACTAGATATAGCTAAAATTCTTATTGTTCGTAGTAAGTTACATTTCTGACCCTTAAAGTTTGGAGTTGTTTTCCGTTTTTGCTTTTTATATGTTTGTCTTTGTTTTCATATTGGTCTTTTTATGTTTCAAAATTAACATTTTGACCCTTTATGAAAATAAAAAGGGTCAAAAGTGTAATTTAGTCTTATTGTTTGGTTCCTAATAAAATAAAGGATAAAGTCTAGCTATAAGATTAGTTGTAGCCAAACCTTACTCAATATTTTTTTTACTGAAGGCGAATTTTCAAAAATCCACCATTGGATTACATTTTCTTCTTATATCCTCCATACTTATAAAATTTCTAGAAAATTAAAGATTAATAGCTATATCATCAATAAATTGTTTATATTGCAAGTTTTTGTAGTTTAAAATTATGAATAAAATATAAGTTTCTAGATCATATAGTAAATAATATTCGATTGACACAAAATTTGACATGTTTATTAAAAGTGTAAAATACATGCAATTCAACAGTTAGATTTTCAAAATATATAGCAATGTTTATTTTATTAAGGTTGTAACCTTAAGATACAACCAATTTTATAACTAAACTTTTTCCTAAAATAAAAGAAGATTGTACACAAGATGAATTTGTATTTGGAGAATTGAATTAAGGGTTTTATTTTAAGATTTGACCGCATTTTTTGTTAGAATAATGGTTTAATAATTAAATTCATCTTTTTCTAACAATTTAAGACAATTAGTAATGTATCAGTTTTTGGTTGCAAGGACAGTGAGCAATATGAGAATTTTGAATTTCTAGTGTTGTTATTTTTACTCAATTAGAATTTCATATTATTTTTCAAAATGGAAAAATGAGGAATTTTGAGTTTTTATTAGAATAATGGTTAAATGATTAAATTCATCATTTTCTAACAGTTTAAGAATCCATAATTTATCAATTTTTGGATGCGAATAAAGTGAGAGTTCTTATTTTCTAGTGCTATTATTTTTTTTCGATTAAATTTCATGTTATTTTTTTAATGGAAATGAAGAATTTCGAGTCCTCTTTTAATGGATATTATTGAACTGAAAACTGATCAGGCAGTTGACTAGCTGGATGGTATAGAGAGAAAATTTAGAATTTATTGAAAGTTTTATTTCTATCACAACTTCTTGTTTGTATTGGTATTTCTTGTATCTAAGCATTTGGACTTTGGTGTATTCTATTATCTACATTCACTCACTGTGCCTTTTTGTTTATGCAGGTTATGTCATTTAGAACACCAAGTGATGTAGATGCATGGCTAATGAGTGATCCAATGAGGTGTCCAGGAGCTTTGCATTTTGCTCAAAGAAATGCTACTGTGATTAGCTACAGCATACAGACTAATTCAACTCCAGTTGGAGTGCGAGGCAATTATGAAGATCCCACTTTTAAATTTCAAATACCACTTCAAATTGCTGCAGAGCGCGAGATTGCGAGATATCTGATTGGAGGTATTCAATTCTAGTCCCTCTTGGAATTTTCTACTCACAAGGTTTAATGCTGTGACACCCATTTCTGCATTTGAGTAAATGTACCACTAATTTAATCACTCTGTGCATGTTCAGATCCAAACTTCAGCTGGATTGTAGGATTTAAGGAATTTGCACACCCTGCAATTGATAGTATCTCTGCAGTGGGTTCATTAGGACCAACTTTTTTCCTTGCAACAGCCATGTTTGCTTTTGTGTTTCAAACCAGTTCTTTGATCACAGAGAAAGAACTTAAACTTCGCCAGGTATTTTCTGAAGTCTGAAGCTAAAATAGAAATTTGACATTGCTGTACTTTTGCAGGATTATTCAAAATTTTCATTTTTGGTTTTTATCTACACAGGCAATGTCTATGATAGGTCTTTATGATACTGCTTACTGGCTCTCATGGTTCACATGGGAAGGAGCTCTTACGCTTCTCTCATCACTTTTCATAGTTCTCTTTGGGATGATGTTCCAGTTTGATTTTTTCTTGCACAACAGTTTTCTAGTTGTGTACCTTGTGTTCTTTCTTTTCCAACTCAATATGGTAAGATATTTCCTGCAAGTCCTATAAGTCATTGTTTTACTTTATGCTTAATTAAACCAGCCCTTTTTAAATATAGTAACCCTTTATCTGCCTGTCTTAACTTTTGATGCTAGATTGGATTTGCATTCATGTTGTCGGCCTTCATTAGCAAGTCAGCTGCATCCACAACAGTGGGTTTCTCCATATTTATTGTTGGATTTTTTACTCAGGCAAGATTCCCTTCCTAAATCTCTCAGAAACTATTAATCAGTTCACTTGAAATAATCTGTTTCCACTTTGTCCTTGCAGCTTGTAACAGTATTTGGATTCCCCTACAGTCATAGCTTTAGTAATACCTGGAGATATATATGGTCCTTCTTCCCACCTAATCTTCTTGCTGAAGCTCTTACTCTGCTTGCCGGTGCAACCTCAACTCCTAATGATCCTGGGATTAGCTGGAGTAGACGGGCCCAGTGTGCACCAAATGATACAGAGTGTGAAATGACCATTGTATGTGAACAATTCAAGATCAAAATCCCAGTATTGACATTATATAGATCACTATGTATCCTTTTTCTATTCTCTATTCCTTTTCCTCTGTTTACTTCAGTCTAAGTTGAATCGCCCACATTATAGCCATTTTGTATTTCTTGTGTTCTCAACAGAATAAGATATACATATGGCTCATTGCCACATTCTTGGTGTGGTTTTTATTGGCTATCTACTTCAATAATATTATCCCAAATGCATCTGGTGTGAGAAAATCAGTATTTTACTTCCTAAGCCCTGGGTACTGGACAGGGAAAGGTGGAAGCAAAGTGAAAGGTAATATAGTTTGATCTTCAGTTTGTGCTCATGAGTTCTCCTCGTTGCCTGGTAGTATGACTAATGCCTTTTTCCCCTCTATGATCACAGAGGGTGGAATTTGTAATTGCATAGGTTCTGTCCCACAGCATGAGCATATTACCCCAGATGATGAAGATGTCCTTGAAGAGGAAAACTTAGTAAAACATCAAACAAAGGAAGGCGTGGTTGATTCAGATGTTGCAGTTCAGATACGCAGTCTTGTAAAGACATACCCTGGAACTTGGGATTGTAATTGTTGCTGTAGATGCAAGAAGACGCCACCTTATCATGCTCTTAGGGTAAGGACCTCTTTCTAATTTTAGTTCCGGAGAGTTTCAGGGAGTAAAATGAACTTTCATTCACTTGTTATGAGTTGCTGTAGGGTCCTAGTGTTTCTTGGTTCTTAAGGAGGATGCTGTTATGAAATCAATCTAATCAAATATCTTATTTGTTCAAGCACATTCTTCCATTTTTGCTCCATTACCACTCTCTTTCTTTGTTTTTAGTTGTTCTTTTAGGAAAAGAAATGGTGGGCACAGGTAGAACAGCATAGAGTCATCGACTACATATCTAGATTATTAGTATCATTGAATTTACTTCATTTTGGGCTATTGTTTGTCTGGCAGAATCAATTGAGTGGTTTTCCTGCTGTTTGTCACTATGGTAGTTATACCTTAGGTGCCTTGAGGGGGATTTGTTCTTGTCCATATTTATGTTGTTTTTTGCATCACTATCATCAGTTTCTTAACTGCCATAATGTACCACCATAAGGCATAAGATTACAAAATATGATGCTGACCATGGACGTACTTATATTTGAGTAAAACTTTAACTTGCTTACTTGCAACTTACCTTCAGGGGTTAATGGTGAATTTTGAAAAGGATCAGTTATTTTGTCTTCTTGGACCTAATGGAGCTGGAAAAACTACAGTAATTAATTGTTTGACAGGCATTACACCAGTGACTGGTGGAGATGGTGAACTCTCTCTCTCTCTCTCTCTCTCTCTCTCTCTCTCTCTCTCTCTGTGTTTATCCTATTGAATTTAAGTCAAGAAGAATATAACATTTGTGTCTGCCTCGTTAACAGCATTGATTTATGGACATTCAATCCGAAGCTCAGTTGACATGTCAAACATTCGAAGAACTATTGGAGTCTGTCCCCAGGTGACCCCTCTCTCTCTCTCTTTGCGTTCGTGCATTTCAAGTTTGCTGCATGTTTTCAGTAATATATGAATCGACATAGTTCTGAATAGAAATGGCTCAAAAAAGAAGTGCCTAACCTTTTCTTGAATTTTGTATTTTTTGTAGTTTGATATCCTTTGGGATGCATTATCTGGTCAAGAACACCTCCACCTCTTTGCTACTATTAAAGGCCTACCCCGTGCTTCTATCAAATCGGTATGTTATGCAACATAGAAGGGTGATTCAGCCGCTTTCTTCCTAATCAGGGTTTGAAGATTCAAAGCACACTTTATGGCTCCACACACAGCATCCAACAGCAGTAAGTGACCATGATGTAGGTTTTTATTTTCATTCTTCTTAAGAAAACGATTATTCTCCATGCAGATTGGTGAGAAGTCGTTGGCAGAAGTGAGACTCACTGAGGCTGCCAAAATGAGAGCTGGGAGTTACAGTGGAGGAATGAAACGTCGCCTCACTGTTGCAATAGCCCTTATTGGTGATCCGAAGTTGGTCATTTTAGATGAACCGGTATGTAGCTAGGAATATATTTGCTCTAATTTATTTACTTAAGCAGTCTAATCCCTCCAATTGGCAGACAACTGGTATGGATCCAATAACAAGGAGGCATGTATGGGACATTATAATGGATGCAAAGAAAGGGCGTGCCATTGTCCTAACAACACACTCAATGGAAGAAGCTGACATTTTAAGTGACCGCATAGGAATCATGGCCAAGGGTAGGCTTCGCTGCATTGGAACCTCAATCAGGTTGAAGTCAAAATTTGGCACTGGTTTCATTGCTAATGTTAGCTTCTCTGGAATGAACAATGGACAAACTCCTCAGAATCGTTCTCCTCCCAATGGGGCTGCAGTTTCTGCAACACCTGACCATGAGGCTGTGAAGCAGTTCTTTAAAGATGTATGTTAAGTAAATAAATTGATCAAATTTTTTCTTTAACTTACAAAGAGGTTGATTTCTGACTCGGGGAATGTTTGGACAGCATTTGGATGTAGACCCAAAAGAGGAGAATAAAGCTTTTTTGACTTTTGTGATCCCTCATGATAGAGAGAGTCTTTTAAAGGTAAGGATCTTTAACATTGTATTTTGTTTTCATTTCTTTTGAAGCTGTCCTTTACAAGTTTATAAATCCTAGATTGGCTCACACTCAACAGTATGGATATGGATTCATATGTGAACTGAATTGCATTTCCACTGATGCATCAGCAAAATTTTTAACCTTCATATATTGCATTCTTTGAAATGATGCATGTCAATATGCCATAGAATAATGATATCAAGTCATATGACAATTGCCAAAGCCTCGTAGCTGAATTGGCACCTTCCCATGTACAAAGTGCTTGGGGGTTAAGAGGGGAAGGAATTTGAGCTGCGGGGTTAGCAGCATGTTGTAATTATTTCTCCAAAAAAAAACAAGTGCACAATCCTTATATATTGCATTCTTTGAAATGATACACAGTCAATTGGAGAGAGATTGCATCAGCTGTGTTTGCAATGGGGGTGACATAGATCCATGAAATAATTCTAGAAGGCTCAGATTGCCAATTTTGTTGACCAAATAGAATAGTACCTTATTGTGGTGAAATATACACTATTTTTGTTTTTTTTTTTTTTTTTTCCTTATTGTATCTGGTAATTGTCAATTTGTCATTTTCACATGATTTGGTAACTTCATTGGTTTCCACTACAGTATAGCCTAATGAAATGTTTTGAGCTGCCATAAAGCAACATGTAGAGCTCAAAAAATAACAATTTCTTATATTATTAGATTCATTGGATTACCTTCTTATATGATAGGCTTTATCTATTAGAATAACGTAAAGCTTATGAAAAAAAATTATACTAATCAAATTTGGGGTTTACTAATAATCCTAAACAGAAATTTTTCAAGGAGCTCCAAGATAGACAAGGGGAATTTGGTCTATCTGACATTCAACTTGGTCTTACAACCCTTGAAGAAGTTTTCTTGAATATTGCAAAGCAAGCAGAGCTAGAGAGTGCGGCAGCCGAAGGGAGGATGGAAACTCTGACTTTAACATCTGGAGCCTCAGTTCAGGTAAGTGGATTTTATTTTAATTAATGTATAGCAAGATAAGCTAAAGAAAAGTTTTAGAGCCACTATGTCCACTTCCATCTTATCCTTTTTACAATGACCATGCAGGTACCTGTAGGAGCTAGGTTTGTGGGGATTCCAGGAACAGAATCTGAAGAGAAACCTAATGGAATTATGGTAGAAGTGTATTGGGAGCAAGATGATTCTGGTGCCCTCTGCATTTCTGGCCACTCGGACGAAATTCCAGTGCCTCCAAATGTTCAAACAATGCCAGTAACAGGTTCTGGAAGAAATTACTTTAGCCGGTCAGGACCAGTTCCTGGAATCGTGATTGAACCCAATCAAATTTAGTAATATACGAATTATCATTGATTCATTTACTCCTGAGTTGTATACATATGTTTTTGTGCATTCTGTACATTTAAAGAGCGCCACGATTCGAAAGCATTTTAGCCATTTGTATCATGTATACTAGGATATTGAAAAACCATACAGGATTTTGCTATATGTTGAAATAATTCATATATTATTATTACGTTTCCCTTAGTTCAGCCCAATTCTTGAGTTATTAGAGATTACTTTCTGTTAAAATTTGGAGATCAAACCAGTCCAATTCCAACGCATAATTTATTGCTGTTGGTCCAACCCTCATTGTATGTTATCCAAATTGGGTGTAGGGACCGCGGGAGGTATGGCTTTGGAAGCATCAGCATCTGTAAGTTGCCTTCTGTGTGCTCCCAAGTTGTATTCTTCTTACTGGCTTAGAATTACTGAATTAGTATTGGGTATACACACACGTGAGTAAACTCTCACATTGAAAAATAATAATAAGAGTGAGTGGTTAATATAATATAGCTGGACATAAACTCATAAGCTTAAGCTTTTGAGTTAAAGAATGTCCTTATGTTATATTAACTACTCAATTGGAGTCTTCCCAAGGTGCTCTCCCGGACATTTAGCCTAATAGAGATATAGATACGTAATTCTATATAATTTTCTTATTATTAAGAAGGATCTACCTTTTTAATTGGAAGGATGTATTTAAACTAGGAGCCACAAGGATGGTTTTAAACTTAGAAGCCACCCAATCGATAGCTTGAAACCAAGGTAAATATGAATAATCAAACCAGCAAACTAAAAATTGCATAGTCCAGGACCAATTAGATAGTGGTTACAGGCTGAAACCACCAATCTTGTATAGTTCACTCCAGCCGTGCATAATACACCCATGAAAACCAGTTGCTTAACATTCTCTACTCATTATAGTTCCAAGTATAACAGTGCATAGGCAGGACCCAACCCCCCCCCCCCCCCCCCCCCCCTTTCTTTTGTTTTTTTTTTAGGCGTATAGACTAGACCTTGAGAACAGGTAAACTATGATTAAATTATGTTCTATGAGAAAAAAACAAAGGCTCTCCTCGAGGGAACTTGATACCAGGTAAATTATGTCTATATATTCCTCTGCATTTGAACATCACTACCCTCCTCGAGACCAGGTACATTAAGCTTATATAATCCTTTGCTTTCGAACATCGCTAGAATCTCTTAATTAAGGTCACAATTATCAGAATAATGAATTACAAAATTAGCTATTTCCTATCAACTTAAATTTGCAAATTGTTACTTTTGAAACAAGTGATAATTTATTATAGATTTAAATCAGATAGTTTTGAGTTTAAATCCAATCTCCACTTTCCCTCAATTAAAAAGTTTAAATTCCACATGT
The DNA here is from genome assembly GCA_032878915.1 of Castanopsis chinensis. Taxonomy (NCBI): domain Eukaryota; kingdom Viridiplantae; phylum Streptophyta; class Magnoliopsida; order Fagales; family Fagaceae; genus Castanopsis; species Castanopsis chinensis. The sequence continues at coordinate 8,023,763 of JAVQMG010000114.1, forward strand.
TAAGTTAAAACTGTCAAACCCTTCCAACGGATGGAGAACTTGGACCAACATATGGGAAAATGAAGATTTAAATTAACCATTTCTCAGCCATTTAAATGGACAAATAGTATAGTAATTTGTCAATCAAAATGCAGGCTCATGTTTTCCCAGAACCAACTATCCCGGGGGAGTATTTTTACCACACCCTGGTCTGAATATCAAGAGATCTGAACCCACCTATGACACATTGGCTGAAGTCTAGAAAAGCCACGTTCCAAAGAATCGTAGCGATTAGAATTGACCAACCCAATATCAAAACAGAATCTTCTTCTATTGAAATAAATTTATTTCATAATTCAAATTTAATTATTAAATGAAACTTAACTGAATCGAGTGGATCACCATACATCCAAATACATCTTTAATAAAACATTAATCATAATTAAGGTGCATTTGAAGATCATAACCACTATGAAATACACTATGAACAGCCAGAAAGCATGTCAACACCGACCACAGTCAGAATTGAAGTATAACACAATAAACTTCAAAACCTATGATGTACATTCACTCACAAACACCCCAAATACAGGAAAATCAGTAAAGGCTCTCGGCCCCACACACCCTCCAACTACAGTCCCAATTACAGTTCAGAAGACTTACAAACACATAAACCAAAAACTCCCAGATCAATTTCCACCTCCTTATGATCAACTTTGTAAGACATCAACAAATCTCTAAATTCTTCTTTATACTGACACCATAGAAAACATTCAGGCTATAAGACCCAAATTTGGTCACAGATTACCTTTTCCACTCAGCTTGGTTTACCTTCACTGTAAAATCAAACACCAAGAAGGCAAATCATAAGGAGGCAGTAAGAAAATAATTTCATATATGTTTCCATGTATGACAAAGTAAATAACTGTTTATTTCTAGACAATTGATGGCAAGTTCTCTTTTGTAAACTTTGTTGGCATGATGACATTGGATTTTTTTTTTCCCCTTTTGCAAATCAATGGTTTAGTAAGAAAAATAGTATAAATCTTCGGCAGACCATCCTTTGACTCTTACCTGATGGCCAAAAAATATAAGTTATTTTCACTTTAACTACTGAAAAGAAAACACGTCATACCATTTCCATCTCTTGAAGACACGAGAGATCTTTCGCTTTTATTTCCCCCTTTACCACCAGATTGCACCGGTCTCTGCGTTCTTGGTGACTGTGAACTGATCTTACTATTAGCTGAAGAGGGCAGAGAATGACGCCTTGTGACGTTATTTTTTTCAACCACTTCTTGTCCCAACCTTGGGGAGCCTTGAGCTCTCAGCTTTGCCTTTGCAGATTCAGTTGCTGCCATGTAGCTGGGCAATGATGGACTGCTCTGTAACCCATTCTCTGCACGTTCTTGCTTTACTGGAATAGAAGCTTTCCTGCTGGATTTCTGATTCTCGTTGCTTGCCAAATCTTCCTTTTGGCTGAGCTCTCCATTTGTTATGGAAATGTTCTCAGTTTTAGCACTGCTCTCTATTAAAATATTTGACTCCACTGCAGTTTTGTCACCATAAGTATTTTTATCTTTACCAAAGCTCTCTGTTAGAGGTTTTGATTCCACTGCAGCTTGATCATTATTATGTGGTAAATCAGATACCTCTTTCATCGCTAATGGTTCAGGAGGTGTTTCTACATCAGGCACTTTGGACGTAGTAAAGGTTGTCTCTCTTTTCATTTTCTCAGCAGAGATTTTCTCAGCAGAGCTATTCATTTCCCGTTCTAAAACATCTTGACTTGAATTGGTAAATGCCTTTTCAATACTCTGCTTTGCTTTCTCGGTATCAACCTCTGCCTGGACAGAGTTCTCTACTACAGGGTTATGAACCTTCCTCAAATTACGTTTGACCTTTTCAAGCTCAAATTGTGGATTTTCCTGTAATGAATCTACTGAATGGCTGGCAACTTTCTTCAGATTACGTTTGGGTTTATCAGGTTCAGAGGTTGCTTGCACTGAGGCACCATCAAAATTGGCAACAGGGAGTCTCCGGGTGGTGCGCTTTGACTTGACTATTTGAGCTTCTACAGTTTGACCATTACCCTGCTTTCTCTGAGATTTTGAGTCCACAATTTTCTTTGGTTGTGGAACTGGTCTCCAAAAGCGGGATGATGTCCAGCGTTCTAACCAGCTAGGGACCGAATTTGGTTCCCGAGAATCATAATGAAGGCGCAGAGGCATCACATTTGGCGACGAAGCAAGGAGCTAATGTAATGAAACAAGAAGTCATATTTCCAATTCAAAAAGGAACAAATTACAGAAGATAATAGAACAATAACATTGCAATTGAAATTTTTACACACTGAAAAATATCATAAAGTCAACCATTACTGCCAAAACGCCCCCACCCCAAATTATTCTAAGTTATAGGAACAATTATTAAAGTTCCAATTGTTAAGAATTTATTGATTCTAATATGGACTCTGCATAAATACAAATTTAAGTTATGGAGAAGATCCGAGCACTGCCACATTGTCTGAGGAGAAAATAAATTTGATATACTGACACAAAATACAGTTTTCCTTTTCTTTTTTTTGGGTAAAAAAAATGTCCATTCACTAGGAAATAAAAAAATAAAAATAAAAATAAAATTAAAAAAAACTATTTAAAAAGAGTCTCTGCGGTGACATAAGTACCTCCCTACAATTCGTGAATTAAGAATTTTCGAAACAAGGTCTACTCAAAAAAATTTAGGAGTTAATGATTCCTTTCACAGGAATCCTTTCAAAACTATCAACTAATTAGAATAAGTTCATTATTAGACCATGATATTTGATTCACCAAATAAACCATTATTGTATACTCTTTCACATGAATTGCATAACCCAATCCCTGCTTTTTCAAGTTTCTTATCTCTTTCACAAGATGGTCAAAAGAAAAACTTTCTATTTGACAGGTTTTCTTCCTATACCTACGAATTTCATTGGACCCAGAAATGATACATTGGAAACTCTTTTGGATCTTCCAAGATGATCATCTCATGGCTATTGAGAATGAATCAAACCAGATGGTTCTATTTCCCAATCTTTCTGATTTGTTCTTATAGAGCCAAAATTGAAAATATTGAGAAAAATCAGTCATACAGAACAACTGATAAAGTATTCCTCAAAAAGTGATTAGTAATCCTTTTTAGAAATCGAATGGATTCGATCTTATACATGCGCAAAGAAGGTAATAAAAAAAAGGAGAGAAGACATGTGCTTCTTTCTTTTATAGCTTAGGAGCTGTGCAACACAAAAGTCTCATGCATGGTTTTAAATGAGAGAAAAAAGTGAGGAATCCTATTTTCAATATAATTTCAGCTTCAACCACAACACCCACGCCCATAACTGTAACCCCGATTTGTCAAGAGAGTTCTTTGCATGGTTTTAAACAAATGTCTAGCTCATGATATTTCCTGACATCTCTATATGTAATGCCACTATCATATCTATAACGTATCATGTCATAATACATACCATAATTCCAAGATACAACTAAATTGAAGCCATGTACTTGAAACCTTTATATGCTTCAGTTGATTTAATAAGGAAATAAAAATCTTCTAAAAGTCTTGATATAATCAAAATAAAAAAACCTTATAGGCCTCAGATTGATAGCAAATCACTTTCTTTTAAGTAAAAAAAAAAAAGCCTATGAGATTTGAACATTAAAAGAGAGAGAGAGGGAGGTAAGAAGTCACAGTTGTAGTATATTTTATTCAGGTCTTCATTTGAATTCCTCAAGAATTTATACACAACATAACAATGCAAGTACCAATAAACTTTAGGTCAATTGGCACTTCTTGGTGTTTTTGTAATGGAGACAAGACATCCAAGGTTCGAAACCCCCTATCCCCCATTAAATATAGCCAAGTTTTATTTAACCTAGCCCAATTCAGGGGTCTGCTTTATTGTGAGCTTAGAAGCCACTGCCAGATCTTGTAAATAGATAGAGCATGATAGCCAACACATTTTCATTGTCTCAATACAACTGCAAAAACCAGCCTTTAGTCCTAAAGTTTTCATCATATTAATATCATATCAAATTGTTCTCATGGTAGCTACAATCATCACCAATTCTAAAGACGGTTGTATGAAAACAGTAGCCACATGAATGACATGATACTGAACTCACCTTACGAACAAAAGCATTTGGGGACAGCTTTGCAATTCGTGCAGACATATCAACTCCAACAAGAACCACAGGCTTGTTTTCCTAAAAGATTAAATATATGTTAAAAAAAAAATTAATGGCAGAAAGTAAATTAATGCATATTTAAAAGCAGCTAACTTAATCATGTTTACAAGAACCTAGAGCCTTCCTGATGGCAACATTGACGTATGAGTATATGACTTGATTCTAAAGTCTATAGCCATGCCAAACCAGTAGTAGAAGAACAAATAAGAGCATAAATTGATTTTAAATTTTATAGCCATGCCAAACCAGTAGTAGAAGAACAAATTAGTGCGTCCTCTCTCACTTATCATCTTATAAAACTACATCCATTACATACCATAATACCGTTTGTGGAAAGAAAAAGTGAGACTTAAGAGTGAATATGAATCTCAATCCAAGAGATTTACATGGTTGAAAATTTGATTATTGAATGACGTTAAACCAACCATTTACAGTACATTAAGCGTATATATAAATGTGAGAGAGAGTAGAAGAGGTGCAAACTTATAATTTTTCTTATTTAAGTTAGTAAATTACCATGATAACTTTAAAAAAAAATTAGTAGTTGTTTTATTTAGAAGTTAGTTGACAAAAATGGTTGTTTTTGAAACTTTCCATAAGGACCATAACACTTATTTATGAAGGACAACTGCCCTATAGTTCTCTTCGTTTGTAATAGAGATTATTGAAACTTCAAGTTCTTCTAAAGATGCTTCTAAGGTTATAGCAAATAATTGTCCTCACGGACTAAGGTTTGATTATTTGCCAAATTAGTTTCACTTATTTGGACAACAGATATGTGGGCCAACAACATGTTAAATGTACAATAATGCCCCCCCACCCCCCCAAATTAAACTCAACCTAAATTTCAGTTTCAATTGCAAACATATTCAGGGAAAATAGAAATCCAAGTAGAGATTTTCCCTTAGTATACAACTAAGACAAGACATCTATAATTAGTAATTAGCCACTGGCATAGTTCATCAAAAGAAATTACCTGGTGCTTAACCAGAATGCATTTTTTATGTACTTCAAGCCCAAGATCAGAATGTCTGTCCCTTCTTCCCCGAACAAGTGCCTGAAACTTGACAATTCCCAGCATACAGGACAAAGTAGCAACACCTTGCCTCCTAACCAAGTGCCCACGAATAAGTGCCTGCAACCTTATTATGCCTTTGAGGGCCCAAAATGCCCGGCGAGCCTTTACATAATTTGCTTAGTTAGTGCATGCATAATCTTAGCCTTACAAAAACATAATAAATGGACAAATTGCAGAACAGAAAAAATATTCATATTGTCAGCCAGTTCAATGACATAAAAATAACAATCTGAGCCAGACAAACAGAAAAAGTGACCAAACACAAATGCAGAATTGTTGAAAAATTCTGACAACTTAAATAAATATAAAAATATATTTAACTTATAAAAATATAAAAACTTTTGGCAATAAGGAGCACAAAGGAGCTAATCTCTCATCCATAAGATCCATGTGGAAAAACTCTCAGCAATTAGAAGATGCCAATTCTAGCATGGAGTTAAGTATGAAATGCATGAAAGCAGTCGAATTTCTCTACCGTGTCCAGACCTACTCCATCTAAGTTAAAAATTTAAAGGAATGGGAATATGGGGTAAAACAGGTTACAATAGTGATAGACTCTTGAAAAAGGCGGAAATCCTTGTCATTTATTAAAATATTATGATAGATAGTTGGGTTCTCTGCAAGTGGTGGTTTTACAAAACTCAAGAACATGATGACATTTGAAACCTTGACCTCAACCCCACAAAGTGCTCAACAAAGGATGTCCCCAAACAAGTATTGAAAAAATGTTTAACGCTTAAAATCAACAAGAGAGAATTACCAAATAACCCCGAAAAGCAGCCTGTGCCTTTGTTGCAGCTTGCTCCAGCCTAATCTTCTCAGGATCATATGGTGCATCTTGGGGTGTGGATCCTGTTTCATCTATCTCTTGATTCCCTGGCAAAACATTTCCCCCATCATGCGATGAGTCCGTAGCTTCCTTGTTCTCTGATTCCAACCTCCCCACATTTCTACCAATCGTATTGGGGGTCAGATGTGAAGTCACAGGAGGATCCAAACCCAAACTAACTTCTGATGCCTTGGCACGAACCAAGACCTCTCTCTCATTCGTAAATTTCTGCAATAGAATGATAAATGAGAAAATTAGGACTCCTGCATAACACATTTGGTAAAAAGTTCTACAATTGACAACCACAAGAACGGTGCACAGTAAGTTTGAATGGCTGGAAATATGCCATAACCTATCTGAGTACTTGAACGGATGGAAAGCATGCATAAGTAGGTGAAAGAACATCAAAATTTGAACCCTCAATAGCAATATCAAAAGAACTTGAAGATGTAATTTAATGTGAAGCTGAAGACTGAAGTTCCATGAAGCCAATCTTACTATCTGCTCTTGAAGACTCAGTCTAGAAAAAGACCATTCCAAGTTTCCAACAGGATTTTTATTTTCTGATGGTGCAATTTAATTAAGAACTTATATTCAAAGAGAAAGGGAAAAATAGACTGGACCAGAAGTTCTTGTTTCACAAATCATATCTTTTGAATGAGGATCTAGAGTTAAATAACTTAATACACATGACAGTCAAATGTATAACAGAATGCGTGATCCATGCAGTACTTAGCTCAGTATTACCTCTCTTCCTTTTGAAACATTAGATTTCGATGACTTCTTCCCAAAAAGCACGGCTTTGATCCATTTTCCAGGTGATTTTCCCATTGCAGAAAAGCCAGGACCAGTAATCACGAGAACCCGAATCCCACTCTCTGCATTTTTTTTTTTTTGTTTCATGTAAGAACCAACTTACACACACACACACCAAAAAGTATATAATTGCAAAAAACAACATAATCAAACATGACCAAATCATCATTTTATAACTGCAAAACAACTGAATCAAACATGACCAAAATCATTATAATTCAATTTTTAAGTACATTTTTTGAAACAATGCATCAACACTATAATATTTAATTACATTGGATCTCCTCAGTTATCAAGTGAATCAAATAGCAGTAAATTTAAAGCAACTACCTTCGAAAAATAATAACCGAAATATAACTAATAAACCAGTAAATATAAAACAACACAACTTCAACAATAAAGTAATAAATGTGAAATTACAGTAACTTGCAAACATAGAACCTACAAGATCTGCTTCAAGTAACAACCTTGCTTTTTTAAGAACACATAAAAGGTTGAATAAGACCAGATCTGAAACTTACCTGAGAAATGTGGTATTCTCAGACAGCAAATCTAACATTCCTAAGAACCAAAATGTTACAAACCATGAGACCATAGAACATTTTAAAACAACCCAAAATAAATGAATAAATAAAAGGTGGTTACAGATTTGTGAAACAAGAAAAATATGTGTATATATAAGTGTTAGAGAGAGAGAGAGAGAGAGAGAGAGAGGAAAAGAGGAAGAAAATGTACCATTGAGTGAAAGTGAGAGCGCTTGCAAACCAAGGAAATGTGATCTAAAAGCTCCACCGATTTTCTCTTTTCTTTTCTTTTCTTTTTTGGTTTTTTGCTTTTGCTTTTTGTGCTTTGCTTTGGCTTTGTTTTTGTTTTTTGTTTTTGTTTTTGTTTTTGTTTTCTTTCACTCTCACTTCAGACTTCACTGTACTGTACTCTCACATCAAAATTATATGCTAAACTGAAAAACCAAACCAGAATTTAGATATTGGAAACGGATATGGTGCGGACGGACTCACAATACAAAGCGTGGACGTGTTTTTCTTTTTTTAGGCCGTTGAACTAATTTTGACCAAATTGAAAGGACAAAACACAGGAGAAGAATGCTTAAAAACTACTCTAAGTTACTGTGTACAGGCTAATAAATTAATTTTTAAATTGTTTTTTTTTTTTTATGGGTGACACTTAAAAGGATAAAATTTGTATTATTGCTAGTATTATTTAATGTAAAAAAAAAAACCTAGAAATTTGGTTTGCAATATGCAAACTGAACCAAGTGTTGACAATTTTGTATTTGTATTATTTCTAACATTATTTAATGTACAAAGAGACCATAAAATTTGGTTTACAGTTTGCAAACTAAACCATGTGTTGACAATTTTTACATTATTGACTTTTGAGGGTTAATAACTGTCTAAATTAACTCCAATTTCATCTTATTATACTTGTTAGAAAATAACCATATATAACTAGTCTCATCACACGCGCTTCGCGCGTGCGATGAGACTTTTTTTTTTTAGTGGTCCTATTTTGTAGAAAAAAAATTGTATTTAATTATTTTATATATATATGATTTTTATTTTAAAAAATCTAATTTATAAGTAATAAATCTGTCTAAATTTTAGTGGGAGTTGGAGTTGCATTTTTCCGGATTATCCTTTATTTCATAGGACATCATTTTTGAACTAAAAAAAGTTACCTTTAAATATAAACATTGCATTTTTTAAAAAATAACCTTAAATAGTAGTAATAGATAATAGATAATAGATAATAGATAATAGATACACATTATTTTTTTCAAAATAATTTATTTTTATAGTAGAGTGGTTACACACCATGTGACTCTTTTGTTATTAGTTATAATTTATAGTTAAAATTAAAAATAAGGATTCAATTTTAAAAAATTTTAAATCTCATAGTCAATAATACAAAAAAAAAAAAAAATTGATAACCCAAGCTTGAAGTACATTTGATTCAAATAAATAAATAAATAAAGGTATTTTTGCTGTTGCTGTTGCATTTGATTTGATCAACCTAATCTAAAGCCCCGAGTTGGAAAAAGAAAGAAGATCAGACGGCTGAGGATGATAGCGTGAGGTGTGGGCGAGTGCAGGGAGTTGTCGCTGTTGGATAAAGGAGGAGGGTGTGTGTTGTGGGGAGAGAGTCCCCGGTGCACTTACTTTGGAACCAAGTGTCCCTGGGCCTTCTTTATTTCGAAGCATTGCGAAATTACTTCCTTGCCCTCGTACCAGAAGCCTTTTAGTCCGACGATCGTTATTGCGCGTGCCAACTCTGAGCCAAATACTTGGCAGTTAGTGCGTTGCGTTGCGTGCCGTGCATGCGATTACAGGCACGCTGGGCTGAGCGCGTGAGCGTGGGTAAGAAACAGAGGTAAAAGATGCGATGGACTTGTGTTCTAACCGTCACGGGGTAGAGATGTAGGGAGTTGTTGAATCTAAAAAAAAAAATTAAAAAATATATAAAAAAAAGAGTCATGATGCTCTTCCCCTCTCTACCTGTCCTGCTCCCATGATGAACAAAACCGCCCCAACAAAAAAAAATACCGATATATGTCATGGTCCGATTGTTTTGGTTTTTTTTTTTTTTTTTTGTATATTATTGCCATAAAAAATAAAGATAAAGTTAAAATACATTTACAATCGTGAGACTTGGATTATCACTAGTTAGATTTTAAGACATTTCAAAATTGACAAATTTAGTCCTTAAACTGATATTTATTTTTCTCCTCTCTTGTCGGGATCAGGTTTGTTGATTTTTAAATATTTTTTAAATTAAAGATGTCTGAGTGTCAATTGATTTATAAAGTGATGGACTTTAAATAATTTTTTAATGGATACTTTAATCACTTCATTTAAAAAATAAATAAATATAAAAATCACTTCAAGTCCAACACACTTTGTCTAAGAGCAAATCTATATAAGTTGAATGGAAACATACCAGTGAGAGAAAAACCATGACTCAAAAGTCAAATCATTTACTCCATTTGTTAGTTATCAAACCCCCTTGTACTATCGTACTTCTTTCTTTATATTTATTATAGTATCTGCATTTGTTATGTCATGTATCTTTCTTTTATATATATATAAGTTGTGAAAATTGTTATGGGAGGAGACTTTTTGTATGTATAAAGATTGGCTTCTGTACTATATTACAAATCATAAAATATATAAATTTTATTTTTAATTCTAACATAAATTTTAAATTTATTTAAAAATATAATTACACATCAAATTATATTGAAATATTTATTAGTGAGTATAATTGTGCAACTTAATGGAATTCAACTGAACCTCAAAATCAACCAACACACACAAACACCATCTAGGTCACGATGTCATTGTAAAGAATATATCTAGCGTTTCGGATGATACAACATCACACTCATAATATATATTTTTTTCCCTACAGTATTGAGCTTCACTCTTGTTGAGCAATGATGATCTTGGAAGCACAACAAACAATATCACTAATGACCAAGAAATTGAGTCTAATCTTTGATTACTATCATTGCGAAATTTGATTAGGGAGTGGCTATAAGCTTATCCATTGATGATAAGAATAGATATAATGTGATACAAATGATGATTAAGTAATTGTAGGACATTGACCTAATCTTCTGGTAGCTAAAAATTTCACATCATTTTCTTTTTCCTTTTTTTTCTTTTTCTTTTTTTTTGTGGGGTCACATACTCACATTCATTTCAAAGGCCAAAGCATCAAATGACTGCAGTTATGATGACTTGCAACCACATTTACTGTTACATCTAAATATCGAATACTGCTTGTAATATAATCCACCAAAACTTGATGAGGTTAAGCATATGTCTACTCCTTGCAAATGCTCGTTAGATATTCCTGCTCTTGTAGGCAGCATATGCCAATAATAGTGGGATTGAAAAGCTAAATCCCGGAAAATGAATCACTGGGTTCATCTCATAAGCTTTAACCAAGGCTCTGCAACTCTGTAATAGAGAATTAGAAAAGGCAAGAAAAAACAAATAAGAAAAAGAGACTCAATATACTTGTCACTTTCTTGTACGATGAACAAAAGCCAAAGTAAATAAAATGAAGTTTTTCAGTCAAATGACTTTTTTAAGTTAATGCAAGAAGATTCTAAACATTCATTCCTCTACTTTTACACACACACACAAGGTACCCTTTGAAGAATTTAGTCAACCCCAAATATATAGTGGTATGCATATAATTTACTAAGCCAATCTAATGGACAACTATCGATTATCAATTAAATCAATTCACAACATAAACAAGAAGGTCCCATTTCCATTTGTGAAAAAGCATCAAGTGTTTCAGTAATTTATCTGTTCCATTTTTTTTTTTTTTTTTGACAGGAAGGAGGGAGGGGCTGAAAATGAAATGAATGAAATGATGGCAATGTGGTCATGTACAACAAACATTATCCACACCATGCATATTGTTAAAATCTAAAATAGATTAGTTGAAGACTTACCTTAAAATGCATCCAACAAATTGCCAAGCATACCACCAAGAGTAGTTTTCGTATCCACCGCTTGCCAAAACGAAATTTTGAATTTTGAATGCCTTGGTAACCATACAATAGAAAACTCGTTTTTCCCTGATCAAAATCATCCTCTTTCTTTCCTGAAAGCGACAGAAAGTATTCTCTATAGATCGCTCTTTCAGCAGCCAAAAATCCAATGACCAAAATGGAAGGCAAAACCACAAAGAATAGATGGGGAAGAACCACCACCATAATATCTGGAGATCCAACATACTCATGTTTTCCCCTTCCATCAGAACTTTTAACCACCCAGCCCATATAAGTCATGTATTCCCTATCCTTGCCATCCGAGAAAACTTGCCCGCTAAACCAGGGGAGAAATATAAGATGGAGCAAGTATCCTAACATACCATACCATAATATGGGAACCCTGCACAGCTCTTGTAAAACCCATGCTATGCCATTTATGAAACCTTTATGAGCAATGAAAGTCTTGAAAGTATATTGCTTCTTTGAGTAAATGAGAAGAGCTTTAGGAGTAAGAAGAATGAAGAACATAAAATAAAGAGTAGACCATAGTATTGGGTTATACAAGGCAGCCCATTGACAACCCATGACAGAAAATTCCTTCCATGTCCAGGAGAGCTTTGCACTTAGACCATTAACAGAAAATGGCCTCAATTCAGTCAAAGTTGATCTGCCCAAGATGTCAGTCACTTCAATTTGCAACCAATATCTATCAGGAGATGGGTCCTCAAATGCTTTGTAATTCCATGGAGCAGTATAAAGATCTCCCCTGGAGGTGTTATTTACAAGCTTTGTCATAGATGACTCCCAGACCAAATAGAGATGTCCAGGTAAGGTGTCAAAAATCCTAGCCATGACTGACACAACTGAAGAAACAGAAAATAATAAAGCTCTAACTGAGTCATAAGATGATGGGAGCATAATTTGACATTCATACATGCGACGTGATGAAGATGTTGACATTAAGCGTGAGTCTAGAGGAAATGTGGGCAATACAATTGTATTTCTGGTTCCTGACTTAAAGTCAATGTCAATGTATGAAACATGACCTCTATCAATGGCCAAAATTCGCATTGCTCTACTCTTCCTCCAGTCACCCATCTCCCACTCCCAGAATTCTTCAACTGGTGGGGCTTCAAAAGAACAATTTACAGTACTTCCAGAAGACATTTGGTGAATATTAAACTGTAAAAGCTTTGGTAAGGACAAAAAATGATGAATAGACTGGTGGTGCCGCTTCAAATTCTTACCAAACCTAGTGTGGAGATGCCCACACAGGTAAGCTGATAGTGAATGCTTGAGGAATATATCTTTTAGGCTCTTTCCAGAATTTGAGGATGCTGAGAATGAAAGTGGAAAATGCCCAAAGGAGATCTTGGTCACTGGTTTTATTGATTCAGAATTCCACTGCGAGAGCTCCAAATCTAATTCTGCTAATAGTTGATCATTAGGATGCCCAAAAAGATTAGTTGGACCTCGTAATCCAAAGGACATTGTGCTGTCAAAGCCGACAAAGAGATGTTTCCGCTCACTAGTCTGGTTATAAACCACAAATGTACATAAGGAAAAATGAAAGGAAAAAAAAAAAAAAAGAACAAAGAGAAAAAGAAAATCTTTAGAATTAACAATTATCACAGTTACACTAGCATTGTCAATCCAGGCTTGAGATTCCGTAATGAAAGTTTTAACACCGTGTATATATTTTCACAGCAGCTTAATTCAGTTTTTCCAAAACTTGGGGCTGTTTAGGTTTTTCCTAGAAGTAGACTAATACCAAGTCCATGCACCCCCCGATTATCCACGAGTCAAAACACAAAGTCCTTCCAAAATTATGTCCCATGACTTTATGATATCATATGGCTATATAAGTATGTTCATGACTTTATAATATCAAATGTATATAACAATCTATAACTTGACTCTACATGCATAAAACCAAAAATGGTAGAAAAATGACTAACTGATTCATAAGTCTGCACTTTCCAAAGGTAAGTGAAAAGTGAAAACCAATTTCTTTATTAGCACCCAAACAAGACCTTGACATGGATTAACATGAGTGTGATGTCCACAAGCATCCAACACACTAAATTTCCAATAGGAGAATGTCATAGCAATAAAATAAATAAATAAACAAATAAATAAAGCTTGAGTTTTTGAAGAAAGATGAAGAGTTGTTTATTGAAAACATCATAGCCAAAAATCAAAATTTCCAGGTTTTCCTAGCCATCCAATAATTAATATCTCTAGTCCCATTCTTAAATATTCAAACATGATGCTTCTGCTATAACCCCCTTCCCCCCTTGGTACTAATAATTTCAAATTAAAGAAGACATTAAAAAGAAATCAAACATTTACGGTAAAATATATGAAAGCTCAATCACAACTTTACAATATACATATAAAGAAATGACACAACAACATCAAGCTTATTGTATTAGGTACACGGTATATTAAAAAAAAAATCATCTGGTGTGAAGTGGCCCAATAAATAAAAGTTCAAGAAACCTTTCCAACCACCCCCCCCCCCCCCAATTAATGGTTTTCTATTTTCTGCTTAATTTTCTCATGGGAAATCATGTAGGCATTTGAGAAAGAAAGACATCCTTCATTCATGACAAGAAGAGACCCTAGAGAAATTTTCAAATTCATCAAGTAGTGGTGTCAATTACTAAAAAAGAAGAGAAAAGAACAAACCCAAATTATGTAACCAGGATAAAAGTAGCCTTAGGGCAGAGCAGTTATATTTCCATTGAGACCATGATAATAGGAAAACCTCCGTAGCAGTAAATATTGACGAACCAGCTACAGGGTAAACAACTGACCTGCAGAGTGACACTGTTGACACTTCCATGTCTGCCCAACTGCCCATTGATGCTATATTTTGAAAAGAAATCAAATGAACCACCAACAGCTGGCACACCAAAATTATCATGATTCCCCCTAAGGTCAAAGAATATATTCTTGTCAAGTCCACTCCTTTTTATAACATCTTCCATTGTGTTCTGGTATTCCACCCACTCCTCCTCAATTTGCTTCATTGTTGACAAATCTTTGCTTTTCCCATCTGGTAAGGACAAGGAATACAAGAAGATTACAGAAGAAAGAACCATCAGGACTTCAGTTTGATAAGAACATCAAGAGTTTCAATCATTTACAGATTTATTGTGAGTATAAATAAGACAACTTTAGACAGATATGAACAAATTCAATGAAATAAGCATATAACAGAAGCAAAATGTCCAAGTCTGCGAATGGATTCACCAGATTTTTCTTTGTGATTACATATTCTCAACTCATCTGAGTTCAATAATGCCAGCATATATTTCAATCACTCAAGATTGGATCTTCAGGACCCAATGAAATTGTGTTTGGGAATTTTTTTGATGTCAGAAACAGTTGGAAACTATGGACTGGCTCAGGAATAAATTATAAAGACATACATCCACATATGAATAACACACACACAACCATATCAAAGGCCCAAAACTCTGCTTGCTTAAGTCTGCAAGTGCAACCACCAGATTCGTCTTTGTGGTTCAGACTATCAGACAGATCATCAATGAGCCTAATGCACCAGCATCTAATTCAACCATTCTGAATTGAACTTACGGCCCTTTTTGCAAACATAATGCAAGAGTCATGAATTATGTAATTAACTCACATCTGATGGCATTTGACCCTATAACCTCACCCACCACCCCATACCTATGGGAAGGAACTTGGAGCTGCAGCTAGGTCTGCTAGACCTGTTCTGCCTTTGACTTTTTTTTTTTTTTTGATACCGAGTTGATGCAGGACAACCTAGGCTTCCCACCTAGATCAATCCTACCGTAAAACCCTAGGCTTCCCACCTAAGGTGTTTGGAATCACCACCAAACAAATCAATGCAATCTCTGCAAATAATCTCAATAATAATAATAATAATAGTCTGTCCTACAAAAGAAATCATCTAGAGCTTTATATGCAGCTTCCAGGAATCACAAAGATAAGGATAAACTCTCCTAAACAAATCCTAAACAAATGATAATGATAAACTACTAATCCTAACCAAACTCAAATACCAATCCAAACTAAACAAATAACTACGTTACAATCTAAAATTATCCACTGAAAATCTAAAATGAATAACTTTTGTTTATGCTCCTGCATTAATTGGCCATGTCCAATGCACTGAAAGTCTGAAACTTCTTAAAGGTCTAGAACTGTATGCCATCTTCTTCGGAACAATCCTCCATGAACATGAGAATGACAATTCAGGTTGGCCAATCACCACAAAACAATAAAGTAAGATATCTAAATGGCCCTGAATATACATAAATTCCCTTTATAAATTTCGTTCATCAACAGGAATTATTCTTTAAATTATTTTAATCAATCAAAATTTCAACAAGTCTTCAAATGGACACAGAATAACAAAACAAACCAGCAATTTATTGACCACAGTAACATTTCTTTCTAATTAAATAAATGAATACTCTTATTCTCCAAAACTAGATTGTAACCCGTGCTCAACAGTAGTGATATGAGCTGAAATGGTCACCTTATTTTTCGTGCTGTGTATTATGAATGAGTCACTTAACACTAACATTAAACTACAATTAGATTTAAGTCGGATTCTGATTGTGTTTCGGCTTTAATATGTTTTGTGTGTGTGTGTGTATCTCAAATTTCTAGCCACAGCAATAAGAACAAAAAGAAACCCATGATTCCTCACACCTCAAAACTCAGTATCAGAAACCCAAAACATGAAATCCAATGACGCCCACAAAGCACATATGCTATATTAAGAAAGAATGAGAGAAAAGGGCGTGGTGGAAACCTGTGAGATCACCAGTGATGAGGACAAGGGAAGGGTTGATCATGGAGAGAGCAGGGCCTACAATGCTGTTGAAGTCAAGTGCCCTGTCAGGGTTGTGGACACTGAAATGGAGATCAGAGAGCTGAACCACCCACACCACTGATTCAGGACCACCCTTCACATCTATCACTCTCCTGTTGTTGTTGTTATTCCAATTGGGTTTTGAAGAAAAACCTTGTCTTTCTGCTTCTTCTTGTTCTTCTTGTTGTTGTTCAATAATTCTTGCTGCTTCCTGGGAATTGGTGGTGAGGCATAAGCATAGAAGCATCACCAGTGTGAGAATGGTACCCATTTTCCCAAATCCCCAACACACTCTTGGTCTTGGGAGATGGAATTGCTCTTCCATTTCCGGCACCATTATATAGGATCAGAGCTGGTCAACAACCGGGTCCGGGTCGGGTCAGTTCAGATCCACCAGTTTGTTTGTTAGTTTTGTCCACAACCACAACTACAATTGTATTGAATGGGGCTCGGGTTGAGATGAGTATAAATTTCGGTTAATAAGTCCGACTCATAATAGAATTGGATTTTTTTTGGGGAGTATCCGGATTTTCAAATTAGAATCTAGTATTTTAGAATAACTCTGTAATACAGTTTTTAATATCTAATCATTTTTCTAACCTTATTTTAAAAAAAAAATTATAATAATTCTTTTTACTTATGGCGTGTTTGGATACCACTTATTTTGTTAAAAACTGAAAACATTGTAGTAAAATAATTTTTAAATGTGTAAATAGTGTCATAGAACCCATTTTTAATGAAAGTTTTGTTGAAAAAAAAAATGTTTGTAAGTGTCGAGGGCAGTTTTTTGCGCGTAGCCACGTGTCTTCAATTAGATGTGTGACTTGGTAAGCCCGAATTTGTTTTGGGGAGTTTAACCTAGAACTCAACATTGGGCCGCATAGACTAATGATTTTCAGTATATTTTTAAGCCTACAAAATAGATAAAGCCCAAAGTCTTAGAATCATGATAATGATTGAAATAAATAAACAATATACTTAGCATGATAGTTTTGATTAAATGGTGAATTATTATTATGTATATTAAGTGATGTCCAATATTAGAAAGTAATTTATTAAGTGTCATGTGTCCAGTGATGAGTCTAAAGTAGTCCATATCCAGCTGTGATTCATGCCCAATATAATAAGGTATGTTTAGCAATGATCCATGTCCAAATAAGGTATATCCAACAATGTTTTATATCCAAATAATACATGTCAATCGGTGGTATATGTTCAAATAATATATGTCAATAGGTGGTATATGTCCAAATAATATATGTGCAACGGTGGTAGATCACTTTATTAATATGTATGTTCATTAATGAAGTATTAGTGAGACCATGTTTATTAAATGGTAAGATAATATTAAAGTAACTTGCATCCAGCAGTGCAATAATAATGAATTAATATATACTTAATAATGTAATCTTGAATATAGAGAGATTTAGACTTATCTTGACAGTTTGTAGCTTCAGTCATAAAACAGTAATGGACTTATGACATTTCAGCACCACGATAAATGAGTCTAGTGGTACAATATGATATCATGAGTCATTCCGTCGTAACTTCATGATTGAAGAGGAAAAATTTGTGCAATTAGAGGGAGAGAGAATATGTCTAGTCGTATACATAAGTTGGTTAAGTTTATCCCCTTCCGTCATGCACTTAAATGACTTTCTCCATGTAATACTTTTTTAGTCAAATATGAGTGATGTTGTCTTCCATGAGAATGACTTATAGTATTGTAAGTTTTTGCCTTTCATAAGAATGGCTTTTAACATTATAAATGTATGTCTTCCATGAAAAATGACTTTTAGTAATAAATTCTTAGAAAAGTGCTTGATATGTTTTAAGATGTGTGGAGATGGTAAGAAATATATATATATATATATATATTGTGAGATATGGTGTTTGTAATATGTGTAGGAATTATATGTAGATACTGTGTTGGACATGGATCTTGTATATGTATACTTTGTGAGACATGGAGTTTAAAGATATATAAGAAGTATGTATGAATATTTTGTGAAGAACGTGTTTGTAAAATATATGGGAGTATGAGGTAGATAATATGAAGGTCAAATATAGTAATACATGAGTTTATAGTTGCTGCTGGAGTTGTTTTTTGTGTTATGTCATGGGTTATGTTGCTTTCTAAGAAGAGAGGTATTATAAGAGAAATAGAGAAAGAGATGGAGATGTGTTTTTATTCAACAAAACGATGAAGTTTCAGAATAAGGGGGTGAGAGAGGGATGGATGGTGTCCCCTATAGCGTGTGACTTGGTCCTCTTTATATAGAGCCAAGCATGTAACTAGATTAAAACTAGTTGAAGGGAAATTCAGCAAATAAGGAAAAGTCTTTGACGAAGCAAGTATTTTCATTAGTGAGTTTTTGTTTTTTAGCCAAAAGAAGAAAATTTGAGACTTTAATGCTATGTCACAGCTATTATAGCTGGATGATGTCATCTGAATGACATCCTTTGGCTATAAATGGTAAGATAATTTTTATGAGATCCTTCTATTTCTAGTACTACAGTTGGAACTGTTTGCAGTTTATGCAGAAGCTGTTACAGCATCTGCTTCTGTTGTTGCTGCTGTAACTTCTGCTGGAGTTGTTGTTGTTGGTATTTTTGGCTAAGTTTCCTCTTTTGGAAAATTATATGTTAGTCCATATATATTTTTGATAAGTAATATACTAGTTGTATGAAATTTTAGAGATGTAATTATAAATTTTTGTATTTTAACCAAATCTTGGAGAGTAATGAGAGCATTTAATGTTAGATATGAGATACTAATATATATTTAGCCATGTGCTTGGAATTGATTTAAATGAAAATAATAATATAATTAATATGAAATGATATAATTATATTTTAAAACTTATATTATATGATGGACATTAATTTTTATGTAAAGAGCATGTGGAGTTTTATCATTTTAAGTGTTATGTGATACGAGAAGCTTACCAAATGTTACCTATTGTACATTGACTCGTCAGAGTTCAGGGAATTGGGAAAGACATGCCAAGCAACATGCTTTCCTTTATCAACTTTGAACTACTGGAGTTATACTGAACATACTTCTTGACCCTCCAAACTACGACTCTCAAAATTCTCCTGATGAAACTTATGAGCTTGGATCACGAGCCAAAAAAAATAAGATGATGTGCTATGAGTTTGAACTATGGGTTTTGACACATTTTTGTGTAAATATGGATTCTTTTGGGCTTTACAAGAGATTTTTCTAAAATCCATGATAGTGTTGATGTGATGTGGGTTGCCAATGAAATGAAGCCATGCGGTGTGAAAAATTTGTCCTCAACAGTGGGTCCCGTGAACAATGCATGAGACCCACTAGATAAGTCACCACAACCACAAAAATGCACTTCTAAAAAAAAAAAAGGAAACACAGACACAAACGCAAACGCAAACGCTGGCCTTTTCATCAGTACCCAGACAGGCACTTACTACCCAAATTATTTACTAATACCCAAAATCTAAACCCTAAATCAAAACCAAAACATAAAATTTTTTAAAATTGACTTTAGAGAGATGAGAGAAAGGAATGAGTGAGATTGAGACTTGAGAGAGTGTCTTGAGTGAGATTGAGAAGGTAGCTTCAGAGAGAGAGAGAGAGAGAGAGAATCAAAACCTACATTGGGTTCTTTTAAAACAATCGGGTTAATTAGTGATTTGCAATTCAACTTGAAACCGATAACAACTTAAATATGTGTATATGACCTGACAACCGAACCGAACGGACTCAAACTCGCCCAAAACATGTCGGGTCAAGTCGAGTGAGTCCCTGCTCACCTCCTACTAGTTACATGAGGTTGGTTTAAGTGTTATATACTACCAAGGGTGGTGGTCTAGTAATCAAGGGACCTACTCTCGCATGGTTTAGGAAGTGGAGGTCCCAAAGTTGAATCCCACAATGGAAGCACTTATGAAAAAACTTCACAACCCCTAACTTCTTGCCCATTAGTGACCTTCTGGGGTTGGAAAACAACACCTTGCTTGTAAGCCCAATCCCAACAGGTGGTTACATCGAGGTAGAAAAGTTACTCAAGTCACTTGCTCTATTTTTTTTTTCAATAGGTTTGGGGAATATGTATAAGTAGGGATAACTTGCTTTTTGCACTTGCAATAAGATGCAAGTATTTTCCATGGTCGAGGTCTCACGTAGTGTTAAGAGTGTTTCCAAGACAACAACATTCAATTGACAGTAACGAGTAACCTTCTGTATGACACTTTCCGAATGTGGTGGATCTCATGCCTGTAGTCGTGTATGCACCGTGTAGAAGTTTTATAAGAGCCTGATTAAGGATTGATTAGAATATAATTGGTTATATTTTTGGTTTTGAGTTCCTATCACTCTTTTTTGGCCAGGAATTCTTGACACTCTTTAACCACTCCATGCTCACGCAACCTTGGGTATATTTTAAAGTAGTAACAGAGACAGCAACGCAGGAAGTAGCCAAGGAACCGAGAAAAGAGACAGCAAAGACGATATCTTTGAGTTGAACCAGGATTCACAATGTCACATAATTTCATTCAACAAAGAAAACAACAAAGCTTAATGTGCATTTGAGTCGAATAGAAAGGTAATTCTGCCATCTGCAATAACACAGCATTTGAGACAAATAGAGAAGTAATTCTGCTGTCGGCAATAACACAACGGGGGATTTTTGATTTTCTATCTTCAATTTGCCTTAATTTCATGAACAGAGGATAATTCAATCTTAAGGAGTAACAAGTAAGAAATTCCAACCATATAAGTTCAATTAAATTTTCTGTAGTTTCACTCAAAATCAGCAATCCCATGAAAGCAAGGTCTTTGTGATCATATTGTCCTACAATTCAGTACCACTAATATTTCATTTAATTTTATACTCATAACTTTAAGGACACCTATTAGACTACAATGGGCACCACAGAATTATAGTGCTCACCGAGCCCAAAGGCATGCTTATGGTATGACAGCATGATACTTGAATTTGATGAACCATTCCCATCATCGGATTTGTACTCCTTTCCCATCTCTACATCAGGGAAGGACCCCGATAATATCATGATATGTTTTCTAAGGCAGTGAGTTAAAGCACCGAGCTCTAGTTGGCCACCCCATGCCGCAGTTGACTCCACTTCTTTGCAGTAATTCTCAAATCTCTCTGTAACTGAATTATCAGAATCACCCTCTAACACATTCTCTGACAGGAAAAATGGGATGAAATCAGATACATGTTTCCTCATATAAGAAGCTACCATTTCTCGAAGCTCTTGGTATGTATAAGGAGATGAACCACCAGAGAGGAGGGCTAACTGATTCTCAACAGCTCGGTAGAGGCAGTGCCCATCTGGCTTTATTTCAGTAACAGTCAAACCAAGGGGTTCAAGCTTTCTTTCCAGTTTCTCATTTTCAATCATTCGATCACTTATAATGTTGCTCTGCTCTTCTTGGATTCTTTGCTCTCTTGCTGCTTCTTCCTGAGCTCTTTTTTCTCGCCTCTTTGCACCCTTGCTGGGCTTTGAATCCTTTGATTGGTCAGGTTGACTGGTAACAGAAACCCCAGCTATGGCTTTCACCAAAGTGTCAATATTGCCTTTTCCATTTCCATTACTGCCACTATAGCCTAATGAAGCAAGTTCTTTGCCATGTTTTTCTTTAAGCTTAGCAGAAAGTTGAGAAACCTCTTCCTCCACGTGCTTCTTCTTAGCTTTCTGTTCAGCCTTGCTACCTTTGGCTGCTGCCTTTTTCAGCTCAATTTCCTTGTTCTGCAGCTGTGATATCTCTTTCCTGCACACAACTAATAGTCATTTCTCATTTGTGCAATAGCATGAGAATTGAAATGGCTGAAACATGAAAATACAACAATTCTGAGGGACAAGCCTCAATGGCTCAATCACACAAAAATAATAATAAATTAGAAAAAGCGCATTCCTTTCAGCCACTAATTTGCAGAGCAGGGAACAGTTGTGGCATGCTATGATCAAATCCACCACCAGTCAAATTGTTTTACTCATATTTTACACTATGCTAATCAAAATTTAATTCTTTCTTATCCACAATTTTTTAGAAAGGGAACAAGACATTGTTAGCACTGCCTCTTTCAAAAAGGCTATGCCTTCATATTAAACTACCATTTGTATGTTGGAAAACTAGGAAAAAACTGCAAGCAGCCAGAAACCATCATTGTTGCAAAATAGTTAAAATCAAGAAATAAACAAAATGAAAAGCAGTGAAGTGATACAAAAGATTTGTGATGAATAAATTACCTGTGCCTAGCAAGCATTTCATCACGAGTTTCCTCCTTCTTTTGTAACGCATTATCTGAAATTGCTTCAGACATTTTATCCTCTATTTCTGGAGTGTCCTCCATTCGAGCAATTCTGCAATCAAGGTAGACAATAATGCAGAGCACAGGGTGGGAAACCTTCCAATGCAAAATAACTAGTATTTTAGATCTTTGAACCCACAATAAGCACCATGGGAAAAAGGGAGAGTCTGGTTTATCTGGGTTTTCAAGGTGTACCTTTTGGGATGCTAAAAGAGCAGATTTTGGGGACAACCCACAAGTTTATGAGACAAGACACAGATAAATATATTCATGTGAATGATTTGACAATAAAGTAAGCATTTTGGTGAAAAAAACCCAGTTGGGTTGTCCTATGTTTGAGTAGTAGAGGCGTGTGGAACACAGGAAACCAAACAAAATTGAATTGAGCAATATTAGCACAACTTGCTCACTAACTGTTCGACTAAATTACTCAGAGACCAAAATATCCAACAAGTCATTGATTCTAATCCAAAAGAAAACAAAGAAGCATTATATGCTAATAGTTGTTAATAGGGAAGCAACTTGTTCATACCACAGAACCCACTTATCACATTTTGCTTTCTTGGTTTGCCCAAACAATGAAACACATAATAAAACTAACAGTCTAATACCCAAAATCTTTTGTGCCTGAAAGTTAAAGAAAACTACAAAATATCAAAAACCCATGAAGCCAAATAACCCCCAATCGAACCCCAGCTTTACTAATACCCAAAATCTAAACCCTAAAACAAAAATCAAAAACAGAAAATTTTTAAAATCTTACCGTTAGGGAGATTAAGACTTGAGAAACTGAGAATGAACGAGAGAGAGAGAGAGAGAGATCTCACCTAGATCGGGTTCTTAAATAAATTAAATATATATCGGGTCAATCAGTGACCCAAAACCGATAGAACCCGAATTAGTACCCGAAATCCGAACCGAACAGATTTTGACCCGCCCAAAGCATGTCGGACCAGAGTACGTTCAAATACCCAAGTCTCTCAGAAAGACACCAAACAAAGCCTTGTGATCCTTGTTTTCTTCTTTCTACCCAACGAGAATTTATAAAGTCAAATTAAGGGGTAGGACAATCAGTTTAGCACCCCACCTCATGCAGAAGAGGTTAACTAATTTGAATCGTCTTAGGGTCAAAACTTAAATAAATAATAGCCCTTCTTATCTTTTATTTTTTATTTTATTTTTTAATAGAGTTTCAACCTATTTTTTAAGAGAGTATATTATCAGACTAAGATATCGATCAGTTTTTTATGTAAGCGGAAGATTTAACCTCATATCTCTTATTTAAGATATTAGAGATTTTACCAATTGAAATAATTGAAACTCACAACATTTCCTATCTTTTGGTTTTCTAAGTATAACTTTAGGTATTTTTAAGATATATTATGGAACTCTTTTTAAACGAGAACGAGGAAATTATTTGACCTTACATCTATCAGTATAAATTTAGAGTATTTTCTTCTTCTAAAAATTTTGATGCATTGTTAAATGTGGATTTTGACATTGTATATTTTAATTTTTGTTCATATTTATTGAACATGCAAAGATCACATTTGGATTAAGTTTTTCTTTTTATTTTTTTTCAAGAGAAAATGTGATACATACAGGATCATAGATTGGGACTGTGATCATCGTCAATATGTAATGATCATTTGCACGATCTATCCAAATACATTGATCGTGTTAGAAAAATGATAAGAAATGAATAAGGAATTGACTCCTAATATGTCCACTTGAAGATGTTGTTAATGTGGTGAAAATTTTTTAGTCCCACGTAAAAAATGAAAGAGATATTATGAGTTTATATTTTTATGGGCTGGACATTGAGTTGGACTTCGGTATGTGTGGACTAGTTCCTTTTATCTAAATAATAATATTTTATCTATACTACTATTTAAGGAGATTTTCCTGTTTGGATTCCTCATTTTTTAGTTCAAAAATACCTCATACAATTCTATGTTTAAGTATAGACAAAACTAAAGGACAATTCTGTAAAAATACAACTCTAACTCCCATTATAACATTGCCTAAAAAATAGGACCACTATTTTATTAATTTTTAAATTGATTTTTTCAATTATAAATTAGATTTTAAAAATAAAAATTATATATATAATTAAATACAGTTTTTTTCTACAGAATAGGACCATTAAAAATAAAAAAGCCTCATTGCACATACAAAAACGCGTGTGATGAGGCTAATATTATATTATTTTTTTGAGCTAGTACGTCTATGCACAACAGTTATTTTTGAATAGTGTGTCTGTTCACTAACGTGTGTGTGTATATATGTATATTGCAGTGCCCATGGGCCCAAAGCACGTATTGGGCCAGCCCAAAGACTCCCGTAAGGAGGAAAGTCCAACTTGACAACATGAAATAGTCCGAGGACACAATAACTCTAGCCTATGATGCCACGTGACAAAGGAAGGTGCCATACATGAGCAGAACACCGCGAGACATGACGTCCGAGAATGATCTTGTCCCCGGCAGCATGCTGCCGAGGACAATATTAATGATCTGGCAGTTCAAGGACTCTCATACTAAGGACCTTATATGCAATAACTGAGAGAACGAGAATAAGGAATAAAGGGAGTTGATAGACAAATATCAGAGAAAAAGCTGCTACCACCGCATTGAAGGCATTATACCTACCTCTCTGGCCGCATTAATGAGGAAGTGACGCCTGAATATTAGAATTCAACCTTATCCTAACCACCAGAGGCCTTAGTAAGAAGGAGTGATGGGGACAAGTATCAAGGAGAGAAGATCCAGACTACACGTGGAGAAAAGGAGGAGGGAGGCAGGCCTATAAAAGGGTGAAGGAAGAAGAAACAAGAAAAAAGGAGGAAAAAGGGGGGGAGTCGACAAAGAGAACTTGTAAGGAAACACCAAACATTGTCCTCGGTATAAATATATGAAGCAATATTCCATCCACGATGAGAAGGACGCATGTGTTCTATGATTGAACCCAACTGTTGTGTTATATATCGTCCAAGAACCTAGATTAGAAGCTTGCTCTCTATAAATTCATTGTTTAGGGCTCATTGGCTTGGTCCGAAGGTCTGACTTTGCACCAGCTCGATTTGTGTCCTTACAATTGGCGTCGTCTGTGAGGATCTTGTGTTTAGGCGCAGATAACGTGATGGTGGGTTCCGGTCCAATCCGTGCAGAATCTTTAGGATCTCAACACCAAGATCCTTTTCAGCAGCTAGAACAGATGGGAGATCGAGAAGGCAGCGTACACACAGGGCGAACCGCTGGTGATTATTCACGGGGTGGAAGCAGGGGCTCTAACGAAAGAGGTACTAGGGCCATGCAGAGGGAAATCGACCAGCTCAAGAGAAAGTTGTGCCGAGCCAAACGAAAACGGACGCCTTCTATATCTGACCCTTCCTCGGACGACTCCTAGAGCAGTAGCTACAAGCCGAGGTCGAGAACTCCTCCTAGTGAAACTTTCTCATACCGAGAGGGAAGTCCACACGATAGGACGAGCAAGAAATCTTTTCTCAGGGGTTTAGGCAGCGACGCTATGGGGAAGGCATTACATCGGCTCTCCAAGTCACCTTTCACACATCGTATTGAGAGAGGAAAGCTTCCCCATCGTTTCACGCAACCAAACTTCACCATTTATAATGGCAGAACAGACCCGGTGGAGCACGTAAGCCATTTTAACCAACGCATGGCGGTCTATTCGCAGAACGAAACCCTGATGTGCAAAGTATTCCCCTCAAGCCTAGGACCTGTTGCAATGAGATGGTTCAACGGTTTAAAAGCAGACTCCATTAATTCCTACATGGAACTTACGATGGCATTTGGATCCCGCTTTGTTACGTGCAGCAGAGTACCTAGGCCCCTAGACTCGTTGCTATCCATGACCATAAGGGAAGGGGAGACATTAAAAACATACTCGGACAGATACTAGGAAGCGTTCAATGAGATCAACGGTGACTTTGATGAAGTAGCAGTCAACACTTTTAAGGGCGGCCTTCCAGTTGAACATGATTTAAGAAAATCTTTGACCAAGAAACCTGTAAAGACCGTCCGACGGCTTATGGATTGTATTGACGAGTATAAGCGAGTAGAGGAGGACCAGCAGCAAAGCAAAGGAAAAATGAAAGTTACCCCTCAAGAGAGTAGAGATTTTAAGACAGACAAATACAGTAGCAAATGGCCAAGGAGGGATTTTACTGGCCATTCTAGATCGGCTGCTCCTCAGACAGTGAACGCTGTGTTTTGTGAGCCGATACAGCAAGTGTTGGAGAAGATTTGTCATGAACCATATTTCAGGTGGCCCAACAGAATGATAGAAGACCCTACAAAATGCAACCAGAACCTCTATTGTAATTACCACCAAGATAGGGGTCACACTACTGAAAACTGCAGGAATTTATGGAATTATCTGGATCAGCTGGTCAAAGAAGGAAAGTTAAGGCAATTTATGAATCGGCCTAATGAACAAGGCACACAATCTGGCTCCGTGAATCAAGGCAGTAACATTTCAAGACCTCCTTTGGGCACGATCAATGTTATATTCGCTGCACCAGGTCGGACCGGGTCTTGCCCTACCAAAGTAATGTCAGTGCTACACGCCTCTGCCGAGGACCCCAACTTTGAGCTGAAGAGGATTAGGAGGAATCCTCCACCAGTCTTGGGATTTTCTGAGGAGGATAAGGTTGGCACTATCCAGCCGCATGATGATGCACCGGTCATCATGCTAAGGATAGAGGGTTACGACGTGAAGAGAGTAATGGTTGACCAGGGGAGTGGGGCTAACATCATGTACCCGGATTTGTTCAAGGGCCTTAACTTGAAACCCAAGGATCTCACGGCTTATGACTCGCCGTTGATAAGCTTCGAAGGGAAGGCTGTCGTTCCAAAGGGGTTGATCCGACTACCTGTGCAGTCAGGGCCAGTGGTGGTGGATGTAGATTTTATAGTGGTAGACGCCTATTCCCTCTACACGGCCATAGTGGTAAGGCCATGGCTGCATGCCTTAGGTGCTGTATCGTCAACTCTACATGTTAAAGTGAAATTCCCGTATGAAGATGGAGTCGAAGAAATAATTGGCAGCCAGTCAATGGCAAGACAATGCATCATGGCAGCAATTATACGTCAAGAAAAACAGGAGTCCCAGGCCTTAACCGAAAGAAGTTTATAGCAACTAACGTCCTCGGCCAAACCAGATGAGGCTGAGGCTGAAAAGCCTAGATGCGAGGACTTGGAGAGGGTGGTTATTGCAGAGGATATGGAGAAATTCTTCCAGATAGGAAGTTAGTTTCCCCTACAGGAGAAAGAAGATCTAGTTACGTTTTTGAAACAGAACATCGATGTGTTTGCATGGGACGCTTACGAAGCTCCAGGGGTTGATCCGGGATTCATTTGTCATCACCTCAACGTTAATCCAGCCGCAGTGCCACGAAGGCAACCACCTCGGCGCTCATCTAAGGAGCATGCCGACGCCGTTAAGGAAGAAGTACTGAAACTTAAGAAAGGCGGGAGCAATTAAGGAGGTGTTTTACCCAGAATGGTTGGCGCACACTGTGGTAGTGAAAAAGAAGAATGGAAAGTGGAGGGTATGCGTAGACTTTACAGACTTGAATAGGGCTTGTCCGAAAGATTCATTTCCAATGCCCCGCATAGATCAGTTGGTTGATACTACTATAGGGCATCCTCGGATGAGTTTTTTAGATGCTTTCCAAGGTTACCATCAAATACCCCTAGCTCCAGAAGACCAGGAGAAGACAGCCTTTGTCACACCTACGGGAAACTACCACTATAAGGTAATTCCCTTCGGCTTGAAGAATGCTAGGGCTACCTATCAGAAAATGATGACACGAATGTTTGAATCACAGCTGGAAAAAACAATTGAGGTGTACGTTGATGATATGGTAGTTAAGAGTAAAACTATCTTGGCTCATATACCAGACCTGAATAACACCTTCCAAACGCTGAGAAAGCATAAGTTACGTCTTAACGCATCCAAATGTTCTTTTGGAGTGGGAGCCAGAAAATTTCTGGGCTACATGGTGACGCATAGAGGAATTGAGGTCAACCCTGCTCAGGTCAAGGCCATCTATAACTTGCAGCCGCCTTAGAATCCAAAGGAGGTGCAGAGGTTGACTGGGATGATCGCTGCCCTCAATCAATTTATCTCAAGATCTGCTGATCGGTGCAGACTATTTTTCCAATTATTAAACAAGTGGAAAAGGTTTGAATGGACAGAGGAGTGTGCTGGTGCCTTTCAGCAACTTAAAGAATATCTTTCATATCCTCCTATCATGTCTCGGCCCGAAGTTGATGAAGTCCTATTTGCATATATTGCGGTCGCAGTCCATGCCGTTAGTTTGGTGCCGATAAGGGTCGACGGGGATGTACAGAAGCTGATTTACTATGTGAGTAAGTCCTTGCATGAAGCCGAGGTATGCTATCCACCGTTAGAGAAGACAATCCTGGCCGTAGTGCATGGTACACGTAAGCTCCCCTACTATTTCCAGTCTCATACGGTGGTTGTTCTGACTCGGCTTCCCCTCAAAGCTATACTCCGAAGTGCGGATTACACGAGCAGGATCGCAAAATGGGGAACCATCTTGGGCTCCTTTGACATCAAGTACATGCCCCGCACATCAATAAAGGGTCAAGTGTTAGCTGATCTGGTTGCGGAATTTACTGAGCCCACAATAGAAGATGGTGTCATTAACAGGGACATTGATGAAAAATCAGTTGGTATGATTACATGCGAAGGTCTAGCAGGGTGGACTGTTTATGTTGATGGGGCTGCCAATCAAAGAGGATCCGAGGTGGGTTTGGTAATTATAACCCCAGAGGGTCTCGTACTGGAAAAGTCGTTGAGATTGGGATTCTTAGCTACCAACAATGAGGCCGAGTATGAGGCTTTGCTGAAAGGGATGGATATGGTTCAAAAACTGGGGGGAAAGGTCGTGCAAGTGTTCTCGGACTCGCAACTTGTTGTGGGTCAAGTGGACGGAAAGGTAGAGGTTAGGGATCCGAGGATGCAGGATTACTTAAGTCAAGTTAAAACTGTGCAACACAAATTCGAATCTTTTACTTTATCTCACATTCCCAGGAGTAACAATGCGCATGTAGACTCTCTAGCGACCCTTGCCACATCGTCGGCACAAGGACTGTCCCGGATTATCCTAGTTGAGGACTTACCCAAACCCTCGTGAATGATTAGAAGTGTTATTCGGGTTCACCAGATCAGGGTGGGGCCTAGTTGGATGGACCCCATTGTATCCTTCCTTAAAGATGATGTTCTGCTTGAGGAAAAGGTCAAAAAGGTCAAAGCTAACAAAATACGTAGGAAAGATCGCGGTTTTGGTTGTCCGAAGATCACAAACTCTATAAATGATCCTTCTCTGGCCCATACCTATTATGCATACATCCTGAGGCGACAGAGCTGCTTCTAGAAGAGTTACATGAAGGAATCTGTGGCAGTCACATGGGGGGAAGGTCCTTAACTCATTGAACTCTAACACAAGGGTATTGGTGGCCCAATATGCAACGAGAGGCTCAAAGTTATGTGCAGAAGTGTGATCAGTGTCAAAGGTTCGCACCAAAAATTCACCAACTTGGGGTGGTGCTCAATCCTCTGACAAGCCCTTGGCCTTTCGCACAGTGGGGTTTAGACATTGTAGGTCCCTTCTCAAAGGCACCTGGGAATAGAAGATGGCTAGTTGTCGGCACTGACTATTTTACCAAATGGGTGGAAGCCGAGCCCCTAGCAAATATTAGGGATGTCGATGTGAAGAAGTTTGTGTGGAAGAACATTGTCACCCGATTTGGAATCCCTCATACTCTCATTTCAGACAATGGTTTGCAGTTCGATAGCAAAGCATTCAGGCGGTATTACTGTGATCTCGGCATAATCAATAGGTATTCCACCCCAACTTATCTGCAAGGAAACGGGCAGGCCGAAGCAGTCAACAAAGTTATTGTAAACGGACTTAAGAAGAGGCTGGCGGATGCCAAAGGAAGGTGGGTGGAGGAATTGCCTCATGTTCTATGGACATATTGGACCACCCCCCGCCGATCAACAGGAGAGACGCCATTCTCAATGACTTATGGCGCCGAGGCTGTTATCCCTTTGGAAACTGGTTTTTCAACAATGAGAACAAGTTCCTTCACTCCGAAAAGTAATGATAGGCTATTAGAAAGGGGCCTAGATTTGGTTAAAGAGAGGAGAGAGATTGCCATGATTCATTTGGCTCACTATCAACAAAAACTGAAGCAGGGATATGATTCGAATGTAAACTCGAGGCCACTCGCCCTTGAAGACTTAGTGCTGAGGAAGGTAATCGGTAATACCAAAAATCCGGCGTGGGGAAAACTTGGACCAAATTGGGAAAGACCATATCGCATTACGGCAATAGCAGGAATAGGAGCTTACTACCTTGCAGACTTAGATGAAAAAGTTGTGCCCCATTCCTGGAATGTAAGTAATTTGCGACAATATTATTATTAATAAAAAGTACTTTTGTCATTCTAATCTTATCACTATTGTGCTGTTTTTACTATTATATGTAAGGTTACGCCGGGTTCTCGGATCCTCTACCTTAGCCCAAAAATAAGGTTATGTCAGGTCCTCAGATCCTCTACCTTAGCCCAAAAATAAGGTTACGTCGGGTCCTCAGATCCTTTACCTTAATTTAAAAGAAAAAATAAGGTTACGCCGGGTCCTCGGATCCTCTACCTTAGCCCAAAAATAAGGTTACGTCGGGTCCCCGGATTCTCTACCTTAATTTAAAAGAAAAAATAAGGTTACGCCGGGTCCTCAGATCCTCTACCTTAGTTGAAAAGTACAAATGAGGTTACGCCGGGTCCTCGAATCCTCTACCTTAGTTCCAAAGTAAAAATAAGGTTACGCCGGGTCCTCGGATCCTCTACCTTAATCTAAAACAAAATTGAAGTTACTTCGGAGTCCCCAAAGGCAAGTGCAGGGACAAAGATTGGGTTACATTAGTTCTTTGCAGAGCACCTACGCGTTCTATAGAAACGGGTATGTACTAGCAATAAGTATCTCAAATATGGGTTTTATATGATTTTGTTTGTCATTAAGTGTTATGTACAATGCTTGAGCCACTAATAGTTCAAGTGTGGAACATATCAGAAATGTTGATACTTATTGTCTTAATATGTTGTTATGAAGATAGTTTTTAAGCAAGTCCTAAGCAAACGGATTCCACACTAATATATTGCTTTTTAGTATCTTACTCGTTGCTAGAATTGAACAAAAACTTATAGTCATCACTTAAAGCATTTGCAAGTATATGAATTGTACAAATTTCCGTTGTCCTTACTTGGTTATTGGTAGGTAATTATAAATATGTGCCAAGATTTCAAACTGTTGCCATGCCGCATTACATGTATAACAGTGGAATAAGCTGCCAACACGAAGTGTAACACAAAGCAGTAGTTCAAATTAGAAATTCTTTTCATTAAATGAAAGATCTATCAATACATTCATTACCAAATTGTCAAGTTACAAAGGAAGGAAATTAAAAGCTGAAACTAATTAGTAAAAGTACAAAAGCAAAGGCAACGAAAAAGAAAGGGAAACAGCTGAGACACAAATTATCATGGCACAGGCTGGATCTGGTCTTTAGAATCAGCAGGAGCCACCATCGAGGCCGAGGACCCCCCAACCACTTCCTTTGGCTTTATGGGTAGGGTCACTAGAACTAACTCCATAGTCCCGCTCACCTTAGGGTTGGGGGGCAGCTCCTTGGGAGCAAGAGGAGGTTGTGCATCTCCAGTTTGGGCAGCAGGAGCAGCATCACCAGCTGCAACTTCCATTGGCGTTCCGGCTGAGGAAGAGTTGGTGTCATCCTTGGCCGAGCTTGAAGCGGCCACTCGGATGGCAGGAGGGATGTAGGCGTTTTCCACCTTCCATAAGGGAGAGGAAGCATTAACTCCGGCTTGGGAGAGGGCTTCCTTTCACACCTGGAGGCAATAGTCCCTACAAACCTCCGGCACTTGGGTTTTAAATGTGTTAGTGGTTTTTGCCACCCCCACCTCATAGCCGCTTTGCTCAGCCTCATCAACCATCGCCTCGGCTTCTTGTGCCTTGATGAGTGCCTCCTCCTTAGCCTTGAGAGCCTCCTTCCTAGCCTCCTCGGATGCTGTAAAGTCCCTCTTAAGATCTTCTGCCAGCTTCTTGGCCGAGGCAAGGTCTTCATTTGCACGCTTGAGCTGCAACCTCTGATCCTCGGTCTGCCTAGTAGTAGTCTTCAGCTGGGCCTCCAGACCCGACCTCTCACTCTCCACCTTGCTCAGGCTGGTTGTGACCTCCTGTAGCTTCTTCTCCTGTAGCTTCTTCTCCGTAAGCTCCAATATTTTCTTGTTGTGATCCAGCCTCACCTCTTCATCCCTCAGTGCCTTATATGAGTTAGCGGCGATCTCTTCGGCCCTATGTGCAGATTGGACAGCCTACATACAAATATTGTTAGTAAATTGCATACGAAAGCAGTTAATGTCAAAAAAAAAAAATAATAATAACAACAAGTGCAATAACGAAAAGCATAGATACCAAGAAGCAATCAATTGAGATTCTTACCATGGCTAACTCTTTCTTGAGGATCATGAAGACGTTTTGATCCCTTATTCTTTGCAGCTCACCCATATCCTCGGGCAGTAGAAGTGCTTGCTCCAATGCATCGGCGATGCATGCAGCGGTGCCCTCATCGAATCCCCTAATAAACGCATCAGCAGTGACTGCCTGATTGTCCACATTCATTTGGGGAGCCCAAATGGGCACATGGAGGGCTGCCGGAGGGTCAATTCGTCTCTCCGACCGTGTATAAGCATGACGAGCATGCTTTCCTCCCCTCTCCGGCTCATTCTCCTTGGTGGGGAGGTCTTTGGTCCCTTCAATTATCTCCTTCCCCTTGTGCTGACCTCTTTTTCTTTTATGGTCAGCCGGGTCTAGATGTTGAGTTTGGGAGGAAGGATGAAGAGTAACCCTTATTGAAGGAACCCTCTCGGTGCCCTTGTCCTTAGGTTTGACTAGAGGCACCTTAGGAGGCTCCTACGCTCCAGCTTGACCTTCTAATACGTCCTTAAGACTGGGCTTGGGTCTGCGTTGGATGCCCATTCTTATTAACGGTTGGTCATCTTCATCCGAGGATGTGATGGACAGCGAGCCGATGACAGGAGTTAAATTCCTGGGCGATGAAAGTTGGTGAAAGGCTTCGAATTCCTCTTCTGAATCCGAAAGCTCAACGACTTCTTCTTTTCTTTCTTCTTCTTCTTCCTTCTCTTCTTCTTCTTCCTCCTTGGCAATTGGTTGAGAGGAGGGACCTTCACCCAACCTAGGTCGAGCCGAGGATGTGGCTAAATGAGTGGCTCCCGGGATGACCCTCACGGGCTCGGTGATCAAAACGCCCTGAGGTACAGGGGTGCCAGCTGGCAACAAAAAGCCTTTAACCGCTACACTGATCCTCGGCAGCTGCGGGTCCTTCTCCTTGATGACGCACTTAGGATCTTGGAAAGCGGTGGAGATAGGTGTGTATCCGAGAATGAGGTGTGCGGCGAGAAGCTGACTGTCCGAGTGCACAAATACCTCGGCCTTCAAGATCTTGTTCAGACGATCAAAGTTGACGAGGTTAGCACGATGGGTAAGCGCGCGACGATTTGCGCATATATTCCAAAAAAAACAAATTAACAAGGGTAAGTCAAAGAAAAACACAACCAACAACGAAAATGAAAAAATTTATCATTAATAAGGGCTGGCGCTATTCAAATACTTACCAGGTTCCCCCTCCCTCGTTGGATAGGGGAGACCGTCGTGCCAATCCCCAGACAGTATAAGGAAGTCTTTGTCTAAACCCTTGTTGGAGTGGGGAAGGCATTGGATCAACCTAACCTCGGGATGCCTAGATTTTAGGTAGTATGTGTGCCCTTTCAGGTGGTGGAGATTATACACCCAGTTCACCTCGTGGTGAGTGAGTCCTAATCCTAGCCTTTCATTTAGGACGTCAATAGCTCCTAAGATCCTAAACATGTTCGGGACACACTGGGTGGGAGATAACCTAGCTGTTCTAAGGTAATTCCTAGTGATGGGCATCATAGGGATTCTCATTCCCCCCTCTATGAATACTATCATAGGGATTACCACCTCACCGGTGTCCCTATCGGTGAGCCACTCTCCTTGCTCACAGTATTTGACGGATACTTCCTGAGGGATCTCATATTTAACCTTAAACTCCTTTATTTTCTCAAGAGTATCCACTAAGGATACAAACCTACCCATTTCTTAAAACTAAGAGGAGAATACTATGTTGAGGTTGGGAAATTTAGACGGCCGAGGACAGGAAATATGAGAATAACGAGAAAAAAACGAGCAGTAATAACGAAAACAGAAAGTTGGAGTACTTACTTTAAAGTAACTATGTCACCTCGGCTTAGAACTGAAAGGACTAGAGACGCGTGTAGATTGCAGGGAGGGCTAAATTCGGTGTACAGACTCTGAAATGAACAAGGGACCTTTGAAATGGCAGTTTTTATTTCGTGGAAAGGCGTAAAGCGGGAAGCCTCCCGCCTGTCTCCTCAAAACACGCCCACCCGTTGGATGAGCATCGTGCGGTTGGAAGTGGGGAACATAGAGCCGCCAACATTTAATTGAAGCGCGTTCTGCAAATCGAAGCTTCAGAAGCGGATTGCCTCATGTGTGTGTGTATCGAAACCCTCATTCCTCTCCACAGAGTAAAAATAAGGATTTCGAGGGGCTATTGTAGTGCCCATGGGCCCAAAGCACGTATTGGGCTAGCCCAAAGACTCCTGTAAGGAGGAAAGTCCAACCTGACAACATGAAATAGTTCGAGGACACGATAACTCTAGCCTACGATGCCACGTGACAAAGGAAGGTGCCATACATGAGTAGAACACCGCGAGACATGACGTCCGAGGATGATTTTGTCCTCGGCAGCATGCTGCCGAGGACAATATTAGTGATTTGGGAGTTCAAGGACTCTCATACTAAGGACCTTATATGTAATAACTGAGAGAATGAGGATAAGGGATAAAGGGAGTTGATAGACAAATATCAGAGAAAAAGCTGCTACCACCGCATTGAAGGCATTATACCTACCTCTCTGGCCGCATTAATGAGGAAGTGACGCCTGAACATTAGAATTCAACCTTATCCTAACCGCCAGAGGCCTTAGTAAGAAGGAGTGATGGGACAAGTATCAAGGAGAGAAGATCCAGACTACACGTGGAGAAAAGGAGGAGGGAGGCAGGCCTACAAAAGGGTGAAGGAAGAAGAAACAAGAAAAAAGGAGGAAAAAAGGGGGGGAGTCGACAGAGAGAACTTGTAAGGAAACACCATACATTGTCCTCGGTATAAATATATGAAGCAATATTCCATCCACGATGAGAAGGACGCATGTGTTCTATGATTGAACCCAACTGTTGTGTTATATATCGTCCAAGAACCTAGATTAGAAGCCTGCTCTCTATAAATTCATTGTTTAGGGCTCATTGACTTAGTCCTAAGGTCTGACTTTGCACCAGCTCGATTTGTGTCCTTACATATATATATATATATATATATATATATATTCATAGTTTCTCATTTGTAAAAAATAGTTTTTTGGAGAAATTCTTCCAGAGAGAAAATATTTTGTGCATTAAAGAGAGAGAGAGAGAGAGAGAGAGAGACATGGTTCAATTTGCAAGTAAAGACCTTATGTGCTTCTTCTCCGTGGTGCAGATCATTTTATTCTCGGAGGCAAACATCCATGAGCCTCAAAGCACCATGGATTGTGTAAGGAGTGAAATCTGCTTTAAGAAGATTGTGTTAAATACAAGACTTGATCTGTATCATTCATCATTCACGCATTTGGTTTGTGAGTTTTTAATTATCTTGCAAATTACTACTGCGCATCCTTGACTTGATGATCACTCCACAAGTATAAGTGCTTGAAGGGTGTATGGGAGGTAAGAGCCAGAGTTCAAGTCTTTAGAAGGGAGCTTTACACATATATACACTTAGATTAAACTAGGGTATAATTTTTATCTTGTATATATAAAAAAAAAATTGATCTTGTAGATTTCTTCTTTTATATATATATATATACACACACACTCACACAAAGAGTATATATTTGCTGTTTTTGCCTTTCACTTTGTGTGTGTGTGTGTGTGTGTGTGTTATTATTTATAATTAGATCCGTATGTTATTCAAGTTTTTTTAATCACAAAAGTAAATTGTTGAAATATATCTAACAGATTGTTGGGTTTGAATGATTTGCAACAATGATCATATGTAAGATCTATCCAAATACATGGATAACTGGGTTTGGATGATTTGCAACATGTGAATTACTGAGGCGGTGTTTGGTAGAGTAGTTTGAGATAAGATTTTTGTAGTTTGAAATGAGATTTTTGTAGTTTTTAAAAATACGTATGAGTGAAAAAGTATGTAATATTATTTAAAATGTAAAAATGTAAGTTTGAGATGGAGTACCAAACAGGTCCTGAGTGTATCATATCTAATCTAGCACAACACTACTCAAGTGGTCTTTTTTACTAAATAATATATTTTTTAGATTATTTTACTAAAAATATTTTGAAAGTTATTTAATTAAATATTTTCTCTTAGAATTCAACAAAATTTGTGGAAATCGAGTTTCAAGCACAACTGGATTTTACAAAATTCAAGTTCAAATCAACTTTTGTTAATGTGGCATTCCTCATTAGTCCCGTTAACATCTTTAATCTTTTAGCTTTGGGCAAATTACAACTTACCCACATGTGGTTTAGTCAAAATTTAAGTTGCCTACCTGTGGTTTGAAATTTGACATTTTATCCACCTGAGGTTTGACTAAAATTTAAGTTGCCTACCTGTGGTTTAAAATTCCATGATGAAAGTGTTCCAATGGATAGTTTTTGATCTTATTTAATCTTGTATTTTTATGTTTATTGTGTTTTTGGAGAAGAAAGACATAAAAGTAGAGCAAAATTACATATTTAGCTCTGTTTTTAATAAAGGTGGGTTATAGAAATCTAATTAAGCAAACCTCAGGTGGGTAAAGTGTCAAATTTCAAACCACAGGTAGACAACTTAAATTTTGACTAAACCACATGTGAATAAATTGTAATTTACCCTTTAGCTTTTTGTCAAATGGTATCAGCTGCTCTTGAGCCATTTAACTGTTCTTTTTCGTTTAGATTATTGAAATTTCAGTCTTTTATAATAATAATAAAAAGTGAAACTCACCGTTTGTGTCATAAACCAAAACAAGGATTTAACTTAATAATAGGCAGAAAACGGTGCCGTTTCCATCTCCTCAGATGAGATTCCTCATCCTCAATCCACTCTCCATTGAAGCTCATACACAGTCATTACAGTACACTCCTCCCAAGCCGTGTCCGACCCACGTCTTTTTACCCCACACCCGTGTCGTGTCGACACGGACACCGTGTCAGAACCCAGCAACACATACATAGGACATAGGTACCAATCTCTTTCTCTCTCTCTCTTGGTTGGATTGTGTAATATAGTTTCTTTGATCGAAGAAGAAGAAGAAGATATGTGTACTAATGATTTTTGTGTTTGCGTTGTTGTTGTAGTTTGTAGAGAGAGCATATCTTCATATATCATATATGGCATGTCGAATAGGAGGACCAACAATACTACT
Source organism: Castanopsis chinensis (assembly GCA_032878915.1). NCBI lineage: Eukaryota > Viridiplantae > Streptophyta > Magnoliopsida > Fagales > Fagaceae > Castanopsis > Castanopsis chinensis. Next base: position 8,062,076 of record JAVQMG010000114.1, read on the forward strand.
ACTACAACAACCATGTTTGTCAACAACGCAGACTGAATGTTCTGAAAGACCACCGAGTTTTAGTGGCAAAGTTTCGAAGATTTCCTTAAAGTTCGTACCTTTTCCCACTTCTTGTTCTTTCAATTTGCTTTTCTTTTCTTCTTGTTGTTGAAATTGCAAAAAGCAATGTTAATGTGCAATACCCATTTGACTTATGTGGAGGAAGTAATGCCCAAAGTCTTGAATTTTGGGCTACTTTGTGAGGAAGTTGTGTTGTTGCAAATGGGTACCTAAGGATGCTTTTAGCTTGTTCATGAATTTGTTTTTTTTGCTTTGTTGTTTTTCAACTTACAAATGTCAGATGTATTTTTCTGGTTTTTAGTAAATCTATTATTTCTCAGCAGTTTATTATCATTAAAAGCCTTTCAATACTCTTGAACTGCGATGAATTCCATTATTTTCATGTGGGGTCTAATGCTTAGTCTTTAATTTGAGGCTGCATTGTGAGGAATTCATGTTGTTGCTACTAAAGCGATGATTGGTGATATATCGTGATTTAATGGGTTTGTGAAGCAAAATATGTTTGGGTCACTTGGACTGAGTTCTGTCAGTTTTGGGATTTTCATTTACATGTCACTAGAGAATATGGATCACTTGATTGGTTTGTCAAATGTATGGAAACTGCAGTGTACTGTGTAGGTTGGAAAGTTTTCATGCCAAGCTGGATTTTTCAATGCCCTTGGAGGATCTTTTGTACTTCTCTCTTCCTTTGTTTTTTTTTTAATTTTTAATTTTATTTTTATAAAAATCAATTATATTGATTATGTTTCTAAATGATGAGCTTTTTCTCTTTTATGTATGAGTGATTTGGTTGTTTCTTTTGGATTTGTGTGTCCATTGTAAAACACAATATGGTGATTTTGTATCCATGTGACATTCAAACGTTTCCTAATTTATATTTAAGTGACGTAAATTTTTTTTATTAGTAAGTTACACATGCAGCCAGTGGGTCTTCCATTCATCTTATGGAAGGAAAAAGTGTAATTTGAGTTAGAGTGGTTTGGCTTAAGTGTTGTAAGTTTCTTAGCCTTTGTCTAGATTGTATTCTTCTCTTTTTGAAATCTTGCTATCATATTGAGGCCTTGTGAACATGACGTTGGTTTTCGTTACCTTGATTCAGGTTTCAGACTAGAGGACATGGATGGAAAATAGCTTTTGCATTGGACACAGGTGGGATTCCTGACAATGGTGGGCAAGAAAGCCTCAATGGCAATGGCCCCGATCTTGGTGGTACTAGATTGGGCAGAATAGTGAGTGCAGGTGGTAGACAGCTATTGGAGAAGCTGAACTCGGCTAGAAAGAATTTCCCCATGAAGATTTTTCTGCTTCTTTTGGGTTTCTACACAGCAAATGCGCTGGCAACAATCCTTGGTCAAACTGGGGATTGGGATGTACTGGTTGCAGGTGTAGTTGTTGCTGCCATTGAGGGGATTGGTATGCTTATGTACAAAAAGCCTCTATCTACTGGGAGATTGCAGTCTTTCATTGCGATGATGAATTACTGGAAAGCTGGAGTTTGCTTGGGTCTATTTGTGGATGCTTTTAAATTGGGTAGCTGAAGATGCTTTCCCCCACCCTCCCCCCAAGTTTTGAGTACTTATAAAACTTAAAAAATCTTGTCTTTTTCTGAGGTCGTATAAGACGGAGAGTTTGGTTCATTTATTCGCTGTTGTAACCATGAGTCCCATTCTTAGGTTCCTTGCATTAGGTGTACTTGTATCACAGCCCATCTCAAATGTAATTTTTCAGTTTTCACATATATATCTCTATGTACAGTTATGATCCTTTTTTCCCTCTCTATTTTACATGGAACTTCTAATGATGTACACCTTAGAATAAATAATAGAAGCTATAACAGATTTTTTGGAATGATTCTCATACTCTGTGAATGGGTGCTTCTCACTTTTGATTTATCTGACTATGGAAATAAATAGTCAATATGTATGCCAGAGTGGTTTTGGAAGACTATAGATAAAGAGGTTTCATGGTACTGACATGAACATGACTGCTAGATTATAATGAGCTGCTATTTTTGAGAGATCTTCTCATGCAGTTGGTCTAAGTTTTGATAGAATTTCAAATCTTTTCTGATGCTTTAGTCTCAGTAGTCATGAGCATGAATATGTTCTGCTAAACATCCAAAATATGGCATGCTGAGATGGACCCATCAACAAATACATAGGTACCAATGGCTTTTATACTTATTTATTCATAAATTTATGTTTTGGGTTGGGTTGGGAAATTATTTTCTTTGATTGAAGACAAGTTGACTAAAGATTTTTGTGTTTCTGTGGTTGTCCTTTGTAGAGAGCATAATGGCATGTTGGAAGTTTGGGCTTCACCAGAACTTACTCATTCATGCATATAACTCCATATAGAGGCTTTGTGGTAATTTGAAGTAACTCGTGGCGTATCTGGGTATGACCTGTACAACAACCTTTATCAGGATCCCTCTCCAAGCCTAACGGAGCAAGCTCTCCTTCGATCCTCATATTTTCTTTTATATGTATTCTTTGATATCTGAAAGTGCCTTTCGTCTTGATAGTCCTATCAGGGAGGGTAATCCAAGTTATTTTTCACGCTGATTGATCTGTGGGACTCCTTGCTTCTTGCATGTTCTGCTGCATGTTTCTACTGAAGAAAAGAGTTGCCTTCTCACAATTGATCTTTTGCCCCAAAGCTTCATCAAAGTTTTTTAATATCTGCATGAAAGGAAGAAGTGAAAATTCATTGGGTAAATTGGAAGACCCTTTGTGTCTCAAAGAAGCATGGAGGAATGGGGTTAAGAGATCTTAATGTTTTCCACTTGGCCCTATTGGCAAAGCAGGGTTAGATACTCATGCAAAACACCTGCTCTATCTCGATTGGGGTGTTCAAGAAAAAGTATTGTTCCCATTGTTCTTTCATGGGAGCACAATCTCACCAAAACAGGATCATACGTGTGGGAAAATATTTTAAAGGGAATATCTCTTATCTACTTAGTTACGTGATGGAGATTGGAAGTGGAGAAAGTCTGAGCAAATGGTGAGACAAGTGGCTACCAATACCTATGATGTACAGAGTGGTATGAGGAAGCAAAAGTGATTGAATTGATTGACATGGAAACTAAGCTATGGAAATAGAGACTGATAGATGAGGTTTTTATTCTGGATGAAGCTGAAGTTTTTAAAATCATACCCTGTTAGGGTAGCAGCAGATATATTGATATTGATAGGATATCCAAAGGGGCTGTTCATCACGGAGAGTGCCTACCATTTATGGATGAAGGCGTGTAAGCCAATGCACCAGAAAGTTCAAACAGAGAATATGGCGAGAAAGCTATGGAATAGAATATGACAAATGACGATGCCAAACAGAGTTAAATTTTTTGCATGGAGGGCAAGCAAAGGTATACTTCCAGCAAAGACTTTGTTAGTAAAACAGGTCCTGCATGAGGCAAACTGTGAAGCATGCCACTGACTAAAGAAAATACTATTCATGCTTTGTGGAGTTGTGATTATGTGAAGCAAGTGTGGGATTCAAGCACAATTGAAAATGGCCTTTAACATCACCAGAAGTTTACAGTACTAGCATGAGACATTATTAAAGAGTTGAAAGACAAAGAAGTGGAGGTTTTTCCCACCACACCCCGGAGGCTATGGAAGCATATATAGAACTGAGGTCAGAGTGGGGGGTAAAAAAAAAGCCAAGAATTATAGCAATGACAGCAGGTGATGCAGTACAGGAATTCATTCATCAGAACAAGGAAACCCATAGAGAAGTACATGCACCTCTGTAGGATTGAAGTCAATGGAGAATACATTCAAGTAATTTACTTATGAAGATGGTATTGTGATAAGCAAACTGGAAATACAGTCACAGAGTAGTGCAATCTAGAAAGTATTGGTTCTACTATGCTTTTTAAGACACATCTGAAAGAGTAGATCAATACAAAATCCTTATCTCACTTTGGGTATTATTCTGACCAATTGTAGTATGTTATGTGTGTGTGTGTGTGTGTGTGTGTGTGTGTACATATTTTTTTTTTATGAAAAACTTTGGATACTTTTTAAGGGAAGAAAAATTAATAAATAGCAAACTATATTGGTGGAAGATAGAGTGAAACACCTAAAATGAGGCGGAAGAATTTTATTAGTATTGTTAACACTACTTATAGTGTAATTCGCTTGAATTTTGTAAGGTTATTTTTATTGATGAGCCCAGCGTTGGATTGGATCCAACTTCCAGGCGTAATTTATGGAGTGTAGTGAAGCGTGTACAGCAAGACTGAACAATCATTCTCACCAGTAAGCTCTCTCTCTCTCCCTATGTATATATATTTGTTTTTTTTGTCTTTGCATTACCAAACAGTAGCTAAATGCACTGTCATAAAATAGAGAGAAAATTTTCCATAATGCACCATTTAATCTAGAATTATGGGTTCCTTTATTGAGTTTATTCCCATCACTGTTTTAGTTTGCGTAAAAATGGTTGAGCTTATGACAAAATTCCTAATGAAATTGAATTTAATGTTGATCACATAATAGTAAATATCATTAATTAAATGCATGGTGGGCTCATAATTCATGTGAGATAAGAGTTTACATACCCATTTATGATTTTCTCCTAACGTATTCTATAATTTTCTCCGTTCTAGTCTAGTGGGTGCAATTCCTCATAGTAACTTTTTTCTATAGGCTTTATAGGCTATCTTAAGTTCTTAACCTATCTGTTCTCAACTTCCTTGTGGTATATTATAGTTCTAGCCTTATGTTACGGGTTTGATTCTTCCCTCGATCTTGTTTGATAACAGTGAAGTGACATTTTTTTTTCCCATCAATTTACTGGCCATTCCACAGAAGAGGTAGACTTGTGTGATCGCGTAGGGATTCTCATTACTGGAAGTTTGCAGTGCATTGGAAATCCCAAGGACGTGGTGCACTATTTTAATGAAAGCCTGGACAAAAACCTGTGCATCGCTCGTGATACATGCTCAAAAGACTTGTTTGAAATGTATAGATGTTAATTAGGTATGGCAATTTTGCCTCGTTCCGCTTGACCCACCCCTCTCTGCTTTGCATCACGTGAGTTTTTCCGCTTTGCAAAGGTGATGCGGCGAGAATGGGGCAAGATTTTAACCCCGCACCACGAGGTGAGACGGGGATGGGTTTTAAACTTTTTAGACCAATCCCGCCCCGCATTGCTAAGGGTTATAATTGTAAATTTTTTATACCCTAAAACCCTACTATTTAAACAAATATATTAATATTAGCTTATTTTATTCTACCTAATGTAGTTCTCTGCTTTTATTTTGTTGTGTTATAATATGAAGGTTTTTTTTTTTTTTGGGTGATTGACTTGTTAAACACTTGGATATGTTATTCAAATTTTTTTTTTCTAAAAATTGATTTGATTGGATATGATAAATTTAGCTGTAATTTCTAGTATATTTTTATTAATGAAATATGTTTCATTAAAAAAATTATACTAGTTGTAGGGTAAATTAACAAAAGTAAAATTTTACGGGGTGGGGTGGGGTTTTGCGGGGCCCCAAGGGGCGGGAATGGGGTAAAAAAGTTTTCCTGTCATGCGGGGCAGGGTAGGAATGGGCAAAGACAAAATCACACGGGGCGGGGACGAAGACCCCATCATTCGGCCTTGCCTCGCCCTATTGCTATCCCTAAAAGAGCCATAAATCGCATTTAGTTTCTAATACATTGATTATAGCTTTTTAAGAAATTTAAAATCTCTATTTTTTTTTTTTCTATTATGGTTTGGAACAAAAAGTACATAAACATTTATTGTTTTTAATTAATATAGTAAAAATGCTGACAACATAAAATTGTTAATTTGTTAAGTAGGACATTTTTTTTTATCCTTTAGAAATATGGAAAATGAAATAAGGTGATGCAAAATCAGTCCAAATGAGATAAGCTTATTATGCTTCTTTCAAATTTGCAAATAATAAAATTTTCTATGAGGAACATTTAAACCTACTCAAGTGTTTGCTAAAATACTAATAACTACAAGAGAGAAAGTTACACAAATAAGGAGATATAAGTAATCAAATTAAAAAGGTTCTATCTTATCAATGGCCTTGGCGGAAGGAGTACTCGTTTAGCCTGGGAGGGTATACGTGATGTGGTGTTTGTCTTTGAGGGTGATTCCAACATGGTCTCAGATACAGTATTAAATTACGTAAACCCATCGGTAACTATTGCTAATGTTATTGAGGGGATTGAGCAATTGATGGAAGTGTTTAGACTTCAGAGTGGCAGGCAGGATGGAGCAAGGACCTGTAGTTAAGGGGGCGACTTTGTTGAAGGTTATTTGTGGTGGCTTAGCCACTAAGGGTTTTGTTTGTTTTTATTTTTTATTTTTGACTTAGATGCATGTTGTTGGGTAAGGACTATTATTTTGTTTAAAATTTTTTAAAGGTTAAGTTGTTTGTTTTGGGTAAAATTGGTTTATTAGACTTAATTTTTTTAGTTTTACTATTGGTAACTTTTGTTATTGGGCTAATTTTTTTTTTGCCCGTATATTTTGTTTTAAATTTTAAATTTATAGATTTTTTTATTGTTTTTGAAAAGAAGAAAGTGTTAGAGCTACAATTTTTTTTATTATAAATTACTTATGTGGTGAGTGGTTATTGGTAAGTAAAAAAGTGACGTATGTGGTGGGTTTAGATGTGAATCAATAAGAATTTGTTATCTTAGGAGTTTGTAAAATTATTGTAGAAAAAATTGTGGCTATAACATCATTCTTAAAATAATTAATGATACTATTAAGGGGACAAAGTGTAATTTTGTAGAACAGAATTGCTAAAATTAATATCTATTATATATTTTAATATTTTTTTCTTTAAAAAAATTGGGAGGCCATTGCCCCCCAAGTCAAAGGCTACCTCTGTCCCTGGTGTCAAGAGTGTCACATTTGAAGTGATAGGGAAACCGACTAATTCATACCCTAGCCCAATTTGCTAAGGGTATTAATAATTTTATAACTTAGATAGAGAAAAACCCGTATATGAGTACATCATGGGGTATTTGGGTGGGGGTCCATTAGTTTGGGTTGCAACGTAAACCATAAAGTGTTGGTCTATGGAGTTTATAGGGGCATTGGGATATCACTTTATTAAAAAATATTTTTTAAAAATTGTGATCTATAATAGCTCACTAAAACTTTCTACCGAACTCTATGGTGATTCGAGCTAAGGATGGCTATATCCAATGGGTAATGGGTACCTGACCTTATCCAAAATTTCTGAGTATTACCTGGTAAGTTATGGATAAAGTTAATTGAGTTGAGTTTGGGTATCACCCAAATACGATCTGTTAAATTAGAAAAGAAAAAAAAAAAACCCTGTACAAGCACAATTATGATGTTATATATAGTTTAAAAAAAATATTTATTAAGGTGACTCCACCACTAAAGTTAGGAGCGACAAGCAATAAAATTAATATAAAGGGGGGCGGGGGGTGGGAGGAATTCTATGAACGTGATTTTGTGAAATCTCCAATGGCTGACTTGATTAAAAATAGTGACTTGTTCAAGGGTTTTTTTTTTCTTTCTTTTTTTCATAGCATTATGAACAAGTCAGTTAATGACAAAAAAATTATTCTCAAAAAAAAAAAAAAAAAAAAAAAAAAACAAAAGACAAATAATAATTAAATAAACGTTAGCCATGTTACCAATATAGACTATTTACTATCAATTGAGTCTAATAGCATTATGACCATTAAAATGATTTTCAAATGGCTATAAACCATATATTATCAAGATTTTTTTTTATATACAAGATATTCTACTCTAACATAATTTAAGTGTATATGTGTATGAAACTCCATATTAAAAACTTGAATCCTGGCCCTTTGCCCCCACATGCACCGTACAAACACTTAGGCCCCGTCCGTTTGGAGTGAAAATAAGGAGGATGGAAAACAAAAGGAGGAAAATATGGTGAAAAATAGCATTTTTCACTGTTCGTTTGGAGATAAAAAATAGTAAGGATGGAAAACTGAGAGGAAAATTTTTCTTCCTGGCACACAAATATTTTCCTCCCAAATTGGGAGGAAAACATTGGGGGAGAAAACGTTGGGATGGGGGCTGTGGGGGGTAAAAGCGCCAAAACTCCATGTGGGCCTAGGGCCTGGCCCGAGGACGGGCTCCACCGAAGGGGTCGTGGATAGGGCCTCCTGAAACGAGGGCCCAAACTCCCGCCAACCAGGCTGCCAGCCGAATATGTACTGATCCGAGGAGAAGGACTCCTCGGACTAAGGTCCTCGGTCCGAGGGGCGCAGCCCGGCGTCCGAGGAAGTGCTCCTAAAGCTCGACGCGTCGCCCCACGCACCAACGGGGCGCCGAGAAGGGGGACAGGGAAGACACGTACTGCATAAAGCTGTCTCCACCGCATTAAAGACCTTCCACCTACCCGCCTGGCCGCATTAATGGGGAAATGACTCCTGAGGGGACGGTGGACAGCTTTCTGCGCCTTGGGGAGTATTTTTAGGGAAAAGACAGATGGAAACCAGGTATGGGAAGTATAAATAGAGGGGGATGGGCCATGGGAAAGGGACGGAACTTTTTCCCCAGGAAAGAAGAAGGCTCACTCCCTCCTCTCAGAGAACAGAAAGCAGAAAGGCAGCTAGTGTATAAGCTCCTCGGATCGTGTCCGAGGAGAGAAGGAGACCACCCAACGTCCCGCAACCTGCAAGAAGTGGACTTGGTCCTTACCCCATAGCCTTCTAAAGCCCCAAGAGGTCCAGGCCTTAAGCCCACTCTCTACAAATTCTATTGTAAAGGCCATTTGGGCCTGCCCGGTCACGCATTTGGACCCAGGGCCAACTTTGTGTCCTTACAGGGGCTTTTACTAAAAAGCCCCCACCTGACGCTTCTCATCTTTTTTTTTTTTTTTTTTCTTCAACGTTACTGAAGGTTTTTTTTCCCCCCTTCTTCTTCAACGTTACTGAACATTGTTTTTTTTTTTTCAAAATTATTGAACGTCTTTATTTATTATTTTTTTTATTTTTTTTTTCCAATAACGTTTGATGATGCGAAGAATGTCAGTAGGTTGGATGCTTCGGATTAGAGAGAGCTAACGATTGCCTTGATGGCCTGAAAAAGAAAGAAAAGTAATCAAAGGTGACCGGGGTCGCCGGCCAATTACCCTCCGATGACAAAGTCAGTTTTCTCTCTTATTTTTGAGTTCCAACTTTTTAGGAATCATAGAATGTACCTTTTCTTGGTCTGAACCAACGTTTATATAGTGTCTTAAGAGCGGTTATTGGATTTGTAACCTCCCATTGATTTCAGCAGATTTGTGTTTGAATATAATTTTCTCAACTGTTTAGGAGTTACCCTCTTTTTGAGCAACGGTCACTGGGGGTTACACGTATGTTATGGAGACATTTTACACATTCATAAATTTTTCAAGTGCCCACGTGTCGTTTATAATTCCTCGTCCTGAGGCCTTCAAGGCAACTTACCTCGTCTTGAACACACCAAGGCAGCTTACCTCGTCTTGAGCACATCAAAGTAGTTTACCTCGTCTTGAGCACATCAAGGCAGCTTACCTCGTCTTGAACGCATCAAGGCAGCTTACCTCGTCTTAAGCACATTGCTCGTCTTGGACGATCTCCATGGACAAAATTGGAGTTGTATTTTGTCACATCCCATCAACGTTACTGAAGGTTTTTTTTCCCCTTCTTTAATGTTACTGAACATTGTTTGTTTGTTTGTTTGTTTTTTTTTTTTTTCTTTTTCTTCTTCAACGTTACTTAAGGTTTTTTTTTTTTTTTTTCAACGTTACTGAACATTGTTTGTTTTTTTTTTCAACATTACGTGAACGTTTTTTTCTTTTCAGTGTGACCTAATCTAATTTTTACATTATAATAATAAAAAAATAATAAAAATTTATATATATAATGTGATAAATTTTATATTATGTAATGAGTACAAATAAATCTATTTATTACATATTATGTAACAAGGGTATAATAGTCAATTTACATAAATTACATTTTCCATCCTTCCATTTTTCTCTCCAACCAAACAAAAAGGTTTTCCACCCTCCCACTTTTCCACCCCTCCAACTGAGCACACAAGAGGGAAAATTAAATATTTTCCATCCTTCCATTTTTTCACTCCTAACCGAACAGACCCTTATACTTGTGGAGCGACTATCGCGCGCCAAGGGTGCTCGTGGGGTGTGGGGGGCAAGAGCCGGGGTTGAAGTCTCTAAAAGGAATTTTCACACACATTTACATTTAGATTAGGCTAAAGTAGAATTTCTATCTTGTATAAAATAAATTTGCTAAAGTTAATTGGCTAATAAGGAAAAGCATTCTCATATTAGCAGGAGTTCATTTTTCACATGAATTCTCGTATTTCACATGAATTATAGATCTAAAAAATATAGAATTTTTTGCATTCCTCATTTGTTAATTTTTCTTCATGCAAATCCCATCTAAATAGATCAAAACATCTTGGAATGACTTCTCTACATAAGTGGTTTATTGGATATTGCTTGGGAATGACAAAGCAAATTGTTGGGCATAGGGAAGCAATATATCTTATGGCTTTCACTCAAGGGAAAAAGGAATAGAGGCTTTAGTCCAACACTATAATTTAGCATATAACTATTAAAATATTGGCAATATAGAATCCTCCCCCCCTCCCCACTCCCCAAATTTTTGAAAAAAATTAATTTTTTTTGAAAATATCCTAAATAATTTGAAAATTTTTAATAATCTTATCATTTTGCCCCCCAATACCTGATAATATACACATATATTTAAGAAAGTCTAAAAATAAACACAATTTCCATTTAAATAAAATACAATCCATAAATACATATGTCACCAAATTACAATAATTAAATGCGGGGGTAGAAATATCAAAACACCAATATGGGCCTTGGGCCTCGTGCGAGGACATTGGCTTCAGTAAAGAGCCACAAGGCGGAAATAGGGTCACTTAAATTAAAGGGCCCAAGGGCCCACCGACTAGGCCAGTAGCCAATCAAGAAAGGTCCGAGGAGGGTGCCTACTCGGACCACGGGAACAAGGGCCGAAGTGTGCCACATGACGCCCAGGGAAGGACTCTTAAGGCTCAACGAGCCATGTTACACTCCAATGAGACGTCGAGGAGGAGGACGAGCAGGAGGTGCTCTGCATAAAGCTGCCACCACTGTATTAATAACTCCACACCTACCCGTCTGGCCGCATTAATAGGAAAGTGATTCCTGAGGGGACGGTGATCAGCCTTATGGCCACAATGGGAGGTTCTCAAGAAACCATGGATGGGAAAGGGATCTGCATTTATGGCTCCATGAGCAAGGACAAGAAAAGGGGGAATATAAATAGAGAAAGGAAGGCCATTAGAGGGGGCCGGATTTTTCTAGAGAGAAGACCTTCCTCCCAAATAGCACAAAGGAAGCAAGGACAAAGACTCCTCGGCCCACGTCCGAGGAAAGCCAAAGTTACTCTATCAGCTCGTTGCACGCCAACAGCGGACCTAGCCCAGCGCCATTGCTTTCTACCGTCCCAAGAAGTCTAGGCTTCAAGCCCACTCTTTACAAATTCTATTGTATAGGCCGTTTGGGCCAGCCTTGTCACGTACTTAGGTCCAAAGCCTGATTTGTGTCCTTACATTAAACATTTAGCATCTTTAAAATAAACACATAGGTATTTAACAACTAACTCAAAAAAAAAAGGGGAAAAAATTATAATTTTTATTCTAACACATCTAAGGCTTACTTGTACACAACAGTAGAAAAATTGAAAAGTTAGAAGTTTCGTTGATATGCCGCACCACCAAGTCTCTCTCTCTCTCTCTCTCTCTCTCTCTCTCATAGGTGAAAGATTGAATCTTTTGTTTGTGCCGTGGGCCCCTCATCCTCATCCCCTGGTCTTCCAACTGTGCAACAGTGCTCTATCTATACCCCATAACTAACCGGTTCTATACCCTATTATCCATTGTTTTTAACTCTTTCTAGGTACTATATGCTTTGTTTTAATTTTTTTTTTTTTTAAATTTACTTCTAATAGTGCCATTTGCTAGAAAAAGATAAGAACATCATTGGGCTTTACATATTATTATGCAAGTCCTTTTCATTTAAACACTTACACGGTTACATCTTTACAATATCTTATTTAGAATCCCACTTGAAGTAAGGAGCAGACATTAACCCTCTTTTCCAAAGTTTATGATAGTAAAAAATCAACTAAATAGCATATTATGATTAGTGAAATATAAAATTGAACAGAAAAAATGGATAGAGATTTCCCATTCATGTTTTGCGAGTCGGGGCATACAAAGCTGCTATCCCATCAATATCATCATCGGTCAGTTCTCCTTTTGTCATTCCACGGTTCATAAAAGGATACATAATAGCATCTACATTTGTACTATGTTGAAGTCCAAGAATGTGCCCAATTTCGTGTGTGGCCACCGATACCAAGTCATGTTGATCACCACTTGGGTTATCAATGCCCCAGTTCTCATCGGCATCAAAGTGCATTTTTCCTATAGTTGGTGGAGCAGCATGAGCTAAAACATTACCAGGTCCATCAAATGCTTGATTATCTCCATGCCAACCCCTATAATATCCTATCACAATGTCAGATTTGGAACCTTGTGGTGCCTCTTCAAATGTAAATTCTGTCCATTGGAACCATTCTAGGAAACCCTTCTGCACTGCAGGTCTTAACTTTTCTTGTACCTCAAGCGTGACACTTGAATCAAAGGTATAGTTGAGATAGTTCTTATTCCATTTTGGCTTTCCATCTAAAAATGCATAATTCGGACTCATGTTGTCATCAGTTACTCCACACCGTGGAGTCATCATATTATCGAGAGTGCTGGAGTCGAGCCTCCCCGTAACGTTGAGATGAAAATTCTTCTGAAAAGATTTTACTGCACGTTCCAAATGTTCATCGACCTCATCCTTGTCTTTTACACTAGCATGATCATTGCTTAATCCAATGCTGTGGTTTAACTTTAAGTAGCCAAATGCACTGAGATAGTGTTTGATCTCATGCAGTCCTTTCACTGTTTGGCCCTTGTGAGTTCCCTCAAGATTTTGGAGGGACTTGAAAGAGTGTCCTCTATTAGGCTGTATTACAAGAAGGAGAAGTATAATTGACAAAAAAAGAGAGAGATTTGTAGCCATGGCTATAGAATAGTTGTGTCCAAGAAACACACATATAAACTTTTTTCCTCTACGTGAATAAAGTGAAACAAAATGACTGCTATATATATATATATATATATATATATATATGCTTGTAATCTTAGTTTCATGGTAATATATATATATATATATATATATGCTTGTAATCTTAGTTTCATGGTATTTAATGTTGAAATATTTATAGGAAATTCTGAAATAATGCAAGGACGTATCTTTTTTTTTTAATAGAGTTTCAACCTATGACGTTCGTTCCTGATGATAGTTCTTTATCATTAGACTAAGATATCAATCAGTTTTTGGTGTAGGCGGGGATTGAATCCCAGATCTCTTATACAACCATCAGCGACTTTACCAGTTGAGCTAACTGGAACCTATGCAAGGACGTATCTTTATGGTACATTCCAAAGAAATGCAAAAACGTACTTATCTTATGTGCATGTTTATTCACATCATGCTCAAAATTTGAAATTAATGGAAGAGATCAAATCTGAAATTACATATCACACGACTGCAATTATTACTTCCATATTTGTTGAATTATTCTTAAAAAAAAAAAAACACTTAATAAAATAGCAGTATTTGAAACAAGATGCATGTGTTTTTTACAGTAGGCATGTATTCTGACCCGACCCGCCTTGCATGCGCATGTATTTCAAATCCGTCTCCTCCCATTACCATCCCCAAATCTAACTTGAAAATAGACGTGTGGAGATTTTAATGCTTGCATGAGCAAAATAAATTTTTGTTCTTAGGGTCCGTTTGGATAGAGCTTATTGCTAAAAACTGAAAACACTGTACCAAAATAATTTTTAAATGTGTAAATAGTACTGCATGACCCATTTTTAATAAAAAATTGCTGAAAAAGTATGTAAACAGTGCATGCACAGTGCGTGCACAGTACACGCACAGCACGCGTACAGTACGCGCACAATGCGCACAGCACCTTGTCCCCGCGGCAGAATCGAAAAAAAAAAAAAAAAAAAAAAGTAGAAACGTGAAACGTAAACGTAGAGAAAAAAAAGCTGGATCCAAACCCAGCCTTAATTTGCTTAGATATCCATGTGGACTTTAATGCAACGTAGAAAGTCACAGTTTGTGTGCATTTGGAATCATTGCATCTATAGGTGGTAGGTACTAATTTGCGATGCATGTATCACATTTATCTCCTCTTTTTTACATGTATTTTTTTTTTTTTTTGTTGAGAAAACTATTTTCCATGTCCTAATTATTGTTTAGAGCTTAATGTGAGGCCCTTTAAATAAGGTAAAAGATTACTCCTAAAGGAATCGAAATACATAACATTTATAAAAATGGAGGTTTTTTTTTTTTTTTTTTTTGGCAAAAACACTATTTTAGTCTTTATATTTTGAAATCACAGTCAATTTGGTCCTTATATTTTGATAACATTCAATTTGGTATGTGTTATTTTGAACTTGCAGTCAATATGGTCCTTATCATTAACTCAATAATAGAAAATGCATACATGGCAAATTGTGTGCATTGTTGGCACAATTAGAGCCTATGTGGCAACAAAAATAATATTTTTTTTATTAACCTTGTCAGGGACGTTTTATGACAAAGGCCGAAAATGCAAAAACGGCCTAAATCTCCCCTCTAATTCTTTAGAAGTGTTTATTTGTGGAGAATCAAGCTCAAAATTCACAATGTATAGAAAACAAAGGCTAATGGTGCTTTTACAAGAGAAAATCAAAATGCTAATAACAAAAGTGTAAAAAAGTATAAAAATATAAAAGGTCTGAAACTTCGACTCACAGTCTCTAAGAAAAGAAAAATGAGAGAAGTTGTGAAGAAGAAAAGGAAGGTTCCCCTGTACCTATATTTCCATCTCTAAGGTTCAGATTTGTGAGAATGTTTCTTGGCTTAGTGGGTTTTTGCTCTCAGGTTTTAGCTCAATGGGAAAAACGTGGTTCAACAGGTCTGAAATTTCGACCCACAGTCACCGAGAAGAGGAAATTGAGAGAGGTTGTGAGGAAGAGAGGGAAGGTTTCCCTGTACCCATATTTCCATCCCTAAGGTTCAGAATTGTGAGAATGTTAACTGGCTGAATAAGTTTTGACTCTGAAGTTTCAGGTCTCTAGGTAGAATGTGGTTGGTCTGTTTATGAGCTGAAGAGAGAGTTTGATATAAAGTTTGGGGTTTTGTTTTTGACTGGTTTTTGAGTAGTGGAAGAGGCTTTTATCCCCTATGATACTATTTTGGTGTTTTGGCTTGGGTTTCTTTTGTTTAGGGAAGAGTTTGGTATGCTTTTAGCATGATTTTGAAAATTAGGTGGGTTTTCTTTAATTGGTTGCCTTTGGTCAGAAATTTCAGACCATTGGGAGGCTCACCTAAGTGAGGGCTAGCAGATGGAGTTGGCCAATGGGAGTCAACTATGTTTAAAGGAAAAAAAAAGGTTTGGGCAGAAACTTTGGGCCACAGTCACCCAGAGCATAAAAGATGTTTTTGGGTGGAAATTTTGGATACAAGACCTCTTCCATGAGTTTGAGGCGCTACCAGTGTCCTTGCCCACTTGGTAGCACGCATGGACTGGGCTCATGTAAAAGGTTCGAAAGGAACCGATCCTTACTCTCCAAACCACACTTCTTCAATTTCTCCTAATAAGTCGCATGGGCTTGGGCCGTGCTTAAAAGAATAAAATATAATATAATACATGAATTGAGCCCACAAGGAAGTTAAGCTTGTATAAAATGTGTCGCGAAAATGAGTATCAACAAACTTCAAACAATTCCACATCATTAATTAATTTATCAATTTACAAAAAATTAAAAATTGAATTCAAATCTGAAACACGCTAATCTGAAACTGAACCCAGAAAATCAAACCCATATCAATTTTTACAAATCTCAGCTCTTCACTTTAGGAATCTAGGCCGACCAACCCAGTTGAAACTTTATTATATAAATAGAAGAAGGCGCGTGGGAAATGAAGTGGATTGCATATGGGGGCTCGTTTGGCAGTGTTGTGTTGGGTTTTAGATCTATGCCTTGAATCTTCCTAGTCCGCCCGTCCAACGTTATAGAAAGAGTAGTGGATAAGTTTAGATTTCAACGTTGAGGCTTTGGTTTTCTGTAATTGTGGAGAAGAAGATTAGTGGGTAATTGGCATATGCTAGTTTCTCTCTCTCCACGCCTTTGGATTGATTACTTGATCGAATATTTTTGGATTTGGGGTTTATTTAGTTGTGGATTACAGATGATTGATTTTGGACTGTTAATAGCTACAGGGAGATAGGAAATAGAGATTGGAACCAATGAGGGAAAGAGAAATAATTGTAGAAGGTTGAGCCACACAATGGCGTGTATAGGTGAGAATTGAAGAACTGAGATGAAAATTGATTTGGGTTTGATTTTCTGGGTTAAGTTTAAAATCAGCATGTTTCAGATCTGAATTTCATTTTTTTAAAAATTTTTTAAATTGATAAATTAATTACTGATGTGGATTTTTTTGAAGTTAATAATTTTTTTTTAATATTCTAGTTGCTACGTAGGCTCCAATTGTGCCAACAATGCACACAGTTTGCTACGTAGGCATTTTTCATTAATGAGTTAACAGTAAGGACCAAGTTGACTGCAAGTTCAAAATAATAGAAACCAAATTGATTGTCATCAAAATGTAGGAACCAAATTGACTGTGACCTTAAAATGTAGGGATCAAAATGATGTTTTCGCTTTTTTTATAGATACTAGTTAGGGCAGCACGTGCAAGGCACGTGCTTGCTGTGGAAAAAAAGTAGTAATTAAGGTCAATTATAGATTTTATTTGTATCATAAAACAAATATATAGATCATTTGATTTTTAAAATATATTGAGATTTACATTAATCAAGAAATTAATTTTAAGAATTTTGTTAATTATGTTGTAAAAAGTTAATCTCATTCGTATAAGAATTTTAATCAACCACAAAGTTAGAGTAGCTATTTAACATATAAATATTTATTTTACTATTATAATTTTTAGTACGTACTTGCTAAAGACAATATATCTACTTTCTAAAAACTTCTAAGAATGATAACGAATATCATCATCTTTCAATAATAATGAACGTGGCTTTGCTAAGAAAAAAAAAAAAAAAAAGGATAACAATAGGCACGTGTCATTGAATTTTTTATTAGATAAATTATAAGTTTTGAAAATTTAAACCTAGAAATCAACATTCTTTAGATAACAAATAAAACACCTTATATCATTATCCAACTTTCTAAGAATTTCTACCATTTAAAACTCAAAATACGTAAAGAAAATTTTTGGGATGCTAAAATTTAGCGAAAGTATTTTAGACATTACACAATAAAATATTTTAAGAATCATAAGTTTTTATTAGGGTTTAAGTGAGAGAATGACAATATGACATATTTGCTCTTTTCCAAAATATTAAAGAAAAAAATGCTTGATTTTAAAGTTTAAGGAAGGATTGTAAACTACCCCAAACATGAAGGATGAAAAGTGTTTTTTTCCAAAGTTTTTGTTTTTGTTTTTGCTGTAAAACTAGGTGTTTTAACTTAAAATGGTGTATAAAAAAATACAAAGAGTCAACCTAAAAAAATTGTGCATAGAATAATGAATTTTGGCTTAACAAAGTTGATTAAACTAACAAAAAAATTTATAAAAACACAACAGAATGATGCAATATTTTCATAATATCTTTATAATTTTGTTATATTTTATTTTAACTTGTAAAGAATTGACAGCTTGGCAGTTTTAAAAATATTGTGACAACATCAAGATGTCTTAACATTTTTCACACAAAAAAATGCTATATCCATGACATTTTCGCAATAAATTCTAAGTAGTAGGTTACTACAAGTTGTTATTAGTGGGCAAAAAAGTAATTTCATTGGTAAGTTTAAATTAGAACCAATAACAATTTACCACCTTTGATTTGTTATGAAAATGTTGTGAAAATTATTGTGGATGTAGCACTTCTTTTTCACAATACTTTTATTTTTAGTTATGGTTGGTTGTAGTATGATATTTTATTATTTTATTTTGATCTATAATGAATTAACACCTCAATGACTGTGAAAATATTGTGCTAATTTGTGGTGTTAATATTTTATTACAATGTGAAATAGCGCGAATTGGACAAACAAAAAATAATATAACAAATTTACTACAGCTTTATGCATTCACACACAAAAAAAAAAAAAGGCTAGCAAAACAGTGAAAATTGAACAAACTAAAACTATTGTAGTGAAATTACTGTAACTTATCCCATTTACTTTTTTTATATATAGAAATATACATTGCACTTACAATGTAAATTTATATTGTAAACACATAAAAAATTGGCAAATGTTATACACATTTGCAAAATTTGTACATTTTTTTTTTTTGCAAATGTTTATAATATTTGCCACTTTCTGTATGTATACAATGTAAGCTTACATTACAAATACAAAATAAACATATAAAGATCCTTAAAAAAAAAAAAGCTCAAACCAAATAGGTGAATTTGAAGAAAGAAAAGAGAGGAAAATGGCAACTTACTAAACCAAAAATACTGTTTATAACACTGTTCATAGGCCTATTGGCTCTTTTTATATTTAAAGAAATTGATAAATTAATTACTGACATGGATTTGTTTGAAGTTAATAAAAAAAAAATTATTATTATTCTAGTTGCTACATAAGCTTTAATTGTGCCAACAATACACATAGTTTGCCACATAGGTATTTTCCATAAGTGAGTTAACAATAAGGACTAAATTAATTACAAGTTCAAAATAATAGAGACCAAATTAATTGTCATCAAAATGTAGGGACCAAATTAACAGTGACCCTAAAATATAGAGACTAAAATGATATTTTTGCCCTTTTTATAGATAGGTACAATATATTCAAACTCTTTCAATCTCTCCCTCCTGGACTCTCAACTCTCAAGTACTTTTTGCATAGAAAAGCACCAATTTCCTAAAGAGTAAACATTTGGTCAGGCTTGGAATAGGAGGCTACCACGTCATCAATTAAAATATCTTTTTACTTTCTCTCTTACTCTCTCTCTTGTCTTTTCTGTTTAACAGGTCTCTCTCTTTTCTCTTTTTTCTCTTTCTTTCTCACTTATTCTCTTCCTTTCTCCAGCCCTCTCACCCGTACCTTTCTTCTCCATCTAAAATCAAATCCAATTAAAAGCTTCAAGGCCATCAGCCCCTTCCCTTCTCCCTCTAAAATCAAATCCAAATGATTTTTTTGTGTGACAAGAAACCAAAAAACAATGCCCAAAAACAAGTCCTTTATATCCACCTTATTAATACATAGTACTACAACTACACACACCACTCAAAACACACAAATCTCCCAAAGATGGCTCTGATTAAATCCAATCAAACCCTAATCAAGATCATGATCCTCACAATCCTGACCGTCCTTTTACTGGGCCCAGTTTCTCAAACCCACGCCAGAAAGCCCCACGTCATCACCTTCCAATCCCCAAACCTCTACCCTGAGGGCCTAACCTACGACCCATCGGCCCAACACTTCCTCGTAGGTTCTCTCCACAACCGCAAAATCAAGTCCGTCTCAGACGGAGTCGTCGAAGCGCTAATCTCCGACCTCAACCTCCTCGAAAACACCACTGTTTTGGGCTTGGCCATTGACGCCTTCAACAAACGCCTCCTCGCCGCCATCACCGTCGTCGTTGATCTGCTCCCTCACTTCACCGCCTTGGCCTCTTATGACCTCAAAAAACAACGCTGCATCTTCCTCTCTGTAAATTTAAGTTTGGGTTTGTGTAGTGAGATCTCTGGCTTTGCTAAGAGGGAGAAGAGAAGGGGTTGATGGCCTTGAAGCTTTTAATTGGATTTGATTTTAGATGGGGAAGAAAGGTATGGGTGAGAGGGCTGGAGAGAGGAAGAGAATAAGTGAGAAAAAAAAAAAAAAAAAAAAAAGAGAGACAAGAGCGACCTGTGAAACGGAGAAGACAAGAGAGAGAAAGAAAGAGAAAAGATATTTTAATTGATGACGTGGCAGCCTCTTATTAGCTGACGTAAAACACTAGTTTTACACCAAGCCTGATTGAATGTTTACTCTTTCCTAAATATTTGGGATGGTGCCAATTGCCTAAATGTTTCTACTCACTTGACTTGAATAAAGGTCTTTAAAGGATTTTTAAAATCCCCAAATATGATCTAAGGGATGTTTTAAATCCCCAAATATTCCTTTAGAGGTCTTTAGTCTTTACAGGATGCTGAATGGAGGTCTTTCGGTAATTTTGAGCCATGGATTTCACGTGGTGTAGTGAAGCCGGTTTGGCTTGACGCCGATTTTTAATTTTAAGGATATTTTGCTTAATGATGTTGATTTTAGAAGATCATGCCAATAAGCAATATTTAATAATGGTGAATCTAACATTAAAGAATAACGTTAATATGACTCTTAAGATAAAAAAATAAAAATAAAAATAAAAAAATAACGTTAATATGTTATGTCTACAAAATTTCACAATAAATTTGATGAAGCAGGTTATTATTGGTGAGTAAAATAATGATATTAGTAGTAGTTTAAGATTAAAACCAGTAACAACTTGTTATTTAAATTTTTTTATTAAATTATTGTGAAAATGTTGTTAACATAGTATTTTGAGATGGCCAAAATCTGCTAGCAATGAATACCCAACCTGACCCAACTCGATGGATGTGGGTTTTACCGAACTAGCTAGATAAGGAAATTCAGGGTGTTGGGCATTGAGAATTTAGGTACCCAAATTTGATGGATATGGTATGGTTACCTGACACAACCCAACCCGTATTATTATTGTTACTATTATTATTATTTTTTGGGTTACAATTCCTTTGCAATTAAATTTAAGGCAAAAATGTAAAACTGACCCTCTAACTTTTACATTTTTTTATTTCAGTCATCTAACTTTCATTTTTGTCAATTCAGTTCACTAATTTTCAAATTTTTGTCAATTCAAGATTCTGTTACAGCTCAGTTAGTGCTGCTGTCAGAACCACTAAAATGATGCTGCTTTGCATATTTTTTTTTTAAATTCGGAATTAAAATAAGGAAAATCTGGAAAAAAAAAAAAAAAAAAACATCTTTCCCTGAAATCAAAAGAAAACCAAGTACCCAAATGGCCAAATGATCAACAACCTCGACTTGAACTTGCATCATCTTCGCTGTCTTCTTCAGAAACGCTTCCATTTCAGCGATCCATCCCTCGAATTCCATGTGCATTCCAACAAACGCGTTTCCGTTTCCGCTTTCATCGAGATTCGGCTTCAAAGCGAGTCGATAAACTAGTTGAGCCAACCCGACGAGCACAAGGAAGAGAACCAAGTTCTTAGCCAAAATCCGAGCAATCGTAACCCATCGCGACTGGACTTGTTCGGGTCGGGTTGCACCAACCTTGGTCGGATCCCGACGAACAGCCACGTTCGGGTTGTTCGGCGCTACGGACGACAATTTCTTCAACAGGTCCTTCTCACCGCCACAGATTGAGTGGTGGCTTAGATCTTTGGAGTGCTTTTCACCGGCGGTGGCTTGTGGCAGAGTGGCTTCGTTTGTGGAGGCGGTGCCGAGCAAATCGATGTTGGTGGTTTTTCACGACACCACCACTAGACGGCGTCGTGCCGCTGGGTTCGCCATTATAGACACGGTCGAGGCCAACATTTGATTTTGAAATTTTGGTACTTAAAAAATTTCAACTTTCCAATAAAATCCAGAGAGAGAGAGAGAGAGAGAGAGAAATGATGAGTGAGTATTAATTATTATAGTAAGTGAAAACTATATAAATGTTGGTGATTCCTAGGGATTTGGCCATTTGGGTACTTGGTTTTCTTTTGATCTGAGGGGAAGGGGGATGACAACGTCGTTCCTGTTAATTTTTTTTTTTTTTTTTTTCCAGATTTTCCTTATTTTAATTCTAAATAAAAAAAAAAAAAAACACATGTAAAACAACGTCGTTTTAATGGTTTTAACGGCAGCACTAACTGAGCTGTAACAGAGTCTTGAATTGACAAAAAATTGAAAGTTAGAGAACTGAATTGACAAAAATAAAAGTTAGAGGCCTGAAATGAAAAACGGTGAAAGTTAGAGGGTCAGTTTTACATTTTTGCCTAAATTTAATTATTAGTATTCTTTTGCTATTCGTTTACTATTACCATAGAATTCTTTGCTAATTGTCTAATAATTTGGTTTTGGAAGCTTGAAACTTGGTAACTTTTTAGTCTAACCTATTACTCTTATTGTTTTTCTCGTCTTAGTTGCTTGTTCAACTGTTAGTGTATCCACTATTGCTGAGGAAAAGAAACAAACTTTTTTTTTTTTGATACAATGATTGATGTATATGTGTGTGAAGCTCATTCATGGAAAAGAAACAAACTTGTTAATGTAAACTTTGAGAAAAAGTTATAATATCAATCTAATGTATTATTGAGTAGATGTTTATAAACATTGTTGGGATTAATATTTTCTCCGTCTCAATTTGTTTGCCTTATTTCAAAATCTCAACTTTTTATTCCTCATGTTTCAAAAATCCATCTTTTTAAGGGACTGTCATTTATTGTGTTATTTGTTGTATAAAAAGATATACGTTTCCAAAATTACCCTCAATTTTTTTTGGCGAGAAATACCCTCATTAATTTAAACTATATAAAAAGCATGACATTGACTTTTTAAATAAAGTAAAGGGTAAGATAGAAATTTTATTTATTAATTTTAGTAGGCTTTATTTTAGGAATTTCCAAAATGCAATAGAGGACTAACAATATGGGATGGAGGGAGTATAATTATTTCTAAAAGTGATCTTACCTTTTTGGTAACAAATTCAATTAGGGATTTTGTCTTTTATTTTTTATTTTTTATTTATTTTTTATTTTTTATTTTTTATACACTGACAAACAAGGGTTTCTAGACCTTCTTGCATGGTTTTAGACTTAGACTGTTCAAAGAACCATAGAAGGTAGGGATGGCAATCTTGGGGCGGGGTAGGGCTGAAGGATGGGGTATCTGCCCCCGCCTCCGCCCCACATGATTTTGTCTTACCTCATCCCTGCCCCACTCCTCATGAAGGGAAAAATTTTCTTGCCCTATCCTTGCCCTGCATGATTTTGTCTTGTCTAATCCCTACCCCACTCCTTATGACGAGAAATATTTTCTTCCCCTATTCTTGCCCCGCAAGATTTTGTCTTGTCCAATTCTTGCCTCATCCCTCATGATGGGAAAAATTTTCTTGCCCCATCCTTGCCCCTTGGGGTTCCGCGAAGCCTTGCCCCACCCTGTAAAACTCTACTTCTTGTTGATTTTCCCATAACTGTTACAATCTTTTTAATAAAACATGATTCATTAATAAAAATATACTTGAAATTATAAATAAATTTATTCATCAAATCAAACAAATTTTTAGCAAAAACTGATTAATATTATCCAAGTTTTTTATAAGACAATATCACAATAAAAACAAAAATATCTTTGTACAAAATCAATGATTCAATAGCATATAAATTTGTTTCTAATAAAGACAAAAGAAAATAATAAAATTGATACCTTATTTCCAACCTTGCTAGAGAGAAAAAAGATGTAGCTAACCACGTTAGGTAGAATAAAATAAATTGATAATATGTTTGTTTAAATAGTAGGGTTTTAGGATGTGAAAAATTTACAATTTAACCCTTACCAATGTAGAGCGGGGCATAAATGGGGTGAGGCCGGGTCTAAAAAGTCTAAACCCATGGTGCAGGGCTAAAATTTTGCCCCATCACCTTTGCGAGGTGGGGAAAACTTGTGTGGGGTGAAGCGGGGAGGGGTGGGTTAAGCAGGGCCAGGTAAAATTGCCATCCCTAATAGAAGGGAAAGGTTCAAGGTTTTTAAGGTCGGATCAAGGTTTAATTGAGGTCAAATTGTGATGACATCAAAATTAGTTTAATATTAGTTAAAATACAAATAAATTTATTAAATGTGCAAAAATATGGAAATTTGCTCTCAAAAAAAATATAGGCAAAACACTATTTTGGTTATTATATTTTAGGATCATAGTCAATTTGGTTTCTGTTATTTTCAACTTGTAATCAATCTGGTCCTTACCGTTAACTCACTAAAAAAAAATGTCTACGTGGCTATCACATTGCACAATTGGCACACTTGAGCTAATGTGGCTAATAAATTAAAATAAAAAATTTTCAATTAATATTTTAAAAACCTAGGTCAGCATTCGAATTAAAAATTTTAATTTCTCAATTTTAGAGGAAAAATAAAATGAATTAAAAAAAAATGAAACACTCTTAATCATGGAAGTTTGATCACTTTATATCTACTTTAGAATTTGTATTTTGTTCCTTTAGATCTAATTATCTCTAGAACTATTTAGAGGTCAAGCTCAAGCACAACCGTACTAGCTCGGTCTAATCCGCATAAGCTTCGCCTCAAGCGTGTCAAATCCACCACTACCATTAAAGAAATGACATATAGGTCTTGGTTACTCATCATGTAGTTTGTGTTGTTAATTGGGTTGAATTAAGTTGTTAATAATAGATTATATCCAGATTTGATCCTTTGTCCTCTACCTTAAAGGTTCTTCTTGTGAATTTCTCTTTAATAGAATTTCTATTTTTTTATAAAACATAATTGAAGTATTTGAATTCAAATAGATAAAAAATAAAGATAGAAATTAGATATTTGATTTTTTTTTTCTTTTGTATTAGAGATAGTATTACTCATTTAACCTTTTTTTGTTTTTTTGTTAGAAATAAAATTAAACTAAAGGGTATGCTATCTCAGAATTTGTATAAAAATATTTTGGTAAGCCAAAAGTCCAAAACAAAACAGAGGAATCCGCTTATTAGTAGTATAGAAAAAGATACATAGTACAATAGCTCTAATTTCAAACCATACTTGTAATGAAAGGCAAATATTCTTTCTGGCGGTACCCCCTTTTCCCGTGCATCCTTTAAGGTTTGCCATACAAAGCAAACACGCCATCAATATCATCTTGGCTCAATTTTCTTCTTGTCGTTCCAGCATCCAAAAAAGGGTACATAACAGCATCTGGATGTGTACTATGTTGAAGTCCAATAATGTGTCCAATTTCATGTGTGGCCACCGATACCATGTCAGTTTGATCAGCATTTGGTTTATCATTAATGCTCCAGTTCTCATCGGCATCAAAGCGCAATATTCCCGAAGTTGGTGGACAAGAATTCGCTAAAACCTTACCACGTCCGTCTATGTGCCTTATTCCTATTACAATGTCAGATGTGGAACTTGGTCGTCCCCTTGCAAATGTAAATTGTGTATGTTTGAGCCATTCTTCGAAACCCGTTTGCATTGCAAAACTTAACTTATCCAGTACCTCAGGCGTGACACTTGAATCAAAGGTATAGGTGAGAAATTTCTTGTCCCATTTTGGCTTTCCAGGGAAAAATGCATAATTCGGACTTATGTTATCATCAATATCAGATACTCCACATTGTGGAGTCATCATTACATCGAGGGTGCTAGAGTCGAGCCTCCCCGTAACATTGAGATGAAAATTCTTTTGGAAAGATTTTATTGCACGTTCCAAATTTTCATCGAACTCATCCTTGTCTTTTACACTAGCATGATCACTGCTTAAACCCATGCTGTGGTTTAACTTTAAGTAGCCGAATGCATTGAGATAGCGTTTGATCTCATGCAGCCCTTTCACTGCTTGGCCCTTGTGAGATCCCTCAAGATGTTGGAGGGACTTGAAAGAGTGTCCTCTAATAGGCTGTATTACGAGAAGGAGAAGTATAATTGATAAAAGAAGAGAGAGATTTGTAGCCATGGCTATAGTTGTGTCCAAGAAACACACACAAACTTTTTTCCTCTACGTGAATAAAGTGAAACAAAATGACTGCTATATATATACATGAAATAAGTAAAGTTACACCAAGTGTAACTTGATAAGAGTTACACTATTTTTAAGCTATAAATTTTTAATTGATGTAATGATTAAAATAGAGCATTAAATGCTAATTGATTTACACCTTATTCACTTAATTAATAGTAGTTTTGTTTCTCTATCCTTATTTATTATTTAAAACTTAATTAGAGAGTTATTATTTAAAACCTCATTAAACAGCACCCAACAATTTTATTTATTTATTTTATTTTATAAGAAGGAAAATAAAATATTCACAATTAATAGATTGTATTACCAGCTTAAAGAAGAAAAGAAAATGACATGAGTATTACAAACTCAGGCATCTCCCCCCCCCCCAAAAGGGAGAGAATTGCAAAAATAATTGTAAAGTCATTCAACAAAAATAAAAATTATCTCTGTTATTTATTTTTTGAGAAACTTATTATTTAAAACCTCGTTAAACAACACTTAGCCATTTATTTATTTTTAAAGAGACAGGATATATATATATTTACAATTGATAAGACTATAAGAGTATATGACCGGCTTAAAAGAAGAAGAAAAAATAAGAGTAGTACGAACTCAACAACAAAAATAAAAAAAGAGTATTGCAAATATATTTGTAAAGTCATCCGGCCAAAAAAAGGAACATCTATAAAATGTTTTAAATAATAATTAAGGAGAGAGAAACAAAATTACTATTAATTAAGTGAATGAGATGTAAATCAATTAGCATTTAATGCTATTTTTTTAACCATTAGATCAATTAAAAATCTATGGTCTAGAAATAGTGTAACTCTTGTCAAGTTACACCAATTGATAAGACTATAAGAGTATATATGCTTGTAATCTTAGTTTCATGGTATTTAGGGCATATGTAGCAAACTGTAAAAGACACTGTAATATAATAATTATTCATGTGGATTAACTATTCAGTAACTTGGTTATGTTTTTATCACAGAGAATAGTCATTCCTTATAATAGCTATTCTTTAAAATAAGGAATAACTATCTGTAAGGGCAAAGACTAGCTTCTATATTGGATTGAACCGCCAAGCCCTAAACAATAAATTTATAGAGAGCAGGATTTTAATCCTTGGATTTGGGTGATAAATAACATCCAGGTTTGGCTTGATCATAGAACCTATGCATATACTTGTCAATCATGGACGAAATATTACTTTGTATATTATTGCCGAGGACCAATGCTTGAATTTCCTTACAAATTCTCCCTCTTTCTCTCTCTCTTTTCCAATTTCTATCTCTCTCTCCCCCCAATCTACGTCTTCTTCCTTCACCTTTTATAGGCCTCTCTCCTTTTCCCTTTCTTCCACGTGTAATCCTGACCTTCTTCCCTTTTGGATACTTGTCCCATCATCCCTTTTTACTCAGGTCTCTGATGATGAAGATATGGTTCAAACCCAACGTTCAGGTGTCACTTCTTCATTAATGCGGCCAGAGAAGCAGGTGTAGAGCTTTAAATGCGGTGGTAGCAGCTTTTTTCTGGATGTTCCCCTATCCCTCCCCTTTAATCTTTATCTTTATCTCTTTAGTTCCAGCACCACAGGCTTCTGTTAGGGGAGCTGTTGGACTGTTAAATCAATTACGTCATCCTCGGCAACACTTGCCGAGGACTATGCTGTCCTCGGACGTTGTATTCCTTGGTATTTTGATCATGCATGACACCCCTTCTTATCACGTGTCTTTGTAGATTTGGATGGATTGCGTCCTCGGACCATTTCTAGATGTGAAGTCGGGCCTCTTTCATTGTGAGAGTTTGTGGGCCGGCCCATTGCGTATAATTCGGGCCCAATGGTACTACATTAGCCCCTCGAAGCCCTTAGTTCTATCTTATTAGGAGAAGTGAGGGCTTCGATATACGCGCGTGGAATGATCCTTTTCTGACGTTTCAGTCTATGAGCGGTGCAACAATTAAATGTTGGCAGCTCTCTGTTCCCCACGCCCAACCGTGCGATGATCATCCAACGAGCGAGCGTGCTTCAAGGGGAAATAAGCGGGAGATTTTTTGCTTTACGTTTTCCCACAAAATAAATACTGCCACTTCAAAGGTCTCTTGTTCATTTCAGACTTTGCACACTGAACTTAACCCTTCCTGCAACTTGCACGCGTCTTCACACCCTTCATCTCTAAGCCGAGGTGACGTAGTTATTTAAAAGTAAGTTTTTCTACCTTGTGTTTTCATTATCGTTGTTTACTCCTTTGATTGTCCCTTTTCTTCTGTCTTCGGCTATTTAGATCTCCCAATTCTGTCATTGTGTTTATTCTCTAGTTTTAAGAAATGGGTAGGTTCGCATCGCTAGTGGATACCCTGAGAAAATAGAAGCCTTTAAAGCCAAATATGAGATCCCACCTAGAGTGTCCGTTAGGTACTGTAAGACGGGAGAGTGGCTCACCAAGAGAGAAACCGGCGAGGTAGCGATTCCCATGATAGCATTTATAGAGGGAGGGATGAGAATCCCTATGATGCCCATTACTATGAACTATCTTAGAACCGCTAGGTTGTCTCCTACACAGTGCGCTCCCAATATGTTTAGGATTCTGGGTGCCACAGATGTCTTGAATGAGAGATTAGGGTTAGGTCTTACTCACCACGAGGTGAATTGGGTGTATACCCTTCACCGATTGAGGGGGCATACCTACTACTTGAAGTCTAGACACCCCGAAGTCAGATTGATCCAATGCCTTCCCCATTCCAACAAGGGTTTGGACAAGGGCTACCTTATATTGTCCGGGGAATGGCATGACGGCTTCCACTGTCCGACGATGGAGGGAGAGCCTGGTGAGTGTTCACGCCGCGTTGGCCTCGCTTAATGATAAATTTGCTGTTTCTTTCGTTGGTTATGTTTTCTCTATTTTGTTTGTACTGATCTATTTTTTGATATACACGTGCAGATCGTCGTGCGCTCACGCCCCGTGCCAATCTTGTTAACTTCGACCGTTTAAACAAGATCTTGAAGGCTGAGGTCTTTGTACATTCAGACGGTCAACTCCGCGCCGCCCACCGCATTCTCGGATACACCCCATCTCCTCCGCCTTCCAAGAAACCAAGTGCGTCATCAAGGAGAAAGATCCGAGACTTCCGAGGATCAGCGTAGCTGTTGAAGGTTTTCTGTTGCCTCCTGGTGCTCCAATCCCTCAAGGCATTTTAGTTACTGAGCCTGTCAGGGTTACTCCAGGAGCCACTCACCTCGCCACTTCCTCGGCTCGTCCCCAGTTGGGTGAAGGTTCATCTTCCCACCCACCCCTAGAAGAAGAAGAAGAAGAAGGAGAGGAAGAAGAAGAAGAAGAAGAAAAACAAGGAGAGGAAATCATTGAGCTATCGGATTCAGACGAGGAGTCCGAAGCTTTTGATCAGCTTTTTCCTCCCAAGTATCCATCACCGATCGTCGGCTCTCCCTCTTTTACCTCTTCGGACGACGACGAACAGCCATTAATAAGAATGGGAGTCCAGCGCCGACCCAAGCCTAGCTTGAAGGATGTTTTAGAAGGGCAAGTTGGAACGCAGGCCCCTTCGAAGGTGCCACCGGAGAAGGCTAAGGATAAGGGAGCCGATAAGCTTCCTCCGATGAGGGTTATCCTTCCCCCTTCCCCTTGAAGACAACATCCAGACCCGGCTGACCATAAAAGAAAGAGAGACCAGCCGAAGGGGAAGGAAATAGTTGAAGGTGGTAAGGATCTCCCCACCAAGGAAACGGACCAGGAAAGGGGTGGCAAACATGCTCGCCACGCCTATTTGAGGCCGGAGAGACGAAGTGATCCTCCTGCTGCCCTTCATGCGCCTATTTGGGCTCCTCAGATGCATGTAGACGATCAGGCGGTCACCGCCGATGCATCTATCAGGGGATCCGATGAGGGCACCGCTGCTTGCATCGCTGACGCGTTGGAGCAGGCGCTACTTTTGCCTGAGGACATGGGGGAGTTGCGCAGGATGAGGGATCATAACGTCTTTATGACCCTCAAAAAGGAGTTGGCTATGGTAAGGACTCAAATTGGCCGATCCTCGGCACTTATGCTTTTCTTTAAACCCCCCCCCTTTTTTTTTGTAGTGTGCCTTTCGCTAACAATGTTTATATGTAGGCTGTCCAGTCTGCCCATAGGGCAGAGGAGATCGCTGCCAGCTCTTACAGAGCGTTGAGGGACGAAGTGGTTAAGCTGGACCACACTAAGAAAATACTAGAGCTTAAAGATAAAAAGCTTCAAGAGGTGTCCACCAGCTTGAGCAAGGCGACCAGTGAGAAAGCAGGTCTGGAGGCCGAATTAAGGAGCACTGAGAGGCAGGTCGAGGATCAGAGGTTGCTGCTTAAGCGCGCCAATGAGGATCTTGCCTCGGCCAGGACGCTGGCAGAAGGCCTTGCGAAAGATCTTACAGCGTCCGAGGAGGCTAAAGAGGAAGCTCTCAAGGCCAAAGAAGAAGCGCTTACTAAGGCACAAGCAGCCGAGGCAATGGTTGACGAGGCTGAACAGAGCGGCTACGATATGGGCGTGGCAGAAACCACAGAAACATTCAAAGCCCAAGTGCCGGGGGTATGTAGGGATTACTGCCTCCAAGTGTGGAAGGAAGCTCTCTCTCAGGCCGGAGTAGATGCTTCCTCTCCCCTATGGAAGGTGAAGAATGCCTATATTCCCCCCGCAATCCGCGTGGCTGCCTTTAGCTCAGCCAAGGATGATTCCCTTCCTTCTTCAACTGGGGTGCAAGTAGAGGAGAGTGTGGCCGATGATGCTGTCCCTACTGCCTAAGCTAAAGATGCATCGCCTCCTCCTACCCCCAAAGAGCTGCCCATCAACCCCGAAGTTAGCGGGACTATGGAGCTAGTCCTAGCGACTTTGCCCATAAAGCCAAAGGAAAAGGTTGATGGGTCCTCGGCGATAGTGGTGCCTCCTGTTGATCCAAAAGACCAGACCCAGCCTAAGCCATGATCACTCGTGCCTTTGCCGCTACATGTTCCTTTTCTATTTCTAGTATTTGTCCTTGTATTTTTATTTATTTATTTTTATTTTATTTTATTTTATTTTTTTATCATCTTTTCTTTGTAACTTGACAAATTTGGCTATGAGTGTATTGATAAACCTTCTGTTCAATGAAAAGAATTCTCGCTTTAAACTGATATTTTGTGTCATATTTGGTGTTGAGATCTTATTTCATTGTTACCCTTGTGATGTGACAATGCAACAACTTGTATCAATAGTATGTACTTATAGTTTTTGGCCCTTATTTAAGGAAATTTGTGCCATCCATATGCGTGCAAATGTTTTAAGTAATAACTGCCAACTTTTGCTGCTAAAACCTACTTAACAACCATTTTTATGACAACATATTAAAAGGGGACACACTGACATATTCCATACCTGAGCTAACTGTCCCTCAAGCTTTGTGCTTAAATTTCAACAACAAATACAGACCCGTTCACTTAGTAACTTCAACATTGCTTTTACATCAAGGAAAAAGATTCGAGATAACCTTTCTTTGCTTTAAACTAAGACGAAGGATCTATTTATTTATCGTGACTTTAACTAAGTTTGAAATAAGGTAGAGGATCCGAGGACCCGGCGTAACCTTACTTTTTTATTTTTAACTAAGATAGAGGATCTGATGATCCGACGTAACCTTAATTAAATTAGAGCTAAGGTAGAGGATCCGAGGACCCGGCGTAACCTTACCTTTTGTTTTCAATTAAGATAGAGGATCCGATGATCCGGCGTAACTTTAATTAAATTAGAGCTAAGGTAGAGGATCCGAGGACCCGGCGTAACCTTACCTTTTGTTTTCAATTAAGATAGAGGATCTGATGATCCGGCGTAACCTTAATTAAATTAGAGCTAAGGTAGAGGATCCGAGGACCCGGCGTAACCTTACTTTTTGTTTTCAATTAAGATAGAGGATCTGATGATCCGGCGTAACCTTAATTAAATTAGAGCTAAGGTAGAGGATCCGAGGACCCGGCGTAACCTTACTTTTTGTTTTCAATTAAGATAGAGGATCTGATGATCCGGCGTAACCTTAATTAAATTAGAGCTAAGGTAGAGGATCCGAGAATCCGGCGTAACCTTAGGCATAACAGAATAGTATAAAAACGATGTGTATAAAATGATAACAACACTCTTCATTAGTAATAATATCGTTTCAAATTACTTACATTCCAAGGATGGGGTACAACCTTTTCATCCAAATCGGCCAGGTAGTAAGCTCCTATCCCAGCTATTGCCGTGATGCGATACGGTCCTTCCCAATTAGGTCCGAGCTTTCCCCACGCTGGATTTTTGGTATTACCCACTACTTTCCTCAACACTAAGTCTCCAACAGTAAACGGTCTCGGGTTTACGTTCAAATCATACCCCTGCTTCAGCTTTTGTTGATAATGAGCCAGATGGATCATCGCAGCTTCTCTTCTTTCTTGAACCAAATCCAGATCTTTTTCTAGTAGCCTATCGTTGCTCTCCGGGGTGAAGGAACTTGTCCTTATCGTTGGAAATCCAATTTCCGAAGGTATAATAGCCTCGGCGCCATAAGTCATCGAGAATGGCGTTTCTCCTGTTGATTGGCGAGGCGTGGTTCGATACGTCCATAGGACATGAGGCAATTCCTCCACCCATCTCCCTTTGGCATCTTCCAGTCTCTTCTTCAGCCCATTTACTATAACTTTGTTGACAGCCTCGGCCTGCCCGTTCCCCTGCGGATAAGCCGGTGTGGAGTACCTGTTGGCTATGCCGAGGTCACAACAATACCGCCTGAACATCTTGCTATCAAACTGCAAACCATTATCTGAGATGAGGGTGCGAGGGACACCAAATCGGGTAACAATGTCTTCCACACGAATTTCTTCACATCGACATCCCTGATATTTGCCAGAGGTTCGGCTTCTACCCACTTAGTAAAATAGTCTGTGGCCACAATTAGATACCTTCTGTTCCCAGGCGCCTTTGGGAAAGGACCCACGATATCCAGACCCCATTACGCAAAAGGCCAGGGGCTCGTGAGGGGGTTGAGAACGCCCCCAGGCTGGTGAATGTTTGGGGCGAACCTTTGGCACTGATCACATTTCTTCACATAAGCTTGAGCTTCTCGTTGCATGTTGGGCCACCAGTACCCCTGTGTGAGGGCTCTGTGAGCCAAAGACCTTCCCCCCGTGTGACTCCTACAAATCCCTTCGTGTAGCTCTTCCAGAAGCAGCTCAGTCGCCTCTGGATGTATGCATAACAGATATGGGCCAGAGAAGGATCGTTTATAAAGTTTATTGTCCTCGGCGAGCCAAAATCGAGAGGCCTTCCTACGCATTTTGTCCGCTTCGACCCTTCCCTCAGGCAGAACGTCATCCTTGAGGAAGGATATGATGGGGTCTATCCAGCTAGGTCCCACCCTGATCTGGTGAACGCGGATGACATTTCCAATATTTCTCGAAGGTTTGGGTAAGTCTTCAACTAAGATAACCCGAGGTAATCCTTGCGACAACGACGTAGCAAGAGTTGCTAGGGAGTCGGCATGTGCATTGTTATTTCTAGGAACATGGGATAGGGTAAAGGATTCGAACTTACTTTGTACTATCTTAGCTTGACTCAAGTAGTCTTGCATCCTCGGATCTCTGGCCTCTACTTTTCCCTCCATTTGGCCTACAACGAGTTGCGAGTCCGAGAACACTTGTACGATCTTTCCTCCCAGTTTATGAACCATCTCCATTCCTTTTAGCAAAGCCTCATACTCAGCCTCATTATTTGTAGCCGAGAATCCCAACCTTAAGGACTTCTCCAATGTGAGACCTTCTGGGGTCGTGATTACTAAACCCACTCCAGATCCCCTTTGATTGGCAGCCCCATCAATGTAAACGGTCCAACCCGTAAGACCCTTACCCGTCACCATACCAACTGATTTTCCATCAATGTACCTATTATCGGCACTATCTCCTATTGCGGGCTCGGTAAACTCCGCTACCAAATCAGCTAATACTTGACCTTTTATTGAGATGCGGGGCATGTACTTTATATCAAAAGAGCCCAAGATAGTTCCCCACTTTGCAATCCTGCTTGTATAATCTGCACTCCGGAGTATGGTTTTGAGGGGAAGCTGGGTCAGGATAACCACCGTATGAGACTGAAAATAATGGGGGAGCTTACGTGTACCATGCACTATGGCTAGGATTGCCTTTTCTAATGGTGAATAGCGTATCTCGGCTTCATGCAGAGATTTACTCACATAGTAAACTGGCTTTTGTATATCCCCGTCGACCCTTATCAGCACCAGACTAACGGCGTGGGCGGCCACTGCAATGTATGCAAATAGGACTTCGTCAACTTCAGGCCGAGACATGATAGGAGGATGAGAAAGATATTCCTTAAGTTTTTGAAAAGCAACAGCACATTCTTCTGTCCATTCAAACCCCTTCCACTTGTTCAATAATTGAAAGAATGGCCTACACCGGTCAGCAGATCTTGAGATAAATCGGTTGAGGGCCACGGTCATCCCAGTTAACCTTTGCACCTCCTTCGGATTCCGGGGCGCTTGCAGGTTCTTAATGGCCTTGACCTGAGCGGGGTTAATTTCGATGCCTCTATGTGTCACTAGGTAGCCCAGAAATTTTCCAGACCCTACACCAAAGGAGCACTTAGATGCATTGAGTCGTAACTTGTGCTCTCTCAAGGTCTGGAAAGTGCTATCCAGGTCTGGTATATGGGCTGAGATGGTTTTACTCTTAACCACCATATCATCAACATACACTTCGATCGTTTTTCCTAGTTGTGGTTTAAACATTCGTGTCATCATTCTCTGATAAGTAGCCCCTGCATTTTTCAAGCCGAAAGGCATCACCTTATAGTGATAGTTTCCCGTGGGTGTGACAAAGGCTGTTTTTTCTTGGTCTTCTGTGGCTAAGGGTATTTGATGGTAACCTTGGAAAGCGTCTAAGAAGCTCATCCGAGGATGACCCACAGTAGCGTCCACCAACTGGTCTATGCGGGGCATTGGAAATGTGTCCTTAGGACAAGCCTTATTCAGGTCTGTAAAGTCTACACACACCCTCCACTTTCCGTTCTTCTTTTTCACTACCACTGTGTGCGCCAACCATTCTGGGTAAAATACCTCCTTGATTGCCCCTGCCTTCTTGAGTTTCAGTACCTCTTCCTTTACAGCATCAGCATGCTCCTGAGATGAGCGCCGAGGTGGTTGCCTCCTCGGTACTGCTGTTGGGTTGACGTTGAGGTGGTGGCAAATGAAGTTTGGGTCAACCCCTGGAGCCTCGTAGGCATCCCATGCAAATACGTCAATGTTTCGTTTCAGAAATGCAACCAGTTCTTCTTTTTCTCGGGATGGCAATTGACTCCCTACTTGGAAGAATTTCTCTATGTCATCTGCAATAATTATTCTCTCCAGATCTTCACAACTGGACCCTTCAACCTCGGCCTTGTTCGGTTCAGCCGAGGATTCTAACTGCTATAAATTCTTTTCGGCCAGTGCCTGAGACTCCTGTGTTGTTTGATGTATGATGGCTGCTGTTATGCATTGCCTCGCCATGGATTGACTGCCTAGTATTTCTTCAACTCCATCCTCGTACGGGAACTTTACTTTAACATGTAGAGTCGACGAAACAGCGCCTAGAGCATGCAGCCATGGTCTCGCCACTATAGCTGTGTAAGGGGAGTAGGCGTCTACTACAATAAAATCTACGTCTACCACTACTGGCCCCGACTGTACGGGTAATCGGATTAATCCCTTCGGAATAACCGCCTTCCCCTCAAAACTTATCAACGGGGAGTCATAGGCTGTGAGGTCTTCGGGCCTCAAATTGAGTCCCTTGAACAAATCTGGGTACATGATGTCAGCCTCACTACCCTGGTCAACCATCACTCTCTTCACATCATAACCCCCTATTCTTAAAGTGATAACCAGCACATCATCATGCGGTTGGATAGTGCCCACTTTATCCTCCTCTGAGAATCCCAACACAGGCAAGGAGCTCCTCTTGAGCCTCTTCGACTCGGCGTTGGTGTCGTCGGCAGAGGGACGTAGTACTGACATTATTCTGGTGGGACAGGACCCTGTCCGACCTGGCGCTGCGAATATGACATTGATCGTGCCCAGTGGTGGCCTCACATTGTTGCTTCCCTGGTTCACGGAACCTGATGGGGTGCCTGGTTCATTAGGTCGATTCATAAATTGCCTTAACCTCCCCTCCTTAACCAACTGATCCAAGTAATTCCACAGGTTCCTGCAGTTCTCTGTGGTGTGGCCCTTATCTTGGTGATAATTGCAATAGAGGTTCTGGTTACGTTTGGTAGGGTCTCCTATCATCCTACTGGGCCATCTAAAGTACGGTTCTCGGCAAATTTTCTCCAACACTTGTTGCACTAGCTCACGAAATATGGCGTTTATTGTTTGGGACGGGGCCGATCTAGTCTGGCTAGTGAAATCTCTTCGCGGCCATTTGCTGTTATACCTTTCTGCCTTGTAATCTCTACTCTCCTGAGGGATAGTTTTCATCTTCCCTTTACTTTGCTGCTGATCCTCCTCAACCCTCTTATATTCATCGATACGATCCATGAGCCGACGAACTGTTTTCACTGGCTTCTTGGTCAAGGACTTCCTTAGATCATGTTCAATTGGAAGGCCGACCTTAAAGGTGTTGACTGCCACTTCGTCAAAATCACCGTCGATCTCGTTAAACGCTTCCCAGTACCTGTCCGAGTAGGTTTTCAGCGTCTCGCCCTCTCTCATGGCCATGGACAGTAACGAGTCTAAAGGCCGAGGTACCCTGCTGCATGTAACAAAACGAGACCCAAACGCCATTGTGAGTTCCATATAGGAATCGATGGAGTCCGCTTTTAAGCCATTGAACCACCTCATCGCGACAGGCCCCAAACTTGAGGGGAAGACTTTACACATCAAGGTTTCATTCTGTGAATAGACCGCCATGCGCTGATTAAAATGGCTCACGTGTTCCACTGGGTCTGTTTTACCATTATAGATGGTGAAATTTGGCTGCGTGAACCGACGGGGGAGTTTTCCCCTCTCAATACGTCGTGTGAATGGCGATTTGGAGAGTTGGAGCAGCGCTTTCCCCATGGCGTGGCTGCCCGAGCCCCTGGGGAGGGATTTTTTGCTCACCATATCATGGGGACTCCTTTCTTGGTAAGAAAAGGTCTCACTAGGAGGAGTTACCGACCTCTGCTTATAACTACTACTCTGGGAATCATCTGACGAAGGGTCAGATATGGAAGGCGTACGTTTACGTTTGACCCGACGTAATTTCCTTTTCAGATGATCAATTTCCCTCTGCATGGCCCTAGTATTTGCCTCATTAGGGCCCCTGCTTCTATTCTGAGGATTACCGGCGGTTCGCACCGAGTGCACACTGCCTTCTCGATCTTCTATATGTTCTGTCTGTTGATGTGGATCCCCGTGCTGAGATCCGAGAGATTCAGCATGGTCTGGATTCAAACCCGCCATCATGCTATCTACACCAAAAACTCAAGGATTCCCACAGACGGCGCCAATTGTAAGGGCAAAGACTAGCTTCTATATTGGATTGAACCGCCAAGCCCTAAACAATGAATTTATAGAGAGCAGGATTTTAATCCTTGGATTTGGGTGATAAATAACATCCAGGTTTGGCTTGATCATAGAACCTATGCATATACTTGTCAATCATGGATGAAATATTACTTTGTATATTATTGCCGAGGACCAATGCTTGAATTTCCTTACAAATTCTCCCTCTTTCTCTCTCTCTTTTCCAATTTCTATCTCTCTCTCCCCCCAATCTACGTCTTCTTCCTTCACCTTTTATAGGCCTCTCTCCTTTTCCTTTTCTTCCACGTGTAATCCTAACCTTCTTCCCTTTTGGATACTTGTCCCATCATCCCTTTTTACTCAGGTCTCTGATGATGAAGATATGGTTCAAACACAACGTTCAGGTGTCACTTCTTCATTAATGCGGCCAGAGAAGCAGGTGTAGAGCTTTAAATGCGGTGGTAGCAGCTTTTTTCTGGATGTTCCCCTATCCCTCCCCTTTAATCTTTATCTTTATCTCTTTAGTTCCAGCACCACAGGCTTCTGTTAGAGGAGCTGTTGGACTGTTAAATCAATTACGTCATCCTCGGCAACACTTGCCGAGGACTATGTTGTCCTCGGACGTTGTATTCCTTGGTATTTTGATCATACACGACACCCCTTCTTATTACGTGTCTTTGTAGATTTGGACGGATTGCGTCCTCAGACCATTTCTAGATGTGAAGTCGGGCCTCTTTCATTGTGAGAGTTTGTGGGCCGGCCCATTGCGTATAATTCGGGCCCAATGGTACTACACTATCCATTTCTAAAAGAGTAGAATCTCTACCTTATATATATTTTTAAAAAAATGATGTAATAGCTATTCCTTAGTAGGTGTATTAATTTCAACAATTAATATATTTTTAAATAAACATACTTTCCATATGCAAATAAAATTATGAAAATTAAAAAAATAACTAATCTCTTTTTCAAATTTAAAAAATATTATTTTATAGGAAATATAATTATATGAGTTTTGTGTGTTAGCATTTAGAGGGCCACAGATTGAAGGATTTACCAAATATATGGGGGTTTTTCTAAAACTATCGGGTTGAAGTTAAACAGAGAGAGTGGCAAAGATACAAACTTGATGGCTATGGTGGCTAATAGTGACGGCAACAGACAATGGTGGCTATGTCATGGATGGGAAAGAGAGAAGAAAATTGGAGAGGGTGTTTGGGGTTTTCAATATTTTTCCAGAAGAGATTTGTTTTCATGTTTGACAGAAAACTTATAGGCTATAGTCAGGTTTGTCAAAGGTTTCCTGTAGTATTTACTATTTAGTTTAAAAAATTAAAATTTTTTATAAATTCAAATGATGATGTGGAAAATTATTAGAGTTTCAGAGGTTTCAGTTATATATATATATATATATATTTAGAGAGAGAGAGAGAGAGAGAGAGAGAGAGAGAACGGGTTGGGTTGTGTCGGGTAACGGTACCATATCCATCAAATTTGGGTACCTGAATTCTCAATGCCCAATACCCCGAATTTCCTTATCTAGCAAGTTGGGTAAAACCCATAACCATTGAGTTGGGTAGGGTTGGGTACTGATTGCTAGCAGATTTTGGCCATCTCTAAATACTAAGTTAACAATATTTTCACAATAATTTAATAGCAAAATCTTCTTTTTTTTTTTTCGAGAAAGTTTTAATCTATGACGTCTGTTCCTGATGATAGCTCTTTATCATCAGACCAAGACACTAATTAGTTTTTGATGTAGGCAGGGATTGAACCCTAGATGTCTTATAAAACCATTAGACTTTATCAATTGAGCTAATTGGAACCCACATAATAGAAAATTTTAGATAGCAAATTGTTACTCGTTTTAATCTTGACCTACTACTAATATCATTATTGTACTCACCAATAATAGCCTACTACATCAAATTTGTTATGAAATTTTTGTGGACATAACATATTAACGTTATTCTTTTTTTATTTTTTTGAGAATGATATTAACGTTATTCTTTAATGATAGATATGATTCACCATTATTAAATATTGCTCATTGGCATGATAGATTCACACACATATACACTCAGATTAAATTAGAGTAGAATTTCTATCTTGTATAAAAAAAAAAAAATCAACATCATTCGGCAAAATATCCTTAAAATTAAAAATCAACATCAAGCCAAACCAGCTTCACTACTCCACATGAAATCCATGGCTCAAAATTACCAAAAGACCTCTATTCAAGCATCCTGTAAAGTCCTCTAAGGGATTTGGGGATTTTAAACATCCTTTAAAGACCTCTATTCAGGCCAAGTGAGTAGAAATATTTAGGCAACCGGCACCTTCCTATGCAAAAAGTATTTGAGAGTTCAAGAAGGAAAAGACCGAAAAAGTTTGAATATATTGTAACTATCTAAAAAAAACCTTTCATTTTTATAAATGTATGTATTTCAATTCCCTTTAAGAGTAATTTTTTACCTTATTTTAAGGGACTCACATTAAGCTCTAAATAATTATTAGGAGAAATTTAAGGATGCAATAAAAAGAACTTAATACATAGAAAATAGTTTTCTCCAAAAAAAAAAAAAGTAAAAAGAGGAGATAAATGTGATACATGCATGGCAAATTAGTACCTACCACCTATAGATGCAATGAATCCAAATGCTCACAAATTGTGACATTTTACATGGCATTAAAGTCCGCATGGATATTTAAGCAAATTAAGAACAAAAATTTATTTTGCTTATGCAAGCATTAAAACCTCCACACATGTCTATTTCCGGTTAGATTTGGGGACGGTAATGGGAGGATATGGATTTGAAATACATGCGTATGCAAGGTGGGTCGGGTCAGAATACATGCCTACTGTCAAAAACACGTGCATCTTGTTTCTTCATTAGACAAGGGCAATACTCAAAGATTCAAAAAAAAAAAAAAAAACTTTATTTCCCAAAATAATTTTCAACTATTGCTATTTTATTAAGTGTTTTTTTTAAGTATTATTCAATAAAGAGATGAGTTCAAGTTATACGTGGTGTAACTCTATAAAAGTTACACATTTTTAAAACGTAGATTTCTAAGAGTTCTAATAGCTAGAAAATCACTATAATCAATATTATCTTTACAATTAATTTCTTTCCATCTTAACTAATCTAATTAATTTGAGAGAATATTATATTATTATTTTTTTAACTTTCTTTCTCTCTCTTAATCAATTAATCCCTAACCTTGCACAAGAGTATATTCTCAACGGTCTTGGGCATGGAGGTAGTTGTGCTGGACTTTCAATTGTTAAAGAAGCAGGTGTCAACTTTTATAGTGACTTTAATTCATTGGTTTGACTAAAACTCTTGAAAGTAACAATGTGAAGTAGTTAAAAATTTGAACTGTGATGTACTGCTTTGTCAGAGCATGCTCTCTAAGCTTGTAAGAGAAACCAAGCCATTGCTACCAAAATTAATCTTGCTTGTAACATTTGAATTTTCTGTGGGAGCTAAATAATAAGAAAATTTTCCACCGATAGACTTGTTTAGTTGAGAGACTAGAGAAAGAGGGCCACCTCCTAGGCCAATTATGCCTGATCCTACCTCACCAAATGTACCATCATTATTGTGCCCACCCCCAAATACAATCTTTGGTATTGTGCCTTGATGGCTAGTAGTTGAGCCAATGGTTAAGATGTCAACACCAAGATCACCATTAGTGAATGATAGGTCTCCATATAAATAACCGTACTGGCAGGTGTTTTTATCAGTGCCACGAGAGGCAGTGTCTAATCACTAATGCCTTGCAAGGACTTGAATTGCAGGGCACGTTACCATATGTTGAAGCTTGCAGAGAATCAAAGAGTGAAAGGTTTTGCTTATAATATTTTTCACATGGCTCACATTGTGTCCATGTTAGATCTCTGCCTGTATCTGCAATGAAAGTTGCTTTTGTCAATGGAAGTAAAAGTACTTTTGCAAGTCTTTTGATACCCACGACAAAGTCTAGAAATGTGGAGATAGAGAACAACTAAAAGATATGTGTTATTCAACAAAGTCCGGCGGCCATTTTGGTTGCTGCTGACGACCTGGCCATGGAGGTGGAAGGGCCGTGGAGGAGATAGAGAGAGAAACGTGCAAAGAGAGAGA
Organism: Castanopsis chinensis; assembly: GCA_032878915.1. Classification (NCBI taxonomy): domain Eukaryota; kingdom Viridiplantae; phylum Streptophyta; class Magnoliopsida; order Fagales; family Fagaceae; genus Castanopsis; species Castanopsis chinensis. The sequence goes on from JAVQMG010000114.1 coordinate 8,103,770, forward strand.
GAGAGAGAGAGAGAGGCCTATAGATTTTTTTGGGTTAAAATGTATCAAATAAGGGATAATAAATGAGATAATTAGAATATTAGCATTAATGAGAGTCTTTTTTTGACCAATGGATCTACTTAAATCCAAATGTTTAAAAAATATGTAACTCTTTAGATTTTTTTTTTTTTTTTGAGAAACACACATACATATATAGGGGAAGGGGGATGAGATAAGGGATAACTCTTTAGAATTACACCAAGTGTAACTATTTGGTGGACCGTAAGATGCACTGTAATATAATAATTATTCCTATGATTTAGCTATTTAATAGTTTAGTTATGTTTTTATCACAAGGAATGACTATTCCTTGTGATAGCTATTCTTTAAAATGAGGAATAATTATCTATTTCTAAAAGAGTAGAATCTCTACCTTGTATAAAACAAAAACAAAAACAGATGTAATAGCTATTCCTTAGTAGGTGTATTAGTTTTTACAATTAATATATTTCTAAACAAACATACTTTCCATATGCAAATACAATTATGACAATTAAAAAATAATAACTAATCTCTTTTTCAAATTTAAAAAATATTATTTTATAGGAAATATAATTATATGAGTAAGATATTTCCTTAAATATATCTAAAGTTTGATTTAGAATACTTTCATTCCATTGTCTTTAGAATTCTATTATTATGTTGTCACCAAACATATGAATAGTAATAAGCATTACATTACAACATTTTGTATTTCTTGTAATATTGATTCTTAGATCTCTTGTATTTGCAATGAAAGTTGCTTTTTCCAATGAAAGTAAAGTACTTTTGGGAGTCTTTCAATACCTACTACAAAGTCTAGAAATGTGGAGATAGAGAACAACTAAAAGCAATAATTGTGTTATTCAAAAAAGTCCGGTGGCTGTGGCTTTTTATTTATTTTTGGTTGCTATCGATGACCTGGCCATGGAGGTGGAAAGGCTGTGGAGGAGATAGAGAGAGAAATATGCAGAGAGAGAGAGAGAGAGAGAGAGTTAGGTGTATAGATTTTTTTGGGTTTAGAAATAAGTATGGAATGTATCAAATAAGGGATAATAAATGAGATCAATTAGAATATTAGTATTAATGTGAGTCTTTTTTTGACCGTTGGATCTACTTAAATCCAAAGGTTTAAAAAAGATGTAACTCTTTAGAGTTACACTAGGTATAACTTGAACTCATCTCATAATAATAATAATTACTATCAATAATGTAAAGTTCATATTTTGAAATATTTTAAAACAAGACAATTGAAGCTATGCATGAATGAAGACTCAAGAAATCAGGAAAAGATAAGTGCAGAAAAAGACTCATTTATCTCAACCAATCGAGATGCACATCTCGACCGATCGAGATTCGTGCAGATCTATTTTCACTTTCTTTCTTAGTTATTGGATCTAGGGATTTGATGGAACTTAAGGATATTTAAATAAAAACCCTAGAGCATGTTTTGACACAATTCAAGAGGGTAGTGTTCTATACACAAATCTAAAGATTTTCCAAACCCTTTTAGAGCTACAGCTAGAGATCTTGTGCAAACAATAGATCCAATTATAGAGTAAAATTGTTGCATCAAATCAACCACAGTTGATGGTCTAAATCTTTGAGTGGATATCTCAATGTCATAAAATAGAGATTTTTCTGCAATAGTTTTACAGTAGAAGAGTCCATGAATTCGGAGCTGCGAGTGGTCACGTGAGTCAGTGTTACATGAGGTAGAAATAGATTTAGGGTTAAGTCTATTGTACAAACTTCAATTTTATTTGTGAAATGTTATCTTGAGAATTGTTTAGGTTAAATCATTCTCAGATTTTTTTACTTTGAAACCATAGTTTCAAAAGTTTTCCTAGGTCATCATTCTTGGTGCTCATGTGATTTGTGAATGTGTAATGTTTGTTTTAATCAGATCTATTGCATAATTAATCACATTAATTAAATGGCTAGAGATTTGATAAAACCTAACTCAATTGGGATTTAAAACCCTAACAAATAACATTGGAGAGTAAAAGAACATCCCAAAAAAAAAACCAAACTATTTATTTTCTCATAAAAATTCATCTTTTCATAAAAATTCATCTTTTTTTAAAAAAAAAAAAATTTACACGAGCATGTGCCTTCTCTACCGTTCACTACTGCTGTATCATCTATTGTCCTCTTAGGGCACGTTTGGTACACTGTAATGATTATTACATGGGAATAGGAATAAGTATTACAAGGAATACATTAAGTTGGAATGTAATAAGTATTACTATTCATTAGTTTGGTGACCATTTAGAAATAGAATCCTGAATATGCATCCACAATTTAATAGAGTATAAAAAGAAGGTGTAATTAAATCATTTTTAAGTCCAATTTCCTAAAATACACTAATTTTTTAGTATTCAAAATAGAGCTAATAATTAACAATAAGGAAAATTTATTTTCTTTCCTTTTAAAGATATGACAACTAATGACTTTTTAGGAATTTTTTTTAAAAAGTTATTACATCAAGTGAAGGAATAGATATTCAGTACTTTTGATAAGGAATAGTTATTCCTTATTTTGAAGAATAGCTATTCATAAGGAATAACTATTCATTGTAATAAAAACATAACCAAACAACCAAATAGTTATGCAATAGGAATATCTATTACATTACAGTATCTATTACAGTCTACCAAACGTGCCCTTAGTATAATATTACGAAGCCCAACAAAATAGATATTTGCAATACTTGTACTCCAATTTATATTTTTCTCAATTTAATTTTCGAACTAAAATTGTAAAATATTATGTTGGAGGTAATAAACATAGAAAATAAATATACATAACACGAAGAATACTCCGCATACAAATCATTATTTTAAAAAAATCAATGACATGGTAAAAATAAATAAATATATCATATAGCAAATTCCTCAGACCATCATAATGATTGATTATACCCGACTACTCAAACGTTAATAAATTTTTTTTTTAGAAGAAATGGGCTGAACTTGATTTAACGAAAATTAGGCAATATTGGCCAAGAATACATCATGAAGTTGTGGAGGAACATCCCCCATTAATACTGAATAGCCACTAACATGTCTCACAAGCATTATTAGATTAAATAATACTGAATTCATCATACGCGCTTTCTGCCTACAATTAGGCTCAAGGCAAAACCAAAAATCGATCAAAATAGGTTCAACATTACAAAACATTACAAACGAATCAAATAAATTCCTCAATAGAAATTAAGAGCGAGCTTGTAGTCGACGATGTCCATCTATCTCGCCAAGCTCTCTGTCAACAACAAACACCTTTAAATACATACCTCAACAAAAATTATTCTCTCCATATAAATTAGATATAATGTACCTTTAAATATTAAAATTTAGGGGATTTCAAAGGTTTCTAATTTTGATTTTTTTCGTGAAATTGATAGGTTTGTTAAATTATAATGAATCTTTGAAGTACGAAGGTGGGAGACGTGATATGCTTGATAAAAAGAGACAGACCTAGCCTTGGGCTGGGGGGCCATGCCCCCCCACCCCCCAAATTTTGAAAAAAAAAAATTCTTAGTATTTGTGTACACAAAGAAAATTTTCAATTTGCCCCAAAATATGCAATCTTGGCCCCCTCCCTCCAAAAAAAAAAATTATAAATTGGCCCATGAAATCCAAAAGTATATGTTCTATTCTATCCCTTTTGCCCAGTTACCTGAAGAATAATTACAATAACCCCTAGATAATAACAAAAATAAATAAATCACAATTTTGGTCCAAAGAAACCCAATTGTCCAAAAAATAATATGAATTTACCTACAGACAAAGAAATTCAATTGCCCCAAAAATAACATGAATTACCTATAGACAAACTAATATTAACAACAAAAGTAGAGCACAAATTTGGCATTGTCAAATGTATGATTTTTAGTTCACATGGTGTGAACTGTGAAGTGCTTAATGTTATTTTTTTTAAAGTTACTTTTTAAAAAGTTTTTAGTTGTGTTTGCTGTAAAGAAATGAGAGAAACTTGTCAATCTTATGTCAAAATATTATTTAAATGGTTAGGTAGATGTGGGATAAATTCCTTATAATTAATTATTGTTGCCTTTTTTATAAGATCATGGAAGAATAATGTTCATTTTGATTTTTTTTTTATTAAGAAAAATTCAAAATAATTTAGAAGCTCATATTGAAAATGCAGTATTGTCAACATCTAGTTTGATGTCCCAATTTCTAAAATCTATCAAATAAATTTTTGAAAAATCATCATATATAAAATTGGTAATAGTTCATTATAGAATAATCTAGAATTACCACAAATATATTATGATGTTAATTAACACAATGCAATTGAACAAGCTTATGTTAAGTTTGGTCTATACCGATTTTTTTTTTTTTTTTTTTACTTTGGCCCCTCTCATTTCCAAATCCTGTCCCTGGGCATAACCTAGCTAACCCCTATATTTTCAACACCTTAATGAATTCTTTAGATGGGGGTCAATGTTAGCATTTGGAATAATGAAAACAGTATAAAAATACTGTCAGTAAATTCTGTCTAAAATTGTATCCATATGATTGCTGAAAAGAAAAGGAAAAGAAACAAAAACGAAATGTTTAATGAATGGGAATTGGTATAACTTTTTTGAGATTTCAAGGTCCCTCCCTTGCCCAATTTGTACAGCTCTTAAATTAAATGAAGTGTGTGTGTGTGTGTAAAGGTAAATGAAGTTTTAAAATCTTACCGCTATTCCTTACTGAATTTTCTGTGAACTGACAAACATATTATACTTACAAGGCAACAATAGGTGGCCGTGGCCGTGGCATGCGTCTATCTAAAGAACCTGATGAGTTTGGGAAGTTGCTACAGGTATTGCCCCAAATGCATGTTTTTCCTGTTATGTTACTTGGGCGGATGCCTATTATATTATAAGGTGATGTTCTTTTTCTTCTTCTTCTTCTTCTTCCATAAAACCTAACTTTTAGAACTCTTTTCTCTTGATTTTTTTAGTTTTTTATGTTTTGGGAGGAGAACGATATAAAAGAGCAGCAAAACTAGAAATTTATCCCTATTTTTAACAGAAGTGGGTAACGAGAGACAAATGGAGCTTACCTCAGATGGGTAAAATGTCAATTTTAAATTACAGGTAAGCAACGTGTTTTTCAACCAAACCACAAGTGAACAACCTGTAATTTGTTCTTGAATTTTTTTTCTTTTGTACGTGAGATAATATTACTTTTTTAACCTTTTTTTCTTTTTTGTAAAAGATAAAATTAAACTAAAGAGTATATTATTCTAGAATTTGTATGAAGATATTTTGGTAAGCCAAAAGTTAGAGGCAAAACAAGAGAATTCGCTTATTAATAGTATAAAAGAAGATACATAGTGCAATAGCTCATATTTTAAACCATACTTGTAATAAAAGACAACTATTCTTTCTCACGGTACCCCCTTTTCCCATTCATCCTTTAGGTTTGCCATACAAAGCAAACACGCCATCAATATCATCTTGGCTCAATTTTCTTCTTGTCGCTCCAGCATTGAAAAAAGGGTACATAACAGCATCTGGATGTGTACTATGTTGAAGTCCAATAATGTGTCCAATTTCATGTGTGGCCACCGATATCATGTCAGTTTGATCAGCATTTGGTTTATCATTAATGCTCCAGTTCTCATCAGCATCAAAGTGCAATATTCCCAAAGTTGGTGGACAAGAATTCGCTAAAACGTTTCCAGGTCCATCTAAGTGCTTTATTCCTATCACAATGTCAGATGTGGAACTTGGTCATCCCCTTGCAATTGTAAATTGTGTATGTTTGAGCCATTCTTCAAAACCCGTTTGCACTACAAAACTTAACTTATCCAGTACCTCAGGCGTGACACTTGAATCCAAGGTATAGGTGAGAAATTTCTTATCCCATTTTGGCTTTCCAGGGAAAAATGCATAATTCGAACTCCTGTTATCATCAATATCAGGTACTCCGCACCGTGGAGTCATCATTACATCAAGGGTGCTAGAGTCAAGCCTCCCCGTAACATTGAGATGAAAATTCTTCTGGAAAGATTTTATTGCACGTTCCAAATGTTCATCGAACTCATCCTTCTCTTTCACACTAGAATGATCACTCCTTAAACCAATGCTGTGGTTTAACTTTAAGTAGCCGAATGCACTGAGATAGAGTTTGATTTCATGCAGCCTTTTCACTGCTTGGCCCTTGTGAGATCCCTCAAGATGTTAGAGGGACTTGAAAGAGTGTCCTCTAATAGGCTGTATTAGGTGAAGGAGAAGTATAATTGATCAAAGAAGAGAGAGATTTGTAGCCATGGCTATAGTTGTGTCCAAGAAAAACACAAACTTTTTTCCTCTACCTGAATAAAGTGAAACAAAATGACTGCTATATATATATATATATATATATGCTTGTGATCTTAGTTCCATATGATATCTTGGGTATGTTTGGTAGACTGTAATAGCCATTATGATGTAATAATTATTCCTATGGTTTAGCTATTCAGCAATTTAGTTATGTTTTTATTACATGGAATAGTCATTCCTTATAATAGTTATTCTTTAAAATAAGGAATAACTATCTATCTTTAAAAGACTAGAATCTCTACCTTGTATAAAACAAAAACAAAAAAAGATATAATAGCTATTCCTTAGTAGGTATATTAATTTCAACAATTAATATATTTCTAAATAAACATACTTTCCAAATGCACATACAATTATGAAAATTAAAAAAATAATAACTAATCTCTTTTTCAAATTTAAAAAATATTATTTATTTAGGAAATATACTTATATGAGTAAGATATTACAGTAAATGTATCTAAAGTTTGATTTAAAATGCTTTCATTCCATTGTCTTTAGAATTCTATTATTGTGTTGTCACTAAACAAATGAATAGTCATAAGCATTACATTACAACATTTTGTACTACTTGTAATATTTATTCCTATTTCTATGTAATTACTGTTACATTTTACCAAATGTGCCCTTAATGTTGAAGATTTTCATAGGAAATTCTAAAATAATTCAATAAGGACGTATCTTCATGGGACATTCCAAAAAAAATGCAAACACGTACATATCATATGTGCATGTTTATTCACATCATGCTCCAAATCAATCAATATATATTTATATATAAAAGCATAGAACTCATGTGAGAGAGCATTTTCACATCAACAGATAAGAACTTAAGATACCTCAGAAGCTATGAGACCTACGCGCTAGCCAACTACGCCACCACCCCGAAGTTACTGCGCCACCACCCCGAAGTTGCGCCATACGTTTGATATACTGAATGTAGATCATATTCTATTTAACTTTTTAAAATAATTTAAATTTTATCTCGGTTTCTCTGGCTGCTAGGGTTTCCTGCGCCGCCTGTAGAATAGCGTCCCTTACAGTGTTTAGGGTTCCGTACCCTCTAGCCGCCACAGCGTCTAGTAGGACGAAGTGTTTCTTCTTTGTCTGTTAACGTGAGTTGATTTCCACGCACCCATCAGAGAACAAGAAGAGTGTGTGGTTTCATTTGTTGTCTGTCATCACACCTATCTATGGCTGGTCTGGATAACCTGTGGTCGCGCTTCACTTTGGATGAAGATGAGGAGCATGGGGTGGAAGCCCTACAACCAGGGCGTTTTTTCACAAAAAGAACGCTGAATGTGGATTCGGTTGCTCGCACATTCAAGCCGTTAAGGAAACCTGTGGGAGAGCTCAAAATATGGGATATCGGGGATAACATTCTCTTGTTCGAATTCGAGGATATTCTTGATTTGGAACGAGTCTTGGAGTATGAACCGTGGACATTTGACAAGCACATTGTGATTTTCGAGAGGGTGACTGAAGTAGAAGAAATCTCATCCTTGGAGTTTATGAGGGCAACCTTCTGGGTGCAGTTTCACAACGTTCCTGAGAAGTCTTTGAATCAAGCCACAGGGGAAGCCATCGGTAACACTATTGGTAAGGTCATCGAGGTGGCTGATCCTGAAGATGATGGCAATGGCGGTGAGTTTTTGAGAGTGCGTATTTCCATTGATATCTCCAAACCACTGCCGAGATGTAGAAAGTTATGTTTCGAGGGCAAACAGCTAGGTTGGGTAGGTCTGAAATACGAACGTCTTCCTAACTTCTGTTACTGTTGTGGGCGACTTTGTCATGTTGAAAGAGATTGTGAATAGTGGCTTAGAGGGAAGGAAAATCTAAAAAAAGACAATCAAAAATTTGGGGAATAGATACGGGCTGAAATCTTGAGACCTACTAGAAAGACCATTACTGTCATTCGGGGCTCCTCTCGTTCTCAGGCCCCTTGGTAGAGGAAATCTGGTAGAAAAGGAGATCATGTCTCGGCCCAAGCTTCTGGTACGAAGTCCACACCGGCACAACACAATCCTGTTCCTATGAGTGAGTGCGGGTTCATGAGAGAGGTGGTGATGGAGGAAACTCAAGCAACAATCCTTCCACATGTGGAATCTGGTGGGGTCAATGATCCACCGAACACTCATGTAGTATGTGAAATGGAAGGGACAGATAGTTTGACTATGAGCATTCAGGGACTATGTGTGGACAAAGGTATGGGAGTTAGTGCTGAATTGAATAATGTTATTGCTCCAAAAGCCAAAGAGGGGGTGGACTCCACAAACATTCATGCACCATCCATGCATGAACGTCCCCCACTACGTGAGTGCACCAATATGGTTGTCTCTTCACCCACGCCAATCTCACTTAAGACTTTTAAGAGGCCTGCCCGTGAGGTTACTATAAATCAACAAGTATTGCCACCTTTGTGCAGTACAGATAGAAGACCGAGGATGGAACCAGAAGATTGGCAAGGAGCAAAGAAGACACAGAGGTCGGGGAGTGAGAGGTTTGAACAGGAAAATTTTCAGGTGAAGACTGGTTTCCAGTCCCACCCATCCCAATGAGTTGCCTTAGTTGGAACTGTCGTGGGTTTGGGAACCCACAGATAGAAGATGAGCTTGCCACTTTGGTGAAAAAAAAAGATCCCAAGATGGTTTTCTTAATGGAAACCAAAGCTGATAAAAATACTATGGAAAGAATTAGTAGAAAAATGCAGTTTGCTAATCTTTTTGTTGTTCCTCGTGTCAACACAGGTGGTGGTTTGGCTTTACTTTGGAAAGCAGATGTGTCTGTGGATGTTCAGTCTTCTTCTGAGAATCATATTGATGTTATAGTGGATCATGGAGTTGATGATGCCTGGCGGCTTACGGGTTTCTATGGTGACCCCGACACCGCCAGCCGGGAAAACTCCTGGTCTTTGCTTCGTGATTTAAGCACGTGCTACTCTCTTCCTTGGCTTTGTATGGGTGACTTTAATGAAATTTTGATGGGTGAGGAGAAGCTTGGCTGGCTTGACCGACCTAAAAGACAGATGCAATTATTTAGAGATGCCTTGGATGATTGTAGGTTGAAGGATTTGGGTTTTAATGGTTATCCTTTTACTTGGTGCAACAGAAGACCTGGGGCTCACAATGTTTGGGCCTGTTTAGATAGAGGTGTTGCTACAGTTGAGTGGATGTTGAGATTTCCTACTTCCAGAATCCACCATTTGGATGCCTTTCATTCAGACCACAAGCTAATACTCCTATGTACTGCTTCAGAGCTGAAGCAGTTCTATAGGCGAGGCAGGCAGGCCTTTTAGATTTGAGGCTATGTGGACTAAAGAGGAGTCATGCGAAAAGGTAATCCAAGATTCTTGGGGTCCGGCAAGGCTTGCACCTACGGTTTGGGGGTTCAACAATAAACTTGGTATTGTTCAAGACAGTTTGCAAGAGTGGAACCGCAGAACTTTTGGGCATGTCCGTAACACTCTAGCCAAAAAGTTGAAAGAATTGAAGGAAGTGGAGGAATCAGGTGGGTATGTTACAAACCCTACCCGTGTGCAGAGGCTTCGGTCTGAAATTGAGAAGCTGGAAAAAAAAGAAGAATGTATGTGGAAGCAACGGTCCCGTACAACCTGGTTAAAGGAGGGTGATAGAAATTCCAAATATTTTCATTGTAGAGCCACTCAAAGAAACAAACGCATGATATTAGGCTTGGAAGATGAAGCTGGCCAATGGGTTGAAGAGGACAAAGACTTGGGCAGAGTGGTGAAGGATTATTTCCAAAACTTGTTCACTTCATCCAACCCGAGCCAATTTGAGGAAATCCTTGCGGGTTTACAGCCAGTGATCACAACTGAAATGTGTGACTCCTTAAGCCGTGACTACCAAGCTGATGAAGTGATCCTTGCCCTCAAACAAATGGCCCCTCTCACTGCACCAGGGCCTGATGGTATGTCCCCCAGGTTTTATAAAACTTATTGGCACATTGTTGGTATGGATGTTATCTCTATTGTACTAAATGCTTTAAATTCGGGTACGGTTCATGAGTCCCTTAACACTACCTTCATTGCTATGATTCCCAAGGTAAAAAACCCGAGAAAAGTAGCAGAATTTAGACCAATTAGTTTGTGTAACGTTGTTTACAAATTAATTGCTAAAGTGGTGGTCAACCGTCTGAAAAAAATCCTAACCCATGTGATTGATGACTCCTAAAGTGCTTTTCTTTCAGGTAGACTTATCATTGATAATGTCCTTGTGGCTTTTGAGACCTTGCATTACCTTAAAAGAAAAACCCAAGGTAAGTTGGGGTTTATGGCTTTAAAATTGGATATGAGCAAGGCTTATGACCGGGTAGAATGGGTTTTTTTGGTGAAGGTTATGGAACACTTAGGCTTCCCAAATAAATTGGTCTCCCTTATATCTTCCTACATTAGTTCTGTATCTTATTCTGTACTTCTCAACGGTCAACCTGTGGGTCACATTAAACCTACAAGGGGGCTTAGACAGGGTGACCCTCTTTCCCCCTATTTGTTTCTCCTTTGTGCCATGGGTTTGCAGGGTCTGATCAAAAAAGCTGAAGATAATGGACATATCAGAGGAGTCTCTATTTGCAGAAATGGTCCACGGGTTTTTCATTTGTTTTTTGCAGATGACAGTGTTCTGTTTTGTCGGGCTAAAGTGGAGGAATGTCAGAGGGTCCTTGATCTACTCTCAATCTATGAGAAAGGTTTTGGGCAGAAAATAAATAGGGAAAAAACAAATATTTTCTTCAGTGCCAACACCCACCCAGATGTGCAAAACCAGATTCAACATCTCCTAGGTGTGCCAACCGTACGCCAATATGAGAAATATTTGGGGTTGCCAGCTTTAGTGGGGCGTGCCAAATTTGCCGACATCAAAGAAAGGGTTTGGAGAAAATTACAAGGTTGGAAGGAGAAGATCTTATCGCAAGCTGGTAGAGAGGTACTCATTAAAGCCGTAATCCAGGCAATTCCCACCTACACTATGAGCTGTTTTAAGCTTCCCAAAGGCTTGATAAAGGAATTGGAATCCCTTATTCGAAAGTTTTGGTGGGGATACAGTGGAGATAGTAAGAAAATTCATTAGGTAAAGTGGGAGAAACTGTGTGAAGATAAGGAGAAGGGAGGGATGGGATTCAAAGATATTGAAAAATTTAATGAATCTTTGTTGGCAAAGCAGGTATGGCGTATGATTAACAACCTGGACTCTCTATGCCATAGAGTTTTTAAAGCTCGTTTTTTTCCGAATTGCTCAATCCTTGAAGCTAAGGATTCTACCTTGGGGTCCTACGCATGGAAGAGCATCATAGGTGCTAGAGACGTGATTCGGAAAGGGATGGTATGGAGGATTGGAGATGGGCAATCTGTTATAATTAAGGAGGACAAGTGGTTACCATTAAAGAATAATAGGGCGGTCATCTCACCACTTCCCACACTTGCACCAGAAACTAAAGTGAGCTCCTTAATTGAATCGGATCAAAAGAGGTGGAATTCCACCTTGGTGAATCAGATTTTTCTCCCTCATGAAGCATCTACCATTTGCGGATTGCCCCTCAGTACAAGACTCCCTCCCGATCGGATTATATGGAGTCTCACTCCCTCCAGTATGTTCACAACAAAGAATGCATATAAACTTCTTGTTCTTTGCAATTCTACTAACAATGCAGGTACCTCATCATCTGAGTCACATAGGCTGTTCTGGAGAAAATTGTGGCAACTTGGAGTACCGAATAAACTCAAACATTTTGCCTAGCGTGCATGTAATGAAGCTCTGCCAACACTAGCCAACCTGGTCCGAAGACACATCGCCACAAATGGAGAATGCAGTGCCTGTCAAGCTCAGCCCGAGGACACCGTCCATGCCCTTTGGTCTTGCTCGAAAGTTGAACCTGTCTGGAGCTCACTATCATGGTCACAACACTCAGCTAATGATCATCCGTCAAGCTTCCAGGAACTCCTTGACAGATTTCTGAAGATTAAAGAAGATTACAGGTCCGAGATTTTCATCACCATAGCTTGGATGTTATGGAATCGCCGCAACACCCTGAGACACAACCAACCAGTCCAGCCCATCAACAGAATTAGTTCACTGGCTGGTTGCTACCTCCAAGATTTCCTGGACACCATTGACCAACCTCTACCTGTCACGAAATCTCCCTCACCTCAGCACTGGCAACCACCAAGTGATAATAAGTTCAAAGCAAACTTTGATGCTGCGGTCTTCAAAACTTCCAACCAAGCAGCAATTGGCGTTGTCATTCGGGATTGGCGCGGATCTGTTGTTGGCGCTCTATCCATGTCAGTCCCTATGGCACAGTCAGTTGCGGAACTAGAAGCCTTGGCGTGTCGTAGAGCAGTCCAATTTGCAGTGGAGTTAGGATTACAAGATGTTGTTTTTGAAGGTGACTCGCTCCAAGTGATTCAAGCTATCTCACAAGGCTCTTCAGATTTCTTGCCTTTCGGTCATATTATTGAGGACATCAGATTACAAGCTGTTGCATTTTCTTCCTTTGAATTTTCATTTAATAATAGGCTCTGTAACACTGTAGCAGGTACTTTAGCCAAAAGAGCCAAGAATAGTAGGGAGCCCCAAGTTTGGTTTGATACCCTCCCGGAGGATATTGCCCCCCTTGTAGCTTTTGACATTCTTTGAGGTTGTTTTTTTTGCCATTGAATAAAGTCCCAGGCTACTCTCGGTCTGGCTTCTCAAAAAAAAAAAAAAAAAAAAAAGAATGTAGATCATATTAGGAATAGTAATATTTATTACTAGGAATAGAAGACATTGTAATCAAATAACTATTACTATTTATAAGTTTGGTTGTTACATATGGAAAGGTTGTAAAAGATTATGTATAAAAAAACTTTATATTTTTTAAAACATATTAATTTTAAAACCTATTATATACATTAAGGAAAAACTATTACATCTATTTTAAAAAGGAATAGTTATTCTTCAATTTAAAGAATAGTTATTCCAATGTAATAACTAAACCTTGTAATAAAGATGCAAACAAATGACCAAATTGCTATTACACATTAATAACTGTTCCATTACATGAACTAGTCATAGTATACCAAACACACTCTTATTAAAATTCACATCATAGATAAGGACTAATTAAAATTCAAAAGATAAGAACTCTTTATTTTCTTAGATTCATTTTATCAAGATATTTGTTAAGCACCATATTAAAATTTAAAGGATAAAGACCCTTTATTATCTTGGAATCATTGTTTCCAAACTTTTCTCCCTCCACAAAGCACAAATTTTTCATATTTCCACTTACCATTTACCTCCTGCATATCTATTACTTCATATATATACACCTACACATAGCCTTTTATTTTCATGCCATAGGTTAGGTGTTTTTTATTTTGTTTTAGCCCTAATAATTTATCGGTTTCTTTGTAATTTCTGACTACTATGTAGTGTGGTATTGGTATGAGCGTCAACCATATAAATAAAAAATGATGATTATTTTGGAGTTTTCTTTGTTGTGAATCAAGATTTTCTTGACTTCTGTTGCAACCTCAAGTTCAGTTGCAACTATTCAACAATAGTGTGCTAACGGTGTACATACTTAGTCATATTGTTAGTTCTATCCGTCAAATTAAGCTACAATTAAGTAGTTCTTCACATAATTTTTTATCTTCATTCTCATGTGTCTTTCCCATATTGTACTTATCCACTTGTATCATTTTTATTACTTAGTAGTTGTTAGCGCTATTAATTATAGCTGTTGCAATTTTTTAGGATTATTTTCAAATTATTTAATTTGTTGTTATGGTTTTGTTATTATGTTATTAGCCACGTTAGTTTCAAGTTTGCCAATTGTGTAATCCATTACTCATGTAAGCATTTTTCATTAATGAGTTAACGATAGGGACTAAATTATCTGCAAGTTAAAAATAATAAGGATCTAATTGACTACTACTAAAATATAGAGACCAAAATGATGTTTTTGCCTTCTAAAAAAAACATTGTTGGGTTTAATATAATTATTACTAAAAGTGGTCTTACCCATTGGAGCCAATTCTTTAGGACCACCAAATGATAGTCTTACAATATCAAAACCACCTTAATTTTAGAAGGCAAAGAGTTAACAAAATTAAAATATCCTTAACAAAATCCACTCAAATTCAAATATCCTTATCGTATCAAAACCATCTTAATTCAAGGAGACAAAAGAGTCAGCACAATTTAAATATCCTTCCCATATTAAAATGCACAATTCAATATATTTGAATTTGCTTATTCCCAATGCTTTTAATCTCAATTCAATTGGGTTTCAAACTTTTTATTACACTGCACAAACATTAAAAAAAAATTAAGAATTGTTTTTCAGTTTAAAAAGGTTTAGATGCAAAATTACTTTGTTAACTTACTTTTTTTTTTTTTTTAATTCGGGTTTGGTCTACATATCGACAGGTCTTAAATTCAGGTTGGATTTGGGTATACCGGACCCATATCCATCCTTAACTAGCATTACTCATCACTTTTTTTTTTTAATACATTATAGAAATTCTACTCTAATATAATTCAAGTACATATGTGTGTGAAATTTTTTTCTTAGAAACTTGAACCTCAGCTTTTGCCTCCCACATCTTATAGGCCATAAACGCTTATACTAGTGGAGTGATTATCGCTCTAAGAGTAGGCAGTGGTAACATTACTTATCACAAAAAGTAGATCAAGTGAAAGGAGCATGAATTATGGAGTGAAATAAGGGATGTGTGGCATAACAGCTTTTCTTGGCTTTGACTCGCATGTGGGACACATGTAGGCTCATGGAAGTACATGTTTTCTAAGTCCACATGATTCTCTCTTCTTCTTCTTCTTCTTCTTCTTCATATTTTTTTTTTTTTTTTGGGAGAAAGTACGTGATTATTTCTTGGGCCTTAAAACTGTGCAAATTCCCAAAAAATCCCTAGTGGGCTTGGGCCACATGGGATGAGATAAAGTAGAAAGAACAATGGTCAGGCCTTGCATGTTTTAGGCTGTATTGTTGGCTGGCTTTCAAATGGACCCTTGTAATTGGTCCTCAACATAATCAAACCGCCTTTCATTGCCCATTACTTAAAACACAAAGACAAAACCAATGGCTCTATCAGTTCGTTGTCTAATACTTTATACCTTTTGGTGCGTTTGGTTTGCCGTAATGTTAAATTAAGTCATAATACTACATTATTGTAATTATTAATACATATTTTAATATAAGAATATAACATTATATTACTTAGAAAGGTGATAAGATTAGGATGATATGATATATTTTGTATTTAAAATTATGGTTATGCTAGAAAAAATAAAATAAAATAAACCAAAAACCTTAATATCACATTATCTTAATGTGCATCACATCAAGGGCACATAACAACAAATCAAAGAAAAATTATTAGATACTCCCAGAGTATCATAAATGTGTACTCCCTCCTCTCACGTGAATAGTAGGTTCCACCATGAATTTAATTAGTGGGACCTACCATTCATGTGAGAAGAGGGAGTATACATTTATGGTATTCTGATAATACACAATAATTTCTCCAAACCAAACACCCCCTTAAAGAAAAATATATATAAAAAAAAAAAAAAAACTAACCAATAACTCACGCAAAGCACGATATAATGTTAACAAAATATTTGTTTAATTATTTTAATATTGTAGAAATATCTTTGTAAATCCTTTATTTATTACAACCAAAAAAAAAAAAATGTATAAACATTTAATTTTTGAATTAAAAAAAAAACATATATGTTAACTTAAAAAAAAAAAAAAAAAAAAACACCATCCACACAAAGGGCATTTTGTTTTTCTTTTTATAAGTCACAGAGGGACATCAATTTAATCACAAACTTTTAAGAGTGTATATTTTATAATTGGGTTGGGTTCAAGTTACACCTGTTGTAACTCTAAACAATATTACACCAATATATATTTTTTAATTGATTGTGAATTTTGACAAATCGACTATTGGATTATATTATCTTTTTATATTTTTCATGTTTGCAAAATTTCAAGGTGATCAACGATCAATAGTAATGTCATCTCTCAATTGTATATATTCAAGTTTTTGTAGTTTAAAATAATGCATAAAAGATGAGTTTATGGATTGAATGGTAAATATCATCCATATAGTATGAAAATTGGCATGCATGTTTAGAACATATAGAACATGTAATCCAATGGTGGAATTTTCAAAATATAAATGCATTAACAAGTTATTGGGTGGTGTTCTATTACTTAGAGTTACACCAGATGTAACTTGAATTCAACTCTTTATAATTATATCATCTCAAATATTTTAAAGTTAAATCATCAAAATGTGTATTTTAGAATAATCATTTCATCGTTTCCTTATTTATAACCAACAATATTGATAAAAAAAATACTTAATTAGTAATTGCCCAAAAGAGATATAGTTTAAAATAATAATAATAATAATAATAATAATAATAATAATAATAATAATAATAATAATAACAAAATTGGAGAGTAAAAGAACATCCAAAAACAAAACAAAACAAAAAACCAAACTATTTATTTTCCCATAAAAATTAGTCCTATATATATATATACACACACACATGAGCGTGTGTCTTCTCTACCATTCACTTAGTGGCGAAGCCACTTAATGACCAAGGCCCCCCAAAATTTTTGAAAAAAATAATTTTTTTTTTTAAAACATCCTAAATAATTTGAAAATTTTTAAATAACCTTATCATTTTGGCCCCCATAACTGATAATATACATATATATATATATATATATATATATATTTAAGAAAGTCTAAAAATAAACATAATTTTCATTTAAATAAAATACAATCCATAAATACGTGTTAACAAATTATAATAATTAAACATTCATCATCTTTAAAATGAACACATAGGTATTTTAATAATTATATCAACAAATAAATGGGAAAATTTTAAAGTATTGTATATTACTATTTTACATTGCATACACAAAAAAAAAAAAAAAAAATTATATATAGCCCCGCAAAAATAAATTCTTGGTTCTACCACTACATTCACTACTCTTGTATCATCTATTGTCCTCTTAGTCTAATATTATGAAGCCCACAAAAATAGACCTTTGCAATACTTGTACTCTAATTTTTATTTTTCCTCAATTTAATTTTCAAACTACAAGTGCAAAATAAGTGAAAACTATTATGTTGTAGGTAATAAACGTAGAAAATAAATATAAACAACACATGTACAAAATAAGGAGAATACTCCGCATGCAAATCATTATTAAAAAAAACTAAATGACATGATAAAAATAAATAAATAAATTATATAGAAAATTCCTCATACCGTCATAATGAAATGATTATACTCGACTAAATGCAAACATTAATGAATTATTATTTTTTATAGAAGAGAAATGCTTTATTTTATAAAATTAGGCAATATCGGTTGTAGTGCCAATGGGCCCAAGATACGTGTTGGGCCGGCCCAAAGGCTCTCACGAGAGGGAAAGCCTAACCTAATATCATGAGTGGGCCGATGACGTGATAAGTCCTGCCTACTAAGTCATGTGACGAAGAGAAGTGTCATGCATGAACAGAGCTCCACAAAACACAACGTCCGAGGACAACCAAGTCCTCAGCAGCTTACTGCCGAGGACAAGACGAGTGATCTGGCGGTTGTAGGGCATCCATACTGGAAACCTTGGATACGGAAACTGAGAATGCGAGAATAAGGGATAAAGGGAAGTGACAGACAAATATCAAGGATAAAGACGAGGACAACCAAGTCCTCGGCAGCTTACTGCCGAGGACAAGACGAGTGATCTGGCGACTGTAGGGCATCCATACTGGAAACCTTGGATACGGAAACTGAGAATACGAGAATAAGGGATAAAGGGAAGTGACAGACAAATATCAAGGATAAAGCTGCTACCACCACATTGAAAGCTCTATACCTACCTCCCTGGCCGCATTAATGAGGAAGTGACGCATGAGTATTGAAATTCAACCTTACACTCACTGCCAGAGACTTTAGTAAGAAGGAATGATGGGACAAGTATCCAGAAAAGAACACCTAGACTACACGTGGAAGAGAGGAGAAAGGGAGGCAGGCCTATAAAAGGTGGAGAAAAAGCACAGGAAAGGGGGGGGAGAGAAAAGGACGAAGAAGATTGTCCTCGGCATTGATATATAAAACTAGATTCCATCCATGTATGTAAGGGAGGCATGTGTTCTGTAATTTAAACCAATCCTTGTGTTATCTACCGCTCAGAACCCTAGATTAGAAGCCTACTCTCTATAAATTCATTGTTTAGGACTCATTGGGTTGGCCTGAAAGTGCAAATTGGATCCAGCGTGATTTTGTGCCTCTACATCGGCCAAACGTATATCATGAAGTTGTGGAGGAACATCCTCCATCCACACTGAATAACCACTAACATGTCTCACAAGCATTATATATTAGATTATGTAATCTATATATATAATAATAGGTGAAACTGAGAGAAAGTCAAATTAGAATTCCAAATTAGAGTTCTAATATTGTGCTATGTGTCCTAAATTATTTATTTTTAAAGAGTTTTATTTCTCAATTCTAGAATTAAATTTGAGACCACATCATAAATATTCATCCAAATGAGCTATTAAGTACAAAAACCAAAGAATTTAGAATAAATGAATCATAAAAAAAGAGTGTTTCATAATAATAAATAAACATGGACAATTTACATTTTATACCTAATAATATCCTTACAAATTTTTTTAAAGAGTTAACAAAATATAAAAATGACTATTAATAGTATTTAAATTATATATATATAAATTAAATTATGCATCTTATTGTATATTTTTAAGTATATCTATGCATATGCATAGAGTTACAAGCTAGTATATACATAATAATGCAATAGCTCTTATTTTAAACCATACTTGTAATAAAAGGCAAATATTATTCTTTCTCGTGGTACCCCTTTTCCCGTTCAAGCTTTTAAGGTGTGCCATAAAAAGCAAGCACGCCATCAATATCATAATGGCTCAATTCTCTTTTTGTCATTCCAAAATTCAGAAAAGGGTACATAATAGTATTTACATCTGTACTATGTTGAAGTCCAAGAATGTGTCCAATTTCGTGTGTGGCCACTGATGCCATGTCAATTTGATCACCATTTGGTTTATCAATGCTCCAGTTCTTATCGGCATCAAAGTTCATTTTTCCCATAGTCGGTGGAAAAGAGTGAGCTAAAACCTTACTAGGTCCATCAAATGCTTGGTCATATCCATGCCAACCCCTATAATATCCTATCACAATGTCAGATGTGGAACTTGGTCGTCCTTCTGCAAATGTAAATTGTGTATGTTTGAGCCATTCTTCGAAACCTTGTTGCACTGCAAGTCCTAACTTTTCTAGTACCTTGGGCTTGACACTTGAATCAAAGGTATAGGTGAGATAGTTCTTATCCCATTTTGGGTTTCCATTGTACAATGCATAATTCGGACTCATGTTGTGATCATCAGTTACGCCACACCGTGGAGTCATCATTTTATCGAGGGTGCTAAAGTCAAGTCTCCCCGTAACATTGAGATGAAAATTATTCTAGAAAGATTTTATTGCGCGTTCCAAATGTTCGTCGAACTCATGCTTGTCTTTTACACTAGCATGATCATATTTGCTCAAACCAATGCTGTGGTTTAACTTTAAGTAGCCGAATGTACTGAGATAGTGTTTGATCTCATGCAGCCCTTTCACCGTTTGGCCCTTGTGAGATCCCTCGAGATGTTGGAGGGACTTGAAAGAGTGGCCTCTCATAGGCTGTGTTACAAGAGGGAGAAATACAACTGATAAAGAAGAGAAAGATTGGTAGCCATGGTTATAGTTATGTCAAAGAAACACATAATAAACTTTTTTCCTCAACATGAATAAAGGGAAACAAAATGACTGATTGTTTAATAAGAGATCTGGAGTTCAATTTTCGTCTACACCAAAATAACTGATTGGTGTTTTGGTCTGATGACAAAGAGTTATCATCAGGAGAGAATACTATAAGTTAAAACTCTCTAAAAAAAATTATTGTTATTGGGAAAAAAAGAGCAATTAATATTTTGACAGCTTTTTCTATTTCTTATAAAAATTGTGTCAAAACTTTCTTAAAATGGATTGTTAACCATTACCCTAAGAGCACCATATATATATATATATATATATATATGAGTTAGGTTCAAATTACACCTAGTGTAACTCTAAGTAATGTTACATTACCCAATAACTTGTTAAAGAGTTCATATTTTGAAATCCTACCATTGAATTACATATTCTATATGTTCCTAACAATCATGTCAATTGGATGTTATTTTAAACTACAAAAACTTAAATTTAAAAAATTGATTGATGACATGGCTATTAATACACTCCTAACGTTATAGGTTACTTGGATTTTACACCCCGAAGTTTGAAAAACTGAATTTTACACCCTGAAGTTTATTTTTGTTAGCAAAATTAGACCCTCCGTTAGTGGTTTACTGATGTGTCTATTAAGTGCCACATCATATTGTGACATTTGCTAGTTGGACCAATTAAATAATGACATGTGTTACTAATATTTAATGTCTTTAACTAAAATTAAAATAAATTTACATTTTTTTTTATAGCATCTCTGACTTTCAGGTTTTTTGAAATTTCCCCAAGAAAATCAAGAATCCCTTTCCAAAGAAACACTGAAAAATGACAACACGATGCAAAAATCCAAATGAATCCAGCCATAAACAAACAGGAAAAAAAAATTCCCAGCATTTTCTGGGTAACCAAACAAATTTTTTTTCCAAGAAACCCAACACAATAATTAATGAGCAAAACCAACAACCAAAATACTTAAAATACAATATTTTGGGCATTCAAAATTTTCTCAAGAAATCAAGATTTTCTATCCAAACAAACACTAAAAAAATTACAACTCAAATTAAAAACTCATTCTAAAACACACAAACAATTTCAACAGGGCACATATCAAAACCCACGGATATACAAGCCCTCATTTCCCAAACCCAAATGAAATTCTCAAGCTTTCATAACCTAATCACCAAATCAACTAAAAGATAAAACAAAAAGAGAGAGAGAGATCGGCAGCCATCAGTGGTGGAGACCCCGTTGACTTGTGCTGCCGTATATGGTGGCCGTACTTGTGAGGTTCCAGCATGGCTAAGCTTGAGAGAGAATCGGGCTTAGGAGAGAAAAACCTGCGAGAATAGAAAGAGAAAGAGAGAGAGAGAGAGAGAGAGAGAGAGAGAGAGAGAGAGAGAGAGAGAGAGAGAGAGAGCCATCCTTCTGTGGCTCGCGGTGGTCGTTGGCGATGACTGAGGTTTGGCTGCATGAAGCTTGGCCACCAACACTCAATCTACTCCACCGCTGGCTTAATCTCCTCTTCACTCTCTCCTTCTATCTCTGATAAACACATCAGTTTGTGGTTTATTGATATTTTGTTGGTTTGATTGTTGCTGTGTGGGAAGTACTTGATGTTCATAAAATCTGATTGAACATTTTCTAATATTTTCTCTAGCTACCAGCAAAGGCCTAAGTTTGATAAAAGGGAAGAAGACATTGAGAAAGTGAATAATTCCCCTGAGAAACCTAGCACGATAGTTGCTAAGGAAATTAATTATTTTATTTTTTAAAAATATTTATTTAAGTATTTTTTTAAAAGTTTTTATTTTATTTATTTTCAAATTATTAAGTTATTTATCTGATGTGGATTTATTATATCCATATGTCATATTTTAATTGAATCAACTAGTACGCTTCATCAGTTTATGTGGCACTTAATGGACATGTCAGCAACCCATTAACAGAGGGGCTAATTTTGCTAACGGAAGTAAATTTCAAGGTGTAAAATCCAAGTAACTCCAAATATTAGGGGTGTGTTTTGCAATTTACCTATATATATATATATATATATGTGTGTGTGTGTAATCTTATTTCTATGGTATTTAATGTTGAAAATATTAATAAGAAATTATGAAATAAAGCAAGGACGTGTCTTCTTTATAGGACATTCTAGAAAAATGCAAGGACGTGTCATACATTTGAAAAAGTCAAATCTGCATTTACATCTCACGAATTGCTATTTTTCAGCTTATCCAAACTGCCATTGTTGGATCTTATTCGAGCCGAATTCTAAGGAGCTGTTTGGATCATCAATTTTTATAATTCATAACTCTATTTTCATAACTCATAACTCAAAAATGGTAGGACCCATAGCGAGAAGTCCGTTTGGAGCACCATAACTCTATTTCCATCATTCAATTCTCTGATTTTTGAGTTATGAGTTATGGAAACTGAAAACATATTTTGGCTGTTTTCAATTTCCATAACTCATAACTCAATGACATTTTTATAATTAAACACACATGGGGGACCCACAACCGTAACTTTTAACCAACTGACTTTTTTTTTTTTTTTTTCTAGGTTCGATCTTCAGTTCTGGTTTTTTTTTTTTTCACTGGGTTCGGGTGATCTGAGTACTGGGGAAAAAAAATGCACCGATTGATAGGTATGGGACCCACAAATAGTGTGAAAAATATTGAGTGATGGGAAGTGAGTGATGGTGCCAAACAAGTGTGGTATTTTAAAGTGATGAGTGATGAGTGATGAGTGACGAAAATTGGGTGATCAAAAAAATTGATCCAAACAGCCCCTAAGTAACTGAATGTCACAAAGGAAATTCCCTCACATCCTTTTTGTTATAATTTACATCTTTTTGCCCCCTTTTTTTTTTTTTTTATGGAGAACTAAACTTATTCGTAGGTTTGATTGTAAGTTATAATATTATAATAAAATTTAGGGTAAATTACATGTTTGATCTTAACTTGTACTTTGTGTGTGTGTTTCAATTTAGTTCCTAACATATCAAATGTGTCAATTTAGTTCATAACATTTTGGTATTGTGTCAAAAAAGTTTCTGCCTTAATTGATGGATGGAAAATGCTAACTTGACTAACAACCAAAATAAGAAATTATTTTTTATGCCACATATATTGCCACATGAAATTAAAAAAATTAAGAAAATTAATTTCAAGAATTTGTTGTAATATCCTAAATAGTTGCTTGCCTCATTGTTCTGGGTTGTATACCTTGATTTGAACAAAGCAAGGGAAATCGAGAAAGATATAATAAAGTGAAGAATTTTAGAAATTATGTGTAAAGCGTAGTGAATCAATGGGTGGGTTTGATTTATTTTCTCATTGTGTGTGTGTGTGTTTTCTAATATTTTGTTAGGGCGGTGAATGTGAAACAATTCAATGGTTGTGCTTTTGATTGTTTTAGACTACACTCCTGGGGATTTCAAATTTTAATCCCAAATTTGTCGTTTTAGGGATTTTTTTTTCTTCTAAAAAAAATTACTAAAACCATACACCACCAACGTGACAGCAAAAGTGGCATAAAATAAATCTTCTTTTTTATATTATTTATTTTGGCTATTTACTACGTACGCCAGTATTTTTCATTCATCACTTAATTAATAGTGAAGATTATTTTGACATAATATCAAAAGATTATGGACTAAATCGGCACATTTGAATTGTTAAGGTTTAAATTGATATTCAGCCTAAAGGTTAAGGACCAAACATATAGTTTACCTTAAAATTTAAGATCCATATTTAGGAAATATTATATTTCCTACAAAAATAGTAATATTTTTTAAATTTGAGATATAATGATTGCTTTTTAGGGAAAAATCCATTAACATACACTCAGATTTGGGTTAATGCCAACTAGGTCTAAGACTTTTCAAAATTGACCAATTTGGTCTCTAAAGCAAACTTAGTTTCTAACAACTGAACTATTAAACCAATTAGTCATTTTTCTCAACTGTCTTAAGCCTCGTTTGGGAGAAAGTAATGGAATGGAATTAAAAGAATAATTTTAAAATATTCTTCCCTTTCCTTCCCTTGTTCGGGAGTTTAATGGAAGGAATGGAAAGTCTATTTCCTTATTTGGAAGTTTAAGTGGGAGGGAATGGAATAGGTAGGAGAAAACACTCATTCCTCTCTATTCAATTAAAACCTCAAATTTTCATTCCCCCCAAAATTGGAAGGAATGAGAGGGAATGAAATTAAATTTAATGAATTTTTTACTAAAACTTTCAAAATGCCCCTATATATTCAACTCTTTATTTTAAAACAGGGGTTTAATAGTAATATTATCATAAAATAATTCCATTCCATTCCATTCCATTCCTTCCATGTTACTTCCAAACAAGATTACTTATATTCCTTTTCATTCTTTATTTTAAAACATCCAATCAAGGATACTTAATTTCATTCCATTCTATTCCTTTCCCTTACTTAAATACATTCTATTCGTTTCCATTCCCTTATGATTATTCTATTCCATTCCATTCTGTTCCATTCCGTTCCCTTCCCTTAAGAACTCCCAAACGAAGCCTAATTAAGTTGTCTTTAGGAATCGAATTAATCCGTTTTAAAAAATTTTGGATCTAGTTGGCATTAATCAAAACCTCATAGTATATTAATGGAATTTACCCTATTTTTTTATTTATTTTTATAATTGTTATGTACTTATGGCATATGAAAAGTTTGTATATATAGACATATATTAATTTTAGAAATTATTACACTTACTAAGGAATGACCATTACAACCTTTTAGAGAGGAATAGTTATTCCTTATTTTAAAGAATATTTTTCCATAGAAAATGGTTATTCTTTATAATAAAAATATAATCAAACTACAAAATAACTAAATTATAAAAATAACTATTATATTGTAGTGTTTATTACAATCTGCCAAGCATGCCTTAAGGAATTGAATATCACAAATATAGTTGTGGGGACAAAATGCCCAAGATACGTTTTTTGGGCCATGGGCTTAGCCGAGAACATTTGATTGTTCGAGGACGGATTAATATTAATAAATAAAGTCGAACTTACAGTCCCAGAAGCAAATGTAATAGTGAGATGAATCTGAATAATCTGAGGAAGACTATCTACTCGGTTGAGTATAGCAAGGATCCAATGGTACGTCATGTTAACTATAATGATATTCTAGAAGGACTGGGAGATGAAAATGTGGGAAAGAAAGGGGCACAGAGAGCAAGGGGGTGATAAAAAAGATTTTAGAGAAAGCTGCTACCACCGCACTCGCATTGAATGCCTTGTGCCAAAGTATCTAGCCGCATTTATGAGGAAGTGATACTTGAACTATGACTTGGAGCCTTACAACTATGATCTAAGGACTTCCAAAAAGGGGGGATGAGACAAGTATCAAGGGGAGCAATCTGAATGAAGGGGAAAATGAGGACTATAAGAAGAAGGGAGGTCCGGTATAGAAAATGGGAGAGACTTTTTGTAAAGAATCTTGAAAGTGAGAAGAAATATAAATATTTAGTTCTTGGCTTGAGTCTGAGGAGAGATTTAGTTTTATAAATTTGTTCATTTATATGGTTATGTGGTTCGAGGTCATTGCTAGAACTGCTCAAACTCATCTTAGTCTAGATTTCTAGCCCACATTCTACAAATTCATTGTATCGCACTCTTTAGGCCTATGTCCTCCTTTTTGTTGGGCCTAGACACCAAATTGTGATCTTATAATTGGCGCGGTCTGTGGGAATTTGGATTAGAGGAGTGTTTGAAGTCTGTTCAATGCAAATTTAGGTCCACACCGAGTAGAGAGTACGGGATCTCAGCATCAAGATGATGTTCACACTATTGAACAAGGTGGAGATCAGGAGGGAAGTGTACATACTATTCATACGAGCAGGAGTCACTCACGAGGAGAAAGCAAAATCTCCCATGAAGAAAGGGCTAGAGCCATGCAGGTGGAGATTGACAGTTTGAAGAGAAAGTTACGTCCTGAGCAACGGAGGCGGATTCAGTCAATCTTTGACTTTTCTTTTGCCGAGAATGAGAATGAGAATGAGGAGGGACAGCTACAGGCGAAGGTCGAGAACTCCCGCTAGTGAGTCTTACTCGTATGAATATGATGGCCACCATAATCGTAGGAATAGGAGTTCACCCACCAGGGGTTTAGGAACTGATGCTATGGGTAGGGCGTTGAACCAAATTTCTAAGTCTCCATTCACACGTAATTTTGAAGGGAGAAAGCTTCCTTAGCGTTTCACTCAGCCAGAATTCACCATGTATAATGGTCGAACCGACCCTGTGGAACACGTAAGCCATTTCAACCAAAGGATGGCTGTGCACTCCAAAAATGAGACATTGATGTGCAAGGTTTTCCTATCCAGCTTGGGGCCTATTGCAATGAGATGGTTTGATGGACTGAGATCGTCGTCCATTAATTCCTTTAAGAAACTTATTCGGGCGTTTAAGTCTCGCTTCATTACATGTAGTAGAGTCCCTCAACCTCTGGATTCTTTGTTGTCCATGGCCATGCTAGAGGGCGAAACTTTAAAAACGTACACGGACAGATATTGGGAGATGTTCAATGAGATAGATGGGGACTTTAGTGATGTGGCTAT
This sequence comes from Castanopsis chinensis, assembly GCA_032878915.1. Taxonomy (NCBI): domain Eukaryota; kingdom Viridiplantae; phylum Streptophyta; class Magnoliopsida; order Fagales; family Fagaceae; genus Castanopsis; species Castanopsis chinensis. The sequence continues at coordinate 8,130,593 of JAVQMG010000114.1, forward strand.
TAGAACTTTCAAGGTCAGCTTACCCGTTGAGCACTGTTTGAGGAAGTCATTAACTGGGAAACCAGTTAGAAGTGTATGCCAGCACATGGACTGGATTGATAAATATAAACGGGTTGAGGAGGATCAGTAGTTTGGTAAAGGAAAGGCGAAGATGGTCTCTCAGGATAGGAGGGACTTCAGGTCAGACAAATATAATGACAACTGTCCTAGGAGAGACTCCAATAGGCAGATTGGGGCTGGTATTGTACCGCAGGTCGTAAACACGGTATTCCAAGAGCCAATCCATCAGATTCTGGAGAAAATCAAACACGAACCATACTTTAAATGGCCTAACAAGATGAATGGAGACCCTATAAGGCGCAATCAGAACCTTCATTGTTAATATCACTAGAAGCGCGGACATACCACTAAGAACTGCAGAAATCTATGGTATCATTTGGAGCAATTGGTTAAGGAGGGAAAGTTACAACAGTTCCTATATAGGCCCAACGAGCATGCGGGTCACACAGGTTCAGGTACTCGAGGGAACAATTCTTCAAGGCCTCCATTGGGCACCATTAATGTTATCTTTGCAACACCTAGAAACGCAGATTTGTGCCCCTACTAGGTAATGACTGTGGTCCGACCACTATTCGAGAACTCTAATCTTGGGGAGCAATCTGAATGAAGGGGAAAACAAGGACTATAAGAAGAAGGGAGGTCCGGTATAGAAAATGGGAGAGATTTTTTGTAAAGAATCTTGAAAGTGAGAAGAAATATAAATATTCAGTTCTCGGCTTGAGTTCCAGGAGAGATTTAGTCATATAAATTTGTTCATTTATATGGTTATGTGGTCCGAGGTCATTGCCAAAACTGTTCAAACTCATCTTAATCTAGATTTCTAGCCCACACTTTACAAATTCATTATATTGTGCTCGTTAGGCCCATGTCTCCCTTTTTGTTGGGTTTGGACACCAAATTGTGACCTTACAACAGTATTATAGAAAATTCTGAAATAATACAAATGATGCATCATTATTTTGCTTTAGTTATAAACTTAGGGAAATGCTAATGAATACTTTTAGGGCATTGGTTAATAATTTATTTAAAGAAAATTTTTATGGAAAAAGAAAAAAAAGTAATTAATGTTTTGACAGTTTTTTTCATTTCCCATAATAGTGATGTCAAAACTTTCCTAAAATGCATTGTTAACCAATGTACTAAGGGTACTCGTTAGCATGACCCATAAACTTTTTTGTTTTTTAGGGGGCATGACCCATAAACTTATAATCCTAAAATTTCAATTTTCATGGATAATAATTTTATATATATATATATATATATATTTATGTACTTCTTTATTATATACGTGCATGTTATTCCCATCATGCTCTAAATTAATGGAAGGGATCAGATCTGAAATTACATATCACGCCTGCAATTATTACTGCCATATTTTTTGAATTATACTTAATAAAATAGCAATATTTGAAAATTATTTTGGGAAATAAAGTTTTTTGAATCTTTGAGCATTGAAACAAGATGCATGGGTTTTATGAATTGAGTAATGCTAGAAATACAAAAAATTTTACACAAAGTTTACAAATTGTTAATGTGATGAGTGGTTATCGTGATAAATGAAAAAATAATATTAATGGTGAATTTAGATAAAACTAATAAAAAGCTAGCAACATCAACTATTTATAAAATGTTGTAATAAAGTTTGTTGCGGTAACATAACTTTTAGTAATTAGGCCTGTATTCTAACCTGACTGTGCCCCACATGCGCATTATCATCTCCAAATCTAACCTGAAAATAGACGTGGAGATTTTAATGCTTGTCATGAACGGAAAAATTCTTGTTCTCAATTTGCTTAAATATTCATGTGGACTTTAATGCCACGTAGAAAATCACAATCTGTGTGCATTTGGAATCATTGCATCTTTTTTTATATTTTATTTTATAGAGTTTTAACGTAAGGCGTTTACTTCTAATAATGTATTCTTTATCATCAAATTAAGATAGCAATCGGTTTTTGGTGTATACAGCAATTCAACTCTAAATTTCTTATTCAACCATAAAAATTTTATAAATTGAGTTAACTGGAATTCATGAATCGTTGCATCTATAAGTACTATTTGCCATGCATGTGTCACATCTATCTCCTCCATTTTCCATGTTTTTATTTTGTCGAGAAGACTATTTTCCACATATTAAGATGTTTTCATTGCATCCTTTAATTTCTTCTAATAATTATTTAGAGCTTAATTTGAGGCCCCTTAAATTAGGTAAAAAATTACTATTAAAGGGAATTGAAATACACACAGGGGTTCAAGTAATTGAGAATGAAATTATACCACCCGACATCCTTGGAGTGATGATTATTTCACAAATACAAAGTTTTTGTGGGTTGGGAGGAAGGGGGCTCAAAGGTTGGTGTTCAAATTTTCATAAGAAAGTTTCACAAATATACACTTAGATTAGACTAGAGTAAAATTTTTATCTCAAATTAAATAAAATTAATAAAGAGAAATTAATTAACTATTCAATTCTCATGGAAGACCACATTTGCAATGCCTAGTAATTTAATCCAATGTGCCCAATTTAAATGAGTCATTATCCTAATCACATCCTCCAAAATTAAAAATGTAAATTAAGAATAAGAACTTGGTCACTTCCCCGTATGGAAAAATAATTCACAGTGGCCACCTCTATCCACAAACACAAATACATAAAATTAAACTAAAACTAATTCCAGTTAAATAAATACCTCTATTAATAAATTCCACATAATCGCATAGGATTTTTTTTCCTAACAATTATCCGTTCCCTTATTCAAAAAAAGAAAAAAAAAACAAACAAACAAAAGCAATAATCTTTTCCTACTCTGTTTAGATACTGCTTATTACTTAAAACTGAAAATATTGTAGCAAAATAATTTGTAAATATGTGAATAGTGCTGTGGGACCCAAATTTATATTGAAATCTGTGTTTAGATGACTTTTGTGGGTCCGTGAATAGTGCCATGGGACTCACATTTTTTCAGCAAAACACACAAATGCAAACGTGCTCTTTGTTTCAGCGCAATCCAAACACTCACTTAATGTTGACAATTCACGTCAATAGTTTGCATGAGTTATTTTCGAAATGATTCTCATTCGTCAAAGGTACATAATCTAGTTCATAATGTTTGTGATATCGCTCTACCAATATTTATCTTCTTTTTTATTTTCTTTTTGGATAATCCCATAGTTTCAATAGGTGAGGGGAGATTTATACTCCTAATGTCTCCGATAAAAATATCAAAAAATACCAACTAGTTCAACTGGAAAACTTTTGGCGCTCTACCAATATTTCTCAAGTATAAGTTAGAGCACAGTGATCATTTACAAAAATTACAAGCTACAAAATTAATGGTCTTTCAATATCTAAATCAAATAACATCATATCTCCCCACAAATTCTAAGTCATCACAAAAATATAAGAACCAAGATCCAATTGGATTGCTTTTAAGCTCTCCTATTTAGTATTTAGTAGATAAAGAGAAGGAATTAATCATGGTCCGTTTAGTTAGGAAGAAAGAAAAGTGAGAGGATAAAAGAGATTTTATTTTTTTTCATTTGCGTTTGGTAGGAAGAATGGAAAAGTAGAGTAACAGAAATTTTTTTTATTTGATTGAGAAGAAAAATAAAAAGATAAAAAATGTAATTTGTATAAATTTACAATCATATTTCTGTTAGATAAAGTCATAAAACGAAAAATAATATTATTTTAATTTTTTATTAAAAAATATATATGAAGGGGCACTTCATTTACAAAAAACAGCACAAAAAAATTCAAGAACCCTAAATTATTTTCTGAAAAAAAAAAAAAAAGCCAAAACTTATGCAAACAAAAAACAATAACGTCTAAAAAAGCAAAAGGCCAAAACTGGGCAAAAAACCAAAAGAAAGAAAGAAAGAAACGTGTAGCACCTAAAAATACAAACCAAACAAACAGCTCCCAATCAAACACCAATTTTCGCTCTTCCTCCCCTTCCCAAACAAACACCTCCCAATCTAACATGATTATAGATGATAGCAAAAATATTTAATTTTGATGGCATGTGTTCCTCACGTAACGTTAGGAAAGTTAAAAAAAAAGAGGAGTCATGCGATTGTATTTGGGATGTATGCAATTTTTTTTTGATACTGTATCAAAATAGTCTATACCGAGAAAACTCGACATAATTAAGTGTGCATTTGGCAAAAATAAAAAAGCCAACTTACTTTACTATTCAACTTATTTTTGCTACTATTTATGAGCTTCATTGCACTTTTTGGTACTATTCATGGGTTTCATTATACTATCTTAATTAATTTTTACCTTTATCTACAGTATTTTTAGCAAAAAAATTTTAGTTTCAATAAAATAAGCAGGTTCTAAACAGACCTTAAATGATATGAAAATATTAATTTTAATTTTTTTAGATGCCACATGTGTTCCACGTGACCTTAAAAGAAATTACTCTAAACTCACGTGTATACATTTCGAATGCATGTGAGGGCAAAGTTTGATCTGAAATCCCCAAATATCTTAGGGGTGTGCACAAAATCAAGGAACCGAAAAAACCGAATGAAACCAACCGAACCGTATCCAAAATTTCGGTTCAATTTTGGTTTCTATTTCTCACAAACCACAAGTTTCCGTTTCGATTTCGATTTCCCATATGTATGCACCGAATCGGCCGAAACCAAACCAAACCAAACCAAACCGAATGATATATAATATTTTATATATATATATATATATATAATATAAAATCATATTAGGCCGGCCTTGCAAATATATTGGGCAACCTGCAATCAAAATAGGCCTTTCAAATACATTAATGCATTAGTCCTCCGGCCTTGCAAATAATCAAGCCCATTAACCCATTAAACTAGTTAAATATTTAAATAAATTTAAATTATTTAGGGAAACTAATTAAACTAAAACAAAATGTTAAAAACTCAGAACAAGTTTAGTCACTCAAGTGTGTTTAGCTATTATTTATTATGCTGAAAGTCTGATACTAAAAAATTATTACTAAAAATATTATAGATAAAAATAATAGTTAATTGAAATAATGTAAAAAAAAAAAGAAAAAAAAAAGAAAGTAAAATGAGGCCTATAGATTGAAGAAATATATGTTAAATAGTAAAATAAGACAGTCTCATCTCGTTCTCGCTGTCACACACAGGACACAGCCTCCACAGTCATTCTCAAGACTCTACAGTCACTCCAAATCTTCCTTCTGCAACCGGCCTCCACACGTTGGCCTCTCCACGACACGATCATCTTCCTTCTTTTCTCACGGTATGATTCTTCTTTTTTTTTTTTTCTCTCTCTCTCTCTCCTCTTTTCTTTCTCTGTCGCTTTGTATCAACTTCGTTCATCAGCTTTGTTCAACAGCTCTATTGCTCAATTGCTTTTTTTATTTATTTATTTTTATGTGATTAAAGTTAGGGTTTTGAAAATCTCAATAACTCTCACTTTGGAAAAACCGAAAGCCGACCGAAACCGATTGATTTCCAACCATTTCGGTCGGTTTCGGTTGGCCATACACATACAAAACCGACCGAACCGAACCGAGCACACCCCTTTGAGTTTTGAGAGTGCGAGGCGAGACCAGACGAGGTGGCGATAGGCGGAGACGAGCTGAGATCCGAGCATTTTTTGAACATTCCCATTACTGAGTTATTATATGTAAGGTGTTTGATGAAATGCCTTCGAGTGCAAAACTTTGCTTTCTGATCTCATATATATTGTCTGTAAGGTGTTTGAAGAAATGCCTTCAAGTTTAAAACTTTTTACTTTTCTGTTATCTATATATTGTCTTTTTTCAAAAGAGTTTGGTGTCTTTCATTTAGCTTATGCTTATCTTTTACTATTGACTTTTAAGGTTGCTTATAGTTAGTTTATGCCAAAAATTCACTTTCTTTCTTAGAATATAAAAACTGAAGTGGGTGAGTTTTGAACGAGAAAATTTTGTCCTTTGAAATATTTGCTAAGGCCGAAACTTTATGGGTATAACTATAAAGGCAATGGAAAATGATGATTTTTCTCTTTGTACTAGGGATGACATTGATGGGTCTAAATAAACTATAAATAACTGAATTGGGAATGGGATGAGGGATTTCCCAATGTGAAATTAGTAGTTCTAATGGGTTAGGAAATCTGAAACTTTTTTGAGTTATCCACACTTTCCCAGACATTCACTTGTTAATCGCATTTGGGTAATATTGCTTTGGAATTATGCAAGGTGAAAATTGAAGGTTATGGTTGTGGTGAGAAGTGGGTGCGTGATCTTTCAGTGACTTGGTGCTTGATTTTGGAGTTTGGACACCATGGCAATGGGGAAGGAGGAGCTGATATTTTGGATTTTTATGGGTTTATTTTGAGGATATTGGGAGTGGGTGTAAGGAATTTAAGGGCTGTCTAAGAGCTTGGATGAGGAGCCATATTGCCCTTATATATGTAATTATCAAATCTTAGTTTGTTTGTTATTGTGAAGATTAGAGAAGGAAGGGTAAAGCAGGAGCTTATGTGGTGAAGTTGAAGGTTAAATGATGATCTAGGATTGACAAAAGAATTGGGAACAAAGGGGCGGTTGGAACCAAACTTATACTATATTGAAATCCCTAGGGGTCAAGGTCTAACATTGGTCATGGCTTTATGACAGAAAATTTAGCTTTACGGGTGTTTATTATATTGTTCTTGAATCACGAGAAAGTAAGTTAGAGCGCATGAGTGTTAGGAACACATTGTGCTGCTTAAGGTAAGTAAAGTTTACTAACTCAGGATTTTTCTAAAGATATACAAGTCTTTTCAAAAAAAATTTATTTCGGAAGGAAAATAAGTGTTACTTGAATTTGAATACTTTACTAAGTATCTTTTTATGGTGCTTGATTTAGGAATTATACCATTTACAAATAATTCTTATGGGACGACCTAGAACTTATATGTATGGCTACAATGAGGTGTTTACACCCATGTTTCTAGAAACTTCTTGTTCAATCTGCCTATGAATTGGTGTGAGGAATTTATTGTTCATTTTACCCACAATACTTTGAGAAATTATCATGGTAGGTGATGATGAATACTTTGTGACGTTGTTATATTGAGATGAATGCCTTTTGAGAAATTATTATTTAATTACTCATGATGTTGTACATGGAATTTGATGTTTATATTATTTTGTAGTGGTTGGAAGGTATTATGATTTTAAAATATATATTTTGCAAAGATAGTACTGGAATACTTTTAGAATTATTAATTTTGAAACACATTTACTATGAGAACCTTGAGAGAATAATTTTAACACCCTAAGGCTAGTTGTGATTAGTGGTATGGTACTGTAGGTAAGTCCTAAAGAGGGGAAAATCCCAAAGACGGGATGGTGCACTTTTGTAACTCCAGAGGTGGAGCATTTTTAGTGATAGTTCCAAAGAAAGGATTTTTGTTGATCATGGGTTTCAAAGAGAGAGCCCAAAAAGTCATAGGTTCCAAAACGTGGGCTGCTCTAAAGAGGGGGTCCTAGTTCCAATGAGAGGACTGCATAACCCTCTCAACAGGGCAAAGTGTTGACCATAAGTAGTGAATCCTAGGGTTATGGTTTGTGTATTTAAACTTTGATAATTTTGACGTAATTGCCCACTGTGAGCTTTATTCTAAAGCATCTTGCTGTCTTTTATGCTACTAGGTGTGCTAAGTTGTGTTTCCTTCTTATTGACTTTAAGTTACATGATTTCCAAACTATGTTGCATTTTTCTTATAACATTTTTGGTTTATGTGAAATCTTATACTTAAGAATTATACTGTTGTGAATCATTTAAACCTTTAATTTGAACTACCTTTGATAGATTATATATAATCACAAAATTAATTTTTTATTTTATTTTAATTTTAACTAGCTCTTTACCTCACTCAAGTTAGTAAGTCCTACTTACTGCGTTAGCTTAATCCCCCCACCCCTTTTTTTCCCTAATATTTTCTATTTAACCAAATACATGAGATACTGTTGATTAGATGTTCTTGGTTTTTGGTGAAATGGACCTTGTTCTCTTTGGAGATTTTCTTTTTTTTTTATTTGTCAAATATTATCATTGTTGAGATAAATTTTTTGGATGTAGTTTATCCTTGAGATTGATTATGTTTGAATATTGATGTTATAAAAAGTTCATGAGAAATTTTGACTCTATGGGAATAGTATTGTTGAAGTGGAATCTGTGTTATGTTGTTCAGAAATTTTGATATCTAGATTGGAAAGATATTTGGTTATTTTGAATTAGAACTCTAACGGGCATTATGGAAATATTGCAGAATGATGGTTTAAGGGATTTTAAAAATTTATTGTGGAAGATCTCAAATAAAACAGAGAGATGTTGATGCAGGACAACCTAGGCTTCCCACCTAGATTAGTCCTACCGTAGACCTTAGGCTTCCCACCTAAGGTGTTTGGAATCACCACCAATCAAAACACTATGCAATCTCTGCAAATAATCTCAATAATAATAATAATAATAGTTTGTCCATACAAAAGAAATCATTTGGAGCTTTATATGCAACTTTCAAGAATCACAAAGATAAGATAAACTCTCCTAAACAATTTCAAATATTAATATGATATTCCTAAACAATTTCAAATATTAATCCGATAATCCTATACAAAAGAAAATGATGAACAACTAATCCTAACCAAACACAAAGACCAATCCAAACTAAACAAATAACTATGTTACAATATGAAATTATCCACTAAAAATTTAAAATGAAATATTGAAATAACTTTTGGTTATGCTCCTGCATTATACTCCTTTGGTTTAAGAAAACTCAACCTCTAGTTTTGTAGTGATAAAGAATTAAGACTTCGGTGCGTACTACTTCCTTCAAATTAGAAATCACCCTAGGAAGCATTAAGAGTAGAATAACCTTCAATTCCATGACACCATAGAACTCCTCTGGAAACACAAAATCAATGTGTTGAATAGGCACAATTTTATCTTGAACCATAGTATCAAGCTTTTGGACTTTATCAACCTGTAGATGTTCATCAACCTCATGGATCATGAAGGGCTCAATAGCACTTTTATCAAAATCAACCTTCACATCAAGTGCACCCTCTAAATCTACGCTCACTTGTTGAAATTTCTCTTCTTGTGTAGACTCTATAATAGGTTCTTCTTGCTGCATGAATGTTGAAACATCATCTATTGGCACTTGTACCTCTATTTCAACATTAGTCTTTGGTGGAACCTGAGCATCCTTTTTCTGAGTAGAAGTGTCTAGCAAAACCTTTATTATTTTTCTCAAGTCTTGAGCTATGGCGGTGAGTTCTTGACGGAAGGATGAGATGTTTTCTTGCTGAATACTATCTCTATGGTGTAGAAATCTCCCATGAGAGGATTGAGGTTGATAATTCTCTTGATAGCATTGGGGAACATATTTCTCTCTAAGAATTTGTTTCATTTCATTCCAATCAGTTATGGTAGGCTTGTTCCATCCTTTGCGATGATTCTCGATACTATGCCAAAAGTCTCTAGCTGTACTTCTCAATTTCAACCTAGCAAACCTAACCTTATTAGCATCTGGCGGACATATTTGATCAAAGAATTGATCCATCTCATCTAGCCAATTGATGAGGGTCCATGGTTCTGGACGTCCATCAAATATTGGCACTTCTAAGGCTACCATGATTCACAGGAATAGATTTTCAGCAATTTGAAATGAACATTTAGTGGACATGATTCCCACGGCTAGAGCAATAAGTGTTGGACCTTGATTGGGCTGGTTTAGTGACCTGGTGCTGCCCTGGACATGGGTCACTTGACTGAAGCAAAAGAGGTGGACTATGGACTCCGCATGTATCTGCTGGAACGTTCTACTTTTGACTTCTTTTTTTTTTTTTTTTTTTTTTTAAATAAAAATATTCAAGAACTACAACTTAAAACACTAGAGACGGAAAATTTAAGCTATAAGAAACTAAGGCTTCAGAGGAAACTAAACAAGGAACACAGAGAAAAAATATCATGGAGGGCGGCGCTGGATTCGTCTGAGAAGAGGCAGCATGGACCCATGGGCGATGGCTGTCATCAGCAGTCAAAGGTGGAGAACGGTGCTTGCGAGTAGTGGCATGGATAGATCGGTGATGGCATCTTGTATTTCGGACCTGACAGTGTGGGTTTTGCATATCTGAATCTGTGGTTTTGTATGGGTTGGATTGAAAATGGGTTTGGGGTGTGAGAGTTGCTGTGACGGATTATTGATTTTGTTTTGAAGGGAATAGGGTTCTAAGTTTCAGAGCCTTGCACTGGGGAGAATGGTGGGATTACAGGTTATGTGGGTTTTGTGGTGGAATTTGGGTTCTTTGTTTCTGAGCAGAGATGGCTTGATTGGTAGTAATTACAAAGATACTGTGAGACATGCTTGGAGTGTTGATGATCATGGGTTGTGCTGCTGGTTGGGCTGTAGAGTTGATCAAAGTGGCTGGATGTTTCCTCTTTGGCTTGAAAGGAATTCACAGTGATGTTGATTGACAGTGGTTGAAAGAATGACAGATTTTGGGTTGCTAAAATTTTGATAGATCGACTTGAGCTCTGATACAAAGTTGATGCAGGACAACCTAGGCTTCCCACTTAGATTAGTCGTACCGTAGACCTTAGGCTTCCCACCTAAGGTGTTTGGAATCACCACCAAACAAAACACTATGCAATCTTTGCAAATAATCTCAATAATAATAATAATAATAATAGTCTTTCCATACAAAAGAAATCATTTGGAGCTTTATATGCAGCTTCCAAGAATCACAAAGATAAGGATAAACTCTCCTAAACAATTTCAAATACTAATTTGATAATCCTAAACTATTTCAAATATTAATCCGATAATCCTATACAAAGGAAAATGGTGAACAACTAATCCTAACCAAACTCAAATACCAATCCAAACTAAACAAATAACTACGTTACAATATGAAATTATCCACTCAAAATTTAAAATGAAATATTGAAATAACTTTTGGTTATACTCCTACATTATATGTGTACATGTTAGATATCTCATATGTCCCTAGAGTCATGACCGGGTTTGGGGCATGACACATCACTAAAAGTATATTTGGCTGCTTACTTGAGTCACCATATGGTGAGTTGGAGGAACTTTCCTCTAAATTGGAGGGGAAAGTTTGTTCATCCATATATAAATATATATTTAGTTATATTTATATTTTATACATACAAATAAATTTATATGTACATCTATGTGTGTTATTATGTTAGTGATCATAAAATTGGGTAAATGGGTGGATTGGGTGGGTAATGGGCCTTTATTATTAAATTAAATGGATAAATGTATATCTGACCCATTTATGGCCTAATCCAAAGCCTGCACGATAACTCATTTGCCACCCCTAATAGTCGCTGGAATCGTTTGAGGGTCTTTTAGAATGAAATTTTGTGTGCTTATAAAAATATGTTTGTGCTAGTTAGTCATTCTAGAAAGATTAACTTACTAGTCATTCTATGAAGATTAACTGATGTTAATTCTTTAAATCTAGTTATTTAGTGTACAAGAGAGCAAGGGAGTCGAGATCATGAACAATAGATTACCTCATTCACTATGGTTTGATTGAATAAATTTTTATCCATATTAAAATTAATAATAATGTTCCTCACTTTCCAGTGTTTGTAAATTGGTGAACTTAATTGTCATTGCCCTTGTAATTTCTTTTTTACTTTGTTGTGTTGGCAAATTGGTGGACTTGATTACCACTGTCCTTGTAATTTCTTTTACTCTGTTGTGTTTGTAAATTATTCAACTAGTAAATTTTTGTTTGTCATTGAGATATGCAAAAACAAAATATAGCTTATGCAATGCAGTTGATGTTAGGTGAGCATGATATTCAGGCCTGGTGTTAATGGTTTTCATTGACTATATTATTGCCTAGGAGTCATTCTTTCATATGATGAAACATATTAATAGCCAATGTACCTATCTATTGTTTAATACCCACATATTTTGATTGCCTTTCCAAGAAATGGAAGGACATGCTTTCTCTTTTGCAGTAGTTGATATTATTTTTTCCTTTGCAGCCAAGAGTTCTCAGCAGACTCCATGCAGTTTGAATTGTCATAAAGGAAAGGGTTTCATTTGCATCCAACGTTTCAACTACTCGGTTAAAGTACATAACTTCTTTTTAACCATATGTATTACATGTGTTGTTGTTTTCACTGAGTATTCAAAAGCATGAAGCTTATCACGCTTGCTAGATTCACTCGTGTCCGTCCCACTCTCCCTGAAATAACTGGCCCTTTGCAGTTTCGTTGCTTCCAGCCTGATTTTGTTCCTAGAGATCCCAAGGCCAAGCCAAAAAGGTACAAATATCCGCCATTCTATGATCCATATGGTCCGAGACCCCCACCATCTGATAAAATCATTAATCTTGCTGAACGAATTGCGGCACTACCCACTGAAGAACGCAGACAAATTGGTCCTACGCTCGCTGACAGGCTAAGGCATCCAAAGCTGCAGCCAATTTCTATAGAAGGTATTGATCTGGGCCCACAGGGAGGGGCTGCTGGATCTACAAAGGCTGAGGAGAAGAAGGCAGAGAAAACAGCATTTGATGTGAAATTGGAGAAGTTCGATGCATCTGCGAAAATCAAGGTGATCAAAGAAGTAAGAGCTTTTACTAGTTTGGGGTTGAAAGAGGCTAAAGAACTGGTTGAGAAGGTTCCTGTTTTGGTTAAACAAGGGGTCACCAAGGAGGAGGCAAATGAAATAGTAGAGAAAATAAAGGCTGCTGGAGGAGTTGCGATTATGGAATAAAACTCCCAATTTGCTTGATTCTGCTTTAATTACGATTTTGCAGTGTATCCATTTTTCAAACATATGAATTTTGTAATGTGGATGGATAGTCATCACGAGATATTGAAGAGCAGTTAGAGTTGAACTTATTATGCTCATGCTTGATTTGAATCGAGTTTACAGTTGATATTGCAAGATTAGTTACTTATGTTGATTATTGTTACGTGTTTCGAATGTTACTGCTTGATTGAACCATGGGTTGTTTTGTTGGATTTACACACAAAAATGAACTAACACAAAAGGTCTCTTCTACAGCAAGATACCTAAAAAATGCAATCCTTTGATAATCCCAGAATTATATGGGAGTTGTTCTGCATGTATACTATGATATTCAAGGTGTTTCATTCTTCTTATCTGCAATGTCTTTGTTCTCATGGAAATCAATTAGGGTATGTTTGGCATCTGCTCCCCTCTCCCCACAGTTTTAGCAAACTAACTTTAAATTTGCTTAACTTTAAATTCACCTTACAAAAAGACATAAATTTGGGTTTTAGTTAGTTCAATTGATAAAGTCCTTTTTTAAATTTCTATTGTAAAAATAAAAAAAAGTAAGACATAAATCATATGTTGTACTATACTGAGGTTGAGAGAATTTATTGACAATCTCAATGTTTTGTTAATTGTGATAATTTTAATTGGTTTTATTAACTAATGATCTTAAGGCATATGTTACTAATTTATTTTAAGAAATTTTTTTACTAAAAAGTGATTTACTTTTGACAACTTTGGCAAAAAATGTTTTTGAAATGAATAATTAAGGGCTTGTTTGCTTTTCCCATCGCTCGGTTTTCAAAACCCATCACTCATGTCTCGAATCCCACTTTCACTGAAAAACACTATAAATATGCTGCTTGGTTTAAAAACCCAATCACATATCTGGTCTTTCTAACTCAACTTCTTGCCAACAGACACTACACAGTGGTGAAACTGTTTCCTACCCGCGTTTTATACTTTTCTTTCTTTTTTCCTCTCCCTCATTTTCTCCCATCAGAAAACCACTTTCTTCTTCAGTTCTTCCCTGGCCTCCCACATCAACGCACGGGCGCAACGGGTTCTCTTCTTCCATTTGATCTTCTTTCTTTTTTCAATTTCAGTTTCGTACCCATTTGACACATCTGTTTCTCGAGAACCCATTTTACGCCTTGCCCTCCACTGACTTGGGATCGTGGTCAGGGGCCAAATCAATTGAGCTCAATATTTGTCGCTGACACAATCTGATCCACCGTTGAAGGTAATTTTCTCCGCTGCCTCAATATTGCCATATAGGTATGCTTGTTTGTACAAAAATTCCCGAACTTAGATTTATTGCTATATATCTTATTTGTTCAGTCTGTTTGCAAGTTGGTCATTTTAGGAATTAGCAAGTTTGTCATTTTTAGGAATTCTGTATATGGATTCTCTGGTTTGTCCCGTGGAGGTAATATATGTGTATTAACATTTGGCAAGTTCGATTCTCACAGATAATTAACGATGAAGTATGATATATAGATTCCTGCGCAAGAGGGCACTGGCCATAGCACCAAAATCCTACCTTTTAATACTCCTATACCCTTATTTTTTCTTTTTTTAAAAAAAGATGGAATCTCAGTCATGGACAGTAGATCCATTCAGACAGATGTGTGACATGATATATCCAAGTTATCATGCATCTCACCCTGGTAGATTTTGTTAGATTATATCCACCCACATCGAGGCTAAATGACCATCGGTATAGCAAATACCAGCAGAAACAAACTAAAAATCCACTATACAATCCTGCATGTACACACCCTATCCGGTCCACTAATAGACCCACAGATTCAACGTACAAATTTCTGTTAGTGACATCTCTCCATTAAACTAGGACTTGAATTTTCAAGAATATGACCGGACAGGAAATTTCCAGATTTGCCAAAAGGGAGTAAAGAACCCATTTGTCAATGCAGAAGTGTACATTGATACTTCTAGTATATGCACATTTATACAGTTATGCAGACCCAAATTCCAAAGAGCATTGATTGTAGGGACTTACCAACAGTTTATCATCACTTTCAGAATCCTTTTTTTTTGTCTTTGGACTTGAAGTCAATAATACCCTTACGAAGTTCCTCATATGTAGTAAACTGAATAGCACCGTGAGAATATCGCTACTGTGTTTGTTCCTTACTCCTGCTCACTTTGAAGCTGTTACGCAGCCAGCTTGTTATGATTAGAAAAAATATCTCTCAAGTAATCTTGTTTTGGTGATGTATATAGGAGCAGGTTCCTACCAATGTCGGAATCAAATAATTATTACTCCAGTACTGGTGGGCATTTATGTGACCTAGACCATTGGGCAATTTGATATAAACAAATGGCAATTTGAATTCATCAATTGAACAAATGGGTCACATAAATTCAAGACTCAAAAGGTCTATACTCTACTAATTTCTTACATGCAATTTCATTTGTATCTCAATCACCTGTGTCCCATTTTTTGCCATTGTTCCGATTTTCTGAGTTCTGCTAACAACGCTGGGACTAAACTATTCGTTATCCACAAATCATACCACAAGAAAGAAAGAAAGACCCACTTCAATAAAACAAAAATAATAAAAAGAAAGACCCAGGTGTAGATCAATAAAACAGAAATTATAAAAAGAAAGAAAGATCGAAGATGAGTCCATGGAGAAAAACCCACTTCAACACACTCACCAATACCCATGGGCAAAAATCAATAAAACAGAAATTATACCACAATACCCAAATCTTACAATGGTCATAGACAATGGAGTGGGAGATAGAGATATATACTGCACTTGGGGGAAGATCACAAAAATGACTACTTCGGTTTTTGTAATGGTGATAGAGCTCTAACTCGCTATTCTAATGCCGATTCAGATGCAGAGAAATCAACTGAGTTTGGTGCTTCAGTTTAGATCGCTAGAGGCCAAGATTTGATGGAGTAGATGAAATGTGAGACAAGACGGAGAGAGGGAAGTGAGAAAGAGAGAAAATTTTGGCTGAAATATTTTGAGGAAAGTGAGAAATGTTGAAGCCCGAACTTGCAACGGTAATATCACATGAGTTCTAAACTGATTTGACAACACACAGGTTCTGAGCCCCACAAACTCCTTATATTTACTTTGTTGCCACTGAGAATTTATACTCAGTTTTTGAAAACACCCAATTCCTATTTCCGGTTTCCATCACTCTAACCAAAATTTTGAGTTTTGAGTGATGGAAACAAGTATTTAAAACCAAGCCAAATACAAGATTTTTTGTGGGACTCACAAGTTTTGAAAACTCAGTTATGAAAACTAAGTGATATAATCCAAAATCCTATTGATCCAAATAGGCTCTAATATTGCCTTTAGAGTATACATTAATATGTTTTTTTTTTGCTGAATAGGGTATACATTAATCACCTATTTAATTTTGTTATGGTTGATAATATGAGCTTCAATCCAACCTAACCTAAGCTTGAAAAAGGTATAAGATCCAACACAACAAGTCCATTCCGAAATGTAAGATTTATATGGGCTTGAGTGCAAATCCGTACCCATTAACCCAGCCCTTTCAATACAAAAGAGGCTGTAGAGAGAACCCATGTCATATTGATATGGGGGTTGTCTTGTGTGGGCCCCACATTTAGCATACAAAAATGGTCCAACCCATTCCATTCACTGATTCACACACGACGAGACAAAACAAAAACTTAAAAAAGGCACTCACCCTCAGTCGGCATCAGTTAAGTTAAAAGGTACTTTGAACTTTCTTATTACGTACAAAAAAATTTGATATGGACTGCTTAGTTTGGATTTAGGTATGTAGCCTAGACTTGGTTTTGATTGAGGTTTAAAATTTTTAATTGGCTTGAGAGAGAGAGAGAGAGAGAGAGAGAGAGTTAGAAAGATGAGAAAAAGATTGGAGGATGATTCTGAAAAAGGTTGCCTGCCATGTGTTTGATGAAATTTCTCTTAGACAATAGGTGGTACATAAATAATCCTTTGACTCAATTCTTTTTTTATTTTTTTTTCCATATTGATATAAAATATTTGGCCTTTTGTTGGATTCACAAGAGTTGTCATCGATTTCTTGGCTTGGTTGGTTTTATTGGTTTGTTTGTTGTTCAATTCTAAGATTCCAACATAATCAAACAAAGCAATGTGTGGCATTGGTATGAAACTAGGAAATATTGGCACACCTTTGGGGTTTGCAAGTTGGAACACCGCTGCAGAATGCGATTTTGGGTGTAGGTCCATTTCTTGAAGACAGTGCATGGGGTTGTCTTGATCTTAATTCATTGTGGAGGTCAGAACCTTAAGTTCATGAATTGCGCTTCATAATTTGCCAAAAACAAAATTTATTTTTAACATTGCCCTGGAACTCGTTCAAGACTGCTTATAATTTATAATGCAGTTTCCCTTCATACTGATGATCCATTTTCAATCACATGACCATATATCAATGGCTATGGAACTTGATGAATTGATAATGAATGCGTCTTTCTAATTGTTTTTATGATAAGATTTTGATACCATTTTTCGATATTTGGCTGTGTTATGATTGGACAAATCTTTCTAATAGTTGGTGCATGTTAACAATTAATTGATGGGCTTTCTACAACATGTGAGAGTTAGTCATGGTATTATTAGAAGGGAAAAAAGAAATTTAAAAGTGTGGATTATACATAGAACCAAATAAAAGACAATAAATCTGTCTGTCCCACTGCCTCCTGCATCAACTTCTCAGAGTAATAGTCTAATAGTTTTTATCCTGTTTCTTTTATTTTCCTCCATATACACAACATTTGGAATTGAAAACCTAAACTCAATCCCTGCATAAAGCTCAAATTCTCAACAAAAATGGCGATCTTCCAAGCAAGGACCTGGCTTTCCAGAAGTTTTTCAACTCTCTCTTCCCATCCATTGCGCGTTTGTGTCGTCGGAAGTGGACCCGCTGGATTCTACACTGCTGAAAAGGTAAATCTCTCTCTCTCTCTCTCTCTCTCACACACACACAAAAATATATGCTTGTATGTATGTAGGTTTGGTTGCTAAGAAAGTAAAGGAATGATTAATTACGAGCTTCTTTATTTTTCTGTGTTTGAATTGCATATGAATAGATGCTGAAGGCACATCAAGAAGCGGAAGTTGATATCATCGATAGATTGCCAACGCCATTTGGACTAGTACGGTCTGGTGTAGCACCTGATCATCCTGAAACAAAGGTGAAAGTATTTCAAGTTTTGCTTCTTCACGATTTTGTAGTAATTATAATTGGATAACATGTCGTGGATTATTTATTGAATTCTCAATGAATGCACAAGTAAGGTTACATTAATACTCTATTAAATGATATTTTTTCCTACTTATCATTTTTTTTAATTAATATTTTTCGAAAACTATTGTCAAATTGTGCATAAATATTAAGACAATTTGAAAAGCACACAAAATAACAATCAATTTGTGCCTGCAAACTAATAAATTATTTGACAGGTGTATTTTTTTTTTTTTTTGAAAATTTTGCATCACAGCTCATAATTGATTATTTATTATTACTCCTTAACTTGTACAAATAGGACACTTGTAACAAGACCCTTCTCGATATAGTCATGTGGGTCACAATCTGTATGTCTTAGAGATGATACCAAGTTCTATTGAGGTGTTTAATCAAATTATTCTAATGTTGTTATTAAATACTTGTTTTAATTGAGCTTAGTTTACCAGAAAACTTGCAACAGATTGTCATCAACCAGTTTTCTCGGGTTGCACGCCATGACCGGTGCTCATTTTTTGGAAATGTGACCCTTGGGTCTTCAGTTTCCCTTTTGGAGCTTCGTGAGTTGTACCATGTGGTGAGAATGCTAGCACTACGTTGCTTTACTGTGCAGGAAATTTTTTTAATTATTTATCTTTTTTGTGGTAAATATGGTTCTGAATGTTAAATTTGTTTGACTAACAGTTTAACAATTTGATCAGGTTGTTCTTGCCTATGGGGCTGAAAGTGACAGAGAGCTTGGTATTCCAGGAGAAGTATGTTTAATAAGAACTAGAGTATGCTTGGTTGTTGTTTCTTTAGTTTGTCAGTCCTCAGTAGGACAGCTATCCTTGAAAATATCTTATGCAGAATCTTGGGTTTGGATGAAACATGGAAGATTGGAGTTTGCTAACTGTTTTTTATGTAATAAACTTTTTCTAGGATTTGGTTGGCATTCATTCAGCCAGAGAATTTGTTTGGTGGTATAACGGGCACCCAGATTGCAAAAACCTAGATCTCGACTTGAAGAACACTGATACAGCTGTCATTCTTGGCCAGGTAAGTTCATGTTTTATTGATTGTAAGGGAGCAACGTATTTTATAGATCACTGTCCAAATATTCCTTTTTATAACACAATAAATAATCACATTTAGGATATGTATTGCAAAACTAATAGGTAGTGCATGGTCCCAGTTAAGGAGCCCAACTTAGGGACAAGGAGGAATTAGTTAAAGTGTGGTTACAAGTTACAACAACAACAATAGCAACCAAGCTTGAATCCCAAAATTTTTTGGGACTGGAGTGTGGTTAAGTTGCAATAATGTCATTTTGATCTGTATTCTGTTATTGAACTGAAAGTATGATCCTAGATGAGCTCTAGCTCAATTGGCACGTCCTCTTGTTGCAAGTGCTAGGTGGAGGGTTGAGGTTGTGGATTTTAGATTTATTGGGTGTGTTTAACTTAACAATAAAAAAGACCCTAAATGGAGTGAACTTGCTTATTTTGTTTAATATGACCTATACCAAATACTTTGGATTAAATTCTGTTTAGTTAAGTAGAGAAATGATATGTGAATCAGAAAACAGATACGTTGAAACTGTGCTCTAAGATTGACGTGCCAGAGAGCAATAAAACATAGATGGAAAAGCATATGACATTAAAATGAGATTCCAAAAGTATGAGGTTGTATATTAAAGATATTTGTTGATAAAAAAAAATTTCTCTTGACTTTCAGGGTAATGTAGCTCTTGACATAGCACGTATCCTTTTACGACCAGCAACAGAATTGGCAACAACTGATATCGCAAGTCATGCTTTGGCTGCTTTAGAGGAGAGCTCTATCAGGTCTTTCTTGTCTTGCCATTATGTAGCAGCTTGATAAACTTATGACTTGTGTTGTGTTTTTAAGTTAGCAAATAATGCAGGAAGGTGTATTTGGTTGGAAGACGTGGACCAGTCCAAGCAGCTTGTACTGCTAAAGAGTTACGTGAAGTTCTTGGTAATTCTTGAATTTACTTGTTTTGGTACAATGTTAACTTATATTTATTTCCCTTTTCTATATTACAGTGCATTTATTTTTTGGTGTAACACTGAGATAAATTATCTCATGTAGAGTATATTCATGCCAAAAGTTAAAAACTTAAAGAAAACCATATGCAGTACATCTGCGTTTTTTGACAGGCTTTGTCAGCTGCTTTAATTCAGAAGTGTCTTATTTACGAGTTTTTTATCATTCATAGATAGTGACCTGATCAGCTTAAATCAAGTTCCACTGTTCGGTTTTTATCCACTTTTTTGATCATTGTCCTCTAAGTAAGGACTAGAGGACAATGGATTGAATTAAATCTATCTTTTCCTCTCTCTCTCTCTCTCTCTCTTCACCATACCATGCTCATAATCATCTACAAACCATGCTCCTTTATAAGGATAACTAGGGTTCAAAATCTCCCCTCCCCCACTTGAATAATAATTTGATTAAAGTTTTACCATGTTCAATTCAGTATAACTGTTTGTGCAGTGTGTAAATTTTCAAGTGTTCAGCCTTTTGTTGCCTCTAAAAATTATATGACTTCATCATGCGATGAGTAACAATTGCTTCTGATTAGTTGCAATTTGATGTTGTTATAGGAAGTGCTCCATTAAAATGTGAAGTTAATAGAATAATTGGCATCTTATTGCAGGTATTAAAGACCTTTGTATTCATTTACAGGAGGCTGATCTTCTTAAAACCCCAAAAGATGAGGTATATCTCTACTTTCAGTTATTTCTTTGTGCTATTCACAAAATTGAATGGGGTATATTTGTTACAAAAAGAATAAATAAATAATAGCATGACAACAATAGCAATTGTTTGTGATGTTAAGGTCCTTTTTACTACCATTGACAATATTAAATGCCCTTGTTTTAGCAACTCTTATTTAATATTATTATTTATTTTTTTTCATTTCATTTTTAATACTTGGTCCTTTCTGTTGTTCTTATATATATCTTGTGATGCTGCCATTTGGCAAAGGAAGAGATAAAGAACAATCGAATTCAAAGGAGGGTTTATGAGTTGCTCTCTAAGGCAGCCACCTCTGGACCTTCCCATCCAAGATCCGGTCAACGTGAACTCCACTTTGTTTTCTTCCGGAAACCAGATAGGTTTCTAGAGTTGGATGAAAGAAGGGGCCATGTTTCTGGCGTGCACTTTGAGAAGACAGTTCTTAAAGGTAGTAAGCATTCTTGTGTCCTACAACGTATTGTGGCTGCAATAATTGTGTCTATTTAGCACTTTGAACAAACTTTTTTAGATTCATCATCATTAAATCAACTGGTTATGTTCCATTTTTCTGAATTACAAGATGACTTGTGAAAATGTCATGGAAAATAGGATCCTTTCCAAAACTACACAATCATTATGAGTCTATGGTTTGTCCAAGTGTGCATAATTACATGGAATTTATTCAATATTATTTGTAGATGTTGGTGATGGAAAACGTATTGCAGTTGGAACTGGAAAATTTGAAGACCTTGAATGCGGGTAATTTCTGCTAGAAGCTTTGAATCTTCATATAGTTCACATAATAAGCTATTAATAATTCTACTAATATTCACTTGAGGTTTAATTGTAAATATTACAACTTTTTTAAATAAAAATATATATAATTCCAGATCATGTTGTGCAATGTCATAATTAGAAACAGTGTTGTTAAAAGCGTGCTTAAGCACAAAGCGTAGAGCGCAGAGCGCAGAGCCCTTGGGGCTTTTTCCCTCTAAAGCGTCCTCACAAAAGCACGTTTTTTTGAGTTTTTTGTAAATTAAAAAAAAAAAAATCCTGATTTGATTTTTAGCAATTAGATTTAAATATGTTTGATATAAGCCATTGATTTAATATATAAGAACTAATAGTGTGGTGTGCTACCATACACCTAAGCGGCTAAGCCTATCTCTTTAGATATTTTTGAACTTTTAATCACAACCACACAAACGAACACTAAATCAGATACTTACAAAGATAATATTACTTAACATTCTAGTATTTTTTAGCCTTTGCCTTCTTGGTTTTTTACTTCTATTTTGATTCAACCATGTTTTGTAATCATGGCCATTAAATATCATGGTTGCATATATTTTGTAAAGTACAATAGAATTGTATAAATGTTATACAAATTATATAAAATGTTTTATTGTAATTTATATGATTAATTGATCACTTGATTGTTGTACTGATCATTAATAATTTTTTTTAATTTATCAAATTTTTTTTTTTAAAAATGTGCGCTTCACATTGATCAGGCGCGTGCTTGCGCTTTACACCTAGGCTTTAGGAGGCCTTTGCGCTTAAGTGCGCTCAGCGCTTTTAACGACAATGGTTAGAAAGGCAAACCATTTAAATTACTAGAAGATGAATGAATTCCTTTATTCTTGGTGATGATCAGTGAAACCAACATAAAGAATAAACAAACTAAACTGTGCCTACTATATCTTCTGACCAAGTCATTGAAATAAGGTACTAATCTATTACAATGTGCCCTCTCTGTATGTAGGATGGTGCTAAAGAGCATTGGTTACAAATCAGTTCCAGTTGATGGTTTACCCTTTGATCATCAGAAAGGTAAAACAAGAGGATGGATGCACCAAGTTGGTCTTCTCATTCTTCTCTATTCTCATTGCTAGCAATTTGTATTTGCTTTAGGAAAACTACGTAAATTGTTGAGAATTTACATGAATTCCCAGATTTGTGAGATGCAAAAACGGAAAGAAAAATAACACACATACAAAGGCAATCACACAACACAAGAAATTATGTGGTTTCTCAATTTTCCTACGTCCATGGAGTGTAGTGATTTTACTATTTTGGGGGAAATTATACAAAAAGTGTGGCAATATAGTTTTCTCTCTTAAACAACATGACCATTATCAACACTTATCTAAAACAACGGCATTTATATTCCACACAACAAATTCACAATGTTCTATAATAGCGGCCAAAAAGCCAAAGTGTTCATGGACTGAGCCTCAGAAAAACCTCATTAAAAACCGTAACACTTTTATATTAGGTTGGGTCATAATTCAGATCAAACACAAACTAGGCTCGATTTAGCCCAATCATAAATGTCATATATTAAGTGCAGTGGTGTTCTCCAAACTCGCTCTTAATTTTTTTTTCCCAAAATATGCTTGATAAAAAATTTAATTAAAACATGTATGTAAAATCTTTGGGGGAGACTATCTTTTATCTCAAAAAAAAAAAAATCTTAGGGGGAGAGGAGGGAGGGGGATTCAAAACTTGAGTACCTGATAATTTTTTTGATAGGTGAGTACCTGATAATTACCTTGGATTTATTCATTAAATTTTTGATGAACCTTGGATTTATTCATTAAATTTTTGAGTACCTGATAATTACCTTGGATAATTACCTTGGATTTATTCATTAAATTCAATTTTTATTATGCCAATAAAATTTGCCTATTGAATGTGTGTGGCCAATCCAAACCCTTCCTTGGATCGATAATTCACAAGTCAGTATATACTTTGTGGAGTTTTTGTTAACTTTTTCACCAGTTTTTTTTTTTCTATAAACATAATTGAATTTTATGAACCTTAAAAAAATATAATATGAATAGAAACCTCAATAAGACTAAAATACTTATATTACAAAAAAAAAAAAAAGGTCTTGTAGACTAAGAAGCACGGGCACAAACACAACACGACATGAGTAAAGCCGCAAGTCTTGTAAAATTAGGACGCAACATGGCGGGGATACAAAAATTAATTAAGTAATATATCTTTAGGTTTCGGGTTTGGGTTTTTCACAATGTTTTTCCATTTTTGATTTCTTACAAACTGTTTTTTCTCCTCCTTGATTTGTTTGTAACTGTTTCAAGTACAATTTGTTCAATGGTGAACACAATGTACTTTTTCAATCAAGCTTTTATTTCCTATCTTTAGGTTTAGGTATATTTTGTATTAGCAGGGGTGGTTGGTGCTCTGGAATTGTTAAAGGACCTTACCAGGGTGGATTTGTGAAAAAACATCAGAAATGGTTGGACTAAATTTGCTTCATATACACACTTTGAGGTGGGTGATGGCAAGTGTAAATAGCAATGAAATTTTCAGTTGCATGTTCCTTGAGTTATTCGGATTTGCTAGAGATACAAGGCCTTGATTTTGGATTATATGGATTATGGAGTGGGTTAACGGTCAGCAACATTGGAAGCCAGTGTTTATCAGAAAGGCTCAAGATTGGAAGAGAGAATCCTCGGGACATTTCTTTGATGATTAATAGGCAGTAGGTCACCCCCTACTTATCAAAAAAAATAGGCAGTAGGTCACCCCAACAGGAGGTGATATGCTGGTGTGTGGCTTCCATCACCAACAAAAGGATTCCAGGTTAAAAGGTTTTATAGAGAGCTCCAAGTAAGAAATGTATGTTCCACTGATTTTCCCTGGAAATGTATTTGGAAAACTAGAAACCCACCTCAAGTTGCATTCTTTATTTGGACTGTGGCTTTAGGGAAAATGTTTTTCGATACGTAGATTTAGGGAAAATCTTAACAGATAATTTACGAAAGAGGGGCATTCTCATTATTCTTTCTAATTATGGACTGGTGTTGTATGTGTAAGGCTAATGGAGAATCAATGAACCATCTCCTTTTACACTGTCCTATTGCTAGAGATTTGTGGAGATTATTTACTTTGCCTAGTTGGACTCAACTGGGAAATGCCCAATTCTGTTCTTGCTATGCTGGAGATTGGAGGAGTGAGGTGCTGCTCCTATATGTCTCAGGTGGTGCATTTGGAAAGAGAGGAATCATACAAATTTTTGAAGGAAATGAACTATCATTGCCAAATCTTAAGTTCCTATTTCTAAAGACTATGAGTGGCGTCTCACGGCCTTTACTTTCTTAATGAATTCTTTTTTTGGATTTTGTAGATAGTTTACTTATTAGCTGACAGGTTTTCGTCCTTTATATATTTCTTTCTATGTTTCTTGACTTCTTTCCTTGTTTTAGTGTTGTATACTTCCTGTATACAAGCTTTGAGTTTTAATAAAATTCTATTGCTTATCAAAATATATATCTTTAAGTATATTTTATTTAAGTTTTAAAATAAATAACGGCTATCAAAATCTTTAATCACGTCTAAAATCAAAGGAATTTACCAAAAAAAAGAAGAGCTTTCCAACATGCATTCAGAAGTGTCTCTGGACTCACCAGAGAAAGTGTACGTGCCTCTTAGCTTGTAAGTCACCTGCTGCACAGCTTCACAAATGAATTTATATGCTAATCCATGCAATGACTTTGTATTCAGGTGTGGTTCCCAACATCAGAGGTCGAGTTCTACATGATACTACAGGAGATCCAACTCTGCTTGAGGAGGGATTGTATGTATGTGGATGGTTGAAAAGAGGACCAACTGGGATAATTGCTACAAACCTCTATTGTGCCGAGGAAACTGTAAGTGATCTATTGTGTTACATAGAATGAAAGTTCAACTTTTTATTTACTTATCAAAGAAAAAAAAGAAAAGTACAACCTTTTATGAGAATTTAAATTTTGTCTATCATATATCTTTTTAGAGGTCTGCTAATCTGGCCTATTGATATGGTAGGTTGTGAGTATATCTGAAGATCTTAATCTATTGGCATCAAAAGCCAGCTTGCCCAAGCCAGGCAGAGATGGTCTAGTCCATTTATTAGATAACCGGAAAGTCAAATTTGTGCAGTTCAGTGCCTGGGAAAAGATAGACTCTACAGAAACTAGGCTCGGGAGTCTTAAAAACAAACCCAGGGATAAATTAACTACGTGGGAGGAGCTACTCAAAGTTGCCAGGGAATAAATCAACACCCTTATTGTAGGGATTTTTTTTTTTTTTATTTTTTAATCTTGCTCGAATAGTCTCTCCCCCCCCCCCCCCCTTCTTTTTGTATCACAGAATAGAATAAAGAAAAAAATTATTGAGAAGAATTCATTATTTTTCCTGCTGGAATGCCCTGTTGAGTATTCTTTTGGGACAAAAAAATTATAGAGGGATTCATTCTTTTTACCTTCTCATGTTGTTGCGGACTTAGGAAGTTCTGCTGTTGGTTAAGCTCACCTGTCATTTGCATGTCAACTACCAGCTCATTTCCATTGCATGCATTGAAATGCTGGAGCAGTATCACATATACAATCTAGAGAGCGTAGGTAGAAACTTAGAATTACATGATATCATGATGAAATAATTGAGAAAATAAAGGCTGCTGGAGGAGTTGTGATTATTATTATTATTATTATTATTATTATTATTATTTTTTGAAAACGCAGGAGTTGTGATTATGGAATAAAACTCCCAGGTTGCTTGATTCTGCTTTAATGGGCTTTACGATTTTTCTGTGTATCCATTGTTCAAACATATGAATTTTGTAATGCGGATAAATAGTCATCACAAGAGATATTGAAGAGCAGTTAGAGTTGAACTTATTATGGTCATGCTTGATTTGAATTGAGTTTACAGTTGATATTAATATTGCATGATTAGTTACTTATGTTGACTATTTTTATACGTTTCAAATGTTTCTGCTTGATTGAACCATAGCTTGTTTTGTTGGATTTACATTAATATGTTTTTTTGCTAAATAGGGTATACGTTAATCATCTATATAATTTTGTTATGGTTGATAATATGAGCTCCAATCCAAAACTAACTCAAAATAATCCCAGAATTAAGGACTTGTTCTGCAAGCATACTATGATGTTCAAAGTGTTTCATTATCAAACTAGCTTTAAATTCACTTAACAGCAAGACATAAATATGAGTTTTAGTTAACTTAATTGGTAAAATATCGAAACTCTGTTGTATATCTAAAATTAAAGAAGACAAATCATATATAATGAACAATACTAAAGTTAAGAGAGTTTTTAAACAATCTCGTTTTGTTAATTCTGAAGTAAAATGACAAAATTTTATATAATTTCAATTTTGTTATGGTTAACAATAATGAGTTCGGCCGATTACTTGACCTCGAATCCAACCTAATCTAATCTTGAAAAAGTTTTAAGATCCAACACAACCATTCCATTTGCATTCAACCGATAAAACTTCATTCCGAAATGTAAGATTTATATGGGCTTGAGTGTAAATCTGTACCCATCCAGCCCTTTCAATACAAAAGAGCCTGTAGAGAGAGAGAACCCATGTGGGGGTTGTCTCTGTGTAGGTCCAAAGGGCCTACACTTAGCATATAAATTGTCCGACCCATGCACACGACGAAGACAAAACAAAACTTACAAAAAGTCTTATGAGGAAAAAAAAAAAGAAAGTAAAATGTCCTACCCAATTCATTGACGAAAGAAACAAAAAGCAATCCTAATGCTCCCTATTCTTATCATCTGCCAACCGTAAAAAAGCAGTTTCTAACGGCACCTGATTCGAAATTTGAAATTTCGAAAGCAAAGAGAGCGTCTATCCCAAGTGGGTCCCATCCCCCCAGCGCCAGCCAGCGTTAGCCGTTCAACTTTCAACCCCCCAAAAATCATCATCCCATTCCCACCGCTCTCTTTATTCCCCAAATTCCAAACTCCCAAATTTAGCATCACAAGCCTACTCTCTCTCTTTTCCCTCCACGTGTCGCCACTTTTTAATCGAGACAAGGAAAGACAATGTATAAAGTGTCAGCCAACGATAGCGAGTAGTTTACATATTTCACACTCGCGACGATTTGTATGATTTTTTTTTTTTTTTACTTTGAGTTTCCCGCCCAATTGGCAAAGACAAAAAAAAAAAAAAAAACATTAAAAAAAAAACAGCCAATGACTCTATAGCTATAGGAAGTGGGGTTTTTTTTTTTTAAGGATATATATATATAAAATCCACTCTGTCAGAAGATTTATTCCTTAAAACTTGAATTAGAGTGTAGTGTGTGTAGTTACTCCCAGTTTTCTCCGAAACAATCCCGTGTTTTTTGCCGTGTGACCAAAAATAGAAAACACAAAGAAAATCTGTAAAAACAGACTCACACCCCCAATAGCCATAGCCGTAGCCATGGAAGTCCCAGTCAAGGAACAACAGACCCAGACTCAGGCTCCACTTCCTGGTACATCTCTCTCTCTCTCTCTGCCTTTAGTTTTTGCAGTTTTTTTTTTTTTTTTTTAATAGTTTTTTTGGGTACTGAGGTTGTGGTGTTTGGAAGACATTGTAGGATCAGGGAAACCGAAGCTTCAGCGTTACCCATTGCGTTCAGGGACTAAACTCAAGGAAGAAAAGCCACCGGCCCCTGAATTATCAAACCCTTCCTCCACTTCTGTTTCTAAGCCACGGTACAATTTACTTACTTACTATTACTCCCTTTCTTTCTTTTTTTGCTGTTGTTTGGTATTGGGTTTTTTTTTTTTTTTTTTTTTTTTATATGACTTACTAGAATATTTGTTAAACTTTGGTACTGTTTGCGAGTTAAGATTAATATGGCAATTTTGCTTGTATGGTTGTTAAAGGAGGAAAATTTTCAAGTGGTAGATCACTGAAGTATTTGATAGGGAAAAGTGGAACAGTGACGGCTTAATGTTGAAGATCAATTATTTATACCATGGTTTATAAATAGATTCATTCATAATGTAAGGTTTAAAATTTCCGAGTTTTATAGATAAATTATTACATATTAGGGTTAGATATAAAGGAATGAACTTTAATGTATATTAGTGAGGGTTTCTTCATATATCGTTGCAGTAAATAAGTGTAGGGTCAATGAGTAATGAAATCTCATTCTGTCTCTTTTGGTTCTGCTTACAGTAAAAAGATGCATATATGATCTAATTGACATTTTATAAAGAAAGCTAAAGTGTCTCTAATGGCTTTTTTGGTTTCATAAGGTGTCGCTGGGTAATTGAAAGTAGTTTGTTGTGAGACTTGAGTTAAGGCCCTCAAAATGCTCTTGAATAATTCTAGCACGAAAGTTACTGCGGTAGAGAACCCTGGATGGAATTGTGCAATTCGTAAAGAAGTATATAATTGTTGGAATTATGGTTAAATGATTAAATTCACTATATTCTAACAACTTAAGTTTATGAGATAATCTGTAATTTATCATGGTTTTAAAACAGGGGATCTTGAATATGCACTATTAATAACCATGATACTTCAAACTTTTAAATTCAGATTGGTGTTTCATGCAATGTGTTTTACTACGTGATTCTCTCGTTCTCAAATAATATCTTGGAGTGGCAACTGGCTGATTTTCTCATTTATTTTTTTAGGGTGAGACCTACATCAAGTGTAAGTAAAAGTGTAAGTGTTCTTGATCTTTCTGGCAAGGACAAGTCTGCAAAGCCACCCAGGAGGCTGTCTATTCCTGCCAAGTCTATTGTCAGTCCAGCGCCAAAACTGTCTGGCAACATCACTCCAATTTCGGAGGCTAGACAGAGGAGGTCTGTTGCTAGTCAGGGAAAAAATGATACACCTGTTTCCGATGTTTCCAAAACAACAACCCGAAGGAAATTCAATGTTTTGTCCTCAGCATCATATTGGCTCTCACAGATTAAGCTCTCTGAATCTGCTGCTAAGCACTCAATTTCACTTGGCTTTTTTAAATTAGCGTTTGAGGCAGGATGTGAGGTATTATTACAATTTATGTATTTTTCAAATTCTTCATTGATTCTTCTTACTTCTGCAATTGCACAATCAAATGCAGGATTTAGTCGACTCTTTGCAGAAACTTCTTACAAAAACTAGTCTTCTATTTGTGTTGAAACAAAAACCTAGCTAGTTAATAACCCATAATATTATAACTAAGAGGAATGTAGAAGCAATGGTTGGCAGCTATTTTGTGTGTCAAAAGGTAGGTGGAAACTTGGACCTGGACTGGTACAATCCTGAAAGGGAGATGATTTCTCAATTCAGATCTCAGTGGATAGAATTTGAACAAAATGCATGATTGCTACAATATTCCCCCCCCCCCCCCCCCTCTCTCTCTCTCTCTCTCTACCTTTTAATTGTGAAGAGTTTAGGCATGGGTTTACTCATAAACATGTACTCTTATAGTCGTTAAAATTTATCATCTATACAAGGCAAAGGGGTAAAAGCATTAAGGTCAAGCACATACTCTTTTCCTCCTTACCTAAGGGTTGATTTGCATGACCTTGTTGTTTATATACTCAGTTTTGCATGCCCACATGTGTTTTCATTGAACACAAGGACTAACAAATGAACTTTAATTTACTTTCTTTTACTTGAATTTATGCAAGACTTGATTTTGACCAGTTTCTGACTTTTAATTTTTCCTTAAAAATAATATCAAGCAGCCTCTTCAGCGAATGCGAGATGAGCTCAAGTCCTACACTCAGCGACATGACCTCGGTGAACTTGGGGAACCTTTGAAGGAATTTTTTGAAAGGTATAACATATCAGAAAACACCGAGCAGGTGCAGGTCTCTGAAACCTTTTCTCAGGTGCCTGAAGAGGGAACTCGATCATCTGATGATGACGTCCACAGCTCTTCTTCTACTGGGGGAAGTAGGAAGTTGAAGCCCAGGTCTTTGAATGCTGATGCTGATCAAACTTCTCCAGTCACTGAATCTGCCAAGAAGAGAACTATTCAGAAGAACAATTCTGCAATCAGGACTAGGGGATCTTTGAATAAGAACTCAGCAAATTCAAAACTTGTTTCAGAGACCGGGGGTCGTAAGTCGCTAAAGAAACCTGAGAAGCCAAGTAAGTTGGATTCTAATAGAGAAAAGGGCAAGACCAAGCAGGGAAAGAAATCTGCTGTTGAAGCAGGTAAAGCATAGCTAGAAATTTGCCTATTTCTCTCTTAAATCAGCTAATATGGCTCAGGTAACTTAATAGAATTTGATTCACTGTCACTTGCAGTTCCAGTCAGCACTTTGCCTGCCGAGGATGTGCTCCAAGAGAACAAAGAAAATATGGTATAGCAATTTAATCAACATTTATTTGGGTTTGTTCTAATTTATTTTTCCTTTGCACTAAATCTATTTCCATTTTCTGCTAGTGAATATTGTGCATATTATGAATGGTCAATGCTTTACTGTAAACAAGCATTTCAATATATCAGAATGCTCTAGCTATTTTGGTTTGTTTTATGGTTTCTATTAATTTCTTCCCATTCCTCTTCTCTTGTAGGATGCTCCCCCAGTGGAAGAGATCAACTTGTCTGAGGTAGTGTAGACATTCTGCAACAAAGCTGCTGGATCTTTTCATTGTCATCTCTTGGGTTTGTCTTCAGTGTTTTTAAGTGGGGGCTTTTCCTTTGTATAGAAAGGGTTTAAGGTGGATGTGTTTCAGTCTGGTGTTGAGGATGATATTATATATCTTTTATTGGTGGTTCAATCTTGGATTGTTTGTGTAGTACTACATAGTTGCTGGTGACACAAAAGTGTATTTTGACTCCTTAAATTTATTTAATATTGGTCCAATATTTTGTAATTTTTGCAGCCATAAATTTTGGTTGACATGCTCAGTAAAAAGAAAAAAAAAAGCATATTGGTTGTCATAAACCATACGGTATCATTTCAAACGGATCATTTCAAACGGATTCTATATTTCTATGTAGAATGGCGATGAATGTTGTATTCTGTGGCATATCTTGACGTAATTGTCTTCAACATATGGGACTTTTTAGTGTTTAATAAATCTTAGTACTTGAGATTATCATTTGATTTGAGAAGCATTTCGTTCTGTTATCATGCATACCCTGACAGTCCAACTCACAACTAAATTTCGGACCCCTGGCTTGCACACAGAGAGAGCGAGAGCGAGAGAGAGATAGGAAGAGTCTAGAGAAAGAGGAATGCGAAGAGAGGGGTTGTGAGAAAAAGAGAGTGATTTTTTTTTTTTGAAAGTTTTTAAATATATATATATATATGTGTGTATATATATAATATAATATAATATTTGGGAATAATTTATATTTTAAAGCATGGTTTCAAATGAAAGCTCACAATTTTTGGAAAGTTCAAATTGGGTTCTGTACTTTACAAAATATTTCAATTCTTCCATAAAAAAAAGAAAAAAAAAATTCAATTCAACAACTGCATTTTCACATATAGTAATCCTGTAAGAGGTACGCTATTGTGAAATACGGTTGCTTATGTAAAAATAGAGAAGTAAAAATACACATACGGTTGCTTATGTAAAAATAGGAAAGTAATAAACAAACGATCCCATTCAGGAAAGAAAATCCCATTTGGATTATGTTGAAATGCTGTCCATACCTCTTTAAATATTTATATTTTTGGACAAAAATATGCTTAAACGTACAACTAAATTTATCCCATTAAATCAAATCAATTTTTAGAAAAGATCTATTTTTTTTGTTAATTTGCCCTACAATTAGTACAATTTTTTTAATGAAACCTATTTCATTAATAAAAATATGCTTAAAATTACAACTAAATTTATCCCATTAAATCAAATCAATTTTTAGAAAAGATTAAATAATATATCCAAGTGTTTAACAAGACAATCACCAAAAAAAAAAAAAAAAACTCATAGTAAAACACATAACAAAATAAAGGCAGATAACCACATTGGGTAGAATAAAATAAGCTAATATTAATATGTTATTTAAATAGTAGGGTTTTAAGGTATAGAAAATTTACAGTTATAACCCTTTGCAACTCAGGCAGGGCGGGGGCGGGGGCGGGGGCGGGGGCGAGGTGGGTCTAAAAAGTCTAAACCCATCCCCGCCCCGCCCCGTGGTCAACGGGGCGATGCGGGGGAGGGGCGGGTTAAGCGGGGCGGGGCAAAATTGCCATCCCTACTTTTTGGTAAACATGGATATATCATCAACTAAGAAACACGGCTAGCAGCCAAATTTGAACAGAGTCTAGGGCGATAAAAACCCATAATATCATCATACAAAAGCTTTACTAAAGCAAGGGGGGAATCAAAAACTAATGACACATCAGAGGAAGCCGATCCCAGATTTGCTAGAGCATTGGCACAAAAGTTTGCTTCCCTGAGGCAATGTGATAACTTAACTTGAGGCAGACACAGCAACAATTTCCTGCAATTATCAACAAGACCGGGCAAGTCTCCATTAGCATTGACATTGCTAGCAATTAAGGAAATTGCTGCGGAGGCATCAAGTTCTATTTCCATAGCGGTAGCTCCCCTTTCTATACACAACCCTAGCCCTTCCCTTAAAGCCCACAACTCCGCGGAGATACTTGAGCTAACACTAATGGATTTTGCAAATCCCACAACCCACTACCCTGCGCTAGCTCTAAGCAAGCCACCACACCCTGACAGCCTACTAGTGCTGGCAAAAGAACCATCAGTATTCAATTTTTGCCACCCCTCTGCAGGTTTCAACCATTGAACCTGCAACACTTGCCTATCCTTCCCCACGTTAGGCTCCAGAACACAATACATAAGCTCTCGCATTTGCATTTCCACCACCCTCACCAAATATGGGTTGGTTGGTTGCTGTTTGAATGCCCTTATATTTTGTTGGAGCACAAATTCCACAAACCAAGCAAGAAAAGGTTTCGCAATCCTTACCAACCGCCTTCGTGGATCCTAAGGCATTCTTTTTAATCCAAGACTCAAGGTCATCAGAGAAGGAAGACTTGAGATTATCATGGCAGCTTGAGCACTCCCAAGAGGTCTTAGTTGTTGGGTAGTCCCTTGGAACATGGATAATGTTCTCCTCCGAATCTGTGCAATTGTCACAGCCACCCAATCCACCAATACCTCAATGAGCCAAAATGGATTTCATTGGTAAGCTCAAGTGCAAGCACTTCCACAAAAACCTTTTAATCTTGGGCAAAGTTTGTAGCTTCCAAAGCCATTTGCCATGAAAATCCGGTACCTTTAGGTTCTCATCAATTGCCAATAAGTATGCATTTCTTAGGTCAAACTCCCCACTTAAGCTGGAAATCTAGGTCCTATGATCCTCCCTAACAGCATATCTACGTAATGGGCTGGCTCTCACTGCTCGCAGAATAGAGAAAGGGAAGACAAATGAGAGGTTAGCTAAATCCTAGTAATTGTTCGTTATCACATCCTTAATGCACACGTCACTTTCGCCTTGGTTTAGCGGACCTTCAATGAGGGACCTCAATGTGCCAATGTTCAATCACTTATCATTCCAGAAACTTAGTGGGCTATTACAACCCATTGTCCACTTTGAGCCTTTCACACAAATGTTACTTCCAACCTTCACTGCATTCCAAGCTCTATCATGAGCCTTGGATTTTCTAGCTAACCCAACCGTGTATTTTTTTCTCCAAACGTCAGCCCAACCAATATTTTTGGAATTCTCCATCCACCAACATAACTTAGCAGCTAGTGTTAAGTTTCTTCCTGTAGCTTCCTAAATATCCAAGCCACCACGGCACTTTGGTTTAGTAACTTTTTCTAGCAAACCATATGCATTTTTTTGTTATCTTCCGTTGATCCCCACACAAAATTTCTGTTAACATTATCAAGATTATTTAAAATTCGGGTGGGTAGCATGCACCCTTGCATCACATAGGCAGGGATTGCCGAGAGGACTGATTGGGCAATCACTACCCTTCCTGCCATCGATAGTAAGTTTGCTTTCCAGCCTTGGAATTTGTTTTGCACCCTTTCCACCACAAAGTTAAAATCTTAAGAGGTTGAGCCCGGATGCTTGATTGGGAAGCCCAAGTACTTACCAAGATTTGGGTTCGAGTGAATGCCAAGCACCTTACACAACTCCTCTCTAGTATCAGGACTAGTGTTTAGGGAGAAATACACTTTTGACTTATTCAGACTAACTTTTTGACCCGACAATTCACAGAAAGTATCCAAAGTCTCTCTCACACTAATACAATTCATCCGGTCAGCACTTGCAAAAAGGACAAGGTCGTCAGCAAAGAAAAGATGGGAGAAGGCTTGCCCACCTCTTGAAGCCCGGACAATATTCCACAAATTTTCCTCACATCTCCGCGAAATAAGGAAACCAAGCACTTCCATACACATAATGAACAAATAAGGGGAGAGGGGGTCCCCTTGTCTAATACCTTGCTCTTAAGTTCTCCCTTTTAAGATTCTGTCATGTGGCTACTTAACTTAAAAAATACACTTCCATCCATGAGAAAAAACCTACATGACAAAATCTTAAGAGCAGAATCTAAGGATTTTGCCATGTGATTACTAAACTTTAAAAATACATTTCCATCCATGAGAAAAAAACCACGTGACAATCTTAAGAGAGAAACCTTAGGAACAGTACCTAAATACTATACCTAAAGCTTGTTTTATATTTTTAAGTGCACGCTTCCATCTCTATGCCTATTTTTTATTTATTTATTATTATTATTATTTCTTTAGCCATGAAAATAGTTTTTCTCTTAAATCATGAATTTATTTTTCTTCTATTAGTGTCTCGTTTACATGAGTTAATTTTTTTGAGTTTGACTTCAAATATTTTCTTAACTAAACATCTCCAATTGATTTAAATATAAAATGACAAGTAGAAGTAAGTTGATTTAAATAAGGGGAGAGGGGGTCCCCTTGTCTAATACCTTGTTCTTAGGTTCTCTCTCTTAAGATTTTGTCATATGGCTATTTAACTTAAAAAATACACTTTCATCCATGAGAAAAAACCCACATGACAAAATCTTAAGAGCGGAACCTAAGGATTTTGCCATGTGACTACAAAACCTTAAAAAATACACTTCCATCTATGAGAAAAAAAACCACATGACAAAATCTTAAGAGAGAAACCTTAGAAACAGTACCGAAATACTGTACCTAAATCTTGTTTTATATTATTATTATTATTATTATCATCATCATTATCTTACTTGAATAAAAACTTCCGTCTTTGATTAAACTGAAAACTCTGTCTTTGCTACAAGCTTTTGAAAATAAAAACTATCTGAAGAGTTACAAGATTACAAAAGAGAAAGGTTACAAAAGTCTGTCTGAGAGGGATTACAAAAGAGAAGAAGTACAAAGTCTGTCTGAGAGAGGGAGAGGAGAGCTATCAAAGCTTTCTTTCTTTCTTGAAATGAAAAGGCTTAAAATTTAGGCTTGCTGCTATCTTCAAAGTCTGTCACTTTTATAGACGAGGAGAACCATAGTTTGTCTTCAAAAGTAACCTGAGTTTGTAGAATTAACTCAAGTTAATCTGTCGGTAGAGGCTTATCTTGAACAGTAGTTTGTCTATCTTATCTGTCATGCTAGTAAACAGTAGTAATAAATATCTGTTTGTACCTGTCTGTCATTGTCTTGGACTTTCATGTGTGCATGCTAGTAAAATCTGTCTGAACTGCAACCATCTTGGAATTTCTTGTGCGCGTGCTAGTGAATAGTGATCTGTTATCTATAAATAGTGATCAACTACTTCTGTCTGCTTCTGTTACTCTATTTTTGTCTGTTCCTATCTGAAGATCTGTCTGGACTGTATTGAATCTTATTTAAAACATGCTAGTAAATAGTGATCTGCTATTTTTGTCTGTTTGCTTCTGTCTTGTGAGAGTATTCTGTCTTTCTATCTTGACTATTCTGTCTGTCAATCTGTATCTGCATAGTTATCATAATCCAACGGGTCAGAATCAGAATCAGAGTTAGTTGTATGCTCATGGAATGCCCCATAATTTTCATATAGAGTACAGTATACTATAGGAAGGAAGGTAGGGGCACGATTCTTTGTCATTATTCTATGGTCCTTAGTGATCTTTCTTTTCCCAATGAGCCTTCTTGCTGGAGGTCTTGGTCCATAAACAGCTATCCTGTCGGTGTAGCCATATAAGTGGAAATCATTATCTAATTCTTTCCATACCTCATAGATCTTATTGTTCATAAAATTAGACTATTCTTGTGCCAAATCATGAGGATTATCAAAAGATAAATAAGTCTCTCCTGTATACCAATAAAGATCAGGGCTGCAACTGAAGTCACTGATGAGAATCAAAATATGCACCGGACGAGCTTTCATATAGTAACCAGTATCCCAAACTGGAAAAGTACTCCAAATAGTAAGCTTCATATAATTAAGTCCTCCAATCTGTTCGACTGCCTCTTGGATAATTCTGGGGAATAAACTTATCTGATTTCCAGAAGTTAGGATTAACTTGCTGATAAACCCTGCTTCTAACATCTCAGATAACCATGAAGGATCATAGATTATTGGGTCCTCTGTCGGTGTATTAATGAGTAATCCCGGATAGGGATGTTGTCCATCATAAACTCTTTTTGAGTCTCCAAAACCTTCATACCATTTGGCTTTATGGGATAGCCATGCATCATCTGTCATGTCTGTCTTGATAAATGCTGTAGAGATTAAAAGTTTAAAAAGATACGTCCATCTGTCATAAGAACTGGTTAGAGATCTGTGAGTTAATATATTCTGTTGGATTTCTAGGGGCAACATTCTAATGGCAAGTCTTGTTTTTTGTTGAACCTTAGGGTGGAGCTTTGAAAAGCTTGTTCCCATAAGATAGCTTGTTAGAGACTGTGAATCTGTCTTTGTGGAGCTTGAATCTCCATCCTCCTTGCCAAGGAGTTGATAATCAAGTGCTTCAATAAATGCACTGGTATTAACAAGGTATAA
Organism: Castanopsis chinensis; assembly: GCA_032878915.1. Classification (NCBI taxonomy): domain Eukaryota; kingdom Viridiplantae; phylum Streptophyta; class Magnoliopsida; order Fagales; family Fagaceae; genus Castanopsis; species Castanopsis chinensis. The sequence continues at coordinate 8,168,185 of JAVQMG010000114.1, forward strand.
TTCCAAAGCCTTAAGGGTCTTTTGGAATAAGGATTTCTGTTTGAGGGTAAAGGTTGCTTTCAAATTATCAAGAAGTATTTTAATGTGAAAGGGGAGGTCTGTAAATACTTTTGCCATTACATGAATACATTGCTTCTACTAGCAACGTATCCTGAAGGGATGTTGTCTCAAATATCTCTTTTCTTTTGGGTTGCACCATTGGTGCCTTACCCTTTCCTTTTCTGTCTGTTCTGGAAGGACTTTTGTCCATATTAGTCTGCAATTGGGTAAAAGAATTATGTTTTAAAACAATCTCTTGAAAATAAATATTTTCTTGCAAAACCTTTTTCAAATTTGCTTTTAAAATCTTTTGGTCAATGTTTATCTGTAAATTTCCTTTGAAATATTTTGAAAGAAAATCTTTTTTGTGGTTTAAAGCATATATAATAAAACAACAAACTTTCTTTACTCCGTCATGCTCTCGCTGAGTAGTGGTAGTGGTATAAGAGTAGTCACAGTGAAGTCTATTAATATTGGAGTAATTGAAATCCAAAAAATTTACAAAATCTGTCATGATTTTATCCGTTTTATAAGTATTTCTATATATTTCATTCTGCGAGAATATGTGAAATAAAGCTTCTCCATATAGTCTTTCATCGACAACTGTAACTGGAAAATCTATTAGAGACTGATGATTATCTTCATCTATCAGGAAATTAAATCTATCTTTACTCAAGAAATTTCCACAATTAATAATTAATAAAGGAGTGTCTGTTAAGGCTTCTTTTATAAAAACATATGTTGCCTGGGCATGTGAGAATGCTATAAATTCACTTAGTATGTCTATCAAGCTGTCGGTCCATTCATGTTGACTAAAGGAAATTATAAGCATAGTTTTTTCTTTCTTATCAAAGTCTTTCTTAGAAGAAGAGTAAGAGCAAATTTCTGTCTCTATCTCTATATCTTTAACTGTCAATTGGTCATCAAATAATATTTTTGCCTTTAAGGGTGAAGAGCTTGTTTCCGTTCTATGTATTCTTTCTTTATCTATATCTTTTAGGATAATGACATTTTTAGAAGAATAATTTTTCTTTAGAATAGGTGGCAAAATAAATCTAAAGAACATATCTTTTCCGAACACATTAGTTTTAATTCCTTCATCTGTCATTAAAAAGGGGTAAAGTGAAATCATAAAAGGAGTTCCTGAAATAATTTTAAAAAGAATGTCTTTAATTAAAATAAAGTCTATCTTAAAGCATATTCCATCATTACATATGTAATTATTAGGTGTTAATCTTTCAAATGATTTTTTATAATACTTTAAAGGTATTAATCCTTCTTGTATATAGTTCCTATCTGCACCTGAATCTATTAAAGCAATTTCTGTCAAAGAGAACTCTTTATTAATTAGTAACGTGATTTCTATATACCATTTTTGAAAAATAGCTCTATTAATTAAACTCAAGAAATTCTGTCTATCACTATTATCTTTATCTAATACTTCTGATAAAGGGGGCTCAATTATGGGTTTAGAGTCTTCTTTTGGATCTATTATTTCTACAATATTCTGTTCATTTATGTCTGTCAAATTATCTTTTTCAATTTCTTGCTTTATTATTTTTGCTTTTATCATTAAGTCTGTGAAGTTACATCTTTCTCGTCTTTTTCATTTTTTATCTTTTCTTTCTTATCTTTTTCTTTCTTGTCTTTTTCTAGTTTTCTACATTCCGTAACATGATGTCCATATTTTCTACACCTAATGCAAACAATAGGTATGTCTATGGAGTCTTTTAAACCTATTAAATAGTCTTTCTTATCTTTTAAGTGATTAGGTAAATTATCTATTAGTTTCATTATTATGCCCTGTTGTTTCCTTTTTCTTTTATTAATTTTAATTGGGTTGGTTGATTTTAATTCTTCCTTCTTAACCCGGTCTATATCTCTTTGAGTGACATTAAATATTTCCATTAATTCATTAATAATATCTCTTTCAAATTCTAATTTACTTATTTGTTTAGCAATCTTATTCTGTTTGTCACATTGCTTTTTAGTATGTTCATATTCTTTACATTTATGACAAATAATATTTTTAATGTGTCTGTCATCTTTCTCACTATCTGATAACTCAGTAGTATTTAAAACTGCTATATTTCTTTTCTTGTCTATTTCTAAAGGTGAATTTAAAACTTCTATCTTTTTAGCTATTTTCTGTCAGGCTACCATCTTGGGTAAATCTTTCAATTGCCTTTAGTCTTTCATCTATTTTTTCTTTTAGACTATTAATTTTCCCTCTTTTGTTGACTATTTCTCTTTCTAGACTATTACTATTATGACTTTCTTGTTCTATCTTTTCTGCCTCTAGACTTCCTAGACTAGTAATATTATATCTTTCTTGTTCCATCTTTTCTACTTCTAACTTCCTACGTAGGGATTCTTCAAGAGTGCTATTCAACATGTCGCTTTCTATTTCCCTTTTTGACGTGTGATCTCCTATATCTATGTTTCTATCTTTTCGCATTATATTTGTAGAACTGCTTTCTATCTGTTCTATCATTGCTTTTACTATTCCTTTCTTTAATATTATATTATTTTCCATGCACGTTGTTCTTTCTATTACTATGCTGTCTTTCATGCTATTAGTTTTTTGTCTTCCTATGGCTTTTTCTTCTTTCAGTATTTGTTTAAGTCTTTCGTCTTTATCTGCTTTTAAGTCTTCGTCATTCAAACCTTCTTCTTTGTCTTTATATGTTATAGGTGTAGGTCTGTCAGTTGCTTTTGAATTTTGAAAACTATCGCATAATAAACTATCTTATTTAATATCCTTTATGTCTATCAGGTTTATTGATCTGTCAGTAGTTGTTGGATTATTGTGATGTTGTTTATTATACCGGTTATCTGTCATAGTAGTTGTTAAAGATGATCTTTGATGGGGTTCAAAGTCTAATTTGAAGCCTTAATTCTTTCATAGAGTTCTAACAAACTATTTTGTCTATCATCTCTATCATTTTTTCTTTCTAAAACAGTAGATCTTTCAATATGTTCTAAATATTCTAATTTTTTATTAATTCTATTAAGAAACTATTAGTGTGTCTATTAGTCTGTCGGTTGATTTTATCTCCAATTAATGCATTCCAATTATTTGTATTTTTAGAGTTATAATTGTAATTATCCAAGTCACTATCAGAATCAGAATCTGTCTCATAATCCATATCATTATTTAACCAATTATTATCTATATCTCTCATGCTGTATGCTTCATCATAATCTATATTATCATAGTCCATGTTTCAAATTAGTGTGTGCCTAGCCTAAGTGTGAACAAGTGAACAGATAATGAAAGATAAACGTATTTATTCTATTTTCAAGCAATTTAATAATTACTGTCGAAACTATTACTAACCACTGGTTGCCTTGCTATCGGGACCACCTCCCCGGGAAACTCCATTGCGGGACCACCCAACACACACGCCTATCCATCGGCTAACAAAAAATAGGCTGACCAACGCGAATCTATGGTTTGCCAACAAGTGATAAGGCTGACCAACGCTACCAAGGAGCAAGTAGTGGCTATGCAATAATAAAGGTCCTAGTAACTTCTTAATTGCAAAGAAATAAAACTCATACATAAACCATCCATGGCTCTAATACCAAAATCTACCCAGGAGAGAGCACAGCAGTAATATGGAAGCATAGACAATGATAAAATAGATAATAAAGAAGAAAATAGCAAAATAGATATATTCAAAATAAGGTTAAAATGGAGTATAGAATATGAACATAGAGACTAATAAAATCTTACTTGAATAAAACTTTTGTCTTTGATTAAACTGAAAACTCTGTCTCTCATACCAAAATCTACTATGATAGTTTGACAGATTAAAAAATATGTTAAACAGCTTTCCTGCATTGTTATTCCTTCACCTCATGCTTTCAAAATAGTCAAAACAGATGCTTTTGAAATAGGCTATGGTGGAATTCTAAAACAGACTGTAAATACCAATAAAGAACAGATTGTGAGATTCCATTCTGGCTCTTGGTCAGCTACCCAGCAGAATTACAGTACAATTAAAAAGGAAATTTTATCTATTATACTATGTGTTTCAAAATTCCAAAATGATCTTTTTAATCAAGAGTTTTTAATCAGAGTTAATTGTAAAAGTACTAAAGAAGTCCTACAGAAAGATGTTCAAAATCTTGTTTCCAAACAAAGTTTTGCAAGATGGCAAGCTATTTTAAGTGTTTTTGACTTTGACATTGAATATATTGAAGGAGAATCTAATTCCATTCCTGATTTTTTAACCCGTGAATTCTTACAGGGAAGATGAGTTCCCCCTCAGAAAAGAGCAACTCCCCAAAACTCAGAACCAGACAGTCTTATGCTACTCCTCCTATTCCTCCTAGCAGATTTCTTCCTACCCCTTCCTTTGCCTCACCCACTACTTCTTCAACCAGACCCCAAGTGTTATCCAGCCCAAACCGTTTTAGCCCACTTTCCTCAACTCCTAGCCCAACATCTAAATAGTCATATGCCATGCCCTCATCCTCAACCTCAACCCCTCCCTTAAAAACACCATTTAATTTAGCAAAAGCTTCTTTTCCCCCTTTAGCCTCTCCCTCCAGCCAACCAAAATACAAATCCTCATCCTATACCTCTCAAGAAACCCCAGCACCAAAAGAAAACCACAGTATTGAACTCCTGAAAGACTCCTGAAATTTTATTCTATGGATTGAACCAGAACACCAGCACATAACATATACCCTTTCTTTAGTCAGACAGCTTTTACCCCCAGGATGGGAGCATCCAAAGACAGAAACCCTCAAGACCCAAAGATTTTATGAGCATATTTTAGTTGATACAGACTCAATAGTGCTAACACATATGCCCTGCTCTCAAGACCCCAACAGAATTGGCTATTCCAAAATTGTCATAAAACAGATTCTCACCCCTTCTCAGTGGAATGGACAACCCTGGATCACTAGAAACTTTTCAGTCCAATTTCAACCCCAGTTTTATAATTATTATGACTATATGGAAGCTTGGGATAGGATCTTTCTATTCCAAAATAATATTTACAGACACACTTGGTTTTTTCGTTTTGATATGTTTAGAAAGAAAGACATGATGATTCCAAGGTGGTTTATTGATTGGTGGAATTCCTACGGACCTGAAGCCAGAATCCTTCCTCCTGATCTCCTTCAAGCTTATGAGACTTTTAAGAAAGAACCAGGCATCCCTCATCTAAAGGATTTCCCTCATCTTCTACAGTTCTTTTACAGATTTTCAGACCTCCCATGGATTATCAGATGGGAATATAAAATAGAAAAGCATCTTCAGTATCCTTTTCCTATGCTTACCAGAAAGTTTTGTTTAAAATGGTGGAATAAATTTAATTTTGATCATATTTGTCAAGAATTACAGGAAAAATCCTCTTCTTCTCATTTTCTTTTGGAAAAAAGTCAAGTCCAATGCCAACCCGCTTCGGTATCAGACAGAAAACAACTTAAAAAACAGTTACTTGAAGCTGCATCACATATTTCAGATGATGATGAAGATGACACAATAATGGAATCCTCATCTCCTAATTTTAGAACCAATCCAGAATTATTTCAAGATTCCCAGGATCCTTATGAGATATGATAGACAGACAAACTTATAATAGAAAGTCCAAGATGGTGGTAGAACAGACAGATTTTCAAATAGCAACAGAAAAAGAGAGACAGAAGTAGTTGATTACAGATGACAGATGACAGATCATTATTTACTAGCATGCGCACAAGAAAGTCTAAAATGGTGGCAGTTCAGACAGATTTTACTAGCACGCTCACAAGAAAGTCCAAGATAGTGACAGACAGATACAGATAGACAACAGACAGACAGATATTTATTACTACTGTTCACTAGCATGACAAACAGACTACTGTTTAAGAAAAGATAGACAGACTACTGCTAAAGATAAGCCTCTACCGACAGTTTGACTTGACTTAATTCTGCAAACTCAGGTTACTTTTGAAGACTAACTATGGTTCTCCTCCTCTATAAAAAGGGCAGACTTTGAAGACAGAAGCAAGCTTGAATTTTAAGCCTTAGTTTAAGCCTAAATTTTAAGCCTTTTCATTCCAAGAAAGAAAGAAAGCTTTGATAGCTCTCCTCTCCCTCTCTCAGACAGACTTTATACTTCTTCTCTTTTGTAATCCCTCTCAGATAGACTTTTATAACCTTTCCCAGACGGACTTTACTTTGTAATCTTGTAACTCATCAGATAGTTTTTATTTTCAAAAGCTTGTAGTAAAGACAGAAGTTTTTATTCAAGTAAGATTTTATCAGTCTCTGTGTTCATATTCCTTATTCTGTTTTAACCTTATTTTGAATATATCTATTTTGTTATTTTCATCTTTATTATCTATTTTATCATTGTTTATGCTTCTATATTACTGCCGTGCTCTCTCCTGTGTAGATTTTGGTATCAGAGCCATGGATGGTTTATGTATGAGTTTTATTTCTTGGCAATTAAGAAGTTACTAGGAACATAATTACTGCATATAGCCTTTTATAAACTGAAAACACAGAGACTGATATATTATTATTATTATTATTATTATTATTATTATTATTATTAGCCACGAAAATAGTTTTTCTCTTAAATCTTGAGTTTATTTTTCTTCTATTAGTGTCTCGTTTACATGAGTTGATGTTTCTGAGTTTGACTTACTTCAAATACTTTTTTAACTAAACATATCCAATTGATTTAAATATATAATGACAAGTAGAAGTAAGTTTTAATCTCTACTTTTTTATTTAGTTAAATGTGGCAATTTTTCATTAAAACAAAAGAAAATTTTAGTTAAAAAAGTACTGAAAATAAGTTAAACCCAATTTTTTTTATAAGTGTTTACATGAGTTAATTGTCTCATTATTTTATTGGTTTTGACCAAAATGAGAAGTTAGGAGCTGTTTGGATTTTTTTTTTTTTTTTTGGTCATCACTCATCATTCATCACTCTTCACTCAATTTTTGTCACTCGTCACTCGTCACTCATCACTCCACTTAAAATACCCCAATTTTTTCAAACACACCCGTTTGACACCATTACTCAACTGGTCATCACTCAAAATTTTCAACTGTTTGTGGGCCCAACTGCTGCAACTTGGTCAAAGCTACCCGCCCATCTTTTTCTCTTTTCTCATTTCCCCTTCACCCCTGTTGCTCTCCCAAAACCCAAACTTGAACCCAGCTTCAACCATAACAACAACAACAATAACGGCAATGACAATGACGACGGCGACGACAAATAATTCCACCTCCACTTCAGCCGGCAGCGATGGCGATAACGAGGACGAGGACGAGGAGCCAATATAAAGCAAATGAAGCCCAACAAACTTTTCTCACCTTTCTCTTCCCCTGCGGCGATCTCCACCGTCACTAGCGGCGGCACCAGGCATTTCTTTTTTTTTCTCTTTTTTTTTTCCCTTCAACCCCCAATACCCACAACGACGATCGAACCTACAGCGACGATTAGACCTGCACAACCCCAGCGACGACACCACCAACAACGAAGACCAAATGGGTTTTGTGATGAAGAAAAAAAAAAAAAAAACAAAACAAAAGAACTAAGTTTTGACCAAATGGGTTTTGTATTTTTAATTTTTTTTTAATTTTTTGAGGAACTGGGTTCTGTGATTAAGAAGAAAAAAAGCGCTTGAGACCATCAATTGGATTGAATGCAACAAAGACCAGAGAAAGGAGAGAAAAAAGAAAGAAAAGTAGAGAAAAAACAGCGCCACCATAAAAGCAATTTGCCAGTAGGTCCCTCAGAGGCTGTTTAATTACAAAAATGCCATTGAAAACAAAGTTTTGAAAACTAAAAACACCCAAAATGTGTTTTCAGTTTCCATAACTCATTACTCAAAAATCAGATAATTGAGTAATGGAAACAATAACAAAATACAAATCCAAACAAACTTTTTTTTGTGGGTCCTACTTATTTTGAGTTATGAGTGATAGAAAAGAGTTATGAGTAATAGAAAACACAAATCCCAACAGCCTCTTACCCAGCCAAAATTTTAGAGACAAGAAACTGATTCTGATTCTCAAAAAATATAAATAAATAAGAAACCTTGATTCTATTTTTCGAACCCCACAGACGTGAAATTCACTTATGCCAGTGAGGAAAAAAATGCTAATTAATCTTAGAAAAGTCTATGCCCCAACAACCATTCACTTGCTAAGCTGCTCTAATTTATCTACTTATTTATTTATTTAAATGACTACCCACGCGTTAGAATTTCATGTATCTATAATTAAATCAGCCAGCAACTACAACTTTTATGTTGAATCAAATTCATAACAATTCAATGTAATGTGACAAGTAAATTCTATTTTACATGAGGATCAACAACACGCAATGCAGCAATTCATATTCAAATAAAACATTTGCTAGGTTTGTGATAGGATGACATGTAACATAAGACAAAAGTTGATAAGTTTGCACAATGTTTTCTTAGAGGGCAATGTCATTTCAAACATGCCATCAAACGGACCCATGAGTGCCCCGACTAGTACCCCATTATGAAGTTAGTCTGCTGTCCAGCTCTGCTCCACAATTTCCCTCACTCTTCGGTTGTACTCACGTTTGTTCTCGCTAAACATCCGAGCAGCTTCTGAATTTGCAGGAGAGTTGGGGTTGGGGTCACACAGCAGCGACTGCAATGAGATTATGAAAGCCTTTAAAGTTCTATCATATTGCTGGGGCTAATAACTCAATAGTTCTCTATAAAATGTTTGTGTTAGCAGCTTCATCAGATGATTTCTAATTACCATTTTAATATTTCAACTGGAATTGCCTACTCATTTTAAATTTTAAATGACATTGTTCCTCAACTACCGCCCCCCCAAAAAAAAAGACTTTGAAATGTATGCATTGCATGACAGCAGGCATATATTGTGGTTAGTGGGGTCTAAAATTCAATGTCATATCCATCATTGCTGCTTGCATTTATTACATGGTCCCAGCAATGCTATATTTCTAACAATGGGGTCACAATTGTAAATATGGTCACAAATGGAGGAACATGTCCTTCATAGAGGTCCCTTCCAACATATGACTCCTATTCTGAAACTGAATGCTTGCCCCTCCTACCCATGTCTTTCAAATTTGAAGCAACTCCAAAGGTAATGACACATTAGAGGGCAATGGCTAGCAGGCTAACTTGTATGACTCATGTATCAGTCCTACAACTATTTTACTTTTAAACTTTGAATTACTTCAACTTTTTACCTCTAGAGTGCCCAGAGTTTAATTGAAGTACTAATTTAAATCTTACACAGTCAAGCATTCTATGAAGGTACTGTTTTCTTTTTTAATATGGGATGGTGGGGGAGGGGGAGATGGTCAGAGAAACACTAACAAAATTGTGAAGGTCTATATATACACTGATGACAGGTCAGATTTAAATCTTCCTGAACAAAAATGGGTGAGGTGGGAAAAGAATCTAAAAAACTCTATACATGGGCCTGATAAATGCTGTACCGTGACATATTTGTCAAGATATCAACAAAACACCATATTTAAGAAGGATCAACAAACCCTTTAAATGCAAAAAAATATATATCATCAGTAATATATATACACACACACACATTGAAGCCCCTTTACTTCATTTTTTGATAATGCTCCACATGGAAGAAGGATAAATGAAATGGTGATCAGGTTGAAATGTCAGAATACATATTAATTGCACAAATGGACATGCAAAAAATGCACAAAGCACATGGTATGGAATACTTTTCGCTTGACAATAAAGTCAATAGAGGAATTTTATAAGAAAAAAGGTCAGTTGAAGAAGGCAGCAGCAATTGTGTGGAGTGAGGAACAATCCCAGTGCTGATCCTAACACAGAAGGGTTTCGGGAGAGGTGATTTGCAAATGGTTCTAAACTTCAAGTCTTCAACAAATTACAATGTACCTATGCATGTTTTATAAGCATGCCCGTGTCCACATACATTGAAACAGAAAGAAACCTACAAGTCTTGCTCACTCAACAAAGGCATAGAAGCTAACTACTGAACCGCATCTTTTAAAATTAAACCAAACTTCACGATTTATGTATGAAGTGCATCTGCTTTGCTTATCAATAAGCTTAGGTTGTGTTCGGTTGGAGGAGTGGAAAAGTGAGAGGATGGAAAATTATGGAATGATGGAAAAGTGGGAGGATGGAAAATATTTAGTTTTCCCTTTTGTGTGTCTGGTTGGAAGGGTAGAAAAGTGAGAGGGTGAAAAAGTAGAAGAGTATAAATTGACTATTATACCCTTGTTAATAGTAACATTGAAAATAAAAAAAAAAAAAAAAAAAAAAAGTTCAACGTTAACCTTGAAATGAAAAAAAAAAAAAAAGTTCAACGTTAAAGTTGAAAAAAAAAAAAAAAGAGTTCAACGTTAAGGTTGAAAAAAAAAAAAAAAAAAGAGAAGAAACGGTTCAACATTAACGTTGGAAAAAAAAAAAAAAAAACGTTACTGATCAGTAACGTTTGAAGAATTTTTGTGGGCCCGGGAGGAAAAATTTTTGTGGGCCCGGGAGGAAAATTTCCTCCCAATTTTCCATCCTCCCTTGGTTTTCTCTCCAAAAGAACAGTGAAAAATGTCTGTTTTCCTCCCTTAGTTTTCCATCCTCCCTATTTTCTCTCCAAACGGACACACCCTTAGAGTCAGATTTCACAAATCATTTCAAAACTACCAAGATGGAAAGTCATGAATGGTAGACGATAAAGTGGTCTCAATGGGTGAGCCCAAATGAGAACCAATAAAAATCTGCAGCTCAACTATTGTGAAATGTTGTGCCAATAGCATTACTCTTGGCTTATTAATAAACAAATATCAAATGGGAAGCAATACTACAACCACAATATTAAACATTATACCATACCTGGATAGATGTGAGTATAGCAGCCACATCATATATAGGACTCCACTGGTTTTGTAAAATGTCCAAACAAATACTTCCATCGGCATAGACTGGCCAAATTTTCAAAAGAAAAAATTGAAGTCAGAAACCCTAACTTACGTAAGATATAATATGTAAGACAGTTCCTTATCCAACTTACTATTTGGATGAAACATTCGAGAAACAAATCGCACTGTAGGTGGTTTGTTTGGGTAGTCCTCTGTGAACTGCAGAGTCAACTTGAACGTGCCTGAATAACTCAAACGAAAATTCTTTTATGTAGATTTAGATGGCTTTAAGATAATTTTAACAGAAATCAGCATAGCTCCCGCTTTCACAGAGGAAGGAGGAAACCAAACAGATACACACTAACCAAAATACCCCTCCCCCACCTCCCCCCAAAAAAGGGAAAACCAACCAGCAGATTATTCTTGTTCTATATTAAACAGATGGATAATACAAATAATTCAAGAACAGAAAGCCACTGGCCTACAATTAAATTATCTACAACGATCTAGCTAACAAGCAATATAAATTTCGTAATATTCCATTCAACTTTATATGTGCACTTATCTGCACTCTATTTTTAGCATCCAATATACAGGGATATGGCACTAGCAACACAAGAATGTCGGTCAAGTGATTCTTTTATTTTTTTGGTCATATGACCATATTGCCACATAATTATGCACTCTATTTTTAGCATCAAATATACAGGGATATGGCACTAGCAACACAAGAATGTCGGTCAAGTGATACTTTTATTTTTTTGGTCATATGACCATATTGCCACATAATTATGCAACTGTGCACCTCACGAATTAGAAAACTAGCACTCACATACTGCTGTTCATGCGTCAGATATACTTAAAAATAATTATTCCAAAATCCATTAGATTAGAATCCAAATATATGCAATACAATTAATTATAGATAAAATTCAAATTATAAAGAAAAAAAATTATAGATAAAATTCCATAAACAATGAAATTAGCACATGACTTATTAAAAAGAACCATCATTAATTTAAAAGCAGACTACAGACACACAAACATATATCATATGCTGCTCAGTGACAGGCTATATATATATATATATATATATTTAAGGGCATTTAGCATTCCCTTAAATATGAATTATTCGAATGTGTAAAACATTGGCTGAATAATATGGATTATAGTGAAAAGTAGTAATCATTTAAATTGTACATCAGCAGTGTAGATTTCCACAGGATGTTGAAACATTTAGGGAATGTATCAAATAAAATAACACAGATGTAACCCATTTCACAAATGTACTGTAATCTTTTCAACAAAAAAACTTCGGTGCAAGGATTTACTCACCTCCATCCCACGGTGTATCATCAGGACTGCAATCCAAACCAGACAAGAAACCAGAAATGGTTTATCCAAACGTACTTAAACATACTTGAAAAATGAAAAGAAATAGTTAAACAACTTAGGAAGAGCACAAGAAGAGATTTTATGCACATTATCCCCAGCTTACCCAAAAATTACAGCATTCCAAAGCATTATATTGTTATCTTGGGGTGCCCCGCTGATTCCTGCAGGTGGGTCTTGTTGCAATCTCTTAAAATCTCTCATCAGCCTCTTCCTAGATGGAGTCGACATCGTTAACACCTAAAATCCCACCAAGCAAAGAAACAATAAACAAACAAAACCCAGTTCAAAAAAGAGTCACCCAAACAAAAATTTTTTGTATTAGCCACATTTACAAAAATGACTAAGTAGATGACTATGAAAATGAGTTCCTTAAAAAGGCTTATCGATTTCAATGAAAATCTTAAACTTAACCAATGCATTTCTTCAGCACTCAGCTAACCGGATCCATACAGTAATTACATTTACATATAAAAATTTTCCCAGTCACAAAATTCACAAATTGACCATGACAATAGAATTGAAATTAAGCTGCACAAACAAGAAACCCAGTACAAAACCACGATTTGATTGTACAAAAGGAGCTCCAAAATCGGATTTTTCAGCTGGATTCATGAAAATTCTTTACTATTAAACCTATTAATTAAATATATTAAAAAATTCAACCAAAAAAACATAAAACCCTACTACTACTCAGGTAAATTAGGGTTTTTTTTTTTTGAAAATTACGTTCAATAAACACGATAATTAGATCATTTAGTGTGTTTCTTTCTCTCTAAAATCATCGTCTACTAAAGCAAGCAAATGAAATCGAAATGAAAAGCGAGTACATGAGAAATTATATGCGAAAGAAATTGAAAAGTCAGACCTGGAAATCGAATGGAAAGAGAAGCTTGGAGAAACTAAAAAGCTAGGGTTTGCGATCCGTGTGTGCGGAGGAGAAAGAGCATGCAGTAGTGGGAAATCGTTAGGATTTTTGGGAACTCGATCAGATCGACTAGAAGCCACAAAGAAAGAAACAGAGAAAGAAAGAGAGAGAGTATCTAAGAAAGAGAAAGAGAGCGAGAGCGAGAACGAGAGAGAGAGAGAGAGATTTGTTAGATGAAAGAAAATAGAGATGTTTATCGGGGCGGTCCCCACTTGGCAACTCTCTCTTTTTTCTTTTGTTTATTTATGGCCGACTTATCTATCCATCTAGCTATCTGAGTATTTTTATTTATTTATTTTATTAAGAATACAAAAATAATTAATTTTTTTATAATTTTTTTTATTTTTTATAAAAGTTATGTTAAAATTTTACTAAAATAAATAATTAACTATTACTTTTAGGGCAGAATAACCCTTAATTTATCCCACCTTTTTAAATATAGATGCATCGGAAATAAGGTACATTTGGGCAGTGTGCTTGGGTTTGTGTGTGTCTCACTCTTACCCACTTACGTGCTGTTCTATTCATGATAATGTACAACAGATATTTTTTTTTTCATATATTATTATATTGGTTGAGTGTATTGCATCATTTTGGCATACATACAAAAAGTTTATTCTAAAGTTATAAATGAATTTGACTGAATGGATTATTAAAAATTTATGATTTTTATTTTTTTTAATTTTATTTTGAATACAAACCAAAGTTTAGATAAAAAAAAAAAAAAAAACTATATTATATGTCCAATTTTAGCTTCTTTTTTTTTGGTTCGAATGAGAGCTTGTGATAAATTATTAAATTAACTTATTCTTTTTTATAAATAATAAATACCACAGCCAAGAACTTTGAATCTCATCTAGCACATTTAGGTGTTTCCAATAAAGATGTTTAAAATTCAAATTTAGCCCTAAGATGCTGATATTCTATTTTCTTTGCTAAGGTTATAGCCTCATTTAAAGAATATAGAGTTTGTAAGAGTACCTGATCTCGGATGGACACTCATAGCCCATGTACAAATATTGATATTTGTTGATCTTCAATCTCTTCTAGATCATTGCAATTTGCAATCGGTCAAACTCCTACATGTACTCATTAACTTTCCAGGTACTTTGTCTACAATCGTGGTACTGTCTAAACAACACTTGCTGGTAATCTGGTTGTAAGAACCGTTCTGCCATTAGCCCTTCATCCTCCTCCATGATTGTATCTTAAGCTTCCTCTCACCGGTACGATTTAACTGAACACGATCCCACCAAGCAGATGCTCCACCCTTCAATTTGTATGCCATTAAACACAACTGCTTGTCATTTGGAGTATTCATATAATCGAAAAACTTTTCAACCTCATTAACCCAATCCAAATACTCTTCAATGGAGACATTACCATTAAATGATGGTTATTCTACCTTCATACAATAGTCCCTCTATGCCTTATAATCTCGACCATTATCCTTGCAAGACCACAACGATTCTCAAGGACTCATTCTGCATACTTTTCGTACTCACTGTTCTCATCGTTATAGTCTTGCTGCCTATTTCGATTGGGATCGTGATAGGGAGGGCCACGCACTTAGTTATCGCATCGCTCTTCATCATTACGATTAAGGTTTTGGGCAAGAAGGGCAACGAGTGCTTCTTGAATCCCACGTAGTTCTTGTTGGGTCTGTTCACGAAACTGTTGATTCTTTTCACGAAATTGTTAAGTCTTTTCAGGAAACTCGTAGAACTTAGTCCTAATAAGGGCTAGGTTGTTGACATTGTGATCGTTGTTGTTGTTGTGGTGGTCACTGTCTCGCTTGTTAGCCACCAGACTAGAGTATGTCAAGATTCTGATACAGACTGATGTTGCGGAAGCCAGAGAGAGAGAGAGAGAAATTTGTTAGAAGAAAGAAAATAGAGATGTGATTAGAGTTGTCCCCACTTGGCAACTCTCTTTTTTTCTTTTGTTTATTTATGGCCAACGTATCTATCTATCTCCCTATCTAAGTGTTAGTATTTTTTTACTTTACTTATTAGTAAGTATTAATTTATACTACCTTTTAAATATAGCTGCATTGGAAATACGGTACATTTGGGCATTGTGTTTGCGTTTGTGTTTGTGTGTCTCACTCTTACCCACTTTTACGTGATGTTCTATTCATGATAATGACATTTACAACAGATTTTTATTTTTCATATATTATTATTAATAAAATTGTTGAGTGCATTGCATCATTTTGGCATACATCCAAAAAGTTTATTCTAAAGTTATAAATGAATTTGACTGAATGGATTATTAAAAATTTATGCCTAAAAAAAGTGTTAAAATTTATGATTTTATTTAATTTTATTTTGAATACAAACCAAAGTTTAGTTTATAAAAAAAAAAAAAAAAGTAAATTACATGTCCAATTTTAGTTTTTTTTTTTTTTTGTTCGAATGAGAGCTTATTGCAAATTATTGAATTAACTTATTCTTCCCTATAAATAATAAATACCACGGCCATGAACCTTGGATCTCATTTAGCACATTTAGGTATTTCCAATAAAAATGTTTAAAATTCAAATTTCGTCATTATAACTATTGAATTTAATAAAATATATATATATATATATTAAATACCATGAATAAAAATTTTTAGTCCTTCAAATAGCTATGTTAATTGTTAATAATTAAATTATAATTGTAAGGGCACAAATCGAACTGGACCAAAGTTAGACTTTCTGACCAGACTAATAAGCCCTAAACAATAAATTTATAGAGAGTGAGCTCTTGATCTAGGTTGTTTAGACGGTAGATAACACAAAAGTCGGATTAAATCACCTATCTCATGTACTAATCTCCTACAAAGATGTAATATTGAGTTGTCTATATTGATACAGAGGACAATTCTCAAGCCTTTTTTACAAGTTCTTTCTCGCTCCTCCCCTTTTCTTTCTTCTTCCCTTTCCTTTTATAGGTCTCTCTCTGTTTCTTCTTTCTTCCATGTGTAGTCCAGGTGTTTCCTTTTTGGATACTTGTCCCATCATTCCCCCTTACTCCCATCTCTGGTGGTGATGGTAAGGTTGAACTCTAATGCTCAGGAGTCACTTCACCATTAATGCGGCCAGATAGGTAGGTAAAATGCCTTCAATGCGGTGGTAGCAGCTTTTTATTGGATATTTGTCTATCAAATTCCCTTAACTATTGTCCTCGTTCTTTCAGTTATTGCATCCACGGTCCCTAGTACGGGAGTCTTTGAACCTCCAGGCCACTAATATTGTTCTCGGCAGCAATCTGCCGAGGACAATATCATCCTCGGACGTCATGTCTAGTGGTACTATGCTCATATGTGGCAACTTCCTTTGTCACGCGGCCTCGCAGGATGGAATTATTATGTCCTCGGATCACTCCGCGCTGTTGGATTGGACTTTCTTCTTTATGGGGGCCTTTGAGCAGGCCCAATACGTGATTTGGGCCCACGGGCACTACAATAGCCCCTCGAAATCCTTATTTCTACTCTGTGAAGAGGAATGAGGGTTTCGATGTGCGCACACGTAAGGCAATCCGCTTCTGACGCTTCGATCTGCAGGACGTGCTTCAATTAAATGTTGGCGGCTTTATGTTCCCTGTTTCTAACCGCACGATGCTCATCTAATGAGTAGGCGTATTTTGAGGAGACAGGCGGGAGACTTCCCGCTTTACGTCTTTCCACGAAATAAAAACTGCCATTTCAAGAGTTCTTTGTTCATTTCAGAGTCTGTACATCGAATCTAGCCCTTCCTGCCATTTACACGCGTCTCTAGTCCTTTCAATTCTAAGCCGAGGTGACCTAGTTACATAAAAGTAAGTACTCCAACTTTCTGCTTTTATTATTACTACTCGTTCCTTTTAGTTATTCTTGTATTTTCTGTCCTCGGCAGTCCAAACTCCCCACCTCCACATAGTATTCTTTTTGTAGTTTTAGGAAATGGGTAGATTTGCATCCTTAGTGGATACTCCTGAGAAAATAGAGGAGTTTAAGGTTAAATACGGAATCCCCCAAGGAGTATCCGTCAAGTGTTGTGAGCAAGGAGGACGGCTCACCGATAGGGACACCGGCGAGGTGGTGATCCCTATAATAGCATTCTTAGAGGGGGGAATGAGGGTCCCTATGATGCGCATCACTAGGGATTACCTTAGGGCCGCTAGGCTATCTCCTATTCAGTGTGCCCCGAATATGTTTAGAATTTTAGGAGCTATCGATGTCCTAAATGAAAGACTGGGGCTAGGGCTCACCCACCACGAGGTGAATTGGGTGTACAATCTCCACCACTTGAAGGGGCACACATATTACCTAAAATCTAGGCATCCCGAGGTTAGGTTGATCCAGTGCCTTCCCCACTCCAACAAGGGTCTAGACAAGGACTTTCTCATCTTGTCCGGGAATTGGCATGACGGCCTCCCCTGTCCGACGAGGGAGGGGGAACCTGGTAAGTATCTGAGTAGCACCAGCCTTTCTCAAAGACGAAATTTTTTTTTTATTTTTTTTTGGTTGCGTTTTTCTCTGACTTGCCCTTGTTAAATTGTTTTTTGAAATGTATGCAGATCGTCGCGCGCTTACCCGTCGTGCTAATCTCGTCAACTTTGAACGTCTGAACAAGATCCTAAAGGCCGAGGTGTTCGTGCATTCGGACGGTCAGCTCCGCGCTGCACACCTCATCCTTGGATACACACCCATTTCCACCGCCTTCCAAGATCCTAAGTGCGTCATTAAAGAGAAGGATCCGCGGCTTCCGAGGATCAGTGTAGCAGTAGAAGGCTTTTTGCTACCTGCTGGCACTCCCGTTCCTCGGGGCGTTTTGATAACCGAGCCCGTGAGGGTCGTTCCAGGAGCCACTCACTTGGCCACGTCCTCGGCTCGACCAAGGTTGGGTGAAAGTTCCTCGTCTCAGCCAGTCGCAAAGGAAGAAGAAGAAGAAGAAGAAGAAGAAGAAGAAGAAGAAGAAGAAGAAGTAGTTGTCGAGCTTTCGGATTCTGAAGAGGAGTTCGAACCTTTCCAGCAACTTCCATCGCCGAGGAACCTGCCCCTTGCCGTCGGCTCACCGTCTATCACCTCGTCAGGCGACAACGACCAGCCGTTGATAAGAATGGGCATCCAACGCAGACCTAAGCCCAGTCTTAAGGACGTGTTAGAGGGGCAAGTTGGAGTGCAGGAGCTTCCTAAGGTGCCTCCCGTAAAACCTAAAGACAAGGGCACCGAGAAGGTCCCTTCAATAAAGGTTACCCTTCCTCCTCCTTCTTAAGTTCAACACCCCGATCCTGCTGACCATAAGAGAAAAAGGGATCAGCCTAAGGGGAAAGAAATACTTGAAGGGGGCAAAGACCTCCCCACCAAAGAGACTGATCCGGAGAGGGGAGGCAAGCATGCTCGGCATGCCCACATGAGGTCGGAAAGGCGAATTGACCCTCCAGTACCAGTCCATGCGCCCATTTGGGCTCCCCAAATGCAGGTAGACGATCAGGCCGTCACGGCTGACGCGTCTATTAGGGGATCTGATGAGGGCACAGCTGCATGCATCGCTGATGCATTAGAGCAGGCACTTCTATTGCCCAAGGACATGGGTGAGTTACGGAGGATGAGGGATCACAATGTCTTCATGATCCTCAAGAAAGAGTTAGCTATGGTAAGAATTTTGATTGTTTCTTCGTATCCATTCTTCTCTTTTTTATTGCACTTATTGCTATTATTTCTTTATTTGGCATTAACTGTTTTCGTATGTTGTATACTAACAATGTTTGCATGTAGGCTGTCCAATATGCACATAGGGCAGAGGAGATTGCCGCTAGCTCATATAAAGCATTAAGGGATGAGGAGGTGAGGCTGGATCAAACCAGGAGAATTATGGAGCTTAAGGAGAAGAAATTGCAGGAGGTAGTCACTAGCCTGAGTAAAGTGGAGAGCGAGAGAATGGGTCTGGAGTCCCAACTGAAGACCACTACCAGGCAGACCGAGGATCAAAGGTTGCAACTCAAGCATGCCAACGAAGACCTCGCCTCGGCTAAGAAGCTAGTGGAGGATTTCAAAAAAGACCTCACAAAGTCCGAGGAAGCCAGGCTGGAGGCTCTTAAGGCTAAGGAAGAGGCACTCGTCAAGGTTCAGGAAGCCGAGGCTATGGTTGACGAGGCAGAGCAGAGCGGCTATGAAGTGGGGGTGGTATAAACCACTGACACCTTCAAAGCTCAAGTGCTAGAGGTCCGTAGGGATTACTGCCTCTAAGTGTGGAAGGAGGCTCTTTCCCAGGCTGGGATGGATGCTTCCTCTCCCCTGTGGAAGGTAGAGAATGCCTATGTCCCTCCGGCAATTCGAGTAGCCGCTCCTGGTCAAGCCAAGGATGATGCTGCTTCTTCCATCGCTGAGGTGCAGTTGGAAGCAGGTGCTGCAAAAGATATTGTAGCCGAGGTTCAACCTGATAAGCCTCAACTTCCAACCGCCCCAAAGGAGCTGCCCCCCAACCCGAAGGTTAGCGGTACAATGGAGTTAGTCCTGGCAACTTTGCCTATAAGGCCCAAGGAAATGGTTGGGGGGTTCTCGGCCTCGGTGGTGCCTCCTGTTGATCCGAAAAACCAGCTCCAGTCCAAACCATAATCCCTTATGTCTTAGTTGTTTCTTTTTCTTTTTTGTGTTGCTTTATGCTTTGTATTTTTATTTCTTAGTTTCAGTTTTTACTTTCCTTCCTTTTTAACTTAACAATTTGGTTATAAATGTACTGACAAATTTTTCACTTAATGAAAAGAATTTCCAACTTAAACTGTTGTTTTGTGTTATGTTTGATGTTGGTATCTTATTCCATTGTTACACGTGTAATATGGCAAGATAACAGTTTGGATTCATGGCATATAGTTATAACTTCCTACCATTGGTTAAGTAAGGACAAGGGAAATTCGTGCCATTCATATACTTGCAAATGCTTTAAGTGATGATTACAGATCCTTCTTTGATTTTGATAACGAGTAGGTCATTAAAAAGTAGTGTATTAATGTGAAATTCATTTATTTATGACTTGCTCAAGAACTATCTTCACGTTAGCATATTAAAACGATAGGCATCAACATTCCTGATATTTTCCATGCTTGGACCATTAATATTCAATAACAGGCAAAATCATATGAAATACAAACTTGAGGCACTTATTGCTAATACGTACCCGTTTTTATAGAACGAGTAGCTGCTTTGACAAGAACTTATGTAATCCCACCTCTGTCCCTGCACTCGCCTTTGGAGGTTCCGAAGTAACTTCCATTTCGTTTTTAGATTAAGATAGAGGATCCGAGGATCCGGCGTAACCTTATTTTACTTTTAACTTAAGGTAAAGGATCCGAGGACCCGGCGTAACCCCGTTTTCACTTTTAAATTAAGGTAGAGGACTTGAAGATCCGGCTTAACCTTATTTTCATTTAGGAATAAGGTAGAGGGTCTGAAGACCCGGCTTAACCTTATCTTTGTTTTCAACGGAAGGTAGAAGATCCGAGGACCCGGCGTAATCTTGTTTTTGTTTTCAAAGCAAGGTAGAGGATCCGAGGACCTGGCGTAACCTTGTTTTTGTTTTCAAAGTAAGGTAGAGGATCCAAGGACCCGGCGTAACCTTGCTTTTATTTTCAAAGCAAGGTAGAGGATCCGAGGACCCGGCGTAACCTTGTTTTCACTTTTAAATTAAGGTAGAGGACCTGAAGATCCGGCTTAACCTTATTTTCATTTAGGAATAAGGTAGAGGGTCCGAAGACCCGGCTTAACCTTATCTTTGTTTTCAACGTAAGGTAGAGGATCCGAGGACCCGGCGTAACCTTGTTTTTATTTTGAAAGTAAGGTAGAGGATCTGAGGACCCGGCGTAACCTTAATTTCATTGTAATAGTGCGTACAAAACAACAGCGACAAGATAAAATGACAAAAGTGCATTTTATTAATAATAATACCGTCGCAAATTACTTACATTCCAGGGGTGAGGCACAACCTTTTCATCTAAGTCTGCAAGGTAATAGGCTCCTATTCCAACTACTGCCGTAATGCGGTACGGTCATTCCCAATTAGGTCCGAGCTTTCCCCACGTTGGATTTTTGGTATTACTCACTACTTTCCTCAATACTAAGTCCCCAAGCGCAAGCGGTCTTGAATTTACATTCGAATCATATCCCTGCTTTAGTTTTTGTTGATATTGAGCCAAATGGATCATGGCGACTTCTCTCTTTTCCTCCACTAGATCTAGGCTTCTTTCTAATAGCATATCATTACTTTCCGAAGCGAAGGAACTGGTTTTTGTTGTTGGAAAACCGGTCTCCAATGGGATAATAGCTTCGGCGCCATAAGTCATTGCGAAGGGGGTCTCTCCCGTTGATCGGCGCGGGGTGGTCCGGTATGTCCATAAAACATGAGGCAATTCTTCCACCCATCTTCCTTTGGCGTAGTCCAACCTTTTCTTAAGACCATTAACTATAACTTTGTTGATCGCCTCGGCCTGCCCATTTCCTTGCGGATAAGCTGGTGTGGAGTACCTGTTGGTTATGCCGAGGTCACAGCAATATCTCCTGAATGCTTTACTATCAAATTGTAGACCATTATCCGAAATAAGGGTACGTGGAACTCCAAATCGAGTCAC
Organism: Castanopsis chinensis; assembly: GCA_032878915.1. Taxonomy (NCBI): domain Eukaryota; kingdom Viridiplantae; phylum Streptophyta; class Magnoliopsida; order Fagales; family Fagaceae; genus Castanopsis; species Castanopsis chinensis. The sequence continues at coordinate 8,190,021 of JAVQMG010000114.1, forward strand.
AATGTTCTTCCATACAAATTTCTTCACATCAACATCTCTGATATTGGCTAAGGGCTCGGCTTCAACCCATTTAGTAAAATAGTCAGTGCCGATAACCAACCACCTTCTATTTCCAGGTGCCTTCAGGAAGGAGCCCACGATGTCCAGTCCCCACTGTGCAAAGGGCCAGGGGCTCATTAGAGGATTGAGCACACCCCTAGGCTGATGAATGTTCGGTGCAAACCTTTGACACTGATCACACTTTTGCACATAGCTTTGAGCTTCCCGTTGCATATTGGGCCACCAATATCCTTGTGTTAGGGCCCTGTGAGCTAAGGACCTTCCCCCTGTATGACTTCCACAAATTCCCTCATGTAGTTCTTCCAGAAGCAGTTCCGTCGCCTCTGAATGCATGCATAACAGGTATGGGCCAGAGAATGACCGTTTATAGAGTTTATGGTCCTCAGCTAGCCAAAATCGAGAGGCTTTCCTACGTATTTTTTCCGCTTCGACCTTTTCCTCGGGCAGAACATCATTCTTGAGGAAGGATACGATGGGGTCCATCCAGCTGGACCCCACCCTTATATGATGGACGTGGATAACATTTCCGATCGTTCTTGAGGGTTTGGGCAAGTCCTCAACTAGTATAATCCGAGGTAGTCCTTGCGACAACGACGTGGCAAGAGTTGCTAGGGAGTCAGCATGTGCATTGCCACTTCTCGGGACATGAGATAAAGTAAAGGAATCAAATTTGCTTTGTACCATCTTGACCTGACTCAAGTATTCCTGCATCCTCGGATCTCTGGCCTCTACCTTTCCCTCCACTTGTCTTACAATAAGTTGTGAGTCTGAGAGCACTTGCACGGTTTTTCCTCCCAATTTATGGACCATCTCCATCCCTTTTAGCAAAGCCTCATACTCGGCTTCATTGTTAGTAGCCAAGAATCCTAGTCTTAATTATTTTTCAAGTGTGAGGCCTTCTGGGGTCATAATTACCAAGCCCACCCCGGATCCCCTTTGATTGGCAGCACCATCGACGTAAACAGTCCACCCCACATGATCTTTACATGCAATCATACCAACTAATTTTTCATCCATGTCAGTCTCCATGACATTATATTCCATTGTGGGCTCAGCAAATTCTGCAACCAGATCAATTAACACTTGACCCTTTATTGATGTGCGTGGCATATACTTGATATCAAAGGAGCCCAAGATGGTTCCCCATTTTGCAACCCTGCTTGTATAATCTGTACTTCGGAGTACAGCTAAGGGGAAGTTGAGTCAGAATAACCACTGTATGAGACTGGAAATAGTGGGGGAGCTTGCGTGTACCATGTACTACGGCTAGAATTGCCTTCTCCAATGGCGGGTAACGTACCTTGGCCTCATGCAAGGATTTACTCACATAGTAAACCGGCTTCTGTACATCTCCATCGACCCTTATCAACACCAAACTAACAGCATGGACCGCGACCGCAATATATGCGAATAGGACTTCGTCAGCTTCGGGCCGAGACATAATAGGAGGATGTGAAAGATACTCTTTCAGTTGCTGAAAAGCAATAGCACACTCTTCTATCCATTCAAACCCTTTCCACTTGTTTAATAATTGGAAAAATGGCCTGCACCGATCAGCTGATCTTAAGATGAACCGGTTGAGGGCAGCAGTCATCCCAGTCAACCTCTGCACCTCCTTCGGGTTCCGAGGTGGTTGTAAGTTATTGATGGCCTTGACTTGAGCGGGGTTGACCTCAATTCCTCTATGCGTGACCATATAACCCAAAAACTTACCAGATCCCACTCCGAAGGAACAATTGGATGCGTTGAGGCGTAACTTATGTTTTCTCAACGTTTGGAAGGTGTCATCCAGATCTGGTATGTGAGCTGAGATAGCCTTACTTTTAACCACCATGTCATCTACATATACCTCAATCGTCTTTCCCAATTGCGGTTCAAACATCCGTGTCATCATTCTTTGATAGGTAGCCCCAGCATTCTTCAAGCCGAAGGGCATCACCTTATAGTGATAGTTCCCTGTGGATGTGACAAAAGCTGTCTTCTCCTGGTCTTCTAGGGCCAAGGGTATTTGATGGTATCCTTAGAAAGCGTCTAAAAAACTTATCCGAGGATGACCCACAGTAGCATCCACCAACTGATCTATGTGGGGCATTGGAAATGAGTCCTTAAGACAAGCCTTATTCAAGTCTGTAAAATCTACGCATACTCTCCACTTTCCATTCTTCTTCTTCACTACCATAGTGTGGGCCAACCACTCTGGGTAAAACACCTCCTTAATTGCTCCTGCCTTCTTAAGTTTCTGGACCTCCTCCTTAACAGCGTCGGAGTGCTCTTTGGATGGGCGCCGAGATGGTTGCCTTCGTGGTATATCGGTCGGACTAACGTTGAGATGATGACAAATAAATCCCGGATCAACCCCTGAAGCTTCGTAAGCGTCCCATGCGAACACATCGATGTTTTGTTTCAAAAACGCAACTAGGTCTTCCTTCTCTTGCAAGGGCAACTGACTTCCTACCTGGAAGAATTTCTCTGTATCATCTGCAATAACCACCCTCTCCAAGTCCTCACATCCAGACTCTTCAACCTCAGCCCCCTCTGATTTGGCCGAGGAAATTAGTTGCTATAAACTCCTCTCGGCCAAAGTCTAGGTTTCTTGCTTTGTCTGACGTATAATCGCTGCTGTTATGCATTACCTCGCCATGGACTGACTATTAACTATCTCCTCAACTCTATCCTCATACGGGAACTTCACCTTCACATGCAGAGTTGATGATACTGCCCCCAAGGCGTGCAACCACGGCCTTGCCACTATGGCTGTATAAGGGGAGTAAGCGTCCACCACGATAAAATCCACATCTACCACTACTAGTCCTGACTGTACAGGTAGTCGAATCAACCCCCTCGAAATGATAGCCTTCCCTTCAAAGCTTATCAACCGGGAGTCGTAGGCTGTGAGATCTTCAGGTTTCAAATTAAGCCCCTTAAATAAATCCGGGTACATAATATCAACCCCACTCCCTTGGTCAACCATCACCCTCTTTACGTCATACCCTCCTATCCTTAGCGTGATGACTAACGCATCGTCATGCGGCTGAATAGTGCCAAACTTATCTTCCTCGGAAAATCCCAAAACGGGCAAAGGATTCTTCTTAATTCTCTTTGGCTCTGAGCTGAGGTCCTCGGCGGAGGGGCGCAACACTGACATTACCCTAGTGGGGCAAGACCCGGTCCCACCTGGCGCGGCAAAGATGACATTGATCGTACCTAGCGGGGGTCTCATAGTGTTGCTGCTTTGATTCACAGAACCAGATTGTGTTCCTTGTTCGTTAGGCCGATCTATGAATTGCCTTAATTTTCCTTCTTTCACCAATTGGTCCAGGTAGATCCACAAGTTCCTGCAGCTTTCCGTGGTATGGCCCTTATCTTGATGGTAATTGCAATAGAGGTTCTAATTACGTTTCGTGGGGTCACCTATCATTCTATTGGGCCACCTGAAGTACGGTTCTCGGCAAATCTTTTCCAACACTTGCTGCACTAGCTCACGAAATACAGCGTTCACTGTCTGGGGTGGGGCTGACCTAGTCTGGCTAGTGAAATCCTTCCGCGGCCATTTACTATGGTATCTCTCTGCCTTGAAATCCCTACTCTCCTGAGGGACAATCTTCATTTTCCCCTTGCTTTGCAGTTGATCCTCCTCAACCCTCTTATATTCATCGATACGATCCATAAGCCGACGAACCGTTTTTACCGGCTTCTTGGTCAAGGATTTCCTTAGATCATGCTCAACTAGAAGGCCGACGTTAAAGGTGTTGACCGCCACCTCATCAAAATCACCATCAATCTCGTTAAATGCCTCCCAGTATCTATCCGAATAAGTTTTCAACGTCTCGCCCTCTCTCATGGCCATGGATAGTAACGAGTCTAAAGGCCGAGGTACTCTGCTGCATGTAACAAAATGAGACCCAAATGCCATTTTAAGTTCCATGTAGGAATCAATGGAGTCCGCTTTTAAGCCGTTGAACCATCTCATCGCAACGGGTCCTAAACTTGAGGGGAAGACTTTACTTTACACATCAAGGTTTCATTCTGTGAATAGACTGCCATGCGTTGATTAAAATGGCTCACGTGCTCCACTGGGTCTGTTTTGCCATTATAGATGGTGAAGTTTGGCTGCGTGAACTGACGGGGGAGTTTTCCCCTCTCAACACGACGTGTGAAAGGTGATTTGGAGAGTTGGAGCAGTGCTTTCCCCATGGCGTTGCTGCCCGAGCCCCTGGGAAAGGATTTTTTGCTCGCCATATCATGGAGACTTCCTTCTTGGTAAGAGAAAGTTTCGCTAGGAGGAGTTCCCGACCTCAGCTTATAGCCACTACTCTGGGAGTCATCTGATGAAGGGTCAGATATGGAAGGCGTCCGTTTACGCTTGGCCCGACGTAACTTCCTTTTCAGCTGATCAATCTCCCTCTGCATGGCCCTAGTATTTGCCTCACTAGAGCCCCTGCTTCTGCCCTGCGGATGATTACCGGCGGTTCGCCCTGAGTGCACACTGTCTTCTCGATCTCCCATATGCTCTAACTGTTGGAATGGATCCTCGTGCTGAGATCCGAGAGATTCAGCATGGTCTGGATTCAAACCCACCATCACGTTATCTGCGCCAAAACTCAAGAATTCCTACAGACGGCGCCAATTGTAAGGGCATAAATCGAACTGGACCAAAGTTAGACTTTCTGACCAGACTAATAAGCCCTAAACAATAAATTTATAGAGAGTGGACTCCTGATCTAGGTTGTTTAGACGGTAGATAACACAAAAGTAGGATTAAATCACCTATCTCATGTACTAATCTCCTACAAAGATGTAATATTGAGTTGTCTATATTGATACAGAGGACAATTCTCAGGCCTTTTTTACAAGTTCTTTCTCGCTCCTCCCCTTTTCTTTCTTCTTCCCTTTCCTTTTATAGGTCTCTCTCTGTTTCTTCTTTCTTCCACGTGTAGTCCAGGTGTTTCCTTTTTGGATACTTGTCCCATCATTCCCTCTTACTCCCATCTCTGGTGGTGATGGTAGGGTTGAACTCTAATGCTCAGGAGTCACTTCACCATTAATGCGGCCAGATAGGTAGGTAAAATGCCTTCAATGCGGTGATAGCAGCTTTTTATTGGATATTTGTCTATCAAATTCCCTTAACTATTGTCCTCGTTCTTTCAGTTATTGCATCCACAGTCCCTAGTACGGGAGTCTTTGAACCTCCAGGCCACTAATATTGTTCTCGGCAGCAATCTGCCGAGGACAATATCATCCTCGGACGTCATGTCTAGTGGTGCTATGCTCATGTGTGGCAATTTCCTTTGTCACGCGGCCTCACAGGATGGAATTATTATGTCCTCGGATCACTCCGCGCTGTTGGATTGGACTTTCTTCTTTATGGGGCCTTTGGGCCGGCCCAATACGTGATTTGGGCCCACGGGCACTACAATAATTGAAATTATATTATTTTAGTTGATTAGTTAGAATGATATTCATTCGTAAACATGTATGTAAGGACACGATTTTCTACCAAAGCCCAAATGAAGGGTCAATAGCTCAAAGAGCCCAAAATAATGAATTTGTTAGAGAGTGGGCTTAAAGATGAATCTTCAATGAGTTAAGTGGATAATAGTTATAGTAGGTTAAAACAAACAGTTTTGAGCAAGAAAAGCTCTCCTCGGCCAAGTCCGAGAATGGTTTGTTTTTATATATTTCTCTTAAACTTATACAAAATTACAGTTCTTGAGTCTACAGTGATTTTTTCTTAGATATTCTGATCATCGCCTCTGTAATGGGGTTTTTCTCTTTTATATTCTCCTACCTTCCTTCATCTCAGCCTTCCATATGCAGATCAAATTGCTGGCTTTAATACTTGTGCCATCAACATCTTCCTGAAGTCTTTGTAGGTAGTTGTAAGGTTGAATGTTAGTGTTCAGGTACCACCTCCACATTAATGCGGTCAAGGGGTTAGCTGCAGAGTATTTAGTGTGGTGGTGGTAGCAGCTTTCTTTTCAGATATTTCTCAAATCTCTTTTGTCTTATCCCTATTTGATATTTATCCTTGCCAGCACAATTGCCTGTTGCCTTGTTCTTGATGCAGGGTTGGACCTTTGACCCTACTCTGTTTAGCCAAGGAGGTACTTCTCCCCAGACAACATTTCTAACTCCTTATGACTAGACTTCTTTCACGGTTCATTAACCTGTATACCTTCATTAGTATTTACCTATCCTCGAGCTATCTGATATCCTCAGGCACGGCTTACGGCCCAATACCTATAGCTAGGCCCTCCATCCCTACAATATATTTTTTTTTTTATCAACCTTGTATTATTAAGAATTATATATAATTTATAATACAAAATGGGTTATTTATTTATTTTACACATACCTATATATTAAATTAAGGCTCATATTTGTGAGTTGTTCATGAACACATTATTACAGTTGAACTTGGATTATTTAAAAATTGAGCTTAATTTGAACTTTAGTTTGGTTCGATTTCTATATAAAGGAACATAAATGATTTTTTTTTCCAAGTCAAGCCCGACATTTCATTTGCAGCCCCATTTTCTTCATTCCAAACTCTCTTATCTCTATACTAATTGCTAATACCAACTTTTCTAGCTCAAGTGCAACCTTATCGGTAAAAGTATGTGGATGCATGGCATCAGGGCCGGCCCTAGGCTTAGGCCACTTAGGCCATTGCCTAGGGCCCCCTTACTAGGGAAGGCCCCAAATTTGGGGACAAATTTTATTTATTTATTTTTTATATACAAATATTTTTGGGAGATATTTAAACATTTTAGTTTACATTTTTTTCACTATTAAGAAGGCTCAAAGAATTAAGTAATGCTAGAGATAGAGATAAAATAAATTTAAATAAATAGGTCTTACAAATAGACGTGTTATTAATTACAAGTAATTCAAATAGGAAAATGTTAAAAATACTATAAATTTTATTACATAACTTTCTTTATGTAATTATTTTTATACAAGATAAAAATTCTACTCTAGTCTAATTTAAGTGTATATGTGTACAAAACTCTCTTTTAGAGACTAAAATCTCGGCCATCACCCCCCACACTCCACAAGTAGGTAGTCTTCATAACTTTTATAATTTGATGTGACAATGAATATGATATGTAAATTTCAACAAATTATTGAATGCATTTTTGAATAAATATTTATTATTGGTGATATATCCAAGGTTGTCAAAATCGGGATCTTATGTAAGATCGTGAGAGGTAGGTGGGATCGTGGATCGTAGGATCGGATCGTAAATCGTAAGATCCTACATATTTTCATATTTATAGCAAAAAACACATTGATAATGACTTTGTATATTGAATAATCAAGTAAATTATGAATTTATCCATAAAAAAATAAAGATTTGCATTATATAATGTAATTTGCATGTCTTACATTGCTACGTCTATATTAACGAAACAAATATATTTACGTTTTGACCCAATGTATCTAAAAAGTTCAATAAATGTTTAATTAACAACCAAATACCAAAATATTTATCAACAATATGGAAATATTTTCCAAGTTCTAAGTTCCAAGTTTAAAATCCAAAATAAGTTATCAAATAGAAACTGACTAACTAAAATATGAAATCCAAATGCAAGATTAATATTTAGGTAGAGTGAACATTTAATTATTCTTATTATAGAGTTTTTATGACCACTGTCCTAATCATCATCAACCATTTTATCATCTATGTAGACATTGTATATTTGTATAGTAGAGCTGCAAAAAAGATCTAACTTCACACTCAACCATTTAAGTTATACCACTCAGCAACAATTACAAAGCGTGCTCAAAAAAATCAATCAATCAATATACAAATACAAGCATACTAATAAAATTATATATAAGAAAAACATTTTAGTAATATTATAACACAAATTAGTATATTGATCAAACAAATTTAACAACATTATAGCTTAAAATGTAGCAAAGACAATATAAATTCTTCATTTAGAAATGATGAAGCATTCCTTCATTTTTATTATAAGTGAACTAAAAACTAGAAAACGTTTGCTTAGGGTAACATAATTTTATAAAAAATAAAAATAAAAAGTCATTCCATCACAACATAGAAAAAAAAAAAAAAACCCTTAAAGTTTCATCAAAACCAAAAATTTATCCCATAAAAAAAAAAAAAAAAAAAAAAACCAAAAACTGATGTTTTGGTAGGATCGGTAGAATCAGTAGGATCCCATACGATCCTACGATCCTATACGATTCTACACGATCCTAGCATTTTTACGATCCTAGTGCGATTTTAAACGTTTTGGCGAGGTGGGATCGTAAAATCGTGCGATCCTACGATCCAGATCGCGATTTTGACAACCATGGATATATCCTTATAATTTTTATATTGTAAATTTTATAATATTTCTAGCATTTTTGTAAGTCTTATGTCATTGATCACATTCATGACAACACTAGTTTATAGTAAAATTCGTTATAACTTTAGCTTTTTCTCCAAAAAAATCATATTAAAAATTAAAAAGAATGAATTTAAAAAAAAATTATTATATAAAATGCTAGTTAAATATTATTTAAGTGATAATATATAGGCTCCATTTGAAGATTTTGCCTCAAACCTCCGAAATACTTTGGCCGGCCTGCATGGTTTGTTGAGCATGAGCGGAAGAAATAAATAAGATGCATGACTTTGTCAATGAAGTGCCCTGCCGAAGATTAACATTTCTCCGATTTTCGACCATCCAAGATGTATCAATGTTCGACCTCTATAACGTCTCGAATCCATACAATGAAAAGCACTGAACTTCAATAAATCGATTTGTATCTTTCCTGTCAATAAGTCAATGACTCAATGTCCACAACAAAGCTGCTATGTAGCCTATAGGCTGCCCTGCGTGGTCTTGGATAATGATGCCAATTAACAAATCGATTTGTTGCATTTTTTTTTTTTTTTTCACTTTTTAATTGCTCGCCATCCACACGCTATATGTTAGTAGCCATAAGCCATGCAATCCCAAAAGTACTTGGGCGATGGTCTCTAGTTCTTGATGGTAGATAGGGTAAATTAATTAAGGTCATCATAGAGGATGTGCTTACATGTGAGGATCTGGTTTGTAGGATGAATATCGAGGCTTGCTTTCCATGCAAACGTTTTAATCTTGGGCAGAGAATATGCTCAGGTGCAAATCTATGTCCAACGTTGTATCTAGATTATCAAAGTAGGATCTAAATAAAACTTCCATAACCCCAAGGTTAACTGCGACCTTAAGGCCCAAAATGCAAACCCCATATTTTGTCGCATTGTTGGTACTATCTTAACTATATGTTACTCCATTGAAATACATTTTCCATATGATGTTTTCCATTATTAATGTATATGTATCCAAAATACCAATCTGTAGTCCCAAAAATTTTGATGGCAACAAGGAAGTCATTGTCAATCTTTCCTTAATGACGCGATATTCTTTACACTACCACTGTTAATGATTAAATCACAGACCCTCTTATTGATGGTGCAACATGCTCAAAAGATCTGATTCCGCTGATCACTGTAATCCATCCTTGGTGTGAGCCACTACCTCTGAATCACTAAAGACCTCCCCAATGGCACGCCTTCCTCATCTTCTTGGACCTCATTGGGATCATAAACATATAAATCAGCATCATTATACTCCTCTTCACCCTCCTGTTCATCCTCTGCCTCGCCCATTTCTACTACTACTAGATTCACTACGGCTCTCTTAGGGCAAGTACTAGATCACTACCTTAGTTGTCCACACCTGTAGCACTTATTCCCAGATGGCTTTGCATAGGGATTCGTGTTTCCTATCAACTGTACTGTGGATCCTGCTACCGCCACCTTGGATTGGTTGACACCACTATTCCTCCTAACCACGAGTTGTGATTGTGGTGTAAATATGGACTATTTCCTTTATTGGCTGTGAAACTGGATGACTATGAAATGCATTTGGAAAACTTTGAACTTGCCATGAAATGCTAATATTCTATTTTCTTTGCTAGGGTTACATCCTCATTTAAGGAATACATAGTTTGTAAGGATACCTGATCTCAGATGGATACCCACAGTGTACGAATTTGGATATTGGTTGATCTTTAGTTTCTTCAAGATCATTATGATTTGCTAACCGGTCAAACCCCTCCATGTACTCATTAACTATCTGGTACTCTGCATACAATCCTGGTACTGTCTAAACAACCCTTGTTGGTAATCTGGAGACAAAAACTATTCTACCATTAGCCTTTTCATCCTCCTCCATGATCATATCTAAAGCTTTCTCTCACATGTACGATTTAACTAAACACGATCCCACTAGGCAGATGCTTCACCCTTGAATTTGCATGCCACTAAACACACCTGCTTGTCATATAGAGTATCCATATAATCGAAAAACTTCTCAACCTTATTGACCAAATCCAGATACTCTTCAATGGAGACATTACCATTAAAGGATGGTAATCCTACCTTCATACAATATAGTCCCTCTACTCCTAACAATCTCTACCATTATCTCTCGCAGGACCACGACGATTCCCAATGACTCCTTCTGCATATTCTTTGTCCTTATTGTTCTCATCGTTATAATCTTGTTGCCTGTTCTAATTGGGACCACGATGGGGAAGGCCACACGCTCAGTTATCACATTGCTCTTTGTCATCACATTTAGGGTTTTAGGCAAGAAGCGCAGCAAGTCCTTCCCAAATTCCACGTAGTTCTTGTTGGGTCTATTCACGAAACTATTGATTGTTTTCATGAAATTGTTGAGTCACTTCACAAAACTCGTAGAACTTAGTCCTAGTAAGGATTGGATTGTTGACGTTGTCATCACTGTCGTTGTTGCGGTGGTCACCGTCTAACCCATTAGCCATCAGACCAGGGTTATGTCAAGGATCTGATACCAACTAATGTTACGAAAGCCTAAAGAAAGCATACGCGATGCTCTCTTTGATGGACAGAAACTAAACTGTTAGTTCATGGGTAGTAAACTCGAATCCACGAGGGGTTCCTTGAATCAACAAGGTGATAAACTGGAATCCACCAAAGAAAAGTTTGAGAAAAACTCTACAATTTTATTGATAATAATCTCTCTTGTCATTGACAGCTACAAAACATATAAATACTGAGAAAGTAAAACCCTAAGATGATTAAGAAACATTTGAAACCCTAATTCGCACTAATTACAAGATTATGTGACAAAATACTAAAATTAACCAAAAATTGCAAAATTAAGTTAAATGCAAAATCATAAACTACTAACCTTAAAGGTCGTCCTAAAACAAGCGAGAACTTATTTGACTTTTGAGTAAAAAGTTATTAAGGAAACAAAAATTACTGTAAAAGGCAAAATCGCAGTTTTCGGGGCCTAAACGGAGGAATTTGCCAATTTCAGAGGGTACCTCATGGCAAAGCTACAATTATTGCTCAGAATGCTGTTTTGCTTTAGCTTGCCAAATTTCATACAATTCTAACTTTGAAGCTCATGATTTCTACTAGTGCATTTTTGCCTTGTGTGATCATTTCAAACGTGCATGAGAGTCCATAAAGGCCATGATGGTCTATTCTACATCACAAGATGACAATTTTAGCAATTATATCTTAATTGGATTCTAGTCTCAACAACCCTTGCAAGGTCACCATGGTGAGAACCACAACTTGGTACCAAAAATGTATGGATATCCCTCTTGGTACCAATATATACAATGCATCATAATGCATCCTACAAAATAATACATCTCACTGTGTACATCATAATGCATTTTGTACATTTTACTATATATATTTCATTATGTAATGTAGTGTATTATTCCACTATGCAATATTCCACTGGTTCACATTTTCTATATATCAAACAAAAAGACAAAAAACAAGACATCATATCATGCAAGTAAAAATACAAAGTTCAGTAAATGTAGTGCATCCGAGGCTCTTCCAATATTATAAATATTGAGTTATGCTTTGAAAATAGTTACGAGTCAATTATAGAGCAAATAAGTTACCTTACTTCGGGTCCTAGTTGATGATGCCGTAAATCATCAGTAAGTTGCATAGCCCTTACATGCCGAAACAACACCTACACAACACTGAAAAAGAAGACTTCAAGAGAGTACCGGTGTGGTACAGGCCAAATACCATCCGAAGGTTAAGTTAGAAAATTATCACAACTCTAGAGTGTCAGAGTTGGAGTCAGTTATGTGTACCTCATTTTCTAAAGGCTTTGGCTTTTTTTTTTATAGTAGTAGGAAACCAACCCTGGTACCTTAACGTAGAGGGATATTTCCTTGTAGAGAAAATCTTCATAAATGTGCATAATTTAAGGGACCCATTCCATATAGGGGCTGTATTGACTAGGATTAATCGTGGAGCACAAGTTATTGTCATTTGAAGTTTCTTGGGGGCCAAGTAAGTCACATCATTGCCACGTGACTTTTTTGCCACCGTTGACCTTAGTATCCGTCAGGACCATTATCCGTCCATTGCAAGTGACCCGTTCTCTTTAGATCATCCGCCCACTTTCAAGGAGTTTTGTCGTCTTATCTTTTTGTCCGTTGTCCTAGTGAAGCTACCTATAGTAGGTCTTCGTAAATTCTGGCCATTTACTTTAATTTCACCCTCTTCGGTTGCCCCCTCACTCCATGGACCCATCGCCTATTTTTGTACAGGTCGATGGAGTGACCTCGAGAAGCGTGTGTTGATTGATAGGTTAGCCTAGGGCCATTAATGCAGTAGGGACACGTGACAAGCTTTTAGTGGTTAATTGCATGGATCAAAGCGTCCCTTCGTCTTCCGCGTCGTTCCCTCTATATATATGCTGCTCATCCCTTTCATTTTTACATTTTGAGAATTTTTTGCTGATCAGAGTGCTACCATCCACTCTTCTTGAGCCGTTGCCCAGTTAACTTGGTGTCACTGTTCCCTACAGCCTTCCCGTCGCCCTTATTACACCGTCAAGCTATAAGTATTCTTCCTTTTATCTCTAGTTTTTTTTCTTTTTTGTTCTATTCGCTTGTTCGTTGTCTATGTAGACCTAGAGTCTTAGAATTTTTACCTGTCACTTGTAGGTGTCAAATGTCTAGTAAGGTGTCAAGTGGTCAATCATTTGTCAGTGAAGGAGCAGGCTACAATATGGTGTTTCTGTCAGGTCAATCAGACCTCGACACCTCTAGCGAGGAAAAGGTTTCGTCAGCCAACTCTCCTTACAATATGGAGGATGAGGTGCAGGGTGAAAACAGGTCAGAGTATGATTCAAATGATGATCTAGATGATGTAGACCCTCCTAATCAATTCGTCATAAGTCCTGATGGGTTTAGGGAATTTATCGTACTTCCCTTGTTGACGGTTAATGAATTCATTTCCACCATCAAACTAACACACTTTAATAGACTTAGGAAAAAGTACCAGATACCAGACAACATATCCATCCGTTTACCTTTTAAGTTTGAAAAATGCTACTATAGGGGTCTTGAAGACGTCGGAGTGTATGAGCAGATGCTAAAAGCAGGGCTTCGCTTCCCATTAAGTGCTCTTCACCGTCGTCTTCTCCAGTACTTAGCACTGGCCATCACCTAGATCTCCCCGAATGCTTGGAGGGTCTTCCTAGGTGTAGAAGTTTTGTATGGGGTGATGTCCAATAAGGCACGCTAGTTAACAGTGGAGGAGTTCTTCCATTGTTACCATCCTTCTTAAATTGCTCAATCCAAGGGGGTGTATAGTTCCTTGTTGAGGAGTCTGTTGCTTAGATTAGTGTGCGAGACCCTAAACTCCAACAAGAATTGGAAGGGTTGATACGTTTTCCTCCGAGGGGACAACTAGATGTGTCACCCTAATGACCAGGAATACATGTCCGTGGACAAGACATGGGGTATAATGCCCCCGTCTTGTAGGTGTCTGTCCTCCTTAGGTTTAATTCTTTCAATTTGTTTAATTGCACTAACTGTCTTTTTTTGCAACTCGTGACCGTCCATAGGTTACCACCGAGCAATTTGGCTTTTTAGAAAAAATCTTCAGGACCACCAAGCTGTCGAAGAGAACGTGGGTTAAGTTAGTTACCTTGGATACTCTCCACTGGTATTGCAATGGTCTCGAACCTACTACCGTTGCCCGTCGATAAGACGCACGAATTCGCAAATATAAGTCTGTTGCCCATTATATGTTTTTGTGTTCTTGTCAACTACCTAGATTCTTACCCGTACACTTTCATGCAGAAATGGAAGATAGCCGGAGAAGAGCCTATATTAAGTAGCAAGTTGCCACTAAGAAAAAGCAGGAGGGGAGCATTCCTCCTAAAAGGCCAAGCTAAGAAGCCTAAAGTGGTGGCGAGGCTAGCTACCGGGCAAGCCTCTAGTGCATTCAAAATGCCCCCTAAGCTTGGCCTAGGAAAGGGTAAGGGCCTGATGGTTAGCCCAAACCCCGTCAATGAGATACCACCCGTCCTTCTCTGTGAGGACTCCCAATACGCCTTCAAGCAAATCACATCTATTATAAAGGACGAGAACTAAGAGGACCTTGGCAACCACGCCACTAAAGCTATAGGGAAGATGGGTTTGTTCAACCTCACACAGGTTTATTATCCTTCCCATTATCTTTCCGTTGTATTTTATTACTTTCCCAATCTTATTTTATGGTTGGTGCAGGGAGTCCTAATGATGAAGGTGTTGATGGAGCGCTGCCTTTCCCATGAGATGGTATTGGAGCACATCCGTGCAAAGGTGAAAGCAATGGAGGATGGGCTGAAAGCCTGGAAGGTCAGTCAAGAAGAGAAGCTCAAGGCATCAGAGCAACTCTGGGGGGAGTTGGAGAGGCAAGTGGAAGAGCTGGGAAAAGTCCTAGAAGACAAGGAGGCTAGTCTCCGTCAGGCAAAGATGGACGCTATTCAAGAGTATCGAGGTTCTAATGCTCTTCTAAGCGAGTTGGGCACATCCTTTACTGACTGTTTCGATGATTACCTCCGTCAAGTCAAGGCTTCTTTCCCAGACTTGAATCTTTCACACATTACTATAGATCCTAAAGGCCAAACTCCTGCCCACCCCGTTGACTCTAAAGCGATGACCGAGCTCTTTGGCAATGACCCCAGTGATGGAGATGCTCAAAAAGCAGTAACAAAAGAGCCTGTCGAGGTTGGTACCCGTCAACCCGAGGTCCAAGCGCTTGATGATGAGGAGGAAACCCCCGTCGTCCTGGAGTAGTTTTTATTACTTTTATTTTTGTTTAGATTTTGAAATGTATGGGAGAACAGTACCCCTTTTTTAACCGTTGCCTATCATAGGCTTTTATGTAGATATTCCTTTATGATATTTGACTATATGTCTCATTATATACATTCGTGCATTGAATGAATTGTCTTTTTATTTTGTGAATGAACTATCCTTCTAGGATGATCCGTTCTACCTGAGGATTCACTAAATAAATTTTATCCTTCCTAGGACAGTCCGTCCTATTTATGGTCTAACAAATTTCATCCCTCTTAGGATGATGCGTCCAATTTGTGGGCTTGGTAATTAATTTTCATCCTTCTTAGGATGACCCATCGAGTTTATGGACTTGTGAATTAATTTTCATCCTTTTTAGGATGATCTGTCCCCTTTATGGACTTTGTAAATAAAACTCATCCGTTTAGGATGAACCCGTCCACTCTTTTGGTCTTTGTAAATAAAACCCATCCACTAAGGATGACCCCGCCCACTCTCGTGGACTTAGTACACAAAACTCATCCGTTTAGGATGACCCTTCCACTTTATGGACTTTGTAAATAAAACTCATCCATTTAGGATTAATCGTCCACTTTATGGATTTTGTAAATAAAACTCACCCATTTTGGATGACCCGTCTACTCTTGTGGACTTTGTAACTAAAATTCCACCCTTGTGGACTTAGTAAAATAAACTCATCCATTTAGGATGACCCGTCCACTCTTGTGGACATTGTGATTATAATCCTGTAGAAAAATATTCCATCATGTTCTGAATAAACTCTTATTATGATAAATATGCAAATAGAATATGTTCATGAAAATAAGAAAATTGCCCTTTGGGCTTCAAAAGTACTGTAGATAACAAAAACTAAAGGGGTAAACTAAAAAAGATAAACTAGAAATGAGGAGTGTCGTCGCTTACACCATTATCTACTAGTAATATTTCTTCAAGTGTTTCGTGTTCCATAGATGCTACAGCCGTTTTTCGTCCAATGTCTCGAGGTGGTATGTGCCCTTCCTATGCCATGACACGACTCTGTACAGTCCCCCCCAATTGGGTCCTAACTTCCCATGAGAAGGGTCTTTGGTGGCGCTCGTTACTTTTCTCAAGACGAGGTCTCCAATCTAAAAGTCCCTATGTTTCACCTGGGAGTCCCTATGTTTCACTTGGGAGTTGTAGTGTCTAGCCATGAGGTTTTGATATCGAGCCAACTTTTGTTTAGCCGTCGCTCTGACTTCATTTACCATGTCGAGCTGTAGGCACGTCGCCTCATCATTCTTCTCCTCGTCGTGGTTCGCTACTTGGTAATTTACAAGACCTACCTTAGCTGGGATGACTGCCTCACTGCCATACGCAAGTCAAAACGGTGTTTCTCCCGTAGGTGTCCTCACCGTCGTCTTGTACGCCCATAGTACGCTTGGCAACTCTTCTGGCCAAATACCCTTTGCCCCCTTTAGCCGAGTCTTAATGATTTTTAGTAAGGATCGGTTCATGACCTCAACCTGTCTATTGGCCTAAGGGTGTGCAAGCGATGAATAATGGTTCTTGATCCCCAGCTACGAGCAGAAATCCCTGAATGCGTGGTTGTCGAAATATTTCCCGTTGTCCGAGATCATGATCCTAGGTATACTATACTTGCAAACGATGTTTCTTTATACAAAACTACGTACATTCTTTTCCTTGATGACATCAGGGCTTCGGCCTCTACCTATTTGGTGAAGTAGTCTATGCCAACTAGGAGGAATTTCAACTGCCATGCTGCTGTAGGAAACTATCCCATGATATCCAACTCCCATTGGATAAAGGGTCGTGAGGCCATCATTGGGGTGAGTTCCTCTGTCGGTTGCCTAATGAGGTTGCCAAACCTCTGGCACTTGTCACAAGTTCTTAGTGGATGATTGGTGTCGTCTAATTATTCTCAGTGCCTACCTCCTACACACTGATGGTGTTTATTATTGGTGAATTCTGGACAAAGAAGAGTACCTAACAAGGAAAAGACATATGCTCCACTGATGTCGCCTTAGTAAGACGGTCGGCTCGCTCGTTCTCCTCTCTTGGGATTTGGATGAAATTTGCATTGAGACTCTGCATCTGATTCTTCACTTGCTCGAGGTACTCTTTCATCCATTCCCTTCTGCATTTGTAACTGTCGTTAATCTAACTAGTGACCACTTGGGAATTGCAATGCGTAGTTACGTCCGTGGCCCCTACAGCTTGTGCAAATCCAATCTTGTTATCAAGGCTTCGTACACTACCTCATTGTTTGTTATGGGGAAATCAAGTCAGATCATGCACTTGACCTCATCTCCTTCTAGGTTGCGGAGTACAACCCCAGCCTTCCTGAATTTTTATTTGAGGACCCGTCCTTATAGATCATCCATTCGGGGCATCCTTCTGCCCCTACCTATCCGTGTTGGTGAATTCAGCAATGAAATTAGCAATAATCTGTCTTTTTATGACTGGTCGCAGGCGATATTGTATGTCAAACTCACTTAGCTTAATTGTTCATAGCATCATCCGTCCAGTTGTATCTGGACTGCTCATTGCTTTCTGCAATGGCTTCTCTGTCAAGACAACCATAGTGTGGGCCTGGAAATACGGTTTAAACTTGCGTGCTGTGGTTACCAACGCAAAGGCGAGCTTCTCCATGGGTGGGTACCTATCTTCCGCGCTTCAGAGCGCTTAACTTGTGAAATATACAGGCTTCTGAACCCCGTCCTTTTCCCGAACTAAGGCGGCACTAACAGCGGCTAGAGAGACGGATAAGTAGAGGAACAACTCTTCTCCTGGTTTGGATGGGCTTACTAGGGGTGGAGAAAAAAGGTATGCCTTCAGATTTTCAAATGCGCGTTGACATTCAATCTTCCACTCAAAAGCCTTTTTTAACACGCAGAAGAAGGGAAGGCACTTATCTGTTGCTCTCAAAATGAACTGATTCAAGGCAGCAATCTTGACATTCAAACTTTGTACCTTTTTGGTGGTTTTTGGTGGAGCCAATTCCATGATGGCCCATACCTTGTATGGGTTAACTTCAATACCCCTCTAGGACACCATGAACCCCAAAAACTTCTTGATTGTCACTCTGAATGCGCACTTATTCGGATTCAGCTTCATGTTGTAATGCCCAAGGGTAAGGGTGTTCACCTAACCACATAAACAGCAAAAATCGCACCAAAACTGCCCATAAAATGGCATAACTGCACTCACCACAAGTAATAGTGTATCGCACTGCACCGCACCGCACCGCACCGCACCACATGATGCAGTGTGGTTTATGATTTTATAATAAGAAAACCGAACAAACCGCACCGTACTGCACCCTCTATATATTAATATATTATTTATTTTTAATATTAAATATATTGTTACTATGTAGGGGTGTTCATGGTGTGGTGCGGTGCGGTGCGGTGTGGTTTTAGGCTGTTTTTAGCAAAACACTTTGTGGTGCGATTTAATCAAAACCCTAACTACACCGCACCTTATTTTTATGGTCTCATATGCGGTGCGGTGTTGTGTGGTGCGATTTATAGTTTAGCCAAAACCATAACTACACCACACTTTATTTTTGTGATCAAATGTGCGGTGCAGTATGTAAGATGCAGTTTGAAGTCAATATATATTTCAAATTTTGGGCTTTTTCTACCCAACACAAAACTAATTTTTCCCTTTGTTTTAGGCCAAGTTTTAAACTATTGAACTAGTTTTTCTTTATTTTGGGTTAGTTTTTCTAGTCAACACTTGCTAGGTTATCAAACTTTTTTTTTTTTTGCAAACTATTGTTATTAAACTATTAACTGATGTCGTTCGGCCTCAAGAACGCAGGCGCGACGTACCAAAGACTGATGAACAAGATGTTTGCACACCAAATCAGGAGGAACGTCGAAGTATATGTTGACGACATGCTTGTGAAGAGCTCATAGGAGGACAACCACCTGGACGACCTCAAGGAAACTTTCGAGACCCTTAGCCTTATAGCAGAAGAGACCCTAGCTTATGACAAAAGAAGTCTTTTCCTGATCTGCTTCGTCCAATTTGATCTGAATGCGTCCATGAAAGTTAGAAGCTGGTGTCTTGCTGTTGAATCCACCAAGATGTCAATCCGAAGGAGTGAGTAGCTATCCTTAGGGCATGCCCTATTCAAGTCTGTAAAATTCATGCACATTCTTCATTTTCTGTTGGCTTTCTTGACCATTACCACGTTGGCCAGCCAGTCGGGGTAGTATACTTCCCATATAAATTTTGCCTTCTACAGCTTGCGGACTTCCTTTGCTATAGCGCGGTCCCATTCTTGAGTGAAGACTCTCTTCTTCTGATGGACAGGAGGAAAAGAGGGCGATACGTCCAACTTGTGAACTATAACTAAAGAGTTGATCCTAGGCATGCCTTCGTGGCTCTAGGTGAACACGTCCTGGTTCTCCCTTAGGAATGAGACTAGGGCCTGACGAACTGGCGGGCAAGCAAGAGTACCAATTTTTGCTGTCCGTTCGGATTTTGAGGCATCGAGGAGTACTTCTTCCAACCCCTCCAATGGATCCACTACCATTCGATATTCTCCAATGCACATCGCAAACACATGGTCGTTCATTTCCAGCATAACGATGTAACATTAGCGTGCCGCTACTTAATCTCCTCGTGCTTCTACTACCCCGTACTTAGTGGGGGAATTTCATCATTAGGTGGTCAGTAGATGTTACAACCTTCCATGAATTAAGGGTCGGTCAGCCCAGGATGACGTTGTAAGCTAATAAACAGTCCACAACCAGGAATGTAACATCCCTGGTTATCTGTTGAGGGTAATAGCCGACAGTGATGGATAACGTGACTGCACTGAATGAGTACATTCTCGTCCCCCTGAATCCAACGAGAGGTGAGTTAGTTGGAACCAATTGCTCTCTCTCAATATTCATCTGCTGGAAAGCTAAGTAGTATAGAATATCGGCTGAACTTTCGTTGTCTATCAAGACCCTGTGAGTGTTGTAGTCCTCGATCCGTATACTCACGACAAGTGTGTCGTGGTGTGGATGGTGGAGGCGTTGAGTGTCTTCCTCTAAGAACCCTATTACAGGGTTGTTAATTCGCGCCATCTTCGAGACCAAACCTGTCAATTGGACGTGCTTCACTATCCAAAGGTAAGTTTTGCACGCCTTCCATGTTGAACAGTACATCGTTGTGCCCCTACGATCGTCCTTATGTCCCCAATGGGTGGTTTAGGACGCTCGTTTTTCCTCTAGGGGACAGGCTCTTATGGTTGGTTCATCTTCTCCTTGCTTATGAACCTCTGCAACTTTCCCTGTTTGATTAGGGCTTCGATCTATTGCTTCAAATCATAGCACTCGGACGTATCATGCCATGATCTTGATGGAAGCGATAGTACTTGTCGCTGGACCTCTTGCTGGGGTCACCCTTCAGCTTACCAAGGAACGTTTATGATCCTTCTTCTTTGATCTGTATGAGCACTTGAGCGATGGGGAGGTTCAGTAGGGTGAAGCTTGCGAATCTTCCAGTGGGGGCTTGGAGTGTTTGTCCTCTCGCCTATCTTTTGTCCTTGTGGCCTTTCGTCCCCTTTCCTGTCGAGTTTCTTCTGGCCTTTCCCTCTTCTTAGGCTTCTCCTCCTGCACAAGCAGCGCGTCTTCCTCATTCATGTATTTCATAGCCCTGTACAGTACATCTGACATTGTCTTCGAGTCATTCTTATAAAAGGAAAACAAAAACTTCTCCTTCCGTAACCCATTGGTGAATGTGGCCACGAGTATTTTGTCGTCAGCTTGATCAATCGAGAGTGCCTCCCTGTTAAAATGGGTGATGTAAGATCTTAACGTCTCGTCCTCCCGCTGCTTGATGTTCATAAGGCATGCAGTTGACTTTTTATACCTGTGTCCCCCGATAAAGTGCGAGACGAATTGGGTGCTCAACTCCTTGAAGGTACTGATGGAGTTCGGCGTCAATCTGCTGAACCAAACTCTTTCAGGTCTCCTCAGTGTAGTGGGGAAAGCCCTCCACATGATTTCATCTTTTACGCCCTGCAAGTGCATTAGGGTTTTGAAGGTTTCTAAGTGGTCCAAAGGATCCCTTGACCCGTCGTAGGCTTCTACTTGCGACATGCAGAATTTTGGTGGGAGAAGGAATGAAGTAACACATGCAGTGAAGGGCAAATCCGTTCGGTGCACCAGTTTTTCAAGGTCACTTGATACCCGTCCCCTAAGGGCATTCATCATCATGTCCATCTTTTCCCTCATCATCTGCATATCCATGACTAGGTTTAGTGAGGCGATATTTGTGGCCGTCTGCTTACTCATAACATTGCTGCCTTCTGGTCCTTCCCTATCCTGTCTACAGTTCACGCGCGGAAGGCTGTTGCCCTCCTGCTCCTCTTCTTGATTTTGGGACCTGTTGTCCCTTTAGCGTAGATGTTCTTCTAGCTCATGGTTCTGCTTGGTGAGACGTTCAACTGCTGCAGCGAGTGTCTGAACCCGTCTCTCAAGGGTTGCAGTACATGGTTCGTCTCCTTGGTTGTTGTTGGTTGCCATCGAGCGAGTAAGCACCATGCAACTCTTTGTCCGAGAAGCAGCAACGCAGCTTACCTTCATTTCATTTTTCTTCCCACAGACGGCGCTAACTAATGATGACGAAAATCGTCAATAAGCTGCACAGCCCTTACGTGTCAAAACAACACCTACATAACACCAAAAAAGAAGACCTCAAGAGAGTACTAGTGTGGTACTAGCAAAATACCCTCCGAAGGCTAAGTAAGAAAATTATCACAACACTAGAGTGCCAGAGTTGGGGTCAGTTATGCGGACCTCGTTTTCTGATGATTTTGGTCTTTTTATAGTAATGGGGAATCAACTTTGGTGCTTTGGCGAAGAGGGATATTTCCTTAAAGAGAAAATTCTCATAAATGTACATACTTTAAGGGACTCATTCTATATAGGGGCTCTACTGACTAGGGTTAATCGTGGAGCACACGTTATTATCATTTGAAGTTTCTTGAAGGTCAAGTAAGCCATGTCATTGCCACGTGGTATTTTTGCCACCGTCGACCTCAATATCCTTCCGGACTGTTATCCGTCCACTGTAGGTGATCCATTCTTTTTAGATCATTCGTCCACTTTCAAGGAGTTTTGTCGCCTCATTTTTTTGTCCGTCGTCCTAGCGAAGTTACCTATAGTAAGTTTTTGTAAATTCTGACGGTCTACTTTTCTTTCACCCTCCTCACTAGTTACAACATGACAAAAGGAAAATTATATGAAAAGATTAGTAATCAAGAACCTTTGACCTTTTGAATGCCAAGTTGCAAAAAATAAATAAATAAAATAACTACATTTTTTTCACCCTCAAACTTGAATCTTTGATCAGTCACAAAATGGGGTGTACAGTATTGCAAGGACAGCAATACTTTTCCACTTTTGATTTGATGGGAGAAAGTGATTGGCCGGTTCATCAATCATCACTATCTCTCATTGAAATCTAAAGGATTTACAAGTTGAAGAAACTTAAGTGGTCGTTATCGCTTATATATGGTCTAAGATACAACACGTATACGTGGTTGATTAAATTAGGACGAGTGAAAATCTGCGTACGCTAGAATTGGGACTAGATAAGATGGAAGATCAAGACAAACCCTATTAAGTTGCACTAGAAAAGAATGTGGAAAACATATATGCTATAAAGTTTCTGCCACACGTTCAAGCTGAAAAAGGGCTGTCAAAGATGTCAAGTGGACGAAAAGATCAACAAAAAATCCAAATAATATTAATGAGTTTAAGTCTCAATTGTCATCTTCTTCCGTGGTAAACCATTTAAAATGCTTATTAATTACTCTTTTCGTCTCAATTTATTTATTCTCTATTTCATTTTAAGATGTCTCAAAATATTATCCTGTTTTTAAAAATAAAAGTCATTAATTTACTAATATTTCTATTATACTCCTATTTTATTTTAAAACTATTTTTTGATAAATTTATTTAAATATAATTTTAGAAACTTATACATTTTTATAAGATAAATAAGATAATAAATAATGTTCTTTTTAAAAAATTTAATTTTTTAAACAGAACAAACAAATTGAGACGAAACTAGTAATATGTTACATTATTACTCAACTAGAGCTATTTAACATTATCATGAGGTCTTAGAATGTCATATACCTGTAACATATTCCTGTCAACGACGTTACGTGCTTAATCTCCAAAGACAGTTCAAGGAACCCCTTCGAATTGGTGTATGAACTGTTTTAATAATAAATATATATAACAATGTTGAACAAACCATTATAGTAAGTAGGGTTTAGTAGGTCTTCTATTTCACATTTGGACAAATGAACAGTCATTTTTCCTTTGGATCGATATGAATATAAGAAATATATATACAGTGTCGTTGTCGTGAACGCAATTGCAATGAGATAAAGAGTAAAACCATATATTAGGTCAAACAAAGAATAATTTTTCCAATCTTTATGTGAGGTAAGCTTTATCCACAATCTGTAAAATATGTATTCACATGCTTGCTGAATCATCATAATATTGTCCCCAAAACATACATATCTGTTAGGAAAGTAAGGAAAAATCTTATTCAAATTCTGTTGCTTGCTCTCACCATCTTCATGCACAAATTTCTATATCATACATCATTACAGGCCAATTAAGACAAAATAAACAACATTCTAATTGAGTATAATTCAAAACCCATTAATTTGTATGGTCTCTATTGTCACTAGGAGATGCAGATGCACTCTTGGAAGTAGATAACGGCAATGAAGGTGGTAGAAACATCAAACTTCCGGGCTGAGAATTTGTCGTCGATTGCGTTTCGTTTAAGAAGCTTGATGCACATCCGTTCCCTTTAGGTGGAGATGCCGGGAAGGTAGTAGAAGGCGCTTGAAATAGCTCACTACCCCATCGTGATTTCTGGCCAAAATTATTATCTCCTCCACCATGATTTCCTAGGGCACCACCACTTGCAGCAGTACCTCCAGTGCCCATGATTGAAGAGAGTGCAGCTACTAAAGCAGATTGGAAACTTGGGTCAGCTGTGATTGCTTTGGTTGCAGCAGCAATGGCACTATTCTCTTGTTGAGAGTGTTGAGGAGGAGTTAGGTTGTTCTTTTGCATGTAGGACTGATATATATTGTTTTCTATTTGTCTTCCAATAGGCAAGTTTCCAATTTGGTTCCTATTGTAGTAGGGTTGAGTACTGCCATAGCTATGGAACCCATTGGCCCAAGACACTGAATTGGACTCAGAAGAACTAAAGTTGAGACTTGTGGAAGAATATCTTGGAGGGTAGTTTGAAGAAAGCCTATTAAAATGAGTTGAAGAAGAAGAGGATGGAGCAGAAGTGAGATCAAGAGTGATTGTTGGGCATGAAGGTACAGATGATGAGAAAGACGAATTGTTGGGTAAGTAGAATTGCTTTGATTTTATATCATCTGATAGATAATAGTTTAAGCCACTGGTGGCTAATGAGCTATGGCCAGGTAATTGGGGGCTTGATGATGAGCCGGACAAAAGCATTGAAGCCGCGGCTGAAGTGGTGGAAGCCATAGCAGTGGCTGACATAGGAAGTGGATGGTTGTGTGTTCCTTCGTAGGTGGTGATCAAGATGGTCATATCTTGGGCACATCTTTGCACCTGAAATTTCAAACAAGCTCATTGTTAAAGGGAGTGCTAAATTTTTAAAAATAATTATCAATGTAATGGCTTTTGAAGTCTATTAATAAGATGAAATAAAATTGTTTATAGTTGTTAAATTAAATGTAATATTTCTTAACTTAAAATTTTAAAAAATTGTGAATTTTTTTTTGAATGAATTAATAATAATGTATGTACTAATTTAAATGGTGATGACAAATTATGACATACCTGTTTTCTTACTGGGCATGACGGTGCAACTGTGCATCGATAATATGCTCGAGGGCATGGGTTTCCTTTCGCAATCTTTTGTCCATATTTTCTCCATTGGCATCCATCATTCATCTATATATAAAATTAAAAAAAAAAAAATATGTTATTCAATCTCAATGGATAATATAGATATAGCTTTTAATACTAATCACCTCTCCCAGATTTCATATAAGTCAATTTATTATTATTATTATTATTATTATTATAGAATTTTAAGTGATAACATTTGTTCCATGATAATTATTCTTTATCATTAAGTCAAGACATCAATTGATTTATGATATAGCTAGGTTTGAACTCCATATTTCTTATTCGATAAAAGTTTTCAGTTGAGTTAATTAGAATCCACCATATAAGTTGAGACTTTTTATCTTAGCTATTATCTATTTTTTACATTAATGTATCAATACAACTTAGCTTAAAGCATTACTGCTTAAGACACAAAACTTAATGTATAAAATGTTGGGATAAAATTCTCTCCCATTAAATCCTTCAATTCTCTCCAATTTTAATTTAGATGTGGCATTTTTTTTAAATCAAATAAATTTCATATGTCTTACTTCTGACTAAAAATGGGAGAGAATTGAAGGATTCAATGTTTTAAATTTCACATCTTTTACATCTAAATAAAAATTAGAGAGAAGTTTAAAATCAATGGGAGAGGATATTTTTCCAAAAATGTCCATGAGGTGCATGATTAGATACTTACAGTTAGGGTATCACATCTGGCCCTCACACAAACCCTAGCTTTCTTCACAGGGTTTTGTTGTGGAGCTTCATCATCACCACTTCTCTTGAAAGCTTTACTGGGTGCCCAAGTCTCTCCAGCTTCTTCCTTTACTTCTTCAGAACTATTAACGAGACTTTGATTTTCTATTGATTTAGACAATTCCAATTTGCAGTCCAGTCCAAGACTTAGGCCTTCCTTAGTTTCCTCAGCTTCTTTCCATTGGGTAGAGACCACGTTAATCTTTTCTTCCTTTTTTGTATCACTTAAAGTTCTTCCAAGCCTAAGGGAAACAAACTCAGGTTCTTCCATTTCTTGATGATTGTCAGTTGTATCCATAGATTTTCTCCCTTCTTGTTGAACAATGTCATGGAATTTCATTTGAAGGGTCTGGTAATCCTTCATCATTCGATCTAAATACTTCTTTAGCCTTTGATTTTCTTCCCGCACCTCACCCATTTCTGCTCTAGCAGATTGAAGTTGATCATCCTACATACATCCATATATATAATTAGAAACTGATCATTTATTATCAGTCATATTATCATGGAGGAATTTTTATATTTTGTAAGCCGGTATACATTACATCTCTTTCACATGAGGATAGGCCCCACAAGTGTAAGAAAGATGTTATATATCCTCCTTACACCCACTTCTCATGGAGAGAGAAAAAACTATAAAATTTGTTATTAAACTTTAAAGATAGTGGAATGCTATATAGAATTTGAT
Organism: Castanopsis chinensis; assembly: GCA_032878915.1. Taxonomy (NCBI): domain Eukaryota; kingdom Viridiplantae; phylum Streptophyta; class Magnoliopsida; order Fagales; family Fagaceae; genus Castanopsis; species Castanopsis chinensis. Next base: position 8,216,610 of record JAVQMG010000114.1, read on the forward strand.
TAGGCTTCACTTGCATGACATAAGATTTGAAATGAAAGTCTATTTTTTGTGAGGATCCTAGCTATGTGAAACATGTTTAAACACCAAAGCCAAACTGATTCTCAAATTGAAGTAAACCCAATTGAATCATTTTTGTTAGAGATATATTAGCCCATTAGTATAAGTTCAAGCCTAATTTTACTTTGTGTGCAAGCCAAGTCTCCTACTTGTACTAGACGTCTATTAGTCTAGGGTTTAGTCTATTATAAATACACATGTTATAGTTTGTTGTAATATAAGATTTGTACTACACTCTAATATATTATTAATGTAGCCCTTTAGGGTTTTTTCCGTGGATGTAGGCCGTTAGGCTAAACTACATAACCCTCGTGTATTATTGTGTTCTATACTTTATGCTTTCGTTTTTACATCCATACTAACATATTCAACATGGCGTATCAATGCTAATATTTAACAATTTTAATATACACATTACATATGGAAGATTAAACTATATCACTTGCATTGTTACTTTGAGTTAGCATGCAATGCCAAACACATATTATAACACGTGTTTATAATTTTTAAGTATATGTGTACGCATTCATATATTCATCAATGTATATGTGTGTATGTATAAGATGATGAATTTTAATTAACCTGTTCCTTTCGGCTCGTAGAAGATGTTGAGTCAGGTTCCTTCAAGGATCCTCCCATGGGTGGCACCTGCTGAATTATCATAGTTAGAACAAACCCATACGAAGCAATTATACATGTAGGTGAATTAGAATACATATAACTGAAATTATAGCCATGCATCTACACAGAGATATGTAAATGATAAGTAGTCCAACTACTGATAAGATTTAACACATGATGATCAGCTAATCTATGGAAGGATAATAGTTGAGGAAAAGCCAGTACAAATTTGTGGTCATGTGGAGGAAATTAAGGTCGAAAAGTAATCCTGTGTCGCACATGGTAATGGTCTAATTCTTACTAATCAAAAGATTAGACTAAGCATAAACCGTTAAAAGGACAATAAGTTTTTTTTTTTTTTTTTGAGAAGAACAGTAAGTCAATTAGGGTGACTAATTGGCAAGATATAATTGTGGCGGTCCAATTAACATCTTTGAGTTCTCATTATCATTGGCAATTAGGTATCACCTTTCTTCCAACCATCATTTTCTTTTCAGTCGCACGAAAACCATCTATAGAAGTTGACCGATGGTTTGTGTCTCTTGATTCAAGATATAGGACCGATCATGCATTGATGATTCAAGGATTTTTTTTTTTTTTTTTTGAGAAACAAGGAAATTGTTATTTGAAATTATATCATTCTTTCTTTCTTCTTTTTTTTGTAAGAAACACAAATTCAAGCTTTACTTCCGATAAAATTGGAATAATATGCTAAAGGGTAAAAAGTTGATTTATGCTTTGATTTTATAGAAAACTTTTGTACTCCTGCTTGCTTCAGCTACCCTTTTGTTTATAGGTGTAGCTAGCTTCATATGATTTTCATGGCATGCATGGTCTTCTATTTCCAATTTGAATTACAATAAAAGGAGCCCATCAAAAATATTAATCGATTTTTTATTTTTAAAACAAGTTATCACGGGTTGGAGTATGCATGAGAGGATTTCAAGAAAGTAACAATCAGGACCTTTAAACTGTTAATTTTCACAAATATAAGAAATCAAAAAGCTCATGATCAACATAAAATATAAAAGACTAGATATATGAATTAACTGAGTATTAGTTCACTCATAAAGTTGTAGTTGCTGATTCCTTAGAAAAATCTTGCTACTATAAAAGAACTCAGGAGTTTTTTCTTAAAGATTAAGGTTTAAACACAGATTTAAACTTGTTTAGGAGATCATACTATGTATAAGGTTCATGAACAATTGTATAAGAGAATAATTTTCTCTTTGCAGACCAAAGTGATGGCTTTCAATTTTGAAAAATCTTACTAATATTGGATTGAAAAAATTAGAGAGAAAGAAAACACACACACACACACAGAGATAGAAAATTTCAAATAGATTCTCATAAGTGTTTGAGCCAAAAATATCTAAAATCAAATCGATAATTAGATATTCCAAGAAACATGAAAAGAAGAAGAAGAAGGCTTCACCTTGATTACAATACTCTCTTCTTTACATCCTTCTTCATGAGCACTAGATTCATTTCTTTTCTCCTCGTTAACTCCACCTCCATGACTAGATCTCTCCTTATTAGCAGCCTCCATGTATAGCTCTTTATCCTCTTCTGTTTTTTCTTCAAACTTGATTCTCTGGGTCTAAATTTGCTCCTCTTCTTTTATAGACAGCACGAAGTATTTGACTCCGTTTAGAAAGAAAGGCAAAAATGTTCAAACTCACAGCTTTACAATCCAACACAGACACAAAAGGTCAACAGCCCAATCCAATTGCGTTTTAATAATATTAGTAATTATATTTATATTCATTAGTTTATGTATTCTTAACCAAATATGGAAGAATTCAACTTCAACGTTTGAGATAACATGTCAGAGAGAGAGAGAGAGAGAGAGAGCTCTTTAAGCCGCAATGCTCGGACCCCACGTAATACCGCTATCATCGTTGAAGTTTCGTACATTACAAAAGTCACATGGGCATTGGTTCTCGGTCAAAGTTTTGCTACCAGCGTGTTGCCACCGGTGAACTGAATTTTTCTCAGGTGGGGTAGGGTATGGTTTTTATAGGAAGAAAGATTTAGGTCAAGTAAATTAATTACCAAATAAGACAAAAGATGATTAAGGTCAAGCATGGCCCATGGGGTTTAGGAATGGTTGCTCCTTTGTCCATGCATTCAACTTTAGAAAAGTACCATCAGAGGGTCAATTGGAGTGAGAGTCCAGTGTGCGACTCTTAGGCCTTAGCTTTTGGACTCTATATATCACACATTCACTTGGCAATTGTTACTGACTTACTCATGCTCAAAATAATTGATTGTACAAAAACTGTCAATTATTTTGAGCATGAATGAATATTGATTGTACAAAAAATGTCAATTCCATTCCGTTGTGTCTGGACCAATGGGTTTAACTTTAACCTCTGATCATGACTCAATTTGTCTTAACAAGTAATTTCGTACAAATTCAAGGCTCGTATACTGTGTACGTAGTTGGTATAATCTGAGTGTAAAGTTATTTGTAAATTAACGAATGATGGAGGGAAGCTCTCATGGGAGGTCGGAAATTTAGGATCCATACACACGAAGAGCACGACACCATCGTTGGAGTGGTGATAATCGATGAGCACTCCAAAGATTAAGTCAGTAAAATAGTAGAAAATGAGTGAAAGTTTTTGTTCAGGGAGGCATAACTCCAAAGGTGTATTGGTATGAGGGCATTTTATTTATATATCCTTCATTTGCACGTGCTGGATTGGTAGAAACCATCATAACCTCACTTTACTACTTTCGGCAAATGTGACACGCATATGCTTGTTTCATTGGTCTGGACGCCCTTCCTAATTGGTTGAGATTCCTGCGAAAAGAAAGTGCAAACATCTTGTTAATTAAATGTGTGGTTAAGGGTAATAAATGTGATATTAACTAATTTGATTTTTTTGATCTGCTTTCGAGGCCACTCTTGACAGGTCGTGGAGAACGAAATGCCATCCTCCTAAGGTAAAGTTACCACCTTTTCCCTAGGGTTATATGACACTTGCTCATATATTGGTTTGTAGATTTATTGTATGTTTGGTTTATATTGCCTCTTGTTTTGTTGTTCGGATTGAGCTTGGAATTTGATGAAAAAAGTTAAGCTTGGAATTTGGATTTCCCCAAAAAAAAAAAAAAAAAACCTCTTGAATTGGAATTGTACGGACCTCCTTGTTTATGCACTGAAATGTTAAGAATTTGTATTATTTGAGAAAATAAACATCACTTTATATGCCTAAGTCTAAAGATATACAAATCAATTTAAGAAAAATATAACAATATATAACAAAAATTAAAAGAAAATTTCATTTGTCTTAGATAACAGTTGTATTTCTTTCTATCATGTACGTATAGTTGGTAATAAAATTACTCATAACCTAACTAAACATGCTAGACATGTTAGAAGTTTGTCGGTGTGGTGGGAAATTGTTCCTCCACACCTCTTTTCTATTCTCTTCGCCGATTCTGGCTAATAATATTTGACTGTCTTCTTTCTCAAAAAAAAAAAAAAAAAAGTATCTAACCCTTAAATGGAAATATCATAATTTCCAAAAATGAAAAATAAAATACAATGTTTCTCTATCTAATTCTTTGAATACATAAAAATAATAATAATAACAACAATAACAACAACAATTATAATAAATGTTTATTTTTGGAAAATAAAGAAGGCTTATATTAGAGAAATTTTTTTATACAACTTTTAAAAAAAAATATATATATATATATATAGAGAGAGAGAGAGAGAGAGAGAGAGAGAGAGGGGGGGGGGGAAGGATGTCATTGCCTCTAGTCCTCTACAACAACTTCAGAAACTTTCAAATGTGGGATGAGTTTTAGTTCAAAATTTTAAATCTAATACGTTTGAGAAGGTTTTTGCATTTTACACTTTTGGGTATTAGACTCTAATCATATTATGCAGATATCATAGAGTTTGACGTCATTAGTACTAGTAGTACTCTTTATATAGATATCATATATATTACATTAATTGAAAGTATGTATGCAAAAAAAAACATAGTTATTTCCCTCTTCTTTAAAATTGACTTAAGTATCAAAGGGTCCATTATCCGTTATTAACAACTAACTTTAAACTATTTTCTCCTGCATCCCTTTTCTTTAGCAAGGCGACTCCTTTGACAACCAAGAATGTCCCCCACCCTTTTTCTTCAAAATTAATTATGATGGGGCTTTGTGCTCAAGCTCAAACTGTTCAGGTATAGGCATTGTGATTAGAGATTATGAAGGGCTGGTTATTGCATCACTTGCTCAAAATCTAAATCAATCATATAAACTAGTGGAGATTGAAGCCATGGTAGCAGCCCGAGCCATTGAGTTTGCTATAGAAATTGGCGTGGACAGAGTTATGATTGAAGGGAATTCAAGTGTTGTTACGGAAGCCTTGATGTCTAAAAAGGCTGGTTTGGCATCATATGATTTACTCATTCAAGATGCAAAATTAGTAGAGAAGAATTTCTCTAAATTATCCTATTCTCATACAAAGAGAGAGGGTAATAAAGTTGCACACGGCTTAGCGAGATTAGCTCTTAATTAGCTTGTCAAATACCGTTATATGCATAGGGGATATTTCACCATCAATTTTTCATTTTGTTCAAACTGATTTAATCACTTCAATAGAATAATATAAGTTGACTTCCTTCTCAAAAAAAAAAAGTCAGATTGTACAACCACAATCAAAAACTATTAACAATATATCCTATTAAGAATTTTAGATGTATTTATCTTAATAGTAATAATTTAAACCGCTGATATGGTTAAAAATCCCATCAATTAAATAATTTTTGTAAGGACACAATTTGTACCTAAGCCCAATATAGAGAGGGAATAGGCCCAAAGAGCCCAATACAATGAATCTGTAGAGAGTAGGTTTGAAATTTAGGTTCTAACGAGTTTGTATACTAATTATAATTGGCCAAGATCATAATAGAAACAAGTTTTTTCTAAAGTAAATCGTCCTCAAACTCAATCTGAGGAGGCTAACTCTTCTTTATATGTCTCCCTCACTTAATAACAGATTACAAATATTGTTCTTCTGTCCACAGTGTTTTTTCCCCTTCTTCCCGATCCCCCTATCTTAAGTGTCTCCTCTCCTTTTTTATACCATCCTTCCTCCTCTCCTTAGCTTTCACGTATGGATCAGATTGTTAGTGTGAATATTTGTCCCATCAACATCTTCCTGAAGTCTTTGGAAGTAGCTGTAAGGTTAAACACTAATGCTCAGGAATCATTTTCTCATTAATGCCGCCAGAGAGTTAGCTGCAGTGCATTCAATGCGGTGGTAGCTTCTTTCTCTTAGATATCTCATAGTCTTTCCTTGTCCCGTGTTCTCACTTCTCACGAGGTATATCCTTATCTACAAGATCTCCTTGAACGTTACTTTTGGGTAGCGGACCGCACCTTCTGACCTTGGCTTTGCTCGAAGTATTCCTCCTCGGACCACTTTCTCGGATGATCTTGATTAGACCTTTACCTATTTACTTACCAACACAGATTCTCTAGAAGATATTTTCCTGTCCTTTGATTATTTAACGTCCTCGGATTGAGTCTCTGGCCCAATAGATACATAAATTTGTACTCCTGGGCCTATCACCCCCACAATTTCCTTTTCAAATTTCTTGAAATTTTTTAAAATTAATTAAAGTATTTTAATTTTAAGACTTCTAATAATATTTCAAATTCTTCGTCCAAACATAAACACAATATGGAGCCAATAATGCCCTTGTAAATCTTTATATACATACCTTTATGGCTGTGATAATAGAATTGTAATAATAGTAACTTCGGTAGTAATAATAATTTATTATCATAAGTAGTAATAACCAAGGATGTCCAAATCAATAATTCCAGTCTGATAAAAAACTCGATTGAATTTATTTATGCATATATATTATCAATAATATCGTCACATCTTCGAGTTAGGTGTTGACAACAAATTCTGAAGTTGAAAAATACGAAGTAATCAATGATATATCATATTAATATAGCACACGATTTAAAGTAAAGAAACGAAATTATATAAGAAGTTATATTGAAAATTATTTAAGTACATATATTGTTTTTGATTGACCAAATGAAGAAAAGTCATTAATTGCTATTTTCCAATCCAGGTAGGGATCAGCATTCAAAAATTGACAAAGAAATTCACTGAAAGACGTTTCTCCATGAAAGGATGAGGAAATGCATAAAAGTACAAAGCCGACACAATTATGCTTTGAAACTTCACGAGGATATTATTATTAGTTCTATTCAAAGCAAAAACATTAATTTCCAATGGCTTTTAGACAAAGCCTTCGGGAAAAAATAGACGTGTTTGAAAGTAAAAAATATAATGACAACTTGCTTTAAAAAAAAAAAAATGTAAAGATTAAAGAGAACTTCATTTGCAGATCATCTGAGAGTTGCTCATTGCAATGCTTTTAGGAGAGAGTTGATTAATGAACCCCAAATACTCACATTAATATCATATTAGACTATAGTATTATTATTTAGGTTTTTCTTTTCTTTTCTTTTCTTATTATAAGAAGTAGTATTATTATTGTATAGTTATTATGTGCATATCGAAACCCTTGTAGTTAATAAAGTATCATTTCGATTTCCACACTCGAATAACAACTAAAGAATTAAATAATGAGTAATTTATATTTATCTAAAAATTAAATGTAATTTAATAATTACAATTAAAAATAAGGTTTAAATAATGGACGTTTGAGTTGCAAATAACTAGTGTCAATTGAGCTAATGGCTCTTGACAAGTAATTTATAATCTATAATTAATCTATATAAAACCAAAATAGTAATTAAACCTTCTATTAAAAACTTGACATATCATATTTTCTATAGTTAGTATAATAGAATATATAATCCAAATACAAATATAATCATGTCAAAATAAATGTGAGAATATATAGTTCTATATATGCAAACACATTAATAATAAATTCCAATTAGTAACTGCCATGGTTGTTCAAATACATATGGCACATAATTGTATTGGAAGAACGGTGAAACTGATTTTACAAGAGGAGGATTCTAAAGTCTAAACCATATTCAAGATACTTTGGGGCTAAAATTCTCCCGTTAAAGTGATTTTGAATTTTAAAATAATTTTTCCAATGCCAAACACTTTATTCTTTGGGTTATATTATATATTTGATTTTTAACTTTTTGACATTTGTTTGACTTTAGATACAATATTTTCAAAATTAATTAAAAAAATGATCAAGAATTCTTAGGTTAATTCACATTTCTTGGTATATTTCTAATGGAGACATGCAAGATTCAAATCTCCTATTTTTCCACTTAAAACTTGTCAAACAAATATTTCAAAAATGTCATTATCTAATTTAATTGGTAGAAAATATTGGTGTGACAAATCAAATTTATGAAACCAAGATTACTTTAATAATGTGGAGCCTATAATTTTCTTTTTGATTTTTTTTTTAAGAAAAGTTAGAACTTGTAACTTTTTTTTATATAAAATTTCAACCTATGACGTTTGTTCTTAATGATGGTTCTTTATCACCAGATCAAGACACCAATTAATTTTTATTTTTGTGTAAGCGAGGATTGAACACCAGATCTCTTATACAACTATCGGAAACTTTACCATTTTAAAGACCATTTTAATTAAAATGGTGTAATGACCAATTTGTATTTAACCTCTTCTTTTGTCTAAACATTTAACATTCATCATGGGTCCAGACTGTCGACTTTTTTTTCTTTTCTTTTTTTGTAAAAATAAACAGTCCACTTGATTGAAAAAACATAACTGACTTATCAGTACTAGCAATTCGGAATGTAGAAAGATAAGAAGAATTAAAACAATTATGAAAGAGTCCAGATCGATCTAACCAAATACACGGTGAACGAGTCAGCAGGGTCTCCATATATATACAGAAATTTTCTTCCAGTGACGGAGCCAACAGGTGAGCTTTCAATTTTCAGCGTTTTTGTCAAATATGAAAGTATGAGAACCACTAAGTGAATGAGGTACTCATCATCATAAGATTATTTCTGACCTAATATTCTTCTTATACAATTTTTTTTTTTTTTTAAGATTCTATTTTACATATATTGGACTCCCTCTTAGGGGAGTTTATAAATTAACATATAGTTGTACATATAGACCTTGTATGCATTCATTAAATACACCAACCTTTGAAGTCATCTGGGAATAGTTTCGTGTACATATGTGTACGTACCTACATATTCATTGTTAAGATGGAACCAATCAACCATTCCTACAAATCCAGAATAATCTATATATTTAAAAATAAAAATGTACCCAGTCCAAACCCATTTAAATCTATTTTCAACCCAGTTTCGCAAAACATATAATTGATTCAAGCGTATATTTTCATACAATATTGTCATATTCTAAAAAATTGGTTGTGCACCCTTTTTACTGAATTTCCATAATGGCTAAATTTTGCAGCTTAGGCCATGTTTATTTCAACTTAAAAAAAATTTTTGAAAATATTTTTGCTCATTTTCAGGCATTTGGAATGGCTAAAAATTTACTCAAACCAAAATCATTTTCCGTTGATTAGGAAAAAACAACCTAAATTTTTGGGACTGGAAATGTTATTCGCCCTTTAAAAAGAATAAAAAAAATTCAATCTTAAGAGAACAAAACTCCTCTCTCTCTCTCTCTCTCTCTCTCTCTCTCTCTCATATGTGAATCTAAAATCCTTTCTCTCTGAAGAGAATAGAAACACTAGAAAACATGCATTTTGAATCTAAAAAATGACAAAAATATCATGAAACCTCCAAAATGATGAAAGACTACTTTTCACATCTTCAAGATGACCAAAATACTCTTAAAACCTCTAGTATGACTAAAATAACCTCAAAACCTTTTAAGTGACGAAAACCCCTTAGAAACCCAAAACATTATCTATATATATAGGAACCTCCCCACCACCCCCCCTCCCCCAAAAAAAAAACCTTCCAAATGATAGAAATAAACCCTTTTAATTACCTAAATGACCAAAACATGTATGTACCAAACCTCCAAACGCCTCCTAGAACCTTTAAAATGACCGAAGTACCTTGCAAACCTATTAAATATAGGGTTGTAAGCAAGCTCAGCCTTGAAAATTCAAGCTTGTTCACTTAATTTTATTTAATTTAAACTCAAGTCGAACTTGAGTTTACCACTAAACAAGATTACATGTTTAAACTTTGTTCATTTTTTTTTTTTTGCAAACTTGTTCACGAGCTAATTGATTAATTTTTTTTCCTATATATAGTAAAAGCATGACTAAAACTTTTTATTCGTTCATTAAACAATTTTACACAATCCATTCTCAAGTCTATTTAAGTATATTTTTAGACAAATATATATTAAAAATATAAAAATTATATATATATATAGAGAGAGAGAGAGAGAGAGAGAGAGAGAGAGTTAAATTGAGCCTCATGTTCATAAACTTATTCATGAACACATTATTATACTTGAGCTTGGTTTATTTAATAATTGAGTCTAAACTTAAACTTGGGCTTGAGTTTAGCTTGTTGGCTAAACAATTGAACATAAACAAGCATTTTCCCAGGTCAAACTCGAATTATCTATAAACAATTTGGTTTATTTACAGCTCTAATCGAATAACAAAGATATTCATACAATATTCAAAATGACCAAAATACCTTCAAAACGTTCAAAATGACCAAAATATCCCCCAACTAATAAAATGACAAAAATATATTCAAAAGCTCCAATATGACTATAATACCAACAAAATGAAAAAATTACTCTCGTGACTATCGAAATGGTTTGATTGTGATATGCCTTAAAATTTTAAGAATCACCTCCACACTCTTAAAAAGTTTTTTTTTTAAAAAACTTTTAAGTTTTAAGTGTCCTTTTCGAGGTTTGAATTAGTGGTAATTGTTAGAGCGAGTGTGGCAAGTTTTGAAGTCATGGAACCAAAGTTCAACCAGGAAAACCATCAGTCGAGAGAAGAGGAGGTGGAACTAGTTAGGAGTGTTAAGAAGTTTAAAGACAGCAGTGGAGCTAAGCCATTTTCACAACCCCGTAACCAGGTGAGCTATTGGGATACTCTCATTGGAGAAATTCTTGGTGCTTTTGCCCAAGCTTTTAGCCTTGATAGAACAGATGAACTTGATGTGGACTCGGATACTGAACTAGAAGACATCACAGAGGGTATGGCAGAAGTTAAACTTTCCTAAGAGACAAAATCTTGCATCAGGGCTCTATGGTCTAAGGCGTTGATAGTGAAAGTTTTTGGTCGATTGGTGGGTTACAACTACCGAACTTTCAAGCTCAACGCATTATGGAAACCAGTGGCTAGAATGGATTGTATAGACCTTAGTAAGGATTTTTTCTTGATAAAATTTAGTAAAGAGGCAGATTATGATATGGTGTTAAGGGGAAGGACCTGGTTTGTTGGAGAGCACTTCCTTGCTATGCGACAATGGTAGCCTTATTTTAAGGCTTTAGAAGCGAGCTTCAATTCAGTGGTGGTGTGGGTAAGGCTCCTAGAGCTTCCCATTGAATTTTATGATAACTCTATACTGCTGGAAATTGGCAAAGCCATTGGGCCAATGTTGAGAATCTATTCGTATATGCAGCTAGTGCAAGAGGTAGCTATGCTCGACTATGTTTATAGGTTGATCTTACAAAACCTCTAATCAACACCATGAAAGTTGGCCGGTTGCGCCAAAAGGTGATGTATGAGGGTGTGTCTTCCTTGTGCTATTGCTGTGGCAGATTGGGTCATAAGCAAGAATCTTGCCCTTACCACATACGGCCACCTGAAAAAGAGTTAGAGGAAGAACCTAGAACCACCGTGCCTGACAGCCAAACCAAGCAGCAACTAGAACCCTATCTAATGAGGAAAAGGGCCTTCTCAATAACCCTATCACTGAGGAGGAGATAAGACAAGGGTTGTGGGCCTTGAAGCCCTTTAAGGCACCGGGAGCTGATGGGCTTCATGTCGGATTTTTTCAAATCTTTTGGACCGATGTCAAAGACTCGGTGTGCAAGGAAATAGTTGATATCTTTCAGACTAAGGTGATTTCGGAATATCTTAATGAAACTCTCATATGCCTCATTCCTAAGTGCCAGCCCAGAAAGCCTAAACAATTATCGTCCTATTAGTCTATGCAACTTCATTTATAAGGTTGTGTCAAAAATCATAGTGGCAAGAATCATACCTTTCCTTGACAAAATTATCTCCCCTGTCCAAGTTCCCTTCATGCCAGGGAGAAAAGGTTTGGATAATATTATCATTGCACAGGAACTTATTCACTCTATAGACAAGAAAAAAGGCAGGTTGGGATTCATGGCTGTAAAAGTTAACTTGGCTAAGGCCTATGACCGCCTTGAGTAGAGTTTTATATACAAGGTGCTGACTGCCTTTCACCTCCCTCAAAACCTGATAAAACTGATTATGAGCTGCATCTCCACTACTAGTATATCATTTCTATTCAATGGAGGCAAGCTTGACACCTTTAAACCCTAGAGAGGAATCCGACAGAGGGATCCCATGTCTCCATACTTATTCATTCTCTATATGGAGTATCTCGGACAGTTGATCGAGAAGGAGTGTATCAGGAAAAGGTGGATTCTGATGAAAGCTTCGAGGGTAAATATTGGAATTTCACATCTGTTTTTCGCAGAGGACTTAATGTATTTCACTAAGGTGAGTGAGAAAGGAAGTGAGGCTATTAAAGAAGTATTAGACAAGTTCTGTGAGGAGTCGAGTCAGGTAATCAGCTATGAAAAGTCTCAGATCTACTTCTCCCCAAATACTTCTACTAGCCTTAAGGAGAAAGTGTGTGATAATCTTGGCATCCAAGCTACATTCAATCTTGGAAAGTATTTGGGTTTTCCTTTGAAATATAGAGGGGCAAACCGAGGCCAATTTAATTTTGTGGTGGAAAGAGTGCTCACGAAGCTAGCAAGATGGAAGACTAAGTTTTTGTCCTTTGCTAGAAGGACTGTGCTAGTCAAGTCAGTCATGACTGCCAACCCCAACTATATTATGCAAGGGGCGGCTCTACCTACATACCTGTGTGAGAAGCTTAACAGAATTAACAGAGACTTCCTATGGGGGTCGACGGTGGAAAAAAGAAGGCTGCACCTTGTTGGGTGAACAAAGTAGTCAAATCGAAAGAGGAAAAGGGCTTGGGCATATAGGAAGCACGTGCAAAGAATATAGCTTTACTGGCTAAACTCAACTAGAGACTTTACCAAGAGAAAGAGGCATTATGGGCAAAGGTAATGCTAAGGAAGTACTACTCTCAGTCTCGGCAAAAAGCTAAGGATCCAGATAAACTTTCCTGTTCTCCTTCTTGGTCAGCAGTGAAGAAAGGTTTTCCTACCTTTGTATAGGGAATATGTTGGAGTGTGGGAAGGAATTCTAAATTAAAAGTTTGGGAAGACAAATGGGTGAAGGGTGAGTCCTTAAAGGAGGTGATGGCAGGACTAATACAGGCTAAGGAGTACCAGTTGACTATTGCGGAATTGTTCCAGGGAGGCCAATGGAACTGGGATAGGATTTCATATGATTTACCAAGGGAGGTGAGAGAACAAATTCGCGCTATTCCTATGCAACTGTGGGGTGATAAAGAAGACACCCTAATGTGGAAATTTATAAAGGATGCTGAGTTTACTATGGCATCAGCTTATGCCCGGCTCTGACCTGAGGATAACGAAGCTCAGCCCTTTGAAGGGTAGTGGGTTTGGAAGCTTGACATTTGGCCAAAAATTGCTTCCTTTCTCTGGTTATGCTTCCATGACAATGCTTCAGTCAGATAGGTAATTGCCAAGAGAAGGATTAATTGTGATCCCAAATATCCTTTATGCAGAAATGAAGACAAATCCATAGCTCATAAGCTAAAAAATTGCCCCTTTGCACTAAATCTATGGAAACAGGTTGGACCCCCACAACCTTTGACTAATACATTTCAATTGGGTTTGTTAGAATGGCTGAAAAGAAACTGTTTATGCAGCAAACAGGTTCAAGTTAATGGGATTCCTTGGAGCACCATTTTCCTTTTTACTGTTTGGGAGATTTGGAAGCACAAGAATGGAGTTGTCTTTGAAAACAAACCCCTTAATTTTCATATTCACCACTCCTGCACCAGACTTGCAGCAGAATATTTCTTCTGCGTAAGCAAGCAGCATAAACATAAACAAATTTTTGCCTCTCGGGTGCATGGCAGAAACCACCAACAAGCTAGTATAAACTGAATTATGATGGAGCATCGATGGGAAATCTGGGAAAGGCAGGAGGTGGAGGCTTGATCCGAGACTTTCAAGGGAAGTGGGTAAAAGGCTACATGAGGAAGATAGGTATGGCAACTAGTGTAAAGGCAGAATTTTGGGTCTTGAGAGATGGATTGATGTTGGCATCTCAAATGGGGATAAATAATATTGTTGTGGAACTTGACGCAAGAGTAGTTGTAGACCTGGTTTGTGCTAGCAACACCCCTAACAAATACTATACACCTCTTCTAAATGACTGTAGGACCTTGCTCACACGGTTCCAAGGCATGAGGATCAAGCACATGTACAGGGAGGGGAATAAATGTGCAGACACACTCGTGAAGGAAGGCTACTGCTTGATTGATGATTTTGTAGTTCTTGAGAATCCATTATCAAATTGAACTGTGTAGGTTGTTAGAAGTTGACATTGCAGGCATGTACTCCTCAAGGCTTATAGCCAACACTCAGCCCATGCTGGCTTGTTAGCTTAATGAATCTATCCTTTTAACCAAAAAAACAAAAAAGAATTAGTGGTAATTATGCACGTGAATTTCCAATTAGATAAATGAGTGGGATGGGTCCCACCAAGGATTTAGTAAGTTTAGTTTTTTTTTTTTTTTTTTTTTTTTTTTTTTTTTTTGCAGTCTGATTTTGTTTGTGCTTATTAGAGTAATTTTTAAAATTATTATTTTTGTTTTTCCTATTTTTAAGATTTATTTTGATTTTATGTATTGATATATTAAAGAGGTATATTAAAGCATTTAAATCTATATAATATAGAGAGAAAAAGCATTATTTTTAGTACGAGCCAATTGCAAGAAAATTTACAAATTTTTTTAAAAAAAAAAGTACCCCAAAAAATAAGCAGTTTTTCTTAAAAACATTTTCAACTGAAATCATTTTAAAAACCATTTTATGCTGAAAAAAAAAATCAGAGACTTATATGAAAAATATGATAAACATTAACAAAATATATTGTATCATAATATCAAAATTGATTTTAATTAATAAAAACTTACTATATAAATATGTCAATAAATTATCCTTTTCTTTCTTACTAAAATGGATCATAAATGTACAATTTGCAAACTCTTTCAAATTTCGAGAATAAGACTCTTCAATGAAAATCTAATTAATAATAAACTATGTGTGAACAATGTTATATATAATTGTGGTTATAATATTAGATATGCTCATGCATATGTAAGGGATTACACAAAGTTGAGTATATTATATGTGTGTGTAGGCACGTATGAATTCATTGATATACCTAATTTAAAATGCCACCCCTAAGTCATTTTATAGTTTCGAGAGAGACAAAAAGAGAAATCCATATTAGGTCAATGGCTTATACTTCATTCTTACTTGTGACTTGTGAGAAATTATAAGCATTATCTTAGTCTACCGTTTAGATATTTTAATATTTTGATTAGTATTTTTAAAACTTTGATCTGGAAAAAAATATTTTTAAAGGTTACAAGTAAGAAACTTGGTTTACGACCAGTCATACAAGCTTCATTAAAAAAAATATTGGAAAAACAACTCAACCAAAAAGTATAGCAGCCACAATGTAGTAGATTATGGAAGAATTTTCAATTTAAAATTCTCACAACCTTGCCTTTGGCTACATTAGGGTTATTCTACTGGACTAGCTCCAGGCATTTCTTTTAGCAATATTAAATTGTTAATCATTAGGATTTGGATTTCTTGGCTTGTGCATGCATTAACCTATTATTTAAACTTTCAAGTAAGATTGAGCTTTAATTATATATAGCCTTTTCAACCCATGAACGAATGCTCTGTACCTAGGCCTATTTACTTGATTTGCTACCAATTCCGGTTGTATGTGCCCCAAAACTTAGCAGGCAAACTGCTAGAGTCTCCCTCCACTGTTATAAGAAAGTTTTGATGCTAATTTTATAAGAAATATAAAAGTTTGTCAAAAAAAATACACGCACCAGGTTATTATAAAGAAAAATCTAATGGCTTCAAGATGCTGGTAAGAGGTTTTAAATCTAGGATCTTATTGATATCATGAGATATTAGAAACTACTAAACCAATCACTTGGGGTTAACTTTCCCAACTTGAAATACATAAGAGCATTTGCATCAGTTTGTGCAAATATTTATGTCTATTTTATGTCTATTTTAACATAAAAATTTACTTTTCTATTTTACATATTTACTGTTCAAAAAACCCTACATCAGATTATCTATTCTACATTTCATTTGATTAAAATATCAAATTTTCTTTATTTTTTTTAATTGTTTATATTTCTTCACACACAACAACTACCATCAACTCTTTTCCTTCCTACTCAAGATTTGAAAGGAAAGAATAAGCAACTAAATACAAAATGAATAGTGTTAATGTAAATTTTTTTACACAATTATACATGAACTGATGTAAGTTATTTTTAGACAAAATTGTATAAATTTTATACATTTTTCTGCTTGGCTCATAGTATGGTATTAATTACGTAACATCAATCTCCACAAAACTAATGCATAAAGGCGCAAGGGATTGGTTTTTTCTGGGTTAGATAAGGACCCATTGGTTGAAAATTGACTAGCTAGATAGGATAAGGATGAGACTATGTCACCGATTTGCTTGGTTGAATAATTGGTGAAATATATAGGATTATTTGGTTGATTAATTAATCTTTATTATATAATTGAGGATTATTTATATATTGATTGTTGGCTGAATAATTAACATTTATTAAATAATTTATGATATCTTTCAGAAATGCTTGGCATGGACATCACAAATTTACGTTCTCCTAGCTATTATCCCAATCTCAAATCGTCAAACCGAAGGGAAGAAGAAGAAAAAATAATTGTAACAGCTTGCTGAATTTGGAACTAAAATTAAAAGTTAAAACACACACACACATTTTTTTATTACCAATTTGAATAACTACCAGTTTTTTCTAATGCAAGTTTTGCAATGCCATTCTTCTTATGCTAAAACTACTCAATATTCTATTGCACTCCAAATAATATATACCAGCTCTAAATTAGGTAGACGACAAGTAGAAAGAATATTCTGACTAATTCTAAACTTCAATTGTACACATTATGAAGTGCACAATAAGGAAACTTACTTCAACAAATTGGTCGTTGCATTCAATAGAAAACAGGAAGGAATTACAAATTATGTTAATTATTGATGGCAATAGTGTAACAAAAAGCTGTTAGATTAAGGAATTTTTCTTTTTCTTAAAAAAAAAATCCAAGTCAATGTGTGAGCTAGATCTTGGACATGAAGGAAACAAAATAAGAAAATGAATATCGTGCACCGATATGGAATTGTAAAGAAGTCAATTTCTACAAAAGCTTCCCACTGAGATTGTTGTTTTATTTGTACATATTGGAATAAAATAATGGTAAGATTTAGATAATAATATAGAAGGTGATGCAAGCTCTCAATTGTCAATGGCTGTCGACATTTTATACGTGATAAATTATGGACTTTATCAGTTTATTGTACTTAGTCAACAATACTATATCCGCCGAAAAATGAAGAAGGAAAAAGGAAATCAAAACAAAACAAAACTTTTCAAAAATATTTAATTGTAAATAATAAATAAATTACTTGCTTTCACCTTATATAGAATAATAGTGTCCTCAGAGAGTACCATTGATTGGTTCGTTGACAATTAACGTACTAGGGCACTTGACCCTGGTCAAAAAAAGAAGGAACAAAAATCTTAAAACTAAAGCCTTATATGTTGAATTTGGACGGCATTGGTATGGATGGGTTCAGGGTGGGGTTTATGCTTAGACTTTAAAGGCTTCCTGATTATAAAAAAGGCTCCAAAATTGTGGAAAGATATTTTTTTTTAATTGAATCCAATTGAAATTATAAATTGTTTATTACAATAATATTGAATAGTACTTCAGATTTATTATATTAAAAAGACTAAGCGAATTAGATATTGTAAATTAAAAAAGAGATGTTACTAAAATCTAAATACAAAATGCAAGAAAAATATTTTTTAAATAAAACCTATAATATTAAAATTTAAATATGTTTTACTTAACAGATATTTAAAATTATGTTTCCTCAAATTATATTTTTATTTTTAAATATATCACCTTAAGTAGTCCTCAAATTGTATTGAACCAGACCAATCCTAGATGGGTTTTTCCTTTGAGACTAACAACCAAACAGTTAAAGGAGTACCATTATACATCTAAGTCAAACTTCTTTAATTTTTACTTCTTCTTTTTCGCTCCTGGGTTCTTTGATTCCTACTTTGGAGTGTTCTAAGGTGGCCAAATTCATTGAGAATTCTTACTGAAGCTTAAGAATTCGATTATTAAATGAATAAATCTAAATAACACAGCTTTTCTGATCGATTTGGCCTAGCTAGAGACTACTCCAGCAATCTCCTCTTTTATTTTGGATTCATTCATTCTTGG
Source organism: Castanopsis chinensis (assembly GCA_032878915.1). Taxonomy (NCBI): domain Eukaryota; kingdom Viridiplantae; phylum Streptophyta; class Magnoliopsida; order Fagales; family Fagaceae; genus Castanopsis; species Castanopsis chinensis. The sequence goes on from JAVQMG010000114.1 coordinate 8,234,956, forward strand.
CTTCCTATATTGATTGGACCCTTAACAATGAGCATTCTATTTTACTGTTTTTCACAAAGCTGTCCTAATTAATTAACCTCACAAATTGCTTGTGCCCAGTGCAGACAATTCTGGAGCAGGCCTTTACTTTGGTCAACCAAAGGGGTCATCAGCAAGATAACATAGTCACATATGATAGGTTATCCTTTTTGTTCACACCTCTCTTGAGGCATCTTTTGGGTTTTTTTTTTTTTTTTTGGCTAGATGTAGAAAAATACATAAATAAATAAATGGAATATTAAACTCCTGTTCATACATAAATAAATAAATAATATTCCCTGCTTTGATCGATAAAATAAAGAGTAAAAGAAGTTATTTTTAAATATAATTGTCTACTAAAAATATATATCTAACTTATCGGTTGAATCATAGAATATTAATGACTTGGTGGAATCATGGTATAAAATAAGTAGAGATTAAAAATGGTTCTGAAATTATCATTTCTTTGGCGAAGTATATGGAACTTTGATACAAGCCTAATACGTAGTTGGGCCACAAATATTCTTATTTGGCAGGTGCACTATTGTGCAAATTGGTTGGCACACTACAATCTTAATTGCTTACAGTTGATTCAAAAAAAAAATTATTATAATTTTGCTTACAGCTTACATGCAAAACCGACCACTTATTCGGCCATAACTATAGGAACCTAGTTATCAGTTTGTAATTGGGCTTGCAAGACCTCTGTTTAGTTGGGCCTAGGCCTTTCTTTACACTGCAAATTGGGAATAGATCATATGTCGTATCAAATTATAGTTCAATTAGAGGAACATTTGACATCAAATTATATTCCAATTAAAAAGATACCTGGCATACAATTATAATCTAATATAATTTTTTGTTGTGCTTCTACTTTAATATATTATATGTATGATGCAAGAGATCAAAGCGATTTACGCCTTCTCCATTTATATAATATTTTATTGTGCTTCCACTTTAATATATTAAATATAGGATGCAAAAGATCAAAACGAATTAAACCTTCTCCATTTATATATATATATATATATATATATATATGCTTCCAATTACACCTTCTCCATTTAAAGTAAAATTATAATCTAATTTAATTTTTTTTTATTGTGCTTCGAAGATTAGGGAGATTTATTGCGCTTCTATTTAAAATAAAATACCATTAATTCTATGAGTTTGAGGTAGTAAAATTAAGGTACCATGTCGCTCTCTTGAGACAATAGAACAATTTTGTATGCCGCCCCAAGATACAATAAGTTCAGCCACCAAGTTGTCTATCCTAAGTTCCTAACAAATAAACCACTTGTAGCATAAAAAACTCTCTATAGAAAACAATATCTAGTTGTTAGGATAAAATTGATGCATATCTTAGAGCTATCAATATTCTTTTTGTAACATCTGTTTTGTAATATCTGTTATTTATATATATATATTTATTTATGTGTGTGCGTGGTGGAATGGTCGAGGAGGGAGTGACTTTAAAGCTGGTTGACAAAGTTTGAAAGCTAAAAACAGATATTACAAAAAGAATATTGATAGCTCTAAGACACTTCCTTTGACCTTGTGTATAACTTTTTTTTTTAATATAGTTTTAACCTATAACGTCCACTTTTAATAATAACTCTTTTATTATCAAATTGAGACACTAGTCAATTTTTAGTGTAGGTAGAGATTGAACCCCAAATTTCTTATTCAACTATCAGAGACTTTATCAATTGAGCTAACTGGAACCTACACCACGGATATAAATTAGTAGCGGAAAAGTTCATAAAATGCATTGCGATCAGAATTGATTCAATCACATAAACAATTTTTGCCAATGTTTAGAACAAAATTGAATATTAATTCAAATCTTGACAATCAATGATAGGTTTGAGTGTTTAACAGCCATTCAGCGACTAACATTCACAATACTTGCCAACTAAAAAGGGAAAGACTAAGATAATGTTTGGTAACAGCTTTTGTTTTCTATTTTCAAAAACTTGTTTTTGGGAATATAAAGATAAAACAATTTTCTTTTTTTGAAATTAAAAACATGTTTGGTAAGTTGAAATTAAAAAAAAAAAGTTTTGAATAAAAAATAGAAAATACTAAAATATATTGTTACTAGAATTTGAACTCTAATGCTGACTCATCAAATGATATAGATTCATTAAATCAGATGCATGTTTTCATTGACTTTTGAAAACTAGAAACTGATAACAATATTTTGAATTTTTTTAGGGCACGCTTGGTAGACTGTAATAGATACTGTAATGTAATAGATATTCATATGGCATAACTATTCGGTTGTTTGGTTATGTTTTTATTACAATGAATAGTTATTCCTTATGAATAGCTATTCTTCAAAATGAGGAATAACTATTCCTTATCAAAAGTGCTGAATTCCTATTCCTTCACCCTATGTAATAACTATTTTAAAAAATTTCCTAAAAAGCCATTAATTGTCACATCTTCAAAAGGAAAGAAAATAAATTTTCCTTATTGTTAATTATTAGCTTTATTTTGAACACCCTAAAATAGTAAATTTGACTTAAAAATGATTTAATTACACTTTTTTTATACTCTACTAAATTGTGGATGCATATTTAGAATTCTATTCCTAAATGGTCACCAAACTAATGAATAGTAATACTTATTACATTCCAACTTAATGTATTCCTTGTAATACTTATTCCTATTCCCATGTAATAATCATTACAATGTACCAAACGTGCCCTTAGTTTCTTTCATAAATTGAGTTTTGAGAACAATTTTTGTTTTCTGTTCATTTTAGGTTGCCGAACAAGTTTTTTAGTCTCAAAATTAGAAAATTGTTTTTAAAAACAGAAAAATAAGGAGAAAAAATAGTTATCAAACATACCCTAATATTACTATTTTTACGTGTGTTCTAATAAGTATTATTGTTTACTTAAAAATTAAAAAAAAAAATGGCCAATAACTTATGACTATTTAAGATATATCATTCTATAGTTGATGTTTGTATATAAAAGGAAATAACTCACACATGGAAAACAAGGCTGTAAAGAGATAATTATTATTTTGTGTTTGAATTCCAATTTAAGCAAAGAAACAGATTTTGCCATCAAAGATAAAAAGTATATTTCATCAATTCACATAAGTAGGCATTTAATCAATATTTAAAATAAATTATAATATATTTTAAAAAATACTCCAACAATGTAAGTCCTTACAAATGGGCTGTACCTGAAAATCCAATTTGTCCAATTTTTAGGCCACATTTTTGCCAAAAAAATATATGAGAAAAATTTAAAAACAACAACCGAAATTTATAATTTTTAGTCAACAACAATCATTCTTTTTAGTTGTGCAGTCAGAAGACTCAGAACCACACTTACTTTCCTAATCCGTATGAAGCCGGTGTAGTTGGATATAACTTTTACTAAAAGTTTTTAAAAAAATTTTGACTAAAATATAATTATATTCAAAAAAGTAGAATTTTACAAAAAGAAAATTCTATGCATTAACGAACAAATCATAAAAATTACCAAACATTTACCTAATAATAAAAAAATATTATAGATATTACAAATTTTACTAGGGAAATTTATCCGAACCATTTAAATAATATAATGAAATAGTAAAATTTTGAATATATTTTTTAAAAAATAATTTTTTATTTATTGAAAATGCATCGTTTAAGAATAAAAAATCACAATCATCCAAAAAATTGTTGTTTTCTACTCTGCATGGGATATATATAATATATTAATGGGTTTCAGTCTCTCGTGCTCTTTGTCTCAGTGATTACATATCGTGAATTTGCTCCAAATATATATATATATATATATATATATAGAGAGAGAGAGAGAGAGAGAGAGAGAGAGAGAGAGAGAGAGAGAGAGAGAGAGAGAGAGAGAGAGAGAGAGAGAGAGTTTTATGGCAAACTATTTTAAGAAATTTTTTATAAAAAAATGAAAAAGTTATCAATTTTTTTGAAAATTTTTTCAATTACCCATAAAATGCTTCTATTTTTTTTTTTTTTTTTTTTTTTGAGAGAAACATGATTCTATTTCATTAATGGAAGAATTATGAAATTACATAAACAAAAACTAAATAAGAAATGTCCAGAGGAACAAACTCCATCCAAAATAAGAGAGGGGAAGACATCCTTGCTCGTTTAGCTAAGGCATGGGCCACACAGTTACCCTGCCGTCTAGGATGTGAGAAGGAACAAGTTTGTAGGAAACCCGAAATAGACTTACAGTCTGTGATAATAAGACCAATGCCAGAACACTCCAAACATTGACCAGATAAGGCTTTAAACAATGTTTTTGAATCACCTTCAATGACCACTTGATGTAGTCCCAATTCCACAGAAAAAATTGCTGCTCTCCTCGTTGCCAAGGCCTCAAGCATTTCAACACTCTCTGGTATAGGAAGTTTTTCTGCAAGGGAGCCCATCACTTCACCCTTATCATTTCTAACCATAACACCAATTATAATTCACCTTGTAGAATTTTGGTCTTGGTGGTTTCCACTTCACCCTTGTCGGTGGAGTAGACTGTGATTGCTGTGATGGTTTTACTTGGAATTCGCTAAGTAATGTTTATGCTGCGTCAAGGGTTTAATCTGGAGGAAGGCATGGCTCGTTCAGTCTCTTCTTATTCCTTCTATACCAGATAAGCCATCCCACAATCGTGAATAACTCCAAATTTTTCTGATGTTGTCCAATGAAATGTACTAGGTCCGAGAAGGAGGATAGCTCAGGAAATCACTACGAAGAGCATTAAATCTTGGTCCCCATATTGATTGGATTGACTCACAGTTCCATAGTGCATGGAGAGTTGATTCCTCATATTGATCACAAGGGCTACTCAGAGAGTACTTAAGCACTTTTCTTATATGGAGGTTCTTCAAGTTGGAAAATCTGGTTTTGTATCTCATACAAAATACACAGCTAAAGTAACAAACAAGGATCTATTTCATTCATGATTGATAACATATACTATGTAAATTTCAGAATTTAAGAACAAGATAGCGTACCTTAGTGTGAAGAAATTAAAAACAAAGATTAGAAGTACTTGGGAACACTTTTAATCTTCACTCCAATTCCACTTTACACCTAAGAAGTGTGATTTCTCAATCAGTTTTCAAGAGAAAATGAAAGTGTGTCTCACTCTCTCTTTTTTTCTTTTTCTCTACGCTTCTAAAAAATTCTGTATGTTTCTCCCTTTATAACTAACTGATTATCTAATTGGACTGACCTATTGAACCTTTCCAATTGGGCTTTAGTGTGTGGTTTGGAGTGGGACCAAAAGGGACCAATAAGACACTAGCTCCAATGGGCCTTAGGCTTTTCGGTCAACTCTTGACAAGTCCAAAATTACTATTAATTATATTTAATACCACTATATAAATATAATTGCACTCTAGACCTTATTAATAAATCATATCCCAAGACTTTATTATACACGCAACCCCTTCATAAAATATTCGTAATAATACAAAATCATGAATATAGACTGCCACTTTGAAAATTACTACATTTTAATCCTTGAGTACCCGGTTTAATTTTTAAAGTTATTCACTATATATTTATGAAATTCAATGTCATAAATATATATATTTAGTAACTCCTTACTAAAGTGGTTAGGCCTAACACTTTGAATAACCAAAACCATTAAACTTATCTCAAGGGAATATTTTATATTTCCGTTAAGAGATTATGAATTCCATCTTGAGAATATATGTTCCATCAGCACTAAATGTGGCTGCCCAACATACCGAGATTTTGACCGTTACTTTAGATCTCACTCCTGATATATCAAAGTAACCTACATTTCATGATCAGGTCCATTATCCTCTCAAGATTAAGAGTTCATGCAAATAGAAGTTGTGAGATTTATTATTCATTTGATAGTCGTTAGGAGAATAATAAATCTCACAGCGGTCCAGTTCAATATGTCTCAACTCTTAAAACATATCAACATATCAACTAGAAGTCTCCACTTCCATGATCAAGACAAATCATCTTAGTTGATACATTATAGTCTTCGCAGATGAAATGCCCAATTTCATCACCGACTACAAACTGTAAATTCTAAGTTTATAAAGAACTTGTGATTTATATCTTCTATGACTTTTCACATAAATCATATACTATGCATCTCATAAACTATATGATAATGTCCTCATATTCATGTTACCATTATTTTAGATAATAATAAAACAATTTTATTAAACACAACATTAAGTCATACATAATGTAATACATAGCATCATATAATAGGATTTAATGGCACACATTCTAACATTTCAATGTTGGTAGGGCCTCAAAGCAAGCACGCCAATAGAAAATCTTCATCTTCTTTGGAATTTTTTAACTTCCAAATACGCTTCCACAATATCTTTTGTGCTGATGGGTTTAAACTGGAGGCACCTGTAGAATTGTTCAACTCACAAAGGAGCTGATACCCTATTCTCATCGTGTATGATCCACGCCTACTTCGCGGCCAAACTAGGCAATCTTCCTATTTAGTTATGCAAATCAGAATGGCCGTGATTTTCGGGATTAAGAAAGGGGCAATGGAATTTCTCAAAAGCTCTTCATTCCATGCCCTTAAACCCGTATCAATCATGGTAGAGATCGTGGACTTGTCCGAAACATCCAACTTACAAGATATTGCTTTTGATGGAAAGTCACCAGGTATCCAATTATCATGGAACACACAAACTTTCTTGCCATCGCCAATTCTCCACATCATCCCTTTCTCTATGACTGACCTTGCCTTGAGAATGCTCTACCAAGCAAAAGACCCTTTTGAACTTTTTGCATCAAGAACTGAGCCTAATGAGAAGAATTTAGCACTAAACACCCTGAAGAAAAGTGATGTCGTATCTGTGAGCAACCTCCACACTTGTTTAGCGAGCATCCCTAATTTGATCAAATCTTTGAAGCCTAATTCGCCATCCGATTTGTGTTTGCACAATATCTCCCAGTTCCTCCAATGAATTTTGCTACGATCACCATACTCACCCCACTAAAACTTTCGAATGAGCATCTCAATATCATGACATAATCCTACTGGTAATTTAAAGCAACCCATAGCGAAGGTTAGAATAGCTTATACAACTGCTTTTATCAAAACTTCTCTACCTGTTTATGATAGCAAATTTTCCTTCCATCCCTGTAGCTTACTCCAAACCCTTTCCTTAATGTAATTGAGGCTAGTCTTTTTGTTTCTTCCCACTACTGTTGGTAAACCAAAGTATTTTTCATACTTTTTAATATCCAAAACACCTAAGAAATTTAGAATTTCCTCCTTCCTATCTTTGGCCATAACCTTACTAAAGAAGAGTGTGGTCTTGTCTCTGCTGATTTGCTACCCCAAGGCTTGTTCATACACCGCCAAAATGTCTTGGATTACTTCCAGATCTGTCAATCTTGCTCTACAAAATAGCAAATTGTCATCGGTAAAGAAGAGGTGAGTAATTCGAGGGCCATTTTTACACAAAGAATAACCTCGAATAGAATTTTCTTGGGCTACTTGTTGCAACATTCTGTTCAGCCCCTTCGAACACAATAAGAAGAGGTATGGAGATAGATGATCTCCACATCGGATTCCTCGAGTAGGGATTATGTTTCCTTTAGGCTTGTCATTCACTAGGATTGAGTATGAAATTGTACTAACACAATTGAAGCTCAGATTTATCCAAGCTTCACAAAAGCCAATCTTCTTCATGATATTCGTCAAAAAACTCCACTCCACTCGATCATATGTTTTGCTCATATCCAGCTTAAGGATCATAAAATTTGCCTTCTTTGACTTCTGCGTCTTCATATGATGAAGCATTTTGAATGCTATCAGAATATTGTTTGATATTGCTCTATTGGATTGGAATGCACTTTGGGATTTAGAAATGATGTTAGGGAGAACTTTTTTATACCTGTTTGCAATACCTTTAGAAACAAGTTTGTAAAAAGTATTACACAGTGCTATAGGTCTAAATTCAGAAACTTTAGATGGACTTTTAACTTTGGGTATTAGAGTGATGAAAGTACGATTAATAAAAGAGGTGATAGAACCTGAATTGAGGCCAGTCAGCAATGCCTATGAGACTTCCTCCCCGAATTGTAGGTGATGCTGATGTGAACAAAGACTGGCAATAATTGACCAATGTGTTAGAGATTTCATCCTCACCCGAGCAAACAACACCAGTAGAGTCTTCTAATTCCACGATTTGTTTTCGACGAAATATGTGTGAAGGTTGGCTATGGAAGAACCGTGTGTTTTGATCACCCTCATGTAGCCATAGGGTCCTTGATCGTTGTTTCCACATCTTCTTTATCTTGATCAAAAGCCCATTAATCTCGCATTTCAATCTACGGATCTTGTCCATTGACCCACCTTGCATTGCCACCTCCTCTGCTCTTTTTTTATTGTTTTTTTCTTTTCAGTCAATGCCTTTGTCACATTACCAAAAGCAATCTGGCTCCACCAAAACAATTGTGCTTGATAATGCTTTATTTTTTCTCCCACTCTGTCAATCGAACTGCCTTTAACATCTGGGCTCCATGCTGATTCAACAATACCTCAACATCCCTTATCTTCTAGCCACATTTGTTCAAACCGCCATGGCTTCCGTCTTCTTTTTGGAATTCCCATGGGCAATATAATCAGTGGCTTGTAATCTGATGACCCACATTCCAAGTGCAAGACTTTTGTTGCTGGGAGTTTTTCAATCCAATCAGAAGTGGCGATAACTCTATCTAATCTTTCCCATATTTTATACCCTTCATCATGCCCATTGCACCAAGTGAGCTTGTTTCCTACATAACCCAAATCTTGAAACCCACAGTCATCAAGCACTGCTCTGAATTCCTCCATTTATCTGATAGGCCGTAGGCGACCCCCCAATTTTTCATGTGCTTGAATGATTTCATTAAAGCCCCCTACACACAGCCACGACATTGAGTATTTATTTTTCAGTTTTCATAGCTTCGCCCATGACTCGTGGCGGATGTTAGTGTCTGGCTCACCATAGACGCCTATAAACCTCCAGTCGTCATCTTTCCCTTTGTTAACTATTGCATTGATGTGGTTGAGGGAGTAAGTGTCTACTAAAAAATCACAATCAGCTCTCTAGAAAACAGCCACCCCTCCTCCTCTACTCTCTCTAGAAACTTCTATCAACCCCCCAAATTTATATTAAAACCGAATTTCTTCTAATCTTGCTTCATCAAGCCATGTTTTGATTAGGAACAAGATTGAGGGAACTTGCGCCCGAATCAAATCTCCAAACTCTTGCTCTGTCTATGGGTTCCTAAGCCCACGACAGTTCCAGTAAAGGAGACTCATTGCTTCTGGCCTACCAATACATTAGTGGTATTTTTTTGACATAAGAAACCTGTCTGCATTTCTTGGTTATAACTTGATCACCAGTTTTAAGGACTAACCATTTCAAGGTGGCTAAAGGAAGCACCACTTGTTCTTCTAGGCTTTTAGTTCGTTCCAATCTCTTCCACTTGGGAGCGTACACAACAACTTTCTCGTTGTTTGATTCTTATGGGATTATGATTTTAAGTGGCACATGAGGGGCATGCTTAGCAAACTTGACCTGGATAACTATCAGGTTCGATGATAATTGGATTCCTTCATCAAACACTGCCATTACAAGATTGGGCTCGTTTTGAATTTCCTCAAATGTATCTAATTCGAGATTTCCTCCCATGTGTAAATCAGCCTTCCGTAACTCCTGATCAATTTCCATAATCCTCGTATTAAAATATTCTCCCGTATTTTCAGGAATCTCCCTAATTAGGCTTGCATTAGAATCATCACCAATAAATGCAGTTGACATTAATCCCTCTGTAACTATTCTTGAAGCATTTAATTTTTGATTCGGCACTTCAAGGGGGTTACCGTTGTTGGCTCCACCTTTTTTCAATGGCTCTGCCGTATTTTGAAAGTGACTAGGTTTAGATGATGGTGGTTTGTCACCATTTGTGTTACTTGCCACTCGCTCATTCCTTTTGGTTTCGTAGTATCCAGGGACCACCGACACAGCGTTTTTTTGGATGGGAATTGGGGAGGCTCGGATCCATGGACCATATTGTTGATCAGATTGCTTCATTGTCCCGTTACTCTCTATCCATAGATCATAGTCCTTATTGAAGTGATTTAGTCTGCCACACCAATAGCAAATATTAGGGAGACAATCATACTTAAACGAAACCCAACACTTTGATCCATCTTCCAATGAGAAAACTCTACCTTGGCAGAGAGGAAGAGAAACATCCACCTAAACTCGGATTCTCATTATACACCCCTTATCAACTTCTTTATCTGTTGGGTTTCTATTCACCACCCCCACTACGGCACACAGGTCTTCAGCCACTTCTCAACGTAGATACCAGATTGAGATATCATGTACTTGCACCCATATCGAAACTTGATCAAAGACCAAGTCTCATGTTGGGATATTGTGGTCATATCTTTGATTATCACCAAGTGTTTGTCAAAACTCCATGGTTCGCCTTCAAATATTTTTTCAACCTCCTCTTCATTATCAAGAGTAAACAAGATAATATAATTCTAGCATTGTTTACCTTGAAGCCATTTACCGATCGCCATATAGTATTGAAAGTTCTGACAACCGATTCGGTATTTATCGCCCATTTTGTGAGAAACTTTGCTGCAATGGAAAATTCTGAAATGCAGTGATCTTTGTTCAGTTGAAGGTCCCCTCCTTCCCTATCATTCAGTGACAAATTTCCCCAATGTTTCATAAGGTTATCCATAAAAATTGAGGCAAGAATCTAGTGGAACTCACACTGTGTTTCCCAAATCCCCATGAAAAAAACCAACAAAGCCTACATGTAACTGTGTTACTTGAGAAACCTCAATGTCTTACATAAAAAACAACAATTATACCGTCTAAGAGAAGGGAAGACCCTACCTTCCCAAATGGATGACCAATATGTACCCAGACCCAAATATATATGAAAAATGTGGAGCTCACCTGTTTGTAAGTGGCAAATCTCATGTGCTTAGCGCATAAGATACTTGCTGATATATATATCACTTGAGTTCAGTTTCCAATGTTTCTTATGTTGGTAAACAAATTCAATCCCATGATGTGGAGTCCACCTACTTGTGGGGGACAGACCTCATACCCTAAGGCATGAGATATCACCACATATTAGTAAAATTCATATATAATATATATATATATATATATATATATATATATATATATCACCTGGTTCCAGTTTCCAATGTAACAAATTCAATCCCTTGATACTATCCTTGAGTTGGGTCCGCGTAAGTCTGAAGTGTAATCGGTAAACCATACGTTATTAATATTGATGGTCAAAAAAGTCCAAACAGAGTAAAAAATCATTGACTGTGAGAACGAGAAATCCTACACGCATGGCATGGGATAACAGACCCACAAACATTCAGGATGAGATTTAAAGGGTATTATTGGGATGAGCAAAATGCCAGCCAACACAATCTAAAAGTTGAATCCAAAAGTACATGAAAAGGACAGTTTGGTTGGCCTTCCAGTTGTTCAAGGTTTATTGGAGTTGAGAAAAACAAAAACTTTTTTTCCAGTTCAGTCCACTATCACAGAGCAAACATCATGAACAGGTTTCTATACTGTGGAGTTATGAGGGCCAAAGCTTCCCAAAGGGGTCTCAGCTTCTTCAATTCTTTCAATCTCTCAAGGTATGTTAATGATTTTCAGTTTCTGGGTTTGTTGAAAATGGTTGGAACATTGCTTGCTTTGTGTTGCTTTTTGAGTTTTTTGTCATTCAGACTATTGGGTTTGCTTCTCTCTCTCCAAAAAAATAAAAAAAAGAAGAAGAAAAGACTGTTTGGTTTGTTTTTGGTGCTGTGAATTGGTGGGTTTTGCAATTTGCATTCATCTAATTGTTTAAAAAAAAAATTTATTTAGAAAAAAAAGAGAAGGTAATCTGTTTGTAGCTATGTCGGAGACTATTACAGATGTATTATAGTTTTTACCTTACTTGTTACAGACTGACTCTTGTAGCAGATCCCAAGTAATTGGTATGAGGCATTTATAAAATAGTAAGGTTTGCTGTTTTGATGATTTCTGATACCTCAGTGGTCCATAGTAGCTTGGAAGTGGGTCGTGTTGGGGCACATATATTCTGTTTGGGCTCTTTAATTTTGTGCTATTCCAATAAGCAGAATGCATTCTATATCCCCCATTGATTCTGCAGACATTCACATTGACGCTAATTCATAAAAGTTCTTTTAGTAGCCGTAATTTAATTTTTAGATTGCTTATTTTAGATTCAAGATCATAGACTGAAAATTAAATTGGAATATGATTATGTTTGTCAAACTGGTCATGAGTTCCCCATCTATTTATTTTTTGTAAATGAAATGCATTTGGAGTCAGAATCCTAGACAGCTTCGGGCCCTTCTACCTCTACAATTTTCAAGGCAATCCATAAGATAAAACTGTCATGTATTCATACCTCTAATGAGTTTATAAGGTTATTATGGGATCTGTTCCTGATGTTTTGATGATTCTTACTGGGAAGATTTTGTAATATTTGAAAAGATTTGCTTGTGCTGTGGAAGGTTTAGTTTAACTATATTCTTATTTGTGCCAAATATATGGGCTCTGAAGTTGATTTACCTGTCACTCTGTATGTTTTATTTCTAGTGGTTTCCCTGATAACAATTTCATCTTTATCGCAGATCTGTTCATTCCATACCCTTTGCTACTGTAGACGTTGAAGAGATATCAGGTTCTCAACCTGCTGAAGTTCACAACTTGGGTAGGTACTGCTATTTCAGCAGTATGTTTTACTCAAAAATCACTGTTTATTATAGATAATGCCCCACAGCTAATAAGAATTGAAAACAAAGAAACAAACAAGTTTACTCTACAAGGATCAGCTAGGTGTAATTCTCTATAATAATTCTCTAGTTGCTTTTTGCTCTGTTTTTTGTATATATATATATATATATATATATATGAAGTCGAATGGATGAAATATTGATCTATTATTCTGAACCCCACTTTCCCTTCCCCAAAAGAAAGGACAGTTTTGTTGCTTCTACTACTGAAGCTTAGACTCAGCCACTAGGGAATTAGGTTGCCTTGAACTTATCCTTTTTATAAACCCACATTGATCAAGTATTGTGAACATAGAATGTTGTCACTTTCAGTGCAGGGTAAATGGAAAACATCTTCAAATTGGAATACACTTTTGGATCCTTTAAATGGAGAGCCATTCATTAAAGTTGCTGAGGTAGATGAAACAGGCATTCAGGTGTGTATCATGAGTAGTTTACAAGTGCTTTATTTTTGAAAAGATCTTCCCCATTATTGATTGTACATGGAAGCTGAACTTAAGTCCTTATGCTTCATCATGCCATCTTTCCATTTTCCTTCTCTCACAAGTTCAATAATTTTATCTTTGAAATTATTAGCCTTTTTTTTTTTTGGCTCCATCTTTGACATGCTTACTTATGTTTGCATATTTAGCATCTAAATTCTTCCCCAATTGTGATTGGCTTATGCAGCCATATGTGGAGAGCTTGTCCAAGTGTCCCAAACATGGTCTACACAATCCCTTTAAAGCACCAGAGAGGTTTGCGTTGCTTATTTGGTCTTTGTGTCCTTTTTTCTTCCCCTTGCTTATATATATCTATTTGGGATATTTTGCACTGAGGATACTGTGATTATTTAATACCTGTTTTCTTAAAGACAACCTTGCAAACCATCTTTTGCAGGTATGTTTTGTTTGGAGACATATCTGTAAAGGCAGCCCACATGCTTTCCATTCCAAAGGTAATGTACTGTAAGGAAAGAGATAATAATTTTTTATAAAGTTTTTTCCTTCTTTGAATTATGAATTAATTCAATAAGATTATTCAAAGTCACATATATTAATTTTTTAGTTGTTTTACCAAAGGTATAATAGATAATTTGTATTGCATTAATTTTTTTTTTGTACAACTTTCAGGTTTCCAATTTCTTCACTAGGTTAATACAGAGAGTTGCTCCAAAGAGTTACAAGCAGGCTCTTGGAGAAGTTTATGTTACACAAAAGTTCTTTGAGAATTTCTCTGGTGATCAGGTACATCAAGATGAAATCACTTTGAGCCTTTTTGGTGTTGCAAAGAAAAATGGGCTTCTTTCGTATTGATAAATCTGTTATTGAAAATCTGTTAATTGGTTTCTTCTCATCCAAATAGATGCGATATGATAAAATTACTGTTAATATTATGCTGCATTTATCACGACCGTCTTATATACTGCAAGAAATACCCTAGACATAATTATAAAACTTTTGTGTAATAAATTGTTTCATGATTCAGCTGTAATCTCTCTAGTAAAGTTGCTAAAGAAGTTTTTTTTGCAATTTCTGTTTACAAATTTGGCAGGTTCGTTTCCTTGCGAGATCTTTTGCAGTACCTGGAGATCATCTTGGACAGCAAAGTCATGGTTTTCGTTGGCCTTATGGTCCTGTAAGTTGTTCCCTGTAAATATGATTGATACTAGTAGATTCAAGACCTTCATCAAATTTCTCAATAATTGCTAAACATCGAATTTTTAATAAAGGGAAAAGTTGGAAAATTTACTCAATTCAGAGTAGCTTGTTTGCACTTCAACCAATGATGGTTGAAAAGTTGTCATGGAAAAGAATGTGTTAGAATTATTCTTGAGAGTGTAATAAAGATTTGTCACTAGGATCTTTTATATCTTCATTAGAGCTCTTTAATAGTTTGTTAGATCTTCTTAAGTAATAAGATGCAGTCTGACCTGACTGTTTGAAATATAGACATGAAGTTCTCCTGTGTAGTAAGTGAATCTAACAATTTCATAGTAGGTCCTCTTTTACCTTGCTCTCAGGAAAAAAAAGTCTAGTTTTTTTAATTAAGCACATGTGTCTCTTCATTAGTTTCTATTCAAGTTTTGGGTGTTCCAGAAATCCTTGTTTCATCTGAATAGTAGATAATGAATAATTTATATAGTCTCTTAATACCTTGCTAATATAAAAGACTCTGTGCAGATTGCAATAATTACTCCTTTCAATTTTCCCTTGGAGATTCCTGTACTTCAGTTGATGGGTGCACTTTATATGGGCAACAAGCCTATTCTTAAAGTTGATAGCAAGGTATGCCTGTAATCTTTTATGTTCTATGGTTGGTGTGAACTTTCTAATTGATAATATATTAATTAGTGCATATGATGTGAGAACTTGTTGCAGTGGGTAAAATTGAGAAGAGAATGTACAAATTTCTAATTAAAGAACATCTATGGATGTTCAATGGGAGAGTGAGAAAGAGAGTGAATAATGAGGATGATGCACATGGCTAGCAGAATGATGCTCTAAAATTTGTCTTTTCAGAAATTGGCGGAATAATGCTCAATTACCTTCTTTAAAAATACTGTGAAGTATTTTCTAAATTATTCTTTTGTATACTGGCATTCCTTTCTAGCAACGTCTACTATTCTTTTTTTGAGATTTGTCTTATATAAACATAGTGACTGATAATGTTTCATAGGTGAGCATTGTCATGGAACAAATGATGCGCTTACTTCATTATTGTGGGTTACCTGCGGAGGATGTTGACTTCATAAATTCTGATGGGAAGACAATGAACAAGATATTATTGGAGGTTAGTATTAGATTGACAAATTTTGCTTTCTGATTCTTAATTATATCAGAGCCAGTTACTTTATTCCTGAAGATTTTCAATTGCTTGCTTATATGGTTTATTATGTGATCAAGCTTGCTCTTGATCACTAGAACTTCCTGTGTATTCAACAACACTGGTGTAGGATTGTTGAATATTTGGTTATAATTTGTTGAAGTTTATTTACTAGTTACTTTGGATATTTTGGGCCTCTCTCCCCAACTTGCCCAACTTGCAATTCTATAAGTGGTTTACTTTGATAATGGATTTGATATACTTCTAGTCTTGGAACCTTCCATCTTCTTATATTCCATATGTGTTCTTTCAACAGTTATAACATTAAGTCAGTGAGCTGGACATCTGTACACTCAAAACAGTCAGAATATCAACTTATGTTCTGCTCCTTATCCCATGGTTATATGGTTACATATATGATATCTAGAAAAGACGAAGTCTTAACACATATAATGGTAGTGTGGTGGAGGCAATTGTGGGGCTGCGGAGGTACTGGACCCTTTGATGGAGGCTTGAATGGGTTTGATGATAGTGTTGGTAATGGACCGTAAAGGCCAAACAACAAAAAGATAAGGTGCCGTTGGTCCTGACAGTGGCTCAAGAAAACTTTTGGAAAAGTTATAGTTACCTCTAACAGAAAATGCCTTGTACCTTTGATATTGGAGTTCATTGTCAAATGTCTTTGCCGATTTGTTCTTATTACTGAATTAGCTCTCAGCCATGAATTTTAGAATTCTTATAAACGTGCTTTATAACATGTAAATTTGTTAGAAGTGTATATAAAATCAAATTTCATACTTATATTGCTCTTGTAGGGAAACCCACGAATGACCCTCTTTACTGGTAGCTCAAGAGTGGCAGACAAGTTGGCTGTTGACCTTAAGGGTCGCATTAAGTTGGAAGATGCAGGATTTGACTGGAAAGTTCTAGGGCCTGATGTTCAGGAGGTTACTTATCAACAATTTCAATATTAGATTATACAGTTTCAGCTATGTAATTTTATAATGGTCTTGTGGTATGTCTTTTGGGTTTTTGGATTGCAGGAAGATTATGTTGCATGGGTCTGTGATCAGGATGCATATGCATGTAGTGGTCAGAAGTGCTCAGCACAATCAATATTATTCATGCATGAGGTTAGCTGTTTGCATTTGATGCTTATTAAGAATGTTCTATTATTAAGGCTGAGAAGATGACTTCTTGTATTTCTATCCTGGATTGTGTTTTGTCTTTTATTTCATCCGCATAGATTTGCTCACAGTCACAACATTGTGAATAGGACTTTGTAGATTGTGACCAACCAATTTCCTTTCATTAATCTTAATAATCTCATTGTTGTCCTTTTGCAGAACTGGTCTAGAACTTCACTTTTATCCAAAATAAAAAACCTTGCTGAGAGAAGGAAATTAGAAGATTTAACTGTTGGCCCTGTCCTTACTGTAAGTGTGCTACTTTTGCTTTTATCTTTAATTATCTTATTTATATGATCTTCAAAAATACCACTCATGAAGCATCCAATTAATAGCATTCTTCTTACTACCATCCTGGATGATTTAAAAAGTGCATTTTAGAGTAGCAACATTTGAACTGATAGATTTTTTGGATTGCAAATTAGATGTCCTTGAAGAAGCCTTCTAATGGTTTTACCTTTATGTGTTCATGATGTGGAGGAAATAGGCTTCTGGAATACTGGGCTAAATCTCAAAAGTGGTTGGTCAGTCAAGCCAGTTGATCAGGGGGCTTAGGCAATTAACCCTTTAGGGATTTGACCAACCTTTGTGGTATTGATCAGAAAAAACCTAGGCAACCTAGACATCTTTCCATGCATATAGGACACTATGAAGTATGGCATATTTATTTGATCCACCTCTTGAATTGTTTTTCCTAATACTATTATCCATATCATCCTACACATGAGCAAAGCTATTCTGATTGTTAACTTTGCTTTTCTCTTTTGTTGTTGCAGTTCACAACTGAATCCATACTAGAGCACTTGAACAAATTGCTTCAGATACCAGGTTCAAAACTACTCTTTGGCGGCGAACCTTTAAAGAACCATTCAATTCCATCCATTTATGGTGCTATAAAACCAACGGCTGTTTATGTCCCACTTGAAGAAATCATGAAAGAAAACACTTATGAGCTTGTAACAAGAGAAATTTTTGGACCATTCCAGGTAAATAAGAAAGGACTCTTTCAGTTTAATTTTTTTGGTTTTGAATTTTGGTGTATTACTAAGTTTTATTCAACATTTTATGCCAAATTGTTTGTGATCACATACAAGTGTCCTGAGTATATTGGATCACAACATTTTTAGTTACATTGGCTATTCAAATTTTAGTACTAGTTAAAAATATTAACTTTGCTGGAGCTTAAAGCTGAGCCTGGATACTAAAATCTCTGTGCTGCATCGTGAATTGGGACCAGTGTATCCCAAATAATATTGTACACTCTTTTTTCAGTGTCAGGTCTTGTTCAGTTGTTGAGAATTTTTTTCGAGAGTTATAAATACTTGATAGTTTAAACTTACAAGAATTAAAATTCCTGAGAGTTGGATTTTATGCTGTGCAGATATACTTTGAATTTAAATGTTTATACAAAGCTAATAATGTTTGAATTACACTATGGCTCTCTGCTTCAACCTCTATTAAGTGAACTTTGAATGATTTACAATTGGGTTCATTGGGTAAAATCTCAAAATGTAGACATCTATAAAGGAGCTGGCTTATTTTGGTTCCACAGTTTGCTCTCCTTTTCTACTATGATACTAAGCAGTGCTTAGAAGCACATGGATTAAACTTTGAAGTTTCACAAATATATTACAGTAGTTACATACAAACTGAAAAAGATTGTGCAGTTTCAAAGTAGGCAGGCTTGCTTTTGTGACCTATGTATGGTCTGATCTTCAGATGATCATGTTTAGTATTTTGAGCTGTTATATGGGGCAGTGAAGCCAGAAAGCAACTTTCACAACTTTAAAGGTGTTCTCAGTATCTAAGAGTTGTTGGAAACCTAAAAAACAAGGATCACAAAAAAAATATAAGGAAATAAGAATGTCATTACTTTTCTGGGGTCTCTGTGTGTGTAATTGTACATGAACATATGACTGTGTGTGCACACTCATTGAGAAAGAGAAAGTTGGAAATGGGAAGTGCATCTTTATTTATATATTTATTTTTAAATTGTATTCTACACAAAGGAATGAATTATAATAGCTGGATGTTAATGTTGCTGACATCTTTGGTCCTAGACTAATATTGACTAAATGTTATTTTGTAATTGCTCCTAGATTATTACTGACTACAAAAAAGAACAACTTCCAATGGTGTTGGATGCTCTTGAGAGGATGCATGCACATTTAACAGCTGCTGTGGTTTCAAATGATCCCCTGTTCCTACAGGCAATTCTCTCTCTCTCTCTCTCTCTCTCTCTCTCCCTCTCTCTCTCTCTCATAAATTTCAGTTAACAAATTTTTTAACCCCAAGCTCAACTTCACTATGCCCCATAATTTAGATGACCTTGTTTGTTATTATTTTTGTCTTTGTTGGGATATGGTTAATATAGAGTAAGTAATGCGTTACAGGAGACAATTTCTAGTTTCATGAAAAGCTTTGTGCATTTGTAAGTGTTCTAATTCTTGATGACTAAGAACCTTCTCTGCAATGGCTGGCCCAAAGTCCCAACTGTTGACCTTGGTGTTGCTTTAAATACCAATAGCTCATTGTCATGTAGGAGCTCAAACGGTTTAATAAAGGTGTCACAGACTACTTCTGGTTCTTTTGTTTTCCTTCTGTTTTGGGAAAGAGGGGGAGGGGGGCTCGGACATGATGGTGTAAGTTTCACTTCCATAAAATTTTGCAGCCCCATGATGGTATCCTGCAATCTTGTGTGTATGGAGCAGTCTCCTGGATCCTTTTTCTAAAAAAGAAAGTGCTTCTCTAAATGATGATTTTCAGCTCCATCATCTCAGTTTAGTGTATTTGTCATAAATCAATGTGCAGGAAGTTATTGGAAAAACAGTAAACGGGACTACTTATGCTGGTTTAAGAGCAAGAACAACTGGAGCTCCGCAGAATCATTGGTACGCAGGAAATAAAGAGTCTCTTTCCTTAATGAGAAGATTGCCATGTGATTTTGTCATTAACAACTGTATGTGACAGGTTTGGACCAGCTGGAGACCCCAGGGGCGCCGGAATTGGGACCCCAGAAGCAATAAAGCTTGTTTGGTCTTGCCATAGAGAGATTATATACGATATCGGCCCCATGCCAAGAAACTGGGAAATTCCACCATCTACTTGAGAAGTCACACTCACAACAGAAGAAGAGAAACAAATATAACTTTCAATGCCTACAAGCAATTTTCTTCTGACTTCATTGACACAAGACAATACAGTGGGGAGCAGTTGTGTCCTTCACTCGCTCACTATTTTCATTAATAAATTGGGATGTTTAGTTTGGCTTTTTATTTGGCCAATTTAGCTTATTCGACTAGTGTACAATTTTTAAAACCTCACTTTTTTGGTACAATTGTATTTTTGCTGAATGAGAATGAAAATAAGCTGTCCAAAAAAGAAAAAAAAATTGTCAGTACTTGTTACTGGCCAGTTCTCCTCTCTGTAATTATCGATAATTTATCAAACAATCCACAAGGGACTACAGTTTTGAATTTGATGAAAGTAGCAGAAGCTGGAAATGCTAAATTATGGTTTTGCTCTACAAACGTAATACATGCATTAAGATTAGGTTGGTAACTACTGCTCTTATCCAACTTCAAATTGCTTGTTGCTTTGTTTGTCTTGCTGATTTCATAGGCCTGTTTAAGGTTAACTGTGAAAATTTAAGTTAATTGGTTATCTGAGAACACTTGTTGCTCTATGCTGCCACCTAACAGTTTAGATGAATTCCCTCATAGAGGACTGTAGTTAAACTTTGTCCATAAATATAAGTTATGATAAAATTCCGTTTTATCAGGCAGTCCTACCAAAAGGCTTATACGTTTGGACTTCCTGTTAGACATGTTATAATTTTGGAATTTTTGCTTAGAATGGTATTAATAAATTAATTTAGACAAACTCATAAAACAAATAATAATAATAATAATAATAATAATAATAATAATAATAATAATTTGGAATGTAAATTAGGTGTATGATATATTTAAGCTTATATATTTATGATTGAAAATCTTAAATCTTGTCTTGAATAATATATGAGCTTGTAACTTAATGCATATACATGAGATACATTTACAAATATGCATAACTAAATACTTATTAAATTTTTACGAAGTTTATATATAATATATGTAATTTTTGTATATATAAAAATATAAAATAGCTACTTATAAAATAAATATACTTTTATTTGAAAAAAAAAGAAAAAAAATCATTTAAATTGTTATCTATGATATTCAAAATTATAGTTTGTCTAACCAATTTCTCAAAAAAAAAAAAAGAAGGTTTGTCCAACTACTATTTGTATAATAATATTAATACTATAAGAAAAAAGTTATGGATAGCAAATGTTTGTAATTTTTTAGTGTGTTAAGAGTTTAGTTTGCATAAAAGATGAAATTATGGATTAAGGCTCCGTTTGGGAGTTTATAAGAGAAGGGAATAAAATGGAATGGAATGATCATAAGGGAATGGATAGGAATGAAATGAAATAGAATGTATTTAAGTAAGGGAAATGAATGGAATGGAATAGAAATAAGTGACCTTGATTGGACGTTTTAAAATAAAGGAATGGAAAGAAATGAAAATGAATGTAATGTAAGTAATTTTATTTGGGAGTAACATGAAAGGAATGGAATGGAATGGAATGGAATTATTTTATAATAATATTACTATTAAATTCCTATTTTAAAATAAAGGGTTGAATATATAAGGGTATTTTGGGAGTTTTAGTAAAAAAATCATTAAATTTATTCTATTCCTTCTCATTCCTCCCAATTTCGGGGAGAATGAAAATTTGAGGTTTTAAGAGAATAGAGAGGAATGAGTGTTTCCTTCTATCCATTCCATTCCATTCCCTCTCACTTAAACTCCCAAATAAGGGAATGAGTTTTCCATTCCCTCTATCAAAACTCTCAAACAAGGGAAGAAAAGAATATTCTAAAATTATTCTTTTTATTCCTTTTCCATTCCATTCCCTCCTCCCAAACAAGGCCTAAATGATAAGTTGCTTCCGATTATCATGAAAATTGGCAAGTATGTTAAGAACATATAGTACATGTAATTTAACGATTGAATTTTCAAAATATGAATTCAATAACAAGTAGGGATGGGCCCAGGATTTCAAGCTAGAGGGGGTTAAAGTGTAAGCAAAAAAAAAAAAAAAGACTTTAAATAAGCATCCATATAGTATTAACAAATTATAAATACACATTGTTTCTTAATACATTAACAAAATTAAATAAATGTTTTTTAATACTACATAGGCTAGAATTTATATATTTTTTGAAGTTGAACATTTATAGTAGTGGTGCTTAAAATATTAACTTTTAGCAACTCAAAAAACTACTTTATCTATTTTACTACCTCACTTTACAATGCACCCAACATCAAATGTTTTATTTTTTATTTTTACCACATCATTTAAAATAATATAAAAACTCATTAAAATAATAAAGGAAGAGAGAGAATTTGAGTATTTTAATTGAAAGTAGAGAGATAATCTTAATAAAATATTGTATTTTATTTTTAACAATTTGCTACAGTTAACTGGTATTTATATCAGTTTACTGTAGTTAATTGAAAAAAAATTTAGCTTTAACTTTTTCTAATAACATATGGTTTTTTGGTTCTTTAGTGGTAAAATAACTTTTTTACTAAAATACAAACACCATTGTTAATGCTTTTATTGTTTTTGTTAAGTTTTTGGGTTAGATAGTTACTAGTTGAGTTAGGCTAGCTAAGCTAATTGGAGAGGAGGGAGGGCCTAAGGTTTTGGAAGGGGACCAAGTAAAAAAAAAAAAAATTGGACTAAGGGGACCTAGGTTCCCACCTAAATTTGTCCCTAATAACAAGTTATTAAATGATGTAACATTGTTTAGAGTTACATCAGGTATTACACACACTTCCAAAGCATAGCTTTATCCATGACCCTAGTAAACTACTATCTATATATATATATATATATATATATATATATATATATAAATTCCTTTTACATTACAATTACTAATTTGCCAACTTTGTGGTTCTAACGTGTCAAATTGACATTCAACTACTTCAACGTTAAAAGACCTTTGCAATACCACCCTGTAGCATTATTATAATCATGGTTTTGAAACTCATATTATTCAAAGAACCATAAAGGAGAGAGATTTAAGGTTTGTGAGGTTAAACCAATGTTGAATTGAGGTTAAACCGTGATGATTTCATAATTAATTTAATAACTAGTCGTTAATATGTGCGATGCACGAAAAAACTATTGACTCTGAATAAAAAAAATTCAACAATGAGTAGATAGACTTTCTGAAAAAAAAAATTAATTGGAATTAATCCAGAAAAATAACTTTTAATAAGAAAACAAAAAATCACATGAATCTAAATAAAAAGCATTTAAGGTGAAGAATTAAGATCAACCTATTGAGACGCAAATACCAAAAACCTCAAGATTTAAAATGTCAAAATTTATAAAATCTCCAAATTCTACTTCAGAACCAAACCAAATTCAACAAATTTATATATAACATACCAAATAAAAATGTATCGTTTCCTAGGTTGGAAGATATAGATTGCATCTTTGATTTTTCTCAAAAAAATAGAGATGTTTTATCTGTCATGTACAATAAAAAAAATTTGTAAAAATTTTAACCCAAAAAACAACCCCACAATTATCAACGTGAGTCTAACGTACCAAATAAAAATTTATTGTTCCCTAGGCTGGAAGACATATGTTACATCTTTGATTTTTCTTGAAAAAAATGGGTATGTTTTATCTGCCATATACAATATAAAAAAATAGTTAGTATAAATTTCAACCCAAAAACCAAACTCATGATTATCAACATGTTTTTTTTTTTTTTTTTTTTGAGTCCTATCATAATTTTTGTATTTATATAGATTATCAATGTTTGAATTTGAGCTTAAGTTTGACTTGTTAGAGAGATAGAGTTTCACTCCTTGTTAAGTTTTGATTAAACAAAAATAATTTTATTTTAAAAAAATGATAATGATGAGTTTGAGTTTAAATTGGACTTATTAAAGAGATAGAATTTCACTCCTAGTTAAGTTCGAACTTAATAAAATAATTTTATTTAGATAAAATAATAGTTTTATTTAAATATTATGCTGACGTGAAAAATTGTAAGAGCCTCAGAGGCTTCGGTTATATATATATATATATATATATATAGAGAGAGAGAGAGAGAGAGAGAGAGAGAGAGAGAGAGAGAGAGAGAGAGAGAGAGAGAGAGAGAGAGAGAGAGAGAGAGAGATTACTTAAAATATAAATAATTATATTAAATTAGTAAAAATAGAAAAAGTGACTAAAATAGGCTAAACAAATATAGAAATTTATATTTCTAAAGTATTTTTCATATCGTAACTCTCATAAAACAAATAAGAAATATTAAATCTGAAGCAAACGTAAATAGATATTGAGTTTCGCAATCAAGAGAGTTAATACTATACCTGAAGTCATTTCAATTCAAATACGGGGAATGGAATATTTCAGTACCGGTTAATATCGGTGTACAGTTTTCGATTTACCACAATTATATATATATATATATATATATATAGATACTTGCACACATGAAATTAATATATAACATTTTGGTTAGTGCTCAATATTCAACTTTTTTTTTTATGCAAGTGTCTAAAATATCCACCTCCCCAATTATACTGCATGAAAATGGAAAATTCATTAATTTTAAAGTAATCGATATAGAGCTATTATTGTAGACTTTAAAATAAAAATAATTATGGTACACCCATGGAGCTTTGATCGACGAAAACAGTTAGGACACTCACCATATAAAAGAAAATTAAAATAAATTATCGAACTTTTCCTTCCAAGTATATCATTCAGTCAAATACTTACAAAGCACTATATTTGGCTCTTCCTAGCATTGTGGATATGAACAGTTTTTGAAGTCATTGATGTTCATCAATGGTTGAAAATCTTGGCACATGTAGAATAACGCTACAAACATTACAACTATAATCGTGAAATAGGTGTAATATATAATCACGAGATTACACCCACAATCATGGAATGTGGTTAAACATATACTTGAATTTAAATTAAAATTTGTCAACTCTACTTATTATAGTTTTTTATCTATCATGTGAGAAATGAGGGAATTTAAGAATCAAATTTCACAAGTAAATAGTAATTACTTTAAATAGACATTGTTATTTATATGTTTATTAACATGTTTAGAATATGGTAAGTGAAACAATTTACTCTAAAGTTGAAAGATTGGGTTTAATGGCATCTCTTCCTTTGTGTTATGAAACATTGTGATTAATTTGGTACTGCCCCTCTCCAATCATACTACATAAAGAAATAATAATTCATAAACTTTAAGGAAATTAGTATAGATGCATTGGGGTGAAGTTTCAAATGAAAAGAATGATAGTACATTGTTTCTTACATTCATGTATTTCCTAAAAATAAAAATTAGTTGAACTATTTTGTTAAAATTAAATGAGCTACATATGGGATTATGCCAAACCTAAACATTCACTTTGCGTACCAGGAATTTGCAAGAAAATTAAATTAAGATTTCAAAAAAAAAAAAAAAACCACTTGCCTATATTATAGAACATCATATTAAAATCATATAAATAAATAAATAATGTGGAGATTTATAATCTTGATATAAAGGACTGGGAGAGACATTAACAAATGTGATGAGATGGAGTGCCAAGTTACATGTGGTTGTAGGGTTTACATTCTTATGTACGAGTTACGTGTGGCTGTAGGGTTTATATTGTTATGTACGAATTAACTGTAGCAATGTTTATCTCAATACACAACTATTCTTGATAGAATTTTATAAATTTATCTATGGGCCTACGAAAAATGTCATGTTGTAGAAAACTAGAAGTATAGAAGTTTAACAATGATAGGCCGGCTTAAACTACAAGAGAATATTGTAGATTGAGCGAACGTTTTTTTAATTGAATATTAGAGGATGTAATGGGATAATGTGCACTCTCACCTAGTAGTTGCTTTGGATCATTCCTTTAACGAGTTTTCAACAATTTCAACTAAAATTTTCAATTTCTTATTTTATTATGTTCAACTTTATGTATTTCAAATTTGTTTTTATTTGTAACCATATGTTCGACTCCAAATTAATTTTTCTCTACTCAACTCCTTTTTTCTTTTTATCTATCACATGAGAAAGGAGGAAGTTTAAGAATTAAATTTGGCGTGGAAATAGTATGGAAATAGTGTTTACGCTAAACAAATATTGTTATTTATATTTTTATTAGGATAAATTCCAAAAAACACCCCTGAGGTTTGGGGAAATACCACTTAGGTCCTAAACCTTTTAAAATTGACCACTTTGGTCCTTAAAAGACAAAAACGCCCTTAAAAGACAAAAACTTCTCCTCCATTACTTTTTTTTTCTCAATCCTGCCATCTCTCTGTGTTTCCTCTCTTCTTCCTCATGCCTCTCCTTCTCCCTCATCCTCTCTCTCTCTCTCTCTCTCTCTCTCTCTCTCTCTCTCTCTCTCTCTCTCTCTAAGCCGATCCACTCTCCTCCCTTTCAAGCCTTTGTTTCTCTCGTCCATGCCTCTTTTCTTCATAGTGGTTCGTGGGTTTGGCGGCTGCGAGTTGTGGTTTGGGTGGTTTTTGCGGTGGTGGTGGTAGGCTCTGATGTGGTTGGTTTGTTTTGGGTTGTGGGTTTTTTTTTTTCTTTGGGTCTTGTGGCCTGCGGTGGTGGTGGGATCTGTGTTTGTGGTTTGTTTTGGGTTTTGGATTTTTTTTTCTTTGGGTCTTGTGGCCGGCGGTGGTGGTGGGATATGATATTTGTGTGGTTTGTTTTAGGTTTTGGGGGTTTTTTTTTTCTTTGGGTTTTGTGGTCGGCGGTGGTGGTGGGATTTGTGTTTGTGTGGTTTGTTTTGGGTTTTGGATTTTTTTCTTTGGGTCTTGTGGCCGGCGGTGGTGGTGAGATATGATATTTGTGTGGCCGGCGGTGGTTTTCAGTGGTGGTGGTGGTGGTTTCCGGTATAGGGTGGAATTGAGGGGTAACTGTGTTAAGAGAGCTAGGGACTAATATGTCTTTTTGGACTTAATTGGTCAATTTTGAAATGTTTTGGACCTAAGCGGTATTTCTCCAAACCTCAGGGTAGTTTTCTGGAATTTATCCTTTTTATTCACATGTTTAGTACATTGCAAGTGGAAAATTTTACTCCAAAGTTAAGAGGTTTGGTTTAATGACATCTCTTCCTTTGCATTATGAGCTATTGGGATTAACCTAATACCATCATCATTCTCTTTATGAGAATGTTCCTGTGGATATTTTGATGGCTTAAACTATTGGAAATTTTCTCTAATCTTACACCATTAGTTTCGAAAACACAGAAGAAAATATAAATCATAAATAAAAATATCACAATGTTGGCCAAACATATTTTCATCATCAATTGTGCCTAAAATCATACAAAAATAAAAGTTTCCACCCAATTGGTGATTGCATCCATGCCTCCAACTATGACCCTATAGGGCCTATACCTTGTTGGATAATAATCATTGAACAGTTCATAAGCTAGGCAAATATTAATATATATTTATGTTTATGGGTAAGACTCATTGAACCTATCTTCCTCGAAATCAAAACCCAAGATAAGAACCAACATTTCTCACTATTCATTATGCTCTTTAAAGTAAGTAATGCATATATTTATTTGTTTAGTTTATGTTTTGGTATTTATATATTTCATGTTGTCATATGTGGTAGATAATTTCAAATTGGTTAGCCCGAGACTGATTTTAGGTGTCTCAATCGTTGATGCAATACGTGTCACTTGCATAGTCAATGAGAAGATAGGTCAAAAGAAATAATTAAAAAATAGTTTGTCTCTACTTCTTGAGCACGGTAATAATGGCAAATGCACCCACTTTGACAATATTTGTCATCAACAAATCACTAGTTAGATTAGGAATAGGAATTGGATAAATGTCCAACCACCCTCTATAAATTTGATGCTTACTTAGCCTAGGCAAAATACATCTTTAGCTGTAGACTTAGTATTTACGAAGGTAAGTAACTTTTCTCTCTAGTTACTCAAATGTTTTGAGGTATAAAAAATTGACTACTTGTTTTATTTTATTTGCTAGCACCATTGGCTTGGCGTGAGATGATCTTGCTAGCATTCAAGGTGATCATATGCTATGACACCTCTAATAAAAATATTTTTTACATATGATAAAAAAATAAATTAAAATGATAATATTTTGTGTCTAAACTAAAATAGATTTTTCTATTAAAAAAAAAACTAAAATAGTTAATGCAACTAAATGAAACTTATAAGTTCAAATGCAGTCATTGATGCTTACTCCTCATACAATGCCATTATGGAAGATTACGGTAACTTTGAATGAAGGGTGTTGCCTCCCGCTGACCATTGTGTGGTCATGCATTGTAGTGCACATAATTATTTTTGTCATTCTATTGTTGTATCTATGTTTAAACATATAATCAACTCTTGATTAATATGTTTCAAATCTGATCTTTCTAATTTTTTTATACTTAATATGATAAATGGGGAAGTTTAAGAATAAAAAATTGTTATGGAAATAGTGTTTTCCTTAAAACAAATATTGTTACTTATCTTAGTTACATACCTATGGCCTTATACCTCGCAGAATATAATGTTGAGCAACTTTGAGGTTGAATTGTTTTAAATTATGTCTATGTGTTTGGGGTTTTTTCTTTACCTTTTAATATTGAGAATATTGGGCATATAATGAGATAATAAATATATATTAATTTGATTCAAATTTATAAATTATGAGTAGGGGTGTGCATCAAACCCACTAATCTGATGAAATTGATCCAACCTAATGTTTTAGGTTGGTGGGTTGGGTTGAGTTGGGTTGGGTTCGGTAGAAATTTTATTTTGAGTCTTGGCCCTTCGGTTGGGTCAATAGAATTTTCAACCAACCATGTATATAGATTTATTTTATTACCCTTATTGTAATTTTTTAGTTTAATTGATTTTGGTATGTTGAGAATTAGTTTTGAAGAACTTGAGAATTTTCAATATAATTAAAACAAATTATATGAATTATAATAATTTATTGAAAAAAATGTTTAAATAATTGATGAAAAACCAATTATTTGTTTTTGGTTACAGGGAGCTAAAGCAACCCAATGAACATGACAAGTATTATGTATAGTTGGCGAGTTAGGATTGTTTGTTTTCTGTTTGTTTTTTATATTTTTATTTTTATAACAGTCAGGATTGTTTTTTTTAGAGAATTTCAACATATAGCGTCTGTTCCTAATAATAACTCTTTATCATCAAATTAAGACACCAATTGATTTTTGGTGTAGGTGGACCTCATATCTCTTATTCAACCATAATAAATTTTAGTTTTTACCAGTTGAACTAATTGGAAGTCACAGGTAAGATTGTTTGTTGATTGGCTTAATCACTATTTTTTTTTCCTAACACCTTGCAGTCTTGCACCTTTTTTGTGCTTAACCCCAAAGTGTTTGGAAAAATGCCTGTGAAACTCCTTGCTATTTCATAATACTTTGTAGTTTGTAATAATTTAGGTGCTTGACATTTCATCAGATGGCACAATTCATGTCAAATCATCATTAATCCACTTAATCGTGTCTGAATGTACTTCGTTTAGTGAATTGATAAAATATCTGATAATTGAATAAAATATCTGAGGTTAAATCATTGCATATACAAAAAACTATTTGGTATCTTAGTTTGATGATAAAAAGTGCAATAATTAGAAGTGGATGCCATATGATGAAACTTTATAAAAAAAATAAAAAAAGTTTCCTTAAGGCTATTGCAACCATTGAGCAATAGTTGATAAACTCATCTTTCATGGTTCTTCAGTCTGCTAATTTAATCATATACTTATTAAAATTTTACCAAATTTATATATACTTTATATTAAATTTGTATATTGAAAAATATAAAATAGTTATTTATAAAATAAATATAAGTTTATTTGAAAAAAAAAATTGATTTGAATTTTTATCTATGATATTATTAGTTATAGTTTGTCCAACCACTATTTGTAGTAGTAATAATAATAATAATAATAATAATAATAATAATAATAATAATAATAATAATAATAATAATAATAATAATAATAATAATAATTGTAAAGACGCAATTTGGGTTCCTAGTCCAAGGGATGGATGGGTTTAGGCCCAAAAAACCCAATACAATAAATTTATAGAGAATGGGTTGGAATACTGGGTTTTGATAAGTTTGACAACAAGTAAAGTGGATCCAGGTGACAAGAAAAGAAAGATAAACTGTTTTAACCTAAAGAAAATCGTCCTTGGCACAATCCGAGGAGATCAGTCTTTATATATATATATATATATATATATATATATATATATATCCCTTCTCAAGTTTGATTACAAGTCCAACTCTAGATTGCAACAGTGTTTGTCTCTCTCTCTCTTTTTCCGATCCCCCTCCTCCTAAGGGTTTTTCTCCCCCTTTTATAATATCCTTCCTTCTCTCTCTACCCACCACGTATGGATCAGATTGTTGGTTTGGATATTTGTCCCATCAGCACCTTCCTAAAGCTTTTGGACGTAGCTATAAGGCTAAACACTGCTGCTCAGGTATCACTTCCTCATTAATGCAGCCAGAGAGTTAACTGCAGAGTATTCAATACAGTGGTATCAGCTTTCTCTTAAATATTTCATAGTCTTTCCTTGTCCTATGCTCTCACGATGCATATCCTTACCCACAAAATCTCCTGGAACTTTGATTCTGGGTGGCAGATAGCACATTCTGACCTCTGCTTTGTTTAGCTGAGGAGACATCTCTCCTCAGACCTCTCTTCGGACCATTGGAACTTGACTTCTTTCTTTATTCATCAAAGCTGAACTTCCTAACGATCCTTATCCCTTCCTCAGATAATTAGGTGTCCTCGGACCGGGCCCCCGACCCAATGTACACATGGATATAAATATTGTTAGGCCTAACACCCCTACAACAACAACAACAACAATAATAATAATAATAATAAAAGATATGGATAGCAAATGTTAGTAATTTTCTATAGTGTTAGATTTTAGTTTGCTTTGATTTAGATTTGGTCTAGATGAGAACGAGACCTAAGTTGAAACCTAAGTCTAACATAAATATAAATTTCATTTCTGTTATTAATTCATTTTTAAAATTTTCTCCAATCCCCCTTGCCAACAATCACTTCAATACCTTGTCTAAGTCAAACAAAACCTTTCTTTTTCCTTTTTTTTTTTTTTGTTTTTTTGTTTTTTGTTTTTGTTGTTGTGGTACTATTTAGCTTTTGCACTAATAACTTATTTGACACAAATATTTAAAAATTATATAAAAATATGACATAAAATTGACTTAAATTGAAAAAAAATTGGGAACAAAGCCAGGACTTGGAGTTAAAGAATGATATATATATATATATATATATATAATAGCTATCGGTAATTTTTTTAGATCCATAATTTTTTTTATGGCCTTTAAGAAAGGGGATAATATTGTTAAGTAGGTTTAGCTTACCTCCAGTACTTTTTTAATTAGACATCTTTTGTCATTTATTTATTTTTTTATACAAGATAGAATTTCTACTTTAGTTTAATCTAAATGTATATGTGTGTGAAGCTCCTTGCTGTTATTTTAAATATACAATGGCAAGTGGTGATGTGATAGTTTAATCTCCACAATGGCAAGTGGTTATTTTAATCTCCACATTTTATTTAGTTAGTGTGTGATGTGATAGTTTCTCATTAACACAAAAGGAGATTCTAATTAAAAAAGTATTGGAAGTCAACCAAATTCTTGTTATTTTAAAATATTAAGTGTGGGGGGTAAAGACGTCAAAACACCTATGGGCTTGGGACCTGATCCGAGGACGTGGACTCCGCCCAAAGGGCCGTGAGTCGGGAAGGGGGCCTCCTAAAAACGGGGCCCAAAGGCCCCCTGACCAGACCCTCAGCCTGTCGGACGAAAATCCGAGGAGAAGGACTCTTCGGATAGAAGGGCCGGGGACCGAAAGGGGTGGCACGACGTCTAAGGAAGAGCTCTTAAAACTCAGCAAGTCATTCCGAGCTTTAGTGGGACGCCGAGAAAGGGGACAAGTGGGACGTGCAATGGATAAAGCTGCTGCCACCGCATTAAAGGCCTTTCACCTACTCGTCTGGCCGCATTAATGTAGAGATGACTTCTGAGGGGACGGGGACCAACCTTATAGGCATTGGAGAGCGTTTTCAAGGAAAAGACAGCAGGGAACCAAGAATGAAAAGTATAAATAGAGAAGGAGGAACGATTGGGAGTGGATCCAGATTTTCTCTGAGGAAGAAGAAGACTCACTCTCTCTCTCCTCCCAAATAACAGAAGGAAAGCCTAGACATAGGCTCCTCGGCCCACGTCCGAGGAGAGGCAGATGCGCTCCCCCAACTCCTAGCATGCCAGCAACGGACTTAATCCTTACCCCATAGCTTTCTAGAGCCCTAGGAAGTTTAGGCTTTAAGCCCATTCTCTACAAATTCTATTGTGTAGGCCACTAAGGCCGGCCCGGTCACGATTTTGGGCTTAAGGCCTACTTTGTGTCCTTACATTAAGTATGAACTTTGCTTATTATTTTTTCCTTTTTCAACAGGGTATAAAGAGATTTACTGTTGCAAGTGTTTTGTTGCTTGAAATTTTTTGCATTTTTACTCTAAATTAATTAGTTATTTTTTTTACTAACCATAGTCAAACTTTTGTAAAGAGATCCTTATAGAAATATAGAATATTTCATTACTAATATAAACAGAATGAGGGATTATTAATTTCTTCAAATTTCAAGGGAATGAAGTATTTTTCCCTTCTGGTTTGGGTGGAGTGTCATTCCCCCAAATCTCAAAGAAGAATAGTGTAATTACTCCTAAAATAAATATAATTTGAATTGAAACAAATGTTAAAAAAAAAAATCATTTAAATTATTATCCATTAAATTCTCAAATTTAGTTCGTCTAACCACTATTTTTATAATAATAATAATAATAATAATAATAATAATAATAATAATAATAATAATAATATATAAGGAAAAAATTTTGATATCAAATGTTATTAATTTTCTGTTTATTTTTAGTTTACATTGATTTAAATTTAGTCTAAATGAGAATGAAGTTGAAGCCTAAGTCCAACATAAATATAAATTATATTTTTGCTATTTATATATTATTTTCAAAATTTTCCCAGAACCTTTATTTTTTCTTGTCATAGCCAAATTAAACCTTTCTTCTTCTTAAATTAATTAATTAATTTTTATTCTTCAGCTTTTGCACTAATAACCTATTTGGCACAAAAATTAAACATTTATATGGACATGCGGAGCAAAATTAGATTCTAATAAAAAATCTAATTAGATTTTCTTTCAATTTTGACTTCAAATATATATATACACACACAATTATTACTATTTATTTTTTAGCATTTAAAAAAATCAAGTTGGCCTTTAAAAAAAATTATGAGCTTTTCACATGCAAAGAGAACATGACACACATGAGAATTATTTAAGAAATTTCAAAACTAATATACCTGGGTTTAAAATTAAAATAACAAATCTAGTTAAAAAATTGCTTTTTTTTTCTTCTTCTTTTTTTTTTTTTTTTTATTTTTTTTATGAGAAGGAGCACAAATTATTAAGATGATATGTTATGATTGGCATATGATAAAAATTGTGTCATAATAGATCTATCTAAGGTGATGTTTCACTAATTGAAACTTTTTTTTTTTTAATTTTAAGACAAGCACTAATTACAACTTATCATCTTAATAAGTTGTTAAAAAACTTATAATATGTATATTTTTTTTTTCTTATGGTTTTTAATAGGAGAGAAGTTAAGAATCTTGTAACTCAATTAATACATTCTAATGTTTTCGATGAAGATATTTATGGTTTAAATTCCTCTCCTTTATTATTTTTTATTTTTTGAAATGGAAACCAAACTTCATTAATGAATATGCGCAAGATCAAAATACAAAGCTTCTAAAGCAAGGGGAGGAGAATCTTCAATTCAAAAAACATCCTCCTGAATATGTCTCGCATAGAGAGCTAACGAGTGAGCCACAGAATTAGCTTCTCAGTTAACACTACTAATAGAAAACCATGATAACTCTACCAGCAAGGCTTGAACATCATTAAAAATATGCCCCAACCAAGCCCCACAAATCTCCTTCTTAGCAATGGACCCCATGATCATAGCATTGTCCCCTTCTATGACAACATCGGTAATGCCCACCCCAATAGCAAACTGTAAAGCCCTCTGACATGCAAGTAGCTCTGCTTCGCTGCTGTCAACAGCCATTGGACCACGGACAGAAAAAGAGGCCATCACTTCAGCATTCTCATTGTGGATAACAGCCCCATGTCTAGTGGATGGGGGGTTCGAAAACACTACAGCATCAAAATTGAGTTTAAAATGCCCAGTAGGAGGAGGCAGCCACAAACTTGGATGTACCCTGCGATGCTGCACCGAGAGCCTAGTTTGAGATCGTTGAAACTCCTTCAAAAAATCCTTATCTCGCCTATTAATAACAAAGGGGTCCTGCACTTGTTCAACGGGCACCACCAAATTCCGTTGATTCTAGATAAGCCACACCTGCACCAAAAACAATTCACATACCTCCATGAGCTTCTCATCCAACAATTTTTCTACCAAATGTAAAAAAGAGACATATTGCGTCGCTAACTTCAACATTCCCATTAAACTTCTAGCCCATACGTCCTAAGCTACATCGCACTCCCAAAGAGCATGAATACAATCCTCATCGGTCAGAGTACACATCTCACAAGTAGCCACATTTAACACTCTACGCTTCAGCAAATTCTGACCGGTAGGCAGCACATTATGGCAGGCCTTCCACCTGAAGATCTTCACTTTATTCAGAATTGTCAGCTTCCAGAATTTCCTCCAGTCCCTCTGTCCCACTATCTCAGTAGACGATTCAGCCCAATTCTCTTCCCTAATCAACTGACGAGCTATATGATACCCACTCCTCACCGAATAGCAACCATTTTTCGAATGAAACCAATACAAGTCATCCAGCAGCAAATGAAATCTAAAAGGAGTGTTTAAAATGGTCGAGGCATCAGCATAACTGAAGAGTTGAAAAATAAGTGGTCGGTTCCATCCATGAGCATCAAAATTAATTAATTCTGACACCCTCATATCGCTGTCCGTGGAGATCAATGGCTGAAGAATTCTCTTCGATGGGTGGTAAGGTAGCCAATTATCATGGCAAACCCGAATACTATCTCCATTCCCCGCATGCCAGCAAGTACCCATATTTAATATATCTTTTGCAGCCATAATACTCTTCCAGGTGTAAGAACTATTTTGACAATCTTAAGCTTCAAGAAAATTGCCCCTTGGGAAATAACGCGCTTTGAGGCAGCGATGAAGGAGAGAATCAAGTTCCTTAAGCAAACGCCACCCTTGCTTGGCCAACATTGCTAGATTAAAAGCCCTTAAATTGCGAAATCCCATTCCTCCCTAGATCTTAGGTAGAGAAAGCTTGTCCCAACTCATCCAATGAATTTTAAGCTCATTATTTGTTTGCCCCCACCAAAATTTGGCACACATAGTGTTCAACTCATTGCATAATTTTATAGGCAAAAGAAACACACCTATAGTTTAAGTTGGAATTGCTTGAGCCACCGCTTTAATCAACACCTCCTTCCCCGCTTTCGACAACATTTTACCTCTCCAACCTTGTAATTTTTCCCAAATTCTGTCCTTTAAATATGCAAAAGTTTGGTATTTAGCCCTCCCAATAAGAGTAGGAAGACCCAAATAAGACTCAAATCTCTCTACCTCTTCCACCCCAAGATGAACCTTAACCACGTCCTATTGGTTCAAAGAAGTATTACTGCTGAAAAAAACAAAGGATTTTTCCAAACTAATACACTGCCTCGAAGCTTCCTCTTAGAGGGTCAAGATATCATTAATCACATTTATCTCAACATGTGAAGCATGACAAAAAATAAGTGAATCATATGCAAAAAGTAAATGGGAAATAGTGGGCGCTTGTCTTCAAATTCCTCTCCATTATAACTATCAAATTTATAATTTATGATATATAATTATATATAAGCCCTCCATGGAGCGGTACATCATATTTTCTTTAAATACTAAAAAATGTATTTTCACATATCAAAAAAAAAAAAAATCATAACCAAAAAAAATCATATAGAATTTTATGTATAGAATTAATCATAATAAATGTCTATTCTTTACTATTATTTAAGGAGTTTCCCCTGTTTGGATTCCTCATTTTTTAGTTCAAAAATACCTCTACATCCTTATATTTAAGTAAAGACAAAACTAAAGAATAATTTGGTAAAAATGCAACTCTAACTCACATTAAAACATTGTCTAAAAAATAGGACTACTTTTCTATTAATTTTGAAATTGATTTATTCACTTATAAATTAGATTTTCAAAATAAAAATTATATATATGAAATAAAAAAAATATAGTTTTTTTCTACAAAATAAGACCACTTAAACAAAAGAGATATACTACGTCCACAATATTTTTACAACATTTTCACAAGAAATCACAGGTGGTTAGTTGTTATTGGTTCAAATTTGAACCTAACACGAAAATTACTTTTTTGCCCATAAAATAATAGCTAGTAACAACCTGCCACTTAGGATTTGTTGTAAAAATATTGTAAACATATAATTTCTCTAAACAAAAAGCCTCATGACAAAGCGTGTGTGATGAGGCTAGTGTATGTCTCTCTCTCTCTCTCTCTCTCTCTCTCTCTCTCTCTCTCTCTCTCTCTCTCTATATATATATATATATAAAATTTCAAGGCATGGGCCTAGGCTTTTTAGTTTAGCCCATGAAACCTTGGTCATAGATTCCGTGCAAGCAATTCAGTACAAGCCCATGTTCTTGTGTTGTATCTTGTTAGTACATTTGAGAGGCGCCAAAATTTCCTCAGACATTGAAGCTCAGCTCGGCTAGGGTTAGGGTTTCGCTTTTGCTTTCGCCGCCGCACCGTTCCTCTTCGGCTCTTCAGGTTCGAATTCCCTATCTCCATGTAACCTCAACTCAATAAAGTTTCAATCTTTAACTGAAACATTTTCAAAAAATAAGCAATTTGGATATTGATTCTGTTTTGTTCTATACCTTCACTGTAACATCAATGAAACGAAACTAGAAACTTTATGCTCTATTTGTTTTGGGCTTAAGAGTCTGCATTAAATTTTGTTATCTGGGTTTTTATTCTATTTAGTTTTAGTGTTTGATTCGGAGTTGTATGCTTGTTCACTTCTCAGGTTTTGAGCTTTTGCTTTCCTTTGGCTGAAAGTTTTGCAGTTAATTTTTGTTTTTTTGGATTTTATTCTATTTGGTTTTAGTGTTTGATTCGGAGCTATATATTTGTTTACTACTCAGGTTTTGGGCTTTGCTTTCCAAATTTTTGCTATGACTTTGCTTGAAGTGATATTAAAGGCCTCGGCCAATACTGAATCACTTGCTTCCGAGTCAGAATACCCTATCGTTCTCAACCCAGATGATGTTTTGCTGAGGCCTAAACTTGAAGACCCAAATCCCACATTGCTTGTTAACCCTGTTATCGGTTGGCAAATATCGCAAACTGATTCCGATGTCATTGAAATGGGAAAAAAGTTCTATACAAAACTAAAGCGGAAGCTCAAGAACCCGATAAATTTTGATAAAGACGAGTTTTTACTGATTTTGAATCAGTTTCTTGAGAAAATTAGGGACAAAGTTGGTGTTTCCATTGGGATAGATTCGTCTGAAAGTGGTTATACTCGGGCCTGGATTGAACGGCTAGGGTCTTTGATGGGTAAAGATGTTGCTGGTTTGGTTTTGGATGGGTGTGTGGATTTTGAAATTTGGGATTTGGTCGAGGTTCTGATTGTTAATGGGGTTATTGATCATTCTTGTTATTCAAATTTGGTCAATAGACTTGTGGTGAAGAAGAGGTCAGACTTGATATGTCTTTGTATTAAGCATGCATCGGATCTTGGGGCATCTGAATTACTTGCCATTTTGAAGTATTTTCTTTGTCCGGCGAAAGATGCTTATGGCAGTATGGTGGATGTGAGGAAAGAATGGGAGAAGCAGGCTTTGTCAGCAATTGCGAAAGCAAGTGAAAGGAGTGTCACAGGGAAGAAAGTGCGATTGGCAAAGGAGGCTTCAATTTTGCTTATGATAGCACATGACGGGTTCTCTGCATCAGAGCTTTGTTTGCACTATTTGCTGGCATCCTCAAATATTGATGCAGTGACATTATCTTCATCAATTGGAAATTTGAATGGTAAAGAGATGAGGAATTTGATTCGGTATTTGGGGAAGTGGTTGAAGAAGTATGAGCAATTTCCCCAAGCAATTCCATGTCCTGAAGCATCACATAAGTTAGGTTTGAAGGCCTGCAGTTGGGTTCCTAAGCTTGAAGATGTCATCAACTGTGCTGGATTGGTGCTGGATGAAAAATTTTCTTCATTGATTTTGCATCCAGAATTCCATGAAGAGCTGAGATACATGGGGGAAGTGGTTAGTTGTTTAGCATCGGAAGCTAGACTATGTTGTTTAATGGCTGATGTAGCCGATAGATTGAAAGTTGAAGTTTGACATGCATGGAAATATAAATTTTTGCTAATATTGCATCAAGCTCCTGGTATTGCATTTGCAGAATTGATAGTATGCTGTCAGTTTTTCCTTTCTTGGAACAAATTGAAGTTTTTTCAGACACTTTTATATGGATGTTATTCGTGATTGGTTTGTTAGGTTTAGTCTGCATTTTGAGATGGCAGTCTATACCCGAGATCTGATGTATACAATGGGAGGAATCTTAGATAAGATTTAATTCTGTCTACAAATGTATACTTTTTGTGATGAGTTAGTACGAAATTACCTCTCCACTATAATCTCAGAAAGTGACAAATATTAACCTGCATGCATCCATTAATTGAGCCTCTCTTGTGTCACTATTAGCCTCTGCCTTAATATTCTCTCACGTAGTTTGAATGTGGATTCTTTTTTGGTTATATTGAAAATCATTCCAGGGAGAAGCACTCCGGATTTTTTCCCCATGAGTTCTTTTCATTGGAATAAGTGATTGTAATAACTAATAAACGATTTTTTTTTCTTCCCCTGGTATTATGATAATATGCTACAGAGGCAACTATCAGTATTACAAAATCGATTAATCAGAGAATCTGAGTTTCAAGTTTATCTTGTACCAGATTAAGAGACATTTCTGAGGAAAATATTAGCTGCTTCTTGTTTGGAGGTTGAATATCTTCCAAAAATCTTTAATCCTATTGTCCCAAATCCCAATACATGATATGTTAACACCTGATGGGAGGATTGACATACTCTTATTGTACACTTTGTACACGCTTTTTTTAAATAAAATCTTGACTTGAAGTCATGATTTCTAAGTTGGAAATTGTGATTTCATCTGTGCAATAGATATTGTTCTTTTTACTATTGATGTAATGATTTACTGTAATTGATATATAATAAAAGTAGTGTCGATCATTGTATTAAATGTTGTCTATTAGCAAATAATCGACCAATTTGCCAATGACATGTCCAAGATAAATTGAAATACTAAA
This sequence comes from Castanopsis chinensis, assembly GCA_032878915.1. Lineage (NCBI taxonomy): Eukaryota > Viridiplantae > Streptophyta > Magnoliopsida > Fagales > Fagaceae > Castanopsis > Castanopsis chinensis. The sequence continues at coordinate 8,274,444 of JAVQMG010000114.1, forward strand.
AAAAGATCATTGAATGAAGAAGAAAACCAAAAGGTTTTTTGAACTAGCCCAGTTGACTCATACATAATTCAATGAGTTGAAGAGGCGTTTGAACAATTGGTGAGACCCTTCAATGGCTTATATATGATCAATTTAGTTTTTTTTTTTTTTTTTTTTTTTTTTTTTGGGAGCAAAATATATGATCAATTTAGTTTGTTATACATATATTACATTTTGCATGGATAAAAACTCTAGGAATACACCCAATTCCACCAAATGCTTAAGCTGAAAGCTTAAACATCAACTTATAATTAGTGCATGATAATCTCACTTTTCACCAAAATCTAGCAGTGATCCCATGTATAAATGATTTAATTCAATCACAACACCCAAGCATTTTGAAATTGGGTATGGATTGGGATACGAAGGAATATAACCATTAACCTTAGATATTGGAAATGACATGTAGCCACTAGTTTTTAATTATTGGTTATTGGAAATAATAGATTGTGGGTGAAAAATAATGCAAATAATGCCGACTATAAGTAGGAGATAGGAACCATTACGATTACAATAATATATTGTGGCCACGTTCTAACAGAAGACTAGTATTATAATGCATCCCAAATTCATGTACAAACATGAGTGCACAAGGCACCATATGCATAATTTATAGTTTTTGTTAAGATTCAACTTTGTCATTCTCTGTTTCTCAAAAAAAAAAAACACTTTGTCATTCTCCAATGAGAAAGTAACGCTTTATCCAATAAAAAAGCAACACATGCCTATCTCTAGCACTATAAAAAGATGACGAAGGACCTAAGAAAAAACACTAAATCCCTTGCTAAGATGGAATATAATGTCCTTCTTGCCTTCCTTCTCTTTTACTCCTCCATTGTGAACACACATCTCTTATAGAGAATAATAGATTATTCAATGAACTTTTTTTTTTAGGGTTAGATTATTCGACTAACTTGAGCCCAAGAGTTTCTCCCTCTCCAAATATAGAGTTTCCACACTATAAATCTATGTTTTCATTTTCCTTTACGTTTTCATTTTCATTAGCTTTACCTTCCTAATGGGAACTTCCCATTAAAAATCTATGCTTTCATTTTCATTAGCTTTACCTTTCCAATGGTGTGTAAATGTCAAAGTAGTAATTTAGTGCTTTACCTTCATGTACAATGATTAACCTAAGTGAAAGTAATGTTATTTTTTTTATAACAGATCATGTCAACAATTATGAAAAATATTGCATCCCTGTCATTCCTCTTATCTGCATTGTGAGTTACATCCCCGAGTCTTTTTAATTGACAAAAAGCATTCAAATCGACCACTCAACTGATTCGTCAAAATGCGCTTTCTCAGCTCTATGAATCATTTTTTTCGAGATCTTTAGTCATTTGTCACACACAAAATGTGCTCTAACTACATTGTATCAAAAGGTAATTGCGTTCAGCCAGAATGAAAACAATTAAAATCAGTATATTGAGACAAATGAGAGGACCAATGTTTAGCCAATTTAATTCCCCCCCCCCCCCCCCCCCTACCTCCACACACCCATGCAGCCACCTGGGGAAAAAGAAGAAATGGATATGGCATCTCAAGAACTTAAAATTCCAGCGAAAATCAACAAGCTTTAAAGAACATTCCCGAGTAAGCATCCTGCTGGAATTCTTCTTGAAAATTGGGGGCCCTGCATAAACCCACAAGCTTCAAATCCCAATGTCACCAACTCAGTTTTCTGAGCTAGTAGCGGGGGTTGCATGAATCCACCGACTCCAAAGTGGCAACAGCATTCAGGTGCCCAAAACAGAAACACTACTCCAGTTCCCATCAGAAACCTTCTGTGAGCGCAAAAACTCGACCTGCTAAAGGTGCAGGCAAAGCAGATACAGCTTGTTGAATTTCCTGACAAATCAAAGTACCAAATTAACAATATAATTACCATTATGCAGACAAAAGGAAGACCTTATAAGATACAACTGGACCATCCCATACAATACACCCACAATGATTTACCAAGTCTATCACACACACTCCTACTCTGTCAACTCTTTAAATGTATGAAGGCTTAATAGCAGGATGACAACTCTTTTTAGTCAATATTACCACCCATGCCCATGCTTCTGTGCTATATGGCAATCAATGAGTTAATTTAGTACTTGGTAGTGGGGGATTCATCAAATAGACGAGATAATATCTTGCTGATAAAACTGATTTGCTGCTAGAAGAGCAGCAAGAACTCATTATGTGGGCTATAACCCTGTGACTGATCCACTGAGGGGACTTTAAGAATAAATTAGACAAAAGAATCGCTTTATATAGAAGTACCTCAGCTGTATGACGAGCTGAAAAGTGGATTAGAAGAATTGCTTTGTTCTCAAATCTCTCTGCATGACCTATTATCTGGTAAAATCTCATAAAAAAACACAATGAGAAACCCAGGAAGGTGCATCAGACAAGACACAAGCCAATAAGGAAGCGCATGCAGCATGATAGTTTCCAAAAGAAGAGTTTAACGACTAAACCTCAGATATATGTGTGTGTCCATAATCTCTTGCACTTTCCACTTGAACAAAGTTATCAACAAAGGTGCACTGCATGAAAAGATTAGGGGCAACTATGTTATGTAAACAATTAATAAGAGCCTCACACACAATGCAAACCATGGCAGATGCTCCCAACAATTTTGAGCAGTACAACCTATGTAGACAGTAAATATGAGTGACTTTGTGCATTTGTGTCTGTTAATACATACATTTGTATTATATTTACACACAGAAGTGTTAATGAGATACTCTCGTTGACCTGGTATCTGCATGAGCCAAATTGCATGAGCGATCAATATTTGATACCACGAAATGGGGAAAAAAAGGGGAGATTTTCAGTTGACACTTCCTCTCATTTGGTCTACATGATCTAAAGCAAGTGTACGTTATTGAGTTTTGAGAATAGCAATCTATCACAAATCCACCTCTCATTAATTACAGTGTAGTACGTTCAATTGCAAGCCACCAGAAACCGACTAAAGATTATATTATAAAGAAAAGACGCCACATTTATATCACTCCAGACTACAAAAACAAACAGCAAGTTTGCGACCAGAGTCACTCCATTATTTTCCTATCCTTATTTTCTGATAAGTTTGATCACAGTTACCTTTGAGTGTAAAACTACAACTGGTACAAGAAGTTAAAAATGGTCTGATAAAATTAAACCTTGATATACCAAAATGTCAAAGTATATGTAAAGTAACATAGCATAAAAAAGTAAATGCACCTCCATAACTAGAATTCTTGATCTCAAGACATCAATGTTATTTTGGTCAACTATGAAGTCGGACATGGTATCTCCAGTGAAAGCAATTTCAGGTACCGTCACAGTGTATGTAATCTGCAAACAAACAGTCCCAGCCTAGTTTAAGATATTATAATAAAGAAAAAAAACAAAACAAAACAAAAAGAGCAAGGTCGGTAGAGACAAGGACATAAATTTCAAAAACAATAAGGCCACACTAACAAAGAAAAAACATGTCCAAACCTTCTGAGCATTAAAATTAAAAGAGAAAAATAGAAGCCCAGCTAGATATTAGGTAAAATAGTAGAACTTTCCAAAGCAAACATCTATTAAAACATGTTCTGAGGTTTCAATATAATTGTTGAACCTTTTACTAACAGTCTTACCCCTTGATGTAGCAAAAGCCAAAAATGTATGTCTTGAAACTCAAACAGTGCCCCATAAAACTCTAAGCTTATTTTCCATATTCCAAACATATTTCAACAAAAAAAATATTTTTTTCATACAATGAAATAACACATGATAATAGAAAAGAAAACCCAATATTCAAAACTAGATATTCCAAAGAAACAGTACAGCATATCTTCTAACTGTGGATGCTATGCACGGATTTTTAAACTTTGGAATGAAAGCAGGCGAAAATGATAAATTTTGGGATACGGTCTACTGCTTTTACTCATGGTCATGGCTATTTTCTCACATCCCACTTCTAGTTCTCTCCATATCAAATTAACAGGGGAAAGGAAGAATATTGCAGTCAAGAAGTGGTAGAACAGTTGCATAAAAAAGTGCAATTTATTTATAAATAATCTATAAAAAAATTGCAATATAAAGGTCCCCCAAGAATGTAAAGGAAGCAAATTTTCAATCACATAGTATCAGCAAGAAGTTTATGAAGGCAACTGTCAAGACAGACCTCCACACCTGATAACTTCAAATTCTTAATCTCGTTCCCGGGAAGGCCAATGTACTCCTGCTTAAGTTTCTGTTTTACAGAGTAAACTACATAACCCTGTCATGAATCATTCACAGTCAATAAATACTAAAGGTAGCTCAGAGTATATACTAATTCATCAGCATCTGAATGGAAAGCCATAAGTGAAAAAAATCACAACTAACAAAGATACCTGGCTTGGTATGACATGGTATGTCTTAAAAGCTCTTACTTTAAGGTCTTTTCTCAAATAAAACTCTTCACCTGAAAATAAAAGCTCTATAAGCCTACTTAAAACTACATTATGTGAAAGGAGAGCAGACGAGAACAACATTTTCAGTTGATGAAAGAATTCAATTCAAGATCAGCTATTACCAACATCCAAGCCAATTAGATTATGCTTCAGCTCTGATTGGTCCATTCTTCTGTGCACCTCATAGAGTTGTTCTACATCTGCTTTTATACATGTTGGTACAATGATTGTTGTGGGCTTCATTCTGTATAAGCCACGAGTTGCAACATACATGGGGAGTCCTCCCTTTCAAAATATTAAGTTATAAGTAGCACTCAGGAAAAAGAGTCCATATGTAATCTATACTAATTAAACTCTTTAGTGAGACTTAAAAGACATAATTTAGAAGTTTAAAATCAGCTAAAAATTGTGAAACTATCAAAATCCAGATTAAATGAATTTCATGAAAATTTTGATAAATAATGCCATGAAAATAGGAGAAAACCCCTTTTTCATGATTTTTCTTTCTGGAAGAATGGGAGAAGGGAGGTTGGAACCGTTTAATATGTTTAAATTCTATATTCAGACTATGGGAGAAATTCAAAAATTGTTTGCATTGATAGACATAGAAAAATATGCCATAACATTAGATAATGGTCAAAAGATCCATTACAATGCACACAATTAAAAAACAGAAATCTATCTATTACATCTATCCAACGACGTGATGCATCATATGAATCTATCTAGGCACTAAAGTACAGTTCTTCAGCTCTTAGTCATCTTGTAGTACAACATTAAACAGTGAATATATCTTCAACTACTTTTAGTTCCAAACTCGTTCAAAACCCAGTACCAAAACAACAACAAAAGCTCCACAATGTTCCACACAACACTACAAATCATCACACTATTAGCACATATATCCCAAACCCAATAAAAGAAAACACAAATTACACAAGTAGTTACACGGTATTTACCATCTAACCACCCTAAATTATCAAAAACTCAAACTGACCAAATACAGAGCAGTGCATACAAAACCAAATCCAACAGCACCAACACCACCAAAATGAATAATAACAAAAACCCAGAACACAATAAAGCCTAAAGAATGAAAAAAGTCAAAAACTTTCAATACAAAGAGGAAGTAAAAAAAAAAAAAACAGAGAGAGTAAGCAAAGCAGAGAAGGGACACTCACAATGTGGTCCATGTGGGCATGGGAGATACAGAGAAAGTCTTGCTGTATAGCTTGGTGGGGACAGCGACCAATATCAAAGGCTATATTGAGAGAAGGGAAAATTATGCAGGTTTCATGGCCTGCAATTGACAAACCATTTACTGGGTACCCTTGTATATTCATAACACATTTGGTTTTGTTCGAGCTCTCTTTGTCTTTGGCCTGCCCATAATCTTTGGTTCCAGTTTCCATGGCTTCAACAAACTTACTCACGGTCTTGGTCCACAAGGCGAGGAGCTGGTCTGGGTTGCAGAGCCGAGGAGGAGTTCTGGGTTCATGGGGGTTTAGATTTAGGATTTTCTGTTGGGTGGTGAAATAGTGTTGTCTGAATTTTGTTGTCTTAGTTTGGGCAAAACGGCGCCTTTGACTGTGCCAGCTCGTCGGAAAAATTTGCTAGCATAATTTTAGGAAAAATTTGTTGAATAACACCTTACCAAACTTATTTAGTTATGCAGTATATTTTCGAACTTGAGTTTGTCAGATTTGAGTTCTAAGTAAAACTGATAAACTCGAGTTCCGGGAATTATGTTTGAATAGATTGTAATAATATTTGGAACTCAAGTGTAATAAACTCAGGTTCCAAAAAAACATGTTACATAATCAAATAATTTTGATCCGATACTTTGTCCTAAATATTTCCAAAAATGATGCTGTTTGGCAAAAAAGGCCCCAGCTTGTCTCTTTGGTTTCACTGAAACAACGTCAGTTTGAAATTGATTTGGTAAAAAGAAAAAACACGTCAGCACAGATGATTTATCAGTTAAGAGTAGAAACTAATTGGGAGGGAAGGATTGATAATGGAATCAAACTTCGGATGTATATTCAAAATTTAAAATTTTGAGATGTAAAATTCAAATTAGCTCAAATTTTTGGAATGTAATTTACAATTTTTTTAAGTGAAATAAACCATTATAATAACTAGTATATAACTCATACTATCGCACGGAATATAATTTAATAAAATAATAAAAAAATGCATTTCATTATTTAAGTAATGCTATTAGTTTTGTTTTATTTATTTATTAATCATGAGTTTATTCATGTTTAAAAGGCTTAGTAAAGTCTAAATTCATGTTTAAATATTAAACGGAAATAGATATCATTTAATAAAACAATGAAAAAAAATTGCATTTTATTATTTAAGTGATACTATTGGTTTTTTATTTTATTATTTATTAATCATGAGTTTATTGATGTTCAAAAGGCTTAGTTAAGTCTAAATTTATATTATTAACCAAAAAATTTAATTAAAAAAACTTAGCATTATGTAATTTTTTTTACAATTGCATGGATATATTTAAAAAATACACATTAAGATGCATAGTATAATTCTTATATATATATATATATATAATATATAATGTACATACTATTGATAAATAGTCATTCTTATAGTTTGTTAAGTCTTTAAAAAATGTTGTAAGGATATTATTAGGTAGATTTATTCATGTTTAAAAGACTTGGTTAAGTCATTTTGATTAACAAAACTTTGCATTATGTAATTTTTTTTATAATTGCATGAATATACTAAAAATACACATTAAGATCTATAGTATAATTCTTATATATATCATTTAAATACTATTGATAACCGCACAAGAAATGGTTAATTGTAGTGCTACTATTGATCAATTTATTTTTTGTCTTTTTGGGTTTATCACAAAAAGGATAGAATTAGATAAAATATTAAAAATATATATATTGCATTTAACTACAAATTTTAGATAATAACAAGGATAAGGATGATTACACTTTGAATTTTCCACAATCTATAATCATTGATTTTGGCAAACCATTAAGGAAATCATAATTGTAAAACTTTTGCAAAGCTTAACAAACAATTAACAATGGAACAGAATATTACATCTTATTATTTAAGTGATTCTATAATCAGAGTAAAAAAATACAATAAAAGAGACTTAAATAAGCCTATGCACCAACTTAAACATTTCAAGGTCGATTGAGCATCTTTTGCATGTCACTACAAATTCTTCATAACCGTAAGGATAAAATTCATCTCAGTTCCAATGTCCCGTTCCAATGTCCCATTCCAATTTTGTGACATGCTTGAAAGTTTGAAATTTTATACATGTTGGTTCCTGCAGTAAGTAGTCGAAGCATTTTTCGACATTTGACATGCCAATGCTTCCCATGTTTATCATTTAAAATTTTCAAAAAGTTATCAATGCCTTCATTATGTGACTCACAAAGTAACATGATTCCATAAATATAAGGTGAAATAAAATTGCCACATGGAAGAGTTTTTTCAATTATTATTATTTTTTCCTACAATGACTTCTTCATTCAAAAAATATTGGTAGCTTCCCGCTATCAGTAGCGCATAAGGATTTTCTGCTTCATAACATGAAAATATTAAGTTGTTTTCTTTGTCATGTTGTAGAGCTAGATGATTGAAATACGGAGTCAGCTCAATTTGTTGGAGGACTAATTTCTTTTCTGTTAACTTCTTGAATCATTTGCAACTAATTAAGACAAAGGAGAAAATTAAATTAATAGATTGAATTATTTATATAGAGGGAAATGAATAAGTAGATACAAATTGAAGAAATAGTTTTTTTTTTTTTTTTTACTTTAACTTAATGTTTCCTAAGAGTGTTGTCAAATCTTTGCCCACTTTCGAAAAGATTTCAACCCAAATGTCATTAGGAAGGTTTTTTAAAGTTTTCATATTGTTGTTTTGTTTGAAATAGTTTTATAACATTTCATCTACTATTTATAATAAAATCATTTTTTAAGGTATGATATTAAATAACAATACATAATAATCACATGTTTAAGAATTTTGAAATGATTATAGATGAATTTGATGGTGAAATGGTTCAATTTGAATAGAATTTTGTATTGCAATTGGTTCTTAATGAATTTCATTGTTTCTATCCATTAATATTAATACTTTACAGTTAATGTTAGTGGTTAATTAGGTTCATTGAATTGCTATTTTAGTCCCCTAACCATTCACAGTATTAGAAAGTGGGCAATGATTTGGGTCCTAGAAATATAACACAAACCAGTTCAACGAATCAACAAAAACAAAAATCAATGTAAAACATAAAGGAATTGAATTTGCTTAGAAGGAAGGGAAAAAAGTCATAACATAGAGAAGAAAATTGATCAAACTTATTAATTATTACTTATTAAACTGTACAATGAGAAGAATCCAAAAACAACTATAAAGATAGATTCGGAATTGGGTCATTACTTTCTTCAAATTTATATTCAATATTGGTAAATTATTAAAGAGTGACAAAAAATGTGTTTCATTTAAATCCCTCAACATATTATGTAATCAATTTTAATTAGTATATATCTAGTCATTATGAGTTTAGTTATGGATGTTTATGTGTGATCTTATTATTATATGTTCAAAGTGACAAAAAAGGAAAAGAAAAAGAAAATAAATACGAGTTATTATCATGTGATATGGTGAAACCTCCCATTGAATTTGACTCTTGTCATAGTTTATAATTTGGAAAAAAAATTATCAAAGACTTGTGGGGTTACTGTTCAATGTGACATGAATTATTAATTGATATGATATAATTCTTGTCAAGTATAAGTTAGTATAATCTTGTTAGTTTCTGTTCAAATTGACAAAAATGAAATGAAAGAAAATAAGAAATCTAGCTTTTTACAATGCGACGTGTCAAACCTAATTAACTACAATGTAACCATGTCATGGTCTAACTTAAAATATAACTACGAAAAAAATGGTGGAGTTATTACTTGATTTGTAATGTTATAGTCCAACATAAAATAGAAAATAAAAATAAATAAATAAATAAACTGAAAAAGCTTTTTAGTTACCCACTTAATTTAAGGTTATCAACAAATATAACAAATTAAGTTACTGTTACATTTTTATTAATTAACTATTTAAATACAATATGATTGGAATATATAATATTTACTTTATAATGATTATTTTTATCATTAGACAAAGATATTAATGAATTAAAATAATTTATTTAATCGGGTCTTTCATGCACTAAGAAAATAATCTTTCTGAACATAGATATTTTCTACAATTTTTAAAAAAAATAATTGAATGGTTATAAAAATTATGAGAGATTTGAACTATGATTCAACTAATTTAGGAAAGGATGCTATCCATTGAATTACAAAATACTCCTGACTTATCTTAAATTTATAAGTTATGTTCCGTCTAATGACTATGCTTTAGAATTTCATATTTGATTTGTCTTCTTTTCAATATTTACAAAATACTTCTGGCTTATCTTAAAATTAAAAATTATGTTTCGTCTAAGGACTCTGTCTTTGGTAAGGAAATCAGTAGTTTTAAAGACTTAGTTCGTTGGCAACAAAATTTCTAATATTATGACAATCTCCTGTGGGGGAAAAAAGCACAGCAAATAAGGACATAAACTATGAAAACATAAACGACTTTTGTCAAGACAATAAACTGTTTACAGCATATACTATTACGCAATCAAGGGAAACCTGATTAACATAGGCAAACAAAAAAACTTTTATGAAACATGAAATAGGAAATAAATATATAACATCAATTATAGGCAAACAAAAAAACTTTTATAATTAAAGAATAAAAATTGTTCACAAAAAGGACGGAAACAATAGGCAGATGAAAGAAAGGAGTAATCAAACCTTAAGAATGGTTAGAATTCGTTTTGCAGATCATAAACCAGGACTATTAAAATTCTGAGTTTCCTTTCAACTTGTTATGAAATAGAAAATAAACATGCAAAATCAATGATAGGAAAAAAAAAATTATAATTCAACAATAAAAATTATTCATAAAAATGAACGAAAGTATAGGCAGATGAAAGAAAGAAGTAATCAAATCTTAGGAAGCATAAACCAAGACCATTAAAATTGTGAGTACAAACTGAATCTATGAAAAACCTCTTTTTTTAATAAGATACAAAAATACCCAAATACATGCATCATTAATACCAAGAGATTCTTATCAAATTCCATAACATCCATCGAACAACAGGGGAGCTGTATATGAAAGTTATTATTGGAGAAGGGGAGATGAACCTTGAAATATGTAGGTGCATAGAAAAAAAAAAAAGCACACTGGAATTACAACTGATTCACTTATATTTAGACAAATGGAACCGCATGAATCTTGACACATGACACAAAATTAGGATTCTAATTTAGAATTGCAATTGGAGATTCTCTCTACTTCACCTATTATATATATATATATATATATATATATATATATATACACACACAGACACACACACACACACTAGTATGTAACTTATGCTACCGCACAGGAATTGATATAATTTAATAAAAAAATGAAAATAAATATATTACATTTTATTATTTAAGTGATACTATTGGTTTTGTTTTGTTTTTTTTTTTTTTATATTTATTAATCATGATATTAGTCATGTTTAAAAGACTTAGTTTATTCATGTTTAATAAAACTTAGCATTATGTAATTTTTTAACAAACATTTTTATCATACACAATTCTAATGAAAGAATGCTACATAGACATATATATTCAAGGTTAATTCATACACGGTACATATAATTATGATTAAGTTGCTTTATCACAAACTATTTTTAGCAAAATATTTTAATCAATTAAATGTGAATCTCATAACGTGCATCTCATAACAATATATAACAATAAAATAACATGAATCTTATAAAAAAAAAATTAATCAATTAAAAATCACTAAAATTATGAGTATAAAACGTAAAAACAAACAAATATGATACGTACTAATTCCTTAAAAGAAAACTTACAGTGAATTGAGAAAACTACACAAATAATCTTTGATGAGATTACAACTTCCTTTCAATAGAGATTCGTGCTGATAACGTGTTATGATAAAGAAAAAAAAAAGAAACATGCAACATCAATGATAGGAAAACAAAACAGTTTTATAATTAAACAATAAAAATTATTGACAAAAAAGGAAAGAAAGTATAGGCAGATGAATGAAAATAAACATGCAACATCAATCATAGGAAAACCATAAAATTATATAATTAAACAATAAAAAATTTACACAAAAAGGAACGACAGTATAGGCAGATAAAATAAAGCAGTAATCAAACTTTAGGAATTGTTGGAATTCGTTTTGCAGAGCATAAATCAAAACCATGAAAATTGTAAAGACACATACAATTGGAATATCTGGCGAACCTCTTCTTATATAAGATACAAAAATACCCAAATACATGCATCATTGATATCGAAATATTCTTTTGAAATTCCATAGCATTAATTGAAGAAAAGGGAAGCTATATATTAAGGTGCTTAAATCGATGTGAAAAAGGAAGGTGAACCTGAAAAATACCTGGGTGTGGAAAATGGAGGAGAACCTGAAAATATGTGGGTGTGAAAAAGGGAGGTGAACCTGAAAATATAGAGGTGTGGAAAAAGATAAAAGAAAAAAAAGAAGCACATTAGAATTACAACAGATGAAGGAAAATTAGACTTCAATTTTATATTTACATTGACACGTGGCACAGTATAGATTAGAATTCTAATTTAGAATTGCAATTGGAGTTTTCCTCTACTTTACCTATTATATATATATATATATATAGAGAGAGAGAGAGAGAGAGAGAGAGAGAGAGAGAGAGAGAGAGAGAGAGAGAGAGAGATTAGTGAGCTATTTAAATTCTAAATTAATAAGTAATTGAAGTGTTTTCTTTTTCGAACAAAGATAGTGATGATGAATTATAAATTTGACCAACTCCATCTCGTCCAAAGGAGCCGTCCAGAAAGAGAAGATACATCCCACACAAGATGGTCGTCCATGTAAGGATAACCGTCCATGAGAAGGTCGTCTATATAAGGATGACCTTCCATGGGAACAAGGTGTACTCGTCAGGAAGGTTCCTAGACGAGCCCTTGTCAAGAAAAATGAGGAGGTCGTCCATAGAAAGATGACCTTCCGCAGGAATAAGGTATGCTCGTCAGGGAAGTTTCTAGATGAGCCCATGACACTTAGAAAAATTCCCAAGAATGAATTTGCCTACGCGTTAATGCTCTAGGACACAAGTAAAATCCAAGTTCAGAACTACAACTCCTTATCATGTGCATAACTTCCAGTGACAGTTATATGAAAAACGTAACTCCTAAACGGTTGTGGAAGTTATCCCTGAACCCTTAAACATCCTCAGATATAGGGGAAGTTACAAATCTAATAACTGTTTATAGGGCGCACTATATAAATGCCCATTCAAACCAAACAAATGTACATTTTTCACATTTCCTAAAAAGTTGGAACTTCAAAATTTGAGTGAGGAAAACTAACTTTGGCATCTGAGGGTTCTTGGCTGGCGACCCCGGTCATTTTTTATCATTGTTCTTTCTTTTTCAGGCTATCAAGATAGTCAGTAGTCTTTTCAAATCCGAAGTATCCAATCTACTGATTTTCTTCGCATCATCAGATAGTAATAGTATTTTTTAATTTTTGCCAAATCAGAATACACAAATGGTTCTAACAATACTAGGCACTTGGCCAAACCACACTATCTATGAAACGATAATTCAATGTAAAATGTGTTAAATTCATTTGAAAAATTCAACAGACCATGTGATTATTAGATTTTAAGTTGAGAGTTTAAATTGTTATTAGATTTTATTTGGTACTTTTTAAATCACATAATATAATTTATTACTTTTCAAAACATTAGTATTTAATTTGTAGCTTTCAAAATTTCATGACCAACCCATGAAGCAAACAAAATATAGGCCGAACATAAATAGGCTAATATTTATTTGAGCCATTATTTATAACTAATAAGTATTTGTATTTTTCTAGCCCAATATAAAACAAAGCCTAAAAAATAGCCCTCAACACCAAATATGCTTGCAACAAAGGCGAATGAGCATCTGAATGAATTCAAAATGGCTATGGGGCCATTATGTCCAAGGTCAGCCCAATAAAACAATATTGGCAACCACTAGCTCAATAGGCTCGAGGATACCAATTGGAGAGAGGAGAGAGTCAACCCCACGTGATCCTTGAAGATGAATTAACATATGAGACATTATTTCGGAAGGTGACTCATTGTTAATAATTATGATGATTCAGTCCAAGTGCCCATTGTTAGGGACACTTGGTTTAAGACGCTAAACTAAGATTACATTAGCTAGGCGTTCTCAGTTTGTAGAGGGCAACTCAATACTGATGTATCTGCCTTAAGTTTTAGTCAGTGAAGGTTACTATATATCTTGACTTAAAAAAAAAAATTACAGATGATTTTAAAAAATAAAAACATAAATGTTGCGTTTGGGAACTTAGATTTGGATTTGGATTTTAAATTAATAGATTTAAAATTAAGGGATTTCAAATCCATTGATTTAGGAGGTATTTCAAATCCAAACATTTTAAATATTAAAAATTCTTGGTGAATTTGTCAAATCTAAATCCTTGACCTTTTTTAAACTTTCCAAACAAAGGATTTGGATTTAAGCCATCTCAAATCCAAATCCAAACTCAAATTCAAATCCAAATCCAAATCTAAGGGACCCAAACAGGCCCAAAAAAAGTTTGTTTTAAATTCAAACTGTTTAATTCTTAAATCCAAACCCAAAGACTAAAGGTTGAATTCCAATTATGTATATTCAAGAGAATGAATGTTATTAAAACTCTCTAACTGAGTAATTAAGTAAAAAGGAAGCAACTAAAATAGAAATTTTGAAATTGCATTCCCTCAACAAAAAAAAAAAAAAGAGAATTAATCAAGAAAAGATTAGTCTAAGAGTTTTGAACTCACTCTCACGATTTCAAGATCTTGGTACAAAATTTTTTATAACGGCTACTATTCAAAAATACAAACTTCAATTAACAACTAATCTTTACAGAGAAACAACATTGACCCGAAGCTCTATATAACAAAAAACGAATTAAATGATCACAAAATTGATCTTGAATTTCCAATATGATCAACATGCATGATTTGGCATTGGGTATCGGCACAAAGGACAGAAGTGACTTGCCTGCAACCACTTGGCAATACATTTTCCGTGATAAACATGTGAACACGGCATGCTAGTGACTTCGAAACCTATCCGAAACTCTTCCAAGCAGATGCTACATTCTTGAATCGAGTTTGAACTTGGCTGAAACCTAAGGGCATGTTTATAATTGAAAAGCTCTTCCAAGCAGATGCTACACTCTTGAATCGAGTTTGGACTTGGCTGAAACATAATCTTCTCCAAAGCCTCAGTAGAAGATTTAGTCGCTGGAATGGACTTAGGCTCATAAGTCTCCATGGAGTCCAAAATTAAGGTATCGTAGTCGAGCACCAAATCCACAATAGGCGCCTCTTTTTCCATTAACTCCATGCAGGGTGTGCGTGAGTTAGGGGTCTCCGAGCTCCAGTTCTAACTGGTGATACCCATGGGCTTACCCAAATGTACCATGAGGGTGCGACAATGACTGCCACAAGTGAGTCTCCTTTTTCCTTTTTCTCAAAAAAAAAAAAAAAAAAAAAAAAAAACTCCACGCAGGGGCAGAGCTGCACTTAGCAATGGGGGACCGTGGCCGCCCCAAAATTTTTTAAAAACTTCATAATGTTTGTATATTTTGCAATTGTTTAAAATATTAGACCTTAAAATCAATATTTGGTCCCTCCAAAAAATAAGAGCTGGCTCCTGCAAAAAAGAATTGAACAACTAATTGTTGGGTTCCAAAAAATAGTTGTTAAGAACAACAAACTATCCACCTTGTAGCATAAATAGTTGTTACTTTCAAATTTTTAGTATTTTCCTCTCTTAATTGGTAAGTTTTGTTTGTTGAGTTCAAATAGTAAGTTAAACAAAAAAAAAAAAAAAAACTCTTAGAGTTATTTTATTTGAGACTAAGTCTTTTTGTTGTTTTTGTTAAGTTTCAAATTTTTTGTCTATACTTAATTAGTTAGTCACAAAGCATTAAATGAAAAAAAAAAAAACTACATTGAGGATATGTAACGCTAGGAAAGTAGGAAGTGACAATACTTAAAAAGCAATTTTCTCTGGCACATGCACACATATAATTTTTATATTTAATTTTCAATTTGGGACTAAGTCTTTTATTGTTATTGTTGTTATTAAGTTTCCAATTGTTTTTCAATGCTTGATCTAGACTAAACATGTTGAATGAAAAAGAAGCAAAGGATAATTTAATGTTAGGGGGTAAAGATGTAGCTGTGTAAATGTACGTATGAACATGTAATTCGGCCCCCCCCCCCCCCCCCCCCCCCAAACTAAAAATGCTGGCTATGCCCCTGACTCCACATATATTATGTCCACAACAATGGGCATCCTCGATGTCCCGGCCAATCCAGCAACTTGTTGTACCATAGTACCATGATCTTCCACTGGGATCTCGAACTCTCTAAGCAAAGAGTACAGGCAACCATCGTTGATATCTTGCGACATCACTTCAGGTTTGGAAAGCCATAACAATCTTTCAATATTGGATGTAATTTCTTCGTAGCAAGACACTGGTTCTTGGCTGTTGTCGATGTAGTTCTTCTATTGATTTACCTTAAGCATGTGCAATTCGATGCAGAAGACTTTGGACTCGTCGTCCTCCTCAATCTGAGGTTGTTGTTGGTTGGTAGGTTGGCTTGGCCGCTGCCATATCTAGAAATCAAAAATTTTGGAGAAGTTGCAAGGCATGGTTGAATGTTTACTTGGAAAGCAACAAACAATAGGGAAAGGGAAAGAAAACGTACATAAGAGAAGGATGCTAATATGGTGACAACTTCAAAAATTTGAGAGTTTTTGAGACCCAACATATGCCTATGCAAGTATATATCAGTGTCAGGTGTTAACGTGTATTAGGTTGTGGCTTTAGGTCCACCTTGTTTACTTGTATAGCACTCTTACTTGTACTACACATATTTGCCTCCTATATAAATGCACTCATGTATATTCTATTATTTTGTGAAATACAATACCATTCATTTAGTATTTCTAACATGGTATCAAAACCACTCCTCTAACATTTTCTTGTGTCTTGCAGTCTTGTCTTTGTTGGTATTCTCTGCTGCCTCAACTTCTCCAATTAGTAAGCTTTCTGTGTCCTTTCCCAACTACTCTGCTGTCGTCAAAGATCCTCAAGGTTGAATCTCCACCGTCAGAAGCACTCTCTCCACCGCCAAAGACCACTGCCTTCTCGAATTTGTCCACTGTGAACTCCAACTACGACACCAAAAATACCTTTCTATAGACCTTAAATCAATCTACTCAATGTTGCCAGAATCATCCCTATTTGACCGGTCACGCGCCAGTCAAAGTTTCAGCCAAGATCGTCCACGCACCTTCAGTATTGCTCCAATCTTGACACTGCCACAACCATTTGAATCGTCTCTCTTTGATCTACCTCATTGGGAAAGAATTGGCATCAACGAAAGCTCCACACACCCTCATGCGCCGCCTGAAGTTTCAACATCCTCATCTACGCGCTCCACACGCCTCACGCAGCACCACGGCTATTGCTGACGTCATTAGTGACATCACCACACCACGTCATCCCTAGGCGACGTCATCATTACCACATCATCAAGCTGACATCACCACTACCACGTCATCACTACCACATCATCGATTACGTCATCTAGAAGTCAGTCGCTTATGTCATCCATAAGTCAGCTGCTTACATCATCCTTGACTTGCCCCTGTTGGCTTTGACCAGCATTGACTTTTCTTGTTGACTTTGACCTGTGTTGACAATTGACTTTTTGCCAGAGTTGAATTTTTGTAGTCCAGGTACTCCTTACCTAGTTTTTTGTGTAGATTTCATTTTTGCAGTCCATTTTTGCATATTTTGCTTCTAAATGAAGAACAAGGACATGTCTTCTTTTTATTACAACAATCGTCGCCGACAATTCAACAAATGCTTTTACAATTTTTGCAAACGTTTTGACTATAATATTGAGACTTACTATCAACACAACAAATTAGTTGTTTCCATTTCTACTGCTATTGTTGCTAACACTGAGAATATCCAATCAATGGCTCTTGTCTTCGCAAAGTCCAAGTCTTCTAGATCTACTATCAACATTTCCATAGTTCATCTTTAGAACATCATCGCTAATATCATTCGTATGGTTGGTAATGCATCTTATTTCTCTTCTCTCTCAGTTTCATCTAGTATGTAGGGTTGTCCACTGGTTGGTTTGGGTTGGGTTTGTGCCTAACCCAGAATCAACCTAACGGAATCGGGTTTTGGAAAAACTAACCCGGCGCCGACCGTTGGAGTAGATGGGTCGGACGGATCAGACTTCAACAGGTGGCGGACGGGTAAGTTGGTGTCATAGATCTAAAAAAATGGCAAGGAAACTGTGAGAAAGAGTGAGAAAAACCTAGATCCGACGAAAATCTCATCGGAATCTATGAGGGATCTATGTGAAATATCGTTTAAATCTGGATTTTTTCGTCGAGATTTGGAAATTTTTTGTCAGAATCTAGGTTTCTCGCCATAATTTGGGTTTTTCATCGGATTATGGGTTTTTCGCCAACCAGTTCAAGTTTTCGGGTTTTGGGGGGAGGGAAACCGAAACCGACCTGCCGGAGTCGGTTTCTGGTGGAGAAGACCCTCCGTCGACTAGTGGAGTAGTTGGGTCGGCTAGTGTCGGATCGGTTCCAGTCGGGTTTTCTAGGTGGGTTAGGTCTCCGGATGGGTTTGGACAACCTTATTGGTATGTCTCCTTCCTCTTGGCTTATGGATTTTGCTTGTGGCGACCATGGACTTATCCTTATTTTCTCAACTTGAAACTGCGTCACACCCTCTTAATATTCACACAGCTAATGGTTCCACAATATTTGGTCATAATATAGGTTATATCTTGACCTCTAACCTCTCAGTTCTTAGGGTCTTTAATGTTCCTAACCTTTCTTACAATTTATTTTCTGTGGGACAATTAGTTGAGTTGGGTTATCGCATTACCTCTGATTATTCTGGGTGTATTGTGTAGGATCTAAGGACGGGACAGGAGCTTGGGACCGGTCCCAGAGTTGGGCGTATGTATCTCATGGACAACCCTCGTCTTCCACTTGTTACTCTTGTTTCTGTTGCTACTGCAGTTTCTTATATTCCTTCCTTTGCACTTTGGCATGCCCGACTTGGTCATACATCTTCCTCTCAAGTACAACACTTAGCTTCTAGAGGTTTGTTAGGTTCAGTATCCACAGAAAATCTTAATTGTGTTTCATGTCAGTTAGGAAAACAACCAGCTTTGTCTTTCAATACTAGTGAATTAATATCCACTAATATCTTTGATTTAATTCATTTTGATGTTTGGGGGCCTTTCTTTGTCTATAGTGTTGGTGGATCTCGATATTTTGTTGTATTTGTTGATGATTATTCCCTCTATAGTTGGATTTTGCATATGAAACATTTTTCTGAATTATTGTAAGTGTATTTTAATTTTGCAAAAATGGTTGAAACTCAAATTTTTAAATGAATCAAAAATTTTCAATCTGATAATGCTCTTGAATACACTCAATATACTTTCCAAGCTATTTTGCAATCCTATGACACTATTCATCAACTAACTTGTCCAAGTACCTCTCAGCAAAATGCTAGAGCTGAATGAAAACTTTGTCATATTCTTGCCACTGTTCGTGTTCTCTTTCTCTCTGCCAAAGTTCCTGTTCCTTTTTGGGGCGAAATTGCTATTCATGCTATTAATCGCATTCCTAGTCTTGTCATCCAAAATCAAACTCCATATGAGCGACTCTTTGGGTCACCTCCAAACTATCACCACCTTCTTTCTTCTTCAGCCACATGAGCATAACAAACTTGAGGCTCGGTCTAGCTTTTGTTATTTTCTTGGCTATGGTGAAACTCAAAAGGGGTATCGCTGTTATGATCTTGTCTCCCATCGTCTTCGTATCTCTCGCAATGTTGTCGTTTGGGAACATCACTCTTTTGTCGAGCTCTTTCGCTTCCGTGCCTCCCTATCTACCTCCTCTATCTAAGACCTTTTTCCATATGAGTCACATGTTCCTTCTACTGTTGCTCCTAATCCTCCTATAGACTTCTCTATCCAACCACCAGATATTTTTGATGCCTTTCCTAAATCAACCTCTAATGAACAGGTGGAAGATGAACGGGTGGAAAATGAACCACCTAGCCTTGAACTTGGGTCCCCTGCTCTTGCTCTGCTTGAAGATCTTGCACAAGACATTATCAAATGAGGTTCTAATTACTTACCCACAAATTTTGAAGCTGAAACTTTAGTGTTAGGCTCTTAATTTCTTCTTTAGAGAGGGATATATTGTTTTGGTTAAAGAGGGAGGGAGAGATGTGTCGTGTACGAGCAAAGAGAGAAGAAAAACAAAGAAGCAAAGAAAAGATGAACCACGGACCTGTTCTGGATCAGCAAAGAAGATAAGAAAATTGACTTTGAGGTGGAGCACGTGTATTGCAAAGGGAAATAGTGGGTTGTGACTCACCTTTCCATTTTTTATAAATTTGCTTTATGCCCCTTAAAAGCTTATATTTCTAGAAAGGCCCAAAGAACAAGATAACTTTGCATATATATCCTTACCTTTATAAAACTTTTTTTTCTACAACATTTAAAAGAGCATATATTTTCTATAATATCACAATATCAAAGTGGGGTGTCAATTCGGGTTAGCATATTGGGTTCTTGTTGTGTCGAGATTGGAGTATTCGACTAAATGACTCAACCCTAATCCAACCCATTTAATAAGGCGGGTTGACCTGACCCAACCCATTTAACACACTTAATAAACGAATCGTGTTGAGTTGATATGAATGTAACCCAACCCATTTCAACTTACATAATATTAAATATAACTTCCATTTAGAAATAATTTTTTTTTACATCCCAAAAACAGTGTATACACTTCAAGTCTTCAATCCACATTTAAAATAATATAGTTCAACAAAAATATAACATTCATCTAGAAATAACTTCTTTACACTCTAAAAGAAGTGCATACACTTCAACCCAAATTCAAAATAACATAGTTCAACAAAAATATAATATCCTTGGAACTCGTCAAATACTAAGTATCAATATTGAAAGAATTGGAGAAAACAATAGACTAATCTTGTTTATGACTATGGTTATCATCCATAGATTCTTTATTGATGTCCAAATTCATAACATCTTCCACAAGCTCATCCAATTTCATTTTTGCAAGATCTATGCCAAATATATATATATATATATATAAGTATTAGTAGTTACAAAGCACTGAGAAAGCTGCTTGTATAGTTTTTGTTTACTAATATTTTATTGAAATTAGTGCATGACTGTGTGTTTAAGTTAGAGGTTGTTATTCCTTAATTACTGAGCCTACTCCTGGTTAATGTGCTGAGGCTAATCTAATCAACCAAATACACAACCTCCCATCCACCATCAGGTGCTGCACCCCCTCAAACTCAAACAGAAACTTAACAAGCTACTATTAATGGTGGTAAAGAGCCTTCTAAGATATGGGACAATTTCTCTAAAATAGAGGGATGAAACCCCCTTTACCCTAAGTCACAGTGCAACTGTTGTCAAAAGAGTTACAATTGTCACCCAAAAAGAAATGGAACCTCCGCCATGTGGTCCCATATAAAATCTGGTTGTAAAAAGTACCCTTATAGGTGTGATAATGGCCAAACCACTTTGAGTTACCAAAGTAAAAAAAAAAAAAAAAAAGGGAGAGGGTGGTAATGAGCTCGTGTTGAGGAAGTTTAGTGTGGAAAGACTAAGGATGGCCTTGGCTAGGATGATAATTGTTGATGAACTACCTTTTAGGTTTGTTGAGCATGGCGGGTTTATTGATTTTATGATAGAGGTAGAGCCCAGGTTTGAAGTTCCCTCTCGGGACACTGTTGCAAGGGATTAGACTTTACATTAGGGAGAAAGAGAGTTTGAGAAAGGTTTTAATGGCTAGTCAAAGAGTGTGTTTGACAACTGATTCTTGGACTTCAATCCAAAACCTTAATTACCTTTGTTTGACCGCACATTATATTGATGTTGAATTACTGTTGATAATGCAAGTTCAAATGATGTGGCCATAGAATATCTTAGGAGGAAAACAAAGGATAGGTGGGTAGCCTCTTAGGTTGTGAGTTCTTTCATATGTGTTGTTGTGCCCATATTTTAAATTTAATTGTGCAAGATGGGCTAAAGGACCTTAATGTCTCAATTGTTAAGGCTCGTAATGTAGTGAGGTATGTGAAATCATCTTTTAATAGATTTGAGAAGTTTAAGGCATGCGTTGATAAAGAAAAAAATTTAAAGAAAAGTTTGTTATGCCTTGATGTGTCTGCTAGGTGGAATTCAACTTACTTGATGTTAGAAAGTGTACAAAAGTTTGTGGCTACATTTGAAAGGATGGAAGAAGATGATGGACATTTCCTTCGTTATTTTGAGGATCCATCTAGTAGTTCCCCTTGGCTTTTAGATTGGGAAAATGTAAGTATGTTCTATGAGGCAACCTTAAGATTTTTTGGTTCTTTGTTTGTGACTACTAATATGTATTTCCATGAGGTTATTAGTCTTGAAGACCAATTAAATCAATTGTGTAATGGTAGAAGTGATTCTTTGTTAAAGGTTATGGCACAAAGAAGAAAATTGAAGTATGATAAGTATTGGGGAAGTGTTGATAGAATAAATCTAATGTTGTTTGTAGCTGTTGTGATTGATTCTAGATATAAATTGAAATATGTGAAGTTTTGGTTTAAATAATGGTATGACAAGGAGAAGGCTAATGAGTTAGGATTGAGAGTTAGGGAAACTTTGAATAGATTGTACAAGCACCATAATAAAGCAATGGGGACCCCATGTGCAGCTAGTGCTAGTGGAACTAGTGAGGTTGGTAGGAGTGATGTTGCTGTCATGTCCTCCATGCTAAGTGGCTTTGGTAGTACAAAAGAGAGGATGAAAAGGTACAATAACACATACAAACAACACTTAGTAGATGAGGATAGTGTAGAATGCAAATTTGAATTGGATCGATACTTGTTAGAAGCTAATGTAGATCTGGAGACGGAAGGCTTTGATATTTTTGATTGGTGGAGGGTAAATTCTTCAAGATATAAGATCCTTTTTCAAGTTGCCCGTAATATTTTGGCAATTCTCGTCTCTACTGTTGCATCAGAATCTGCATTTAGTACAGGGGGTCGTGTCTTGGATCCATTTCGTAGCTTATTGTCTCCTAATACTGTTGAAGCTTTGATTTGTACACAAAATTGGTTGAGGCCCAAGGATTCAACTGAACCAATTAACCTATAAGAGGCAATGGATGAAGAAGAAAACTAAGAACTTGAATTGGGTAATGTGTTTATGTTCTTTTCTAATTTTTTTCTAATTTTGTTATTTATAAATTTTCTTGTATTTTTCTGGTTATTTGTTTATTTGTGAGTTATTACTTATATACAATTTGTTTTTTTTCCCCCCTTATAGAGCTTGCACCAAAACCCATTATGGGTACAGATTAAGTTCTAGACTGATTTGGATGGTGGGGTTGTTTTTTGAACTTAGCTACCTAAGGTAACTTAAAAATTTTATGTAATTTGCTTATGTTTGTTGGCTTCTGTTTGTAATGGTCTTAATTGTTATGTATTGCTTTCTACTTTCTACTTATCGTTATTTTTTAGGGATTGACATTGTAGGGATGGAGTTTTTTGTATATGATGACTTGGAGTTGGAGTTGTTGGCTGGTTGATTGCAGAAATTATTTGTGGTTGAATTACTAACTTAATCATAGAGAGGACCAAATTAGGAGTGTTTGGGCGCTTGGGCTGCTGCTGGTTGTTGGCTTGATGCTTCTTTATTGCTCTCTCCTTTATTTTTGCTTACTAGATGCACACATGACAACATAAGCACTGAACACACTTGAAAATTATTAGCCTTAGTAGACTAGACTGCCTACATTTTTTGTGAAAAACATTTAGTTGTATAGTGTACCAATTGTATATTCTGGTCTAACATCTGTTTTGTATATTTGTATAGTGCTTCTCAAGCACTACTTGACTATTTTGTAGTGTTGCATTATTACTCTTCCTTAGGGTTGCGCTACTGCTTATATTTGATATGATTACTATGATAAAAATATTAATGTTAATGTTGCTGCCATGCTAGAATTCTCTTGTTATGGTTGAGACTTGATATTTTATAATTGTGTGTTTGATTTAAAATGTTGTGACAGGTTTTGATTTATTAATATGTGCTAATGTGTTTATTAAACACATGTTTAATTTGACAGGTTGAATTTAAGTTATATTATAGTTGAGACTTAAGACTTGATACTCTATATATGTGCATTTGATAACCGAATGAACCGCACTGAGCCGCTAAGATTAACCGCACCTTGTGTAGACCGGATTTTAACTTCCAAAAGTGAGGTGCAGTTAAGCATAAGGTGAAACCACACACTATAAGTGTGGTGCAAAAAACCTCTCCAAAACCGACCGAACCGAACCATGTACACCCCTCCAACAAATATTTGAGTCAAAAAAAGAGAAAAGAAAAAGACTAAACAAATGTTTAAAAACTTAAAACACCTATACACTTTAGGGTCTGGTCTATAGTGAATACTACTATACTACAGTCAATAGAATAGACTTTATGACTAGAGTCATTAGAAGCTTTAAGTTTGTGAGAGTTTGTGTTTCCAACAAATATGGTTTTAGAATAGTAATTTGAAAATAATAGTTTTCTAATTGTTTGTTTAATTGATAGTAATGACTTGGGTAATTAAATTAAATTATTATTATATATTTGTTTACTTTATCAATTTGAGATATTGAGATTATAAAATTCAATATGATTAGGATTTCATATTGCAAATAATTTATGAGGAAACGATATACAATTGTTGCATATTTAAAAAAAAAAAAAAGTGTTCTAGACTTAGAGGTTAATGCTCAATCATCTGTCTCAAATGCTGAAACTTCAAGTGCTGAAACTCTGAAATAAAATTTCAAATGCTGAAATTTCAAGTGGCGAAACACCTAGAAAAGGAAATTTTTAAAACCTAATCTTCTCCCAAGCCTCAATAGAAGATTTAGAGGCTATTTGGATGTAATGGAAACTGAGTTATATATCTCAGTTTTCATCACCCATAATCCAAATATCGTGGGACTCATAGAAAAAAAAAAAAAAAAAAAAAATGTTTGGCTTGATTTTTGAGTGTTGTTTCCATCACTCAAAACTCAAAATTTTGAGTTTGGGTGGTAGAAACCGAGAACAAAAATTTTGTGTTTCCAAAAGTGTAAAATTGATTTTCAGTGGCAATTTGGTAAATCGAGTGACTTCGTGGGACCCATATGTAGTGCGTTGTCAAATCATCTTAAGTCCTTTGATATTACCGTTGCTCAGCTCCTCATTTCATTTCATTTATTCACCAAAATTTTCAGCAACACTTTCCCACTTTCCTCTCTTGGCCTCCTCTCACAGTTCGTCTTCTTCGTTTCATTTTAAGCAAAAATCTGAGACACCACCTGAGATAAACACTCTGTGATCAAAGTCGCTGACCGAGGAGTTACAAAGTCTTCACTAGCAACTAAGAGCTCAGTCATCGTTGGCCTTCGTTTATTATTGAGATCTTCTTCCAGGTGCAAACTTTCTCTCTCCCTCTCCATTTTCCATGCCCATTGTCAGATTTGTTCTTTTTAATTAATTTTTTTGGGTATTCTACTTTGGATGTTAAAATGAGGTTTTTCCCATGGACTAATGTTGATGACCGTTTTAGTTTTTACTAGTTCTGTTTGTTCCAGGTGCAAATTGAAGGAAAATAAACTCAAATCTCAAAACTTATATATCTTTCCTTACATATCCTTTGTTTGATTCTGTAGAAACGAAAAATTAAATAAAAAATTTTCTATTTTTCTCTTTAATTGACTAATGTGGACCCTTTTAACTTCATGTAAAGGCTTAGTTGCTGGAATTAACTTAGAGCATCTCCAGTAGCTTCTCTATAGTTTTGTACTGTTTGGATAGTGAACAATGATATTTACTTTTTATCTATCTATTTTTTCAATACATCTTTCAACAGATTTTTTATCATTTTATTTATCTCATTTAAGTATTATTTCTTCGTTCATTATTTATTCATTTTTTAACACACATATCTCCATTATCCATCCCCACTCCTTTCTTTGCTAATTTTTTATTTAGTTTTATTCTTTTGCTAATGTACAGCAACCCATCAGACTTGATGAGCTATTATTCATGAGCCCAAAAAAATCATGATTTAAAGAAGGGAAATGCTAACGAATGCCCTTAGGGCATTGGTTAACAATCCATTTGAGGAAAGTTTTTATGGAAAAATGAAATAAAGCAATTAATGTTTTGACAGTTTTTTTCATTTCCCATAAAAGTGATGTAAAAACTTTCCAAAAAAATCATGACCCTTTAAAGAATCCATTGGAGACCATTTTTCTTGGTCTTAGTCTCTATAATAGAGATTATTTTGCTTTTACCTAAGCTATTGGAGATGCTCTCAAGCTCATAAGTCTTCATGGAGTAAGTCTTCATGGAGTTCAAACTTAAGGTATCCAGCACCAATTCCTCAATAGTCACCTCTATAGTTGTCCTCATTACTGTTAACTCCTTGTATATTATGTCCACAACAATGGGCATACTTGATGATCCGACCAATCAAGCAACGTTTTGTACAATAATCTATTAACTTTTTTTGTTCTATGCAACTACCCAATTAACTTTACTTATGGGTTATACAACTCATTAAATTGGGAATTATTTTATTTTATTTAGTTTATACATGTGTAGTACTAAAAGATATCTATCCATGCATTGTATTAATTTATGAAAAGTGTGCGCACCCAGATTCGGCAACTGTGTCTATAAGATGTTTGGGTTCACAATCTATTTGTATTGTGGGTTTTTGGATTTCCTATAATGGGTGACTCTATGCTCAGCAGCCCAAATGTCCCAATTCTTCTTCTTCTCCCTCCCTCTTCCCCCCAATTTTCTCCAGTCCCCCTCTATTGATCCCCCCTTCCCTATTTATAGTTGCAGCTTGTGAGACAGTCATGACCACTCTCTAGTTCAGTGGATGGGGGGGGGGGGGTCTAATACCATTCCATCTAAGTGGATGTTTATCATGAGAGAAAGGAGACAATGGTGGCATTGGAACTGGTTCTACCGCCAAGTCTATTGCCCGGCAAATTCATTCCCAAGGCGACGGATGGGTGGTCCATTGCCATCAATCGTAATTGGAGATTAGGTGGTGGGAAGAGGACGGTGGTGGTCTCGAAACTTGCACCGTTCGTAAGCCTGATGCTCGGCGATACTCAGATAATGCCAAGCATATAAATGCAGATCAAAACCTGGTGTTTACCCGGAGTGACGAGGTTTCTTACTGCCGTGCATATCACGGGTGATTTCGCTTCCGAGTTACGGATGCTTGGTGTGCGCTAGGCTGGTCCGGAATGAACCCGTTAGCCTGATCAGTGTTGGATCCCTAGACGAACCGTCATTCTTGTGGGCCTCTGAGCAAATGGGCCTGGGAAAGATGATGCTCGTACAAAAAGATTAAGAAAAAAATCAACAAAATCAAAAAAAGATTGATCTATGAATTTCAAACTCAGTCTCACGATTTCATGATCATCTTGGTACAAAATTTTTCAATCAACGGCTACTCTCTTAAAAACAAACTTCAATAGCAACTAAGAACATTGGCACAAAGCCATTTATAACAAAAAAACGAAAATTACCAAGAAATTATTGATGATTAATTTCCAATCTCAACAGTCATGTGGGCATTGGGTATCGGCACAAGGGACAGGAGTGACTCGTCTTCAACCACTTGACGATACACTTTCCGTGATAAACATGTGAACACGGCATGCGAGTGACTATGGAACCGTTCTGAAACTCTTCTAAACAGATGCTACATTCTTGAACGGAGCTTGATCCTTGTTGAAATTTGAACTTCTCCAAAGCCCGAACAGAAGACTTAGTCGCCGGAGTGGGTTTAGGCTCATAATTCTCTATGGATTCCAAAATTACTGTATCAAGCACCTCATCCACATGAGATGAGTACTGAGGCATCACCATCCCTGTTTTCACCGTGAACATGTTCAACAAGTCCACAAAAATTGGCATCCTTGAAGTCCCGGCTGATACAACAATAGTTGCTATTAGTTGTAACACGGCACCGTGAAGTTCCTCTGGGATGTTGAGGCCGCGAAACAAAGAACGCAAGATAGCACCATTGTCGTGCAACATCAACTCATGTTTGGTCAGGAAGTACGAATTTCTCAGAACTGGTGACGCTTCTTCGAAAGTCAGTGGTGCTTCGCTATTGCTGACGTAGCTCTCTGTTCGCTTCACCTTTCGCACGCGAAATTGGACGAGGAAAACATCAAACCGGCAGTCCAACGTTGTTTGAAGTACTGGTGGCATGTACCTGAATTGGCTTGGCTGCCATACTCGGGTCTCATAAACTTCGTTGCAGAAGGGACTGGTTCGTGAATGTGATTGAGACATAGTTTGAAAGTGATTACTAGGAAGTAGGAACGAACGAACGAACTTGGGAAACAAAACGTAAGAGAATTGCTAAGACTAAGGCTGTGTATGTATATATAGCTGCCTGTTGGGACTTGCCGACTTGGGCTACCGAATTGGTAGCGGAATAGAGTTTCTATATTCCTAATAGGTCTAGGAAAGAAAATTTAGCATACTGTTTTTTTATTTTGTTTTAAAGAATTTAGGAAACAAGTGAAATTTATGAATACTTCTAAACTAAGTACTTAACAGTTAACACCCACGCGGCCCCACACAAAAATAATTTTAACAAAAGAGATTTTTTTTTTTGTTAATTCTTTTTCTATTAATTCTTTATTGGAGAAAAGCATAACATCTCCTATGCTCCAACCATAAAATTCTTAACCTCTTGGTCAAATCCTTTAAAAGACAAGTGGGTTAGATTTTATTTCAACGGCAATATTTTTTTTAAAATTATTGATTATCATCATTAAAATATATTTTTTAAAAATATTAATGATAAGATAAAATTTAATTCACTTAAAATAAATGAATAATATTTTAAGTACCAAATTAGTTTAACATAGGGCTGTACACGGTGCGGTGTAGCCGGTTTTTTGGGGTATTTTTGCACCGCACCTATAAGAGCGATTTTCCCTCATCCCTAACCGCCCCTCACCTGTGGAAATTGGGAACCAGTCTACACAAGATGCGGTGCAAAATACCGGTTCGGTGCTGTTAGTTCGGTAATTCCTCACTTTTCTCAGGAACCAAACAGCAATTAGCAACCCAAACCGCATCATACTCATGAAAAAAAAAAAAAACCCAAATATTCCAAAAATAAAAAATCAAAAGAAAATAAATTCACAATCTTTCTCTCAAACATACCCATTTTATATCACAAAACCCAAATAAAAAACCTAAACCAAACCTATAAAAGATCCAACAAAACGATTGAAAAAAAATTACATAAACAAAGAAAGCATTACATTTGCAAGGAAGATCATCTGAAGTCAGAATCATCACTAGAAACTCTTGAGAATATTGTGACAAAGGGAGAGAGGAGAGGGTGAAACTCCAAAAGGCATCAAGCACTAGACTGCGGTGGCAGCAAGCAGCGGCAACAAGCGGCGGAGGTTGAGGGGAGAGAGAGAGAGAGGAGAGATGAAAACTTTTGTTGCTGACTTGTTGAGGCTGGAAGAGGCAGGCGACTGAGAGTGAGAGATATCAGATGTAGAGAGGGTAGGTGAATAAACTTAGGGTTTTAAATTGAAAGGCCAAAAACGTGTTTTTTTTTTTTTTCATAATCTGATGATAAAACTACGTCGTTTGGAGATGATATTAAAATTTAATATCAGGTACTAAAACGACGTAGTTTTAGTTCCAGATTTTATACGTATTAAAAAAAAAAAAAAAAAAAAAACCTATCCTTAAGTCCAGTGCCGTTTTCTTCTTCTTCCTGTTCCTTGCATTTGCTTCCATGGCTTCTCTGGGTTTTCTTCAATCTATTGAAACATAAAAATAAAAAACTATAAACATTGATACATATATCTTAAATTATAGTGTGTGTGTGTGTGTATATCTATACAGGTGCGGTGCGGTTTCTCGTTGGAGTGCAAAACAGCCACCGCTCGCCGCACTGGACCTCTTCGGTTTGTCCAGATCGCCACCGACCATCGTGCTAGACACCTACAGTGGGCTTGTGAAGAGGTCGGATCGGTTCGGCGCCAGCTGGTTTCATCGGTGCCGGTCGGTACCTGAACAGGCCTAGTTTAACATACATATAAAAAATTACTTTAACAAAAATAATGTTGGATTAAATAAGATTGAGTTGTGGGTTTATGAGCATGCTTCAAGCCAACAATTGAACCGAGCCAAAACTGCTTTATTTTTTAGCAAGAACACTCCTGATGACATTAGAAAAGAAATAAGAAATAGATTTGGGGCTCAAGTGATTAGACAGTATGAGAAGTATTTGAGTTTGCCATCTTTGGTGGGGAGGAATAAGAGGAATACTTTTAATGATATTAAGGAAAAGCTTGGCAAAAAGATAGCAAGGTGGAAAGAGAAACTCCTTTCAAAAGCAGGCAAGGAAGTGTTGATTAAGGCTGTAGCTCAAGCTATATCGACATACACTATGAGTTGCTTTAAAATACCTGATTTTCTTTGTGACGATCTGACTAGTATGATCCGGAATTTTTGGTGGGGTCAAAAAGGAGAGGAGAGAAAAATGTCTCGGCTTGGTTGTGATAAAATGTGTGAGCCAAACGAGGATGGAGGTATGGGGTTTCGACAATTAAAACAATTTAACCTTGCTCTTCTTGCTAAACAAGATTGGAGGCTTCAAGTAATGCATGACTCACTAGTCTATCGTCTCTTTAAGGCGAGATACTTCCCTCATACAGAATTCATCTAGGCATCAATGGGAAATAATCCATCTTATGCTTGGAGGAGTATCATGACAGATCAACATTTGGTGAAGCATGGTTTCCGATGGAATGTGGGGAACGAAGAATCTATTCAGGTTCAGGGTGATAAATGGCTGCCCTTATCATCTTCTTCCAAGGTGGTGTCTCCCCGGCAGTTTATGCCTGCTGATTTATGGGTTAGTGAATTGATGTTACATGAACTCGTGGGTCGGAAAAAGCAGGTGGTAGAGGCATTCTTCCTTCCCTATGAGGCAGAAAATATCAAGAGCATCCTTTTAAGCATTCATTTACCCCCTGATAAGATTATATGGGCTGTGACTACTAATGGTTTATTTAGGGTTCGTGGTGTATATAAGTTAGCAATGGAGCTCTCTTAGTCTGACAATTCTGGGTCCAGCTCAGATGGCAGTGGGCTTGGACGGTTTTGGAGGCTATTATGGAAGATACCAGTCCCCCATAAAATACGACACTTCACATGGAGAGCTTGTTGCGAGATCCTACCCATAAAGGTGAATTTGAAGCAGCGTAAGGTGTTAGAAGTGGATCGTTGTGAGGAATGCAATGATGGGGCGGAGAACTCAGGTCATCTGTTTTAGAGCTGCCAGCAGGCTAGACAGATATGGCAATGCGCCAAACTCCGTTTTTCTTTTGAATCAGCCACCATTTCTTCGTTTTTTGATCTGTTATGGCACTTGTTGATGTTGGAAGTTTATGATGAGGATAAGGTGGCGATGGTGGCCACTATTGCATGGTCAATCTAGACAAACTGTAATGAAGTTCACCATGGAGGTACAAAAAAGACCGGTGAAGATGTAGTAAAGTGGAGTTCACAATACTTGACAGAGTATAGGAGTGCGAACTGCCCACTGGAACTACCTCTGGAACTATCGCCAAGGACTCAAGTTATGAGATGGTCTCCCCTACCAACGGTAAGATATAAAATTAAAGTGGATGGAGCAGTTTTTTAAAACACAAAAATCAGCAGGGATTGGGGTTCTCATCTGGGATGAACAAGACCAGGTGGTAGCAGCACTAAGCCAAAATATTAATGCCCCTTTGGGAGCTCTGAAAGTGGAGGCGAAGGCAGTCGAGGCGGGATTTCATTTTGCAAGGGATGCAGGTATCTCTGATTTCATTTTGAAAAGGGATTCCTTGGGGGTATATAATGCTCTGAGTGGTCAGTCTTCTCTCCCATCCTTTGTGGAGTTCAAATCTTCTGTCCCACTTTTCCTACTCTACTCTATACTCCACCAATAAAAACTTGCCACGTGTTCACCTAATTTATTAAATATTATTATTAATTAATAGCGGTAGCATTAATAAGTCAATTAATGATAGTATTTAATTAATTAGGTAAATACGTGACAAGTTTTTATTGATGGAGTATAGAGTGGAGCAGGAAAAGTGGGACAGAAGATTTAGATTCTCCTCTATGGCATCTGTCATTTCGGGCATACTTGATTTTTGTGGGGTTTTAGGCCAGGTTGATTTCTCACATATTCATAGACAAGGTAACACACCAGCCCATCTATTGGCAAAACATGTTGTAGGCATTGTTGACTATTTAGCATGGATGGAAGAGACTCCTTACTTTTTAATGTAAGCTCTTAACCATGATGTATCTTTCTCTATGTGATTTTGAATAAAGTAGCAGGTTTCCCATAAAAAAAAAAAAGTTGATTAATAAAGTCAAAACACATGCAAATCGTGGAGGCCCCAACAAATCAATCATATAAACTAAATGTAGTGGAAATTAAAGCAACACGGTGGTTTGTTGACGAATGGAGAAAACCTCTCACAAGGAAAAAAACCCCACCGGGTGAATTTCAAGTCACCATTTCTAAGGATTCACTAATTAACAATCAAATAGTTACAAGTATGCGAAATCTTACCACTACCTTAGCCTATTCCAAAATACGAACCTACAGTTGAACCTTTGTTTCAATACTCAGTTGAACCTTTGTTTCAATACTCAGTTGAACTTGATCTTATAATAGACTTCTTCGCTTTGTACAAATCTTCAATTTGTGACTAACTCCAGCAACTTGATTGATTGTTGTTGGTTATAAAGTTTTTCACTTCATAAACAATGAAAATCATGAAGCACTTGGTTACAAAACCCTAAAGCGTATAAACTTAGTAACTTCTCATAGAATATATGGGTTATGAGTCTTTATTTTCGTATTTGATGACTTTTAAAATAAGCATTTTATATGACTAAGGTTGTAGAGAGAGAAGCTCTAATCATTCAATTCATCAGAATTTCAGATTTGAGAATTCTGAAATCGTAATTATCGATAGATCAAGTTTGTATTGAGCTTCTTCATTATTCCTCAATAGTAGCTAGTGTTGAGTTTTACTGAAACAGCTTTTCTTCGATTGTTTCTTGGATCAAACTTCATGTCTTTAATGATACCACTTGATATATTTGAATAACATACTTCTTGATATATTAAACTTAACTTAGTTATACCCAATTATAAGTAAAGTACGTTTTGTCAAAGGATTAGCCAATTACATAGAAAATATGACCCTAACAAACAACAATAACAAACAAACTCTTAGTCTCAAAATTTTTTAGTTGACTCTTCGGTAAATTAATTAGGGTTGACCATATTTTATATATATATATATATATATATGTATATATCCCCATTTCATTATATCTAGAGTCATTCTCTTTAATAATCCCTTAATTTTTTTTTGAGAATCAAGCTAAATCTGGTATTAAAAATTAAATCAGCCAACATCCGCTAAAAGTACAGATAAAATATGGGAGGGTACTTCCTCCATCCAAACTACAAAACCACTAACATGTCTAGCATGTCTAGCAAGGTTATGGGCTACAGAATTCCCTTTTCTTTTAACATGAGATACTTCAAAATTGAGAAAAGAGTCTGCATGGAATTTTATCTCATCAATGAGATTACCATATGAAGCCAGGGACGGCTCCTCTGCTTGGATTGCTCGAGTGATGATGTCGGAATCTCCTTCTAAAATTATAGAGCTGAGCTGAAGATCTTTGGCTAACAGGATAGCCCTTCTTGCTGCTGCTGCCTCTACCTCTGCTACAGTCTGTGGAAGAGGAATTGACTCTGATAATGAAGCTAACACGCCACCCTCGAGTCACGAATCACAGCACCGATACCTGCTTTATTGGAGTCCTGAAAGAGCGCCCCATCGTAATTAATTTTTAGGAATGGAGCTTGTGGAGGGGTCCAACTTGCCGCTGCATGGGGAGTAGCATTTGAAAGGGCTAGCTTCACTGGTTGCACCCGATGATAATCATGTAGCTGCTGTTGAGCACGAGTCACCAAATGTGCGAGTGATGAAGGTGGAGTGCCTGTTCTGCATTGATTTCTCCGTTGCCACAAGAGCCAAACGATCATGGAGAATAATTCTAAGTTTAGTCCCACTTCATGAACGTATAATATGACCGACTTGAAGTCATCCCAGCTTTGCATGTTGCTGGTCCTCCAATCAGCATTTGATTCCCAAACTTCGTTCAAACATGGACACAGCCATAGTGCATGAACCACGTCCTCTGGCTGCAACTGACAGTGGTCACACCTTGCATCCTGAAGCACCTGACGTGTAACTAAATTAGTTTTGACTGGTATAGCATTCTTGGCAGCCCTCCACATGAAGTTTCGGACTTTTGGTGGAACAGAGAGATTCCAAATAATCTTCCAAAGCTGCTGTGATGGAGCATGGTTAGTAGAGTCACTATTTAAGCTATCCATTTCCTTTGACAAAAAGTAATATCCGGATTTCACCGAGTAGGAGCCAGATTATGTGTAAGGCCAAAAGAATCTATCACTGGCTGTAGCATCACCAAGCTGAATACTCCTAATCAAGTTAACTTCTTCGGGCTTAAAAAGAGCTTGCAACAGTTCCATATCCCAACTTCGCGTGTGGCCGTTGATTAAGGTGTCTACTTTCACTTCTGGAAAATCAATTCCCATTGGATGGTTGACAGATGGAGTGGACAAAGAGGGCAACCAGGCATCACTCCAAATGCTGATATCCTTCCCATTACCCACCCTCCATCGGCCCCCTTTCTTCAAAACCTCCCTCCCCTTCAATATGCTACGCCAAGCAAATGAACCTTTTGTGGAATCAGCAGCCTCTAGAATAGAGCAATCCGGAAAGAATTTTGCTTTGAATACTTGATAGAAGAGTGAATTTTGATTGTGAAGAAGCCGCCGAGCCTGTTTAGCTAAGAGAGCATCATTGAATAAGGATAAGTCTTTGAAACCCATGCCTCCCTCTCCCTTCGGTTTACACATGGTGTTCCATTTTACCCAATGGATCTTACGTTTGTCTCCTCTTTGCCCCCACCAAAATTTACGAATGAGGCTTTCAATTTCATTGCATAAGGTCATTGGAAGTTTGAAACAACTCATTGTGTATGTTGGAATGGCTTGGACCACAGCCTTGATGAGAATTTCCCTCCCGGCTTGAGAAAGTAGTTTTTCCCCCCACCCTTGAAGCTTCTTCCATACTCTTTCCTTGATATATGCTTTATTACTTTTAGGCGTAAATGCACTTTTAGTCTCTACATTTTGACTTTTTTCCATTTTAGTCCCTACATTTTATTTTTACCACTTTTAGTGCATAAACCAATTAACGCAGGACATTTTAGTCCTCGAAGCACCATTCCGTCACCAAATTAACGAGAAAATTGACGGATCAATAAAATAATAATAAAATTTCTAACCTTCTTATTTTTTAAAAAAGAAAAGTAAAAAATTCAATTAATTTTTTTTCTCTTTTTTTTTTGGGAAGAACATGAAGAATCTAGAACATGTGTTCTTCCCTGTTAATCATTTTCTTCATTTTCTTTCTAGCAAACCTTGCCCAAAAATTTAAGAAATTAATATTTTTGTTTCCCTTCTTGCATTTTCTTAACAACCAAACATGCAAAACACACAGCAATCTTCAAATGAGAACAAAACCCAACAATCACAAAAATATAGCTTTCTTGCAAAATCAATCTCCAACAAAGAACCAAACCCAAATCTCCAATAAAACAACCAAACCCATAAACCCAACAACCAAACCGATCTCCAACAAAGTTAACCTTAACCTTCAAACCCATAAATCTTCTTGGGAAACAAATACAAAAAATCTAGGTTGGTTGAATTGTGAGAGAGAGAAAATGAATCGTTGATAATGATCGGGTTAGATACCGACAGATGAAGCCGAACACCACAAGCGGAGATCGGGACTTGCTCCGGCGCTGGTGCGGTGAAGTCATCAAAGACGAAATACAAAAACCATAGCAAGACCGAACCAATCCCTTCTCTCACCAAACCCTAACCGTTGCCGCCATCGATCTTTTTTCTCTCCTCAAACTCGGATCTTTGATACCCAGCACTCATAAGCTTCAATCTCAGCTAAGTTTTCTGTGTTTAGTGGGTTTTGATCTTTGTGGGTTATTGGGTTTGTGGGTGTAGATATTTGGATGTATGATTGTGGGTGTTGAACTGCTTTTTTTGGATTTGAGGGTGTCGTTCTGTGGTTGTGGGTGTCACTCTGTGGCTTACTGGCTGTGGACATCGATTTACCGATGCACCGCATCGAATTAAGTCTAGGAATCGCACTGTTGGAGGCTGGAGAACTAACCTCCAATGGTGATGAGCGGAGCTGACGAAGGGAGAACCAACTCACGGTGAGAAAAAATCAGACCCTGCGAATGAAATCTCTCTTCTCTTAATCTTTAAATCATAATTCATTTGAATTTTGATTTTTAATTCTGTTTTTATTTAATTAAAATTAATAAATTAATTTTTTAAATTTATATGCTGATGTGTCAATGCTACAGTGAATTTTTATTATTATTTTATTAATCCGTTAGTTTTCCCATTAGTTTGGTGACGGAATGGTGCTTCAAGGACTAAAATGTCCTGTGTTAATTGGTTTAGGGACTAAAAGTGCTAAAAATAAAACGTAGGGACTAAAATGGAAAAAAGTCAAAATGTAAGAACTAAAAGCGCATTTACACCTTACTTTTAATAATGTGATTTTTGGTATTCCTCCATCTTTTTTCTGTTTCCTTAACTTAGATCAACTCACTTTTTCTTACTAGTGTA
Source organism: Castanopsis chinensis (assembly GCA_032878915.1). Classification (NCBI taxonomy): domain Eukaryota; kingdom Viridiplantae; phylum Streptophyta; class Magnoliopsida; order Fagales; family Fagaceae; genus Castanopsis; species Castanopsis chinensis. Next base: position 8,311,111 of record JAVQMG010000114.1, read on the forward strand.
TTAGTCATTTAGTTGCTCCCCTATGAACATAATTAAACCATCTTAAGTGACTTTTCTTTATCTTTTCATTAATAAACACTACTCGATGACTCAATCTTTAAGTGAATTTCTTTATTTCGAGTTTATCATTTCCGTGTATTTCTATCTATCCATCTTAACATTTTCATTTTATTTAGCTATACTCAGTTTATAAATATGTAGTTTCTTAACAGCCTAATGTTTGGTATATAGCACAGACCATGCTAAATAAAAAAATAATTTTTTTATAAGGGTTAAAAATAGTTAATTTAAAATCTTTAATAAAACTATAATCATGATAAAAATTTACCCCAATTGTATAATACCCTTTTTAAATTCTAGAGTTTCATCTTAAGAAATTTAATCTAATACTACAACTTTCACCACACATTCTCTCATTATTATTTTATGTGGAAGATTGTAACTGGTTGTTTCATTTTCATATGAAGCCACTATTTTTTCTATATTACTTAATAGTTTGCCACATTTGAGCTATCTTACGCGGCAAATTGTTACCATTTACATGAACTCACAACGTTTTCTATATTGCTTACCGTACTGTATTGTGGCAAAGTGGGTGGTACTATCATCGTTGAAATTATAAAACAGTACAACACTACAATCTATACTAAGCATTAATATTTCCTTTTTCTTTTTTTTTTTCCCGTTGTCTACAATATTCCATTTGTAGCTCACACATAATTGTGCCTTCTTCTTTGTTTCTTTATTCAAAACCCTAACTTCAATCTCCTCCAAAACACTAGAGTTTTATTTTCTCCAAATTCGCTGAGAGAAACAATCCAAAATGGACCGCCAACATCATCAACAATAACAACAACAATGGCGTCCCATGCCAATCTTGTACTCAAATTCTCACTTTTTATTTTGCTCTCCCTTCATTCAAATTCAAAACCCTAGAACCCATTTGACCCGCACCTTTTGCCCAGGGGTTTGCCCCATCCATTGTGGCATAGAGAACCTAGCTTAGCTAGAGAGCCCTAAAATCAATGACAATAGTCTTACAGTGATGGATCCGCGAATGGCGGTTTGATAAGAACTATAAGAGACCCAGGGTTGATGATATACAAATAATCAAAATTCTGTTTGGGTTTCTTTTGATATTGATGGTGAGCTCACTTGTATTTGTGGGTTTGAATTCCAACCCATGTAGCAAAGAGAATATAGGCCGAACATAAATGGGCTAAGAATTATTTGAGTCCATTATTTATACCCAATAATTATTTATATTTTTCCAACCTAATTATATAAAACAAAGGCCGAAAAATAGCCCTCAACACCAAATATACTTCCAACAGAGGCGAATGAGTATCCAAATGAATTCAAAATTCCCATGGGGCCATGAAGTCCAAGGTTAGCTCGATAAACATAGTTGGCAGCCAGTAACTTCATTTGCCTTGGTACGAAGTGAATTTTTGAGGGTGCAATTCACTTCATTTGCCTTGGTACAAAGAGTACTACAGCTCAACAGGCTCGGGGATACTGGTTAGAGATGAGAGAGTTCTAGCCATGAGTGCATGCACAATGGCTAAGAACATAGGATCCTCTTGAAGATGAATTAACATTATAGACATTATTGTGGAAGGTGACTCATTGTAAATATTTATGATGCTTCAGTCCAAGTGCCCATGGTTAGGGACACTTGGTTTAAGAAGCTAAATAAAGATTACATTATTTTTGGTCTTGGAAAACCTGTCACACAAGATGCGGAGCAAACCGGGCAGCCCATACATAGCTAGGCACTCTCAGTTTGTAGAGGGCAACTCAATACTGATGTATCTGCCTTAAGTTTAGTCGATGTAAGTTACTATCTTGACTTTAAAAAAAGAGAAATGATATGTCCACAACATTTTTACAACATTTTTACAACAAAAATGTTACTGGTTATTAGGTAATCTTAGTGTTACATGTAAATTTGAACCAATAACAACTAACCACCTATGATTTATTGTGAAAATGTTGTAAAAATGTTGTGAACGAAAAAAAAATGTTACAGGTAATATTAAAAAAAAAAAAAAACATATAAAAGTTTGTTTTTAATTTAAACTGCTTAATTCTTAAATTCGAACCCAAAGATTCAAGGTTCAATTCCAATTATATATATTCAAGAGAATGAATGTTCTTAAAGCTCTCTAACCAGGTAATTAAGTAAAAAGAAGCAACTAAAATAGAAAATTTGAAATTACAATCTCACAAAAAAAAAGGGGGCAATTAACCAAGAAAAGATTAGTATAAGTTTTGAACTCACTCTCACGATTTCAAGATCTTGGTACAAAATTTTTCATATCGGCTACCATTAAAAAATACAAACTTCAATTAACAACTAGTCGCTTCAAAAAAACAACATTGACCCAAAACTCTATGAGGCATAATGTGGCATTGGGTATCGGCACAAAGGACAGAAGTGACTCGTCTGCAACCACTTGGCGATACATTTTCCGTGATAAACATGTGAGCACGGCATGCGAGTGACTTTGAAGCCTGTCTGAAACTCTTCCAAGCAGATGCTACATTCATGAATCGAGTTTGGACTTGGCTGAAACACAATCTTCTCCAAAGCCTCAATAGAAGATTTAGTCGCTGGAATGGACTTAGGCTCATAAGTCTCCATGGAGTCCAAAATTATGGTATCGTAATCGCGCACCGAATCCACATTAGGCACCACTATTTTCATTAAGTCCACGTGTGTTATGTCCACAACAATGGGCATCGTTGATGTCCCGGCCAATCCAACAATTTGTTGTATCATATTACCATGATCTTCCACTGGGATCTCGAACTCTCTAAGCAAAGAGTGCAAGCGACCACAATTGATATCTTGCGACATCAGTTCATGTTTGGAAAAAAATTCCAATCTGCTAATTTCGCCTGTAATTTCTTCGTAGGCAGTCACTGGTTCTTGGCTGTTGCCGATGTAGTTCTTATGCTGATTTGCCTTAGTTATTTGAAAATCGATGCGGAAGACTATGGACTTGTTGTTCACCTTAATCTGAGGCTGTTGCTGGTTGGTGGGTTGGCTTGGCCGCTGCCATATCTGGCAATCATAAGCTCTGATGAAGTTGACAGGCATGGTTGAATGTTTACTTGGAAAGCAACGAACAACAGGGAAAGAAAACGTATATAACAGGATGCTAATATGGTAACAACTTCAAGAAATTGAGAGAGAAACTCTGAGTTTTTTATTAAGAGTTGAGACCCAACCTATGCCCATGCAAGCATTTATATATAGCCTTGTTGGGGAAACCGACTAGAGTTCCAATTTCCAAATCCTTCTCGGAGACCAATTATGTTACCAACCCGTTTTTCTAAAATTAAAATCCACCGGAATATAATTCCTATGTCTACTAGGTTTAGGAAACCTAGTAGACATATTAAAAGGGAAACCAATTAATATTTTTAAAATTTTCTTAAAAAAAAAAAAAAAAAAAACCCCAATTACGCTAATAATCGGCCTACTATTAATTATCACCTACACCACCGCACACAAAAAAAAAAAAAAAAAAAGGAAAAAGGAAAAAAAAAAAAAAAAAGGAAAGAAATGAATTTTTTTTGCCCTAATTTTCCCCCCCTTTTTATGGACTAGAGAGGTATAAGATCCTAGCCCTTAAAATGCCTATTTATTTAAAAATAATTGATCTAGACTTTTAGTATTCTAAATTTATTTTATATGTACTTGTAAATATGTGTTAGATAGATCAGTGCAACTTGACACTAGATTCAAGCTAAGTCCTTTAATTTTAAAATAAATGATTTGGAATTATAATAAACATTAATATCCTAAAATAAAAGGTTGAATATCATCATTTTAATATTTTTTAAATATTAATAATGAAACAAAATTTAATAAAAAGCCTCCGCACATGTGATGAGGCTTTTTTATTTTTTATTTTGAGTTTAATATAATTTTTTAATTTGAATTTATTTAATGTTAGTGAGATTACGTAAGAAGGGAATTTTAAGAAACTAAAATATAAGATTTGAAAATGAGTAAATTGCTGGATTTAGTGTGTGCAGGTTTTTAAGAAAAAATGTATCAAACTTGTATGAGATATATTTAAATAGAGATTGTGTTAATTTTTAGGAAAAAAGTTTATTGAGTAGTTTTTTTTTTTTTTTTTTTAATTTTTTTTTAATTTTGTTGAATTACAATTGTAGGGGTGTTAGGCCCAGCAAAAATATATATATATATATATATATATATATATATATATCCATGTGTATATTGAGTTGGGAGCCCAATCCGAGGGCATGAAGTAGTCTGAAAAGAGGTACACATTATCAAGAGAGTCCATGTTAGTAACAAAAGTGGCTAGTTTTGATCATAAGGATCCTTGAGGGTGATCTGAGGATGAATGTCCCCTCAGCTGAGCAAAGCTGAGGTCCGAAGGGATGGTCTGCCATCCAAGGCAACGTTCTAGAAGATTCTATTGATATGGATAAGCATCACAGAAATGCAAGGGAGAGGGAAGTCCTAAAATATCTAAAGAGAAAGCTATTACCACCGCATTGAATGATCTGCAGCTAACTCTCTAGTTGCATTAATGAGAAAGTGATACATGAGCAGTGGTGTTTAGCCTTATAACTACTTCTAAAGGTTTCAAGAAGGTGCTGATGGGACAATTATCCAGACCAACAATCTAATTCATACGTGGAGGGTAGAGAGATAAGGAATGATAGTATAAAAGGGAGAGGAGACCCTTAGGATAAAGGAGGACACGCATAAATTGAGAAATGAAAGAAACAAACACTGTTGCAATTTAGAATTGAACTTGTAATCAAATTTGAGAAGGAATATATATAAGAACTGATCTCCTCGGACTGTGTTGAGGACGATTTTCTTTAGTTTAAACCAGTCTATTTTCATTTTCTTGTCATCTGAATCCACTTTACTTGTTGTCTAATTCATCAAAGTCCAGTTTTCCAACCTACACTTTACAAATTCATTGTATTGGGTTTTTTAGACTTACACCCATCCATCCTTTGGGCTAGGGACCCAAATTGCGCCCTTACAATGATTTTAACCCTATTTTTTAGATTTTAGAAATAAAAATTATCTAATTAAATTAGAGATATTTTTTGCATTTTTTGAAATTATAATTAATTTTATGTATCCTCTTAATATATAGGAATAATGAAACAAAATTAATCCACTTGTCTTAAAATATCTAAATAAAATTGTAAGAAAGTTACCTTAAAATCTTCAATAAAATTTTATTTATAAAAAATAAGTTTAATAAAGAGTACAACAAAAATTAATAGCAATTTTTAAACCACAGCAAAAAAAAAAAAAAAAAAAAAATCATTATGCTCATTTTTTATTTATTTTTGGTCTGGTTAAATTTCTTCACCTTGAATGAATTTAATTAGTGGGCATAAATTCTATAACAAGACAAGAGGATTGTATGGTAGGAGTTAGAAAAGGAAAATAGTACATTTGAAATGCGAAAGGACAGAGTTTTTTCTTTTCTTCCTTCTTGTTCTTTTTTTCCCTCTCTGGAAGCTTCCATATCTATAGCTCCACACATGACTCTGCCTTCTTCTCTGTTTCTTTCTTCAAATTCCTGATTCAAAACCCAAAAAAACTTCAATCTTCCCCACAAATTCTACGGTTTTTTTTACTTTCTCCGAATCGGTCAGATCAAGATCCAAAAATGGACCATCACCACCATCATCATCATCATCAACAACAACAATGGCGTCCCATGCCAATCCCAGGTAACATCTGCCCCACCTGCTCAAATTCCCACTTCCCATTTTGCCCTCCTTTCAATCAAATTCAAAACCCTAGACCCCCATTCGACCCGCACCTTTTGCCCACGGGTCCGCCCCGACCGCCGTGGCATAGAAACCCTAGCTTAGACATGGAACCCTACAATCAATTTCAGTTACAGCAGTCTTACAGTAATGGATTCGCAAATGAGTCTGATAGGATCCCTAAGAGGCCTAGGGTTGATGGTATGCAATCTAATAATCAGAATTCTGTTAGGTTTTCTTCTGATATTGAGCGTAGATTGAAGCTAATTCGTGATCATGGTAGCTCATTGGGTGGACCGATGCCAGGGATGAATAATCACGAAACCAATAGATATGTTCAAGAAAGTTTAGGTTTTGATGGGAATTATGGAAAATTTGATGGTTCTTGGGAGAGTAGGAGTGAATTGGGACCAATGGGTCTTAGGAATATGGAGATGAATAATTTCCATGACCCGCGGTTTGGTTCGGGTGATATAGGGCAACCATATATGCAGAGTAAGAGGAATGGGTTTCACAATGAAGAAGAATTCATGCATTCTTCTAGATATGGGATTAATAATGTGGATCAGGCGCCTCCTCCTCCTCCGCATATATCTCAGCACCTGCCACCTTATCCGGGTTCTGAACTTCCTAATGACCATTATCATAATACCCATAATCCGCAATGGCGGCAAGGTACTGATTCTGTGCCAGAAAATGGATTGAAGTATTCTCATATGAATAGTTGGCAAGGACCAAGTGTTATGTACCCTGAACAAAGAGGCAGTGTTGTGATGGATAATCGTGGTCCTAAAAATCAGCAGCAGCAGCAACAACCCTATGGAATGCAGTATCCTGTTGATATGAGACAGCCACTAGATGTTGGTTTTCAATCAAAAGATGGAAATCGGGGTTCAATTCGGCATCATAGTATGCCTGGAGTTACTCAACATGGTGCTCCAAATTTGAATGAGCGTGGAGGATACTTTCAATCACCTTCTGGTGGTAGCATGGTTTTCGAAAATACAGGTCAAACGGAGGCTTCTCGGTTTTATAGTGGGCAGCCTCCTATTCCAGCTTCTCCACCGCCACCTCTTCCTTTTGACCCTACATTTCGCCCTTCTTCAGAGTTGAAAGTATACTCTTCACCACCTAAAACAACTGCTTCTCTTTTTCCTGTTGCTGTTAGTTCATCGGCCATGGTGCCTACATCTTATCAACCCATTCCCGAGGCCCACTCTTTGAGCCCACCACCCTATTACCGTAATAAACCTCTTATGCATGCTTCCACGGGCTTTTTTTCAGAGGTATGGTTGGCTTGTGACATGTGTTTTGTATTTTCAGCACTGCCTCTTGACTCATCCCTTTACTCTTTACTTCTAAGAAATCTCAAACAATCCACTGAATTTTGTGTAAGCAGGCTGTGGGGGATGGGCAACCTTTTTCTCTAAAGCAATTATCTTCAGATAAGCCAAAAGTTATTGATGCTTCTCACTTATTTAAGCGGCCACATCGAGCTACCCGCCCAGATCATATTGTGATAATCCTTCGAGGGCTTCCAGGTATCTTATTTTGGTTGTGCACTTTTATGCATCTTTTGCTAGTTTCATTACTAGACTTTGAGGAATGATGTTGCTGTAAGACTGTAAGTTAATAATGATTAATACACTCTGTAAATTTTTTGAATACTTGTTCTTCATCTGTAAACAAATGTTGTTTTAATCTTAATCTTTTTTTTTTTAAAATTTTTATTTTCTTCTGTATTAATTAACAAAACTCATACCTCATGTGTGTGTTAGAAAATTTGTCTTCATTTCCACTCAATCAAGTCTCCAAGTTTATGAATCATATTATGGAAAACTTGTTGCATTTCTCATACTTTCAGGTAGTGGGAAGAGCTACTTAGCAAAGATGTTACGTGACCTTGAGGTGGAAAACGGTGGTCATGCTCCACGTATTCATTCTATGGATGATTATTTCATGACTGAGGTTGAAAAGGTTTGTTGTTGGCTTTTTTTGTCTGTTTAATTATCAACATAGAATCATTTGAGTTCTAGCTTGTAATTATTTAGGAGTGGTTCAAATGCACACATGGTACATTTGATATCTCTCCTCTTTTGAATAAAATCATTGTCTTTACTTATAAACAAGGAGGAGTCCCTTCATGCCTTTTGTTTTGTAAGGTTTAAACAATATAGAATATATATTCACCAAAATATGTAATATGTTAGTAAGAATTTTTTTTCCTGCCCTGAAGATTGAGGATGGTGATTCTTCAAAGAGTTCTGTCAGAGGCAAGAAACCAATAATGAAGAAGGTGATGGAGTATTGTTATGAACCTGAAATGGAGGAGGTATGCATTTTGTTTCATCTGGAACATTGTTTCAACATGTAAAACTTACCAATGCATATGAATAGATTGGCAAATCAAGTTCTCTGAGGTTTATTTTTAACTATTATTATTGTCATTGCTTCCCACCAATTCCTTTTTTTTCCCCCATCATGAGAGATGGTTTTACCTGCACTTATCTGAATATGCTGCTACTCTTCTCACTGATTTTCTGGGATGGACAGGAAACAGCTTTGGTTCATTCCCATTCATGATCCATTAACCTGAAGAGAGCATGAAGTAGTAGTGTCACATAAATCTATTACTAAACAACCATTTGGAGTAATGGATGTTTGCAATAGATCTATGTCCTAAATGTCTAGTTGCTGAAATAGATTATTTACCCAATTATTTGTTACATTCTGTGTAGAAATGCCATGTGAAGACTCTGGTTAATATAGTTTCCTTATGTCATTCACTGATCTTTGTTTATAGAGTTAGATACATGCCAAATGTGTTGTTATTGTTTTTCATGCATTTCAAAATATGGTTCTTGGATGCCAAATTCAATTTTTGTATTTTTTTTTTCTGCTGTCACATGCCTGCAGTTGTTAATTGGTGTGTGACAATTGCTTTTGTTTTGTTTTATTACTATATTTGGGCTTATCAAGTTATGCATCATATATGTATCCTCAAACTGTTGATATTTTCACTTTTCTGTAAATGCAAGTAATCACTGATATCTATTAAGCACTTGCCTCCAAATGATGTATTGTGTATATGCATGTGGGTTTGTGTGTCTAAATGTGTATTTCTTTATATTTTCTCAAATACTAATGCAATATATGACAGGCATATCGTTCAAGCATGTTGAAAGCATTCAAGAAGACCCTTGAGGAGGGGGGTTTCACCTTCATTATTGGTAAGCTTTTTCTATTCTAAATCTCTGATTAGTTCAAAGATTAAATAATTATAGAATTGTTTAATTTTTTATCACTTCCATTCTTTATGGTATGGGTATCTCTAAGTTTAGATGCTTTGTTGAGAGTTTAGAAGATGTAATTACTTGCATTTTCTGTTTTAAATCCTGTACTCAATTTGGTGATGCCAAGTCCTCTTATTTAATGATGTTGAGGTGGTGCCTACTAGTCATATTCAATTACTCGGTTTTGATGCGAGTGCTGGCACCAAGTCATAGGCTTTTATGAGTTTATCTCCTGTAGAGCACAGGTGTATATAGATATGCCTAATATTTCAAGAAAGTGAAATATTTTTCTATTTTCTTAAAAAAGAAATTTCAACCTTAGGCATAGATATAAGATAAAGGACTTAAAGGTATAAATGGTTCTACTGGCTATGCTGGCTTGTTTCAGCATTCAATAAGTTCAATGATATAGTTTGATTATAGATAAAGTGGTGATGCAGTGCCCATGCACTGCCTTCATTTTCACTAACAACGGATGCAGTTTTCTTCGGCTATTGACCCTTTTGTTGGTGGTATGTGTGCTTCGTCTTAGTGGATGACCGCAATCTGCGGGTAGCTGATTTTGCTCAGTTTTGGGCAATTGGAAAGGTATACCCTCAATTCTCTCTTTTTAACAACCTCTGCCATGTGTTCTGAAGTGAAGACTCAATAAAATTGAAATACACCCAACATAGCGTGGATGGTAGCTAATGTTTCATGTACCTTATCTGATTTTACTGTTGATATATACTTTCTTACTTTAACTTTATCTGCAATGGTTGTTAAGAGGAAATTACTGATGTGCCCAGTCTGTGAATATGGGCTGTTTTACTTCTATTTATTTTTATTTTTTATTTTGGAAGTTGGTCATTGAGTTTATTGTAGTTATGGTTGTGTTAATGTTTTCAATGCTGTAATATTCACAAGTTCTATTTTCTATCAATGGTCTGCCTGGATAAATCTTTATATCATACTAAAAGGTTTTATTCAAGTTAAATAGGAGACTTACATTCCTGTTTGGGGACACGAAATGAGCCTTATATGGTTTGTCCCAACCTCAAGTTTTGCATCAGATCCATATTTTTCTGCACAAAATAATTCTTTGCATAGTTCTGTAAAAACCGTATCTGAAAATCAGTGCTTTCTCTCTGCAGTTCTTTTCCTGCTTAGATATTTTCCCCAATGACTAATTTTCAGCCACTAGAAAAATCACACATGCCTTACACTTCCATTCTGGAAGTACATGTTTGAGATGTTAGGAATGACTTATGAGTGAGTTATGAGAAGTCCCTGTGGCAGTGTGTCAGGTGTAAGGTGAATTGTGCTGGGGGCACTTGTTTTGCCAAGTTTACTTGTGTAGTTTTCAGTGTCTTGTTTGTGTGTGAGTAAGGTCTCGGTGTGCCTGTGAGCTGTCATATTTTGAGAAAGGTGTTCTTGTATGTTAGTGTGAATTGCTAACTGGGTACTTTTGACTTAATAGTAAATTGTGCATTTTGTCTTTTGGCATTCTTCAGTCTTACACAGCAATCCATATTGTCCATTTCTTGATATGGTGAATTGTAGTAGATGAAATTGTTTGCTTACATTTTAAATGAAAGGAAATAATAAAAAGAGATTTTGCATTGCGTTGTTGCATCGTGTTGGGTCTTGTTATAATTAACCTAGTTATTGGTATTTTGCTGTGCGTGAATTTGTTTTGGCTCAAAATTTGCAATGCCTAGCTGCCCTTTGGCCTTTTTTTTCTTCTTCTTAAAATTGGCGTGGCTAGTCTAAGATTTGGTTGAATCTGATAACTACACTGAAGAAAAATTGATGACAAAATTTCAATGGTTTTTTGTCCCTGGCCAAAGTATCAGAAAATTAGGCTGAATTTTCATACAAAAGGATGTATCTTCTTGTACATATCTTCATGCTATTCAATGCAACCAGCTACCTTGAATTCTGTTTCACCTAATGTTTTATTTCTTTTCCAAACTATATGATCATGCTGTTTGCATGTTTTGTTTATTAATCATAAGATGGTGGGAGTTGATGAATACTCAAGGAACTATTGTCTATGTGAATATCTTTGCCTGTTATGAGGAAGCTGATCCATGCAGGCACCAAATATGAGAATTTTTCATTTACTGTTTCCATCTGGAAACCAATGTTCTTTCTACTGCTATTTCCCACTAGTGTGTTTCTATGTCTTTGAGGATGGTTGAAGCAGTGGTAGCTTGTGTTTTTAGTATTTTATTATTTGCTTCACTCATTGTCCCCTTTCTTCTTTCTTGCCAGAGTTCGGGTTATGAAGTTTACATATTAGAAGCTACATATAAGGACCCAGCGGTAAGTTTGTGTTACTTGACAGTTACTAGTTTGGTTTATCACCATTTTAAATTATCCTTCATTTACTGCATACTATTGTCATTCAATGTTTGGTTCTATTATGTCCAGTGCAAGAATTTCAGTTCATATTCTTGCCAGTCAAATTTCCTGTTGAAATTGGTATAGATTTATTGGGTGGTATCCTGCGTGTAAAGTTTGTTTAAATGATGCTCTAGTGCAAGAATGGTCTAGCGGTTCAATTGTGTTGCTTTTTCCTGGTCATGGTACAAGGTGTCTTTTTTGGGGTCCCAATGATGGCATTTAGTAATTCTCTGTATGAAGTAGAAACACTTATCTCAAAATTGAGGAATGATTTTATTTGTATTTTATTTGTTTTTGGATTTTAGGGCTGTGCAGCTAGGAATGTGCATGGTTTTACCCAAGATGATGTTGAAAAGATGGTCAGGCAATGGGAGGAAGCTCCATCTTTGTACTTGCAACTTGATGTCAAGGTTTGTTGTAATAATGGTCACAGTTTTTGTTTTGGGGTATTAGTTGGAAGGTCTAAGCCAAGAAGCAGACATGGGTAAAAATATTTCATGTAATTCAGATGAACTTAATTAGTTTGGTCATTTTTTATAGAAGAAAATGCTGTATTCTGTTAGTTAGTGCACTAACTGATGAAGGTTGATGATTTTTTTTTAAGAAACAATTTGTGTTTGCTTTGCTACTTGGATATTGATGCTGTATTTTTGCTGTCTTGACAGACATTATTCCATGGGGATGACCTGAAAGAAAGTGGAATTCAAGAGGTAATTGAGTATTACTTACCTTCTTTTATTCTTTATTAAAAATATAAATTTTTTAGCATATATTCTGGTGTGAAATGCTTGAATAGCTAAAACACACCCATCAATACTACCAAACGTAAATGAAGTTTTTTTTTTTTTCATATTTTTGTCAGTTATTATATTTTCAAGTGAAACACCATACAAGGCACGATTCTCATTATATACACATATTCACTGAGCTTTGGATCTCCCCACCCCCTCCCTCTCCCTATCTATATCTATACTTGTTGCAGGTATATTATTGTCAAATTCTATGAGAGATATATCAGAGATGGGTGGCTAATTATGACTTTCACTTTTATATTGGGATATTTTCCAATGAGCTATAGCTCAACTGCCACTTCCTCCTATCATAATTATGGAATTGAGGATGAGGTTGTTGGTTCAAGAACCACAGGTTGCATGTGCAACTAAACAATAAAGAAGCCTTGAGGCCCTCAAACCATGTTGCAAGGACTTTTAAAATTATTATGGCCTTTAGGGCTGTTAAATGGTTAGACCAGGATTATAGTGATCTCAATCCGGACCAATCAAAATTAGTTTCCATACCACTCAAGATTTGTCAGTATGAATTTAAAGCTTTCTTCACTTTTATTTATACAGAATACTTGGTGCTTATATTTGGTGCAATCTTTCTGACAGATCATTTGTTTTGCTGTATAATTTATGGGAATAGTTTAGCCTTTTAAAGAAAAAAATTGTAAAATCTACTCTGTTTGTGTATCTATAGATGAGCTATAGCCTCTCATTGTTTAGTGCTGTGCTTCTTATTAATCTATTTCCTGTGGGATAGGGAACTTTTTAGTCAGTGTGTTAATTGCTCTGATCTAAGATTCATTTTGCATGTAATTCTGGCAGGTAGAAATGGACATGGAAGATGAGGATGTTGATGGAAATTTATCTGGACTGCAAGAAAGAATGCCTGAGAATAACATAGTACCTCCTCTAGGAGAAGATACACCTGATGGTATGCATCAATCCTTGGCTTTATACCTAACATAATATTGATTTCATCTGATATGATTTGACTCGGGTTGTATTTATCTCTATTTATGTGTTGTCCATAGTCTTACTGCCTCTGTATTTATATGCATTTAGCCAGTATACTTATGTATCTTTAATGCCCCTCTTTGCTTTACACTTAGAATCATTATAATAGATTCTTTAAAAGTGTGTCTATTTCTTATGTGCCTTTTTCATTTATAATGTTTGAGCTTGTGTTAAGGCTGAGTTGGATTGATCCAGTTAGGTAAAGAATGAATTTTACACAAATGTTCCATAATTTGTCTTTCTTGACTTGTTTTCCCTAAAAAAATTCGGTTTTGTTAATATATCTCTAACCACGTTTGACATAATAAGAAATCAAGGAATGTGGATGTGGAAGATCTACAATTAAAATTGAAAAGGATAAAAAAAAATAAGGCACTCATTGAAAACAAGGATTGTGTCATACCAGTTGGAGTTGCATTGTCTACATTGATTATTTTTTTTTCACCTCCCCTTTTCCTTTGTTTTCTTTTTCCTTTTATTTTTAATGTTTAAGCTTGGTTAAGGCTGGGTCAACTGGGTAAATGATGAACATTATACACCTAGGTATGGCTTGATCTCTAATGAGTGTGCTTGTTCATTATTCTGTACTATCAAATTTAAATTCTAATTCCTTCTCAAAAAAAAAAAAAAAAAAAAAAAAAATTCTAATTGTTTGCTGTTTACTTTTTAGAATGTCCCCTAGGCAAGTACCAAATTTTTTGTAGAAGAAATATTTAATACTAATATTGCAAAATCCTTCTCCGCATTGTACACATACAGAAATCTACTTAATTCATTGTTCCTAAATCCATTAAGGACTGACTGATAATAAAAATATTATTAATGTGCTTGAGTATTTTAATCTTTAGATTCTTCGAAGGATGGGAATAGATGGGACTCTGAAGGAGACCATCTGACTGAAGAAGTGAAAGAATTAGGTAGGAGTAAATGGTCAGATGATTTAGATGAAGAAAATACTGAAAGAACTGAACGTGTGAAAGGTAATGTAAATGCTCTTTCTGGATTGATTCAAGCATATGGCAAGGGTGCAAAATCTGTACGTTGGGCTGACAAGGTATTTGTTTTGAGTTTGTGCTATTATTTTTTACCACTTTAGATTACATATGAATGTTCATGTATTTTGCTTGATCATAATTTTAAACTATTTCTCACTATTTTTAGTATGCGTATATCTATGATGCACGGACACGGACACGGATACGGACACGACACGGACACGGACACGGTGATACGGCAATTTTTGAAAAATAAGGACACGACACGGCATGGACACGGCAATTAAATAATTAATTAAATTTTATATTTAGGCATATTTTTTAATATTTTTAGACATAAAATACATTTATTTTTATAATTTAAATTATATAAGAACTACAAATAAATAAACTAATCCCTCAAAGTAATATAATAATACACATAAAATGTTTAGAGTATAGACCAAAAATTTAAATAAGTTACATCAAACTAAAACATAAAAGAAACCAACTTTAGAAGGTAAACCAGAGTAAACAGTGTGGGTGGGGTTCAAAAAAAAAAAAAAAAAAAAGAAAAGAAGGATTGTCTTTTAACTTATATTAAAGTAACACAGTACCCCCACTCCCTAAAATATCTGAAAGAAAAGAAACGAAAGAAGCGAAATGAAACGAAAAAAAAAAAAACAGAGAGAGAAGACTGAAGAGAAGAGTCGGACAGTCCCCGCCGAGAGAGAGAGAGAGAGATCGGAAGGGACAGGCCACGGCGTCGACGTCTATGGAGCTCGCCGATCGGCCCGATCTAGCTCCGGCGAGGGACAGAAGGCAGCGGCAGCGGGCAGAGGTCAGAGGGAGGGTGGGTTGAGGACTTGAGATGCCGGCGGCGGAGGTCTGTTTTTTTTTTTTTCACAGCTGGCGTGTCGGTGCCGTGTCGGAGCCGTGTCGGAGAAGCGAAAAAAAAAAAAAAAGAAGACACCGCTCGGACACCGGAGTCCGGCGAGTCGTGCCCGCTCCGGTGTCCGATACGTGTCGGACACCGACGCGTCGCCAAAAGTGGCGTGTCGGTGCAACCCAGGCGTATATTGGTATCTGGTGCATTTGTTATGTGTTTGAGAGAATTGAGAGACACAGAAAACTTAAAATTTCTTTGACATTGTATTGTAACACAAGGCTCTCATAAGTGAGTTGTATATTGTTTTAGATGAGTTAATTAAGTAATATGTTAGTAGGTTTCAATAGTCAGTGGGGATATATGTTAGTTATTTACACTTCAAGAATGACTGTCATCTAAACTACAAACAACAATTGGACATATCTATGCCTATAAGATTACATCATGAAATTAAAAATTAATTACAACATGGGTGCTGAATCAGACACATGGTGACTCCCATCTGATAGATTTATGACAAACTGGTTTCCAGAAGCATCCAAATCAATGACTGCAGTGTCACCAGGCTGGTAATCTGCATAAAGGATTGCTTCACTCAAGACACATATCATGGTATATGTATCAAGATTGCTGCCACCCAAGTAGTGTTTTCCGCCATCTGGTCCCTGTCCGCACCAATGATGCATATGTGCAGATATAAGATATGATTTCTCTCTGGAATCTAGTTGAGTTTCTTTTGTGATGTGATAGGTAGAATATGTTTATATTGTTGATTATCCATGGTTGTTCATGGCTACCACCTTCGATTGCCTAAACATTGTTGATTATCTGTGATTGTTCATGACTATCACCTTCAATTACCAATGCCATAGAGGCAGTCACCAGACTATATAGATCCTTTTGGATTTTAATTGGACATGTAGCAGTTCTATTGATGACAGTGTGGGTCAGCAACTAAATGGTTTTTTGTTGAGAATGAGATGCGGAGAAGATATCAGTATGATTAAATTATGCACTGAGTTTTAATGTAACTAAATGGGAGTTTTATCTCCTGTGATGACTGGGTTAGCAACTAAATGGTTATTTTATTGAGAATGACATGTGCATGAGAGATTAATGTGATTAAATTAGGCACTGAGTTTTAATGTAAAGCTCATAACCATATATGCTTGTACTGATGAATAAAATCATGATATGTGGCTAAATGGACTTTGTGGTGGAACAATGTGGTGAGAGTTTACCCAAGGCACTTCAGAAATTAGTTGTGCATTTGATGAATTGAGTGATTGGAGACTACATGAAGTGGTTAAGTCGGAGGAATCTTAAGCATCTGAAGGCTTGTTCTCTATCTTCTTGAATTCTGCTGGATGACTTATAGGAACTGTAGCTATATCCCATTTGTGACAATGTGAAATTTCTACGCATATTTTGGGGGGGAATTTTGTTTGTTAATTGTGGCTCTACAATTTTGATTGCCTCTGTTTCTTTTGCTAAGTCTCTTTTTTATTAGGCATTTTATCTTTTTAAGAAGTGTCAGTGAGAGATGTTTAACACATGGGATTGATAGAGACCTATTTAAGGGATAATAGTGTTACTTACTCTGTTTTAAGAGGCGAATATGTTCTTTCACTTTGGCTGCATTTGTTTAGCCTGAAAACGCTTTTAGGAAATTATTTTACAGCCTTGTGTATTTGGTACCAATGAAAAATATGGTCAAACGGAAAATACGGTACACGTTGACTGGAAAACAACCCCCTTTGGCTGTAAAATCGTTTACGCTCTTATTTTATCTTCAATGAATTTCCGTACTACACAACCAAAGAGAGAGAGTGAGAGAGAGCTCAAGCACACTCCACCTGAAGTGATTCCCAAGCACATCCTCGCCGGTCAGATTGTCGTCCTCGTCCCCTCCACGCGGACTCACACACCCGAAGACAGAGAGAGAGCTAGAAGGGAAAGTGAAGAAGACAACCCAACCTTCGCCGGTCTGATCACACCGCAGGTTCATGCCTCAGCCTCATCGGACCATCACCGTCTTCGCCACAGGTTTACACCGCTGGTCAAGGAAGCTTTCTCTTCTCTCTTCCTCTCTCTTTCCCTCTGACCAACCAAAGCTGAGAAGCTATCAGACCCATCCATGATCTCTGATCTACAAACCAACCTTGTTGCTGTCGCCTCCTTTAGACCCACCCACCGATCTTACCGCTATCAGACCCGCCTGCCGATCTCGCCGCTGTCAGACCCACCCGCCCATCTCGCCTGCTTCAGACCCTCCCACCGATTTGTGGTCCTTTACCTCTCTCTCTCTCAATCTATCTCTCCCTCTCCCTCTCTCACGATCGGTGCTTATATTTGAGAAAGACTGAATTTTTTTTGTTATGTTTTATGGTTGCTTTGGTTTATATATTCAAATTTCCTATTATAATATTTATTTGGAAGTTGAGAAAATGTGAGAGAATGTGTTTTCTAGAGGATTTTCAGAAACACAACCAAACACCTTAAAATATTTTCCAAAACATTTTTTGTGATGTGACCAAACACTTGAAATCATTTTCATTTCTGAAAAATATTTTCACTTGAAAATATTTTACACTTTGAAACCATTTTACATTGTGCCAAACGCAGCCTTAACTAAAGGAATAAGGTCACAAATGTTTTGATTTTGATTTTACTTGTGTGCTTGGAAAGTGAATAGTCTCCTATCTGATTGCTTTGCATAATCCTGGTGGCTATCTATCCTAACAGCTCAAGGCTTCTTCTGATTACTTTTGGGTTAGGTTTAGTTGCATGCTTATGCCTTTTAATTTTGCTGCTTATACTACGCCCTCTCCACAGGTAGGCAACACTGGATTTTCTTTACATGCAGCAAAGAAGGCAGATGTGTCATCTTTAGTGATTGGACCTGGCACTGGATACAACTTGGTTAGTGACTATCTGGATTTTTTAGAAGACTAATTTAAACTATATATATATATATATATATATATATATTTATATATTCATATTTTTCTTTCTTTCAGGATAAGTTACTTTACTCTGTGTTCTATCATGAAAATATCTGTTTTACATGAATGTGTACTTGTCTTTGATGGAATTTCTTTTCTTTCTATTTGTGCTGGTAGCATAGAATTTATTTTTGCCATTCTTGTGTGTATTTTCTCTACTGTTTTCCCTGCAAAAATAAATTACTATTTCTTTTCTTAATCTTAATTAGTTGTAAGCTTGCCATGTTTGCTTTCAACACTTGCAGAAGTCTAACCCATTACTTGAAGAAACCTCAGCACCAAGGTCTCGTGCTGGTGAGTCAAAGAGGCAGAGCATATTTCAAGAACGGTTACGTGCAGAGCGTGAATCATTTAAACTATTAGTTTTTGATAGAAGACGACAGCGGATAGGACTTGGTTTGGAGGAGGAATAAGTACATTTAATGATGCTTGCCTAATTCATCTTTTTATTCTTTGGGGGTGGGGGGGGGGGTGGTTAGTGCAGAGGTTGAGGAAAGGGTGGTTCAATCCCATTTCTGTAATCATATAGTCTCACCATCAGGATGTGTGTCAGGATGGGGAATGTTCTAATTTGAATAGTTTTCTTACACTCATAATCTTTTGATTGTGAGGGTTTGTATTTCATGTTGTTGTAATAATAATTTTTGTTAGAATAACTAAATGAAAAATTTTGGAAAGTAAAATTGTTTGTTCGTTGCTTGTTCTTACATTTTTTTTTTTTGTCTTTTTTTTTTAATCGACTTTTTGTCATTTTGAACCTTTGGGCTTTGGAACACCACCATGAGTCTTTGAAATAACGGAACAATTAATATCAGTGATGTTAGGCATAAGGGTAGATCAAAATACTTGGCATGTGGGGTTAGGAATTGGAGTGAGGGTTTGGATTGATTTTGATATCAGTGATGTTAGGCATAAGGGTAGATCAAAACACTAGAATGTGGGGTTAGAAATTGGAGTGAGGGTTTGGTTGACGAGCTATTATGATGTATTTCTCGTCTGCTTTCTTCTGTTGTAACTTGTTAGCTAACTATTGACAGATGAGTACAGCTAAGGATACTATAAATTTTATCATGTAATTCTTACAAATTGATGCGCCTCAATTATAAAAAAAGTTATTCTAAAATTTATTTATCATAAATTTGAAATCTATTAATTATATTTATTGTTACATTAGTTTGTAAAAGTCAAGTAGTAAAACTTGTAAATTTTTTTAGCATGTTCGAGTGTTAGTTATTTGAAGTTTTGAATTCCTTTTTGGAGACCATTTTAGATTGGTTACTGGAATAGAACATTTTGCTATCGGTGTCGTTTGAGGGTACACACCAGATATAAAGGGATGTGCAGTCTTATTTGTTTGTGATTTTTTCCAAATTAATGTTTTCTTTTTATTACTATTTTATAATACTTCTTTTCTCTTTCTTATTACTATTTTATAATACTCAATAGTTGTCGAGGTTGAGATTAAGAGTTGAAAAATACAACTTTTAATCTCAGTCCTTGAATAAAAAAAAAAAGTGAAAAAAGTTCAAATTAAAATGTAAAAATAGTAGAAATGTTCGTGTGGGGAGGGGTGAATTGCACCGGGTGCAATTTCTTATCTAAATCCCTCTAACCTACCCACAAATAACACTTTTAAATGTTCTCTTTTTTTTTATTTTTATTTTTTATTTTAAATGTCCTCTCTTTCTTTACTCTGTGTCTGTCTGTCTGTCTCTGTCTGACCGAATGGAGATCCAGACAAGTGCTTCTAACGTTGCTGCTCAATTTGTTGAGGATTAGGCACGTCAAAAGGAGCTGCAACGTTGCTGCTCACTTGCTAGCTAGGAATGCCTTGCTGGTAGAAGATTGTGTAATTTGGGTGGAGGATACTCCCCCAGTCATTGAACTCCAAATTTTAAATGATGTAATCGTAATGGACTTCGGTCTTTTTCAATGAAATCCAGTCGAAGTTTGAAATTAAAAAAAAAAAAAAAAAACCGTCCTCCTATCTTGCTATTGGTTGACATATGAACTTATGAAGTGAATATGGTCGAATAGATACCGAGATAATTTTGCCATTGCTCAACAATCTCCTTCCTTCTCATTTTTCCAAGACTCTGTAATTCTGTGTCCATAATCTAGTACATATCTTGTAATGTCTGGGGGGTTCTCTATACCCATCTCCTCACCCTCTTGGGTTGGGTTTTTGTTAAAGAGTGAGATATGCTAGTCCCTTATGGCTATTTCTTTTCATTCAATGAAATCATTTACCAAGAAAAAAAAAATTATGGCCATTAAGGACTTCAAATTACTTACCTAAAGGAAAAAAAGGAGCACACAAATTTTACATAGAGAATCGATTACATAAAGTGAAAGACCTATCACGTGTCACACTAGCAACCACGCATGTGTATTTCATTTTAAGCGTCCCTCTCCTTATGATTTGGTATTAATATTACACATATCCTATCATTCCGGATTTGCGACATCAACTACAGTGGTATAGATTCAGCAAAAAAAAAAAAAAAAAACTACCAGTGGTATAGACCAAAAGCTCGCTCTCTCTCTCTCTCTCTCTCTCTTTCTCTTTCTATGGCCACAGCTTGTACTTCAGGGCACTTTCTTGCACGTTTCATTGATCCAGAACCAGCAAAATGCAGTATTTCTGCCTCACCCATTTCCTGCAGTAGACAATCTATTCATTTCTTTCACCATGTAAGCCACGCTCTTTATCCCCAACAACATGTTATGGTTATGTCTGTAGATTTCTTGTTTCTTACAAACTCAGCTTTGACACACACACACATATATATGTATGTTGTTGAATGCAGAAATATCAATCATGTTCATTGTCCATGAATGGTTGCCAAGGAGACCCCAGAGCACCAATCGGAACCATTGAAACGCGCACTTTTCCGACAGTTCCATCACCTGCATTGGCTATGGACACCCTCAACTCGGCCATTTCCCGGTTAAAATCAGATCCACCACCATTTACATCTGGAATTATTCGTCTCCAGGTAAACTTCTATATTTTGTGTAATCCAATGAGCTCTGCCACTACACAGTTTGTATTGGAACTTGGAAGTTCTTTCCTTATCTGTAGTGGCCGACTGAAAGATAAATGGATTCTGCCACGTGGCTGGCAGGTGTGCTATGAGAATCTTGTTCCTTATCCTGCTATCTACAGTGCATAGGATAGGACGACCATAAGTGATAAGGGAAAATACCCTTGTGACTGTGGACTTAAAATTTGCAATGAAATCGTGACTACAAAATGTGTGTACGGTCAACAACGGGGTGAAATACGAGTCATTTTTATTTATAGAGAATAATACACTCTCTTCTCATTCGGGTTTATTTATTAAATTTATGTAAGGTTCATTATAAATGTGAAAAGAGGAAATATAATTTCATTATATTCTGAAAATACTTCAGAATTTTTTGTGAAATAGACATTGTACAAAGTTGTAATTATGGCATGTAGGGTTATGCAGCCAATTTGTCAAAATCGATCCGACCCAACCTAATTGGGTCAGTTTTTAGGACTTGGTGGGTTGAGTTGGGTTACAAATTTTTTTTTTTTTTTTGATAGTAGGTTGGGTTGGGTTGGGTTTACTCGTCAAACTTGACCTAATCAACCTATATATTTAATATATATTTAAAATATATTATGTAATTAATAATTTTTTTTTTAAATTTAGCTCTTCCTCTTATCCTATATAAAAGTCAATATTAATATATATTAGTTCATATATTAATGTATAACTAAATTGGAATATTAATTCATATATTAATGTATATCTTGTTTATCAACTCAGGTGGTAGGTGTAATATATTTTTTTTTACTCAATTTAATAATAATAGTAATAAAAAAAAATTGTCCAACCCAACTCATCTAGGGTTGGGTTGGGTTGGGTTGTATTTTTTTTAACCCACCGTAGTGGGTTGGGTCAAAAAATTCCCTTAACCCGACCCATACACACCCCTATAATGACATGTTATGTATAGAAAATTATCCCCAAATAAAAAAATTTAGACCCAAGAAGATGGCACTAATAGCAAATTAGTAATAGTTAGAGTGACTTTTTTTTTTAAATAATTAAATTGTAATCGAAAATAGAATAAGTGGTGCATCCATGTGAATATCAGTTCTATATATTTTTTTATGGTTGAAAGATATTATTCACAATTTAAAAATATAATCCATTTAACACACGAGTATTTACTATATATCATAAAAAAAAAAAAAAATTTCCTTTTAGGCATTAAAATCGATACTTCCAACTAGCAATGAACACAAATTAGAAATAAAACTAAAATGTACTTTATACCCTTTATGTTTGGGTCATTTTTTTTTTTGTTCAAAATGAAAATCACGTCCCCAAGTATAGGTCGGTATAGGTGTGGGGTGAGTAAAGACTTCACACACAGATTTATATTAAGCTTTTACAAAAAAAAAAAAATACAAAACTCCGGCGGGTACTTTACTCCTTTCCCGCGCACATAACTGACATAACTTCCAGTTTTCCATTCATTTCCGGCTCCGATTCAATTTTTGTAGTAAACCCTTTTGTTAACTAATCGGGACATTCCCAAACTCGTGTTGTTGATTGTGAGTGAAGGTACCGATCCAACAGAAAATCGAAGCCATTGATTGGCTCCACGCCCAACACTACCTTCTTCTTCCTCGCTGCTTCTTCTCCGGTCGAACTCGAACTGGCAATTCCGATATTTTCAACGGAAATGGCCACAATTCAACCCCAAAAACTCACAATTTGGTCAGTGCCGCTGGTGTCGGCTCCGCCGTATTCTTTCGCCACATCAATCCCTTCTCATATTCCGATTGGAAGTCCATTAAGAGGTATTCTTCTCATTCTATTCTCATTTTATATATGAAGGTACGACACGGATTCAATATTAGTATGATACGGGTACAATACTCCAAATGAAGTGTCTTTGCTTCATAGGTTAACATGACCCTAATTTTATTGCAAGAAATTCTTCTTTTCCTTCTTTCTGTTATACTTACATTAATGTTTTTGCTGATTGGATTCTCATTATTTACTAGTATGATACGAGTAATTTTTGAAAAATTATAACATGGGTATGACATTGGTACAACATGGATTCGACATTAGTATGATATGGGTACGATAACCCAAATGAAATTCTTTCTTTTTCTTCTCTATGTTATAATTACATTAGTGTTTTTGTTTTTGTTAATCGGATTCTCGTTTCTTACTATCCAACTCATACACTCTTATCTCATGTGATTAATTACTTATTAAGTGCTAATAATTAAATTTGTATTACTCTTTCTATAAATTAGAATAGCAAATTGGAAAATGTGATGAGTGTAGACTAGACTAGGCCTTATTTCAGCAACCACCTTACTGTATTTATTGTATTGTTTTCTTTCTGAACACATGAAAGTTGTTTTTGAAAACGGTTCATTAACTGCATTCATTCTAACTGATTTGGAGTAAAACGACCGTCCACATGAACTTTACTTGCATGATCTATTTAATGTGTCATGTGATTTAACACATGTAAATGGTTTTACGAATTGCCTTATAATGGTTTGGGGGAATCCTTGTCGTTCATAAGCTCAAACTCCATAATTCTGAAGAATTAGTAATGAAGACTCCAAGTGAATTGTTAACTACTCATCTGCATGGTACAAAATGAAGGGTGTTTGTTTCTGTTTTTTCTTTTAGAAGAAGTTTTGCTTGTGTTTGGTGCATGCAATGGTCAAGTAGTTAGTTTACTTGGACAAGAAACATAGTAACAACTAATGCAAGTCTATTTCATGGACTAATTTTAAGGTGAATGATCAGTTTTATATTGTTGGTGTCTCTGCATTTTAAAAGCTGGCATATAAATGGGAGTCCTGATTTCTCTTTTCTTTATTTGAAGGTTTCTTTCAAATAAGTGCCCTTTAATCCGTGCTTATGGGGCTATCCGTTTTGATGCAAGGTCTAACATATCATCTGAATGGAAGGATTTTGGTTCCTTTTATTTTATGGTCCCTCAGGTAGAGAAGTTGTTTTCTTTCACGATGTAGTTAGTAACTTTAGGTCATGTTTCTTGTTAGTATTGATACTATCTGCTGCTAGATACTGAATGACAGGTTGAGCTAGATGAGCTTGAAGGAAGCTCAATGCTTGCCACAACTGTTGCATGGGACACTTCCCTTTCATGGACATGGGCAATGGCTATTGATGCACTTCAGGCTACAATGTGCCAGGTCCATATATTTGGTTTGCATGATGAGGAGATATTGGGTGTTTATCTTTTACACCATCCTGTTTATGCATTCTTTAATGAAGCAGGTTTCTGCCATTGTTGTAAAGTTGCGGAAAGAAGTTCCTAAAACATATATACTAAGCAATAATCACATTCCCAGTAAGACGCATTGGGATCTTGCTGTTAACAGAGCTTTGCAGCTGATAGACACAGGAAACTCAGCACTGATTAAGGTGCTTAATAATCTCTCTGCTGAGCTTCTCTTTGGTATTAGTTTTTGAGGATTTCATTTTCTTTCCTTATGAACGTTAATCTCGTCTTGAAAATTCAGGTTGTACTTGCACGAAGCAGCAGAGTGGTGACCACTACTGATATTGACCCTATAGCATGGTTGGCTTGTTTACAGGTACTTTTTTTTTTTTTTTTTTTTTTTTTTTGGGGGTGGCGGGGGAGGGTGTTGTTTAATCTTTCTTCACTGTTAAATGGATCCCTTCTGTAAAAATTGTAGTAACAAATTAAGATTAGCCTATATGAGCTAAACTTGCAGGTTGAAGGGGAAAATGCTTATCAATTTTGCCTACAGCCGCCTAATGCACGGGCATTTATTGGAAACACGGTAACTGGGTTACATTTCTTATCTCACATTAATCAAACTTATGTTTTTGTGCACAGCTTTTCTGTTATTCTCTATACAGTGTTTCGCAATTTGCAATTATTGTTGCACAATAGATTTTGCATGGTTTCCTATTTCTTTTTTCATACTTTGATGGTAGCATGACTCAACTTTAAGATAGTATGCTGAGGCAGAAGTTCTTTGTGAGGATTCATTGTTACTTTCTTACCTTATATCACTCCCTAAGGATGGGATACATATTATCAATGCCTTATGTGTCTAACAAGGCAGTCAGTTTCTTCTTAGATCACAAAGGAAGCTTTCCTTCATTTTAATTTTGCAAAAAGGAACTATTTTTTTGATCGAATTTTCTTTTTTCTGTTCAGCTACCAGCTACATTGCTTGTGCCCATAACTGGGTGACACTCGACAATCATTTCACTTTCAAATTCCTTGGACTTGATGCCCAGCATTAGACTTCATTTCCTATCCTCCTTGGGATGTTTAATATCGATTTCATTCTCTGTAAAAAAGAGAGCATAAAATTAGTAGTTTTAACTTATATGATTGTCCATTTGGAACATTTTTAAGAATAAAATTATGTGGAACAAGTTATGCTTTGATACCAAAACTGATGCAGAACAGTGAACGATCTAATGCAAAAAAAATTGATGCAGTGAATCAATTAGAACAGAAAAATAAAAATAAAATCTAGAAATCAGCACCTAGGGTTGTTTGGAGTTAGCACCAAGTGGGGACAGAAATCTAGGAATCAGCATGAAGGCATTGAAATAATTCCAATAGAAATGTTACTCATTATAAACTTGTCTCCATTAGAGTATAATAATCACTTATATAGATTGCTATGACTAAATGCTTAGCTAATAAAATCCAATGAACGAATTAAATTAAACTAAATTTGTCTTTGCCCGTGCTACATCAAAAGTTCATTAAATTATACTCAATATTAAGCTCCCTCCCCATCTCCCTCTTTTCTTGGTCTCTTCCTCTTTTATTTTAGTTTAACTTAAATAAAATTTGTGAATAGCCAGAGCAACTATTTCACAGAAAATGTCTTAGCATTAATAGTGAGGCTTTGGCTGGAACCCGTGGTAGAGGTAGATCAACAACTCTAGATCTTCAAGTGGAACTGGACTTGCTTTCCAGGTTAATATTTCATTACTCTAAACTTATTGGTTGTTCATTTGAAGGGATGTTTATAATATTGTCAATGCTGGATGTAATTTCAATTGCATGTGACTAGCTTACATCCAACTTGTATTGAGTAACTTATTTCTTGTATTGATTTTGCAGTCCCAAGGACCACCTTGAGTTTACAATAGTGCGAGAAAGCATACGAAAAAAATTAGAGGTAAGTTTAATTTTGCTGCCTATTTAACTGATTTGTTGCATTGATTTCTTTGTATATTGTCCATTAGTTGTATGTAATTGAACTACTTGAAAAAAAAAATAATGGTTGTTTGTAATTGATCTAATTATTCTTGGCAATTCAAGTTCATGTTGTGAGAGAGAGAGAGAGAGAGAGAGAGAGGACATTTTTATTTTTCCTTGGACAGAGTATGGCTAGTATAGAGTAAAAGAGTTTATCTCATATTGTCATTCCACCTAAAACTCAAATACTCTACTGTGACGACCTAGGTACGTGGATAGTAAGCCTATCAATTGTCCATGTTGAGTCACATGCCTTTTCTATGGCAATGGACCAGAGCAGTCCATATGTGACCTGCTCATCTCTTGCAGCCCTGTTGGTGCTTTTGAGTTTTTTTTTTGTTGTCTAAGCAACCACCATCATTTTCTTCATATTTTCTTCATATTATGGCATTTTTATAATTATGATACCATTCTTAAATTGCCTTTTCGTTTTGGCCTTTAAACCTGGAACATCTATATAAGCAGATAGCCATATGACATGGCATTAGCAGCTGACACCAGTACCCTTGTAGTGCACAGTTTACACTCTTATTCTGTTGAATTCTGCTTTGCAGGCTGTATGTAATGGGGTTGTGGTTGAACCAAAGAAAGCAATAAGGAAACTCCCAAGAGTCCAGCATTTATATGCTCAATTGGCAGGCAGGTTAAGAAGCGAGGATGATGAGGTAAAAACTATATAGTGTTGTGTCCAAAATAATAAGTTCCCTTCCATCCTGTAGAACTTAGATTCAGATTCAATTTGCATTTCGCATCTTGCATGTTTACTCTCTTGAAACCAAATTACATCACAGTGAAGTTTCTTTACTTTCACAAATTTTTTAGGACAAATTACATTTTAGATCCAATTGTTTAAGGGTGATTGCAAATCAAACCATGGATTTTCAAATCTCGCATTTAAAATCTTAGACTTTCTCAGTCATCCCTAAATGGAAGATTTAAGGAAACTTTATTACAGTTAAGGAAGTCTGAGGTTTTAAATGCGAGATTTCAAAGTTTAAGGTTTGATTTGAAACCATTAATATAAAGTTTAAAATGTAATTTGCCCAAAAGTTTCAAATATTGATTTTTAATATTTTTTAAGATACAATAGTTTGTTTGGGAGGGGATTGTAGGGGCTAGGGTTGGATCAGTGTGTAGGTGGCCATGTGGCTTTTTTGTTTGTTTGTTTAGGGATCAAAATGGTGTTGTTTTTGCATCATTTTATTCTAGTTTTAGGCATGTGTTTAGCAAACAGTGTGAGAGAAAACTAGACGGAGGGGTTGAATTGAAATGTATTTAAAAACTCAAGGTTTTAATTGGAACTTTCAAATGTTTAAGGTCTAAATTTGAAACCATCCCCACACTATAAGGTTTAAAATGAAGTTTTCCTTTCATTCCCCTATTACCTGTATTATTTAGAGAGTTCTACTTTTTTCTCTCTCTATTTTCCAGTTTGACATCTTGGCTTTTCTTCATCCAAGTCCAGCAGTTTGTGGGTTTCCAACAGAAGAGGCGCGTCTGTTTATTGCGGAAACTGGTAATTACTATTTTACTGTAGTTTTTCAGTTGCATTTTCCTAGATTTCTTTATTTTATTTTTTGGGTTTAAAAAAAAAGACATTCCATAATCCTTAGGCCTAATGCTCTGAATTGTTTGATTGTGTTAGTTTAAGAGAAGAAAATTTCGTCTTGAGTTGACAACTAAGGTAGAACATGATAAGGAAACCAAGACCTCAAAAATGTATAGACCTTGTATAAAAGATCATGGAAGTGTATAATGTTTGGAATAGCTGGGATATGCTAGTAATACTGATAAGTGATGGGTGTGAAAGGGAAGGTGGTGGTTGTGATGGTGCTGGTATGCTATTTGTGGTGATAAAGTGGTTTATGTGGTGGTGGTGGTCCTACAGAAAGTCTGTCTTGGTGGTGTTGGTTGGGGCAGTGGTGTTGAAGGTAGTGTTGGTAGAATTTGTGGATTGAGTGCTAGATTTCTAAATTTGGAACTGTGGTTTGGTGTCATACAAAGTTGTGGCTTTAATGTAGAACTGCTGTCCTAGACCTTGGAGCCCAATTTGTTGAAAGGAGGGGATGAACCTACTTTCAAAATGGTTTTTGGATACCCTATGCACTTGCAAGAACCTGATTCTAAGAACTGGGATTGATAACTCAATAGAAAATGTAGAATAAGTGAGAGTATTAAGAATTGAACCATATACCTCATGGACCAAACATAAAGTACTCTTAATCGGGCTATATAGCATGTAACTTAAGGAAAAAGTTAACACACACACACACACACTGTGGAGGTGCTCCTCTGCAGATGGGTCACCTAGGCCTGGGCAGTGCGGGAAACTTTATTGTATAAGCAGTTCAGCACCTGTTTTGATGTCTGTACTGTACGTAGGCAGATTGTGTCTCAGGTGCACTATTTGGAGGGAACAAAATAAGCAATCCTTTGAAGATTTGGAACAGTGTACGACGGATTTGTAGCTGATCCTTTTACGTTTCTGTTTGATTAGATGGTGGTGTTACCAGGCCATGCTTTTCCTACCTCTATTTATTTTCTAGATTGCAGTAACTTTGTTTGAGTTTGGCCATCTTAGTATAAATCTAGTGTACTGGGAGGCTCTTTGATTTTCTTTAATAGATTTTCTAACTTAAACAAAAAAATATATATACATACATATATATATATATATATATATATATATATATTAGATTCAATATGCCTTCTAAAACCTACGTTTTATATTTTTTTATTTTTAATCAATTAGGTAATATAACACTTAACCAAAGAGCGTTTTTGGTTGCTAATGTTTGTAAACTTGTAAATTCTTATATATTTTTTTTAGAAGTATTTGATCGAGGAATGTATGCTGGGCCTGTTGGTTGGTTTGGAGGAGGAGAGAGTGAATTTGCTGTTGGCATCAGGTCAGCATTAGTGGAAAAGGTGAGCTAAGTGAATTCTTTTATTTAATTTTTTTTTCTCCTTCTCTTTTAGCTAGAAGGAACTATATTCATAACTTATGATGTTGTTGTTAGATTGAGAAGTGGTTCCCATTTTTTGAAGATGCTGCAAAACTAAGGGTCTATTTGGATTGAGGGGGGAGGGAGGGAGAGTGGAGAGGAGTAGAGTAGAGTTGAGTTGGCTGAAAGTAGATTAATTTTGGGCCAAATCTACTCTACTCTACTCTACTCTCCCTCCGTCCCCCTTAATCCAAACGGACCATAAGAGAAATATTATAAATAGTAAGCTTTTAGTAGTAGTAAGAATAATTTATCTAGGGTCATGCTGACCTAAGTTAATTCTATTGCTGTTTCCTACTTTTTCTTTTGGGATAAATACCTCTCCCATGCTGATTGTTCATAAGAATTTTATTCATGCTGTTGCCAACATCTTAGTGCTGACCAACTTGGAACCTAGGGTCTTGGTGCATTAATCTATGCTGGAACAGGGATAGTGGAAGGAAGCAATCCATCTTTAGAGTGGGATGAGCTGGAACTCAAGACATCTCAGGTATACCTGTGCATGAAATTGCATATGGGTGGGTGGGTGGGGATGTATATGGATGGGTTTTTCATGGGTGTGTGAGGTGTGTTTGTTTGAACGTGTGTTGTTGCTCTTTATAATCTGGTTTATATGTATCCAAGCTTATGCATGTGAAGGGCACAAACTCTGTTGAGAGCCAATGTGTTTGTGTTTGCTCCAACTCTTAAGAGCCAGTGTTTTTGCATCATCATCAGCTCTGTTGGAACACGCTGCTGAATGCCATTTATATATGTTCTAATCTGTTCTGCAGTTTACCAAGTTGCTTAAGCTTGAAGTGCCTCTGCACCAAAACTTGATAACTTGAGGAGTATGGACTGAAAGGTTAGTCGCTGTGACAAAGTCTATTTTGATTGCAGCATTCTCTGAACATAAGTTTGTTTCTTTCTCTTTCTTCTCTGTATGAATCTGTTAATGAACTCTACAGAGAGAGAAATTTGCTACTGAGTTGATGAGGCAACTAGATTACAGTTCATATGTTCCAAACTAGTTGTACCCTATATTTTCCCTAATCATGTAGGAGTATATTTTCCTTAAAAATTCTTAAAACTAATTCTGGTTGTTCAATTTGTCCAGATTGGTGTAGTAACCAGTGGTTAGCATTAAAACAAAGGTCAAGTTGCTGGAGAAGTTACAATAATCATAGGCAAACTTTATATACAGCAACTCTGGCTTTGCAATATTCATGGGGAAATGAGGTTGCAGTATGGTAGATTATGTCATCACAGATTTTCTGAAATAAAACCTCAGTCTTATGCAGCATCCGGAGAATTAGTCTTATCTCCATTACATCTATTTAATTTGGATGTGTTAAACATCTACATGTCTTATACCTGTTTCAATAAGCTGTGACCTTGGTAGTATTATTTCAGTATCCTTTGTGCTTCAAATATAGGAGGGACATGCCTTAAGCAAAACATTCTTGCAGAAATTGCTTCTCTCGGAGGTTGTAAATCTGAGTGGTTTTGTGTTAATATTTTACTACAAATTAGAAGATTAAATTTATGTGGCGACAGATGTCCTAAAGTGGAGACTGGATTTCTTTATTGAAGAGTGGATTGTTCCTGCTGGTTGATTCCTATTTTGAGTTGCATTGAATAATCTTTCGCTCCAGCATAGTTCCATGGGCTAGAGTTGTAGGTTCAAATTGTTGACTTGGCTTTGTTTGAAATGGAAACTGTCAAGTTTTTTCATCTTTGGCTGGTTGACCGTCTTTCCACGTTGGGTTCTGTTGAATTTTATTTCAAGTTCATTGTTAATCTGCTAAGCATCTCTGAACCTGGATGTTTTTGAATTAATTTAGCAGAAATAATAATCTAACTATTGCGTTGCTAATTTAAGTTAATCTTTCCTATGTGACTGACTACTCCTGTATTAGCAGATATATAATCTGAGAATTTATTTCAGATGCTTATATTAAGTAGTCAGAATTAATTATTTTTGGGTATATACTATATAGCCCATGGAATAGATGATCAAGCTACTAATTTTAGTTCCAGTTCTATTTAGGAACTTTCAAATTTAACCGATTAATGCTCGAGCATAAAGTTGAAGAGCATGTACCCAACAAAAGCTCCACGCTATTGCTTAACTAGAACTCTTTCTTGACCATACTTAAAAATTCTATGAAAAAAGACTTCACCGAATATTAAAGAAACATTTTTGTTATATGACTTAGTAAAGGAATACGTCTAGCGATGGATCTAGTTAGTCAATTTTTTTGCACAACTTGTTGAAGTGGTAGGTTGTGAATGGTGTTAGTTAATAGTGTGTTCATGCAAAAGTGATGTTCACCATCACAATTTACCACAAGTTATGAAAAGAGTTGTGTCCATGGCAAAGTTGCTTAATAAAGTACTATTAGCAAAAAAGCAGGAAAATATTATTCCAGAAAGAGTGCAAATCTTCTCTCTGTCTCATCTCTCAAACAGTCATAGAAAATAGAAACAACAAAACCATTTAGAACAATGCTATTATTTCCTCCTATTTTTTTACCGCTACAAACTCTGTTTTAACCACATGGTTCAGTTCTATTTGAGATCCATATAGATATACATGTATATGTATCTCAACAAGGCTTATGCTCATCGCACTTGAGATAACCTGTGAAGTCTGTCAAGCTTACTTCAAAAGTCCCTGGTTTAGCATTGATCATATCTTCCTTGTACCTATTTCTAATTTGACCTACAGATTGGACAAAGAAGGCTCCATTCAACATCAAATCACCCTCTGAACTCCAATTCCATGATCTCCACTCACTCTCAGGTGTATACTCCCACTTTGTCACCTAGAGCACCACCACATGAATGTTGTAAATATACACTAATCAAATATTTGCATATTGCATGTGACAAGGCATGCATTTTATGTGTGGATTCTTTTTAATATTTTGAGTGCCTATGCCTGTAGTAGTGTGCTTACCTCCTTACAAAAGCTTCCTCTTGAGAAGCGATAAACCGATTACCTTGGCTAAGAATGGTAGGATGTTGGCTACCACCAATAGCATACATGAGCCAATGAGTGTAGTCATTGTTGACAACATGAACAAACCCGTATCGACATCTTGGCATCCTTTGAACCAAACCCTTATTGTGAATGAAAGCAAGAGTTATTTGCATGACTTCATCACCAGAGAAGTTATCATTTGCACCAAATAGCATCACCTACAACATACATAAATACATGCTCATTACCGTTAATAAATCCTTTAGAAAATATAATCTGCAAAATTTAATGTTTATGAATCTCAACAAATCAAATGATGAACAAAGTGAATTATAAAAAAAAAGGGACTTGGAGCTAATAACAGAGGCAAGGAAGTCCTGAGAAAATCTAAGATTTGAAACTTGTGATATATATATATATATATATATATATATATATATTCATGGACAGAGCCAGGATTTGGAGTTAGGGGGGGTTACTTTGCTGCTAACTAGCTCCAACCTTTGAGTCTACTGCTTTACTATTAAGGATTTTTGTTTAAAATTTTTTAAATGACCAAGTTGTTTGTTCTGGGTAAAATAGATAGATTTAGCTTAATTTTTTTAGTTTTATTATTGGTAATTTTTGTTGTTGTGCTAATTTTTTTGGGCTTGCATTTTGTTTTAGATTTAATTTATTAATTTTTTATGTCCTTTAAAAGATGAAAAATGATAAAACTACAAAATTTTTACAAATTGCTAATGTGGTAAGTAGTTATTAATAAATAAAAAGTGATGCAAGTGTACGAACTAATAAGAATTTGTTATCTCAATAATTTGTATAAATGTTGAAAAAACGTTTTTAGCTATAACATTACTTTCAAAAGAATTGATGGCATTATTAAGGGAGGCAAAGTGTAATTTTATTGAGCAAAATTGCTAAAATTAGTACCTATTAATATAGTAATATTTTTTGAAAAATATTTGGGGGGGGGGGGGGGGAAGAGCTCCGTCCATATATTATAATAGAATTTTAGTTGAAATATAATTTTATATCTCTTAATACTTAGCTAATAGGGTTTATAATGTACAAATTTTTATTAAAAAAAAAAAAAAAATTTAACGTACAACTATTTTTTTTATCAAAAAAAAAAAAAAAATCTCCGGGCTGTATTCAAAAAAATTTCTTATTAGTTTCCGGACTTGAGTCTATCCAAAACAAATCCCTGAGTTGCCGGACTTGAATTTTTTTTTTTTTGAGGGATAAAATTCGTGTATTAAAAAAAAATGAAAAATTGTAGATTATTCCTAAAGTGAAGGGGAAAAAAAAAAAAAAACTGATATCAACATTAAGCTTTTGTGTTTATCAAAAGATAAATAGAGGAAAAGTTGATAAGAACAATTAAAATTGTCTCTATCTAAAAAATTGCTGCAATTTTGTATAGTTACAGTTTTTAAGTCCAAATTTTATTATATAGTATATGATATAATATGATGGCTTGATTTCATAAATTTCCTTGAAAGTTTTAACCTTTGAAAGCCCTTAACCAAATCACAATACTACCCTGAATTTTGTTTGAAGAGGTCTCAAGTTTGAATCATGTAATAGAAAGTGTTTATGAAAAACTTAACATTCGTGATTTAATGTCCATTAATGCCCTTGTGGGATCGTGATAGAATCTATGACTCACTAGTTTTTCCACTTGCAAGTTTGAACCCAACTAATAGAACGCTTTATAATAACATTCAAGCACGACAAAAGTCATTCTGATTAACCTTTCATTGTTTCTTTTATTTTTTCATTAATATTTTTTTGTTAATGACCCTTAAAGCATTTGTTAATGAACAATTTTAGAAAAGTTTCAATTTCACTTTCATGAAAAAAAAAGTTACTTTTTTTTTTTTTCCTTTTCTTATATAAAATTTCTAAAAATTGTTCATAAATCAATACTTTAAGACATCTGTTAACTTTTCAAAAAAAAAAAAATCCTAGGATCTAATTTTTATTATATAATAGAATATATGACAACTTCTAGAACCCTTTTTTTTTAATTTTTACGTAATAAATGATATAAACCATACACATATAATTATTATTGTATCTAAAAATTTAAGCTCTTAATAATACTTTATTATTTATATAAAAAAAGTCTCTATTAAACTGAATAATTTTAATATAAAAAAATAATTAAATCACACATAATCCACCAAAGATTACGTGTAATTATGCTTTGTTTGTTAAATGCAACAAGGATTACGTATAAAGGGCTTGCAATCCCAAATCCGGACGGGGATTATATTTCATACCAAAATCCATTAGATTTCTTAATGTATTACACCTTATAATTTTTTTTTTTCATATTGATCCTTCATTTTAGAGATGTGTTACGTCTACAATAGTTTTACAATAAATCATAAATGGAAAATTGTTATTGGTTCCTATTTGAACTCACAATTGAAATTATTTTTTTGCCTACTAGTAACAATCAATAACAACTTGACACTTATTTTTTGTTGTGAAGATTAGAGATGGCAATGGGGCAAAGCAGGGCCGAAGGATGACATTTTCGTCCCTTTCCGCATGGTTTTATCTTGCTCCATTCCCGCCCTTCCCCTCCCCGCCCCACATGATGGGGAAAACTTTCTCACCCCATAATTTCAGTGGTTGATTTACTTGCTGATCTTTCATCACTAATGAAAATTAACTTTGCGAAATTTATAGTGGATGAAAGTAATTCAGTCTTGTCTTTTGACCTTGCTTCTGGTAGTCCCATGGCGGCTTTTTCAAAATAAATACTTTATTGAACAAATTGATTCTAGGTGATTACTAAGGGGCTAATTTAGTTTACCCCTATGAAGACCTAGATTCATCTATTAACCATATATGTGTAGCATACAATTTACTTACTCCTTGAAATGATATTTTATCAAGCCATTGAGGGCTGCTGTGTTATACAAAAATCTCATGATAGTCATGACTCCTTTAGCAAAGCTATTTCTTAGCCATTATGCAAGGCATGGCCTTATGTTGCCTCTTGGAATTATATGGATCAAACATGATTTACTTTGAATGGTCATCAAACTTAATGCATATTGGTGGCTAAAATGGCTTATTATCATCTCTATCTAGCTTGCCAAGGTGATGGTGATCCCATCTTCCATGGGACATAGCAAACACAAAAGAGCTCCTTGTAGCCCTCTGGGCCCATTGTAATCTCAAGTTCCAAGCCACAGAAGCTTCGCCTTTTCTCTCTAGTCTATGACATGAAAGCTATCATCCCCACAGACCTCCATAAGCTAGCTATAAAGCTAGCAAGGATTTTAGGAATATCCGCCGGGGGGGGGGGGGGGGGGGTTGGGTGGGCTACCAATGGCACTATTCTTTCTTGTAGACTTCAAAAGATAGCACTTACCTCATTGGTATTCTCAAAAGCCATACAACATGCCATTGGATTGATCAGATAGGAACCCTTACTTGGTAGGGATCTATATGCTCATGCATGGTGCCATCTAGCATGATATCAAAAGGATCATCTTAAGCTTAAAAGAAAAGGAGGTGCACATTTCTTAGGCGCCACAATTGCCAATGCAAACATGGGCGATATAAGCCAAGGCGACTAGTCTCACTTTCGATGAAGTCAAAGACTTTGTAAAGGCTTCGCCCTCAAGAACAGGGCTCAAGGATGTATTCTCGTTGCCATCTTACTTAATCACCTCACTATTCTATTAAGAAACAGTGCCCATTCATGTGAATGTTTAAACAAATATTTAAGTAGCTCATATTGGTTGAATGGCATGTCCTTATGATTAGACATATTTGAAAAGATAGTGATGTTTATCAAGTGCTTGAGCACCAAATATTTGAGCTAGTTTTTACATTTAAAAGCTTTAGCCAATATATGGCACATACATGCTCTTTAAGAACAATTTTTTTACCTTGATCTTTTCAAGTACTTCACACCAACATTCACTAGACCATGTGTTGTTACATGCTTTCACAGATCTGTTGGGTGAATTTGGCTATAGTCATTATAAATTTATATACACCGTTATTGCTTCACCTTATTTGCCTTGACACAGTAACTTCCTTCATGGTCGCACAAGAAAGAAAAGTTAAAAGCAATATACTGCTTGCACAATAAGCTTACATGAATTCACGTGCATTCATTGAAAGAGTACTGTGGTGATTGTTTGCCAACACCTTCGATGATATATTCTAGCTTTCCCTTGGCATATTTATATTTCTTTGATAACCATGTGGTCTACTGACAGCCTACTTGCCTTCTAATTGGTATTTATACAAAATCAAAGTGGAAAGCTACACATGATGCCAATTTGGAACCAACATTGTTGTTCCACTCAATGTTGATTGGGATTGCATATGCGTCTAGACCTCTGATCTACAGCGTACTCTCATCGCTTAAACCAAGTTTTAAAGTACGAAGAGATGGCGACATAAGAGGCGGGAACTTACCCTAGCCAATGGACAACGAGCAAAAGTTTGGAAGCGACAGATGGGCTAGAGCTAAAAAAAAAAGTATATATATATATAAATAATAATAAATAAATAAATAAAAATGTGCGGGAGATGAAGCGACACCTCGAAAAATTAGTGCACCCACTCAGAATGCGCCACGTGTCCCCTTGCATTAAATACCCTCAACTACCCCATCAATCAAAGAGTAACTCCTGAGGAAAGAGACAACGGTTGCAAGAATCTGTCATACCATGAGTCTGTTCAGGGTGAAACTTACGGACACATGTGCTAAGGGGGCAACTGATAAGCGTATTTTTAGACCTACAAAACTGACGACATGACAAGACTAACGAACACATTTCTGTGGGCAGACGGATCTCTAGGGAAAGCGAACCTTAGTTAGATGAACCTCAATATGGATGGATCCAACAAAGGGGACGGACCCTAGGCGGACGAACCCAATAAAAGGGGACACACGGTACTCATGTGGCTCCCACGTGGCTGGAAGTGCTCATCAAGAATCCTGATATGGAAAAGTCTTGCACCCTACACCCAACCATAATTGAGGGTCATCTACAAGGAAGACCATCCCGAAAAATCCAGAAATTTGATGGAGAGTTCTCTCCATAAGGAAAAGCCTTCCTCCTCAAGAAATTAAGGTCAAATCTACACCACTATATAACCCCCAAAATCCTCTCTCACAAAGGTACGCACAATTTCTCTAAAACTCATACTCCCTAGCATTGCTGGAACTCTCTTCTAATTTAACCTTCAGAGGGTCTTTGGCTGGTATCCCACTGGTGTTCTTTGATTGGTTTTCTCTTTTGTTTTTCAGGTGCACCCATTGACATGTGTGTGGACGATCAACTCACTGACTATTGTTGTGCATCTCATCATAACCTAATTAAAAAAAAGGATTTTAAAGTAAAAGGGAACAACATAAATAAATCATATATTCATATAAAAAAACACTTAATACTAAAATCAAGATATTACATTTAAAAAAAAAAAAACATGGATTTATGTCCGAAGAAATGAAAAGAAGTCCTAATTTTTTTAAAGATTAGTGCTTAATAGATAAACAATGTTAGAACTGTAAATGAAGTTATGTGGTTTTTTTTAAATATTTTTTTTAACTGCACATATCAACTAATAACAAAGTGGAAATAAGAAAATGGAAAAAAAAGAGAAAAGAGAGAGAGAGAGAGTTGTTGAAAAGAAGAAGAAAGAGAACCTAAATTTTGCCCGTGAGGAAATATGACAGAGTTAAAAAAAATGATATAACAAACGTGGCAACCAAATAATGGAAAAAAAAAAAAAAGTTGTTGATCTCAATAATTAAGCTTTTGTCTTTATCCAAAAAATTAATAAAGTAATAGAGGAAAAGTTAATAAGAACCATTAAGTAGTTGATTTTCATCTTAAAAATTGCTACAATTTAATAAAGTTGATATGACCAAAAAGTCTAATATTAGTTTAATTTGTAGAGGTGTGAAACTGAATTCTAAATCTAAAAAATAGAATTAAAGTCTCACTTAAATTTGCATTATATCCCAGGTAAAGCTAAGTTATGTTAATTACAAATGCCATAATCTATTGGTAGTCTTTTGTTTTGTAAAAGGCAAAACTTGTGCCGTACAAAACAGAAAAGAGTGAAGAAAAAAAAAAAAAGTTTAATATGACAAAAAATGTTGCATATTTTGTTAAACAATGAATGGTAGATGATAAGGGAATAAATACACTTTTTGTTCTTATTTGAAAAATTGCAACTTGTTGTAGCTATTTGACACAACCATGACCCTTCCTATTTAGCTTAGATTCTAATATGTAATTTACAATATATATATATATATATATATATATATATATATAAACCCGTTATAATTTTAATCACGCAATGAATTATCTCCAACTCAAAAGCAAGTTCATGAATCCTTGACGATGGTTCATGCTAAAAACTAAAATAAAATAAAAAATAAAAAATAAAAAGTAATTTTAATAAAATAAAAAATTACTTTAGGTTATATGATTAATGCTAGTTGTTTAGACTTTATTAGTGTTTGTCTTTTAAAAAAAAAAAAAAAAAATTTCTTTGTGCTTTTTTTTTTTTTTTTTTTGAGAAACGAGACAAAACACCTACGGACTTATTAAACTGAAAACAACTCAATGAACATCTAAAAGGACAAGGAGAGAAATGTCACCAGGAAGGTCTTCCAACCAAACCCGAATCCCCAACAAGTACTTGGCCTTTTTTCACAAGAGCATCGGCCACAATATTACAAATCCTTTTAACATGACAGAATTTAAAAAAATGGAAATTAGCAACAAGAAAAAGGATATCATCAATAATATTCCCATATGAAGAAAAACAACCAGACCCTTAAGAAATTAAGATTTGATCACCACCGACGAATTGCCTTCAAAAATAACTTTTGGAAGCCCGATTTCACCTGCAAACTGAACCGCTCTGCAACAAACTAATGCCTCCAATTCATTCGCATTTTGAGTTAGAGGAATTGGCTAAGATGGAGCTTCAATTGCTTTGCTACATCAACATTCAGTTTGTAGTGGTCAACTTCTGGAGGACGACACTGCTACATAGCTAGAGGGAGAGACAGGGCAGGTTCAAGGTCTTGGGTAGAAAGAATTCATGCAGTAAGTTCCCAGCCATGGAGCACAGATTAGCTAAAGGATGGACTGGTCGACCAAAGTAATGAGCATTTCTCTGGTTCCAAATCAACCAAGCTATGATGGCAAAGAATTCAGTACTGTATTCATCCTGTACCTGCAAAAATCTGGAAAGCAAATCAGAAAAATCTATTGGAGGAGAGGTGGCCACTTGGTGGAACCATGTGAAGGAATTCCAAACGCAAGCTATCTCCCTGCAAGACCAGATAGCATGTAGCATGTTTTCCTCATGAAGCTTGCACAATTCACACATTGCTGTAACAGTGATTTGGCAGCTACAAAGATTACTCATGGTAGGCAGTGCATTTTTACAAGCTCTCTAGATGAAATGCTTGATTTTATTAGGCACTCGCAACTACAAAATGCCGTTCCAAAACTTCCTATTTGGTACCAGATCAGAGCTACCTACATTCTTAATCGATGCACATGAAACCAGTAGTTTGTAAGCACTACTTGTAGAGAACAAACCTGATGGGGTGTGTGCCCATATGATTCGATCAGAGGAAGCTTTACTACTGAGGGGGATGCCTAGAATTGCAACAACTTCAAGGGGCAGAAAACTAGACTGAACTAATTCCTTCTTCCATTCCCCACTTTCAGTATTAATAAGTGCACTGGCCTTGGTTTGTTGTAGCATGTCTGGGGGAGCCAAAATGGGAGTTCTACTGGTTTGGATTGGCAGCCACTTATTCTTTTTAATCTTGACCGATTGCACAAAGAGAAAAATTCTCGTTGTGTTTTGTGCTATTTTTTTTAATATGAGATATGAAATGTTTGATCATTCCTATTTGTGTTATATTTAATTCATACCCTAGCCAACACAAACAATAAAAAAAAAAAAAAAATAGTTCCTCAATATTGAATTTTCCTAGTATTGTCTAATTAAAAAAATCAACACACTCACAAATTAAATATAATATCAAAAACCTAAAATCAAAATATACACAAAAGAGTTCAAAAATTGAGAATATAAAAAAAAAAAAAAATTAAAAACTTACATAAGAGAACCAAGAACTTAAATGGTGTTCATTATTTGATTCTTTATAATAAACTTCTTTTGACATAATATCCTATACGCATATGCGGAGCTAGGGGGTGCCAAAGGGGCCATGCTTTTGAAGTTTTCCATTAACCTTCTTTTAAATTTGGTAATAAATCTAAAAATTACACAAAAATCTATTCACTGGTTCCTCCTGAAAAAATTTCCTAGTTCCACCACTGCCTATATGCAAATTTAGAAGCAACGAACAATAAGTAAGATAAGTTTATTAGATTAAAATATATACGTAAGTTACACCTTGGGAAAAAAAGTGATAAAAATACAATATCATGGGGTGTATTGTGTGAGAATTAATTATAAGGATAATTTATTAGTTAAGAAGGATTGTATCGAAAAGTCATGGCTGAATATATTTATAAGTTCTGAAAATTTTGATAATAAACTTTTAGTTGGAGTAAAATTTAAATGTCTAAACCTTGTAACTTAATATCATAGTAAAAAATATTAATTTAACAATAATAATTAATAAAAAAATGTGGGTTGTATGGGATTTGAGTTTAGAATTTTTGTAAAAAATAGACTTTTAGTTTGAATAGATAAAGTTTTTCCTAAATTAAAAAGTTGTTAAATATTATCCTTTAATTTGACAAAATATATCCTAACAAATAATATAAAATTAATTTACTAATTTGTGAGACTAGCCATTTAACGCAACCACAACTTTTAAGTCAATTTTTATATGATAGTATATGATTAGTAAATAATAATCATTGTGAAATTATTATTAGTGATTATTATTATTATGGTTATTATTACTAGCAATTGGTGGGTAAATTCCAGATTAGAAAATGAATGTGAGTTAAAGAAATTTAAAGTCTGTACTGTGTATCTAAGAGTTAGGTCCTTTTGGATATACACCACTATTAGTTTCTTTAAAACCTTCTTCCCTCTTTCCGTATGTGTGTGTGTTAAAATACTTAGGTCCACTTTGGTATATCCACTCAAACACATATTTTCAGTTTTTAAATAACATTACAAGTATTTTTACACACTTTTTCATCCAGATATATTTTCACACATGTTTTCAGTTTTTAAGTACATTTACCAAACACCCTCTTAGTATTCTCAAAAAAAAAAAAAAAAAAAAAATCGCATGGGCCAATCTCCTCGTCCTGGTTACCGATACATGGTGCCTGTTTCGCAAGCTAAAGTGGATGCCACATGGGCAAACGGTGTTCTTAACCTAGGTTCTAATGGTTTTTGAATTTTGGCGTAAATGCACTTTTAGTCCCTATATTTTGACTTTTGTTTTTTTCATTTTAGTTTCTACATTTTATTTTTACCACTTTTAGTCCCTAAACTAATTAACGTGGGACATTTAAATCCTTGAAACACCATTCTATCACCAAACTAATGGGAAAAGCTAATGTGGTTGACGTGGGTATTAAAATATTATTAAAAAAATTATTTGGCATTTTTTAAATACCAAATTAAAAAAAAAAATTACTCAATTTTAAAAAAATAAAAAAACAAACATTTTTTTTTTCTTTCAAACAAAAATTTTACTTTCTTTTAATTAAAATGAATTTTTTTTATTCCAATCTTTATTTATTTATTGTTTTCCAGAAGAACATATTCATGTTCTTTATGTTCTTCCCCATATATGGTTCATATTCTTACCAAATTAATCCTTATTTTCTTATCATTTTCTTTTCCTTTCTTGTACTTTCTTTATAACCAAACAAATCAAAACAAAATAAATTAATTAAATGTCTTTCTTGTCTTTTTTTTTTTTTTTTCCTCTTTTCATTATTTTTTTTTTCAAAAGAACATGTTCATTTTCTTTGTGTTCTTCCTTATAATCAATCTCTAGCAAAAAACAAACCCTAAACCTAGATCCTAACCAAACCCCAAACCCATATCCCCAGTAAAGCAAGCCTTAGCCTTTAAACCTATAAATTTGCTTGGCAAACAAACAAAAAACCCAGTGGAAAAAAAACCCCAAATCACCACCACCGAATCAAAGAACATGAAGATCAAACCCAAGTAAAAGAATAGAAACCTAGCAACCAGCAAAGCACCATCACCGAATCAAATCATCCACTACCACATCAACGAAACCACTCCCAGAAAATACCTTGCAATTTGAAGCCCAAACCAACAACAAACCCAACCAATGATCATCGATCTGACCAACCAACCAACTACCTGCAATATGAAAGCCACATGAACAGATCACACCACCAGTCACCACCATTGTCATCGATCAGTCCATCAAGCCACTGCAACCCACACCAACATCAAACCCATCCAACGATCCACCCCCACTGACCACTGGACCAACCACCACTTCACAACCACTGATCTGAGAGAGAGCTTTAGAGATTTTTCCAAATCCACGATTTGAGAGAGAGACTTTAGAGCTTTAGAAAGATGAAAGAGAGAGGGAGATTTTGGTCTGAGAAAGAGATCTTTAGAGATTTTCATTTGGGTAAGCAAACCCAGATCTACGATCTCTTTTTTCTTAACCCAAGAAACCCACCGACTAGCGGTTGTTGTTGTACACAACCGTTTTTCGTCATCTTTTCTAGAATCTTCTTTCTCTCTCGTTATCTCTCCTCCAACCCGAGCCTCCATGGCCAACCATAGTCATCTTGGTTCTCTCTCCTTGATCTAAACATACTCAGATCTATCCCCTTTCTCAATCTTCGATCTAGACGGTTAGATTGGGTTTTTGCCATTTGGGTTTGCTTGAGTCCGTAAATTTGGATTAAGGTGTGTAAGGACTTTGGGATTGTTGAAGGTATTTTGAATCAAGTCTTTGTGTTTGTAATGGGAATGTGAAAATAATGACAGAGTAATTGTTGAATGTCTTTGTGTTTGGTAAATTTGTGGGTATGTCTTTGTGTTTGTAAATCTGACTGATTTTATGGGTTTTGTTGTTAAGGAAATACAAGAAAAGAGAAAAAAAAAATATTGATTTTTTAAATTTCTGGGCTAGGTTTGCTGGGAAGAAAATGATTAACGGGGAAGAACACATGTTCTAGATTCTTCATGTTCTTCCCAAAAAAAGAGAAACACAATTAATTTAATTATTTTCTTTTTAAAAAAAAAAATAAGAAGGTTAGAAATTTTATTATTATTTTATTGATTTGTTGGTTTCCCCGTTAGTTTGGTGACGGAATGGAGCTTCAAGAACTTAAATGTCCCGCATTAGAATGGTACACTAATGTCCTATATTTCCCCAAAAAAAAAAAAAAAAAAATTTGAAACATGCTACAGTAATGTTCTATCTTTAGAATGGTACGGCTAAATATGTTATAATATTTAATATTATTTTATTCTTTTTTCTCCTTTTCTCTCTCATACGTTTGCTGTCCTTCTCCCTTTTCTTTTTTGTTTTGTTTTGTTTTTTTGTTTGTTTG
The DNA here is from genome assembly GCA_032878915.1 of Castanopsis chinensis. Taxonomy (NCBI): domain Eukaryota; kingdom Viridiplantae; phylum Streptophyta; class Magnoliopsida; order Fagales; family Fagaceae; genus Castanopsis; species Castanopsis chinensis. The sequence continues at coordinate 8,355,078 of JAVQMG010000114.1, forward strand.
TTGTTTTGTTTTGTTTTGTTTTGTTTTTTGTTTTTTTGTTTTTTGTTTTTTTTTTTTTCTCTTTTCTCTCTGCACTCTTCTCTCTTCTTAGACATCTCTTCATTCTTCTGTCCCTCTATCTTCAATGGTGGTGGTTGTGATTCCTGAGGATTCAAATCGTGGTGGTAGATCATGGTGGTGCTAGCTGTTGTGGCGATGGATCGTGGTGGTTGGGTCAGTAAATCCTCCATTTTTTTGTTTTGAGCTCTCCCTCTCTTCATTTTTCAGCCAAAAACCTCAAGCAAATTCATTTTCGCATTGATTAAACCAAAATTTCTTTATTTTGGGCTATTTTGGTGGTGGCGAGCTGGGTTGTGGGTTTGTTTGATGAATGGGTTGTGGGTGGTTGCCTTTGCTTGGCTTTGTTGGGCTAATTTTCTATAGATTTGTGTCTGATATGTATAAATGGAGTTGATTCATCTCTTCATTTTTTTTTTTTTTGAGAGTTTTGTGTTGATTTTGGGGATTTTTTTTAAAGTAGTATTGGGAGATGGTGGCGGCTGCTGGATTGTTGTTGGTGGTGGCGGGTTGTACTTGTGGGTGGTGTTGGCGAGCTGTGCTTGTCTATGGTGGTGGGTTTATTATAGTTCTATGCTTGTGTTTGTGTATGGTAATGGGTTTTTATTTTGTATTTTTTTATATTGATGGTTTTTTAATTTTTTAAATATTTTTATATATTATTTTAATGTATAGAATTGAAAAATAGAAGGTGTGATGAACTGTGAATTGTAAAATAGTGTATTAAAATAATAAAGTAGGCTTTTTGATGCGTTAAAATGACATATATATGAATGAGAATATTTTTTATACCATACAGTCATAAATTAATAATTTTTGTGTGTATAGCACATGGAATCAGTGATTTCCCATAACAGTTATATTGCGATTTAAGTCTCTTCCCAAATTTAACCAGATAATGCTTAAGCAGAAAGTTGAAGGCCAGACTATAATTTAGCCATGTACCTAACAAAATCTACATGCAATTCCTAAGCCGGAACTCTTTCTTCCTAACCATAATTGCAAATTTTATGAAAAGATATCACTGAATATTAAAAAGTGCTCTTCTTTCAGTATCATCTTTCAAACATTTACAGAAAATAGAAACTGCACGACCAATTAGAACACTAAAGTTATTCCCTCCTAATTGCTTACCCCTACAACCTCTGTTTTAACCACAGGGTTCAGTCTAGTTTGAGATCCATATATGTATCTCAACAAGGATTATTTTCGATGCACTTAATAAAACCTGCAAAGCGAGTCAACCTTCTTACAAAATGCCCTGGCTTTGCACTGATCACATCGTGCTTGTGCTCCGTTTTAACTTGGCTTCCAGATTCGACAAAGAAGGCTCCGTTCTCCATCAAATCACCTTCTGATCTCCAATTCCATGATCTCCACTCACTCTCAGGTGCATAGTCTCTTTTCGTCACCTAGATCACACCCACATGGATATCATTATAATCTCGATCTACATATATACACTAATTTTTGTGTGCGCGCGTGTGAATATTTTGCATGCCTATACTTGTGGTATGCTTACCTCTTTACAATCTGTATTTGAAGAAGCAATAAACCGATTACCCTGGCTAATAATGGTAGGATGTTGGCTACCACCAATAGCATACATGAGCCAATGATTGTAGTCGTTGTTGACAACATGAGCAAACCCATATCGGCACCTTGGCATCCTTTGCACTAACCCGTTACCGAAGTGATTGAAAGCGAGAGTTATTTGCATGATTTCATCACCAGAGAAGCTATCACTTGCACCAAAAAGCATCACCTGCACGCATAAACACAAACTCAATACCATTAATAAATCCTAGAGAAAATAAAGAGTATTTTTTTTATAAGTTTGAATTATTATGGTTGACGTTACCTCGTTATGTCTGGTGAAGTGGCAGTTGGAGATGGTAATGGCTGTGGATCCTTGAATGGCATCGATGATTCCGTCGTCACAATTTGACATAGAAATATGATCAATCCAAAGATTTGTGGCTCCAAAAATTGAGATCCCATCACCATCACTCCTCGAACGTTGGCCATAGTGATTCACTGAGTCCCTAATTAAGCCACCATTTCCTGACTTGATGTCATGGATGTGGAGGTCATGGATGATGACATTGTCCACATATTGAAGTGTAATTTGAGCGCCATCGCAAATGTGTACATTAGCACCACGCCCATCTATAGTCTTGTTGCTTGTCATTATTAGCTCTTCGCTTAGCCTAATCCTCATGTCGTGAGCAAATATGATCCATAGTGGCTCAGGCTGGATCACTGCATGGCGTAGGGTTCCTTCTTTAGGATTCACTAGGTGATCGTCGGATGAATCCCTCACCACATAGATTTTCCCATGCTTGCCTCCTGTTGTCTTACGACCAAAGCCTAGGACACAATCAGCTAGCCTCTTACGGTGTTTAGCCCAATCATTATGGCATCTCCAGCATCGATCAATTGGGTTCGTAGCCAAACATGGTCCTTTATATTTGCCCAAGTTTCTTCTTGTGCTATCGGTTCCATTCAAGGCTCTACATGAAAATTACAGTGACAAACTAATTAATTAAATTTCTACATATACCAATAAGTCATAAAATGGAAAAGAGAAAAGAAAAGAAAAAAGAGTTAAAGAGAATTAACAACCCAGCCATACAAAAAACACTATATAAAGAATGATTTAGTTTTACTTTTCATATAAATACGTCTTAATATTTGTTTATGTAATACACTTATATTTAGTATAATTCTATGCTGATATTAATTCACTCAATAACTATCAACTGTACTAATATTTTTATATTCTTAACAATAAATTACATGTTCTTGTTATACTTAACACTTTTACACAAAACTAATTTCATATGAATCAAATATCATGATGTTTTACAATCATAAAGATAGAGAGAAAGTATAATCCAACAATAAATTTCTCCAAATTAATATTCTTCAAATGAAAAATTAGTTAAGATGTGAAATTCACCTATACATGCAAAATTAGTGATAGACCATTCATGAAAATGGTCTTTTACATAATGACATAATTAGGAACTCAATCACTTTTACATCATTGAACCATGCATGAAAATGGTCATACTTGTGGACATGGTCGTTGAAATGATCAAGGACTTCCTGAGTATTTGGCTGATAGGCCTTGAGGGCTGCCTTTCTGGCTTCTTCAGCTCGCTCCTGCCAAACCTCATCAAAATCAGCAATATGAGCCCTCATGACTTTTGGAAACATTGCAACAAAAGCACAAAGTAGTAGCAATCTAAGCTTGATGGATTCCATGGCTGTCACTCTTTCTCTCCTGATGAACTAAAACTCTTTGTGCTATGGAAATAGAACTAGCAAACTTGTATCAGGTTGGACCCATGTTCATTGGATTTTCACCTGTACAAAGATCAAAAATTCAACAGCATTATTCAATGGAATGAACAAAAAAAAAATGATACTAGAACCAGAAATCTAAATATGGAAAATATACAAAATGAGAAGAAGAGAGGGAAGAGAGGAAAGCCACCCACAACGGTCAGTGTAATTTCTTTTGTCTAATAGGTGTATTTGGGTTAAGGGGCTTTCAATTTAAAAGCAACAAAATACTCTTATTGGTTTTAAAATATTTTAAACATGTTTTATCAAAATACCAACTGATTTTATTCACGTTTCAATTTAAACAATTGAAATCTTATTCACGTTTCAATTTGAACAATTAAAATCTGATCTTATCTATAGGTCTATCTTGTCTTAAAAACTGAATTACTCAAATTTGGATCTTTTGTTTAACAAAAAATTCCAAACTCACATTTCATTGCACCAGAATGAAATTGAAAATATCAATTAAAAAATCTGATCTTATCCAAAACACTATCTTGTCTTAAAACTGCATTACTCAAATTCTAATTTTTATTTTTAAAAAAAATTTCAATCTCACAATATGCTGAACTTCAGCTATTACTGTTTTATTTTATTTTAATTCTGCTACTGCTTGGCTCAATATGCTGAACTTCAGCCAATCTAAAATGGTTCAGAACTTGAATGACTCAAATTTTAAATTTTAAATTTTAATCTACTTGGAAAATCCAAACCGAATAACTTTTTTTTTTTTTTTTGAGAAGACAAACCGAATAACTTCGTTTGTATCCTTTTCCACTGCCTAAAATATATCTACTACTATCACTAACTAGGTAGTAAATAGTATAATTAAATTTAAACATATAAACATATAAATGCATTGAATTTAATTATCTTTATAAAAAAAGTCTTCTTTGAAAAATATAATACTATTATTTGTGCTTTATTGGTTAGTAAAATTATATGTTTGTTGCCATAATTTTTTTTTATATAAAAACATCATATGTTTAAATTTAATTGAAAAAATTTTCTTATTTTTCGGGTAATTTGATACTTGGGGTGCGGTGGAGTGATTTAAACATTAAATATTTCTGTGAAAATATTAAATATGTAACTAAGTAAATAATAATATAATATTATTTAGTTAGAAAAATGAGTTTTTTTTTTGGAGTTACTCACAGGTTGCCTAATTCAACACTGTTGGACTTATCGACTTAAATATTTTATACTAGCACACGTGAAAATTTTGAAAAACTTTCTGTTCACAATATTTTCGCAATAAATTTTATGTATCAAGTTGTTACGGCTTTTTATTAGTGGGGGTAGAAAAGTAATTTCGTAGGTTCAAATTATAACCAATATGTGTGTGTTAAAAAAAATTAGTATTCTTAAAAAAAAAAAAAAAACTATGATTTGTTATAAAAATATTGTGGACGTAGCATTTCTTTGAAAAATTTACTACAAACACGTTGCCCTATGAGGGAAAAAAATCATGGATATAGTTGCTAATTTTCATTACAAGTAAGCATTAAAAAAAATGTTGGACAATGAGTTAATCATAACACAAAAAGATTTATGATTAGTTGATCTTTGTTTTAGGTTACAATATTACTCAATATTTTTTTATTAGAGGTGAATTTTGATAAATCTATCATTGGATTACTTCTTCTCTTTATTTCCTCCATGCTTCAATAATTGTTATGTCATCAATAAATTGTTTAAATAGCAAATTTTTATAATTTAAAATTATGCATAAAATATAAGCTTATAGATCATATAGTAAATAAGATTCCATAGACACAAAATTTGACATGTGTATTAAGATTGCAAAAAACATGCAATTCAACGGTTAGATTTTCAAAATATATAGTAGTATTTATTTTAATGGGTAAGGTTGTAGTCTTAAACTATAACCAATTTTGTAGCTAAATTTTGTCTATATATATATATATATATTAAAAAATATATGCTTACGGGATCCAATACCCTTTCAACTTTACTAGCAATCTATTCAAGAGAATCCAGTAAAAGTAAAACTAAAAAAAAAAAAAAAACATTATTTAGACTCCCATAAGATTACTGTAAATTTAAGTTAGCTGAAATAATTTAAAAATTGTGAATTTATTTAACCAATACTTTCTTAGTTATATTATTTGTAGTAATTTATGTTTACAAAACAAATATATACACAACTAATAGAGAAAAAACCTACAAATTATTTCAAAATGAAACTATGATGTACATCTGGTTGGAAGTTTATGTGCATTTTCTTTGATTGAAATAATTGAGAAGTAGTTCCAAGCTTAGCTCCTTACCAAAATTAGGTACAATTGTTTTTAAGGTATATTATTGATACCCCCATTTTAATCTTCACAAAACACTATTCGATGAATACACTTCAAATTTGTTAGCCCCAGCCCTAATTCGATACAAAATTGAATATTAGTGGTCAAGCATATACTAAGGTTGTGTTTGGTAACTTGTAAAATAATTTCCGAGTGAAAAATGTTTTCAGTAGAAAATATTTTACGAAAAGGAAAACATTTTCATCTGTTTAGTTGTGTTTCTAGGAAATTTGCTGGAAAAGTATTTCTGTGGTTCTCCAATGTAAAACATTTTCTAGAGAAAATGTCAAAAAATACCTATAATACAATTGGATTATAATTTTCGATGGATTGATTGATCAAATCAATGGATCAGTTATAATTTTCAACTTTTGACATACAAAAACAAATCATTTGCAACCCAATAACAAATCATGGTTATTACCTTAACCAAATCATGACAAAAAAAAAAAAAAAAAAAAAAAAACTACACTATGAATGGGAACAACCCCATAAAAACCTAGATCTCAATTAGAGAATGTGGGTCTCGAGTGAAAAGAAAGGAGGAAAATGGGTCGATGGAGGAAAAGGGATGGGTCGGTGGTGGTGGAGATGGTTTAGTGGAGGAATATGGATGGGTTGATGGAGGTGGGTTGGGGGAGGAAGAGGGAAGGATTGGTGGAGGTGGAGGTGGAGGTGGAGGTGGATTGGTGGAGGAAAATGGATGGGTTAGTGGAGGAAGAGAGAAGTTCCCAAACTACCTTCAACAGTAGCAGGGATTGCAGCCACGATAGTGAGGCTGTGGGTCAATGGCTGGTTCTGGGCTTCACCGGCGGTACCTCTCTCCTTCCTTTAGCTTAGGCATGGCATGAGTGATGAGAGTGTGAGTGAGTAGAAGATTTTTGTGAGGAGAGGAAGTGCTTTGAAGGTAATTTCAAAGTGTAAAACATTTTACACTTTAAGGGGGGTATTTTACAATCAATTGAATGTAGTTTCATTTTGACTGTAATTTCCTAAGACGCCAAAAACCATCAATAGTGTAAAGCATTTTCCAAAGATCAATTACCGCCGAATCAAACACAACCTAAATGTGTGGCAATTTAACGCCCTCTAATATTAAACAACCCAATCTCAAACTAAGTTCAATTTAGCCAAAAATAAATATTTGTGACCAAGCATGCACAAGGCCTACAGCTCCCTAGCATTCTTAAAACCCAAAATAAGCCCCTAATCAGACCTAAAAATGAACATTGTAATGTTGTATGTGCAGCCACCTAAGTCTCATCTTGACAATTCAACTCCTTATTTTGTTACCCAAACCAAGCATAAAATATTAAAAGGGTTACACTAACGGGTGCCCTTAAGGCAATTATCAATAAACCATTTTAAAAACATTTTGACATCATTTTTATAGGAAATATAAAAATTTGTCAAAAAAATTAAAATTTTTTTTTATCATTTTATCATAAAATGTTTCTAAAAATAGTTCTTAAACCACTTCCCTTGGAGTATCCATTAACTTTTTCCAATACTAAAATCCAATATAAAGGAGAGGTGGTAACCACTCATATACTATACTATACAACAGCCTTTCAATCAATGATTCATCCCCATTTTTGCCACAAAGATCATGAACACGAGAAAAATGTGAAACTTGTGGCAGTCACATCCATAATTGTGAAAGTGTGAATCGTATCATGAATCGATTTTTGAAAATTGTTTTTATTTCACTTATCATAATATATATAAACACCTAATAAAATTATACAAAAAAATTACGGATATACATATATAAAATGTATATTCACTATAAATTTAGAATATATTTAACTAATGACCAATTTAATCATCACTTATGTAATTATACATAACAAAATTAACTAAATAAATCAAATTAACATATGTTTATAAAATTCAAATTGATTAATCTCTCAAGCGATAACATGATATATGAGGCAAATTAATAATTTCTTTTCATCATCTTACTTAATCAACTTCATCTAAGCCAATATTATCATATTGTTCATCTTTTTATAAAGTTATTTCTTCATTGACATTTTTTTCATCATCATCAACATTTACTATCTCTTTTCTTGTTCTTTTATTATAATGATTTTTTTATATATTTCTTCTTGGCATTCTAGCTTCTTAGGCTTATAACAATAATAACGAAAAAAAAAAAAATTCACTTAATACATTATTAATAACATAGAAAAAAAAATTGTAAATATGAAAGTGAATTGCCAAGTGTGTAGTCCAAATTTTATCAACAAAAAAGAAAAGTGTGTAGTCCAAATTTTGTAGGAGAAATTGAAGAGTTAAAAAAAAAAAAAAATACTACTCATAGACATGTAATTTTATTGGACTCAATTAAGTAACACAATAATTTCATGTTTAAAAAAGCCTAACAACTTGTTTAAATCAAATAAAACCACAAATTTTAACCCAAAAAAAAAAACCTCTTTTAAAACCCACATATTTATGTATTATACTATTCATATGATATATGCACTTATCTATCATATGATTCATGAGCACTTTCAATACTCTTATAACATGAAACTTTTTGTACATAATACGATACGATACATATCATGTATTGTATAACACTGCCAACTGTGGTACTCACACCCATAAAATGTGGATGAAAATCTAAATAAATAAAACTTAAGCCAGCCATGCAAAATAAAGTTAGGACACAGTAGAGCATTCGACAAGAAAATCGTAAGAAACATTCAGGCTTTAAAAGGTACATGACGAGTTGGAGCGCCCTATTCCTCAAGGCTAGAGTAAGGCCAAATTTATATTATATAGAAACCAAAATGTGGACTACACTCCCCATAAATGAACATTACAATTGACAACTTCTTTTTAAGCCACTACACAAAATAGGGCCATGCACTCCTCTAAACCTTAGGCCCTATCCGAAATCTGTACAATCCAAAAAATGAAATCATATCATATCATATCATCTATGGGTGTTTTCTAAATACAAAACCACAAAGTTTAGTCCTTTTTGTTTTTGTTTTATACTCTAATGTAGAAAACTAACATCCTAAAGACCAATATACCCCAAAAATAGGAGAATAAGAGCAAAAGAAATCATATATAGCCGTATATTAAGAAAATATATAACTGACTTAGTTACCAACCAAGCATCCAAAGTCCAAACCCTTTGAACAAAGCCATTAATAAGTACATTGCGCACCACGTATTCCATCCCAAAACCGTCATAGTAGGCTGCTTCTGTATCTACATGAAATGAACATTAATGATATAAAAAAATAAAAAGAAAAAAGAAAGAAAGATAATAGTACATAATATTGCTACAAAGAAAATATCTTTTCAAAGAATTTCTTTTTACTATAACGGTATCACACAACACTGGGAGGATTTGTCAAGAATAACAATGGTGTGTGTGTATATATATAGCTAACAAAAGTGGAGGGGCAAATCCAAGTTTGCAACGTATTGGCCTCATTTCTAATTTCCTAATCTATCAACAACAAATTCATATTTATCCAACATTAAAAGATAAAAGGCATCATAAAATGAATGGATTTTCAAAAGCAATATGAGACTTGGCTTAAAAAGATACGAGACTTTAATTAAAGATAAATATGTGAACAGATCATATATTTATCTTTAATTAAGTTTTTGTGTCTATCTTAAAAATTGCTAATCGGTAAGAGGAAAATTTAATAACAATAATTAAGTTCATGTTTTATCCTTTTTTTTTTTTTGGCAATTTGGTGTAGTCACTTAGTTTAACCACAGTTTTTAAGTCCAACTTAAAAATTCTGCAATTTGGTGCTGTCGTTTGGCACGACCACGACTTCTAAGCCTAACTTGCATTATATGATATGATGTGATAATATGATATGATTTCATTTTTTGTGAAATAGATAAGTTCTCCTTTTTATAATAGATCATGTAGATTAAAAAAAAGCTCTCAAGACTATAAAATATATGGAAAAAAAATGAGCTTTAAAATTAACAAGTACTATCGTTTTGAGAAGCACTTAGTCCAAAATCCTAATAATAAAAATTAAAAATTAAAAAAAAAATCCTAACAATATGAGAAATATAAATCTATTTTTGATATCTCCTTTTATTATTTTTTTTCCAAATTATTCTTTTAAATTGACCTTTTTAAAAAATTAAATAGTGAATAACCAATTTTTGTAATAATAAATTTGAGTACAACTATGGTTTTTTTGAAATTAAAACCATTTATAATGACCAATATAAAAATCTAATAATATGATAACTTTGTTATTTTGATTCAAATTACTCATATTATATAAATAATAACATAATTATATGGAGGTGGGCAAATTTCACTGTTCAAACTTCATTGTCTTTATTGCCGAGTTGTCGAAATGATTTTCGAACATAGTAAGGCCAAGTGCAACATGGTGAGATCTAGGTGTATTTTTGTTTTTTTGAAATATAACAAATTTAGTTAACTAACACCAGACTACTAACATCAACATTGACCTAGAGGCTAGGAAAAAATCCGATAAGTGAAACTCATGTGATAAGTGAACTTTGATTTGTATCTAGTGGTAGTAAATATCTGATCAAGGTAATAAGTGTCCAAACATGAAATGAACTTCAATTTGTATCTAGATGTAGTAAATCACTGATCAACGTAATAAGTGTCCAAAAATGACATGATCTATTGGCTTTGTGTGTAGATGGAGGATTGGAACAAGTATTGGAATAATATTTGGGAAGAAAATTGGCTCACACTTTCTCATGGTCAGAAGAGTATTCTCCCCACATTTTATTCTACCCTAAGAAGCTTGGACATGGGTATGAGTATGAGACATAAAGGCAGAACTAGTGATTTTCCTTTAGGGGGCCTTACTAGTACATTACACACACACACACACATATTGTTGAAGAGAACTTATCATCTTTTAGACTTTGACAGTTAGATAAATGTTGTTTAGTCTAATATTAGATATGTACCCAAAAAAATTTGATATCATTAAAATGTATAGAATAAAATTTGATGATGATATTCATACAATAGTATTTATCTATTATCATATTCATAGTGAATTCTTAAAATTTTAATTTGCAGTATAACATGATACGACAAGTATGACATCGAAATGACACCTAATATGGTGGAAAAAGTTTGTCTTCAAACTAGTTTGGAGAAAAACCCTTCAAACTTTGCAGATATGTTTTTTTTTTTTTTGATGTGAAATTTGTAAATTTAACCATTGGATTTCATATTCTTTATGTCCTTAATACATAGGTAAAATTTCATTCAAATTATATGTTATTTAATATTTGATCAATAAACTTATTTTTATACACAATTTTAAATCACAAAAACTTGAAATTTAAACATTTGATAGATAACATAGCTATTAATATTTGATTTTCTTGAAATTTGCATACATGAAGAATATAATAAGAACATATAATTCAACGGTTAGATTTTTAAAACTTACATCAAATAAAAAGATATCAACGGAGTTTGAAGGGTTTCCCTCAAAACTAGTTTAGAGAGAAACAATTCAAGCTCCGCCAATATCTTTTTATTTGATGTGGGTTTTAAAAATATATTTATTAGATTTTATATTCTTTATGTCCTTAATACGCATATAAAATTTCATTCAAATCAGATGTTATTTATTATTCAATTAATAAACTTATTCTTTATACATAGTTTTAAATCACAAAAACTTGAAATTTAAACATTTGATTGATGAGATAGCTATTGATTTTTGATCTTTTTAAAATTTTGCAAGCATAAAGAATATAGTAAAAAAATGCAATCCAACAATTAGATTTTCAAAACTCACATAAAATGAAAAGATATTGGCGGAGTTTGTTAGTTTGGAGAGAAACATTTTCCTAATACAGTATGGGTACAACACCTTAAATGAAGTGTCCATATTTTCTAGATTCTACCTAATGAAACTAAAATATTTGATTTAATTGATTTAACCTCAATTCACCAAGATGGAAATAATTTCTCATTGATTCTATTTTTTGCCTGTTTTAAGCAGACCTCAGCACCTCCAGCGAGGAAAGGGTTCCGTCAGCTAACTCACCATAATGGAGGATGAGGTGCAAGGTGAGGACGGGTCAGAGTATGATTCAAATGACGATATAGACAGTGTAGACCCTCATATCCAATCCGTCATAGGTCCTGATGGGTATTGGGAATTTATCTTCTCTTGTGGACAGTTAATGACTTTGTTTCCACCATCAAACCAACACACTTCAATACACTTAGGGAGAAGTACAAGATACCCAACCACATACCCATTCGTTTACCCTTCAAGTTTGAAAAATGCTACTATAGGGGTCTTGAAGACGTCGGAGTGTATAAACTGATGCTGAAAGCAAGGCTTCGCTTCCCATTGAGCGTTCTTTATCGTCGTCTTCTCTAATACTTAGGACTGGCCACCACCTAGATCTCCCCGAATGCCTGGAGGGTCTTCCTAAGTGTGGAAGTTTTGTATGGGGTGATGTCTAATAGGGCGCGCCGGTTGACAGTGGAGGAGTTCTTCCATTGTTACCATCCTTTTGAGATCGCCCAATCCAAGGGGATGTACAGTTTCCTGTCAAGGAGTCCATTGCTTAGATTAGTATACGTGACCCCGAACTCCAACAGGAACTGGAAGGGTTGATATTTTTTCCTCTGAGGAGACGACTGGATGTGTCACCCCAATGACCAGGAATACATGCTTGTGGACAAGACATGGGGTATAATTCCCCCGTCTGGTAGGTGTTCGTCATCCTTAGGTTTAATTTTTCAATTTGTTTAATCGCTCTAATTGTCTCTTTTTACAGCTCGGGATCATCCACAGGTTACCATTGAGCAATTTGGTTTCTTAGAAGACCATCAAGCTATCGGAGAGAATGTGGGTTATGTTAGTTACTTTGGATACTCTCCGCTGGTATTGCGACAGCCCTGAACCTACTACTGCTGCCAGTTGATACGACGCATGAATTTGCAAACGTAAGTTCGTTGCCTATTATATGTTTTTGTGTTCTTACCAGTTACCTTGATTCTTACCCGTCCATTTTTATGCAAAAATGGAAGATGGTAGGAGAAAAGTTTACATTAAGCAGCTATGAAAAAACAAGAGGGGAGCATTCCTCCTAAGACGAGTTTGGCTCACCCGTCACCAAAAGGCCCCTATCTGAAAAATCGAACCGTCATGCTATGAAGCCCAAAGTAGTGATGGGGCTAGCTGCCGGGCAAGCTTCCAGCGTGTTCAAATTGCTCCCAAAGCTTGGCTTAAGGAAAAGTAAGGGCATGATGGTTAGCCTGGACCCTGTCAAGAAGAAACCACCCACCCTTCTTCGCGAGGATTCCAAGTACGCCCTCATGCAAATCACATCTATTATTAGGACGAGGACTATAAGGACCTTGGCAACCATGCCACTGAAGTTATGAGGGAGACAAGTTTGTTCAACCTTGTATATATTAGTATCCATCCCATTATCTTTCCGTCGTATTTGTTTATTGCTTTCCCAATCTCATTTTATGGTTGGTTCAGGGAGTCCTAATGATGAAGGGGTTGATGGAGCGCTGCCTTTCCCATGAGATGGTATTGGAGCGCATCCGTGTGAAGACGAAAGCAATGGAGGAGGAGTTGACAGAGTTGAAAGCCTGGAAGGTCTGTTAGGAAGAGAAGCTTAAGGCATCGGAGCAACTCCGGGGTGAGCTGGAGAGGCAAGTGGAGGAGCTAGGAAAAGTCCTAGAAGACAAGAAGGATAGCCTCCATCAGGCAAAGAAGGACGCTATTCAAGAGTGTCGAGATTCCAATGCTCTTCTAAGCGAACTGGGTACATCCTTTGCTAACGGTTTCAACGATTACCTCCTTCAAGTCAAGGCTTCTTTTCTAGACTTGAATCTTTTGCACATTATTATAGATCCTGAAGGCCAAACTCCTGCCCATCCCGTTGACTCTGAAGTAATGGGCAAGCTCTTTGGTGACGACCCCAGCGATGGTAATGCTCAAAAAGGTAGAACAAAAAGGTCCGTCGAGGATGGCATCTGTTAGCCTAAGTCCCAGATCCTTGATGATAAGGAGGAGGAAACCCCTGTCGCCCCAGAGTAGTTTTTAATATTTTTATTTTTGTTTAGACTTGGAAATGTATAGGAGAATTATACCCCTCTTTTAACTGTTGCCTATCATAGGCTTTTATGTAGACATTCCTTTATGTTATTTTGACATGTTGCATAATATACATCCGTCCATTGAATGAATTGTCTTTTCTTTTTGTGAATGAATTGTCCTTCTGGGAGAATCCGTCCAGCCTGTGGATTTACTAAATAAATTTGATCCTTCCTAGGATGGTCTGTCCTGTTTATGGACTAACTGAACAAATTTCCTCCTTCTTAGTATGATCCATCCTGTATGTGGACTTGGTAATTAATTTTCATCCTTCTTAGGGTGATCCATCCAATTTATGGACTCATTAATTAATTTTCATCCTTCTTAGGATGATCCATCCAGCATGTGGACTTATTCGATAAGCTTCATCCTTGTTAGGATGATCCGTCCAGATTATGGACTTGTTAAATAAGTTTCATCCTTTTTAGGATGACTCGTCCAGTTTATGGACATGTTAATTAATTTTCATCCCTCTTAGGATGATCTGTCTAGTATATGAACTTGTTAATTAATTTTCATCCTTCTTAGGATGATTCGTCCAGTTTATGGACTTGTTAAATAAGTTTCATCCTTCTTAAGATGATCCATCCAGTATGTGGACTAATTAATTAATTTTCATCCTTCTTAGGATGACCCGTCTAGTTTATAGACTCAGTGAATAAGATTCTAGAAAAACATTCCATGTGTTCTGAATAAACTCTTCTTATTATAATGGATATGCAAGTAAAATTTTGTTTATGAGAAACAAGAAAACTGCCCTTTGGGCTCTAAAAGTATTGTAGATAATAACAATAAAAACTAAAGTAATAAATTGGAAATGAGGAGTGTTGTCGCCTGCACCCTTATTTACTGGTAGTACTTCTTCAAGTGTTCCGCGTTCTGGGGGTGCTGTAGTCTTTTTTCGTCCAGTGTCTCGAGGTAGTATGTGCCCTTCCTATGCCATGATGCGATTCTGTATGGTCCCTCCCAATTGGGTCCTAACTTCCTATGAGAGGGGTTTCTGGTGGCTCTCGTTACTTTCCTCAAGACGAGGTTTCCTTGTTAGAAGTCTCTGTGTTTCACCCGGAAGTTGTAGTGCCTAGCCATGAGGTTTTGGTATCGTGCTAACCTTTGTTTAGCCGTCGCTCTGACCTCTTCTACCATGTCAAGTTATAGGCGCATCGCCTTATTATTCTTCTCCTTGTTGTGGTTTACTACTCTGTAGCTTGTGATACCTACCTCAGTTGGGATGATCACCTCAGTGCCATACACAAGTTGAAATGGTGCCTCTCTTGTAGGTGTCCTTGTCGTCGTCCTGTATGCCCATAGTATGCATGGCAATTCTTCTAGCTAGATACCTTTTGCCCCCTCGAGCCGAGTCTTGATGATTTTTAGCAAGGATTGATTTGTGACCTCAACCTGTCTGTTGACCTGAGGGTGAGCAGATAACGAATTGTGGTTCTTGATCCCCAGCTGCCAGCAGAAGTCCCTGAATACGTTGTTATCAAAATGTTTCTTGTTGTCCGAGACTGAAACCTTAGGTATACTGTACCTGCAAATGATGTTTCTCCATACAAAACTGCGCACATTCTTTTTTGTGATGGTAGCCAAGGCTTCAGCCTCTTCCCATTTGGTAAAGTAGTCTATGCCAACTAGTAGGAATTTTAGCTGTTGGATTGCTGTAGGAAACGGTCCCATGATATCTAGCCCCTATTAAGTGAAGGGCCATGGGGACGTTATTAAGGTGAGTTCCTTCATTGGTTGCCTAATGAGATTGCAAAACCTCTGGCACTTGTCACAAGTTCTTATGTATATCTGCCTTTCCTTCTGCATGGTGGGCCAATAGTACCCGGCCCTAATCAGCTTGTGAACTAAGCATCGTGATCCTGAGTGGTTCGCACACACTCTTTCATGGACTTATCTCATGACATAGTTCACTTCCTCGGGGATAGGGCACCTTAGGTATGGGTGGAAGAAACCTCTCTTGTGTAGGACGTCTTTGAATAGTACGAACTGCACAGCGTAAACTCTCAACTTTCTTGCAACTTCCTTGCTGTCGTGCAACACGTCGTCCCATAGGTAGGAGATGATTGGTGTTGTCCAATTATTCTCAGTGCCTACCTCCTACACACTGATGGTGTTTATTATTGGTGAGTTTTGGACAAAGAAAATCACTTGATAAGGAAAAGACATATGCTCTGCTGATGCCGCCTTGGCTAGTCGGTCGGCTCGCTCATTATCCTCCCTTGGGATTTGGACGAACTTGGCATTGAGATTGTGCATTCGATTATTCACTTACTTGAGGTACTTGATGTGCATGAAATATATATAATAAAGTACTCACATATCTACATATTTAGCCTTACTTTTATGTTATTTTGTTATTGATTATATAATATCTTTATGTTGCAGGTAACAAGAGCTTTACATGCAAAGTGGGACTAAGCCAATTAAATTTAAGTCCAAGTGGAGCAAGGAATCAAAGGAAATTTGCACCAAATCCAAGTCCAATTCGGATTAGGAATCCAGCCTGCACATCAGTAGTATTTTTGGCATAACTTTCGGCTCAGATATCCAATTGAGATGATTCAAGTTGGGCTGGCAAGTTAACTTAAAGGGATACAACTTTGTAGTTTAACAAAAGTCCAAATTCTGACATTAAATGGGCCAAAATCATCAGTTAAGTGAAATCTAAAAATCTTGAATTATCTCCAAACGGGAATAGGACTCCTTGACCTATTTAAAGGCTTTTTAGAAAAAAAGAAAAAAAAAAACCCTAGAGAGGAAAAGGGGGTGCCGCAAAGAAGAACTTGTTTTGTGAGTCATTATGAAGAGGAGGATTTAAGGACAAAGGCGAGAGCTTCAAGTTGATCAACCAATTCAGATGAAGGACATAAATTTTATTTTCTTTCTTTTCAACTTTATCATGAACTAAATTTATTTTCTAGAGCGTTGATGTAGTCTAGCAATGAACACACAATTTATTTCTGAGTTATTTTATTTTTAATATTTCCATGATTGAGTGTTTAATTCTTATTCTTAATGCTTACTATTTTCTTTACGAATTATAGTTTGATCAATTGAATTACAATGAGACTGAGAGGTGATTTGTTATTTTAGTTCTAGAATTAAACATCATTAGTTAAGCGAAAGTAGAGATGCTTTACCGCGATTAGTGTGATTTTTTCAGAAAACTCAAAGTATGTAACGAGTCTCCAATTAATTAGATTCACATAGAGATATGGAATTGTTAGTTGAAGATATTTTTGATATTATTCGAGAGAAGATATTGAATACTTAAGGAATTTTTAATCATCAACGGGAGATTATTAGAATTTAATAATTAGGAGGAATAAATTGTTTGGGATTTGTTAGGTGAAATCAACCGCTCTAGATCCATTTTTATCATATTTTTACACTTTTAGATTTTTGCACTGTGTTAATCTTTTATTCGTAGATTTATTTTTATTAAGTAGTTTAATTTAATTCAGATAGTAGAACGTTCCATTTATTTTCAATTTTCTAAATAGTAATTGATTTAGTGAATTTCGGTATTCAATAACATAGTTAATCTCTGTGGGTTCGACATTCGTTTTTCTAAAAACACTTTACTACTTGTTACGATTCTGTGCACTTGCAGATTATTTTACGTGAACAAGTTTTTGACGCCGTTGCTGGGGATTAACTATTTGTTATTGATATTGATACTAGCTAGATATTTACTACTTTGGATTTTATTTTATTCATTCCAAAAAAAAAAAAAAATTAAATTAGGTGCATCTGAGTTTGTTTTCTTTCTTTTCAGGAATTAGAAGTGCATGACCAGATCTAAATTGTTCGAGCATACACTCTTTGATCTTGAAATTGAAAGAACCTTACGTCAGCTCAAGAAAGAAAAGAAGAAAGAGGCCAACACATCTCTATCTAATATGGCCGATCAAGAGCAAAAAGCATTAAGAGATTATGCTACACCCTCGATAAATGGAGCTACATCGAGCATAAGGAGGCCAAGCATACAAGCCAATAATTTTGAGATCAAGCCGGCAATCATTCAGATGATACAGCAGACTGTCCAATTCGGGGGGTTGTCACAAGAGGATCCTAATGTCCATATTGCTAATTTCTTGGAAATTTGTGATACTTTTAAACATAACGGAGTGACAGATGATGTGATTCGACTAAGACTTTTTCCCTTCTCACTTAGAGATGAAGCAAAAGTTTGGTTGAATTCTTTGCCACCTGGCATCATTACTACACAGGAGGAGTTGGCTCACAAATTCTTAGCAAAATATTTCCCTCCCACAAAGACAGCAAAGTTAAGGAATGATATCACCACATTCATACAATTTGAGGGTGAATCATTATATGAAGCATGGGAGAGGTACAAAGATTTATTGCAAAGGTGTCCTTATCATGACCTTCCAGCATGGCTTCAAGTGCAAACGTTCTACAATGGTCTAGGGGCTACAAATAGGTCTATGGTTGATGCAGCAGCTGGTGGAGCTTTAATGAGTAAAACTCATGAGGCAGCATATGAACTTCTGGAAGAATTGGCATCCAATAACTATCAATGGCCTACAGAAAGAGCAATGCCAAGAAAGACAGCTGGAGTTTTAGAACTTGATTCTATTACCTCATTGGTGGCATAAATGGCAACTTTGTCTCAACAACTAGGTAAAAGGAATGTTAATGCTATTCAAACTAATGTTGTTTGTGATTATTGTTCAGGAAATCATTCAAGTGTTGACTGCCAAGTGGGAAATCCTTTTGCCCAATCGAGTTATGGACAAGCAAATTACGTGTCAAGCTTTCAATGTCAAAATAATCCATACTCGAACACGTACAATCCTGGATGGAGGAATCACCCCAACTTTTCATGGAGCAATAACCAAGGGCATGCTAAACCACCTCAACAATTCCCACAACAAGAGAAGAAGCCGACACTTGAGGATATGTTCATGCAGTACATGCAGAAGACAGATGTGGCGATCCAAAACAACTCAGCTTCAATCCGTAATCTTGAGGTGCAGATCGGTCAGCTCTCAAGCATGCTCACAGAGAGAACTGCAGGAACTTTGCCGAGCAACATTATCACCAATCCGAAAGAACATGTAAAGGAAATATCATTGAGAAGTGGACGAATATATTAGGAGCCAAAAGTAACAAATGCAAAACAAGATGAAGCTGTAGGTAATGAGGAGTCAAAGATGAAGGAGGCCGAGTCAGAGATGAAAGAAGTGGAGCAAGCTGATAAGACTAAGGAGAGTGAAAAAGCTTCAAAATCAAAAAAATCCAGGGAAGTTACTTTTGAGACTTATTCTCCTTCAATTTATGATCCACCAATTCATTTTCTGCAAAGATTAAGAAAAAACAATGTGGATGATCAGTTTTCTAAATTTCTAAGCATATTTAAGCAATTGCATATTAATATTCCTCTCATTGAAGCTTTGGAACAAATGCCTAAGTATGCTAAATTCTTGAAGGATATTATATCAAAGAAGCGGAAATTGGAGGAGCATGAAACAGTAATGCTGACAGAGGAGAGTAGTGCAATCTTACAAAAGAAGCTACCGCTTAAGCTGAAAGATCCGGGGAGTTTCACTATCCCTTGCACTATAGGAAAATCTTATTTTGATAGAGTGTTATGTGATTTAGGGGCAAGTGTTAATCTAACGCCTTTCTCTGTTTTCAGGAAATTGGGTCTTGGAGAAGTAAAGCCGACCACTATCTCTTTACAATTGGCAGATAGATCCATTAAATATCCAAGAGGAGTCATTGAGGATGTATTAGTAAAAGTTGATAAGTTCATCTTCCCGGCTGACTTCATTGTTCTTGATATGGATGAGGACGAGGAGATCCCTTTGATATTGGGTCGACCTTTCCTTGCGACGGGGAGGACTTTAATTGATGTCCAGCAAGGAAAACTTGTTTTGAGGGTCGGAGAGGATGAGGTCACTTTTGATGTATTTAAGTCTATGGAATTTCCTTCCGAGACACATTCTTGTTTTCAAATAAGTGACTAAGACATGATCATGGCCAATGAGACTTATGCAATTGATTTTCTAAAGTTACCACTTGAGAGATGTGAGGAGACAAATTTAGAATTGAACTAGGAAAAATTCCACTTCATGGTAGAGGAGGGGATGGTGCTGGGACACTGCATTTCCTCTAAGGGAATTGAAGTTGACAGAGCAAAAATAGAAGTGATCGAAAAACTCCCACCACCAGCCAATGTGAAGGGCGTGAGAAGTTTCTTGGGACATGCCGGATTCTACCGACAGTTTATTAAGGATTTTTCCCAAATTACTAAACCTCTTTGCAATTTGTTGATTAAAGACACTCGATTTGAATTTTCTGATGAATGCTTGCATGCTTTTGAAACACTGAAAAAGAAATTAATTTCAGCACCTATAATTGTGTCACCAGATTGGAATTTACCATTTGAATTAATGTGTGATGCTAGTGATTATGCTATAGGGGCTGTTTTAGGGCAGAGAAAAGATAAAAATTTTCTTGTTATTTATTATGCAAGTAGGACCTTAACAGAAGCTCAACTGAATTATGCCACTACTGAAAAAGAATTATTAGCAATTGTTTTTACTTTTGACAAATTTCGTTCTTACTTGATAGGTTCAAAGGTGATTGTCTACACCGATCACTTTGCTTTGAAGTACTTGCTTACAAAGAAGGATGCTAAACCAAGATTGCTTCGATGGATTTTGCTTCTACAAGAATTCGATTTGGAGATTAAGGACAAGAAGGTTATTGAAAATTTGGTGGCAGAGCACTTGTCTCGGATGGAGTTTCAAGGTACGGATGATGAGAAACAAGTTCAAATAAAAGAAGCATTCTCGGATGAGCATTTGATGGCTATACAAGTTGTTCCATGGTACGCCGACATAGTCAACTACTTGGTGTCACAAATTCTACCTCCCAAGATGACATATCAACAAAAGAAGAAGTTCTTCTCTGACTTGAAATATTATTTTTGGGAAGAACCTTTTTTATACTGGCACTGTGCAGACCAGATAATCAGAAGATGTGTGCCCGAGGAGGAGATGGAGAACATACTCAGACATTGTCATTCATTGGAAGTTGGTGGCCACTTTGGTGGTGCAAAAACAACGGCGAAAATTCTACAATTAGGGTTTTATTGGCCATCTATTTTTAGAGATGAATTTAAATTTGTTAATTTGTGTGATCATTGTCAAAGAGTTGGAAATATTTCTAGGAAACATGAGATGCCTTTAAACAATATTTTAGTTATTGAATTATTTGATGTTTGGGGTATAGATTTCATGGGTCCTTTTCCATCCTCATATTCTAACAAATTTATTTTGGTGGCTGTAGATTATGTCTCCAAATGGGTGGAAGCAGTTGCTTTGCTGACAAATGATGTGAGAGTCGTAGTGAATTTTCTACGAAAGAATATCTTCTCTCGATTCGGCACTCCAAGGGCAATAATCAGTGATGGCGGAAAGCATTTTTGCAATTGCCAATTTGAAGCACTATTGGCTAAGTATGGAGTTACACATCACGTGGCGACACCATACCATCCTCAAACGAGCGGACAAGTAGAGGTATCTAATCGAGAGTTGAAGCGAATATTGGAGAAGACCGTGAATATCTCTCGTACAGACTGGGCAAGAAAGTTAGATGATGCTTTATGGGCCTATAGAACAGCATTCAAAACACTAATCGGGATGTTACCATACCGGCTTGTTTATGGAAAAGCATGCCATCTACTGGTGGAACTAGAACACAGAGCCTGTTGGGCGACAAGGATACTGAACTTTGATCTACAAGCAACTGGGGAGAAGAGAATATTACAAATCAATGAGATGGATGAGTTCCGCAATGATGCTTATGAGAATGCTCGAATTTACAAAGATAAAACTAAAAGATGGCATGCTAAGCATATTCTAAGGAGGGAATTCAAAGTCGGGCAAAAAGTTCTATTATTTAACTCAAGACTTCGACTCTTTCCAGGAAAGCTGCGCTCTCGGTGGTCAGGACCATTTGTGGTAACCCAAGTTTTTCCTTATGGGGCGATTGAAGTCTATCATGAACAAAAATGGACATTTAAAGTAAATGGACAGAGATTAAAACCCTATATGGATGGAGATTTTAACTCAGAAAAATACTCCATCGATCTCATATGTAAAAAAGGATGAAAGGATAATGTCTAGCTCCAGACGTTAACTAAAGCGCTTTTGGGAGGCAACCCAAGTTTTTCATTTTTTGTGTCTGTTTTGATTTTTTTTTTTATTTACTTATTTATTTCTTCCATTTTGTAGGAATGAAGAGACCATAGAAATCTTCATTGGGTACATGGCTGGACCTCAAGGAAAAATATTCAATTAGAAGTCAGGGAAGCATCTCTTCTCCTTTCTCATTCTTTTGTTTAGTTTTTCTTCCTTTTTCCCATTGAGGACAATGTGAAATTTAGGTTTGGGGGAAGGGAATTTATTTTATTTATTCAAAAAAAAAAAAAAAAATTTCTCTTGCCTAGCTTGAGATTTGTGTTTTAAGTTCATTATACTACTTTTGCTTAAAGAATTTCATTGCTTTCATGCTCAATTCATTGCACATGCACGTAGCCACTCAGACACAACTTGTTGTTGAAGGATAAAAATGATTAGAAAATCTTGATGAAAAATATGTGGAGACTGTAACCCTTGTGAGTTTTGAACCAATCATTGTTTTTGGAGGGTTATTTATTTATTTATTTTGTCTAATCTTACAGTTCATTTGAAAGTGTGTAACATATTTCCCTTGTTATAGTCTCATTGTTCCTTCTTTTGGCCAATAAAAAAAAATGATTTTATGCCACACTTGAACCTTTTGAAGTCATTGATGTTGAATGAACTATACTAGTCTTTAAGAGATGAGATTAGGCCATTTTTGTCTATTTTGAGCCATATATGTGTTTTTCTTTTTTTTTATACATTATCGCTAGTCACCCTATTGAGCCTTTTAATTAGCCTTTCTTTTTTAAAGCCCTTGTTCATAGTGTTTCAAGATGGAATTTGATCAGATTGTTTCAATGTGGTGGGTTGTGCAAGAATTCAAAGAAAAAAAAAAAAGAAAAAAAAGAAGAAGAAAAGAAGACAAAAGCACTTCAAGTTTACTCCAATGTTTTGAGTTGCTTAGTAACTAGGGGTATTCATTACCAATGTTTACTCTTACGTCAAATTGTAACTTGAAATATGAGTATGCAAAGGCACTTCAAGTTTGTGACTTGTTGAGTAACTGAGTGCATCTATCACAAATGCCTGCATTCACGTCAAAGATAAGTGACGACTTAAAGTAAGAAAAAGAAGAAGTAAATACAAAGGGTTCTCATCAAATTTTGAGAAGTGAAATGTAAAGGAGTATTGCTTTGAAGAAGAAGGGTTGAAAAAAAAAAATTTTGAATGGAAATTCCAAAAAGAGTTGACATTCCAACAAATCTTGAAAACACTTCTTATATTTACCTTTACCCATTTTTATTCCCTTCACTTTTACCCTACATTATGTCCTAATAAAGTCCTTATTTGATCTTGAAGATTGTGTAGTACAGATATTGATATAACTGAATAAAAAGTGTGGTATAAATTCTTTTTGGCATCTTTTCATGAGACTACTTGTTTTTTCTTGATTAAGCATTTTTCATGTGATTTATATGTGAGATTTGTTTACTTTTCTTACATTATTCCACTCACATATATTGTTGAGAGTGTTACACCCCATTTCAGAGGGATTTCATTTGTTGATTGATAACACCAGAAAGATTTGAGTTGAAGCATACTTTCAAATAGAAATTCGAGTCAAGTTTATTCTAAAACTAAGAGTATGTTTGGGTTGGCTACCACTTTCACTCATATTGAGTTTTGATGGCACGAGAAATTTCTTTATCATTTGTAGTGTTTTTGAACTTGAAGTAATTCTCTTTGCAAAAGGCAATTGAAACTGAAAAAAAAAAATGATTTTCTTTGTTTTGTTTTATCTTTATCTATTTTGCTCGAGGACTAGCAAAAATGTAGGTTTGGGGGTATTTGATGTGCATGAAATATATATAATAAAGTACTCACATATCTACATATTTAGCCTTACTTTTATGTTATTTTGTTACTGATTATATAGTGTCTTTATGTTGCAGGTAACAAGAGCTTTACATGCAAAGTGGGACTAAGCCAATTAAATTTAAGTCCAAGTGGAGCAAGGAATCAAAGGAAATTTGTACCAAATCCAAGTCCAATTCGGATTAGGAATCCAGCCTGCACATCAGTAGTGTTTTTGGCATAAATTTCGGCTCAGATATCCAATTGAGATGATTCAAGTTGGGCTGGAAATTTAACTTAAAGGGCTACAACTTTGTAGTTTAACAAAAGTCCAAATTCTGACGTTAAATGGGCCAAAATCGTCGGTTAAGTGAAACCCAAAAATCTGGAATTTTCTCCAAACGGGAATAGGACTCCTTGACCTATTTAAAGGCTTTTCAGAAAAAAAGAAAAAGAAAATCCTAGAGAGGAAAAGGGGGTGCCGCAGAGAAGAACTTGTTTTGAGAGTCATTATGAAGAGGAGGACCTAAGGACAAAGGCGAGAGCTTCAAGTTGATCAACCAATTCAGATGAAAGACATAAGTTTTATTTGCTTTCTTTTCAACTTTATCATGAACTAAATTTATTTTCTAGAGCGTTGATGTAGTCTAGCAATGAACACACAATTTATTTTCTGAGTTATTTTATTTTTAATATTTCCATGATTAAGTGTTTAATTCTTATTCTTAATGCTTACTACTTTCTTTACGAATTATAGTTTGATCAATTGAATTACAATGAGACCGAGAGATGATTTATTATTTTAGTTCTAAAATTAAACATCATTAGTTGAGTGAAAGTAGAGATGCTTTACCGCGATTAGTGTGATTTTTCAGAAAATTCAAAGTACGCAACGTGTCTCCAATTAATTAAATTCACATAGAGATATGGAATTATTAGTTGAAGATATTTATTTTTGATATTATTCGAGAGAAGATATTGAATACTTAAGGAATTTTTAATCATCAACGGGAGATTATTAGAATTTAATAATTAGGAGGAATAAATTGTTTGGGATTTGTTAGGTGAAATCAACCGCTCTAGATTCATTCTTATCATATTTTTACACTTTTAGATTTTTGCATTGTGTTAATCTTTTATTCGTAGATTTATTTTTATTAAGTAGTTTAATTTAATTCAGATAGTAGAACGTTCCATTTATTTTCAATTTTCCAAATAGTAATTGATTTAGTGAATTTCGGTATTCAATAACATAGTTAATCTCTGTGGGTTTGACATTCGTTTTTCTAAAAACACTTTACTACTTGTTACGATTCTGTGCACTTGCAGTACTCCTTCATCCGTTCCCCTCTACATTCGTAACTGCCGCTAATCTGACTAGTGACCACTTGGGAATCGCAATGCACAATTACGTCTATGGTGCTTGCAACTTGTGTGAGATCCAGTCCTGTTATCAGTGCTTCGTATTCGGACTCATTGTTTGTTGTGGAGAAATCGAGTCAGACCATGCACTCGACCTCGTCTCCCTCTGGGCTGCGGAGTACAACCCCAGCCCTTCCTGAATGTTTATTTAAGGACACGTCCATGTGGATCATCCATTTGGGGCATCCTTTTGCCCCCTGCTCATCCGTGTTAGTGAATTCAACAATGAAATCAGCAATAACCTATCCTTTTATGGCTGGTTGCGAGCGATATTGTATGTTGATCTTTAACTTCACCAAGATGTAGATCTTCAAGCACCATGGAGGGTTGATCAGAAGCACATTCAACAACTTCAACTTTCACATCATGTGCACCCTCAAGCTTGCTGCATTGTGTTTGAGTGGGTGTCATTATCTTTTCTAGTTGGGCATTAATCCTATGTATTATTTGCTCCCCCAATTTCCACGACATAGGTGAAACATTCTGATTTTCCTTTCCTACCCTTGCAAAAAGTAAATTGAGAAGATCTAAGAAAATGTCTTAACTTTCATCTATGACGAGATTCATAATTGTTTCCATGGCTGAAAGTATAGCAGGTAGATAGTTGGACCTAATTATCTTTAAGAAACTTTGAAACATCTCAACAACTAATGCATCACACTCAAGATCCGGCATCACCAAGCATAACTTAACCTTTGCAATGGTATCAAGAATTGAAACCACCTTCTTATAAGAGCGGGTAGACACATGAGGCATGTTTTCGAATGCTACCACAATAAATTGAAATATTTCTTTCATTTGCTTATCCTTATATGGGGCATCTAGTGCTGTTATTTTTGTAATCTCAATAATGCAAGATACAATTGCAACTTTCATATCCATTTCAGCATGTCTCAAAAGTCTATAAGTGATCAATGCCTTCACTGAAGGTAAAAGTGCATCTCAAATTTATTTGGATGGTTCTTGCTCCACAAATGCTAACCAAGAAGAGTGAGAAGATCATCAATGGAGGAAGGAGGGTTAAGAAGTCTATTCCCAACCTCCTTAATTTGCTTCTCAAATTCTCTATCTTTAAGCTGCTTCTCAAGCTTTCTATCAAAGGAAGTCATTTTTAGCTATGAGGCATAAAATAGTGAAACACAGAGATTGAAACTAAATTTTCTACTTAAAGTTGAAGCACACAGGTTGGCTTTTGGGTTTAATGGTTTTTTTTGTTTTTTAAATTTTAAGTGGCAAGTTGGGTTGGTATGTCTTTTATGGGTTGAAATAATTGTGTATTGAGAGTGAAACAGGATGCTAGTGTCACTACGAAGAAAGAACTCAGAAGGGACTGTCAGGTTACCTCTGATATAGGGTCGATGGACTGGCTATTTGCTGCAACAGTGGCGGTCTTGTGATGGCTGTGGATAGCGGCTTTAGGACGACAGGGTGAGATCGACATTACTGAATTCTTGCGGTACTGTTCTAGTGAAGTGGGTTGGCAACGCAGTACTCTGAGATGGTAAAGTGCAGCAGTGTTGCGCTGAGACAAAGGAGGAACTCAAAGTGGTTGGAGAATAGGTTGGCGCTTCAATCATTTATTGGGATGGCAGCGTTGGCATTCTAATGGGTGGTGGTGTGTGAAGAACCTTTTGAAAGAACTTGACCAGGGCTAGCTGTGGGGTTTGTTGGTTGTTGGGTCAAAGGGCTTAGGTTGATGGGTAGCCTTTTGGTGGCTTGATACGTGTGAATGGAGTTTTTTTTTTTTTTGGTGATACTTTTCTTCTTCTGAATTGACTGCGACGATGTTTTAAACAGAACAAAGTTTGCTCTGATACCAAAATTGACGCTGGACAACTAGAACAAAACTGAAACAACAATAAAGTAAATGATATGACGTAGGAGTCAGCACCTAGGTCTTACTTGGAGTCAGCACCAAGAGGAAAACCACTAGGAGTTAGCACTAGACCAAAAGAGACCAAGCGCTCATTTTTTTCATTCATCAAAATATCAATTATCTCCTCAAGAAGTACAATAGGTTGCTTATAAATGATTGTTAAACCCTAGTTCTAATTGGCTAGGAAATTCTAATTGTCTTATTACAAAAATAATATTGCTTCCAAATTAAAATATTAATAGCCTAATAAACTACTAGGACCTAAAACATAAAAAATACAATTGACTTGCAAACATAAATAATATTAAATAAAAATCTTCTTGCATCTCCCGCATCACTAGTCTTGCTGGATTTTTTAATGGCTTTTGCTGAAAATCTAAACATACACCTTGGTTTTCCCATGTATCAGCCAATGTTCTCTTCTCAAGGCTTCAAAAGGACACATCAAGGTCCTAGGGCTTTGATGTTGATTCTTCTTGCTGCATGTCCTTTAGCCTGACCGAGATCCCTCTTCTTGCTGCATCTCCTCTAGCCTAACCAAGTCTGGGTCCTCTTATTATTATTATTATTATTATTATTATTATTATTATTATTATTATTATTATTATTATTATTATTATTATTATTTCTTTTTCCTTCTTTTTGGGACTTCGAGCCTTCATGGTCCTTCTTAATTTCATGAATTGGATCTTTTTTTAGTAAGGCACATGGTCTTTCCTTACTTTTCATAGAATGGGCTTTCTTGTCAAATTTTAGTCCTCAATAGCATGATTATTGTACAATGACAAATGTGAAAGTGCAACCATTTTTAATAGTTGTTTGACTCCATACTAAGATTGTTGAGACTTAAACATCTTCACAGTTTAAACCACTAGATAATAGTAATACTATGGTTTAGGGGGTATTTTTATCATTTAATTATTGTAGGGATTTTTTTTTTTATTTTGTTCATTTTAATTACTCCTAAGGTATTTTGGTAGTTTTGAGGTGTAGGGGCATATTGGACATTTTGGGGATATTTTGGTCATTAGGGTGTTAATTTTCTACATTGGAGTATAAAAAAAAAAAAATAGAAGGACTAAAGTTTGTAATTTTGTATTTAGAAAACACCTATAGAAGCAAAAAAAAAAAAAAAAAGTATATTGTGGCAATTGGGAAATTGCTAAATATATATATATATATATCTATATATTGTAGCGGTTACAAAAAAACCACAATTATAAATTGTAGCTAATCGGACAGAACTCATTGTAAATTGTAGCTAAGTTCGTTTGAAGTCTGTGGCCAATAAATTGCCACTTTTTAACTATGGAGAGGCAGAGCTTAGCCTCCTTCAAAAATCCTTTGCTTATGTCTAATGTAAAAACTTTGTTCAGTCTAATAATATCAATGAACTTGTTTTACATAATCTTTCGTTCCAATTTATTTTTCCAAGTAATGTTCTATGGTTCATTAGTTGTTTAATTTCTTAACCAGCATTGATAAGAATCTCTCTATCTGTATAAGATTCTTCTTACACCCCTTTTGAATCTCTCTGTCTGTTTAAGAGTCTTCTTACACTCCAATTGAATCTCTCTATTTGTACGTATCTTCTTTTTAGTTATCCAATTGATTCAAATGAGAGGTCGTTCAAAATAACTTTAGTATGATAGGAGGAGAAAAATGGTAAATACATTTAACCTACTAATCATTCAAAACAACTTGCAAGCTAATATATATGTGTTTCCATAGATTAGAACGATAAAACCTTAGAGCATTCTCATTAGATGTGCCAAATACCAAATATTTGGCATTTGACATACCAAACACGAAAAATAGAGTATAATGAAGTGTATTAAATGTATCAAAATTTTGAGACCTGCTATAATACACTCTCAAATATGAGAGCATACGGATAGAAATGCTATAAGGGTTTAATATTTTTTTATTCTCTTTTCGCTCTCCTCTCTCATCACTTTATTCTTTTCTCTTCTATCTCCGTCACTCTCTATCTCTTCCCTCTCAGTCCTCCCCGCTCAAGATCTCTCTCATCTTTGCTCAAGATCTCTCGTCGCCTCACCTCATCGCCAACCTCCACATTCCTTGCTACCGACCTCCACATCCCTTGCCGCCGACCTCCCATGCCATGTCTCTCATTTCTTCTCTCGATGTCACTCTCTATCTCTTCCCTCTCCTCCCTGCTCAAGATCTCTTGCCGCCAACCTCCATAGCCCTCGCTGCAGACCTTCAGATCTCTTAATTGGGTCATGCGTGTGAGATTTAGGATGGGTTTCAATGTGTGGGTTTTGGGTCATTGATTGATTGGTTGGGTTGGGATTTTGGGCTAGTGGTAGTGTCGTGGTTGTGGCGGTGGTTGGTTGAGTTTTGGGCCGGCAATGTTTGTGGTTGTAGTGGACGGCAGTGTTCGTGGCTGTAGTGGGCCGGCGGTGTTTGTTGAAGGTTTTGAGTTTCTTCTTCTTCTTCTTCTTCTTTTTTTTTTTTTTTTTTTTTGCTCTTTTGTTGAGGTTTTTGGATTTGGAATTTGTTGGAGATCCAGTGATTGTGATTGTAGTTTGTGGCGGTTGATTTGCTGTTGGTAGTGATTTGTCGTTGCTGTTGGTGGTTAGTTTATGGCAGTTTTAAGTTAATATATTATTTAATGTGTTGGATATATTATTTTAATATATAGAATTGAAGAATAGAAGATGTGATAAATGGTGAATTGTAAAATGGTGTGTTAAAATAATAAAGTAGATTTTTGATGTATTAAAATGACATTTTTTATTAGAGACCTGATGAGAACACTCTTATACTTTATCCAATGCCTAAATTATATAATCTAAATATGATTTATTGGAGGAAACCAAACTAGAGCTATATTAAATATGGTAATTTAAAAACTATTTACAAATATATTAGGATGGGAAGTAATAAACTATTACTCATTGTTCTAATATATACATAGCTTAGTCGAATATACGTCTAATATTTTTCTTACTAAAAATAAATTAGCTTTGTCATTTAAAAATAAATAAAAAGTACTCAAAAATAATATAGATGGAACTAATGGCCTCTTTGAAAGTTTAGAAGGGGAGGAGAGTAGAGGGGAGTAGAGTAGTGGAGAGGAGAGTAGAGGGGGATGGTTATCCTTTACCTTGTTTGGATGTTTTTAAGGGAAGTGAGTAATTAGCCCATCCTCTTATTTGGATGTTTTAAAAATTAAGATAGAAAGAAGAGAAAATAATTTAATAGACAAATTTACCCCTATTTGAAAATGGACTTATAACATTGGTCTATGATTAATTTATTAGATTAAATAATTATTTAATCAACATTCTTCTTCCATCAAATATCACTAATAAAAGTATAAAACTACTATTAACTATTATAAAATAGTTAACAGTAATTGAAAAAACAAAAATAAATATTAAATACTGAAAATAAATAATAAAAATGAAAAATAGAATGTACTGGACAAATCGGTTTCAGGTTTCTCGGGCTTCTTCTCGTCCCAACCCACCACGTCCTTGCCTCCATTCACCGGCGCCGGAAAAAGGAAATCACCAGCCACAGGACGAGAAGATGACGTCATCGAGCTTGAAGCTCCACACCCAGTCTCGAACTGCTGGCATGAGAAGCTATTGCCAGCTCTCCAACTCGCTGACGTTAATGCTCAGGCTGTAGTTGCCGCACCGCTCTCTCTACTCCTGGTCGGAGCCAGAGCTGGAGGCTTCCTTCGATGAAAGGCTGGCCATTGATCTGCAAAAGATCGAACGGTCACAGTGATCTCTCTCAAGTCTCAACCAGTTTAGTTGCACATTCGCTATAGTGAAACGCAGCGTAAGTGATTACAGTGGAAAAAGAAAGCAAAGAAAAAGAAAATTGGTCTGTAATTTTGTTAATTTAGAAAGGGTATGTTGAAAAATTCATTTGGTCAATAATTTGTATACTCTATTCTCTCTTCAAATCTCTCTAATTTGGGGGAATTAAAAATGAGGGGTTAGAAGTAGTTGAAACCTCTCCAAGTCCTCCCCCTCTTTCTTTAAAAAACTTCCAAATTGAATTACTCTCCCTCTCTTTACTCTTTTTTCTTCTACACCCTCCATTTAATCGGAAAATAGTGCCAAACATCTATTTTTACTGTTCGTTTGGAGAGAAAATAGGAGAAAAATTAAGGGAGAAAAATAGGCATTTTTCACTGTTCATTTGGAGAGAAAAGAGAGAAAAGATGGAAAATCGGGAGGAAAATTTTCTTCTCGGGCCCACAAAAATTTTCCTCCCAATTTGGGAGAAAAATGGCAGGCAAGAAAACTTGGGATGGGAGCATTTACTAAAATGCCCCCATCCCACCTACTGTTGGACGTTTTTGTTTTTTTTTTTTTTTTCAACGTTCAGTAATAACGTTGAATTTGTTTTTTTTATTTTTATTTTTTTCTCATTTCAATGTTACTGATGAACTTTTTAAATTTTTTTTATTTTTTATTTCAATGTTATTATTAACAAGGGTATAATAGTCAATTTATACTCTCTCACTTTTTCACCCTCCCACTTTTTCACCCCTCCAACCGGATACACAAGAGAAAAAATTAAATATTTTCTATTCTCCCACTTTTCTATCCTCCCTCAATTTTCCATTCTCCTACTGTTTCACTCCTCCAACCAAACAGACTCTAAGTGAAACAACCTTATCATTCCACGTGCTGGGAAGCCTGTAAGCACAACTACAACTTCGAGCAATAATGACAATCGCTTATCAAATAAGAGAAAAGCCTAATCTAATTTTATGGATAAACAGATGTCTAAACAAATTGTACTCTTCAAACCAACACAGTTGGAGTTAACAATCATCATCATCGACCGTTGGAGTTAACAATCATCATTGTCAGTTTGTCACCCAGAGTAGAAGAATAGAACCAAAATGGAAGCAAGGCAGAACTTTGTAGTAGTGGTTTGCAAAGTAGTGTCAAGACCTGTTCTTACCATGACAAGCAATACAACAAATTTTCCAATCCGCTGTCTTTGGCTAGATATGTAATTTTTTTTTTTTTTTTTTATGTCATTATCCAATTTCCAGACTTGTTATAAAAAAATAAAATAAAATAAGAAAGAAAAAGAAAAAGATTAAGTGACCATTGCAGAAATTCGCAGTAGAGAAGAAGATAAAAGAAAAGATAGAAAAACATGAAAGTTGATGTGGTTCAGACTTTGTAGCCAACATCCATGGGATAAGAGTGGTACAATAGAAAAAAAATTGAATTTAAATTTCATATTAATTGTCTCAATCCCACGATTTTCTCTACCAATCAATCTCATGGTTTCTCTTGAAATCAATGTCTTGATTTGGTCTTCAATGACATGGAAAGTGAATTGTACTTCCCACACTCTCCCTCAAGCTGTGCACTAATCTCTAATGAAATGCACAACTTGTAGAAATTGAATCCAAAGCTTGATATGTCTTCCAAATTTTTGTACTTCCTCTTTGTTTTCTAGTACAAGAAATCAAACGACAAAATTGAATCTTGGTATGAACATTTAGGTGCTTAATGGCATATGAAGATAAAGCCATTAAAATGGAAACTCTCCCTTAACGAGAAACGACTAGAAGTCCTTCTCGCTACAATGCAAGGTAAGGAGTAAGAATCGAATAGGTAAAATTACCAATATGCAAGAAAATACGTTACTTTGGAATAGGTAAAAATAGAAAGACAATGAAGGGAGTGATTGATAATACATGATAAGCAAGTTCCAATCAACCCACTTTGACACTACTTATTGGAGAAATAACATCTTTGGAAGACTTCACTTGAGTAGTTAATATACCATACATGGACATTACTTTATCCAAAAGCTTTAGTTTAGGCCTTATTATGCCATATTAAACACTCACTACTATCATTATTAGCCAATGTGGGACTTCACCACTTAATTAATCACACCACTCACATGTGAACATTCCAACAAATGTAATGTATTATCAAGAAAAAGTGTATGAGATAATGTAGTTCTTTAGGCTTTTGCACTAAAAAAAAAAGGCCATAAAGGCTGAAACATATAACTCTCATTTTTGCTCTCCTCTGTTATTTTCTTCTTCATCATAAATTTTTACATGGTATCAAAGTCGATGGTTTGAAGGTAAGTGTTCGTTAGTGAATCTCACCAAGTATAGCGAGGAAGACTCCTATAGTGGGTAAAATTCAACTCAATACGATAATTTTGTAAAGTTCAATAAAACCACATGCACGATCAAAATGACAATATCCCAATAATATAATACAAGAAAAACACTTCCATATCCCACCACCCCAATCCCAAGAACCTCAGGATTTTATGAAACTCCCTTTACTCTTAAGGATTTTGGCTAGAAGTAAAGCTTTTTCTCCATTGACTCTCTTCAGCTGTATTCAAAAGAATTCTCTTCTCATTTTGGGAAGGGAAAATCCGTAGGAGGATATGGAACTCTTCCCCCAAGGAGATGTGGAATATGAGTGAAAGGTTCTATCT
Source organism: Castanopsis chinensis (assembly GCA_032878915.1). Taxonomy (NCBI): domain Eukaryota; kingdom Viridiplantae; phylum Streptophyta; class Magnoliopsida; order Fagales; family Fagaceae; genus Castanopsis; species Castanopsis chinensis. Next base: position 8,388,748 of record JAVQMG010000114.1, read on the forward strand.
AATCTCCCTCTCTTAGGGACCGTTTGGTTGGGAGGATGGAAAAGTGAGAGGATAGAAAATAGAAAGAGGATGGAAAAGTGAGAGAATAGAAAAGTTTTTAGTTTTCCTCATTTGTGTTTGGTTGAGAGGGTGGAAAAGTGGAGGAATGAAAAATTTTTTGGTTTGGTTAAAAATAAGGTTTGTATAAATTTACCATCATGTCCCTCTTAAATAAAACAAAAAGTAATACATTATACTTATTTAAAAAATTGTGTATAAATGAAAGTGAACATTTCCAAAAATAACATAAAAAAATCATCCAAAAGTTTTTTTTTTAAAATAAAAATAAAAATTAAAAAAGAAGGAAGGAAAAGAAGAAGAACCCACTGCCTGACAAAACCAGAAAAGAAAAAAAAAACAAAAAAAGTTACAAAAAAAAAAAAAAAAAAAAACAAAAAGCCAATGTTAAAGGAAACTAGAAAAGTAAAAAAAAAAGGCAAGCCAACATTACAAGCAAACTGGAAAAGTAAGAAGTGAAAAAAAAAAAAAAAAGTCAGAAACATTAATTAGAGGTGGGGTAGTTTTGTCCAAATATTTTTCTCACTTTTCACTTTAATTTTCTCTCCAATTTGGAGAGATTATATTTTGAAGAGAGAGGAGAGAAAACTGGTGGGTCCCACCACTTTTCTCTCCCCCTCTCCCTCTCAACCAAACAATAGAAAATATCATTTTCCACCTTATTTTCCTCTCTCTATTTTTCATCCTTCATGTTTTCATCCTAACCAAACATACCCTTAATGTTATGACAAGGGGATGAGTTTGGACATAATACACCCTCATTGTTCAAGCGGTTCATTTATTTTTTAATTCATAGAGGTTGTCAATTGGCGGCAATAATAATGCATAGGTGACATGAATCTAGTCGACTCTGATGATCTTCAACTTGAGTTTTTCTCATCATACTGTGGGGGCAGCTCGACTACCTATTGGATATTCAACCTTATCCTATATCTAGAACAAGCTTGGCCAAGGCGCCCCCTAGTGCCTTCTTGAGGGTGGGTTTAAAGGCCTACGTCATCTCCGCCCGTGGTTGAGTAAAAGTTCTACTAGGTGCTTGTTGGTGACTCTCATAATTGTGCATGGAAGACTCCCATGTTTATTGTCCCGATGATTGAGTAAAGGGCACTCTATGGGTGATGGTAATGTGATTGATAAAGAAAAATCTTCTATTCAAGAGAGAGATTATCCTTAGTGTCACAAGTGACTTTGTAGAAGACTCACACATAAAAGTGAGATTCGTCGGCATATTCACATTTGAGTGGTGTCGTTAATTATGTGATAAAGTCTTTATTGAATAATAATGATAAGAGTGAGTGGTTAATATAAGATAATTGAATCTAACTTCATAGTTTTAAGCTTTTGGATAAAGTTATATTCCTATACATTATATTGATCACTCAATTGAAGTCTTCTTAAAGGATATCTACCCAACAACTATTTTATTTTCAAAATTCTTTTACTCAGTTTTCAATTTCAGAGGGCCAAATATAATTTTTTTTTTAATCTTAACTTTCAGAATACATATATAAAAATAAATAGAATTAAAAATAAATAAAAATCAAGGGGGGGTGGGGGCACAATCTCCTTGATTTCTACATGACTCTGACCGTTGTAATATATTGGCAGCTGCTAAATTGCCCCGTTTGTAATCATAGAATTGTTCATAAAAATTTTAAAAAGGCAAATGGAATCATAATCAATTAATCCAGATGCACTTTCAATAAACAATCCCCAACACTTCTACAATTGGGGAATAATACAAAAGCTCCCTTGTCGATTTTGTGCAACTTTTGGAAAACTAATAAATATTGTTTATGGGCATCTGATCTGACCAAAGCCATTGAATGCGTGGTGTATGCATGGCATGGAAGCATATCTTAGGACAGTAAACTACGCCAAAAGAGGTCCTCTGTTGAGTTGGGCACAAGGAAAGCAAAGCATACCCTGTAGGAAAACTTCGTAGTCCCAGCACACAAAATTTAATAATCCAACAGGAGAAAGTTTGGAATAAAGATGCATGCTACCACAAGAAAAGTAATCTGAATTTGAATGAAAAATGTGAACTTGATTAGCTCATCATTTTTATGTTCTATAAATAAGTTATGCATTTCAGCATGACAAAGCGTCACTATTAGCTCACCATCCATCGTCTCCAACAAAGTTCAGTTTTAATTTGTGGATCATCCCTGGCTATGGAAAATGTACATAGAGGTATCGGAGGGAGAGCACCCTCGCGCAACCATATTGTTGAAAAATTTGAACCTTATTCAGGGTGGACAGAGGATGCAAATGGTCGTTATCTTCTCATCGATCTGCCTGGTAATGAATCTTGTCACTATTTCAATCTGACATCTGAATATTCTTTATGTAGAAAAAACCTTTTTTTAACCAGATGTTTAGAGAGGAAAACCTTCACTTCACTTTCCATAATGTTAGGATAATTGTGCCCCATCAATAGTCGCATCAATGATTCTTTCAAGGATAAATTTAATTATTAAGGCAAAGTTTACCGTCTTCATCATGGAAAACATTTAGATTTTTCTTCATTGAAAGATGAGAATACCTTTTGAATCAATTGTTCAGTGAAATTTAACATGCATCTTTTTTTTCTTTTCTTTTTTGAGAAGAATTTTAACATGCATCTTAATCATGGAAACTAGATGATCTTGTGAATTTAATTTTAACATGCAACTCCTTCAGACAGACTTTATAATTGATAAAATGGAACATCCATTCTTGTTAGGCATTTGAATTTCAGGCAGGCATCCAAACTTATAAAGCACACAAGCATTTACCCTTTCAATTTCAAAGGGAACTTTTGCAATTTCCTTACAAAAGTTGTCCCATTTATATATAGAATTCACATAGAATTTAATTAGTTTCCTGCTAATTAAAAAGTTTATGATTTTTTTATTTTTTATTTTTATTTTAAGCAGTTGATTTCATTCATGGATGAAAATAAGGACCATGGAATTAATTTTCCTCATTTTTGTTTTAGGTTTCATAAAGGAAGATATTAAGCTTAGGGTTGAAGGATCAGGCAATATAAAGGCCACCGGACAAAGGCAAGTAAATGAGGACAAAATAATTTATTTTGACCAATCCTTTAAATTGCCAGAAAATTCAGATGTTGATAAGATATCTGGAAAATTTGAAGGTGAGATTCTTTATGTAACTGTCCCAAAGAAAGCAGTAGAAGAAAAGAGAGAACATGAGACTGTGAAAGAAAATGTCAGTGATAGAGCAAAACAAATAAAACATGAAAAGCCTATCAATGATGAAAGTTTGAATAGAGATGACCAACACCACCACCACCACCGCGACTACCCTGGTAATATCCATGGCCACGATAGTGAGACGGGGAAAAGGAGCAACACTGGTAATATCCAGGGCCATGATAGTGAGACGGAGAAAAGGAGCAACAGAAATGCCCCCATGGGTTTCTCCAGAGAGATAATAGAGGGATGGGAGAATGAATCTGGTCTTTTGGGAAGTGCTGTGAAGATGCTTAAAAGAAACAAGGGGATTGTTGTGGCAGCTGTATTAGCGTTTTCACTAGGGGTATTGGTAACACGTAAGTTGGAATCACCTGGATATTGAGGAAGCTCTTGACCCTGCACTGTATGCAGTGTCTGCCCTCATATCATTATTATTTCGTCTGCACTGCAGATTTGTAATGACAGTAGCCTTAATCTACCTATGTACAGAATAAAAATGCTTTGCAAAAATCCAAATAAAGAACCATACAATTTCTCCTCTCTCTCTTCTTTCTTGAATTTTTTAGACTATATGATATTTCTCTCTTTGAGCCTTACTTAAGAGATAAATCTTTACAAGAGGTATTAGAATGACCACAAAGTGCTTATCATAAGCAAAATTTGTGCTTGATTATATTTTGCTATTAGAAAAGAAGGCTCAAATTACAAATCCAAGGGCAGAGTCATAGAATGTATATAGGCACTGTTTGAGTTTTCTTATCAAAGATTAAAAGACCTGTAGGATTTAAGAAATCTTTCTCGTCAACTGCTAACAAGAATGTCACTAACAAAGTTTAAAATGTCTATGTGGGATGCAGAGACTCCCTTGGATTTTAAATCAAGAGCCTCTAGCTAAATGATATGAGCTTAATCTGTCACATGATGATTTGAAATTAAAAGCAGCAGTTATTACATTAGTAACGAGATTCTACAATATATACCAAATGCTAGCACAAATGGTTTATGATGAGAACTTTCAGGTTAGAATCTTTGACGCATAAATTTGACAATATGTATTTGAGGCACCTATCATGGACAAGAAATCATACGAAGAGGACATAAATCAGATCAAGCACAATATGCTTGCTCTGAATGTCAAGAATCATACAACATTGAGATTATTAATTATAATATCTTACAATTAATAATAGCCTCACATATTGGCTGACATAGAGTAGATATATAAAATATCAAAAACACTTTACAGCTGATGAAAATTAATTAAAATCCCCGTCAATAAGAATGTATGCTGATAGGACAATGTTGACTAATTACTATCCTGAATCTATCATTATTTGAGCAGCATGTCTAGATCAATGTTGATGACAGAAGACTCCTCACTATTTAAAATGGCAATCTGAGGATACTGTTAACTCACCAAGTAAGCCTTCAAGTAGATATTAAAACAATATTGATTTGAACATAATATTCCGTCATTTGATTATGTTCTGGGTAATCTAGAATACTGGAGCATCCAACATAATTGATACTATCTCAATCCAGATGTTATTTATGAACGCATATTAACAAAAACTTCTATACATTTACATATAATTATATATGGGCAACGGAGAATAGCAACTTGATTCTTAATGATGAAAACGAAATTGATTTGGAAGGATCTAGAGTATAAGTGATTGCATAGATATATATATATATATATATATATATATATATGTAAGGGCACAAATCGAGCTTTATGTTGAATCGAGCCTCCGGATTAAACATATGAGCCCTAAACAATGAATTTATAGAAGATAGGGGTTTGCAATAACATAAAGGTTCGGTTTGATCACAGAATATATGCATACTTATCAAACGTGGACGAAATATTACTTCGTATATTACTGTCGAGGACAAATGTTTGAGTTTCCTTACAAGTTCTCTCTCTTTCTCTCTTTCTTTGATTTTTTCCCCCCCTCTTCTATGTCTCCTTCCTTCACCTTTTATAGGCATTTTTCCTTTTTCCTTTCTTCCACGTGTAACCTGGACCTTCTTCTCTTTTGGATACTTGTCCCATCATCCCTTTTTACTAAAGTCTCTGGTGGTGAAGATAAGGTTCAAACCCAACGTTCAGGCGTCACTTCTTCATTAATGCGGCCAGAGAAGCAGGTGTAGAGCTTTAAATGCGGTGATAGCAGTTTTTTTTTGGATATTCTCCTACCCCTCCCCTTTATTCTTTATCTCTATTTCATTAATTCCAGCATCAAAGGCCTCCGTCAGGGGCGCTGTTGGACTACTAGATCATTCACGTCGTCCTCGGCAACCCTTGCCGAGGACTATGCTGTCCTCGGACGTCATATTCCTTGGTATTTTGGTCATGTATGACACCCCTTTTTATCACGTGACTTTGTAAGTTGGACTAATTACGTCCTTGGACCATTTCAAGATGTGGGGTTGGGCTTCTTTCATTGTGAGAGCCTTTGGGCCGGCCCACTGTGTGTAATTCGGGCCCATTGGTACTACAATATATATAGTACAATTTGATAGATAAAATATCTTAGAAGATATGCAATGAACAAAATAAAAGACATCAAATTGTTATGCTTGTTTGGCAAAGATTATTTTTGCTAGCTTATTTTACTATTCAGCTCATTTTTGCTATTATTTATAGGTCCCACTGCACTTTTTAGTGTTATTCATGGGTTCCAGTGTACTACTTTAGCTAATTTTTAGCTTTATTTACAGTACTTTCAACAAATAATTTTCAGTTTTAACAAAATAAATGGATCTTAAACGGACCCATATATATAGTGCCAAAACATATAACGCATCAAACTAACAGGTGGTTACTTTATACTGTGATAAAGGGAAATTTAAATGGACACATCTTTGAATAGTTATAACCATGAAGTTTAGAACAAAAGAAGGTGTAATAATTAATAAGTAAATCCTAGGTTCCCTAGAATTTTCTCTTCCTCTCTTAGATATGCTCTCCCCTAACCCAAGTTTCTCTTTCCCCATAATCTTTTTGTTGGTTGAGCCGGATAAATTAGAGCTCAAAGAAATAAAGCCAAAATTCAAAGTAGTCCAGCTTCCTAATATAAAATTCGTTCAAGTAATTAAAAAAAAAAAAAAAACAGTTGGATTCCTGCTAATTTTAGTTAAAGGCTGCATAATTTCAGATATGTTAGAATTTGATTAGGTAAAAATTAAGAATGCCATAGGGAAAAAAGATTGTCTTTTGACAGTTCTTCCACTTTTAGCTAATATTCTTGGAGGCTTACAAGCTTCACCCTGATCTCATCCGCTAATCCTCCATAAGAATATGCCAAAAATAGAGCAGCATCAATTTAAAATTTACTTTATCTTGTAGGATCTGATTCTACAGGCAGTCCACCAATTTAAAAAAGGTCACAAAAGACAACCTAAATATGATGCGGGAGAGGGACGTGGCAAAAGTTATGACCTATGTCCTATACAAGAATGTTTAGCAGCATAGGAGAAATTCTCTATTCTTGAGCTTAGTGTTGGAAAATTGTGAATGTTATAAGGATGTCCTATTTCTTATGTTGGATGAAAATCAACTCCAAATTAGATCCTGAAAAGTTTACCATATTTTAGTTCGTTACCCTCTTTCTTTCTTAAGATCAAAATGTTAAATGGGAACACAAAATCCAAGGGTAAAAAAGAAAGAAAGAAATGAAACTACAATATTTGGTTGGATTGATATAAATTTCACTTTCACTAACTACATAAATTGGTGAGACTCGGAGCTTCCTGAACACAGTTGGGTTCAGGTTTGCTTAATGAAGAAAAGGAAAGCACTTTGTCTTTCTGATTGTTGACAAGGCATGATGTATGGAAGAATAAGGGAACCCAAGAAGAAATAAATAAAGTTGATGCTTTTGTTTTTTAAACTTTATTCAAAATGCGGGTGCTTTTGACAAAAAGGAGAGGGCCATAGTTGGGAAGTGGAATCATGTGCCTTCTTACAGAGGCATCTCAGATATTGGGTACGACTATGAAATATGAATGCTGGGCTTTTTATCAATGTACTATGATTCTTAAGAAAATTAAACTGCAGAGTTTGACAAAATTCACCAAATAATTTTATAATAATAGGGGCAAAATGGATTGGTATAGAATTTTCAGAGCCCATTTTTTTAATATTGGCCCAAGTATTATTACAGACTAAGCTCCAAACTTTATCTATATGGGGGCTTCTAAGCTAACTTCCAAGTCGTGGACTTTAAAGTTGCTAAAAATTAGAATATTATTCATTTTTTATTAAAATTATGATGAGAGAAAACTATTAACTCTTACCAAAAAAAAAATAGAAGAATCTTTAAGCACGTGTTCAAAGGCTAGCAGAATGGTCTGACGAGCAATTGTAAAAGGAAGTGGGTGTGAAATGGCATGTCAGCCAAAAATCCTTAATGCATTCCGTATCATCGATGAGGTGAGGAGTTGAGGGCAAATGACACATGCCAATCTCTTTCTAACTAAATATTGATTTTCTCAAACACTCAATCAAATAACAATACAATACAGAACGTGATCAATAGTCTAGAGTCTAAACCAAACTATAATATTAATGCAGAACATGCATTCCGCTAGGACCAGGATGGTTCCTTTTGATTCTTGTAACAGCACTATTTAATTAATGTCATTTCCCGGATTACCAAAAAAAAAATATTAATGCAGAACATGCTTTACCAAAAGGATTAAAGGAGCTAGAAATTGAGGAATGACTAAGACCAACCCAATCAATTTGCACCCGACCCCTTCAACAGTTCTAGAAATTTAGAACACTACCTGGAAAAAAAAAAAGAAAGCAAGAGCACCCTATAGAATATTATTTTATATATTTTGATTGCTTTTTATTATTACTATTATTTTTCCTATTAAGATCTAGTTCTATGTATGAAGAAAAAAAAAAAGCAAGAAAGATTATTCAATTCGTGTTACATGGGCATGATTACAGTGAAAGAAGTAATAAACAAAATGAAATAAAAAGACAAAAGAATGACGTGGATAACGAACCCGTAAAGGAGGGAAAAACCGGGAAAAAGCAAGGACAAACCTTGACGAGAGGGCATGGAATCAAAAACAAAAAATCTCTCCCACCACTGTCACTGCAAAAACAAAAACACAAAAATCAAAATCAAAATCAAAAACCCAAATAGTGGGAATAACAAACAGTACACTATTACAAAAATTTCAAAAACCGCACTCACCTCAAAAAGCAAACAAACCGTATCGCTCTATAATAACAACGCAATTAACCAGCCTCAAAAATCTTCGTTTTTCTTTACAGCGCTATCAACGGCAGCAAACCCATATTTTTTGTCCACACCCACACCCACACCAAGCTGTCATAAATGACAAGATGTTGACACCATGAATCCGGCGTCGTCTCATCCAAATCCACCTCCGCCGTCGGTGCAAACAGTGAGGAAGCTAATAATAGACGTGGTGGACGCACGTGACCTTCTTCCTAAAGATGGGCAAGGCAGTTCCAGCCCGTACGTGGTGGTGGATTTCGACGGTCAGAAGAAACGGACCTCCACCAGGTACCGCGACCTCAACCCGACTTGGAACGAGTCGATCGAGTTCGTGGTTTCCGACCCGGAACACATGGACTCGGAGGAGCTTGAGATTGAGGTCTTTAACGACAAGAGGTACGGTGCTAACAGTGGCAGTGGCCGTAAAAACCATTTCTTGGGGAGGGTGAAGTTGTACGGGAGCCAGTTTGCTAAGCGAGGTGAGGAGGGTTTGTTTTACGTACCGTTGGAGAAGAAGAGTGTGTTTAGTTGGATTAGGGGTGAGATTGGGTTGAGAATTTACTATTTTGACCAGCAGGTTGTTGTTGAGGAGGCACCCGCGCAAGGTGAAAGTGGTGGTGGTGGGGGTGGTCCGCCGCCGCAGAATCAGCCGCCGCCGGAGGAACCGGTGCCGATTCAGGAGAGGCCGAGGCAGGTTATGGTTGAAGAAGGTAGGGTTTTTGAAGTTCCTGCTCCGATGGAGAATGTTCACGATGGCCGTCACTCGCCGCCGGTTGTGGTTATTGAAGAGTCTCACCCTCAACATCATCATCATTACCCTCAGCATCCTCCTCCGCCACAGCAGCATCAAGAAGATTCTCACTCTCATCATCAACCGCCGACGCCGGAGGAGCAGTTTCTGCCGACGTCGATTAGGAAGATGCAGATGGGGAGAGTTGGAAGCAGTGGCTGTGGAGAGAGAGTTAGGGTTTTGAGGAGGCCAAATGGAGAATACTCTCCGAGAGTGATTTCTGGTAAATTTGGTGCGGATCAGAGTGAGAGAGTTCATCCGTACGATCTGGTGGAGCCGATGCAGTATTTGTTTGTGAGGATCTTGAAGGCGCGTGGATTAGCGCACAACGAAAGCCCTTACGTGAAGATCAAGACGACGAGTCATTACATGAGATCGAAGCCGACGAGTCATAGACCTGGTGAACCGACTGACTCGCCGGATTGGCACGAGGTCTTTGCGATTGCTCATAACAGACCTGACTCGCCGAGCTCGACCTTGGAGATCTCCATTTGGGACTCGCATTCCGAGCGTTTTCTCGGCGGCGTTTGCTTCGACCTCTCTGACGTGCCTGTACGCGATCCTCCCGATAGTCCATTAGCGCCACAGTGGTACCGTCTCGAAGGCGGAGCCGCCGATCAACATCCCGGCGGAGTCTCCGGTGACATTCAGCTCGCTGTTTGGATTGGCACTCAAGCCGACGATGCATTTCCAGAAGCTTGGCACTCAGACGCGCCGTACTTAGCGCACACGCGCTCGAAGGTGTACCAATCTCCAAAGCTATGGTATCTGAGAGTCACAGTAATCGAAGCTCAGGACCTTCACATTGCTCCGAATCTCCCTCCATTAACGGCACCAGAAATCAGAATAAAAGCTCAGATAGGATTTCAATCATTCAAAACAAGGCGAGGCTCCATGAACAATCGCAGCGGGTCGCTGCACTTCAACGAGGACTTGCTCTTCGTCGCCGGAGAACCACTCGAAGACTCGCTGATCATTCTCGTCGAGGACCGTACAAACAAAGATCCCCAACTCCTCGGCCACATGATGATTCCAGTGAGCGCGATCGAGCAACGGTTAGATGAGCGCCACGTGGCATCGAAATGGTTCCCATTGGAATGCCGTGGTGGGGATTGTTGCGTACCACCTGGAAGTGGAGGGGGAGGCGGGTCCTACTGTGGACGAATCCATCTGCGTCTTTGCTTGGAGGGTGGGTATCACGTGCTGGACGAAGCGGCGCACGTGTGCAGTGATTTTAGACCCACGGCTAAGCAGCTATGGAAGCCAGCTATTGGGATTTTAGAGCTTGGAATCCTCGGGGCTCGTGGCTTGCTCCCAATGAAAGCCAAAAGTCCGGGCAAAGGCTCAACCGATGCGTACTGTGTAGCCAAGTACGGCAAAAAGTGGGTCCGGACTCGAACCATCACGGACAGCTTTGATCCACGCTGGAACGAACAGTACACGTGGCAAGTCTACGACCCTTGCACAGTCCTCACCATTGGAGTTTTTGACAACTGGCGCATGTTCGCTGACGTGTCGGATGAGAAAGCAACAGACTCCCGAATCGGGAAAGTGCGCATTCGAGTCTCCACTTTGGAAAGCAACAAAGTGTACACAAATTCGTACCCTTTGCTGGTTTTGATGAGAACCGGGTTCAAAAAAATGGGCGAGATCGAGTTGGCGGTTCGGTTCGCGTGCCCTTCTTTGCTGCCCGACACGTGTGCCGTTTACGGGCAGCCGTTGCTTCCGAGAATGCATTACTTGCGGCCGCTTGGGGTGTCTCAACAGGAAGCGTTACGTGGGGCGGCGACTAAAATGGTGGCGGCGTGGCTTGCGCGGTCCGAGCCTCCGTTGGGTCATGAAGTGGTTCGGTACATGTTGGATGCGGATTCTCACACGTGGAGCATGAGAAAGAGTAAAGCTAATTGGTTTCGGATCGTGGCGGTTCTTGCTTGGGCGGTCGGGTTAGCAAAATGGTTGGATGATATAAGAAGGTGGAGGAACCCAGTGACAACAGTGCTGGTGCATGTTTTATATTTGGTGCTTGTTTGGTTTCCTGATTTGATTGTCCCGACTGGGTTTCTATACGTGTTCTTGATTGGAGTTTGGTATTATCGGTTTAAGCCCAAGATACCGGCGGGCATGGATATCCGATTATCACATGCGGATGCAGTTGACCCGGATGAGCTTGATGAGGAATTTGATACAATACCAAGCTCGAAACCACCTGATTTGGTTAGAGCGAGGTATGACCGGTTGAGAATGTTGGCTGCAAGGGTCCAAACAGTTTTGGGTGATTTTGCAACCCAAGGCGAAAGGGTCCAAGCCTTGGTGAGCTGGAGGGACCCAAGAGCTACTAAATTGTTCATATTTGTGTGCCTGCTTATAACTGTGGTTCTCTATGTGGTGCCACCAAAGATGGTTGCTGTGGCCTTAGGATTCTACTACTTGCGCCACCCCATGTTTAGGGACCCCATGCCACCATCTAGCTTAAATTTCTTCAGAAGGCTTCCAAGTTTGTCAGATCGATTAATGTAGAGTAGAAGAGAATATTTTTTTGTTTTTCTGGTTTGGGTTTTTTAACAATTTTTTAGGGGGATGAAAGCATGGAACTGGTGGGGGAAAGGTTGAGGCAATCGGAGACAACTGTCCGTGTTAAAAAAGTTGTCCTTAATAATAACATTTTTCAGGAGTGAAAAAGGTGAGGCTATGAAGGAAAGTGGCAAATTGGCATGATGTTCACTTTTTTTTATTTATTTTTTATTTTTTTATATTTGGAGAAGGTGGGGGATTTGAAGTGATTGACTTATAAGTTTATAACTATTGAATCTTGAAATAAGAGAAAGGAAATGGGAGGCAAAAAGGCAGTTTACAGGGAAGAAAAATTGAGTGCTATAGTATAGGCTATAGTTGAATAGCAGTGACAGTTTGCTGTAATGGTGTCTTGGAAAGTAACTTCATTGAATTGCTTTCTAATTTATAAAATTGAGCTGACATCTTTTTTTTCTACTATATGTGTATGATGGTAGATTTACCTCATTAGCTAGTGAGCTGTGCTCATGATCATTGTTTTTCACTTTGCACTGAGAAATATTGAAATCTGTCTAGATTGAATTTAACTGCTGGAGCACTACATTAAAGTATAGCTGTACAGGCCATGATCTTCTCAGATTTGAAAAAAAAAAAAAAGAGGAGGTTGGAGCAAATATTATGTAGGAGTACGACATTTAATTATTTTTAAAAAAAATATTTATGGCTAAACTTAGAATGTACAAATATTTGAACTTAGAATGTACAGACATTTCATTTGAAATGTCGTACTTGTGTTATATTTGTAAGGACACAAAGTAGGTTTGGGCCCAAATAGATGACTGGGCCGGCCCAAGTGGCCTTTACAATAGAATTTGTAGAGGATGGGTTTTAAGCCCTGACTTCCCGGTACTATGGAAGGGTGCAATGTAAGATCCAAATGCACTACTGAAACGTGGCTGGCTGGTGGAGTGGACTAACTCCCTTCCCAGACGTGCGCCGAGGAGATTCCGTGGTGGTTTTCGTCCTGTTCTTCAAGGGAGAGGACCTTCTTCTTTTTCTTGGTCAAAAGTCCGGATCATTTCTCGTTGTATCCTCCCTTCTCTTTATACTCCCCACTCCTGACTCTCACCTGTCTTTTCCCTGAAAACGCTCCCCAACGCCCTTGGGGCCATTCCCCGTCCCTTCAGAAGTCATTTCCCCATTAATGCGGCCAGACGGGTAGGTGGGAAGCCTTTAATGCGGTGGCAGAACACTGTGTAGTGCATGTCCCCCTTGTTTCCCCCTCGGCATATCGTTGGGGGTGTGGGATGGCTCGCCGAGCTCCGGAGGCGCTTTCCCAGGTGCTCTGCTGCAGCGTTCTGCTCTCAATTCTGCGTCCGAGGAGACGTTCTCCTCGGCTCGTCTCTAATGGCTGGGTAGGCTGACCCTAGGGCCCCGGTGTTAGAGGGCCTTGCTCCCGTCGCGCGGCCCACTTAGCGGAATTCGCGCCCTCGGACTAGGCCCAGAGCCCACAAGGTGCCTGGTCGCCTTCACCCCCCACAATAGCCCCTCAAGAACTCGTTTGACTCTGATCCGGGGAGGCAAATGGGTTGTTGACCCATAAACTTTCGATCCATGTGTCATATAGGTTACCGCACGTGCGGAGTATGCCCGCGCCCTTTGGATGCCTCTTTGGCGCTTCGTAACGCGCAACGCCTGCATTTAATGCGCTGGGTGAACTCCCTGTCGCGCACGTTCTACGGTGAGATGAAGATCTAACGGTCTGGATTTGCCCCGAAGATTTGAGCGGGATATTTCCCCCAAACCGCTATTTCCCGATCATTTAGATCACCTTGGTAGACGCGATACGCATCATTTGCTCCAGAGAACAAACTCGCTGCAGCGCCTCACAACTCTTTTCTTTCTCCCAACAAGCTCCCCAAGTGCGCGCGTCTCTTCCCTTGTGTAAGTTTCTCCTAGGCTGTCAACTCCTCTCTCATTCCTTTACGAGTCTACTTCCCTAGTTTCGATTCCATGGGTAGATTTAAGTGCTTAGTGGATACGCCCTCCGGCATGGAAGGGTTCCGGGCCAAGTATCACATTCCTGACGATGTGGGCCTGGAATATTGTGCCCCTGGGGCCGTGGCGGGCTCCAGGCAACCGGAGCAGGTCGTCATTCCCATTATTGCCTTTTTAGAGGGCGGGATGACCCTCCCTATGAAGGAGGTGACCAGGGAGTACCTCCGCAACCATAGGCTATGTCCAGACCAGTGCGCGCCCAATGTGTTTAGAATCCTAGGTTGCGTCGACGCTCTTAACGAGCAAATGGGCCTTCACCTTACATGGCACGACGTCGTCTACATGTATGAGTGCCACCGGCTGAAAGATGCAGGCTTCTACCTCAAGTCGAGGTCTAGCGCGGTCCGGCTGGTCTCCTGCTGCCAAAGTCCAACAAGGGCATGAAGGACGACTATCTCCTTGTCACTGGGAGGTGGTACGACGGCCTCCATTGCCCAGTGAGGGCGGGGCAACCAGGTGTGACTCCCTAGGGTTTAAGGGCTTTAGCTTGCGTGACCTTCCCCCATTTTAGTTCCCTTCGTAGCTTTGTTGTCACTTGTTGCCATTCTTTTCATTTCCGCCGGGCATGTCTAACTCCGTTTGCATTCTCTCCTTCTTCTTGCAGATAAGCGACATACGTCTCCCAACTTGGGCAACGTCAACGTCCAAGATCTCAACAGAGTCCTGAGATCCGAGGTCTTTGTGAACAGCGATCTCCAAGTCAGAGCTGCTCACCTGATTTTGGGGTACGATCCCCTCTCCAAAGCCTTTGGCGAGGTCGAGGACGCCATTCTCGCCGGCCACAAAAGGCGAGCTCGGATAGACGTCCGCTACGAGGGCTTTCTCGCTCCCCGAGCCCTACCAGACGAGCCTTCCACCATCTTGTACGGCCGGCCTGTTCAGGCCACTCCTTTAGCCGCTCATCACGAAGTCCAGCCAGTCCGAGAAGACTCCGTAACTTCAACCTCATCTCTTGGCGACGAGATCGATAGGTTCAACCTAGAGGGAGCCGAGAGACCGTTGGCGGGACACGTGGTCAATATCTCCGACGAAGAAGAGACCGCCTCGGACAGGCACTCTGGTATTCCGGGATTGATAGTTGCAAGACCGGAGGTGTCCTCCGACGAAGAGGAAGAAATGTCAAGATTGAAGGAGCTTTTTGCCAAGAAGAGGGGGATAAAAGCCCCCCGAGACGATGCTTCCGGGTCCCAACCGGCGATACTCCCGCCTCCGCCTCCCCCTCCCTCCGACCCCCGTTCCTCCTCCCAATGGTCAAAAGAAAAGAAGGAATGAGAGCGAGGAGGCGGACAGAGAGAGAGAGAAAAAACAGAAGCACCATAGGCAGCTGCAGCAGCAACAACAGCAGCAGCAACAGCTAGTCGCCAAGGGAGGGGGCAGAGGCTCTTCTATAGAAAGTGGGGAAATCCGCGGGCAAGCTGAGGTCCGCCGAGGTGACCCAGCTGGTTTCCCCCTTTGGAGGTGGACGGGGCTCCAATCTCGGCCCAGGCGAGCCTCCGAGACTACCAGAGAGGTTACGCCCTTCACCTGGCCAATTCGCTGGAGAAGCCTCTACTCCTACCAAGGGATATGGAGGAGCTGGGAAGGACGGGCCGCACGCGTCTCTTTCTCTCTCTCAAGAGGAATTTAGGCCTGGTAAGCTTCAAATATCTCCGCTCCGCACTGTTGCCTATGTCCTTTAACAAATTCCTGGGATAACCTGCATCTAACAAACTTCCACTGATGCCTTTTACACAGGCTATACAGGAGGCCTTTGCTGCCGATGCTCTGGTCGAGCATTACCAGACGCAGGTCGGGGCCGAGCAGGCGGCAAGGGCAGAGGTAGAGAAGGACCTTGGCCGAGTCACGGCGGAGAAGGCCGACCTGGGTGCCAAGCTGGTCTCGGAGCAGACGGAGAGGAAAAGCCTGGATGCTGGCCTTAAGAACGCCACAGCGCAGGCGGAGACCCAGCGCCAGCTCCTGCAACAGAAGGAGGAGGCCCTGGCCAAGGCGGTGCAGGAGGTCTCCAGCTTGAAAAGGGAGCTTGCGCAGGCCGAAGAGGCGGCTCGCACTGTCAGGGAAACGGTGGAGGCCGCGACCAAGGCTGCCTTCAACGAGGGGGTCGAAGCGACCGAGAATCGCCTGACCGAGGAGTTAGGCGAGCTGTGCAGGGAGTACTGCCAGCAGGTTTGGGCTGAGGCCTTAAACGCCGCGGGACTCCCTGCCGGCTCCGAGTTGAGGGCATCTGAGAAGATCTGGTATCCAGAGGATATCAGGTTTGTTGAGGACGTTGCTCCAACTCCGGTCGGCGCTGAGATCATTGCCCCGGAGCAGCCCCCCTCCTCCCGGGTGCAAGCCCAGCCCCACGATGTACTCGCCGACCCAGGGGGGTCCCGGACGAGCATGCCGACTTAGCCCCTCCTCCGCCTGAGCCAAAGGACAAGGGGAAGCAGGTCCTAGATTCATCCGTGGCCGAGGCAAGCGTAGAAGAAGGCCAAATCGTCGAGGATCGCGCCAAGCTGCCGAAGGAACCTCCATTGAAGATTAAGGGGTAGGCGGGCTTAGCCTCCCTCCATCACTCCGCTCCAGGCGGCTATTTTTGTGCAGCTGTTCCATTCCGCTTTGTTTTATTTCTTTTGTTCTTAGGGTGTATTTCCCTTTCTCTGTAATATTTCGGACAGCTTATCATGTATGGATTTTGCCCTTTTTATCGCTATCGTGTAACTGTTTAATCTTTAGTGCATTATGCTTAGTTGTTCTATTGTTGCTTTGTTTTGCGGTGTGGGGATGCTGTGTAGCTTGACACCCGCGAGGGGGTTGAACCGTGCGTAAATTTCTGAGGCAAAGGATCCTCGGACCTGACCCATCCGCGGCCGGCTTTAACACGCGATCCCAATGATAAATTGTGAATGTGTTAGAACTTTCTTAAGGCAGGAGGTCTGAGGACTTGGCTCAGCCCCAATCTATATTTGACACTCAAGACGGGATAACACTTAATTAACACTTATTCGGGATGAGCCGTGTTAAAATTTGAACACTTAACTAAAAATTGAACAGCGCTGACCTCTCCCAAGGCAGAAGGTCAGAGGACCTGGCGTAATCGAGGTTGACATCAATACTTAATTAAAATTTAGATGGTGTTAAATTTTCCCAAGGCAGAAGGTCCGAGGACCTGGCGTAGCCAAGGTTGACATTAACACTTAATTAAAATTTAGATGGTGTTAAATTTTCCCAAGGCAGAAGGTCCGAGGACCTGGCGTAGCCAAGGTTGACATTAACGCTTAATTAAAATTTAGACAGTGTTAAATTTTCCCAGGGCAGAAGGTCCGAGGACCTGGCGTAGCCAAGGTTGACATTAACGCTTAATTAAAATTTAGACAGTGTTAAATTTTCCCAGGGCAGAAGGTCCGAGGACCTGGCGTAGCCAAGGTTGACATTAACCGTTAATTAAAATTTAGATGGTGTTAAATTTTCCCAGGGCAGAAGGTCCGAGGACCTGGCGTAGCCAAGGTTGACATTAACCGTTAATTAAAATTTAGATGGTGTTAAATTTTCCCAGGGCAGAAGGTCCGAGGACCTGGCGTAGCCAAGGTTGACATTAACACTTAGTTAAAATTTAGAGAGTGTTAAATTTTCCCAGGGCAGAAGGTCCGAGGACCTGGCGTAGCCAAGGTTGACATTAACACTTAATTAAAATTTAGAGAGTGTTAAATTTTCCCAGGGCAGAAGGTCCGAGGACCTGGCGTAGCCAAGGTTGACATTAACACTTAGTTAAAATTTAGAGAGTGTTAAATTTTCCCAGGGCAGAAGGTCCGAGGACCTGGCGTAGCCAAGGTTGACATTAACACTTAGTTAAAATTTAGAGAGTGTTAAATTTTCCCAGGGCAGAAGGTCCGAGGACCTGGCGTAGCCAAGGTTGACATTAACACTTAATTAAAATTTAGAGAGTGTTAAATTTTCCCAGGGCAGAGGTCCGAGGACCTGGCGTAGCCAAGGTTGACATTAACACTTAGCTAAAATTTGGTGGGAGGGACAGGGATAATAGTATTCGACAATTGGCGTGATACAATCATATCTAAATACATGGCGGCCACACTTTTCATTAGTAGTAGTATCTTCGAAGATTATTTACATTGAAAGGTCGCTTTACATGCTTGTTATCCAGGTCGGCTAGGTAATATGCTCCCAGACCGGCCACTGAGGTTATCCGGTAGGGACCCTCCCAATTCGGCCCTAACTTCCCCCACGATGGGTCCTTTGCCGTCCCTACGACCTTTTTTAAGACCAAGTCTCCCGGGGCGAGAGGTCTGGAACGTACGTGAGAGTCGTACCCCCGTTTGAGCTGCTGCTGGTAACTGGCTAGTCGGACCATGGCGTTTTCCCGCCTTTCTTCCACCAAGTCCAGCCCTTCCAGCAGCATGTTGTCGTTGGCTTCTGGGGCGAAGGATTGGGTCCTCATCGTTGGGAACCCCATCTCCACAGGAATCACAGCCTCGGCGCCGTACGTCATTGCGAAAGGAGTCTCGCCGGTGGATCTCCGTGGCGTGGTTCGGTAAGTCCATAAAACGTGCGGTACCTCATCCACCCATCGGCCCTTAGCGTCATCCAGCCTTTTCTTGAGCCCATTGACTATCGACTTGTTCGTGGCTTCAGCCTGGCCGTTTCCCTGCGGGTACGCTGGGGTGGAGTACCTATTCGCGATGCCGAAGTCTCCACAGTACTTCCTGAAGGCTTTGCTGTCAAACTGCAGCCCATTGTCCGAGATGAGGGTGCGGGGAATCCCAAATCTGGTGATGATATTCTTCCAGACGAACCTCTTCGCGTCTACGTCCCGGATATTCGAAAGCGGCTCGGCCTCAACCCACTTAGTGAAGTAGTCCGTCCCGACAAGCAGCCATCGCTTATTGCCCGCTGCCCTTGGAAACGGACCCACGATGTCCAGGCCCCATTGTGCGAACGGCCAAGGGCTGACCAGAGGATCGAGAACGCCACCAGGCTGGTGGATGTTCGGCGCATACCTCTGACACTGGTCGCACTTCCTCTCGTACTCCTGTGCTTCTCTGCATGTTTGGCCACCAGTACCCCTGCGTAAGGGCCCTGTGGGCTAGTGACCTTCCGCCAGTGTGGCTTCCGCAAGTCCCCTCGTGCAACTCTTCCAAGAACTGCTCTGTCTCGTCCGGGTGCACACATAGCAAGTATGGCCCCGAAAACGAGCGTTTGTAGAGCTTACCGTCCTCGGACAGCCAGAACCGAGGAGCCTTTCTACGGATCTTGTCGGCCTCTGTCTTGTCCTCGGGCAGCGTGTCGTGTTTCAGGAACAACGCTATGGGGTCCATCCAACTGGGCCCTGTTCTGATTTGCTGGACCCGCATGGCCGGCAGCCCGTTCCGGCTGGCTTAAGAAGGTCTTCAACGAGAATGACCCGAGGGAGCTCACGTGCCAATGAGGTTGCGAGAGTCGCCAGGGAGTCTGCGCTAGTGTTCCCGCTTCTGGAAATATGCGACAGTGAGAAGGACTCGAACTGGGCCCGTAGACGCAAGGCGCGCGCTAAATATTCCTGCATCCTCGGCTCCCTCGCCTCTAATTTCCCTTCCACCTGGCCGACCACCAGCTGTGAGTCCGAGAACACACGGACCGCCTTTCCTCCCATCTTCCAGATCATGTCCATTCCTATCAGCAAGGCTTCGTACTCGGCCTCGTTGTTGGTTGCCGGGAACGCTATCCTCAGAGACTTCTCGATGATGATCCCATCTGGCGATACCAGGACTACTCCAGCGCCCGAACCTCTTTGGTTTGAGGCTCCGTCCACGTAAGCTTCCCACACCGGTTGTTTCTCGCATGAGGCTACGCCGACTAGCTTTCTGTCTAAGCCGCTTGCCGCTAGGCTTTCTTCCAGGGAGGGCTCAGTGAACTCCGCAACCAGGTCGGCTAGGACTTGCCCCTTTACAGACGTGCGAGGGAAGTACTTGATGTCGAAGGCCCCTAAAAAGGTCCCCCATTTGGCGATTCTGCTGGAGTAGTCTGCGCTTCGCAGGATGGACTTAAGTGGGAGTTGGGTCAGGACGACGACCGTATGAGATTGGAAGTAGTGCGGGAGCCGACGAGTGGCGTGCACCACAGCTAGCACCGCCTTTTCCAGCGGCAAATACCGAATTTCGGCCTCCTGCAGGGACTTGCTCACGTAGTAAACCGGTCTTTGTATACCGGCGTCTCCCTTACCAGGACCAGGCTGACGGCGTGGGCAGCCACCGCTAGATACGCAAACAGGACTTCATCTGGATCGGGGCGGGACATAACTGGCGGCTGAGAGAGGTATTCCTTCAGCTGCTGGAACGCCAGGGAACACTCCTCGGTCCATTCGAATCCCCTCCACTTGTTTAGTAGTTGGAAGAAGGGTCGGCACCTGTCCGCGGAGCGGGAGATGAACCTGCTGAGGGCGGCCGTCATCCCTGCCAGCTTTTGGACTTCCTTCGGGTTTCGAGGTGGTTGCAGGTTACAGATTGCGGTGATCTGCTCGGGGTTGGCCTCTATACCCCTGTGAGTGAGCATGTAGCCTAGGAATTTACCAGAACTTACGCCGAAGGAGCACTTAGAGGCATTCAGTCGCAACTTATGTTCCCGCAGGGTCTGGAACGTGCTGTCCAGGTCGGCCACATGGTCTGTTACGGCTTTGCTCTTCACGACCATGTCGTCTACGTATACTTCGACGGTCTTTCCTAGCTGTGGCTCGAACATCCGAGTCATCATCCTTTGATAGGTAGCCCCTGCGTTCTTAAGGCCGAATGGCATAACCTTGTAATGGTAATTGCCAGTGGGGGTCACAAAGGCAGTTTTCTCCTGGTCCTCCAGTGCTAGTGGTATCTGATGATACCCCTGAAAGGCGTCCAAGAAACTCATGCGGGGGTGGCCGACCGTCGCGTCCACCAGTTGATCTATGCGCGGCATCGGGAACGGGTCCTTGGGGCAGGCCTTGTTGAGGTCCGTGAAGTCTACACACACTCTCCATTTCCCGTTTTTCTTCTTTACCACGACTGTGTGCGCCAACCACTCAGGGTAGAATACTTCCTTGATAGCCCCAGCCCTCTTGAGCTTGATGACCTCCTCCTTCACTGCTTCGGAGTGTTCCGCCGAGGACCGCCGAGGGGGTTGTTTCTTGGGCACTGCCGCCGGGTTTACATTTAGATGGTGGCATATGAAGCCTGGGTCGATTCCGGGCATCTCGTGTCGTCCCATGCGAATACGTCGAGGTTCCTCCTCAAGAACGTAACCAACTCCTCCTTTTCTTCGGTCGGGAGACGAGCCCCAATCTGGAAGAACCTCTCCGGGTCACCGTCCACGGGGACCCTGTCTAGTCCTTCGCACGCCGGCTCCCCCACCACTGCTGCTCCGGCGGTGGCAGAGGAGGCTAATTGCTATGAGGCCTGAGCCGCCTGAGCCGCCGGGGCCGCGGCTTCGTTGTCCGGCCTGCGTAGTATTGCGGTGGTCAGGCATTGCCTCGCCGCAGACTGGCTCCCGATGATTTCCTCGACTCTACCGCCGAATGGGAACTTCACCTTCAAGTGGAGGGTGGAGGGGACAGCCCCTAGGGCGTGCAGCCAAGGTCTCCCCACAATGGCCGTATACGGGGAGTAGGCATCCACGACGATGAAGTCTACCTCTACCACTGCCGGCCCCGACTGCACTGACAATCTGATCTGCCCCTTAGGGATCACCATCCTTCCCTCGAAGCTCATCAGGGGCGAGTCGTAGGCAGAGAGATCCTCTTCCCTCAGGTTCAGCCCCTTGTACAGGTCGGGGTACATGATGTCTGCGCCGCTTCCCTGGTCTACCATCACCCTCTTCACATCATAGCCTCCAATCCTTAGCATTATGACCAGGGCGTCGTCGTGGGGTTGGATCGTCCCTCCTTGTCGGCGTCCGAGAAGGCCAGCGTGGGCGGCTCATTGCCCTTGATCTTCTTTGGCTCGGGGCCAGAGCCTCCGGTATGGGCTCGTACCACGTTCATCACCCTTGAAGGACGCGAGCCCGTCCTCCCAGGGGCTGCGAGGATGGTGTTGATGGTTCCCAGAGGAGGCCTTGGTGCGTGGTGGCCCCGGCCTGTCGGACCATGATGTTCCCCCGCCCTCCCCTGGTCGTGTACAAACTGACTCAACTTTCCCTCTTTCGCCAACTGTTCGAGGTAGTAGCGTAGGTTCTTGCAGTTCTCGGTTGTATGGCCGTGCTCTTGATGGTACTGGCAGTGAAGGTTCTGGTTTCGCTTTGAGGGATCTCCTATCATCTTGCTGGGCCATCTAAAGTAAGGTTCGTGGCGGATTTTTTCAAACACCCGCTGCATGGGTTCGCGGAACACGATGCCGACCGCCTGCGTTGGTATCCGACGTGGCTGTCCGACAAACTCTCTCCTAGCCCTACCGTTGCTGTACCCGTCCGACCTGAAATCCTTCTTCTCCTGAGGGATTACCTTCACCCTCGCCTTCACTTGCAGTTGATCCTCCTCCACCCGTGTGTACTCATCGATGCGGTCCATAAGACGTCGTACACTCTTGACAGGCCTCCTGGTCAGTGACTTCCTCAGGTCATGATCGCTTGGCAGGCCGACCTTGAAGGTGCTTATGGCCACCTCGTCGAAGTCCCCATCGATCTCGTTGTACATCTCCCAATACCTGTCAGTGTATGCCCTGAGGGTTTCTCCCTCCCTCATGGCCATGGACAACAGCGAATCCAGGGGCCGCGGGATCCTGCTGCAGGTGATAAACCGCTCGCCAAATGCCCTGGTGAGCTCTGTGAAGGAATCGACAGAGCTCGCCTTCAGGCCGTTGAACCATCTCATCGCTACGGGCCCCAAGCTGGAGGGGAAGACCTTGCACATCAGGGTCTCATTCTTCGAATGCACCGCCATCCTCTGGCTGAAGTGGCTCACGTGCTCCACTGGGTCCGTCCTCCCGTTGTAAATTGTGAAGGTTGGCTGGGTGAACTTTCTTGGGAGCTTTCCCTTCTCAATCCTCCGAGTGAAGGGCGATTTGGAAATTTGGTGGAGCGCCCTGCTCAGTGCATTGTTGGCCAGGCCTCTGGAGGACGCCCCCTGTCTCTGGGTGGACGACGGCGTTCATCCCCCTGGGAAGAAGACTCGCTAAGGGGAGTCCTGGACCTAGAGCTGTCGGAGCCACTACTGGCGTCCACTGAGGATCGGTCTGAAGGGGTAGGCGTACGCCTCCGCTTTTCCCGGCGTAGCTTCCTTCTCAAATGATCAACCTCTCTTTGCAGGGTCTCGACACTTTTCTCGCGGGAGGTTCTACTACCACTGTGTGCATGGCTCCTCCCACGCGTGTGTTCCGTGTGGACGCTGTTTTCGTGCTCTCCTTCCAACCGCGCAAGATGGTCCTCTGGCTGGGACCCCCTAGACTCCGCATGACGTGAACCTGAACCTTGCATGGCACTTCCAGTCCCTTTCCGTCAAAGCTTCCCACAGACGGCGCCAATTGTAAGGACACAAAGTAGGTTTGGGCCCAAATAGATGACTGGGCCGGCCCAAGTGGCCTTTACAATAGAATTTGTAGAGGATGGGTTTTAAGCCCTGACTTCCCGGTACTATGGAAGGGTGCAATGTAAGATCCAAATGCACTACTGAAACGTGGCTGGCTGGTGGAGTGGACTAACTCCCTTCCCAGACGTGCGCCGAGGAGATTCCGTGGTGGTTTTCGTCCTGTTCTTCAAGGGAGAGGACCTTCTTCTTTTTCTTGGTCAAAAGTCCGGATCATTTCTCGTTGTATCCTCCCTTCTCTTTATACTCCCCACTCCTGACTCTCACCTGTCTTTTCCCTGAAAACGCTCCCCAACGCCCTTGGGGCCATTCCCCGTCCCTTCAGAAGTCATTTCCCCATTAATGCGGCCAGACGGGTAGGTGGGAAGCCTTTAATGCGGTGGCAGAAACACTGTGTAGTGCATGTCCCCCTTGTTTCCCCCCTCGGCATATCGTTGGGGGTGTGGGATGGCTCGCCGAGCTCCGGAGGCGCTTTCCCAGGTGCTCTGCTGCAGCGTTCTGCTCTCAATTCTGCGTCCGAGGAGACGTTCTCCTCGGCTCGTCTCTAATGGCTGGGTAGGCTGACCCTAGGGCCCCGGTGTTAGAGGGCCTTGCTCCCGTCGCGCGGCCCACTTAGCGGAATTCGCGCCCTCGGACTAGGCCCAGAGCCCACAAGGTGCCTGGTCGCCTTCACCCCCCACAATATTCATGTTGTAATGTTATATTCATGTTGTAATGATGTCTTATATATATTGTAGTATATTATAATTTTTTTAAAAAAATTACTTGTGTTACTGTATGGCACCATACTCGTGTCCAAGACCATGTTGTGCGTGGTCAAAACTTTGCTCACGAGATTGGCATACTGAATTAAATGTAAATGTGAATTTTCTAAGGGGTAAAAAGCTAGACAAAAAGCTAACTGCTAAAAAAATGGGCTAGCGACTTTAAACGCGTCTTGCTAAAGCCTCTGATGTGGAGGAGATAATGCTTTAGTGATTCACAGATAAAAAGATCTCTAGCTAGGAGAACATTTCTTTAGTTCAATACATATTCCTGATAAACAACACTTTTTAGCTACTTATTTGAAAAACATGCTGAATTCATGGTTGGCAGCCTTTGAACACAATTTTCAGAATATGTCTATTGCACTCCACTTAAATCTTCCATATTCATTGCTTTAGCACAGATATTTAGGTGCACTTGAGGTTGAAAATGGGGGTCATGCTCCAACTATTTATTCTTTGGTGATTATTTAAAAAAAAAAAAAAAAAAGGGTAGAAAAGGATAATATTATAAGACCCGAATAAATTAGGAAGTCATTGCATCGGGGAATCAAATTGGAAAATAGATTCACTTTCTAGAGGACTTTTATTTATTTATTTATTTTTATATAAATAAATAAATAAGTCCATTTTCAGGATAGCCTAATAAAATTGATGTTCCACTTCCTCATTTGTCTTATCTGGACCAAAATGTCCAGCAAGTCCTATGACATGAATTGCCCATGCTAGAAAATCTCATTGAAGTCCATGACATGCATGACTTTTGTTGGCCCTTTGAACAAATAACCATTTTGAAGAATGTATTGTAACCATTTTAGAGGCTACAATTCTCATGTAACCTCTAAAATTACCAAAAATACTTTAAATTCAATGAAAATGACCAAAATACCTTCTAAAAAAATCTAGAATGGCCAAAATAGTCCCGAAATCTCTAAAACAACCAAAATACTGTCAAAATCACTAGAAGGGCCAAAATACTCCTAAAATTGCTAAAATGATCAAGATATCCCCGAAATCTAAAAACAACAAAAAATACCCCAAAATATCTAAAATGACCAAAATAACATCAAATCTATAAAATAACCAAAATAACCCCTAAAACCTGTAAAATTATCAAAATACCTCCAAGCCTCTAAAATAACCAAAATATCAAGTTACAACAGTTGTTGCAGGACTTCTTTGATGGGAAGAAGCTTTAAAAGAGCATTAATCCAGATGAGGCTGTGGCTTATGGAGTCGCTGTTCAAGCTGCTATCTTGACTGGTATGGGTAATAGGAAACTTCAAGATATCGTGCTCTTAGATGTCACCCCTTTGTCTCTTGGCATATTAATTAATTATACGGGCGATATGTCTGTTTTGATTCCAAGGAATTCTGCCACTCCTGCCACAAAGGAGAGAAACTACGTCACTATATATGACAACTAAACTTCTATGGCCATCTCAGTATATGAGGGTGAGAGAGCAAGAGCTAAGGATAACAACTTCTTGGGGGAATTTGTGCTTCATGGTTTTCCTCCAGTACCCAGGGGTGAAGCTTAGGTCAAAGTTTGCTTTGATATTGATGCCAATGGTATCTTGAATGTGTCTGTTGAGGAGATTTCCACTTGTTTGATGATGAAGATGACTATCACTAATGATAAGGCAAGACTGTCCAGTGAAGAGATCAGCAGGATGATTAGAGATGCAGAGGCGTACAAGGCTGAAGATGATGATCAACACAGGAAGAAGGTTAAGGCTAGGGAAGCTTTGGAGAACTATGCCTACAACATGAGGAATACTATCAATAATGAGAAGATTGCTTCCAAGCTTGCCCCTGCAGCGAAGAAAAATATTCTAGATGCTATTGAACAGACAATTCAATGGATAGATGACCCCCAGCTCGCGGATTCAGAACTGTATCATGACAAGCTAAAATGGCTTGAGAACATTTGCAATCCTATCAGGATTTTTTTAAAGCAATAATAAGTTCGATGCTGGTTATGGAGTCTGTTGTGGCAACCTATCATTTCAAAATGAATGTAATGGTTCAAACTTCAAACTGTGTTACCACTTTCCAGTGCTACTATTTTGAGTGTGACTACAAATTATTATTATTATTATTATTATTATTATTTTTGGTTCTATTGTTTTCTTGTTAGTTATTTGGCCTTCTAAGGTAACGGTTGGAAATTTGTAAGACATGTCCACTGATAAGGATTTAGCTTCAAGCCTTCAACACATAGCTTGGTTGTTAAATTCAGTTTCAGTACAGTCACGCCATCGAATTTGTAAGGTGTGAAGCGTGAACAAGTAAAAATAAAATGAACTGGGAACCAAATAAAACACCAACAATTTTTAGGCCTTGTTCAGTAAGTAAAATCAAGGCATAATAAAACCCAAACAGAGTACATAAAATCTTCCTGAATCTTGCCGAACCAACCAAAGAAAATTATGTGGATTTCATCTGACACCAATTTGGTCATTTTAGAGCTTTTAGGTATTTTTATTTTTTATTTTTTATATTTTAGTAAATTCTCATCAGTAAAATAAAATTTTTTAGTATGGGCAATTTTATCTTCAATAAATTATTACATCATCACCAATAAGTAATGTAAGAAGGTAATGTGATTAAGGTGATGTGATATATTTTGTAATTTCAGATTACAGTAATGTTAAAAAAAAATCAAATGAACCAACCACATTTATGTCACATTGAAATAATGTGCATCATATTAAGGATACATTATGGCGAATCAAACACTCCCAAAGTAGGCATATGACAGGTGCTTTGGTCATCTTCTATTTTCTTATCTACTTAATCTCTTCTTGTTTCATACGCAATAGGGGACATGATGGCTAAATCCTTGGATAAACCTATGGTAAAATAAAACTCATGAAAACTTCGGATGTCATGGATGTTCTTGGGCTTGGGCTAATCTACTGCCTTGACTTTCTTTGGGCTGGCTAACACACTCTTTGAGGATATTAAGAAACCTAGGAAAACGAATATATTTGTAAAGAACATTTTGCAAGGTTTCTGATGAGGAGAAAAATTACCCTTGTCTTAAAAAAGAAAAGATAGCTTCGTCCATCAAGCTAGCAACGTCCTTCAAGCTAGCTTCGTCATTTGGACGAATGACGATAGCACGCACTAAATGAATCTTCCATTAATGACAAGCGTGACATTTAATACACCAGACAGGCAAAAGCATAATCGAAGGACCAATGAGCAGAAGACCATTGATGATGATAAACGCCTCTACATTCAATGTTATTAAGACCGTCATTGATCAAAGAAGATGTTACATATTTATTACGCTCATTAATGATAAAGAGTAATGGACGAAGCAACTGTAATGAATGAGCTGTACACACCAGGCATGAATTTCGTAACGTATTAGCCGTTGAGCATAAATGAAAGAATTCATTGCCCATTAATGCAGCAAACAACTATAAAAGGAGAAAGCACTAGAAACCTAAGGTACGCCGAATTACACACAAATACTTTACGAAAATCACTCTCCAGTTTGTTTCCCTCTAAAATCCTTCTCCCTTACTTACTAAAGTATCAGAGACAGTTTGGCTGACGCCACACAGGCGTGTTACTCTTTCACCTAGTTTATTTTGCAAGTTTTCCTCCAACAGAGACAACCCCATTCACATCATCGTCCATCCGCTACGACGAGGAGCAACTATTGATTTTTTGCATCATCAGTTTCCATATAAGCTCTCCCTTCTAAGGGAGGTTCAAACTTAAGTAATAAGGGTCTTAAGTCTTGCTTCCTTGATTTGCTATAAGGAAGTTGTCAAACTATAGCACCCAGCTACCGGCAATACTTTTTCCCTGAAAGGCTTTAATACCCATGTCATCACTCTCGTAAAAGTACTAGGACCATTGGAAAATCCAATCCATATGACCATCCAATCCATTCCATTCATACAAACCATCTTTTGTCTTAAAGGCAGTCTTCCATTTATTACCTGGATGAATCCTAATTTGATAGTGATGGACCCAATAAATGCCATTGTCTAGACAAACCCATTAGATACCGTCGTCCACACAGACCCAGCATGGATGATGAAAGAGAAGCCGTAAAGATGCATTCAATATCCTAGAAGGTTACAAATCAGCAAGAAGACCGTTGGGATACCCATCAAAGTCCACATTGAATGAGCCCAAAAGCATTACAAAAAAAAGCACTTATTTCACCATAAATGGAATAGAATGGTTAGGAGAAAAGCAAGTGTGTGTGTGTGTGTGTGTGTATATATATATATATAGGCATTTCAGAACTGAACAAGGTACACAAAAAATACTGATCCTTTTACCACTCATCTTTGCTCTCACAACCAAGCCCTCTTTGCAAATTACATTCACTGACTTTATCATCAGAGACTTCGTGGCTGGCACTACACCGGTGACCACTCAGAGAGGACTCTATTCTTAACCCTACAGGTACAAAGGTGAGTCAGTGTTGACCAGTCTCGACGAATCTAATCGACTGACGATCTTAGCATCATCAGTTTGGCCCCGTTTGTGGGGACAAAAATTTTGTACTTAGATTCGAAAGTGTAGTTCCACTCAACTCTAAAGTCCAAATGGACTCCAGCATGCCTCAAGATTCTGCAACATTAGCCTTGCAGATATAGACACTCACAGCCAGTGTAAAAGAGCTTACAAGAACCGGAAGATGAGATTACAACTTTAGCAAGAGGAGAATCGCTCTAGGACTAACCAGAATGGCGATGAAGATAGTCATAGAAGGAACAATCACAGACAACCAAACACCCCTGAGGAAGCAAACTCAGTTCTCCTTAGGGAAATGAGAAAAGAAATGGATGAGCTGAGAAGTGTGATAAGGGAGAAAACAAATCGAAACTTGGACGGAATGGTTAGGAGGACGGACTCGCCTTTCACAACAAAGGTTCTAGAATGCCCCATGCTCCCAAAGTTTCGTCTTCCACAGCTCAAATCATTTGATGGTCTGAAAGATCCACTGTATCACATTACCACCTTCAAAACGACTCTAAGTCTGCAACAACCCCCTGGCGAGATATTGTGTCGTTCCTTCCCTATCACTCTCAAGGGAGCAGTGATAACGCCTTAAAATGTATACTTGTTATATATTTATGTGGGCGTCATCTCCTTATTACTATGATTAATTGATATAATTAAACCATTATTTGCATTAGTCCCTATTATTTATCTTTACATAATTTCTTGAATAAGATGCTATTCATTGTGTGTAATTTTCTACTTTCAGGAAATCATGTGAGAAAGATGAGTTTACTGGAATTTGTGAGAGAATGGAGGCCAAACTATAATTAAAGTGGAGCTAAAGAACCATGCTTAAATGTCTAAGGAGCAGCTGGAGTGCTTGGATCGTCTACTCCGATTGGAAGCTTCAAAAAAGGAAAGGAACCAAAGAGGCAGAATCTGAAAAGGAAAAATCTGATTTGAGTACTGATCAGTATTTTGGGCGTATCTCTCTCATCAAAAATCCAATTGATACAAGGGCAGATGGGTTGGAACCGTGACTTAATTATCTACAACTTTTCAGTTTTGAGTTGTTCCAAATTCGCAATGTTTGAAGGCCAAAATTTACTCACAAATTACCTCTATAAACCTGGACGGAAATTAAAATAGAAAAAGTTTTATTTTCTAGGGACACGTAGACATTAGGGTTTTGGAGGGGAGGCCGTGAGAACGAATTTTGGGGGCAAAGAAAACTTGTATTTTCTTTTCTATAATGGCAGCCTAAACTCTTTGCTAAGGGTAGGGGTTATGTTTCTTCTATATGGTATGAATATTCAATATGATTCTTTCTAAGATTTTATCAACGACATATTTGATTGTTCAATTAGATTTCTTTTGATGTATTAGTTCTTCCATGCTTTCAATAAGTTCAATCATGTTTTTATTATTGTTTAGATGAATTTCTAATAGTTTCAAATAGAAATCAGATTTTAAAGTGAACGGGTTTTTCTTAAAAACTTTTCTAACCGCATTATTAATCGAGGTTATTATGCGTTCTTGAATTGTCTCAGTTCAACCGAATCATAAGTTTTTAATTGTACAAGAACAATCAATTATGAAATAGATATTTTCTTAGATAACAAAGAATCTCATATCGATATAGGAAAACACCCCGATGCCCTAGTATTTACATTATTCATTTGAATCAGTTTTTATTATTATTCTTGTTAACAATCACCAAGCAAAAGTATTTTTCTTCTTCACTTAAATTGTCATTTAATTATATTGTCTTTGAATTTACCCTGCTCCTTGTGGTTCGACCTCGGTACTCCGAGAATTATATTGCTACGATCTCCTGCACTTGGGAGTGAGCAAGCAATTTTGGCGCTGTTGCCGGGGAGCTGCTGTGTGTTCAGAGGCAATTTGTTTTTTTTTTTTGGAGCAAAGCATAGCTGGTGGAAATTCTTCTATTGGTAACTCCGTTCCATTCTTTTCCCTTATTTTGTTTTTATTTTGCTGTTTGTTTTTATTTTATTTTATTTTATTGTGTATTCATTGTTGCATGAGCATTTGGGCTAGAAACGAGAGAGGCAGATTAGAAATTTTTAAAACTTACTTTTGTAATCTTTTTGACACACCATCACCTTCACCTTCTTTATCAATCATGGGTGATGAAACACGTAATCATGAGGAGAATAGAAGAACTATGTATGAATTGTTGCATCCTACACAAAATTCTGTTTCTTCATGCATCATGTTTCCACCTAAGGCACCACGTGTAGAATTGAAACAAAGTTTATTAGCAATACTTCCTGAATTTAGGGGACAAGAAAATGAAAATCCTTATGTCCATGTTAGAGTTTTTGAAGAGGTAATTAGTAGTTTTTATGCACAAAATGTTATAGAGACTGCTAAGTTGTGTTTCTTTCCTTTTTCTCTTGAGGATAAGGTAAGAAGTTGGCTTTACACCTTGAAACCTAGGTCTATAGGTAGTTGGGGAGAGATGGCCAAAGAGTTTTTTAAGAAACATTTTCCTCCTCACAAAGTCCAACAAGTCAAAAGAAGGATAGCTAGTTTTGTCCAAGGAGAAAATGAGACCTTATACCAAGCTTGGGAAAGGTGCAAAGATCTTTTCAATTTCTGCCCAACTCATGGGTATGAAGATTGGAGGTTGGTTAGCTATTTTTATGAAGGGCTTACGCCTAGGGATCGACAGTTTGTTCAACCCTCATGCGGAGGGGACTTTTTACAAAAAGAACCTGAAGATGCAATGGATTATATTGATGAGATAGCTGAAAACTCTAACACATGGATTGGACCTAGCCTTATGGACTCCACTGATAGGACTAGAACTAACATTACCACTTCTAGTGGAAGTGTTTTCAAGTTGAGGGAAGATGATAACATGAGTGCAAAAATCAGCATGTTAACTAAAGAAATTGAGGCACTCAAAATGAAAGGAAGTAAGAGTGTTAATGCTACCTTTAGAGAGGACCCAATGGAGGTGTGTAAAATCTGTCATGAGATAAACCATGCTACAAATGAATGTGCATCACTTTCATCATTCTTAAATGTGCCAGAAGAACAAGTACATGCATTTAATTCATATTGGCCAAATAATTCTTCATATTCTAACAATTATAACCCAAATATGTGAAACCATCCGTATTTGAGTTATAAAAGTGATAATGTGTTGAATCCTCCTGCTCTAATAGGGGACGAGGAGAAGCCCAAAGAAAGAGGGAGAAAAAGAGAAAACCGGAGGGGACGTATAAGAGAAAGGGGATACCACCATGGTACTTATGGAAATAAGTAGAGAGATGAAAAAACTCCTTGAACGGTAAAATTTACCCATTTGGATATGCTCGTTGACAAAATTTTTAATCCAGATTAAAGACGACCATTACCTCAAGTGGCCAAAGCCATTGTATTCATCACCCAATGTGTGTGACAAAAGAAACATTGCCACTTTCACAAAGACCACGGTCATTACATTAAATATTGCAGAGACTTGAAGGAGCAAATAGAGGAACTCATTCGGAAGGGGAAGCTATAGAAGTTTATGAAGAAGCGGGAATCTAGCATATCTATAAATGATAACAAGGAGAAACATGATGTTGTTCCTAGAGACGAGGATAACAAGTTCAACAGTCCACCAAGCGCTATAGGAGAGATAAAGATGATCACAGGAGGGTCATCCATGGGTGGATACTTTAAATCCCTCAAGAAGTCGCAATAGAGATAGGTGAATGGTGCCCATAGGATACCACACCTTAAGCAAAGAAGAAAGACAGATAGGGACATCCTATTTTCAGAAGAAGATGCTAGAGGCGTGAAGCAGTCACATGATGGCCCTTTAGTTATCATGCTCATGATAGAAGGATTTAACACTAGGAGGATTCTTATAGACAATGACAGCTTTACAGACATTATCTACCTCTTCGCCTTTCAGCAGCTGGAAGTAGACTCTGAAAGGTTACGACCTTTTGAGTCCCCCCTCATCAGCTTCAATGGAAACTGGGTATACCTTAAAGGTATAGTGGCACTAACGGTCACATTAGGGTCTCACCCCCAACAGTTAACTCGTCAGCTCAACTTCCTGGTAGTAGATTACCCTTCCTTTTACAACGTGATAATTGGAAGGCCCACATTCAACCGCTAGAAGGTAGCAACATCCACCTATTGCCTAAAGGTAAAATTTCCATTGGAGAATAGCGTGGGCGAGGTAAAAAGAGGTCAAGTGTTGGCCAAAGAATGCTACCAAGCGGTGTTAGCTGTAAAGGAGAACCATACGTGGATGATTGAAGAGATGGACGAAGAGAAAGTGGAAGCCTTAGAAATTGTGGAATTGGTAGATGGAACGAAGACCACAAGGATAGGGACGACTTTAAGTGATCAGATGAAGAGAAGGCTAGTCTAATTCCATAAAGGCAATTTGGATGTTTTTGTGTGGAGCCATGAGGACATGCCAGGCATAGTGACTGAGGCCATCCAACACCACTTGAATGTAGATCCGGAGAGGAAGCTCGTCGTCGTCTTTGCCCCTGAATGAAATGAAGCAATTATAGGAATGGCAACGGGTCGGGACCTCACCCACGAGTATGCACCCGTTACCCTAACCCGGCCCGTTTAATAAACAGGTTTTATTTGTTGCGCCCAAACCCAGCCCAAAAATCATACACCTAGAAATCAGAACAATCCCAAATCACAGAATATACATATAAGTAATCATAGCATTTTCTTGCTATCCAAACAGATGCCTATCTAACAAACCAATTTGTACAAAAAATCCAACAAATCCCAAAAATTTTGCAAACCCGGAAATAAACTTAGCAAATTTGAAAATCTCAGCAACAAAACACCAAAAAAAAAAAACCTAACAAATTTGGCTAAAAAAAAAAAAAAACCCAAACCCAGATTTTGCTCACAAAAATAGGAAAAGAACCTTCGAATCAGGCCCTCCAATTCCCCCAATCACATAAAACTTCTCATCCATGAACA
This sequence comes from Castanopsis chinensis, assembly GCA_032878915.1. Taxonomy (NCBI): domain Eukaryota; kingdom Viridiplantae; phylum Streptophyta; class Magnoliopsida; order Fagales; family Fagaceae; genus Castanopsis; species Castanopsis chinensis. The sequence goes on from JAVQMG010000114.1 coordinate 8,422,371, forward strand.
CACCAAAACACATCTTCCTTAGCTTCTTCATCGGCGATAGAGTCTCCCAAGACTTCGTCTCTGAATTGTACAACTCTGTCGAATCCAATATGTTCGATCGCTTGATTGCTTAAGGGAGTGATTGAGGCAGCACCGACGGTGGGATTGAGATTGAGAGTGAGTGAGAGTGGGAAAGGAGAGTGGCGGCTGGTGAGTGTGTTATGAAATGAGAGAGGATTAGTTTTAGGGTTTATAAGTATATATATATATATATATATAGTAGGGTTTTTTTGTAACTTCTTTAACTTGTAACTGGGTCAGGTCGGGTTCGAGTTCAGGGCCGGGTAAAATCCGACCCATTAGGGTCGGGCCGCAATTGCCATCCCTAAGCAATTATGGACGAGGTAAACAAATTGCTCGCAGCTAATTTTATCTGTGAAGTCTACTACCTGGATTGGCTAGCCAACATCGTCCTAGTGAAGAAAGCAAATGGGAAATGGAGGATGTGCCTGGACTTCACATACCTGAATAAGGCCTACCCGAAAGATAGCTTCCCCTTGCCAAGAATAGATCAGCTTGTAGACTCCATGACAATACACAGGCTCCTCAAATTCATGGACTCATTCTTGGGTTACAACCAGATCAAGATGTCTGAAGAGGACCAGGAAAAGATTGCCTTCATCACCAGCCAAGGGCTTTACTACTACAATGTAATACCCTTCAGATCGAAAAACATAAGAGTAACCGACCAGAGGTTTGTCAACAATATGTTCAGTAAACATATCGGGAGAAGCATGGAGGTATACGTGGATGATATGCTCGTCAAGAGCAAGGAGGAAGCCGCACACCTGAACAACCTTGAGGAGACCTTCACTACCCTTAGACAGTACCAAATGAAGTTGAATCCTAGCAAGTGCACCTTTGGGTTTGCATCAGGAAAGTGCTTAGGGTTCATAGTGTCCTAGAGGGGAATAGAAGCTAACCCAGAAAAAGTGCAAGCAATATTAGAGATGCCATTTCCAAGAACGGTGAAGGAAGTTCAAAAATTAACTAGAAGGATTGCAGCCCTCAACAGATTCATTTCTAATGCGACGGACAAGTGCCTACCCTTCTTCAAGACCTTAAAGCATGCTTTTACCTGGACGGAAGAGTGCGAGAAGGCCTTCCTGGAACTGAAGCATTACCTAAGCAACCCACTATTCCTAAACCCATCAAAGAAAGGAGAAGACCTGTTTCTATACTTAGCAGTGTCAGCCACTGCCGTAAGTGCAGCTCCAACTCAAAAAGAGAATAAAGTGCAACTCCTAGTTTACTTGTCAACCAAGCATTCCAGGAAGCAAAGGCAAAATATCCGCCGATTGAAAAGATCTCATTTGCCCTGATTGTTGCCTCTCATAAACTACGTCACTACTTCCAAGCAAACCCTATTTTGGTAATGACAGACCAACCTATAAGGAAATCAATGAACAAGCTCAAAGTTGCAGGAAGAATGATACAATGGGCAGTTGAACTTAGCTAGTTCGACATTAAATACCACCCTAAGATAGCGATCAAGGCACAGGCATTGGCAGACTTCGTCGCTGAGTTCACAATTCCCGACAAAGAAGTCCAAGACGACTTAGAAAGATGGATGATATAAACTGATGAGTCGTCATCCTGAAAAAGAGGGGGAGCAGGGGTCATCATCACTACTCCAGAAGGGAATGTCCTTATATATGGGGTGTAACTTCAATTCCCTGCCACCAACAATGAAGTAGAATATGAGGCCATACTGATGAGGCTCAGAGTCAAGAAAGCATCAGAGTCAAGAAAGCATTGGGTGCCAAAAACCTACTCCTCCAAAGTGATTCCAAATTGGTGATCGAACAGATAAAGAGTGAATACAAAGCAAAGGAGGACAAAATGCAGAAATACCTCAAGCTGATGGAGCACTTGGCTCAAGAATTTGATAGGGTAGAATTCACGTAGGTCCCTATGAACTAAAACTTGGAAGCAGACAAAGTAGCAAGGGCATCATCGAAAGAAGGATTAAAGCCCCCAGACTTGAGAGTAGAAGTTCAAAAGTATCTCAGCATTGAAGAATTCCACACTTTCGGGGTTCAAAGCCAAAACTGCTGGACGGCTCCAATCCTATCTTTCTTAGAGATGGACGACTCCCAACAAACATTGATGAAGCCAAGAAGATCAAAAAGAGAGCAGCAAGGTTCACGATCTTGAATGATGCCTTATATAAAAGAAGGTTCTTTATGCCTTACCCAAAGTGTGTCGAAGAAGACAAAACTAAGTACATTCTCATGGAAGTCCATGAAGGAATATGCGGGGACCACACAAGCTTGAGATCCCTGGTAAGCAAGATCATCAGAGCATGTTACTTCTGGCCTACCATGCAGAAGGATGTGAGGGAGTTCATTGAACAGTGCGATAAGTGCCAAAGATTTGGAAATATCTAGCACGACCCAGGAGAAAAGATGACGACCATAACTTCCCCATGGCCATTCGCTTAATAGGGGATAGACATCGTGGGTCCACTTCCTTAAGGTAAAAGACAAGTAAAATTTTTGTTAGTTTCCATTGACTACTTTACAAAATGAGTTGAAGTCGAAGCACTACCAACGATCACGGAGGTAAAGATGTAGAACTTTGTGTGGAGAAACATAGTGTGCAGGTTTGGGATACCTAGAACAATAATATCAAACAACAGACGCCAGTTCAACAGCCAAGACTTCAAAAAATTTTGCTTGGGACTAGGGATCAGGAGCCAATTGGCATCTCCAGGACATCCACAGGAGAACGAACAAACTAAAGTGAAGAACAGAACATTGTTGAAGATCGTCAAAGTTCGATTGGAAGAGGTGAAAGGTGAATGGCCTGAAGAACTGCTCAATTTCTTGTGGGCATACAGAACTACCTCGAGGACCCCGATAGGAGAAACACCCTTCAGGCTTACCTATGGCTCCGAGGCAGTGATACTAGGCAAAATAGGAGTCATCAGCATGAGAAGAGAGGCCTTCCATGAAAAAGGTAACGACGATCAACTGAAAGTCAACCTAGATTGCTTGGACAAAGTAAGAGAGGAAGCATCCTAGAAGATGCTGAGATATCAGTAGAAGATGATCGAGTATTACAACAAGAGAGTGTAGCTAAGAAGACTTATATAGGGGACCTTGTCCTACGCAAAGTCACACCGGCTACAAAGCATCCGACCTAAGGGAAGCTTGGACCAACTTGGGAAGGACCCTACAAGGTCATCCATTACTCGAGACAAAGGCAACTACCACCTAGAGGCAATGGACAGAAAGAAATTACCGTCACCATGGAACATCGAGCATTTGAAAAATATCATCAATAGAAGTAAAATACCATTGTATTCATGAAAGTAACATCTTTATTTGAAATAAAGCAATAAAAGTACTATTCAGCAAATATTCCAACGGATTGTGTGCAAGTACGGAGAATCTAAAAATGGCTAAGTGGTAAAATTTCTTAAATGGATGTAAATCACCGACGAAGCCAAGTGATAAAAATCCTTAAATGGACATAACTCACCCAAAAATGGCTAAGTGATAAAATTCCTTAGATGGGAGTACATCACTGATGAAGTCAAGTAATAATAATCCTTAAATTGATTTAAAATTATTTAAGACGGCTAAGTGATAAAATTCCTTAAATGAATGTAAATCACTGATGAAGCCAAGTGATAACAATCCTTAAATGGATGAAAATCACTTAAAAACGGCTAAGTGTTAAAATTTCTTAAATGGATGTAAATCACTGATGAAGTCAAGCGATAACATTCCTTAAAATGGACGTAGATCCTTGACAAAGCCAAGTAAAATGGAAGTAAAATAAAAAATAAAAACAATTTTGCTGAAACATTGACAAGGTCAAGTTTCTCCGCCAACAAAGGCCACCAAGTGACGACCACGGATAAAAGCAGAACAGCCAACGAAGGTAAGGCAAAACAATCGAAAGCATAAACATATGATCATTAACAAGAACAGCTCACAGGTTGTATTTAAAACCCTAAAACTTGATGGGTATAAAGATTGTTTCAAGGACAATATGTAAATACTAAAAACACACTGGGCACCCTTAAAAACAAAAAGGAGCGCAAAAGATGATCTTTTGATAAGTAGGAAAACAACTAAGCAACAGCCTCGTCACCACCAGCCACATTAATAGGAGTGCTCTCAAGGGCATTCTCTTCAGCATCTGCAACAGACTGGGAAGCCTCGTCCACCTCCATCTCTTTATCGACCTCCTCGAGATCCAGATCCCCCAAGTCCATTCCAAAAGGGTGCTTGACGAGATACCATCAAAGGAGTTCAAAACCCTTGTAATACCAACTGAAAAAAACAGTGTTGTACTCCTCAGTTTGTTGAAAGGCTTCAACAGCCTTGGCAGCAACAATCTTAACCTTCTGTTTCACAGCTTGAAGTTGCTCGTCCTTCTCCATAGTCAGCTGCCTCTCAGCTCTCAAGTCATCGGCCAAAGCCTTAGCCTTCTCCTTGGCGGAGTTAGCTTCGTCCATGGCAAAGATGAGATCCCTCCTCAGTTTAGCATTTTTAGCCTCTAAAGCCTCCACTTTGGACCCTGCTGACACTACCTTCACCTCATGGCTCAAATACTTGGATGTAATGTGGATCGTCTCTCCCAAAACCTAAAATCTTCACGCACCTAATCAAAAAATAAAAATGAGTGATACAGGTACATCACCTGGACTAGCTTGTGAATATGACGACCCACAATCATGTTGGAGAGCATGCCCAAAAACACCTTAAGGTCCTCGATGGTAAAAACATCTTGTGCCCTCTTCAAGGCTAGACCGGCATCATCCCAAACACTAGACAATCGAAAACCCACTTTCTCCTTACCCTTGTTCGCAACACGTTGCCTCTTTGGACGAGGGGTAATTTCCTCCACCGAAGTAGAAGCAGAAGTGGCCCTCATGGTTTCAGGGATGGAGGTAGCAGGGGTGATCGAAGTTCCCTTCTCAACCACTCGTACCACCTTCTTCCTCAAGCTCAAAAGGGGCTTATTCTTCCTAGCCCTCATCTCTGGCGTACAACTCTTGATTAAATTTGGTTGTCATCTCTACGAAAAGATGAAAGATTAAAAAAATCAAAAGGGAGAAAACTCACTCTTTTCTTCAATCTCGATGGCACCCAAGACAAAGGAAGAAGGCTCAGGACCAAGGCGATGAGCTAACGTCCTTGGGTTAACAAGGTCATCAAAATCATCTATCGTCCTCACGTATTCAACAGCAGCCTAGATAAGTGCTTTGTACTTGCTCTGTAGCTTGGTTAGCTTGGGGCACTTCTTAACTGAAAAATACAATAAGCAAAAATCAGTGACGGAGTAAAAAGAGAAAGCAAAGGAACTAGCAAAAGATTATTCAAAAGGATGATGCACCTAGACTCGAGGCCCTCCAACGACGAAGTAACCTAGGGACTTCACCCCAAAAATCGTCAAAAAGAGTCTCCCATCCATCCCCAAACACGAAAAAGAACCTTGATTTCCAATATCGGAAGGATGATGGAAGATCAGTAATGATCCTAGCCTTCCTGATCCAGGGCATAAGTTCATAGTACCCATACTTCTTTGACTCCTTCAAATGATATAGGTAAACAAACTCGTCCAACCTAATCATGTCCCCCTCAATGACGACCATCCATATTTCCATACAGCTAACCACTATTCTCCACGAGTTTGGCATAAGTTACCCGGGAGCAATATTGAAATGATTCAGGAGCTCCATGATGAAAGGGGTGGACGCGAAACCTAAGGCTGCACTAGAAAGCAGCCTTATGAAAGCACACTTTCCTAGGCAAAAAATTACAAGCCCTTTCCTCTTCATGGGGAAGACGAATCCTAACCCCCTTCGGGAAATTGGAACCTATCCCTGAACCTAAAGAGAGTATTAGCATCCAGAGCACACCCCTCCCTGAGGGCATGGAAAGCCTTAACCTCCCTTATGCCAGAAGCAATAGTATCCACCTCCGCCTCAACAGGGTTGCCACTATACAACAACCTAGTCTCCAGTTCACTAGACCTCACTTCAGACATGACTCTCCAGTCACCCACCAACTCCTCAAACTAATTTACATACTAATGCAATAAAGGGAATAGATCGGCCAACACCAAACCCTTGCCCCTAAATACGAACCATTTAATTGGGGGACAATGGGTATGGAAAAAACCAAAGGACGCCCCTAAGCGCGCAAAGAGAAACGAAACTGAAGGACAGAGTTTCCTAATTTCAGAATTCCCAAGCATGGAAGCTAGAGAAAAGAGAAGGAACAGACTTCTATCTCTAAACAGGATGAGAAAAGGTAAAAGAATGTTGCTATAGAAAGAAAAAGGAAAAGGAGAGAAAATCATACCTCAAAAACTTCAAAGCTAAAAAATTCAAGCTCAGAAAAAGGGAAACACCAAAGGTTGAAAAGCTTAGAAAAAAAATGCAAAAATGGCAAGAAGTGAGAAGGTGGAGAAGAAAGAGAAGAGCTTTTTAAAAAAAATTTGAGCCCAGAAAACTGAAAACTAGCAGGAAAACCAAAAGCCCTTCAAACCAAACAATGGCATCCACCACTAGGAGCACACCATGTGGTCACGACACATACGACGCCGCCACTACGCATTAAATGCGAATAAAACGGAATCCCAAGGGTCACGTCTGAACAAAAAACTTTCCATATTCTTGTGGTTTTCATCACATGTAAGGACAACCACAAAATAGGGGGGTAGCTGATGGACCCAATAAATGCCATTGTCTAGATGAACTCATTAGATGCAATCGTCCACACAGACCCAACATGGACGATGAAAGAGAAGCCGTAAAGGAGCATTCAATATCCCGAATGGTTACAAATCAACAAGAAGACCACTGGAATGCCCATCAAAGTCCACATTGAATGAGCCCAAAAGCGTTACAAAAGAGGCACTTATTTCACCATAAATGGAATACAACGGCTAGGAAAAGAGCAGGTATATATATATATATATATATATGCATTTTAGAACTGAACAAGGTACACAAAAAATACTAATCCTTTTACCACTCATCTTTGCACTCACAACCAAGCCCTCTCTACAAATTCCACTCACTAACTTTATCATCGGAGACTCCGTGGCCTGCACCACACCAGTGACCACTCAGAGAGGAATTTATTCTTAACCCTGCAAGTACGAAGGCGAGCCAGTGTTGACATGTCTGGACAAACCTAATTGACTGATGATATTGGCATCATCAGATAGCATCCACTCTTCAACTCAAATTTTGAAACTATTTTTACATTGGCCATCATATCTAGTGTGCATTTGACATTGCTTAAAAAACTAGTTTTTTTACTATTTAACTTATTTTTGCTACTATTCATGAGTCTCATTGTACTTTTTGGTATTTTTTATGGGTCTCTCTGTACTAATTCAACTACTTTTTAACTTCATTTACCATACTTTTAGTTTCAGTAAAAAGTTTTCAGTTTCAGCTAAATAAGCTGTTCTCAAATAGACACTTATTATGTTATATATTATAGGGATTCAAAAACGATACTTCAAAATGATCTTATTGATGGCATGATTATCAACACACATCCTCTAGGGAGAAAATTTATAATGTATTGGATGTCACACATGAGTGGTAGTTGGTCTAGAAGATCATTAGGGAAAACATCTTGAAAGTCCTTAAGCACTAATTTGTATTTTTCTCATTTGGTCCTCATGAGCATCCAAATTAAACTCTTCGGCAACTAGAGCAACCATAATAAGCTCTTAATTTGCTACTTCTTCAAATACCTTTGATGATGTTCAAACGCTTCTCTTTGGCCAAGCCTTTCTTCTTGATCTTGTTAGTTGGTTTGGGTAATAGAGCATTGATCTTGAGCATGAATTCTAAGAACAATGGAGGATTCCAATAACACAAATACTTTCTCATTTTCAAAAGGACAAGTGTCAATTCATTCTTAAAATTAATTATAGTATTTTCCTAAGGTCAACTCCTAAGTCCTAAGAAACCTAAAGACGATTGTAAGTAATCAATTTAGAGACCAAAAAAAAAAAAAAATTCACAGAAAATTTCAATAACTACCAAGGTGAAAATCTGTTATAAATAGGTAAAAAAAGTGATGTCAGTAGTGGGCCTGGATAATAACCAATAAAACTTTACCAACAAAACTATTGTGAAAAATGTTATATCTATAACATTACTCAATTGGAATACTACATATGCCTTCAAGGCAACAATATTGAATTGGTCAATATTATGAGCTTTGTTATGGACGTAATTTTTTTATTGGTTGTTTCAAGAGAACTAAAACCTCCAAATTAATAAACAGACTACTTTAAGGAAGTTTTGACTCAACGTTAGACTAGCTAACAATTTGGAACTCAGTAATTCATGACTACTCTTTATTCATTGTCAACATATGAATTTATACAAGACAAACTTTCAAATAGAGAAAGATAAATACTAACTTCATCAATCAATAAAACTAATCATAGCTCATCTTAATCCAAACTAATCTAACTATTCTTGATCCAAACTAATTTATTTGGATAAATAAAACATATCTATATTTTAATTTTCCAATACTAATTAAATTAAATTAGACTCATAACATTCATCCCCTCTAAAACACCTTTGTCCTTAAGGGTCTTCAAAGGTCTTATTCTTCCTCTGCCACCAAGTACTTCTCTTTAGTTTTTGTTGGGAAATTTAGACCCCAGTTGATAGAATTAACAAGTTTTAAACCCAAGTTGTTAATTAGATTTATTACGAATAAAACTTGTTAAAACAAATAAACATCAATATCATGTCAAAATCATATGTAGCAGAAAGGTAAATAAGACAAGATATGATGACCTAGGAAAACTAATGAAACCAACTCGTTTCACAGTAAAAAACCTAGGGGGAATCCTTCCCGAAAAGTAATTCACTATAGTAAAGAGAAGTTTCAAATCTAGTACAAAACCTTTGTTCCTAGACTTTACAACCCTTATAGATGAACTTATAGCAGAAACCTTCTACCTCTTCAGAACCTCTAAACTTTTCAATATATGAACGCCACCCTTTGATGCATGGATTCCAGTACGTGACTAACTTTTTTACACGAATTTCAGTACGTGACTCAGTTACCAACTTAAGGAAGAACAATGTTGACTGAAAAGTTCTTCACTTCATCAACTATGAAGATCAAGAAGCTCTCGGTTACAAAACCCTAAGGTGCAAAGACGCAGTAGCTTCTTTTAGAGAGAATAAAGCTTCGGTCACCTTTTGCATATGTTCTCCTTATGTTCTCCTTATATTCTCTTATTTGACGTTCTCTAAAATAGGCCTCTAAAATAAGCCTTATATATGTCTAGGGTTGTGAGAAAAGAAACCCTACACAAATACTTAAGCATGGGCCGAAAATCAGATCTGAAAATCTGAATTTTGTAAAGCTCAATAGATACAGCTGTTAAGACCTCGATAGATAGCTATCTGTCGAGCAACTGTCGAGCAACTGTCGAGCTTTAATGAATCAACACTTTTTCAGCTTGTTTCTTGGACAGACTTGCATGGCTTTAACACTTGATCTTGAAACCTTTTTTCTTGAAGTATCAAAAATATCCTAGATCTACCCAAATACAAGTAAAGTGCGTTTTGTCAAAAGATTAGCCAACTACATAAAATGTGTCTTTAACAATCTCTCCCTTTGGCAATCCGTGACAAAACCACAACAAACAAATGAACATATGAGAGAAGTCATAAATCACTCAACTCATACTCACTTGTTGAATACAATAAAATCTATCCTAACACAAACTCTTGAAAAATTTTGCAAGAAGAGAGTTCATGGCATGAAAAACTTTGACAACCTATATTTCTGAAACATTTAAACAAAACTCATCAAGACATCTTATTCTGAAATAGAAATAATAGATTGCATACAAATAATAAGAAGCATGTGCATAAAAGGAGAAAAGAAACAACACATGTAGAGGTACGTGAAAAGAACATACATCATCACATATATATATATATATATATATATATATATATAAAGCAAAGATAAGTACAATGTATGTAAACATGGTCACAGGACCAGTGTACAAGAAGAGGAAGATAAAAGTAGCTCCTACAACAACAAGAATGTAAACACCCCCCCTAAAAAGATGAAACACAACTCTCCTTAACAAGGACATGTATTTCTCTCCCTAACATGTAGAATCTTAAAAAGAAACCACATATTCTCCAATTTCTACCCTTTCTGTCATGATTGGCAAAGGGTACAGAAAGCTAAAAGGTTTCACGTGAGAAACATAAAAATGATCAATGGGACACAAGGAATTTATAAAAATTCATAAATGTAATGAAACAAGATCTTATGGATGACAAGATTAAAGAAATATGCAAACCATGTGAAAAACAATGCATGCAAGAGAATCTCAATCGATTGAGAGGTGTCGAGAAGCTATCGAGCCAACCTCGATGGATCGAGAAGGAGTCGAGGATCTATCAAGCAAATACTAAAATTCTCGATGGATCGAGAAGCTGTCAAACAGCTATCGAGAAGCTATCGAGATTGCGATAAGAAAAAGATTAAGAGCTCGATAGATAGCTTAGTTGTCGAGACCTCGATAGATAGCTATCTGTCGAGCAGCTGTCGAGCTTTAATGAATCAACACTTCTTCAGCTTGTTTCTTAGACAGACTTGCATGGTTTCAACACTTGATCTTGAAACTTTGTTTTTTGAAGTATTAAAAACATCTTAAATCTACCCAAATACAAGTAAAGTACGTTTTATCAAAGAATTAGCTAACTACATAAAATATGTCTTTAACAGTTTCTCACATATCAATCTTTTGGATTTAATTGCCTTTCCTTTTTCGCATTCTTCAAGGTTTTGTAACTCTTTGGCTGTTCTAAGACCGTACTTGTCTACCATTTCAGACATTTCTATTGCTTTTTAGTTTACGAACCTGCAATCCTTGCCAATATTTTGTAGGCCTCCATTGCCACTGAAACACGAAAAGAGTTTTGCTACCTTTGGAACGATAACACTGAAATCTTCGTCTCACCTCAGTTGCATGAGCTTTTTGCATGATTGCATTTTGGTTACCTTCAATCTGTTGCATCTCTTAGATTATCAATCAGCCGTCCTAAAGTTAAGGAAACTATGCTACTGACTTCACCTTCCAAAATCTCAATACCATGTTTTTCTATAACAAGCTTTGATACCATTTATTATGGACACAACTTTTTTAGTCGGTCCCTTCTAGGGAACCAAAATCTTTAAATTGATAAGTGAACTAATTTGAAGAAGTCCAGGTTCTATCGTAGACTAGCTAACAACTTGTAACTTAATTATTCATGATTTATTCATTGTCAACGTATAAATTTACTCAAGATAGACTTCCAAATATATTAATATATCTGTCAATAAAACTAATCATAACTCATCCTAATCCAACCCAATTTATTTGAATAAAATAAAGCATATTTTCTACCATTATTTATTCAATACTAATTAATTTAAATTAGATTCATAGAGCTCGCTTGACTCTTTCTGTCTTTTTCTATGACATTTGTCTAGTGTATCCAAAAAACAGGGCAAAAACTTGTTTTACACTGTGTTTCAGTGATTTATAACTGAAAAAATGATTTAAAGTCACTTTTTATTTATTTATTTAGGTAATTAAAGTCACATTTAATTTATAAAAAGACATAAAACACACGCCGTAAAAACAAACACCGCCCAAAAAAAATTATGCCCAAAAAGAGAGGGCTTATAGAGAATGATGGGGAACCACCCCATCAAAGGTTTATTATTTAGCACTATTCATAGATAGAAAATATAAATAGCATGAATAATGAATTTTTTTATAGATAAACTGGATGCACGGAATAATTTCTCGAGAGAGAACATATCACAAATTCACAATATTTGCCGAGAAATAAGTCCAGAAAATTTTTATTTACAAGCAGTTTGTGGCTTAGCATGGAAAGTTGATGCTATTTTCAGAATTACTTTCAAAAGTAGCACATACCAAGTGTTTGAATTGAGAGCAAAACATGTGGGCACTCATATTTCTCGCTAAACCAATTAATTATTTAGATATATATTAGTGGTCAGGATCACAGAATAAATACTGAGGTCACCCTGTAGTTTTTGCAAACTGTAAACAACACAAGAATTGAGATTCTACATATCTTATTGCAATAGCCCAAGTGATTGAGACTCCAGGTATATCATCATGCCCTCTGATCTTTTCCACATCTTTGTATTTCTTCTGCTTCTTCAATCTACCCCTGGTCTCTTTTGATGGCCAATACAGTGATAAAGATTAATGATAGGAGGAAATATTTAAGTGCTAAATGATGTAAGGAAACCATTGTAACATAATGATGTAGGCATCATATTTGAAATGAAGAGATGGCTTTAGCTAGAGTACATTTCTAACTACATAATATATATCAGCAACCCATTCCTCACTTGATGCAAAACCTTATGTGTCTCTCTATCATGGTAAATCTACTCATGCCATCTTATAGCATATTGAAATGCATGTAGAAATAAGCAAAGATGTGATCCAATTTGGACCTTTTTTTTCTTTACTATTACCTTGTGCATGTTTAGTCTCCCATTTTATACACCGGATATTTACAAAAAGGAATCCTTTAGAGGTAGTCTCAAGATGCTGGCAAAAAGTTTCGAACTCAGGATTTCATGGATATCATGCAGTCTTAGGAACCACTAAGCCAACCCTTTAGAATTCAATTTGGACCATGTTACATATTGAAAGGAGGCATTAAGCAAAAAGGCCTGTCATCACCATGACTTAATGGTTACTTCAGTTCCCAACTTCATTGCACTGTAGCTTTGACTTCTTTTATCAGCATGTCAAATTTATATACCTGTTACAATGTACATAATCATTGGATGTAATAGTCAACCGATATTTAAATTGAGAAAACCGACATCACATAACATATTGAAGTTATATATAGTAGTGTTCTATTAAAAAAGAAAAAAAGAGTTTTACTAATATTCTATAAAAGAAGGCTTATTAGTGTTAGTAGGCATCTAAAAGTTTTCCTTGATGCTCCTTACATTCTAAATCTCACCAATTTTATGTTTTCAGAGGGAATTCAGTAACCAAAAGCTGTAACATTCCTTATTTTAAACATGGGAGAGACAGAGGACTCCAAAAAACATGAAGACAAAGGCGAAGTTGAAAAGAAGGATAAGAAAGAAAAGGAAGAGAAACACGGCGATGATGATGTAAAAGAAGATAAGGGAGAGGAGAAAAAGAAGGACAAGGACAAGAAAAAGAAAGACAAGGATGGTAAGGAGGGCAAAGAAGGTGGAAAGGAGAAGAAGGATGATGATGCAAAAGAAGAGAGGGGAGAGGAGAAAAAAAAGGATAAGGATAAGAAAAAGAAAGACAAGGATGGTAAGGAGGACAAAGAAGGTGGAAAGGAGAAGAAGAAAAAGAATCCTGAAGATAAGAAAGACCCTGCAAAACTGAAGCAAAAGCTTGAAAAGATTGATTCCAAAATGCAGGCACTGGTGGCTAAGAAAGAAGAAATTTTGAAACTGCTTAAAGAAGTTGAACAAGGTGCCCCAAATGCAAGTGAAGCATCCGGGCCCCCCACCACCTCCTCTTGAGGCTAGTCTATGTCCCTTATGTGAATAGTGCAAATGCTTCATTAGGAATTTTTAGTCTAATTTTTGTGAAAATGACAGTGTATCTTCTGCATAGGCAGTTGGCATTTAATTAAGAATGCTTGACTAATTTATGTCAATGCAAAATAATTTCATAAATGTATTAATTAAATTAAATACTCAAATAACAAATAACAAATGGGAGGAGAAAATAATTCATGTAGCAAGAATAACCTGTTGTGAAAATTGGCACTATAGATTGGATTTTGATTTGATAACTTATGTAAGGAATGAAGCTTGGTCCGGAAGCAACGCATTTAGTAAGAACATCAAGTTGCATTGATCACGGACCAAACTTTATTCCAGACATTATAATTATCACTCCTTGCTGATAATAGAACTTGATAGAAATATATTACTGAACGTTCAACAATGCCTTGTGCTTTTAAGCCAAAAACACTGCAGAAAGGCTCTGGCATGGTTCTATCCACTGGCTAATAGATTCATCTTATATGATTTGAGCTCTAAGAGACATCATTGCACTCCACTAGGTTTTTGCTCCCCTGTAGAGGTGCAAAAATTATACAAGGTCTGTGCAAATCAATGTCAAAGAAGCGCATACGCATTAGCCAATCACAAATTAAATGGTAAACCACTAATGTCACTTTTGTTTAAAAAAAGATGATTAAGGTCATGGAAATTTGGTTTTCACATGTGGTCTAGTGATTTAGCCATTCATTGACGCAGAGACAAGCTAAGAGAAATCATTTCTAATGCTTCCTCCAAAGTGCTAAATTCCACAAGGTGTAAGGCCAATAATGGCAACCATCTTTGCAACAAGGATCAGATTGCTTCAGTTTCATGGCGTGCAATCAGAATTTTGCAATATGATTGTTTTCTTGAAAATAATTTAATGGACCGCTGCATTTAAATTTCAATTTGAAAAACTTGTTCTTACAAATTACTACCATAGAATAAACAAAACACCTTTAAAAAGAAATGGAGACATGGTATGATTTTTTATGCCATTATATATACTGGCTACTATTCTACTTCCTGTAAGTTGAGTGGTTGAAGTTATTGTCTCCATCATAATTAGCAACCATGTTTAGATGAGAGAAACCAATAATCTCAAAAACTGATATTGGAGAAATTACCTCGACCATTTCAAAATATTGTAGTGGACAATAGGCAAAGACTTGGGATGGAGCTCTTGTAGGTATGCACTTCATTGGCTCTAGATTCAGAGCTTGGACATTGTAAAGGCTAAATTTGTTAGTGGGAAAATAGAAGGAAGGGAAATGGAAATTAATGTGGAGTAAACATTTGTGTTACACAAGTCCTTTGGCAACAACCACCCAACCCCCCCCCCCCCCCCCGGCCCTCCCCAATTAGTGGACATGGATGCAAAGGAGCTAGTCTTTCTTATTAATAGCCAGAAAATTCCAAAAAAATTAGTTCAAATTATTGTGGTTGAATGCAGAATTATTGATGAGTCCATAAAAATTATTAAAGTCGTCCATCTTAATGGACGGTCTTTGCATCATTAGTAGGCCATCAAAGATAGATGAGTAACCGCCCAACACATTCAATAACGATCATCAAAGACCTTAAACCCTCTCATCAAGACAAAAAATGTTACAATTAGGGTAATAATCATCCTCATTTATGTCCAACAGCTACCTAAGTCACCTATAAAAGGAACAATCTGTCCATTTGCTAAGGTACGTAAAAAAAAAAAAAAAACTACTACAAAACACTGTCTATATACACAATATATGGGTTGGTACTAACTTAAGCATCGGAGGCTCCCCCACTGGGCACAATCCGGTGGTCTCTTCGATCGGTCCCTCCTTTATCTTGCAAGTCCTACAAGATCGTCTAATGCTCTGGATTTGACGAGTGACCCAACTGATGATTTTGACATCATCAGTTTGGCACCGTCTGTGGGAATCGATTTGCCATTGAGTTCTTCCTACAACAAAGGGTCACTCACTTCAAACTCATAGACGATGATGCTAGAACCTGTATCTAAGAAAAATAGAGCATGCAATTGGATTTGCAGTGAAGAGGAGATCAAAAGGCTAAGCCTTCTTTATTTCAAGATCCAATAAAGCAAACCCATTTAGCAATTTCGTTTTCAAAGAACAAAACCTCAAAATTTCCATCAAATCACCCATAGGTGGCTCGCTGTAAGGCTCAGACAAAACATGAGACATACACGGACTTTGGAAGAACATGACAGGTCTCAACAACATGGCCCAACTCTTGGGTCTTGAGGTAAGATGAGTTGTTTCTCATCCTGTCAAATGGTTTTATCACATGTTGTTAAATGACCTAAAAGCCTAAAAACACAATAACCTCTTCTAATGCTTTATAAACATAAAAAGGAGTTTATTATGTTAAATATTCTTTTGCTGAAAATAGAGAGATAATTGTAGGTGGTCATGTAATTTCGGCCACCCAAGTCAAAAGCTATGATGAAATTACCATCAAAGAGCTTTTCTTTCTTGGTTTCACTCTTCCCTATTGTTTTCATTTGCATGAAAGGTGAAGTCAAATTTCATTAAAGCGTAATTATCTTACCAAAATTATGATCTTAAATATAGGCATTAAAAAAGAAAAGGTAATGAATAACTTGATTGTTATAAGCTGCACACTTCAAAGAAGATCAGTGACTAAGAAATCAAACCGGTTTCTTTGAGATCCTTACCATTAAAGCCGAATATAATTATATATTATGGCCTAATTTATATCCTAATTATAGCCACACAAAAAAAAAAGGTTTTACACCTTTACTACATTTCCTATTATAACACAAGGAGATCATTTGTGTCTCTTTATAGCATTAAACAATTGGTATGCTAATAGTATCTTGGTTGATATTCATACATTATACCATTAACTATGGCTTTTTATTTCACTACTTTCAAAGATAATAAATCATAGTTTTCAATGTTAGAGAAAGTTGAAGCCAAAATTTTGTCTTACCGAAATTATATTATAATTTTAGAGTTTAGACACTAAAGAGGCTAAAGTCAGATTCTACTATCTTACCAAATTTAAAAACACTAAATTTGGAAATAAGAGAAAATCCAAAGAGCCCGGCTAGGCCAAACCTAATTAGTATTAGGTAGGTAGAAGCCAACGATAATGAAAATTCTATTTTTCTGCTACAACTGCATCTTGTGAAAACTGTCATAATTTATGTATGATTTACGTATGTTTGGCAAAAACGTTATATATACATGTCCAAGAAAACTAATCTTGTAGCAGTCATCTATGAGATTGAAAACATTCGGAAAAGAGATGTATAAAAAATAAAGTTGATTGCAAAACCACATATGGTGACGATATGCGGTCTAGAGACAATGAACAGTTGTTAAAGAGAACTTGTCAAGAAGTACCTACCAAAAAGGAGATCAAAGATGGAAACGTTCTCTTCAAACTATTATATTGCCTGGTATGTTATTTGATAATTTCAATTCGACTGCTTTTGATTAATAAATCTAGGTTGTCCATCTGTTAGAAGATGGGGGAACCCTAAAGCTAGCCCATATGCATGACTCATAAGTCATAAGGCTAAATGGGTAATAAGATGAATAGGCAATATGTCCATGCACCATGTTATCCACCAATAGCATGTGTCATCATGTACCTCTCATACATTTTTAATTTAATATTAATTCCTATGTCAATTCAAAGGATTAGTAAACAAGAAATTGACTAATATATATTGAAACCATATAAAGAAAAAATATAAGAGATAATATTTCAGTTACGAATTAAAATTTCTGATTATCTTCTTTACATGGTTAATAAATCTACCTAGAAACCTGTCAATTATATTATCGGCTAAGGTTATGAATTCATGGTGCTTAAGTATTGCAATTAAGGACCACTTAAAGGCTCTCAGCCTCCATTATTTTTATCAAATTTAAGTATCTTAATTTTCGTTATTAAAGATGATAAAAGTCAAATTTAATTAATTTCTTTACCAAATATCAAAATCTCGATCTGGACATTTAATAACATGGAACCAGATTTTATTAGGATTGAAATCCATCTAACAAGAGATTCTTGCTGCCTTTAAATTTGGAACGTGACGTGCCTAAATTATATCTTTTAGCATATGCATGTGCACAACTAAATTGGTTACATGTGTGAGAAGTTATTTTCTTTTTGATCAACAATATCACATATGTTATACACTAGTGGATGCAAGTAGTGGAACTATGGAAGGAATAATTCTCAACAAAATTGTTTTTAGTAGAAATCCTATAAGCGCATAAATGATTACCAAATTCATGCATAATGATCATGAACATATACATGCTGCTTTGACTTTGAGAATGAACATGATTTGAATTGTCATCATACAATCTGCTCTCAAAATAGTATCAGATTATATCCATAAGAATTCTTTAAATGAAAAAGATATCAATAGTAGGAGACAGCATTGTTCACATCGCTCATGATATAACATGTTGTACCAAAATCTTTGGCTACGTATGCATTTGGGGTTTTGAGTTTTCCTCTTGTATACTTGGCTGCTTATCAAACATGCTTATACAATTGATGCATAAATCCACCACATGGTTTCATGAAAACTTTTGTGGTCTCTATATATTTGAGCATCATACTTTCACAAATTGAGCCATTATTTTAGTGCTCAGTATGAATTAAATTACATTTTCTTTATGTTATGCACATGCATATTTGTGTTATGCAAACATGTTAAGGTATACTATGCCAAAGACTATGTTATGGACGCATCAACCACCCATAAGCCACAACAAATTTTATATATTTGTGGTTAATAACATTTGTGGTTAATAACATTTGTGATTTCTTGCTTGACAATGTTGCTCCAAGCCTAATGTTTTACGCAGCAAGAATATATGTAGTACAACAACAAGACTAGAGCATCTAGACTATCTCGATTGTACATATACTCTCAAGTCCATAGGATTAAGAATGAGAACTCATGAAGAAGAGCTTGCTAAAAAGGAGATCAGAGGTATGTGACATGATAGCATCATACCACCCCATCTCTATCTATATATAATTGTTGACACTGCTATAAGTTAATTTTGTACCAAGGCCAAAAATCATGGAAAAGCCTAGAATATTTCCATAGCATCATGAATATTTCTTTCTTTAAAAAAAAAATGCTATATCAATATGCTATATGTTTGATACATAATGGCTCACACGATGATATGTAAGAGACATGGTGTTAAAAATTTAGCTTGAATATTTATTGAATGTGAAAGTATGATGATAGATCATGTATCAAGCATAAGTACTCTTTTTAAATTGTAGTACATGCATAACCAATTAGGCATGTGTTCGGAAGAATCTTATCTTATGCACATGCCAATCTTGACCCTAATGGGATCACCCCTTAAAACAAACTGGTGCAAAGGCAAAACACCCTATAAAATCTTACCAATGGTCTCTTTACTCATATGACAAGTGTTTAATGAAATACTTTGCAAGTACATGTATAAATTGCAGAATGACAGGACTTTAATTCGACAGTCGATCATAACAGTCAAGTGAATAGCCCGAGAAGAATACGAAAAGAAATTGGCCAACTAGGCCACTGTCTCAACAAAGAGACAAAAAGCAAGGGTAATTTCACTAGTTGTCATCAAACGATAAAGGAAGTAATAATAGAAGCCCTCGAGATAGCCTTCGTCCCTAAAAGAAGGAAATATAATCGCGAATGGTCAACATGCCCTAGTTCTTGCACCTTCAAAAGAATGAAGCAAAAAAGATCCAAGCCTCAAACATGAAAGTAACATGTTAAGCTTAACAAAAGAGATCTTAAAACTTGTCAAGAAGGCTACAACAATGAAAAGATCAAGGTATGTACATAATAGTATCATAATTTACGGTCTCTTGTCGAGGTAACTCATTTATTTCTTTCTTTTTAATTAGCCATGCCAAATATTATCTTATTAGAATTAAGTGCATATCAAGCTTGCATGATTATCTTCAAATATGTACATATAAATCATGTTGAAAACATTGCTATAAAATTGTTACAACTATCACAACCAATATGACTATATTATTAGTAGCATATGTTCCATCGTCATAAATCTGAGAAATTCTATTAAGTCTCCTAGACTTAAAATGTTAGATTATCGTATGGTCATGAGTTTAAGTCTCAATAAATTCCTACTGTCTCCGTCAACTCACCAAAATCTTTTTAAATAGCTTTCAAAATTATATACGATGCAAGCACTTAACAAGGCTCAGTTTAAAACAAGCCTATAGTCAAATAGCTTCAATTTTTATATATCACAGAATACTTTTCTATGATTCATATGGAATGCATTTCGTTAATTGACATCCATAATTGTATAGCAAGCAATTGCATATTTGTACATTGTCATTCCTAACAAAATGCAGCTAGCATTAGTGAAATGACTTAAGTGTACAATTAAAGAAGAAGGAAGAGGAAATTACTATTAAAAACAGCAATGACCATAGTCGTCAAAGCATGCAAAAAAAAAAGGGGGTTCCAATCATGATAGACGACTCCTATAGTCGTCAACAAACAAGAACTGCATTTTTCATGTTTGAATGGGGGCAACAACGTGGCCTAGTTTTTACACTTTCAAAAAATTGAAGCAAAAGAGATCTAGGCCTTAGACATGAAGTATCATGTTGAGCTTAAAAAATCTTGAAAAGAGAAGAACTCGTCATCTTAAAATGGGAAAAGCTTGTTGAGAAGATCCTAGCAATAAAAAGATTGAGGTATGTGACAAAATAATGTCGTCATTTAAGGTAACACATTTATCTATCTCTTTTATATTCATCTATAAAAATTTACACCTAGTAAGGTTTCATGCAAAAATGTATATACTACTAGATAGATCACAAAAGAGGTAAAACTCTAGGATTACAAGAAAATAAGAAAAAGGCCAACCTAGGCCATTGGTGACTTATTATTCATGTGTGGATTGTTCTAAAATTCTTATTTAACCAAGTCTTGGCAAGTGCATGTGCTACTTAATACAGATATCAATATGACCTCAAGAAGGTCCAAAACAACATAGCATTAAGGAATCTTTCTAGCAAAAAGTGATAAGATTTCGCCAAGACGGATGTAAATCACTGACGAAGCCTAAGTGACAAGATTCCTTAAATGGATGTAAGTCACCAAAAAATGACTAAGTAATAAGATTTCGCCAAGACGGATGTAAATCACTGACGAAGCCTAAGTGACAAGATTTCTTAAATGGGTGTAAGTCACCAAAAAATGACTAAGTGATAAGATTCCGCCAAGACGGATGTAAATCACTGACGAAGCCTAAGTGACAAGATTCCTTAAATGGACGTAAGTCACCAAAAAATGGTTAAGTGATAAGATTCCACCAAGACGGATGTAAATCACTGACGAAGCCTAAGTGACAAGATTCCTTAAATGGATGTAAGTCACCCAAAAATGGCTAAGTGATCCGCCAAGACGGGTGTAAATCACTGACGAAGCCTAAGTGACAAGATTCCTTAAATGGATGTAAGTCACTAAAAAATGGCTAAGTGATAAGATTCCGCCAAGACGGATGTAAATCACTGACGAAGCCTAAGTGACAAGATTCCTTAAATGGACGTAAGTCACCAAAAAATGGCTAAGTGATAAGATTTCGCCAAGACGGATGTAAATCACTGACGAACGAAGTCTAAGTGACAAGATTCCTTAAATGGATGTAAGTCACCAAAAAATGGCTAAGTGATAAGATTCCGCCAAGATGGATGTAAATTACTGATAAAGCCTAAGTGACAAGATTCCTTAAATGGATGTAAGTTACCAAAAAATGGCTAAGTGATAAGATTTCGCCAAGACAGATGTAAATTACTGACGAAACCTAAATGACAAGATTCCTTAAATGGATGTAAGCCACCAAAAAATGACTAAGTGATAAGATTCTGCCAAGACGGATGTAAATCACTAATGAAGCCTAAGTGATAAAAAATGGTCATCCAAAAAAATCACATCGCTCTTCAGCAATGATAAAAAATGGTCGTTCAAAGAAATCACCTTGCTCTCTAGCAGTGATAAAAAATGATCATCCAAAGAAATTAGCTCACTTTCAGGATCAAGCTATAATCCCTCGAACATCCAAAAAGACCTTCAAAAGGTGGATACTAAGAGGTCGTCGCAAAAATACTATCGTTCTTGAAGGAAAAAGTAGTTGAAGATAAAGAAGTTTGAATCTAAACAAGTCGAGAATATTCCCAAAGTCTGACTAGCACAAAGCAAAATCAGACTTGAGAATGGGGGCCAATTGATGAGTCCATAAAAATTATTAAAGTCGTTCATCTTAATGGACGGTCTTTGCGTCATTAGTAGGCCATCAAAGATAGATGAGTAACCGCCCAACACATTCAATAACGATCATCAAAGACCTTAAACCCTCTCATCAAGATAAAAAATGTTACAATTAGGGTAATAATCACCCTCATTTATGTCCAACAGCTACCTAAGTCACCTATAAAAGGGACAATCTGTCCATTTGCTAAGGTACGTAAAAAAAAAATACTACAAAACACTGTCTATATACACAATATATGGGTTGGTACTAAATTAAGCATCGGAGGCTCCCCCACTGGGCACAATCCGGTGGTCTCTTCGATCGGTCCCTCCTTTATCTTGCAGGTCCTACAAGATCGTCTAATGCTCTGGATTTGACGAGTGACCCAACTGACAATTTTGGCATCATCAATAATACTCCAAGATATCCCTCCAAGTTCTGTGGTGCACAGCCTAACTTTTGTGTGGCTGTCCTGCAAAGAGAGAGGACGTGATCAAGAAATAAACATTTAAGAAATATATTAACAACTGAATGTGAATCACCATAAAGTATCTTTCATTCTAAACTAATTTGGTCGGATAATCTTTGATCAAACTGTAATCCCATGTACAATGAACATGTTTTCCCTATGTGAAACATTTTTCCTTCAGTCCCGCATTCACACTACACAAAAGATGGCCTTGCAGCAACAAAACTCCTCTGATTCCTGCTGTTTCCCACAAACTTGAAAAGCCCCAGAGCCCTATCCTACTCCCATTATGTAATTAAAATCCTTTCCATGTAAAAGTGGAACCCATTCTCACCACGAGTGCCACAAAGTCAATATCTCTAAGATGTTCATGGATGTAATATAATAGTATGTACAAGCATTTGGACTTGTGACCAATGCCTTGGAGAGATTCTTCAGCACTAGACTCTCGTCATGTATAGCTTCCTAGTATAAAATGCTTTTTATCAATCAAAACGTCCTTGATTTGAGGCAAACCCTATTTCATGATCAAGCGTTGACACACGAAAAAGTAATCCCATTGTCTCTTTCTAGACAGTCAATGGGGTCATTGAACATTTCAAGAACGCCCTGCTATTTATACGAAGCACAAGAGTCAATACTTTGTAAGCGAAAGCCAGCATCCATGAAGTGGGGTCATGATCATTGGAAATGACTTTCAGCTAAAAATCAGTGCTAGAACTTTGATTATGGAATAGACATTGTAACCTCTTTTTAATTCATGGCTACCAACAGAAACCTGTAATTTCAACAACTAATGTTGTAGAAGCTACTTCCACAATTACGAAAATTTAAAATGGATTTGAACTACAATGGACATTAATGTTTGGGAGTTGGGACTTTGGGATTTGGATTCGAGAAAAAGAAAGAATAAAATCAGTTGCACATTTAAAATGTTCCATTTTATGCTCTATCTATACACACCAGTGAAAATTTTATGTGCCGCTTTGGTGTTCTATTTTATACTCCACACTGCGATTATGATTTTTTTAATAATTTAGGGAGGGGGGGGGGGGGGTTGAACTGTGAATGTTCATTGCTTCAATTTGCTCTCCATTTCTAAGTTTGTAGACTTCAATGTAGCTTCATCGATGTTACCTACTAAATAAAAAGCTTGTTTAGGAAGACCATTTAATTCTCCAGAAATGATCAATTAACACCCTCTAATGGTTTTTGATACCTTGTAACTCAATTAGCACTTCCTCATGCTTTTCTTTTTTTCCTTTTTTGATTATTTTATAAGGAAAAATAAAGTGATGTGAATTGTGATAGATTGTAATTGGTGGTGGAGCATTAAGTGGAATATTCAGAATGGTATCACAATTTTTTTTCTTTTTATTTGCCTTATAAAGCAACCATAGTTTAAAATGTGGATGAAAACAAAATCAAAAAGAATAGTTCGTGGAGCATATTTTTATTAATACCTATGCTGCAGGTCGTTTGGCACAAAAAGATATGTGTACTAGGAGATGTTTCATATTTGCAATTACGTATAAGCTAAAAAGATAGGCGACAAGTCATACCTGGTTGTTTAACGTCATACGGGTACAAACGCTTTACGTGAAGTATATGTCAAGCCAACTCTTGGAATTTTCATTCTAACATAATATGAATTTTCAAGATCCACAAGTGGGGAAAAGTCAAAATATGAAAAAGAATGTTCACATGTTTATCAAAATAAATAAATAAATAAATGTTCACATATGAATCAGCGAAAAAAAAAATTGTTATGCATGCTTCAAAACTTAAAAAAGTTATATATCTTTGCGTTTAGTTGTTTGTTTTATTTTAATTTTTCAATTTCTTGTAAAATTTTAAAATCGAAACGATGGCAATGCAACTTTTAAATACTCTCTGAAAGTTATTATAAAAGCAAAGTGAAACTACTAGGCAAGGTGATTGGAGTAGTTAACTAGTTATTGATAAATGAACAAGGTGTTCATTTGTTTTTGTTTTGGTGCAATTCTGCAATGTAATAGCTTATAATGTGTATTGATCTTGAATAACACCTAATCATCATATAGCTTGAGCCTATTCATATGGTTTTGATTTTTTCTTTTTCTTTTTTGAGAAACATATGGTTTTGATATTTGTTGTAATAGTATTAACTAAATATTGTGGACGTAGGATTTGTTGTGAAATGTTGTGAATGTAACACTTTTTTTATTATTTAGGCCATTGCAAAGTTGCACAAATTCAACATCAGTGCACAATATTGATGGATTCAAAGGAAACATCGGGCTTTCCCAAGTTAATTTCTGTTAATAGTGCCACCTTGATTAAGGAAGAAAGGGCCAAGACTCAAGAGGTACAAGAATGCAACATACTGAGCTGATTCATGTGTGATTTAGTACTGATGTGCCATTCACTGGAGCAATCACACAAAGGAGGATAACTGGTAAGATTCCCACAAATAAAGAAAAGAAAATGGATTACTCCTCCCTTTTCTTTTGTGCTAATGCTAAATTCCAAAATAGGTAATCACCTCCTTCTCAAAAAAAAAAAGTAGGCAATCAACTATTGAAGCCTAGAGGAATCACCACTAGTTACAAATTAGAATTTCTGCCCATTTGATATGAACAGAACAGAACATTGATGGCAAATTAATTCCACCAATTATTCAAGCAAGGAATGAGATACTACCACAAAAATAGTAACTGTAATAATAATAACCCAAGTCCCATAAAAGAGAAAAAAAAAACTGCCATGCATTATACCAAGTGCATGCCAAGGTTTTGAAAGGTTTGATGAAACTGAAAGGTTGAAACCATTGAACCTCAATGACTCTTGGTGCATTTCAACAACTTTGGTGGAGATTTGGAAACCTATACATGTTTTTATTGGACTGAAATTGTAGAGGAACCAAATCAAAAGCAACCTATTCTCTTTAGGGCTACAGCACAAGTTTCAGGTAAGAGTAAGACCTCATCCAGCTGTTTTTGTTCTTTCTTGCTGTTCTAAGTCCACCTTAAACTGCACCTGTCTCAAAGATCATTGTACAACTATAGCTCTAATAGGCCGCTAAATTTTCTTCAAACCGGTTCTTGGAAATTTCTCTAACTAATTCTTCTGCTTGTCAGTACAATAGGAAACTTCCTCTTTGGCTGCTTCTTTCCAGTTCCAATAAATATTCATGCCAACCAATGCAAACAGCTAAATACAAAAATTTTGATCTCCATTTTTTTTAAGGTTTAACAACAAACCAGCATGTACTACCCTGGTTTATACTTTGATATTGGCAGAAAGGCCAGAGGTTATCTCATCTGTTTGGTTTCTCAATTATTGTTGGAATAATTTCTAATTAGAATCTGGGTTCTTTATTCTAATTTAATTATATTGATTTGTTTACTTCTATGCTAGATCTTCTATACAATGGATATGTTCAGCGACCACCAAAGGACCTTCACTTCCAACGCTTTGACTGCAATCTTGATCTCTCCTGTCAATGTAATTGTCTCTTCAACGGTTAAAGCTGCTGTTTCTTTTTTCTTTTTTAATTTCTTCTCATGTAATTTTTTTCTGTTAAAGAAGATTTTTATCTTTGTGTTAAAGAATTCAATTTCTTGTTTAATTATATGTGTAATTATTTCTTAGACTTTAAGATTGAAAATTCATAGTGTTGCATATAAAATAAACAATCTAATATGTAGAATTAGGTTCCTATTTGAATTTTTTGCCTTAGAGATTTTCAAGCCTTAAAGGTTTGGATATTTGATATTATCAAAACTGATTTATAGAATTAAAATGGTGTTTGTAAGTCACGATTTTTGTGCAATGTGAATACTATTGAATTTTTTTCTTTAGAGATATCCAAACTTTGAATGTTTGGATGTTTGATATCCAAACCAATATGTAAAATTGAAATCATGTTTCTAAAACACTATTTTTGTATCACGTGAATACTATTAAATTTTTGCCTTAAAAACATCCAAACTGATGTCTGATATTGAAACTAATATGTAGAATTGAAATCGTGTTTCTAAGACATGATCATAAGGGGGAAAAAAGCAACCTGATCACTTCAGTACACATTTGTCATGTTATGCCTGCTATGCTTAGAGTTCAAAAATATAACAACTAAATAGACGGATGTTGCTTTAATATCAATATCCATATTCCGTATTTCTTATTTGCTATGCATAGTTCATGGTAGTAATTTCAGATTCTGAACATGATAAATGTGGGTTTCCAAAACTGGTATTGGAATGAATATAAATATTCAAAGACTCAAAGAATGATTTAACTATTGGATTGGGTAACATTAAATATCTTGATAATTATATGAGGTAATATACTTACACGGTTATACCATCACAAGGAAAATTTTAAATTTTGTCAGGGTTTCATTCGTTGAGATAATAATACGCTTGAAGAGGTCAATCATATAATACATTGATGACTAGTTCCCAGAATCTAAAAATGGACTACTGGTGGCATCTGTTCTTTGGTTTGGATCAGTCTCATTGCAGTCAAGAAGAATGCTGTTTTCCCCTTTTAATAAATGTTATGGTATTGTGATGACTTAGTTGTCATGCTATTCAGTTCTTTGTGCTCCTAATGAAGCTGTTGTTTGCTGGCCAACAATAAGACAATTTAACACACTGATTATAATTTTGAGCTCAATCTATAATGTTAACCCTGAGCTAAGTTACTTAAGAATTTGAGGCAAACCCCATAAGCAAGAATAGTAGTTCTGATTATAATTTTGACCTCAATCATTTGTTTGCAAATAGTTGGAAATTGATCAAGTACAATATGATACTTAGCTTGAACTTTTGGTTTTCCATGACTCTTACAGTTAGAGATATTGTGCCTGGACTGAGGACCCTTTTTAAACTTTCCATTCCTGATTCTGCCAAGGTAAGAATCTTCTGTCACTTTCTTGCCATCTTAAATCTGAACACTTCTTATATCAATATTTCTTTTTCTATCTCTTTTACTTTCGATTTCCTTGTTGAGCCTGTGGCATGTGATACATTACAGGAGATCCATTCTTAGCCAACAGTGATTGTGGTAACAGGTGGAACTGCAATACTTGCAAAAGTATGTTGGGATATCAGGAGGTCTTGGATTGATAGCAGACCCTCTTACGGGAATTAGCCCCCTCATAAACTGTTCAGGCGTGTTGGGAAGTGATTTTCTCTCCCTTGGAACTGACATTGCCTTCGACATATCAACAGGAACATTGAACAAACTCAATGCTGGTTTGAGCATCAACAGTGACTTTCTTATTGCTTCCTTGACCATGTGAGTATTCCCACGAAAATTTGGAAAAAGAAATTTTTAGAAAAAAGAAAAAGAAGAAAAGAAATTGTTGACTGACTGTTAAACCATCTTTGTTTCATTCTGCTAAAATAAAAGGACTTACTTTTAAGAAATTGTTAAGACAATTTTTCCACCACTATGATTCTAAATTAATTTCAACTGACTATGAACCTGAAACTCAAATGGTTGATGCTCTAAGCTCCCCTCACAATGCAGGCATGACAAGCTTGACTCTTGGAAAGCATCTTGTTACTACGTGATGAACCCCCTGACCAACACTGCCATTGGAGCTGAGCTGAAGCATACCTTTTCAGACAGTGACAGTGCCATCACAGTTGGCGGCCAGCATGCATTGTTTCCTTCTACATTGATGAAGGCTCGAATAAACACATATGGCAGGGCAGGGGCTCTTATTCAGCAAGAGTTTTGGGAAAAGCTTGCTCTAACTCTTGCTGGAGAGGTGGATTTTATGGACAGAAATGAAACTCCTAAGATTGGCCTGTCTATTGCTTTCAGGCTTTAGAACAAGTTAGTGGAGAAAGCTTCTCTATTCACACAATGGAGAACAACTTCAGGAGCATATGGTTTTCGTCAAATAATTTGTGCATGTCATAGAAGACAATGGTCATCTTCCTTCCATTCAAGTTCGTCCAGCATTCAGATATTAAGGCAAATACTTTGTAAGTAACAGGTACTGTCCAAGTAAAAACTAGGTAAAAATAAAGGAGAAGTCGGGGTACACTGGTATCACTTCCACACGGCATTTATTTGTGAAAGTGAGGATATATGTATACAGTTTTCAGAAAATAGTAAAACTCGAAATAAATGGAAATTACCACCTTTTGGCTGTTTTGAGTGCCTAAAATAAGATCAAGGATGAGATGTTCTGAAAAAAAGTTTTTACCTTTTAGATAAGAAGGGTCGAGGTACAAAACCCTGGAAGTTGAAACTTCTTAAGTTGCACAAAAGGCTTTAAGCTAAGCAATGAACTGAAGCTGATGAGAATTTATGGTTGTGAGGAAGAAATATTTAACAGAAGCAACTTTAGCTATCATATTCAAGTTTGAAGATCTGTACATACTTGGGACATCTTTAAGTCTCCTATTTACAATAATTATCATAATTCACCAACAGACATGACAGTTGCATCAAGATGGATTACATAACACGCTGAAAAACTTGCAGAGAAACATCAACGTGCATAGACCTAGTTTCAACACACAAAAGGGGAAAAAATGGAAAAGTAACCCTAATGTTGAACAGAACCCTGAAGAAGTCCATCACGAATTTGAGATGCTACATCACGAACAGCACCAGGTCCATGAGGGATGAACACAGCAGAGGATTTTGAGGCAGCACCAATTTCCTTCATTGTGTCAAAATACTGGGTAACAAGAACCATGTCCATGACATCCTTCGGCGTGGTCCCCGGCACATTAACAGAGAAGCCCAACACACTATCTCTCAATCCATCAACAATTGCTTGACGTTGGCGAGCAATTCCCAGCCCAGACAAATACTTCGACTCAGCCTCACCCTCAGCTCGCTTAATTTGCAAGATTTTCTCAGCCTCTGCCTTCTCATTGGCTGCCACCCTCATTCTTGCAGCTGGTAAAATATAACAATTAAAAATTTAAGTAAAATACAATCTTTCCTAAACGAGTACACTGACTTGAAAGTATTGCAGAAGGCATTAACAACCAACCAGTCAGCAGAAGAGTTTAATAAAATATTTTTTATTTGCATATGTGGTCAAAATCCTGGAAATTCATAAATCTGAGCACTCTTTACTTCCAGGACACAGCATCTTCTATGATCATTACTGATTTTACAAAAGAATTTAGAATATAACATAGTTACTCTATGTAAGCTATACTGATTCCATTTCTTGGTAGTCGTGGACATGAGGATGCAAGAATGACAATTTGACAGTTTACGACTCTGGCAATCTTCCAGTCCAACAACTCAAATATGATGAGAAACGTATCAGGCAATACTGAGATTTAGCATCTCAACATAAACACTGAGATTACAGCAAAAGCAAAAATCCACACATCCGGAGCAATTGAAGAAATCAGAAGCAAATTAATACTTAAATCAAATTGGTGATATAATATACCTGCATTGATTTCATTCATTGCTCGCTTGACATGCTCGTCAGGTTCTATATCAACAATGAGTGTTTGTACAATTTCATACCCATAAGCAGACATAGCCTGTAAACAGAACGGTGTCACAAGTTAAGCATACACCCTTTGATATTATGATACCGTTAATCAATCAGATAGTCTACCTTTTCAAGTTCATCTTCTACAGCTTTGGCAATGTCATTTTTCTGTTCAAAAGCATCATCCAAGGTGAGCTTTGGGACACTTGCTCTGATTACTAGTTTAACAGACACGGCAACACCAATTAGTTGATAATAATTATGATAAAAAAAATTAAACTATTGGAAAAGATGAAATATATTTGCAAAATTAACTAATTACAAATATACTCATATGTTTATATATGTAAGATATTATGTTATGCAATATGCATGTCTCTATAATATAGAGGAGGGTATTTGGATTATACCATCAAACACATAGGCCTGGATTTGGCTTCTTGTGTTGCTGAGTTTGTAAAAGGCATCACTTGCCTTGTCTGCCAGGGCACGGTATTGAATTGAGGCAACAACATTGACAAATACATTGTCCTGGAGAAAAAACCATCACAAAATCTAATCACCCTGCATACTAATGCCCAGGCACAGGTTACAGGTAACAATAGGCTTGCCAAAATAACGTTCACTAAATTTATCATTCCGTAATTCAAACATGTACTTCCTCCCTTAACTGCTCTAAACTCAAAACTCAAATAAAAAATAAAAAAAGAAAGAAACAAAGGTTAAAAAAAAGGGGTACAAGAGATGCTTTGATAAAAATAATAATTTAAAAAAAAAAAAATGATCTGCATTAAAACAGCATGTTTAATGGTTCTGGAAAGTTCACTATATTCTTTGGTCAAGCTCATAATGAAAAATTTTCTTTAACTTTTTTTAAGGCTGACAACTTAAAGGGAGAGTTTTTCTTTTCTTTTTTCAATGAGTATATGGAAGAGTTTTAAGTAAAGAATAGATGATATCATCTGTTGCCTCAATATGAATGCACCAAGGCTATACAGATGGATATTTAATAGAAATAAATAAATAAGCTACAAGGCAAAATTTAAAAAGTCGAGACAAAATTGCCTTTGCCAAATGACATGCAACAAACAGGTATCAGATGACCACAAAGAGGTTCACTCATCTAAATACTTATAGAAATTTACAAACCTTTGTCTTTGTCTCACATCGCACATCCAATTGCTGTAACCGAAGAGTGAGATGACCAGAAAGCTGACTTCCAAGGCACCAAGGCAAGAAATGGCATCCTGGCTCAAGAACTTCCTCAAACTTGCCAAATTTCTCCTTGATAGCCACAGTGGATTGGTCAACTTGTACACAACAAAGCAGATTACCCATCTTCTGTATTTTGTGTTATTATATCTGAAAAAGAAAATGCACATAATCAGCAACTTGTTGGAAATAGAGAAAAAAAGGAACAAGAATAGCCATGACTTTTTCTTGCCATCTCATTATAACTAATAATTTCTAGTCATCATTTTTCATTGATTTACTCTCAAAGGGGGAAAGAAAAAAGGCTATATGATTGATCAAGTTACCTTTTAATAATTCAGAGGTATCAAAATGAATTCCAAAGTTTGTTACATAGTTACTAAGGCACCCAAAGAGATCAAAACATATAAGCACAAGAGTTGTGATATTCTACCTAAAACTTTTTCTACAACAGACTAGTGTAGACAGCAAATTGCAACCTATACACCCATAAAAGTTCATAAGATGAAGCTCAAAGCTACATTTGGAAAAGGGTTAAACTTGCTGCGCACGTTTATTTTACAAAGTTTTATATACGCAAAAAACAACTGAAATTGTGATATCACTAAATTAGTAATAAACACTGCTCTTTGGAAAAACTGGAACAAAAAATGCTAAACCAATACTATGCTGTTCATAGAAATCTCATAAATCATTCAAAAAAAGATAAAATTTACCATAAATTGATATCTAAACTTTTCCTTTGAGATTTTCATTGTTCCAAAATTGTTGAAGAATTTACTTTATGAAGAAATTAAACGAAAATTTAGGCAAAAAGTATTTACAGAAAAAATAAAATACAATTTGCAATGAGTACACATACATCAAGAACATTTCATTCTCATAAGAGATAATTTAAAGCTTAGGATTAAAACGCTTCACCGGAAGAATGCAGTAACCACAAATTTCATTTACCTAAAACAGAAGAGAGACAAGAAAGACTTTCGATTCAATAGACAAACAAAAAAGCAGGTCAAGAGAAGAAAATGAGTGTGAACTAGATAGGATGACAAGCCTACAACTCAAACAAACCAAACTATGATCACTTATATAGACCTCAACAAGGTGGATTAAGAGACTTTTATAACAAAGGTGGGTCAACAGGTGTCTTAGAACATTGGTTAATGGATCAGAAAGATTTTAATACATAGAAAATATAAAAAGCTGTCAAATTTTTTTTTTTTCTTTTCCCATAAAAATTTATAAAAATGGTCATTTAACCAATGGCCTGACATCCGTTAACTTCCCCCTCTGTAACAGAAGCCAAAATCCATGTAATTGTAATAATATTTTATAAACCAATTTTAGTAAGGCAACAACAGAAAACTATTTTTAAAAAAAGACTTTTTATAAATCCTTATATTTCTCTGACATCAACAGCCATTAAAATTAAATAGTCTGAGCTGTACCCAATGATGCCAGGAAGACTCTAAGATGCTTATTATAATCAGAATTGTTAAAATATAGAGTTACAAATTATCATATATCATATAAGCACTTAAGCTTAGTATAAAATTTTTGTTTGGATTAATAGCTAAAAAATACTAGGATAAACCTCAGAAAACTCGCCAATCGTTATCTGAAACGTTTGCAGTATCACATATAGTCTCCATCGTGATACAACCTAGAAAAGTAGCACTATTATCAAACGAAATTAAGAAACTTTGTACCATGACAGGCATCTTTTGCCGTCCTAGAAAACAAAAAGATTCCTTTTTATAGTAAAATCATTCAGTGTTAGTCCATAAATTGTGATGAAGCAATTACAACATGAACATAAAAAACAAATTACAACCTGCAAAAACAGAGCACAGGAGTGTAACTTTGCTACTTTTCAAGGACAAAGAATAATATTTGTGAAGGAAAAGAAAGGGTCATAGAAACCCAGTTGAGATATAGAATTGCAATGAAAGAGAGACAAAATTCTCACCAGGATTTTTCTTTTCAAGTAGATGAAGACAGAGAGCTGTGTTTTTATGGTACCATAGCGCCCAGAAAAAGGTGTGCGTTTCTTGGTGTATACTCAAACTGTGGGTTCACAAATCACAAGCCAGCGGCTTGACCCATAAAAGTGGCCCCAACGCACGTGGTCAACTGTCAGTCCTATCTTTGAGCTTCTATTCCTTCTTTTCAGATAAGAATGGCTTCGGCTGTCGCTTATGTCTTTTGGTCCTTTTTCTTTTTTGATTGGCGGTCCTAACGTCATAAATTATTTAATTATTATTTATTTAAATTATATAAATAATTAATAATTAAAAAAAAAATATGTATATATATATATATAAAACATCTTTTTAAAAAATTTAATATAATAACATTACAAAATAATTATCTTTAACATAATAAATTTTTAATAAAATTAAATAAATAAGTTCATTAGTCATTACATTTACATCTAAATGACAAATAACAAATAAGTTAATTACATCCAAATAGTAAATAAGTTTTAAAGTTTCAAATAAACAACTAATAAGTTTTAAGACCCAACCCTTATTTGTTATGAAGAAAATTAAAATCAATATCATCATATGAACCAAATGCTCCACCACTAGCATCATTATCATCATCCTCATCCTAATCTTCTTCATCTTCAATAGGAATAGAATGATTTGTATCTCTAAATCTGGGAGGAGCATCATCTTCATCACCAAATGATTCCAAATTGATGTCATCATCATCCTCAATCACTTCATTGTCCGTATCTATACAAATTCCAAAACCAAGGAACATTAAATTAAATAACGATTCTAATAATCATTTATCATAAATCATAAATAGTTTAATTAAAATATGTAACTAGGCAAAGAATTGTTATAAGCTAACCTCTTTGAACATGGCTAGAAGACCCTTCTTCGATTGGATAGGCTCCCTCTTCATATAATGCATTCTCTATCTCCTCATGATCCAGAAATGAAGGTTCCTCATCTTCCACTACCCAAAATTCAGTTTTATTGATACTTGCATAATCAATAGGATCAAAATTGAATTTCTTCCTTTTGACTCTATATCATAAGATGAACATAATGAATAATTGATAACCAAATCACTTATATTTTCCCACAAAAACGTTGAAACAAAGAGATTATATACTATATACATTTCTTTCAATCGATAGTTACAATGAATATACACAAGATCATTAAGTCGTTGATGCTCCAATCTATTTCTTCTTTTGCTATGTATTTGTTTAAAAACACTCCAATTCCGCTCACATCCGGAAGATGGCTGTTTGGCTAAGGATCCGAATAGTAAATTTTTGTAAGATTAGAGCATAAGATCCAAACAACTTCCACCACTCATCTAGGTTCCATATACAACACAAAACAAAGATACAATAAATCAATAAACATACTTATCCCAAAAATATAAAAAAGAGCTATGAATCTATGATATTTAAAACATATTTTCATTTTATTATTAGTTAAAGTAAACAATATCTTACCCAACTGAGATGTCTTGGCTGATTCTTGAGCAAGTTGGGTTCCAAAAGTTTGTTCACGCTCTCGAAATAGTCTTAATTCCTCCACCAACTTCAATCAGCCAACTGAAATTTTTGATTCAATAACATCTATCATAGCAGATTGTGTCTCTAGCCTCTTATTAAGAGTAGATAAGTCATATTGGAATGCAAGATTCAACCAATAAGCAGCAGCATAAATATCTCTATAGAATTGATTATCCCAACAATCCTTGATAATATTAACATAAGGCTCCCATAATCTCTTCTTGTCCTTGAATTTTTTTTTTATTCCATCAATTACTCTATACATGCCATCATATACATAACCCATAACTGGTTTTTCATTAGAATCAACAATGCGTAATAAACGAATCAATGGTGATATAATATGCACAATTACATGACAATCATTCCAAAATTGATTTTCAAAAATGATTTTCACCACTGCCTTTGCTTTCTTATCTTTTGCATATCTTGATTCAACATAAAATTTGCTAGTCACCAATGCTTGCTTATGTTCCTTAAGACTCTCTAAGGCAATGAAAGTAGTAGCAAACCTAGTTGGCCCTAGACACACAATTTCCGTCCAATTTTTTTTAGTCCTCAACCAAGCTTGCAAAGCCATATGATTATAGATGAACACTATGATCTTGGATGCATGCTTTGCAAGTTTAGCTACATGATCCATCTTCCCAATCTCCTTAAAAATTAGGTTTAGGCAATGTGCTGCACAAGGTGACCAACTAATGTTCCTATATTTTCCACACAAAATTCTTCCAGCAGTTACATAATTTACAGCATTGTCAATGACCAAATGTACAATATTTGCAGGACCAACCTAATAAACAATTTCATCAAACAAGTTACTCAAATTAATAGCATCCTTAACCAAGTCAGAAGCATCAACAGAACATATAAAAACAATTCCTTTAGGACAATAGACAAGAAAATTAATCAATGTTCTATGCCTAGTATCAGTCCACCCATCAGCCATTATTGTACAACTAGTGTCAGCCCAATATGAACAATGAGAATCAACAATCAGTTGGTCTTCTCCTTTTGCTTCTCTCAACAAAGGCACTCGAAGGGCATGATAATTTGGGCCTCTATATCCAGGACCATAAGAAGCTACATCATTGAGTATAGGTTGATAATAACTAGAATTCACAGCATTAATTGGAATGCAAGCATCATACATCCATCTTGCTACAGTCATATCAACCCTGAACTTCTTTTCTTTGCTAGCAAGAACACTTTTAATAGAAGGTTGAGCTCCCGGTGTTGTTCTAGGAGCGAAATAATTACCAATGTCACCAACTTTTTTTTTGCCAAGATTGGATCTAGGTGGAAAATTACTAAGAGCACCACTTTCTATTTCCCCTACCTAACCCCTACTTCTAGGAGTAATTTCTTAGACATCTTCAAATTCTGGTGAGTCCTCTACTGGCGAATAATTAGATACTTCTTGATCCTTTTTTGTTTGTTCTTTAGATTTAGCAATTTCTTTCAAATTCTCAACCATTAAAAACCTAACATCATATGGTACACCCATACATGCAGCCACATCACCTTTAATTCTAGCTAGATGTCTTTTCACGCTATTGATACCCCATTTTTTATAACTTTTCCCACAATGTATACATCTATAACTAATGAACTGATGAAGCCGAGAGAAATGAAAAAAAAAATCGATAAAAGAAAATGATCAAAATCAAAAGCAAAATCAAAAGAAAAGAATGTTACCTAATGAACTGATGAAGCCGAGAAACAGAGAGCAGACTAGCAAAGCACTTCAAAGGGATATATATATATATATATATATATATATATATATAACCCAGCACTTCAGAGACCACGATCACATCCATAAATTGCAACATTTGTCTCCTGCAAACGAGAATTGAAGCATGGAAATGAGAAATTTAAGTGAAAAAAGAAAAGAAAAATGAAAAAACAAAAAGGGAAATAAGAAATTGAAATGAAAAGAGAAAGGGAAAAATGAAATTGAACCATCGTGGGCGTGGCGCCGACGCAGTTATGCTTGAGGGCGTGATGGTGGCAGCGTGTGTGGAGGCAGAGGGAGTGAGGGAGTGAGGGCGCGAGGTGCGCGTGCAAAGGGTTAAGGTGCGCGCGTGAGGGAGTGAGGGGCTGATGCCACTGATGGCATGAGGCAGTGAGGTGCGAATGTGAGGGATTGAGGGGCTGAGGTGCGCACGCGAGGGAGTGAGGGGCTGACCGCTGATGCCACTGATAGCATGAAGTAGTGAGGGAGAGAGTGAGGAGGCTGGAGGCGTGAGGAGTGAGGATTGAACTGAAGTGAAGAGAGCATCAGAGAATGAGAGAAGTAACTCACTTAGGGTCTAGGGTTACTTAATTTTGAGGGGCAAAACTACCAAAACGGCATAGTTTAGAAAGATGACCGGGAACCGATTGGACCAGCCAGTTTTACTGTTCTTAAGGTTGAACCGGCTGGTCCGTACTGTTTAACGTTTTTTCCTTCATTTTCGGTTTTATATCATAACCAAACCGGATTTAAGGCCGGTTCTCGGTTGAACCGGTCGGAACGACCGGTCTGGTTTTTAAAACTATAAACTCGAATTTACTTTTTATTTCTCTTCTCTATTTTAATTTGGTCCTTAACTTTTTAATTATCTCAATTTGATCTCTAATTTTTCAATGTCATATCAATTTGGTCCTTGTCATTATTTCTTAGATGAAAATTGCTAATATGACAAACGGCCAAAATAAAATTTTAGTTTATTCTCATATCAACAAAAGCTAATTTTTTATTTTAGTCATTAATACTTCATCAATTTGCATCTAAAAGATAACGTCAAAGACTAAATTGACACAATACTAAAAAGTTAGGGACTAAATGGACACAATTGAAAGTTAAAAATTAAATTGAAATATAATATATAAGATAGGGATAAAAAAATGTGGTTTACCCTTTCTTTCTTTTTTGTATAGATTTTTTTTTTTTGGTTGGACAATCGAGTAGAAATTGTTCTATCTATTTCATTCTTGCATACTAGACTTACATAGGGATGTAGAAGAACACAAAATTAGTAAAAAATAGGAATTTATAAATATTGTTGAGAAAAGATATAAGTGCAACAAACTCACATAACATATGACATAATGGGACCAAAAAAAAAAAAATCAAATTATATACTACTAGCCTCGTCACATATGCTTCGCACATGTGATGAGGCTTTTTTTTTTTTTTTTTTTTTTTATCTAGTATCATAATTTCTTTTATTTAAATTTTGGATAAGTTTGATTTGAAAACATAAATTAGTAGGAGAGTGTCTTATTTTGTAGGCACTTTAAGTGGAGTTGAAGATATATTTTACTAGGTTGTCCTTAAGCTTTTTTATTATTAAATGTAAGATTTAGGGATATTTATAAACCACATAAAAATTCAGTCCAAAAAGATGAATCCTCTTATAAATAATATAGATATGTATAATAAAATTAAGTCCTAAAAATTATAGTTGCGATAAGTGACTAATATTTACAATCTTTTTGCCTCCAAAAACTATCATTTATTTTAGATAAATGAGTGTAAGAGTATCAGCGGTGGTGATGCAAAAAATTTAGCAATTTGACACTACAAAAAGCCACTTTATCTATTTTAGCTTATTATTTCACAACTCCCTCCATATCAATACTCTTATTTTTCACATCAAAGTTGAGCACTATTTATTTATTTATTATTTTTTCTCTCTCTTCATCTCTATCTCTATGTCTTCTCAATCTCTTCAAACCCAATCCACTCACGACATCACCACCAGCCACAATCCACCATCACAAATTTAGCTACCACCAACTAGTGGTGGCGCCACATACAGGTCAGGGTGGTCCCAGGACCACCTTGACTTGAAATTTTAAATATATATATTGTAAGGGGACAAATTAAGCTTTGGGTTAAATTAAACCTTCGGATCAAGCTTATGAACCCTAAACAATGAATTTATAGAGAGCAGGATTCTAATCTAGGGTTTTAGGCGGTAGATAACATAAAGAATCGGTTTCATCACAGAATATCTGCGTACCTCTCTCATGTGGACGAATTATTTCTCTCTATATGACTGCCGAGGATCACTGTTCCTCTTCTTTTTCCCCCCCTCCTTTCTCTCTCTCTCTCCTTTTATAGGCCTGCCTCCCTCCTTCTTTCTCCTTCCACGTGTAATCCAGGTGTTTCCTTTTTAGATACTTGTCCCATCATTTACCCTTACTCAAATCTCTGGCGGTGGAGGTAGGACTGAATTTCAATGTTCAGATGTCACTTCCTCATTAATGCGGCCAGGGGGGTAGGTATAATGCTTTCAATACGGTGGCAGCAGCCTTTTCTCTGATATTTATCCATCAACTTATTGTGCCTCTTATCCCCATTTTCTTAGTTATTCGTATATAAGGTTCTTAATGTGGGAGTCTTTGAACCACCAGGCCATTAATACTGTCCTCGGCAACCAGCTGCCGAGGACAATATCCTCTTCGGACGTTGTGTCCTGTGATGCTACACTCATGCATGGCAACTCCTTTTGTCACGTAGCATCGCAGAAAGGAATTATTATGTCCTCGGACCATCCTGAGCTGTTAGGTTGGACTTTTTTCTTTATGGGGGCTTTTGGGCCGGCCCAATACATGATTTGGGGCCCATGGGCACCACATATATATATATATATATATATATAATAAAAAAAAATGATTTATCTACCCTTAAAAAAAATTAGGAACACCCTCAAAAAAATTTTATGCCAATAAAATTAAATTTTGGAGGATTATTTGTTACATTTTGGCCGGTACCATTTTTTAGAAGAAAAAAAGAAAAATTCCTAAACTGATAAACTCATCAGCACAACATGTCATTACCTGCGTTGAATGCCTAAAAAAAAAAAAAAATCCAACTATCACAAAGGTTGCCCCTTCTTCTTCTTCTTCTTCTTCTTCTTCTTCTTACTTTTCTACTTCTTTGATTCGTCTCAAATGCTCTGCTAGTCTACCTCTTCTTTCTTTTTTTACTCTAGTTTTTGCTTTGTCAAGTTTTTTCTTTTGTTTGCCTTATAGACTTTTAGCTTGCTGACCCCGTCCATGTGACAAAGTTTTGGAAATGGCAAAACTCAAAAAGCTAACAAAAGATTTTGATTTCAAACTTATTTATTGAGTCTTGCCTCTTGCCAATATGATATACATATATACACTCTTATTGTACTATTTTTGGTTGTTGTTTTTCATTACTTAATTACATATTTATGTTTTAATATTCTAAAATAGTAATTGTTATTTAATAATTAAATGATTTGAGTGTCAAAAAAGAAAAACTAAATGATTTGTTTTATTTGATGTTTACTTATTTGGATCAATAATTTCATGTTGTATAAGAAAATATAAATATATATTATTTTTAATTTTTTTTTAGAAACCACAAAACACCCTAAAACGATACGTTGAAATAGATCGGTACCGAAATATTCTTTTCCACTAAAAAAATCGAAATAGGGTCCAAATGGTATTCATAACATTGCTTTCAAGCAAAAAGAAAAGGCTAAAAAAAATTTCAAACTAAAATCTATAAAAGAAAAAATTGTAACTAAGAATCTGAAGAAAAAAAAAATTGTAACAAAGCAAGCCCACCAAAGAACACCTTGTGAAACATTCCTAGAACCGCCACTGCCATCAACCACCACTACAAAAAATGCCCAACTATAGCCGCGTTTTTTTAGCTGCGTTTACAAAAAACGCAGCTATACCGGACCTATGGCCGCGTTTCTTAGAAACGCGACTATAGACCCAACCTATGGCTGCGTTTTATAGAAAACGAGGCTTAAGACCCAACCTATGACCGCGTTTTTAAAACGCAGCTATAGTTTAGGTCTATGGCCGCGTTTTAAATGTCTTTAGCTACGTTTTTCAATAAAGTCTATAGCCGCGTTTTAAAAAACGCGGCTATATGTCCAATCAAAAATTTTTTTTTTTAAAGGATGGCCGCGTTTTCCAGAAAACGCGGCTTGAGATCCAACCTATGGCTGCGTTTCCAAAAACACGTCCATAGGTCCAGCCAAAAAATAGTTTTTAAATGGACTGTTTGTACAGACGAACAATTTTTTTTTTTAAAAGAGGGCCTATAGCCGCGTTTTCTATAGGTCCAGCTAAACACTATATATTTTTTAAAAAGATGGCCAGTACAGCTGAATAAAAAATTCATTTTTAAAGGAGGGCCTATAGCCGCGTTTTTAAAAACGCGGCTATAGGTCCCCCTTTGGCTGCGTTTTGTTTTTAAAAAAAAGCAGCTATATGTAACCAAAAAAGAAAAAAAATTGTGGGGAATCTTCCCACGTGACCCCTCCTTCCCACTGACCTGCCCACCTACCCCCCTTCATCTTTTCTTCCTTTTCTCTTTCTTTTATTTTTTCTTTCTTTATTCAGGTTCGCAGCTTAATTTCTTTCTTTCTTTCTTTATTTTTTTGCTCCTTTCTTCTGCAATTAAGAACAGGTTTTTTTTTTTTTTTTTTTTTTTCACTCTAGCACAACTCTTTTTTTTTTCTTTGTTTCTTTGCAGCTGCTTCTTCTTCTTCTTTTTCTTTCTTTCTTTCTTTTCTTCATTTCAAGCCCACTGATTTGTCTATAGATCTAGTTTTTTTATTTCTTTTTTATTTTACGTTTAGGTGGTAAGAAAATGGAGGAAATGCTGAAAATTTTGAATTTGTGCTATTGTGTTGCTGATATTGTGCTTATGTGTAATTGGGTTTGTGTTCTTGAGTTTCTGAGCTTCTGCTTTTGTGTTCTTGTATTGTTGGTATGTTGTGTTTGATTTTGAATTTTTTGGGTGTGTTTGTATTGTGAGAATGTTGTGTTTGATTTTGAATTTTTTGGGTGTGTTTGTATTGTGAGAATGTTGTGTTTGATTTTGAATTTTTTGAGTTTGTGTTTGATTTTGAATTTTCTGGGTGTTTTTGTATTGTGAGTATGTTGTGTTTAATTTGAATTTTTCTGGGTTTGTGTTTAATTTTGAATATTTTTGTTTGAATTTTGAATTTTTTTGGGAAAAAAAAAGCCCAGAATTTTTTTTTTGTTTTAAAAAAAACCCCAAAATTTTTTGGGGAAAAAAAAACCCAAAATTTTTTTTTTGTTTTTTTTTTAAAAAAAAACCCAGAATTTTGAATTTGTTTTGAAAAAAAAAATCCAAAATTTATTTTTTTTTGTTTTTAAAAAAACTTTTAGCCGCGGTTAAATGGGTCTGTAGCCACGGTTTACAAACCGTGGCTAGAGTATGTTCTATGGCCACGTTTTTAAAAATGTGGCCATTGGTCTTGACTATAGCCACGGCTATAAAAACGCGGCCATTGGTCCTGCCTATAGCCGCGGTTGGAAAAAACGTGGCCTCAAGGCTATAGTTACACATTTTAGGCCATGGTTAAAAACATGGCCTAAAAAAACGTGGCTATAGACCAAATTGGTCTATAGCCACGTTTTTTTGATCTATAGCCGCGTTTTGAAAACGTGGCTATAGAACCTTTTTTTTGTAGTGCACCGATCCACCACCATAGGCCCAGTCACAATCCACCAAAAAACCCCATTAACTAGAAAATAAAATCAAAACAAAATCCATAAACCTCAAAATCAAAACCAATTCATAAAAATAAAAACCCATCAATAGAAAACCACCAATTGATCCATGAAGCCGCTGCAAGATGAGACGATGAGCAAATGGACAAAAGGAGGCGACGATAAGCAACGGTGGCGACTACGTGGGGAGGGGTTGGGCAGGAGCTTGGGTTAGCAAGAGTGAGGAACTGAAGAAAGAGTGAGGAAGAGAGAGAAAGAAATAATAATAATAAAAAAAATAAAGGAAAGGGTGAGGTTGAGATTTAACTAAAGAGAGACAGCCAATGGGAAGGAAAAGGAAACTGAAAAAAAAAAAAATATATATATATATATATATTATTTAGTTGGAGGGAGCAATAAAATATCATATATTAGTTTAGCATTTGAGCTACCGTCTATAGTGCATAACTATAGATGGTTATGCATTCTAGTTCAAGAGCTAAAAATTTTAGATATGACTCCACCAATATAGTCTCAATTTTGTAGTTTGTGGCACTAAAAATAGCAATTTAGCTTTT
Source organism: Castanopsis chinensis (assembly GCA_032878915.1). NCBI lineage: Eukaryota > Viridiplantae > Streptophyta > Magnoliopsida > Fagales > Fagaceae > Castanopsis > Castanopsis chinensis. The sequence goes on from JAVQMG010000114.1 coordinate 8,465,106, forward strand.
TAACGTCACCAATGCGAATAATAATGTTTAATTTGCAAGCTTATAGCCTGGCATTACAAGTAGTAACCCAAATTACTAACTGCTAAGCTATAAATTACAAAAGCATGTTTTATCTTAAAAAAAAAAAAAAAAAACACTTCAGGATTATAGATAAAGCCAAGGTACAAAACAGAAACCCATAGGATTTTCTTGTGGGGTACTACTAAGTCGGTCAAGAAAATGCATATGGTTAATTGGAAGAAAGTCACAAAACCTAAGCTAAAGGTGGTTTGGGTCTTCAGGAGGCCAAGTGAAGAAATTTGACGCTTGCTGCTAAACTGTCTTAGAGAATGCATCATTGTAGAGATGCTGGCTGGGCTGAAGTCTTGTGTAAAAAGTATCAAACTCTGGGAGCACGTAGGAATAGGGCTCACTCTCGGGTATGGACCGCAATTAAGAAGCGAGAGGCTATTTGTGAGCTAGGCTCTAAATGGATTTTAGGAAGCAATAGCATGATGAGTTTTTGGCAAAATAAATGGCTCAATTCGGGTTGTTTGAGATCCTTGATAGAAGGCCCCCTTACTAGAGGGGAGGAAAACCTTTTGGTTAAAGATTTAGTTTTGGATGGAAGTTGGGATTTAAGGTGCTTGTCTTTTGATCTACCTTAGGATATCAAGCATGCAATCCTATCCACACCCCTTCGTAGATTCTCGGACAGAGAAGATCAGAGGAGTTGGATATCCAATATCAATGGTAACTTTGAGCCAAAATATGCCTATCTGTTGGTTGTAAGCGATGAGGGCTCCCTTGATTTCAAGGGGAAGTGGATATGGCAGTTGCGTACGCTCTCCAAAGTCCAAATGTTTTTATGAAAGTGCCTTCATCATAGTCTCCCCGTGAAGAGTGTCCTAGTGGCAGAGGTATTATTGAGCTAGAAGGATGTGACTCATGCCCTGAAGATAGAGAAAGCATCTTACATGTGTTAAGGGAATGCCCTATAGCTCAAATTTTTGGAGAATGGCAAGTTACCCCCCTGAGCTTAGGGACTCCTTTTCTTTAGAGCTGGATTGTTGCTCCTTTTAAATGCCAAGAGCACTTGTCGTGCAGTGGACAAGGATTATGACTGATCACAGTTCTTCCTCTTTGGTTTATGGAACCTTTGGATCCAACGGAATCATAAAGCTTTTAAAAATCGTGCATGCAATCCAAATCTGGTGAAGCAGGTGGTTATGCAGATGCAAGAATTCATTTATTCTGTTAACAGCCAGACTACAAAGAAAGACAGGGTTGAAGGAGATTAAATGGAATAAGCCAGCTGATGGGTGGTATAAACTAAACATTGATGGTTCAATCACTAGTGCAAATGGGCTTGCTAGTTGTGGAGGTATTATTAAAGATAGTGATGGTCAGTGGGTTGCTGGTTTTGCAATAAGGATTGATGCTTCTTCTAGTCTTGCAGCAGAGTTATGGGGACTGTGTGAAGGGCTAGCTCTGTGTGTTGATATTCAAGCTCAAGCGGTTGAAGTCGTGCTTGATGCAGCAGCAACAATTTCCCTCATTTCTTGTAACAACAGATCTAATGGAGATTTTTCTGGTCTTATTGATGATTGCACGGATCTCTTGCTGCAGTTGCCTCAAGCTAAGGTGTCTCATTGCATCAGAAAGGCCAACTTCTGCGCTGATACTTTAGCTAAGCTGGGAGCCTCTTCCTTTGATGGTGGTTCGCGTTTTACAACCCCCCAAGTTGTTGTAACCCCACTTTTGCTTTTTGATTTGCTGGGTCTATATCGTAATAGGCTGTGTCCTCATGTTTGTGAAACTATTCCTAGTTATTCTTTAATGAAATCCTGTGTTTACCAAAAACAAAACAAAAAAAACAAAACAAAAACAAAAACAAAAACCCTAGTACATGTAATAAATGTTCTTTTTTTTTCTTTCCCTTTTTATGTTTCAAATCAGTCCTTTATGTTGTAAATATTAAACTATCCAAAAAAAAATATTATAGGTTATTCTTAAAAAAAAAAAAATCTCAATTTTTTTAAAGTCCATTTGATTGGAAGGGTGAAAAGTGGGAGGATAAAAAATGTGGAAGAGATATAAAAGTAGGAAGATAGAAAAGATTTAATTTTCTTACATACATGTTTTTTTTTTTTGAGATGATCGAAAAGAGGAGAAATAGAAAACTCATTTATTTAGTTGAGAAGATAAATGAGATGATGGAAATACAGTTGTTATAGGTTTACAATTATGTCCCCATTAAATAAAACAAAAAAGTAACATATTTTTTTATTAAAAAATTTTGTATAGACACTTCAATATTAAAACAAGAAAAAGAAAAGAGAGCACAAGCTAAAGGATCCAAATTAAAAAAAAAAAAAAAACATGAATGAAAAGTACAAAAAAAGAAAAAAGAAACTGAAATAGATGGATCATGAATATAAAAAAAATAATTAAAAAAATACAAAAATTAAAAGAAAAATAAATAAAAGAAAGGCCAAAGAAGAAAAACTAAAATAGATGGATCAGGTTATGGTTTTTTCATCCTTTTGTTCATTTGCCTTTTCCCCTCCAGTTATCTCTTCAATTTGAGGAGAAAACATTTTGGTGGGCCAAAGAGAAAACACTCAACCCTACCAATTTTCCTTCCATTAATCCACCTAACCAAATACCCTAATAAATTCCTTTCCTCTTCCCTTTTCTCTCCTATTTTTTCCATCCCCTCTAAGTTTTCTTTTGAGAGGAAACTTAAAAGAATATAAATGAGAGGATACAAGAGTGTGCCTATATACATTACAAGAAGTGACCCAAGCTACTAAAAGTTATAAACTACAAAATTATAAAGTCTTATTCATAACAAAAACTTCATCCCCCATAACAAGATGCTCAATTTTTGAAGAGAAATTTCCAAAAGCTAAGGGCATGTTTGGTTCACTAGTTAGTCATATCTCAATTCTCATATCTAATTTTTATATCTCAAAACTCTAATTTATATCTCATATATTAACTCCCAAATTTTCTTTCAACTCACTCCCATTGTGTTTGGCTCAAAACTTGGCTTTAGTTTTTAGCAACTTTTAATTCAAAATGGTAGATCTTGATAGACCAAAAACGTATTAACCCCCTTGTGACGGATTAATTGATTAATTAGCCAAATTTATTTAATTAATCAATTTAACATGCAAAGGCATGGTAGCACAAACAAATCACCAATAAACTAAATGCAGTGGAAAATAAATTTGACACAGTAATTTGTTTACGAATGGGGAAAGCCTTCGAGGCAAAAACCCCACCGAGTGATTTTAAGGTCACCACTCTCAAGAATTCACTATCATCAAAGCAAACGGTTACAAGTAAAGAAATCCTAGTACCTTATACCAACCTACAGTTGAACTCTTACCCCAATACCCAATTGGACTTGTTCTGTAGTAACAATCTCTCCTTTTGATGCACGGCTCCCAGTAAGTGATTAACTAATTGCGTAGATCCCAATACGCGACTTCAATCACCAACTTGAGGAAGATGTTGGCTGCAAATTTCTTCTTCTCTTCAATAGATGAAGATCATGAAGTTGGTTGGTCACAAAACCCTACGGTGTACAAACACAGCAGCTTCTTCAAGAACTAGGACAAAACTAGGTTTTCGGTCACATTTGTGGAATTATACTCTTGTGCAATTGTGCTCTCAACTGTGTAACTAAATACGGCCCTTATAACAATTCTTATATATGTTTAGAGTTGTGAGAAAAGAAAGCTTAAACACATAATTACGGATTGGAGTCAAAACAGATCTGAAATTCTGTTTTTCATAAACCTCGACAGATACCTATCTGTCGAGCCACAGGCTTCAACAACTCTACAAGTCTTGATAGATGCTAGCTGTCGAATTTTAATGAACACTTTCTCAGCTAGAATCTTGGACAGACTTGCATGGTTTCAATACTTAGACTTAAACTCTTGTTCCTTGAAGTATTAAACACGTCTTAAATCTACCCAATTACAAGTGAAGTGCGTTTTGTCAAAGGATTAGCCAATTATATAAAATGTTGACATATGTTTCTAACAACCAATCACATATGTCATAACAATCTCCCCCTTTAGCAATCTGTGACAAAACCACAACAAACAAATGAACATATGAGAGGAGTCATAAATCACTTAACTCATACTCACTTACTAGGTGCAATAAAATCTATCCTAACACAAACTCTTTAAAAACTTTGCAAGAAGAGAGTTTATGACAAGTATACTTTGACAACCTGTATTTCTAAAACACTTTAAACAAAACACATCAAGGCATATTTGTGTGAAGCAGAAATAATAAATTCCATACAAAATAAAGAAACATGTGTATAAAGAGAGAAAAGAAACAACGCATGTAGAGATAGGTAAAAAAAACATACATCATCACATATATATTAAAGATAAGCACGATGTATGTAAACATGGCCACAAGACCTAAGGTACAAGAACAATGTATCTCTAAAAGAAAGAAAGGAAAAAGATACAAGTAATCCTCACTTCATCCTTCAATAACAACAATCCCCCTAACACAAATCTCCTATATACTAACCCTCCCCCTAAGCATGACTACTCTCATAACCAAAAGGCGAAAACCATATTTTCGTTCCTATATTTTCACGCGATTCCCATTTTAGTTCCTATATTTTATTTTCACCACTTTTAGAGTGGGTTTGGATCCAGCTTATTGCTGGCCACGTCCACGTTTTGGCAATTTTTTTTTTTTTTTTTTTTTCGGTTCTGCTAGGAGACAAGAGTCAGTGTGCGCACTGTGCGCGCACTGTTCACGTACTTTTTTAGCATTTTTTATTAAAAATGGGTCCCGCAGTACTATTCATACATTAAAAAATTATTTTGCTACAGTGTTTTCAGTTTCAGTTTTCAGTTCAGCAACAATAAGCTCTATCCAAACGGACCTTTAGTCCTTATTTAGAAAAATGCCTTCTATTTAAGTCCTTCCCGTCCGTGCCGTTAGGGCACTGACCTACGTGACAAACGAAATTATTAAAATAATAATAAAAAATTTATTTTGTCAATTAAAAAATGTCACGTCAGCAATTAAATTAAAAAAATAATTTAACTAAATAAAAAAAATAAAAAACAGAAATAAAAATAAAAAATCACATTAATTGAGATCAAACTGTGTCTTGAACAAAAACAATAAGAACACAAACCCAGATACAAGATCACAAACCCAGAAATTAAAAAAAAAAAAAAATCCATCAAAATCAAAATCAAAAGAAATCGGAACTTCAGATCGGAATAGAAAGCAGTACCATTCTTTTGAGATCGTGTGTAAAAATCAAATATCATTTCTCCACTTTCCTCACTCCTCATCACTCTCTTGACTTGCTCTCCTATTTTGCTTGACTTTCAGTACTCGCTACTAAAATCAGATTGCAAAAAATGGAAACAAAGAGCAATGGAGAAAAGCAAATGAAAATGAGAATGAGTAGTAGAAGGAGGAGGAGCAAACAGAAAGAGAGGGATGAGGTAGGCGAGTTACTGAAGAAATCATGGTACCATATTCAGCTTTTCGTCAAACACCCCTGTCGGGTTCCCACTTGGGACGCCATCGTGCTCACCGCCGCTAGCCCCAAGCAAGCTCGGCTTTATGACTGGCAACTCAACCGCGCTAAGCGCATGGGCCGTATCTCCCCTTCCATTCTCACCCTCTCCGTCCCTGACCCCGATGGCCACCAGATTGGCTCCGGGGCCGCCACTCTCAACACCATTCACGCCCTAGCTTCCCATTACAAGGACAAGGGTGCGTGGATTTTTTTTTTTTTTACACATGATCTGAACTTCCGATTTCTTTTAAATTGTGTGATCTTGTGTTTTGGATCTGGGTTTTGGATTGGATTTGGGTTCTTGTGTTGCTGTTGTTGGGATGACATTTTTGAGATCTGGGTGTTGTTTTTTTTTAGTGAGTTTGGGTTTGTGTTCTGAAAGTGTTCTTGTTGGTTTTTTTTTTTTTTTTTATTTAAATTTTTGGGTTTGAATTCTTAGATCTGGGTTTATGTTCTTGTTGTTCTTATTCAAGACACATTTTGATCTCAATTAATGTGATTTTTTATTTTTATTTCTATTTTTGATTTTTTTATTTAGTTAAATTATTTTTTTAATTTATTTGCTGACATGGCATTTTTTAATTGACAAAATAAATTTTTTATAATTATTTTAATAATTCCGTTTGCCACGTAGATCTGGGTGTTGTTTTTTTTAGTGAGTTTGGGTTTGTGTTCTAAAAGTGTTCTTGTTGGTTTTTTTATTTATTATTATTTAAATTTTTGGGTTTGAATTCTTACATCTAGGTTTATGTTCTTGTTTTTCTTATTCAAGACACATTTTGATCTCAATTAATGTGATTTTTTATTTTTATTTTTGTTTTTGATTTTTTTATTTAGTTAAATTTAGTTAAATTATTTTTTTTAATTTATTTGCTGACGTGGCATTTTTTAATTGACAAAATAAATTTTTTATAATTATTTTAATAATTTCGTTTGCCACGTAGGTTAGTGCCCTAACGACACTGACGGAAAGGACTTAAATAGAAGGCGTTTTTTCTAAACAGAGACTAAAAGTGCTGAAAATAAAATATAGAGACCAAAGTGGGAATCGCGTGAAAATGTAGGGATAAAAATGTGGTTTTCACCTAACCAAAACTATTCCCTCTTTTTGTCATGAGTGACAAAGGGTAAGAGTGCTAAGTAGACATCTCATTAGAGCTGGAAGAGCTAGCATCTCCATCCTCATCATCATCGTCATCGTCAGAACCATCATCGTCGAATGCCTCAGATGCCTTGAGAGGAGGAGAGGGAGACTCCACAAAGCCACCAAGGCGAGCCTACCGTTTAGCAATACGACCAACACGACCAACATAGGTGTTCACTTGTTACATTCAGTAGAAATTATATCAAGGTGAGCATCCATGTGCTAAAGTTGCGCCATGATCGCATCCAAAGTCACACCTCCCATTGAAGTAGAGGGAGCAGAGGTGGATGGAGCTGAAATAGTGGGAGGAGCTGCTGAATTGAACCGCCTCGAATGAAACTACGTCTCGCTCTGTTTAACAGTAGCGTAGTCAATGGCACACATATCGGAGAAGTGGTCGGACAAGGGAAAAGGAACAGGAAAATGGTATAAAATCTGCGTGATAACTGAAGGAAAGATGAGCTTATCATGGGTCACCGTATCCCTATACACATCTATGATAGAAATAATCAAATGTCAAGGAAAATCTATAATGAGATCCTCAAGAAGGGAAAGCAAAAATCGAGTACGGGGCTCTGTGATGGAGTTATAGTGAGAGAGAGAGGGTGCAAAACAAATGTCATCACTATGTTCATGAATCTATGACCTTTAGCAAAAGTAGAACATGGTGTAAACTAATGAGCACCCCAATCAGCTAGGTGCTTACAAAAAGCAGAAATCATCTTATCTTTGGACATAGTCCTCAGACGCTCACCCCAGGATGCGCAACCCTAGGGACACGGAGCACATCGGATACCAACTCTGGTGTAACAACTATGCGGGTATCTCGAACGCGAGTATGAAAGAGAGGTACTGAAGTATCAATTCCATGCATGTTAGAGTAGAACTCTTGGATTAGCACGGAAGGACATGTGATCGAGACATCACACAGTGACTCTCATTCTCGACTATGAAAGACATTAGGAAGGTCAGTGTCGGCAAAATCCGACAAAATAACTCGGTGTTCCGAATGAACACCTCGTTTAAAGAAGTTCTCTGAGGAGTCTTTTTGGGCTATCTCATCACGGAACCAAACAAAAGAGGGGGTTGGATCAGAAGACGAAGAGGCCCTAGAACGAAGAGGGTTTTAGGACGGAGCAAACTTACATTTCGGTGCCATTGACGCACTAACATAAACTAGAGAAAGAAGGAAGAAAGAAACACTCAGAAAAGTCCCAAGCAGTTCAAATATAAAGAAATATATTGAATGTAAAGGACGTATGCATGAAAATGCATGAAAAAGTGACGTGCAACGTAAAAATCATCATGGGCTCAACCCAATTCAAACCTACCAGCACAAAAACAATTTAACATATATAACACACATCTAAATACATGAAAATATAATTATAATGCACATGAGATGCAATGCATGAAGTTTTTAAGATCAAATTTACAAAACCTATCCCAAAAAATTTCACAAAAAACTCAACAATTTTGAAAAACCCTAAAAATTTTCAAAAACTCAAAACCTAGATATGAATGCATGAAAAGATCATGAAGAATAGGAGAAAGAGAGATCATACCAAGTGATTTGAAGCAAGAAAAGGCCGAAATCACATGGGTTTGAAGGTTTTGAGAGAGAAAAGAGTGTTTGAGAGGTGAACAGGCATGGACAGATTGAGAGAGATTGAGAAAAATAAGATCGGATCGCGCTGAAACCTATATATAGGTGCTCAGTAAATTTCGACAGATAGAGGTGTCGAGCTTTAAAATCTTAGACAGATGCAGCTATCAAGAGGTGTCCACAACATAAACTTGATGGATCGAGGAGCTATCAAGGGGACAGGAGATTTCTTGATCGATCCACCTAGCTATTGAGAGGTACTGAGATTGCAATAAAAATCAACTGAAGAGCTCGATAGATAAGCCAGGTATCAAGAGGTATCGAGGAGCAATCGAGATTGCTTAAAAACAATTTTTCAAGAAGAAAAAAAACACAGATATGAATGCAATTAAGTATGCAACTCAACCAAGGATCCAAGCAATATTTTAATATCTCAAAAAATCTCTCAACAACAATTTTAAGCACATAGATCTTAAAACACGCACATACACACTAAACAAGTCTAATTAATTTTATATTTCAAAACCAAATCAAAACAGTTTAGTGAGCATACATTAACACATGTAGTGATAGCCGAATCACATTGTACCTACACATGTATCAAAAGTAGCAAAGAGTTTTGTGTGTTGTGTGTGAAAACATCGCAAGAATGCCTAAGTGTCTCTATGTTATGACGATTTGGGGTATGAATAAATCAATTTAACTCACACACGATCATAACTGTTTGATGGGGACTATTACCTTCGAGGTACATCCTATAACTCCCACATCTTTTAAAACACACGCTTGCAATCATGTTTTAAAGCATTTGTTCTTTTTGCTTTTATTTTCTTTGCATATTTTTATTTTAAAATTTTTCTTTTTATTAAGCATACCATGCATGGGTATATAATTGAGAGAAAAGAAATACCCAATTATGTTAAACTTTTTAGTATTGCATTTTTTCTATGTCGAAACATACAGATGCTATTGACATTGCACTTTTGCTATGTCGAAGCATACAAATGTCATTTCATACTTGGCAGGTAACAGTAGTGAGATGGTTCTTTATACATTTCTCTTAGGAATTTCTAGTCTTTCCAGTAAAAAAGAATAATACAAGTGTTAAGTACAAGAGATCACTTAATCTGACTTATCACAATTAAAAAGCCATAAAATTCACTTATTTAGTTGTGCATAGAGATGCTCATCTAAGCTATAAGTGATACAAAATTTAAAGAACTCTATTTCAATGGCCATTTTAAGGTTCACAAGAACCAATGTACATAAACACACACTGTTTTTGTATTTTTCAAAATTTTCAATTTTTTTTTCAAAAAAAAAAAAAAAACAAAATAGAGCAAACTGAAAATAAACAACAAAAACATGTTAAACAAAGCAAAGCAATGCATAAAACTAGACTGACTCAAACCAAGAAAGCAAAAACACACAAGTAATGCAAAACCAAAATCAAGAAGGGGATAAAGAGAGAGAAAGTGACTAAATCACTTGGAATCCTTTTCCTTCCACACCTTAAAAGAACCTTTCCTTTTTACAAACCCTTGAACCGGCAGTGAGGGGGAAGAATTGAAACAGTTCAATTTTGAAAGGAACATGAGAGGTTTGAGAAGATCTCCAAGAGGAGCACAGGAGGATGGAAACTGATTCTAGTTTCCTGATGCAATCATGTTGTTACTATTTTGAGTGGCTAACCACTTATAGGAACTTGGTCGAGTATGACCAGCTGCCCCACAGTGATGACAGAGATGATACTTCTTCTGTTTAGACTTTTGAGAGTTAGTCTTCTTAACCCTAAGGTTTTTTACTTCTTTCTTATCTTGCTCAAGAGGTGCTTCTAAGATAGATTTACCCTTGTCTATGTTCTCTCCATGTAATTCAGTTTTAACATTGGTGTTCTTAATTTCAACATTATTACTAAGAGGAACAAAAACAGCAGTACTAGAAGAAGTAATATTATAAGAACAAAGATCATACCCTAAACCGATTCGAACAGAAGCAGATTTCTGAAGACTGAGCATTTCATCGAGCTTAGCACTTGAAGTCCTTTCCAGCTGAGCTCTACCTTGGAACAGTCCTACCTCAAGCTTCTTGATCTTTTCAGTCAAGAAGTTATTCTCAAATCTCAGTGCTCCAATAGTTTGATTGGCTTCATCAATCTTTGTGAAAAGCTCTTCATACTTAAGCTCCACATCACTAAGCTTCTTGGTGGTCAACCTATACAACTTCTCATGCTTTTCTAAGACCTTGTATAACTTTGCATGGGTTGTGTGAATGTCATCTTGTTCATCCATCTTCTCAAACTTGGACTCCACTAATGCCTCTTCTTCATCCACATCTTCAACAATCCCCTCAGTAGGATTGACTGTGGCAGTGAAAGCATTCAAGTTTTTGTCATCCTTATTGTCAGAATCATCTTTAGGCTCGGTGTCGCTCAATGTAGCAACAAGTACCTTGCTTTTGCCAATAGTCTTGAGATATGTAGGGCACTCCTATTTCATATGTCCGAAACCTTGGCACCCAAAACACTTAGGCCCAGTAGGAATAGTGTATTTACAGTCATCCTTAGCTTCATTCTTCCCTTTGTCTTGGCCCTTGAACTAAGAAAAATGGATTGCCTATGGTCCTTGTCAAAACCCTTCTCATTGGCATTTTTCAGGAACTTCTTGAATTGCCTAGTGATGTAGGACTTCATCTTAGAATCTTCATCGTCTGAAGACTCTTTTGTCTCACTATTCTTGGCCTTCAGTGCCATGCTCTTCCTCTTGTTAGACTTCCCGATTCTAGGCAAACCCAACTCATAGGTCTATAGAATTCCAACCAGCTCTGTTAAAGGAATTTTATCAATATTCGTTGATTCCTCAATCGCAATGATCTTGGCATGGAATCTTTCGAGTAGAGATTTGAGCATCTTTCTCACAATCTTGGGTTCTGGAATGGTTTCCCCAAGATTAAAAGCAGAGTTCACTATATTCTTGAGCTTGGCATAGAATTCATCAAACGACTCATCCTCCTCCATCTTAATTTCTTCGAAGCTTGTAATAAGCCTCTGTAGTTTCGAATCTTTGACAACCTTTGTTCCCTCATAGGTTGTCTGGAGGATGGTCCAAGTTTCCTTTGCAGTTTCAGTGGAGGATATCTTCTTGAATTCTTCATTAGTGACTGCCCTGAGTAAGGCATTTAATGCCCTACTGTTGAAGTTTGCTACCTTGATCTTAGCATCATCCCAGTTTGCCGGCGCTTTCTTTGGCTTGATCCAACCAATCTCTATAGCTTGCCACACTTTCTCATCTAGAGACTGTAAAAAAGCTCTTATGCTTACCTTATAGTATGCATAGTTAATTCCATCAAATAAAGGAGGTATAATTAAATATTGTCCTCTATCCATGACAAACAGGGGTCAATGGATTACACACAAAGATTAAACCCTAATCAAAGTGTGCCGCCTCTGATACCACTTGATAGGCCAAAAATATATAAACTCCTTGTGATGTATTGATTGATTAATTAGCCAAGTTTAATTAATTAGTCAATTTAACATGCAAAAGCGTGATAGCACAAGCAAATCACCAATTAACTAAATACAGCGGAAAATAAATTTGACACGGTGATTTGTCTACGAATAAAGAAAATATCCAAGGCAAAAACTCCACCGGGTGATTTTAAGGTCACCACTCTCGATAATCCACTATCATCAAAACAAGCGGTTACAAGTAAAGGAATCCTAGTACCTTATACCAAGTTGAACCCTTACCCCAATACCCAATTGTACTTGTTCTATAGTGACAATCTCTCCTTTTGATGCACGGCTCCAGTATGTGACTAACTAATTACACAGATCCCAGTAATCAAACTTCAATCACCAACTTGAGGAAGATGTTGGCTGCAAATTTCTTTTTCTCTTCAACAAATAAAGATCATGAAGTTGCTTGGTCACAAAACCCTACGGTGCACAAACACAGCAGTTTCTTCAAGAACTAGGGCAAAACTAGGTTTTTGGTCATACTTGTGGAATTGTGCTCTTGTACAATTGTGCTCTCAGCTGTGTAACCAAATACAGCCCTTATAACAATCCTTATATATGTTTAGGGTTATGAGAAAAGAAAATTCAAACACATAATCACGAATTGGAGTCGAAACAGATTTGAAATTTTGTATTTCATAAACCTCAATAGATGTCTATCTGTCGAGCTGCTGTCGAGCCATGGGCTTCAACAACTTTATAGGTCTCGATAGATGCTAGCTGTCGAGTTTTAATGAACAGTACTTTCTCAGCTTGAATCTTGGACAGACTTGCATGGCTTCAATACTTAAACTTGAACTTTTGTTCCTTGAAGTATTAAACACATCCTAGATCTACCCAATTACAAGTGAAGTACGTTTTGTCAAAGGATTAGCCAAATACATAAAATGTTGACATATGTTTCTAACAACCAATCACATATGTCCTAACAAATCCCACTAGTTTGATTGGTTCAGAACAACTAAAATACTCTTGCCTTAAGAACCCATTGAACTCTTCCCTTTCCCACACTCCTCTTTCATTCCTCTTTCCCACACTCTTAAGAATAAAGAAGAAATAAGGGAAGAAGCTTGACCAATGCTTCTCCTCGCGACATCAACCAAACCCACAGACCACAAATAGCAAACAAACCCACAACAACCCACATGAACTGAAGAAGAGGATGCCATTGAAACCCACAAAAACCTATCGAGTATTTTGCACCAAACCCAAAGATCGAAGTCCTTTCTCTTTCCCTAGACCAATAGTCATTTCTCTCTTTGCTGTAGTATGGATTTCCTCAAGTGGGTTCTCTTTTCCCCTTCTCTATCTCTCTCTCTCTCTCTCTCTCTCTCTCTCTCTCTCTCTCTCGTGGTTTCTTTCATTTAAGAGTTTGGTGGATTTCTTACTTTTGGGTTTTGTGTGTTTTGAGAGAAGAAATTTGTGGATTTATGTGTGGATGAATACGGTTGTGGGTTTGTATATTTGGGTTTGATTAGTACATATGGGTTTATGGGTTTGATCTGTACACATGTGTTTATAGGTTTGCAATCTGCTGTGATATGTAATATTTGGGTGAATCCAATAAGCAAAAAAGGAACAAGTACCATGAAAGTGTGAGAGTGATGAGAATAAAGAAAGAAGAGCAAAGAAGAAAGACAAGCATGAAGAAGAAAGAAAAAGAAAGACAGAGTGAGGCGTGAACTAAAGAAGAAAGAAAGTAAAAAAAGAATGAGAAAAGAAAGAACAGAAAAAGAGCATTGTCTATCATGTGAGTGTGATAAGGCCTTTCGATAGATCTCATTATTTTTGTGTATTTACTAAAATGCCACTTAACTAATAACTTTAAATTTGAAAACACAAATTCTCATCACTCTAACTCAAAATATTGAGTTAGAGTGATGAGAATCAAACCAAACAAAAATTGCACCGGTGGGACTCACGATTTCTGGGTGATGAGTGATGAAAACTAAGCAAACCAAAAATGGCCTAACAAACTAGTAAGATCCTCAATCCTCATGAGTCATAAACAAGATTATTCTCAATTTCTTAAGAGGCAAATTCAAAAGGGTAGAGAGTAGAGCACTAGTATTGGGTGTGCTAAAACACCCAAAATTTTATTTTAGCGCATCAAAGAGCAAAATAATCCCATCAACTGGTGTGCCATTTGCCATTTGCCTTTTTTTTTTTCGCATTAGCAAATAACTATAGCAATAGTACTTTTTTTCCCTTCAACCCTCTCTCTCTCTCTCTCTCTCTCTCTCTCTCTCCAACCCAAACCACTCTCCTCTCTTTGATTCTCTCACTCTTTTATTTTCTCTCTCCTCTCACATGCTGTCGCATGCAAATCTAGGTCACTAATGGTAGTGGTTCTAGTGAAGGCAAAGATGGTTGATCGACATTGTTGCAAACGACTTTTAGCTTGCAATATTAGGTGGTAGTGGTGGTGGGTTATTTTGGGTGCAGTGGTGGCGGGTTTGTTAGAATTGTGTTTTTTTAAATAGAAAAAATTATGATAGGAGTTACGTCAATAACTCCTCATATTTGAAAAGATCAAAACGTCATCGTATTTGAACTACTTGTTACCCAAACTCAACCCAAACATAATTCTATTTATAAAAATAAAATTAGATTAAATTATACCCTTATAACACTTTGTTTTTTGACACAAAAATTTAACAAACACATTAAATAAAGAATGATTTGATCAAGAGAGTAATGTAGTTAAGAGTATTGTCTACTCTCTTTGATGATGTGAAATAGGGTTTCCCAACCCCCCCCCCCCCCCTCCACCTTTCTTTCTTATTGCAACTATTGAATTATTAAAAAAAAATTTGAAGATGTGATCTCACTGAATTGATTCAGCAATTAGAGTATTCAATGTGTGTAATTTCAATAGATAACAGTGCGATATCATTTGACTTTAAAAATTGAGAGTATTTAGAATTCACTATCTAATTACACACCTGTTTATTATAAGGAAGAACTTTCTAAGGATGATTTTTTTTTTCTTGTGAGACGAACTCTAAGGATGATTTTAAGAACTACTAAAACCAACCCATTGAGACTCTGCAATATCATTTGATTGATTTGATAAAATGTATATGCTATAAAATGTTTAAGTATAATCTTTCAAAAATCACGAACTTAAAATTTAATTAGGCTGAATCCTAGGAGTTAAATTATAATTTTAACAATAGGTAACCATTATCTACAATTTCACTAATTAATAAGTCTAGGATAAAGCTATCAGAGTTTTGATTGGTGGATATCATACAACTACAGATTACAGAAGCAGCTTGACTCTGACTTTTCATCTCTCCGTCCACCATCCCACGTGGCAGTTATCTTCACCAAGAGAATTCTCAATCACAGAGAGATCATCAGCTGAGAGCTCTGAGAACCGTCACTGAAACTCTGCATCACTCTGATCCCAATGGCGGTCACTTCACCATTTTCAGCTTCGGTTTATCTTCGAGGACAACAATCCAACTCACACCACTTCCTCTCCTCTAAATCTCCCTCTGCTCCTGTAGTTCCAGCCAGAAAATCACTCACAGTCGTTGCTATGGCACCCAAAAAGAAGGTACTACTTTGATAATTGATTCATGTATGTCGTAATTTTATAGTTCTGTGCTCTTAGATTGACATATGCGACATTCCCTTTGCTTGGTTTGCTAAGAAAACATCAAAAAGTAGAAGAAAACATTAATTGGGTCCTTCCTGTTCAACTCCAAGATTTGTTGTATCCATTATTTTCTACCTGTTTCTTGACAACCAAACATATATAACACTTGGGTTCTTTTCTATTCTTGGCATCCAAACACAGAGTTATCTCAACTCATGCATTGTGATGATAATGATAGTCCAAAAATAATGACAGGTGAACAAGTACGATGATAATTGGAAGAAAGAGTGGTTTGGACAAGGGATATTCTACGAAGGGTCAGAGGAAGTGGAAGTGGATGTGTTCAAGAAGCTAGAAAAGCGAAAAGTACTGAGCAATGTTGAGAAAGCTGGCTTGCTCTCCAAGGCTGAGGAATTGGGATTGACTCTCTCATCCATAGAGAAGTTGGGTATTTTCTCCAAGGCTGAGGAGCTTGGCTTGCTCAGCTTGCTAGAAAAGGCTGCGAGCTTCTCTCCCTCGGCTCTAGCCTCGGCGGCGCTGCCAATATTCGTGGCGGCGGTGGCAGTCATCGTGTTGATTCCAGATGACTCGGTGGGGCTGGTGGTGGTGCAGGCTGTGTTGGCCGGAGCTCTTGGGGTTGGTGCTACAGGCTTGATTGTTGGGTCTGTTGTATTGGATGGTTTACAAGAAGCTGATTGATTTTTTTTTTTTTTGGTTGGGCGCTTCTTTTTGTTTACTTGTTTGTATTTTAATTTTTAGAAGAGGGAAAATAATTTGGCTTTAAATGTATAAATTATGATTTCCTTGTTTCTTCTAAGATTTGCTAACTTTAGGGATGCAGATATTCACTAGATTAGTGAATAAAAGATTAGATAAATTTAAGGACGGTTTTAGTTAGCCTAAAAATAAGTAATTACTTTTTTAAACAAACTTGTATATTATATAATCAGAGTATCATTATAAAAGAGCTTAACCTTTGTAGTAGTAGTTTATGGTTAATAAGGACTAAAACTCTAACACTAAGCCAATATGAGATAAAAATCCCTACTTTCGTGTTCATGTATTTTAATAAGTATTATTGTTTCCTCAAAAAAAATTATAGGGATATTTATCTCATATTAGTTGCATGTGTTAGAGTTTCAATCCTTATAACCCTAGGCTACTACTATAAAAGTTAGACTCTTTTATAGTAATACTCTGGTTATATAATATATATTATAAGTCTTTGTTGAGGTCTAAAAAAGTTATAACATTAAGACCCAAAATAGCACAGTGAGTGCACTCTATGGAAAATAAAAATAAAGGGTTGAGCTCACCACAAAAAGGGGATGGTAGGTCCAAGTCCATTAAAATGATTTAAAGTCCGAAACCAATAAAGAGATAAGCCTTAGGGCCCATGAAATGAAGAGAAAAAAGGAAAAAGCTCAACCTGCCAAGATCAGAAAATCAAAAAGGGAGTCCAATGGTAAGAACTGGGCCGAAATACTCGGAGCCTACCAGGGGCTCGAGATCCTCAAAACGTGCAGCACAGATAAGATTAAGACAGCTCAAAAAGATTGCCAAAAAACACAAGGAACGAAGAACAGAAATGTCCTTGTCAACCACCCAATGATGCAGAAAGGAACCAAAAGGCTTGAAGGGTAATAATTCATGAACAAGGGGCTGGTACCTCAGGGAACCTAGGAAGAAGAACCATGAAAGGAAGTAGTTAGGAAAACTTTCAACCTAGCAGGGATGGAATTGGCCTATTTGGGAAAATGACAAAAGAAAAAAACAGCCCAAAAAGCTGAGTCTGAAAAGGTAAGGTTTAGAAACCTTGAAAGAAGAGAGATTGGAGGTCAGCTTTCTAAGGACATCTCAGAATGGAAAGTCAACAAGAAACTTTTGGGGAAAAAGCACCAAAAGAAGAAAACTATGAGAAATAAGGAAGGGACCAGCCCCCAAAGCTACTCGCACAACATGGGCTCTAGTATCCAAGGGAGTAAAGGAAAGGAATCAGTGGTACCCTAGAACCCTAGAATGACACTATAAAAGGGAGAAGCAATCAACATTGAAGGGGCATTCAGCAACGGTAAATCAAAATAGAATCATTGAGAAAACTCTCAAAGAAAGTAGTGAAAGAAAGAGAAATATTGTCTAGTATCCTAAAACAACCACTATAGAACATACTTGGATTCGAAAGGATTCAAAATTTGCAAGTCCTAGAGGCTTAGAGAGCCATCTAAGTCTATAATTTTTTAGTTCATTTGGACCTTGTAACACGTCTTAGTGAGCATGTTGTAATTCACAATTAAGAAAAGACAACGAGATATCTTACATCATTTTAAGGATCCCTATCATTTATTCTATGTCTTTTCTTTATTACATTGTTCCTTTATTGTTTCTTACTGTTCAATACATACATGTTTCTTGTTTGCTAGTATGTATGTATTGTAAGATTCTTGCTCTGCGCACTACTTGGTTTGTAATTAGCTTATTTAGCTGCGGTGAGCCAAGCCCAGTCCCTTAACATCATAACTAAAAGGCCCAGGGTCCTTGCTTCTATTTTGGGCCTAGACATTTGTCAAAAAGGACTATCACATTTTGGCAACTCCGTTGGGACTAGGTAAAGAAGAAGAAGTAAGTAGTCCCTTCGCAGAGCATGGCTCCAAGACCAAGGAATGACAAAGGTACCAATGCACCACCTGTGGCCTCTAAGCTCGTAGGAGAAAATGAAGTGGCCTCCAGACAAAGGAACGAGGTACCTCTGGTGGAATAGGTCATATCAGAACAGAGATGTGCATGATAGGAGCCAGACCTTGTAGCTCGAATGGCAGAAATGCTAAAAGATTTGTAGCAAGAGATTCGCCTCCTTAAAGAGGGCAAGACCCAAGATATTAGGAATAACGTCCCCCCTGTGGTCAACCAAAACAAAGCCCAACCAGAGGGAGGGTCAACAGTAGGAAGGGGAGTCAACCCCCAATATCTAATGCTAGCAGATGTCAATGCCCTTTTGGAGTAGGAATGGTAAAAACTCTCGAGGATCCCCAAGCAATTTTCTCTAAATTCCCCATTCCCGCCAGAACTCCTTGGCAAGCCGGCGTATCCCAAAGGATATGAACCCCCGAAGTTCCATCATTTTGATGGAAGAAATGGGAATGCTATGGAACACGTGAGTAGATTTATTGAAACTATAGGCCCTTACGCAAGAGACAGAGAGCTATGCCTAAGGGAGTTTGCTAAGTCCCTAGTGGATAAAGCATATACATGGTATACTAACCTGAAGCCTGGATCCATTAAGACCTGTGACAAAATGATGGAGAGATTCTACGCAAAAGATTATCTAGCTGAGGACATGTCACCTTCTAAAGCCTTCAGATGGTGAGACAAAGGCCTGGAGAGAATTCTGTCCAGTTCATTAAAATATTTGAAGATGTTTCTCTGAACTGTTACGGAGACTATGAAGAAAAAGAGCTCGTGGAGACTTGTATATCCAACATGCTCTTTGATTATAGGTTTAACCTCGAAAATTTATGTATAACCCAGTTTGCTGACCTGCTGCAAAGAACTAGAAGGACAACGCAGACTATGAGAACAAAAAGGATGCAGTACCCCAAGCCATGATAGCGGCAATTGAAGAAAAAAGGAAGAGGCCTGAAGGGAAAATGGTCGAGGAGCCACCTGTGACCCCATGTACTGCAGAGGAGTTGAATCATGTCTTGGACAAATGGATTGGAGATGGAATTGTCAGGCCATTTACTGTGTCCAAGCCACCAACCTAGAAAGAAAAAACCCCTTGTTTTGCAGGATTCATAACTATGTCAAGCATTCCACCAAAGACTGTTGGACCCTCCGTAAGTTTTTTCACAAGAAACTTAGGGAGGGGACCCTAGAGCTCACTCAAAAGGAACCTGAAGTGCAAAGGAACCCTTTACCCAACCATAAGGAAAAGGGGGTGGTGGCCGTAGTGATTCATGGGAACCCGGCAGAAGTAAAAGGATCTAAAGGATCCTTCCATCCAAGCACGATCAGGACCCTTCAAAAGAACCCTAAGTTTAGATCGCTGTTCACTAGTTAGGATTTAGGCCAGAGGCAAGAAAGGTGGCTAAAGAGTACCTCATGAGTATAGCAGCAAATTCAGGTTTGGAATGTTTCACAGCAGAATCCCATACTAGTCGAGCTTACTTGGAGACAACCAGTGCAATAACCTTCACTGATGAGGACATGAAGGTTGAGCATCTAAACCATCGTAGACCTCTTTATCTGATGGCCACCATAAACGGTGTTCAAGTTAGGAGAGCACTAGTAGATACAAGGGTATCACTTAACCTCATAGCCCTGAGTACCCTAGAGGCCATGGGACTGACTAATAGGAGGATCTTGGGGGCTCCTATGGAGATAACAGAATTTTGGGGATTAGCAAAATCAATTGAGGGGTATGTGTAGTTGGCCTTAAGGGTAGACCTAATAGTAGCCGTGACCAGATTTCATGTGATCAACTCAGAAGTTTCTTACCATGTGCTGTTAGGGCGCTCGTGGCTCCGTAAGTAACGCCTTATTCCTTCCACGTACCATCAATGTGTTAATGAGAGATTGAATGAGAGGCCTGTAAGGATCCTTGCCAACCATAACCCTTTCAGCCAAGGAGAAGTAAACTTTGTGGAAACAATGTTTTACGATGAGTTGGAACCAGATGATGAAAACTCCATACTAAGAACTCCAAGAGCACCTATCCTGGAAGAAGAAAAAGAAGAAGAAGAAGAAGAAGAAGAAGGAGGAGGGGGTGCCTGTGACCTAAGAAACCTCCTAGAGAGAAAAAGGAAAAATAGGGATTCTAGCTCCTCAAAATGTCGGGAATGTGTGGTAGTACGAGAACTTAGAGGAAGGTTAATCTATCATCTATGAAGGTGCACGGGACCTGAATGCATCATGTAGGAGGGTCCCGGACCACCAGATTGTATGATGGTTCAAGAAGAGATCCTAGAAGACCCAGTCAGGGAAGCATCAATTCAACCCAAGGAAGAATTGAGAGAGATAAACTTGGATACTGAACTGGGATCCCAGAAGCCTATTTTTATTAGTAGTTAGTTGACAGCACAAAAGGAGGAGCAATTAGTGGCCTTACTCAAGAAATATACGGATGTGTTCGCATGGACCTATGATGAGACGTTTGGTTTGGATCCAGGACTAGTGGTCTATTCTCTCAACGTAGACCCAAGAGCCGAGCCAAGCCAATAGTTCAGCCAGCTAGGGTGTTTCACACCGATGTAGAAGCTCAGATAACTCAAGAAATCCAGAGGCTGCTAATAGCTGGTTTTATCAAGCCCATCTAGCACCCCAGGTGGCTTTCCAACATAGTACCCGTGAAGAAAAAGAATGGCCAAATCCGGTACTGTGTGGACTTTCACAATCTAAACAAGGTATGTCCAAAAGATGAGTTCTACTTGCCTAATGTTGATCTCCTAGTAGATTCAACTGCAGGAAGTTCTATGTTTTCATTTATGGATGGGCATAGTGGGTACAACCAAATCCGTATGGCTGCCAAAGATGTAGAGGAGACAGCATTCAGGACTACAATTGAAAATTTTTATTACACTATAATGCCCTTTGGCCTAAAAAATGCGGGTTCCATGTACTAGTGTACCATGACAACTATCTTCCATGATATGATGCATAAGAAAATAGAAGACTAGAAGACTATGTGGATGATATTGTGTTAAAATAAAAAACCAAGGCTGGACACCTCTAGATACTTGAACGAGTTTTCGAAAGGTGCTGGAAGTGCAAACTACGTATAAACCCCATGAAGTGTGCCTTTGGGGTATTTGCTGTAAAGTTTCTTGGGTTCCTAGTATGTCACAGAGGCATAAATATAAATCCAGCCAAAGCCACAGCCAATGCAACAATGAAAAGGCCTTTAACTGTTAGAGAGCTCAAAAGTTTCTTGTAGAGGGTCTTCTACATCAGGAGGTTTGTGCTAGGATTGGCTTCATCCACAAGTGGTTTATCCAAACTGTTGAAAAAGGGGGTTGAATTCACTTGGAGAACTAAGTAGCAGGAAGCCTTTCAAAGGATCCAGCAGATTATGAATCATCTTCCCACCCTACAAGCACCAGTACGAGGGCAACCCATATTGCTATATTTAGCATCAAACTCCCAGGTTATAGGAGCCCTGCTATCGTAGGAAGACAATGATGGAAATAAGCAACCCATTTATTACGTGAGCAGGACATTTAAGGATATAGAAACCAGGTACCCCAGGATAGAAAGAGCATGTCTAGTGGTTATCTACGTGTCCCAGAGGCTAAAACAATACTTCTCAGCCCACAGATTCTCTTGGTAACTAAGTCACATCCCATAAAAGCACTCTTTCATCAGCCCCTCTTGATAGGAAAAATAACATAGTGGTTAGTCTTGCTCTCTCAATATGACATAGGCATCAGGACCCCCAAGGTTGTCAAAAGCCAAGTCATAGCAGATTTGCTAGCCCAGTTCCCAAGGAATGAGGAATGTTCACTAAGCGAGGAGAAACTTAGGGAGGTGGCAGTGGTAGAACTCATGGGAAAGAAGTGGATAATGAGGTTTGATGGGTCAGCAATGACAACCTCAAATGGGCTGGGAATTGTACTAAGTTGCGAAGTTGGGGACACCGTACCCTTATCTTTCCAGCTTGGGTTTTCCTGTTTGAATAACGCTGCTAATTATGAGGCATACTTGACTAGGTTAACTGTAGCACTCAACATGGGAGTAAAACACATGAGGGTTTTTGGAGACTCCAATCTTGTAGTCTCTCAAGTGAAGGGTGACTTTGCATTAAGAGAGCAGAGTTTGGCAGCCTACAGAACTTGAGCGCAAAGGCTGGAGAGGGAATTTCAGACCTTCAGCATGGAGTGCGTCCAGAGGAGTGAGAACAGGTTCGTCGATGCACTAGCCACCCTAGGATCCCAAATGCTAGTCAAAGGAAGAGACACTCTAATAAGAGTGAGCAGGCCGGAACACTCCATAGAGATCCTCAGAAGGATATTCCCAGAAGAACCAAAGCAGCAAGATTGGAGAAATAAGGTTAAAGAAAAGATAAAATGGTCCGAACATGGATAAAGTATCAAGGAGCTGAAGGATTACATCTGATAGAGGAAGAGCTGTACAGGAGGCTGCCCGGAGGGATCCTATCCAGATGTATCAATGAGAAAGAGGGAAAGCTAAGATTGGAAGAACTACATAGCCAGGTTTGTGGGGTCGTAAAAAAGATCAGCCTATAAGAAGGATGTAGCGCACAGGGTACTACTGGCCAAATATGAACAAAGAGGCTGCAACTGTACAGGGGAAGTGTCAAAGATGTCAACTCTCAATGGACAAGGAAGAAAACTATGATGTATTTGTCACAGAAGTTTGGAGGACCTCATTTATGGAATACTTGGCTCAAGGGATCCTACCAACTGATAGGGCATTAGCTCGCCAGCTCAAGAAACTTGTAGTCAAGTACTTCTTATAAAACGGGATCTTATTCAAAAGGGGATACAGCGGAGATCCCCTAAGATGCCTAGGGCCAAGTGAAGCCAAAGAAGTAGTAAGGGAAGTCCATTCCGGAGATTATGGAAGTCACCTAGGGAAAAGAAGACTCTTCAAGCAGTTGTTACTGTTGAGGTACTATTGGCCAACAATGAAAAAAGACTCCGATGAGCTAATTAAAACATGTCATGCATGCCAAGTACTTGGAGATGCAATCCATACTCATTCAAACATACTGTAAGATATAAAAACACCATGGCCTTTCCACACTTGAGGGCTTGATCTCATAGGGCCTATAAACCCTCTTGCCAATGGTTACATATGGATCTTAGCAGCCATCGAGTATTTTACAAAGTGGGTAGAAGTTATCACTTTAAAAAAGGCCACTAGAGCAACCATGGCAAACTTCATTCAAGGACACATCATTACGAGGTTCGAGATCTCCAGGAGGTTGATAAGTGACAATAGGGCCCCGTTCATAAACAAAGACATAAAGAAACTAACTAAGGCATATTACATCAAGCATGGAAGGTCCACACCATACTACCTGCAAAGGAACGGTTAGGCTGAAGCTACTAACAAGGTGACGCTGAAGATCCTTAAAAAAACGAAACACGAGTATGGGGGAAAATGGAGTGACTACTTGGTAGATGTACTCTAGGCATGTAAGAGCTCTATGAAGATAGCCACAAGATTCTCACCGTTCTCCTTAGTTTATGGGACAGAAGCTAATAACCCTGTGGAGTTGAGGACACAAATAATGAAAGAAAACCAAGAAGACATTGAGGACACAAATAATGAAAGACGGGTGGCAGATTTGGAGGGGTTAGAGGAAGAAAGAGAGGTGGCCAGAAGGAGAAGCCAGAGGTACCATCAGAGGATGGCTAAGGTATATGCAAAGACTGTACACTCAAGGGCCTTCACGGAGGGGTAGCTGGTATTAAAAATAGAAGAGCACGTAAGGAAGAACCTCCTAGGACCCTCCAAATTTGCCCAAAAATGGGAAGGACCTTACATCATTAGAAAAACCCATGATAATGGGTATTACTACCTCGCAAAGGAAGATAGGGCAGTCTTGACAGATCTCATAAATGGGAAATGGCTAAAACAGTACTACGCATGAAAAGGGAGAGACCTCAGTACACCGAGACCTTTTTGCCAAACTCTCCAACCTGCTAAGTGTTTCATCGTTTTTTACTTTTGTTATGAATTTTGTTTAAGTATCTTTTTGTTTAGGAACCCATGGTAGAAGGACATTCGGTGATCCTTACTATTTTGACAACCCTTTTTGTGTTCCTTAGATGGTAACTTTGCTTTGGTTCAACGAAATTTACTTTTATTTTTTCCTTTAAGCTATAGCTAAATTAAATATTATAAAACCCAAATATGAGTAGATTTGGGAGGGGTAGCTAGGCCAATGCCAAAAAAAAAAAAAAAAACCTTGACATCAAGACTCACACCACAATTAGTTCAAAAGACATGACCTAGGACCACGGGCAAAAGCAAGTGCCCAGGATACCTAGCCAAGTACTTGACAAAAGGGATCTACCTGGTTCATAACCTGGGACTTAAAAAAAAAAAAAAAGGAGAAAGAAGACACCCAATGTACCTAGTTCAGTACCTACGCAGCAAAACAACCACAAGGGAACCTGATCCAGGACTTACAACAAAACTTGTAAGGACCATGGCCCAGAATTCAATGCAACCAAAAAAAAAAAAAGATCCATGTTGCAGAAATGATAATGTTCAACAGGAAGAGAAAAAACTTATACAACCCAAATTGCCTAAAAAAAAAAATACATCTGAACTAGTTAGAAAAAAATAATAATAATAATAATAATAATAATAATAATAATAATAATAATAATAATAATAATAATAATAATAATAATAATAATAATAATAAAAGGAGCTAAGGAATAAAGCCGGCGAGCAAAGAACTTTCTAGGAAAATAGTAGGAACAGCTAGGGAAGAGAGAATTTGCTGCCTTTTAAACTTCAAGTCCTACAAAACTTTGTGAGCATGAGCCAAAGCCTCCTCAGTAGCAACAATTTCAGCATCTAGACTCCTGGAAGCCTACCTCTAAAATAGCCTATGGGCCAGTGAATGCAAATGCTCTAGCAAGAAGGATAGATTGAATTTTTCCTCTATGAGATCCTGCACCACTCCCCTCCATTTCAAAAGTTTTTCTTCAGATAAGGAGTCAAGAGAGGAATCTCTCAAAGAGATCAGCACAACACATAACAGCTCCATCAAAATGTTGCCTAGAAATACACCTCCCCTGAACCCACCGTTGAAGTCTCCATGGGCCTTGAACAACCCTTTCAGCAATGGCAGACCCTCCACAGGCACAGAGAAGTGTAAGAAGGTACCAAAGGGAGGCCCAAAGTGATGAAAATGGCTTGCTGGGAGGCTATTGAACTCCAGGAGATCGAAGCGGCCCAAGAAAGCAAGGAGCCCGAAGCCAAAATCTTAAGCAGTCACCTCTAAAGCCTCGCCCATTGTCACATCTCCACTGGCAAGGATTAGAAAGCCTTCAACCCTTTGGATGGTTTGAGAGGTCCCCACTTGAGATTCAGCAACCAAAACGTCGAGAGCAGATCCCACAACCACCTTAGGAACTACAAGCTCAGGACCTTTAACACTTGTATCAGCACCTGCAAAAGCAAACAAAATTCAAAAGTGGGAAAGAGCAAAGGAAGAAATATAAAGTAGGAAAGTAAAAGAAAGCTGAGAGGGAAACCAGTATTAGCTTTTTGTGGCTAAGCCTCCTCCTCCTACCCCTCTGATTTCCTAGACGACTCTATGAAAGAACAAACAACACATTGGAGAAAGGGTGAGGAAATTTTGCCAAAATGGCTAAAGAACGGAAAGGGTATTGGGGGCTCTGCCATAAAAGGAAAAGAAAGAAGGAGAAGCACAGTGAGGGTGAACTTACATGCACCTTTAGAGCCCTCTGACTCCAAGGAAGAGGAGGCCTCAAGGGCAGATTGAACACTGGTCTGACCTAAAAGGGAAGAGAAAAACAAGAACTCTAAAAAACAAGAGATAAAAGAAATAGGGTTAAGCATATTTATAAGGAGTGGACGAAAACTCACCTGCTTGCATGGATGAAAACACGCCCCCCAAAGGCTTTTTACTTAACCCAGGCTCAGTCATGGGCTCAGGCGACACAATTTTGGTGGGACTAAGACTCTACACAGGCTGGGGACCTTGGGAAACAGGAGGCTGAGAAGCTTTAGAGTCCTGAGCAACAGGGGGAATAGAAGACAAAATGGGCTGGACATCTTGCGTTGGTTGCCCAACCTTCTCAGTCACACCACCACTAGGAATGGCAAAAGGAGCTATAATCACTTCTTTCATTAGAGTCCCACCAATCGTGGGAAGAGGTACCTCCACCTGCAAAAGGAAAAGAAAAGCAAGTGACAAAACATTACAAAATGCATAAGTACACAGCATTAGAAAAGAGTGGAAGTAAATAGAAAAGGGCATAAACAGAAGAAGGTCGTACCATATCGTCACCAGATGACTGACTCCTGCTTATCTTGGGATCTGACTTGCGTTTGGACTGCAAGAAAGAAATAACCATTCATCAGTTAAAAGAGGAAGGGAGAAACACAGCAACAATAATGAACTATTGCAAAAAAAAAAAAAAAAAAAAAAAAAAAAAAAAAAACATAAAAGTGAGAAGAATGAAAGAGGCTTTGCCCTTCTCTCTTTCTCTACAGATTCTCCATTGGTCTTTTGTCTACTATAGGTACGCCAAGAGGGTCCTAAGGGAAACTGGGGTATAAAATCGAAGGATCCCAAAGAACCATGGGCTAAGGAACTCACAAAAACCTAAGAGAGAGAAGACTCTACCTTAGTCTTCACTCGAGTCCTTGGAATTGAGGGATGGCCAACTTCCTTTCCAACTACAAAGGGGTTCACTTTCTCAGGTTCCTCAGAAATTACTAACTGTTTCTGGGACTTTGCAGTCTTCCTCTTCTTAGTCTCAGTACCCTCAGCACTTTCTTTAAGCTTTTCCTAGTTAATCTTCTTCTCAGCACCCTTGCCTATGGGAGTGACAACACTAATTTCCTCTACTGCCCCCTCTTAATAAACACACCAGAGTAGGTACCAACAATAAGGTCACACCCTGACCAAGTCTCCAGAAAATCTTGTGCATAACACACCCAACCACCCCTAGAAGCATGCCACTCCACAAATCTTGTTTTGCTGCTTACAGCAGCAGATACTATACCAGTAGTAGGAAGGGATAGGCGTCTGTTGGAGGAAGGAGCAGAGAGAATATCGAGATCGAGAACCCTCCCAATCTCGCTAGACCCAATGTAGTCAAAAAAGGACTTTTGGACTCTTCTCTAGTATCCAGTAAAGCCACTAGAAGGAAAGACTCCCCTCTAGGAATTGGGCACAACGAATTGAGAACTCCTCCGTGATCAATAGGAAAAGGCTTGAACTCGTAGAAAAGGATTAAGAGAAGGAAGAGAAGGTACTATATCTTTAAACACTGGTGAGATGTCCTAATTAAAGCCTAACTGCCGGAGTACTCGGTATGCTGAGTAATGAGTGTACATGGGAGGAGGGCACTAGAAGCCTTGAGGGACTGATATAAGCCAAGTAGGCCAAGCTGCCTTCGTCACCAAGACGTAGGTCAAAGGTATTCCCTAAAGAGTTGAGACAAGAAGCCAATACAGAATCACAGGCGAACCCAGGACTAAACTCTCGGGGTGAATGCCACCTTAAGTACCCTATTTGATCAAATAACTCAACCAAATTAAGGCTGCCACCTTTCAAGTTAGCCCAACAAAAAATGATGGGATGACTGTCTATAAAACTACCACACAAACCCTTAATCACATCAGGAGATCCTTGGAACTTATCTTTCACAAATTTCAATTTTTTACACTTTGCCAAAGTAACAAAAGAGTGGTCCCACATGAATACCTGGAGAATGGCATAATGGAGAGACCAAGTGATAACATAGCAACAATCACCCTCGACTTCATCTCCATGGAGCAGATCCATGGGAGTAAACATGACCTAAGAACATGGAGGCTAAAGGGTACTAAGCACCTTGAGCTAGTCTAATTGATAGTCTAATTGCCAAAGGAAAGAAAAAAGACTTAACCCCATACCTGGGGAACTCACAAAATAAGAACTTACTAAGTCAGAGTGCCAGGAACCTAGCTCGCCTATCTGTTGCGTCCTTCTCTCAAGAAAGGTTCATGACCCACTTGCCCATTCTGGCCAGTTTTCCACTAGGGAAAGCAATACGCCCGCCAAAATGACTGAATAGTATGTCTTCCACTTTAAGATTCTTGCTGGAAAGATTGATGTCAAAAGGATTCTCATCTCTAAAAATTGGGAAGAGGAAGTTATTGAACACATCCTCCAAGGTGATGGTAAGTTCACCAATAGAAAGGAAGAAGCTATGAAAAGAAGGCCACCAATAGCATACCAAATGTCAGAGGCCCTTGGCGTCTTTAAAACTTTCAAGGTTCCTAGAAAACGCCACTGCTTTTAGGATCCTTGCACGCTCTAGAAAACCAACATATTCCCCGTCAGAAAGTTCCTTGTCCACCCAAATGGGCCAACTAGCGATCTTCCTAAGAACGAACTCAAAGAAAATAAGGATTGCTTCTTGAGATCCTCGCCTAATTTGGAGAACTAAAATCTCTCTTGGATTTGGAACTTGGGCGGAATTGGCAAAACTAGAGTGATCGGAGACCACCTAGGTGTGAGGGGAAGGAGGGGCCTCACCGTGAGACACTAGAGGAAAAAACAGGTTGAGGGTGTACCAAGGGTCCCGTAAAGGAAAAGCTGGGTGCTCCTTGACCCCCAATGATTCGCCCTAAGCAAACCCAAAAGAACTCTCACCCTTTGAAGGACTAGAAGTACACTCTTTCCTTTTTCGTGAAGAAGAAGCCATAGAACAACAAATGTACCAGGAAGTAGGGAAGTCAAAGGAATGAGGAACACAGAAGAAGAAAACAGAGAAGTAGACTAATTGGGAAGAAGAAGATAAGATTGGGAATAGAGGACTTTGGAAAGTGAAAAGAAAATATGAAGTGGCTGCAATAATGGCGTAGTGAGCAGTTGGAGAAGACGATGTGTGGAAAGATGCGCAAGTTGCCAAAATTTAATTTTAAAGAGGGGAGTTACCGGTAGTTATTAATGGGAGTTACGGGGAACGTGAAAAGTAGGAAGATGAAGTTTTTCACTCCAACATTCAACTGCCACATCTCGCTTAGGGGGGAGTTACAAAAAAAAAAAAAAGTACCACACGCAAAGAAAAAGCCAAGATAACCGAAAGTAGCGAGAAAGACAAGACCCCGAAGAAAGAAAGGGGGAGACCTAAGGCTAATTAAAATAGTGAAGAAGGAATTCCTACAGAAATTAAGGCTCTGATCTACTCACGCGTGGGCTGCAGGCAACTCATGAGCTCAGGGGGCTAAATGTTGAGGTCTAAAAAAGTTATAACACCAAGGCCCAAAATAGCACAGTGAGTTCACTCCATAGAAAATAAAAATAAAAGGGTTGTGTACAGGCATCACCCTCCTTCAAGCTCATTTACTCAGAGGCCCATGGAGGTAATGCCACGTGTGAGGACCTAACACTGATCAGACCGACGGGTTCATTCCATGCGAGCTTTTATGCTCGTCTGAGAACTAAAAGACTGGGGATTAAATCCTTTATGGCATAAACGTCAAGGACAGAGACCTCATCTTCAGTAGGCATGTTGCTGGGCATGAGGAACTCGCAATAAACGGCATCCCCTATGGAGCGTTCTCTCCCGAGTAATCTCCCTAGCGGTGGAGCTAGTTCTAATGCCACTATCACCGTTTCTCACTCATCACCAAACATCCACTTAGGGATAATGGTATTGGACCTTCCTTCCGTTGCTTAGGGAATGCCACTACCGAGTATCAGGTCTAATGATGAAGCTAGTTTCAATGCCACTGTCACCTTCTTCCACTCACAATCAAGCAGCCACTTAAGGGAAACAGTATTGGACCTCTCCTTCTGCCCACTGGGAAAATGATCATGATCATTCCACTAACTTTTGCTATAAATAGACAGGGAAGGTTTAGTTGAAAGGGTTGGCAATTGTGGATAGGGAAGACCAAGGAAAAAAGGTGAAGCTCTTGGGAAAGAGAGGGAGAATGATTGTAAGAACTAAGGGTGTCCACGGGTCGAGTCGGGTCGGGTCGGGTTGGGTTTGTGCCCAACCTGGACTCAACCCGACCTTCTCGGGTGGGGAAATTTTTGACCCGCAACCGACTCGTCAGACGATTCAGATCAATCGAGTCGAGTCTATCGGGTTTCGGGTTGAAATCGGTCGGTTTGGGATTGGAGTGATTTCGCCGGATTTTGAGTAGATCTAGGCTAGATTCGCCAGATTAAAGCATCTATGAGTGAGGATTTGAATAAAGGAAGGCCAAACGTGGCCGGATCGGAGCTGAGAATCCCAAACATCGCCGGATTGAAGCTGAGAAGCCCAAACGTCGCCAAGTTTCAGCTTCTTTTTGAGGTTTTGTTAGGCAGGTGGGTATGGAGTTTGACAGATCTGGGCTAGGTTCGTTGGATTTAAGCAACTAGGAGTGAGGATTTAAGTAAAAGAAGGCCAAACGTGGCCTGATCGAAGCTGAGAAGCCCAAACATCGCCGGATCGAAGCTTCTTTTTGAGGTTTTGTCGAGCGGGTCAGGTAGATTGGGTTTTTGAGGATGCCACCCGCCACTCGACCCGCTAGGGTCGGGTTCTGAAGACTGGGACCCGTAATCAACCCGTCGGAGGTGTCGGTCGGGCCGTGATGGGTCGATTCCGGTCGGGCTGATCGGGTCCGGCGGGTTGTCGGGTACTCTGGACAGCCCTAGTAAGAACAGAGGGAACTTGGGTATTTAGGCACTTGGGCCGCCGAACATAGGATCACCCATTGTAGGAAATCCGAAAGCTCATAATACAAATAGATTGTGAGCCCATAAACCCTTCAAACCCATCAGTCATATTTGGGTGCGCACAGGTTGAGCTCACCACAAAAATGGGATGGTAGGTCTAAGTCCATTAAAAGGATTTAAAGTCCAAAACCCATGAAGGGATAGGCCTTAGGGCCCATGAAATCAAGGGAAGAAAGGAAAAAACCCAGCCTGCCAAGATTAGAAAATCAAAAGAGAGTCTAGTGGTAAGAACTGGGCCAGGATACCAGGAGACTGCTAGGGGCTTGGGATCCTCAAAACGTGTAGCACAGATCAGATTGAGACAGCTTAAAAAGAGTGCCAAGAAACATAAGGAACGAAGAATAGAAATGTCTTTCTTAACCACCCAATGATGCAAAAAGGAACCAGAAGGTTTGGAGAGTAACAATTCATGAACAAGGGGACAGTACCTCAGGGAACCCATGAAAAAGAACCATGAAAAGAAGTAACTAGGAAAACTTTCAACCTGGCAGGAATGAAATCGGCCCGTTTGGGAAAATGACAAAAGGAAAGAACAGCCCAAAAAGCTGAGTTTGAAAAGGTAAGGTTTAGAAGCCTTAAAAGAAGAGAGATTGGATGTTAGCTCTCTAAGGACATCCCAGAATGAAAAGTCAGTAAAAAGCTTTTGGGAAAAAAGCATCAAAAGAAGAAAATTATGAGAAACAAAGAAGGGACTAGCCACCAAAGCTACTGACACAACATGGGTTCTGATACCTAGGGGAGCAAAGGAAGGGAACCAGTGATACTCCAGAACCCTAGAATGATACTATAAAAGGGGGAAGCAGTCAACAGTAAATGGGCATTCAACAACAGTATATCAAAATAGAATCATTGAGAAAACTCTCAAAGAAAGTAGTGAAAGAAAGAGAAATATTACTCGGTATCCTAAAATAGCCACTATAGAACATACTTGGATTCGAAGGGATTCAAACTTTACAAGTCTTAAAGGCCTAGAGAGTCATCTAAGTCTGTAATTTTTGAGTTCATTTGGACCTTATAACACATCTTAGTGAGCACGTTGTAATTCACAATTAAGAAAAGACAACGAGATATCTTACATCATTCTAAGGATCCCCATCATTTATTATGTGTCTTTTCTTTATTACATTGTTCCTTTATTGTTTCTTGCTGTTCAATACATACATGTTCCTTGTTTGCTAGTATATGTGTATTGTAGAATTCTTGCTCTGCGCACCACTTGATTTGTAATCAACCCATTTAACACTATAACTAAAAGGCCTAGGGTCCTTGCTTCTATTTTGGGCTTGGACATTTGTCAAAAAGGACCCTCATGGCCTTTTAAAAGAAAATCTATATA
This sequence comes from Castanopsis chinensis, assembly GCA_032878915.1. NCBI lineage: Eukaryota > Viridiplantae > Streptophyta > Magnoliopsida > Fagales > Fagaceae > Castanopsis > Castanopsis chinensis. The sequence goes on from JAVQMG010000114.1 coordinate 8,497,333, forward strand.
CTATTTTCGTGTTCGTATGTTCTAATAGATAATATACTACTTTCACAAATTATTATAACATTTTACAACATTTTACAAATTATTGATATGACTAATTCTAACTAGTTCTCATCTTAACCCACCATAAATATCATTTTTTCACTTATCAATAACCATTCACAATATCAACTATTTGGAAAAAAAAAATTGTAAATAATTGATATGACTAATTCTAACTAGTTCTCATCTTAATTCACCACAAATATCATTTTTTCCACTTGCCAATAACCATTTACAATATCAACAATCTATAAAAAATATTGTAAGATAATTTGTATCTCTGTCATTTTCCTAAGTAATTATGTCATGTTTTAATTATCAAAAGAGAGAGAGAGAGAGAGAGAGAGAGAGAGAGAGAGAGAGAGAAGCGTCTTGTTTCTTCTAGTTGCAAGTTATTAAGAGTGAGGGCATGGAATTGGTTGGTTTTAGTTTACGGTACAAACTATTTTCTAAATTTTTTACAAATTATTAATATGACCAATTCTAACTAGTTCTTATCTAAATCCACCACAAATATCACTTACCAATAACCATTCATAATATCAACAATTTGTAAAAGATATTGTAAAATAATTTGTATTTATAACATTTTCCTAAGTAATTATGTCATGTTTTAATTATCAAAGGAGGAAAAAAAAGAAGTCATGTTTCTTCTGGTAGCATTCAAAGTTATTAAGAGTGACGGCATGGAATTGGTTGGTTTTGGTTCAATATTGAATATTGTAAAGAAATGCAAAAAGATAAAGCTATTTTAGATTTTTAGTAACCCAACATAAAAGGTGAAAAGTGCGATCCTTAAATGAGAGCTGGTTGGTTTTGGTTCAATATTGAATATCGCATAGCAAATGCAAAAAGATAAAGCTATTTTAGATTTTTAATTTTTTAGTAACCCAAAATAAAAGGTGAAAGATGCAATCCTTAAATGAGAGAAACTCGGAAGAAGAAAAAAGCAAGGAATGTGGAGATGCGGGGTATCGATCCCCGTACCTCTCGCATGCTAAGCGAGCGCTCTACCATCTGAGCTACATCCCCATTGGCCACTAGTGGGACAAAACAATAACCTAGACTAAGGAAAACCGACACTGATACCAAAACTTCAACGTCAACCTCTTCTCTATATCACCATCACTATCATTCTTTTCGTCAGTCTACCAAAAATTCCAATTTTCAATGGCACTGACATGTCCTGATGTACATCCAACCATTGATATAAGCCTAGACTTGGTTCTTGCCTGTGCTGTGGCCTATTCTTGGTTGCTGAGAATAATACAAATGCAGTTCAAACAAATGACACTTGCCAATATATTGTCTTTTTTTAATCATCCCGATTCTCTTGAAGTAACCAAAGTATTCTTTTGATGTATTTCTTGTTATTATCCTTGTGGGGTAGTGCTAGTACACTCTTATATTTTGCTGAATTGCTTATTTTCCTGATTTTTTGCTTAGAAAAGGTTAAGAGGATGATGAAAGTATATATTACATTGAGTTTGTCATAACTTAGGAACGAGCAGACAATACTCATTCTTGACTTGTGTTTAACTTATTCTAGGAAAATAAAATAAGTACTAAATAAACTGTTTGGCTTTGTTGGGTGAGTTGTTGATCTTTACAAGATATATAACAGCATCTAATTTGTTAGAGTCGGCTCATATTTGTTTCTTGGCCAATGAGCTTTTGTGTATCTAATAATATGTTGGGGTGTGGGGCCCAGTAGTACGGTATGATAAAATCAAGGATATTTTGAATATTTGTGCTTGATAAGGTTATGCTATATATCAATATTATTGTAATCCTAATTTCTTGTATAGTGGATTTATAGTAGCTGCCTCTCTTGGAAGTAAGCACACAATTAAACCACATAAAATTTTTGTGTTGATTTTTCTCCTCTAATCTTTGCTTAAATTGATTGTTCACAACATAATTAACTCTAACATGAATTTGTATATTCTGGAAATTGATAGTTCTCCCGGCCATTACTTCATTAGAAAATCCACAAATAACAAAGCAGTGCCAATTAGAATCTGTTTGTTGGCCTGTAATTGATTGAGAGTATAGAAGAAGCAAATCCTCAACTTATCAACGAGTTTAAGCATCATTAACTCGTAGCAATAGAACTGCTTATACTAGGCCCACAGAGAATTGAGCTCATACCTATTGATTCTTCTTATCTGGTGGATTTGTATGTGGACCTTATTATCTGGTCTTATGCTTCAGATAATGAGGTATGCACCTATTGGTGTTTGTGTGTTGAACACTGGAACTAGACATTGAAAGACTGATTCCTTGCCTGTTGGTCTTTATGGTGAAATTCTAATCCTCTTACCTTGTGAAGTTATGTCTAGTTAAAGAGGGAAAACCAAGTTAGTCTGATGGTTTTAGAAGTGCAGAAGTGGATGACGTGAACTTGGTTTTTGACTTTAAAATGCAGCTATGGTTTTCATCTATTTCACCATTTTCACTAATACAACAATAACATTCCATATTTGAAATTCCTCTTAAATTAGCTTCATCAAAGGATTGTGCAACTGTTTTTTTGATATTAACATGTTGAAGATATTAAAATTGAAGATGGGTTTCAAGTTAAACCAAAATGGAAAACATTAAGGGTGCGTCCGTTTGGAGAGAAAATAGGGAGCATGGAAAACTAAGGGACGAAAATGAGCATTTTCTACTGTTCGTTTGGAGAGAAAATGGAGGAGGGGTGGTAAACCGAAAGGAAAATTTTCCTCCCGGGCCCACAAAAATTTTCCTCCCAAATGGGGAGGAAAATGAGAGGGGAGAAAACATGGGATGGGAGCATTTACTAAAATGCCCCCATCCCACCTAATGGCTTGGTTTTTTTTTTTTTAAACGTTACTGGACAGTAACGTTCCACTTTTGTTTCCTTTTTTTTTTTTTTTAAACGTTACTGAACAGTAACGTTTCACCTGATGGCTTGGTTTTCTTTCTTCTTTTTTTTTTTTTTTTTTTTTTCATTTCAACGTTAACGTTGAGTGTTATTTTATTTTATTTTATTTTATTTTCAGTTCAAGGTTAAAGTTGAATTTTTTTTTCTTTTTTTCCATTTCAACATTATTATTAACAAGGGTATAATAGTCAATTTATACCCTCCCACTTTTCCACCCTCTCACTTTTCCACCCTCTCACTTTTCCACCCCTCCAACCGGACACACAAGAGAGAAAACTAAATATTTTCCATCTTCTCACTTTTCCATCCTCCCATAATTTTTCATCCTCCCACTTTTCCACTCCTCCAACCGAACAGACCCTAAGACAGCTACATGAATGTTCAAAATAGAATTACATATGCAACTCTAATAATATTAGTTTATATTAGTACAACATTCCATTGGGGATGAAGAATAAAACCCCAAGAATCATAATACTAGAAGTAACTAAGTCTCTGTCTGCACCTGGGAAGGAAGACCAGATCACAAGAAATAAAGCTCACTAGATAATTAGACCTTTAATGACTCGTGCAATTAAATTTTGCTTCAGTTATCAGATCTCATTGATCTATACTTGTAGCGACTGGCCCAGAAGAGGTAGTGCAGGAAATTTAATCCACTTAATACACACATCAGCCAGTAAAACCTCTCAAGGTGATAATGATTCAAGTTGCTGCCAAGGAGCCATGGTGTGTGTCCATGGGCACTGGTGACATGATTGATTATGGATACAAGCACTGAGCTGAGGTAATATCCCATAGCCAGTGAGGCCCAGGAGAGAGATGTGGCTAAGGATCTCATCCTTGATGGTGCCTCAGTAAAGAAAAACTCCATCATGCCAGCCAAAGTGAAAAGGTCAGCTGATCCAAGGAACAAGTACTGCAAAGCCACCCAAAAAAATGTTAAAGGTAAAGGTTCTGCAGAATTTAGTAGCCCCAGTTTGGTTGCCACCTTTTTTCGCTTTGTTTCTACCAAAGCTGCCACTGCCATGGCTATGATAGAGAGGAATAGCCCTGTCCCTATTCTTTGTAAATGTGTTATCCCCATTTCAGTTTTGGTTATTTTTCTGGCAAGTGGAATGATTGCATGGTTATAGACCGGAGCAAGGATCATGATAAAGAGAACAGGGAAGACGGGGAGAGAAGCTGGTGGGATCTTTAAGGAGCCAAGCTTAGTATTCATTGTAGCAGCTTGTTGGACTGAAAAGGTAGAGAGCTGAGCAAGACAGCAGTTTAGCACTATGGTAGACATGAAGATTGGGATTATCTTTAATACTACCTTGACGTCTTCTACTTGCTTGACTGTGCATTCTAGCATTGGGGGGGCATTCTGGTTGATTGCTGCTTTGTTAAGGAAGTTGAGACTTTCTGTTGGTTCTTGACTCGGCACCTTTTCTTTTCCACGACTGTCTTCTTTGTCACCAGTTTCTGTTTTGTCACCAGTTTCTGTTATATAGGTTGGGCATGAGGTTATGGTCATGGTAGCATTGCTAGAATTTTTAGATTTGCATGTGTTGTAAATTGATGCAGCAAGAACCTGTTGGACAAAAATGAAAAGAGTTATCTTTTGTCAGCTCCAGCCCTACAAATTTGTAGCGCATTATACTTCAATTGTTCTAAACTCTACCTTGAACATTGTTGCGATGGGACTTCCTGAAGGAATTTTAGTCCTGTAAGTGGGAGAACCTAGGAGGAACACTGGAATGGACATCAGTATTGTTGCAGTAGAAATCCCAAAACCCCACTGCCAGCCTTTATTGTCTTCAATCCACACTACAAAAGTAACCGCAATTAGAGCTCCACAAGAGAGGCAGAACACATAGTAGTTAAAGTACGATGACCTCTGTTTCCTTCCTTGTGTAGTAGTCTCATCAAACTGCTCAGCTCCATGTGATGGAAGAGAACCTTTTATTCCTCCAACACCTAGAGCCACTAGATATAGGCCTGCAAATAACATCACTGCTTCTGCACCATGAACTCCCTGGCATGGACTATTAGCGTTCACGAAGATGCATGGTGGTGGTTTCAAGGATGCAACATGAGCTTGAATTGTCAGTATCAGCAGACCCTGTTTCATTGATCAGAGTTTGTTAATAAGACATGTAAATATGGAATACTATTGCAGGATCTTTTGGAGTAAATAAATTTTTTTTTCTGTCATCCAATTCTCAAAGTCTATAGGGTGGACTAACCAGGGTGTGGCACCAACAGTCATCAAATTTGGTTTAATATAAGTTAATATAAATGTGTTTTAAAGAACCAAATACCCTAATGTTGGACGGAGCCGATTTCTATTTGGTACTTGAATTTTTCTATTGCCAAATTGGATTTTCTTTTTGTCGGCCAAATTGGATGGTTAAGTTCATTAATTATGCTTGACTTTTTTCAACTGATCACGTGGTATCACAACAGTCTATCGTCCTCTTGTAGTGGGCTGTACTACCTAAATGGTAGATTGATTTCTTTCCACCAATTGAAACTTCTCAAAGAACCAATGGCTGCAATGGCAGAACACCTATGGGTTCAAGCCAGGTCACAACTGAATGAGATTTGACACTATGAGAAAACATTTTTTTTGTTCGAAATGTAACTCTCTAATGTTATTGTTGACTGTTTTTATGTTATATTTCCCTATTACTGACATTCATATTTCAATTAAGTTATTGATGTTATTTGACGTAGATAGTAGGGACATTAACAGGTGTCTAGATCTTTCCCTTTTATTTTCCATCATCATCTTTGCCATACCATTGGCACATGCATGGATGAGTCATTGTGTGGTTCATCCTGCTGTAAAATACCATTTAGATATTAAAAAATGTCAGTCCTACCACCTATGCTTCATGTCCTACTTAACAGGGACCTGACAGAGCCAACTTGGTGTTCTCTTGCCTAACTCATGGAGCTAATCAGTGACAACCACCACACAACTTGAAAACAGGACTCCTATATATCATTATTTTGCTATTTTACATACCTGTTAGAAGCTATGAAGGTTTTGCTGGAAACTCACCATAAATTCTATTGCAGCACTAGTCAAATAGATGCGATAAGTAGTGACAAATGCATCTGCCAAAAAGCCACCAAGGAGAGCAAGGAGAAAGGCTGTTCCCATGAAATTGGTAACGTTGTTGGCAGAACTGGATGGAGAAAAATGCATGAATTTTGACATGTAGAGCACAAGATTGCTTGCATTGGCAAGGTATGCTAGGTTCTCCAATATCTCCACAACTAAGGGTTGCATTACAACAAAATCACACTCAATAAGTGTTATTTGCCTTGACCTCTACTTTATTAATCAATTTACATTTATATGCTACTGCAAAGAAAGTTGTTTTTCTTAACATAATATTTAGGATGTTTTATTTCTCACAACTTAAGGTTTTCTCCCCTTTCTAAAAACCGATTTATAATATTATAGTAGCAAGCATTTGAAAGACATGGAAAAATAAGTTCAGTGACAAAAAAATAATAATAATAATTCACAACTTTTTTACAACTGTCGAATTAGCATGTTATGATTAGTGTTTAATAAAAGTGGAGTTACTGTAGCCTATGTGAAAATAATGTTTCATGAACCACAACTTGCCAACTTGTGTAAAAAGTTGTGAATTTTTGTGTTCATAGCATTTGCTCAAATGAAGAATGTGCTTAGCTCTATCTAAGCTTTACTAACCCAAGACAAAGGAAGCAGCGAGCATGCCACCATGACGACCTTTTAAAGCAGGCCTGTTCCTCCAATCCACATAGCCTTGCCATGTGTTTAAGTGAGCTTCATCCTACAGTGATAGGCCAAACGATCAAAGTAGAAAACAAACCAATAAATTAAGCAAGGAAACTAAGATATAATATAAGAATGAAAAATAAGAAATTTTCAATGGGAACTCCACCATCTCTTTTCTTAATAATAAGGATCCTAGTGATAGAAGACTTCAAATATTTATTTTTCTTTCCTTCAGACAGGAGAAAGGAAGGGAGGTGGGGGGGTTGGTTGGGGTCTGAATGTTGGTAGAAAGCTTGTTTGAGAACTTTTTAGTGAGATCGGGAGTGAGAAATGGATTCTTATTTATAGACTGAAAAAGTGATAGTCCAACCAAGAAGAAAGGTCTAGAATCTAGATGCCATGAAAGTGACAATTCATTTGTCAAACCCCTTTTAACTGTGGATTGTTTAGTGTTGACATTTAATTTCTACCACACACATAATGAGAGAGAGAGAGAGAGAGAGAGAGAGAGAGAGAGAGAGAGAGAGAGGTTATTATCCAGGATCTCTTTGTTATAACAAGCTATATCTGAGATGAACCAAAGTAAAATAGGGAATTATCAATTAAGTTGTCCTATGAGTATGAGTTTTGATGTTCTCATTTGTACTAATCGACTTCTATTATCTTATTGTTACTTTTGAATCAGACTGAAGATTTAATAACATATTGAAGTGTTTGAAGTTTAATACACTAGTACTTATAAAAAATAAAAGGGTGAGTGTACAAATGTAAACATCTGATTTTTCTGAAGTGCAGATATTGCTGGCTAGTTGGAAACCAAATGTGGTGTAAGATGATTGCCTGAAGACCCAAATAGACCTTCACTTGTCGACACATTTAAAAGCATCAGTGAGTTCATGTCACTAGAATCAAATTTTAAAAGCAAGTGGACTGCATGATTAAATGGGGATCATAATGGAATAATTTACTTGAAGGCATGGGGATTGGGGATTCTAGCCTTTTCAGACATGCCCCACTGGCTACACTCGCATTCATTTCATAGTCACTCACACTACTAGTGGTGAGAGCAGTGTGTTAAAATTAATCTAAAAAGATCAGTGCTTTGTGTGCTTGAACCATTTCTTGCATTATCCTAACCTGACCTTTCCTAACATTGAAAACATCATGCTTATATATAATAGCCATTGCTTCTGTGAAAGCAAGGGCATTGGATCTTTTATGACTTGTAACAATTTATGTGACATTTGTGTTATGTTCTGGTATAGCACTCAACTTGGATTGAATTTGCTTGGTACTACTAGAGTCATCTGATTGTGCCTACTCAGTATATGGCGCTGCCCGAGAGTGCAGGTTTCCTTTCATATCTGTAAGTCCATGTCCCCAGGACATTTAAACATGTGGATGTAATCTACACACAGAACTGTGGGTACATGGTCTTTGAGATTTCGACATTGGACGGCTATATATGCTTAAAAATGATGGGTCCAGAATGATTTACTCCCCATGTGTTGCCAATTTGCCAGTACGTTACAGCTTTTCCTCATTGAATTTGATCCGGAGGACCCTAATAAAAAATGTAAATAAATAAACAACCCGCAGTTTTTTCTTTTAAAATGTTGAAAACTTTGTTTGATTGGAAATACCAATGAAGCTAGGGAGAGAGAGTACTCATTTTTTGTCATGGTGTGGTTGCAACTTGCATGAACGAGAATATTCTAACTATGGATGAGCATGCAACTTGTCTAAGTAAATGGTGGAAGTATATGGATTACTTTAGGTTGAGTCATAGTCTTTTTGTGATGATCATGATAGAATATAATGTAAGTTCTAATTTGGCCACACTCACACTCTGGAAGGCTTATCTGAAAATTCCACTTATGTGATTGATAGGCTTTCTTCCACCAAGAAACTTGAAGCAAAAGCTACTAATTACACCGCCATACAAGTTAGGTTTTGGTTCTTTGTTCCTGAAGAATGTAGACTCCCCAAATAGATTCGTGGTAGTGGGAATATGAATGCTTGTAATAATTCCTTAAACTTAAGAATATTTGCTTGCTATCTCTCTCATTAAAGTTTATCAAACAACCAAAACCACTATAGTTAGGACACAAAAATTTATAACTTTCTCAAATTAACTTTATCACCTCAGGTCCATCACAGTTTGCAATTTTTTGTTTATGTTTTTTTTTTTTTTTTTTTTATATATATTAAATGGTAGGATAATTTGAGAATATTGCCAAGTTGTGATATTCTTATAATGTCTCCAAGGAAATATTTGTATTTTTATTAATTGGATTTTGTTTTCTCAAAACTGTGTTCAAAACGGTTTGGCCCATTTGGGTGGTCAAATCGGTTTTGAATTTGATGGGTAGAGTGTTTTTTTAAAATCCAAAATTCTTTCATTAAAGCTAAAATTTTTAGGTTGCTAGTGTCAATGTTCATTGGCCCATTTCTTGACCAAACTTTAATTTAATGATCCAAATTCAGCCCATTATTTTTAAGTTAGGTTTCTGTAGGGGCACAAATCAAGCTTTGTATAGAGTCAAACATCCGGACCAAGCCTATGAGCCCTAAACAATGAATTTATAGAGAGCAGGCTTCTAACCTAGGGTTTTGGGCGGTAGATAACACAAAAGTTAGATTCAATCACAGAATACATGCGTACTTATCAAATATGGATGAAATATTCCTTCATATATTAATGCCGAGGACAAATGTTTGTGTTTTCTTACAAGTTCTCTCTCCCTCTCTCCTTCTTCTTCCTTTACCTTTTATAGGCTTGTCTTTGTTTCTTCTTTCTTCCACGTGTAGTCCAGGTGTTTCCTTTTTAGATACTTGTCTCATTATTCCCCCTTACTCAAATTTCTGGCGGTGAGGGTAAGGTTGAATTTTATTGTTCAGGCGTCACTTCCTCATTAATGCAGCCAGAGAGGCAGGTATAATGCCTTCAATGCGATGGTAGCAGCCTTTTCTCTTATATTTGTCTATCAATTTCCTTTGTCCATTATCCACGTTCTCTTAGTTATTGTATATAAGGTCCTTAGTATGAGAGTCCTTGAACTGCCAGATCACTAATATTGTCCTCGGCAGCATGCTGCCGAGGACAAGATCATCCTCGGACGTCATGTCTTGCGGTGTTCTGCTCATGTATGGCACCTTCCTTTGTCATGTGGCATCGTAGGCTAGAGTTATTATGTCCTCGAACCATTTCATGTTGCCAGTTTGGGCTTTCCTCTTTACGGGAGCCTTTGGGCTGGCCTAATACATGCTTTAAGCCCGTGGGCACTACAGTTTCGATTCTTTATTCCTGAAGATGTAGACTCCCCCAAATAGATCCGTGGCCGTGGGAATACGTATGCTTGCAATAATCCCTTCAAATTAAGAATATTTGTATGCCATCTCTCTTATTAAAGTTTCTTGATAATTTGACAACTAAAATTATTATAGTTAGAACACATAAAAATTCACAACTTTCTCTAGTTAACTTTACCACCTCACAAATGGGTCCATTACAGTTTGCATTTTTTTTAAATGACTTATATATTAGGTGACTGGGCTAATTTAAGAATGTTGTAAAATTGTGGTGATCATATAAATGACTCCAAGGAAATATTTGTGTTTTTATTAATTGGATTTTGTTTTCTAAAAAATGTTCAAAACGGTTAGGCCCATTTGGGTCAAATTTTATTATTATTTTTTAAAAAACCCAAAACTCCATTAGTTAAGCTAGAATTTTTAAGCCCATTTCTTAACCAACTTTAACTTATCGATTCAGATTGGGCCGATTGTTTTTACGAATTGATAAACAACCCTAAAGAAGCCTATTAATTGACAAGGCCACCAAATTGCCTATGGGTTGACCGAATAACATTACTTGAAAATTTGAGTGGGCTAGCATTGTGGCTACCCATTATATAGGACTTTGGCATTTGAGCCTATCGTCTTACTTTACATATGTAAAAATGTAAACAAATCTAATGCATCATTATAAGTCATAACATTGCACCCGACCGAAGCCTCCACTTCTGTAACTTGTTTACAAGGAAAAAAAACTATGCAGTACAAATAAAAATTGATGCTAAAGTTCATAACTGGGTTAATACTACTTCTCAAAAATAATTTTCACCGTGAATGCATTTTTTATATTGGATTGCAACTTTGCAACAACATTCTCAAACAAATTCCTCAGATGAAAATGATGAGACGCTTTCATGACTCGAGCAAATGTGCTAATGCCTTGGCTAGAAAATGATCTAATCTTTAGCAAGAATTAGTTCTTTTTAATAATCCTCTTGTGCACATTTGTATTTTCCTTTTACAGTGACAAATAATATTGGTATGTACTAGTCTCTGAGCGGTTTTGCTTTTACACACACACACACACACACACACACACACAAAGATAAGTCAATTTCAGGGGTAGACTATCCCACATTTTATTGAAAATATAGTATATAATTTTGAGTTTTACTTTTACATACATTTTTTTCTGCTGTGGCTTACCGCCAAACTTCTTCTATCATTTCTGAATTATTTATAGGGACAGAAATGCAAGGGTTCGGCTGTTTATGGTTTTTTACAATTAGATTAAACTAATTAAATCGATTTAGATGCACGAAGATATTTCGCATGTACACATTATTTTAGGAACTTATCGATATAGGACATAATCACACAACCTTAAAAGAAGTCCAGTTTGTTTTGACCATGGAAGCATGCATGGACCATTGGTACGAGAACGAAAGAGTAAGTTTAGTTTAGGGTCTTGGCCAGTGGGCAATAGAAGTGTAGGTTTGTGAATCTATGGACCACTAATACAGCATTGGGTTAGGGGGACCAAATTTTCCTCTATTTTTTTAAAAACCTATTATTTGATTATTTCTCATGGTCACCATCTTCTAGATGACAATTACTTCACCATAGTTCAACTCATTTCCGTTTAGAGATCCAAAGGAGTATGCTTACCCAATAAAACTTAATATTATTGGAAAATTATTGTTTCACACCTTCTAATGTGAAATATATTTCACACAATATACACACTTTCATACTTTTTTTTGAAGAGGACACACTTTCATACTTGGTGTTCACATATTACAAATAATGTAAAAGAATGTGATTTGTAGGCTTGATTGGTGGTCGCTAGTGGTTTTAGGTTAGTAGGGTTTGAATATCTTTGGATTGTTTTTGTGATGTTTTGGGTTAAAGTTAGGAGAAGAAGTAGGAGATGTACTTGGAGCTTTGCTTCATAGTAATGAGGAAACTTCTGTGGTGAATCACAATTTGATTCCTAAAACCACTCTAAAAATAGGGATGCAGGGCACGATGTCGATGCCATAAAAGAGTTGAGTGTATTTTCCTTGCTATCAATTGATTTTGAGGTGAAATGATACAAATCACGGTCCAATAAATGATATCAGAGTCAAGGTCATGGATTCGAGTCACAAAAGTGTCATTGTGAGAAAGAGATTTTTGGGAAATCATAACTCGACTCCCTACAATCGTCCTAAAAATAGGTTTGCGAAGTGTGATACTGAATAATATAAAAAGATTTGAGTATATCTTTCTTATCACCAATTAATTTTGAGGTAGAGTGGCACAATTCACGGTCCGACACCTTAAAACCTAAATTAAGGTGGTGGTTTTGTTTGTGTAAAAATTAAATTATTGATTATACGTTGTCCTCAATGAAATGCCTTTTTTGTGTTCTTGGATATTTCTTATTTATAGACAATATGAAGTGAAGTTCTGATTTTCTTGTTGTGGACAATTTTTTAGGAAATCAAATTTGCATTTACAATAAACGTACATCATGCATTGGAATCCTTTTATTAGTAGGAGAACCAACTTAATGAAGAAACGTGATTTTCATTATATTTTTTTTTTCTTAGAATATCGTCAAGGAACAAGGAGAAAGATATTTTGATTTCTTAAATAGTTGTTTTTTTAATGTTTTTTTGTGTTTTTTTAATGGTGAGTACATAAGTGAATTATGGGTACACAACCAAGCTAACCTGAGGTGGACAAAATTATAATTTTTTAATCAAAAATGGAAAAGCTCAACCCAAGAAATAAATGGGTCATGTGCAATTTGTTTGTAAAGTATTTAATGTTTTAGTTTATCTTGATTGTCAAGTCAATACTCAAAATGAAAGCCTCTTGCAGTAAAATTTATAAAATTTATTATATTAGTAATTTAAACTAATTAATAGACACAAGCTTTTTTTTTTTTTTTTTTTTTTTGCAGAATACAATGATCAAAAGATTCTAAACAGATGCCCGAAATTGATCAAATCATTGCACTTGACCTACGATGCATGTATCTGTAACTCTTGCATGGCATGATTGTACAAAATTAATTTGAACGTAACTTTCTAACTTCCTATTTCCATTGTGTAATGATCATTGGGGGATTTTGAGGCATACTCACTCGAACGAAAATAGAAAAAAAAAAAAATATATATATATATATATATATATATATTGGATTAGAAGCAACATGTAACGTAACTTTCTAACTTCCTATTTCCATTGTATCATGATCATTGGGGGATTTTGAGGCATACTCACTCGAACGAAAATAGAAAATAAAAAAAAATATATATATATATATATATATTTATATATATTGGATTAGAAGCAACATGTAAGTTAGACCCCTCCCCCAGTTATAACGAACAAAAGCTATTGGGAATTGTATTTCTGTGAGATTTTAATCAGTGTTACTGATACCATATCGTACCAGCCAGAGTACCGATATAGTACACTTATTTCATACCAGAGAAAATACCGACTGTACCGGCCAGGTACATTCCAGCCATACCGGCCGGTAAATGAATACCAGACCGAAACACAAAATTTTATTGTTGTTGTTGTTTTTTTTTTTTTTTTTTTGGTAATTGTGGCAATTTTTGTCTCTAAAATAATCTATAATGACAGTATTTTGTAGATAATTTCATTATTTCACCTAACTTTTGATCCCTCTAATTCTTTTACTTAATTTGAATTTAGTGTTTGAATTAAGAGTTTCATTTTCTTTTTTAACTATTTTACTCGCATTAATTCTAATCTCCAGTTGATCTTTAGGTTGCTGTATCAATCAGTATACAATAGTTGAAATGAAAGGTATTCATGAGACTAAAAGCTGGAGAGTCTGTGTGTGTATGTGTGTATAAATAGAGATTTTGTGTGTGTGTTAAATATATAAAATAGTGGTAAACCCGAAATGGTACACCGGTATTGACCGATATCTGAAATATATCATACCGGTGGCCAAACCGGTATAACTTCCGTTACGGTATTGATTTCCTTGATTTTAAAAGCATTCCTGATAAAATTCTTACTCAAATTCCCTGAAAGTGACAATCTATTTTGTGAAAGTACATATGTTTTTCTAAACTTAAGAACTAGGGACGTAATTTCAGTTAGATTTTCTAGAATGTAATATGTTTTTTGAGATTTGAATGTTTGAAGGTAATTCAGATTGAATGAACCAACCAATCCTGATCGTGCTTGAGCTCCTGTGTGGTCACTATCAAGGTCTCCATAGACAATGAAAGTTTGTATAATTGTATGTGATGTTTGAGATTTTTTTGATATTCCATCCCTAAAAATTAAAGGCAAAGGTTTAATCCTCCAAACCAGTTTGAAGGAAACTTCCTTCAACTAATTACATGGCAGGTAATTAAGAAGATTATTCTTGTGTATTTTTAGTTACATGACTTTTTTAATGAATTATTTGATATATTTAAATAATTCGTGTGAACAGTTTTATAAATTATCACATTGTACATCATAAGAGATTCTTTCAAACTAGTTGGAAAGTCTTGTTCTGCAACAAACTATTATATAGGCAAGAACTCGTTCATTATGCTAGTCTGGTCCATTGAGTTTCAATAATGTTCTATGTACATGCAAGTTGGCTATTTAAGCAATTATACACGAGAGAAATGCAATTCTAACATGCAATTATAACCTAGAAAGCAAGTTGACTTTGATTGCCAAGTGGGTACCAATTTGAAGTAACAGAGCAAGCTGAAAGTTAGACCCGAAGTCATAATCTATGAAAGAAGAAATTGATGTATTATGTTGGACTTTGTGGAGCCTAGTTGTGTTTGATCCGGTTGACAACCCGACCCGACCTAAATAATATTTCTCTATTTTTTTGTTTCTCACAGATTTAGGAATTCGTGGAAATTCCCTACATATTAATGTGTGTGTGTGTGTGTGTGTATTTCTTACAATAAGTGGGGTGAGAGAATTCCAACGCTGGTTTTTTCAATGAGTAGAACTGATCAATAAATTATTGTCATGCTTAGGTGAAAAATGCCAACTAAGGTTGTTCCCCATATCTATTTTTTCTTCATTAAAAAAAAAAAATTAAGCATTGAAGAAACGCAAAAATGCAATGTGAGGGAATTTAAGGTTATAACAGCTTTGATGTGTGAGGGTTACAATTTTGTAGAGGGGGCATGGAACCTTTATACTTGAACACTCATTGTGTTGATGGTGATATCCCCCATTTGAATTGGTCCAATAAAAAGGGGACCTTTGCCACATAGCTTTGGACCATTGTTTCATGCTTTGGTTTGAGTGCTACAAAAACAATAGAGGCAATCACACATATGCACACACACTGATGCGGTTGTTGATTACTGGATTTTTTTTTTCAAAATAACCAAATCCCTTCAACAATTTCATTAGTTAACAAGGTTTTGAAACTATTTAGCAATCTAACAAATCGAGTCCTTTACAGTCAATTTTGCTCTTTGAAATCGAGTCCGTAAAAGTCAAGTTTCAGCTAGAAACAGGCACGGCACTCATGCTCTTTGATCTTCAGCAAAACAACAAACTCAAATCCCTCTGATTTTTGTAGATCTCACAAACCCAGATACCACACGATCTCTAGTAAGCCCACACCCTCTAATCTTCAGCAAAATAACAAACCCAAATCTCTCTGTTTTTTGGGTTCCTATTTCTCTGTTTTTTGTCTTCAATGGTTTCTATTTTGGGTTCCTCTTTCTCTGCTTTTTTCTCTTCGCTTGTCTTCATTTGCTTGTGATGACTGGGTTTTGTTGCAATAAGTGGGGTGAGAGAATTCCAACTCTAGTTTTTTCAAAGAGTAGAATTGAACAATAAATTATTGTCACGCTTAGGTGAAAAATGCCAACTAAGGTTGTTCCCCATATCTATTTTTTCTTCATATAAAAAAAAAAAAAAAAAAAAAAAAAAAAAAGCATTGAAGAAACGCAAAAATGCAATGTGAGGGAATTTGAGCTTATAACAGCTTTGATGTGTGAGGGTTACAATTTTGTAGATAGGTTTGCTAATTTTAAACATTTTAAAGCATTAATTAACCATTTTCAATTTCATGTATGTGGCAAAGAAGAGGAACAAGATAGAATTCTCTGTGTCATAATCAAGCTTACTATGAAAAGGAGAGGGGGCATGGAACCTTTATACTTGAACACTCATTGTGTTGATGGTGATATCCCCCATTTGAATTGGTCCAATAAAAAGGGGACCTTTGCCATATAGCTTTGGACCATTGTTTCATGCTTTGGTTTGAGTGCTACGAAAACGATAGAGGCAATCACACATATGCACACACACTGATGCGGTTGTCGATTACTGGATTTTTTTTCAAAATAACCAAATCCCTCCAACAATTTCATTAGTTAACAAGGTTTTGAAATTATTTAGCAATCTAAAAATCGAGTCTTTTATAGTCGATTTTGCTCTTTGAAATCAAGTCCGTAAAAGTCGAGTTTCAGCTGGAAACAGGCACGACACTCATGCTCTTTGATCTTCAGCAAAACAACAAACTCAAATCCCTCTGATTTTTGTAGATCCCACAAACCCAGATACCACACGATCTTTAGCAAGCCCATGCCCTCTGATCTTCAGCAAAATAACAAACCCAAATCTCTCTGTTTTTTGGGTTCCTATTTCTCTGTTTTTTGTCTTCGTTGGTTCTATTTTGGGTTACTCTTTCTCTACTTTTTTCTCTTCGCTTGTCTTCGTTTGCTTGTGATTACTAGGTTTTGTTGCAAAACTTGAGTCTCGCAAACACAATTTTCACGGAATTTTCATTCAAATCGAGTCTGTGATACTCGATTTCAAAGAGCAAAATCGACAATTTCACACTCGATTTGTTAGATTGCTAAATAGTTTCAAAACCTTGCTAACTAATGAAATTGATTGAGAGATTTGGTTATTTCGAAAAAAAAAAATCCTTGATTACTGCTATAAAATAACCTAAACAGGAAAAAAATTTTAAAGCATTGGACCACTATTTTTCATTCGTGAAATCAAACCGAGACCACTGCAGCAGATTCTATATTACATACCCTTCTCACAGCATCAATCAATGGTGGAGCGGGATGCTTCACCTATGGTCCAACTGTGAACCTCTCTCTGAACTCTTATAAATATCTTTGCTTGGCCCATTTTGTAAATCAGTGTAGGTGTGCATCGAATCCCATACATCTTCATGTAAGTAAATTAATATATAGAGATGCTTTTAATTTGGATAAGGGAGCACACAACAAAAGGAATTCCTTGTTTCTGATACGTTTTTTACTTATGTCACTTCTTGAATTAGATTGTTCAGATAATATTTGTGTTCAACCATTTCTATTTGTCATGGCCAGTACATTCCTTTTTTCACCAAAAAAAGGAAGATTAAAAAATTATCACCTTCTTTTTCTTTTTCGATAAGCATATCACTTTCTATTTTACCCCTTTATTAAGTTTAATGTTCAAATTTTAAAATATCACCCTTTTTTTTTTATATACAATATAAAAATTCTACTCTAAGACATACACACAAAACACACCAATAGTTTTTGTTGCACCATTTTAATAATGATAGCAACAATTACAACAAAAACCTAATATATATTTTCACTGCCTTATAATTGGAGTGGCAATATGCAAATTGATAGTTTGATGTTTTAGGGTCCATTTTGTTGGAATGATAGAAAAATGAGAAGGTAGAAAATATGAAGGAAGTGAAGAAGTGGGTGAGTAGAAAATTTTTAGTTTTCCCTCCGTGTGTTTGGTTGAGAGAGAGGAAAAATAAAGAGATGAAAAATTCTTTTGTTTAGTTAAGTAGAAAAGTGAGAGAATAGAAAATGTAGTTTGTATAAATTTACTCTTATGCCCCTAGTACATAAAAAACAACTTCTTAAATAGTTTATAAAAATTAATTGTTTTTAAGTACTACAAACTTACACAACTAATAAAGCATCTAGAAAAAAAAAAAAAAAACTAATAACCAAAAAATATAGTTGGGTTTGATATGAAAAAAAAAGAGGCAACCAACTTGGTATAGTGAAAAAAAAAAAAAAAAAAAAAAAAAAAAAAAAAAAAAAAAAAAAGAAAACGAAAGAGGCAGCAGTAATGAGCACAAATATTCCCAAACAAAAAAAAAAAAAAAAAAAAAGCAACTTTAATAAATAAAGGGGAGGATAGATGAGTAATTTCACATAAAATCCACTTTCTCCCTACTTTTGTTTTGTCTCTAATTTTTTTCCCTAAATTGGGGAGAAAAAATTTTCTTCTTAAATGGTGGGCCCCGGGAGAAAACTCCCCCAATCCCATTTTCTCCTCTCACCTTTTCTCTCCTATTTTCTACCCCCCTCTGTCATTTCACCTCCAACCCAACATACCAAGGGTCCGAGTGCCTCCCCATCTCCCTAACTATATTGGAAATGCCCTTGAATCTCTTCTCTTTCATTTGAAAATTTTGTTTTATAATTAAATTAAAGCTACCTTTTCTTTTATTACTAGAATTGTTTTTCTTTTAAGAAATCAACTTGTTTTCTAGAAAATTGACTCTCTATTTTTTTGTATTTAGTTGCAATTCAAAAAATATGCGAAAAAACATTTTCACTTATTTGCCTCGTATGAAAAAAAATAATCATTAATATTTTATTACTGATCTAAATAATTATATGAGCAAAAGTTTTCAAACATGAAAACAAAACCAAATGGGAAAACATTTCCTAATTTTTGGACTATTTGGGATCATCAATGGGGAAAAACAAACCCCCAAATTCAAAGCCTAGGTGAAAATTAAGTGGGAAAGCAATAGGCAAGAAAAAAAATGTCATATAAAGAAAAGGTCAACGAGAGTCAGCAACTAATCAATGCTCACTCTATGGACATAGAAAGGGGTAAAAAGAGAGAAATTATCATTGGGCAAGTTTTTTTATGGTGTCGAGTTTATTTGTTTCTGGTCAATTGGAAAACGCTCGAGGTACATATTTTTTTAAATTACAAATGGTTGATATAGTAGGTAGTTGCTGGTAAGTAAAAAAGTTACGTGAATGGTGGATTTAGTAAGAATTTTTTACAACAATATTTTGTAAAAATTTTAAAAAATAATTTTTGGTTATAGCATTTCTCGTGGTCTATTAAGTATATAACATTCCAAAAAATGTTTTAACATTTTTCCCTTTATTATTACTTTTTGTTCACACATAAAAATTTTATAAAGTCTTAGAATTTCTACCGTATCAATCACTAGAAAATTCAAAATATTATCATATAAGTGATGATTAAATTAGTCATTTGATGAATATGTTATAAATTTATAATAGATATACATTTTATATATGTGTATATATATATATATATATTTCTATAAATTTTATAAAATATATGTATCTTACAATACATGATTCAATATACAATACCAACAAAAAAAAAATTAAAATTCAATTCACAGTGTGATTCACGTTTTTACAACTATAACTAGAATCAAGTTTCAAAGAAATGCTAGTGGCAACTAGCGAGAGTGACACAAGTTACAATTGCCTTTAGGAATGATCCTTTAAGATTATTAGAGCAATCTTATCAGTTTGTGTAAAATTTTCATCTATTTTACACAAAAAAAACCTACTTTTCTATTTTACACTCTCACTTTTACAATACTCCAACATCAGTTTATCTATTTTGCACATTTAATCAATAAAATATTTATTTCTTTCACACTTTCTCTCTCTCACAGAACCACCACAAGCCGCGCAGCCACCGCCGTCAGCCACCGTCTCTCTCAAAATTGACGCCTCCGGCCTCCAATCACACCGGAATCCCAACCAAGACCAGTGAATAAAAAAAAAAAAAGAAACAAACCCAGAAAAAAAAAAAAAACCAAAAAAATCCTCACAGACCCAACACAACCCGCCAGCCACCGCCGTCAGCCACCGTCTCTCTCAAGATCGACGCCTCCGGCCTCCAATCACACCGGAATCCCAAAGAAAACCAGTGAATAAAAAAAAAAGAAACAAACCCAGAAAAAAAAAAAACCAAAAATCATCGGCGATCGGTGGAAGCTAGAGCGACGGACTCGACTTGTAGGCGACGGACTCATCGGCGACTCGGCGATCGGTGGTAGCTAGAGCCGGCGAGATTGATGAGAGGAGAGAAAGGGAGAGATGTGCGTCTGATGAAATGAGAAAGAGAGGCTGAGAGTCAGTACAGAGAGAGAGAGAAAAAAGGCTTAAAAAATTATATCCACATGCTACAGTACCCGTGTAAATTTACACGGGTACTGTAGCCAGTGTATTGCTTTTCACATTTTTGCATGTTTATACACCCACTGATGTGGGTACTTTTTTGCTTAAAATTGCTTCAAATGTGTAAAATTAATAATTTTATAACATTTTACACATTTTTACACTTTTATACCTTCACTGATGAGATTGCTCTTAGGTATGGAAAATGAAACGGTGATGCAGAAGGATAAGGAGAATGAGAAGAAGTCTTGTTTCCAAAGCTTCAAATTTGGGAACTTGAAGAAAAAAAAAATAAAAAATTTACCTAAGGCTTCCTAATTTTTTCACGTTTTGGTGCAAGAAATTAAGGCACATGCATTCCACATGTTGTCTCTGTCAGTAAATGGACCGAACATTAATTGAACTTTGGTCTATCGTATACAAAGTACAAACACTATGTCGCAGTATCAAATTGGCGAAAAAACAGTTTAGAAGGTTTTAATGCAACAACACAAAAAGTTGAAGGATGTCAGTGGAATTTGACTAATTTTCTATATTGTGCTTGATGAAAATATTAATGATATATATTACCTATCAAATTGAGGTGTAATTCTTAAATATGAATATTTTGAATGCCAGATCTACAACTAATCTTATAGTTTTCCGTAATTGAATTATCTTATCTTATCAGTTATTTCCTTGTTTTTTTTTACCTAACATGGTATAGATTATTCTGTCTCTCTCTCTAATCTGGAACATGGTATAGATTATTCTTAAAAATCTATGCATTTGGGTATAGTGTCAGTGCATTGTATCACACGTATTAACTCAATCCATCGAAAATGAGTAAGGATCATAAGAATAATAATTTGTTTTAAGGGTCCAATTAACAAATGTTCTTAGAGCATCTCCAATTGTGTAGCTGAAGGCAAAATATTCTCTATAATAGAGAATGAGACCAAAAAAATGGTTTCCAATAGATTCTCTAAACTCTAAAGGTTTTTGGCTCATGAACAGTAGTAGCTCATCAATTTTGATGGTCTACTATACATCATTTAAATGTTTTTTTCTATTATAATAATCAGGTAATGAATAAAAAAATATTAGAAAATGTGTAGTTGTTAAAAAAAGAATAAAGAATGAATGAATAAATAATATTTAAATGAGAAAGATAATTGAATAGAGAATCTGTTGAAAAGTATATTTTAAAAAATGAGTAGTTGAAAGGTAAAAATCACTGTTCATTCTCCAAACTGTAAAAAAATTTAGAGAATCTGCTAGAGATGCTCTTAGAGCATTTATTAGTAAACTAGTTTAAAAGAGTTTTGATACCATTTTATTAAAAGTATAAAAAGTTGTAAAAAATATCAACTACTTTTTTTCTTTACCCATAAAAAACTTTTAAAATACGAATAATAGTTTGTTTTATTCCTATTTTATTAAAAGTATATAAAAAGTTGTAAAAAAAAAATCAACTACTTTTTTTCTTTATCTATAAAAAAAACTTTTAAAATAATTTATAAATCAAGACCTTTAGAATATTCATTAACTTTTTCTCCTTATTTTAGTTTGACTCATTTATTTTTCTCACTTTTGTTTTAACTCTTGCACGCATAGGTTAAATTTGATCATGTTTTAATTTGGTAAGGCGGGCAAATTTCACCAACTTGAGACATTGTACCCAAGCCAAGTTGTATTTCAAAATTCGAAATGAAATCATGCAATAGTTACTGTGCAATTTCACTTTCAATGATTGAGATATATTTTTTTTAAATCATCTTTAATCTCAATTCTTGGTCAAAAATTGTTAACATTCTATTTTTAACTTTGCAATACTCCCCAATGAGTCCAAATCGGTAGAAATCCCAACTATCCAAGCTACTGCTACCTAATAAGACCAAACGACAAAAAATAAACAAATTAATTATGTCATATATCCAACCATACAAGCTACTTTGAGGCTCAGCCAACACCATACAAATTACGTAGTACAGTATTATTTTTTAAAATAAAAATAAAAATAAAAAAATATGGTGGGACCCACAATTCAATTGACGTGGTCCAATGGAGACGCGACGTGTTGGAACCCGAGCCGAGTGGTCGCGTGGACTGTTCGAGCTAATTCTGACGGGAAGGTGACCAAAGTCAGACAAACTTTTACCTTACCTGTCAATCCCTGATTTGCCCTTCATTCTAGAGATCATGACAGCCCGTCGCTCAACTCAACTCCGAAAGCGACTGATTGGACAGGATTCCTTTGTTTTTTTTCCGTTCTCTTCTTTGCCTCGTTGTCATGTACCCATCCGTCTATACGGCGATACCCTCCTCTCCTTCACTTACCAAATTACCCCTACTATCTTTCTACCTAATTTGATGCCCATTTCCATTTTTGGCCTAATACATTTTATTAAAAATAAACTTATTTTTATTGAATTATATTGTTTGAAAAATAAATCAAATAAAAGTGATTTTTTTTTATAGAGTTTTAATTATAGTGTCCGTTTCTGATGATAGTTTTTTAATAAAAACAAATTTGTATTGTGGTTTTAACTAGTTCAACAAAGTTTTTTTGGTCATTGAATAAGATATCTAGAGTTTGAATTTCTTCTATATCAATAATCAATTAATGTCATAGTCGATGATAAGAACAATTATAATAAAGTGGATGTTATAGATTGAAATCTATCCTATGTATTGAAAAATAAAAGTAAAGTTGTATTAAAAATAAAAATCTAAAATTAGAAACATATTCATATGTTGATACTAAAAAAAAAGTATATTTATTTTGTTCCTTACTAATATTAAGATGCAATGGTTATTATGGATTTGAGTTATGTTATTATCAAAACAAATTATTACAACATCTGAAGTATAAATTTCTTATAGGTCAAAATAAAATAATAAATTGAGACTCACTATAATTTAAAACATGAGTTTTATAAAAATGTTGTGAGATTTTATTGTATTTATAAAATTTCTCTATGGATTTAGATGCAGTATGATGCCATTTTAGTGTCTTGCTTACAATTAATATTGTATTAAACTTGTACACATAAAAATTGAAAATAACTAGTTGTAAGACTTAGAGCATCAGCATTCATTTTTCCCAATTTTATCACATTTTACCATCTAAAAAGCCACTTTATCAATTATACAATACCATTTTTCAATACACACAACATCCAAACTTTTATATTTCTATTCTACTCATTAAAATAATATATCTTCACAATAAAATATATTTTTTCCATTTTTGCTTTTTCCCAATTTTATCCTCCACGCTACCTTCTAGAATCCTCCATTACTTCATTGTTCACCTTCTTCCACAGTCCTCATCCATATCAACCCAACTCCTCCATCATCCATATCAACCTAGATCGACGAAACTGGAAAAAAAAAAAAAAACCATTAACACCCATGCTAATCACAGCCACCACAGCTCCACCGATCTCTGCCACGCCAATCTTGCCACCCATCGATCTCCACTGTTGTCAACACCCACGCCGATCTCGTCAAGACCCACTCTGATTTCCATCGTTCTCAGTCACACCACCCACCTCCACTAAGCAAAATTCAGCTAAATCCATCTGTTCTCACCGACAACGATGGCGAGAGAGAGAGGGTCACCAGAAACCTATGAACAAACCCACGACCTCCACACCTCCACCACAGAAGTTGTCGAGCCTCCACGTTGTTGCCTCCATGCCGTTGAAGAAGAGAAAGCAAGAAGAAGAGAGAAGAGAAAAAAAGAGAGAGAAAGAAAATGAAAATAATGATCTAAGAAAGAGGAGAGAGAATATCAAAACTGATTAAAATATATTTTTTGTTTTTACCATTATGCTGCAGTGCGATTCTACATATAGAATCGCCTTGTAGCTCAATTGTATTTTTTTTTTTTGCCATAGTTGTATTTTACATCTTTCGTTGGAGTGGTCTCTTGGGCTCAAAATTGTAAAGCGGGCTTGCATTTGGAATATCCCCTACCCACTGCTGATGCTCTTACGTACTCTTCGTCCAAGTTATAACTTAAATATATATTTTAATTATTCATATCATATACTAAACTCATAATTTTGCAAATTATATATATTGCTATTTAATTTAATTTCTTTTTTTATCTCACCTTTAATTAAACAAATAAATTGGTTAAACGAACGCATAAGTCAAATTGAGTACCAAATTGTCACGTATTAAACATAACAGATTCTTTATTGATATTATAAGTATGGTGCCTGAAAGTTATATAGATCAATTTTTTTTAAAAAAAAAAAAAATATTTTAATATCAAAGTTAGGTCATGTCTAAATTTTGCTCAAACCTCGCCTTTATATTGACTAATGACAATGATCTTTATACAAATATTTTATCTTTTAGACATGACCTAATGTTATGTCATTGTACAAAGTAAAAACAAATCGCAAGTAATTTTATATGAGTTTGTTTTTACTGACTAATTTGAAATGAGTTTTTTTTTACTGACTACTTTTATATAAATATAATTTTTGTAAATTTACATTTGTGTTTAAAAAAATAGTTAGAAAGTTATATTTAACAAAATAAACAAAATAATCTCATCCCAACACAGTCGAAGCCATGTGACCTATCTATCATGTTCTATTGTGTCTATTTTTCGCTTTGAGCTAAAGAGAAAAAAAGTCAACATTGGGCTAACTTATAAAAAACCTAAACAAATTCAAGTTGAAATATGTATAATAAAAAATTAATGGCGCAACTTAACAAAATGACAATTTTATTTTAATTTTTTCAACATTTCTCTCCAACTTGATCTCTTTCTCTTTCATTACTGAAGAATACAGTGCCCGGCCTAAGGCTTAGGTGACTGTCATTGGCTGTGCGGTTGTCAGCTGAGTTGGCCATGATGTGGCTATACTTGGGCGTGTGATGGATGAGCCCACCTAAATCTTGGATGTCTAGTCCACTAGCTTTTATGTTGCTCTCCTTTGCAACTCTACTTGGCACCGGTTCCTCTTAGATTTTAGATCACAACTTATGTGTCACTATTCTAAGGATAGAAGACATTAATTAATTGCTTACAACTTTCACACAGTCTTATTTTCACTTTTTTTTTTTCCTACCACCTACCATCAATGACTTAAGGTATTACGACACAAAAATTGTATCTATAAATTTTCTTGTTGACACTCATCAATTCACCACATATAAAAATTAAAGAGATTATTTACCAGAAAAATGAAGAATTGAAGATCAGTAGAGAGTGTGTGGGAAAAGACAAAAAAACTTTTGTATTTTATATCAATTATTTTCTCCAAATAATCTAACTTTTATTTTTTATTTTTTTAAAATAATCTAGACTCAAGCTTTTTGTCACACATTTAACATAAAAGTCACACAAAAAACTATATATATATATATTAATATTATAAACCATATACAAAAAAACTACCAAAAATTGCAAAACGCCCAAATGGACATTGAGAATTTTTCAAAGATCTACATGGAAGATACATAAAAAAAAAAAAAAAAAAAATTAAAAGCCAAAAAATAACATGGCAGATAGCATCCAAACTCAATGGGAAAAAAGGTATAAAATATGAATGAGTATAAAATTTTTAAATGAAATAGAGGTTAAAAGAGAAGAAAGTTTGATGTGAAATATATTTGAGAAATTGATAGCTAAAATAAAATATAAGAATTTTTATGCTAGAATTTGACTTAAACAACACTTGCTCTAATCCCAAGTTGCAAGGCAACACTTCCATCTTTAGCTAACTGAAAGTTGAAACTTGCACCAACTTCATTTTAAAAGAAAAAAAAAAGTTGAAACTTGCAAGTTCCAAATTCATATTATTTTATGCTATTATAAAAAAATAAATAAATAAAAACTTTTTTTAAAAAAAAGTTATTCTTATAGCTAAGAGGGGTATCATAGTAACTAGCTACTCTGAACATTTCCACTCTTCCCTTTTTATAACACCATCAGGGTCTCCTTTCAGAAAAAAAAATAACTCTCTTCTCTCTCTCTGTTTTTGCTCTGCTCAGCTCTGCTCTGCTCTGAGAGATTCTAACCAAAAATATCACTTCCTAAACAGTACTCGCTTTCACTTCCACCTCAACTGTGATCAGAGTCCTCCAACTTTGTTTCTTTCTTCTGAGTGATGGGTGTGAGTAGCCGTTGCTCCCATACTTCTCACATCACCGAGATCATCATCACCAGCTTCTTCCGCCACAAACCATAGATTCTCACACAAAACCACCACCGTTGGATCAGCATAATCTAGCTGTCATGGCTGCTTGATTAACACAAAAAAAAAAAAAAAAAAAAAAACCAAAAACAAACAATAAAATAAAAATAAAATAAAAAACTGATCAGGTCTTCTTATAATACTATGGCTGGTGGCAGAGTCTATAGCAGTGGTACTGGTGGTAATAGGGGTTCCAATTTGAGTGTTTTGTTTCAGAATCAAAAGGGTGCTTGTGCTTCTGAGCCTCTTGATTCTCTTTTCCTTTCTGGGTCTTCCCCTTCTTTCCTAGGTACTCTCTTTAAGCTCTACAAAAATTGTGTTATGGGTTATTTGTTTTTGTTCAATTTGATTTTGTTTAATTACCCCTAATTTTGCTTTGTCTAGATGAACATGGTTTCATTTTATTGTGTAATATTGCATTCATAGACTCTATGCTTTTACTTGCACTAAATTGGCTATGTAAACTTATTGTTAAATCCTTGTTACTATTGATTCAGACAACCAAACCAAATATATATGGTATACAAGAATGACCAAGCAAGAAAGAGAATTCGAACAAGATTCTTTAGTAACCCAATTAAGTTCGTGGCAAATCCAGCAAAATTCTAAGTAATTGGACACTTCCAATGTGTTTATATGTTTTTGTGTGTAGCAATATGAAACAATGATATGTTAATTCAAGATTTAGTTTTTATTATGGCGTTTGATTACAAGATGGTATTTTTGAAGTGTGGTATTGTGTATTTGTGTTTCAGGCTCAAGATCTATGGTGAGCTTTGCAGATGTTCGTGGAGGTAACGGATCGAATAGGCCGTTTTACCGTGCATATGATCACGATGACAATGGAGACGAGGACTTGGAAGACTATCTCCATCAACCCGAGAAGAAGAGGCGGCTGAGTGCCGATCAAGTTCAGTTTCTGGAGAAAAGTTTCGAGGTGGAGAACAAGCTTGAACCTGATCGGAAAGTCCAGCTCGCGAAAGAGCTCGGCTTGCAGCCTCGGCAAGTTGCTATTTGGTTTCAGAACCGCCGTGCACGGTGGAAGACCAAACAGATGGAGAAGGAATATGAGGTTTTGCAAGATAGCTACAATAGCCTCAAGGCTGACTATGAAAATCTACTCAAGGAGAAGGATAAACTAAAAGCACAGGTAAAATTAGTGCGATTAGATGCGCTTTGTTAATTGTTCATCCCCATAGAAAACAGGGGAAAAAGTAATTTTTGGCATGGAATCCAACAAAATGTGCTTAAAAAAGTCTATAAAGCTGGCTTTTTTGGGCAAACCAATGTGTTCCACAACCGCAATTCACTACCTTTCTTTTTGTGTTGTATTGGGATTTGGTTCATAATTGCACTAATGAAAGTGTGTGAATTTTTTTGGCAGGTTGTTCTTCTCCAAGACAAGCTGCTCCTGAGAGAGAAAGGGATGGGAATCTCTGAACTGTCTGATACCAACAAATTATCTCAGGAACCACTGCAAAAGCCTGTTGCTGAATCTGTTTCTGAGGGTGAAGTATCCAAAGTGTCAATTGTGGCTTGTAAGCAGGAGGATATGAGTTCAGCTAAGAGTGATATATTTGATTCCGATAGCCCACATTACACTGATGGGGTTCACTCTTCACTGCTAGAGCCTGGTGATTCTTCAAATGTTTTTGAACCTGATCAGTCGGATCTATCTCAAGATGAGGTGGATAATTTGAATCTGGGTAAGAGCTTATTGCCTGCATACATCTTTCCTAAGCTGGAAGATGTTGATTACTCCGACCCGTCCGAAAATTCATGTAATTTCGGATTCCCTGCTGATGATCATGCATTTTGGTCCTGGTCTTACTAAGTACTGTGGTATATGCATTTCCTATGATTTGGTTTAAAGCATGATATGGTGCTAAAGATGTAAAGGAGCAAATAAATCCGAGCAATGGGTATATACATCTCGAGCCAGCTTGTTGTTGGAAGGTGGTTTGGGCTGCACCATGAAAAATGTTGGTCTTTTTGCCCCATTTGTGATTTTGTTTTAGTAGGGGTTTTTCCTTCTTAGTATTAGTAAGTAAAACTCTTTTTACTCTTTTTTGGTTGGGAATGTAACTAAATAATATCTTCTTATGCACAATGCTATACTGCATTTGAATTTGTGTTCAAATTGGGATTGGCAAGATTGGTTCATTACTGGGTCTAAATTGTGTCTTGCAGAAATTAGTGCTAGTAAATTAAACAGCCCATTGTAGGCTGGACGATAAAGACATTGTAACCCATTTTCTGCTTAGAAGTGTGAGAAATAAAGTTTAAGAGTAGATATTCCCAAGTCACATTATATATATATATATATATATATATATATATTTTAATTTTGATAATTCGATAGTTGTAACAATAGAGAAAAATTTAAACAGAAGACATTAAGAACATATTAAGAAATGCTAACTAATTAAATTACGGTCTTCTTTTTTAAGTCCCACAACCTTCTTGTTCCAACGATTTCATTAGTAATTATTATTTATAATTTGTCGAAATTACGAGAAAGGTGGTTTGGAATACCTCAAAAATAGTTTGGAATGTTTTGCCAAGAGCATGCAAAGATGCCTTTGGCATGCAAAATCCTTAAAATTTGTGTTCGATTATTCTTTATGCTTTTTGTGTTGTGATAGTGCATAACTATTAGTAGGACATGCACTATACTGTTTCGCACCATACACAGTTTTAGCTATAGTTCAATAGGTACGTGAATTCGTAAATCACCAACCAAGTGACAATAAAAGCAATCATCACGAAACAAGTTATATGTTTGAAATTCTATCACAACAGTATAGTACACTTATAATACTCTACCTAAATTTTATCAATTTTAAAAACATCCATGAGACAAAATATTTGTTTTATAGGTTACCTTTTTCTTATTGTTTTCTATGAATTGAATGCTCTAAAAATTAAGTAGGGAAAACTGGAATAAATAATATTTCCCTCTATTTGGAATTTGAATGTTTTAAAATGGGTAAAACTTAAGTATAATATTATAGGTGCTAAACATTAGATTCTCTCATTAAATTCAAATATCTGGTTGTAGTAACTAATCAAATACAAATAATATTATCTTTTTTTAAAAAATAATTAAATTCAATGCATTATGTATTCAAATTTAATTGGAGAACTTAATGTATATACTTAATATACCATATCTAAATTTTACTTCTAATAAAAAATTAACTTGGTAAAGAGGAATAAAAAATCATTCTTTTTGTTTGGATGTTCTAAACATTAAGTACAAAGAAGAGAGGGAAAGAAAATGGTTATATAAATTTACAATTACACCATCTTTTCCTTTTATTTTTTTAAGCATCTTTCCTAATTTTAGATGTAGAAATATAAATTGATGTCAAAAAGGCAAAATTAACAATATAATTTTTTTTATATAATATAAGTGTAATTTCTCGCCTCTCCTCTCCTTCAAATATCCCGAATTTAAAAGAATTAAAAATGAGGTCTCCTAAAATTCTCTCCTTCATCCTTTAAAAGAAACATCTAAATAATATTTTATTTAATTAAAACTTCTCATCCCCTTTCCTCTATTCCCCTCTTCACCATCCAAAAACACTTCTATTTTTATTTTATTTTATTTTTTCATTTACAGCGTACCCACATATGTGCTATAGTATGATAAAGTATATAAACAGGTTTGTATAGATGAAAGAGTTGACCTGCATATCTTGCTACACGTGTAATCTAGTTGTAATATTAAATTCTTGTGGAGGTTATTGAAGCATCCGTAGCTATTATGCTTTCTTTTTGTTGTGGGGGCCAACTTCATGATGAACTTAGCAAAATGCAAAATATTGTTTCTTACTTTCTCTCAACATATAGGATCAAGGTGGCTTTTTCTCCCTTATTTTTCTCCTCGACCCTGTTAAAAGTGATAAGATTTGAAACGTAATGGCTCTTATCCCTAGGCTAATAAAAGCCTATTAAAACGCACGAAGCCTTTTTTTTTTTTTTCTACATATTCTCAAACCTATTGAGATTCATAATAATCTACTTTCAAGCTAGTGTGGAAAGTTAAATCATTATCATTAATATTGCTTATCATGTTTTAGGTATTCCTAGGTCTATATAGAAACTTTGATTTTATAGGTTTAATCACAGTTTTTTGGGTGACTCATCGAAATTGGTGGTTGGGACTGTCCCGTATAGTAATGTTTCACCATTTTTCCCTATAAATAATTCTTTTACACTATTGCAATGTTTAACTTTTGATTTTCTTTCAGTAATGCTTTTATACTATCGCAATGTTTCATTTCTAAGTGTTTCCAATAAATACATTATTAAGTACGCGTTTAGATATGCATTTCACGCGTATCCAACATCTGCATTTACTTTTTTTTTTTTTTGAAAAAGTGTGTTTCAACTTGTTATAGTCTAGTACACTATTCATGAGATCTACAAACTTCTTTTTCAGCAATTTTTTTATTAAAGATAAATCTCACGGCACTATTCACATATTTAAAAAGTATTTTGCTATAATATTTTTAGTTTTTTGTAATTTGAAACAGGATTTTTGTAATTTTTTAAAATACACGTTGATGAAAATGTGTATAATGTTCTTTAAAATGTAAAAATGTGAGTTTGGAATGGAATACGGAACAGCCCTAAGAGTTTAAATTCTCATTTTTCTAACTATCAAATTATCTAAAAAAATTTCACTTGAATACGCTGCAGTACTTCCAGAGTCATAAGCGTTCCCATGGTTATGTAGCCAAGTTCACTTAATTGTTTATAAAAAACTAATTCGACCACGTGTCCATGTTTGTAATTGTTTAATTTTTTTGAATATCGATATATGTATCAATATTAATTTTGATGTGTTGATGAAACTTCCCATATGTCAATTTTTCTTATAATTTTGATTTTGTATTCAAAAGAACATAGTTTTGTAATGCTTTGGTGAAGAAGACTTTTAATCTATCGATACTTAAACCTACTAAGTTATGCCACATCTATTATCAAAGAAAATTTAAATAACAAAGAAATCAATAAAAGGTAGTAAAGTGCAATTGAATTAAGAATTGAGCAATCTTCTAAACTACAAGTTTGCAAGAAAGTTAGAGAATTTAAAAATGTAAGTTATAACATGCTATGAACAAATTGTATCAATGAGGAAAAAAGAGTAAAAAATAGCATAACATAAGTTATTTAAGTTTTGTGGTGAAAGCACATTCTAGAATATCAATATGTTTATCAACGAAAAAACATTGTGATAAATAATTTTAAAACAATAATGAAACATATTTTAGATTTGTTGAAACTTTAGGTAATTGAGTTTAAATCGAAATAGTACTTTAAATTTGTTAAAATATTGGAGATAAAGTTTCACTTAAAAGTAAACTATGTCAACAATTCTATGTATTTATTGTGAATCACATGGCATACATAAAGTATGTGTGACGTGTGATACTTATGTTAAGCCACACATTGCAAGCACATTGTGGAAGACTTCTTTTATTATTAAAATAAAATGTTATGGTAAATTATTAAAATAACATAAAGTAAATAATAGAACTTCTTTTAAAATTTTAGAATTTTGATCAAAGTATCATTTGGCAATTAAGTTTCACCTAGTTTACATTATGTTTGCACTACATGTCATTAAGATTGAAAATAAAGATATTTTTTTTTTTTTTTTGGTAGAATGGAACCTGCATTAAAGAAACAAACTAGGGAGGAAAACAAAGATCAGGAATGGCCCTGTTATAAAACATGCCATTCTTGTCCGAGCTTAAGAGCTCCAAAAGATCCTCAGGCGGATCTTGAAACAACAAAAAAAGAACTATCCATATCAGTCCCTATTCTAGCCAAACAATCAGCACAAGAATTAACTTCTCGGTAGCAATGCGTGACCCGAACAAGGCCTATCTGAGAGATCAACTTTCTGCAGTCTTCAAGCATAGGCAAAACAGTGAGATTAGCATCAGAAGAAGTGGTTAGCAGCTGCACAAGAGCCAAGGCATCTAACTGAACATCCACTGCACTCAAATGCAAGCTATTACACAACAACAGTCCTTCACGAAGTCCCCACAATTCTGCAGAAAAACTGTTCACACAACCGAGCCTCCTAGCAAACCCTCCAATCCAATCCCCTCTGTCATTCCGAATGAGACCGCCACATCCAGCTCTGCCTGAGCTAGCTGAAGCAGCGCCATCAGTATTTAGCCGAAACCAGCCAGCTAGCGGCTTTTCCCACCTGATACGAACAAACTTTCTGCCACCTGTGAGTTTGAGATTCAGACCACAATGCTGAAACTCTAACGCTTGAAACACAGCCTCCTTGTGAACATTATTCTGAGCATTATGGTTCTTAAAAATCACCTCATTCCTATATTTCCATAACAGCCATATAACAAAAGGAAAAAGAATACGCCAGGGGGGTTGGTTGCTCACTTTAAAACCATTAAACTTACAATTAGAGTGAAGCCAAGAAACCAAATTTTCTGTATAGAAGTCACTGGAATCACTAATTCCCAAACGCCGCCAAGTGCACCTCGCAACCTCACAATCCCTCAACCTATGGATAATGGATTCAGTTTCCCTTTGGCACAAAGGGCAATCATCAGTATCGCTAATACCCCTCCGCAGAAGGCAAACTCCCACTCCAATACTATGATGTAAACACTGCCAAATGAAGGTTTTAATTCTAGGCAAGGTTTCTAACTTCCACACCCAACCTCCAACAGAATCTCCTACATCAGAATCCATATCCGTGGCTAAAGAATAAGCATGCTTCAAGTCAAAGTCCCCCCGATTTGCTCCAGCCCACGTCAGCCTATCACCTCCCTGATCAGGTCTTATAGAAGAAGGAATGGACATAATCTCCAAACGGACCTGGTCAGGCAGATGGAAAGAGAGCTTCGTCTAATCCCAACCATGCAGCCCAAAAACATCTTTAACCTGAAGATATTCATCTTCAACCGTGAGAGGGCCATGAATAAGAGTTCTAAGAGAGCCATTGGGCACCCAATGGTCATGCCATAAGCTCAAAGTACTATTTCTCCCCGGAATCCATCTAATTCCTTTATTAAAAACAGCACCCCCCATTTTCATGGCCTTCCAAGTTCTAGAGCACGGAAGTTTATCACCATTACTTGCCAAAAGCCTACGGTTTGAGCAATATTTATTCTTTAGAACTTTAACCCACAAAGCATCTTTCTCCACATGGAATCTCCAGTTAAGCTTAGCCAACAAAGCTTGGTTCCTCCCACTTGCAGATTGGATCCCTACACCCCCTTTCTCCTTGGATCTAGTCACTTTATGCCAGCCCACCCAATGGGTCTTTTTAGCAATCTCCGACGACCCCCACAGAAAATTACGATTGACTCTATCAATATTATCAAGCAATTTCTTCGGGAGCGCTGTGCACTGCATGACATAAGCTGGAATAGTGGAAGTAGAAGCTTGGATAAGAACGGTCCTACCAGCCAAGGAGAGTAGATTGGCTTTCCAACCAGCCAACTTATGTTTTACCCTATCCAAAACAAAGTTAAGATCTTCATTGTTGGTCCCACGGTGCTTTATGGGAAATCCGAGATATTTACCAAGGTTAGGAGTAGAGTGGAACCCAAGAATGTCACATAAAGATTCCCTCGTATCAACATCAACATTTGGGGAAAAGAACACCCTCGATTTGCTATCACTAATGGACTGGCCGGATCTAGCACAAAACTCATCCAAAACATCTCTAATTATCGAGCAATTGGCAGCATCCGCCTTTGCAAAGAGCACCAAATCATCTGCGAAGAAAAGATGGGACAAGGCAACTCCACTAATGGAGCTTTTGACAGGGGTCCAACACTTTGCATCACATTTTTCCTCAATTAGCTGACCAAGGGCTTCCATACAAAGGATGAATAAATACGGAGAAAGAGGATCTCCTTGCCTAATTCCCCGCGAAGGGAGAATAGGCTCCATATTCCCACCATTAAAAAGAATGGAGGTAGAAACAGTGGACACACAGCTCATAATAAGGCTAACCACATTAGGAGGGAAGTTGGCATTAATGAGCACTTCCCGGATGAAACTCCATTCAATTTTATCGTAGGCCTTCTCCAAATCAACCTTGATTGCCATGTACCCCACCTTACCCCTCTTCCTACTAATCGTATGGATGAGCTCCTGGACCACAATAGCATTATCAACACTTCTTCTTCCCGGCACAAAAGCTGACTGGAGAGGGGAGACAAGCTTATTTAGATGCGGCCTAATCCTAGCCACCAAAATCTTGGTAACCATTTTGTACACTGTGTTGCAAAGACTAATTGGACGATAGTTTGCCAAAGTCTCAGGCCCAGCTATCTTAGGAATTAGAACAATATTAGTTCTATTGAGGTACTCTGGAATTTTACACTCCATGAAAGCTCGTTTAACCTCCGCCTTGACCGAATCCCCCACAACAGACCAGAACCTTTGAAAGAACCCAGCATGTAATCCATCAGGGCCGGGGGCTTTGAAAGCCTTCAAAGCCCAAAGACCATCCTTGATTTCAGCATCCGTAACCAAAGCACCCAGATTAGTCCTCTCTTCATCAGACAAAGCCGCTTGCCACCTAGAGGTCCGAGGGGGGTAAAGAGAAGACACAACCAGGCTGGTTGTAAACAAATTCTCAAACCCCTTTCTAATGAAGTTCATAGTCCCCACTTCACTTTGAATCCACTCTCCCATGTTGTTCCTTATGCAAGAAATTTTATTGCGCCGCCTTCTCACAATTGTAGTCATATGATGGAAGGCAGTATTACGATCACCCTCAATCAGCCTATTAATTCTAGATTTCTGCACCCACAACTCCTCCTCTTGATTCAAAAGAACATTCAGCTCATTAATCAAAACTTTCTCCAACTCAAGCAAGGAGTGCGAGGGGTAATTGGCAATAGATTTTTGGATACCATTAAGTCGAGCCATGATTCTCTTTTTCTTACCGAAGATATTACCGAAATGATTTCTGTTCCACTCAGTAGCTTTCCTAGAAAAAATATCCACAGAATCCTGGAGCGATTGAAGTTGACCCCAAGCATCCATGACAATACCCGGGAAGGATAAATCCGAAAGCCAACAGCTATGGAAACGAAACGGTCTGGGGAGATAAATCCCATTACTAGGATTGGGCTCAAGCAGAACTGGGCAGTGATCAGACGCACATCTAGTGAGGTGGGTAACTCTAGCTTCCGGGTGGGCAGAAAACCATTTAGGATTGGCAAAGAAACGGTCCAGCCTTTCTTGGATAAGATCATTCACATTTCTCCTGTTGGTCCAGGTAAAGCGAGGCCCAACAAAACCCATATCGATCATATTACAGTGATCCAGACATTCTTTGAAAAGCATAGACCTATTTGGCCTAATACTTCTACCCCCAAATTTATCTCCCTCTGTGAGAATCTCATTGAAATCTCCAGCAATAATCCAAGGCTTATCATGAATATCAGCAACATGTTTTAAGTTATCCCATAAAATACATCTCTCATTAAATCTAGGACTAGCATAAACAGCAGAGCAAATGAATTCAAAATTAGAGAGGAGTACCTTAACCAAAACATGGATTTCCTGCTCAGACGTGGCTAACTGAGTGACCTGCACCCTATCTGAATTCCAGAGGAGCCAAAGCCCACCCGCAAATCCAATTGTGTCCGAAAGGATGGCCCTATCAAAAGGAAGCCTTTCACTAATGCCTTTAGCTCGCTCACCACCAATACGAGTCTCCTCAATAATCAACAGAGCAGGGTCATGATTCTGAACCAGCTCCCTAACATGAGTTTGAAAAGAGGGCTTTAAAGCTCCCCTACAATTCCAAGCAATAATATTCATGATATTCATGACTAGACAAAGAGAGGAAGTCAGACAACCATCAGGTGGTGGAAGGAAAAATGCCTCCTCCATCAACATCAAAATCCATATGATCATCCACACTGCTTCTACCAATTGGCCTCTGACCGGTATCAAAATGAACCAAAACTCCAGAACTTCCACCATCTTCACGGTCGTCATCGCAGGAGCTTAAAAAACCAAGATCCTTCTCGCCTTCAGCCTTACCTCCAAAGCAACTTTGCAAGGCTTCGGAATCGTTACCATCAGCTGAACCTAGAGCCCCACCATCTTTTTTATTTCCTCCACCCCCGTGTGTCGGCACGGAGAGTCCGCCATGGGTCCTCCATCTAACCCCAAGCTGCTGGCACCACATATATCACCCTCAAAATTACTAGTGCTGGCACCAAACTTGAAATCTCCCTTCAAATCAGATTCAAGGTTTGCAAAATTCGAAGCCCAACCAGATGGCGCAAGCTGAAACTTTTTGGTTGCGTCGGCGGAGCTTAAAGAAGGACATGACGCCCTGTTTCGAGCTGCCTCTCTTTTTCCTTTAACTGACAGAGAACTGGATTTTTGCTTAATAACTCCTCTGCTAGTAAGGCTCGCTCCCTCATTAAAATTCTGAGCTGGGCTCACTTCTGCAAGCCCAAGCGGAATAGAATTACCGCCATTCTCATTCACTGATGGGCTTTTTGCTGGGCTTAAACCCCTCTCGGGATGGGCCTTCCTTTTCCCATCTAACCCTTTCACCGAACTTAGCCCACCTACCTCCAAACCAGAACCAAAGCTTGCCAACGGCTCTACAAACTTTTGTTGGTCATATCGCAAAACAGGTAAGACATTCCCGCTACTTTTTTTTGGACCTCTGTTGTCTTTCTTTTTCCGTGTAACTACCATCCATGGACCAAAGGTCTCCTCAGACTGATCAGTCTCCGAAGTGTCACGAGCCTCAGAAAGGACCTCGGTTCCTGTTGCCGAGACAAGCGGCACCTGATCCGCATTCTCTGCGTCGTCTAGTGCAGAGGTTACTTTCGGAGGTGCTGAAGGAGCTTTAATGGTGTACTGACAGTTCTCTTTCCGGTGGCCAAGCCGACCACAAGAGAAACACAGTTTGTTAACACCTTCATAGACAACGGATAGGTAGCGCTGCCCGATTCGGACCATGGTGATCAATGGCTTGCTAACATCCACTTGCACGCATAAGCGAGCATATCGACCCCTCGCTTCTGTAGCCGTGTGTGCGTCCACCCGAAGAACCTTCCCAAGCGCTCTTCCTATCAGACGAAGAACTTCTGCATCATAATATTCTATGGGCAATTCATTAATCCTGACCCAGATTGCCACCGACGAAACCTGAGCTTCGGACGGTTTAAAATTAGCCTCCCACCTACGGATAGACAAGAAATGCTCACCAATAAACCATGGCCCTTTCATAAGCACCATCTCAAGATCTTCCATAACAGAAAACTTTATCAAAAAGAAATCCCTTCCCAAGTCCACCATATCCAACCGCCCCGAAGGTTTCCACAGACTCATAAGTTTCGCATGAAGAAAATTAAAACCCACTGTCCTCCCAAACACCTTAACAATAAGTGCCTTCGTCCATGGGGCTCGGATGCGCTGCTTAATCTCTTTTGACAGCGTAATCGCAGCAAAACCTTCCCTAATAAAGATATGGGTCATACTAACGAATGCCCTTAGGGCATTGGTTAATAATCCATTTTAGGAAAGTTTAAACACCACTTTTATGGGAAATGAAAAAAGTTGTCAAAACATTAATTGCTTTATTTCATTTTCCCATAAAAACTTTCTTTAAATGGATTGTTAACCAATGCCCTAAGGGCATTCGTTAGCATTTTCCTAAAGATATAAGGAGAAGACATCCACTTGGTGCATCACAACTCATAAAATCAATTTTAATTTATTTACAGTGTGCCACATGGCATAAGAAGAAGAAAGGGCGTGCACTTGGCAATTGGCATAACCACTGATAATTATTAGCGCTCAAAGCCATTCTCATTTTTTCCCATAATATTACAAAGATGAAAATAATTATTTCTTGATTTTTATCAGTAGCCAGACAGCTAAGGGTCATAACTTGTAATTGCAATAAGTTATTTTATGATCGCCGGGCTTAGGTTCAACTTATGAAAAAACTTATTTATGTTAATTTATTTAGAAAGCGAGTTGAGTTCAAACCTAAATTTAGACTCAACTATTAAATGAAGTAATCGAAAATATAATAATGTGTTTATGAACAAAGTCATGAATATTATTCTCAGTTCAAGTATATATAATAGGGTAAAATACAAAACTAATCTTAAGGTTTGAGCTAGCTACTACTAGGTAGGCAGATAATACCAAGACTTTTAAAAAATATCTAATGTGCTTCCTAAGTATAAATTACACTTGACATTGTTTGTTGGCTTGACTACACAAGTCTCATAGTATCTGCATTATGACAATTATATGAGCGACGACTGAGTGTCTAGGTACGTAGCCAATGGTAAATAAAATGTAGCCAAAGGTAGAGAAGGAAGCACGAGGAGCAAGATATTTTGAAATGGTGTTAAGTAACGTTTGTGCTTAGAGAGATGATTTGATATTTTTGAAAAGTTTTGGCAGTATCTAGCATTAATGCAAACATCATGTATACTTTTCGTAATTTACTCTATATAATATCATACGTAAAGAAATGTTATATCCACAATATTTTCATAACAAATTATAAGTGGTTAGTTATTGATGAGAGTGACGAGTTTAACCTATATGGTCGAGGTCATCCAAACCAATGAAGCAATATTGACAGACGAAGTACCCCAGCGCCATTGACGATATAAGCCCCACTATCGACGAAGAAAAAGAAGTCATTCAATGTAGCCTAAATAAATACCTCGGACGGTTACAAGGACAGCCGTATGGACCATTAAAAGATCACATCATTGTCCAGGAAGCGTTATTAAAAGAGGCATTAAAGTCACCATAACTGTCACAACGGCTAGGGGCTGTAGAAATATATATAAAGCTCTTACAAGCAAAAGCAGAAGGTACGCACAAAACACACAGAGAAAGCCTGATTCTTTTTCTTTTGTTCAACCTTTCCTTAAATCTTCTTGATATTGACTTTGGCATCGGAGACGTTGTAGTAGGCACCACACCGGTAACCATCTTAAAGAAGTTTCTTTATCGTATCCATACCAGTAGGAAAGAAGGTTCGATTCCGTCTGAACATTATTATTTGGATTGACGAATTTGCACTTTATCAGTTATTATTAGTTATAATTTGAATCCATTACTAAAATTACTTTTTTGCCTCACCAATAACAATATGTAATAATTTGTTACTTAGGATTTGTTATGAAAGTATTGTGAATATATCATTTCTCTATGTTTATATATGTACATGTACAAAAATATACTTGTAAATAATTGAGATTAGATTTTTTATGTTTGAAATAAATTCATAAGATATAAAATTTTTATTTTTAATTTATTGATAATATTTATTATAAGTTCCATAGTAGTAATTTTTAATGAGTTCATATTTTTCAATGATAAAAGTTTGGTAAATTTAATTCTTTTATAAGTTCATAAATGAAAATGATTCTATTCTAATTATTTCAAATAATATTCTTTCAATTATAATATAGTTATTAAAATAGATGTGTGAGTGCATAAAAAAAAATATTAAATACAGTGTTTCCTATAGATGGTAAAACAATTAGTTAATAACTAAGAAGTTTGTACAGAAGTTTGAGTTTGTTTTATAAGAAAAATAAACCATTTGAACATAAAATTTAACTTACTCGAATTTGACTTGTGTTGCAAATAAAATTATATAAACCAATTCTGAACATACTATTCTTCTTAATTTTGACAGTGGATCAATTACTTGGTAGCCAAAAGCTTAATGGGAACAGGCCATCATCATCATCATCGTCATGTCAATCAACATGCTTTTGTCCAGTTCAACAAAATTAATACTGAAATATTGTAATACAATC
Organism: Castanopsis chinensis; assembly: GCA_032878915.1. Classification (NCBI taxonomy): domain Eukaryota; kingdom Viridiplantae; phylum Streptophyta; class Magnoliopsida; order Fagales; family Fagaceae; genus Castanopsis; species Castanopsis chinensis. The sequence continues at coordinate 8,537,610 of JAVQMG010000114.1, forward strand.
CTACCAACTGATGGTACATGAAGATGGTGATGTTCCTGTCCTCTTTCTGAAAACTTTGATCTTAGCCGAATAGCTGAGAAAGGTAAGTTTTCTCTGGGGAACTTTGTGTTCAATGATAGCATATAATAAGGTCACTATTTGGAACTTCTTTAGCAGACATATTTGAAAATCTAAGAACAAACTGAGAAATGGGCAAATGAGAGTAACTTCCAATTGTGCCACCATTATTAGGGTTTAAGGAATAAGGGTTCTTCACCTGACTTTGTTTTTTCATTAACGTTTCTTTGTTTTGACATTTAAAAAGAATTCCAAACTCCAATGGAGTTTATTCTGCAGAATGTTTTGCAAAGTCAAAATTGTTTCCTAAATGCTAGTAATTGAAGAAGTGTTGGTGTCTGTATTCGAATTCTGACTAAAAAGTGCACTATTCATCATTGCCAAAACATCATTTTCACGTATGGTATGACTCGTCATGCCTGATTAAGATTTTCATAAATAGAATTTTTATAAAGGTGCCTCTCAATGTACGTACCATTAACTCTAGAGAGCATTTTTTTTTTTTAAATGTACCAATTTATTAACCCTCCTTTGAACTTCACCGACCAAACAAACAAACAAACAAATAAAAATCTCTCTGTAATGCTTACTGGCCAAAAACATATGAGAGAGAGAGAGAGAGAGGAGGCATTGGAGGATCTTAAAATTTAGGTGAAGTGGAGCATGGGAAAAGAAAAGGGAAGGGTATATAATATTAAGGGGAAGGCTTTTGTCCATAATTCTTTTTTTCTTTTTTTTTGAGAAATAATTACAATATACTGCTAATTCTACAGTTTGAACCCTTTTTCCTTAGACCTCCAAGCATTTTGTACCTGAAGAGGTAACAATTCAGTTACAAGACATTTGCCCTTTTATCCAATATTCTAATGTATTGAATACAAGCCAAACCCTTTACGAGCATCCACTGATGTGTAAAATAGAAAAAAGTCACTAACTTTACAAATTTTGAGCAAAAAAGCACCCACATTAGTAGGTGTAAACTCATCTAAATTCATCTATGAAATACACGTTGCTACAGTACCTGTGTAAATTTACACGGGTATTGTAGCATGTGTATTGAATATCTTAATAGTTTTTTCTCCCTCCTCTCTACTTGACTCTCACCTCCCTCTCTCTCAGGCGCACAGCACACCACTCTCTTTCTCTTATCTCATCATTTTTTTTCCTCTACCTTCCGCCGATCGCCATCCCCATTGCCGCCGATGAGAACAAGGTCGAGCAAGCCGAGTAGCCAGACGAGTCCGTCGCCTACAACACGAATGGAGTTCTTTGACGGGCCCATTGCCTAGAATCTCGTGGGTTTTGATCCATTTTTGGTTGAGCGTGAGGCCGGCGGCCATCGCGAGGAGGTGGCGGTGCTGCGAGGTGTCGATCTTGCTCAGGCTGGAGGCATCGATCTCACTCCGATCCGTTGGTTGTTGGTTTTTTTTTTTTTTTTTTCTGGTTTTTTGGTTGATTGTGGGTGTGGGTCGGTGGGTTTTGGTCTTGATCAACTTGGCTTTTCTGGTTCATTGGTGGGTTTTGATGATCTTGCCGCCAATTGGGTGGGTGATGATTTTGCTTGACTAGGTTTCTGGTTGGGTGGGTGATTAATGGGTTTCTGATTAAGTGGGTTTTCCTTGATGGTGTTGGTTGGGTGGTGATGATGGTGGTGATGGTGGCTGGGTGGTGATGATGGTGGCTGGAGTGATCGTTGATTGTGACAGACTGTACGTCTATGAGAGAGAGGGGTAGTGAGGGAGGGGATAATAAAAAATTGTAAAAGAACTAATATTTTATTGAATAATTATGTAGAATAGATAAAATGATGTTGGTGTTTTGTAAAAATGAATGTGTAAAATAAAAAAAAAAAAGTAAGTTTTTTCGTATAAAATAGACGAGAATTTTACATCCACTTATGTGGATGCTCTAAATTGAGAAAATGTTGTTTAACCAAACATTAACAATACAATAAGACATAGCATGCGAGACTATCAACCTAGTTACTTTATTCTAATGTCTGACACTCATCTTTCTTCAGATTTGTACAAATTAGTATGATTAAAAAAAATTAAAAATGAATTATTATGCTGGGAAAGTAATAATGTTAGATGACATAAAAATTTTGTTGTTGCATTTATAGAAATCTATAGAGGAAATGTACAAATATTTGGAGCGAGTCTATAAATCTTAAAGGAAGAATAAAATATCATGCTTGGAAAGTACTAATATCAGAGTACATACACTTTTTTTTCTTTTAAAGAAATGTGAGAGTATTTGCATCCATTCGTGCAAAAATTTGCGTTTACTTTATCATAAGAACCTACACTTTCTATCTGGCATACTTACTTTTTAAAATACATCATATTCGTTATTCATTTTCCATGATATTTCATTAAAATATCAATTTAACTTGAATTTTTTAATTGTTTCTTTTTCTTTATGTACAAATTACAACAATCACCATCCACTCTATTAATTTATTCTTGGGATACATAGAAAAAGAATAAAAAACTAAATACAAAAATATGAAAACTTGTAATTACTGTAATAAATTTATATAATTATATACTCATTAATATTAGTCATTTTCAAATAAAAATGTGTAAATTTTATACATTCTTTCTATTACATTGCTATTGCAATGTCCAAATACTTGGAGAGTGTAGGAGATGGGTGTAGTTCAAATTTCAAAAGTAAAAAAAATAAAAATAAAAAATCTAAAATTTTTAATTAGGTTCATTTGAAATTCACTTATTTTGTTAAAATTGAAAATATTTTGTTGAAAATATCTTAGATAGAAGTAAAAATTAGTTGAAATAGTACAGTAAAATCTATAAATAATATAAAAGTTTAATAAAGCTCATAAATAATAATAAAAATAAATTAAATAATAAAATAAATTGATAAAAATTTATAAGTTTTAAATAATTTTAGAACATGACAAAATTGCAAAAAAAAAAGAAAAAATCCATTTAAAAACTGCCAGGTGGATGATCCCATCTCGAACCCGAAGCACGAGGTTCCTTTCCCAGATTTCCTGCCGACCACTAAAAAACCCCACGTTGAGTGGCTGTGATAGATTCCATTCATGTGTACGGTTCAGATTGAACGATCTCGTCATCTTTAGCTAAGTCTCGTCAAACAAGCGTCACCATCAAGACAACGTCCACCAAGCAACCCCGATGGCATTTTTAAAAAAAAAATTAAAAAAACTTTGTTGCGGGCCCCACCGACGTGGACATTTACTGCAACGTGGCACTAGATCTATGATCTCATTGGTTGATGATCAAAGTCCAAAATTAAAATTTTTTGTGCACCTAACCCCATGCTAATATTTTAATTAAAATTTGGATAAATTTCAAGTTACCCTCTAATAAAAATTTATTTCAAACCTTTAATTTTACTTTTTGTTTAATTAAGTTATTTAATTTATAAGTTTATTCAATTTAATCCGCTAGTTAATCTCTCACAAAAAATTTAGTCAAACGGTGTCAAAGATTTGAATATCTCTTCACTCATAACTAACGTAAAATACGATTTATTCAGCATAAGTTACATAAACTCCTAATAATTTAGAAAATAAATTGATAAGTTGGGGTATTATCAGCCCACCAAGCAAACCTTGTGGTTTCTTGGAGACCCTCTAAAACATAGATTTGGCTTAATAAAATGCTGTCGTTTATAAGGTTCTTAAATTTGAGTTTTATATTTTTGGAAACTAAAAAAAACTTGAAATAAATAAACTTGAAAATAAGAAAACTCAATACGATATAGAAGTTAATAAAAGACACAATTGAAATTTGGTAAAATTAGAGGATGCAAATTTGGAAATGTAGTTACAGAATTTTATTAAATGTCTTTTTCTTCTTAAAAAGAATATAAAAAGGTTGTAGTATAGTATTTCCAAAGAGAAACAGATAAGCATAGAAATAGAATGGAGGGGATGCATGGAAGTGGGACCCGTGGTGAGGGGGGAAGGAAGCATTTGACGGAGAGCATTTGTCCTTTTTATAAGATTAGTGTGATGTCACACATATAAGGTTCCGTCGGTCCACTCACACTTCCCTATCAAAAGGTCACATTGTCATGCCCTAATGAAATGCCAATTTAACCCAATATTACCAGATTTAGATTGTGTGTTGATCAATAAGCATCACAAATTTCTTTTATTTTCCATCTAATAACTTTTTACCAGTAGTTCCTCCAACAAAATAAATACATAAAAACTTTTTACCAATAGTAATAGGTTTTTTTTCCCCGGCGCGCGCGCGCGGGGGGGGGGGGGTCATATCATATAAATACGTGTCATTCAGCAAAAAAAAAAAAATGTATGTGTCAGTCCGAATCAAGTTGACACATCACTTGACCTGTGGGTCATTTGTATCTACCAATTTTTAATATATATTGGTGGGGTTAAAACGTTAAAACACCATATGAGCCCAGGGCCTGATTTGAAAGCGTGAACTCTGCCAAGAGGCCGTGAACCGAGAATAGGACCTCCTGAAACGGGAGCCCAAAGGCCCGCCGACCAGGCCGTCGGCCAGTTGGATGAGGGTCCGAGGAGGTCTCCTCGGACAGTAGGGCCAGGAACTGAAGGGCGTAGCACGACACCCAAAGAAGAGCTCCTGAAAGCTCAGCAAGTCATCCCAAGCTTCAGTGGGACGCCGAAGAGGGGGACAAGGGGAACATGCACTGCATAAAGCTGCTGCCACCGCATTAAAGGCCTTTCACCTACCCCTCTAGCCGCATTAATGGAGAAATGACTTCTGAGGGGACGGTGGTCAGCCTTACAGGCATTGGGGAGCGTTTTCAGGGAAAAGACAGATGGGAACCAGGGATGGGAAGTATAAATAAAGAAGGGTGGACTATAGGAAGAGGATCCGGATTTTCTCTAAGGAAGAAGAAGACTCACTCTCTCTCTCCTCCCAGATAACAGAAGGAAAGCCTAGACAAAGGCTCCTCGGCCCACGTCCGAGGAGAGGCAGAGGCGCTCCCCCAACTCCTAGCACGCCAGCAGCGGACTTAACCCTTACCCCATAGCTTCCTAGAGCCCCAGGAAGTCTAGGTTTTAAGCCCATTCTCTACAAATTCTATTGCGTCGGCCACTTGGGCCGGCCCGGTCACGCATTTAGGCCTAAAGCTTACTTTGTGTCCTTACATATAGAATTTTCATTTTGTGGGTTTTTTTTCCTTCTCTTTTCATTTTATATTCTCAAAATAATTAATCATCTCAGTTTGTTTCTTTTATTTATTTTTATTGTTTTATATTCATCTCACTTTTTTATATTATTCTGCTCAATTCTCTTCATAGTTCTCACTTACACACACTCTATCAGACAAATCTATTCTCACATCACTTTGCGAGGTCGGCTAATCGAAGCTTCAATCACCATCGAAGCCTTTATCTCAAAAGTCATCCATCTTTGCCGATTAATTTCCTTTTGAGTATTTTTGTTTATTTATTCTCCTATTTGTATTGAAGAGAAGACAAATAAAATATCAAATTCTTTTTTTTGGTAGAAAGGAAACTGCATTAAAAAAAAAAAAAAAAAAACACTAAAGTGGCAGGGGAAGGTTTGCTATGGTTCTGTCATGAGACAGACCATTTTTATCTTAGCTTAAGAGCTCCAAGAGATCCACTGGTGGATCCTGATACACAACAAAAGTCCTATCTTGACTGAGACCTATCCGAGCCATCATGTCAGCACAAGAATTGGCTTCACGATAGCAGTGAACAATCCAAACTTGAGCTATCTGAGCAATCAACTGCTTGCAATCTTCAATAAGAGGCGATGTACAATTGTTAACAGCAGGTGGGTTGTTTACAAGTTGGACAATTGACATAGCATCAAGTTGAATAACAACAGCAGATAAATGCATATCATTGCAGAAAATTAGACCATCTCTAAGGGCCCAAAGCTCTGCTATAAGGCTGTTTGTGCACCCAAGACTTCGAGAAAAACCACCCATCCATTCTCCATACTCATCCCTGACTAAACCGCCACTCCCAGCACAACTTGAGCTTCGATGAGCTGCTCCATCAGTGTTTAGACAGGTCCAACCAGCTTGAGGTTTTTCCCACTTGATCCGAATCACTTTCTTGTTGCCTGCTTGCTTGAAATTCAGTCCACAGTGCTGAAATTCCAAGGCACAGAACATGGCATCCTTATGGACATTAAATTGTACCTGCTGGTTCCTCAAGACAGTTTCATTTCTATGTTTCCACAGCAGCCAAATAACAAAAGGAAAAATAATATTCCATGGGGGTTGTTCTCTCCACTTGTAAGTGTGATCCTTGCAATTTTTTTCAAGCCAAGAAAAAAGACTTCCCTCAAAGAAGCTGCTACTAGAACTGATTCCCATCCCCTCCCAGGTCTGCCTCAAAATTACACAATCCCTCAATCTGTGGAGAATAGTTTCGGGTTCCCTTGGACAAATTGGGCAAGTGTTAGATTCTGTAATGCACCTCTTGACAAGGCATTCTCTCACCCTAATTCTGTTGTGCAGACATTACCCTATCCAAAACGAAATTAAGGTCCTTATTCTTGGTCCCACTGTGCTTTATAGGGAAGTCAGGATATCTTCCAAGGTTGGGGGCTGAATGAAATCCTAGGATATCACACAAGGATTGCCTAGTATCCACATCAACATTTGAGGAAAAGAAAACCCTTGACTTACTTTCACTAATGGTTTGGCCGGATCTAGTACAAAAGGTATCAAGAACATCCCTAATCATTGAACAATTAATGTGGTCCGCTTTTGCAAAGAAAACCAAATCATCGACGAAGAAAACGTGTGAGAATGCCACCCCATTGTTGGAATTTTTAACAGGATTCTACCTTTTCTCACTACATTTTTGCTCAATGAGATGACCAAGGGCTTCCGCAAAGGATGAACAAATATGGTGAGAGCAAATCACCTTGTCTAATCCCCCTCGAGGGAAGAATATGCTCCATGTTACCACCATTGAAGAAGATGGAGGTGGAAACTGACGAAACACAACTCATAATAAGGCTGACCATGTCATGGGGAAGGTTGGCATTAATGAGAACTTCCCTAATAAAGCTCCACTCAATTTTATCATACGCCTTCTCAAGATCCACTTTAATAGCCATATACCCCACTCGGCCTTTCTTATTGCTTATAGAATGGATAATCTCTTAAACCACAATGGCATTTTCCACACCTCTTTTACCCAGCACAAATGCAGATTGGAGGGGGGAGACAAGCTTGTATAGATATGGTCTAATCCTAGCTACAAGGATCTTTGTGATAATCTTGTACACAGTATTGCATAAACTAATTGGGTGGTAATTTCTCGAACTTTTAGGCCTCGCAATTTTTGGGATTAACACAACATTAGTTTTATTAAGGTATGCAGGAACTTTACAATCTGTGAAGGCTTTCCTCACTTCTGCCTTTACTAAATCTCCCACAATGAGCCAAAACCTTTGAAAAAACCTGCATGAAGACCATCAGGCCCCGGGGCTTTAAAGGCTTTCAAGACCCATAGACCATCTTTAATTTTGGAGTCCATGACCACTACACTCAAATTTGCCTTCTCTTCATCGGAAATGGTAGCTTGCCATCTAGAGGGTTGAGGAGGGATAAGCAACGCAAACTCTAGACTGGTTGTGAAGAGTTTCTGAAATTCCCTCTAATGAGATTCATAGTCCCAACTTCACTTTGGATCCACTCCCCCATGTCATTTTTTATGCAAGAAATTTTATTACGCCGCCTCCTAGCAATAGTAGACATATGGTGAAATGCTATATTCCTGTCAGCCTCAAGCAGCCGGTTAATATGAGACTTTGCACCTCGATCTCCTCCTCTTGGTCTAAGAGGGTATTCAGCTCTTTATGCCAGGTTTTCTCCATTTCAATTAATGAATGAGAGGGATGTGAGGCCATGGCTTTCTGGATGCCATTAAGGCAAGCCATGACCCTCTTCTTCCTTCCAAAAATATTTTCAAAATGATGCTTATTCCAGTCTGAGGCTTTCCTAGAAAAATTCTCAATAGATTCTCTGAGAGGTCTAGTTCAACCCCAAGCTTCCATGACAATTCCAGGAAAGGATAAATCTGACAACCAAAAACTTTGGAATTTGAATGGTCTAGGAAGAAAGATGCCAGTAGATGGGCTAGTCTCAAGAAGCACCGGACAATGGTTAGACACACATCTAGTGAGGTTAGTAACTCTTGCATCCGGGTGAGAAGCATACTAGCTTCGATTAGCGAAGAAACGGTCTATTCTTTATTGGATAAGATCATTAATGTTCCTTCTATTTGTCCAAGTAAATTGAGGCCCAACAAATCCCATGTCAATCATATTACAATGATCAAGGCAATCTTTAAAAATAAGGGACCTATTAGAATTAATGCATCTCCCCCCAAATTTATCCCCTTCTGCAAGCACCTCATTAAAATCCTAGTAATAATCCAAGGTTTATAATGAAGATTGGCAGCATTTTTTAAATTATTCCATAAGATACAACGCTCATGAAATCTAGGACTAGCATACACAGCAGTACATATGAATGCAAAGTTAGAGAGGTGTACCTTAACCAAGACATGGATTTCTTGCTCCGACAGGGCTAGCTGAGTAACCTCAACTCTGTGCGAATTCCATAGGAGCCATAATCCACCAGCAAACCCAATAGTATCCGTGTGGATTGCCCCCTCAAACGGAAGTCTGCCAGTGATATTTTTAGCTCGATCGCCACCAATGCGAGTCTCCATAATAATCATAATGGCTGGATCATGATTTTGCACCAGATCCCTGACATGATTTTGAAAGGTAGGCTTTGCTGCCCACCCTGTAATTCCAAGCTAAAATATTCATGATTAAGTAATGAATGGGGGGTCGGACATTCATCAAATGGAGGGGGAATTTTCGCTTCCTTCATCAGCTTCCATCCGGTCATCCTCACCAATTCCTTCAGCCGCCCTTTGCCTGGCATCAATGTCACACAAAGCTCTAACATACCCATCATTATCTCGGTGGCAATCAAGAGGATGTTGAATTCTGTGGTGGTTTGAAAAACTTACATGGATTCTGTCAGAAGAAGAAATACTACACTTGTCTGTGTGAGGGGGAGCAAAAGCATCCAAGCTTTCCGTGGTTTGGCGATGAACCAGCCCACTAGGCAAATGGGGTGAGCACGCAGTTATACTTTTATCACCTTCAGGCAATCCACAATCAGTTGGTCCACATTGATCGCCCACTTCATTGCTAGATTTGGCACAAAATTTAAACTCTCCATTAAGGTCGGTCTGGATTTTTTTTTATGTTGGCGGACCAGTCAGTAGTAGTGGGAAGGTTTATTCTTGGTGCGGCTTTAGTGTTTGGAAAAGATAGGTTCACCCTCTTACACGCAACTTCCTTTTTTCCCTTGACCGAATTAAGTTTTCCATTCTGGCTAGACCCCTCCTTATTGGCTCAGCCCATATTTTGGACTTTTATTTCTGAACCCGTGGAAACAAGCCCACTCGCAAAGGATGTACCAAGATTTCCAAGGAAGGAAGGACACATGGTTGGGCTTGAAATTCTCTCAGTATGGGCTCTTCTTTTCCCCTCTATTTCTTTGATACTACTCAGCCTAGCCCCATCCTTTTCAAGCCTAGCAAAACTTAACGGCTCTTTCTTCTTTTCATGCATTTGCTCAGTTCTAAATCCAGCTGAAGACTGCATGATATTTCTCTATGCGCCTCTGTTGCCTTTCCATTTTCGTGAAACCACAATCCAAGGGCCATAGACAGCATCAGACTCCACGCTTTCCGATGTGTCTCGGTCCATGGCTTGAGCCTCGGTTATTGTCACAGGTGCAGCTGGCACCGTTTGCATCGTTTGCTCTACGTCGTATCCACTCTTAGCACCGTTCCTAGAGCTTGCCCAATCTGCCTAAGAACTTCCGCATCATAATATTCAATGGGCAGTTCATGAAGTCCGACCCAAGTCACCACCGAAGAGACCTGAGCCTCAGCAGGTTTAAAGTTGGCTTCCCATTTTCGAATAGATAGAAAATGTCCACCAATAAACCACAGTCCATTCAAAAACTCCGCCTTAAGATCTTGCATTAGTGAAAACCTTACTAAAAAGAAGTCCTTTCCAAGGTCAACCATGTCGATTCTCCCAGCAGGTTTCCATAGGCTCAAAAGCATAGTTATTAGACGGAACATAATTTTAAAGTTTAAGATAAGCCAAGAGTATTTTGCAACTTAGTGGATAGCATCCTCTCCTTAATTAGTTGAATCATAGTTCAAATCTCTCACAATTGTTGTAACTATTGAATTATTTTAAAAAAAGAATGCACAAAATATTTATGTTTAGAAATATTATTGTCTTTCATGATTAAAATATAACCCATGTTGGAGTGAAATTGCATTAGATCTAGATTATATTTTGATTAAATTAGCCTCTGTGAGAGAGAGAGAGAGAGAGAGAGAGAGAGAGAGAGAGAGAGAGAGAGAGAGAGAGAGAGAGAGAGAGAGAGAGAGAGAGTCCATGATGGTGAGTGCTACAATGGCAAATACTTCCATGTGGTTTGGTTAAAATTAACATCATAAGTTAAAATTTTTAAGAGTAAGAAGTTAATTCTTAGGATATTCATTGTTGATGCCATTGGGACCATGATAGAATTAAAGTTCAGTTATAGTTAAACCCAACTAAATGAGCAACCACAAATTGTTGAATCCACTTATGTACCTCCCACTCTATCTTTAATCTTGACATTTTAGTTATTTATTTTCAGTGGAAAGGTGTTATAATCATTTTCAGACATAGTCTTTCATGTATAAACCATATCAAATTTTTTGACTTAAGAAGAGAGAGAGAATCTCTCCTAAGGAGAGAACCTTACACAATATTTTAATTATAAAACATATTGCTTTTAGTGAGAGAGATTTTGAACTCTTTACTTAAATGTTCTTAACGAAAAATATGAATTGACTTAATGGTTCATAAGTTTTTAAGATATCCATGAAATCCGAAAGAATAGTTAGATACTCAAAAAGATATAAATACCCTCTCCCTCATTTGTTAAAAAAAAAAAAAAGGATATTTTTTGGGGTATTAAATTAAGATTGAGAAGTATGTGTGGTATTTATGATTTAGCAAAATTTATTTTGTTTAGAGATTTTCATATGTTAAATTTGAGCCGTATGATATCATTTTTCACTGAAAAAAAAGGCTGTTATACACACAAATATACTCCTCGGTGGGTCTTAATTTCAAAATCCAACAAAATTCTTAATACTTATAGCCAGTCACAACCAACCTTTATGAGTTGACTATGATAGTGCAATCCTAGTAAACTTGTACAAGCTAGCCCAAGACTTTTTATAAAGCTTTCGTCATTGACTAGAAATTGCACTCCATGCCTAGCTAGAAATACTCAACACAAGTTTTTGTTTGGATGGATTCATATGCTTAATTCAAATTACAGTGTTCTTATCTTTTTAATATAATTATAACGTCTCTTTCAAGCTGATTTTGATATAAATAAAGTGACATATATAAGAGAATCTTTCACCAAAAGAAATACTCAAGGTAAATGAAAACTTGATTTGATTACCTCGATTTTCAACGAGAAAATTAATGAGAAAAAATGCTGGCTTTCTTTCTAATCAATTAGCATATGACTAGCATAAGTGTGTGTGTGGACTGCAATAAACACAGAGTTTCCTCATATTGGAATCTTTGATTTGCATTTCTTGTTCCAAAAAAAGATTTTGATTTCTCACGAAATTCTTTGTTTGTTTCAAAGATTAATACACCTTTTTTTTTTTTTTTTTGGGTATAACAATTTTACCATCTTCCTTCAGCAAATATTGACACTTACCTCTTAAGTTTGTCATTTAAGTTTATTTGCACCAAGTAGGGCTGTCAAGAAATTGATTTGTTTACTGACAGTTCAAACTATTTGAGAAAGAAAAATTATTTATACTCATTTATTTAACGAATGTGTCAAACAGGGGAGGAAGGGAGGGGGTTTTTTGGGGGTGGGGTGTGTTGGGGGTGGTGGTGTGGTTGGTAAGTATCTCCTGAACTTTGAAAATTTTCTCTAATAATACTAGTATATTGAACTAAAATATCTTATTTGCCCTCTTGAAACAAAGGACAAAGAACTTTTCGATTTGTTGTGTACCAGCTTGTTTAACTTTTTTCAATTATCAAGGCACTTTTCCTTACCCTTAATTCTAATAGACTTATACAGTCACGCACCTACTACAACCTTTATATAAAAATAATGAGTCTCACCTAGTAATGATAAAAAAAAAAAAAAAAAAACAAAGCCCACTACTTTGCGGAAGGAGTCAGCAACCTAATATAATTTCGAGAAAAAAGTGTATATATATATATATATAATATAAAATATAACTTTTAAGCTAGGTGTGAAAAAAATAAGTTAAAGTTTACATTTTATGTTAGTTTCTATATGACAATTATATTAGCTTATAGTTGTTTAATTATTTTATTACTAATATTGATTAATTTTTTTACTTTCAATCTTCTCTTTTAATCTTGCTCTCTTGACCTAAATTCTTGGCTGCACCATTGGTGTCAAATGTCATTCTTTAATTTTAATATATATTTTTTTTAAATTTGTCAATACAATTTCAAAATTTTCATTTCAATCCGTTTAACTTAAATTTGTTTTTACTGTAATCCTTCCATCCACAAGGAAATGGGATTTTTATGATAAGAAATAAATAGGTTTTAACAACATAATTAGGGTAGAGATGGATGGAATGGACTACATTGAGAATAAATGTGAATTTGAGGATTAAAAAACAAAAAAATTGAAACTATCGGGGGACAAAGAAAGCAAGTCAAAGTTAGAGAGTATAATTTGTAGTCTACTTTTCAACTTTTGCCATGCCGCTTTTAGATCTTAAAACCATGACACTGGGCTAGCTTGTAACGAGCCATACAAATTGTGAGCTATAGTACATATGCACTCTTAGCAGGCATTGTAGCTTGAGATTTAATTCAATAAAGACCTAGGTAGAAGTTCATATTTACATCATCCAATAATATATTGTCACACAACAAATTTTTACAAAAGTTGTTACAAAAGACAAAGTTAGCTACAAAATTGGTTGTAGTTTAAGGTTACAAACTCACTCAGTAAAATAAATATTACAACATATTTTGAAAATCTAACCATTGAATTGCATATTTTTATGCTTTTAATACACATCTTAAATTTGGTGTCAATCGGATATTATTTACTCTATAATTTATAAGTTTATATTTTATGCATAATTTTAAATTACAAAAACTTGTAATTTTAAAAAAATTATGGATGACATAGTTATTAATCTTTAATTTTCTTGAAATTTTGCAAACATGGAGGATATAAAAAGATGTAATCCAATGGTAGATTTGTCAAAATTTACCTCTAATAAAAAGATATTAAGTAAGTTTGTAGCTTAAGGCTATAATTAATTTTGTATCTAAACTTTGTTCAAATAAAAGATTAAGACCTACCACACACAATCGCATGCTCATTAATCACACAGTATAACCAAACCAAGCTCCTTCCTTACACACCACCAAGCTAAGAAGCCATTGGAGATACCGTTGAGTTGAGAAGCCTCCGACGATGTTGTGAGCGTGGTAGTCCAGAAAGAATCTTCAAGGTTTGGTATTTTCTTGAATTAACCTTCTTTCCCTCTTCGAGCTTTAAGAGAGAATTTTGATGGACTGAATGAAAGACTGTAGGTTGGGCCGTTGGGGGCGTGTGTGTGTGTGTGTATGAAAGATAGATGGGCAGGATGTGTGCGTAAAATGTGGGTTTTGGACTTTGGACCATTTGGTTAAATTTGCTTCTGGCGAGGATTAAGATGACGTATTGGTTTTAGTTGTGATTAGTAATGACTAATGCGTGATAAGTAGGATGCAACTGTGCATTGACACAAGGCCGAAGGGAAAAGAAGCCTCCACTGATTCAAGAAAATACTAAAGCTTGAAGATTTGATAATATTTGAATAGAATTGAGATAGAAAATAGATTAGTTAGATGTAGCTAAAATAGATACTATTTGAATAGAATTGAGAGTGAATTCCTAAAAACAGATTACTAAGTTGAAATTTGCCTAACACTTTTCCATCACTGATGTGATGTTCTAACATATATAATTTTAAACCTGAGTCTTCCACAAAAGTCAACCTAACTTTTGAGCAAAAATGTTCTTGTGGGGTTATATTTTTGTATTTTGCAAAGACCTACTATTTTCAATATATAAACAATCAAACTTGTGGTAAGATATGCATCTGCTAGAGCACACAAGTACAATAATAACAGAGGATTTCAAATCTAAGCAACGCTTGTGAAAAATTGTGAGAAAAAAGAAAAAGAAAAAGGCAATATAGAAGAATTGACATAGAAATTTATGAGGCTTGTGCCTATATCCATGTCCACAGGAATGAGTGAATGAGAATTCTTCTCTTATAAAAAATAAGGTTTTACAATGAATTTATAGTACAAGTCTCCAAGAAACCCTGTAGTAGAGATTAGTGTTGCTTAGAATTCAGGATATGAAATCACTATCTGTAACAAATACCAAACAAAGAAAGGCAAAGATGCGTGAATAAGCAACTTCAAGTTTAATTGTGATTGAGCTAAAATAATCACAAGTCCTCTGTATAATAACCCGTAAAGGTGTTAACAACGTGTAACCTTGATAGGATCTGAAAAAAAATTTAGATACAAGACTGATATTCCTCAACAAAATCACCCAGTCGAGGACTTGAATCTCCAATAATATAATGTCAATCCTAACCCTCTAATAACAAAGGTTGCCAACTCTATACAGTCATACTATGCTCAAGCTTCAACTTTCCACCCTATGAGCCCTCTAGAAGAAGAATTTGGACAACACACTTGGAGCACATGATAAGGCTGACTAGGCCTTTCACCACCTTTTGTCAGGCTTTATGGATTGAACTTTGAAAGGGCTGCATAAACTTAAACGACATTCATGTGACAGCGTTGTTTATACATCAAAATTTGAAGGTGTCCTTCAAGTATAACACCATCTCTTGCTATAGCAGTTGAACAAGAAAGGAGACAGATCAGTGATCACTCTTGTTAATAACACATACATAGAAACAGAAGCCACAGAAATTTTCCTGATAAAAGGTCATTCTTTAGCATTTTGAAGGAATAACGACATCTAGTGATCACCAGAATAATTTCTTTTTCATGTTAAACTAAATGCAGAAATGCTAGGACTTGGCTGTATTTTGAACATGGAAAGCTAGCATTTCCAGTACTTAAATTTTGATAATGATTTATCTTCAGATTTGTTATCTATTGGATGATTATATCATTATGCCAGTTGAGAGAAGTTTATTTGCCTCTATCAATTAGGTCATTCTTCTATGAGCTTTTGTTTCTTTATGTTAAGACCTTTGGCAATTAAATGTAGACGCCAGGGGAAAATAAAAGAACTTACAATCAAACAGAGGAGAATGCATCCAGTAGCTCCAGGAAACAAAGCATACCAAAAGTTTAAGTGGTGCAACTTAGCTCCATCAATGAACAGAAGAGGCAAACTTGCAGCTGCATTTGATTGTACAACTTTCATCTTAGCACCAAATTGTGGATTTCTTAGGGAGCTAGCAGGCAACAATGAAAGAACAAGTGTAAGCTGTCATGGCTTTTGGGCATTACCTGGAGGATGAGTTGCACCTGTGTAAATCATGAAGGCAATTGAAGCAGCCAGGGAAGTGCTCCTAGCAAGCCATCCTGCCCCAAATATAGAGAAAGCAAGAACACCAATTGCTGCGCAACCAATTTGAGCCATGAACATATTGTACTTCTGCAAAAGCACAGCAACAAGACCGTTTGATTTTCATTCTTATCATCTTATCAAGAAGATGAATTTCAGTGTTAAAAGGATAACACAGCCAATGACACCAATATTGTTGACAAAATATGCATTAAATTGCAGGGTTTGGATTGAAGTGATGCCGGTTCAGTATTGACTTGTCATTGTTAAATGCAAAATTGAACGGTTGTAAGCTTAGATTATGTCAATTGTGTCAGAAAGTTTGTTTTGATTCTAAATATTTCACTAAGTAAGATCTCATTTGCAAACTGGTCAAAATAGTGCTATGCACTTTGGGTAAAAATTTTATACTTCTAAGCACCTCTCATTGATTCTTCCTGGCTAACCTTATGACTGATCCATGATCATGTTTAGCCTTCCCAACCCCCCAGATCCCAGCCCCAACAAAAAACAGAGATCGGCATGTGTGTGCATGTAGTGCACCTGCACTCATGTGCGCGTGCACACACACACAAAGGCAATTATGAAGGATTCATAAACTGCATTTGTTTTATTCACGCATGACAACAATTTGGACACAAACCTAATAGCAAGCAAAGGCCCATTGCCCATATACCTCAATGCATGCTAGTGTGGACTCTGGAAATTAGGGGTGTGTATCCAATCCACCAATCTCACCTACCCAATCCAACTTAAAGGTAATGGATTGGTTTTTTTTGGGTTGGTGGGATAATTTGGGTTAAGATTATCTAAAAAAGGGTTAGGTTGGTTAAGTTAAGGTTTGGCATGTTTAACCTTAATTAAACTCGGATATTATTAAGCACTGCTACATTAAAAAAAAAAAAAAAAAAAAAAAAAAAAAAAAAAAAAAGCTCTTACCCTACCCATTAATTGGTGGACAGCCTTCAGCCCTTCACTAAATTAAACAATATTTAAATATAATTCAAATATACTATAACTATTAAACATTTGTCATAATTCATTATACTCAAACCACCAAAAATATAAAACTAAACATAAGAGTTAAATAATTTAAAGCACATAACTTTAAGTTCAAACCATCCAAAAAATGATTAGAAACCAAAACTTCATTTCCAATTTTCTTTTTAGAAATAATTTCAATTGAACATTCGTACAAGTAAAAGAGAGAGAAATACTTAATTTGCTACAGAAAGACCTATCTTCTTTGCAAATAAAATTAACAATTAGCATATTTTAACAATTCTTTTTTTTGAGAAAAACATATTTTAACAATTTAAATGTGTATACTAGGGCTGGATTTTAGTTTGGACTTCGGATTTGAGCCGAAGTCTAAAATCCAAAGTCCAAACCCAAATGAGTCTATAATTGTCAGCCCCAGCCAATCCTCTATATATATAAATTATCAAATTTTGACTATAACAGTTTATCATCGACAGTTCTTTTATATTTGACTTCTTGTTTTAATTAATTTAAATGTTTAGTTTTTGCATGAATCCAGTTTAAACAGTCATTAGTGTCAATTTTGAATCTAGAAGCAAACTTAAATTTTACTTTCTTAGGTTAAAGTTGAAAGTCCAAACACCAAATTAAAACTTCCAAGTCACATCACGTCAAAGAGTTAGAAATCCCAATAAACATCATGAGTCATCAACCATCTATTTTATCTATCCAAAAAAAAAAAAAACCATTTATTTTTTACCAATCTAAATATTGTGTATCGCTTAATGGGCTTCATGACAGGGCAAGGCCCACTGAGAACAGTGATAAACATAAAGGCCAAGCCCATAATCAAAGTCAGCTTATTAAGGTCAGTTTGGGCTCTTTCAATACAGGCCCAAGAGAGAGAGAGAGAGTACCCGAGCAGCAGGTGAGGAGGGAGCAGCAAAGAGAACAGCAGAAACAGCCCCCAAAGGTGCAATTGTCATTGAGATTCCTCTTGGGGCCAAAATCTGATCCATCTTGCCCAATAATGCCATTGCTGCGAATGCCCCTATCAAAACAAGTCAAACAACTAAGCACATTGCTAATCATAAAGTGAAACAATATTGCCTAATATTTTAATACAATTATCGAATACTAACCACATTTTGTGTTCTACAGTGTGTTCTACTTTTAAATTTTGGCTATTTTATAGAGAAAGCTAAATAAATATATGATAAGTTATAATCAGTGGAAAATAAATTCACAATTAACAAGCTTTTCACCTTTGACACTGTACTTTTATGGTGAATTAACTAATTATCCAAGTCAATATTGCTAAGTGTAACCAAAATTAAGTTCCAAAAAAATCTCTCAATCAAGTAATATCTGAAACCTCAAAAAAAAAAGAAAAAAAGAAAAAATAAGTAATATCTGTAACCTGCAGAAGGCCAGACAAGGTCGCTAAGGGAAGGAGCTGCAGGGCCCTTCTGAGGTTTCCAATCATCCCAAAATGGTGCAGCCACGTTGCTTGAGCTTGATGCCACCATCCCATATTCTCTTCTTCTTCTACTAGTATGATTGCAACCAAGGTACCTCTCCAAAGAAATATCTTTGGTTTGAATTGACTGGTTATTGAATAGAAATGAAATTGCTGGAGCAAATGAACGCAAAGATGTAGACGAGTTTGGTGGTGTCATTGAACCATTTTGATGAACACGGGAATAGCTAGACCGTAGTTGCATGCCCATTTCTTAGATCCCCACTCTCTCTCTCTCTCTCTCTCTCTCGCTCTCATACACACGCACTTGTTCCTCAGCTCGTGGATGTGATATGATCTAATCTCAAGAAGTATTTTGAGAATGTTTCATGCGAGGAGATTAGAGAGAGAGAGAGAGAGAGAGAGTGGTGACCGTTGGTGATTGGAAAGGTGGTGTGGGCTTTTGCCTGTTGGGGATGTCGAGAGGTCATTTGGATAAGGGGTATTCGGCTTTCCTAGTTCCTTCCGTTCCAGTCTCCTTTTAATCAGCCCCTTATGACTTGGGTTTTTAATTTTTTATACTTTTGACCGGAAAGATTAATAATTTGAGAAATGCCCTCCTAATCATATTTTTACAATAATTTTACAATAGATTTTAAGTGATAAATTTTTTTTTTTTTTTTGAGAATTCGTGATAAATTATTATTAATTGTTATTAATAGATAAAAAGGTAATTTTAATAGTAGGCCTAAATTAAAATTGCTTAAGATTTGTTACTTAAAGAAACAATTTAGCATTACTAACAATTTAGCTCCTAAAACTATGATTGTTTTTTTCTCTCATGTAACAGCATTAAAGAAACAACATTAAGTGCAGAAGTTTTATGAGAGAGAGAGAGAGTATAGAAAATATATGGATTTGAGTATCTCTTTACTGGTACCCCTTCTCTTAGGTTGTCCTAGATGGGAAATGGTCACCTAAGAAAATATATGTATGTTATAAAATTTGGTCAACTGAAATCAAATCCTTATTCTACCACTAATTAAGAGTAGTGGAACAATTAAAATCCACAATAATTCCATATAGCCCAAGGTTCATGGACTTTTCCACGGCTTAAGTTTAGAAAAGCTGCGATTTATGAAGGGTTGATTTGGAGTTCTAGGGCTATGAACAAGAGGGTACGGTTGTGTTATCTATCACCAAGTGAAACCAATTTCTGATCAAGTAAAATTGTAGTTTTTCTTTCTTTCCTCATTTAATAACCTAGAATTTTGGGTTTCCAAATGAATTTGAAGCCCAAGTTCATGTAGGGAGAGTGCTATTTTCAGCCTATAACTATTAGATCTTTTTTAAACCATTAATACGAAGACAATCCTTTTGATTAGGGCAAATGTTACGAGGGTCTAATGTAAATCAAAGTGAACAAAAAAAAAAAAAGTACAATTATTAAAGCCAATTAGTATTTATAGGAATCTCACAAACTTTATCAACTGGCTATCTTTGTGTTACCTCTTTCTAGCAACCTCATTTCCAATTTTTTTACAACATACATTAAGGATTCGCACTTGTCTCCAAATTAAACATCAATTAAGATAGAGTACTTCTCTATTTTCCCTCCCTAATATGGTCTAAACATTGAAATTATGTAATTTTATTTCTTCATTAATTACTCTATAAATTTTGTTACCTTTTCATTTGCTTCTTATTCAGGAAAAATTATTAGGTACTCCCGGAGTACCATAAATACGTACTACCTCCTCTCACATGAATAGTAGGTCCCACCATGAATTAATTAGTGGGACCCACCATTCATGTGAGAGGAGGAAGTACACATTTATGGTACTCCGAGAGTACACAATAATTTTCCCTTATTCAGATTGTGATTTTCAACTATTTCTATATTCATTCATGTATTCAATCTCCATCCACTACCTCAAAAGATAGAAATCGTATAAAGTTAGATCCAAATCTTGACAAATTGAACATTTTATTTCTAACATGTCATGGACATACAAGTGAGATATGAACATTAATTTTATTGCAAACCCATTATTAAAGGTAGGGATGAATGAAAGACCCATCTACCAATAAATCATGTCCAGCCACAAACTCATTACATGCAAGAAAAAGCACAGCATCAGCAACATGATTCACATTCAGTGAAACCCTTTTCAACCTAGCGTATGCTTGATACTTCTTCTGAAGTACCTCTAAGCTCTCACCATTAACGTTGCTCGTTAACTTGGTTGCAAGTGCATTTGGTGACACACAATTCACCCTAATCCCGTACTCCCCAAGCTGCGAAGTCGCTGATCGAACCAATCCCAGAACCGCATGCTTTGACATACAATAATCCGTGCGCCTATACCCGCCGTGGCTCGCGGCCACGCTCCCCGTGCATATAATACTCCCCCTCACGCGCCGCTCAATCATCACACGCGCTGCGTATTTTACACATAAAGCCATGCCGCGCACGTTGGTGGCGAACAGTGTGTCAAATTCGGAGATGTTAAGGTCAAGGACGTACTGATCAGAAGCACTTATAATCCCAGCGTTGCTGAACATTATGTCTAGCTGACCATGTTTCCACACCGTTGATTCAACCATGTCTTTGACTTCTTCTTCTTTGGCAACATCACAGTGCATGTAGTTGCACTTGTCTAGGCCAATAGATGTGGCAACTTGGTGACCCAATTGGTCTTGGATATCGGCTATGACCACCATGCGTGCACCATTTTGGGCAAAAAGGCGTGCCGTGGCTTCACCTATGCCGCTTGCTCCTCCGGTGACTATGGCTACTTTGCCTCGTAGTTTGTTGTTGGAGGAGTCTGTCATGGCAATTGAGGTTGCAACTGGTATTGAAATTTTAGGAAGATGATCAATACTAGGCAATCTATAAAAAAAAAATCAGATGGGATATCCTTATTGCCTCATATGAACGATGGAATGTTAGGTAGGAAAGGTAAACACTAGTGGAATTATTGTAGGCCAAATGGGAAATAATTAAGATTTGTTGTTTTGGAAGTATTGACAGTTTTTCATCCGTAAATTTAGTTGGTGGAGTTCCAAATTTATCTTTTTCTTTTTCTTTGTCTCATTGTGAGTAGGCTAGCTGCTTTTGTTCCATGATAATTATTTGGCCAAATAAGACATGTCAAAGTTATATTTGGAAAATTTGTCTTTATCTTTGTCTTCTTCTTCTTCTTCTTCTTCCTTTTTTTTTTTTTTTGAATCTGAAAATTTTGATAATGATAAAGCCATAAACAAGCGGGTTTAAAAATTTATAATATCAATATTATAAAATAACTTGTGTCAGCTAAGGTGACAATATGCCATTGTTCTTTATTGTACAATTCCATATTCTTCAAGCTAAACAATTATCTCTTTCGCACCATTCTGGATTTTTAATATTTCTTTTTAATATAAAATATGCCATCCCAAACCTTTTCTCACACTTGAGTGCCGAAAACCCCTTTAAGAAATTGTGGAGCTTGAAGATGAAAAATAAGTGATGGGCTCGTGATGAACGATATGTGTAGTACATGACGTGCGCTGGGCCCCCAAGGCCTTTTACAAGAGCATGGTTGCAGACCATTTGTGGCCCATTTGCGGCCCATTTGGACTACTATGGCTTTTTGCTTGATCTACACGCTTAGGCCCAAAAAAAGAATACTCTACACGACTATAAATACTCTAAAAGCCTCACAAACCAGGGTATGCATAATTAATTCCACTCTAGCACTCTAGTTTTGGAAAGAAAGTTCTCTGACTTGACCTTCGGAGGGTTTTTGGCCGGTACCACACCGGTGCTCTCTGGACGAGGTCTTTTCTTGTTGTTTGTAGGTTCTTGTTACGCTCTCGTGAGGACCGTGCAGCTCACTGGTGAACTTCGGCATCATCAGTTGGCACCGTCTGTGGGAACTTGACAAACAAGGGTGATTAAAGCGTCACCTTGCTCCCGGGACAAAGAGTTGCATGGCTCACACTAGATCGATGGCAACAACCAACAACCAGGGTGACGAACCGCATGCTACGGCGTTGGAAAGACAAGTCCAAACACTAGCAGCGGCGGTCGAACGCCTAACTAAGCAGAATCATGACTTAGAAGAACAGCTACGACAAAAGAATGCGCATCCAGGAATACAAGAGGACCAAGAAGGAACAAGTGCTGAAAAGAGGAACCCCGACGGACCTGAGGGCAGCAACACACCAAGCAAGACCTAAAAGACGGATGCCAAGCAACCATCTTTGTCGAAGGCTTTACCACCCCACATCGCCGCAGAGATGCAAGAGATGCGGGAGCGGATGGATGTGATGATGAACGCCCTTAGAGGGCGAGTATCTAGCGACCTCGACAACCTGGTCCACCGAACTGATTCGCCCTTCACGGCATATGTTACTTCGTGCCCTTTTCCTTCGAAGTTTCGTATGCCCCAGTTGGAAAGCTACGATGGAACCAAGGACCCCTTAGACCATTTGGAGTCCTTCAAGACTCTAATGCACCTTTAAGGGGTGCCGGACGAGATTCTGTGTAGGGCATTCCCAACTACATTGAAGGGATCTGCAAGGGTCTGGTATAGCAGGTTGACGCCTAACTCAATAAGCACCTTTAAGGACTTAAGCGCCCAATTTGTGTCACACTTTATAGGTGGCCACCGCTATAAGAATTCCACAGCATGCTTGATGAGTATCAGACAGAGGGAAGACGAGACCCTAAGATCCTACATAACACGGTTCAACAGAGAGGCTCTCTCGATAGACGTAGCGGACGATAAGATACAGGTAGCGGCCTTTACCAACGGGCTGCGAAAAGGCAAGTTCCTCTTCTCTTTGTATAAGAATGATCCGAAAACTATGTCCGAGGTACTTTACAGGGCGACGAAGTACATGAACGCAGAAGATGCATTGATAGCAAGAGAAGATAGGCCAACGAAAAGGGAGAGGCAGAATGAGGCAAGAGAAGCACGTTCAGAGGGGGGACGAAAGAAGGCTAGGACGGATGAAAGAAGGGAGGATAGACGCCCGAAGCCGCCCATGAGGAAATTCACTAGCTTCACCCCTCTGACGGCCCCGATCGAACAAGTGCTAATGCAGATAAAGGATGAGGAGGCCTTGACGTACCCCAGAAAGCTGAAGGGGGACCCCAACAAGAGGTCAAGAAACAAGTACTGCCGATTTCATCGTGACCATGGCCACGACACCTCTGAATGCTACGACCTAAAGCAACAGATCGAAGCACTCATAAGGCAGGGGAAGTTGCAGAGGTTTGTTAATAAGGAAGGGGCGAATCCGCAACAAAACCAGCCCCCAAGACGGGAAAACGAGCGCCCAAGGCCACCGATTGTAGATATAAGAATGATCGTCGGAGGTACAATAGGACCGTCTAAAAGGGGTCGTAAAACCTACTTACGGACGGTGCAGAACGTCCAGACGACGGGCCTGACACTGAAGTTTGTACGAATGGAGGTACCAACTATCGATTTTTCAGAAGAGGATGCCTGACGCCTTCACCATCCGCACGACGACGCCCTCGTGGTCAGCATACAAGTGGGGGAGTACAACATACATCGGTTACTGGTTGATAACGGAAGCTCAGCGAACATCCTTTATTATCCTGTGTTCCAGCAGATGGGGCTGAATAGGGAACACCTTGCTCCAGCTAATTCCCCCCTTGTCAGGTTCGGGGAGACGAGAGTCTATCCCCTTAGGACCGTCACGTTGTCTGTAACGGTGGGAGATTACCCGCAGCAAGTCACCAAGGATGTGGTCTTCTTGGTGGTAGATTGTTCATCCGCCTACAACGCGATCCTTGGACGACTTACTCTTAACGCATGGAAGGCCGTCACGTCAACGTACCACTTGATGATTAAATTCCCAACTGAATATGGAGTCGGGGAACTCTGCGGGAATCAGGCCGCAGCACGAGAATGCTACGTCGCCTTGATGGAGATGGACAATCAATGGCAAGCACTAAATGTCGAGGGACAGCGAGTTACGGCTGAAGCAGTGGAAGAACTAGAAGAAGTAGTACTTGACGACTCAAGACCTGGACGGACCGCGAGGATTGGCACGTTAGCCAGCACCTCGGTGCGGCAGAGCTTAACCACGTTCTTGATGGAAAATCAGGACGTATTTGCATGGAGTCATGAGGACATGCCGGGGATCGATCCGGCAGTAATAGTACACAAGCTGAACGTATCGCAATCGTTCTCTCCCATCCGATAGAAGAAGCGAGTATTTGCTCCAGAAAGAGACCGAGCTATCGCCGAAGAAGTCTTGAAATTGCAGGAAGCAGGTTTCATACAAGAAGTGCACTATCCGAACTGGCTTGCAAATGTAGTTATGGTCAAGAAGGCGAATGGAAAGTGGCGAATGTGCGTTGACTTCACTGATCTAAACAAGGCCTGCCCAAAAGATAGTTATCCCCTGCCGCGTATTGATACGCTAGTAGATTCGACTGCAAGACACGAACTCTTAAGTTTTATTGACGCATTCTCCGGCTACAATCAGATCAAGCTCGACGAGACGGATCAGGAGAAAACGTCGTTCGTCACAAGCCAATGGCTCTTTCGCTACAAGGTAATGCCGTTCGGACTCAAGAATGCTGGGGCGACATACCAGAGACTGATGAATAAGATGTTTGTACATCAAATTGGAAGGAACGTGCAAGTCTATGTGGACGACATGCTGGTGAAGAGCGTTCGAGAGTGCAACCATCTGACCGACCTCAAAGAAACTTTCGACACCCTTCGGTCCTATAACATGAAGCTAAACCCCAGCAAGTGCGCATTCGGAGTGACGGCAGGGAAATTCTTGGGTTTCATGGTATCCCAACGGGGCATTGAGGTCAACCCAGAAAAGGTCAAGGCGATAGTAGATTTGGTTCCCCCGAAGACGCTGAAAGAGGTCCAAAGCTTAAATGGCAAGATAGCTGCCTTGAATAGATTCGTGTTAAGGGCAACAGACAAGTGCCTACCATTCTTTCGCACATTGAAGAAGTCGTTTGAATGGACAGACGACTGCCAGAAAGCTTTCGAAGATCTGAAGACATACCTCTCCTCCCCACCATTACTTAGCCCATCCAAGCAAGGTGAGGAGCTGTTCCTATACATTGCCGTCTCCCCAGCGGCTGTCAGTGCAGCTTTTATTAGAGAGGAAGACAGGATTCAGAAGCTTGTTTACTTTACAAGCAAAGCGCTCAGAGGGGCAGAAGAGAGATATCCCCCGATGGAAAAATTGGCTTTCGCATTGGTTATTGCGGCTCGAAAGCTAAAACCGCACTTTCAAGAACACGTAATAAACGTGATGACCGACCAGCCCCTAGAAGAGCTATGAGGAGTCTCGAATCTGCAGGGCGAATGGCGTTATGGGCAATCAAGCTGAGTGAGTACGACATTCGGTATCAACCTCGAACCGTGGTAAAGGGACAAATCTTGGCGGGACAAATCCTGGCGGACTTCATTGTAGAGTTTACCGACACAAAAGACCTGGGGGCGCATGAGCCACCCATATGGAGGGTGCATACGGACGGATCCTCTAACAAACACGCAGGAGGAGTCGGTGTGATGATCCACACGCCGGAAGGGGATCAGATAAAGTGCATGATCCGCCTATGCTTTTCAGCAACGAACAATGAAGCAGAATACAAAGCCGTAATAGCAGGATTAGACATTGCTATCGCAGCTGGAGCGGAAAGGGTGGATGTCTACACCGATTCCCAAGTCATCACGAGCCAGATTAATGGAAGCTACGAGTGTAGGGGTGAAAGAATGAAGAAGTACCTCGATGAGGTGAAAAGTCGAATGAGCAACCACCAGGTCAAATTAATTCGAGTGCCAAGGGAGGAAATCCAAGAAGCTGACCAGCTTGCCAAGGCAGCGTCCGCGGAGCCAATGCTTGTGCTCAGCAACGTACTATCCTTCGTCCAAAAATCACCACTAATAGACGGTACAGGATTGCAGGAGGTAAGCAAAGAGCAATGTTGGATCACTCCAATAGTCACGTACCTGAAGGACGGCTTGTCACCAGACGATAAGGAGGCCGCGAGGAAACTAAGGGTTACGGCATCTCGGTTCGTCATGATGAAAGATGCGCTATACAAAAAAGGTTTCTCCCGACCCTATTTGAGATGCCTCGCTCCCGAAGAAGCAGACTATGTCATGAGGGAGGTCCACGAAGGAATCTGCGAAAATCACTCAGGGTCAAGGTCTTTAGTGCACAAGCTCCTCAGG
The DNA here is from genome assembly GCA_032878915.1 of Castanopsis chinensis. Taxonomy (NCBI): domain Eukaryota; kingdom Viridiplantae; phylum Streptophyta; class Magnoliopsida; order Fagales; family Fagaceae; genus Castanopsis; species Castanopsis chinensis. The sequence goes on from JAVQMG010000114.1 coordinate 8,564,055, forward strand.
GCAGGATACTACTGGCCAACAATGCAGAAAGACGCCAACATGTATGTCAGATCCTGTGATAAGTGCCAACGCTTTGGCAACCACATCAGGCAGCCTATAGAGGAACTCACGCCCATAACGGCCCCATGGCCGTTCGTACAATGGGGACTTGACATAAGGGGCCCCTTCCCAATAGCGGCAAAGCAACTAAAGTTCCTAGTGGTCGGCATCGACTACTTCACTAAGTGGGTGGAGGCTGAGGTTTTGGCAACCATCACAGAGAGAAATTTTCGGAACTTTGTATGGAGAAACATTATCTGCAGGTATGGCATACCACGAGTACTGGTATCGGATAATGGCAAGCAATTCGACAACGAAGCATTCAGGGATTTCTGCTCCCAGCTGGGGATAAAAAACCACTACTCATTGCCGGCGCATCCGCAAGCCAACGGACAAGTTGAGGTCACAAATCGATCCTTGCTCAAAATCATCAAGACCCGGCTTGAGGGGGCAAAGGGTATATGGCCGAACGAGTTACCAAGTGTGTTATGGGCGTATAGGACAACGGTAAGAACACCGACAAGAGAGACGCCGTTCCGTTTGGCATATGGATCCGAGGCTGTCATACCGGCTGAAGTAGGTCTTATAAGCTACCGTGTTGGAAATCACGACGAGCACAGAAACGATGAAGCCATGCGCATACAGCTTGATCTGGTGGACGAAGTAAGGGCAGCTGCAGAACAAAGAATAGCTCGGTACCAGGATCTAATGGCGAAGAACTACAACACTAGAGTTAGGCACAGAGACTTCCAAGTAGGAGATCTTGTCCTAAAGAAGGTACTCGGTGCTACGAAGGATGCCACGCAAGGGAAGCTTGGACCAAACTGGGAAGGACCATACAGGATCACAGCATGGCACAGGAAGGGAACATACTACATAGAGACCCTGAACGGAAAGCAGCTAAGCCACCCATGGAATACGAAGCACCTAAAGAAGTATTATCAGTAGAAGGCGACGATAAACAGCGTTACGACTATGCTCACCGCCGGTTTATCTTTTCATGATAATTGTAGTTTTTATTTCCTATAGTACTTCCATAACGCCTGAAGGCTACTTTTAATGTTTTTAAACGAAATTCTACACATCCATATGCAGTAAGAGGAATTTTCAAAAAAAAAATTGAATGTCTTAACACTTGTATTTCTACGTGTTGCCTACTAAGTCCACAAAGCGGACGGACCACCTAAAGATGGAAATAATCTACTAAGTCCAGAAAGTGGACGGGCCATCTAAAAGATGTTAATAATCACATAAGTCCACAAAGTGGATGGGCCATCTAAAAGATGGAAATAATCTACTAATTCCAGAAAGTGGACAAGGTGGACGGACCACCTAAAAGATGAAAATTATTAGGTGGACGGACCATATATCCATAAAGTGGACAGACCATGTATCCAAAATCCAATGTGGACTGACCACCTAAACGATGAAAATTATTAGTCCACAAAGTGGACGGACCATCTAAAAGATGAAAATTATTACAAAGTCCACAAAGTGGACAGATCATCTAAAAGATGAAAAGTTATTAGTCCACAAAGTGGACAGACCACCTAAAAGATGAAAGTTATTACGAAGTCCACAAAGTGGACGGATTATCTAAAAGATGAAAAATTATTAACGTCTACAAAGTGAACGGACCATCTAAAAGATGAAACATTATTACCAAGTCCACAAAGTGGACGGACCATCTAAAAGATGAAACATTATTACCAAGTCCACAAAGTAGACAGACCATCTAAAAGATGAAAATTATTACCAAATCCACAGAGTGGACAGACTGTCTAAAAGATGAAATTACTACATAGCCCACAAAGTGGACGGACCATCTAAAAAATGAAAAATTATTAGCGTCCACAAAGTGGACGGACCATCTAAACGATGAAAATGATAACCAAGTCCAAAAAGTGGACGGACCTTCCACAATCCGCATTGTGGACGGACCATCTAAAAGTAAACATAGTGGGCGATCCATATAATGGAATTGAAATATATCTAAAATCCTCAAAGAGGACGAACCAACAAAAAGTGGACGGATTACCAAAAATAATGATATATAAATGATTATAAAGTGGACGGTTATGCTTGCAGTATATGATGGACGGATTGTTAATGAGAACATGCACCAGACAATAAAATGGATTTAAAGCATTCATGAAGGAAACATGCGACGAATAAATATCAAGCTTACATAGATTGTTCACAAAAATAAACATGACGGTTATAAAATTATATAACCAATTGTTATTAAAATTACAACTTTTTTATCAAATAAACACGACGGTCAAAATAACTAAACTACACTTCCGCTTGGGGGGCATCGATTTGCGCTCCGACACCGTCTGGCTCGGAAGGACGGACGTCGTCATTGCCAGCTTGAGGGGCTCCATCCTCATTGGGGACCTCACCGAAAAGTTCAGCGGTACCCTCGGACTCGACGGTGTGAGCAGGGGTCTGACCTCCGACATAGATGTTGATGTGGCCAACGTTAAGATCAGGGAATGACGATTTCACCTGACGGAGACAATCATCAAACCCGTCAGCAAATGACGTACCGAGCTCCGTCAGCAACGCATCGGAGTCTCTGTACTCCTGGACGGCCTCGACCCTAGCTCGACTGATGTTCTCCTCGTTAGCTTTCACCGTCTCCCTCAAGAATTCTACTTCTTTTTCCAATGCCTCACGAGCCTGCTCGGACGTTTTTAGTTTCTGCTCCTGACGGATCTTCCAGAGCTTCAACTCGTCCAACTCCTGCCCTAAAGCCCTGGCCTTAGAACGCACACGATCCAAGGATTTCTCACGGGCCAGGCAATGGTCCATAAGCCCCTTCGCCATCAGCACCGTCTGCATCAAACAAGGAGAAGGTTAGCAAGCAAGCATGACAAGTCCAAACAAGACAGCAAGTGGACGGATACATTACCTGGGTCAGGCTGAACAAAGCCGTCTCCCCTATAGCTTCCGTCGCATGGTTGCAGATGTCCTCATAGTCCTCTTCCTTTATTATAGAAGTTATTTGGGCAAAGGCGTACTGAGGGTCTTCACGGAGCAGGACGGGAGAAGTCTCTTGGACGGGGTCGGGGTTGGTCATTAGACCTTTGCCCTTACCCACGCCCAGCTTGGACGGAGGCTTTGTTGAATCATGGACGGCGGGCAGACCCGTCACCAACCTCTGCTTCTTGCTAGGACGATCGGTCTTCTTTAGACCCCTTTTTGCTGACGGATGGGGCGCCTTGGGTGGAAGGTCACCCCCAAACTTCTTTTTGTTGGCTGCTTGCTGCTTGATCAGGGCTCGTCTCTTAGCCTCGTCCATTTCTGCAATAATGGACGATTAGAATACATGACGGACAAGAAACCAAACTCACATTCAAATCATAGACTTACGTTTGCGTATTCCCTCGTCGTACTTTATGGCTGCAGTTGAAGGCTCAGGGCCATCACAGTACCAGTGGATGGTGTTGAGGATGACGAGTTTCGCCCAAGTTCTCTCCGACAATTTAGTCTTCTGGAAAATAGACTCAAGAAAACCAAATTGTTCGACGGTAATTTCCGGACGGCTACAAACTGCAAAAGACAGACGGATTAAGTTAAACAACTAGTAAGCAGACAATATAGGACGGACACAAAGAGAGAAGCATACCGGACAAAGATACTATGCCCCATGTCTTATCGACGGGCGTAAAATCTGGGTCGTCGGGACGACCCATCCATTCGTCCCCTTGTAGGAAAAAGTACCTACTCTTCCAGTTGCGGTTGGAGTCTGGGGTCTCGGACACTAACCTAAGCAACGGGCTTCTTGCCACAAAACTATACATCCCCTTTGACTTAGTGATTTCGTCTGGACGGTAACAATTGAAGAACTCCTCCATCGTTAACCGTCTTGTCCCATTGGACATGACGCCATACAGAACTTCTACACTTAAGAAAACCCTCCAGGCATTTAGGGAGATTTGCATGACGGACACACCCAGATACTGGAGGAGACGACGGTGCAGGGCACTTAGCAGAAAGCGTAGGCTGGCTTTGAGCATTTGCTCGTACACACCGACATTCTCTAGTCCCTCGTAATAGCACCTCACGGACTTAAAGGGTAGACGGATGGCTATTGTGTTTGGTATCTGATATTTTTCCCTAAGGGAGTTGAAGTGGCGCAGACTGATGGAGGAGGTGAAGTGGTTCACCGTCCACTCAGGAAGCAGAATGAACTCCCTTAAACCGTCCTTGCCGATCACAGACCGAACGGAAGGATCTACTTCTTCCTCATTCGAGTCGTACTCCAACCCGTCTTCTCCTCGCCCTTCTTCTTCCATGAAGGAAGGAGAGCTGGATGACGGTTCTCTCTCCTCGACGGAGGTACCTCAGTCTCCCTGACCTGACGGGTTTACCTCCTCGTAGCCCGCTCCCTCACGGACAAAAAATTGACCGCTAGAAGCCTCACTAGACATCGACACCTACAAATGACGGATAGGAAAACCTAAGACTCTAGATCTACACTGACAACGGACCAACGTTTAAGTAAAAAGGGGGTGGAAGAAGTAAAAAATAGACTTACAAGTATAGAGGCGACGAGAGAAAGTTAAAGTAGTGACTGAATGGTTGACTTATGTGCGGATGTTCACAGAGAGGATGGATGTGCTCTGATCAGCAAAAATTTCTCCAAAATGTGAAAATGACAGGAACAAATGATATATATATAGGGGGAGCAGCGCGACCCACGAAGAGACACCTCGGTTCTAGCAAGCCCTCAACCAAGGCTCACCACGTGTCCCCAGGAGCATTTATGACTCTACTCCAACCTGGCAGTTCATCCGCAGCAAGCTCATGACAGATCATTGAGAACGGAGCGACCCGTCCAATTTATCCGTCATGCATAGTGACGAATTGGGGATAACCAAGCGACGTATTCCATGGACCCGTCATGCATAGTGACGAATTGGGGATAACCGAGCGACTTATTCCATGGACCCGTCATGTACATAACCGAGCGACTTATTCCATGGACCCGTCATGTACATAACCGACTAACTTATTCCATAGACCCGTCATGATGAGTGATGGATTCACGGAATGGGGGGCAGCTGAAGATGAAAAATAAGTGATGGGCTCGTGATGAACGATATGTGTAGTACATGACGTGCGCTGGGCCCCCAAGGCCTTTTACAGGAGCATGGTTGCAGACCATTTGTGGCCCATTTGCGGCCCATTTGGACTACTGTGGCTTTTTGCTTGATCTACACGCTTAGGCCCAAAAGAAGAATACTTTACACAACTATAAATACTCCAAAAGCCTCACAAACCAGGGTATGCATAATTAATTCCACTCTAGCACTCTAGTTTTGGAAAGAAAGTTCTCTGACTTGACTTTCGGAGGGTTTTTGGCCAGCACCACACCGGTGCTCTCTGGACGAGGTCTTTTCTTGTTGTTTGTAGGTTCTTGTTCCGCTCTCGTGAGGACCGTGCAGCTCACTGGTGAACTTCGGCATCATCAGAGCTGTACACAATTATACACGTAAGAGACGAAATTGTGTTTTGAAAATATGATTTTAATTATAATTTTGAAACGGTAAAAACACAATTTTACAATTTAATTCAATTCATGTTTCAAACCCAAAATTTTAGATGCAGTGGCGCACACACATTGTATACACTAGTGACTAATTAACAGGAAAAAAACAAACCCAATATGTAGAAGATGAAGCTACTGTGCCAGCTTCGGCTTCATGATAACACAGGTCATCCAAAAATTATGTAATTGTGAGGAGTTAAGTATTCATTTAATGATTCTTTTTATATTATATCCAAAAACCCAACTCAACGCCCAACCTTAAGTAGATGTGAGCCCCATGTAACATTATTCCCAGCTACTTCCTTCCTTTCCAGCCATCCTTTATTGTGGGGTCTCGATGTTTTGTGGCCTTTATCATATTTCAGTTGAGTGGAAGTGAAATATTGGAGGAAACTAGGAAAGTAAGAGACAGAGAAGGAAAGAGACGGAGGGGTTTGCTTGCACAAACAAGTTTTTATTGTTTTAAAAAAACAAATAAATAAAAGCACCACATTTTAGCAAACCAAGTTCAAAATTCACCAAAAATTAGGCCATTCAAAGTTGTATAAAAATACATGGTTGCTACAGTAATATTATAAATTTATACTGGCATTATTTATTTTTTATTTAATTTTTTATCTTTCTTTACTTACCTTGAGGATGAAACAAATTTTTATTTACTTTTATTTTTCTTTCTATACTTATCTCGATAATGAATAAAGAGAATTAATGGTGCTTGCTGTATGTGAAAAAAGTAAAACAATAAAAAAAGAAAAATTGACATTTTTCCATTTTACTTTGAAACGGAGACAGTACTTTTCAAGGTTAGGGTTTATTTGAAATGAGTTTAAGGTTTAGAATGTGCCATGTTTTAAGAAGCAAATAACTCTACTCAAATGACAACTTAATGGAACCAGAGACCAATGTAAGTTTATAGAGTAAAAAAGATACAATAACGTGCTATTGGTTTTAACATTAACATTTTTTAAAAAATAAATTATTTTTCAAAAAGTATTTTCTGGAAAGCTATCCCATTTCAAATGTTTGGTAGCAATCTTAAAATAAGTTAGTTAGAAAACTATCTCTTAACTTCTTTTATTTAGCTTTACGCGAGATAGAGTTGTTTTCCATAAATTTTTAGCGGAAAACAGTTCTATCTCATTCTAAGTTAAATAAAGAAAGTTAAGAAATAATTTTCCTTTAACTAATTTTTTTTTTATAATACCAAATACAAAAAAGTGTAAAAAACTATCTTCACGTAAAGTTTTTCATTGTAGCAAACATAGCATAACTTAATTAAAACAGAAAAAAAATAGGGAAGACAAAAAGATGGGTTGCAGCTTGATGCTTGATTTGAGTCAACTAGTAGTGGTGGTGGTGGTGGTGGTGGTGGTCAGTTCTTTATGTTGATATGGTTATAATATGTCATTTTTTTAATGTTTGAAATAGCAAATAAGTATAAATAGTCAATGACTTTCATAATTTATTTTTCACAATTGAGCTTGTGCGTGCCACTATACGTTTGGGCCTGTTGGGCCAGACACATGCTTGGGCTTCACAATTTACTTGGTAAGTGGGCTTTTGTACTTCCTACAACGGGCGATCCCATATAACATAAACTCAAATCGTCAGGACCCGTACCACTGCTTCTCTCTATCCCTAATTTCTTACCCAAGTTGCCAACCCCTGCTTTGAATCTTTCTTGCATATTTATAGGCCAGGGTGTAGTGATTGCATGATGGTTTTCCTGCTCAGTGAAGGAGAGGGTCCAATCTCCTTTTTCCGTAGTGGGCGTATCTAATGAGAGTGGGACGACATTTAGTGGCCTGGGAACTAGACCCACCGTGAGGCCTGCTGCACGGTGGCGTCTTCCCTAGGCAGTGGGGGTGGGGGTCCAATAATATTGCCCTGAAGTGGTCATTTAAGTGGTGGGTGGGCGTAGTTAATGGCCTCGGGCTTAGTTCCCTAAGCAATGGAAAAAGAGGTCCAATGCCATTCCTTCGAAGTGGAGGTTTAACGGACGGTTGGGCGAGAGCAATAGCATTGGGGCAAGTTCCGCGGCCGGGTCAATTGGTCGGCGAGGTCAACGGGCCCTGCCGTGCACGAGACGTTACACGGGACGCCCACAAGTTCTGGCCGAGCGCATTCGGCCACGTGGCCTCTTAGTGACGTGCTTGCGTGGCTGTATAACCCTTGCTGGGTCGACACCCGTACATTAGCCCCCCCTTGATTCATGTCGGTACGTCTGTAATGAATCAAGGACCTAGTGGAGCGCCCGGTGATTTTAGGATCGCCGAGGTCCCCTCGTGTGAGGTCGGCGTGACCGTTGCCATTCCTTTCGGGGGCCGTGTCGTGCCAGGCTATCACATCTGCAGTAAAAGCTCGGGGGTGGGTGGGTTGTTCTGACGACTGGCGAACTGTCTGACGGTTCGTAACTTGCGCCCACGCGTGTGGGGGCTTTCCAAGAAGACAAGGTGGTTGGGTGGTTTTTCCCCCCACCCCGCGCCTCATTAAATGCTTGAGTTGGGGTATATATATGGGTACAATTCCCATTGGGCTCTTCTTTACTTTTTTGAGTCTCCTTGTTCATCAAATCTTAGCCTGCCGAGCATTTTTCTGCGCCGGAACTTCCTTCCCGCCCCCTCCCCACTCCTTAGATCCTCAAGTAAGTCTTCTCCGCCCCTTTTTCTTTCCCGTATTTTGCCTGCGTTGTATCTTTGGGGATGGGATACTCTCACCTCCTCACCGATGAGGCTGCCTTGGGTAGCTTTAGGGGGAGCTTTTGCATCCCAAGGGACGTCGACGTCGCCTACTGCAACGTGGGCGACATAGCATTTGAGAGGGCTGCCGACGGGCGTGCCGGTTTCTTTCCTTTAATGGCTATCCTCGAGGGTGGGGTTAGGTTCCCCGTGGATCCCCTCATTATTAGTACCTTAGGTTTTTATGGCCTCTGCCCCGACCAATTTCCCCCCAATTTTTATAGGGTAGTTAGTTGTGTAAGCCGCCTAAACCACTTGTTCGGCCTTCAATTGAACCACCACGACATCAACTTTATGTATAAGCTGTGCGGTAACTTTGATAAGGGGTATTACCTAAAGACGAGAGATATGCGAGTCCGCCTTATCTCTTGTCTCCCCGACTCGAATAAGAGCTCGGCTGGGGAATTCGTTCGGGTGCGCGGTAATTGGCTCGGCGGCGAGCAGCAATGCCCGCTTTCGCCCCGCGAAGTTGGTCGGTATCGGGACTTGTTCTTTCTATATTATTAAAATTTTTTTTTGTTCCTTTCATTGTTTCGCTGCTAACATAAGTGTTTACATCGCAGATTCGAAAAGGTTTCTGCCGGATGCTCGGGTCATACACGCACGTGATCTCAACTTCGTCCTGCGCTCCGAAATTTTCGTGAACGACGACGGGCAGCTCAGGGCCTCCCACCTGATCCTCGGCGTCAACCCCACGTATACTACCTGGCAAAATTTCAGCCAGGCGCTCTTGGTGGATAGTCCGCTTCTATCCTACATTGACGTCCGGCATCAGAGGTTCCTTCCTCCCTCCCTTACCACCGGAGAAGCTCGGGAGGCCGGTCCGCGCTATACCACCGCGGACGATATTGCGCCCGTGCGAGACGGGTCCACCGAGCGCGTATCCCGAGATCGGCAGAGGCACGAGGCAGTCGAGGGCTCGGGGGTCGCCGCTCCAGCTGCCGAGGGAGGGTCAACGGAACAGGGGGCGGCTCCGGGTGTTGGCTTGGCTCCCGTGAAGAAGATGGTCAAGCGTAGGGAGATGACGCTTGCCCGGTTCATCCCTAGTGCTGGGCAAGAAGCTCCACCCAAGTCCCCGCTCGGGACGAGCCGTACAACTCCCGTGGGTGAGGGGAAGAAGAGGAAGAGGGCGGCTGAGGAAAGCGTACCCGTCCACGGCGATTCCCTACCTAAGACTCCGCCCCGTCCCATAGGCGGACCGCGGATCAAGGAGACGCCGATCATTACCTCCCCTCATCCCCAGGCCGGGGCAGACGTGGCTTCCTCTTCCTGACCCAAGGCGCCATGGGCCCCCACTTTCCTTCTGGGAAACATGCCCTTGCCCGAGACTGCGTGCGCTCGGTCGTGGGATGGGGGCGACGGTGGCCGGGTGGCTCAGAGCCTGGCGCAAGGGCTGATGCTGCCCGGGGATGCGGCGTACTATTCATGCGGCAACGATGACACACTAGTTCGGCGGCTCCAATGGCATACAATCCTGGTAAGTCCCTGATCCCTTCTTTGTATAAATTCTCGAAGAGGGGCTTTGTTAGATGCCATACTAACTCTCTGTGGGGTTGGTTGCAGGCCGCGCAGCTGACTAGTGTTGTGGAGGGGAGGCTGAAGGACGCGGCCGAGGTTGCTGACCGGGAGAAGGCATTGAAGACTGTGGCCGAGGCGACGGTCCGGGAGAAGGAGGAGGTGGCCGCGGCGTCTGAGAGGAAGGCGTTTGAGGCCGAGATGGCCCGTCGTTCTGCCGAGGACAGGCTCACTATCTCGGAGACGAAGCTGGGCGAGGCCGAGCTCAAGTTGGCAACGGCAGATAGCGTGGTGACGGCCCAGGCCACCCAAATTAGCGATCTACAGAGGTCTCTCGAGGCTTCCGAGAGCGAGTGGTATGACAAGGGCTTTGCGGACGCCGAGAATTCTGCCGAGCCGATCATCCACCAGGCGCACAGCCACGGGTTTGCGGAGGGGTGGTTGGCCGCACTTAAGGCCGTGGGACTCGGCGAGGAATCTCCGCTTTGGGATCCCGAGCAGATTCCGTATCCTGTCGTTCCGTCTACCGTTCGTGACCAAGCTGAGAGTTCGGGCGAAGAGACCCCGAGCATGATCGATCTAGTGCGGGACATCGATGCCCACGTGGAGCGGGCTGACCCGGAGGTTGCTAGTGACAATCAGTCTGAGAATGTTGCCGCTCAATCGCCTAGAGATCGGTCTAAGAGTCCTACTCCTTCTCCCAGCCCCGAGAACCCAGCCATGTGATTGACTGTTCGGCGTTTTATCTAGACTTGTTTTGTTTCCTTGTTGTTTGGTTGTATTACCTAATACGTATGTTTGGTTTTGAAAAAATGCCCTATGGCGCCGGGATGTGGTGTCCGAATATTTTCCATAATTTGAAATGTGTGGGTTTGTTATGTTTGTTTGTATGTTTTGCGTTTTTTCTACTTGCTCGGGCTATGGAAGTCAGTCTTTGTATGATTGGTCGCAGGGATAGAGTCGAGTGGGGTGTCCGTTCTTGATTTTGCTTTGATGTCTTCATACGCACGGCTATAGTGAACAAGCTGCGCGGCCATTCGGTACTTGAGGTCTGACCCTTAGATTGGATTTTAAGGTTTTCCCTTGTGTGGCGAAAGTGATTGAACCATGCGATGTTTTTGTCCTCAGGTCTTTGCAATTTAAGGTTTTCACCTGCTCGGTGATAGGGATCGAACCGAGTGAGGTTTCCGTCCTTAGGTTTTTGCAATTTAAGGTTTTCACCTGCTCGGTGATAGGGATCGAACCGAGTGAGGTTTCTGTCCTTAGGTTTTTGCAATTTAAGGTTTTCACCTGCTCGGTGATAGGGATCGAACCGAGTGAGGTTTCTGTCCTTAGGTCTTTGCAATTTAAGGTTTTCACCTGCTCGGTGATAGGGATCGAACCGAGTGAGGTTTCTGTCCTTAGGTTTTTGCAATTTAAGGTTTTCACCTGCTCGGTGATAGGGATCGAACCGAGTGAGGTTTCTGTCCTTAGGTTTTTGCAATTTAAGGTTTCCACCTGCTCGGTGATAGGGATCGAACCGAGCGGCGTTTCTGTCCTCGTTTTTTTTTTTTTTTTTTTTTTTTACTGTTCGACTAGGCGCGTATCATATAATACAACTTGGAATGACAAAAGCCGTGGATACATTATTTTGTTCGAACATTTTTTTTTTTTTTTTTTACTCTGGCGACAGGGGCTGTACCTTGCTCACAACCTTTGATGTTGGCCGGTTAATAGTAAAATTTCTTTAAGTTATAAACGTTCCATGGTCTTTGGAGCGGCCTCTCCTCTAAGTCTTCCAAGTAATACGACCCGGCTCCGGAGATAGCCGTCACACGGTAAGGACCCTCCCATGTCGGAGCTAGCTTCCCGGCGTTCGTGTCGCGTGTGTTCCCCACCACTTTTCGAAGTACCAGATCTCCTGCCGCAAAATCTCTTTTCCTTACCGTCCTGTTGTACCTCTGAGCCATTCTCTGTTGATACCCGGCCAGCCGAATGCTGGCGGTTGTTCGATGTTCATCCAGCAGGTCCAGCTCCTCTGCCATCAGCCTCTCGTTCTCGTCCGGCTCGTACCCTTTGACCCGGGCATTGCACAAGTTTACTTCGGCCGGGATGACAGCTTCTGCCCCGTAGGTTAGGGAGAAAGGTGTTTCCCCCGTGGATCTCCTGGGGGTCGTTCGGTAGGCCCACAAAACGTTCGGCAACTCCTCGGCCCACCTCCCCTTGGTGCCCTCTAGTCTTTTCTTCAGACCGCTCACTATGGCTTTGTTGGTTGCTTCTGCTTGGCCGTTGCCTTGCGGGTAGGCCGGAGAGGAGTACCGGTTCCTAATTCCGAGGTCATGGCAGAAGGCCCGGAAAGCCTTGCTATCGAACTGGAGACCGTTATCTGACACGAGGGTGTCCGGCACGCCGAACCTTGTCACGATGTTTCTCCATACGAACTTCTTGACGTCCACGTCTCGGATGTTGGCCAATGCCTCCGCTTCCGCCCATTTGGTGAAGTAATCCACGGCCACCAGCACGAATCTCCGGTTGCCCGTGGCCCGTGGGAATGGCCCGACTATGTCTAGCCCCCAGCGGGCAAATGGCCAAGGACCGCTGACCGGGTTCAGGTTCCCGGCGGGTTGGTGAATTTGTGGCGCGTGTACCTGGCACTGTCTGCACTTCTGAGAATACTCGGTCGAGTCCTTCCTCATTTGTGGCCACCAAAACCCTTGAGTCATTGCTCGGTGGGCCAATGATCGTCCCCCCACGTGGCTCCCACACACGCCCTCGTGAAGTTCGGCCAGTAGCTCTTCGGCCTCCTTGGGACTAAGGCATCGCAGGTACGACCCCCCGAATGACCTCCGATAAAGCTTGCGATCCGGGGACAACCAGTACCGAGGGCGTTGCGCCGTACCTCTGCCGCCTCCTTTTCGTTTTCCGGCACACGGTTGTCTTCGAGAAAACTGACTATAGGGTCCATCCAGCAAGCCTCGGAGACCGCTACTGGAACGACCGGTACCCTGGCCGATACGCTTGGTTCGGCGACCAACTCTACCCGGATCAGTCGAGGCACCGAGTCGGCGATTGACGACGCCAACGTTGCTAAACAGTCGGCGTGCCGATTCTGTCCCCGAGCTATTCGCTCAACTTTCACCTTCGAGAAGGCCGACAATGTCTGCTTCACTATCCGTAGGTACTCCATCATCCGGGCGTCCTTAGCTTCAAAATTCCCGAGCACCTGGTTTACTACTAGCAGAGAGTCCGAGTAAATCTCCACCTCTTTAGCCCCCAGATCCCTGACGACCCTGAGTCCGGTAAGCATAGCTTCGTATTCGGCCTCATTGTTGGAGGCCCTGAAACCCAGTCTGTACTAGTGTTCCAATTTGAGTCCTTCTGGCGTAACGATCAAAATTTCGGCTCCTGCTCCAGCCGCATTGGACGCGCCGTCCACATATACCTTCCATGATCGGATTTCAGCAACGCAAACCATGTCTGCGCACTTCGGTGTGAACTCGGCAATAAAGTCTGCAAGTACTTGCCCCTTCACTGCGGTTCTCGGCCTGTATCTGATGTCGAAAGAACCTAGCCGGGTCCCCCATTTAGCAATTCTCCCCGTGAAGTCAGATCTTCGTAGTAACGACTGGAATGGGTACTCGGTGAGGACGTGGACGGTGTGCGCCTGGAAGTAATGCGGCAGCTTTCTAGTTGAATGTACAAGTGCCAATACTAGTTTCTCCAATGGCAGGTATCTGGTCTCGGCGTCAACAAACGTCTTGCTGACGTAGTAGACCGGCAGTTGCACGCCGTTATCCCTCAATAGCACGGCGCTGGCGGCATGCTCGGACACCGAGAGGTACATATAAAGGTCCTCCCCTGGCTCCGGCGCGGTCAACGTAGGCGCTCGTCCGAGGTATTCTTTAAGGTCCTGGAATGCCCGATCGCACTCCTCGTCCCAGTGAAAACCCCTCCATTTTCTTAAAAGCTGGTAAAACGGTTGACATCGGTCTGCGAATTTGGAGATAAATCGGTTGAGAGCAGCCAGCATGCCTGTCAGCTTCTGCACCTCCTTGGGGTTGCTCGGAGACCTGAGGCATTGTACGGCCTTGATCTGTTCGGGGTTGATCTCGATCCCTCTTTTAGTAACTAGGTAGCCCAGGAACTTGCCGGACGCTACTCCGAAGGCACATTTGTCAGCATTGAGACGCAGACGGTGCCGCCGGAGTACTTCGAACACCTCCTTGAGGTCACCGATGTGCTGCCCCTCCTGCCTACTCTTCACCACCATGTCATCAGTGTACACCTCGACCGTGCGACCGATCTTATCCCTAAACATCCTGGTCATCATTCGTTGATAGGTTGCTCCCGCGTTCTTCAAGCCGAACGGCATCACAGTGTAATGATAATTGGCGTCTGGTGCTATGAACGCCGTCTTTCCCTGGTCCTCGGCGGCAAGGGCGATCTGGTGGTAACCCTGGAAGGCATCAAGGAAGCTCATCCTCGGGTACCCGCATGTAGCATCTACCAACTGGTCAATCCTCGGCATTGGGAATGGATCTTTTGGGCATGCTCAGTTTAAGTCCGTGAAGTCGACGCAAACTCTCCATTTGCCGCTTTTTTTCTTTACGACCACCGTGTTTGCGAGCCACTCGGGAAAGAACGCTTCCTTTATAGCCCCTGCTTCGCTCAGTCTCCTAACCTCTTGTCTGACCGCCTCTACGTGCTCCTTCGCGGACCTTCTTGGCTTCTGCCTTCTCGGGGTGTGTAAGGGATCTACGTTCAGTTTGTGGACTATAAACTCCGGGTCAACCCCGGGCACTTCGTACGGCCCCCAGGTGAATACATCCAAATTTTGCATGAGGAGGAGCAGCAGTTCCGCCCTTGCCCGGTCATCTAGGTTCTCCCCTATCAGGAAACTCCTCTCGTCCCCCGGCAAGATCTTTACTTTCACCAGCCCTTCCGTCGGGGGATCCTCGCTCGGCTGGTTCTGCTGTAATTGCTATAACGCGTTTTTCTCGGCTTCAGCCCCCTGCTCGGCTTGTTTGTAAGCCACGGCCACCACACACCGCCTGGCCGCCTGCTGGTCGCCTCGCACTACTGCCACCCCGTAGCCGGTCTGGAACTTGACCTTAAGGTGCAAGGTGGATGGCACGGCCCCCATGTCGTGTATCCAAGGCCTTCCAAGAATTGCCGTGTACGGGGAGTATGAAGCGACCACAATGAATGTTACCTCCACTCTCTTACCCTCCATGGTAACCGGTAGCGTGATCTGCCCCTCTGGTCTTACCAGGTGGCCGTCGAACCCCATCAACGGTGCGTCATACGCGCCCAAATCCTCCTTACTCAGTCCGAGCCCCTTATACAGGTCCGGGTACATCACGTCTGCTCCGCTCCCCTGGTCTATCATGATCCTCCTTACATGGAAGCCCCCTACCCGGGCCGAGACCACTAAAGCGTCATGGTGCGGCTGGGTAGTTCCTTCCAAATCGTGGTCGTCAAACGTCATGGGCTGTTGAGGATACCTCGATTTCTTTCTCGGCGAAAGCTCGCCGTCGCGGTCGTTGGTTGGGACCACGGCCAGTATGCCTCCCATGACCCGCCCCTTCTGATGCCTCGGCGTGGCGTGGATGACTTCTATCAATCCCAGAGGGGGTGAGAGGTCCACTTGCCTCGTTCCCTGATTCCTGGTGTCTGCAAGAAATTCCTTGAGATGGCCGACTTTCACCAACTGCTCCAAATGGTCCCTCAATACCCTACACTGCTCCGTGGTGTGCCCTTTGTCCCTGTGATAGGTGCAATACAAGTTCTGATTCCTCCTCGATGGGTCACCCGGCATTTTGTTCGGCCTCCTGAAGTACGGCTCATTTTTTATCCTCTCGACGATTTTGTGCACGGGCTCTTTGAATACCATGCTGATCGTCCTAACGTCTTACCCGGGCTCACGGACTCTCAAATCCCTCCTCGGCCTGGGTATAAAGCTGGCGCTCCGTGGGTAATCCACGACTGGAGCCTTCCCCTTGGCCTGCATCCTGTCATCCTCCAACCGTTTGTACTCCTCGATGTGTCTCATTAGTTGCCGCATGTCCTCGGGCGGCCTCAAAGTTAGCGATTCCCTCAGTCCGAATTCTTCTGGTAGCCCCATCCGAAATGTGCTTGCCGCAATCTTCTCGTTACCGCCACCAATCTCATTGTACAGCTCCCAATACCGGCTGGCGTAGTTGCGAAGGGTCTCCCCCACCTCCATTTTCATTGATAGCAATGCGTCTACGGGCTGCGGCACTCGGCTGCAAGTCATAAACCTTGCCCCGAACTCCTGAATAAGCTCCGAGAAACTGCGGATGGAGCCCTTCTTCAATCCGTTGAACCACCTCAGGGCAGTGGGGCCGAGGCTCGAAGGGAAAACCCTACACATCAGCGCATCATCTTGTGTGTGGAGGGACATCATCTGAATATAATTACTTACATGCTCGACGGGGTCGGTCTTTCCCGAGTAGGAGTTAAACGGGGGCCGTGCGAACCTGCCGGGCATGGGCGCCTCCTCGATGTCGTTTGTGAATGAGGACTGTGCGGCCTGGCGCAGCGCTCGGCCCATCGCGTCCATGGCCGCATTCCGTGGCCTCCCCCTGTCCGGGGTGACTGACCCACGGTCCATGTGGTCTGGCGAACACTCTCGGCGCCGACGGGATCCAGACTGACAGGATCCCGCCGCGTACCGTCCGGCACTGACCGATCTTTCCCTCCGATCCTCTTGATCTCTTCTCCTACGCCTTCCCCTTCCCTGTAGTTCCAAATCCCTTACTGTCCTGCGCAAGCGCTCCACCTCCCGATTCGTTTGCTCAAGTACCTGGTCTCTCCGGCCACGGCGGTTGCGCCCCGAGACATCGGACGTCGTCCGGAGGGTCTGGTACGACTCGTCTCCAAGCCCGGACTCTACTTCCAGCTCATTCCTTTTGTCCTCCTGCCTCTTCTGCCTTCTTTCTCGCCACGTGGAGCCTCGCGAGGACCCGCCTGAACCGCTCTCCGCATGGCTTCCCTGTCTGCTCCCGGACATCTCCCCGAGCGTTGCTTCAAAGGATCGTGGCTTGGTAGGAGATTCCCACAGACGGCGCCAACTGTGCGTGCCACTATACGTTTGGGCCTGTTGGGCCAGACACGTGCTTGGGCTTCACAATTTACTTGGTAAGTGGGCTTTTGTACTTCCTACAACGGGCGATCCCATATAACATAAACTCAAATCGTTAGGACCCGTACCACTGCTTCTCTCTATCCCTAATTTCTTACCCAAGTTGCCAACCCCTGCTTTGAATCTTTCTCGCATATTTATAGGCCAGGGTGTAGTGATTGCATGATGGTTTTCCTACTCAGTGGAGGAGAGGGTCCAATCTCCTTTTTCTGTAGTGGGCGTATCTAATGAGAGTGGGACGACATTTAGTGGCCTGGGAACTAGACCCACCGTGAGGCCTGCTGCACGGTGGCGTCTTCCCTAGGCAGTGGGGGTGGGGGTCCAATAATATTGCCCTGAAGTGGTCATTTAAGTGGTGGGTGGGCGTAGTTAATGGCCTCGGGCTTAGTTCCCTAAGCAATGGAAAAAGAGGTCCAATGCCATTCCTTCGAAGTGGAGGTTTAACGGACGGTTGGGCGAGAGCGATAGCATTGGGGCAAGTTCCGCGGCCGGGTCAATTGGTCGGCGAGGTCAACGGGCCCTGCCGTGCACGAGACGTTACACGGGACGCCCAAAAGTTCTGGCCGAGCGCATTCGGCCACGTGGCCTCTTAGTGACGTGCTTGCGTGGCTGTATAACCCCTGCTGGGTCAACACCCGTACAGAGCTAATAGTGTATAATGAAAGTGATGTTAGTGATACTTCCATATGAATACAATGATGTAATAATTACAATTTGTTACTTTAAATATTGTGAAAGAAGTTGCATAATTTACTGTGTTGAAATTATTATTGTGATGCACAGATCTTTGTGAAACATTTTGACAAGCCTAAATTATTGTATTATTTTTTTTCCTTTTTTATGTTGAATTATTGTACTAGTTTATTTGTTGATTGCTAGTAATTCCAACTATGGTAAGACAGCTAATGACTTGAAATTAGATTCCTTTGTCTTTTTGACACCATTTGAGGATAATTTTCCATTTTGTTTTATTCACCTTTTGTAGATCAAAAATTTATTAAAGATTATGTTTTTTTGTATTATAAAATTATTAAAGTTTTTGTTAATGGTGTTTTATGCACTTATGAAGGAGGCTTAAAAAGATTGGGTAAAATATTATTTTGGTCCTTAATCTTTACAAAAAGTTTGTTTTTGGTCCTTAAACTTAAACTTAAATTTTTTTTTTCATCTCTAAACTTTGTAAAGAGTTTTTTCAATAGTTTAAAGACAAAAATAGAGATAAAAAAAAAAAAAAAAAAAAAAAAAAAACTTTTTTAACAATTTGGAGATGAAAAACAAAATTTTGGTAAAGTTTAAGGACATGTGTAAAACATTTTTAATATTTTAAAGACGAAAAATGAATTTTTTAATAGTTTAAGGATAAAAAAATAAATTCTTAAAGTTTAGGGATGAAAACAAACTTTTGATAAAATTTATGGACCAAACCAGTATTTTACTCAAATATATTCTATCAACATTTAAAGATAAATTAATATTTAATTAAAAAACATAGATTTAGTAGCTTGACTCATAAAAATGGCTGATTGTTTTGATAAATTTTACCTTAACGGGTGCCTTTCGGCACCTATTAATAGTACCCATGTGTAATAGAAAGATGAATGAGCGTGAGCCCACCACAAATTGTGGTCCACAAACCACAATACAAAGAAAATGAGAGGGATTGATAAATTGTACCCATAGACTTAATGATCTAGTCTATCAAGTCTTGGATAGAACGAGAGTATGACATCGATCTTGATCAGAGAATGCCAGAGGGCCTTACTTGCTACTACGAGTCTACCACAATAATTTACTCCAAGTTCCCTCGCAACTCAACACTCCATGCTTGTAAGAGCATTCACAGCTGGAATCTCAATTCTATCCTATTTTACCATCTCAAAAAATCACTTTATTATTAATACCATACCATTTTACAATACCTCCCACAACCCAACTTCTATTTTCCAATTCTACTCGTTAAAATAATATATTTCCGTAATAAAATATATTTTTCGTTTTTTATTTTTTTCCAATTTTCCCCTCCACATTCCATCATCCTCCATCACCGCGCCTCCACTGCCCAGTCACCACCACCGCGCCTCCACCATGCCCACCACGCCACCACTGCCCACTGCCCACCAAAACTCCCACCGGAACAAAAACCCATATAAGAAAAAAAAAAAAAAAAAAAAAAACC
The DNA here is from genome assembly GCA_032878915.1 of Castanopsis chinensis. Classification (NCBI taxonomy): domain Eukaryota; kingdom Viridiplantae; phylum Streptophyta; class Magnoliopsida; order Fagales; family Fagaceae; genus Castanopsis; species Castanopsis chinensis. Next base: position 8,583,227 of record JAVQMG010000114.1, read on the forward strand.
CAGACCTCACCGCGCCTCCACTGCCCAGTCACCACCACCGCGCCTCCACCATGCCCACCACGCCACCACTGCCCACCAAAAATCCCACCGAAACAAAAACCCATATCAAAAAAAAAAAAAAAAAAAAAAAAAAAAAAAAAAAAAAAAAACCCAAACCTCACCGCGCCTCCACTGCCCAGTCACCACCACCGCGCCTCCACCATGCCCACCACGCCACCACTGCCCACCAAAAATCCCACCGGAACAAAAACCCATCAGAAAAAAAAAAAAAAAAAAAAAAAAAAAAAAAAAAAAAAAAAAAAAAAAAAACTCAAACCTCACCGCGCCTCCACTGCCCAGTCACCACCACCGCGCCTCCACCATGCCCACCGCACCTCCACCATGCCCACCACGCCACCGGAACAAAAACCCATATCAGAAACAAAAACTCACCGGAACAAAAACCCATATCAAAAACAAAAACCCACCGGAAAAAAAATCCCACCGGAACAAAATCCCACCGTGACCTACGCTATGACCCACGCTTACCAAAACGCAGAACCCAGACCTCACCGACCAAGCACGACACTCCGTGACCTCGCCGTGACCCACGCCGACCTCGCCGTGACCCACGCCAATCTCCGTGAGGATGGTGTTGGGTCCGAAGAAGGGAGAGATCAAAAGAGAAAGAGAGAAGCCGAAGAGAGAGAAGACAACGAAAATAATGAGGAAGAGGAGAGAGAAAATTAAGTAAAGTAGAATAAAATATTTTTTTTTTTTACAATTCTGCTACAGTGCAATTCTAAAGGTAGGATTGCACTGTAGCAGAATCTCAAATTTTTTTACAATACCCACGTTTTACAAGCCCAGCTGTGGAGAGTTTTTATGCCTTCATTGCTAAATTAGTCTTGCATTTGACATTTCCACACCCGGCTGTGGATGCTCTAAGTAGCCTAAAAGCTTGCCTCATTCTTTACAATGGTTCAGGGCGTGACTGAGTTCTTCTTTACAGCATTTAGTTGTATATTTACGACTTTTCACCAGATAAGAAATTTACGACTTCTTTACAGCATTTCTTATGGCATGAACTATTTTCTAATAGTTATATCCGTTAAATTAGTAAAATATAAAGTAGAACATAAAATTTAGAATAGAAAATAAGCAATAATCCCAACAAGGTCGGTTTGATATACATAATATTACTCATTATAGTCATGTAGAGCAGGGTCAATGAGCCCACACCGAAGGCCCATTTTTTATTCAACAAAAAAAAATAAAAAAATAAAATTAGAACAGAAAATTTGCATAGAAACTTTCCTTAAAACTTATTTTCTTCAAGACTATATGGTTCAAGTTAACTCTTTACTTTCCATCTCAATTAAAACAATACTCATTGGAGCTTGATTACCTACTACCTAAGTGGCCCCCATCAACCTTCAAGTCAAGTCCAGTGACAAAACCAGAATCATCAGATGCAAGAAAGAGCACAGCATTGGCAACATCTCCCACCTTCAACACAGCCCCTTTTAAGGTCGAAGTTGATTCAGAAACCTTCTCCACTTGCTCTGCATCCATTCCAAATGCACCACATGACATTGGTGTAGCCACCACAGAGGGTGATACACAGTTCACTCGAATGCCATGCTGCCCCAGCTGCACACTTGCTGATCGAACCAGACCCAACACTGCATGCTTTGACATGCAATAATCTGTGAACAGATTTCTTCCTTGGCTAGCGGCTATGCTTCCTGTGCATATGATGCTTCCCTTCACGCGCCTCTCAACCATCACACGCGCCGCGTGTTTCACACACAAAGCCATGCCACGCGCGTTGGTTTTGATCACTTTGTCAAACCCTGAAAGGTCGAGCTCGAGGATTGTCTGATCAGAGCTACTCACTGTCCCAGCGTTGCTGAACATGATGTCGAGCTGACCATGTTTCTGGACCGTTGATTCAACCATGTTCTTGACTTGGTCTTCATCGGAAACATCACAGTGCACGTATTGGCACTTGTCTATGCCTATGGATGTGGCTACTTGGTGACCCAGTTGGTCTTGGATATCGGCGATCACAACCATGCTTGCACCATGTTGGGCAAAAAGGTGAGCCGTAGCCTCGCCTATGCCGCTTGCGCCACCTGTGATTATGGCTACTTTGCCTTGTAGCTTCTTGTTGGAGGACTCTGTCATTGCAAACATCGCCTATGCCGCTTGGGCAAATCATTGAGATTGCAACTTTTATTGGCTTTTTTGGGAAGATGATAAACACTGGGCTGCCTACCAAATCAGATAGGACAATAATATCAATGTGGGCGCTCAAAAGCCTCATGTGGGCGCTGTGGAATGTTAGGTAGACAGATTAATTGAGGAGAAGAGTTAGCGCTTGTTTTGGTTTTTTTTTTTTTTTTTATCATTCATCACTCAATTTTCATTACTCATCACTTAAAATACCCAAATTTCTTAATTCCTTCCGTTTGGCACATATCTTCAACTTTTTATACCTCAAAATTTTTTTACTTTTTGTGGGACCCACTCCTGAGCAATGGCCAAATACTGCTCTTAGCCTACCTGTCTCATCTTTATCTCCTACTATTTTCGTCACTTCACATTTCATTTTGCTACCACCACAATCACAGTTTAACACAAAAACTTCATTCATAGTTTAACCAAAGAAGTACAAACAACAAAAACTCTCAACAATTTAACACCACCTAAAGAAGCTCATTACCCCAAATTCGAAACTCCATTCATACTTATTTATGATACACCACCAAATATTTAAAAAAAAAAAAAAAACAAGCTTCTAGATCAAAAACGAGCTTCCAACGAAGCTGTTCTCGGTGCCAACAACAGAGCTTCTAGATTGAAGATCTTTTCGGCGTGTGATCGAAGATCGAAGATCGGCGTGGAGCATTTCGGCGTGTGATCATCAGCGTGGAGCTTTTCGGCGTGTGATCGAAGATCGACGTTGATGATCTCTCGGCTTGGGTCGACGTGGGTCGGCGTGGGGGTGACCAGTGGGAGAAGAACAAAAAGAAGAACAGATAAAGAAGAAGAGAGAAAGAAAGAAAGGTGGAGAAGAAAGAAAAGAGAGAGTGACCGGTATTTTGTGACAATGCATTGACTTTTGGGGCCTACAATCTCATCTTATTTACAGACATGCCACTGAGTTTTGAAAACAGCTGAAACTTGTTTTCATTTCTTGTTACTCTCATCCAATTTTTTAAGTGACTGAGTCATGAAAATGGTGATCCGAAACTCATCCGAACAAATGCTCATCTGTGGGACCCACATGATTTGGATGATGGAAACAACAAACTGAGTGATATCACTTAAAACTCATCCCATCCAAACAAGCTCTAAGTTACTCTTCTCCTCAATTATTCTATCTACCTAACATTCCACCGCCCATATGAGGCTTACTCTGAGTAAGATCTAGGAAAATTTTGATCCATAATTTATAGTTGGTCAATTCTTGATGTTGCTTAAGTTTGAAAAAAGCACACATAATATTTTCTTTAATAGAATAGAAAACAATATAGAAAAACTCTAAATTTTATTAATAATAATTTGATTTGTCTTTGGATGCTGCAAGACATGTAAATACTAAGGAAGTAAAATTTTAGGATGATTAGGACACTATTTGAAACCCTAATTCACATTAATCATGAGATTAGGTGGCAAATTATTGAATCTTACCAAAAATAGTAATTTTGAGTTAAATACAAAATCATAAACTACTAACTAAGGGTGTCCAGACCCGATCATGGCCCAAAAAACTGACTAACCCGCCTGATGTTGACTCAATTTTAGCCCGAACCGAAACTCTAGTTGGTTAGTGGTGGGATTCCAAGAATCAATGTTGGCTAGTCGAGTGGCGAGTTTGCTTCTCCAAAACTCGAGCAACCCAAACCCGACCTAAGCTTTATAAAAAATCTAGCTAAATTCGGCAAAATCAAGCAAGATCCAACAAGATTTAGACTAGATCTAGCGAGATCTCAACCAGATCCGGCTAGATCTTGACTAGATCTAGTGGGATTTAGTCAGATCCGACCAATCCCAGCAATTTTTAGAGAAAAAATGTAAATTCTAGCAACTTTTTGCCTCTTTCTAGTGACTTTTTCCATATTCCCGCGACTTTTTCTAGATTTCGATGACATTTTTTAGATCTCGATGACCGGCCAAACTGAACGACACTCACCCTCACCCAAAACTAACTCGATCAATTAATGCCAGCAGTCGGTTTTTGGTTTTACCGCCCTCCACCCAACACAGGTGGGTTGAGTCTAGGTTGGGTCCAAAACCAACTTGGCCTAACATGTGGACAGGCCTACTACTAACCTTAAGGGTTCTCCCAAAACAAGCGAGGACCTTTATTCTGAATTTTGATAAAAAAAAGTTATTAAAGAAACAAAAATTACTAAAAAAGGCAAAAAATTTTCCAAAATTAGGGCACACATTGTGGTAAAGTGATAACTATTGATCAGAAGACTGTTTTCCATACAACCTAAAAATTGTATGCAATTCCGACTCCGTCACCCAAATGATTTTTAGTAGTGCATTTTTGCTTTATGTCGTGATTTCAAGTATCCCTGATGTTTCAAGATGGCCATGACGGTCTGTTCTACATCAATTCTTAACTTCTCAATGTCATCATTATTTTGACATTATTGTCACCAAATGAACCAACAATAGAAAATTGGTTTTTTTGAACATATATTTTAGAACGATTACTTGATAGGTGGATCATTTCCATTTGATCTGATCTTATATCTATTATCTGATCTTATATCTATTATCTGATCTATCTTAAATCTAATATCTTACCTAAAAAGATGTATAAAGAAAAAATTTTCACTTTAACTCTATTGTTTAGGGGTAATAATAATTAATTAATTAAATATTTAGCTTTCAAAATGTAACAAATAAAATCTTATGGTTATATTCTTGTAACATCGTGTACTTAAAATTAATTGCAAAAAACAAAGTTCATTGTCGTTGAGTGGAAAGCGAGACACTTGCATTCGTTTTTAGCTCTTTCCAAGTCTTTACTTCTTAAAACTGCACTAAATATTATAAGCCTCAAAGGTATTGTTGATTTCAATAGTTGATGCCCAAGCATAGAAGTTCTTTGTCTATATTGCATCTCTAATACTCAAACTTAATAATAACAAAAAAAAAACTGATGACAGCAAGGCAAGCATTCAAACTAAAACTTCAGGATAAAGGCTTCAATTGGTTAGACGAACAAGCATATTATGAACCAAAAGGGGAATAACCATGAATCCAAATGGGTACCTGGCTTGAACTTGAGGCGACGCTACGTGCAACTCAGGGTGTTCCTAGGAACACCCTGACCTGAAAAAAAAAACTTGAAATTTTTTTTTTTAATTTTTTTATATATGCTCTATGTTAGGAACACCCACAATCATGGAATTAGGAACACCCTCAAATTAAAAAAAAAAATTATGTGTTCTACTTTCAAGCCAAAAAAAAAAAAAACCAAAAAAAAAAATTTGAACTAGAATCTAAAAAAAAAAAAAAAAATTGTAATAAAGGCAACCCCACGGCAAGCCCAACAGATTACAGAGGTAGGCATAGCAAACCCACGAATTCTCAAAAAAAAAAAAAAAAAAAAAAAAAAAAAAAAAAACAAAAAAACAAAAAAACAAACAAACAAACAAACAAAGCAAGTGAGCAACGCCTCAGTTAGTTAGTCTCTAAAGGTCTAAATCAGAAATCACTAAAGCCATTATCAAAAAAAAAAAAAAAAAAAAAAAAAAACCACTAAAGGACTAAAGCAAACCCAAACTCAGTTCCTCAAAGCAATGCTGCTTGAGCTCAAGCCAACAGACGGGGATCGGATCGGTCACAGCTCGCTCGCCAGAGATTGGATCGATCACAGCTCACTCGTCGGATCGGATTGGATCAGTCATAGATCGGATCGGTCCAGATCGTCGTTGTCACTCGCTCGCCCCTCTGCGTCGTCGTCGTCACAGCTCGCTCGCTCGCCCCTCCACGACGTCATCGTCACTCTTCGCTAACCCTCATCGGACTATTGGATAACGGAGATCGGCAGATCACTCGTCGCGGCGTCGTCTCGTCACTACCTCAGTGACCTTAACCTTCAAGCCTCTCTGCTCGGCTACTCTGGTGCTCCCTCCCTCAAGGTACTTCTCTCTCTTTTTCTCTCTGACTCTTTTAGTCTCTCTCTCTCTCTCTCTCTCTCTCTCTCTCTGAATGAAATGAAAATTATAAAATAAATGAAACTCTCTCACTCTCTTTATTCTTTAATAAGACTAACTCTCTCTCTTTACTCTTTTGATTCTTGAACTGTGAGTCTATCTGTGATTGGCTCATTTTGGCCGAACTTTAAGTCTTTAACTTTATTAATTTTTTATTTTTTCTGTTTTTGAATTTTTGAATTTGGCTTTATCAGTTTATCTTATCCGTTAATGTTGGTGTGTGTAGTGTGTTGAATGTTGGTCTCTATATTAATTGTCTTTTAGTGTGATTGTGAAATTTTCTGATTGGTAGGAGGCATAAGGCATGCTTGTGTTGTGTATTGAGTGGGGTGGGGGTAGATGGGCACATTGGGGGGGGGGGGGGGGGGGGGGCGAGCTGCACATCACACTGCTTTAGTGCTTTAATTATTGTGCTGCACATGAGATGTGTATTGTGCACATTAGTGACTCTTTTAGTGTAAACAATATAACAAATTCAAGCAATATAATTAATGACAAATAAATTAAAGCAATATAGTTTATTGTTAGGCTAAACAACAATAATTAAAGCAGCATAATTAACCAATACATTATAAAAGACAAACAAATTAAATTACGTTAAGCTAAACAATAATTAATAATTTTATAATTAATGAAACAACAATATAACAAATTATAGTTTATAAAAGACAAACAAATTAATGAAACAATTAAATAACAATAATTAATAATTTTATTAATATTTCAAATGAACTTATAGTTTATTGTTTATTCTTTTGCTAGAATTATGGACAATTATTTGAAAAGAAAATTATGTACCCAAGATTCATTTCCTATGCAAGATTCATCTCTTGTGCAAGATTCATCTTCATTTTCTAAGAGAATTCGTGTTGACTTTAACTTAGAAAATCTTCCTTCAGATCCTGGGCTACGACAAAAGATATCATCTTATCATCCTAATAATCATGATGAAATAAGAAGACATTATTTAACAAAAGGCCCTTGTCAACCTGTTCATGATTTCCCTGTATCAAATTTTTCTAAAAAGCTTCGTCAATTTAGATCTGAATGATATGTAAATAGAAAACGGTTGGAATATAGTATAGACAAGGATGCGGCATTTCGTTTTTATTGCTACCTATTTGGGCAAGATGTTGGTAAGTAAGGAGGAGGTAAGACTTTTGTAACGAAAGGATTCAAACTTTGAAATCAGCTTGTAAAGTTAGATTCCCATGTTGGAGGAGTTAAAATTGCTCATAATCAAGTTGTCAAGAAAGGTAAAGATCTACTGAAGGAAAAGCAACACATTCAAGTAATTATTATAGAGCGGTTCCTTAGTATTGTACATGTAGCAAGTATCACTGCTTTGTCACTCAAATATGCTATTGAATGCTTACTTTGTGAATATAATTTGAGTTTATCGAACCTATGTGGGCAAAGTTATGACGAGGTTAGAAATATGCAAGGTGATATCAATGGTCTCAAAACTTTAATTTTGAAAGAGAATAAGTTAGCATTTTTAGTCTATTGTTTTGCTCATGAACTTCAATTGACACTTGTTGCCGTTGCTAAAAATCAAATTAACATTGCTGAATTTTTTTTTATGTAGTTAGTAATTTAGTAACTGTTATTGGAGGTTCTTGTAAGAGACGAGATACTCTTCGAGATGCACAATTTGCCAAAATTAAAGAAGATTTAGAGAATAGTGTACGTAGAAGAGAGCAAGATTTGAATCAAAAGACAAATCTTAAACGTCTTGGTGATACACGTTGAGGATCATATTATGAGACTATTCTCAACTTGATTTTAATGTTCTTTGCTATTGTTGATGTACTTGAGATTATTAAAGAAGATGGTCTCTCTAACCAAAAAGTTGAAGCTCGATCTATTATGAGGTCAGTTCTATCTTTTAAATTTGTCTTTGCTCTACACTTGATGAAAAACATTTTATGGATCACAAATGAGTTGTCAATAGCATGGCAAAAAAAAAAAAAAATCAGGATATAGTAAATATTATGGATCTTGTTAAAGTGTCTAAGTAACGATTTCAAGTGATGAGAGATGATGAATGGAAATCTTTATTGACTGAAGTTTCTTCATTTTATACCACACATGATATTTCTATTTTGAACATGGATGAAATATTTATAGTTAGAAGGAGATCGCGACGCAACACTCAACAGAATACAAATTTACATGATTATCGTGTTGAGCTATTCTACACAGTCATAGATATGCAACTTCAAGAGCTTAACAACCGTTTTTCTTAGGCGAATACCGATTTGCTACTTTGCATGGTTTGCTTGAATCCAAGTAATTCATTTGTGGCTTTCAATAAGAAAAAGTTGATACGCCTAGCTAAGTTCTATCCCTCTGATTTTCTTAGGATAGATATTTTGGTACTTGACTCTCAACTTCAGGATTACATTTTTGATATGCACAACAATGACTTTTTTTTAGAGCTTCAAGGAGTTAGGAAACTTACTGAAAAGTTAGTGAGCACAAGGAAGCATGAGACATATTCGTTAGTCTATTTGCTTATGAATTTAGCTTTGACCCTTCTAGTTGCTACTGCAACAGTAGAAAAAAATTTTTCAGCAATGAAATATATAAAGAATGAACTGCACAATCAAATTAAGATCAGTGGATGATTGATTGTTTAGTTGTGTATATTAAAAAAGATGTAATTTGTAATATTGATAATGAGACTATCATACAACAATTTTAAAATATAAAAACTCATAAAAAAATAATTATAAATTTTATGTAATTACATATTTTTTAAATTATTATAATTATCAATATATAAAATTTTTTTTTTATTAAATTATGTAATTTACACTAGTTAAAATACACCCTAAAAAATTTTCTTGAAACCACCTCGGGCTGAACCTACAAAGTATTCACCCTCTTTTTCCTAGAATTGCTGTCAACTCAGTTGAGCCCACCACAAGTTGTGGTCTGTATACAAAGTATGTGAGAAGGATTGATAAATTGTAACCATTGACTTAATGGTCTTGTCTATCAAGTCTTTGACAGAATGAGAGTACGGCATCTTAACCATTGAATGCAAGAGGGGCTTACTTGCTACTACCCCAATAAAGCTCATTAATTACTATGGGCTGAAAGTCTGAAACACCAAGGATCCTTGCAACTCCGCACACTGAGGTTATGCAGATACTTTGTATATCACACTCTGTTTTGAAATAAAATATATTTGGAATTTTTTATCCATTTTCAAGCATTCGTCTACATATAAAATGTAGTCAAATTTATAAAATATTTTTCGGTAGATGGTAAAATATTTTATAAAAAGTTGCAAAACTTTGTAATTTTACAATTTTGTTAAAATATTTACAAAAACATATTGGCTTCCCCTCTTATCCTTTGGCAGTTACGTCACCGGTAAGGTGGGTTGGGTAGTCAGTGCTAGTAGTCCGATGGTTGGAGTTGCCGCTCCAACGGCTGGTGCTTGAAGTCTGGTCACTTGAATCGGCATTTTGAAAACGGATGCCGGTAGTTTGATTACCAGATACACCGATCCGGTGACCATTTCTGGAGATCCGATAACCAAAATTACTATTCGAGCACTACTAGTGCTGGTGGTATCATCACTGAAGACAACGCTTAAGTGTCGATCGTGGAAGCCACCGTTTTGGCTGCTGGTTCGGGTGATCTAGTCACTAGACATTCGGCACCAACAGTTCCGATGGTTGTTTCACTCGTTTTGATGGATTGCTTGAAAATTTTGAAAATATTTTACTTCAAAAGCGTCAATTTGCTGGACCCGAAGAGTACTACCTCAGACCAAGCAAGGGAAAAAAATCATTTCGTACATACATTTAAGTTGCCTAAAAGCTTGACCTTACTCTTTACAAAGGTTCAGGGAGTGAGTGAGCTCTTCTTTAAAGCTTTTAATTTTCTATTTAGTAATGTTTACCAGATAAGAAATAGTAGACAACTTATTTCTTCTTGCAGGATCTGTTTTCTAATATGAAATCACTTTTATTTGTGGAATATAAAATAGAACATACGATTTGTATTCAATATTAGTGAAATATAAAGTAGAACCTAGTCCCTGCAGAACTTAAACAAGGTATACATACCTTTTCCTTCAACTTATTTTCTTCAAGACAATATGATTAAAACTTAAACCCTTTGCTTTCCATCTCAAAACAATACTCATTGGATCTTGTACCCACTTCCTAAGTAGCCTCCATCAACCTTCAAGTCAAGTCCAGTGACAAAACCAGAATCATCAGATGCAAGAAAGAGCACCGCATTGGCAACATCTCTCACCTTCAACACAACTCCTTTTAAGCTTGAATGTGCTTCAGAAATCTTCTCCACTTGCTCTGCATCCATTCCCGATGCATCACATGACATCGGTGTAGCCACCATAGAGGGTGATACACAGTTCACTCTAATCCCATGCTGCCCAAGCTGCACACTTGCTGATCGAACCAGACCCAGCACTGCATGCTTTGCCATACAATAATCTGTGGATAGCTGTCTACCTTGGCTAGCGGCTACGCTTCCTGTGCATATGATGCTCCCCTTCACGCGCCTCTCAACCATCACACGCGCCGCGTGTTTCACACACAAAGCCATGCCACGCGCGTTGGTTTTAATCACTTTGTCAAACCCTGAAAGGTCGAGCTCGAGGATTGTCTGATCAGAGGCAGAGCAACTCAGAGTCCCAGCGTTGCTGAACATGATGTCGAGCTGACCATGTTTCTGGACCGTTGATTCAACCATGTTCTTGACCTGGTCTTCATCGGAAACATCACAGTGCACGTATTGGCACTTGTCTATACCAATTGATGTGGCTACTTGGTGACCCAATTGGTCTTGGATATCGGCGATCACAACCATGCGTGCACCATGTTGGGCAAAAAGGTGAGCCGTAGCCTCGCCTATGCCGCTTGCACCACCAGTGATTATGGCTACTTTGCCTTGTAACTTCTTGTTGGATTCTGTCATTGCAAACTGAGCGATAATGGGCAAACCATTGAGATGGCAGCTTTTATTGGAGGATGATCGATATTGGACAATCTGTCAAATCAGATAGGACTAATATCGATATGGTGGAATAGTGGGTGGGTAGGAGCATTTATGGCTGAAAATCTCGTCACATCCTATTTTATCATTTCAAAAATTACTTTATTAATTATATTATATTATTTTTTAATATTATCAACATCTCAATTTTTATTTTACAATATTATCCATTAAAATAATATAAATTATATAATAAAATAATATTTAAAGGTTATCTATCACTCCTCTCTCTTCATCCTTGTCCCTAACTCTCTGAGTCTCTATCTCTCTCTCAACAACTAAACAAACCCGATCATCACCACACCACCACCACCATGCCTACCACGCCACCATGCCCACCACGCCACCATACCCATTGCCCACCAAAATCCCACCGAAACCAAGAACCCAAATTAAGGGGGGGGGAAAAAACCATCAAATCACTGCCACATCCAACTCATCTGAACCCAAAAGATAAAAATCAATAAATGCCTTACTGCAAAACACACACAAAACGCAAACAAAACCCAGATCGTCAAAACTTCAAAACCCAAATTGGCGAAACCATTTGACCCACGGCGCGACCAGATCAACGCTGCCAACATCACACCACATCCAGTCCATCATCAACGATCTTGAGCGACCTATCATCGGCAACATTAGCGATATTGGTGTTGGGTTTATGAGATGAGTGAATCGGTTAAGGGATTTGGGGATGGGTGAGGGTGAATCGGCAGAGGCTTGGTGTTGGATTTATGAGATAGTGAATCGGTAAAGGGATTTGGGGATGGGTGTGTGAGTCGGCAGAGGCAGAGGCTTGGTGACAGAGAAGCTGACAATGGCGAGAGAGAGAGAGAGAGAGAGAGAGAGAGAGAGAGAGGGGATGGAGAGAGCAAACACCGATACTATAGAGAGAGAGAAAGAGGGGTTGAACGGATTAAAATATGTTATTTTGTTTTGGCATAGCGCTACAGTACCATCTCAACTACAGTACCATCTTAAAGTTGAGATGGTACTGTAGCGCTATGCCAAAAAAATTTGGCAATTCTCAGGTTTACACTTCTAGCTGCTGGGTGCATTTTGGGCTTGAAGGCCAAATGTGCCTTACATTTGACATATCCCTAGCCCACTGTGGATGCTCTAATGCTAGGATCTCGTAAAAGTGCAAAATTTTTGCTACGACTTAACCCGTGGTAAGATGTGATGTTCTCTACTACCATATTTTTACCATTTATAATTTGGTATATGGTGAGTTATGATAAAAATTATATCACTTTTATTGATTCTAGCATTTCTCATATTAGAGAATAATTAAGAAGCAAAGTAAAGATTCTTGTATAGGAAAAATTTGATCCAAAATTTATAGTTGGTAAGTTCTAAACTTTAATGTTATCTTCATTTTGACGATAGTGTCACCAAATAAACCACAAATAGAAAATTGGTTTTTTGATCACATATTTGAGAATGTTATGATCATTTCTATCTTATTTGATCTTACCTTATATCTAATATCTTACCTAAAAAGATATCTAAAGAAAAAAATTTCACTTTAACTCTATTTCTTAGGGGTAATAATAATTAATAAATTAAATCTTTAGATTTCAAAATATAACAAATAAAATCTTATGGTTAAATTCTTCTAATATCATGTAAATAAAATTAATTAAAAAAAAAAAGAGTTCATTGTAATGAGAGAGAGAGAGAGAGAGAGAGAGAGAGAGAGAGAGAGAGAGAGAGAGAGAGAGAGAGAGAGAGAGAGAGAGAGAGCCATTGTTTCTCAACTATATATGCACACTTGCATTTGTTTTTACCTCTTTCTAAGTCTTTACTTCTTAAATTTGCACTGAATATTGTAAACCTTGAGAGTATTGTTGCTTTTCAATAGTTGATGCTTGAACATATAATTTCTTTGTTTATTTGCAATCCAATTCACAACTTACAACCATTGGTTCAATTGCGATCACCATAGCAAAGTTGTCACAACCACACACATTGAATTTCTTCACTTTATTTATTTTTTGACTATGTATTAAATGAGTCAACATGATTTTGTCGTGTCCACCCGTTCAATAAATTGGTTGTGTTAAGAATGAGTAGTTTTGACACGATTCGATTACTCTTACCTTCATGAGTGCAACCTGTTGACAAAAATTGCCCCCTCTTCATTAAACAAAGTATGGCAACAAGAATATAAACAAGGGTCCCCTCTCTATGAAAGCAAAGAGACCCTTTAAAATTTTGATTCAATGCCCATTTTGCAAAGAAGTTTATCTGCTACTCTTTGTAAGGTGAAAGTCACAATTCTAAGAGTCATTATCAGCTAACATGTTGCTTGTGTGTTTTCTTTTATGTGTTTTGCAGGAAAACTTTTTTTTTTTTTTTTTCTTTAGTAGGTAAGTTCTTATCTTTGACTATCAAAAATGAAATGTTTATGTAGCTTTCTTTTGCTTTTAAGAAGAGAGTTAGCGTATCAAAAAAAGAAAAAAAGAAAAAAAAAAGAAAATAAGAGACTTAGTGAAGGCTTGTTTGTTCACAAATAATCCAAGCTTGAGCCTTAATTTTAGGCTTGTTTGATAAACAAGCCAAGCTTAAGCAAAAAAAAATTGTTTGTGAACAAGCTCGTAAATAATAGGGCTCGATATAAAACATATCGAGCTTAACCTCGTTTATAGCTTGATATATGTTTACTAAATAAACTTATTATTATGACATTACACATATATTTTGGAATGTTAATTTATAGCTTGTTTATTTATTTATATATTTTGCAATGTTAATTTATTTAGATTTGTGAAGATTATAGTTATATGAATGACAAATGTGGATGTAAAAATTGTATTTTGAATAATTATTCAAGCTATAGACAATAAATGATGATGGATGAATTTAATTATGTAAAGTTGTAATTTGAACAAATTCTAATCACAGGTGTTAGAAGCATGATAAAATGAATATATTATATTATATTATATTATCTATATATATATATATATATATATTTGTATGTATATTTGTTTACTTGATTTTTGGTGATATAAGTATTTGATAATGCATTTTTTTGGATCCCAAGCTTAAAAGCTTGACTTGAGCTCGAGTTTGAGTTTAATATTAGGCTCGAGCTTAGCTTGAATAAAATAATCAAGTCAAGCCAAGCCAAGCCAAGTCGAACTCAAGCTTTTTGGCATTCTCACAAGGTCGAGTTCAAACATTGTTTTTAGGCTTGTCTCAAGCTTAAGCCAAGCTTGAGCATTTGATTTTTATTGACGAGCTAAGCTCAAACATATACTACTCGGCAAAACTTGGCTCGTTTACAGTCTTATCAAGTCACAATAAATGCAAGCCAACTTTTCTTGACTTTTGTACATAACTGCTCATTGAAAAGCTTCTCAGCAAGTTCAATTTGCTTTGCTAACTTCTTGCCAATTTTTCAACAAGCTCATTTAATGAGTTAAAGACGTGTGCTGGACCATGGTGCAGTGCACCCAACACAAGCCAACGAGGATAAAATAAGTAAAAGTTTTGTACGAAACATAGAGGAAAAAAAAAAAAAAAACAAGGTATTCGATTTTGTTAAGATTAAGTACTATAAAGAAATATTCGATTTTAGTAATATCGAGTATCACATTAACTTTTTTATTTGTATAAATTCTAAATTAGCAGCGTCACGCTAGCAACTAAACGCTGGCAACCCATTTAGGAACTCGAATAATATTTAGAACTCGATTTTGTAAAACTCGAATACTACAAAAGTAATATATTATTAAATATTTTCAAAACAGTACTAATTTACCATAAATTTTATCAAAACATGATATTTGACTATTTTCACCATGTTATAAGCATCATTGAGAATTTTTTTTTGTGTATTTTATTTGAGTGGTGAGATTAATTATAAAATATTTGGAAAAAAAAATTACTTTCTTCTTTCTTATGCGTTAAATATACTATTCTCACAAAACTTCCACGACATGCCTCAACAACAATGAGCACGTAATACCCATTCTAGACAATAAAGTGGTGTTGTGTAGCTCTTTGACTAAGAGCATCCCATCAGTGTAAGTTCAGCAATTGATTCAAGACGAATAATTAGTACTGTCACACTCTCTAACTAAACCAACCTAACCTTCTGCCCTCATTGAAGATGAGTTCTGAATTTGACTCTCAGAAGCATCTATGACAGTTGGATTCAAAAATAATACTTCTACACGATTAACAATGTTACACA
Organism: Castanopsis chinensis; assembly: GCA_032878915.1. Lineage (NCBI taxonomy): Eukaryota > Viridiplantae > Streptophyta > Magnoliopsida > Fagales > Fagaceae > Castanopsis > Castanopsis chinensis. Next base: position 8,598,695 of record JAVQMG010000114.1, read on the forward strand.
GAAGGCAAGGACTAAAAGGGATCTTTTGCAGTACAATAAAAAGCGTTCCAACTGCAAATCCTGGCACCGACATAGCAGAATTACGAATTAATTGCAATCTTAATTCAATCCTATCTACATAATGGCCAACTTTGCTTCATTGAAGACTGTTACACAATACAGGTTAGATAATGCAATCCTTATGGCTAATTTCCCACACCGTTTATTATAGGCAAAAGTTCCTATAAGGCTAACTTAGCAGTATTTGTGATATATCTGTAATAAAGTTCTCTAAGCCATTCAATATATTATAAATCTCCAAACTGAAATTCATATGAACCTCAAAATTTTCTAAAATATCATAGTGGCAGAGTGTTTAGTACTACCATTTCAACTCCCCACAAGCCCAACGCATGTCTTCAAAGCCACCACATGAAAATTGCCTTCTTTGTGTTGTGCAGTTTGGATAATGTATGTGCTAGTCCCCAATTGATACCGTGAACGTAGTACTGCTAAAAAAAAAAGAAAAAGAAAAAACCTTCAAGACCATCATTGATCAAATTCTAGAACTGAAAGGCCAAGTTTTAAAATATAAGGACACCAAGGTCCAAGCTTGAATTAACATGCCATGAAATCATTGTAAGCAGAACCAACACTTACATTTTTGGGCTTTTGAGGTTTGGAATTCTGGCATGAAAAAAACTTTGGCCTATTCAAATTCAAGGCATGGGGAAGCAGCAATAAAAAATTCTCTAGTCTTGTAGGATCAGAGTACCCCATTGGGTTAGAATTGAGAGTAATGCTAAGGACACATAATTTGGCACAACTATGTGCCACAACGCATCACATGGCGAATTATGATTGGAAAATGTGTGTCTCCGACCACCATTATACTTTTATCAATCACAACTCACCAAGTGAAAGTTGTGCCATGTCCCTAGCATTACTCTAGAATTGAGGTGGAGATGAAATTCATTCCAAACACGACATGCGTTTTGAAAGCCACGTGTTGTTCTTTCTTGCATGTGTGAACACCATAAAAAATTGTTCTCTCCTCCATTGGCGGCACCACCCGTACTTCAGGGTGGTCACAAGACCACCCTAACCTGGAAAAATAATTAATTATTATATATAAATTTTAAAAATTTATAATTTTATTATCCTTAAAAAAATATCTGTGACCATCCTAAAATTTTTTAGGCTCAACATAATTAATTTTTGGACAAAATTTGCTAACAAACTTGATTGTAGACTAAAATTATAACTTTACTCAATATTTTTTTATTGGATGTGAATTGCAAAAAAGTCACCATTGTGTTCTATTTTTTTCTTATATCCTCCATACATGTAAAATTTCAAGAAGATTAAAGATCAATAGTTATGTCATCAATCAAATCTTTAAATTTTGAGTTTTTGTAGTTTAAAATTACGTAAAAAATTAAGTTTATGGATCAAATAATAAATAATATTTTATTGACATAAAACTTGACATGTATTTTAAGAATATAAAGAACATGCAATCTAACGGTTAAGTTTTCAAAATATATAGTCACATTAATTTTTTTAAGTGAGAGTTGTAATCTTAGGCTACAACTAAGTTTGTAGCCAAACTTTATCTTTAAATTTTGGCCCTTTTAACAATATACTAGGTTTTTACAAAGAAAAAGAAAAACCCTAATAAATTTTTTATCTAACTAAATTTTTGAAAAAATTGTAACTGTAATATTAATAATGAAACTATCATGCAAAGATTTCAAAATAAAAAAATTCCAATAAAAAAATTTGTCAAACTTTGGGTATGTTTTGGTGAATATACGAAGTTCTAGTTTTATTAAATTTTGGTCGATAATGACCAATTTCTAGAACTGCGACTGCTCTCCTCTACTCCATGTTGCTCCTCCTTGGCTTTCTCCAACCAAAATATGAGTCTCGGCGACGATTTTCCTCTACATTCATACACCATCGAGCACGACTTCATCGCCACCCTCAACAATTCCTCAGTTTCAACACCACCACCACCACCAGCACTACCAACAGCAATCCACATGTCCTCTCTGAACCCAACTCCAAACCCAAATCCAAATCCAAAAAGCGTTCAGACCCACATCACAACTCATACGAAAATGACACCTGTGGCCACCCAGAAATCCAAGACAACAAGTGCATCAACTGCAAGAAAAAACCCCTCGACGCCAACTTCGACGTGTCGTTCAGCTACGTCCGCAAAGGTTTACGCTTCAGCCACAAAGAGATCGCTCGCCTCTGCGACCTTCAATCCCACGAGAAACTCAAGCACAAAAAGCTCGTCTTGGTTCTCGATCTCGACCAGACCTTGATCCACGTCACCACCACCTCCAAAACCGAACAGTCCCAAACCTCGTCATCTGGTAACGACCAATTCACATTTAATTCGCTTCAGAAGATAGTGAAACTGAGGCCCTTCGTACGGCCTTTTCTTAAAGAAGCGAGTGTTGGATAAAAATCTGGTTTTGTATCTCATACAAAACACACAGCGGAAGCAATAAATAAGGATCTATTTCATTCATGATTGACAACATGCACTATGTAAATTTCAGACTTCAAGAACAAGATAGCGTACCTTGGTGTGGAGAAATTCAAAACAAAGATTAGAAGCACCTGAGAAAACTTTTAATCTTTACTCCAATTCCACTTTACGCCCAAGATGTGTGATCTCTCAATCAGTTTCCAAAGGGAGAATGAAAGTGTGTCTCACACTTTCTCTTTTTCTCTACGATTCTTTTTTTTCTCTTTCTCGTTAATTAAAAAATTCTATATGTTTCTCCCTTTATAACTAACTGATTATCTAATTGGGCCAGCCTATTGGGCCTTTCAAATTGGGCTTTAGTGTGTGGCTTGGAGTGGGACTAAAAGGGACCAATAAGACACTAGCACCAATGGGCCTTGGGCTTTTCCGTTAACTCTTGACAAGTCCAAAGTTACCATTAATTATATTTAATACCACTATATAAATATAATTGCACTCTAGGCCTTATTAATAAATTATATCCCAAGACTTTATTATACACGCAACCCCTTCATAAAATATTCGTAGTAATACAAAGTCATAAATGTGGACTGCCACTTTGTAAATTACTACATCTTATCCTTGAGTACTCGGTTTAATCCTTTAAAGTTATTCATCATATATTTATGAAATCCAATTTTATAAATATCTACTTTAGTAATTTCTTACCAAAGTGGTTAGGACTAACTCTCTGAATAACTAAACTCATTAAGAGACTATGAATTCCATCTTGAGAATATATATTCCATTAACACTAAATGTAGTTGCCAAACATATTGAGGTTTTGACCGTTACATTAAATCTCACTCTTGATATATCAAAGTAACCTACACGTCATGATTAGGTTCATTATTCTCTCAGGATTAAGAGTTCATGTAAATAAAAGTCATGAGATTTATTATTCATTTGACAGTCGTTAGGAGAATAATAAATCTCACAGTGGTCCAGTTCAATATGTCTTAACTCTTAAAACATATCAACTAGAAGTCACCACTCCCATGATCAAGACAAACCATCTTAGTTGATACGTTATAATCTTCGCAGATGAAATGCCCAATTTCATCACCGACTATGAACTATAAATTCTGAATTTACAAAAAACTTGTGATTTATATCTTCTATAACTAAATCACATACTATGCATCTCATGGACTATATGATAATGTCCAAATATTCATGTTACTATTATTTTAGATAAAAATAAAACAATTTTATTAAACACAACATTAAGTCATACATAATGTCACACATAGCATCATATAATAGGGTTTAAGGGCACACATCCTAACAATCTCCCACTTGCCCTAAAGATTATTGTGCACTAATCTAACTTACATTCCCTCCAAATGTGACTCGAAAGTCCTTTGAGGCAAGGTTTTGGTAAAGGATTTGCTAGATTATTTGCACTTTTAATCTTTGCCACCACAACATCTCCACGAGCAACAATATCTCGAATGATGTGGTACTTCCTTTCAATGTGCTTTCCTTTCTTGTGATTTCTTGGATCTTTGGATTGTGCAACCGCTCCACTATTGTCGCAAAACAATGTGATGGGAACTTGCTCCATTCTTACAACAACAAGATCAGAAAGGAATTTTTTGAGCCAAATAGCCTCCTTTGTTGCTTCACATGCAACAACATACTCGGCTTCCATGGTGGAGTCTACAATGCAAGATTCCTTAACACTCCTCCAACTTATGGCTCCAACTCCCAAGGTGAAAACACATCCTGAAGTGGATTTTCTTAAATCTAGATCCGATTGAAAATCTGAATCTGTATAGCCAATGGGAATCAAATCCTCACAATGGTAAATAAGTATATAATTTCTCGTTCTCCTAAGATACTTGAGAATATACTTTATAGTTTGCCAATGTTTTGGTCCTGAATTTGATTGATATCGGTTGACTATGCCAACTGAATAACAAATATCTGGTCTAGTACAAAGCATGGCATACATGAGACTTCCCACTGCAGAGGCATAAGGAACTTGTCTCATCATGTTTTCTTTCTCTTGAGTCTTAGGCCTTTGGTCATCAGACAGACGAACTCCATGTCTGAAAGGAAGCAATCCTTTCTTGGAGTTTTGCATGCTAAACCGTTCTAGAACCTTATATATATATATCCAGCTTGTGATAAGCCTAACATCTTATTCTTGCGATCTCGCCAAAGTTTGATCTCTAGAATAAAGTTAGCCTCACTCAAGCCCCTCATATCAAATTGGCTTGACAACCAAACTTTAACCGATGGCATTACCCCTACATCATTCCCAATGAGTAGAATATTATCAACATAAAGCACTAGGAACATTACTACTCTACCTCGATGTCTTTTGTACACACATGTTTCATCAAGATTTTGTTCAAAACTAAATGAATTAATTGCTTGATCAAATCTGATGTTCTATGACGTAGATGCTTGTTTAAGTCCATAAATGGACCTATTCAACTTGCATACCATATGCTCTTTGGTTCTTTGCTATGAAACCTTCCGGTTGCATTATATATATTTCTTCTTCAAGATTGCCATTAAGAAATGCAGTCTTGATATTCATTTGCCAAATCTCATAATCATAACGAGCAGCAATGGATAAGAGAATTTTGATAGACTTAAGCATGGCTACTGGCGAAAAAGTTTCATCATAATCAATGTCTTCTTTTTGTGTATACCCTTTCGACACTAGTCTTGCTTTAAAGGTTTCAGCCTTTCCATCTATCCCTCTCTTCCTCTTGTAAACCCATTTGCAACCAACAAGTTTAATATCGTTAGGCGCCTTTACAAGATCCCATACATGATTGGAATACATAAAATCGAATTCAGATTTCATAGCTAAGACCCAATGATGTGCATCTATATCATTAATTGTCTCCTCATAAGTATAAGGATCCGATTCAGCCTCTTCTGAGATAGCTACGTAAGTTTCTCCTAAACCTCTAAATCTCATAGGAGGCTGAATAATTCTCCCACTATGACGAGGCATCTGTGTACTAGACATCTCATGAGCAATATCTTGTGGTGTATTCAATATAGCCACATCATCCCTAGTTTCAGCCATTGGTTGTTCAACTACAGGTTCATCTATTTCAGCCAATACAACTTTACTTCTAGGATTAAAATTATTCATATAATCATCTTCCAAAAATTTGGCATGGGTGCTAACAAACACTTTGTTATCCTTATGATTATAGAATAAATAACCCTTGGTTTCTTTTGAATACCCTAAAAACATGCATACTTCCGTTTTAGTTACCAACTTATCAGACTTTCCTTTCAACACATATGCTGGACATCCCCAAATATGGAGATATTTCATACTAGGCTTGCGCCCACTCCACAATTCCTTAGGTGTGTTGGGAACAGATTTTGATGGAACTAAATTCAAAACATGCATAGCAATTTTTAGTGCATATCCCCAAAAAGAAACTAGTAAAGTTGAGTAACTCATCATGGACTTAACCATTTCCAAAAGAGTCCTATTCCTTCTTTCCGCTACACCATTTTGTTGGGAAGTTCCAAGTGTAGTCAATTGGATACAATTCCATTCTGAATTAGGTAATCCTTGAAATCCTCAAGAAGGTATTTGCCACCTCGATCAGATCGAATGGCCTTTATGCATTTACCCAATTGATTTTCAATTTCAGCCCTAAACTCTTTGAACTTTTCAAAGGCTTCAGACTTTAATCTCATTAGGTACACATAACCATATCTTGAGTAATCATCCGTAAAAGCGATGAAAAACTCATAACCTCCTTTTGCTTAGGCTGACATATGACCATATACATCTGTATGAACTAATTCAAGCAACTCTTGGGCTCTTCTACCTTTTGCATTAAAAGGTCGTTTGGTCATCTTACCTTCCAAACAAGATTCGCAAACTAGAAATCCATCAAAGTCCATGGGCTGTAAAAGTCCATCTTTGATTAGTCTTTGAATCCTATTTGAATTAATATGACCCAAATGCAAGTGCCATAAATATGCATCACTAGTAGAAGGAAACTTTCTTTTAATGATTTTACATGAGAGCTACTATCTATTTTAGAATTGTATAATTCATGCATGTCAGGAGTTAAAATATAAAAACCATCCACAATATTGCCAGAACAGATAAACATTTTATCCTTCTTTATTACAACATTGTCTTTCAGGATAATACAATACCCATGTTTACCTAAGTAAGTTGCAGAAATCAAATTCTTACGAACATTAGGTACATACAAATAGTCTTCTAATATTAAAACTCTATACTTAAATCATAAATTAAACACTCCAACAGCTACAATCGGAATTCTACTCCCATCAGCCAAAGTAAGAAATAGTTTTTCCTCATTCAACTTTCTGATCTCCTAGAACCCCTGCAAAGAATTGCAGATATGATTAGTACAACCTGAATCCACACACCAGGAATCCGCTGGATTCTGTACCAAACATATTTTCAAGAAGAAATGAATGTTTCATACCCTTATTCTTGGCAGCTTTGAACATTGGACAATTCCTCTTCCAATGTCCTTTCTCACCACAATGGAAACACTTTTCTTTGGTTTTCTTTCCTTTGTCGGCAACCCCTAAGGCAATTTGTTTACCATCTTTCTTAGTGAAATCCTTCTTCTTCTTCTTACCTTTGCCTTTTGACTTAGGTTGAGAAGTAGAAGCTTCACCCACATTGGCTTCAACACTAGAAGTACCAAGGATGTCTTCCCCCGCCACTAACTCATTCATTAATTTAAACAAAGAGTAAACCTTTTTGTTCATATTATAATTGAGTCTGAATTCCTTAAATGATTCTAGTAGTGACTGGAGTATCATATCCACTTGGGATTCTCCATCAATGTCTGCACCTAAAACTTCTAATGTGTTCAGATTAGCAATCATCCTAAGACAATGCTCCCTCACTGAACTTCCTGCAGCCATTTTGGTATTATAAATTTGCCTCATGGTTTCTTGCCTTGCAGAACGGCCTTGCTTACCAAACATCTCCTTCAGACTTTGCATGATGTCTGAAGCATGTTCTACATCCTGCATTTGATGTTGTAGAACATTTGAGATAAATGCTAGGATGTAGCACTTGGCCATCTCATTAGATTTCTGCCAACGATCATATCGTTGTTTTTCCCCAAGAGGAGCATCTAATGAAGGAAAGCTAGGACATGGTTAAGTAAGCACATATTTGTATTCTTCAGCAGTAAGAATAATGTCTAAGTTTCTTTTCCAGTCAACATAGTTGGATCCAGTCAACATAGTTGGATCCAGTCAGTTTGTTTTGATTAAGAATAGCAACAAGTGGGTTAAATGATGCCATGATTTAAATATGAAAATAATAAACATGAATATAATAAGTAAACTAAACATTATCTATTTAGCATATAAGCATATAATATGGAACCTTAATAAAAATCATAAAATAATATATGCAACGACAACCCAATCCATGTCTATAATTCCTTGGTTGCAAGTTTATTATAAACACATTAATTGGTTGAAAACTATTCTCATTATTAGTGCTATCATGATAACTCTTATCAAACACTAATAATATGCCGTATTACTTTTAGCCTCTAAGTAATAATGACATAGCTCTTTGGGGAGGTTAACATTACACTTAGTCTAGTGTACACCATTATTTAGAGTCATGTATAGCCACATTTCATCTCCCTTTTATAGTGTTTAAACTTGTAGTACCATGAAACAAAACACCCTCCTTTGGGATCGCGAGGCATATACGCCAAGACGAGGTGGTTGTCCACACTACTTTAAACGAATAAGTTCAAACTTGTAGTACTATGAAGTAAACACCCTCCTTTGGGATTGCGAGGCATATACGCCAAGAAGAGGTGTTTACCCACACTACTATGAACTGATAATGGAGGCCATGAGATCCAACTCTTGTATCTCTCTCCCACTAGAAATTTTAAAATAAAGGTTTTTAATGTCAAGAATCATAATAATGCTAAACACGTGAAAAACATATTCCTAATCTCATTAGGAATAATTTTCATTAAAGTAGCATTAACATATATAAATATATATAACGTAATAAAAACCCTTATTGCATATAAAAATTCATATTATATTATATATAATATAATATAAAAATTAATATATGTAATATATAATTATTACATATTATATATATATATATATATATATATAATGAGTACCACCACTCAAATTGAGTACCACCACTCAACTTCATCTTCATCAACAGTTTTTGTTATGCCAAATTGAGTACCACCACTCAATTTGACATAACAAAAACTGTTGATGAAGATGAAGATGATGCAAAATCTGATACTCCTTCTGCTAATGATTTTCCTCCTATTGAAACCCCTATTCTTCATAATCATCTCCGAGTTCTTACCAGACTCGAACCTTTTGAATATGATATGGTTTTTCAGTATAATGAATTTATGTTATTAAAAAACCGTCCTAAAAGGAAGTATTACCAAGATACTTTTACTCAGTCAGAAAAAGACAGAGTCAAAAGAAAATGGAAAGAAAAAATGGTTGAAGAAAGAAAACATATTTTGTTTTTGATTATCTTGAAAATTATTATGTTTCAAAAAATAATGTTTATACTAATTATTTAAATGTTATCAGAAAATCTAATTTTGTTAAACCTGACGAAACCGCTATTCGGTCTAGTCATCCTCCTTTTGAAACTGTTTTAATCACTTGCCAAAGTGCTAATGAGAAAGTTGAAGTGAAAGCTTCTCCTTTCGAAATTGCTGATGATAAAACCCCTGTTTCTGCTATTATTGAACAAAACAATTTTGCTAATGAATCTTTGCATATCATTGGTCAACAGCTTGACCGTATTGAAGAAAAAATTGTTTAAAAAACTGTTGCTCCAAAACCTGAGATTCCTTCGATTAATTGAGTGATTAAAGAGAAAAGATTAGTTTCAAAACCTCTCAGAGTAAAACTGTTGACTTAGTTGCTTCCCAAAATTCAACTTTTGACAAAGTTGAAAAAATGCTTTCTGATTTAAAAATTAAAACCGAGCAGGCTTCTGCATCTAAAAGTGCTGCTTGTGCTATTTCAAGAAATGAAAAAGAACCTGTTTTTGAAGAAACAACATATTCTGAATCATCTTCTCATGTTTCTTATGAAATTTTTTTTGATGATTTACAACCAGAAATTAAAAGATTCATTGGAAAACCCAATTCCATGTCTTTTACAAAAAACTGGTATCCAAAACTTACTCCTCCTGATATGGAGTTTGAAGAAAGATCTTTTCAAACTCAATTTTCTGTTTCTGCTGATAAAATGTATGAATGGAATATTGATGATTTGTCTGAACAAGAAATTATTAACAAACTTGCTCACATGTCTATGGTTGGTTTTGCATACATGAACAATCATAATGATCTTGATCATCCTGATGTTGTTAACTTGCTTGTCACTGGATTTTCTGGTACTCTTCGTGGTTGGTGGGATAAACATCTCATAGAAGAATCCAGAAAACTTATTAAACATTCTGTTAAAAAAGATGATGATGGCATGCCTATTTTTGATGAGCATGTGTAGAATTGATCGTGGTACCATAAAGTAGTCAAAGAAGTCAATAATGAAGTTGCATGTAGCATTATTGGTAGCATGTAGCATTATTGGCCTTTTGTGTTGGCTAGGCAAATAATCAATAGGATCCAGTAGAAGCACCTTCTGAGGGATAATCCCAAATCTGGCAGGGGTCCCACGGGGTATCTTCATTACACTTATGACCATGATAGGTGCAATATTTGTTGCAGAGCCCACAATAAAATATAGGATCATAAACAGGATCTCTTGTGAGAAATATTCTTGGGTCAGCATGACTTGTCCATTGAAGATGACGGACAGCTGAAGCATAAGGTTTATTTATGAAAACAAAAATTCTATCTGTGCTGCCAACAAAATGGTAATCTTTCCATAATTCCTGACTGACATCTAGAATTTGATTATTGAAATAACTTCTCCAACATTCAGCAAGAGCAAATGGCTATTTGTGGGAAACATAAGTATTACCATCATACCATTGGCCTTGGTAAGTATATCCGTTAATAAGGACAAGGTGCTTGGAGGGTTGAACATTCATCCAATCATTTATTATCCATTTTGGAAAAGTACTCCAGCATCAAATAGTAACAAGAGGGCCTTCATTTTCAATAGCTTTTTTGATGATATCAGGGAATTGACTAATTTGGCTATGGTCCGTTATTTTTATGAACCGTATGAAGCCAAATTCAAACATTTGGGATAACCAGAAGGGATCACCAAAAACATTTCTCTTAGAATCATCCTCATAATTGATCAAAAGGCCAGGAAAAGGGTGGCTCTTCTCATGGACTCTAAGACTATGTGTGTGTGTATATATATATATATATATATATTTTATATATATATATATATAAAACCTTTCAGATTGATAGAATCTTGGGACAAGTCAACGTCCATCAATCAAGAAAATTACCAACAAATTGTCTTTATATATATATATATATATATATATATATATATAACCGTGGGCCATAAAAGTTCAAGCCATGCACTTATAATCCATGCCATGCATTCCATGCAAACCAATTCGTTCATATATAATCCAAAAGGTGCAATTAAGCCCAAGTGGTTAATGCTAGTGGTAGAATAACTGTTTTGTAACCACCATTTGCAATCCATACAGATTGAATCACCCACATGCGGCACTATTCACTCCCACTTGCAATATATATATACACGGATTCCATGAAAATTAAAAACCATGACACAGCACCATAACTTGATGCAGAAAATTGTTACACAAAGATAACAGTTTTCTTAAATTATAAAATCCAATTACACTCTATACAATTATGAGATGAAAACCTAGCTCTGATACCAATTGTTGGATAAAAATTTGGTTTTATATCTCATATAAAACACACAGCGGAAGCAATAAATAAGGATCTATTTCATTCATGATTGACAACATGCACTTTGTAAATTTCAGAATTCAAGAACAGGATAGCGTACCTTGGTGTGGAGAAATTCAAAACAAAGATTAGAAGTACTTGAGAAAACTTTTAATCTTCACTCCAATTTCACTTTACGCCCAAGATGTGTCACACTTTCTCTTTTTCTCTACGATTCTTTTATTTTTCTCTTTCTCGTTAATTAAAAATTTTTGTATGTTTCTCCCTTTATAACTAACTGATTATCTAATTGGGCCGGCCTATTAGGCCATTCCAATTCAGCTTTAGTGTGTGGCTTGGAGTGGGGCCAAAAGGGACCAATAAGACACTAGCTCCAATGGGCCTTGGGCTTTTCCATCAACTCTTGACAAGTCCAAAATTACCATTAATTATATTTAATACCACTATATAAATATAATTGCACTCTAGGCCTTATTAATAAATTATATCCCAAGATTTTATTATACACGCAACCCTTTCATAAAATATTCGTAGTAATACAAAGTCATAAATGTAGACTACCACTTTGTAAATTACTACATCTTATCCTTGAGTACTCAGTTTAATCCTTTAAAGTTATTCATCATATATTTATGAAATCTAATTTCATAAATATATACTTTAGTAATTTCTTACCAAAGTAGTTAGGCCTAACTCTCTGAATAATCAACCCCATTAAACTTATCTCAAGAGAATATTTTGTATCTCCGTTAAGAGTCTATGAATTCTATCTTGAGAATATATGTTCCATTAATACTAAATGTAGTTGCCCAACATACTGAGGTTTTGATCGTTATATTAGATCTCACTCCTGATGTATCAAAACAATTTACACGTCATGATCAGGTCCATTATTCTCTCAGGATTAAGAGTTCATGCAAATAAAAGTTGTGAGATTTATTATTCATTTGACAGTCGTTAGGAGAATAATAAATCTCACAGTAGTCCAGTTCAATATGTCTTAACTCTTAAAACATATCAACATATCAACTGGAAGTCACCACTTCCATGATCAAGACAAATCATATTAGTTGATACGTTATAGTCTTCGCAGATGAAATGCTCAATTTCATCATCGACTATGAACTATAAATTCTGAGTTTACAAAGAACTTGTGATTTATATCTTCTATGACTAAATCACATAAATCACATACTATGCATCATATGGACTATATGATAATATCCAAATATTCATGTTACCATTATTTTAGATAAAAATAAAACAATTTTATTAAACACAACATTAAGTCATACATAATGTCACACATAGCATCATACAATAGGATTTAAGGGCACACATCCTAACAGTGAGTACGATGTTTGAGTTTTACATATACACTAAAGCAGACAATGCTTACGCATTGGAGATGACAAGGTTGTTGGACCCAGAAAACGTTTACTTCGGTACGAGGATTATCTCTCGGGACGATAGTCATCGGAGTGACCGAAAGAGCCTTAACCTTGTTCTCGCCCCCCGAACGAATGGTTTTAGTACTTGATGACACCGAGGATGTCTGGTTGAATCATAGGCCTAACTTGGTTTCCATTGAGAGATACACTTACTTTGGTTCAAATTCAACCACCGATGAGAGCGAAACCGAAGGCGCGCTTGTAAAGAGTCTAAGAGTGCTTAAACTGGTTCGTGGTTTGTTCTTTCACAAGAAATTGGAGGTGCGTTTTGTGCAAAGAGATGTGAGGGTGATATTGCGAATGCTACATGGTGATGTACTTAAAGGGTGTAATGTGTTTATTAGCAATTTAGGCTCGAGGGTTTGTGTTATGGCGTAGGCGTTGGGTGCAATGCATGCTATGGAGCTTAAAGAATCGGTGACCCATGTGGTTTCTTTGGTTGTGTGATCAGAGGAGTGTCTGTGGGCTGAACGGGAGAAGAGGTTTTTGGTTTATCCCAGGTGGGTTGAAGCTACCTATTACCTGTTTGAAAGAATGGCTGAACAGGATTTTCCCATTAGCCTCAAAGAGTTTAGGTGAGTGAGAGATTTAAGTTTAAACCCTTTTTTTTTAAATCATATACATGTTAGTGTAACAATTAGTTGGCTAGACTAATTTTTCATTAACATAAACAACATTATTATTTTTAGTATTTTCGAGTTGTCATTGTAGTGTAGGCAGAGAGTGAATGAGTTATTTGTTTGTATTTGGCTTGGGATTGGGGATACAATTTGAATTGAACTACAACCGGTGAAAATGTATATTATAGTGAATACAATGGCATTGACAGAATAGTTAAATCTAATCATAGAGTGTTGCAGTAATGGACATGAGCTTGAGAACTCCATTGTTTGCCCAAGACTTGTGTTTGCCTTGTTCCTAATTGAGGTGGAAGCTAGCAATTGCGGCCTCCTGAAAGAATCACTGGCAATGAATTGGTGTATGTTCATTGGCAGTGAAGTTTGTGAGACTACACTTTGCTCACCTCATTACAAATAAATTTATCATAATATGTCGGCCTAATACTTTGTTGAACAATGATCATCAACTAAAACATCTGAAAATCTGTGATTTGCAATGAAAATTATAGTTTTGAGGGATTTTCTATAGGACTGGGGCTCCTAGCCAGTTCAATTCAGCACATGACAAGTTTGCCAAAATTTGAGGATAGTCTTGCATGTAGTGTTTTTGAAGAATAAATTCTATAAGTACTTGCTATAAACCCTTTGATTTACTCCCTCCAATAAGAATATGTTATATTATCATATTACTAAAACATAAAGAGATTAAATTCTATAAAGATGTGGTATAAAACGTAAGTTTTACCCATTCAATTCCAATGTCTCATTAGCTTAAATAAAAGTTCCCCAAAATCACCCAATACATTATAATGAACATTATAATACATATCTCAAAGTGTTAGGCACATCTTGATGTCACGCCCCGAACCCAAAAGGGTCCAAAGCATGAGAAACATCTCAAAGGTACTTGTAGATTTTTCCCTACTGAACAATTCAATCCAAATAAATCATATCAAGTACCAACATCAAGAATTATCATAATAATTCCATTAAATATACTCCCAAAGTGAGTCAGAGCTCTATGCAGCAATTACAACGATCATTGGCCACAAAAGAATAGAGGTCTGAATAAATACAATTACATATCAATAACTTGTCCCGTTAGTGGAAATAAAGTCATAACCACTATTAGATACAAAAGAATTGAGTCAAGCCTCTTCAAGTTATACATCTTCAATTATCTCCATTACGAAAGCGAGCCTCCATCAGCAGTTAGTCTAACTACTGCTAGCCACCAAAAAAGCTGTCTCAAAAGATTGTTGCTTACTTTGAAAAGTTTATAAAATAATGGGATGAGACAAAACTCAGTAAGTAGCAAAATTAATGGAAGTGGAGGAAATGCAAGTTTCATAATGATGAGCAATTTACAAAACATGTTATAATATAAGAATTTCCATTAGGATCATGCAAATCTATTTTTCTTAATAAATTGACAAGAATGATTAAAAGAATATAGCACCAAGCTTTCTCAAAATATTTCAACATGAAACTACATACTAATTACTATGAGCTATCAAAATACCCTTTTTGAAACCTAGAATCCGCCATAAAGACGAGGTGCCAAGATACCAATGTCACAAAGACTATGACATTTGGCATGGTAATTACCGGGTAATCACATGTCGCAGCACAATGATAAAAGTATAAAGAGCTCATAATATACATGAAATCATAACACTGTTCAATTTCAAGTAATTTCACAAAAACTTTTGAAATACCCAATATATTCACAAGGTTCTCAAGTTTTCCAAAATCATTTCTTGTCAATAATATTTTGCATCAACTTGCCCAATTATCAAAGCATCAATAAATTTTGAAAATAATGCAATAAATCAATAAAATCCATTCTCAAGAATTTAATCAAAATATGCTAATATTTTCCATGCTAACAAATCATGCATTTCTCCATATGCATTGCCAAATATGATGCCATTTTCACAAATAATGTCATACATTAAAGTTACATCGTAAAGCTTTCAAGGAAAATATAGTTTCCATAAACAACTTCCCAAAATATGTTTAACCCAAAAATAATGCTTTATGCAACATGGTAATTTTTTAAAAATCCCATTAAAAAGCTACTTACCTTACGACCCTAAAAAAGCTTAACTCTCCAAGCTCCAAAGGAGATTAGCGAGGACCTAAACAATATCAGGCAAATCTATCACAATAATCATAAAGCTTGACATTGCATCTAGCTATGAATTAAAAATTGCTAACTAAGAAATTAATTAGGCAAGCCTAGCATTTAACCTCACAAATAAAGTATTCCACTTACATAGTTTCTCAACAATTTCATTACAAGGCATAGACTCCAAATTATCATCATGTCATTCCAAGCTTCATCTTTACCATAAGAGACCCTAAAACTTTATGAATTTCTTCCTCAATATACATGTCATTTTCAAGAGACCCATAAAACAACAATATATATAACAATCCCCACCATTACAAACCCCAAATGTAAATCCTCCATTAGCTCCAAATACACAATAAAAATTAGATTCGTCAATTATTTCACTTTAGAAAGCCAAAACTCCAAAATCTACACCACTTAGCTAACTACCATTGCAAAAATCATAAACCCACTCATTAAATACGTTCACCAAGACCAAAACTCATATATAAAAACACATAAATATCACTTCTAATGCTCATAAATCATATGGGTATTATTATTAAAGCTTAGATGACATAACCTCAAGCAAAAGCATATAAACCCACAAAAGGATTAGAAATTTTTTTGCTTCAAATAGTAGAGGTGAGTGAGCCTTACTTTTTTCCTATGGAGTTTTTTGGTGATCTTGCAGGAAAAATGGTGGTGGAAGTGGTGAGGAGTGGTACCGGTGGAAGAGGATGACAGAGTGATAGCGTATGAGAGAAAATGAAAAGAAAAAGGGAGTAAAAAAGTGAGCCGACCAAGGGATAAGGTGGTAGTTGAAATGTGTGGTGGGAATTAAGGAGGTAGGTGGGTTACATGTGGCTTTGGTAGCAACAAATTAACATTCCACCTTATAGAAAAAAATTATTTAGTCTTGTAAGATTAGTGCCTTGTTTGCCATTGTGTTTGGTTTGAGGTGGAGATGAGACTCATTCTGAAAACAACTTGCCGTTGTGACTACTCCCATAAAAACCAACTATAGTCACGTGTTCCTCTTTATTTTTATTATTTTTTGTTAGGACATATGTGTTTCACATTTTAGGAACATATGTCATTATTTTATGTAATTGGCTAATCCCCTGACAAAATGCACTTTACTTGTAATTGGGTAGATCTAGGATGTGTTTAATATTTCAAGAAACCTTGTTTTAAGACCAAGTGTTAAAACCATGCAAGTCTGTCCAAGATTCAAGTGTGAAAAGTGTTGTTCATTAAAACTCGACAGCTAGCATCTATCTAGCCTTGAAGAGTTGTTCTAGTCTATGGCTTGAGAGTAGCTCGACAGCAGCTCGACATATAGGGTATCTGTTGAGATTTATGAAACTCAGATTTTCGAGTCTGTTTTTCATCCAATCCGTGATTGTATGTTTGGGCTTTCTTTTCTCACAACCCTGACATATAAAATGATTATTTTAAGGGCTATCAAAGGAGACACAAGTTGCACAAGTGTTAAGCAAAGTTTGTTCAATCAAATTGTGATCGAAGACCTAGTTTTGCCCTAGTTCATCTTTCTTTTGAAGAAGTTGCTGTGTTTGTACGCCGTAGGGTTTTGTGACCAAGAAGTTTTTTGATCTTCATCGTGTGATGAACTGAAGAACTTTGCAGCCAAAAATCCTTCTCTAGTTGGTGATTGAAGCCGCGTACTAGGATCCGCACAATTGGTTAGTCATGTATTGGAAGCTGTGCATTGAAAAAGAGAGATTGTCACTACAGAACAAGTCCGATTGGGAATTGGGGTAAGGGTTCAACTGTAGGTTGATATAAGATACTGGAATTCCTTTACTTGTAATCGCTTGTTTTGATAATAGTGGATTCTTGGGAGTGGTGACCTTAAAATCACCCAGTGGGATTTTTGCCGTATAGGTTTTCCCTATTCGTAAACAAATTACCGTGTAATTTAATTTTTACTGCATTTAATTGTTTGGTGATTTGTTTGTGCTGCCACCTCATTGCATGTAATTGAACCTAATTAATTCATTTGGCTAATTAATTGGTTAATTCATCACAAGGGGTTAATACATTCTTGGCCTATCAAGTGGTATCAGAGCGAGCATACTCTGATTAAAGTTTAATATTTGCTGTGAGATCCATTGACCCCTATTTGTCATGGATAGAGAACAATCACTTATTGTACCTCCTTTATTTGATAAAACTAACTATGCATACTGAAAAGTTCGTATGAGAGCTTTCTTGCAGTCCTTAGATAAGAAGGTGTGGCAACCTATGGAGATAAGCTGGACCAAGCCGAAAGAAGTTCCGGCCGATTGGAATGAAGCAAAGATCAAGGCGGCAAACTTTAACAGTAGGGCATTGAATGCGTTATTCAGTGCAGTCACTAATGAGGAGTTCAAGAAGATATCCTCCTCTGAAACTATTAAGGAAGCATGGACCATTCTCCAGTAAACCTATAAGGGAACCAAGGCTGTCAAGGATTCAAAAAGCTTCAGAGTCTTACTACAAGCTTCGAAGAGATTAAGATGGAGGAGGATGAGTCATTTGATGAGTTCTATGCCAAACTTAAGGACATAGTGAACTTAGCATTTAATTTTGGGAAAATCATTCTAGAACCCATGATTGTGAGAAAAGTACTCAGATCTCTACCCGAGAGGTTTCATACAAATATCATCGCCATTGAGGAATCCAAGGATATTGATAAGATTCCTTTAACAGAGCTTGTTGGAAATCTACAGACATATGAGTTGGGTTTGACAAGGCTCGAGAAGTCAAGTAAAAGCAAGAGCAAAAGCAAGAGCAAAAGCAAGAGCATGGCACTGAAGGCCAAGAGCAGTGACACTGATGAGTTTTCTGATGATGAAGATTCAAAAATGAAGTCCTACATCACCTGACAGTTTAAAAAGTTGATGAAAAATGCCAATGCAAAGGGTTTCGACAAGGACCGGAGGCAATCCAGTTCTTCTCAATTTAAGAGCCAAGACAAAGGAAAGAAGGATGCAAGGGATGGTGGTCAGTACACTGTTCCCTCAGGACCCAAGTGCTTTAGGTGTCAAGGTTTTGGACACATGAAACAAGAGTGCCCTACTTATCTCAAGTTTATTGGGAAAAGCAAGGCATTTGCAACTACATTAAGCAACATCAAACCTAAGAATGTTTCTGAAAATGAGGATGACGAAATTCTGAATACCTTCACCGCCACTGTGAATCCTATTGAAGGGATTATAGAAGATGTGAAAGAAGAAGAAAACTTGGTGGAGTTAAAATTTGAGAAGATGGATGAGCAAGATGACATCCACACTATGCAAAGTTGTACAAGGTCTCAGAAAAGCATGATAAATTGTGTAGGTTGACCACCAAGAAGCTTAGTGATGTGGAGCTTAAGCGAGAAGAGCTTTTCACAAAATTTGATGAAGCTGATCAGACTATTAGAGCATTGAGGTTTGAGAGCAACTTCCTAACTGAAAAGACCAAGAAGCTTGAGATAGAACTGTTCCAAGTCAAAGCTTAGCTGGAAAGGACTTCAAGTGCTAAGCTCGATGAAATGCTCAGACTTCAAATATCTGCTTCTGATCGAATCGGTTTAGGGTATGATTTCTCTACTTCTAATATTGCTTCTACTAGTACTACTGTTTTTGTTCATCCTAGTAATAATGTTGAAATTGAGAACACTAATATCAAAACTGATTTAGCTAATGAGAACATAGACAAGGGTAAATCTATCTTAAGAGCACCCTCTAAGCAGGATAAGAAAGAAGCTAAAAATCCTGGGGCTAAGAGGGCTAACTTTCAAAAGCCTAAAAAGAACAAGTAGCATCTCTGTCATCACAGTGGAGCAGCTGGTCATACTTAACCTAATTGCTATAAGTGGTTAGCCACTCAACAGAGCAATGGCAAGATTGCATCAGGAAACCAGAATCAATTTCCATCCTCTCTTGCACCTCTTAGAGATATTCTCAAAGCCCTCATGTTCCTTTCGAACTTGGATGGGTTCAATTCTTCCCCCTCACGGCCGGTTCAAGGCTTTGCTCAAAGAAAAAGGTTCTTCCAAGGTATGGAAGGAAAATGGCTCTAAGTGATTTAATCACTTATTCTCTCTCCCTATCTAGTTTTGATTGCATTATTTGTGTGTTTTTGCTTTCTTGTTTTTGAGTCAATCTAGTTTTATGCATTGCTTTACTTTGTTATCATGTTTTTGTTGGTTATTTTCAGTTTGTTTTATTTTATTTTTTTTCATAAAAATTAAAAAAAAATTGAAAAAATTGAAAAATATAACAACAGTGTATGTTTTTGTACATTTGTGCTTGTGCACCTTGGATGGCCATTGAAACAAAATTTTCTAAACTTTGTATCTCTTATAACTTAGATGAGCATCTCTATGCACAACTAAACAAGTGAGCTTTGTGGCTCTTTGTTTGTGATGAGTAAGGTTAAGTAATCTCTTGCACTTAACACGCATAGCACTCTTTTTTACTGGAAGGACTAGAAAATTCTAAGAGAAAGGCATAAATAATCATCTCACCACTTTTACCCGCAAATCATGAAATGACATCTGTATGCTTTGGTATAGCAAAAGTACAATGTCAATGACATCAGTATGATTCGGCACAGCAAAAGTGCAATGCCAAAAGTTTAACATAATTAGATATTTCTTTATTCTCTTTTATATGCCCATGCATGGTTTCTTTAAAAGAAAAATATGCAAAGAAAAATAAAAAGCAAAAAGATTAAAAGGCTTTAAATATGATTTTAAGTGTGTATTCTAGGAGATATAGGAGTTATAGGATGTACCTCGAAGGTGATAGTCCTCATCAAGCAGTTATGATCGTGTGTGAGTTAAATTAATTTATTCATATCTCAAATCGTCACAACATAGAGACACTGATTACAATCTTGCAATGTTCTCACACACTACACGCAATAGTTTTTGCTACTTTTAATACATGTGCAGGTGTAATGTCATTTGGCCATCACAATGTTTACATGTGTTAATATATGCTCACTAAACTGTCTGAACTTGTTTTTGAAATATAAAATTGGCTAGACTTGTTTAGTGTGTGTGTTTTGGGATCTATATGTTTAATGTCTTTTTTTGAGAGATGATTCTGAGAGCTTAAAATGTTAACTGGATCGTTAGTTGAGTTGCTTGTTTGATTGCATTCATGTCTGTGTTTTTCCTTTCTTTGAAAAACTGTTTTTAAGCAATCTCGACAGCTCCTTGACACCTCTTAACACCTGACTTATCTATTGAGCTCTTCAGTTGCTTTTTATCGCAATCTCAACACCTCTCAACAGCTATGTGGATTGATCAAGAATTCTTCTGTCCCCTCAATAGCTCCTCGACAGATCCTTGATCCATCAAGCTTCTTTGTGAAGAATTCTTTTGTTTGATCCTCAATAGATCCTTGATAGCCGGCTCAACAGCTTGAAGATGCATTTTAAAGCTCAACAACTCCTCGATACATCTCGATCGATCGAGCTTTATGAGGTTTTATATATATGCTCTTCAGACGCATTTTCTCATCTCTCTCACTCCCAAACACTCTCAACTAAACCACTTCATCTTCCCTACTCTTTCCTTGATCGTTTGCTTGCATTTTCATAGGTATGATATCTTTTCTTGTCTTTCTTCATACATGTTCATGCATTCTGACCTAGATTTTGGGATTTTTTTGAAAAATTTGGGGTTTTTCGAAATTGAAGAAGTTTTGGTGGAATTTTTGGGTTGGGTTATGATTATGTGATCTTAACACTTCATGCATCGCATCTCATGTGATTATAACTATATTTTCATGCATTTAGATGTGTGCTTTATATGTTATCTGATTGTGTGTTGGTAGGATTGGATTGGATTGGGCTGAGCCCATGTTGCAATTACCTTTGCATGTCAAATGTTCATGCATTCCTATGCATAAGTCATTTCTTTTCAATATATTTTGATATATTTGAAATGCTTAGGACTTTTCTGATTGTCTCTTTCTCTTTCTCTCTCTCTTCTGTTGGCGTTAGTTTGCTTCTATGGCACCCAAATGCAAATCTACTCTGTCTTGGAACCCTCTACGTTCCGGGGCATTCTCTTCTGTTGATCATACTCCCTTTCACGTCCGGTTCTGTGATGAGACGGCCAAATCAGACTTTTTTGAGAACTTTTCCTGACGAGGCATTCATTCGGAACGCCAAGTCATTTTGTCAAATTTCTCTGACACTGACCTTCTCACTATCATCCATAGTAGGGAATGGGAGTCATTTTGTGACGTCCCAGTCACATGTCCATCCGTGCTGATCCAGGAGTCTACTTCAACATGCATGGATTCGATTATTCAGTACCTTAGTATTCTACTCGTGTTTGAGATACGCGCATCGTGGTCACTCCGACTCTTATATCCGACGTGCTCTATGTCCCTATGGTAGCGCATCCTAACAACCCTAGTTGTGAGCATCTTGAGAATGTGTCTAAAGACGAGATTATGTCTGCTTTCTTGAGCGTCCTTCTAATTGAGGTGAGCGTCAGTTCACTTACTGTTCAACCTTTGCTAAAGGTCATCATTTTCTTAACATAGTCATGACTTTTGTGTTACATCCCTTATCTCATTATAACTCTATTACAAAGCCCTGTGCTCGATTTTTGCTTTCCCTTCTTGAGCATCTTAGTATAGATTTTCCCTATCATTTCATTCTTTCTATCATAGATGTGTATACGGATTCGGTGACCCGTAATAAACTCATCTTCCCTTCTGCTATCACGAGGATCTTTTTCCATTCCCTTTTCCATGTCTGACCACTTTTCTACTATGGGTGCTATAGATGTCGCCACCATTAAATAGAGTGAGGCAAAGTTTCAGTCGAGGCGGTCTGGGTCAGTAGCTCCTCCCACTCCTTCAGCTCCATCTACATCCGCTCCCTCTCCTTCTACAAACGGTGTGACTCTCGAGGATATCGTGGCGCAGCTTCAACGCATGGATGCTCGCCTCAACACTCTTAGTGGAAAGTTGTGTCAGGTGAATACTTATGTTGGTCATATTGCACGACGGCAGGCGGTCATGGGTGGCTTCGTTGCTTCTCCTCCACCTACTCTAGAGGCTTCTGAGGATAAGGATGATGATGATGATGAAGATGCTACTGCTTCTGATGATAAGTATGCTAGCTCATCTAGTGCTGACGAGATGTCTACTTGACACTCTTAATCTTTGTCACTTGTGACAAAAAAAGGGAGTACTTTTGGTTATGAGAATAGTCATAGTTAGGGGGAGAGTTAGTATGAGAGATTTTTGTTAGGGGGAATGTTGATATTGAGGGCAGTAGTGAGGATATTTGTATCTTTTCTTTTCTTTCTACTTTAGATACATTGTTCATGTACCTTGGGTCTTGTGACTATTTTTGACATACATTGTACTTATATTCTTTATATGTTGATGTATGTATGTTTTTCACCTACCCCTACATGTGTTATTTCTTTTCTCTCTTTATGCACATGCTTCTTATATATTGTATGTAATCTTTTATTTTTGTTTTACACAAAGATGCCTTGATGAGTTTTGTTTAAGTGTTTCAGAAATACAGGTTGTCAAAGTCTACTTGCCATAAACTCTCTTCTTACAAAGTTTTTCAAGAGTTTGTGTTAATATAGATTTTATTGTACTTAACAAGTGAATATGAGTTGAGTGATTTATGACTTCTCTTATATGTTCATTTGTTTGTTATGGTTTTGTCACGGATTTCCAAAGGGAGAGATTGTTAGGACATATGTGTTTCACATGTTAGGAACATACATCACTATTTTATGTAATTGGCTAATCATTTGACAAAACGCACTTTACTTGTAATTGGGTAGATTTAGGATGTGTTTAATACTTCAAGAAACCTTGTTTCAAGACCATGTGTTAAAGCCATGCAAGTCTCTCAAAGATTCAAGTATGAAAAGTGTTATTTATTAAAGCTTGATAGCTAGCATCTATCGAGCCTTGAAGAGCTATTCTAGCCCGTGGCTCGACAGCAGCTCGACAAATAAGGTATTCGTCAAGATTTATGAAATTCAGATTTTCGAGCCTTTTTTTCATCCAATCCGTGATTGTATGTTTGAGCTTTCTTTTCTTATAATCCTAAATATATAAAAGGATTATTTTAAGAGCTTTCAAAAGGGACACAAGTTGCCCAAGTGTTGAACAAAGTTTATTCAAGCAAATTGTGACTGGAGTTCTAGTTTTGCCCTAGTTCATCTTTCTTGTGAAGAAGCTGTTGTATTTGTACTTCGTAGGGTTTTGTGACCAAGGAGCTTCTTGATCTTCATCATGTGATGAACTGAAGAACTTTGCAACTAACGATCCTTCTTTAGTTGGTGATTGAAGTCGCGTATTAGGATCTGCGCAATTTGTTACTCACGTACTAGGAGCCGTGCATTGAAAAGGAGAGATTGTCACTGCAGAACAAGTCTAATTGGGTATTGAGGTAAGGGTTCAACTGTAGGTTGGTATAAGGTAGTAGAATTCCTTTACTTGTAACCGTTTGTTTTGATAATAGTGAATTTTTTGGAGTGGTGACCTTAAAATCACCCAGTGGAGTTTTTGCCGTATAGGTTTTCTCTATTCGTAAACAAATCATTATGTAATTTAATTTCCGTTGCATTTAGTTGTTTGGTGATTTGTTCGTGCTGCCAACTCATTGCATGTAATTGAACCTAATTAATTCACTTGGCTAATCAATTAGTTAATTCATTACAAAGGATCAATACATTCTTGGCCTATCACTTTTTGAGTTTTCTTAAATTTTTCAAAAAATAACCAATTGACTGACTCCAAATGTGAGACGCTTAATCTAGGTTCTATAGTATCTTTATATTGATTATGCATTTTGAAAGCTCAATGTTGACTCTTGTCTATGTTGTGTTCATCACAATGATATAAAAATTTTCTTAGATTAAAGATTATTATCTACATTTGAAAATTAGCTTTGTATAGACTTGGGCTTATGAGTAGTCTCTATTAGATTGGGCTCTGAAATAACTTTTAGTCTCTATGAGATTGTTTTTATGTGACAAAATTAATGGATAAAACTTACGTCCAATTGCTTAATGGTATGTTAGGTTAGGATGATTTTGGAAATAATGGAAAAAAGGGGAGTGGAAAATAGGAGAGAAAATGAGTGGGGGGGGGGGGGTGTTGGTTAAGAGGAGGAGAGAAAAATGGTCGAATCCGAAAATTTTCTCCCTGGGCCCACTAAAACTTAATCTTCCCCAAATTGGAATAAAATAAGGGTGAAAATTTGGTGCAAAATTTTGGACTACAATACCCACACACCTACCAACTTGCCAATTTTAACAACATTTATGTAGTTTTAAGTGTTTTTTTTTTTTGGCCATTTGTTTCTTATAATATCCTAGGTGCTAATCATTAATTTTTTTTCCATCAATTTTGATTTACTTCTTTGGTTTTTAGAAGCTATATAAAAAAAATCGATCAAATCTGGAAAAATCAAGCCAAATCTAGTGAGATCTTGACTAGATTTGGTGAGATCTCGACCAGATCCGGCTAGATCTTGACCAAATCTGGTGGGATTTAGCTAGATCTGGCCTATCCCAGTGATTTTTAGTGGGAAAAATGTAGATTTTGGATTAAAAAAATGCAGATTCTGATGACTTTTTGAAACTTTTCGGTGACTTTTACCAGATTCTGGTGACTTTTTTCCAGATTTCGACGATGTTTTCAAATTTCAACGATCAACCGAGCCGACCAACACTCACCCTCACTCAAAACCGACTCGACCGATTGATGCCGACTATCGGTTTCAGGTTCCTTTGCCCTTCACTCGACACTGGTGGGTCAAGTTCGGGTTGGGTCCAAAACCGACCCGGCCCAATCCATGGACAGACCTACTACTAACGTTAATGTGGCATCTAGTACGGGGTAATGTTTTATGATTCCTAGGAATGTTTAAAAATTCCCATATTTAGTTGAATCATGCCAGAGAATTAGATGCCAAGGGAATCTGGATTTCCCCTTTAAACCCCTCTTAGTAGGAGTGTGGATTCCCTTTAAGACAGGTCGGTATTCAGATTTCCAAGCTTAAAAAAAATTATATTTTTTGTAAATTGACAATTTTATCCATTTTTCCTTATCATTTAAACAATTGAGATAAAAAAACAAATTATCAATATCCTTTCCCGCCAAAATAACATAAACAGGATAGACAACTTTGTTGATATAGTCTTTAACGAAGTTTTATTTAGGTTTTATGTGTGGAAAAAAAAAAAATTTGATGGGGACCCTCCGTTATTGTCAGGTATTCACTTTTGCTGTTGTGTGTGTTGCTTAACAAATTATTAACATTTTATATGTTGTTTTTCATTATTTATTTAGAGAAAGATTTTTTTAAAATGACTTGGTAGTTCAAATTCAAATCGAATGATAGAATGAGAAAAATAAATAATTCATTTAAGATTTTTGGGAATAAATCAAAAATTATTATATCACATTCTTAGGAATCTTAAGTGATTCCAAATGAAACCAAACATAGGAATAACTACATTCTTAGGGATCTAGATTGCAATGAATCACTTTTTTAGGAATCTGGATGCCAAGTGTAATGTAGATTCCCCTGTACCAGACGCCACATAAGGGTCCTCCCAAAGAAGGTGAAACCTGATTCTGACTTTTGAGCAAAAATTTATTAAGGAAACAAAAATTATTTAAAATGGAAAAAAATTTTCCAAAATTAGGGCACACTTTGTAGCAAAGTGACAACTATTGATCAGAAGACCGTTTCCGTATAGCCTGCAAAATTTTTATGCAATTCCAACTTCGTTACCCAAATGATTGTTACTGGTGCCTTTTTGCCTTGCACCATGATTTCAAGCACCACTAATGTTTCAGAATGGCCATGATGATTTGCTCTACTTCAGTTCTTAACTTCTCATTGTCATCATTATCTTGACATTATTGTCACCAAATGAACCAACAATAGAAAATTGGTTTTTTGAACATATATTTTAGAACGTTTACTTGATAGGTGGATCATTTCTATTTGATCTGATCTTATATCTTTTATCTAATCTATCTTAAATCTAATATCTTACCTGATAAGATATATAAAGAAAAAAAAAATTCACTTTAAGCGTGCGTTTGCCAACAAATGTTTGTGCATTTTGCCTTTTTTTTTTTTTTTTTTGCTGGTCGTATGACACTGATCACTGACCAGCCAACTTGTGAAAAACGCAACAACAATGTTTTGTCTTTTAAAAATTATTTTGTTACGATATTTTCATCAATAATTTTTCAGTTTTCAACAAAATAAGTAGTATTGAAACAGACCTTAACTCTATTGTTTAGGAGATAATAATAATAATTAATCAATTAAATTTTTAGCTTTCAAAATGCAACAAATAAAATCTTATGGTTATATTCTTTTAATATCATATACTTAAAATTAATTGCAAAAAACAAAGTTCATTGTCGTTGAGTGGAAAGAGAGAGATACTTGCATTCGTTTTTAGCTCTTTCTAAGTCTTTACTTCTTAAAGCTGCACTAAATATTATAAGCGTCAAAGGTATTGTTGATTTTCAATAGTTGATGCTCGAGCATAGAAGTTCTTTGTCTATATTGCATCTCTGATACTCAAACTTAATAAACAAATTAAAAAAAAAAAATTGATGTCAACAAGGCAAACATTTAAACTAAAACTTAGGGCATATTTGGTAGACTGTAATAGATACTATAATATAATAGATATTTCTATGGTATAACTATTCGGTTATTTGGTTATGTTTTTATTACAATAGATAGTTATTCCTTATGAATAGCTATTCTTCAAAATGAGAAATAACTATTTCTTAACAAAAGTACTGAATATCTATTTTTTTACCTTATGTAATAATTTTTTTTAAAAATATCCTGAAAAGCCATTAGTTGCCACATCTTCAAAAGGAAAGAAAATAAAATTTCCTTATTGTTAATTATTAGCTCTATTTTGAACACCCTAAAATAAATGTATTTTAGGATATTTGACTTAAAAATGTTTTTATACTCTACTAAATTGTGGATTCATATTTAAGATTCTATTCCTAAATGGTCACCAAACTAATGAATAGTAATACTTATTATATTCCAACTTAATATATTCCTTGTAATACTTATTCTTGTTCTCATGTAATAATCATTATATTGTACCAAACATGCCCTTAAAAATAGAGACTTCAATTGGTTAGACGAACAAACAAATTATGAACCAAAAGGGGAAGAACCATAGTTGTCAGTATCGTACGATATGCGATATGTATCGTATGATACGTATCGTATCATGTGTAAAAATTTTTGTATTGTATTTACGTATCATAAATGCTCATGAATCGTACGATACAATGTGTGTATCGTATGAATCATATCGTATTATAAAATTATACGTATCGTATGATACATAGACAAATGCTTTAAAATGAGATTTTTTTTTTTGGTTAAAATTTGTACTTCTATTTGAATTTAAACAAGTTGTTAGACTTGTTTTAAAAAAAAAATTATTAGGTTACTTAGTTTAACCTAATAAAATAACATATTCCTAAGTTTTTCTTCCTCTCTTTCTTCTACAAAATTTAGACTACATAGTACACACTTACACTTTACTCTAATATTTACAAATTTATTTTCTATACTATGAATAAGATATTAGTGAAAATATAATTATTTTTTTATTTTTTTTCATTATTGTTATTAGTCCAAGAAACTAGAATGCCAAGAAGAAAAGTTTTTAATAATTAAAATAAAAAGAACAAGAAGAGATAGTAAATGTTAGCGACGATGAAGAAATAAATTAGCAAAATGATAAACATGATGATAGCATTGAGTTAGATGGGGTTGATTAGCCAATATGATGAAAATAAATTAATTTTTGGATTGTTTGTAATATGTTATCACTTTTGAATTCAAGCAATTTGAATACGTATGTTATAAACACGTGCTAGTTTTATTTATTTAGTTAGCTTGTTAAATATTATTACATAAGTGATGAAACAACTAGTCATTAGCTGAATGTATTCAAAATTTATAATAAATATACCCTTTATATATGTATATCTATAATTTTTTTTAAATTTTATTAAGTATTTGTTTATGTTACGATACACAATATGAAAAAATAAAAAATCGATTCACGATATGATTCACGTTTTAACAACTATGAGTAGAACCATGAATCCAAGATGGGTACTGGCTTGAAACAACAAAGTGTATCACAGACCAAGACTAAAAGGGACTGCATCAGAAGCAGAGACCAGTGCAAGCAGCAGCAGTGCAGATTGTGAAAAGGAGAAGCTAAACGACTTGTAGCTTTGATGTTGCATTAAACTACATGTAGTTAAGTTTAGTGACTGGCTTGTGATGTACACGTGATAGATTAGTTAGTTTGTTAGAGAGTTGTTATAGTTTGATAAGTTTTTTTTCTTTTTTTTTTGAATTATAGTTTGATAAGTTAGTTAAAGGCATCTCAATGAGTATATATACACATTAATCGGTGTATTTGTTAGTACAATACAATAACAATCATTCTAAATCTTTTTGATAAAGTGTTCACCCTCTTTTACCTAGAATTACTGTCACCTTAGTTGAGCCCACTACCACAAATTGTGGTCTACAATACAAAGAATGTGAGAGAGATTGATAAATTGTACCCATTGACTTAAAGGTCTTGTCTATGAAGTCTTTGATAGAATGAGAGCATGGCATCTCAAGCATTGAATGCAAGAGGGGCTTACTTGCCACTAAGAAGAGATCCAACGTGCTTGTGTTTCTTATCTGTGTGGGGAAGAGATAAAAGATGAGATATTTTATATTTTTTAAACAAAAAGAATTCCACAGCCACACATCTGTTTTCACGTTACTATGACATTTTTTTTAGTTTGGAGAAACGTGTTTTAGACGTTTTTAGATTTTAAGGCCTACATGAATAGGGTTTATTGTTGAAAATTAAAAATTAAAAATTAAAAATTAAAAATTAAAAATATTGTAACAAAATAATTTTTAAATATATGAATAGTATTGTGGAACCTATTTTTAATATTTTTTTTGAATAAAGTACTTATGGGTCTCATGAACAGAGTGTGAACAGTGTCTAAACAGTGTCTGAATAGTAATTTTTGTCTCTTGCACAGTGCTGATACAGTGAAATAACGTGCATAAACAGTACCAGTTACTGTTCATGCACGTTGAAAAAAAAGAAAAAAAAAAAGAAAACACAGAAATGTAAAAACGCAGCCATTATAATTTGTAATCAAACCGCACCTTAGTTGAATAACTACTACAATTTCAAACTTTAATATATATAGTTTTTTTTTTAATGAAATAAACTTTTCTTTTCGAAGGCCTTTGAATGTATATAAATTTAATACGTGAAATGTAATTGTTTCTACTCTGTGCTACGGATGAATTAAATAAACTTTAAATGTATTAGTTTTGGCGAATTATATTAGTACATTGCACATTTAATAGAATATCTTAAATAGTTAGAGGATGTTTATTAATCTTTGTAGTAAATTATAAAAAATATCTTCTAATCTTTAATCAAGATATATTTTTAATTTCTTTTAATGTTGTTTTTGTTAAGAATGTTAAAATTTATATAATTATTTTATTTTTTATTTTAATTAAGTATTAAATTAATTACGACATCATCACGATTCGACATTGATTCCACCTCGGTGAAATTTTAAAGGGGTGTTTGGCATATAAGTTTAAACACATAATTACACATTTTAAACAATATTATACATTTTTATACACTTTTCATCTACACGTATATGAAAAACATTCAAATAACATAATTTAAACTACTCTCCTAAATACCCCCTAAAAACCTTAAATCTTTTTTTTTCTACAATTTGTTAAACGGTCCAAATTTCAAAACTATGTAATAAAACTTAATTTTGAGCTTTAATTTACTATGGGCTAAAAGTCTAAAACACCTAGGTCCCTTATAACTAAACACATTGAGGTTAAGCAAACAGTCTATGACTCACACTCTGTTTGTTTTAAAATAAAATATATTTTAATTTTATTTTTATTTTCAATTTGTTTGCATATAAGATCAAGTCAAATTTGTAAAATATTTTCGGTTATGGTAAAATATTTTAGAAAAAGTTGCAAAACTTTTTAATTTTACAATTTTGTTTTAAATAGTTACAAAAACATACAATGTCTTCGCCTCTTATTCTCTGGCAGTTAGGTCACTGGTCCGGTGGATTGGGTAGCTAGTGCCGGTAGTTTGATGGGTGTAGTTGCGGCTCTAACGACCGGTGCTTGCAGTCTGGTCACTTGAATTGACGTTTTGACAACCGATACCGGTAGTTTGTTCTCCAAATACACCGTTCCGGTGACTGTTTCCAGAGGTCCGATAACTGAAATTGCTATTCAACTACCACTGTTGGTGGTCTCATCACTGAAGACAACGCTTCAGTGTTGATCGCGGAAGCCACCGTTTTGGCTGCTGGTTCAGGTGATTTGGTCACTAGACATTCGGCACCAATAGTTCTAATGACTGTTCCACTTGTTTTGGTGTTTTGCTTGAAAAATTTTGAAAATATTTTACTTCAAAAAGTGTCAATTTGCTGGAACCGAAGAGTACTACCTTAGAAGCAAGGGAAAAAATCTTTTCGTACATACATGTAAGTTGCCTAAAAGCTTGCGTTCATTCTTTACAAAGGTTCAGGGAGTGAGTGAGCTCTTCTTTAAAGCTTTTAATTTTATATTTACAAATGTTTATCGGATAAGAAATAGCAGACAACTTATTCATTCTTACAAGATCTATTTTTTAATATAAAATCAGTTATATTTGTGAAATATAAAGTAGAATATATGATTTGTATTCAATATTTGTGAACTATAAAGTAGAACCTACTCCCAGAACTTAAACAAGGTATACATACCTTTTCCGTCAACTTATTTTGTTCAAGACAATATGATTAAAACTTAAACCCTTTGCTTTCCATCTCAAAACAATACTCATTGGATCTTGTACCCACTTCCTAAGTGGCCTCCATCAACCTTCAAGTCAAGTCCAGTGACAAAACCAGAATCATCAGATGCAAGAAAGAGCACAGCATTGGCAACATCTCTCACCTTCAACGCAACTCCTTTTAAGCTTGAATTTGGTTCAGAAATCTTCTCCACTTGCTCTGCATCCATTCCTAATGCATCACATGACATTGGTGTAGCCACCATAGAGGGTGATACACAGTTCACTCTAATCCCATGCTGCCCAAGCTGCACACTTGCTGATCGAACCAGACCCAGCACTGCATGCTTTGCCATACAATAATCAGTGAATAGCTGTCTACCTTGGCTAGCGGCTATGCTTCCTGTGCAAATGATGCTCCCCTTCTCGCGCCTCTCTACCATCACACGCGCCGCGTGTTTCACACACAAAGCCATGCCGCGCGCGTTGGTTTTGATCACTTTGTCGAACCCTGGAAGGTCGAGCTCAAGGATTGTCTGATCAGAGCCACTCACAGTCCCAGCGTTGCTGAACATGATGTCGAGCTGACCATGTTTCTGGACCGTTGATTCAACCATGTTCTTGACCTGGTCTTCATCGGAAACATCACAGTGCACGTATTGGCACTTGTCTATACCAATTGATGTGGCTACTTGATGACCCAATTGGTCTTGGATATCGGCGATCACAACCATGCGTGCACCATGTTGGGCAAAAAGGTGAGCCGTAGCCTCGCCTATGCCGCTTGCACCCCCAGTGATTATGGCTACTTTGCCTTGTAACTTCTTGTTGGAGGAGTCTGTCATTGCAAAGTGAGCAATAATGGGCAATGAATGAGATGGCAGCTTTTATTGAAAGATGATCGATATTGGCCTATCTATCAAATCGGATAGGACAATAATATCGATATGGTTGGTGCCACGGGGGAATAGTCGGTGAGTATTGTGCCACTTTACCTTTATCCAGCATTTCTCATGTTAGGTGTATAGAGTAGGATTCTTGTACGGAGAAAATTTGATCCATAATTTATAGTTGGTGATCAGAGTTGGATTTCTTGTGGTAAGGGATAGACGAAATTTTGATTAGGGTCATCTCTTTTGAAAAAAGATCTATAAAATAAATTGGGTGATAGAGTAATACGTTGATGTAGCGTTAGTCAAACCGCCTCTAATGTTTAAGTTGATAAAGGAGAAATATTTTAGAGAGAAACAGACTGAAGAGTGACTATGACATCAGTTGCTCCCTTATTCAAATTTTCGTTTGTTAGACGAGATGAGAACATATTCTTCTGACGCTTTATATTCTGTGTACTGTGCATTTATGACGAGTTGATATCTGACTAGTTGAGTGCCACGTATATGGTCAGGATGCGATTGCCGTGTAGATTTTTTTCGGTTTTCCCATGCACATTTTGGCTTTTTATTTCACATTTTTTCCTCCTGTTCCTTTTACTTTGTACTCTTTCCTTATTCAGTTGGCATTCTAGGGTTTGTCTCTCCTTCAAGTTTTCTTTTCAGTTTTGCGTTTCCTAGTAAGTTTCTCATGCTCCATTCTCTTTTCCTGTTCTTCCATGGTACATTATTCTTTTGTTAGGGTTGATTGTCCCTCAGTTGCTTTTCTTTTCACTCGCTTAGGTTGTTTGCTTGAGGCTGTAGAGGGTGAGTGTCTCAAGTGGGTCAGTCTCTTCACGGGGGAGGACTGTCCACATAAGTTTGTCCTTTCTTCTTTATTCCCTTTGGTTTCCCATTCTGCTAAGGTAGCTAGGTCACTGAAGATGTCTGAGGTTAGGTCTAGTAAGTTGGAGATGGGGGTTATCCTCGTCTGATGACTGTGTGAATCTTGAGGTTACCTCCCCTTCCACTCTTTATAAAACTTGGAACATTCTGTATGCCCTTTCAGGGAAATATGAGAAGCAGATTAGGGATAGGTTTTAGTTCCTTGATTTTGTTAATATTAGGATTCTGAGTGATGAGGATAGGGCTTGTCACTCTTACGCTAATGAGGTTTGTTTCTACGTGGCAGACTTTACTAGTGGTCTTCGATTTCCCGTTCATCCCTTTTGTTAGGGAACTTTTTGTATATTTACATCTTGCTCCAGCACAGTTAGTCCCCAACTCTTGGCCAATTGTTGTTTCTTGTATGGTAGTGTGGATGTCCGCTAATGATGGTGACGTCGTTTCTTGATTACCTATCATCTCTCCGCAGTTGGAAACCAAACTTCTTTTTTGTTTTTGGCAATGGTTGGAAGTTCGTCCCTGGTGAGGACCTAGATGAAGCCCCCAAATTTTTTCATAGTTGGGGAACCTCCATGTCTAGTATGCCTTTCTCGTCTTTTTATTATTTTTCATTCTTTATAAGTGATGGTGGTATGTGACTTACTTTTTTTTTTTTTATACAATTTCCCAATGTCCTCGTTTGAAGAGGAGGTATCAACTTTGTGCTGAAAAGGTAAAGGAATATTTGGAGACCGTCAAGGACTTTGACGAGCTCGTCTCTCCCTAATCGCTATTCCTTTGTTTCCTGGGTCTAGAACCATCGAGTAAGGTCCAGAGAGATCTTGAAGTTGTGAAAAAGAGTGAGTGTTCCATCTTCTTTTTCTTTTCTTATGTATTTTATTTTATTTTTTTATATGTAATTTCTCCTTCCTTTCAGGAATGATGACTAGATTTAGTAAGAAAAAGTTGGCTAAGGCTCAAGAGAAGAAAGCCAAAGGTGGCCTCGTCAGGGGTCTCCTTTCAAAGGTAGGCGACATTTCTAAGGATGATCCCGTATTGACTCCTCCTTCTGTCCATTAACCTTCTAAGCATCCTACCTCTCCCACCTCATCTCTAGAGGTAATTGCCTTTGCTGGGGAGGAGACTAAGAAGAAGAAAAAGGTTAGTGGCAAGTCTTTTCTTACTTCTTTCTAGGACGATGCTGATGTTGCTTCTCTAAAGGTTCATGAGGCACTCTTTGTGGACAACCTGAATCCTTTGATGGCAAAGTCGTCCATTGAAGTGATGTCGTCTTATATCCAGAAACTTGTGTAGGAATACATTGATAATGTAAATTGCTTTTTCTTTTTTGTTTTGTTTTTGCTAAATGAGAGATTTTATATGTAGGCTCTGGGGGAGTCTTTGTTCGTTTCTAGGAAGCTTCAGGACTTGGAGAAGAAGGTGTTTGCAGCTGAGCCCATGGTCAAATCCCTTTTCGCTGAGAATGAGACGTTTAAGAACAAGGTCGCCATCTTTGTTGTCGAGGCTGAAAATGACAAAGAACGGGTGGTGGCCTTGGAGAAGAGCCTTTAAGTGGAGAAGAATTTCTGCAAGCTGAAGGATAAGCAAATGGGAGATATGCAACTTAAGTTGTAGAAGGTTGGGGCCATGGTAGTGTAGGAATTCAAGGACTCTGATGAGTACTCAGACGAGTTGTGCAAGTACTACATGGAAGGCTTCGATCTTCTCAGGAAATGGATGGCAAAGCATCACCCTAACTTAGACCTTTTTGGTCTTGTTATTGGTGATGTTGAGAAGGAGCTCCTGTCTGATCGTCCTTCTGAGGCTACGATAGAGAATGTAATGGAAGAAGCCACAATTGTAGCTGAGGTGACTGAAGAGGCTGCACCTATAATTCCTGCAGATCCCGTTTCGGATGAACAATAATTTACCCTTGTTTTTATTTCTTTTTCTAGTTTTTTTTGTTTTGTTTTGTTTTGTTTTGTTTTTTTTGTTTTTTTTTTTTTTTTTTGGTGTAAGACAAAAACAGTGTCTTTTTATGGGCTTATTGTTTTGAGCAATTTATCTAAAAAATTTCTTTGGGCTCGTATGTTTTGGGCATAGATTCTCTCTTTGACAATGATAAGTAAATTTATGAATTGCTGACATGAAGAAATTTTTATAAGTACATCTTTGTTGCGTTCAGATGACGAAGGTTTTTGGATACCTTCGTGCTTTAGCTGTATTAAACAACTTTTCATGCTTGGTTGTGTTTAGACAACCTTTTATGACAATATTAGTTGTGTTAAAACAACTTTTTACGTTTAGCTTGTGCTTGAATAGCTTCTCTTAATGAGTCATATTTGAATGATGATTCTAGTTGTGTTTGAACAACTTATTATTTTTGGTTGTGTTTGAATAGCTTTTTATTGAGCCATGCTTGAATGGCGATGTTAGTTGTGTTTGAACAACTTATTACTTTTGGCTGTGTTTGAACAACTTATTACTTTTGGCTGTGTTTAAACAATTTTTTATTGAGTCATGTTTGAATGACTATTTTGGTTGTGTTTGAACTACTTATTATTTTTAGCTGTGTTTTAATATCCTTTTATTGAGTTATGTTTGAATGACGATGTTAATTGTATTTGAACAACTTATTACTTTTAGCTGTGTTTGAACAGTTTTTTTTTATTGAGTCATGTTTGAATGACGATGTTAGTTGTGTTTAAACTTATTATTTTTAGCTATGTTTAAACAATTTTTTATTGAGTCATGTTTGAATGACGGTGTTAGTTGTGTTTGAACAACTTATTATTTTTAGCTGTGTTTAAATAGATTTTTATTGAGTCATGTTTGAACAACGATGTTGCGCTGTACTCATGACTTAAAGTCGTGGCATTGGAGCATCTTTAGGTTAACCATTTTTTTTTTTTTGTTTATTCATGCTTGAATAACGGTCATATTAGTTTTGTTTAAATAACTCTGATTTAGTCAACTTTGGTTATTGTGTATTAACAACGTTGATAGCTATGATGTCGTTGGTTGTGTGTGAACAGCTTTGATTTGAAATTTTAATAACGAAGATCCTTGGGACATCTTCCAAGGATAACTCCTAAATGTTCCACATATATTTATTGGTAAATAACTTATGGATAATCATTGATAAATAGGCATGTATAATGCTTTCATGTATTATTGATCTATGAATGACAAAAGTAACAACTGTCGTACATACTGATATGAGGATTAGGCAATTTGAAATGTAAAGTATTCCTTACTGGTAGTATTTCTTCAAGTGGTCTACGTTCCAAGGTTGAGGCAATTCTTGGTCGTCTAAAGACTTTAGGTCGTAGGAGCCATCTCTACAGTGACATATTACTTCGTAGGAGCCTTCCCAGGTTGGACCCAGTTTTCCTTGGGATGGGTCCTTTGTTGCCTGTAATACCTTCCTAAGGACGAGATCTCCTATGTTGAAACTTCTTACTTTGACATTTTTGTTGTTGTATCTAGCCATTGCTTCCTTGTGTTTGTCCATTTGCTTCATGGCTTCCTTTCTGACTCCATCAATTAGGTCCAAGTTGCTGTTAAGCTCCTGCTGGTTCCTCTGGTCTTCGTATATTTTGACTCGAAGGCTCATCAGTCCTACTTCCACTGGTATGATGGCCTCAGTGCCAAATGTCAGTCTGAATGGTGTTTCTCCTATTAGAACTCTTGTGGTTGTCCTATTTGCCTGAAGGACATTTGATAGTTCTTCAGGCCATGTCCCTTTTGCCCCCTCTAGCCGAGTTTTGATAATTTTGAGCAAGCTTCTATTCATCACTTCTATCTGCTTATTGGCCTAAGGGTGTCTTGGAGACGAGTAGTATTTCTTGACTCCTAAGTCTTAGCAAATTTTTTGAAACTTGGGATTGTTGAACTACTTTCCATTGTTTGATATTATGACATGTGGGTCTCCAAACCTATAGATGATATTTTTTTATACAAAGCTTGTGACTTTGGCCTCTATTATCATTGTCACTAGTTCTGCTTCTACCCATTTTGTAAAGTAATCAATTGCGACAATCAGAAATCTGGGTTGCTTCTTCCCTAAAGGAAATGAGCCCATAATGTCAATCTCCCATTGGGCAAAGGGCTATGGCGAGGATATGGGTGTCATCGTCTCTCCTGGTCTCGTTTGGACATTTGCGAAGCATTGACACCTATCGCATGCTTTGACAATGTTGTAAGCGTCCTTCTGTAAGGTCGGCCAGTAATATCCTACTCTGAGTGCCTTTCCTGCTGAATATCTTTCCCCAGCATGATTTCCACAAATTCCCTCGTGTATCTCGTGAAGCACATAATCTGTTTCTTCTGAGCTGGCGCATCTTAGATATGGGAGTGAATACCCTTGTCTAGCACATCGTCAATAATGACGTAGCGGGTTGCTCTGATATGTGTCTTCCTTATTTCCGTCTTATCTTCTGGGAGCCATCCTTCTTTCAAGTAACAGACGATGGGAGTCATCCATTCGTTTTGTTCTTTTTTATTCAGAACTTGCTTACCTTCTGTGCTTGGTTGCCCACTTATCTCTATACATAGTTCAAAGGTCACATTGTAGTCGTCTAATGAGGCCAATCTTGCTAGGAATTCAACTTCTGCGTTTTTAGCTCAAGGGATTTGCACAAGTCTAGGTTTTCAAAATGTTGTGAGAGTCATTGGACAATCTTCAAGTACTTCTGCATCCTTCTTCTTTGTCTTCATAATCTCCCTTCACTTGTCCAATTATTAGCTGAGAATCAGCTTGGACAATAAGATTCTTTACTCCTAGAGCTTTTGCTAAACTTAGCCTTGTTAGCAGTGCTTCGTATTCTGCCTTGTTATTCGTTGTTGAGAATTGCAATCTAACTGCGTATTTCAATGTTTCTCCTTTTGGAGATATGAGCACTACTCTTGCTCCTTCCATTTTCTTTGTGGCAGACCCATCTATTTGGATCGTCCATGTTTCCATGAAGGGTTCTTCTTCCTTAGCACTTGGGCTTTAATTGCTGCTCGAGGCTGATATTTGATGTCAAATTGGCCCAATTCAATTGCCCATTGAATGAGTCATCCTACTGCATCTATCTTTTTCATCTTCTTTCTTATTGGTTGGTCTGTCATGACGACGATAGAGTGTGCTTGGAAGTATGAAAGGAGTTTCCTGGAAGTGACCAACAATGCGAAAGCTATCTTTTCCATCCTTGGGTAACTTGCCTCTACTCCCTGGAATGCCTAGCTAGTATAGTAGACTGGCTTCTGAACATTTTCTCTTTCTCTGATCAGTGCCGAACTTACTGCAGTGTTAGCTACTGCTAAGTAGAGGTACAACTTCTCTCCCATCACTAAGGGGCTTAGCAGTGGTGTCTTCGTTAAGTGCTATTTTAACTTGGCAAGGGCTTCTTTGCATTTATCAGTCCACTAAAAGGCCTTTTTCAATACCTTGAAGAATGGCATGCACTTGTTCGTTGCCTTAAAGACAAATCTGTTTAGGGCTGCGACCTTTCCTATCAAGCTCTGAACCTCCTTCACTATTTTTAGTGATTTGATCTCAATTATCACCTTTACTTTATTTGGATTTGCCTCTATACCTCATTGGGAAATCATGAATCCCAAGAATTGTCCTGAAACAATAGCAAAAACAAACTTTGTAGGGTTTAATTTCATATTGTACTTATGTAGTGTGTTGAAGGTTTCTTTTAGATCGTCCAAGTGGTAGGCTTCATCCTTGCTTTTCACTAGCATGTCATCTACGTATACTTCCACATTCCTTCTAATTTGGTGAGAGAACATGCGGTTCACCAATCTTTGGTATGTGGCTCATGATTTCTTTAATCCAAAGAGCATAACTTTGTAGCAGTATAACCCTTGGCTAGTAACGAACGAGGTCTTCTCTTGATCGCCTTCGTCCATAAGAATTTGGTTGTATCTAGAAAATGCGTCCATGAAACTTAAGAGCTTGTGTCTAGCAATTGAGTTTACTAGTTAATCAATCCTCGGCAAGGGGAAGATATCCTTTGGGCAGACTTTGTTCAGGTCTGTGAAATCGACACACATTCTCCATTTGCCATTGCTCTTCTTTACCATTACCATTACCACATTTGCTAGCCAAGCTGGGTAGAAGACTTCCCTGATGAAAATAGCTTCTAGTAACTTCTCTACTTCTTCAGTTACAGCTTTGTTGCACTCTGGTGCAAATATCCTCTTCTTTTGCTGTACAGGTTTGCATTCTAGGTTGATGTTGAGATGATGCTGTATGATCTTACTATCAACTCCAGGCATATCTTCGTGTTTCCAAGTGAAAATATCTTGTTTTGCTCTTAAGAAGGAAATCATCTTCACTTTTTCTAAAGTTAGGAATGCTGATCTTATCTTCAATACTTTCATCGAAACTCCTAGGAAGATCTCAACTTCTTATGGTGTTTTTGACGATTTGGGGATGGGTTCTGGTTCATTGATCACCCACGTGTGGTTCTCCCCAGATGCTAAGGCAGCTTAGTAGCACTCTCTTGCCAAAACTTTGTCTCTTTTGATTTCTCCTACTCCATGGGTTGTTTTAAACTTCACCTTTAATTAATATGTTAACGTCGCTGCTTTTAGCCTGTTGAGTGCAGGTATTCCCAAGATGATGTTGTATGTTGAAGGGCAATTAACTTTGATCAAGGAAATCAGTTTCCTTGGTGACTTGTGTTGGGTAAGTGCCTATAATTACAATTAGAGTAACAATGCCCCTAGGGACAATTCTATCCCTTGTGAAGCTTAATAGAGGCAAGGTGAAAGGCCTGATCCTTTTCTTATCCAATTTCATCTACTGAAATGCTAGTAAGTAGATGACATCTCCTAAGCCTCCATTGTCAATGAGCTCTTGGTGGATGTTGAATTATTCTACTCTGAGCATGATTACCCGTGGATGGTCATGGGGTTGCCTAATGCGTTACCATCTCTTTCTGAGAAAATAATATTAAGTTCATCATTCTTTAGCATCTTCATTGGAGAGAACTGTGAATGGACACTATTTATTTCTCTCCCAAAGGCTTTTTTTAGGGACTTCAGTGTTCCACCTACTCTTAGTCCTCTCGAGATCGTCTCTATCTCTCCTGCAGGAGGTTTGCTATCTCCTGCTCCCTGACTTCTGTCTTGACTGTCCTTCTGTTGGTATCTATGGGGCTCCGTTTTCTTGACATACTTCTGTGACTTTCCTTGCTAGATTAAAGTCTCCACTTGGTCTTTCAAATGCTTATACTCATCGGTGCATTGCCCGTGGTCCTTGTGGAACCTACAGTGCTTGCTCTTGTGTCTTTTTTCTGCTGAAGTGCTAATTGGCTTTGGCCATTGCAGGGAGGGATCATCTCTTATATGCATAAGGACATGCTCAATTGGCATTATTAGAGAAGTGAAGTTAATGAACTTTGGCTTCTTGTCCAGAAGTTCCTTCTTTTTCCCTGTGGCCTGCCCAACACTTTGCGTCTCTTTCTTCTTATCGTGATTGTTGCTTGTTCCTTCTTCTCTCTTCCTTTTTCTTCCCATTTCTTTTGCGAGCATTGTGTCTTTCTCATTCATGTACTTTTGAGCTTTTCGAAGCAACTCCGCAACTATTTTTGGTGGACTTTTAGAGATTGAGAAGAAGAAATCCCCGAGCAGCAACCCTGCTTGGAGAGTTGTTAGGATGACTTGATCTTCAGCTTCTTCTACTTGTAGTAGCTTCTTATTGAATCGGGTAACATACTATCTAAGTGATTCTCCTTCTGCTTGTTGAATGTTGAGAAGATGATAGTTGGTTTTTTGTGTCTTTGCCCTCCAATGAAATGACAAACAAAACCCTTGGTGAGTTGTTCGAAATCAGCAATAGTTCCTAGGGGTATCTTACTGAACCATACTCTGACTGCTCTTTTCAGTGTTTTTGGGAATGCCCTACACATCACCTTGTTTGGGGTCATCTATAATAGCATTAGTGTCTTGAATGATTTAATGTGATCTAAAGGGTCCTTGGAACCGTCATACGATTCCAACTGTGGGAGACGAAATTTTGGTAAGAGTGGTCGATTTAGTACCTCAAAAGTGAAGGGTGAGTCCGTCTTTTGAATCATCCCATCCAGATTCTCCCATCTTTTGTCCTTTATAGCACTTTTTAGCTTGTCCATCTCCTTCCTTATGTTGCGAAACTCATGCTCCATTCTAGAGGAATCTTCTTCTGAGGTCCTGTTTCATCTGTTGGCTTGAGAGTTTGATTCTTCTTCATTTTGGTTTTCACCTGTTCGCCAACGTTCTACGTTTTAGATTCCATTGTCTTTCGCAGTTCTTCATTCTGGTGAGTCAGCTCTTCCACATTAGCCAAGAGGGCTTGGATTTGTTGTTTTTGCTCAGCTTTTGGCTGTTGTTCAGTTTCTGCTTCCATCTTGTACTTCAAGGAACTCTTCTTTCATTGGGAAAGATGGCTTGAATGATTAGCATTCCCACAGATGGCGCCAAACTGATGATGCAAAAAATCAGCTATTGAGCTCCTCGTTGTAGCGGATGGACGAAGTTGTGATTGGGGTCGTCTCTGTTGGAGGAAAACCTGCAAAATGAATTAAGTGGAAAAGTAACATGCCGGTGTGGCGTTAGCTAAACTGCCTCCGTTGCTTAAGTCAGTAAGAGAGAAATATTTTAGAGAGAGTAGACTAAAGAGTGATTTTTGTAGAGTATCTTTGTGTGTCCCTTTCACTTCTGTTGTATGTTCTTTAATAGTTGTGTGCCTCATTAATGGGCAAGGAATCGCTGTATTTATGCTCAACGATTAGTGCGTTACAAAATCTTTGTCTGAAGTTCACAGCTCAATTTGTGACCGTTGCTCCGTTTGTTACGCTTTGTCATCAATGAGACTAATAAATGCATAACATCGTCTCTTGGTTAATGACAACTTTAGCTTAATGACTATTATAAATTTCTGACTCATTAGTTGGTAAGTTTAGAACTT
Organism: Castanopsis chinensis; assembly: GCA_032878915.1. NCBI lineage: Eukaryota > Viridiplantae > Streptophyta > Magnoliopsida > Fagales > Fagaceae > Castanopsis > Castanopsis chinensis. The sequence continues at coordinate 8,640,917 of JAVQMG010000114.1, forward strand.
GTCAATGTTATCATTATTTTGACATTAGTGTCACCAAATAAACCAAAAATAGAAAATTGGTTTTTTGAACACAAATTTGAGAATGTTTACTATCATTTCTATCTTATTTGATCTCATTTTATATCTAATATCGTACCTAATAAGATATCTCTGAAGAAAATTTTTTCACTTTAACTTTATTTCTTAGGAGCGTAGAGAGGGAAAATTTTTGACCTATCACAAGCTGACACATCATACTACCAAGTCTACAAAGTTTGGCCAATTGCAAAATGCGACGTACTACAACTAGTTTCTACTATCTCCATTCAAGAACCAATAGAAATTTTCCAAGTATCATGAAATAAAAACATTAAAAAAAAACATGTAAAATGCCAATTACACATCTGCGCGTGTAAGCAATGACACGTGCCACACCTTAGCACGTGTAAGCAATGACATCTAGCATTTGTAAGTGATGAAATAAGTGATCCAATCAATTGCTAACATGTGTCATCTTGAAAATCAAGACATTTTGGCCAATCAAAAGATGCCATGTGTCTTGGAGAGAAAGTCTTAAAACTCTTCCAATCAAACTGTGACATATGTCCCAATCAAATTTCGCCACGTGTCGCTCACCCACCCCTAAACTCTTATATATAAAATCCTTCTTAAGGCATTTCTACACACACCAAGGCATCTTGGGACACACCAAGGCATCCATGCCACAAGCAGCATCAAGGAAGATTCAAAGTATTTAATTAAGATAGTTTGACTCCAGTTAATTAATTCAATTAACCAAGTTGATTAATTAGGTTCAATTGCATACAAATCGTGAAGGCACCAACAAACCACCAAAAATACTAAATGCAGTGAAAAATAAATTTGACATGGTGATTTGTTGACAAATGTGGAAAATCTTGCAAGGCAAAAACCCCACCAGGTGACTTTATGGTCACCACTACCAAGAATCCACTAATCAACAATCAAGCGATTACAAGTATAAGGAATCTTACCTACTATCCTGGTCTATCCTAAAATACCAATCTACAATTGTACCTTCGCTCCAATAGCTAATTGGACTTGATCTTGTAGTAGTCTTCTTTCCCTTGATGCACAAACATCCAATTTGTGACTAACCATTTGCATGGATCCCATTACATGACCAAGTCCAGCAACTTGAACTGATGTTGTTGGCTACAAAATTCTTTACTTCATCAATAATGAAGATCTAGAAGCACTTGGTTACAAAATACTATGACGTACAAACGCAGTAGCTTCTCACAGAGAAAATAAGTCTCTTGGTCTCTGTATCCATATGTGATGGCTCTTAAAATACGTCTTATATATGTTTAGGGTTGTAAGAAAAGAAATCCTGTACAAATACAAAAACTAGGTCAGATTTCAGATTTGGAAATACTGAAATCGTAATTCTCAATAGATCGAGCTGCTGTCGAGCTATCTATCGAGCTTCACATTAAGTCTCAATAGCAAGTATCTGTCGAGCTATCTGTCAAGTCTTAATGAATAGCTTTTCTTCACTTTTATCTTGGACCAATCTTTATGTCTTCAATAATTGACTTGAACAACATGTTTCTTGAAGTACTAAACCATCTTAGATCTATCCAATTACAAATAAAGTGTATTTTGTCAAAGGACTAGCCAATTTCAAAACATAAGACCCTAATAAGACGTATAGAAGCTTTACTGGAATCAATCCCTAAAGCCTCTATAAACTTCAAGAACTTCAACCTCAAATACGACGAACATTCAAAGCAGAATTATCCAAAATACCTACCTAGATATTAAAGTTTGCTGGAATCTAGCCCCAAAAGCTTAGAAGAACTATTGCCAGAAACCTTTGAATACAAAAAACATTCAAAGAGAAATCATCCAAATCATCTTTCTAGATTTCAAAGTTCACTGGAATCACACTCAAAAGCCTGCAAAAACTTCAAGAAACCACAAATTGGTGAAGCTTTATGGATTCAAGCCTCTAGAGACTTGAATTTTCATCACAACCTTCAAAGATGGAGAATGCACAAAGAACACAAAGAACATGAAGATCAAAGGATTTCTAACAAACTCATAGTCAAAGATTCATTGTAATTTTGTTTCAAAGATCTTTGATCCATTCTTCAGTCAAATTGAAGTATATTCAATGTTCAAATAAAAAATCACATTACCACAATTCCAATAAACAAATCTTTCAAGGAGATCAAATTAGAGGATCGCTCTTTTATAATTACAGAGAATTGTACCACACATTCATTAATGCAAACTCGCATTTGTGAAACTATTTTACTTGTTTAAATTTATTTCAGACACGAAATTTAGTCTTCCAAAGGGGATAATAATAATAATTAATAAATTAAATCTTTAGCTTTCAAAATGTAACAAATAAAATCTTATGGTTAAATTCTTGTAATATCATGTAAATAAAATTAATTAAAAAAAAAAGAACTCATTGTAACGAGAGAGAGAGAGAGAGAGAGAGAGAGAGAGAGAGAGAGAGAGAGAGGAAGAGAGAGAGCAATTGTTTCTCAACTATAAATGCACACTTGCATTAGTTTTTACCTCTTTCTAAGTCTTTACTTTTTAAATCTACACAAAGTATTGTAAGCATCAAGGGTATTGTTGATTTTCAATAGTTGATGCTTGAACATATAAGTTCTTTGTTTATATTGCTTCTCTTGCAATCCAAGTCACAACCTGCATCCATTGGTTCAATTACGATCGCCATAGCAAAGTTGCCACAACCAAACACATTGAACTTCTTCACTTTATTTATTTTTTGACTACATATTAAACAAGTTAAAATGAGTTTTGTTGTGTCCACTCAATCAATAAATTGATTGTGTTAAGAATGAGTGGTTTTGACACTATTATTAAATAAGTTAGAGTTAAGTTATGTTATTCGAATACCCTAACCTCCATACAACACAAATTCAACCTATTAACACGAATTGCCACCACTTCATTAAACAAAGTAAGGCAACAAGAACACAGACAAGGGTTACCTCTCAAGAAAGCAAAGAGACCCTTCAAAATTTTGATTCAATGCCCATTTCCAAAGAAGTTTATCTGCTAGTCTTAGTGAGGTGGAAGTCACCATTGTAAGAGTCAATATTGACTAATATGCTACTTGTGTGTTTTCTCTTATGTGTTTTGCAAGAAAACATTTTTTTTTTCTTTAGTAGGTAAGTTCCTAACTTTGACTATCAAAAATGAAATGTTTATGTAGCTTTCTTTTGCTTTAAAGGAGAGACTTAGTCAAAAAGAAAAAAAAAAAAAAAAATGAAGAGACTTAGTTGAAGGTGAGCTTTTTATTAGCTTTTCCTGAATTTTCTAGGAGCTTGTCTCCTTTTTATTTTTATTTTTTTTTTGAGAAAAGTCTCCTTTTTATTCTATAAAATTATTCTTACATGTTGAAGTATTCAAGTATCCCATAAGAATAGAATAAAAAAAAAAAAAAGGAAATAAAGTAAATGCACGTGCAAGGAAAAAGAAAAGTAAAAGAGCAAAATAGTGATGAATGGTGAATAATTTTATAAGTATTGATAAGGTAGAAAAATTAGTAAGCTGAACAGGTCGGGCTATGATAGTAGCTTTGTAACCTAAAAAGGAAAAGAACTATTAAAGAGGACTAGTATGGACCGGCCAAAAACCCTCCGATGGCTAAGTTATTCTCTCTTTATAGAATAGTTATGGGGAATGGGTAAGCAGTGAAAACTTACTTTATATTGTTGATGATGGATCCCTTTTATAGAGATCTTGGAGTGGGTCTACTTGTGTGGTTCCACAAACATCTTGGGAGATGCACTACAAGAAATCTAGGTTTATGCGACTTTTGTAAAACGTCACTAAAAACCCAAAAAACGTCGCTATAGACACAAATGGTCTACGCCAAAATTTTTTTTTTCGACGTTAAAAAACGTCACATAGAGTGGTCACTATAGGTCTATTGCAACGTTTCTAATATAACATTTTTGAATATAATGTAGGAAAATACATTTAACTACGGTTTTAAAACACCGCAAATAATCAAACCTATAGAGACGTTTCAAAAGTGTCGCAAAAGCATTCGTTCTCTTGCTTTTTAGTGACATTTTTAAAACGTCGCTATAGGACTGATTATTTGCGGTGTTTTAAAAAGTCGCTAAAAAGGATGTCTTCTTACTTTTTTGGGATGTTTTTCTTTTTATTTTTTAATATTAAAAATGCAATATAAACCTACTCAAAATTGAAAAATAACTAACAGAAGCTTGTAATAGATCAAATATACCTATTTGTAAGGACATAGAAATTGGTTCTTGTGGAAAACTCCTTGGGTAGCTTATACGATAGTCCACACAATAAAAATATAAAAGAGGGAAAAAGGCACTCTATAATGGGAAACACAAATAGTGGATCTCTTTGACTATTAAACCACCCATTCTCCAACTACGAAGTGCTTACGAGTGAATGGGCAAAACACACTTTTCCTATATTCCCGTGGTGTTACATATAAGCTCTTCTCACTCTCTTCTTTTTGTTCTCTTTCTCAAATAGGAATATTCCCTTTTTTTTTTTCTCTTTCTAGATCCCTGTTTCTTTTAGCCTCCTTCACTTTTATAGCGTCAACCCTTATTCTTACCCTTCTAGTTGTTCTACTTCTACCTAGAGTAGCAGGGATATTTTCCCTTACTTTATCGATTTCCTCACCTTCTTACCTTCAGGTTCTAACATCTTGGGGGTTACATGTATTGTTCAGGCCATCTTTTGCACCATTAGTGCGGCAGAAGTTAGGTGAGAACCCCCTCATTAATGCGGAGACACGGATATTCCTCCTTCTTGCACCTTATATGAGTTTCTCATCCTTCTTGCACCTTCTAGGATTTTCCCATGGTTACTAGTATCTTCCAGAAGTCTCACACTAATTATCTGTGCTTCAAGGCTTGGATAAGTTAATAATTTCCCTTTCCCTAGGTAATGGGCTATTCACGGTAAAACACTTATAGTGATCCAACTTTCACTTCCTTTACGGATTACTACTCCTTGAGCATTCCCCTGAGCACAAAGGCTAAGCCCAACTACTTTCCCATGGCCTAATGACTATTTGGGCCCTATGTCTGAGGAGAATCTACTTCACTCCTCATAATAGCACCCCATGATCTTCAAGTCATCATTACTGACGTAAGGATCATGACAAGGTAATCACGGCAGTCATTTATTGGAATTCATGAATAGTGGCAGCATCAAGCATTAAACGCCGTAGACGTGCCCAAGATTCTCAACCCACGATCTTCTGCACGTGTCTTTGAGTTGGTGGTTAGATAAGTCTATTGGAAAACGGAAAAAAGAATGGGAAAGGAAAGGTCTCTTCTATCCCTTCCTTTACCCATTCTTCCTATATAAGGGAGACCTTAGACCTCCCTTTTAGTTCCTTTTACTTTTTCCTCTCTTTAAACACTATAGACTTTCTTTCCCTCCCATCTCTTCACTACCCTCTTTTCCGACTACTCTTCGGCGATTTCCAACGACCTTCTTTTTAGCTGCCTTTCTATTATCTTGTAAGTCTGTCTATCCTTCACTTTTTAGATTTAATTTTTGCCATTTCTTTCTTCTTTATTCTTACTTTGCCTTCTATGGAGAAGTTCAACTCAATGGTTGATACACCTGAGAGATTAGCTGAGTTTAGAGGAAGTATAACTTCCCTGATGACGTTAAGGTAAGCTATTGCCCGAAAGACGAGGCAATACTCTCAAGAGGGGAGGATAGGGTAGTACTTCCACTTATTGCTATAGTAGAAGGAGGAGTTAGGATTCCTATGAGTGAACTCCTTACCAATTTTCTTCATCATTTTGAGGTCTATCCCGATCAGTGTACCCTAACATCTTTAGGGTCATTAGTAGTGTAGACACCCTTAACAAAAGGCTCGGATTGAACCTTACCGAGCATGATATCAATTACGTGTATAGTTTTCAAGATAGTAAGGCCTCGAGTTATTACTTTAAGATCCGTCACGGGAAAGTAAGGCTCATTTCTAGTTTTCCAAATTCCGACAGAGAAATAGAGGGAGACTATTTGGTCATCTTGGGGAATTGGTACCCTAGCAGGATCCATTGCCCTACTAAGGTTGGCAAAGCAGATGGGTAGCTGTTGTAGGAGTTACTCACTTTGTTTTACTAACTTATTGTACTTTAATTTATTCCATTCCTGAGCTATTGTTAGTATTCATAGTGTCTAACTTTTATTTACTTCTTTTTCAAAAGAGCATGCATTCAAGAAGAAAAGGCATTTGATCAACTCCATCGACTTGAATAGATTGTTGAGGTCTCCAATCTACCCTCATCCTGATGGCCAACTCCGTGCAGCTTATCTAATTCTTGGGTACTCTCCTGTGTACCATAGTTTTCAAGCTGCGGGGAAAGCTATTACATTAAAGTATACATAGACGTGCCCTGTAAAGGGTATATATTATCTCCCTCAGAACATGCTCACAGCCAATCTCCTCCACCATTTACTCCCGAGGACCTAGGTGTTATAGTTGTTGTACCCACCCCAACTGATCGTCCTCGATGACAAAGAAATAGAAAAACAAACCGGAACACAGAGTGCAACCCATCTCCACTTCGTGAGGAGTCCAATATCCCAACCATTATTCCTTTAGAAGGCTTCCCCGTTGAGATGACACTTCAAAGAGGTCGGGTCACCTTTGCCCAACTCTTGTCTATGCCCACTGTGCCTCAAGGCCAAGCACCTCCCCATGTTGCAACTACTTCCACGACTCCCCCAGCTCCTCTAGTGACTACAGTAACTATTGCCCCCTAGCATGAAACCAGGGCGGGGTGTAAGTGTCCACGGGGGTCCAGCGTTGAGCAGCCCTTAACTATTTTGGACTTTGAGAATTCCTCTCCTAACTTGGGTGACAATCCTGTTGATGTCTTTGGTGCCCCTTCTTATATAAAGGCATTCATGGTGGATGGAAAGGCTCTTCCTGAAGAGATGGTTTTGGGGGGAAAGTAGCTGCATGCGTTGGGAAAGCCCTCTTCCTTCCTGAGGACATGAAGCACTAGGAAAAGTGGGATGACGAAACCCTACTATTGAACATGAAGAGGGAAGCTATTATGGTAACCATCAATCCTATCACATTCTCTGTTTCTTTTAAGGAATTTTTCAAATTTAGCCCATCTTTTTCTTCATAACTTTTGACAGGGCTACCAATGTTCAGAGGTAAATGAGGAGAGGTTTCTGGTTGCCAAGGCTATAGCTGAAGAGCTGCATAATGACAACGAGGATCTACTGAAGAAGATCTTGGATGTGATAAATAAAGTTTTTGAATCCGAGAAACTTAGAGTTGAGGTCAAGGAGAACACCAAAGTCATTACTAAGAGGAAGGAAGCTCTGGAGAAGGAGCTTCAGGAAGTGAAGAAAGCTCTCATAGAGAGAGATGCTGAGTTGAAAGGCTATGTGGCTACTAATGAGGCTAAAATTCAAGAGTCCTACAACCAAGGCCAATATGACTGCAATGCCTCTGTGAAGCCTGAGGAACAGCAAAACCTACAGGTCTAATTCTCCAAGGGATGGTTTACAGCTTTGGACAAGATGCAAGTGGAGTCCTCCTCTTCTTTAAGACAAGAGAGCAACATCCCAATCCCTCAGGAGCTTGTCATCATTCCTAACCCTGAGATTCAAGCGATCATAAACGACGAATCTCCTATCTGTGAAGTTGGAGGAACTAGTCTTATCGCGGGGTTAGGAGGAGAGGTGACTAGCTCAACAGCCGTGTCCACCATTGAAGAACCACCCCGTGTTTAAGTTCCTAGTTCTACTATTATTTTTACTATTATTATTATTCTAGATTGTTTTTGTTTTTTGAACACTCTTCTAGTTTGCCCAGTTTTTGGGGGCCGTATCTTTGTATTTTGTTTTTATCAATTACCTAGACTTTTATTTTACAGCGGATATTTCAAAGTTTTCTTTTTTACTTATGCATCCTATTCATGTTTTCTTATCTACATTAGGTGTTTAATAATTTCTCACCTATAATTTACCCCGTGGTAGTTACACCACTTATTCTTCGAGATTTTATCTAATAATCTAATTGTCATAGTTTAGAAATATTTATGACAAGTAAAAGCTAAACTTGTTTCTTACCGAGGTGTTGGTGTAAGTCTTTCACTACGGAAGGTACCTTCCATATTTCTTTAGACTGTAGCTTTGCTTTCCAATAGAGCTCTTTTGAAGTCTTAATCTTGTTTCCTGCCTAATAGCCCAAAAACTAAACTAAGATCAGAAACTCAATTTCTCCTGAAGTGAGAATAGGGTTTAATTCCACAGATGCTATCTTTAAGTGGTTTTAACATTGTTCCCTCGGGGTTTATTTCCGCAAAGTTCTAAGTTTGTTTCCTGATAGTGACTATGGAGTCAAGCTAAGACAAGAAACTCAGTTTAAAACTTACTCGAAGCAAAGATAGGGTCTAGTATCTCAGGGTTTGTTTCCGCAAAGTTTTAATTTTGTTTCCTGATAGTGACCCTAGAGGTAGTCTAAGACAATAAACTCAGTTTAAAACTTACTCGAAGCAAAGACAGGGTCTAGTACCTTGGGGTTTGATCCTTTTGTCATTTTTGGCATCCCCTCTCAAGCCTTCATAGGGCATTCTACTGTTTATGAAACTAAAACACAACAGAAGATATATAATGCTCAAAAGTAATACTTTTTCAAATTAAATACATTCCATGGCCTTGCCACAGGCCCTTCATCCAGATCTTTTAATCGATATGCACCGATTCTAGCAATAGATGTTAGCCTGTACGATCCCTCTCATGTTGGGCCAAGCTTTCCCATAGCAGGATCTCAGGTATTTCCCACTACTTTTCTCAATACTAAGTCTCCTGAAATAAACTCCCTACTTTTGACACCCTTATTATATCCTCGGCTAAGTTTTTGCTGATAGTTTGCCAACCTCATTGAAGAATTATCACAATTTTCTTCTACCAAGTCCAGATACTTGCAAAGTAGCTGGTCATTCTTTTTTACCTGATACACCTTAGTCTGTAAGGTCGGCAACCCTGTCTCCACAAGTATCACAGCTTCCGCACCATACGTCATTGAGAAAGGTGTTTCTCTAGTTGAACGTGGTGGAGTAGTTCGGTATGCCCACAGCACGCTCGGGACCTCCTTTGTCGACCATGCCTTCGAGTTGTCAAGCCTCCTCTTCAAACCATTCACAACATATTTATTGGTCGCCTCAACTTGACTATTGCCTTGTGGATAGGATGGAGTTGAGTAACTATTAGTAATTCCTAATTCTGAGCAGTACCTCTAAAACGTCTTGCTATTGAATTGCAAACCATTGTCTGATATAAGGACTTTAGGCACACCAAACCTTTTCACAATGTTTTTCCACAAAAAACTTTTTACATTTGTATCCCTAATGTTTGCAAGGTGCTCGGCTTCCACCCACTTAGTAAAATAATCTATTCCCACCAAGAGCCACTTCCTACTACCCGTGGCCTTAGGAAAAGGGCCTACTATATCCAGCCTCCATTGTGTGAAAGGCCACGGGCTGGATATAAGATTGAGATGTCCCTCAAGCTGATGAATGCTAGGAGTGAACCTCTGGCACTAATCACACTTTTTAGAAAACTCCACCACTTGCTTATGCATGTTTGGCCACCAATATCCCTAGGTAAGGTCTCGGTGTGCTAACAACCTAACTCCCGCATGATTTCCACATATCCCTTCGTGTAACTCTTCTAGAAGCACTTCAACTGCCTTGGGGTGTATGTACAGCAAATAAGGTCTAGAATATGACATCTTATATAGCTTCCCCTCTTCAAAGACCCAATACCGCGGTAATCTGCACTTGATTCGGTCAGATTCCCTCTTATCTTCAGGTAAACTTACATTTCGGAGATAAGCCACTATGGGATCCATCCAGCTAACAAACGGATGTATACTTAGCACCATAACATTGTTGGAGGGAGTTAATCTGGAGAAAGGTAGCAGTTCAACAGATACAATCCTTAGAAGTGGATCAGCCACTGTGGAAGCTAGAGTAACTAAAGAATCGGCATGACTATTGCCACCCCTAGAGATATGCGATATCTCCAACTTCCTAAACTGACATTTCACCCTCCCGACCTCCTTCAAGTAGCTTATCATTCTCTGATCTTTAGCCTCAAATTCTCCTGTAACCTAACTAAAAACCAACCATGACTCACAATTCAATTGTACCGTATCTGCCCCAATTTGTTTTGACATCCTGAGCCCCACGAGGAGTGCTTCATAGTCAGCTTTATTGTTGGATGCAAGGAGACTAGTTTGAAAGATTTTTAAACCCTATCTCCTTCTAGAGAAATAAGTATGATCCCGACCCTTGCTCTTCGGCAATTTCACCCCCCATCAACATACATTTGCCACACATCTTTTCGAGGTTCCACTGTCTTACCCTTGCTTATCCATATGACTTTGGGCCGTTTAGGAGTGAACTCTGCAACGAAGTCTACCAAGACTTGCCCTTTAATAGAGGTTCGGGGCTTATACTATATATCAAAGGCTCCTAAAGAAGCCCCCCACTTTGCTATCCTTGCAGTAAAATCTGATCTTTTAAGCAATGCTTGCAAAGGGTGCTTCTTCAGCACAATTACCATATGGACTTGAAAATAGTCGGGTGGCCTTTGCATAACACGGATTACTGCTAGAGCGATTTTTTTTTTTAGGGGAGATATTGTGTCTCTGCTTCCACAAGAGTCTTACTGACATAAAATATTGGTTTCTGAATTCCTTGGTCCACCCTTTACAAAACTGCACTTACCGCGTGATCACAGGTAGATACATATACAGTGTTTCTCCAAGAACTGGTCTTGACAAGATAGGCTCCTATGATAGGTACGACTTCAACTCCTTAAACGCTTGTTGGCACTCATCCATCCACTAAAAGCCTTTCCCCTTCTTTAACAACTGGGAAAAAGGCCGACATCTATCTGTAGATCTGGAGATGAAAAGATTGAGAGTCGTGGCCATGCCCTTTAGTTGCTGGAACTCTTTGGGACTCCAAGGTGAGTTCAAATTTTGTAGGGCTACAATCTGATCTGAATAAACTTCAATACCTCGATGCATCACTAAGTAACCCAGAAATTTTCCTGAGCTAACCCCAAAGGCTCATTTTGATGCATTCAACTTTAAATGGTGCTTCCATAATGTCTCAAATGTTTCTGCAAGATTCATGAGGTGATCTTCAATGGCCTTACTCTTGACTACTATATCATCAATGTATGCCTCCATATTCCTTCCTAATTGCTGCTTGAACATCTTGTTTACCATTCTTTGGTAGGTAGATCCTGCATTTTTCAACCCAAATGGCATTACTGTTTAGTGAAAATTACTAGTGGGTGTAATAAAAGAAGTTTTTTCCTAGTCTTAAGGGGCCAATGCTATTTGGTGATATCCCTAGAAAGCGTTAAGAAAACTCACCCTAGGGTGCCTATACGTTGCATCAACAACCTCATCTATCTTTGGCGTGGGAAAAAGATCATTGGGACATGCCTTATTTAGATCCGTAAAGTCAACACATACTTTCCACTTCCAATTCTTCTTCTTTACTACCACGGTGTTAGCTAACCACTCGGGATAATAAACCTCCTTAATTGCCCCAGCTTCTTTAAGTTTGTCAACTTCTTCCCTTATTGCCTTTACATGTATATCCGAGGACCTATGGTGCCTTCGTTTCTTTGGTACACAATAGGGATCCACATTTAGTCGATGATAGATAAAGTCTGGATCCACCCTGCATGCTTCATATGGGCTCCATGTAAATATATCTAAGTTGCTTATTAAAAACAAGACTAATTCTACTTTTTCCAACATAGGGAGCTTAGCTCCTACCTAGAAATATTCATTTTGTTGCCCCAAGCTTGGCCTCTTTCTTATGCCCCATAGCAACTATTTGGCATTTTTGAGCCATAGATTGATCCCCACGTATCTCTATAATGCTGTGTTTGGTTGGAAATTTCACATTCTGGTGCAATAAAGAAGGTATTGCGCTCACAGAATGAATCCACGAGCACCCGACGATTGCCCTATAGGGTGAGTATGAATGCACTACTATAAAATGAATCGTTTCCCTTCTTCCTTTTACCTCCACGAGTACGGTCACTTGCCTAACTGGCACAACAATGTTCCCATCAAAGGCCACCAAGGGATTATCATACTTAGTCAAATCCTCGGGTGTTAGCCCCAACCCTTCATACAGATCTAGGTACATGATTTCTGCCCCACTCCTTTGATCTATCGTGACTCTTTTAACATAAAAACCCCCAATCTATAGCATCACTATCAAGGCATCCTTATGGGTATGAACAATATCCTTCAAGTCTTTTCCCGTATAATCAATGCTTTCGGCTTCCTAACGTCTTCTCTTCTGTAAAGGTTCTTCCAATTCTAAAGCAGAGTTTGAGCTTACAGTTAACACTCTAGGTGGCAATTTCATAGTCTCCACTTTCGATCTTGTTGCATGAATTACCCCTATAAGTCTCTAAGCTGGTGGTGCTGTTCTTGAGATGGATCCACCTTTTTGTTCTTATGGGCATGAATCCTCTCGTAATAAGAATTCCCCCAAGTACCCTGCCTTTTCAAGGTAGCACAAGTGCTCCTTTAAAGTTTCGCAATCTTCAGTTGTATGCCCATGATCCTTATGATATGGACAATAAAGACTCTGATTCCATTTGGTTACATCCCCACTCATCATATTCGGCTAATGAAAATATGGTTCATTCTTTATCTTTTCCACAATTCGATAAATGTGCTCTTTATACAATGAGCTAACCATTTTTGTCCTTTGCTTCTGGGCTCGAGGGAAGAAAATCCCCCAAGGTTGCGGGGCTTGATCCATTTTAATTTCCTTCTTTTCTCCCATGGGTACCTTTGCCTTAGCCTTATCTTGCAACTTGTCATCCTTCAATCTCTTATATTCTTCCACCCGCCCTACTAGCTTGTTTATATCCATAACTGGTTTTAAGGCCAATGAAGCCCTCAAATCAGAATCAATGGGAAGGCCTACCTTAAAGGTACTTGCAGCAATTCTCCTATTATCTCCCCCAATTAAGAGTCGTCAATGGGTTGGGTTGGGCTGGCTCGATACATTTTTACTTGGCCCATGGGCACAATGGGCTGGACATAATGGACTATTAACTAATTAACGGACCGGGTCGGGTTGGGCCGAAAGAGAAAATCTTAGCCCATGACCCTGCCCATGGGCAATGCCCATTTTGTCTTTAGCGAGCTGGGTTATCGGGTTGGGCCTAATGGGTTACCCATGGGCTTGTGTTAGCATATTATTATATTATTTTTATAAGGAAAGAATCAATTTTTTATAAAGGAATAATCAATCTTTTTTTTTTAAAGGAAAGAATTAAAGAATTTAATACTTAATTACAATTTTTTTACAGTCAAATCTATTTAATTTTTTGTTTTGTTGATGGAAACCTATTTAATTTTTTTTATTAAGGCTTTAAATAGTTTTTTTTATTTTTATCTTTAATAAAAAAAATGTCAAATGGTTAATTCAAATTTGCTAGACTACTAGAAAAATATATATTTAGTAAACTAAGTTTAGCACAATTACTTTGAATATCTTAGTGGTTGAGGGAGTTCTCTTAAGAAATTCTTCTATAATATTTCAAGATCATCCTTCATACACTTCCTATATATTTTTGTTATGAATTATGAGTTATTGGGTTGGGCCAACGGGTTAGGCTAACGGGCTGGGCAACGGGTTGGGCTATTGGACTAGTCCACTGGGTACCCATGGGCATAAAAACTAGCCCACGACCTAACCCACTGGGCTAGTGACCTAACCCACTAGGCTAGTGGGCTACCCATGAGCCTCAATAACAATGGGTTGGGTCGCCCATTAGCCCAGTTGGCCGTCAGGTTTTTGGGTCAAGCTATGGGCTATGGGCTATTTGATGACTCTTACCCCCAATCTAATTGTACAATTTCCAATACCGATCCGAATAAGCTCTAAGAGTTTTTCCCTCCTTCATTGCTAACTAGAGAAGTGAGGCGAATGGCTTCGGGGTCCGGCTACACGTGACAAACATGGCCCTAAATGCTTTGATAAGCTCATCATAACCTCGAATAGCTCCTTTTTCCAACCCACCAAACCATCACATAGTTGTTGAGCCCAAGCTAGTGTTAGGATGTGTGCCCTTAAATCCTATTGCATGATGCTGACATTATGTTTTACATTATATTGTGATTAATAAAGTTGTTTTATTATTATATAAAATAATGGTAATATGAATATTTGGACATTATCATATACTTCTTGAGATACATAGTATGTGATTTAGGCATAGAAGATATGAATCACAAGTTCATTGTAAATTTAGAATTATAGTTTGTAGTCGGTGATGAAATTAGGTATTTCATTTATGAAGATTATAACATATCAAGTAAGATGATTTGTCTTAATTATGGAAATTGGGACTTCTAGTTGGTATGTTGATATGTTTTAAAAGTTAAGACATATTGAACTAGACCACTGTGAGATTTATTATTCTCCTAATGACTATCAAATGAATAATAAATCTCATGACTTCAATTTACATGAACTATTAATCTTGAGAGAATAATGGACCTAATCATGAATTATAGGTTGCTTTGATATATTAGGAGTGAGATCTAAAGTCAAGATCAAAACCTCAATATGTTGGACAGCCACATTTAGTGTTGATGGAACATATATTATCAAGATGGAATTCATAATCTCTTAACGGAGATATAAAATATTCCCTTAAGATAAGTTTAATGGGTTTGGTTATTTTGGATGCTAGGCCTAACCACTTTAGTAAGGAGTTACTAAAGTATATATTTATGAAATTGGATTTCATAAATATATGATGAACAACTTAAAGGATTAAATCAGGTACTCAAGGATTAAAGATGTAGTAATTTTCAAAGAGGCAATCTACTTTCATGACTTTGTATTATTACGAATAGTTTATGAAGATGTTACATGTACAATAAAGTCTTGGGATATAATTTATAAATAAGACCAAGAGTGCAATGATATTTATATAGTGATATTAAATATAATTAATGGTAATTTTAGACTTGTCAAGAGTTAACAGAAAATCCCAAGGCCCATTGGAACTAGAGTCTTATTGATTCCCTTTTGGTCTCACTCTAAGCCACATACTTAAGCCCAATTGGAAAAGCCCAAAAGGCTAACCTAATTAGATAATCAGTTAGATATTAATGGAGAAACATATAGAATTTTATGAGACACTTGATATGTGTGAAAATGTATGTGAGTGTAAGCCACTCTCTTATTCTCCATTAGAAACTGATTGAGAGACCCTATTTCTTGGGCATTAGTAGAATTTGAGTGAAGATTAAAAGTGTTTCCAAGTACTTATAATCGTTGGTTTTGAATTTCACTGCATCAAGGTACGCTTTCTTGTTCTTAAATTCTGAAATTTACATAGTACTTATTATCGATTGTGAATGAAGTAGATCCGTTAATTCTTCCGTTGCGTATGCTTTGTATGAGATACAAACCATGTTTTTTCAATAGCTAGAAGGAAAAATTCTACACATCAGTGCTTTATTCTTCGAGTATATAGCCATGCTTTGATTGTAATGACTAATATGCTTCACAAGATCCGTCTTGCCATCATAAATTTCAAAAGTTGGCCTGGTAAATCTTTTCAGTAAATTTGTTTTCTCTATTTATTCCGAGAATGGAGATTGAGATATTTGACACAAATCCTTAGTCATGGCATCTTCACTAGAAACACCCTAAGCTGAATAGGATTGAGGATGAGAAACTGGCGCTTTCAATTTATTCCCCTTTTGCTCCTCTCTCCTAACCTTTTGAAGAGGTGAAGAAACTGCTCTCTCTCTAGGAAGAGTATTCTCTTGTTCCCCACGAGAATGGGGTGATCTCCTATCCCTCTTCCTATTTCCATCATCCGTTTGGCGTTCATCTCCTTAGGAATGAGTAGGTGCTGGACTCGGTCTCCTTTGGTGATGCAGCTCCTTCTCTTTATGACGTAGCAACTCTTTATCCTTCTCAGCATTTCTTTGCAACAAAGCCACTTGTTCTTTCAACCTCTCCACCTCCATATCCATATTTGTATAGGTTGGCTCCTTGACCCCTTATTCTGTAGAGGGGGGCTAAGGTGTTGTTAAGTATCCATATGAACTTTAGACCTCATGTGTCTATCCACATGAATAGATTCTTCTAATATACTAGGCTGCTCCAAATATGCGGGACTACTTTGTGACCACTCTTTCTACAACTACAAAGTGCTTACAAGTAAACGGGAAAAACACTCTTTTCCTATATTCCCATGGTGTTACATATAATACTCTTCTCACTATATTCTTTTTGTTCTGTTTCTTAGATAGGACTATTCTCCCTTTTTTTTTCTAGATCCCCTTTTCGTTTGGCCTCCTTCACTTTTATAGCTTCAACCTTTGTTTTTACCCTACTAGCTGTTCTACTTCTACCTAGAGTAGTAGGATATTTTCCCTTACTTTTTCGGTTTCCTCACCTTCTTATCTTTAGGTTCTGACGTCCTGGGGGTTACGTGTGCTGTTTAGGCTGTCTTATGCGCCATTAATGCAGTAGAAGTTAGGTAAGAACCCTCTCATTAATGCGGAGACACAGATCTTCCTCCTTCTTGGACATTCTAGGAGTGTCCCATCGTTCTTGCACCTTCGAGGAGTTTCTTGTGGTTACTAGTATCTTCTAGAGGTCTCACATTAATTATCTGTGCTTCACCGTGCTTCAAGGCTTGGATAAGTTAATAATTTCCCTTTCCTTTGGTAATGGGCTATTTGTGGTAAAACACTTATGGTGATCCAACTTTCACTTCCTTCATAGATTACTACTCCTTAAGCATTCCCCTGAGCACAAAGGATGGACCTAACTACTTTCTTATGGCCCAATGACTATATGGGCCCCAGGTTCGAAGAGAATCTACTTCACTCCTCACACTAGTGATCATCAATATTCCACAATAACAAATGTCCAAACTAACACACTAACACATTAACCATAGATTCAAATATATATATATATATATATATATATATATCAAAACATGTGTCATCTTGAATTGAACAAAACACTTTTCTACCTACAAAAAAAAAAAAAAAAACCACCTAAACTATGACAATATTATAAACAAAGTACAATACTTCCAAAATAAATGTAGTTGTTCAAAACAATTATGTAATAGCCCATGGAGTCCTTAAAACACTGCATTTACCGCTATATGCTAGTTTCTCGATGGGATGAAGCTTGTGATTTATGAGGAGTTAGAGATTGATGATCTAAACCGAAACCACCATGAATACAAATTAAGAGTATCTAATAAGTTCATAAAGAAATCATTTTGAGTAACAAAATAATAGTTGCCATACTTAAAAAAATTTAAACACCAAATACATTCTTAAAACATTAAAATTTAATTCCCTCACGTATAACTAAACCTCTCATTTTCATTTATACATTCAAGAACTAAAATAAACAAAGAAGATTTATATCTATTTCTATCCGTATCTTCATTCATACAACAAATTCAAAACCAATTAATTTCATGAACATGCAAATAAGATTACACATAATCTTAAATATAATAAACAAACCATATCAAGTCTATCTATATGCTCGTTCACTCAAATGGACTAAAGCTCTACAAACTTAAGCAAAAAGATGGAAGTAAAATTACACATACACTTAAATATAGTACACAACATATTCAAAACCGCATAGTTTCATAAACATGCAAATAAGATTACACATAATCTTAAATATAATAAACAAAACATATCAAGTCTATCTATATTCTCATTCATTCAATTGGACTAAGTCTTGAATCTCTAAAAACTTAAGCAAAAACCATAGAAGTAGAATTACACATATACTTAAATATAGTATACAACATATTCAAAATCACATAGTTTCATATACATGCAAATGGATTACACATAATCTTAAATATACTAAACAAATCATATCAAGTCTATCAATATCCTCATTGTGCAACTCCATTTCTATATTCCACAGATGTCTTGTCTCTAATGACCATCCAACTCTTGTCCATAGCTATAGAACAAATTTACAGAATAAATAACTATAGCATGATATCATGAAAGTATAAACTAACCATTAGTCCATATTTCAATTACACTAATAAAACAAACCTATGCCTCTAAGAAAACAAGCCAAAATTTTCAAATTTGAGAAAATGAATTGCAAGTCACACCAATAATGTCCTAAGTGTAGACATAAGGAGTCTAAATTCATAAGTAATTTATTAATACATTTGATAACTAATCAATATCTCTTAATAATTGTCATTTAGTTTGCATGTTCGAAATGTGAAAGAAATTAAATAATCAAACAACAATCCACCACAAAACAATTATCAATGCAAGCCACTCGCTTGCTCCAACTCAACAATCCGCTCCAACACAATTATCATAATTACAAATATAGAATGCTTAGAAGCATTGAAGTCCAAAAAGTAATTAACAAATATAACTAAAAAATATCCATCCAAAGTTTCAAAAAATAATAAACAATTTCAATATGAATGTAAACTGCCTTATAGCACCATGCAAGCCATCTGCTTGCTTCAACTTAACAATCCATCCCAACACAATTATCATAATCACAAATATAGAATGCTTACAAGTATTGAAGTATAAAAAATAATCAACAAATATAACTCAAAGTTAAACCACACAACAAAAGCTTGTAGTAAATTCCTTAAAGTCATAAAATTCTAATCATACTTTCCAATTAAATTTGCAACAGGTCAGCTCTTTTGAAAAACTATTTTGGTTCACTTAGTTTTATCCAAAAAGCTTGAAATTAAATATGGAGAAGCCCTTATATGCCTAGTATATACTATAAAAACTTCAGGTCAAAATAATCTTTTTATAATTTATTAAAAATCACGAAATGCATCTGACTTAAATTTGTCTCTGACAGATTTAAAGTAGCAAAAAAAAAAAAAAAAAAACTATAATTTTAACACCATGCCAAAAGCTTTGAGACTTGAATAAACCTTAAAGCTACATGTGTTAGCACATATAAACAACTAGGATTACAACCCATAACATCATATAACAATTATCACAACACAAGTCAAGAAATTCAATCTCATAACTCATATAGGCAATTTATCAAATACTTGGTAAGCAAAAGACACATGCTTACATTACTTGCACAAACTTATAGTTAACACCACAATCACAACCACATATGCCAAAGACATTTCAAAATGCAAGGAAACCCTCAATCAAAAATTAAATCCAGTCTCCCATATAAATTAAAAACCCAAATGATTTCTCAAGAAACCCAACTCATATGGTTGCCAAACAATAAATCATTTGTCAAATAAAGCACATATGAACTTACAAGATAAACCACACAACAAAAACTTGAAATAAATTCCTTAAAGTCTCAAAATGCTAATCATAATTTCCGATTAAATTTGCAACAGGTCAGTTCTTTTTAAAAATTTGTTTGGTTCACTTAGTGTTATCCAAAAAGCTTGAAATTAAATATTGAAAAGCTCTTATATGTCTAGTCTGTACCATAAAAAATTCAGCTCAAAATAAGATTTCTATAGTTTATTAAAAATCTCGTAGCGCATCTGACTCAAATCTGTCTCTGACAGATTAAAGTCACAAAAAAATACTATAATTTTAACACCATTCCAAAATTTTTGAGACTTGATCAAAAATTAAAGCTACATGTGTTAGCACATATAAACAACTAGGATTACAACCCATAACCTCATATAACAATCATCACAACACAAGTCAAGAAATTCAATCCCATATAAAAATCAATTACCACAACATCAATTCACTTCAAAGTTCTAAAACTCATTATATATATATATATATATATATATATATTGCATTGTTTAACTTCAAGTTTAATAAAAAATTACAAGCAATTAAACCTAACCTCTTAACTCATTGAGATAAAATATCAAACACTTGACATGCAACAAACACAAGCCCAAAACTCAAGCAATTTTCATAGTTAGCACTATCAACTTTTCACATATATCAAAATCATTCCAAAGACATAAAAAATCTATCTCAATCTTCCTCATGGATTAAAAGTTTAAAACCCATATGGTTGTCCAAGAAATACAACCCTCAAACCCACTAAGTTATTACCATAAACACCATAAAACAACAAAGCCCAAAGGATTTCACAGAAGAAAATGATAGAAAACTTAGATTTTTACCTCATCTATTGAATTAACCAAACTTAGAAGGATGGTCTTTCATAGGGGTGTGCAGCCAACCCACCAATCTGCCAAAACTGACTCATTTCAACCCGACCCGCCAGGTTGGGTCGGTTTTTAGGCCTTGGTGGGTTGGGTTGGGTTACAAAAAAAGTTTTGATAGCAGGTTGGTTGGGTTTGGGTCATAAAATTTCAAACCCACCAAACCCAACCCGACCCACCCATATATTTAATATATATATATATATATATATATATATTTAAAATCTATTGTATAGTTAATAATTTTTTAAAAATAACCAGCTCTTCCTATCCTATATAAAAGCCAATTAGTTCACACAAATCATAGTAAATTACTATTGTTGTTTAGTCATTAGTGTTATTTGCCTTTAATGAGTTATATTGATACTAGTCTTTGAGTTTTTAAAATATATTTATATTTATATTTTTTTCTACTCAATTTAATAATAATAATAATAATAATAATAATAATAATAATAATAATAATAATAATAATAATAAATTTGTCCAACTCATGGGTTCAACTCGACCCAGACGGACTCATGTGGGTTGGGTTGGGTTGGACTTATTTGATGGGTTGGGTTAAGTTGAATTTTTTTTTTTACTCACTATAGTTGGTTGGGTCAAAAAATCCTCTCAACCCGACCCATGCACATCCCTACTTTCAAATAGATATGTCGAACTAACCACTAGAACTCTTGGCGTTGCCGCTGGGTTAGGTTGAGCTTAGTGGCACTGGGCTAGGTGTTGACGTCGACATCAGCAAGGGGTTTACTTGCCACTACCATAATAAAGCTCATTACTGAGCTTTAATTTAATTTATTGTGGGTTGAAAGTCTGAAACACCAAGGTCCCTTATAACTCAACACACTGAGATCACACACTCACTCTGTGACTTATGTTTCATTTGTTTTGAAGTAAAATATATTTTGAATTTTTTTTTTCATTTTCAAGTATTTGTTTGCATGTAAAATGCAGTTAAATTTGAAGAATATTTTTGGTTGACAATAAAATCTTTTGTAAAAAGTTGTAAAACTTTTTAATTTTACAAATTGTTAAAATGTTTTACAAAAACATACAATGGCTTCCCTCTTATCTTCTGGCAGTTAGGTCACCGGTTTGGTGGGTTGGGTAGCCGGTGCTGGTAGTCTAGTGGCCGGAGTTTCCGCTCCAACGACCGGTGCTTGTGGTCTAGTCACTTGACCCGGCATTTTGACAACCGATGCTGGTAGTCTGATCACCGAATACACCATTTAATTGATCGTTTTTGGAGGTCCTATAACTGAAATTGTTGTTAGACTATAGTGTTGGCGGTCTCATCACTAAAGACAACGCTCCAGTGTCGATTGCATAGGCCACCGTTCCGGCTAATGGTTCGAGTGATCTGGTCACTAGACATTCGGCACCAATAGTTCCTGTGGCTGTTCCACTAATTTTGGTAGTTTACTTGAAAATTTTGAAAAACTGAAAATTTCTTACATGTAATAAAATTTTTACTTTAAAAAGCGTCAATTTTCTGGAACCGAAGAGTACTACCATAGACCAAGCAAGGGAAGAAATCTTTTCGTACATACATGTAAGTTGCCTAAAAACTTGCCCTTATTCTTTGCAGAGGTTCATGAGCTCTTCTCTAAAGCTTTTAATTTTAAATTTACAAATGTTTACCAGATAAGAAATAGTAGAAAAATTATTTCTTCTTACAGGATCTATTTTCTAATATAAAATCAGATATATTGGTGAAATATATAGTAAAACATATGATTTGTATTCATTATTTATGAAATATAAAGTAGAACCTACTCCCAGAACTTAAACAAGGTATACGTACCTTTTCCTTTAACTTATTTTGTTCAAGACAATATGATTAAAACTTAAACCCTTTGCTTTCCATCTTAAAACAATACTCATTGGGGCTTGTACCGACTCCCTAAGTGGCCTCCATCAACCTTCAAGTCAAGTCCAGTGACAAAACCAGAATCATCGGATGCAAGAAAGAGCACAGCATTGGCAACATCTCTCACCTTCAACACAACCCCTTTTAAGCTTGAAGTTTGCTCAGAAATCTTCTCCACTTGCTCTGCATCCATTCCTAATGCATCACACGACATTGGTGTAGCCAACGTAGAGGGTGATACACAGTTCACTCTAATCCCATGCTGCCCAAGCTGCACACTTGCTGATCGAACCAGACCCAGCACTGCATGCTTTGCCATACAATAATCTGTCAATAGCTGTGTACTTTGGCTAGCGACTACGCTTCCTGTGCATATGATGATCCCCTTCACGCGCCTCTCTACCATCACACGCGCCGCGTGTTTTACACACAAAGCCATGCCGCGCGCGTTGGTTTTGATCACTTTGTCGAACCCTGAAAGGTCGAGCTCAAGGATTGTCTGATCAGAGCCACTCACAGTCCCAGCGTTGCTGAACATGATGTCGAGCTGACCATGTTTCTGGACCGTTGATTCAACCATGTTCTTGACCTGGTCTTCATCGGAAACATCACAGTGCACGTATTGGCACTTGTCTATACCAATTGATGTGGCTACTTGGTGACCCAATTGGTCTTGGATATCGGCGATCACAACCTTGCGTGCACCATGTTGGGCAAAAAGGTGAGCCGTAGCCTCGCCTATGCCGCTTGCACCACCAGTGATTATGGCTACTTTGCCTTGTAACTTGTTGTTGGAGGAGTCTGTCATTGCAAACTGAGCGATAATGGGCAAACCAGTGAGATGGCAGCTTTTATTGGAAGATGATCGATATTGGACGATCTATCAAATCAGATAGGACAATATATAATATCGATATGGTTCGTGCCATGGGGAATAGTAGGTGAATAAGGAAAATGCTGGAACCAAATAAAATGGCACGGTATTGTGCCATAATTTGCCGTATGATGAGTTGTGATTGATAAAAGTGTATCCTCACATGATTAATCAACACTCTTTCACCAGTCATAACTCGTTACGTGGTGAGTTGTGATTCAAAATTATACAATATTTGGTGGTCCTTGCACAACTCTGGTGAATAATGCTAAGACTCCTAAAATTGCATAATTTGATCCATAATTTATAGTTAGTAAGTTCTAAAACTCTCAATGGTATCATTATTTTGACATTAGTGTCACCATCACCATTCAAGTTCCAACAAAAATTTGCCAAGTGTCATGAAATAAGAACATAAAAAGCATGCAAAATGCTAATGCGCGTGCAAGCAATGATGTAAGCAATGTGGCGCGCGTGTAAGCAATGATATAAGTAGTCCAGTCGAGTGCTGACATGTGTCACCTTGAAAATCAAGACATTTTGGCCAATCAAAAGATGTCACTTGTCTTGAAGAAAAAGTCTTAAAGTTTCTCCAATTAAACTATGATATGTCACTAATCAGACTCTATCACATGTAGCTCACCCATCCCCAAACTCCTATAAATAGAAACCTTCTTGAGGCATTTCTACACAGACCAAGATATCTTGGGACACACCAAGGCATCCATGTCACCGATAGCATCAATAGTTGATGCTTGAACATATATGTTCTTTGTTTATTTGCAATCCAATTCACAACCTACTAGGTTCAATTGGGATTGCCACAACAAAATTGTCACAACCGAACACATTGAACTTCTTCACTTTATTTATTTTTTTACTATGTATTAAACGAGTTAGAATGAGTTTTGTCGTGTCCACCTGTTCAATAAATTTGGTTGTGTTAAGGATGAGTGGTTTTGACATGATTATTAAATAAATTAGAGTTAAGTTATATATTCTAATACCCTTACTTTCATACAACACGAATAAAACCTGTTTACACGAATTGCCACCTCTTCATTAAACAAAGTAAGGCAACACGAATATAAACAAGGGTCACCTCTCTAGGAAGGCAAAAAGAGCCTTCACAATTTTGATTCAATGCCCATTTCCACATAAGTTTATCTGCTAGTCTTAATGAGGTGAAAGTTACAATTGTAAGTCATTATCGACTAACATGTTGCTTGTGTGTTTTCTTTTATGTGTTTTGTAGGAAAATATTTTTTTTCTTTAGTAAGTTCTTATCTTTGACCATCAAAATTGAAATGTTTATGTAGCTTTCTTTTGCTTTTAAGAAAAAATTTAGAGTTTGTTTGGGATGTGATGAAAAGGTCAGCTTATTTGAGTTTTTTGTTTCTTGTTAGTACTATTCATGGGTCCTATTGCACATTTTGGTACCATTTATGGGTCCTATTGTATTATTCAACTAGCTTAAATTTTTTTTTCCTACACTTCTAGCAAAAAATTTTCCATTTTTGTAATATTGTGTGCTTTTATTGGCATTTCTTTAATTTTATAGAAACTAGTTGCTAACCCGTGCTATGCACGGAAACTTATCTATTTGTGAGATAGACTAAAATAATTTTATAAAATCTTAAAGTGATTAAGAAACTACATCAGTACATGATTTGCTCTTGTATGATTTCAATTTGTGTTACAATTTAATGAAGAAGCCATGGCTTACAAAAATTTGTCACTAAAAAATTCAGATATTAAAACTTTTGAAAAATAAAAAAATATTAAAGAATCAAATGATTCAATACTTAGAAATTATTGAAACAAAAAAATATATATATGACTAAAAAATAGAAAAATATAAGAAAAAACTTGGATTACATTCAAAAGAATAATTTATGGTTATAAGCTTGCACTCTATCATAAAGTATCAAGTTAGTGAAGTAGAGAGACGATGATAATAATAATAATAATAATAATATCAACGTTTGAGTTTGAATTTAAGTTGAACTTATTAAAGAGATAGAGTTTTATTCCTCAATAAGTTTGGATTAAACAAAACTGTTTTTTATTAAAAAAAATGGTGAGTTTAAATTTAAGTTGAACTTATTAAAGAGATAAAGTTTTACTGCTTATTAAATTTAGACTAAATAATAATAATTTTATTTAAATATTACGTTAACATAAAAAATTACGAGGGCTTATCCCCTTATTATTTTATATAATTATTCTTACTTTTGGAAGTATTCCATAAAAGAATAGAATCCAACAAAAAGCAAGAAAGTAAATGCGCGTGTAAGGAAAAAGAAAAGTAAAAGAGCAAAATGGTGATGAATGGTGAGTAATGTTATAAATATCATCAAGAATTTTTTTTGTATATTTTATTTGAGTGTGGTGAGATTACTTATAAAGTATCTGAAAGAAAAAAAAGACTTTCGTCTTTCTTAAGTGTTAAATATACCATTCTGACAAAACTTCCGCCACATATCTCAACAACAATGAGCACATATACCCATTCGAGACAATTAAGAGCAATTGCATCAGTTTTTTTTTTTTTTTTTTTTTATTTTTTTTATTTTTTTATTTTAGATAAAAATTTACTCTTTTTATTTTATATTATCATTTTTATAGAACACTTTTTTATTTTATATTATCATTTTTATAAAACACCTACATCAGTTTATTTATTTTACAAAATATTTCAATAAAACATTCATTCTTCATCAATTTTTTATAATTTTTCCTAATGATCATATATTTTTTTTATTTAAACTTATATTTTAAGTAAATTACTAATACCGGTGACTTGGCCAATGGAGCAACTTGTGGTGGAGGTCCGATGGTTGAACTGCCAAAATAGTGGCTTCGACAAACACCGCCGAATTGGTCTCGCCGCCCACTGCACTGCCAAATAGTGACCCATCGGTAGGTGAATTGTTAAAATAGTGGCTTCGACGAATGCCACCGGTGCCCAAACTACCAAAATAGTGGCTTTGGTGACCATCGGCAGATTGGTGTCTCCGATCATTGTATCACCATCATTGGTGGGTTGACTGTTGTAATAATGGCTCCGACAACCGTCATTGAATCAATGTTTCCGACCACCATATTGCTAGAATTGGTGACCGAACCGTTGAAATAGTGGCTCTGACGACCACTAGAATATATATAGCATTAAAATTTAAAAAAAAAAAAAGAAGAAAAGTTATCACTTCTAAATATATTTTCGTAGGGAATCATTAGCGAGAAAAATCACTAAAGTTATACTCACCTCTTCCAAGTTGGGGACGGGGCAGGTTTCTATCTTCATTCTTCAACATGAGAAGCTAAGTTTAATTACCTCATCAAGCCGGCAATAATAAAAGAAATACAGGGAATCATTAGTTCTAAAGATACACAGGGAACCATTAACAAATTAAAAAAAGACATGACTAATAAAGTTCAGCCACCGATCTTCCAAGTTGGGGGAGACTTCTCATTTTTAAATAGACTTGTGAAGAAACATTATGGGCAGTGTTTATTACATACATGCATGCAAAATGCTGTTTTTCCCAAACATTATTTCTTATATATATCCTCAAGACACCACCTGGCTATTAGTCAATGAGATTAGAAATTAAACAAGCTGACCTTCAACGCGAAGCAAAGTTTAATTACCTCACCTCACCAAGGGAATCATTATTTAATTCTAAAGAAACATAGGGAACCATCAACAATATCAAAAAAGAAAAAAAGAAAAAGAAGACATGCTAAAGTTAGACATGACTAAAATTTTCAAAATGCATTCCTTTGATGTTCTCTTATGCATTGTCATCTTCATTTGCACGGAATATATTTGCTTAGCAGATTTTGATAATCTCCAGGACACTTGCCCAACGGCTACACAAGCAAAACAAACAGTCCCCATCAATGGCTTCAACTGCAAGAATCCAGCCAACATACAAGTACAACTAGACATACACAAACCATAAACCATGGCAGCAAGTACAAGTACATCACATCCACCTTCAACAAGCAAAACAAGAAAAGAGAATGACAAATTATCCAAGTGCTATTATCCTTGCACAAATTATCTTGTATAGAATGACAAAAACAGAGACATTGATTCATCCAAAATAGAATGACAAGAGTAGAATCACAAATTAAATTGAATAATCTAGTGCTATTGTCCGGGCACAATACAAAATTTACAACATTGCTATTTTTCCTTGCACAAGTGAAGACTACAAAAATATATCTAACACAATTAGAGATTGAATAATCACGTTCCCTGCATAAGTAAATACTACAAAAAAGATGTCTAATATCAAATCATCTATGTCAACCATGTGCTAGTATCTTTGCACTATACAAAAAATTACTTAATTAGATATTGTCAATGATAATATTCAAATTATGATGGAACTTTAGACCTTAACCTCTCCAAGATTTTCAAACGATGTAGATGAATATATTCTTTTTGCTTAGGATCCGTGGTTCTTGTATCTTTCATCATAATTTCAACTTCCACTTTCTTCTTTTCTACTTCATTCTTCTCTTCCTTGATACAAATCAATTCTCTTCATTTTTCAGATGCAATGCGCATTAGCTCTCTTCATTCTTCCAATGCAATGCGCATACTTTCCCTTTTCTCCTCATGCATTTTGCTCTTTTCTTCCTTGATTTCATCCAATTGGGAGGATAGTATTGGGACCATATCATCGCAATTCTTTCTTTTCTTTAATTTCTCCTTTTCGGCCTTCTTACCTTTGGGTCTCTCCAAGGTTTCGCTGGAGTTCATCTTATCATTATCTTCATCTAGATTTATTGAGCTTGCAAAAGTATGACAAGATTGTGTGGCTGGCTGTCTTGTGCAGACCTTCACATTATCTCTTAGATTCAACCACTTAGCTTCATTCTTCAAAATTCTACAACAATGTTCCAATTGAAATGCATTTTTGCTATTACTTTTATACATAGTTTTTGCATCATTAATTTACAAAAGTAAAAAAATTGAAAATAATGAGAATCATAAAACTAAAAGTGCATTGATGTAAAATACATATTAGATGTTGAGTTGAAATACCTTGTTATGCTCAGTTTTACCACTTTTATTTCGGTTCTCAAATTTGGGCCAAGTATTCACAAAACTTGTTGGTCTCCCTTTGAATTGTTGATCGCTGACTATTTAAAGAATCCTTGGAGCGATTAAATTTCTTGCCATTGTGGAAGGTAGACCAAATTCTATCCCAAAATTTTGTGTTTTTGACCTATCGATGTTACGGCATCTAAGCTAACATTGAGCCACGTTGACACTAGCTTAATGTCTTTACCTACGGTGAAGTTGTTTCCTCATGATTTTTTTGCAATGGGGGGTGCAGATTGTCCCATTTCAACTTGGGGTGGAGATTGATGGACATTCACATCTTAATGTGGAGTGGACATTAAGACTCAAAACCTTGTTCCTTGTTTGGTAAAATGTCGAAGAAGAAGGGATTTTGCGAGTCCATCACCGAACAAACGCCAAAGTAATTCAGAAGCAGCACTAATAAGCAACCAAAGTAATTTGGGGTACTATCTAATACTAAAACTGAAAATTCTATCAAGTGCAAGATAAGATCAAGTCATTGACTCATTGCCAACAATCTAATAAAACAACTCTATCAAGTGCGAGATACGCACAGCAGCCAAGTCAAGCAGAGCAGCCAAAGCATAGCTGTTGAAAATGGTGCATTAGACCCAGTGAACATTCAGTCAATGATATGAGAAGCAGGGTCCAGTTAGAAAAATAACAGTAGATCCCAAGCCGAATTTAGGTACCCATAGTATAAGATCTTACGAACCTACATTACCTACCAATAGTTCAGTGACTTCAGTCTCACCAAAATAGCATCAGTACTTTATATTGTCTTTGTGAAGATACTGGCACAAGCCACTCTCTAGAAGCAACAAAATTGAAGTTGAAATTTATCTACTAGATAATGCAGGGGAAAATTTAAGATTGCATTCACAATTAATTGACAATCTTCTCAGTAAAGTCTACCTTAAATCAAGTACAGAATCACTGAAACAATTGAGAACATCATTACTTGAATTGAAAGTCCATATAAAAAATGTCCTGGATTTTTCCAATTTCACATTAAGACATTAAACTACAGCCACCAACTCATGGATCCGAATTAAAATTCTTGATGTTTCAACAAAACAAGAGCCACAATTAATGGATAAGAGAGCAATGAAGAAACCACTTGAAGGTGATAACATAGAATACGGTTATGATCACGTGATAACATAGAATACAAGATACAAATCCTAACAACTCTAGGATTGTGAAAAGATAGGATATAGTTGTTTCCTTTTCAAATACCTTTGTATTTCACAGTACTCTTGTATTTCAAATTTTGTATCTATACAAATTAATATTATAAAAAATTAAAAAAAAAAAAAAACCTTGAACGAATTATATTACAAATTCTATTATAAATAAAAAGACTTACCGTATCTGTACAAATCCTAACTCTTTTTTTTCATTAAAGAGGATTTTATTGATAGCTAATAAACGTGTAGCATAGAGACATCAACCAAGACATAAAAAACAAAGTCATAACAAACCACAACTTCCAGAACAAAACAATAAGAGAGAGTCATAACTCACTACAGACAAAATTCCAATGAGTCCCAAAATTAATACTTTCATGACCTCACTTGAATTATAGGTTCACGTTATTTAGTTCCTGGAACTCACAATTTTAGAGTAGAATTTACATCGTTTTTTAAGGCTTGAACTAACAGGAAACCCTAAAAAGTTAGTTTAGAGAAAATCCCAAGAATCTTGCTCGAAACCAAAAAAAAAAAACCCTAAAATCTCAATGAGAAAAACCCATACCTTTTTAGAGAAATTTGCCCCAAAGTTTGTCAATAGAGCTTCAGCCAAGTTGATCCACCCTCCTCACGGGGCTGCAAAACCCCAAACCGATCACATTATTTCCTGTAGTGGTGAGAATGAGCAAGAACAAGGGCTGTCGAGAAGTAGACGAAGAGAGAAGATGAGAGGAAGAGGCCAGGAATGAGTTACTTTTTGTATTTTGCTCTTGCAAGAGCAGACGTGGTTGCTCTAAGTGGTACTGTGTTACTCTTTGACTAAACAAACTGAACCTTGCATCCTTCTCGAAAATGAGTTCAGCAATTGATTGAAGACGAATAATTAGTACTTAAAAGGTATCTTTTACAGTACATTCTACTCAGAAATTTCTCGAAATGCCTAGGTTTACATACAAAAGCTAAAAGAAAAATTTTAATGCACTACAATTTGAAGACAGTCACTGGAGAACCCATGTCATCCAAATTGTTCCCTCGTTGGTACTATGTGTGTGTGTTTTTATTTTCCCCGGGATTCACTTCTATTAGATACATCTTGTAAGACTCTAGTAGTCGGCAATGAGTTAGCTTTGGGATTGGTCTATTAACATTCACCTTATATGACTCAAATCAGTAATAATGGCAAGTACATGTATCTTTGCTGATTGACCAATTTTCTAAATGCTGAAGTGGATCCTAAAGAGATCTCACTTCCTCATGAAGTTAACATGAATTGGGATCTTTTTGAGTTCTGCAGACTCCAAAGAATGACTATATTGGTCATGGAAGGACGTGTAGTTTGTAAGGGAGAGGCAGCTGATCATCTGTATTCTGCACTAAACAAAACCAGATGCAAACGAATTGTCATTGTAATGAAACAAGCAAATGGCTGAAAATTTGCTTCACCTCCTTACCCATATAAACACCATACAATAAAAAGCGTTCCAACTGCAAATCCCTGCACCAACAGAGCAGAATTAGGAATTAACTGCATCTTAATTCAATCCTATCTACATAATGACCAACTTTGCTTCATTGAAGACTGCTACAGAAATACAGGATCGATAATGCAATCCTTGTGTTTAATTTCCCACAATGTTTATTATAGTCAAAAGATTCTGTAAGGCTAACATAACAGTAATTGTGATAAATCTGAAATAAAGTTCTCTAAGCCATTCAATATATTATACATCTCCAAACTAAAATTCATATGGACCTCAAAATTTTCAAAAAATAACAGTGGCAGAGTGTTCTGTACTAACATTAAACTCTCTCCACAAGCCCAACGCATGTCTTCAAAGCCACCACATGAAAATTGCCTTGTTTGTGCTGTGCAGTTTGGATAATGTATGTGCTAGTCCCGCAATTGATACCGTGAACATAGTACTGCTAAAACCAAAAAAAAAAAAAAAAAAAACCTTCAAGACCATCATTGATCAATAAAGGCCAAGTTTTAAAATATAAGGACACCAAGGTCCAAGCTTGAATTAACATGTCATGAAATCATTGTAAGCAGAGCCAACATTTAGTATTTTTTGGGTTTTGAGGTTTGGAATTCTGGCACGAAAAAAACTTTGGCCTATTCAAATTCAAGGCATGGGGAAGCAGCAATAAAAAATTCATTAGTCCTGTAAGATGAAATTAATTCTGAATACGACATGCGTTTTGAAAGTCACGTGCTGTTCTTTTTTGCACGCGTGAACCCCATCAAAAAGCGTTCCCCTCTATACTCTCTGTGTTGCCCTCTTGAGTCTTGTCTTTCTCCAACCAAAATATGAGTCTCGGCGATGATTTTCCTCTACATTCATACACCACCGAGCACGACTTCATCGCCACCCTCAACGACGCTTTCCAATCCCTCAGTTTCAACAACACCATCTCCACCACCAACAGCAATCCCCATCTCCTCTCCGAACCCAAATCCAAATCCAAATCCAAATCCAAATCCAAAAAGCGTTCAGACTCACATCACAACTCAGACGAAAACGACCCATGTGGCCACCCCGAAATCCAAGACAACAAGTGCACCCACTGCAAGAAAAAACTCCTCGACGACAACTTCGGCGTGTCGTTCAGCTACGTCCGCAAAGGTTTACGCTTCAGTCACAAAGAGATCGCTCGCCTCCGCGACCTCCAATCCCACGAGAAACTCAAGCACAAAAAGCTCGTCTTGGTTCTCGATCTTGACCAGACCTTGATCCACGTCACCACCACCTCCAAAACCAAACAGTCCCAAACCTCGTCGTCTGGTAACGACCACTTCACATTGAATTCGCTTCAGAAGACAGTGAAACTGAGACCCTTCGTACGACCTTTTCTTAAAGAAGCTAGTACGATGTTTGAGTTTTACATATACACTACGGCAGACAAAGCTTACGCATTGGAGATGACGAGGTTGTTGGACCCAGAAAACGTTTACTTCGGTACGAGGATTATCTCTCGGGACGATAGTCCTCGTAGTGACCAAAAGAGCCTCGACCTTGTTCTCGTGCCCGAACGAATGGTTCTAGTACTTGATGACACCGATGAGGTCTGGTTGAATCATAGGCCTAACTTGGTTTCCATTGAGAGATACACTTACTTTGGTTCAAATTCGATCACCGATGAGAGCGAAACCGAAGGCGCGCTTGTAAAGAGTCTAAGAGTGCTTAAACTGGTTCATGGTTTGTTCTTTCACAAGAAATTGGTGGTGGGTTTTGTGCAAAGAGATGTGAGGGTGATATTGCGAATGCTACGTGGTGAGGTACTCAAAGGGTGTAATGTGTTTATTAGCAATTTGGACTCGAGGGTTTGTGTTATGGCGGAGCAATTGGGTGCAATGCGTGCTATGGAGCTTGAGGAATCGGTGACCCATGTGGTTTCTTTGGTTGTGGGTTCAGAGGAGTGTATGTGGGCTGAGCGGGAGAAGCGGTTTTTGGTTCATCCCAGGTGGGTTGAAGCTGCCTATTACCTGTTTGAAAGAATGCCTGAACAGGATTTTCCCATTAGCCTCAAAAAGTTTGAGAGATTTAAGTTTAAACCTTTTTGTTAATCATATACATGTTAGGGCAACAATTGGTTGGCTAGAGTAATTTTTCATTAACATAAGCAATAATATTATTTTTAGTATTTTCGAGTTGTCATTGCGGGGTAGGCAGGGAGTGACTGAGTTATTTGTTGTATTTGGCTTGGGATTGGGGATACAAATTGAATTGAACTACAACCGATGAAAATGTATATTATAGTGAATACAACGGCATTGACAGAAATGTTAAATTTGATCATAGAGTGTTGCATTAATGGATGTGAGCTTGAGAACTCCATTGTTTGCCCAAGACTTGTGTTTGTCTTGTTCCTAATTGAGGTATTGCGGTCTCCTCAAAGAATCACTGGCAGTGAATTGGCGTATGTTATATTGCTTCTTCCAGAGGCTAGTGTCAATATGTCATTTGTCGATGAAGTCCTTCCAAAAGCAGTTCATTGGCAGTGAAGTTTGTGAGACTACACCTAGCTCACCTCATTACAAATAAATTTATCATAATACACCGGCCTAATACTTTGTTTAATAATGATTATCAACTAAAACATCTGAAAATGAGTGATTTGTAATTAAAATTATAGTTTTGGGGGACCTTGTAGAGGACTAAGGCTCCTAGCCAGTTCAATTCAGCGTATGGCAAGTTTGCCAATATCTGAGGATAATCTTGCATGTAGTGTTTTTGAAAATTAAATTCTATAAGATATGTCACATCATGTAAGTAAGATATGTCACGGCATAATATTACTAAAACATGAAGAGATTAAATTCAATAAAGATGCAGTTTAATACTTAAATTTTACGCCTTCAATTTCAACATTCCACGTCATTATGCGTTTGGCATGCTGAAAAAAAGCTGCGTTTCTGCATTTTGCTTAAATTTGTGGGTCCCTTTCACTATTCGTGGGCCCATAGCCGAAAGAGAAAATGCAAATTATTTTTGAGGAAGCAGTGCGTTTAGCAACGGATAGTTTTTTAATTTGGTGTTTCTCTTTAACCGTATCTTGCAAGAAAATCTCCCTGTTTCTTCCTCGTCAACGCCCCCAACTTCTTCCTCATCCATGCCCCAACCTCCTCATCAATGCCCCCAACTTCTTCCTCATCAATACCCCAAGTTCGTCCTCAAGCTTTTAAATTTTACATCTACCACCAATTGCCCCAATTTATTTGTGGGTTCTGATACCCAAAAACTCTCTGAAACACAAAAACTCATCAATACCCCAAGTGATACAAACTCTCAGGAATAACCCTTATCACTGTGATTTTCTTGGCTTTGAGAGTCTATCCACCACAAAGCTGATGCTGCCGCTATGAGGGAGAGATGCCGATGTCAGACCACTGTGAGTTGTATTTAAAATTTTGGAGTTTTTTGATGTGTCGGTGTGTTTTCCCTTTTTGTTGGGTGTGGCCAAATTTTGCATGAACAAAATTTCAATGGAATTGTGTGGGTTTGTTTGTGGGTTTTGTATTTTTGTTTGACTTATCTGTGGGTTCCTCTGTATTTCATTATTTTGTGGGTGTCCTCTTGTCTTCAAAGTGGCTCTAATTGCAATGCAATTAACTATTTGTTGAAATGCCTCTATGAGCTATCTATGGAAATAAGATACATTTGTTGAAGCAATTGCTGGTGCATGGTGAAATTTTCTCTTTTAAGCATATTCTTTATGAGTTGGTTAACAGGTTAAGTGAATCTTTCGCCTTGCTGGGAGAGTGGCTTTTCCTTTTCTAGTTTTCTTTCTCTTAACTTTGTATTCATAAACAAGTGCAATTTGTATTAATCAAAAAGCAAAACGTAATGTCCCACAGGTGGTCAAATGCTAGAGTAGCTCCTGATCTCTTATTAAGCAGAAAAAATTCCTGCAGCGAGGAAAGAATCCACAAAGTTACTCATTAACTCTTTTCTTTCCAGAGGTATTTTTCAAATGGGGTCTCTTCCAAGTCTTAACTACTTCAAGATGGTGACACGCTAGTGCACGCCGCAGTGCGAATGCTACCAATTTCAGTACCAAAAGCAACTAGAGGTAAATCAGAAATAAGTTAGTGCTTGTATAATTGTAACTTTTGAGCCACTCTAGAAAGAGAATCCAAAAAAGACACTCAATATTAGTTCTCTCCTAAAAGTGTTTTGCTTAATCGAGGGGGTTTTATAATAACTTCTGTTTGTGACAAGTGTATATAGTTAAAGGCAGTAGTGTGGCTACAGCCAATTGTATAATTGAATACCAAACACAATTTGAGGTAAAGGAGATGTTAGTGCTAGTAACTTGTGTGAGGCAAAGTAGTGTTATTGTCTGCAAAATGGTTTGTCTGTGGGGCACATATCCTATCCAATGGACTCTTCGAACTACTAGAATTTCAATAACCAAGCTCTTCCTTTACACTGTGCTGTTACTCTGCATTGAAACTGCCTAGTTTACCATTTAATGTAACTATTATGTAATTTTTATATTTGCTTCATGTGACTATTTTTTTTAAGTAATTGATGTGACTATTTATATACAGGCAATTAATTAGTACAAGACCAGTTAAAATATCCTTGAAGATCAATTTTAGTGATGGTTGTGGGTGTCGGAACACAAAAGTAAGTGCAGCTTTCCTTTTTAGTTTTTTGGCGCTTCCTTAGCTTACCAGTTTCAATGTTTCACATAAGAAGATTTTCTGTTTCTCACAACTTGGCTTTGTCATCCTTGCATGTCCTTCTTTTGGACACCTCCCCTGTTTTATACATTATTTCCTTTCCCTTGTCTTTTCCTAACTATATTTTGTTAATTATACCTTGTTTGTCAAAAGGTACTAGCATGGCATTGACAAAAATTTTTTGTGATTGTAATTGAGTATGACTAGTCGATATCCTGCATTTTGAAATATTTTGTATGCAATTATCTTATGGTCCTTTTATATTTTGGAAATCCACTTAGGTATTGGTTCACTGAATTATTGGCCCAACTGGCCGGGCCAAGTCAAATTTAGTGATTGTTTGGAAGTGTCTATTTATGTTGATTTATTATGTTTAAAAAATATATTCAAAATATAATTATATCCAAAAGTTTTCAAAAATTATACCCAAGAGCATTACCATCAGGTATGCCAAATGCCAAATATTTGGCATTTGGCACACCAAACACTAAAAAACCCTTCTCATGTGGTGTTCTAAATCTTATAAATTTTGACACATATGAACAGTACCGTTCCAAAGAAAGAACGGTACAAACAGATGTGTTAAAAAAATTATTTTTTTTATTCATTTCTTTCTCTTCTTTTATAACTTTTCTTTCTTCTCTCTCTTACTTTTTCCTTCTTTCCTCCTCTACCTGTTCCTCATGTTCAGTCACTCCCTCTTCCTTTTTTCTTCTTCTTTCTTCTTCAGCATCTTCACCACATGGCTTTGGGTTTTTTTTTTTTTTAGTTCCTTTCTCTGCACCTCTTTCTCTATTTTTTTTTTCTTGTCACTATCTCTCGCTCTCTCTTTCTTTTCCTGTCACGAAGAAGAAGGCGATTCCGATTTGATATTCGTGGATGCGTTAGAGGGACTCCGGCGACGAGGTCTTCAAGGATCTGAAACTAAGCTCGTCGATTGAAGCTCGTTGATATGAAGCAGAGCTCGCTGATTTGAAGCTCTGCTCGCCCAGTGGCAGTCACCGATCTTTGCTCGTTGTCCTTCACAGCTCTCGTTGCCGATGTTTGGTTAAGTTTGGTCATTGATTGACTTGTTGGGTTGGGGTTTTGTTGAAGATTTTGAGTTTTGTTTTTTTTTTTCCCTAATTTTTTAAATTTTGTTGAGGTTTTTGGATTCGGAAATTTGTTGGAGGATCTGGTGATTGTGGTTGTAGTTTGTAGCGGTGGTTGTAGTGGTAGTTGTTGGTTCTTGGGTGGTGGCGATTGCCATTGGCTGTGCATTTGTATATTTGCTGGGTTTTAGAAAAGATATTATTGAATGTGTTGTATATATTATTTTAATATTTAGAATCAAAGAATGGAAGATGTGATAAATGGTGAATTGTAAAATGATGTGTTAAAATAATAAAATAGGATTTTGGTGTGTTAAAATGACATTTTTTATAGAAGAGCTAATGAGAATGCTCTAAGCTAAATAAATTAGAATTCACGTTTGACAAACTATATATTTTATAAATTTATTGTAAAGTCTGACAAACTAGTCCTCAATTTGTTTGATATGTTTATTTGTGTTGTTACCTGGCTAAGAGGGAATAAAAAAAGAGTAGAAACAATAAAGTGGAAATGTCCAAAACTCCAAGAAGAGTTTGCTTTGCAAGGGGGAGACCCCCTAGTCTAGCTAGGTTGTCTGGTATGTATTGTTGCATTTTAATTACTATATTAAAGTGCGTTATGTAGTGAAAATGTTAAAGTAATAAATATTCTCAATTGTAGGAAAATATTATCTTGTTGATTCAGGATACTCTATTAATAAAGAGTTCTTTGCACCATTTAAGGGAGAGAGGTACCACCTCCCCTATTTTTAGTAAGGTCAAACACTACAAAATCTAGGAGAGAAATTTAATTATCTTCATTCATCACTTCGTTCTGTCATAGAGCGAACTTTTGGAGTTTGGAAGAATAGATAGAGAATTTTGAGAAATATGTCATCCTATGATATATGCATTCAAGAACGCATTATTGTTGCTACAATGGTTCTTCATAATTTTATTAGAGCACATGAAGACCATGACCTTGGACAAGGGCTTTTGAGGGGGGGCACATGTCAAAGTAGCGAGGGAGGTTATTATGATGAAATGACACATGTGATCTCTTCTTTAAATGAACCTAAGATGAAAGTGATTTGAAACAATATCACAGCATCGATATGTGGGATGCCTCCATCCTAGGACTTCTTTTATTACTAATGTTATAATTACCATTCATATTATGTTATTTTTTTGTTAAAATCTAAAATCTTGTGGTTATAATTACCATTAGCATTATGGTATTTTTTTTTTTGGGTAACTATAATTGATGGCTTTGATGAAATAAGTATCTTAATTATTATTGTTGCTGTTGTTAAATATTTGGCTTTCATATTTGGAAGTGACTTTGCATATTCAAGCATTAAAATAGGGTTCAAATCACATAAAAAAAAAAAAAAAAAATCTACAGTAATTTCAACACTTTCAGATTTAGCTACAGTACTTTCAACACTTTTAACTTCAGTTACAGTACTTTCAGCCAAAAAAAAAAAAAAAAAAATCATCTAGCTTTTAAATTAGTTTTTTTACAATACTTTCAGTAAAAAGTTTTCAGTTTCAGCAAAATAAACGAATCCCAAACAGACTATATATAATGTTTTCTTGGCTTAAATGAAAGATCTCCATAATCACCCAATGCATTATAATGAACATTATAATAAATATTTCAAAGTGTTACGCACAGCCTGAAGCCAAAATTTTCCAAATACTTTGGCAGCAACACACTAACATTCCACATTACAGAAAAAAAAAAAAAAAAAAAAATTATTTAGTCCAGTATGATTAGTACCCTGTTTGCTGTTGTGTTTGGATTGAGGTGGAGATGAAACCCATTCTGAAAACAACTTGCCGTTGTGACTGCTCCCATAAAAACCAACTATTGTCACGTGCTCCTCTTTATTTTTATTACTTTTTGGGTTTTCTTAAATTTTTCCAAAAAATAATCAATTGACTGACTCCAATTGTGAAAGCCTCAATCTAGGTTCTAAAGTATCTTTATATTGATTATACATTTTGAAAGCTCAATGTTGACTCTTGTCTATGTTGTGTTCATCACAATGATATAAAAATTTTCTTAGATTACAAGATTATCATCTAAATTTGAAAATTAGCTTTGCAAAGACTTGGGCTTGTGAGTAGTCTCTATGAGATTGGGCTCTGAAATATCTTGTAGTCTCTATGAGATTGTTTTTATGTGACAAATTAATGGATAAAACTTTCGTCCATTTCCTTAATGGTATGTTAGGTTAGGATGAGTTTGGAGATCACAAAAAAAGGAGAGTGGAAAATAAGAGAGAAAATAAGTGGGAGGAGTGTTGGTTGAGAGGAGAGGAAAATGGTGAGATCCGACTATTTTTTCTCTAGGCCTGTCAAAACTCAGGACCCGTTTGGTAGAGAAATTTGAGTTATGTTGTTTATAGTTTTTTGAAATATGTGTGGGTGAAAAAGTGTGTGTGGAAATGTGTGTAAGGTTATTTAAAAATTGAAAATGTGTGTTTTAACTACTTTATCAAATAGAGCCTCAAATCTCCTCAAAATTGGAAGAAAACAGGATTGCAAATTTGGTGCAAAATGTAGGACTAAAATACCCACTCATTGGCCAATTTTCACAACATTTATGTTGTTTTAAGTGTCTTTGTTTTTTGGCGCCATTTGTTTCTTATAATATCCCAGTTGCTATTCGTTAATTCTTTTTTTTTCCCCATCAATTTTGACTTTTTAGAAATGAATTTAGGGTTCTTGAAATTTTTTGCATTCAAAAAAAAAAAAAAAATGAAGTGCCCTTTCATAAAATATATATATATATATATATATATATTTTAATATTATATAGCGAAAAATGTTCAGACATTCTCTTAAACTTTCAAGTAGTGGTCATAACACCCCCTGAACTTGCCAAATCAATACCTTTGCTATTCTTCTGTTAATAAACTAAAGGTAAAACTCACGTGAGAGGCACGTGGGAATAAAAACCAAAACTGAACAACCTGAACCATTGAGAGAGGGGGAGAAAGTTTGGGCTTAGTTTAGGGAGAGAGAGAGAGAGAGAGAGAGAGAGAGAGATGATCCAACCAGAAGTCCATAACCACCTCGGTATCCTCTCTTTGGTGTTGGAGTTCTGCTGACGTCTCACTGGCTGTTCACTGTTTGTATACTTTTCTCTTTCCCTTTTTTTTTTTTTTTTTTTTTTTTTTTTTTTTTTTTTGCTCTCAGTTTTTCCAATTCTCCTTATGCGAATTTTTTCCTTGGTTTGATAGCTAGTTCTGGTGGATTAGGTAGGCTTGGTTGTGGTAAAATGCCCATAGTTGGTTGTTTTTCCAATTTACTGCTCCATATATGTAAAATGCAATACTTTTTTAGTATGCTACATAGTTGTTTAATGAAATGTTTGAGAGGGATATGACCATTAAAGGGGTTGGTTGTTTGGTAGGATTTTAGATGGCTTTAAAATTTCTTGATAATAATTCTAATTTATTTTGATGCATTTCTAATAACTTAATGTTTTTGAGTATATTATTATGATGAATCCATTGATGAGGATTTACTTTGGCACCATATGGTTGTGAGCGAATTGGTGGGAGAACAAGCTGGGCTACTTTGGCACGTTTTCTCCTGTATAGAACAATATCCATTGTTTACTTGCTACAAATTAAGGTAGTTCATCATGAGAACTACGTTTTTTTAATACTAAAACAACATTACATATATTAGTAATAATAAACTAGACAAATGATATAATCAGTGGCAGTAAGGTAATCATATTCCAGGATTATCTTTAATGGGGTTTGGTTGTTTGGTAGGATTTTAGATTGGTTTGCAATTTTTTGACAATAATTCAAGTTATTTTGATGCATTTCTACAATTCTACTAACTTTTGTGGGTTAAAAACTTCATTTTGATTTTCAATGCTTGCAAAGAGGTGGTATTTTAGCACTTGGCTTTCAAACCTCAATTAGTTAATGGTTATTGATGCTGTAATATGTATACCAAATGATCATGTTAAGTTTTTACATTCAATTCCTTTTGAAAATAAGGGAACCTTTTATTATTTGGGATATTGTGTGTGTCACATAGAATGACTCTTTACTTAATTGTTTATTTAATAAGTGGCAAGAATATGGACAAAACTAGTTTCTTTCTCTTTTCTATTTTTTTTGGGGGAATAAAATGGGTAAAAATTTCTAGCTTTAAGGGAATAGTTTAGCTTATGGATGGGGAAGTTAGTATTTTGTTCTTTCTTTCTACTCTCTATATTGTTCTTTCTTTCCATCTCTTTCTACTAATCCTCTTGTTAATTTTGTATTTTGTATTGCAGCCATGGATAAATATCTACTGTCACTTTCTGCAAATTCATGTGATAAGGAAGGGAATTCAAGGCCTAGGTTCCATTAGTTTAACCAACACATTGGCATCAACAATGTATTGCTAATAGATGGACTCAAATTTGTATCACATGTAGCCTTCAAGGAGGCACTAAAGGAGTGGTGTATTAGAGAAAATCATGATTAGGCAATAAGTGGAGAGTAACAACTAGATGTAAAAAAAATTCTAATAAAAAAAAAAGTGGCTAGAAGATAGATGCATTCCGAACACAAATGGGTGTTATTTTTTGTATAATTATTGATTCATTGGGTGTTATTTTTTTGAAACAATTTACTATTTGTAAACGCTAATTGATATTTTAATTCATGGTAGTTGAGGAGAACATTTTACTATTTGTAAATTTTTTGGTTTGATATTTCATCGCTTAAAGTACATCAAAGCAATCAAATAAAGTGATATTGTTAGTGTTAGCTGAGAAGAATGATTTTATGTAACCCATATATTGGCCTCTTCTTGATAGGATAAATTTCACTATTTTCTTGATAATTTTCTTTAGCTTTCTCAGTAATAAGCTCTCAAGAAATTTCTACTATATTTTGAAAGGAGAAAGTTTCTTTAAATTTCCACATTAGCACTTCGAGCTAGAAGCTTTTTCAAAACTCATACATTAATAGAATTCCATTAATTTCATAATTTGAATATTACATAGTTGTGAACATTTTTATATTATATTACATCCAATATATCATAAGTTAAGGGGGTGTTGAAAGTTTTATTTTTGGTTTTATCTAATAGAGACATGATTGTAAATTTATACAAATCACATTTTCTATCCTCCCATATTTCTTTTCTACCAAAAAAAAAAAAAAATTCGATCTCTCTATTTTTCCACTTTCCCAATCAAATACAAATGAAAGAAAATAAAATCTATTCTATCATTTTACTTTTCCATCTCACTAACTAAACGAACCCTAAGTGTTATACTATAGATTTGCCAATTAAATCCAAAAATATAATTTCTTTGAATTTAATTCTACTTGAGAAAGATAATATTATTTGTGCAATTTTGGTCTAAATCATAGCCCATAGACAATAAAGTATTAGCAAGCTCAATTGATTGTTGGGAAAAATATTGTCTCACATTTGTTTACATCTACTTTTTCACACATATAGCCACAATTGTTGCGAAAATGTTTACATTTTAATACGTAAAAATGAACGTGAAAAAAAAGGTGAGAAAAAATGGGAATGAGAGAATCAAAACGTTTCTGTACCCCATAAGTAGTAAATCTGAGCATATTCCATAGGTCTAATGAGTTCATAGTTAAAAAAATAAAAAAAGGGTAATTCACAGGTGCATAAAACGACTCAAACTGCTGGTGGCAGTACGCTTTTCGGCTTGCAACAACTCAAACGGGCGGGAGGTTTCAATTAGCCTCTGGTGTAAGAACAAAAAGGGTCACACTCATATACAAGATTAAGTATTTGTTTGGGAATAATTTATCTAACATTTTGCTAAAAATATGCTAAGATATACTTGTACGTTGAAAATTTTTGAAAAAAGTAAAAAAAGCAGGAAAAAAAATGAGGTTTTAAAAAGCTGTATATAAAGGTTAAAAGTTAAAAGCTGATATCAAATTCATCTTAAGTTTCTTCTAAAGAAACTCCATACTTGTCCAATAGTCTCATTCACTTCTACTTACAATTAAGAAAACTGCCGAGTATCAAATCTAATTAATTGGATAAAATTCTTTAATGAATGGGTTAATTAAACTAATTAACAGAGTTAGTTAGATTTTTAACCTATAAGATGACTACAGCTGGATTAATCTCCCACGTGCACTGCACGTGTCACAACTAACTTTGCTAACAGATAAATATTGCATAGGAAATACGACAAGTAGCACAAGTACGCAGACTAACCAAACGATTGCAGTTTCTGCAGTATAATTCAAACTGCAACTATGTTCATCTAGGTAGCAAAAGTATGATTAAAAGAAATATTTTTACTATTTAATCTCAATTATAGATTGAACCCATTTTTCAGTTTCAATTATTTTTTGTTAATCGTAATACACAAATAAGAGAGAGAGAGAGAGAGAGAGAGAGAGAGAGAGAGAGAGAGAGGCTGTCTTGTCTTTATCTTTTACTAATTAAAGAAACTTCCAAAATTCACCATGAAGATAATTTCCGAGAGGGGTTTTCCACAAGATGACTATGACGACTATGATGATACACTTGAAGAAAATACTGAGGAAACCTGTGAACATCTATGTGTTTATAGAGGAAAGTGTGTGAGCTGTGAGAGGCTAGCATTCAAGAACGTTCATCAGGGTATGTGGTTGTGGCTTAACAAAGAAGAAATGGATCGGATTCGGAAGGTCGAGTCAGAGAAATTGTTAGAAGATAAGAAGATGGTTTTGGTTCTTGATCTAGATCAAACTCTGATTCATTCAACGGAACAAGAAAAATATCTGAGAACCCCTCAAGAACTCTTGCAACATAACTTAAGGGATAGCCTATTCCGTCTCAGTCCACCTTGGGAAAAGATGATGCTCAAGTTGAGACCTTCTGTTCATACATTTCTGAAAGAAGCGAGTGCCATGTTTGAGATTTATTTGTGTACAACGGGTACACGAAGCTATGCGTTGAAAGTGACTGAGTTTCTTGACCCTGAAAACGTTTAGTTCAAGTACTCAAGAATCATTGCACGTGAAGATTTATTTGAAACAGACGAAAAAGTCTTGATCTTGTGCTAAGGGAGCAACGCATGGTTCTTGCTCTTGATGATACCAAGAGCGTGTGGAGAAAGAATGAAGTAAACTTGATTCTTGTTAAGAAGTATCATTACTTTGATTCAGATGATGACTTGAGTCATGTATCTCTTTCTGCATTGAAAACTGATGAAGATGAGACCACTGGCACCCTCCCTGTTGTTTGTTGAGCTTTGTGGAGCCTAGTTTATGTTTGATTCGATGGACAATTTGACCCGACCCGAATAATGTTGTGTGGTTTTTTAATGGGAGATTTTTTGAGGCTTAGTCTATGGAGTGGAGGCTTGGGCTGATAGGCCCAAGCCGGAGTGCTTATGGACGAGTCTTTTGGGGGTTCGGGGGCAACGCCCCCGGGAAAATTTTTTTGGCCCATTGTGAATTCGGTTTGTGGAAGAAATACATTGTTTTTAGGGTTTCGGTTAAGGAGTCGGTTCTGTGAGGAGAAAA
Source organism: Castanopsis chinensis (assembly GCA_032878915.1). Lineage (NCBI taxonomy): Eukaryota > Viridiplantae > Streptophyta > Magnoliopsida > Fagales > Fagaceae > Castanopsis > Castanopsis chinensis. The sequence continues at coordinate 8,685,051 of JAVQMG010000114.1, forward strand.
ATAGTTTGTAGCCGCAACTTGTAATTTTCCCTGATAATAGTGAAATTTCTGCAACTCTGTGGACGTAGGCAAATTGCCGAACCACGTAAATACTGTCTTGTGCGTGTGATTATTTTCTTTGGCGTGTGTTTTCTCTATATTTTTTATTTCTCACAGGTTTAGGAATTCGTGGAAATTCCCTACACTGTTCTCGAAGAACTTAGAGTATTACACAGACTGTTTTTCAACCCAAAATTTGAAGCTGGTTTAAGTCATAGAAATGTTAGATTCATATTTGCTCGCCATAGTGTTCGCCAAAGATTAGTAGTTGAGATGATCTTTGTTCACTTCTATTAGCAGCACAGGTATAATTTCCAATTTTTTGCAGTTGGTGAAACGGGGTTTTCTTTTTCCTTCACAAAGAAATTCAGGGTTCTTTACTTTTAATTTTTAGAGCTTGATTTTAAGTAGTCAATGCTACGTGAGGAATTGAATTCTTCCTCAATAGTGATGAGGAGTCATATTTACAATGGTTTATCTCCTTTTTGATGTCTACAATTTCTTATGTGAATGTGGCCTTGGCAATTAAAACGATTCTACCCTGTTGGATGTATCCAAATTTTGCTATTGTTAGATGGAAACTAATTTTGTATCTGCAATTACACGAATTGTCGGAGTGGAAGATTATATAGCCAAGTTAGTCTAACATTAGGTGGTAAATGGATCTTGAATCATAGTTTAGCATACATAGAGAGTGGAAGCGAAAAGTGATTAATATCACCAAAAGTTAATAAACAGTGAACAGAAGTCACAATGCACCAACACCAGGTTATGCCGAGTGAATCATCATATGCAAGAGACAGCACTGCATTGGCCACTTGTTTTTCTTTCAATACTAATGTGGTTCATAAATTTTTTAAATTTGCTCATCATCCGTCGATCCCTAGCACATGGCATGTCATAGGCTTAGTAATCACATAAGATTATATGTAGTTCTCTCTAATCCCATGTACCCCATGGCCACCATCCCAAACTGCTTGCTTGTTACTTGAACCAGCCCTAGCGCTGCGTACACACAAATTAATCCTAAGGTGCCCTCTGACAATGGCAGTACTCGCTGCTTGCCTTACTCAAGCTGATGCTGCTAAAATGGACATCTATTTTTAGATGTTCCTGTAACTACATGCAATTTTTTTTTTTTTTTTTTTTTTTGCCGTTTTGCGTAACCAGATTTGAGACTTTTTTGGAGATTTGATGCTACAATGAAATTTAAAATTGATAAAAGTTCGTTTTGCATTCCCAGATGGGAAATCCTAATAGCACTTCAAGGACTAGAGCTTGTGAGTAGTTATCGCCTTATCGGACTCCCCTGTATCTCTTAGGATCTACGAGAATTTTCATGTAGCCAGGATTGTAGAAATTATTTTTTAGCTTCCGTGATGTCGAATATACAAAGTGTAGTCCTCGGATGGCTCAAAGGCTGGGTTGAACAATTCAGCCAAAAGGAATAGAAATGGTTCATTTTGACTTATTAGTTACAATACCTGAGATGTAATACATTATATACTACAATTGAATGTAAACACTTTGTTATTATTTGTTTTTTATTGGTTAATACAACTAGACTAGGTATTGAATATATATATATATATATATATATATATAATGTAATTAAGTTTCAGATATATAACTAAGTTTTACCTAAAGGTAATTTTCAGTTTTATATCCTATAATATATTAATCTTTTCATAGTATAAAAAATAAAAAATAAATAAATAACGTCCATAAACCTAATCCATACGTCCTGCCAACCCCATGTAAGAAAAAAAAAAAATAATAAAAAAAGGTCGCAGTCAAATACAAGATTGAAGTTTCTTCTATCAAAATGAAAAATAAAAAGAAAACTGAAATTTTCTTCAATCACAAACATTATACTTGTCTAACCTCATTCATTTGTATGAAAATTTAATTTAAATGAATATGGTGTTATCCATCTATATCTATAATATCTAAAATTTGAAACGTAGTATTTATTATTGATATGTTCCTCTTGAGCCATATCAATGCAGCCTTTAGGTTCATTTAGTTCACTTTAGCTACTATAATCCATCTGGTCCATTCAATCTACTTTGGTTCAGTTTGCTCCATTCAGTCCATTTTAATTCAATTTGGTCTAGTTTGCTCCATTTTGGTCCATTCAGTGCATTCGAGTGATCATAATATTTCTTTGAAAAAATTGCAAATTTTAAAACACTTTCAAATGAGAAATATAGATTGATTAATTTAAAAAATCTAATATATTATAACAATTATACTTTGTTAGAAAATAATCGCATCGTTTTAAGAAGAGTTTGGGACTAATATTTTCTTATAAGAAATACTAAGAAAGTAAGAAGAGAAATAGGAGAGAGGTGGGTTACAACAAGAGATTGTATAGTGATTTTAAGATAGATTAGGGAGATCGAATTAGAGAAAGAAGAAGAAAAAAAGTGAAGAACACAAAAGAGAAGAAATATAAAACATAATTAAAAAAGACATGTTGATAAACACACCAGCAGTTTATAAAAATTTTTGTAAAAAATTGGTATTTCTAGCATTATTTTAATAGAATTAGTTAGATAGTTAATAACCTATAAGATAAATACAGCTGGATTAAACACCCACGTACACTGCCCGTGTCACAACTAACTTTGCTAACAGATAAATATTACATAGGAATAACGACAAGTAGCCCAAGTACACCGACTAACTAAACGATTGCAGTTTAATTCAAACTGCATCTATGTTGATGTATGCGTGCTTCCTTTAGCTTGTTTTTCCACAATTTCCAAAATTCCAATATAAAAGTAAGATTAAAAGAAATATTTTTACTATTTAATCTCAATTATAGAATAAACCCTGTTTTCTTATTGGTAAATGAATCAATTCTAAGTATATAGGAGAAAAAAAAAGTATATAAGAGTGCGTTTTTGGTTCTCTAAACTCTCATTCGCTCCAGAAGTCTACATTTATTATTCGTTTCGTTACAAGAGAGAGAGAGAGAGAGAGAGAGAGAGAGAGAGATAGAGGGGTTGTCTTGTCACTATCATTTGCTAAAGAAACTTCCAAGATTCACCATGAAGATAATTTCCGAGAGGGATTTTAGACAAGATGATCACTATGACGACTTTGATGATACCCCTGAAGAAAATACTGAGGAGACTTGTGCACATCTATGTGTTATTAGAGGAAAGCGTGTGAGCTGTGAGAGGGTAGCATTGAAGTACGTTCATCAGGTATGTGGTTGTGGCTTAACAAAGATGAAATGGATCGGATTCGGAAGGTAGAGTCAGCGAAATTGTTAGAAGATAAGAAGATGGTTTTGGTTCTTGATCTAGATCAAACTCTGATTCATTCAACAGAACAAGAAAAATATCTGAGAACCCCTAAAGAACTCTTGCAGCATAACTTAAGGGATAGCAGCCTATTCCGTGTGAGTCGACCTTGGGGAATGATGACGGTCAAGTTGAGACCTTTTGTTCACACTTTTCTGAGAGCAGCGAGTACCATGTTTGAGATTTATGTGTGCACAATGTGTACACGAAGTTATGCGTTGCAAGTGGCTGAATTTCTTGACCCTGAAAATGTTTACTTCAAGTCATCAAGAATCATTGCCCGTGAAGATTTACTGGAAGCAGACTAAAAGACTCTTGATCTTGTGCTAGGAGAGGAACGCATGGTTCTTATTCTTGATGATACCAAGAGTGTGTGGAGTAAGCATCCCTTCAACTTGATTCATATCAAGAGGTATCGTTACTTTGATTCAGATCCTGATAGCTGGAGTGCTGATGAAGTGGAGTATGCTGGCCCGCTCATCACCCTTCTCCAAAGACTTAAAGTAATCCACAGACTGTTTTTCAACCCAAAATTTGAAGCCGGTCTTCAATATAGAGATGTGATACATATTTGCTCGCCGTGACGTTCTCCGAGGGTGTGTATTATCCTTCAAACATATTTTCACTCCCGATTATAGGCCCGAAAAATCGCATCTCTGGTTGATGGCAGCAGAGTTAGGGGCCACATTTTCTATGGATAATTTGATAAACCCCATCACACATGTGGTCACTTGGTTTGCCTCAGCGGAGGAGTTTCAGGAGGCAGAGCTGGAAGGAATGATTTTGGTCCATCCAAAGTGGCTACGTGCTTGCTACTATGCAGTCAGTAGGGTATCTGAAAAAGATTATCTGATTAAGCCGAAAGATTAGAAGTTGAGATGATATTTGTTCACTTCTATTAACAGCACATGTCTAATTTCCAGTTTTTTGTTGTTAAATGTTCTTTGCAGTTGGTGGAATAGGGTTTTGTTTTCCCCTAGACAAAGAAATTCAGGGTTATTTACTTTTAATCTTTAGAGCTTGATTTTAACTAGTCAAATCTACGTGAAGAATTAAATTCTTCCTCAATTGTGATGAGGAAACATAGTTACAGTGGTTTATCTCCTTGCTGATGTCTACAATTTCTTATGTAAATGTGGCCTTGAAAATTGAAACGATTCTACCCTGTTGAATATATGCTATTGTTGCTATTTGTTTGATGGAAACTTATTTTGTGTCTGCAATTACATGAATTGTAGGAGTGGAAGAAAATTTAGTTATGTTAGTATAAAATTAAGTGGAAAAACTGATCTTGAATCATAGTTTAACATACATAGAGAATGGAAGCAAAAAGTTATTATCACCAAAAGTTAATAAACAGAGAATAGAAGCCACAATAAACCACCACTAGGTTATGCCCAGTGAATCATCATATGCAAGTAACAGCATCCATCGATCTCAAGAGCATGGCATGTCATAGGCTTAGTAATCACATATATGTAGTTCACTCTAATACCACGCATCCCACCCCAAATTGCTTGCTTATCAATTGAACCAGCCCAAGCACTGCATGCACACAAATTCATCCTAATGTGCCCCTGACTATGGCAGTCGCTGCATGTCTTACTCCAGCTAATATTGCTATTGTAGACATATATTTTTAATTTTTCTTAATTTTTTGCATTTTGCATAACAGGATGTGAGCTTGAGAGTTCCATTGTTTGCCCAAGTGGGCCAAGAATTGTGTCTTATTCCTGATTGAGGTGCAGGCTACCTAATGCGATTGCAGTCTTCTCAAAGAATTACAGGCAGTGAATTGGTGTGTTAGGTTACTTCTCCAAAGACTATTGTCAATGAAGTCTTTGCAAAATGTTGAAGTTGCTATGTAGTTGTGTATGATGATTGAATGGTAAGTAGAAGTATCAAACAGAGAGCACACATAAAGGTTTATGTAATTCGGTCTAACTGCTTATGTCTATAGTAAGAAAGCCCTTGACAGGTACATGAACCATAAACTAACTTAAAGTTAATATGCTTGTTCTACAAGTACATAAACTTACAATTGGTTTGGGCCACTTGGGCCATAATATGCTAACACAAAAAAATTCATTGGCAATGGAGGTCATTACAACTAAATAAATCGTCCTAATACTTTATTTAATAATGATCATCAATTAAAAAAATATGAAAATGACTGATTTGCAATGCTAAAATTATAATTTTGGGCGACTTTCTAGAGGAATTGAGCCCCTAGCCTGTTCAATTCAGCACATGGCAAGTTTGCCAATATCTGAGGCTAGTCTTGCACGTAGTGTTTTCAAACTATGGATGCATAATCTAATGCAGAACCTGTAGATGTCCCAAACTATTCCTAGAGCCTCCTTTTAATAACAATACCAGATTTTCAATTCAATATGTAAACTTATAATGTAAACTAACATAATAATAATAATAATAATAATAATAATAATAATAATAATAATAATAATAATAATAATAATAATAATAATAATAAATCTGAAACAATAATCCCAGAAGTCTTTGATCTCTTCCATCTATGAATAATGTAAGAATCAACAAAAAATAGCATCAAATTTTGCAAAGAGAGACCACATTTTGCATGCAGAAATGCTGAAATTTTGTTCGTGGGAGCATTATTAGTCTTTGCAAAAGCACCGACCCTTATGCTGGTAAACCATCAATTTTCCATCTTTGTAGCATCATTTTCTCATTATATAAAGCACTATTTTCATCAGACAAAAACCTTTAACAACATGAACTGAGAAGGCACACAAATAAAATTGTATTCTCAAATTTTTCCTAAAATAATCAAGTGCTGACTCTTGTCTAGGTTGACTCTTGTCTAGGTTGTGTTTTTCACTATGATAAAATTTTTCTTAGAATACATGGGAGACCATTATTTTCATTTGGAAATTAGCATTGCAAACACTTGGCTTGTGAGCACTTTTTGGGCTTTGAAATATATTCTAGTCTCTTTGGAATTCATCCTTTGTTTTTTACTTTGTTGAAGCTGAAGCAGCTACTTTCAAAATAATGGATAGAAAAACAGTGACTGGAACGAGAGAGTCAAAGTAGAAAAGAGGCTACATCACTTTTTTCCTAGGTTTTTTTTTTTTTTTTTTTTTTTTTTTTTTGGTGACAAAACTAATGGATAAAACTTAAGTACGGCTTTATTAGCTCAACTAAATCCTAACACATATTTGCTTTGAATTTAATTATACTTGAGAAAAATAATACTATTTTTTTAGTATTGGTCTAAATCATACCCATAGACAGTAACAATAAGCTCAAGTTGCTCATCTGGTTGAAAAGATTATTTATTGTTGGGAAAAATATGGTTTCATACAATCCTATTTAGGTGAGGAAAATGCATCCTTTTGTGATCCTATTTCTGCTTTCCTCCAAACTCCAATCTTAGACAAAATGGGGCATTCTTATTCAAATCGCCTGAAAATCATTGCTCAAGGCAGCTCCCTCTCTCACATGCCAAAGAACATTTTCCGCCTCAACTTGATTTGCAAATCAATTCTTCCTTTATGAAAAAAGAAAGGAGGATCGGCTGTGTTTGGTATACTAATGACATGATCATTGCTAAAGCGGGGTCTATTTAGAAAAATAATATATGATAAGTTTCAGAATTTGGTTTACTTCTACTATTTCACAGACATATCCATAATTGATATGAAAATATCCACGTTTTAACACAAAAAGGGAATGCGAAAAAAGAGACGTTAAATAATGGATATGAAATGTCCCTAATTATGTACCCATAAATGGTAATCTCAGTATAATCCATAGATCTAATGAGTACATGGTAGAAAAGAGGGTAATTCATCGGTGAATGAAAATTTATTCCATGGGTCCAATTAGCCTCTAGCAAAGGCAGCCCCACTTGAAGCCTAGAGGTTCAAGAATAAAGAAAGGTCATATACAGGATTTAGTTTCTTCAAACGAAACTCCATAATTGTTCAGCCTCGATCAATTCTACAAAGAATTAAGAAAACGAAAATTGAGAATCAACATCTAATGAATTGGATAATATTCATTAATGAATTAAATCAATACATTGGCCTCTGTTTTTTATATATACAACTAAAACAGAGAATCTACACTTGATCTTAGCCAAAGGTACTGCTAATTCTTTTGACTTGTGCAACTTCCCTCCCTATGTTAGCGATATTCAAAGAATTGAGGCAAGTTTAGCATTTTTGTTTGTAGGCTTGTTTTTTGCTTTCAATAAGATGTTTCTTTTCAGCAAAAATAAAATAAACAGAGAATCCAACCAACTTAACAGAATTAGTTAGATAGCTATCCTATAAGATGACTACAACTGGATTAAAAACCCACGTGCACTGCACGTGACACAACAAACTTTGCATAGGAAATACGACAAGTAGCCCAAGTAAACAATGTAACTAAACGATCGCAATTTATGCAGTATAATTTAAACTGCATCTATGTTGACCTGTGTGCGCTTCCTATAGCCTGCTCTTCTGAGATAGAGAATGAACCCATTTTTCTTATAAGTAAATGAATCCATTCCAAATATATAGGACTTAAGATCAAGTATATAAGAGTGAGTTTTTGGTTCTCTAATTAAACCCCAACATACTCCAGACGTTTTAGTTATTAGTCATTGAGAGAGAGAGAGAGAGAGAGAGGCTGTCTTGTCACTATCTTTTGCTAAAGAAACTTCTAAGATTCACCATGAAGATAATTTCCGAGAGGGGTTTTCCACAAGATGACTATGACGACTTTGATGATACACCTGAAGAAAATACTGAGAAGACTTGTCTACATCCATGTGTTTTTAGAGGAAAGTGTGTGAGCTGTGAGACGGTAGCATTGAAGTACGTTCATCAGGGTATGTGGTTGTGGCTTAGCAAAGATGAAATGGATCGGATTCGGAAGGTAGAGTCAGCAAAATTGTTACAAGATAAGAAGATGGTTTTGGTTCTTGATCTAGATCAAACTCTGGTTCACACAACAGAACAAGAAAAATATCTGGAAACCCCTCAAGAACTCCTGCAACATGAGTTAAGGGATAGCCTATTCTGTCTGAGTCGACCTTGGGAAAGGATGATGCTCAAGTTGAGACCTTCTGTTCATACTTTTCTGAAAGAAGCAAGTACCATGTTTGAGATTTATATGTGCACAACAAGTACAAGAAGTTATGCGTTGAAAGCGACTGAGTTTCTTGACCCTGAAAATGTTTACTTCATGTCATCAAGAATCATTGCACGTGAAGATTTACTTGAAATTGACGAAAAGAGTCTTGATCTTGTGTTAAAGGAGGAACGCATGGTTCTTATTCTTGATGATACAGTGAGTGTGTGGAGTAACCATGAATCAAACTTGATTCCTGTTAAGAAGTATCGTTACTTTGATTCAAATCATGACTTGAGTGTTGTATCTCTTTCTGCATTGGGCACTGATGAAGGCGAGACCACGGGTGCGCTCACCACTGTTCTTCAACAACTTAAACTAATACACAGACTGTTTTTCAACCCAAAATTTGAAGGTGGTCTTCAGGATAGAGATGTTAGAGACATACTTAATCGCCTTAGGGTTCTCCAAGGGTGTACATTATCCTTCAAACATATTTTCCCTTCTGATTTTAGGCCCGAAAATTCGCGTCTCTGGTTGATGGCAGAGGAGTTAGGGGCCAAAATTTCTATTGATAATTTGATAAACCCCGTCACACATGTGGTCACTTGGTTTGCCACAGCGGAGGAGTTTGAGGAGGCAGAGATGGAAGAAATTATTTTGGTCCATCCAAAGTGGTTACGTGCATGCTACAAAGCATTGGAAAGGGTATCTGAAAAAGATTATCTGATTAAGCCGAAATATTAGAAGTTGAGATTATCTTTGTTCAGTTCAATTAACAGCACAGGTATAATTTCCATTTTTTTGCTGTTAAATGTTTCTATGAAGTTAGTGAATTAGGTTTTTTTTCCTAGACAAAGAAATTAATGGTTCTTTACTTTTAATTGTTAGAGCTTGATTTTAAGTAGTTAATGCTACGTGAGGTATTGAATTCTTCCTCAATTGTGATGAGGAGAAATTGTTACAGTGGTTTGTCTCCTTGTTGGTGTCTACAGTTTCTTATATGAGTGTGGCCTTGTAAATTGAAACAATTCTACCCTGTTGAATATATGCTGTAGTTACTATTTGTTAGATGGAAACCTTATTTTGTATCAGCAATTACATGATTAGTTTCATTTACTATTTGGTTAAACTGATCTTGAATCATAGTTTAACATAGATAACGGATGGGAAAAGTGATTACTAGCTAAAAGTCAATAAACAATGGATAGAAGCCACAATGCACTATTACTACGTTATGCTCAGTATATCATCATATGCAAGAAACAGCACTGCATTGGCCACCTGTTTTCCTTTCAATACTTATTGTGGCCCATAATTTGTTAAACTTGCTCGGCAACGATTGATCCCAAGCGCATGTCATGCCATAGACTTATTAATCACATACGATGATATGTAGTTCACCCCTACCACATGTTATAGCTTTATAGGCTTAGTAATCACATACGACGTTATATAGTTCACTGTAATCCCTTGCACCCCACTACTTCAATCTGCTTGTTTGTCAATAGAAACAGCCCAAGCACTGCGTTCACACAAATTAATCCTAACGTGCCATTGACTATGGCACTCACTGCATGCCTTACTCAAGCTGATATCATAGATTTAGGGGACTTTCTAGAGGACTAGAGAGCACCTAGCGAGTTCAATTCAGCACATGGCAAGTTTTCCAATATCTGAGGCTAGGCTTGCATGTAATGTTTTTGAACTATGGATGCATAATCCCAAGTCAATTAATATTAAAAGGGTAAACTACAATTAACATTCATGAGGTTTGAGTTATTGATGATCAAGTTCAAGACATTTCAAAACTGGTAAACTTAGTCTTTAATCACCCTTAGAGAAATAGAGGAGAAGAATGAACAACAATTTAGGGACTAAGTTTGTCACTTTTGAAATGTCTTGAATATGACTTATATTAGTTTAAATTTTAGGGGTGTTGACTTTATTTTACCCAATATTAAAAATATGATAAAAAATCTGAAACCATAATTCCAACAATAAATGGTATTCTTGTACGGAAAATGTGAAACAATCCTGAGGTAAGAGAAATCCTGTTGACTGTACCAACTGCTCCAGGTGGGTGTTGAGCATTGTAATGTGGTACTCATTCCTTTCGTGTGCATGGTATATCCCATCTTGATTTAATTAATAGAATCTAGTATGAATGTGAAAAAATGGAGAACTGCATCACTATGCTCTGAAAGCACCTAATAATAATTAATTTTTGTAAAACTTGAGGTAGTTTTGTATCAAATCAATTAGCATTGAAAATTAACATTCGTCATCCAACTTCACTGAGTGAGCTCTACTTGATTTAAAACATTTGGTGGTGCATCGATACCGCTTTGGTAGTGCTCTGATATTTTATGACTTATGACCAAGCAACTATAAGAGTCTGTCTGTTTAGAGTGAAAATAAAGAGGATGGAAAATAGAGAAAAGAAAATAAGATGAAAAATATTGTTTTTTATTGTTCGTTTGGGAAAGGAAAATAAAAAGGAGAGAAAACGCTCACATTTTTTTTTCCTTCCAAATCGGAAGGAAAATCTGGAGAGTACAAAAGTACCCTCTTCCCCACCTATTTTTTTTTCAACGTTCTCTTCTCTCTCTCTCTCTCTCTCTTTTAATGTGACTTGAATGTTTTTCTTTTTTTTTTCAACGTGACCTGAACGTTTTTTTTTTCAACGTGACCTGATCTATTTTTTTTCAATGTGACCTGATTTTGTAACCACCTTTTTGCTAATTACAAAATCCTTTGCCCAATTAAATTTATATGTACACTTATAATTTTTACATTATAATAATAATATAAATTTATATATATGATGTGATAAATTTTATATTATGTAATGAGTGCAAATAAATCTATTTCTTACATATTATGTAATAAGGGTATAATAGTTAATTTATATAAATTACATTTTCCATTATTCCTTTTTTCTCTCCAACCAAACAAAAGAATTTTTCACTCTCCCACTTTTTTACCCCTCCAACCAAACATACAAGAGGGAAAATTAAATATTTTCCATCCTCCCATTTTTCCACTCCTCCAACCGAACAGACCCTAAGTCTTCTCTGGTGAACAACATACAATCTGTCTCTGGTCATCCTTGTCATCAAACCAAAAGGCTCTGAATCACTCATCCGTAATGAAACATCCTACTGATCATCAAGGACAGGGTTGGTTGTGGAGGGCTTAAACTTAAACTTAAAAAATAAAATTGAACAATAAAATAAATAGTAAAACTTTGAAAAAAAAAAAAAATTTAGGTTATACATATGGTGAAAAAGAAATTGTGTAAGACCAATTTTTTTTTTCTTATAAAACCAAAAATTATAATATATTTGAATAATAATATAATGAAACTCCTAAAAAATTTGTGGAGAACTTGAGCAAAAAACAGTTTGGGATGAAAGGGTTAACTATATGTCAAATTGGAACGCTTTAACTCAAAATTAGTATTCCGATAGGCAGACAAAATGAGGAAATTGACACTCTTGAGCTTTTGAAGCCTGATTTTGACCATGTTGCTCAATATTTTGTTTTTCGTTCTTACCATTTTTTTGGATAAGTATGAGGTGGAAGAGTTTATATCAAAGTCTTAAGTCTTTGAGACCTCTTCCATCTAATATAAGGCAAGAACCCAAAAACAACATAGCATCAGATTTTGCAAAGAGTAATTTTGCGAATAGAAAAGCTGAAACTTTCTCTGTGTTAGGGTAGTAAAACCCACGACCCTAAGGACCCTTAGGGTAGTAAACCACCATCTTCATAGCATCATTTTCTTATTACATAAACCACAATTTTCATCGAACATAAAGCTTTATCCACATGAATCGAAAAGTCACTAAAAACACGTTCTAGTTCTCATCCTAGTTTTGTGTTCATCTAAATTTCAAGAAATTCAACCTTCAACCCATCATCAACTCCTCAAATTCATTAGTTTCAAGACACATCAAGATCATCTCGAACATAAAATCAAAAAAGTTCTGAATTGGGCCAGATTGAAATCCCTCCAAATCATCATGAGGTGGTGAAGGCACAATTCTTTCATTAAAATGTAGGGAAAGAGCTTGTGATTTGGTAATAGAGGAAGTAGCAACACCATCTTGTGTATAGCTTCATCCATCCTTGAAGATAATCCACCACTTGTTTCTTTACAAGAGGTAGTGCAGGTGGATCTAGCACTCCAACATTTTTGCATTATTTAATTTTATGCATACAACATGTTTGGATTTGATGATAATGAATATATAGTTTAATTATGAACCTGACATGATGAAATATGGTATGATGAGATGATATGTGATGAACATGGTTGGACCAAATTGGAATGTAATAATCTGTGATTCCGGTATGAAAAGTATTTTCAAGACAAACATGATAATATGACGAACATGATTCTTGTTTATGAATGTTGAAGCTCTCTTTAATGATAGTTTGCATAATGATGGCATGAAATAGATTGTATGTTTATTAGACTGTTGCATGCTATAACCATTAAATTTTAGAAGTTTGACATTCAAAAAAGGTAAAATGAGTGCGTAAACCCTTCACATCTTGTAACCTAGGCTATAAGATTAGATTTTGGGTTCCTGATTAGTTATTTTCCACGGTAAATTTATGTTCTTAAAATTAGTTTATATATATATATATGTATAATTTTTATTTAAATTATAATTAGGAAAATTAACCATACAATTATTTGTTTATATGTATTTTCATGAAAGACAATGTAGTTTTTATTCTTATTCAAATAAAATTGTATTTTTATTAATTTTCAGTTTTCTTAAAATATTCCTTAAATAATCAAGTGGCAACTCCAAATATAAAACTCTTAATCTAGGTGGTAAAGTTTCTCACAATGACATGAAATTTTTTATAGAGTACAAGGAAGACCATTATTTACATTTGGAAATTAGTATTGCATAGACTTGTGTTTGTGAGTAGTTATTGGGCTTTGAAATATATATCTTGTAGTCTCTATGAGATTTTTATACGTGATAGAACTAATGGATAAAACTTATGTAAAGGTTCTTTAGTTTTATACATTAAAATTTTCAATTAAATCCAAACATATAATTCCTTTTAAACTAGTTCTACTTGAAAAAGATAATACAATTTGTGTAGTATTGGTTTAAATTGCAGCCTATACACAATAAAGTATGAGCAAGCTCAATGGTTTAATTAAGAATGTTATTTACTATTTGGGAAAATATTTTTTTCACTCTAATACATACAGAAGCGGATTTAAAAATTAGAAGATGTGAAATGTCAACAATTGTGTACCCCATACGCAGTAAATCTAACCAGCGGAAAGAATAACTAACTGATAACAGAATTAATTAGATAGCTAACCTATAAAATGACTACAGCTAGACGTATCACCCACGTGCACTGCACGTGTCACAACTAACTTTGCTAACCAATATTACATATGAAATACGACAAGTAGCACAAGTACACGGACTAACTAAACGATTGCAGCTTATGCACTATTGCAGCTTACTCAGACTGCATCTATATATGTTGATCTGTGTGTGTGCTTCCTTTGGCTTGTTGTTCTGAGAGAGCGTTCCCAAACAAAAGCGAACCCATTTTTCAGTTATTATTCGTTATACACAAATAAGAGGGAGAGAGAGAGAGAGAGAGAGAGAGAGAGAGAGGTTGTCTTGTCACGATCTTTTGCTAAAGAAACTTCCAAGAATCACCATGAAGATAATTTCCGAGAAGGATATTCCACAAGATTCATCCATCAACGTGGATGTCGATGACGACTATGATGATACACCAGAAGAAAATACAGGGGAGAATTGTGCACATCTACGTGTTTTTAGAGGAAAGTGTGTCAGCTGTAAGAGGCTGGCACTCAAGTACGTTCATGAGGGTATGCGGTTGTTGTGGGTTACCAAAGATGAAATGGATCGGATTCGGAAGATGGAGTCTGTGAAATTGTTACAAGATAAGAAGATGGTCTTGGTTCTTGATCTAGATCAAACTCTGATTCATTCAACAACAAAAGAAAGATATCTGAGAACCCCTCAAGAACTCTTGCAAAATAACTTAAAGGATAGCCTATTCCGTCTGAGTCATCCTTGGGAAATGATTATGGTCAAGTTGAGACCTTCCGTTCAAACTTTTCTGAAAGAAGCCAGTACTATGTTTGAGATTTACATGTGTACAATGAGTACACGAAGTTATGCGTTGCAAGTTTCTGAGCTTCTTGACCCTGAAAACGTTTACTTCAAGTCAATCATTACACGTGAAGATTTACTTGAAACAAGCGAAAAGAATCTTGATCATGTGCTAAGGGAGGAACGCATGGTTCTTATTATTGATGATACCATAAGCGTGTGGAGTGAGCATGAATTAAACTTGATTCATATTAAGAAGTATCATTACTTTGATTCAGATGATGACTGGAGTGTTGTATCTCTTTCTGCATTGGGCACTGATGAAGGTGAGACCACTGGTAAGCTCACCACCGTTCTTCAACAACTTAAACTAATACACAGACTGTTTTTCAACCCAAAATTTGAAGGTGGACTTCAGGATAGAGATGTTAGAGACATACTTGATCGCCTCAGTGTTCTCCAAGGGTGTACAATAACCTTCAAACATATTTTCCCTTCTTATTTTAGGCCCGAAAATTCGCGTCTCTGGTTGATGGCAGAGGAGTTAGGGGCCAAAGTTTCTATGGATAATTTGATAAACCCCATCACACATGTGGTCACTTGGTTTGCCACAGCGGAGGAGTTTCAGGAGGCAGAGAGGGAAGAAATTATTTTGGTCCATCCAAAGTGGTTGCGGGCTTGCTACATTGCATCAGAAAGGGTATCTGAAAAAAAGTATCTAATTAAGCCGAAAGATTCAAGTTGAGATGATCTTTGTTCACTTCTTTTAACAGAACAGGTATAATTTCCAGTTTTTTTTTTTTTTTTTTGGTTAAAAGTTCTTTGCGGTTAGAGAAATAGGGTTTTTTTTCCTAGACAAAGAAATTCAGGGTTCTTTAGTTTTAATTTTTAGAGCCTCATTTTAAGTAGTTAATGCTACGTGAGGTATTGAATTCTTCCTCAATTGTGATGAGGAGACATAGTTACTGTGGTTTATCTCCTTGTTGATGTCTACAATTTCTTATGTGAATGTGGCCTTGGAAATTGAAACGATTTTGAATATATCCAAATTATGCTATTGTTAGTATTTGTTAGATGAAAACTTATTTTGTATCTGCAATTACTTGTATTTTAGGAGTGGAGGAATATTTAGCCATGTTAGTAACATTAGGAGGTATAAGTGATCGATCTTGAATACTAAATGTGGCTCATAAAGTTTTTCAACTTGCTCGGCATCCATCAATCCAAAGTGCAGGGCATGTCATAGACTTAGTAATCACATAATTAAGGTGATATATAGTTCACTCTAATCCCATGCACCCCAACCCAAATTACTTGCTTGTTAATTGAACCAGCCCAATCACTGTGTGCATACAAATTAATCCTAACGTGCCCTTTAACCATAGCACTCTCTGCATGCCTTACTCAATCTGATGTTGCTACAAGTGGATATCTAATTTCAGATGTTACTGTAACAACTTGCAAAATTATTTTTTTGCATTTTGCATAACCGGATTTCATACTCTTTTTTGTAAATTTGATGCTACAGAAACATTTAAAATAGATAAAAGTACATTTTGCATTCTTTAAGTAGGAATGCTCATAGCACGTCACGGACTTGAACTTGTGAGTGGTTGACGCCTTATTGGGCTTCCATGTATTTCTTAGGCTTTATGAGGTTTTTTATGTAGCCAGGGGTGTAGGAATTACTTTGTAGCTCCCATGATGTCTATATAAAAAAAAAACACTTTGTTATTATTTGTTTTCAATTGGTTAATGCAACTAGTTACTCTATTAAAAAAAAAAAACACTTTATTATTATTCTTTTTCAATTGGTTAATGTAACTAGTTGTTGAATTTAATTAAAAAATCTAATGACTAATGTACTGTACTTTTATTGTAGTAACTAAGTTTTACCTAAAGGTAATTTTATTTTTTATACCCTATAAATCATAAACCTTTTTTCATAGTATAAAAAATTTATAATAACAAATTGGTCCATAAAACGTAATCCATAGGTCCTGCTCTCCTGCCAATTCCCAGTTAAAAAAAAAAAAACGAAAAAGAAAAAATGGGTCACACTCATAATTACAAGATACAATCTGATTATCGTTAACAATTCAATTTATCACTAATTAGGGTTAATAATAGATTTCTACAAACATAAGATTTCTATTTGATGTGGCAGCCGGGCCGGATATGTCCTTATCTCTATCTCTTTGTATTTGAATTCAAACTGGTTGGATGAATGCGATCAAGTGGAATGGCCCCAATTCTTGAGAGAGAGAGAGAGAGAGAGAGAGAGAGAGAGAGAGAGAGAGAGAGAGAGAGAGAGAGAGAGAGAGAGAGAGAGAGAGAGAGAGGGAGAGGGAGAGAGAGAGAGAGAGAGAGAGAGAGAGAGAGAGAGTCACAATCTTGGGCTAAAGTAACTTAGTAGATTCACAATGAAGACCATTTCCGAGATGAGTTTCCCACAAGATTCATCAGATAACCCGGATTCCCGTTCAGTTAGCAACATGGGTGTCCATGCTTGTATGATTTGTGAGAGGCGAGCATTCAAGTACACTAATAAGGATTTGTGGCTTAGCCATGATGAAATTGCTGGGATACGGATGGTAGACTCAGAGAAATTGTTGAATGATAAAAAGATTGTTTTAGTTCTTAATCTAGATAATACGTTCACTACAAAAAACGCGTTTTGTAGCCGCGTTTTTGAGCTGCGTTTTCTAAAAACACAGCTCTAGGGTTCTATTTAAACTGCGTTTTATGAAAACGCAGCTCCAATCCCAAGCTATAGCCGCGTTTTTCTTCATACAACAAAAGAAAAGAGACATCTGAAAACCCCTGAAGAAGTTATGAAGCATACTAATAAGTACAATGATAGCATAATCTCTCTGAAAAGTTTAGGGATGATGACCAAGTTGAGACCTAACGTTCAAACTTTTCTTGAAGAAGCAAGTACCATGTTTGAGATGTACATATACACAACAGGTGATCAACGTTATGCATCGATAATGGCTCAGTTTCTTCACCCTAAAGTAGTTTACTTCAAGTCTAGAATCATTGCACGTGAAGATCTAGTTGACCCAGAAAAAATGAGTCTTGATCTTGTGCTAAGGCACAAACGCATGGCTCTTATTCTCGATGATAACGAGAATGTATGAAGATATGATGATGATGATGATAAATCAAACGTGTTTCGTGTTCAGAAGTATCATTACTTGATTCTAGACATAATAGGAGTATTGTCACGGCCGGCCCAAGAGAGTTTGGGACCTAAGGCGGAAATTTTAAATGAGCCTTTTACATCTAAATATCACTTTAATAATATTTAGTTTTTTTATTATATACTTTTTTTATTTCAAATCTATTATTAATTGATACTTATTAATATGACTAATTCACCCAAAGTGAGCTAATGATACTTACTATATAGGTTTTATAAACTAGCATATCACCCATTAAAAAAAAAAATTATTCAAACATTCATTTATTATACTGTTTAAGTGACACCAATCATATGATTTTCACATCACTAGTTTATAAGTTTTTTTGTAGTAAAATTTGTATTAGCTTTAGGATTTTTATTCACTTAATGGAGATTAGGTTGCATTTCTATTAATTCATTTTTTTTTTTTAATAATAGAGAAAACTCTAAACTTATTATAAATTTTATTACAAAAAGTTTACAAACTGATGTAGCAATAAAGTGACATTTTAATAAAAAAATATATCAATTTTGAATTACTTTATGTAATTAGTGACATATCAATTTATAAGACTTATGTAATAAAACTTGTAATATGCTTCTATAATTCTAATATTTTAAGCGTTGGAAAAAATTTTATACCTAACTTACATTTTTTTTTTTAATTAAAAAAAAAAAATTAGTGCCCCCATATTTGGGGGCCTTTCCATGTTAGGGGGCCTTAGGCCGTGGCCTAAATGGCCTAGGCCTAGGGCCGGCCCTGAGTATTGTATCTCTTTCATCATTGCATAGTGATGAACGTGAGACCAATGGGGTTCTTGCCACCCTTCTCAAAAGAATAAAACGAATACACACAATGTTTTTTAATCCAAAATTTGAGGTGGTCCTGAGTATAGAGATGTTAGGTTCATACTAGCTCGTAGCTAAGTCGGGTACTCCAAGGGTGTAAATTGTCCTTCAAACAAATATTCCCTCAAGATTTTAGGCCCGAAAATTCGCGTCTCTGGTTGATGGCAGAGGAGTTAGGGGCCAAATGTTCTACGGATATGTTAATAATCCTCTTCACACATGTGGTCACTTTGTTTGCCAGTTGCCACAGCAGGAGGAGTTTCAGGAAGCAGAGCTGGAAGAAATTATTTTGGTCCATCCAAAGTGGTTACATGCTCGCTACAATTCATTACAAAGGCTATCTGAAAAAGATTTTCCGATTGAGCTGAAAAATTAGAAGTTGAGATCATATTATTTCACTTTATATTAACAACAAACGTACGTAAAATTTTACAATACCTTAGATCTATCAATTATAAGACCTCAACTGAATTCAAACATTTTGGTTACTATTTCTTTTGTTATTAATATTAACTAGTAATAGTCCGTGTGATGCATGGATAATTTTATGATATTTTATGTAAGTTGTTTTAGAGAATATTGTACATATTATAAAGAAAATGTAAACTATATTATAGTAAAGAAACATATACATTTTGAGATATTAAAAATGATTTTAGTACTTTCATTACGTAACCTTCTTAAGATAAGATTACTTTAAAAAAAATCATGAAACCAAAAATAAATGCAAAAAAGCAACAAAACTATGAAAATCAACTAATTTGTGTTTTGTTCACAGATTACATATCATGAAATGAAAGTATGCCTAACTCTCTTACCGTCTTCCACTTATTGACAATGCAACATTAAGACATGGTATGGACAAGTGGATATGTATATGTCTTATAAATGATTTAAAATCATGGTAGAATATGACTTTACATTGCGCATCAAATATTTTTTCTATTTTTATACCAAAAACAAAAACTATCCAACCAAACTACCTAAACCTAAATCATATTTAAGCCTTTAATTTTTTTTTTTTTTAATACTCGTAGGGATTTCAGCACCTTCATGGGAGGCCAATGTGACGAAGGTGACAACCCCTTAGATTTCTCTTTATCTTTCTTACAAATGCTTTGTCATAATTTATTTTGGTAATAGTGAAATACTGTGTTTCATTTAATTATTTAATAATCCACAACATTTTTGTATCTCTCTATCTCTCCCCAAGCCTTATTTGGTTAGTTATTACTATTAATCCTTAATTATTATTATTATTATTATTATTATTATTATTATTTCTTTTGTTTTTAATACTAAAATAATGGGTATGATAAAAGACATAAAGAAGAGAGAAAGGTGGGGTGTAAGCTCAGGCAATTAATGAGAAATTAATGAGATAAAAGTAAAAATAAGTTAATGTGAACTTTTAGATAATATTAAAAAAAAACTTAAAGAAAAGAGGTTAAAAAAGATTAAATGCAAAATTAGAGCGCCATATGACAATATCTCTGCTTATTAATTGACTGATTAATGCGTATTTATTTTCTTATTAATATTAATTAATGTAGTAAGTGTTTGAATTTAAGTGAAAAAAAATATATATATATATATATTTTAATACAAGATATAATTTTTACTTTAGCATAATTTAAGTGTATATGTGTGTGAAGCTCCCTCCTGGAGACTTGAACCCAAACCCTTGCCCCCCACACTCTACAAGAACTTATACTTGTGGAGTGATCATCGCACTAAGGGTGTGCGGTGGTAAAAAAAAATTAAGATTATAAATAAATAAAAAATATTGGAGAATCTAAAGTATACTTAAGATATTGTAATTAAGTTTAATCTAAAGGTTATATGGTTTTTTAATACTATAAACCGTAAATCTTTTCATCTCGAAAATTAAAAAAATTAATCACATGTGTACTTGATTCTCAAAAATAAAAAAAATAAAAAAAAAATAAAAAAAAAAGAAAAGAAAAAGAAAAAATGGGTCACACTCATATACAAGATTAAAATTTCTTTAATTACAAGCTCTATACTTATTCAGCCTCATTTAGTTCACTTATACGGAAATTTAAGTAAATCAATATGGTGCTATCCATTTCAAAAGCAAGAGTAATATAAGAGTGTCTTGTTTGTTGGTTCTCTAAACTGTAAAACACTACACAAGTTCACAAATCAGAGGTGACGTCTTGGTTCTAATTTGTTATACAAAAATATAAGAGAGAGAGAGAGAGAGAGAGAGAGAGAGAGAGAGAGAGAGAGAACTTGTCACAATCTTGGGCTGAAGAAATATACAAGATTCATCATGAAGATCATTTCCGAGAAGGGCTTCCCACAAGATTTATCAGACTTGGAGTCCAGCTCATCCAGTGACTTGGATGTTGATACTAAGACTTGTGCACATCTCAAGGTTGTAAGAGGAATGTGTTGGGTCTGTAAGAGTGAAGTATTCAAGTATATTGATAAGGATTTGTGGCTTAGCCCTGATGAAATTGCTGGGATGCGGATGGTAGAGTCAGAGAAATTGTTAAACAATGGAAAGATCGTTTTAGTTCTTGATTTGGATCATACTTTGCTTCATTCAACAAAAGATAGCAAACATCTCAAAACCAGTCAAGAACTTTTGGAACATAATTTCAACAAGGATGGCCTAATCTTTCTGAAACATTTGGGGATGATGACCAAGTTGAGGCCTTACGTCCACACTTTTCTTAAAGAAGCAAATACCATGTTTGAGATGTACATCTATACAACTGCTGATCGACGCTATGCATCGTTAATGGCTGAGTTTCTTGACCCTGAAAATGTTTACTTCAAGTCAAGGATTATTGTACGTGAAGATTTATTTGCTCCAGATGAAAAGAATCTTCAACTGGTGCTGAGGCACCAACGCATGGTTCTTGTTCTTGATGATACAAAGCATGTGTGGAGATATCATCCAGATAACTTGATTCTTGTTAAGAGATATTATTTCTTTGATGCAAGACATGATATTGTATCTCTTTCTGCAATGAACAATGATGAAGGTGAGACCACTGGCGTTCTCGCGACCATTCTCAAGAAACTTAAACTAATCCACAGACTGTTTTTCAACCCCAAATTCAAGGGTGGTCTTGCGCATAGAGATGTTAAATTGATACTTGATCGCCTTAAGGTACTCCCAGGATGTAAATTAACCTTTGAAGGTATTTTTCCTCCCAATTTCGAGCCCCAAAATTCACGTCTTTGGATGATGGCAGAGGAGTTAGGAGCCATTTGTTCTACGAGTAGTGTTTTTACCTCCAGGACACATGTGATCACTTTGGTTGCCACGGAGGAGGAGTCTCGGCAGGCAGAGCTGGACGGAATAATTTTGGTCCATCCAGCTTGGTTACATAGTTGCTATGAGTTAGCCAAAAGGTTTTCTGAAGCGGATTATCCGATCAAGCTGAAAAATAAGAAATTGAGATCATCTTAGTTCACTTCTATTGACAGCACTGGTATAATTTTCAATTTTTTGTTGTTAAATGTTCTTTTCAATTAGTGAATAGAGTTTTTTCCCCTTGGACAAAGACATTTAGGTTCCTAACTTCTATGTTTTAGAGCTTGATTTCTAGTAGTTAATTGCTATATCTAGGAATTGAATTCTTCCTCAATTGTGATGAGGAGACGTGATTACACTGGTTTTTGATAATCAGATTCATATATCTCCTTTTTTGAGGCCCACATTTTTTTTTTCCAGTGAATTTGCCCATGGAAATTGAAACAAGGCCTTAGTGAATATGTCCAATAATGCTATTGTTAACTAGAAAACTTATTTTGTATCTGCAATTGCGCGAATTGTAGGGGTGGGAGGATATTAAGCCATACTAGTCTAATATCAGGTGGTTAAACTGATCTTGAATCATAGTTCACTACAAGAAAAAAGGTCTATTACAACAATTAATATTACAACAAAAAAAATAATTGTAGTAATATATATAGTATTGCATCTGTAAGTTGTTTTTTGTTGTAATAGTAACTTAAATTTATTACATCAATTAAGATTGTTGCAAAAATTACCTTGTTACATCTAAATGTGTTGTTGTAATAACTAAGCCTTATTTTATTTTGAAATATATTGATGCAATAAGTAACCACTTATTTCACATCAAAATATATTGTTGTAATAGATCAAAAATATACTTTTTGTTGTAATAGTAACTTAAATGTATTACATCAATTTAAGATTGTTGCAAGAATTAGCTTGTCACATCTAAATGTGTTGTTGTAATAGTTAAACCTTATTTCACATCAAAATAATGTTGTTGCAATAAGCAACCACTTATTTCACATCAAAATAATGTTATTGCAATAAGTAACCACTTATTTCACATCAAAATGTTATCTTGTAATAGGTAAAACCTTGTTTTACATCAAATGAAGTTGTTGTAATAGAGGTCAAGGACGGCTTGATGCATTTAGGGCAAAAATATACTTTTGGTCCCTATATTTTGAGCCAATTTTCACTTTGATCTCTACTTTTTTGGAGCGCCTATGTTGGTCCCTCAAAATTGAAAATTGTTACAATTTTGGTCACTGTTGCCATCTTAATAATGGAAATTGTCTACGTAGCAAACCTTCAATCTAATTAAATAAAATAATAATTTTTTTTGTTTGCCTTTCATTATTATTATTTTTTTTTTGGGAAGAACATAAGAATATGTTCTTCCCCAAATCAAGACATATCCAATTGACTCGAGAGCTCCGGCGATTGGCGGTGGGTTACTGATCCCAAAAACCGGCTCCAACGATCAAGGGCAAGTTACAAATCCAATAAACCAACTTTGGTGGGTTGGTTGGCGGGTTCTCTCCTCTAAAACTCGCCTCAACCAACCTGACCGAAACCTTACCAAAATCCGGCAATTTAAGGGTTTTTTTGGCAAGTTTTTGGTCAAAACACTTTAGATCCAACAAGATTTATGCCGGATTCGATGATATCTTGCCGAATCTAGTGCGATCTCAGCTAGATTTGGTGGAAATCTCATCGGATTTAGCAAGATCTCACCAGATTCGGTGAGACCTCTGCCAGATCTGGCAAAATTTCGTCTAAAATAAACTATTTAGGCCGGATTTTTCCATCGTGGACATATGATGTACCAAACTGACCGCTTTTTGGCACAAATCCAACCGCTCTAATCTGACTCCCTCTCTGGTCGATGACTGGTTTGAACTTCCTCCACTCGATTCTGTTAGGTCGGTCACAGGTTGGGCACAAAGCAGACCCAGACTGACCCGTGAACACCTTTTCAAACCCATAAACCTATAAATTTTCGTCGAAAACAAACACAAAAAACCCAAAAGATTTAGCTTAAATACAAAATAGTAAATCCCAAAGCCCATATTTTCTCAAACGCAAGCAAAATCATCAAATTCCAAAGTCTAGCTAGCCCATATTTTCATGTTCTTCTTCCCTAAAACGCACGGCCAAAAACCCATACTCCCTGTAGATCTATGTTGAAAATCATTCTTCCCCATAAACCCATGTCTGAAAATCGATGATGTGAACTTTCTCTATCTCATGGTCCAATCCCATGGTTGAAACTCATGTTTGATGACTCATGGGCACACCCCATCAATTGAACTCTATCTTATTATATTTCTCTCTATCTCTCACTCTTTAATATATTACATAAACTATTGGGCTTTGTGGAGTCTAGTTATGTTTAATTCGGATGATGACCCGACCTGAAATGATGTTGCGTGGATTTTAATGGGAGATTTTTTGAGGCTTAGTTCATGGAGTGGAGGCTTGGGCTGATAGGCCCAAGCCGTATTGCTCATGGACAAGGCTTTTAGGGGTCCGAGGGCAAAAATTTTTGGCCCGTTTTGTAGTTCATTGTGAATCCTGTGTGCAAGATATAGAAACCGTTTTTTTGGTCATTAGGGTAGACGCAAAATTTGACAAAACATTTCATACTTGTTGATGTGGTAAATATGATTTTCAGACCCGGATCGTTCAAACAAGTTGAAAAGAGAAAGGTTCAAAGTTTTTAAGGTTGGACCAAGGTTCAATTGAGGTCGAACTGTGATAACGTTATAATTAATATTCTAATTATTTAAAAGATAAATAAATATAATAAATTAGTAAAAATTGCAAAATTAACTAAAATAATCCAAATAAATATAAAGAATTATATTTCAAATACATTTCTTATGTCATAATTAACTTTCATAATGCAAATAAAAAATGTTAAATTCTAAGCATAATTGACAATCCAACATTTTCTTTTTTATGCCCATTCAACCATTTGTGAATTTAAAAGAAAAAAAAAAATACAAGAGTGGAGTGGGTGGACATTGGTTTATGCCAATTAAAAAAATGGGGTAAATAGAGAAAAAGTTTCCATAATATTTAAGAATTTTTTTACACAAAGCATAAGTGAGCAACAGTAAAGCAAGCCTTTAATTAGTTGTTGAGAGTAAAACAAGGCAGTGCAATAATGTTGAGCCGGATATTGTTCCATTATTTCGCGGGACAAGATAGTGGCAGCGGGAAAGTTTTATTTGAGGGAAAAAATTGGGGAGCGGGAAAGGTGAATTATTTTCCCAGTTTTTTCTCATCTTTTCTGTTTTGCCCATATCCTCTCAGTTCCGTGTTTGTCTCCATCCATGATACCGTATCTCAATTTTGAAGTTTATCTCTACTGGCTTGGATTTTGTTTCTCTCACGCAAACAACCAGAAACTGTCAAAAAAAAAAAGTTTTTTGAGAGAGGCAAAAAAAAAAAAAAAACGTGAGATTTGAAGGAGGCAAAGATGAGAGATTATTGAAGATTGTGATTTGAGGAGCAGCGGTGGAGTTCATTCTATTTTACTGGGTTTTCTTTGAGGAATTTCAATCTCTCATTCCGATTGGTTTGAGAAATTTCTCTGACTTGCAGGTATAATCTGTTGCTTCTCTTTAAATTTAACTTTTATTAATTTGTTTCTAGAGAAGACTTAGCAAAAAAAAAAAAAAAACGAAATTTTACTTTGGATTTTGAACAGTGAAGTAGAATCAAGTAGCCTGATACAAGAATTTAGGTGTCGTTATTTTGGAATATAATTTTTGAAGGTTTATTGGTGAATGTATGGTTAAACTTGTGATTTTTTAAAATTCAAATTGTATGTGTAGTTTGAATTTATAGAATGCTCTGTGCAAAGATCTATTCTTTACACTGTTAGTGAGTGGGAAAAGATTTTATTCATGTTATTGGAGATATATAGTTGTTATGATGAATCCAACTGCATTGTAGGGATATAGTGAACTTTATTTATTTATTTATTTAACTATATAATTGGGGCTGTATTTGTGTGTGGTTTCTGTGTATTGATAGGTGTTATTCAAATTAATAAACATGCAGAGATATATGTTTTGTTGCTTTAGAATCCAGTCTTTGAATATTTTATTGATGAATGTATGGATTAGTAGAGTGGTCAGTCCAAAGATATATGCTTTATAATGTGTTAGTGAGTGAGAAGTGATTTTTTTTTTCCATGTTTTTGGAGTTATGTAGTTGTTCTGTTGAATCAAAGTGCACTGTAGGGGGTCCGTGAACTCTGTTTTTATTTTAAATTTGAATTTTGGTTGTTTAAATGGGTTTTTAAGCATGTAGCTGTATGATTTTCTTTGCCTTTACTCGCATATATTTAAGATGATTTTTGGGGCATTTGATAAATTAATAAACTTTATTCAAAAATAAAAACATAAGCACTGTAAAAATATCCATATTCAATACAAATTTATAATAAATATTTAGATCAAAAATGTTAAAATCATATCTATCAGTAAACAAAGCACAATACATATTCTGTAAGTTATGTCAAACAACCATGTGATATGACTAGATTGTTATCATTTTCGTGAAAGCTTCAAACTGATCTCTAAGCAAATGAGCGGATGAAACTATATGTCCCTTACAAAATGTACATTGGGCATGTGGTGAGAGAATAGGAAAGATGAAATTGACGGTCAACTTTCACAACAGGCCAAAGCACAAAAGATGTTTTGGGGGGAAAGGGGGGTTAGAGATTTTACCAAGCTCTGCTTCAGAGCACCCACAACAGCATCCTCATTGGCATCCAGAGACATTATTGGCCTTGCCAAACTTGGGAGGGCTGATTCAATCTGACAAAAGAAAATGCAAATATAGGCTTAGAAGTAGATTGCACCCACAGATGATTAACTAAGATCAGCTAAGGAAAACAATGCTGGACAAAAACTAAACCCAGGGTGCTGCCAAAAGCTAAACCAGCCAATACAGGTCAATAAAAAAATAACTAAATCAAACAAATGGTCAGTAGTTTGTACTTAGTGAATTCTTATTAGCAATAATAAAAAAGGCATCCCTAAAAATGATGAGAAGTAAGCTGTAAAAAATTTATTAGTGCAAGAAAGGAGAAAGAAATTCCAGTAAAGCTATTTGCGTCCCATTTCTTAGATACCAACTTCTCAGAAACTTAGAACATAAAGTCTAGTACTTGTACAGTAGGAAAATGGATACTTTTTATTTTTGGTTGGGGAGGGGGGGAAGGGGGGATTGCTAGGTGAAGGGTCAAAGGGATATCACCCCCAAGATTTGAACTGAGGCGTTCCCCATAGTCAAAAGCCAGACATGCCATCAAGCCAAGAGACTCTTACCATTTCTAGTGACTAAGTAGAAGAGAAAAAAGTATAGGTAAATTACAATTGCCTCCCTTGAGGTTTGTGGAAATTTCAAAAACTCCTTCCTATTTTTATAAAAGACACTCCGCCCCTTAATATTTTGATTTACCCAACAAATAACCCCTTATGACCATTTGTGTTCATTACAAATTTCAAATTTCTCAAATTAAATTCTCAACCAGTATAACCACCAAAAAAAAAAAAGCTTAATAACCAGATTGGTTATATCTTAAGAAAAATTTAAAAATAAAATTAAATAAATAAAAATAATAACCATAGGGGGCTAAGTGTCATTTTTAAAAATAAGAAAGGGATTCTGACATTTCCTCAAACCTTAAGAAAGGTTAGTGTAATTTACCCAAAAAAAAAAAAAATTATCACCAATGAAACAACATAGCCTTACACAACAAATTGTACCAAAAACCTCAAACACAAAAATACAACCTCAATTAATTGATTGACTTTATTGTGCTAGTATCTATTAGGATATCAATGGTCACTGCTTTTTTGTTTACTTTAATGGCATCCTAGCATTTTAGTTATTAATAATTCCAAGGCTTTTGCATCCTCACCAGATCACAACAAGGTAGCAAGGGAAGATTAAAAGCTTGTCCCCAAAAGCAAGTAGTTAAGCAAGTGGACTAACACGATCAAGGTTAGTTTTTTCCTGAATGCTAGACTCTTGGATGTTGATGTTTTTGGTTATTCTATTGTTATATATATTCTTTCTTTTTGTTTAGTTTATTGAAAGTGTCGTATATGGTGGAGACTTGCACTAGTTCACTTTAGTTTATTGCTAGTATTAGACTTGATATACTATTAAAAATAAAACTAGTATTTATTTAATGTTAACAAAATGTAAGTAAAAAAAGATATAAAATAATTATAAAAATAAAATAAAATAAAACAAATGTTACAATTGAGAAGAAAAAAGGGCATTGAAGCCTGGGGGCCCTTGGCTTCATGCTTCTAGACTAGTCCACAAATAACACCGCCACTCTATTGGGCATTGTATTGATTAGATTCTTGGCTGCTAATTTTATTGGCTTCTTGAGTTCTTGTTCATTTGAAATACCTGAATCTTCTTGAGTTATTGGCTTCTTGAGTTCTTGGCCATATTTTGTTGTATGTGGCTTCCATCTTAGCAGCTAAAAATTGTGATTTTTTTCGTTTGATGTGAAACAAAATAGAACCATGTAATTCATTTTATAATTATCCAAGTACTAGACAATTTAGGAACCTAAAGTCTAGAATTTATGTGTTTATGTGTTTTGTGTTTATTTACAGTGAAGATGTCAATAGATAAGGCTTGGATGTTTATTAAAGATAGGGGGTCACAAGAATGGCAAAATGGTATGAAAGCATTTCTAGATATGGCTTTTGCCGAAGTAGCAGAGGCAAATACAATTCGATGTCCATGCCGTAAATGTGTTAATGTGGTTCCTAAGACACGTAATGAGGTAGCACTAGATTTGTGTAAATTTGGAATGGATCAAAACTACAAGATATGGATCCATCACGGTGAAGAGTGGTATGATGAACCATCTAATGAAAATAGTGGGGGCATAGAAAATGAAAGCAATCAGGAAAGAAGTGATGATGCTAGGGCATATGAGATGATCAATAATATGATGAGAGTTGAGAACTTGGCTAGTACTACAATTGGTGGAGATGATGATTTGCACATGCGGGATTGTGAGGAACCAAATGATAATGCTAAGAAATTCTTACTATTGTTACAGGATGTGGGACAAAAGTTGTACCCTGGTTGTAAAAATTTAACAAAGTTATCATTTGTTATGAGGTTGTTTCAAATGAAGTGTCTATATGGGTGGAGTAACAAATCAGTTGAGGGATTACTTGAATTTTTAAGGTTTTCATATCCTAATGGCAATTTGGTTCCTGAGTCATTTTACAATGCTAAAAAAATGATTCGGGATTTAGGACTTGACTATGAAAAGATTGATGCTTGCATTGATGACTGTGTGTTGTATCGAAATGAGTATGCTGATTTGGAAAATTGTCCAAGATGCAAGAAGTCTAGATGGAAATTGAATGAGAGTAATGGTAATGTCATTGGGAAGAAAAAGAACCACAAAAAGGTTCCTCAGAAGATTCTACGTTATTTTCCATTAACCCCTAGGCTACAAAGATTGTTTTTGACAAAAAATATAGCTTCCGAAATGAGATGGCATAAGGAGGGTAGAGTAGATGACGGTGTGTTAAGGCATCCAGCTGACTCCATGGCATGGAAACAACTAGATGAGGAACACTCTTGGTTCGCATTAGACTCTCGTAGTGTTCGACTTGGCCTTGCAAGTGATGGGTTCAACCCCTATGGGGTTATGAGTTCAAGCCATAGTACATGGCCTGTTATGTTAATTCCATATAACTTGCCACCATGGATGTGCTTGAAGCAACCTTTTTGGATAATGTCCATGATTATACCTGGTCCTACATCACCTGGAAATAACATTGACGTTTATCTACAACCATTAATTGATGAATTAAATCAATTGTGGGAAAATGGTGTTGAGACATATGATGTCTCATTGAAGCAGAATTTTCATTTGCATGCAGCAATTTTATGGACAATCAATGACTTCCCTGCATATGCAGTAATGTCTGGATGGAGCACCAAAGGAGAGCTAGCATGTCCATGTTGCCATAAGGATACGGTGTCATTAAGACTTAAGCATGGACGAAAGCATTGTTATATGGGTCATCGCAGATTTTTAGAAGCTAATCATAAATGGCGTAGGAATAAAGAAGCATTTGATAACACAAGGGAAACAAGAGAAGCACCAAAGCCATTATCAGGGGATGATGTGATTGAACAGTATAAAACTTTTGAGCAAGTGATCTTTGGCAAAAGCACAGGTAAGAGGAAACGAGATCAAGAGATAAAGTGTTATAATTGGCGAAAGAAGAGTATATTTTTTGATTTACCATATTGGAAGACATTGTTACTTCGTCATAATTTGGATGTGATGCATATAGAAAAGAATATTTGTGATAGTATATTGGGAACACTGCTTGAAATAAAAGGGAAGACAAAGGATGGCCCAAATGCACGTCATGATCTTAAAGTAATGGGAATTAGAAAAGATCTACATCCAAAACGTAAAGGTGATAAGTATATTCTTCCTTTTGCATGTTACACACTAACAAAAGATGAAAAACAAATGTTGTGCCAGTTTTTAAAAGATGTGAAATTGCCTGATGCTTATGCGTCAAATATAGGGCGATGTGTAAAGATGAAAGACAACAATGTGGTTGGGTTGAAAACACATGATTGTCATGTTATATTTCAACATTTACTTCCACTTGTGATACGTGGTTTATTACCGAAGAAAGTTTGTGAACCTTTGATTGCTTTAAGTCATTTCTTTGTGGGAATATGTTCAAAAGAATTAACTGTTGAAGCATTGGACCAAATAGATCATCAAATTGCAGAAACCCTTTGTAGATTGGAACAAGTATTTCCACCTTCATTCTTTGATGTTATGATGCACTTACCGATTCACCTTGCATATGAAGCTAAGGTGGCAGGACCTGTGCAATATAGGTGGATGTATCCAATTGAGAGATATTTACGCACGTTAAAAGGGTATGTGCGTAACAAAGCTCATCCAGAAGGATCAATTGCTGAAGGGTATATTTCAGAGGAATGTATGACATTTTGCTCTTGGTATTTTGATGATATGGATACAAAACTTAATCAACTAGAAAGGAATGTTGACACTTGTCCAAGTGAAGCAGCATCTGGTTTGAGTGTATTTACATCGGTTAACCATGATAGGCAAAATTGCATGTTTGAAGCTCTTTGTAATTCAGAGCTCCAAATGGCACATCATTACATTTTAACCAATTGTGAAGAAGTTTCTCCATGGGTTGAGTAAGTAATTTTATATTCATATAAAGAATTTTTTTTAAAATTTGTATTTGTTGATAATTTTTTTATTAATACTGCCTTTATATGTATGTAGCGAACATATTAGGGAGCTTACATCAATAAACCCTCGAAATGTAGAACAAAGACACAAAGAACAATTTTCAAAGTGGTTTAGGTCTCAAGTAAGTGGATTAATTTTATACTGACATTCATGTGTCCATCTCATAAATTTGCAATCAACTGATTGTGATTGTAATTGTGTAAATGTAGATTGAACAACTTTACGACAATCAAGATGAACGGATAAATGAACAAATTTTATCATTAGCTCGAGGGCCAGATTCTTGTGCACGAGTTTATTCTCGATACACTATTAATGGTTTCTTATTTCGTACAAAGGAAAGTGAGCAGATGTTAAAAACCCAAAATAGTGGTGTGGTTGTGAAAGGTGATGAAAGTACGGGGTATATAGATTGGTTTGGTGTCATTAAGAAGATTATTGCTTTAGATTATTTGGGAAGTAATGAAGTTATTCTGTTTAAATGTGATTGGTTTGAGGTGCCACCTCAAGTAGACACCAAAGTAGAGGGTATAAGAAGGATGCGTATGGATTTATCAATGTTGACACAACATGTCTTCACTACAAAGATGACCCTTTTATCTTAGGAATTCAAGCAGAACAAGTTTGTTATGCTAAGGATGTTGAAAATCCAAATTGGTGTTCTATGATAAAGTTGAGACCAAGAAACCTCTTTGCTATGCCAAATAGGGAGCAAGAAGTAGATGATGAGAATGATAATTCTAATTCTGAGCTTTACGAACTGAACGAAGTTCTAAGAAGTCAACATGATATGGGTGGTAGCGAAGAAGGTTCTGAAGGCATCACTAGCTGGTGTAGAAGTGATATGGAGGGATTGGGTATTGAAGTAAGTGTTGATGAAAATATTCACTTGGAAGATGACCTTTTGTCTGACAATAATGAGACTGATATTGAAGAAGACAATGATGGTAATAACAAATCAGTTGTCTTAACTTGTTTTTTCTTATTATTTTATATTTTTTTCCAACGTATGCAATATGATGCCTTTATGTTATGTTATATTTATTTATTTAATAGTCTGTATATAATTTGGATATTTGATTCCATTTGAAATATATATTATGTAATTAGTTCTCAAATAATGAATGTAATTTCTTTATGTTACATTTTTCTACTATTATCTTAAGGTCAATGTATACACTTTGGATGTGCTCTCATTCCCATTATTGTGTTATTCAGTATAGGTATCTATATTTTGGATGGCTCCACCATCAGCATCACAGCGACGTCATCCACAGATGGTATCTTTACAGCCATCTACACCATTACCACAGCTGCTGCAACCATCTAGTGAAGTTTCAATGCAAATATCGAATGAGGCATCCTTATCTCAACTATTAAATGACCCATCCACATTACCACCTTCACAAAAATTTTACTCACATGCTCGTCGTCCACGTCCAGTGACATCAGGTTATATCATTATTTATATGATGAACTATCTCTCACATTTTTATTTCATATCATACATGTTTGTGTTTTTTCTCTACATTGTTCATAGAAAAAAAAAAAAAAAAAACAGGCATTGTAATTTTCTTTTTATGTTCTATATCAATGTAATATCAAAGATGTTTAATGACATTATCAAAGATGTTTAGTCATTGCCACTGATTTTAGTTTTTTCTACACTTTTTGGTATAATTATAGTTAAATTTATTAGGAACCTGACAATGAAGAATAAAGACTTGAAATTTTGAATGTTATTGTTCTTGTGCTAACTTCATTATGCAGAAACTTTCATAAAAGATTCATTATACAGAACTGAATTAGTTTAGCAAATTAATTATGAAATTACCAACAGATACTTCATTATACAGAAATTAATTTCATTCACATCCAAGTAATAACTCATATCTTGTTGGCCTTCCTTGAATATTGTTCTGCTAAATTAGTCAATCAATTAATAATAGAGGTGCGAATCTTTTTTCATCTAAATGTAGATTCTATTTTGATGGATAAATGCTAATTTGGGTGGTGTGAAATTTTTTTTTCGCTTAATTGAAAATATAAATAGGAATTTAAAGCCAATATATAGAGCAATTCCCACTGTTTGGTGATACTCCATTTTGAAATTTTGATCACTTTACAAATCTATTCTAATAGTTAACAACTAAATATAAACACATAATATTATAAAAACTTCAAATGAGTCTCATGTTTATGATCTTTCACACTTTTATTTCATAGCATACATTACTGAGCATTTGACATCTTGTTATTATATTGATTTATATTTTATAACATTTATGTCTATAATGATTTTCTTGTTTTAATTTAGAATTTTTTTTGTTGTTGAAAAATCTGTTTTAATTTAGAAATTATTGAACGATATATAGATTCTACACCTATGCCCAAAAAGGGTCGTGGAACTCTTAAAGGATTAAAGGTGGCTAAGAAAGCTAGTGAGACTAGTGATGGGAAATTGTCAATTACTTTTTCAAGGAAGTTTGGTGGACCTATCGACATCAATTATCGCACTTTTGTTGATTCAGTGGTTGTTCAAGTAAGACAACATTTGCCTCTTGATGTGAAGAACTGGAAGGAAATACCAGATGAGAATAAAAACATCTTGAAGGCTAAAGTTTTGGTATTTATAAAAATTATGCATTAGCTATACTTACATATTTTTTAATAGTATTTTTTTCTCTCTAAATAATTATATATTTATTGATTTTCAAATGTAAATGTATGTCATATTGTAATGATATTAGAATAAGTGGAGACTAGATGATGATGATGATACTCAAGCTAAAATTTTCAAGATTGCCAAAGAGAGGTATAGGGGATGGAGAGCTGATTTATCAGCAACATATAAGACATACAAACATGACAGGGAGGCTGTCATCCGAAATAAGCCTCAGGAGCTCAACATGGACACTTGGTATGATGTGATCTCATATTTTGAGTCAGATGATTTTAAGGTAGACGATTCAAACTTTCATCTAATTATATGGTTTGTTTTTATTAGCATATGATATCATATATTGTATTATTATACAATAACTTAATAAGGTGTGTGACAAAGATGTTTATTTTAGAAAATAAGTGATAGAAATACTGGAAATCGAAGCAAGCGAGAGAGCATGCACTATACTGGTAGCAAATCATTTGCACAAATCAGCTTTGAAAATGTAAGATCAAATAACAAAAATACTTAAAACATATAATGCTAATGCTTGTAAATGTGGGCTAATGCTTGTATTTTTTTTTCTTAGCGTGATCCAGAAACACAAAAGGAGCCTGACGATCTTCAAATGTGGGCATTGGCCTACTGTCCAAAGGGCCAATGGGCTCATGATACTCCAAAACATGTATATGTAAGTATATTATTTTTGTGTGTATTTAGTTCAAAGATTAACTATATTTCTGTTCACTTGACTAAAAATATAAATTTGTGCTTCTAAATAGGAGGAAGCAAAAGAAAAAATTGCTGAAATGGAAGTGAATGAAGATCGAACATTATCCAGTAGTGAGCGGGATACAATATTCCAATCAGTTGTCTCCATGTCAGGCTCCCAGTCAAGCTCCAAGTCAAGATATGTCCTTGGTCGAGGATACATGGCAAAGCTTCCAACTTCTACAGAGCGTGTACGCAATGAACTTAATAGTGAAGTTCAATCTATGAAGAGTCAATTAGATGCAGAACGCGCTGAAAGGGTAGCTGAACGTGCAGAAATGGAAGCAAAATTTGAAGCAGAACGCACTGCAAGGGTGGCTGAACATGCAGAAATGGAAGTACAATTTCAAACACTCCGACAGACTATGCGTGAAGAATTTCTAGCAATACTAGCTAACCAAACTCAGGTACACCTATCTTATATAAATTTTTGGTGGGTTGTTTTGTTGGTGGTGAGATGTGGAAGTAGGTTGTTTTGCTGATGGTGGTTGTTGACAATATATATATATATATATATATATATATATGTTTATGTAGTTTCATATAGTTTCTTTTGTTTGAGTAAAAATTCTGTTTTGGAGAGTTAATTGTCTAACTTTTTGGCTACTTATTTCTATGCAAGCATGTGGGATCAATCTATTCAGGTTGGCATGTTTTGATTGAGTTAAAAATACTGTTTTAGTGAATTGATTGTTGGCTGTTTGGAAACTTATTTCTGTGCAAGCATGTGGGATTAATCTATTCAGGTTGGAAGGATTGAATTGTATTACTTATTCAAATTGGATTTAAGGCTTGTTGTTGTTGTTGTTGTTGTTGTTGTATATGATTGCTCTTGTGTTTACATTTATCTCATTGTTGGTATAGTTAGGGATTTTGTTTACTCTTGTTGCCCTCTAACTTCCATCTTAGCTGGTAAAAATTGTCTTTCTTTTTGTTTGATGTGAAACAAGATAGAACCATGCAATTTTATAATTGTTCAAGTACTATACCATTTAGGAACCCATTGTATAGGATATTATTATAATCCCCATTGTAAGTAAGTAGGAGTCATATTGTTTGATTTCAATTACCAAGACTTTAATAGTTATAGTACTAGTTATGGATGAAATACAAAGTTCATTTTGGGAATTGTATCTGTTTGTTCAACTAATCCCTCCCCCAATCATTACTATTATTGAAATTCCCACATTAATTTTTACTTACAGTAGACTTTAGAGAGCCAAACCCAATACTTTGTTTAGAGCCAGTTACAGAGAAAGAGAGTCAAGGATCTCATGCCCCCAATTCTCAAATGTTGTTATGAAGAAAGGTAAGTTGAAGGGTTTTTTTTTTTTTTTTTTGAAGGAATTACAAACTCTTTTAGACAAAGATACATTTATTTATTGAAGTTGGTACAATCTTTAGTTATGGCTATGACTCCTATTTTAGTAGTTAACTTGGGACTATTTTCAATTGACAAGTAGAACATTAATAAATTTGTTATTTGTTATTTATGAGATGTGTTCGCATTGATTGTGATTTTTATGTTGCAGAAGCCATTGAGTGTGGGAAAGAATCACTAAAATTGCTTCTAATATTGCTACATTTGAATGTTTCTTTTGTTACTTTTACGTGTTTGACCTTTTGACATTTGATTTTTTGAGTAAATTATCTATGGGATTTTTCTCCTTTATCTATGTGTGTGTTTAATTGTGCAATATATATGTTCCAATTTTGGTATTATTCAATTCTAATATAGGCCTTGCATTATATTAATCTTATAGGAGTCTAACACTGATAATCTTGAATGCCATTTGATTTTTTGGTGTTTGTTAGTCTATTGGTTAAATATTTTCTTGTTTTTAGCTTCTATTAAGACATACACAGATTGCAAACATGTTTTTTTTTTTCTTCAATTTATACTTTTTTTTTTTCAATTTATACTTATTTCTTTATTTTTTTTCAATTGTATAGGGTGGAGGTCAATGAAGTGGTTGTGAAGCATGCATGGATATCACTTTGTGAAGGGAAATTTTCTTACAAGTTGTGTATATATTTGTGTATATTTACTTTTGAATTTATGTGTTTGATTGTAAACTAAACAAGTTATGTATATATTTGTGTTCTTGGACATATCAATTTGATGGAGTACTTTGACTTTTGCATTTATATAAATTGTATCTTTAAATTGTAGTTCCTAAATATAATGTTTTATATTATCTTATAATGTGTATATTGCAAGATAGGGTAATAGACAAATTATTAAAAAAAAAAAAAAAACTCAACCTATTGCAACAAGGTTGTTTGTTGTAATAAACTATGACATTTTTTCATAAAACCTTTGAAGCAATAAACTATTGCTACAAAGTTAAATGTTGTAATAAAGAAGTTATTGCATCAACTCGTTTGTTGCAATATTTAGGATTTATTGCAACGAGTTTTTTTTGTTGTATAAACTTATTGCCTCGGAGTTTATTACAACGGCTTGCAACAACTTTTTTGTTGTTGCAATAACACCTTATTGCAACGACGTTATAGTTATTGCAACGATTTTTTCCGTTGTAATAGACCTTTTTTCTTGTAGTGGTTTAACATGGATAGATAGAGAATGGAAGCTGAAAGAGTTTTGCCAAAAAGTGTTTATAAGCACTTGCTGCATGCTTTACTCAAGCTGCCATGCCAGGAACAATAATTGCTAATAGGTGGTCAAATCTTGAAAAATTAAGACCAAGAATGGTCTGATTTGACCTACTAAAAGCATTCTAGCATTATTGAACATGAAGTCGAGCTGCCTGAGCATGATGATCTAGATATTATGGATTGTTTTGGCAGCCCAAGTGATGAAAAGTTGCCAAGGAAAATGACAACCTAACCAGACTTGCAGTTTGTGGGATCCCCAGCTCAATTAGACTATGAAGGCAGTAGGGTGAAGAGGATTAACAACTACAAAATGCACATCAGTATGAGAATGCAAAAATTGGCACACCTAATTCATGGTAAGTGCAAAGTCAGGATATGTGAATGTTAAGTATTGTACACCAACAATGATACCTAATGGAGTGAGATTAGATAGAATGTTGCCCTTAGTTTTTTCAAGTCATAAGGTAGTAGTGTAAGGAGTAGTGCAAGGCTTAGAGCCAACATATTATGCTTGTGAAGAAGATCCGCAACATATTTTTCTTGATGAACAAAGAAACCTCTTGAGAAGTATGTTTTGAAAAGAATTCCTTTTAACCTAGAAAATGTTATGTAGCGGATTATAAGGTTAATTTATGTATTTTTTATTTGAACAATTTAGTTATAATAATTAATACAATGGAATCAGCAATCATCATATTTTAAAGCAATAAATAGTAAAACATTTGATAAAGATAAGGCAACGAAGTGGAAAACCGATGGATCAATACTCTTGAGGAAAACCTATTATGAAGGAAACCTTCCCCAATAAGCAATCTATTATACTAAGAATTTTTTTACAATCTAGTATAAAATAGTTATACCTACATGCTAGATGAACTTACAACATATACACCTTCAACTAGTTCATTACTTTCAAGAAAAAAATAATACTATGATGAATATGATTTTTCTTTATAATGTTAAAGTTCTTTTTAATGATATGTTCATGAGTGTATGTTCACGTGATGATGAAAATGAAAAAAATTGTATATTTGTTTGACCATAATATGATATGGTCTTTAAAACCAAGTAGATCATCTATGAGTTGGGTTAGATGAGTATCCAACAATACCCTATCTTGCTTCTCCAAAAAAAAAAAAAAAAAAGAAAAAAAACAATATCCTATCTTGTCACGTAACATTTAAGCTTAGATTTTGGTTTCTAAATTAGTGACATTTCAATGTTATTTTTTTTTTCTTTTTAAAATGTAATTTAGGAGTCAAAATAATGTAAATTTTCCTTTAGATTGTAACAAGATAAAATAATATATAGTTTTTAAGTATTTTCACGAAATTTAATGTAATTTTTAATTTTATTCTATTAAAGATGTATTTTTATTACCTCTTTTTTTTTTCCCCTTGATTTTATCATGAGAAAATCAAATTTTTACTCCAAACTTAAAACCCTCAATCTAAGGGGTAAAGTATAATCAATGAAGATTTATTATTTTGAAAAGTCAAATTTAACTCCCACAGTCCCACTTGGATCGTGGTCTCACACGATGATATGAAAATTTTCTTATAATATACAAGCAAGACCATTGTCTACATAATGATCTACATTTGGAAACCTTACTTAACATTTCACGTATTTTAGCTTGTGAGTAGTTATCGGGCTTCTTTATATCTCATAGCTAGGCTCTATTGATGTGGCCAGTAGTGTAGGCATTAGTTTTTATCTTCCATGATGTCCTATATAAATAATTAAGTATCAGGTGTTTGTTTCTCTTAGGCTCCATTTCACATGGATTATTTTTGCCAACTTATTTTATTATTCAATTTATTTTTGTTATTATTCATGGGTCTTACTGTACTTTTTAGTATTATTTATGAATTTTACTATACCATTTTAGATAATTTTTACTTTTG
Organism: Castanopsis chinensis; assembly: GCA_032878915.1. Classification (NCBI taxonomy): domain Eukaryota; kingdom Viridiplantae; phylum Streptophyta; class Magnoliopsida; order Fagales; family Fagaceae; genus Castanopsis; species Castanopsis chinensis. Next base: position 8,724,256 of record JAVQMG010000114.1, read on the forward strand.
TCTACAGTACTTTCAGCAAAAAATTTTAATTTTAGTAAAATAAGCAAATTCTAAACGGGCATTTTAAGACGAAAAAAAAAAGTCTCTCGGGTGGCTCAAACTAACAAAGTGGGTTACAATATATACAGAAAAAAAGAAAAAGAAAAAAAAGAAGTGTTATGTAAGACGTAACATTAGCTTAAAAATTGAAAGGTTAATTTTGGCTTAAAAAAAGATCTATCAATTATAATACCTCAATTGAATTCAAACATTTGGTTCCTATTTATTTTCTTATTAATATTAATTAATGCAATTAGGTGTTTTAATTTAATTAGAAAATTTAATAATTATAAATTTCAAAAATTGAAAAATCTAATATAGTGTATTCAAACCCTTTCCCCTCAGCCCAAAGGTTATTTAGCATTTTGTATCCTAAACCATAAATCTTTTCATCATTAAAAAAAAGAAATGGAAAAAATGGGTCACACTCATATACAAGAGTTTCTTTAATTACAAACTCTGGGTCCGTTTAGATACAGCTGAAAACTGAAAACTAAAAATACTGTAGCAAAATAATTTTTAAACATGTAAATAGTATCGTGGGTTCCATTTTTAATAAAAAAGTGGCTGAAACAGTGCATGAACATTGCACCACTGTGTGTGAATAGTACCGCACAGTGGTACACTGCACCTATTATCTCCTGTTGAAACCTGTGCGCAAGAAAAAAAAAAAAAAAAAACATAGAAACCAAATTGTGGACGCAAAACTCACTATCCAAACCCACCCTCTATACTTTTTTTAAAAGAGTTTCAACTTATGACGTCCGTTCCTGATGATAACTCTTTATCATCAGATTACGACACCAATTAATTTTGGTGTAGGTGCGAATTGAATCTCAAATCTCTTATTCAATCATCAGAGATTTTAACTGGACCCCACTTACAAACTTTATACTTTGTTTAGCCTCGTTTAATTTCATTGCACTGTAATATAGTTCTATCCATTTCCAATAAAAGGTAAGAGTAAAAAAATATTTATAATATGGATAAAGCCGTTTCTCAAAAATAATAATAATACGGTTAAAATCTCAACAATAAAATAAATGTAAAAAAAAAAAAAGAGTAAATAAAGGAAGAAAAGGAAGGTATAAGAGTGCGTTCTTGGTGACGTTTTGGTTCTAATTTGTTATACACAAATATAAGTAAGAGAGAGAGAGAGAGAGAGAGAGAGAGAGAGAACTTGCAACAATCTTGGGCTAAAGAAACATTCAAGATTCATCATGAAGATCATTTCCGCGAAGGGCTTCCGACAAGATTTATCAGACATGGCTTCCAGTTCATCCAGCAACTTGAATCTTGATACACGTAAAGCAAATATTGGGATTGAAAGGGTAGACTCTACGAAGACTTGTGCACATCCTAGTGTTAAAAGAGGAGCGTGTATGGTTTGTAAGAGTCGAGTATTCATGTACATTGACAAGGATTTGTGGCTTAGCCCTGATGAAATTGATGGGATACGGAAGGTAGAGTCAGAGAGACTGTTAAGCGATAGAAAGCTCATTTTAGTTCTTGATTTGGATCATACTTTGCTTCATACAACAAAAGAGCGCAAACATCTCAAAACCCGTCAAGAACTTTTGCAACATAATATCAACGAGGATGGCCTAATCCCTCTGAAACATTACGGGATGATGCTCAAGTTGAGGCCTTTCGTCCACACTTTTCTTAAAGAAGCAAGTACCATGTTTGAGATGTACATATATACAAGTGCTGATCGACTTTATGCATCGTTAATGGCTGAGTTTCTTGACCCTGAAAATGTTTACTTCAAGTCAAGAATTATTGTACGTGAAGATTTAATTGCCCCAGATGAAAAGAGTCTTCTACTGGTGATGAGACACCAACGCATGGTTCTTGTTCTTGATGATACCGAGTGTGTATGGAGAAATCATCGACATAACTTGATTCTTGTTAAGAGATATGATTACTTTGATGCAAGACATGACCTTGTATCTCTTTCTGCAATGAACAATGATGAAGGTGAGACCACGGGCATGCTCGCTACCATTCTCAAGAAACTCAAACTAATCCACAGACTGTTTTTCAACCCAAAATTCAAGGGTAGTCTTGCGTATAGAGATGTTACAATGATACTTGATCGCCTTCAGGTACTCCGAGGATGTAAATTAACCTTTGAAGGTATTTTTCCTTCCGGTTTCAAGCCCCAAAATTCGCGTCTTTGGATGATGGCAGAGGAGTTAGGAGCCATTTGTTCTACGAGTGTTTTTACCTCCTGGACACATGTGATCACTTTGGCTGCCACAGAAGAGGAGTGTCAAGAGGCAGAGCTGGACAGAATGATTTTGGTTCATCCAGCTTGGTTACATTATTGCTACGAGAAACTAGAAAGGTTTCCTGAAGCGAATTATCCGATTAAGCTGAAAAAATAGAAGTTGAGATCATCATCTTAGTTCACTTCTATTGACAGCACAGGTATAATTTCCATTTTTTTTGTTAAATGTTCTTTGCAATTAGTGAAGTAGAGTTTTCTTTTTCCTGGACAAAGACATTTAGTGTTCCTAACTTCTACTTTTTGGAGCTTGGTTTCAAGTAGTTAATTGCTATGTCTATGAATTGATTTCTACCTCAATTGTGATGAGGAGACATGATTACTATGCTTTTTGATAATCTGATTCATATATCTCCTATTTTTTGAGGTCCACAAATTTTTTTCTGTGAATTTGGCCGTGGAAATTGAAACAAGACCCTACTGAATATATCCAACTATGCTATTGTTAAATAGAAAACTTATTTTGTATCTGCAAGTGCATGAATTGTGGGGGTGGTAGAATATTAAGCCGTGTTAGTCTAACGTCAGGTGGTTAAACTGATCTTGAATCTAGTTTAACATGCATAGACAGAGAATGGAAACTGAATGAGTTTTACTATACCTGAAGTATTTATACAAAAAATGGGAAGCTACCATATATCCACTATTAGGGCACTTGTTTTGTCAAGCCCACTTGTTTCGCTTTCAATTCAACCTCTTTTAATACTAAGTGCGACTCATAAAGTTTTTCAACTTGCACGGATCCATTGATCCCAAGCGCATGACATGTCATAAGCTTACTAATTAATCATCATAGTAGTTCACTCTAATCCTCCTAAATATTGTCTTATGCTTGGTTATTGAACAGTCTATATACACAATATTCGTAATCTCAAGCGTGATATGCATATTTTTTATTTATTAATGTTCATATTTAAAACGTGAAATAAATAATGTGTATTGATAATATACATTGATGAGTGTGCAAAAATAAATGCTCTCTAATCCCATGCACCCCGCTCTAAACGAGTCCAAATCTTCTGTCTTACTTTTCCCACTCCACTCTATACTCTACCAATAAAAACTTGCCACGTGTTCACCTAATTTATTAAATACTACTATTAATTAATAACGGTAGCATTAATAAGTCAATTAATGATAGTATTTAATTAATTAGGTAAATAAGTGGCAAGTTTTTATTGGTGCAGTATTGAGTGGAGCAGGAAAAGTAAGACAGAAGATTTGGATTCACTCTAAACTGCTTGTTTGTTAATTGAACTGTAACCCAAGCACGGCATATATACTTTTGACATAAAATAATCAATGCACCTCTTCTCACGTAACTAGCAGCCGAATACACCATGGCAATTGCTGCATGCTTTACACAAGCTGAAATGCCGTAACAATGATTGCAAATATGTGGTTAAAGCTTGAAAAATAAATATCAAGAATCACCTGATTTGACCTACTAAAAAAATCTAGAATTATTGAATTACATGCAGACAAGTTGCCTCTGATTTTGGACCATCCATTATGACAGAGTTCTTACATGAAAGACTTGAATTTTTTATGCATATTCCTTCTCGAGTTAATTGGGTTATAAGCATAGTTTTGGTTAGAGGTGGCTACACACTACTTTCTGAGCAAATTTCGGAACTAATTGAGAGTCAACCGAGATTTTCAGTTTGAATTTTAATTTTGCACGGCTGAGCTTGCATTCTCACAACCGAGCATGTCATTCTTAAACAGGAAACAGAAGTTTTAACCTTCAACCTTCATTAATAGTATTGCATTACAGTATCAAAACCCAACAATACAAATAAATTTTTCATGAAATCTTTTAGTACATAAATTGAGTCACACAAGTGGGACTCAATTTGCTGGAACCGAAGAGTATCACCAATAGAGCAGTGGAGGAAATCTTTTAGTACATACATGTACATCGCCTACAAGCTTGTTCCATACAAAAGCAACAAGAGAACTAATTTCCAAATCAAATGCTATTTCAATTTGAGAATTTAAAATGAAAGTTACTTGTTTAGACCCTAATGTGGCTTGCTATTGAATTTAATCAATTTTAACTTAACTGAGTCATTAATTAATCCAAATTTTGTTTGCAAGATTAACGCAGGTAAGCAATGACAGTAAAAAATTATGAATCACATAAGGGACAAAATAGGGAAAAATTCCGTGGTAATCTTAAACTTTAAGGTAGTGGTCATCACACTACAAAAATTTTTATAGCCAATTTATCCTCTGAACTTTACATATGTACCAAATTAATACTTCTGTTCATTTTACCATTTGAGTTAACTAAGGCTCATCATTTGTTAAGTCTAGATTATTCCATTATCCAAAAAAAAAACGAGAATATTCTAAATTAATGCCTATGCCTACAGTTGATGGTCCTCTTAAATTTCTTCAATGCATTGGTGAAAATGCATACAAATTCAAGCTTGCAGGGGATTATAACGTTTCAGCAACTTCTAGTTTCTATCATTCACCGTCCGATGAAGAAAAAAGCAAGCAAGACTTGAGGGAGAGTCTACTTCAACTATCCAGGGGAAAGGATAAGCGTTTTCCAACCAGGAGAGCTTGACACCGAAGTTTCTCACGACCAAGTAAATAACTTGCAAAAATAGAATGAATCAATGCAAAATAATTAATCCGCAAGCCATATACCATCGGAAAGATGTATGTTTCTAGTTACAAACGCATCAAACGGTATTCCCTATGAATAGTCTTTTTCAACTGGAAGAATGAATTCGGAAAACTATACAAATTTTAAATTATCCTGTTATTAGTTGTGTTTATTTGCTTTTGATAGGCTAAAAATATATTGACCCATTGTGATAAATTAATTGATTAATTAGTCAAGTTAATTAATTAATCCAATTAACATGCAAAACGCATGGTAGCACAAACAAATCACTTACTAAGTTAATATGCAACAAAAAATAAAGTCGACACAGTGACTTGTTTACGAATGGGGAAAATCACCAAGACAAAACCCACCGGGTGAATTTAAGGTTACCACTCCCGAAAATCTACTATTTTTACAACAGATGGTTACAAGTAAATGAATTCTAGTACCTTATTCTAACTTACAGTTGAACCCTTACCCCAATGCACAATTGGACTTGTTTTGTAGTGACAATTTCTCCTTTTTAATGCACGGCTCCTAGTACGTAACTAACCAATAGATACGCAGATCTCAGTACGCGACTTAATTACTAACTTGAGAAAGATGTTGGCTGCAAAGTTCTTCAGTTCATCAACACGATAAAGATCACGAAACTCCTTGGTTACAAAACCCAACAACATTATAAACACAGTAGCTTCTTCAAGAGAAAGATGAATTAGGGCAAATTCTGTCTCCGTTCACAATTTGCGTGAACAAAACTTTGCTCTACACTCGTGCAATCTTTAACGACATTTAAAATAATCTTTATATATGTTTAAAGTTGTGAGAAAAGAAAGTCTAAATATGTACACACGGATTGGAGTGAAATCAAATCTGAAAAACTGATTTTCATAATTCTTGATAGATAGGGTATCTATCGAGCAGCTGTCGAGTATTGAGCTAAAGCAGCCTTTAAACCTCAATAGATGCTATTTGTCGAGTTAGTTGTCAAGCTTTAAAATTCAGCACTTCTTCACTAATTTCTTAGACAGATTTGCATGACTTCAATACTTGAATTTGAATTCTAATTCCTTAAAGTATTAAACACATCTTATATCTACCCAATTACAAGTAAAGTGCATTTTGTCAAAGGATTAGCCAATTTTAAATAACATATGTTCCTAGCATCGTTCACATATGTCCTAACAATCTCCCCATTTAAAAATCAGTGAAAAAACCACAATAAACAAATGACCATATAAGAAAATTCATAAATTACTCAACTCATAATCATTTGTTGAATACAATAAAATCTATCCTAACACAAATTCTTGAAAAACTTTGCAAGAAGAGAGTTCATGGCAAGAAAGAATTTGACAACTTATATTTCTGAAGCACTTTAAACAAAACTTATCACGGCATCTTAGTGTGAAACAGAAATAAAAAATTGCATACAAGTATAAGAAGCATGTGTATATAGAGAGAAAAGAAGCAACACATGAAGAGATAGATGAAAATGTAATAACAACCTCTCTCTCTCTCTCTCTCTCTCTCTCTCTCTCTCTCTCTCTCTCTCTCTCTCTCTCTCTCTCTATATATATATATATATATATATATATATATCAAAATGAATACAAGGTTTGCTATCACAAAGTAATAACAATATATCTATAAAAGATAGAAAAGAAAAAAAAAAAAAAAAAAAGTCCTCACTACATCCCTCAAAGTATAAACACTCCCCCTAACAAAAATATCTCCTATACTAACTCACCTCCTAAGTACATGACTACTTTCATACCCAAACTACTCCACTTTTTTGTTACGAATGACAAAGGGTAAGTCACTGCAAAGCAGTCATCTCCTCGTCAGTAGAAGAGCTAGCACCATCATCCTTATCACCATCGCCATTAAAGTCACCATCAACATCCTCATCCTCAAAAGTCTTTAGAGGAGTGGGAGACTCTACGAGGCCACCAAGGCGAGCTTGTTGTCGTGTAATACGACTAACACGGGTATTCACTTGACATAACTCATCGCTAAGAGTGTCAAGGCGAGCATCCATGCGCTAAAGCTACACCATGATCTCCTCAAGGGTCACACCATCCACGGAAGAAGAAGGAGCGGATGTGGATGGAGTTGAAGAAGCTGGAGGAGTTGTCATCTCGGTCCGTGGCTGCTTTGGTCAAAGTTGGGTTTTACTTCGTCTAACAGTCGCCTCATCAATGGCACACATAACAAAGAAAGGATCCAAAACTGGAAAGATGACAGCAAGTGGCGAAGTATTCTCATGATAGCTGAAGGAAAGATAAACTTATCACGGGTCACCGTATCCCTATATACATCTATAAGGATAGAATGAAGTGAGAATGAAAGTCTATAGAGAGGTTCTTTGTGAGGGATAACAAAAATCAAGCATGAGGCTTTGTGATAGAGTTATAGTAAGACAACAAATGGAGAACGAATGTCATCACCATGTTAAGAAACCTCGAGCCTTTAGCAAAGGCTAAGCAACAGGTGTTCTAACGACCACCCTAAACGACCACCCCAAGAAGAAGAAGTCTCACAAAACAGACACATGAGTTCGTCTTTAAACACAGTCTTAAAACAATCACAGTCGGGGTAGTCAGGATACGCTACCCTCGGTACGTGAAGCACTTCGGATACAAGATTCGGAGTGACCACACTACACGTACCTCAAACATGAGTGATAAAATGAGGTACTAAATAATTGAATTCTTTCATATTAGAGTAAAACTCCTGTATGATCATGGAGGAATAAGTGACCATGTTGCCACAAAGTGTCTCCCAACCCCTTATGTAGATGACTTGGTGTTCCGAATGAATGCCTCGTTGAGAAAAGTTCTTCGAGAAGTCCTTATGGACTTTCTTATCATGGAACTGAAGATGAGAAGGGGTAGAATCAGAAAAAGGTACCCCAGAATGAAGAGGATTCTAGGACGGGGTGGACTTACATTTCGGTGCCATGATGCAGACTGAAAGAATGTGTGTGTGTGTGTGTGTGTGAGAGAGAGAGAGATAGAGAGAGAGAGAGAGAGACAAGCAGAAACGTACCAACAAAATTAATATAAACAGATAGAAAAAGGAAGGTACATATGCATGAAAAATGTATAAGCATGTGACATGCAACAATAAAAACATCATGGGCTCAACCCAATCCAAACTTACTAGCATACATCATTGCAACAAAATAAACACACATCTAAAATGCATGAATCATTGTTAAAATGAAAATGTGATGCAATACATGATGATTTAAACTCATTTAAACAAAAACCAACCAAAATATTTTGTGAAAAACTCATCAATTTGAAAAACCCCAAAATTTTCAAAAAAATCCCAAAAGTTAGGTCAAAAAGATGAAATGCATAATAAGATGAGTGAAATGAGATCATCATTAGGCCGAAAATCTTATAGGTTTGAAGTTTAGAGAGAGAGAGGGATGAGTTTGGGAAGGTGAGGAGACAAGTTCTATTGAGAGAGATCGGGGAGAAATGAGAGAAATTCGCACTGACCCTATATATAGACAAATACATAGCTTAATGGATCGAGAGGTGTCGATAATTAAAATGTGACGGAAAGAGCTATCGAGAAGCTATTAAGAGGTGTCCACAGCAAATAGACCTCGATGGATCGAGAAGCTATCGAGGAGACAGAAACTTTCTCGATGGATTGAGAAGCTGTTGAAAAGCTATCAAGACAAATTCTCAAAAACTTCAATGGATCAAAAATGCAATAGCAGCTATCAAGAAAGGAAGATCAAGAGCTTGATAGATAGCCTAGCTGTCGAGAAACTGTCGAGATTGCTCAAAAACAGTTTTTCAAAGGAGAGAAAAACACAAACATAAATGCAATCAATCAAGCTACTCTACTAAGGATCCAATCAACATTTTAAACTCTCAAAAAATCTCTCAACAAGAAAAATGTCAAGCATATAGATTCATAACACACATAGACACACTAAACAAGCCTAACCAATTTTTAAATTTCAAAAACAAGTTAAGACAATATAGTGAGTATATATTAACACATGTATTCCTTGTGATGACCAAATCACATTGTACCTGCACATGTATGAAAAGTAACAAAGAATATTTCGTATTGTGTGTGAAAAACATCGCAAGATTGTATAAGTGTTTACATGTTATGACGATTTGAGATATGAGCAAATCCATTTAACTCACACACGATCATAACTGGAGACTATAACATTTGAGGTACATCCTATAACTCTCACATCTCCTAGAAGACACACTTGCAATCATATATAAAGCATATTGATTTTTTTTTTCTTTGCATATTTGTCTTTTAAGCATATCATACATGGGCATATAAAAGAGAGAAAAGAAATACCCAATGATGTTAAACTTTTGACATTGCATTTTTGCTATACCAAAGCATACAGATGTCATTGACAATGAACTTTTGCTATGCCAAAGCATACTAATGTCATTTCATGATTAGCGGGTAATAAAGGTGAGATGATTATTTATGCATTTCTCTTAGGATTTTCTAGTTATTCCCATCAAAAAGAGTAGTACGAGTGTTATGTACAAAAGATTACTCAATCTTACTTATCACAACCATGAGCCACAAAGTTCACTTACTTAGTTGTGTATAAAGATGCTCATCTAAGTTACAAAAGATATAAAATTTAGGAAAATTTGTTTCAATAGCCATTCAAGGTACACAAGTACCAATGTACATAAACACACACTGTTATTGTATTTTTCTGATTTTTCAATTTTTTATTTTATTTTATGAAAAACAAAATAAAGCAAAATTGAAAACAACCAAACAAAAACATGTTAAATAAAGCAAAGCATAAAATTAGACTGACTCAAAATAAGAAATCAAAACACACAAGTAATGCAATAAAAAATAGAGAGAGAGATAGAAAAGTGACAAAATCACTTTGAGCATTTTTCCTTCCACACCTTGGAAGAACCTTTCTTTTGCACGAACCCTTGAACCGACGATGAGGGTGAAGAATTGAAATTGTTCAAGTTTGAAAGGAACATGAGGGCTTTAAGTAGATTTCCAAGAGGAGCAAGAGAGGATGGAAATTGATTCTGGTTTTCCGATGAGATCATACTGTTACTCTGTTGAGTGACTAACCACTTATAGCAATTTGATCGAGTATGTCCAACTACTCCACAGTGATGACAGAAATGCTGCTTCTTCTGTTTAACTTTTGAGTATTACCCTTCTTACCTCTAGGGTTTTAGTCTCTTTCTAATTAATCTTAGGGGGTGCTCCTAAAATAGATTTACTCTTATCTATGTTCTTACTAGCTAAAATAATTTTGACATCAGTGATCTTAGATTCAATATTATTAGCAGGAGAAACAAAAACAGTAGTAATAGAGGAAGCAATATTAGGAGAAAAGAAGTCATACCCTAAACTAGTTCGATCAGAATTTGATTTCTGAAGGCTAAGCATCTCATCAAGCTTTACATTTGAGGTCCTCTCCAGCTAAGCTCTAACTTGGAACAACTCTGCCTTAAGTTTCTTGGTCTTCTCAGCCCTAAAATTATTCTTAAAACTCAATGTTCCAATAGTCTGATTAGCTTCATCAAACTTTGTGGAGATTTCTTCTCGTTCAAGCTCTACATCACTGAGCTTTTTGGTGGTCAACTTATACAACTTCTCATGCCTTTTCGAGACTTTGTATAATTTTACATAGGCTGTATGGATATCATCTTTCTCATCCATCTTTTCAAACTTAAACTCCACTAAGTCCTCTTCTTCATCCACATCTTCAACAATCCCCTCAGTAGGATTTATAGTAGCAATGAAGGTATTTAGGATTTCATCATCCTCATTTTTTGAATCATCCTTAAGTTTGGTGTCACTCAATGTAGTAATGAGTGCCTTGATTTTCCCAATGGTCTTGAGATACATAGGGCACTCTTGTTTTATGTGTCCAAAATCTTGACACTCAAAACACTTGGGTTCTGAAAAAACAGTGTACTGATCGTCATCCCTAGCATCCTTCTTCCCTTTGTCTTGGCTCTTAAACTGAAAAGAATAAGATTGCCTACGGTTCTTGTCGAAGCCCTTCCCATTGGCATTCTTCATGGACTTCTTGAATTGCCTTGTAATGTAGGACTTCATTTTAGAATCTTTATTGTTTGAAGACTCATTCGTGTCGCTGCTCTTGGTCTTCAGTGCCATGCTCTTACCCTTACTCAATTTTCCAATTCTTGTCAAACCCAACTCATAGGGCTGCAGATTGCCAACCAGTTCTGTCAAAGAAATTTTGTCAATGTCCTTCGATTCCTCAATTGCGGTGATCTTGGCATGAAATCTCCCGAATAGAGATCTGAGCACCTTTCTAATAATCTTGGGTTTGGGAACGGTTTCCCCAAGATTAAAGGCTGAGTTCACTATGTCCTTGAGCTTGACATAGAACTCATCAAACGACTCATCCTTAACAACCTTGGCTCCATCATAAGTTGTCTGGAAAATGGTCCATGCTTCCTTGGCGGTTTCAGTAGAGAATATCTTCTTAAACTCTTCATTCATGACCGCACTAAATAAAGCAATCAATGCTCTACTGTTGAAGTTAGCCGCCTTGATCTTAGCATCATCCCAATCGACTGACGCTTCCTTTGGTTTAGTCCAGCCTATCTCTACAGCTTGCCACACTTTTTCATCTAATGACTGCAAGAAAGCTTTCATATGTACTTTTTAGCATGCATAGTTAGTGTCATCAAATAAATAAGGTATAATAAATGACTATCCTTTATCCATGACAAACAGGGGTCAATGGATCTCACAGCAAAAATTAACCCTAATTAGAGTGTGCCTGCTCTAATACCATTTGATAGGCCAATAATGTATTGACTCCTTATGATAAATTAATTGATTAATTAGCCAAGTTAATTAATTAATCTAATTAACATGCAAAACGCGTGGTAGCAAATAAAAATCACCAAGTTAATATGAAATGAAAAATAAAGTTGACACAATGATTTGTTTACGAATGGGAAAAATCACTGAAGCAAAACCCTACTAGATGAATTTAAGGTCACCACTCCTGAGAATCCACTATTATCACAATAAGCAGTTACAAGTAAAGGAATCTTAGTACCTTCTACCAACTTACATTTGAACCCTTACCCCAATACACAATTGGACTTGTTCTGTAATGACAATTTTTCCTTTTTAATGCACGGTTCCTAGTACATGACTAACCAATAGATATACGGATCCCAATACGCGACTTAATCACCAACTTGAGAAAGGTGCAGGCTGTAAAATTCTTCAGTTCTCGATAGATAGGGTATTTATCGAGTAGCTGTTGAGTATCAGGCTAAAACAGCCTTTAAACCTCAATAAATGCTATTTGTCGAGTCAGCTGTCGAATTTTAAAATCTAGCACTTCTTCACTTATTTCTTGGACAGATTTACATGGTTTCAACACTTGGACTTGAACTATTTTCCTTGAAGTATTAAGCATATCCTATATCTACCCAATTACAAGTAAAGTGTGTTTTATCAAAGGATTAGCCAATTCTAAATGACATATGTTCCTAACTTCATTCACATATGTCCTAACAACTTTCCAAAATATCCTTTTCAATTTTGATGCATGTTTAGTTAGAGGGTATTTTTAGTTGTATTTTGTCAACTTTTTTATTTTTATTAGATGTTTTTGTCATGAAATGTAAGTTATTATTAGTCTAGACATCCTAGCGAATGTATGGAAGCATATCAGAAAATATTGATTGTTATTTTCAACCCTTGCTTTTGAGAAGAATAATTTCTTTTGTTAAAAAAAAAAAAAAAAACAAAACAAAAAAAACAAAATCTCTCTCTCTCTCTCTCTCTCTCTCTCTCTCTCTCTCTCTCTCTCTCTCTCTCTCTCTCTCTCTCTCTCTCTCTCTCTCAATTAACAAAGGATAAGGCTTAGGGAGAAATCCAATAGATAGCTACATACTCATTAATACATCCAAAGTACAAGTATAAACGGGTAGAATTTACATTCTTAAACTAAATAGGATGCATGGTTATTGTGATCTTTCAAATGTAAAAGCCTTTTATTTTGGCCATGGATGGTTAACTAATAGGTCTAAGCATCCATAATTTATGTCAATTTTATAAATATACTTCAGTTTTACTCGTTTCACACTTTTGAATACTTCTCATTCGTATTTATAGTTTCAAATGTATGTTTTTAAGTCTATTGCAACCAAATTATCCTAGTATTTACTTTATCATTTGATATCTAAAATTTTTTACTTATTGCATTCAAGTAAGAAGAATGCCTCAATGTTTACTTCTTCTTTTTTTGGTATTTACTTATTGCATGCAATCATCAATTCGTTTGCATGCAACTAAATAAAAATCTCAATTGTTTTCTTGAGGCCATTGCATTTTAGTGGTGGTAAAATATAAAAAAAATATTTTTTTTTTAGTGGCACCATCCAAAAAACTATTTTTAAAAATTGATGTTTTTTAGAAATAAAAAAAAATAAAAACAACCTGAATTATATTTGTTAATTGAGTTTGGATTGTGCAGTGTAAAGCCCAAAGTAAGCAAATTATGTTTTAATTTTCTTTTTTACCCTTTTTTTTTTTAAAAAAAAGATAGGGTGAGTCACGGGTTAACTGAGTCGAGTCAAGGTTGATTCGCAAAAAAATGGGTCGGGTCATAGGTCAACCTATTTTTTATTCAAGTCAATAAATTTAAATTCAGGTAAAGCTAGAAAATACCAACCCATTTAGCCATGTCTTGCTAGAGGATTCATCTCCTGTATATACCCTCAATTCAACACCCTTAGAGCATTGGCATCAAGTTTGCTATGTCAAATATCATTTTAACACACAAAAACTTATTTTATCAATTTTAGTACAGAATTTTACAATACACTTTGCATCACATATTCTATTTTGAAATTATATCAAATTAAAATAATCTTTAAAAAAATCTTAGCTTTATTAAAAAATTTACTAAAAAAGAGCTCAAGCACCACTGTCCATCACCCCCCCACAACCCTCCACCACCACCATTGGAACCCACCAATAGAGAGAGCTTTAGTCCTACATGAGAAAAGCAAGTACAAAAAGAATACGAGAAATAGATAGAAGAGACAAAAGACAGAGAGGCCAACTACCATTAGTGGGGTTCGCCGACCTTAACCACCGATCTTAACCCACTAGTGGAGCAAAAACAAGACCTAGCCATCGATCTCAACCTCATAAACTAGACCGAGGCACTAATAGTCATTTATCTCAACCCGAACACCGCCACAACAGCCAATCTCAAGAAGAAGAAGAAGAAGAAGAAGAAGAAGAAGAAGAAGAAGAAGAAGAAGAAAAAAAGACTCCCACAACCACGGCGAGAGAGGGACAAGAAAGGAGAGATGGGGGTAAGAGAGAGGAGAGATATTTGAGAGGGAGTAGATAGAAGATAGAAGAAAGAAAAAACAAGAGAAAGAGGGGAATGAGACTATGAGAGAGAAGAGAGATGTATGATAAAAGCAAGAGAAGAGTTTTTTTTTTTTTACTTCTGTAGCATGTTGTAAAACAATTTGTAATTTGGCTAATGATAAGGCATAAGTTTCAGTGTTTGGTGTGCCACATGCCATTAGCATTTGGTACACCTGATACTATGCTCTTAGCTCCCAATTTTAAATCTTCCCATAATAGTAAGCTCTGAGTCTCATGCCACACAACTTGTAATGAATGATAACATAATCACACTAAATTTCCAGAACCACTACATTCCTTTGGAGGGAAGAGATGTAGCTAGAACCCACAATAAAATGAAAATGGATATGAGTACACTGGGAAAATCATTAATCACAATCCTTTATAGTCTATTTTACATTATGCTAGTCAAAGTAGCATTGCTTGTTGACTAGAAGGACATGAACAAGAAAGAAAAGGGGAATAGGGACACTTACATTTATTTGCCAATTGCACAATCCATTTGCTCGAGAGAAATCATTAAACGATAGATAGACTGGACACAATATTAAACCTAAACAGGTTTTCTAGATATATAGAGTTCAAAGCTTCTTAAATTATTCGTTATTTCTTTTTTTCTTATGAAACTATGGGTTTTGGAACTTGATTATTTAGCTAGGACACCACCATCCACCACTAGGTTATGCCCAGTGACACACTCAGAATCATCAGATGCAAGAAACAGCACTGCATCGGCCACATGTTTTGCTTTCAGTACAGCCCCTTTAAATACTAAGCGCTCCTCGTAGAGTTTTCCCACTTGCTCAGCATCCATCCCAAGCGCATGGCATGCCATTGGTGTAGCAACCACATAAGGTGATACACAGTTCACTCTGATCCCATGCTCCCCAAGCTGTTGGCTAGCCGATCGAACCAGCCCAAGCACTGCGTGCTTTGACATGAAATAATCAATGTGCATCTTGTCACCACAACTGGCAGCTACACTAGCAGTGCACACAATGCTTCCCCTAACGTGCCCTTTGACCATAGCATTTGCTGCATGCTTTACACAAGCTGCCATGCCACGAACATTGGTTGCGAATAGGTGATCAAAGGCTGAAAAATCCAGATCAAGAATGGTCTGATTAGACCTACTGAAAATTCCAGCATTACTGAACATAATGTCTAGTTTCCCATAATTTTGGATCGTCCATTCCACCATGGCTTTGACTTGCTCTTCATCAGTAACATCACAATGGATATAGCTAGAAAGGTTCAAGCCAATGGATTCAACAACACTTTGGCCTAATTCATCTTGAATATCAGCGATCACCACCATACGCGCACCATGACTAGCAAAAAGATGTGCGGTTGTCTCTCCAATGCCACTTGCGCCACCGGTTACTATGACCACCTTGCCCTCTAGTTTCTTCTTGCAAAACACTGATTCAGCCATTTTTTACCACAGAATTGTAAATGAGATGAAACAATTAAGCCGCAACTATAATTCTTCTAAAGATAACCAGTTAACCATTATATCGCATTTTCCTCATTGAACAGTCCAACATTAATTGTACAGATTTGTTTTTCACTGTTAAAAAATTTGTAGGGTAATGTAATTTGCCTATGGTCCATTCATAAAGGTACTACAATTAACACAGTTGAGAGTTGAGACATATTCATGTGCAATAAATTTGAAGAGACTATTTCATCCATAATTGCGAACTCTTCAACTAACAATTCTTCCTTTGATCTGTCAGTTAATGTGTCCAGCAGTCTTCGGTTGTCTTTTTTAGGGAAACAATCTTCATTAATTGCAAAATCAACGCCAGTTGCTACCAATTTCTTTAGATTTACACCCTGTTGCGGTTATTACAACACAAGGAAAATCATCTGGCTGAACTAACAATCATTAGAAAAGTTTTAGACTTTTAGTTTAGTAGTACTTCTTTTCTCAGTGAAACATGTCAACCATATGTTTTTCCCCCTTAGTAAGAACTATTCTTTTGCAACTTAAGAGAAGAAGAAATAGTTCACTCCACTTGTAATTAGTGAAAACTAGAGTTTTGTAATGAGTGGCTATATATGATATCTTACCACTGAGGGCGAAGTCATAATGGTTTGCCCCCTCATGAGTTGTCAAGAAATGACTAGCTAGTTGATAGGAAAATATCACTTCAATCAATGGCTTGTTGAAAAATGAATCACTTAGCCGAAAAGTTAAGTAAGATGTTCAGCTGTTGCATCCTACTATTAGCATTAGCAGCTGACTCACTTAAAAAAAAAATGGACTATTGTGGCGGCCCAAAACCACCGCAAAATCCCAAAAAACCACTGCTAACTAAAGGTTCATTTGGCCTATTGCGGCGGGGGTTATTGTGGAGGGGGTTATTGTGGCGATTCTACCTGCCAGCCTTGCACTACCGCAATAGCTCTATTATGGCTGTAATAAAAAATGCCATTACAAATGCCCCTTTTAGTGGCATTTTTGGTTTTTTTGTGGCGGGTAGAAAACCGCCGTCATATGAGTTCAAAATTTGTGTCAATTGACTTTTAGCCGCGGTTTTGCCCGCCACTATTAGTGTCCACTTTTAACGGCGGGCAAAAGGCGCCGCCATAGGGAACCAATTAAAATGGACTCATTTAACTTTTAGCAGTGAGGAGGAATGCCGCTATATGTGTAAACCTTTTAGCGGCAGGCAAAATTGCCTCTATATGGCATCATTTATGATAGGCCAAAATTGTATTAACTCCTTGTGATGAATTAATTAATTAATTATCCAAATTTATTAATTAATAAATTTAACATACAATGTACGTGGCAGTACAAAAAAAATCACAGACTAAAATATAATGCAGCGGAAAATTAAAGTTAACACGGTGATTTGTTTACGAATGGGGAAAACCTCCAAACAAAAATCCTACCGGGTGATTTTAAGGTCATCACTCCTAAGAATCCACTATTATCAAAATAAGTAGCTACGAGTAAAGGAATCCAAGTATCTTACACCAACTTAAAATTGAACCCTTACCCCAATACACAATTGGACTTGTTCTAAAGTGATAATCTCTCCTTATATTGCACGACTCTTAGTACGTGACTAACCAAAAGATGCGCGGATTCCAGTACGCGGCTTAATCACCAAATTGAGAAAGATGTTAGCTGCAAAGTTCTTCTGTTCATTACACGATAAAGATCATGAAGTTTCTTGGTCACAAAACCCTATGATGTACAAACACAGCAGCATCTTCAAGAGAAAGAAGAACTAGGGCAAACTAAGTTTCTGATCACACTTTTCTTCACACTTGTGCAATTGTGCTCTTGTGCAACTATGCAACCTGTGACGACCCTTAAAATAATCATTATATATGTTTAGGGTTGTGAGAAAAGAAAGCCCAAACATACATTCACGGATTGGATGTAAATCAGCTCTGAAAAAACTGAACTTCATAAATCTCGACAGATACCCTATGTATCGAACAGCTGTCGAGTCTCGAGCTGAAACAGCTCTTTTAAACCTTGATAGATGCTAGCTATCGAGCTTTAAAATCCTGCACTTCAATACTTGAATCTTGGACAGATTTGCATGGCTTCAATACTTGGACATAAACCTTTGTTCCTTGAAGTATTAAATACAACCTAGATTTACCCAATTACAAGTAAAGTATGTCTTGTCAAAGGATTAGCCAATTACATAAAATGTTGATATATGTTTCTAACTTGAATCACGTATGTCCTAACAATTTAAATCATAATATATGCACCTTTAGCGGTGTTTTTTTATTGCCACTATAGTTTTTTTTTTTTTTTTTTTTAACAGCAGGTATTAAAATCACTATTTTTTTTTACTCGCCTGTTATAGAGAACTTGTAATAGTTTTAGCCCTACTAACACAATGCCATAAATGCAATTAATTAATAACACCACAAATGTCTCCAAACTAATGGAATATTAACATAAAAATATACTATCAAATACATATAACATTGTCTATAACCTGTCACGCCCCAAACTCCAAAAGGTCCAAAGCGTGAGAAAGACGCCTCAAGTACCTGTAAATTTTTACTTTCTGACAATTTAATCCACATAAAATCCTATCAAGTACCAA
Organism: Castanopsis chinensis; assembly: GCA_032878915.1. Classification (NCBI taxonomy): domain Eukaryota; kingdom Viridiplantae; phylum Streptophyta; class Magnoliopsida; order Fagales; family Fagaceae; genus Castanopsis; species Castanopsis chinensis. The sequence continues at coordinate 8,742,731 of JAVQMG010000114.1, forward strand.
CATCAAGAATTATCATAATAATTCCATTGAATATACTTTTAAAGTAAGTTAGAGCTCTAAGCATTAATTACAATGACCATTGGCCACAAAAGAATAGAGGTCTGAATAAATAATTACATAACAACAGCTTGTCCCATTAGAGGGAATACAGTCACAACCACTATAATATACAAAAGAATGAGTCAAGCCTATTCTAAGATGTACATCATCTAATAACTCTATTACAAAAGTTCAGCCTCCATCAGTAGTTAGTCTAATTACTATTAGCCACCAAAAAGCTGTCTCAAAAAGTTGTTGCCCACTTTGAAAAATTTATAAAAATAATAAGATGAGACAAAGCCCAGTAAGTAGCATAATTAATGGGGGTGGGGGAAATGCAAGTTTCATCTTCAATAATAATAATATGACAAGAATGATTAAATAATGAAATACAAAATTTCTCCAAGTAGCTACCTTGAAACTATATACTATAATCTGTGAGCATCAACAATATAATTTCCAAAGCCATAATATCTAACAAAAGATAAATTATCACAAATATACTACACTACCAAATAGACTAGTCAGGGGATCTACCCATTCACAACTGGCATGATGTTGTCCTCTCTGGTATGGAGACTCTTGGCCCCATGGACAGCAGCCTTACCCATACCCTCAAGGTTTTTCTCTCCCCTCATGGGCAGCAGAGAGAGCGCGTCAAATAGGCCCTCTCTTGCATGTGGTCTCTTGGCCCTATGGACAGCAGCCTCACCCACACACAATCAAGGAACCTCTTCCCCTATGGGTAGCAGGAAAGAATGCGTCATTCAAAGTGAAAAGGCACTGACCTGGATTTGATTCCATTGTCACAAAGACTACAAAAACCAAATCGGGTGATCACCGGGAAATCACACATGGTATGGTGTTAAAACCACATAAAGCTCACAGTATACATTTTCTTTCAAATACAGTTTATATCCCGGTAGTTTCAGAAAAACCTTAATTAATCTAACTTCCACAAGATTTGTAAGGTTTTCAACTCCATTCTTGTCAAAAAGATTTTCTATCAATTTCCCAATAACAAGACAAGATAAGCATCTTTAGATTTTCTAATAAACCATAGAATTCATAATTTCCTTATCAAAGATTAAATAAAAGATGCTCATATTTTCCATGTCAACAATTCATGCATTTCCCCAAATGCAATATCAAATATAATGCATTTTCATATATATATATATATATATATATATCAAGGTTACGACACAATAGCTTTTAGGAAAATATAGTTTCCATAAGTAGTTTCCAAAAATGTGTCTAACCCAAAAACAACATTTATGCAATGTAATTATTTTCCAAAAATCCCATTAAAAAGCTACTTACCTCGCAACCGCAAAATCTTAATTCTCCGAGCTCCAAGGAGATTAGCTAGAACCTAAACAATATCAAGTAAACCTATCACAATAAGCATAGAACTTGAAATTGTATCTAGCCATAATTTAGGAATTGCCAAATAAACACTTAATTAGGCAAGCCTAGTATTTCACCCCATCAATTTTAACATATTCCACTTCCAAAGTTTCTCAACAAATTGATTTACAAGGCATAAACTCCAATTTATAAAGTTAACTCATTTACTATCATCTCCAAAATTATAACTAACTTCCATAAATTCATACTACATCATCAAGAGACCCATGAAAGCAAAAATCACAATATCCTCCAAGACAAGAAATTTAGAACTTCAACTAACTCCAAATAAACCCAATGGCAATGGAAAAATTAAATTTACCAACCATCACATACTATAACTTAAAACCCCTAAATTTTTCCACCGTACATAAACCTTAAGTAGCTATTTTTGGCACAAAATATATACCCACTCATCAAATAATCCTACCAACACAAAACCCATACATAAAAACACATAAATATCACTTCTAATGCTCATAAATCACATGGGTATCATTATTCAAGCTTAGATAAAAAATAACCTCAAATAAAAGTGTGAAACCTACCAAAAAGATTAGAAATTTTTACCTTAAATAAAATGATGAAGATGCTTAGGGGTTCCTAAGTATTTTTCTGGTGATCTTGCCGGAAAAATGATAGTGAAATGGTGTGTTTTGGAGTGGAGGCCGGCGGTGAGTTTGAGTGAAAGAAGAGTGTTACTGAAATGAAAAAAAAAAAAAAAAAAAAAAAAAAAAAAAAAAAGACTGATTGGGACGTGATATAACCATTATCAAAGTTCCAAAGTATTTAAACAAATCCTTCAACACTTTTCCAAGAAGATGCCCTTGGTACAATTTTGCAAGAAGAACCAGTAGTCCCAACTCCACGCTTGCTGGTAATAGTATGCTTAGTAGTGGTCACTCGTTCTGCAACTTTCTGCTTCAACCTGGCCACATCTGCTTTGGCAAATGCAATCTCCTCTAGCTCAGCCCTTGTCTTCACATCAGTTTGAAGTCATAAGCATGTGTTATACAAGCATTTGAATTCTTTAGGCAAGCACTATGCCTAAAGAATTCAAAATGTTTAGTGTTGCCCAAAAAAAAAGTCCCTGAAATTTCTTGACCACCTAAAACTTTCACCATGTAGATACAACTCCTTTTTTTTTTTTTTTTATATATGCATTTTAACTAGGAAATGCCATTTGACCTAGAGGTCATTGGTCATCAAAACCTAAATCTAAAACATGTCTTTTCTACAGTCATCTTGTTCAAGAAACAATATTACACAAGGTCTTTAAGTAGAGTTTTAAAAAAATTTGACAATAGACCCAAACAATGAACACAACAATATACCAAAATGACATTACTAGCATGTAACAAGACTGTTTTACTCTTAGCAACAAGTATCAACATCAGCAAGAGGTCACTTTCTCTTTTCTATTTTTTATACATTTTTAGTGGGGGAGGGGGGATTCAAACCCTAAAATACCATTTGATCTAAAGTTCATTGGCTAGTGACAAGAAAATTTCTCAAAGCAAAGAAACAAATTTGAAAACAAGAAACCTCATTAGTATTAGTAGTTACTAATTAGTCTATTGGTGTTGGCTTACTAAAGTTGGAATCCCATTATTATCACAATCTCATGCAATCAATTATTGTCATTGTCACAACCATACAACATTTCTCATAGCCATCATATCTAAAACATCCCATAAAAAATTGTAACATCATCATAAACCTCAACATTAAAAGCATAAAAAAATTTTCAAAAAAAGAAGCAAGAGTGACAACCTTAACAACTGAGGACCTCTGTTGGACAAGAGTCAGTGCATTAAAGGAGGATTCATAAGCTGAAACAAAACCAAAAAAATGTTACATAACAAGCAAGTAATAGGAACTTACTGGGTACTGAAAATTATATATATTTTTTAGTTTTAAAAAGCTGACCTTTAAAAGGAAGAGCTAGTTGGCCTTGAGGTTGAGGGCCATAGGCATCGTTTCCTACACAAGGAAGAAGAAAATGGTCAAAAGTAGAATAGTATCTCATAAGAAACTAATGGCTAGCTTCAAAAGTTTGGTACTAGGGAGATAATGAAAGTTAAATAGTTGCTTAGGAGTGATGATATCAATCTGAACCAAACATAGAGGAGGGTATTGTAGCATCCTTATGGCTATTCAATAATATACTTCTTTTAAAAAGTAAAGTTCTTGTAGTTCAATTGTATGAAACTATGAGATTATCACATGAGCTTATATCTAGTACAATGTATGAAACTTTGAATAAAGTGCCAAATAGATTTAAGAAGAGGCTAGTGAGCTAAATCCACAGACATGAATCAACATTAGAGAGACTAAAAATCAAGCAAAGCTCCACTTTAACTAGAAAGATTTCTAGAAATAGAAAAACTGTGAATGACTTTTAAATCTACCACCAGTTTCAAACAATTTCAAACAATTTTAAGGAGAAGAAACTAACCAGAGAGAGGTTTTGAAAATCTAAGACTCATCATCATTAGACTCAAAAACATCATTACTAAGCTCTTCATCATCGATAAAGTCTTGTTCAAACAATTCATCCTCATTGATCAATGGTGTATCATAAATGGTTCCTTCTTCATTAACTCAAGCCCAAGCATGGTTGTCATTTGCATCATCACATGCATCATCAATAGTTATATTGTGAGGGACATTCTTAGGATAGGTACCCACTTCATCATCATCATCATCATCATAATGTGAAGCATTAATACCAACATCAAACACCTCTCTAGGTTTTGTTTTGACCACCACTAGCCAATTATTATGCCGCACATCTTCTATGTAAAACACTTGTAAAGTTTTTAGACCCCTTAAAACACAATTGGATTAACCTAGTTAATATGCCAAGTTATTATTTAGTCTAAATTCCAGATATAGGTTAACACAATCATATAATCATATCAATGTAAAGTGCGGAATAAAAAGAACACAAAGATATGATGACTTAGGAAAACCAAACCGGTAAAAAACCTGGGGAGGATTTAACCTAGCTATCCTCAAGATAAAACATAATCCACTATAAAAGAATCGAAGTTTGTATTAGGGGTGTGCAAAAAACCGACGAACCGAAAAACCGCTTCAAACCGACCGAACCGATGCAAAATTTCGGTTCAGTTTCGGTTTCGGTTTCATTATATAAAGAACCGAAATTTTCGGTTCGGTTTTCGGTGGCAAATTCTAAAACACCGAATTGACCGAACCGAACCGAAATATATTAAATAATAATTTGTACAAATTATTTCAACAAAGCTCCTAGTATCCTAGCGGCAAGGGCGTGCGCTTCTCTCCAGTCAGCCCAGGTTCGACCCTTGGTAATAGCCTTTTTAATTTTTCCTATTTTTCCTCTCCTTATTACCGAAACTACGTCGTTTTGGGGTTTAGTTTATAACCCTATTAATCCTACTTTCAGCATCTGACTCTCATTTTCTTCAACAGCAACCGCTCTTCTCCCCTTTCCCTCTCCGGTCATTCTTTTCCTCCCCATCTCTCTCTCTGTCATTCAGATCGAACAAAACCTCTCTCTCTCTGTCATTCAGATCGAACAAAACCCAACTTCACAGTAACTTCAAGCATCGAAGACTGAAGCCAATCTTTCGAGAAAACAATAATTCCAAGCATCGAAGACTGAAGCCGATCTTTAGAGAAAGCGATTTTGCGGCAACGAGGTCATATGTGCTTGTCTCCAGTGTGCGTTTTTTTTTTTTTTTTTTTTTTTTTTTTTTTTTTTTTTTTTTTTTTTTTTTTTTTTTTTTTTTTTCGGTTTTGTGTTTGCTATTTTGCTTGGTGCTTAGTGTTTGGGTGGTGAGAAAACGTGGGAAAGCAAAGGGATTTTCTGGGTTTGCTAATTTTTTCTAGGTTTGTTATTTTTTTTGGGTTTGTTAATATTTTTTGGGTTTTGTTGTCTCCAGTGTGCTTTCCCCCTCTTTCTTTTTTTTTTTGGTTTTGTGTTTGCTACTGTGCTTGGTGTTTGGGTGGTGAGAAAACGTGGGAAAGCAAAGGGATTTTCTGGGTTTGTTAATTTTTTCTGGGTTTCTGGGTTTGTTAATATTTTCTGGTTTGTTAATTTTTTTTCTTTGTTTGCATTCTTAGAAAATAAATGTAAGGAAACCGAAAAAATCCACCGAAACTGACCGAAACCGAAATCCAACCGAAACTGATTGATTTCCAATTACTTCGGTCGGTTTCGATTGAGAACTTCAAGCATCGAAAATTTCGATTTCGGTTGGCTAACACTGAGAAAACCGACCGAAACCGAACCGAAACACCCCTAGTTTGTATAATAGTGACTTAGACCACTAACATTTAATTGCTACCCACCAGTAGAAAACTTACTGACACGACCACGTGCAAGCTCCGAGACCACGGACTCCTTCTTTCTTGGATTCTCCAACAAGTACAAGCACTCCCGCTTCTGTATCTTTAAGCTCTTATGGCAACAACTGAATGATCATCAAGCTCTTGAAGGAATCTCCTTCTTGATAATCCTAAGTTTGTGTGAAGGTAAGCACCTCTTAGATCTCACAAGAGATTCACACAAACAGCAATATGAGCAGCCTAAAAAACGTGGCTAGGGTTTGCCTTTTATACCTAGGGCAAAATAAAACCCTACACATCATATGGGCTTAGGGCTGAGTTGGAAATTCTATAGAAAAAAAAAATCTGCACAACTTTCGATCGGTCGAATCTAATTCTCGATCGATCAAGCCAAGCAGATTTACACAGTAACTACTGCAGTTAACTCGATTCTAACTTTACATAAAAGACATATTTTGAGCAAGTCTAAAATAAGACTAAACACCAGTTTTGATCATGGTTTACCAACAATACAAATTAGAGTTCTAATATATTACTTCCTAAGTACTTAGAACCTAACAAACTCCCCCTTTAGCAATCCGTGACAAAACACAACTAAAAAGCTCAAAGATTACAATAAAAAGCCCTTTACAAAAAAAAATTCCCATTATAACAAATCAAATCCTAACTACTATCTGATAGGCTAAAACGTATTGACCCCTAGTGATGGATTAAGTTGATTAATTAACCAAGTTATTAATTAATCAAATTAACATACAAAGTGCGTGGTAGCACAAAAAAATAACCAATTAAACTAAGTATGCAGCGGAAATTAAATGACTTGGTGATTTGTTTTCAAATGAAGAAAACCTACATTGCAAAAACCCCACCGGGTGATTTTAAGGTCACCACTCCCGAAATTCCACTATTATCACAACAAGCAGTTACAAGTAAAGGAATCCCAATACCTTATACCAACCTACAGTTAAACCCTTACCCCAAAACCTAATTGGAATTGTTCTATAATGACAATTTCTCCTTTTGATGCACGGCTCTCAGTACATGACTAACCAATTGCGCAGATTCTAGTACACAACTTCAATCACCAACTAGAGAAAGTTGTTGGCTACAAAATTCTTCAATTCATCCACACGATGAAGATCAAGAAGAAGCTTGGTTACAAAACCCTATGGTGCAAAGACACAGCAACTTCTTCACAAAAGAGATGAATTAGGGCAGAACTTTTGTCTCAGGTCACAACTAGCTTGAACAATACTTGTGCAACTTGTGTCCACTTTTTCGGCCCTTAAAATAATCCTTTTATATGTCTAGGGTTAGAAGAAAAGAAGACCCAAAAACACATCCACGGATTGGAATCAAAATAGAATTTCAAAATCTGTTTTTCATAAATTTCGACAGCCAGAGGTGTCGAGGTGCTACCGAGCAGCTGTCGAGCCTCGGGGCTAAATAGCTTCTTTAAAGCTCAATAGATGAATGTTAGGACATATGTAGTTCAAGTCTGTGAAAATATGTCGTTATTTTATGTAATTGGCTTATTCTTAGACAAAACGCACTTTACTTGTAATTTGGTAGATTTAGGATGTGTTAAACACTTCAAGAAATTTGGGTTCAAGATTAAGTGTTGAAGCCGTCAAAGTCTGTCCAAGAAACAAGCAAGGAAGTGCCAGTTTTTAAAGCTCGACACATACCTCGACACATGCATCTATCGAGCCTTAAGAAGCTGTTTTGCCCCGAGCCTCGATAGCTTCTCGACACCTCTCGACACCTCTATCTGTCGAGAATTAAAGAAAACAGATTTCTAGTTCTGTTTCAAGTCCAATCCGTGAATGTGTCTTTGGGACTTCTTTTCTCCTAACCCTAGACATATAAAAGGATTATTTTAAGGGCCGTAAAAGTGATGCAAGTTGCACATTCATTCAGAACTTCTTGTTCATGCAATTTGTGATCTGAAAGAAAAGTTCGTGCCCTAGTTCATCTCTGATGATTAGAAGAACTTTGTAGCCAACAACTCTCTCTCTAGTTGGTGTTTGAAGTCGCGTACTGGGATCCGCGCATCTGGTTAGTCACGTACTTGGGAGCCGTGCATTAAAAGGAGAAACTGTCATTACAGAACAAGTCCAATTGGGTATTGGGGTAAGAGTTCAACTGTAGGTTGGTAAGGTACTTGGGATTCGTTGCTTGTAACTGCTTGTTGTGATAATAGTGGAGTTTCGGGAGTGGTGACCTTAAATCACCTGGTGGGGTTTTTGCCGTAAGGTTTTCCCCATTCGTAAACAAATCACCGTGTCTTTTAATTTCCGCTGCATTACCTAGTTTTGGTGATTTGTTTGTGCTGCCACGTGATATTGCATGTTAATTTGATTAATTAATAACTGGGCTAATTAATTAATCTAAGTTATCACAAGGGGTCAACACGTTTGTGGCCTGTCAATGAAGTTGTCGAGTCAGCTGTCGAGCTTTAATGATTGGCACTTCTCAGCTTGAATCTTGGACATACTTGCATGGCTTTAACAGTTGATCTTGAAACCTTGTTTCTTCAAGTATTAAAATCATCCTAGATCTACCCAAATACAAGCTAAGTGCGTTTTGTCAAAGGATAAGCCAATTACATAAAAGAATGACATGTTTTAAACAAATGAAACACATATGTCCTAACACTATCCATCAGTTGCAAGTGTAGACAGCAGCTCAATTGAATCAACCTGTATATTTCCTGAAACACTAAACAAAACGCATAAACGTATGTGTAAAAAATACAAGTAAACAAAATAAAAATCTTGATTTCACAAAACACAAAATAGAGATATATATCAATGAATAACTCATAATCATAAGTCAATAAGCAGTGAAATAAGAAACATAGATAACAATGTATCTCCCCCTAACATGAATACATCAAGAGCCAAAAAAGTAAATACAAAGTGAAGCACCTAGATACAATTTAATCTCCACAAGCTCACCAAAAAAAAAATCCTCCTCCTATCTACAAAAAAATCCTCTACAAGTGTCCAAAATGAACTCAAATGTACTCCCCTTTTTTGTGACGGAATGCCAAAGGAGAATTAGAATCCATCATCAAAAGGAGGCGGCGAAGGTGAACGTCTAAGATGCGCCAAATCTACTCACAAAGCATGGAGCTCATCAAGCATGTCCACCAAAATTTGACCATGAGCAGCTTGAATGGTCATGACAGTCTCCAACGTACGACGAATGTCAAAGTCATCAGAAGTAGATGGTGGAGGAACAGCAGCAGCAATAACACCTACAGGATCAACAAACGCCTCACCAGAAGTAAAACCTGTAGAAGAGGAAGGGGGTGGGGTACCAGAAGACTCAACTCGAGGTCGTTTAGAGCGCTCTATCATTTGAGCAGCCCTCTGACTAAGAAAAGTGTCACCGATGGGAGCAATAATGTGTACAGGCTCAGAAGTGGGGAAGTCAGCTAAACCTAAAAACAACAAAATCCTATGTATGAGAACAGGATGAAAAAGAGCATGAGCAGTAAAGGAGCTCTTATAAACTTTGTTTAAAGAACGAAGAAACAGATGAGGAAAACTAATAGGAGTATCTGTAACAAGAGCTTACAAAAATGTACATTTCTCCAAAGGAATGGTGTGCAAATTGAGAGATAGGTCACAAGGAATGACACACTATCCTAAAAATAACATAGGCAGACTCAGTGAGCTTAGCAGAAGTGATCCGAGGATCAAAACCCCACTTGATAGAAGTACCAGTGATGTATGACATGATGTCGTCTAAGGAAGGAGACTCAACTTACAGGTAAACAGGATGCTGGACCACAGGTACCCCAAGAGCTTCAGCCACTACATTAGGAGTAATGGCGAACTCTACACCTCGTATCCAACTATTTACAAAAGTGTTGGAATCATAGACGTGGATAGAGAGATTCGAGTAGAACTCTTTGATTAGGGTTGCAGGAGGAGAATCATCAAAATCCAAAAGTGGCAACCAACCCCGACACTCAAAGTTTGCCCTAATGGCAGGATCTAGCTCATCTAACAAAACCTTATGCTCAGCCCAAATCTTTCTCTTAAGGTTAAGTGTCTCATAAAACTCTCAGTTTTTCTCACTCGGAAACAAAATGTCCACAGAGGAAGGAGCAGAAGAAGAGGAGGGTGTCCTATGGGCTCTAGTCTTCCTAGGCATGGTGCTAGTAGGTAAGGACAAAGACACAAGAGAAAGAAACAAAACAAAACACAAGGGCAAACTGTAAGTTAGCATAACAAAAAAAAAAAAATCTATATGATGCATGAACAGATAAATGTCATGATGTAGCTCTAATGCAGTGATAACAAGTTCAATTGTAAGTTTAGAGTCACAAAATTGGCTTGAGCAAAGAGTTTATAACAAAAACTCCAAAATTTTGGAAAACCACTTGTAGAATTTTTACTAATTTGACCAATTGATCATCACACAAGTTAGATAATAGTTTATAATGATCAAATGCATCAAGCCAATAAGCCAATTTCATCAATTAAAATCAATTTGAACAAAATTCCCAACTTGGATAAATACGAGCCCTAGAATTTTCAATTCCACACAAAACACCAAAATGATCAAATTAAATACCATAGATCATGATCATAACATTGTATGACAAAAAACCCATTGATCAATTTCAAAAAATATGGCTTGAATCATCAAAAACCCAAAATATGCATAGGTCTGAAAATCACTCTTAAATGTATGAATTTATGCATGAAACATGAAATAAAATGCAAAAGAAAGGGTAAAAAGGTCTTACCGGCCTTGGGAGAGGAAAACCTTGCAAAAAGATCAGAGGAAAACGACAAAAATAGTCTTTGACTCTTGGACCGGTTGAAAAGGAGAAGAAAAAGTTTGAAAAGTTTTGAAAAAATGAAGAACATGTGAGATTCAAAACCTTTTAAGAAAAACTTCCTATGCGATTTTCGATCGGTTGAAAAATAGGTTCGATCGATCGAAAATGCTTCGATTGATCCAGAACCAATCGAGCATCAATCGAAATGAACGAAAGATGACCAAAAATTTAAACACAATTTCGATTGGTCTAGAAACAGCTTCAATCGATCGAAATTCTGGAAAAAACAGATTTTTGAAAAACAGAGCATTTTTATGCATAAACTCCTCAAAGCATTAAATTTTATGAACAAAATGCATGAGTATGATATGAAATGCTTTCCAAAAACACATGATTTAAGCCCAAATTTCCCAAAAATTAAGATTTTCACTCAATTCAACTCAAATTCTCAAATTTCAAGCACATTTTGCATTTTAACTCAAGGAGGTTTCAACCTTGGATGGCCAACACAAAATCACACACAATATCATGTACAAAGTTTAGCAAAGAGTAACTTGTGTAGTGTGTGCAACTAGAAAAAGCTTGAGAGACATGTGAGGTTATATGAGAATAGAAATTAAGCACAATTTCTACAAAATCCATCACATACAATTAAAAGAGACTATCCCTCAAAGAGTTACATTATATAACTCTCACATCTCCTAGAATAAAAGCTTGCAATCATGTAAGTTTCTTAATTTACCTCATAATTTACACACCAATTTTATTTGATTAGAATCTTTATTAAGAATTAGCCGGGATAATGTACACACCAATTTTAATTGATTGAAATCATTATAGTCCAATAATGTACACACCAATTTTAGCATTCAAGCCGATGCTACACCTTATGTTCTTTTTGTGCATGTGTTACACTTTCTTGAGGAAAAAATCTTATGATATGCACTAAGGTGTTCATGATTGGCTAAAAAACAGTGGTGAGATGGTTATTTTATGCTTTTCTCATTAAATTCAAGTCCAAAAATCAAAGGCATGTGATTTCAAGATTAAGATCATGTGATCAAAAACTACAAACATCTTCCCACACAACATGTACTACAAAGCTCAAACTAGTAAAGTGCAAGAAAGTAAGGTCATCCAAGCTAAACAAGGTACATAAACCATGTTATGTAAAGATAAATTGGCCAACCTTGATTTCAAATCCAAGAAAAATAATACAAAACACATTTTGCTTCCCTATTCTTTTCTTCCTTTTTTTTTTTAATAACAAAATCATCGTAGAATGAAATGCATGAATGTTATGCAATGCAAGTCCTAGACAAACAAAGAAAACAGAACGAGATACAAAAAAAAAAAAAAAATGGTCACGGATAGTAGAGCAATGAAGCACAAGGACCATGTCAGAAAGACTCACTTAGATTGAGTCTTTTGCATCCAAAGCTTTTTAAATGCACCTAGAGCATTGGAGTTCTTATTCACATTAGAATGATTTCCAACTCTAGAATTGGAATAAAGGTTTAAAATCTTTACCAACTCACCAATAAGTACCATAGGATCTTGTCCTTGAGACACAGGTACTTTTGGTTTATTTGCTCGTTTAGTAGATTTCAACTTGAAACAGTTTGGACAAATGTGTCCAGACTTTCCACAAAAATGACAAACCCATGCAGGTCTATCATGCAATTTGCCCTTAGAAGGATTAGAATTCTTAGGTTTGGACTCTTGAAGATCAACCCTAATCTTTCTTGGAAGTATGACTTCTATAGGTTTGACAACCTCACACACAAGGGGCTCAGAAGAAGGAACAAAATTTGTGGAATGTGTTTCAGAAATAGAGATGTTATCTACAAAACCTATCCCAGTTTTGTCTAACATAGACTTTTGAACACTCAGCATTTGATCAAGTTTGGAACTAGAACTAGCAGACCTATTAGTTTGTTCTTTAGCAACAGAAAAATCATGTTCCAAATTCTTAACTTTATCAAGCAAAAGCATGTTTCCAGTCTTCACATTATTCAATAGTTCATTGGCATCAAACAATTTCACAAGCAAATTTTTCTTTTCAAGCTCAAGAGACGCAATTTTCTTTAAGCCTAATTCAACACTCATGGCATCCTTTGCAGCAACTTTGCAAAGTTTATTGTGGACTTCTTGAAGATCTGCATCCTCGAAAAGTTCCCCATCAGAAGGGTTCTCCTCAACAGCAATACTTTCAACAACTATAGCAGTTGCAATGAAAGTAATAAAGTTTCCATCTTCATCATTACCAGACTCATTGTCAGAAACTTCATCATCACTAAGGGTCACAGCCATAGCCTTACCCTTAGACCTTAAGAATGTTGGACATTCAGATTTCATGTGACCATATCCTTGACATCCAAAACATTAAGGACGCATAGAATTTTTAAAAGATTGACCTACTTTTTCTCTAGGTTTTTCAATTTTGTTAACCTTAGTGGGATCATTCTTCCTAAAGTTTCTAGGTTCATCAGTGTTTTTAGCTCTTGCCCTTCTATTTCTATTTCTAAGGAAACTCTTAAAGTTCTTGGCAATATAAGAAATCTCTGTAGCAGAGAGCTCATCATCAAATCCACCAACATCAACATCATCAACAGACTTAAGAGCCATTGATTTGGATTTGCTAGTTTTGGGTAGGTCCAACTCATAGGACTGAAGAGATCCTACAAGTTCATCAACAGGGATGGAGTCCACATTCTTGCTCTCAGTGATGATAGTCACTTTGGGTCTAAAATCTTTAGTTAAAGATCTAAGAATCTTCCTAACAATTTTAGGTTGATCATAGATTTCACCCAAATTGTATGCAGAATTAACAATGTCATTAAATTTAGCATAGAATTCATCAAAAGATTCATCATCAGGCATCCTAATGCTTTCAAATCTAGTTGTTAATTGTTGCAACTTATCGATCTTAACTGTCTTTGTGCCTTCATGCACAGTTTGGAGGATATTCCAAGCAGTGTGAGTAACCTCAACATTAGAAATTCTCTTAAATTCTTCCGTAGAAACAGCATTAAAGATAGCATTCATAACTTTGCTATTGAAGGCAGCTGGTTCTTTCTGAGAAGTTTGCCACTCACTCACAGGAGTAGTGGGCTTCTCTCATCCGTATTCAACGGAGTTCCAGACTCTCTTATCAATGAATTTCAGGAATGCTCTCATCCTGACTTTCTAGTAAGCATAATTATTTCCATCAAAGTGAGGAGGAATAACAAGAGTGTCTGTGTTCCATGACAACTGTGGTCAAGGATCAGCTCAGAGATCAAAAGATCTACACATAAGAGTTACCCGCTCTGATACCACTTGTAAAGTTTTTAGACCCCTTAAAACACAATTGGATTAACCTAGTTAACATGCCAAGTTATTACTTAGTCTAAATTCCTGATCTAGGTTAACACAATCATATAATCATATCAATGTAAAGTGTGGAATAAAAAGAACACAAAGATATAATGACCCAGGAAGACCAAACCGATAAAAAACTTGGGGAGGATTTAACTTAGCTATCCTTAAGGTAAAATTGAATCCATTATGAAATAATCGAAATTTGTACAATAGCGACTTAGACCACTAACATCCTATTGCTACCCACCAGTAGAAAACTAACTGACACTACCACGTGCAAGCTCCGAGACCACAGACTCCTTCTTTCTTGGATTCTCCAACAAGTACAAGCACTCCCGCTTGTGTATCTTTAAGCTCTTATGGCAGTAACTGAATGATCATCAAGCCCTTGAAGAAATCTCCTTCTTGATAATCCTAAGTTTGTGTGAAGGCAAGCATCTCTTAGATCTCACAAGAGATTCACACAAACAGTAATATGAGCAGCCTCAAAAACATGGCTAGGGTTTGCCTTTTATACCTAGGGCAAAACATAAAATCCTACACGCCATATGGGTTTAGGGCTGAGTTGAAAATTCTACAGAAAAAACAATCTGCACGACTTTCGATTGGTCGAGTTTAATTCTCGATTGATCAAGCTAAACAGATTTACACAGTAACTTCTGCAGTTAACTCAATTCCAACTTTACATAAAAGACATACTTTGAGCTGGTCTAAAATAAGACTAAACACCTATTTTGATCATGGTTTGCCAACAATACAAATTAGAGTTCTAATACATTAGTTCCTAAGTACTTAGAACTTAACAACACTTGTGAAGCTTGAGATGCTAATACATAAGGCACGTCAATCAATCGACCACCCGTGTGTATCAATTGTGAAAAATTGACAAGGGGAAATCCAAACTCATCTTTTTTGCATCTTCTCCCACTAATAACGTCAACCCATTAACATTTGAATAATACATATCGATACTTGTCAAAGTAGTTAAACTCAATAACATCGATTAGTACACCATAATAAGTAGCACCGCCTTCTATAACGGCACAAACTCCTCTATTTTGAGTTTTTCTAGTTACCTCAGAGTCTCTGATACAAAACTTCACACCATTTATAACATAACGCCTAAACTATTTTGCTTCATTATCTGGATATTGAGCTAGCCACACGACTTTATTAGAGAAATTCTTTTTCTCAAATGCATCCATTGACATCACGTAATATAGGCAATGACGTTTATTATAAGTATGCTATCTAAAGTGTTACAACCAAGTTTTATATATAGACATTGAGATCAGCTATTATAAACAATAAAGTTTCATATATGTGCTTTACTTACATAGTTCCTAAATTAGTTGCAGAATTTCTTCATGTGTTCCTTTTGAATAACATTATCGGTAACATGAAAAGGGAAATCAGCCTTGATCTTCGCTATGTGTACACTATGTAGACAAATGTGCTAGTGTTAAGTTAGAATATTGTACTTGAATGCCATGAAAGGATACGCAATGACATATTACTTACTCACAAAATGGGGTGATTCCTTCACAATTGAATAGCACATAACGATATGCTTGGATCCATGAATTTGAATCTAGTGTAATGCTCACCACCGCACCCATGGATTCCTCTACATTCCTTATAGGCCGATTGAATGCAGTTTCAACAGATTTAAAATAGCGTGAACAGAATGCTAAGCATTCCTCTACTATACCCTTATGCAATGGAGCCTTCTGGATAAGTTTTATTATACATGTAAGACTTAAGTTTTGAGAAGTACCTATTGGAAAACTCAAGATCAACAACGGAAAATTGGTGTGAAAAACAATTAATTAAATAGACAAAGTTACTATACATGTTACCTCTCTATGGGATACATCCAACGATAATGAAGTAGGCCAGCAACTTTGGCTTTGCTAGCCAAATGCATGACTAAATGTACCATTATTGTAAAGAAAATGGGAGGGAATATATTTTCCAACTCACACAAAGTCACTGCAATTCTCTTCTCAAGAGCCCCAATTTCATCCATATTTAATACTTTGGAACATATCTCCCAAAAGAAACAAGATAAGCCAATTAAAGGCCTACTCACTTCAGGGGGCAATGATCCGCATATTGCTATCAGAAAAAAAATTGTTGCATTAAGATGTAATTATCATGGCTCTTCATCCCACTAATCTTGCATTCTTTGAGTTTAACACAATGTGAGATGTTTGAAGAATATCCATCTGGCACTCTTACATCTTTTAAAACTTGGAGAAAACCAACCTTTTCACTAGCATTCATATGGTAGTAGGCATATGGCATATGTGTCTTATCATTCCCAACCTTTTCCAAGTGAAGTTCACTTCTTATACCTATATCTTTTAAGTCTTGACGTGCCTTCAAGTTATCCTTTGTCTTACCATCCAAATTCAACAATGTGCCGATTATATTATCGACTACATTTTTTTCAATATGCATCACGTCAAGATTGTGATGCAACACATGGTCCTCTTAATAATGTAAGGTGAAAAACATACTTCTCTTCTTCCACACAGTTAAGGCTTCCCCCCCTCCTTTTCTTTTATTGGGAAAATGAATTGTTTTCTTCCCAAACACATGATCGATTACAGCATCCATTTTTAACATGATTTTCCCTCCATATACCGTAATAGGAGCTAGTCTTGTATCAACATGCCCATTAATGATTGTTTTTGCTTACGGAATTTATGATCACTATCCAATAATTGCCTATGTCTAATGTAACTAAATTTCCTTCCATATTTCAACCAATAAGACTGACTATCATAGTTACAAAGGGGACATGCAAGAGCACCTTTGGTACTCCAACTTGAGATATCACCATATGCAGGAAAATCATTTATGGTCCACAATAATGCAGCATGCATTTAGAATGATTTTTTTGGAAGAAACATCAAACGTTTTTACTCCAACATCTTATAACTCCTTTAGTTCTTCTACTAGGGGTTGTAAGTACACATCTATATCATTCCCAGGCGAGGTTGGACCGAGAATCAATAATGATAGCATGAAAGAAGACACTTTCATGTGGGATCAAAATGACAAGCCATGTACTATGAGTACTACTCATATTTCCATACAGGTTGAATCCATCGGCTATTAATCCAAGCCTCACATTACGAGGGTCGGATAAGAACTCTATGTACTTAGAGTCAAATGATTTTCAAGCTTCAGAATCAGTAGGATGCCTCAGTAACCCGTCATTCACAAGACCATTGGCATGCCACTTCATATGATTGGTTGTTTCAGGAGACATAAATAGTCGTTGCAATCTTAGCTTTAAGGGGAACCACCGTAGGATCTTTGCAGGTTTCTTCTTTTTTTTCTTGGAGGAAACATTAATACTTTGTTGACCTTTAGACTCATTACTTTCCATCTAGAATGATTATAGTTTAGACAAGCTTCAAGATTGGCATTCTTCTTCCAATATAAAATACAATCTTTAGGAAAAGTATGAATCTTCTCATAGTTCATGCCCAAATCCTTAATAATCTTCCTAGCCTCATAACAATCTTTTGGTGATTTAGCATTTGAAGGAAGAAAATCAAGTGAGAATTGTAGCAACATGGTAAATGATTTGTTGGTCCAACCATTAAGACACTTCATGTGATACAAATGCACAATAGCTGACAATTTGCTAAAATGCTTACAACTTTCATAACAAGATTGATTAGCATCTTCAAGCAATTTCATAAACTGAAGTGCATCTTCATTAGGACCTTCTGTAGGACCTTCTGTGGGTTGTTGCACAATAGGGACTTCTTCCATTGGCCCAGATGCCATATCTTGTATAAGGAACATGTCATGCAACATGTCACGAAGATCGGCATACTCTATCAGGTTTTCTTGGACATGACTATTAGGAATTTCAGAAGAAGTCTCTATAGATAATGATTCCCCATTAAAAACCCAAGGGTTATAACCACTACAAATCCCTTTTGACACTAAGTGAGCCTGTACAACATCTGTAGGCCACGAAATTGTATGCATACATTGTTTACACGGACATGAAATCGTTCCTTCCGAGTGTGCATGGATAGATGCAAATTTCAAAAACTGTTGGACTCCATCTAAATATGCTCGTGACCTTCTATTCATAAGTTTCCTCCAACTCCTATCTATTGCTATAAAGTGGTTTACAAGAAATACCTATAATGTTATTTCATGAAAGTACAAAGCAAGAGCTAACACACATTTCATTTACACAATTTCACTTTAATTTAAGAAACAAATCATCTTTAATCATTCACTTTCAGCTATGTTCTTAACAAAACAATGAATTTAAACGCATAGAGAAGTTATCAATACATTTGGTAACTATAACATCATTACTAGCAATAGCCTAAAACAGCTCAACAAGAATCATCTAATATTACACAAAAAAGTCAACACTCCCAATATCAAATAAAACCACCTTATTACTCCATACAAGCCACTTGCTTGCCCCAATTCAACAACCCACAACAACTAGAGAGAGAGAGAGAGAAAGCACCTTAATTATTTTACCAACAAGGATTGAGATCCTGTATCTTCCCAATAGTACTACTGCAATTTGCTCTTCTATATATGTCACCACTAACCCGTAAAAAGCAATGAAGCCTTGACAATGACAAGTCACTATATAGATATCATATGATGAGGTTGTATGTATTATAGATATAATACATACAACCTCATCCTCACCACACACTCATTCACTGAAAAACAATATATGGCTCATAAATCAGTTAATACCGTCTTATATCACATACTTTCAGCCAACGTATAGCACAGTTAATGTTTGTACTACGATTCTTTATATGTTTTTAAGTTATTGGGAAAGAGAGAGAGAGTGAGTCTATAGACCTTAATCTTGACTGAATTAATACAAAGCAAATAGGTTTTCCTTAAAATATGTGCTAATATGTAAGAATTTAAAATTTATAATCTTATTATCTCTTGGACCTTAATCTTGACTCTAGATTATTTCTTGTAAGTTAAATTTAACAATGTAAATATGTAAATATTTAATTATATTTTAAGATATTTGAAAAGTAGGCAGCAAAGTGGATTAACCAATTGGGTTGTACCTATTCCATTTTAAATGGTCACTTCCATGATAGTATAGATGAAGGAAACTATATGTCACCACTTAGTTAATGTTTGTCATGTTATGTGTGTGTGTGCATGTATAGAGAGAGAGAGAGAGAGAGAGAGAGAGAGAGAGAGAGAGAATAGAAAGAAACCAAACCTTAATAACAAGGAATCTTCACCATCATGCCCTTGAACAAATCAATTGGGTTCAGCCACTAACAAGCTACACAAATTCTACATGTAAAAAGCAAATGCACCAAGTTAGCTAGAATCAACCTGAGATTTAAAATTTTAACCAACAATAAATTAGCAATGCATACTTACTGTTGTGCCTTTGTATTCATAAAACTTTGCTGCAATCAAACAACAACAAAATACAATAAAAAGCACTCACACTCTCCTTATGGGATTTGAATTGCTTCAGAACCAGGTCCTCTGCCAAGAGTCGCAAAGTTTAAGCAACTTAGTACCAACACAACACACCAAAAAAAGAAAGCCCATTTATTCACAAAGGCAAGCATACTTAAATTTAAAATTCAGAAATGCATCAAATTTCAATTGTAAAGTTTATAATAAGAAAAGATTAAACATTCAAGGAAAGATTAAACATTTTGTCAGTTTCAAGAAGGCAACAAAACTATAAAATTCATAGTCCCAGAATTTAAATCTAAATACCATCTGAAATTACTAACTACATTTCATTGTTAGCCTAAGTTTTTATTTATTTAAATGATAAATGTTTTGCCTAACTTTTAGTTTCATTACATACTTCCTCTTAAATTTTGTATTTACATTACTTTGAATTATAATGTGATTCATCTAACCATGTTCTATCTAGTAAATGATTAGAGTAAGACTAAACCCCAAAATCATAGCAAAAAATCGATGATTAAAACCATCATATCAACCCCTCCAGAGCTCCGAAAAATAGAACCCAAAAACCCCTTTTTTTAGATCCAAGAATATTATAGAAAGCTTCCTCTTTTTTACTATTACGCCAAAAAACCTAGCAAAGTCCCATCCTCTTTTTCATTTACTCAGCAACTACCACAACAATATAATTTCATAAAAAGAAAGTATCTCAAATATAGTACAAACAAGTTTTTCTTCATAAGACACAAAAAGAAATAGACAGTGAAAAAGACATACATAGAGGTAGAGCTTGGGTAGGGTCTGTTGTTTAGGCTCAACTTCTCAAACTCATTTTTGCAATTCTCTCTCTCAAAATATCCAACCAATCCCCATTGCATGTCAAAAAAAAAAGAAAAAAAAGAGAGAGATAAAGAGCAATTCTACATTGATATCAAGACCACTCTGAAAGAAATGAAAAGTAGATGAACATTGATTGTATGTGACTATATGTGACCACAACCCTTTCATAAAAAAATAAAAAATAAAAATAAAAATGTGACCACAGACCTGAAAAGTAGTTTCCAGTGGAGGCAATGTGTAAAAATTTTAAATAGTTTAAATGATAAATCCTAATCCCATGATAGTTAGTGAGGTTGAATCATAGTAATGATTCTTTAAAATAAATACCATTCCCATTCCCAATCACTCCAATCCACTACTGTTTCCTCACAGATAACTTAATCATTCCTGCTTAACCATCTCCAAATCCACTCAACAATACTCATAAACACTAATTGACAACAAAAAACAAATGGGTCTCAATAATTTTTTATATTTACCAATAATTATCAATAACACCAATCAAATTCCTCTCAAAAACTCAACATTTCCAACTATTTCCACACATTCAATCACATCATCAAAGCAACAACATATGCTCAGATCTCTACATATAAAAGAAAACCCAATAAACAAAATTGAAAAACTATTTAAACAATATACCCCTTGGATCCTCTTGCCAATTACAGGACACTTGGGTCCACTTTTTCATTTGTGGTCTGGTACAGTGATAGAACAATATCAAACAATAGATGTATTTAATTCAATGTTTGAATCATAGTAACTTGACAAAATCTAGATGAATTTGATAAAACCTAACAGATATCAAACAATAGAGATACATCGATAGAATATGAGAGAAAGAGAGAGAGAGAGGGAGAGAGAGAGAGAGAGAGAGAGAGAGAGAGAGAGACTTACGGCTTTCACATGGCACCGAGTCCTCTGCCAAGAGAATGAGAGTGTGAAAATGGAGATCGAGATGAATGCGCCGGGACCTGAAGGTGGAGTTGACGAAGGCGGCGGCAGAGATGGAGTTGACACCAGCAAAAATTTGGAGAGAGTGAGAGTTTGGAGTAAGTGGGAAAAGGGAAAAGGGAATAATTGGGAAAAGGGAAACCTAATAAGAGGGAAGCTGGAAAAAAAAATAGAGGGAAATTTTGGAAGAAATTTAAAGGTCTATAGCGGCGGTCCAACACGCCACTATAACTAAGCAAAAATGCCACAAATAGGAGACCCTATTGCAGCGGTCATACAAATGCTACTACAGATCACATATTGCAGCATTTTTCCCTACTGTCGCTATAGTATCTGTGGAAAATGATATATTTATTGCTGTGGGATTTTGGAGCGCCGCTATATCTATGTAAATGCTGCTAATACACACATATTGTGGTGGTTTTATGTCCTGCCATTGTATGATGCCACAAAAGACTATACCTATAGCTGCGGTGCCAAAAAACGCTGCAATATGCAACATATACCAGTGTTTTTTGCACCCGCCTCAAAAAAACCGACGCAATAGTCCAGTCTTTTTGTAGTGGTACTCTTCCTATCTTTTTAAATCAAATTATATCAAATTACACACAAAATTGTTCTAAAAATCCAGCTACCTGTAACCTTTTATTTTCTCTCCCCTTTTAATTGCCTTTTATTTTCTCTCAGCTTCTCTTGTTGTAGGAAAGCACCTCTCAATAGCACTCCCATCTCAAAATTGAATGTGAAAATATTATGACTATATTCCAAGAAATAAACAATAGGAATGAAGCAAACCCAAAATTAGAAAATAAAAACAAACACACATAAACAAAAAGAACACCAAAGAATTACATGGTTCGGCTTTTGGCCTACGTTCATGGGTAACAACGAAGAAATTCCACTAATAAAATATGGAGATATACAAGTTGGTGTATCAGTATCCTCACATACACCCAAGGTTGTCAAAATCGGTATCCTACGTAGAATCGTGAGAGGTAGGTAGGATCGTAGATCATAAGATCAGATTGTGAATCGTAAGATCCTATCTATTTCTAGATTTTAAGCAAAAAACCTATTGATAGTGACTTTATATGTTGAATAGTCACTTAAAATATGAATCCATCCATTAAAAAAAAAGATTTTCATCATAAAATATAATTTTCATGCACTACATCATTATGTCATACTAACGAAGAAAAATATATTTAACTTTTGACATAATATATCTAAAAAGTTCAGTACATGTTTAATTAGCAACTAAGTACCAAAATATTATCTACACATATGGAAAATGTTTCCAATTTCAAGTTCCAAATCCAAAATAAGTTAGGCTAGTTATCAAATAAAAACTAACTGATTACAAATTTACGATATGTAATCCAAAAGAGAATTCCCATTCTAAGGTAAACTAGCTAATTACAAATATAAAATCTAAAAGAGAATTCACATTCTAAGGTTCTTCTAATCTAATCACTGTCATTAGCATCACCCATTTCATCATCTATGTCCCTCCCAATATCAGCATCCATGGTGTAATCATCGAAATCCCTAAGTCTCTAAAATCCAGGTGGGAGCCCATCACTATCATATTCATTAGAACCATCATCATTATCATGATATTCATCACTAACATTATGAACTAGCACACTTTTTCCTTTGGCAGCAGCTCTTGAAACCTCGTCATCACCTAACATTGATAATGAAAATATACAAATATACAAATTTTTTTGATAAGTACAGTATACAAATATATAATAGTGATCAATGACCACATTCAAACTATGCATTCAAACAATACCCCAAAGCTTGTACAAATAATTGCATACATCAAGAAAATATAATAGAAACATCACATCAACATAATAAATCTTTTTTAGGTTAGAAACATCAGCCTAAATTCCAATTATATAAAAATATGCATGTGTAACATTGATTTGAACATAATTACGATGAATTAGAAACTTCTTTCCCAATAGGTTACTAACTTTAATTGTTTTTTTTTTTTTTTTTTACTTTAATATGTTCTCAAAATATGCACATCCTAAATAAGTGTTGTCTCCTAATTAATTTCTTAGGATAAAGAAAATTTACTATTAGGTACTTGAATTTTTAGGTAACACATAGGTAACTTGTATAAATATTAGCTATAAAGGAAGGCTTTAGAGTTATAAATAAATACCTTCATTGTCTTCATTAAAATCTGCATTATCATCTTCTGAATCTACACCATTTGCTACTAATCACTAATCATCAGAAGATAAATTCTCCAAACCAATTTCTTCTTTTGTACTTGATGGTTTAGCTCTTTTTTGTTTTATCTTCAAGTTGTACATAACAAAGACCAAGTCATTCATTTTTTTCTGGTGTAAGCGATTTCTCCTTTTTGAATGGACCTATAGTTATAACGATTTTAATAGAGAATTTTGAAAAAGAGGGGAGGGGGGAAGAAACAAAATTTTAACTAAGAAAGAAAATGGAAAATCATCTTGTCATAATATACCAAAGTCATTTGGTCTTACCATTTCAAACACACTCCAATTTCTTTCACAACCAGAAGAGTTACATGTTAAGCTTAATATTCTTATAGAAAATTCTTTCAATTCAGGACAATCATCTCCATATGAGTCCCACCATTCAGCTGATACATATATGAATTACAATGTCTTAGTCTTAAGAATATAATCTACAACTAATAAAGATGAATTTGAATGTAAAACAAAATTGTTACCTGGCTTTTTATTATTTCTAGCTAGTATGACAGCTTCAATACCAAAGAGTCCCTTTGCTTGTTTGAATTTTTCAAGTTGGACATCCATCTATTTTCTCTCACTAACTTCTAGAACCATTCGCTGAAGACACATATATAATCCTAATTAAATATCTGAACCCAGATCAAAATGAGGAGCATAATGAATAGAAGGGTTCAAATAGTATCCTACAGCATGTAAAGGCCTATGAAGTTGCATTTCCCATCGATCATCAACAATATCCCATATTTGTTTGTAACTACAATTCAAAACAGTGGGTATTATATTTAAAAAAAACGACTATATATTTAATAAGCTAATGAATTAAAAACAAATGTAAATTTAAGGAAGATATAAATAAAATGGTTACCTCTTTTGAACATTATTGAAACTTTTCTGTATTTCTTCTTTTGCATTTTCCATTCTTAGATAAATGAGTCCCATTCGAGGTGTATCAGAGTCAACCATGCAAAGTACCTTTAAAAGGGGTATTGTAGCCTTCAAGCATTTGACAATAAGTCACCAAAAGCCTTGATCATCCATAACTACGGCGTGAATTCTTTTCCCTTCTTATGTTTTTGCAAATTTACTACACCTCCATTGTTTTGAAGAAAATATTGTCATCAATTCTCCTTTGAACTCATTTAGTCATGACAATGTCAAATATGATGTTGCAAATCTAGTGGCAGTAGGTCTAATCAATTCCCTCCCTTTAGTGAAATCCCTCAACCAAAAAGCATTGATCTAGAATATATGTATGTTGTAATCTTCTTCCCCTTTGCAATTGTGTCCTTAAGGTCCTTAATCTTTTTTCCAAAACCTCAAGCATCAAATCCAAGCAATCGGTAGCACATGGAGTTCAAAACAAGGACTCTCTCTTCTACATCAATATCTCTCCAGCTAGTTTGTAGTTTGCAACATTATCAATCACCACTTGTACAACATTCTCCTCTCCAACCTATCCACAACTTCATCTAACATTTGACAAACATTTTTAGCTATTCAAGATATGTCAAATGTCTCTATAGAGTATAGGAAAATGGTCCATTTGGGACTATTCACCAAAAAATTACATATGTATCTCCTTTTCTTATTAGACCAGCCATCAGACATAATTGAACAACCTGTTTTTTTCCATTCAACCTTATATTCTTCAAGCATTTGTTGTGTAAAATATACCTCTTTCTTCAAGCATGTCTCCCTAATGCCATGATAAAAAGGAGGCTTAAGGCCAACTCCAAATCTTGAAACCATATCAATCATTCGCAAAAACTTTGGATTTTTAACAAAATTAAAAGGAATGGCACTAGTGTAGAAGAATCTAGCAATTTTTTGGATCACTATATCACGTTCTCAATTTTTAAACATACGATTCATTGTTACTTGCCTTTTTTTGTAACAAAATTATCCAGCATATGCCCCTCCCTTTTGATTAATGTAGTTGTTGTACTTCAACTAATTCATCATCACTGCCATCATCCTCTTCTTCTATCTTATACCACCTCTTCTTTTTTATAGATGCTTCAGCTTGGGCATTCAAAATAGCCACAAATTTCTCCTTAACCTTTTCTGGCACACTAGGACAAGCTGAAACATTTTTCCTAGTCCTAGCTAAATGATGCTTCAGCCAATATATACCCCCATTATGAATTTATTTGCAATAATTACATTGAACTTGCCTTGAACCTATTTCAACACCACGATCCCATCCCAGGTCTGACCTATTTCCTAGTGCATTTTTTCGCTTAATTTTCTTCTAGCTAAAGTAGACATTGTATATTTGTACTAGAGCTACAAAAAAGACATCGAGATACAAAGCATGCTCAAAAAATCACATAGAGAATTCATCAAATAGGTTGTGTGCAATTCTAAACTACTAATTGTGTTTATAAATATTTCTCAAAGAAACAAATAATGAAGATCCCGTTTCATAAATTTTCAAATTTTACTTAATTTAGTTAACAAAATGGAAAAATAAAAGCCTAAAAAGTTTCGTCAAAATCATATACACAACACAACAATGTTGAATCAAGCTATCAAAGCACAAATAAATAATAAACTATTAACTATCAAAACAAATTACCCAATAGCAGAAAGCTTAAAGGCGGCAATGGCTCACAGCAACATCATTGAGGGGTTGAAAGGTGCTGGTTTTTTGACAGAGGACTGAGGAGGCAAGGGCTGAATGTCTCTAAATATTTTAAGTTTTGTTTTTTAAAACTTTAAACTTAAGTACTATAGGTTTTTTTGAGATTTTATGTTGACAAAGGGATAAATTTGAGACTTCAATTCTTTAATGGGCTTCTAATAAGTGACAACCCATTGGGCTTGTGGGTTAGTTGGATTATCTTAGCCTAAAGGCCCCAAACGAATCTCACCTAAAAAAAAAAACCCAAGCCGAAAATGTGTTTTGGTAGGATTGGTAGGATCCCATACAATCCTATGATCTTACATACAATCCTACCAAATTTGTGATGCTGCTACAATTCTAAACTTTTTGGTGAGGTGGGATCGTAAAATCATGCGATCCTACAATCCGGATCGCGATTTTGACAACCATGCATACAGCCAATCCCTAATACACCCAATAGCTTTCTCACAAATAACAAAGAAAAGAGAAAACCTTCTACCTTATTCTAAATTAGTGAAATCTTACAAATATGCAGCAACCAATCTCTCTATTTCACTCTACAATGATCTTTTCAATTGCCGCAACACCTATATCCTATATATACTAGAGTGAGCTAGCTAGGTGTGATTGCTTTGCACCAAAACTGCTATGAATACTAGTCCTAAAACTATTAGAAAATAGTGTTGCACGTGAAATAGGAAATCAAGACTTGTACGGAAATAGTGTTGGCAATGAAATAGACTTTAAGTCTTGTACGACACTCCAAAACAATCATAGCTTAAGTTGAATTCAAGCCATTGACTTCACACAAGTCCACCTTGGACTGCATCCGATCAAGCCACACAAACAAAATTTCTCCATCATCACCACTAAAGCTCCTACGGGCTATCACAAACTGCAAACGGCAGTCAAGTCCAAGCAATGCTTGAACTTGTACAAAGGAACTGGCTTAGTCATCATATCAGCTGGATTATCTGTAGTCCCAATCTTTTGAAGAAGAATATCTCCTTCATCAATAATTTCACGAACAAAGTGGAATCGAACATAATATGCTTAGTTCAAGAGTGATGGACTTGGTTCTTTGCTAAATAAATAGCACTCTAACTATCACAAAATACAAAGACATGTTGTTGATAAATTCCCAAGTGTTCAACCAAACCATGTAGCCAAATAGCCTCCTTAATGGCTTGAGTCACAGCCATGTTTTTAGCTTCAAAGGTTAACAATGCAACAGTGGACTACAATGTGGACCTCTAACTCACCGATGCTTTAGCAAGTGTAACATGTAGCCCGCAGTAGAATGGCATTTATCTAGATCACCATCAAAATCTGAGTCAACATAACCAATTAAGTGGCTTCCAACATAATCATCTCTCTCGAACTTCAAGCCTAATCAATAGTTCCCAAAATGTATCTCAAGAACCATTTAGCCATTTGCCAATGACCTTTCCTCGAAACATGCATATAATGACTAACCATAGTGATAGCTTGTGAAATGTCTGGCGAAGTACACACCATTGCATACATGAGGCTACCAACCAAACTCGCATGCAGGACATGAGCCATGTACTCGCGCTCCTCATTAGTGCGCGGTGACAACAGAGCACTAAGCTTAAAATGAGGGGCCAAAGGAGTACTCAGAGGCTTGGTATTGGAATTCATACCAAAACATTGTAGTACTTTAGTCAAATATTTTTTGTGTCAAATGAATAGTACCCTTCACTCTATCTTGCGCAATCTCCATTCCAAGTATCTTCTTTGCTTCGCCGAGATCCTTCATCTCAAATTCTGAACTCATTTGAGTCTATAGTCATTCAATTTATGCCTTGTTTTACATGCCACCAACATGTCATCAACATATAAAAGCAAGTAGATATAGGATCTATCAGAAAGCCTACAAAGATATACACAATGATCAAACTGGCTCCTAGTGTACTTTTGCCTAATCATGAAGCGATCAAACCATTTATCCCATTGTCAAGGAGACTGTTTCAATCCATACAATGATTTCTTCAATTTCCAAACTCAATTCTCCTTACTAGCAACTTCAAAGCCATGAGGTTGAGACCTGTAAATCTTTTTCTCCAAATCTCCATGCAAGAAAGCTATCTTCATATCAAGTTGTGCTAACTCAAGATCAAATTAGGCCACCAAAGCTAGCTAAATACAGATAGAGGAATGTTTAACAACAAGAGAGAAGACCTCATTATAGTCAATCCCTTCCTTTTGAGCATATCCTTTAGCAACCAATCTAGCTTTGAACCAACACTATCTTTACCTATAGGTTCCTCTTTCTTTGTGTAGACCCACTTGCACCCAATCTCTTTCTTACCTTTAGGAAGCTATACCAAATCCCAAGTTTGATTCTTGTGAAGAGATTGCATCTCCTCTTCCATAGCCTTCTTCCATTCACCATTCTCAGATGTGCACACAGCTTTTTTATAGGTCGATGGAATGTCTTCTTCAACAATGGGAAGTGCATAAGCTACAGCATCAACATATCTAGCTAGTTTTTGAATTTCCTGTTTGGATCTTCTCACTACAATGGACTTTGTCAACTGGGAAGGTGTCATCCAAATTATTTCCTTCATCTACCACATTATCATTATCTGTGTTAACAAACTTTGAAGAAATAACATGTGTTTTAAACTCCCCCTACTGTGGATCACTCTCAACTATGCTCTCCTCTACCTGCTTAATAGTCTTGACAAACTCAGATTCATTAAATGTATGTGGTGGTCCTTTTTTGTAATGTTGGGCTGGGCTGCCTCCAATTGAATTGGGCCCAAATGTTCTAGATTAGGGAGTTGGGACCGGTCCAATTCCAACCCACTTAGTCCGGCTTATGCACCAACTATGCCCCGTTTGTCAAAGCTTTGATCGCATGCCCATGGCAGGCGGAACTGCTATGGGAAGTTATGGCAGATAGATATAATAAAGATAACAAAGGAAATGCGTTCACTATTTAAACAGAATAAATAAAAGGGGTAACAAAAGACACCCTGTACATAAAATAGCAGAAATAAGTGGGGAAGGAATATTAGTGAATTTGTTGAATCAAATAGGGGAATATCAGTTTGCTATGCCAAACTATACTACAGGGCCGGAACCAAGAAAGGAACCATTTCCTCAATGCAAATAATCTCCCTCAAAAAAGAAATTAATTGCTTTGAGGGAACAAGGCTAAATGCCTTATGTCCAAAAGTAGCCTTTTTCCTTCAGCAGAGAATAGGGCCTTAGAAGGAGAGAGGAGATGAACCTATTTGGTGCATGCTCGCCATTCTATGCTCTTTATTTTTTTTTCTTTTCTTTCTGTTTCTTCTTTTCTTTTCTTTTTGTTTTCTGTTTTAGTACTTGCTTCTTTGCTTTGATTCTTTCCTAGAGGTTACTATTACTCTGTTTCGTCCTCATTTACTATGCACGACAAGGGTCCCTTATATAATGCCTACCGCGGCTGGCTTTTACTATTTTAACTTTCAATTACCTTTGTTTGGTGTGGGTGTCCTTACCGACCAACATTGGTTAGTTAGTTGCCCAGTGAGCACCATTTACTTATGCTGGCTGTGCCATTCCACATCACTAAACGAAGAGGATTATTTTGTTTTTTTGTTTGCTTGTCGTGGCATTCTTATCTGCCGCGGCATGGGTACTCTCTCTCCATCTCTCATGACATGGACCTAGGAATTCCAACTCATCCTTCTTTTGGGTGATATATTATCTCATAAGGACATTTCCCCCAAAAAGCCTAAGCAAGAACCGCAAAATAGGTTTTCCCCTATCCCTACCGCCAAACCATGCCCTCTTACCTCTGACCCATGACCCAACACTTCATGTATTAGCTAGGTACAGGCTGATGGTGTCTGGGCCTTGCACGTACTTCACTTCTATGTTCGTCCAAAACCTGCCTGCTGCTCATGCGTTCACCATAGTCTAGAGGCTTGTCTACACATTCTGTCATCCATCCTTGACTTCTTATGGCATGAGCTATTTTCTGATTTCTCATTCTTTATTGGCTTGCTCCTTTTAGGGGCTGGGCTTTGCTTGATTATGGGCTTTCCTTCCTTTAGGCCATTCTTTTGCTTTTTTTGCATCGTGCTATCATTTCCTGCCACATCACTCTGCTATTCCTGCTGTAATGTTATTTGACTCAAACCTGTTGGGCCTCTTTGGGCATCCTTGGCCCATTTACTTTCCTTGGGCATCCTCGGCCTTTTCTAATTCTGTGCTCCCATGGGCTTTTACTAACTCCTTGGAGCTTCCCCAGCCCAATTACTCTATCATTCATCCTTGGTGCTTATAGACTTTCCATCAACCCCTTACTTTCTTTACTTACATTACTTCAGACCTACTGTGGCCCATTCTCACTTTTCTCATCACATACTACCCATGGATTTGCTGCTTCTCTCTTTCTAGGCCTGTTTGCTTCCTTAAAATCCATTTCTTAGTTTTATGGATCTATGATCCATTATTTCTGCCGCTTGGGCTTAATGACTTTTCTATCCAATTACTAACTCTTTTCTGCCCAGGTTGCTGGGTTTCTTCTTCCTACTGGGCTTCCTAAAATGAGTATCAACAATGTAACATCTTGGTTATGAATTATCCTTTGTCACGGTATACCAAAGCTTATATCCTTTCACACCTAAACCAAAACCCAAGAAAATAGCATTCTTGCCTCTAGGATCCAATTTTGAATCCTTCACATGAGAATATGTAGGACAATCAAATGATTAGTAGCAAGAGATCCAAACCATACCTCTAAGGGAGTTTTTCCCTTATTCGAAGTTGCAGGCAAATGGTTGATGATGTGACTTGCATACGTTACTACCTCAGCCCAAAAGTTTCTACCCAATTTTGTTTGAGAAAACATACATAGCACCTTCTCCAACAAAGTACGATTCATTCTTTTAGCCACTCCATTTTGTTGTGGGGTACCTTTAACAACGAAGTGACGAGTAATACCTTCATCTTGACAAACTTTCAAAAAAGGATCAAACTTGTACCACCACCATTATCAAATCTAAGCCGTTTTATCTTACAACCTGTTTGAGTTTCGTTCAATTTCTTCCACTTCAAAAATACATCAAGAATCTCATCCTTATGCCTTATAATGTAAAACTAAACTTGGTGGGAGTAATCATCAACAAAGGTAACATAATAATGCTTACCTCTAAGAGAAGCAACCTTAGTCGGCCCCTAGATAACTGTGTACATAGTCAAGTGTACCCTTTGTCTGATGAATAACGGTGTCAAACTTGACTCTAGTTTGCTTCCCCAAAACACAATGCTTACAAAATTCCAACTTGTAGGTCTTGGAACCCTTTAGCAAACCTAGCTTTACTAGACTTTGCAAAGTATTCTCACTGGCATGCCTTAAACGCATGTGCCAAAGTTTAGTAGTATCTGAAGCAACAACCATAGTAATATCAAAAGTTGTGGTTGCTCCACCTACAATAGTACTCCCATCATGGAAGTACACATTCCTTTTATGAGTGGCCCTGAATGCTACAAATGCACCATATGAAATTTTAAAATTTCATTGTCCATGATAATCTTAAATCTCTTGGATTCTAAGAAACCAACATATATTAGATTCTTTTTCAAGTCCGGTATATATTGAACTTCTGTCAACTTGAGAACTGCTCCATTATGTGACTTCAGCTTGATTTTACCCATCCCAAAGATCTCATAAGCTTCATCATTACCCATAAGGACTGAACCACGTACCGACTCATCTAGATTGTAAAATCAATCCTTCTTCGGACACATATGAAAGGTACAAGCAAAATTCATGATCCATTTATCTGAATGGCAAACAAATGATGAGCCAATCAATGCATAATCAGAATCTTCATCAGTTCTATGTGCTACACTAGCATTAGAATTTTTCTTGTCCTTATTCTTCAAAAGTGGGCAGTCTTTCTTTTAATGCCCCTTATTGCAACAGAAGGCACACTCATCTTTCCCAATTTTCCACTTTGTAGAACCTTTTGACTTAGAGCACGATCTACCTCTTCTACCAGACTTTTTATGTTCAGACTTGCCTCTAACCATCAGTGTTTTACTACTTGTGTCCATGTAAGCCTACTTATCTTTCTTACGATACTCATTGTTAGTCAAAGCATTGGACACATCATTAAACTTAATTTTATTCTTCCCATACAATTGTGTTATGATTAAATGATCATAAGTATCAAGTAGTGAATTCAAGAATAAGAGAGCCTTATCTTCGTCTTTAGTCTCAACCTCTAAATTTTGTAAATTAGCAAGTATTTTATTATAATTATTCAGGTGTTCAAACATAGAAATACCTACACGATACTAGAAATGGAAGAGCTTTTTCTTCAAATATAGACGATTCTCCATACTTTTTGTCATATACTTGTCTTCTAATGTCTTCCAAAGCTCTTTAGCCTTCGTCTCCCTCATAACAAAATATATTTGATCCTTGGCCAAACATAAACGGATGGTGCCACAAGCCTGTCAATTTATCTTGTCCCAATCTTTGTCTGATATCTCTTCATGTTTTTCTTCCAAAGCAATATCCAACTCTTGTTGGATCAAGATATCCATAACTTCGTATTGCCACATGTCGAAGTTGTTCATTCCATCAAATTTCTCTACCTCAAATTTGGCATTAGAAATTGTACATTCCACCAACCAAGGCATGCGGGAATGTCTATGTGGTTGGATTTGGGCCCTACATGTGGAGTGGTTGTGAGCAAAGGAAGAGGAAGCATTGGCTACAAAATACTACCCTTGACCCATGCCAAAGGCTTGACTACCTTGGAAAGGAAGTAAGATATGCACTTGACATGGTACTCAAACACTCACAAAACAGGAGATGTGACTTTCTAAGGTCAGAAGCTATGAAAATACCCCTTATTAGTTAAATTCATGTTGGACCACTTCAAAGACATGTGTATACTTACAGTACTCCTGATGTCTCTCTCGTTTTTCAAAAGTTGTTTCCTAGGCAATGGCAAAGTCACTACCCGTATGCCACAGTGCCATGTTGGCACATTCTCTCTCCTCCAGTCACCAAATAGTACCACAACTGTGAAAAGATCCAAAAACACGAAAATGATGACTTGACACCTGTCTTTGTACTCAACTATAGTCCTCAAATTATAAGAGGAACATGCAGCTGGACTTTGAGGGTAAGAACCCAAGTGGATCTTTTGAGAAGAGAGTAGAAAGCTGATAAGATAGGAAAATAGAAAATAAGGTCTCTCTTTTAAGGAAGAACACCCTTATTGTACAAGAGTTACCTCTTTTTTCCACATAATACAAAGCTGAGCAAAGCCTCAAAAAGAGATTTGGGTGCTTAGGGCACCTCTTTTTTGGGTAATTATGTGGAGCCGCCACTTATTTTTTATGTAAAAAAATAAGAAAAAATAAAGTACAATTACATGTCCAAAAATACCTCAAATGTCATTAACTGATTGTAGAAATACAATTTGGTAGAATAACTTTACAAGGCCTTGGTCCGATATAAAATTTATGTAAAAATTACAAAGCTTTGATCCTAGTTACAATCTACCAAAACAAAAGATAAAACACTAGTCCACTATTCAAAAACCTAAGTTTGGGGGCCAGGTTAGGGAATGGGAAGATGTTAGGCATCCATTTCGCCCAGATGGAGTCTAGTCTTTTAGACTCTAGTGACCATTATATACCTTTTTTGTATGACATTGAATGATATGCTATAATACATGTAACAAACATTTACTTGACAAAATTAATTTAAACAAATTCGTCTTTTGAATATACCCTCTTCTCAAAGAAAAATCAATTTTGTTTTGTAAGGTTGAGGAAAATGAAATTTGATTAACAAAAATGAGATATGTTTTGTTAAGGGATAAAAAAAATGAGATTTGGTTAATAAAAATCAGATTTGCTTTGTAAAGGATAAAAAAAAAATGAGATTTGGTTAATAAAAATCATATTTGTATCATAAGGGATGAAAAAAATGGGATTTTTAAAAGAGGATTCATATTCATAATTCAGATCCATTATGCATGCATCACATATTTATTGAATGACATATAAAAAAATTTAACCTAAATATTAATTCATTCTTTGAAACTTTAAAATCTGCAGCTTTTTATTTAAGAAGAAAACTGTATGGACACAAATCGTGCTGGACCTAAATTCTACCTTCGGTGCCAGCCCAAAGGGCCCAAAACAATGAATTTATAGAGAGTGAGCTGCTAATCTAGATTTATAGACGTTAGATAACACGAAAGGAACATCAAATCACAGAACACATGCATACTCTTTGTACATGGATGAAAACTTTTCTATATATTGATGCCGAGGACAATCTTTGGTGTTTTCCTTACAATTTCTCTTTGTGTGTGTGTGTGTGTGTGTGTTTTTCTTGCCCCCCTCCCCTCTCTTTCTTCTTCCTTTGCCTTTTATAGACCTGCCTCTTTCTCCTCCCCTCTTCCATGTGTTGGTCAGATACTCTTTTTAGATACTTGTCCCATCATCCCTCCCTACCAAAGTCTTTGGCGGCAAGTGTAAGGTTGGACTCTAATACTCAAGCGTCACTTCCCCATTAATGCAACCAAAGTGGTAGGTACAAAGCTTTCAATACGGTGGCAGCAGCCTTTTCTTTTGTATTTCTTGTTACTTCTATTTGTCTCGCACCCTTGTTTTCTTAGCCTTTGCATTCAAGGTCTCTAGTATAGATGCCCCTGAGCTGCCAGGTCATTCTTCTTGTCCTCGGACACCTATGGCCGATGACGTTATCATCCTCAGACCTCATGCCTTAGTACGTTCTGCCCATGTATGGCTTTTTCCTTCTTTCACGTTGCTTCACATGCGCACCTTTTTATGTCCTCGGACTATACACATTATCGGGTTGGGCTTTCAATCCTGCGAGAGCTTTTGGGCCGGCCCAATACATATTTTGGGCCCACTGGCCCCACAAAAACTATTTAAAAAAAAATTTAGATTTATATTTAATGAAAATATAGATTTGTTTTGTATACTTGAAAAAATTATATATGTATTTAATGAAAATACAGATTTGTTTTAACTAGAAAAAAGTTTCAGAAAAATTTTTAGATTTGTATTTAATGAAAATACATATCTGTTTTTTAATAGAAAATTTTTTCAAATCTATATTTAAAAAAATACAGATTTGTGTTTATTTAGAAAAACTTGCAGAAAAGAAAATAAAAAATTTTCAGATCTGTATTTAGTGAAAATACAGATCTTTGTTTATTTTTTATAAAAAAATTTGTTGATTAATTGCATATTTTGAAATTAAAGAAGACTTAAATCACAAACATGTTAAAGACAATCCCAACTAAATTTACAAACATGGCATGTATGAATTGTGAACAAGATCATAATTAAATCAAACATACATTAATAAACACAAGAACAAAATTAAATACCTACTTGCATGAGCGTACCCTTCAATGGAAGAATACTTTAGGAATAAAAAAAAAATTCACCTCTTTGAGATCTAAAATATTTTGACTTACAAGAAAGAAGTTCTTAAAGTTAAAGCTTTCAGAACATTTTTAACGTAAAAGGAGCAAAGAAATCAGAAAAAGAAGGGTTTGAATTCTGATATTTTTCCCTATTTATAGAGGTTGGGAAGCTTGAAAAATAAGCTGAATAAGATTAGATACGAATTATAACGCATCCTTATCTCTAAAAACTCAAAAAAGATAGGTTTTATCTTAATCAGGAGGTTCCCAGGCCGGGACAAGCATTTGGACCAATTGGCACTCCAAGATGCTAGTAGGCTCTCTTCGGTGCCGAGCTCCCTTTTCAATTTTGGTTCGATTTGGGCTATTTTTTTTAGGATTTTTTAACCGGGAATTGCACCTAGACGCGTTTTGAATTCATATTCTAAAAATTAATCCATTTTTGTTAATATTTAGGTCTTTAAAGTAATAATTATCTAATAGATAAATATTCTAAAAAGACTTAATTATCCATGCCAGGCCACAAATGCGTTGACCCCTTGTAATAACTTAGATTAATTAATTAGCCCAGTTATTAATTAATCAAATTAATCATGCAATATCACGTGGTAGCACAAACAAATCACCAAACTAAGTTAAGCAGCGGAAATTAAATGACACGGTGATTTGTTTACGAATGGGGAAAACCTTACGGCAAAAACCCTACTGGGTGATTTAAGGTCACCACTCCCGAAACTCCACTATTATCACAACAAGCAGTTACAAGCAAGGAATCCCAGTACCTCACCAACCTACAGTTGAACTCTTACCCCAATACCCAATTGGACTTGTTCTGTAGTGACAGTTTCTCCTTTCAATGCACGGCTTCCAAGTACGTGACTAACCAAATGCGCGGATCCCAGTACGCGACTTCAAACACCAACTAAAGAGAGAGAGTTGTTGGCTGCAAAGTTCTTCAAATCATCAGAGATGAACTAGGGCACGAACTTTGTCTTTCAGATCACAAATTGCATGAACAAGAAGTTTTGAATGAATGTGCAACTTGCATCCTTATTGACGGCCCTTAAAATAATCCTTTTATATGTCTAGGGTTAGGAGAAAAGAAGTCCCAAAGACACACTCACGGATTAGACTTGAAACAGAACTGAAAATCTGTTTTCTTTAATTCTCGACAGATAGAGGTGTCGAGAGGTGTCGAGAAGCTGTCGAGGCTCGGGGCAAAACAGCTTCTTTAAAGCTCGATAGATGCATGTGTCGAGGTATGTGTCGAGCTTTAAAAACTGGCACTTCCTTGCTTGTGTCTTGGACAGACCTTGATGACTTCAACACTGGATCTTGAAACACTGTTTCTTGAAGTGTTAAACACATCCTAAATCTACCCAATTACAAGTAAAGTGCGTTTTGTCTAAGGATAAGCCAATTACATAAAATAGCGACATGTGTTCACAGACTTGAAATACATATGTCCTAACAATCTCCCCCTTTGGCAATCCGTGACAAAACCACAACAAACAAATGAAAATATGAGAGAAGTCATAAATCACGCAACTCATATTCACTTGTTACATACAGTAAAATCTATCCTAACACAAACTCTTGAAAAACTTTGCAAGAAGAGAGTTTATGGCAAGAAGACTTTGACAACCTGTATTTCTGAAACACTTATAAACAAAACACATCAAGGCATCTTTATGTGAAACAGAAATAATAGATTACGTACAAGTAAAGAAACATGTGTATAAAGATAGAAAAGAAACAACACATGTAAAGGTAGGTGAAAGAAAAACATACATCATCATATATAAGTATGTCAATACATGATCAAAGTATCTCTAAAAAGACAAGAAAAGAAAAAGAAATACATATACATATGATCACCTCACTACATCCCTCAATCCACACTCCCCCTAACAAAAATGTCCTATGCTAACACTCCCCCTAAGCATGACTACTCTCATACAAAACTACTCCCCCTTTTTGTCACGAGTGACAAAGGGTAGAGTGTCAAATAGACATCTCATCCGAAGAGCTCACATCTCCATCATCATCGTCAGAAGCATCATCGTCATCGCCATCATCATCAGTCTCAGTCGACACATGAGGTGGCGGAGGAGAAGCCTCTAGTGCAAAGCCGCCCATGGTCACCTGTCGCCTGGCGATGCGACCAATACGGATGTTCACCTGATACAGCTCTGTGGAGAGTGTATCTAGGCGAGCATCCATATGCTGTAGCTGCGCCATGATGTCTCCTAAGGTGACGTCGCTCGAAGAAGAAGCAGATGCTCGAGCGGATCTGGAGGTGGTCGGACGGGTGGAAGGAGTGGCACCATCAGAC
Source organism: Castanopsis chinensis (assembly GCA_032878915.1). Classification (NCBI taxonomy): domain Eukaryota; kingdom Viridiplantae; phylum Streptophyta; class Magnoliopsida; order Fagales; family Fagaceae; genus Castanopsis; species Castanopsis chinensis. The sequence goes on from JAVQMG010000114.1 coordinate 8,780,601, forward strand.
TGTCGCGATCGAAACTGTGCCTCGCTACGTTTTACGGTAGCGGCGTCTATGGCAGACATGACATGGTAAGGATCGGACGAAGGGAATGGGATGGAAAAACGGCTCAGAATCCTCGTGATAGCGGAAGGAAAAATGAGCTTATCACGGGTGGCCGTATCTCTATAGACATCTATGATGGAAAAGATAAAGTGTGAAGGAAAGTCTATAGAGAGATCCTCTAAGAGGGACAACAAAAACCGAGGACGAGGCTCTGTAATAGAGTTGTAGTGAGAAAGTGGGTGCAAAACAAAAGTCATCACCATGTTAAGGAAACGAGGACCTTTAGTAAAAGGTCGACATGGTGTGTACATATGATTTCCCCAAGAGGAAGGACGCTCACAGAACGCCAAGATCATCTCGTCTTTGGACACAGTCCAGAGACACTCACAGTTAAGGTAATCAGGATGATCCACCCTAGGGACATGAAGAACCTTAGAGACTAACTCTGGGGTGACAGCAAAGCGCGTACCTCGGACGTAAGAGTAGAAAAGAGGTACTGAAGAATCTATCCCGTGGATGTTGGAGTAAAACTCCTGTATCAACACGAGTGGACATGTGACCGGGACGTCAAAGTTTGCCAGGACAACGTGGCGTTCCGAATGAACACCTCGTTTAGAGAAGTTCTCCGAGAAGTCCTTATGGGCTTTCTCATCACGGAACCGGACAGAAAGAGGAGTAGAATCTGAGGAAGACTGTCCCTTAGAACGCAGAGGGTTCTAGGACAGAATGGACTTACGTTTAGGTGCCATAGACACTACTAACGCAACCATAGAGAGGGGGAAAGAAGAAAGAGACACACAGAAAAGTTCCAAACAGTTCAATATAGGAAGAATATACTGAAAAGAAAGAACGTATGCATGGAAAATGCATGAACATGTGACATGCAACATAAGAACATCATGGGCTCAGCCCAATCCAAACCTAACAGCATACAATAGATTTGCACACATCTAAATGCATGACAATACAATGAGAATGCTAATGTGATGCAATGCATGTGGTTTTGAAGATCAAATCTATAAAACTAATCCAAGAATTTCATGAAAACCCCAACAATTTTGAAAACTCCTAAAAATTTTCAAAAACACAAAACCTAGGGTTTTAAAACCATGAAATGCATGAAAATGAGGGATGAGATGCTTACCAAGTGATGAAGATCGCGAAGAACACTTGAGAAAGCCTTTGAAAGAGGTTTGGAGGGAGAGAGAAGAGTTTTGGAAGAGAGAAAGGTGTTTTTCGAGCGAGAGAGATCGAGCAAAATGAGAAGCAAATCGCGAAGAATCAACTTATACACCTTCAGTAATTCTCGACAGATGCAGCTATCGGGAGGTATCGAGGTAGCTATCGAGGTATGTGTCGAGAAATACACATCGACAGATGCAGCTATCGAGATCATGTATCGAGCAGATGAATCAAACAAGAAGGAACCTCGATCGATCCAGAAGCTATCGAGCAGACAGAAAGTTTCTCGATCGATCCATCAGGTGTTGAGTTATCTATCGAGACTGCGATAAGACAGAGTCTAAGAAGCTCGACAGATAGCTATGTGTCGAGAGGTATCGAGGAGGTGTTGAGATGCCTTTAAAAACAGTTTTTCAGAAGAAGAAAAACACAGACATGAATGCAATCATGCATGCAACTCAACCAAAGATCCAATCAACACATTAAACTCTCAAAAACATCTCTCAACAAGAATTTTGATGCACATGTATCTCAAAACACGCACACACACACACACTAAACAAGTCTAACCAATTTTATATTTCAAAAACAAGTCCAGACAGTTTAGTGAGCATACATTAAAGCATGTAAACCTTGTGATGGCCAAATCACATTGTACCTGCACATGTATCAAGAATAGCAAAGAGTATTGCGTGTCGTGTGTGAAAACATCGCAAGATTGCATAAGTGTCTCAATGTTATGACGATTTGAGATATGTGAAAATCACTTTAACTCACACACAATCATAACCGTTTGATGGGAACTATCACCTTCGAGGTACATCCTATAACTCCCACATCTCCTAGAAAACATGCTTGCAACCATATTTTAAAGCATTTTTGATCTTTTTGCTTTTTATATCTTTGCATATTTTCTTTTAACAAGCATATCATGCATGGGCATACAAGAGAAAGAAAAGAAATACCCAATTATGTTAAGCTTTTGACATTGCACTTTTGCTATGCCGAAGCATACAGATGTCATTGACATTGCACTTTTGCTATGCTGAAGCATACAGATGTTATATTATGATTGGCGAGTAACAGTGGTGAGATGGTTATTTATGCCTTTCTCTTAGGATTTTCTAGTTCAACCGTCAAAAAGAGTGATACGAGTGTTAAGAAGAAGAGATCACTTAACCTTACTCATCACAAACAAAGAGCTACAAAACTCACTTGCTTAGTTGTGCAGAAGAATGCTCATCTAAGCTACAGGTGATACAAAGTTTAGAAAACTCTGTTTCGATGGTCATTTTAAAAGTTCACATGAACTAATGCACACAAACACACACTGTTTTTGTATTTTCTAATTTTTCAATTTTTTTTTATTTTATTTTTATTAGAAAAGCAAAAATAAACCACAAAAATGAAAACACACAAACAAAAACATGTAAAGCAAAACAATGCATAAAACTAGACTGACTCAAAACAGTAAAGAAACACACAAGTAATGCAACACACAAAAAAAAAAAAAAACAGGAGAGAGAAGAAGAAGTGACTGAAATCACTTAGATCCCTTTGCCTTCCACACCTTGGAAGAACCTTTCCTTTTGGTCGACTCTTGAACCGGTGATGAGGGAGAAGAGTTTAAACCGTTCAAATTCGAAAGGAACATGAGGGCTTTAAAAATGTCTCCAATAGGAGCGAGAGAAGACTGAAGTTGATTCTGGCTCCCAGATGCTATTGTGCCATTGCTCTGTTGAGTGGCACGCCACTTATAGCAATTTGGTCAAGTGTGACCAGCAACACCACAATGATAACAGAGATGTGGCTTCTTCTGTTTGGCCTTTTGAGAGTTAGTCTTCTTAGTCCTAGGGTTTCTAGATTCCCTTTTCTCAATTTTAGGGAGTGCTCCTAGGATGGACTTGCCCTTGTCTACGTTCTCACCAGCTAATTTAGTTTTAACATTCTTTTCTTCATTTTCAATGTTATTAGCAGGTGGAACAAACACAGTAGTACTAGAAGTAGGAGTATTAGAGAGAGAGAATTCATACCCCAATCCAGTACGATCTGAAGAATGTTTCTGAGCACTCAGCATCTCGTCCAGTTTTGCACTTGACGTCCTCTCCAGTTGTGCTCTGACTTGAAACAGCTCCGCTTCAAGCTTCTTGGTCCTCTCAACCAAGAAATTGTTTTCGAACCTCAGTGCTCCAATGGTTTGATTTGCTTCATCAACCTTTGTGGACAGCTCCTCACGGTTGAGTTCTACATCACTGAGCTTCTTGGTGGCCAGCCTATAGAGTTTCTCATGCTTCTCAGAAAGCTTGTATAGCTTCTCATAGGCGGTATGGATATCATCGTGATCATCCATAATCTCACACTTGGAATCCACCAATTCCTTTTCTTCATCCACTTCTTCTGTAACCCCATCAGTAGGATTAATCGTGGCAGTGAAGGCATTCAAGATTCCGTCGTCTTCATCTTCGGAATCGTCCTCGGGCTCTGTGTCGCTTAAGGTAACAGCAAGTGTCTTGCTCTTCCCTATGCTCTTGAGGTATGTAGGACACTCTTGTTTCATGTGTCTAAACCCTTGACACCCAAAGCATTTTGGTCCAGTGGGAATAGTGTACTGACCGCCATCCTTGACATCCTTCTTCCCCTTATCTGAATTCTTGAATTGTGAAGAACTGGATTGTCTACGATCTTTGTTGAAGCCCTTTCCATTTGCATTCTTCATAAACTTCTTGAATTGCCTTGTAATATAGGAGTTCATCTTGGAGTCTTCATCATCTAAAGAATCATCCGTATCACTGCTCTTGACCTTTAGTGCCAAACTCTTGCCCTTACTTGACTTGCCTAACCTAGTCAGCCCTAACTCATAGGTTTGCAAGTTTCCAACCATCTCAGTCAGAGGAATTCTGTCAATATCCTTTGACTCCTCGATCGCCGTGATCTTAGCATGGAATCTCTCTGGCAGCGATCTGAGCACTTTCCTCACTATCTTGGGTTCAGGGATGGTTTCTCCAAGATTAAAGGCTGAGTTTACTATGTCCTTGAGCTTGGCATAGAACTCATCAAATGACTCATCCTCTTCCATCTTAATTTCTTCAAAGCGTGCGGTGAGCCTTTGTAGCTTTGAATCTTTGACAGCCTTGGTGCCCTCATAGGTTGTTTGGAGGATGGTCCATGCTTCCTTAGCAGTTTCGGTTGAGGAAATTTTCTTGAACTCCTCATTGGTGACTGCATTGAATAGGGCATTCAATGCTCTGCTGTTGAAGTTTGCCGCCTTGATCTTAGCATCATCCCAGTCGGCTGGCGCTTCTGTAGACTTGGTCCAGCCTATCTCCACAGCTTGCCACACCTTCTCATCTAAAGACTGCAAGAAAGCTCTCATGCGTACTTTCCAGTATGCATAGTTAGTACCATCAAATAAAGAAGGTATAATAAGAGATTGTCCTCTATCCATGACAACAGGGGTCAAATGGATCACACACAATGGATTAAACCCTAATCAGAGTGTGCTTGTTCTGATACCACTTGCCAGGCCACAAATGCGTTGACCCCTTGTGATAACTTAGATTAATTAATTAGCCCAGTTATTAATTAATCAAATTAATCATGCAATATCACGTGGTAGCACAAACAAATCACCAAACTAAGTTAAGCAGCGGAAATTAAATGACACGGTGATTTGTTTACGAATGGGGAAAACCTTACGGCAAAAACCCCACCGGGTGATTTATGGTCACCACTCCCGAAACTCCACTATTATCACAACAAGCAGTTACAAGCAAGGAATCCCAGTACCTCACCAACCTACAGTTGAACTCTTACCCCAATACCCAATTGGACTTGTTCTGTAGTGACAGTTTCTCCTTTCAATGCACGGCTCCCAAGTACGTGACTAACCAGATTCGCGGATCCCAGTACGTGACTTCAAACACCAACTAAAGAGAGAGAGTTGTTGGCTGCAAAGTTCTTCAAATCATCAGAGATGAACTAGGGCACGAACTTTGTCTTTCAGATCACAAATTGCATGAACAAGAAGTTCTGAATGAATGTGCAACTTGCATCCTTATTGACGGCCCTTAAAATAATCCTTTTATATGTCTAGGGTTAGGAGAAAAGAAGTCCCAAAGACACACTCACGAATTAGACTTGAAACAGAACTGAAAATCTGTTTTCTTTAATTCTCAACAGATAGAGGTGTCGAGAGGTGTCGAGAAGCTGTCGAGGCTCGGGGCAAAACAGCTTCTTTAAAGCTCGATAGATGCATGTGTCGAGGTATGTGTCGAGCTTTAAAAACTGGCACTTCCTTGCTTGTGTCTTGGACAGACTTTGATGACTTCAACACTGGATCTTGAAACACTATTTCTTGAAGTGTTAAACACATCCTAAATCTACCCAATTACAAGTAAAGTGTGTTTTGTCTAAGGATAAGCCAATTACATAAAATAGCGACATATGTTCACAGACTTGAAATACATATGTCCTAACAATCCATAATTTCTTTGTTATCTGATTATCCACTTTATTCCCATGCAAGCAGGCTTATATTTTACAAAAACCAACAACCAATCATAGAATTATTTAATTAATTTTAATTGTTTAATCAATCATTATTAATTTAAATTAATCACGTGTGATCGGTTCCTCCGACCCCTCCTCTTCCACGACTTCTGGATCAATGACTATCTCTGTGCCCCAATATGAGAAAGGTGATAAATGTATGAAATCCAAAACTAATTTGGATAATTCTAAATCCGTTATTAGACCTCACTCTAAGAAGCCTTTTAGTCCTAAAACTGCTCATGTTTGTCACCATTGTGATGTTTCTGGACACATTTGTCCTAATTGCTTAAGTTGTATCCTCAAAAGTAAGTGTCTAAATGGTCATAGGTTTCCTCTCAAGGAACTACACCTTTGTTTGGAGAGTTATTAAAATTTTTGAGCTTTTTAACTCAATTTCAGGAGCATTCTAATTCTTCTATGTCCTTTAGTAGACATACTAGGACACGTGTCTTTTCATCTTCACGGCAAAAGACTTGCACTGTATGGATGAGAAATAAGCCTAAGACTTAATTGTCTTTTTTATTTGTCCTCTACTTTAATTCTTTCTATCTAAAGTAGGACTTTCTTGCTTGATTTCTTATTTGTTTTTGGAATCATTCCTTCATGCATTTGCACCTATCTTCATACTTTCATGTTATTTGTCTATTTTTGTTTGGTTGTTTAGTTTTTATTTAATTTTTTTTTCAAAATAAAAAAGAGAAAAAAATTAGAAAAATACAAAAACAGTGTGTATTTATGTATATTGGTACTTGTGTACTTTGGATGGCCATTGAAACAAAGTTTCTAAACTTTGTATTTCTTGAAACTTAGATGAGCATTTTAATGCACAACTAAGCAAGTGAGCTTTGTGGCTCGTGTTGGTGATGAGTACAATTAAGTAATCTTTTATACTTAATATTTATATCACTCTTTTTGACGGGAAGGATTAGAAAATTCTAAGAAAAAGGGTATAGACAACCATCTCATCACTAAAGTCCTCCAATCATGTATAAGATCTGTGTACTTCGGCATAGCAAAATTGTGATGTTTTGGCTTACATAATTGGGTATATCCTCTTCTCTTTTATATACCAATGCATGATATGTTCAAAAATAAAAGAAAAAAAATATGAAAAGAATATAAAGCAAAAATAATCAAAATGCTTTTAAAATATGGTTGCAAGAATGTTTCTAGGAGATATGAGAGTTATATGATGTACCTTAAAGGCGATAGTCCCCATCAAACAGTTCTAATTGTGTGTGAGTGTATTAGATCCTCTCATATCTCAAATCATCATAATATGAGAAACTTATGCACACTTATTATGTTTTCACACACAACACGTAAACTCTTTGTTACTTTTGATACATGTGTAGGTACAATGTGATTTGACCATCACAAGAGATACATGTGTTGATATATGCTCATTAAATTATCTTAACTTGTTTTTGAAATATAAAATTGGTTAGACTTGTTTAGTGTGTGTGTGTGTGTGTGTGTGTGTGTGTGTGTGTGTGTGTGTGTGTGTGTGTTTGGATCTATGTATGCTTTGCATATATGTTGAAAGATGACTTGAGAGCTTAATATGTTGCTTGGATCTTGTTTGAGTAGCTTGCTTGTTGCATTTATCTTTATGTATTTTTCCTCCCTTGAAAAATTCATTTTCTTCAAGCTCGATAGCTTCTCGACAGATATCCTTTCTATCGAGCCTTCTTCTTGTGATCTCGACAGATCCTCAATAGCTTCTCGATTCATCGAGGAAAATTTTTGAGCTCTTTGTCTACTCAATAGATTCTCGACAAATCCTCGATTCATCAAGATTTCTGGGTTTTCTCTCGATAGCAGCTTGACAGCTTCTCAATTTGTCGAGGCCCTCTTACATGCATTATTTTTCACATGTTTTTCACCTTTCTATTATCTTGTCATCCATAGCATCTTGTTTCATTACATTCATGCAGTTATATGGATCCCTTGTGCCCCATTGATCTTCTTAGATCATCTTTATTTTCTTGAGGAAAACTTTATATCTTTTGTACCCTTTGTCAACAATGACAAAAAGGGGGAGAAAATGTAATTTCTTTTAAAGATTCTACATGTTAGGGGGAGAAATACATGCCTTTGTAAGGGGGAGTTGTGTTTCATCTTGTTAGGGGGAGTGTTTACCTCCTTGTTGTTTTAGGAGTTTCTTTTAGCTTCTTGTACACCGGTCTTGTGACCATCTTATTATGACATACATTGTACTTTTTTTTTTTTTTTTTATATGTGATGATGTATGTTCATTTTATTCACCTACCTTTGCACGTGTTGTTTCTTTTCTCTCTTTATACACATGTTTCTTTATGATGCAATCTTTATTTCTATTTTACACATGATGCCTTGATGATCTTTGTTTAAGTGTTTTCGAAAGACAGGTTATGAAAATGTATCATGCTGTGAACTCTTTTCTTGCAAAGATGTTCAAGAGTTTGTAGTAGGGATAGATTTATTTTGTAATACAACAAGTGGTTATGAGTTAAGTAATTTAAGACTTCCTTCATGATTAGTTGTTTTGTTGTGGTCTTTTCACGAATTGCCAAAGAGGGAGATTGTTAAGAACATATTTTATGTAATTGGCTAATCCTTAGACAAAATGCATTTTACTTGTAATTGGGTAGATCTAGGATGGGGTTAGTACTTCAAGAAACATGTTGTTCAAACCAAGTATTAAAGCCATGAAGATTGGACCAAGAAATAAGTAAAGAAAAGTTGTTCATTAAAACTCAACAGAAACAGTATCTATCGAGATTTAAGAATGAAGCTTGACAGAATCTGAATATGTCGAGATCTATGAAATCAGATTTTTGGATCATGCTGACATGTTTGTGTAGGGTTTCTTTTCTCACAACCCTAGACATATATAATGTTTATTTTAAAGGTCGTTATTTATAGAGAATACATGTAGAAAGTGATCTAGTGCCTTATTCTTTCTGCAAGAAGTTTTTGCGTCTTTTGTGCCTTAGAGTTTTGTAACCAAGTACTTCTTGATATTCATTATTGATGAAGTGAATAACTTTGCAACCAACATCTTCTTCAAGTTGCTAAGGTTATTTATGTACTGAAATTCGTGCAAAGGAGTTAGTCACAAACTAGGATCCGTGCATCATTGGTGGCATTCATATACTAGAGAGTTTAGAGGTTCTAAAGCAGTAGAAGGATTCTACTATAAGTTCATCTACTGAGATTGTAGGGTCTAAAGAAAAAGGTTTTGTACTAGATCTCAAACTTCTCTTTATTATAGTGAATTGATTTTTGAGAAGGCTTCTCCCCAAGTTTTTTTTACTGTAAAACTAGTTTGTTTAGTTGATTTTCCTAGATCATCATATTTTGTCTTATTTACTATTCCGTTGTGCATGATATTAACATGATATTGATATTTGTTTGTTTTAACAAATTTTATTCATAATATATCTAATTAACAACTTCAGTTTTAATTTTTTTTTTTTTTTGGAAGATCTAGAGTTTAAAACTTGTTAATTCTATCAATCGGAGTCTAAATTTCCTAACACAATGAAATTTTTTAAAGGAATTTAAAAAAAAAATTAAAAACTGATGTCAATGTTGGATTTAAATGAAAATGTTGTTTACTTCAAACACAGAAAACTATATCGACAACTATGGAAAAAAAATTATAAGAATATTGTATATGTAACCTTACTCAGATGTTATTTTGATTCAATCATAATATCAAAATTTTCTAACCTTTTATCATAATATTAATGTTAACGTAGGCGATGATAATGCTTTGGTCTCCTTTAAACGCGTGTCCCATCAGTGTTGTATGGCTGGTTAAATCTTCATACAATTAAACAAATTATTCCATTATTTTATTTTATTTAGGTCCGTTTGGATAGAGCTTATTACTGAAAATTGAAAACTAAAAACACTGTAGCAAAATAATTTTTAAATGTGTGAATAGTACTGCGGGACCCATTTTTAATAAAAAATTATTTAAAAAGTACGTGAACAGTGCGCGCACAGTGCGTGCACAGTGCACGCATAGTAAGCGCCTGCCCCTCTCGTCCCTCCGTAGCAAAACCGAAAAAAAAAAAAAAAAAAAAAAAGGGAAGCAAAATGTGAAAACTTAAATGCAGCAAAATTTAAGCTGAATCCAAACGAATACAAATTGTTCACAGGGTTTTTTTCCACATCCTATGGCACAAATTATTAGACAAGCCACACCTTAACAGCCCTATTTTATAAAGTAAGAAAAATGAGACCATATTTATTAAATTCAAAACATATAAAAACAAAAAAAAAAAAATTTTAATCCAACCACATTAATCAGGAGTGTGCCTAAAATTCGTCAAACCTAAATGGGTTGGATTTGCATCTTACATTCTTGAAATGGGTTCATGATCCAAGTAGTTCTTTTTTTCTTTTTTCTTTTTTTTTTTTTAATTATACTTTGTCCACCTCTATTTGCTTGAAAAGTACTTTGCCTATCTGTGCTTGAGAAATGATATCTCTATAACATTTTCACAATATTTTTACAACAAATGTTAAGTGGTAGATTGTTACTAGTCGTTATTTTTGGGGCAAAAAAGTAATCTTAGTGTTAGGTTCGAATTTTTATTTTTATTTTTTAATTGGGTGTTAGGTTTGAATTTGAATTAATAAGAACTAATTATCTATGATTTGTTGTGAAAATATTGTGGATGTAACACTTTATCTATCTAAGGTAAGTTCTATTTGTCTTAAGTTATTCACATTTGTTAAAAACATGAGTAAATTTGTATTTTTGCTACTTTTTTATGTCTCTCTCTTAGGGATGTAAATGAGCTAAGTTTTGTCGAGTAGTGAATCTTCAAACTCGGCTCAACAACAAAAGTAAAATGTTCAAGCTTGGCTTGATTTTGATATGAGCCTACAAATAGTGTTCAAATTTGAGCTTGTTATAAAGTATAAAAACTTGAGTTCAGCTTGGCTTGGCTTGGCTTGGTTTGGTTCATTAGTCAAGACAAGCTCGAACTCTATATCAAGTCCAAACTCAAGCACAATATCATGTTTTTGAACTTGAGATCCAACACAAGTATATTATCAAGTCTATATCAAGTTTATTATCTAGCCGTTTTGGTTTGGATGAGTGGTCTCAACTTATAATTAATTAAAGTCTTAGAAGGATATAAGTTTACTTGTCAAGCTCATATCAATTTTATTACCAAACTCATAAATAGACCTAGACTCAACTTATTTTGTTACTTTTATATCGAGTCTTGATATTCACAAGCTTTTTCATTAACAATATTTTTTACTCGGGTTCAACTTGTTTATTAAACAAGCTTAAAACAAAAGCTTAAATTAGGCTTGTTTATAAACAAATAAACAAGAACAAGTTTTTTATGAAATCAAGCCTAAGCTGTTTATGAACGGCTTGGTACATTTACAACCCTACTCTCTCTTTTCAAAACATAAAAGACTAAAACATCAAAAGAAAAAAAAGATCTAAAAACTAGATTTTTTAAAAAATTAAAAACATTCAACCAAAACAATCATCTAGCCAAAATTAATAACATTCAACCAATCTTCGATAACTCCATTTTCTTCTCATCAATAGCACAATAAAAATAATCCAACTACCAAACATGGCTTCTCCTTAATTACTTATGGTATCTATTCTTTGATGATTCTCTGAACCTTTTGACCGCATGCTGAGGTTTACTAACTTGCAGATTTTTTATCTAAGGCTTATGAAATCATATTGTTGTTTATTTGATGAAAGTCTGTTGTGAAATCACATTCACCAATATATGCAATTATTGGTTTTGTTAATAAACGGTATATATGCAATCATATATGCGTTTATTTGATGATCTGTACTTGATTCATTATGGTAATGAAAGTTGGAATGGTAGAAAAGTTGTTTGAAAATAATGCCCTTTAGATGGGTTCGATGATTATTGGGGATATGCAATATCTAACTTGGTGTTTGAAATATCTCAAATTCTCAACAGACAACAAAGAAGAAATGAAAATCTGCAAGTTCGTAAACCTCAGCACGCTGTCAAAAGGTTCAGAGAATTTAGCTTTAAACTCCCAAAAAAAAAAAGTCTACAGAAAATTTTTGATCTTTAATCTCAGAAAAAAGCCATAAATCAAATTTTAAAAAATTATAAAAAAAAAAAAATAGGGCCAAACCAAACTTAAGAGAGAAACCTAGTCCTCTCCCACTATCCCTCTTCACTCTCCAAACCCAAAGGAAAAAGGTAGTCATTTCACCCACAAACTACCACCATCTAACTTAGATCTGCCGTCGCATCGCCGACGCTTGGACTATCCTTGATTTGCCGCCACCGCCGCTTGATCTGGTATTTTCATCTCTCTTTCTCTCTTTCTTTCACTGTGAGAGTGTGTCTCTAAAGTGTTTTGATAGACTCTGTGCTTCTAGTATTTTGATAGACTTCTTGAGTTCTTTGACTTCTTTCACTGAATCACGGTGTGTGTCGGGTTATAGTATTTTAATATTTTATTTTTGAGTATTGAGTCTTTGACTAGTTGACCGTCTCCTTCTTTTTGTCTGTACTGTTAAGTTTTTGTAGTGTTTGATATATGGTATTGAGTTATGTGTTTTGTCTATTGCACTTTTGAGACTTTGACCAAAGTGAGTGGGGGTGGTTGTTGCAATATGGGTGGGTTGGTACCTTAAAAATAAAAGACAATAAAAGATATGAAACATTTATTTAAAGAATTGTAAACTAGTAAACAATTATTGTAAACACTTAATCGGTGGGATAGAAACTAACAATTAAATTAAAGAGTTGAAAGAAAATATAAAAGAATTTATAAAAATGTCTTGTGAATTCAATAAAAAATTTGTAAAAGAGTAAAAAAAAAAAAACTAATAAATTAAAGTATTCAAAGTAATAATAATTAAAGTTCATTTGATAACAATTATTAATAAATTATTGTGCTAGAAAAAAAAATGCTAAATGAACGAATAGTTTATATGTATATATATACATATATATATATATATATATATATTAAATTTTTTATAATTTATGTTTCTTATTGACCTCCTGAACAAAAATCCTGAAGCTGTCACTGATTGGTTGAATATTCTTAATTTGGGTTGGATGATTATTTTGGTTAAATGATTTTTAATTTTTACCAAACCTAGCTTTTAGATCTTCTTTTCTCTTAATTTTTTAGTTTTTTATATTTTGAGAAGAGAAAGACATAAAAAGGTAACAAAAATACAAATTTATCAATGTTTTTAACAGAAGTGTGAAGACAAACAAAACTTACTTCCTCAAGTGAAAAAAATGATAATTTTTAAATAACAAATAGGCAAAGCATTTTCGAAAAAATCAAAGTGTAATTTTTTTTTCCTCCTTTCTTTCTTTCTGTATTTAACGTGATGTGTTGGACTCATAATTGGTCATTTATCTAGATCAAGGAATGGGTCTATGACCCATGTATCTCTTGCATTGCAGATTGAGCTCAAGGCCCTTGCTTTTTCCTTTGAGGATCAAGGCTCTAAGCGGATATCATTTCTGCCATCACTCATTGAAAAGATTTGCCCAATAACAAATCATATATTTATACAAGATGGATCAAGGGGAAAATTCCAATTACAAGATAGTAAAATTATTTGGGCCATTACGATCATGATGGCTCATACATAATCTTAGAAAGTCAACTATCGATGGGTAAAAAATTTTATTTTGGGTTGGCCACTAAAAACATAAGGCCCATGTATGTTTCTTGAAAGGATCAAGCTTTAAGTTGTTAGTAACCTATTTATGTATATCTAAAAATTGAAGAGTAATATTTATTGTTGCTATGTCTTTGTTAAGCCATATCATCCATCTATTTTCAAAATTCTCTCTTTAATTTCCTCTATTCTTTTATCGTCCTTTATTTTTGACTTTTTTAATCCCCTCTACTTATTATAAATTTACAATTCTCTATTTCATTCTATACATAGTTTTTCCAAACACAACTCTTTCTCTCTCTCTCTCAATTTCTTTTTCACTTTTTGGTGCATTTTTTTTTTTTTTTTTTTTTTTGCATCTTTACTTTAGGTTGATGATTTTTTTTGTATTATTATTTGGAACCTTACTTTGGGTTGATGTGACTAAGTTTTGTTTTTAAGTTATCTTTTTTTCTTCTCTTTGATTTCATAGATGTTATCTTAATGCATTATATATAAAGATAGTGAAGAGGAAAAATATGTGACAGACACGTGGTGGACGGACGTGTGTGACACATGGCATGTGTTGGACTTTAAGGCCTTTTATACGAGCTTGGTTGCGGCTTACATTTGGACTATCGTGGTTTTTGCTTGACCTACACGCTTAAGCCCAAACAAAGGAGACTCCTACAAGGAAAAGGAGTCACTCCCCTAGAAGGAAAAGACTTCTTAACCAAGGCATAGACTTTGGCTTTACTCGACTATAAATACTCCAAAACCCTCACAAACCAAGGTACGCATAATTGACTCAACTCTAGCACTCTAGTGTTGAAAACAAGTTTTCTAACTTGACCTTCGGAGAGTTTTTGGCCAGCACCACACCGGTGTCCTCTGTTAGGTCCTTTCTTTTTATCGTGCAGGTTTTATTTCACTCTCGTGAGGACCACGTAGCTTACTTTTGTTTTTCGGCATCATTAGTTGGCTCCGTTTGTGGGAAATAAAAAATGCTAGGGCGATTGAACATTACCTTATTCTTAAGACAAAAAGTTACATGGCACTCATTAGATCGATGGCAACAACCAACAACCAGGGCGATAAGCCGCACGCTACGACACTGGAGAGACAAGTTCAAACACTCGCAGCAATGATCAAATGCCTAACCAAATAGAATCACGACTTAGAGGAACAGTTATGATAGAAGAACGCACATCCTGGAGTGCAAGAAGAAGACTAGGAGGGAACAAGTGTTGAAAGGAGGAACCCTGACGAACCCAAGGGCAGCAACGCTCCAAGCAGGCCGGAGAGACGGGATACCAATTAGCCAGCCCTTTCTGAGATTTTACCACCCCACATCGCCGTAGAGATGCAGAAGATGCGGGAACGAATGGATGTGATGATGAATGCCCTCAAAGGACAAATATCTAGCGACCTCGATGACCTGGTCCACCGAACTGATTCGCCCTTTATGGCACATGTCATTTCGTACCCTCTTCCCTCGAAGTTTCGTATGCCCCAAGTGGAGAGCTACGATGGAACCAAGGACCTCTTAGACCATTTGGAGTCCTTCAAGAATATAATGCACCTTCAGGGGGTGCCGGACGAAATCATGTGTAGGGCATTCCCTACTACATTGAAGGGATCCGCAAGGGTCTGGTATGGCAAGTTGACGCCTAACTCAATTAGCACCTTTAAGGAACTAGGCACTCAATTCGTGTCACACTTTATCGGGGGCCACCGGTATAAGAAGTTCACAGCATGTCTAATGAGCATCAGACAATGAGAAGACGAGACCCTGAGGTCGTATATAACGAGGTTCAACAAAGAGGCTCTTTCGATAGATGAAGCGGACAACAAGATACAAGTAGCAGCATTTGCAAACGGGCTACGTAAAGGTAAGTTCCTCTTCTCCCTATATAGGAATGATCCGAAAACTATGTCCGATGTGCTTTACAAGGCGACGAAGTACATGAATGCAGAAGATGCATTGATAGCAAGAGAAGATAAACCTAAGAAAAGGGAGAGGCAGGAGGAAGCACGATCAAAAGGTGGACGAAAGAAGGCTAGGATGGAAGAACGAAAGGAGGACAGACGTACAAAACCACCCATGGGGAAATTCACCAGCTTCACCCCTCTGACGGCCCCGATTGACCAAGTACTGATGCAAATTAAGGATGAAGAAGCCTTGACATACCCCGGTAAGTTGAAGGGGGATCCTAATAAAAGGTCAAGACGCAAGTACTACCGCTTCCATCGTGACCACGGTCACGACACATCTGACTGCTACGACATGAAGCAACAGATCGAAGCGCTTATAAGGCAAGAGAAGCTGCAGAGGTTTGTCAATAAAGAAAGGACGAATCCGCCACAGGACCAGCCCCTCCGACGGGAGAATGAACGCCCAAGGCCACCCATTGCAGACATAAGGATGATCGTCGGAGGTACCATAGGACTGTCTAAAAAGGCTCGTAAAACATACCTGCAGATGGTACAAAACGTCCAGATGACGGGCTCGACACCAAAGGTGGTGCGGATCGATATCCCAACTGTCGGCTTTTCAGAAGAGGAAGCCCGACGCTTTCACCATCCACATGATGATGTGCTCGTGGTCAGCATACGGGCTGGGGATTACAACATGCATCGGGTACTGGTTGATAACGAAAGTTCGGCAGACATCCTTTATTACCCCGCTTTTCAACAGAAGGGGATTAATAGAGAATAGCTTGTTCCAACTAATACTCCACTTGTCGAATTTGGAGGGACAAGAGTTTATCCCCTTGGTGCCGTCACATTGTCCGTAACGGTAAGAGATCATCCACAATAAATCACCAAGGATATGGTCTTTCTGGTAGTTGATTGCTCATCTGCCTATAACGCAATCCTTGGACGACCTACTCTTAATGCATGGAAAGCTGTAACTTCGACCCACCATCTGATGATTAAATTCTCTACTGAATATGGGGTCGGAGAGCTATGCGGGAATCAGGCGGTAGTACGAGAATGCTATGTTGCCATGACGGAGATGGACGATCACGTACAAACACTGAATATCGAAGGGCAGCAGGCTACGGCTGAAGCAGTAAAAGAGCTGGAAGAAGTTACACTTGACGAGTCAAGGCCTGAACGGACCATGAGAATTGGTACAATGGCCAGTCAATCGGTACGGCAAAGCTTAACCACGTTCTTGAGAGAAAATCAGGACGTATTTGCCTGGAGCCATGAGGACATGGCAGGGATCGATCCAATAGTAATAGTACATAAGCTGAATGTGTCACCTTCATTCTCTCCCATCCGATAGAAGAAACGAGTATTTGCTCCAGAGAGGGACCGAGCAATCGCCGAGGAAGTCCAAAAATTGCAGGAAGCAAGTTTCATACGGGAAGTATACTATCCAGACTAGTTAGCAAATGTAGTGATGGTCAAGAAGGTGAATGGGAAGTGGGGAATGTGTGTTGACTTCACGGATCTGAACAAGGCTTGCCCGAAAAACAGTTATCCTCTACCGCGTATTGATGCCCTAGTAGATTCAACGGCAAGACATGATCTTTTAAGTTTCATGGACGCATTCTCCGGCTACAATCAGATCAAACTCAATGACGTGGATCAAGAGAAAACGTCATTCATCACTAGTCAAGGGCTTTTTTACTATAAAGTAATGCCCTTCGGACTTAAGAATGTTGGGGCCACGTACCAGAGGCTGATGAATAAGATGTTCGTACATCAGATTGGAAGGAATGTGCAAGTTTATGTGAATGACATGCTGGTAAAAAGTGTTCACGAATGCAACCATCTAAGCGACCTCCAAGAAACTTTTAACACCCTTCGGTCCTTTAACATGAAGCTAAACCCCAGCAAATGTGCATTCGGGGTCACAGCAGGGAAATTCTTGGGTTTTTTGGTATCTCAAAGAGGCATCGAGGTAAACCCAGAGAAGGTCAATGCGATACTGGGCTAAGCTCCCCCGAAGACACTGAAGGAGGTCCAAAGCCTAAATGGCAAGATAGCCGCCCTGAACAGATTCATTTCAAGGGCAACGGAAAAATGCCTACCATTCTTTCGCACATTAAGGAAATCATTTGAGTGGACGGACGAGTGCCAGAAGGCTTTCGAAGATTTGAAGACATACCTCTCATCTCCGCCATTGCTTAGCTCGTCAAAACAAGGTGAAGAGCTATTTCTATATATAGCCATCTCACCAGCAGCTGTTAGCGCGGCTCTCATTAGAGAAGAAGATAGAATACAAAGGCCTGTGTACTTTACAAGCAGAGCGCTCAGAAGAGCGGAAGAGAGGTGCCCACAAATGGAAAAATTAGCCTTCGCATTGATAACTGCAGCAAGAAAGCCCAAACCATACTTTCAAGCGCATGTCATAAACGTCATGACAAACCACCCCTTAAGAAGAGCGTTGAGTAGTCCCGAAGCAGCAGGATGGATGGCATTGTAGGCGATTGAGCTAAGCGAGTACGACGTTCGCTATCGACCTCGACCCGCAGTAAAAGGCCAAATCCTAACAGACTTCATTGCATAATTTACTGACCAGGGGGTAGGTGATCCTCCCGTATGGAGTGTTCATATAGACGGATCCTCTAACAAGCATGCAAGAGGAATCGGTGTGGTAATCCGCACACCCGAGGGGGATAAGATTAAGTGCATGGTCCATTTGTGCTTTTCAACAACAAATAATGAAGCAAAATATGAAGCCCTGGCGGTAGGATTGGACCTCTTTATTCCTGCAGGAGCAGAAAGAGTGGTTGTCTACTCCGATTCCCAAGTTATCACCAGCCAGATTAATGGAAATTACGAGTGCAGGGGCGAAAGAATGAAGAAGTACCTTGATGAAGTGAAAAGTCGAATGAGCAACCTCCACGTCGAATTGATTCAAGTCCCAAGGTAGGAAAACCAAGAAGCTGATCAACTTGCAAAGGCAGCCTTCGCGGAGACAATGACTGTTGTCGACCAGGTATTATCCTTCGTTCAAACTTCACCATTAATAGACGGTACGGGTTTGCAGGTAGTAGGCAACGAGCAGTGCTGGATAACTCCCATAGCTACATACTTGAAAGGCGACCTGTTACCAGATGATAAGGAGGCTGCGAGGAAACTAAGAGTTAAAGCATCTCGGTTCGTCATGATGAAAAACGTTCTGTACAAAAGGGGTTTCTCTCGACCCTATTTGAGATGTCTCGCTTCTGAAGAAACAGACTATGTCATGAGAGAGGTCCACGAAGGGATTTGCGGGAATCACTCAAGATCAAGGTCTTTAGTGCACAAGCTCCTCAGGGCAGGATACTACTGGCCAACGATGCAGAAGGATGCCAGCATATATGTCAGATCCTGTGACAAGTGCCAGCGCTTTAGCAACCTCATAAGGCAACCTACAGAAGAGCTCACGCCCATGACGGCCCCATGGCCATTCGCATAGTGGGGGCTCAACATCATGGGCCCATTCCCAATAGCGGTGAGGTAGCTAAAGTTTTTAGTGGTTGGCATCGACTACTTCACCAAATGGATGGAGGCTGAGGCTTTGGCCATCATCACGGAGAAAAATATCCGTAACTTTGTATGGAGAAATATTATTTGCAGGTATGGCATTCCAAGAGTGCTGGTTTCAGATAATGGCAAGCAATTTGACAATGAAGCATTCAAGGATTTCTGCTCCCAGCTAGGGATAAAGAATCACTACTCGTCACCTGCACATCCACAAGCCAACGGATAAGTTGAGGTCACAAACTGATCCTTGCTCAAAATCATCAAGACTCGTCTTGAGGGGGCAAAAGGAATATGGCCGGACGAGTTACCAAGTGTCTTGTGGGTGTATAGGACAATGGCAAGAACATCGACAAGAGAAACACCATTCTGTTTGGCATATTGTACTGAGGCGGTCATACCAGCAAAAGTAGGTCTTACAAGCTACCGTGTTGGAAACCACGACGAGCACAAGAACGACGAAGCCATGCGTGTACAGCTTGATCTAGTGGACGAAGTCAGGGCACCCGCAGAACAAAGGTTAGCACGATACCAGGACCTAATGGCGAAATACTACAACTCTAGAGTTAGGCACAAAGACTTCCAGGTCGGAGATCTTGTCCTAAAGAAAGTACTCGGCACTACAAAGGATGCCACCCAAGGGAAGCTTGGACCGAACTGGGAAGGACCATACAGGATCACATCATGGCACAGGAAGGGAACATACTACCCAGAGACTCTGAGCGGAAAAAAGCTAAGTCACCCATGGAATGCAGAGCACCTAAAGAAGTATTACCAATAAAAGATGACAACAGTAGCGCTACTATACTCCTCACTTCCAGTTTATCTTTTCTTGATAGTTATAGTTTTTATTTCCTACAGTACTTTCAGAACGCCTAAAGGCTACTTTCTTGTTTTTTAGACAATATTCTACGTATCCAATACAATAAGAGGAGTTTTTCAAAACATACGGAGTATCTTACCAACTTACATGATATTTAAAGTCCACAAAGTGGACGGATCATCCAAAAGGATGCTATTTACCAAGTCCACAAAGTGGACGGATCACCCAAAAGGATGTTATTTATCAAATCCACAAAGTGGACGAGTCATCCAAAAGGAAGTTAATTACCAAGTCCACAAAGTGGATGGAGTATCTATTTACCAAGTCCACAAAGTGGACGGATCATCCAAAAGGATGCTATTTACAAAGTCCACAAAGTGGACGGATCATCCAAAAGGATGTTAATTACTAAGTCCACAAAGTGGATGGATCATCCAAAAGAATGCTATTTACCAAGTCCACAAAGTGGATGGATCATCCAAAAGGATGATATTTTCCAAATCCACGAAGTGGATGAAGCATCCAAAAAAAAAAAAAATGTTTATTTACCAAGTCAAGAGAAGGACGAAATTTACAGAACGTGTGGGGTGAACGGATCATAAAAACAGAAAAAAGCAATTAAGGCATTCATATGAAAAACATGTGACAGATGAAATTAAATTAGATTGTCTACAAAAAGTTACATATGATGAATAAAAGTTACACAAACAATTGTTCTCCCACTAAAAAAAAAAAAAAAAAAAAGGGGTTACACAACGGATAAAAGAACTATTCTTCAACTTGGGGGGCATCAGCTGGGGCGCTAGGACCGTCAGGAGTAGGAGGACGAACATCATCACGGACGGGTCCAGTCTCACCGTCCCTTAGGGCCTTATTTTCACCAGGGACTTCGCCAAAAAGTTCCGCGGTCCCCTCAGAGTCGATGGGGTGAGCCGGTGTCTGGCCTCCGACGTCAATGTTGATGTGGGAAAGGTAGAGGTTTGGGAATGACGCCTTCACCTAACGGAGATAATCGTCAAAACCATCAGTAAATAAGGTGCCCAATTCCGTCAAAAGACCATCGGAGTCCCGATACTCCTGGACGGCCACAACCTTCGTACGGCGAACATTATCATCATTGTTCTTCACCATCTCCCTTAGGTGTTTGACCTCATTTTCCAAGTCTTCACGAGCTTGCTCGGATAGTTTTAGTTTATCCTCCTGACGGATCCTCCAAAACTTCAGCTCGTCAAGCTCCTCCCCCATCGTCCTAGCCTTGGCACGTACACGCTCTGGCGACTTTTCACGGGCCAGGCAGCGATCCATCAGTCCTTTCGCCATTAAAACCATCTGTATCAGTGAGTAAACCAATTAGCCAAAGGATAACAGGTATGACGGACTAAGTAGGAGACGGGTATTACCTGAGCTAAGCTGAACAGGGCCGTCTCCCCCATTGCCTCTGTAGCATGGTTATCAACATCCTCGTAGTCCTCTTCTTTGATAATAGAAGTTAGTTGAGCGAGGGCATACTGAGGGTCCTCCCTAAGCAGAATGGGAGCTTTATCCTTGACGAGGTCAGGGTTTGTCATGAGACCCTTACCCTTTCCCACGCCCAGCTTTGGGGGTAGCTTCACCGTTACCCGACGGCCGGCAGACCCGTCACCAGCCTTTGCTTTTTGCTAGGACGGTCTGCCTTCTCAGGACCTCGTTTGGTGGATGGATGGGATGAACCCGCCTTAGGGGAAGGGTCACCCCCAAGTTTCTTCTTGTTTGCAACCTGCTGCTTAATAAGAGCTCTCCTCTTAGCATCATCCATTTCTACAGAAAAGTGGACCGTAAGAAGACGTTAAGGACAAAAGATTCGATAACACTTGGTCAAAACAAGCTTACGTTTATGAATTCCCGCGTCGTATTTAAGTGTAACAGCAGATGACTCCAGACCGTCACAGTACCAATGGATGGTGTCCAAGGTGACGAGCTTCGCCCACGTCCTCTCTAACAGGTCAGTTTTCTGGAAAATATTTTCAAGGAAACCGAACTGCTCGACGGTAATTTCTGGACGGTTACGTGCTGCCAAAAACAGATGGTTAGAATGACAACAAGTAGCAAAGTGAGATAGGACAGACACAGAATGAGGCGCATACCGGACGGTGATACTATGCCCTATGTCTTATCAACAGGCATAAACTCCTAGTCGTCGGGACGACCTATCCAATCGTCCCCTTGTAGGAAGAAATATCTACTTTTCTAGTTCCGATTGGAGTTTGGGGTCTCGGACACTAACCTAAGAACCAGACTCCTCACCACGAAAATATACATACCCTTCGATTTAACAATCTCATCTGGACGGTAATAGTTGAAAAACTCCTCCACTGCTAACCGTCTTGTCCCATGAGACATGACGCCATATAACACTTCAACGCTCAAGAAAACTCTCCAGGCGTTTGGTGAGATTTGGGTGACGGACAAACCTAAATACTAGAGCAGGCGACGGTGCAAGGCACTAAAGGGAAAGCAAAGGCCCGCTTTGAGCATGTGCTCATACACGCCGACATCTTCAAGACCCTTATAGTAGCACCTCTCGGACTTGAATGGTAGACAGATGGGTATGGTGTTTGGTATCTGGTATTTTTCCCTAAGGGAGTTGAAATGTTGAGGACTAATGGAAGAAGTGAAGTTGTTTACCGTCCACATGGGGAGCAGGATGAGCTTCCTTAACCCATCTTTGCCTATCACAGACCAGACGAGAGGATCTACACTTTCTACATCGTCATTTGAGTCATACTCCCATCTTCACCTCGCCCTTCTTCTTCCACATAGGAAGGAGAGCTTGATGACGGTTCCCTCTCCTCAACGGAGGTACCCGGGTCTCCCTAACCTGACGGGTACACCTCTTCATAGCCCGCTCCCTCACGGACAAAAGATTGACCGCTGGAAGTCCCACTAGACATCGGACACCTACAAATGACGAAGAAGGAAACCTAAGACTCTAGATCTACATGGACAACGGACCAACGTACAAGTAAAAAAAGAAGGGGGGAAGAAGGAGAGGAAATAAACTTACAGTTGAACAAAGTGAAGAGACGACGGAAGAAAGTTGAATGAAACGACTGAACGGTAGAACTGCAAGCTGA
Source organism: Castanopsis chinensis (assembly GCA_032878915.1). Classification (NCBI taxonomy): domain Eukaryota; kingdom Viridiplantae; phylum Streptophyta; class Magnoliopsida; order Fagales; family Fagaceae; genus Castanopsis; species Castanopsis chinensis. The sequence goes on from JAVQMG010000114.1 coordinate 8,803,444, forward strand.
CGGTCACAAGGAGGACAGATGCGCTCTGGTCAGCAAAATTTTTTCCAAAATGTGAAAATGAAAGGAACAGGTGATATATATATAAGGAGAGCGGCGCGACCAACGAAGAGATGCCTCGATTGTAGTAAGCTATCAATCAAGGCTCACCGCGTGTCCTCAAGTGCATTTACAACCCTAATCCAGCCTGGCAATCCATCCGCAGGAAGTGCATGACGGATTTATAAGAACAGAGCAACTCATTCCATGGACCCGTCAGGAAAAGGTGACGGATTCATGGAATGGGGGGCAGCTAAAGAGGAAAAATATGTGACGTACACGTGGTGGACGGACGTGTGTGACACATGGCATGTGTTGGACTTCAAGGCCTTTTATACGAGCTTGGTTGCGGCTTACATTTGGACTACCGTGGTTTTTGCTTGATCTACACGCTTAAGCCCAAACAAAGGAGACTCCTATAAGGAAAAGGAGTCACTCCCCTAGAAGGAAAAGACTTCTTAACCAAGGCATAGACTTTGGCTCTACACGATTATAAATACTCCAAAACCCTCACAAACCAAGGTACGTATAATTGACTCAACTCTAGCACTCTAGTGTTGAAAACAGGTTTTCTAACTTGACATTCGGAGGGTTTTTGGCCGACACCACACCGGTGTCCTCTGTTAGGTCCTTTCTTTTTATCGTGCAGGTTTTATTTTGCTCTCGTGAGGACCACGTAGCTTACTGGTATTTTTCGGCATCATCAGATAGTATATAAGAAAATATGTTAATTTATTACATGACTTGGATAATTTGGTGTTTATTACAATATTTTTTATTTTTACTTTTTTATTCTTATATTATTTTCTATAAATTTCTTATTATTCTCTCTCACATTCTCTCTTGAAAAGTGGTTATTCTCTCTCTCTCTCTCTCTCTCTCTCTCTCTCTCTCTTCATTTTTTATTCTTTCTTACAACTCTACTTTATATTGATGAATCATTGTGATTTTTTAAAACTCTATTTTAGGTTCATACGTTTTGGTGTTGTATTTTTTTATTCCCCATTACAAGTAGTATCTCTCTCTCTCTCTCTCTCTCTCTCTCTCTCTCTCTCTCTCTCTCTCTTATAAGTTTGGTTAGTTTGATTTTGTTTTAGTTAATACATGATTATTTTGGAAGTAAGAATTTAAGTTTATATCAAAACACAATCTTGACTATGCTAATAACAAATCGGCATCTGGTCCATTTTAGTCTATTTTGGTCAACTTCATCAATTCGGTCTAGTTCAATCCACTTCAGTCAATTTTGGTCCAATTTAGTCTACTTCGGTCCACTTCAGTCAATTCAGTCCATTCTTTCTACTTTGGTCCAATTTGACCTATTCGGTCAATTCAATCGATTTCAATTGACTTCGATCTATTCAGTCCAATTTGATCCATACGGTCCACTTAGGTCTATTTGATCCAATTGGATCCATTTAGTCCACTTTGATCTATTCGGTTCATTTCAGATTACTTTGGTCCAATACAATATACCTACTTAAGAATGGCAAAATACAAGTTTGGATTAAGAGTTGTTAATTAATTGAGTAATATCAGGGCCCAAAAACAACAATACAATGCCAATAATTAAGGCAAGTATTAGAGCACTAGGATAGAAATATCAGGGCCCAAAAACAACAATACAATGCCAACGATTAAATCAACTATTAGAGCACTAGGATAGAAACAAAGGGTCTAGAATAGTTTTATCTTTTTGGTTAAAAAAAGATAAATGGCCAGGACAAACACTATTTACTCCCCACCGGCCGTTTGGTTTTGCTTAATGCTTACTGCATGTGTATTTTTTCACGTGATTCCCTCCTATTTTTAAAGTGTTTGTGCATAATCAAATAGCCGAAATTACTTATCTCAAAAATTCACATTTGAATGGGAAAAATAGTACATTGGTCATGATTTATCTAAAAAATTCATGACTTATTTTTTCAGTACTATGCAACAACATAAGCCATGCATGACTCATATAAAAAAATTCACATTTAAAAGGGAGAAATAGCACCACTAGGGCATTTCCAGTTTGGAATAAAAACTGCTAAAACTTTATGATAATTTTTCAAACAAAATAACACCAGAACACACTTTTTATTCTCTTTCGATAATCAACTCCAGAACACTTTATTACAGACATTAAAATAGTTCAATTTAATTCATAATCCAATCTAATACAGTCAATTCTGCAATAACCAACTGAAGCAACAAACTAGTCCCGCACCTCACCAGGTAATTTTAGCATGCGTCTAGCATATAAGACTTATGACCCTCTAACATATGGGTCCCACAAATACTCCCAGCGTAAGAGATATTATTGTTGATGGATTACTAGCCAACTCTTAAACTGCTAAGATTTAAACCCAGCATCTACCACTAAATTATGGCCAGTGACAAATTGGGAATCCTCAGAAGCAAGAAACACCACAGCATCTGCCACATTTTTTGGCATCAGCACCCCACCTTTCAAGTTTGAACTCGACTCTAACACCTTATCTACCTCCTCATCGTTTTCAAACCCGAACATGTCCTTCAGCAGTGGCGTCCCAACTGCCCCTGGTGAAACACAATTCACGCGTATCCCATATGAACCCACCTGCAAGCTCGCTGACCTCACCAACCCTAACACTGCGTGCTTTGACATGGCATAGTCGACAAACCTGTCAGTACCAATACTCGCCGCCATGCTCGCTGTGCAAATTATACTCCCCCTCATACGCCCTTCCACCATCGCCTTCACCGCGTGCTTCACACACGCCACCATCCCACGTGCGTTCACCGCCATGAGCTTGTCATAAGCCGACAAGTCTATGTCCAACACGGTCTGTTCGCACGTGTGGATCGCTCGAGCCATGCCCACGTTGCTGAACATGATGTCGAGTTGTCCATACGTATTGACTGTGGAGTATACCAACGTTTTCACCTGTTCCTCGTCGCTGACATCGCAGTGGACATAGGTGCATATGTTGGGGCCGATAGATGTGGCGACGTTTTGGCCCTTCTCGTCCTGGACGTCAGCGATGACGATGGCTCTTGCACCGTCTGTGGCGAAATGGCGAGCCGTGGCCTCACCTATGCCGCTTGCCCCGCCAGTGATTATGGCCACCTTGCCTTGGAGCTTGTTCTTTGGAGTTGTGGAGTCTGTCATTTCGTTTGTTCGTGTTAATCAGGTGAGTGAATATCTTTGTTATGTCAAAAATGCTAAGACCGCAGCTAATTATATTAATCTTTTATTTGTTATATACGTACTACTTTTAACCAACTACTCCCAAGAAAAGTTGTTCCAAGTGTAAGGGTTTACACCCTCCAATTGTGCTGCGTCAATTTCTTAGTTCACTCCAAATATAGAGTACTAAAGACGAGAGTTTTGCAATGAGTTGCTATGTTATCTTATAACAGAGGGTGAAATCATAATTATTTGCCCCCCTCATGAGTTGCCAAGAAATGACTAATCAATGGCTAGCTACTAATGTAATATATAGTGCCGAAAAATTAAGTTCGATGTTCATTTGTTGCATCTTAATTATAACTATTAGCATTTTTTTCAGCAAAAAACACTATTAGCATTTACATCCGACTCTTCCTATCTTTTTTTAATCAAATTATAACAAATTACACATAAAATTGGTTCTAAATCTGGCTAGCTATAACATTTCAATATTTTTTAATGTAAGTTTATCTAACAGTGGGTGGCTGATTGTGGTGGCTGTGGTGGGGCTAGGCGTGGGTTGATCTAGCCCCAGTTTGGCATGGGTTAAGATAGGTGTAAGGGTGAGATGCTATGAAAACAAATATATATATATATATATATATATATATTTTAGATTATTTTAAAAGGATCTATTGTAATATGAGGGTTGGGATGAATGGTGGATTGGAAAAGTAGATGACTAAAATAGAAAGAGTCACTCTTAATTCCAAATTTCTGCAAAAATTTACAAAACTGGATGTAAGTGATCAAAATTGTTTTCATAATAGAATCTAGCAAAGCTGTTTGCAATTTCAACTGTTATCCTCTTGGTTAAGAAATACGTGTTGGAAGTAGGTGGTTCTCACACATGAAAAATTATTCAATACTTGAGAGTCAATTCTTCCTCTCACATATATGGTAGATCACTCATTTCAATTTCTTTTCATTCCATTGTTTTATTAGAGAAATAAGAATAATAGTAATTTTTAAAAAAATTTATTTCAATTCCCTTTCATTCCACTCCAAGAAAAAGTTACTTTTTTATTTCTTTCCTTTCAAACATCCAAATACAAGAAAGATAGATATCTATTTCCTTTTCATTCTATTCAATCATATCCATTATATTCTATTCAATTCCTTTATAAACTCTCAAATAAAATATCATTTTTCTAATCACTCATAGAAATTCCTTTATAACTTATAAAAAGTGTCGTATATGAGTGCCTTAATGAATATATCTGTCAGTTAATTGTTACCGTCCCAAATAAAATGATACCTTGTGTGTATCAATTTGCTTACTTCGATCATTAAATATTGGATTATTTGCTATTTTTAATGTTGACTTAATACCATCCACAACATCTAGTTAGCTTCTTTTCTTACACTAGACGTAGGTTCTTCAATAAGTTTCTAAGCCAAATCCCATGACAGACACTTGAAGTTGCAAGATACTTAGCTTCATTAGTAGAACGTCTCAAAATTTGTTGCTTCTTTGAAATTCTTGTAACTGCAATATCATCCATATAGACTACAAGCTAGTGATAATAATAGTCTTGTAGATGTAGTTCATTGATAGTACATGCTCTCATTCTTAAAAAGATCTATGGTCCAAATCTCCCTCTCTCATTTTTATAACTATCAAATTATAAAAATATTTAAAATAAATTTAAAAATAAAAACAATGTAAATGTTGAGTCCAAGTGAAAATATTGTTACTTCATCAATCACAATAAATTATATCAACAATTATTAAAAAAAAATTATAAAAATATCGTATATATAACATTATTTAAATTTTATTCTATTCAATCATAATATCAATGATTTATTATTTTTATAAATACATTTATATAATGTTAATGTAGACGATGATCATGCTTTGGTCTCCTTGAACGTCCCATCAGTATTGTATGGCTGGTCAGATTTTCATACAACTAAAAAAATGAATCTATTATATTAGTGAGTGTCATATCAATCTTTGACGTCAGCCAACTAACAGAAAAATCTGACGTGGCTGACGATACTATTAAAATAATAATAAACAAATCTATTTTAGCATAAAAAAATGTTACAACAGCATCTAAATTAAAGAAATTAATTTATTAATTTTAAGAACAAACAAGAACATTTTTCTTTATTTGACATTTTTCTCTTCTTCTTTTTTTTTTTTCTTAAAAAACAAACAAAAGATTAAGCAAGAACACAAACACAAATCTAGCAAGAATACAAACACAAACCCATCACTTTACCTTCAGCAAAACCAGCAACAACCCAATTCGCTTACCTCCATCTACACAAACTTCTAGTACAAACAAGCTCAAATGAAAAAAAACCCAATAACAAAAGCCAAATCCTAAATTAAAGATATGGGTAATCGATTCTAGTGGAAGCAAAATTGAGAGGCCGAAGTGCTGAACTAGAAAAACCAAACACAAAACCCACCACTAAAACTAGATCCGAAACCACCAAACCATAGATCTGAACGACCAAACCCAAATCGCAGATCCGAATCCCGTCAGCAAAACCAAGAACACCAATCCAGATCTAAAAGTTTCTCCCATTGTTTTCTCAGCAGCCAAACAGTCAAATATCAAACAGTACATAACAAAAGAAATGGCAATGTGTAACTCACTCTCACTCTCAGTTCTCTATGACAATTCGGTCCCAAAACTCAGCTCCAATCCTTCACAAACTAGAGCTAAGGTTTTGATGAAGCTCAAAGCCATAGCTTCCACACCCACCAAATTGTATGGAAGAAACTTGAGCACGAGTTGCAGCCCCACCAAGATAAACGCTGGACTATCTGCGATTGAGCTTGATCTTAACGAAGACCCAGTTGATCATTGGCGCACCAACAGTGTTGACCCTATGCTGTCTCCTTCAACCTCATCTCTCTTTCTTTTTCGCTCTCTGTGTATGACTCTTTCTTCTTCTTCTTCTTCTTCTTCTTTTTTTTTTTTTTTTTTTTTGGAGTTTATAGGAGGATTTTGAGTATGGGATATATGATGGGTCAATGAAAAAAAAATAGAATAAATGGGGGGGGGGGGTTGTATACATTTAGTGTTGCAAGGCATCAATTTATATATTTAAAAGGACATTTAGAATGAAGTATATTTGAAATTCTTTTGCGGTGACGTGACTTTAAGAAGCAAGTTCCTTATAGAATCAAATCTATCCAATTGTGAGTTTGCCATCAAAAGTTTTTGTTTTAAACTGTAGAAAAATTCTCTAGTTTTTTGTTCGACTGTTTGGCTGCCAAGAAAATAATGGGAGAAACTTTTAGATTTGGGTTGGTGTTCTTGGTGTTCTTATTCAAGAAACTTTTAGATCTTAATTTATGTGAATTTTGGTTTTTAATTATGTTTTTGTTTTTTTTTTTATTTAGTTAAAATTAATAAATTAATTTTTTAAATTTATATACTAACGTGGCATGGGTGATGTGGATTTAGATAATATTTTAAGTCCTTCGTTTGCCACCTCGGATATTTCTGTTTGTTGACTGACAGCAAGGACTAAAGTAACACGCGTTAATTGATTTAAAAATTAAAAGTGGTGAAATTAAAATGTAGGAACCAAAATGAAAAAGATGTAAAATGTAGAGACTAAAAGTATATTTACACCCTAGGATTTCTTGTTCTAATAAACCATCTATGTTCCACTCATAGAGTTTACTAGAGGTTATTGAGAACTGGTTGCTAACATTTCGTTCCTCAAACTGGAGGTCAGGGGGTGTGGGTCTAGGGTACCAATTATTGGTTAGGCTGGTTGGACTTACTTTTGGGTGGTAAAGCTGTTTTACCTGCAAATCCTGAAACTGGTCTTCTAGTTGTTCTATATCTTTGTCAGATTCTTGGGAAGCTTGACTAGAACTACTAAAGGCTGTGCGGATATCTAAGACCTTAAGTTGGGGATTCTTACTAGTTGAGACCGGGGAAGAGGTAACTGGTTCCTTCTTCACTAGTTCTTCTAGCTTTTGGGTGACTATTTCTAATACTGTTTTGTCCTTAGTTTTAAGGCTTGTATGCCTAGCTGTGGGTAGCTTGATCAGAGGCTTTTCTATGGATTGGATAGGTTTGCTAGGGCTTCCTGTCTGAAGGATGACCTTGTTCTCAAACTTATCTTCTATCCTATCAAGCTGTTTACCTATAACATTTAAACACTGATTGGTATAGTTGTTCTGTATCTTCTATCCTATCAAGTTGTTTACCTATAACATCTAAACACTAGTTGGTATAGTTGTTCCATTCTATCACTTTCTTGATGGGCTTTTCCTCGTCTGTAGGAACTTTGAAGGGTGAAGCAACTATCTCACTTTTCCGGTGCTTAAAGGTTATGGTTTCTAGGGGTGGATGGCTAGACTGGACAACTTCCTTAGTTTCCTTGGTCCATGCCTTAGTAAGGACACAAGTCTTTCTGTGCCACTCAAAATGCTCTTCGAAGTACTCAAAGAAAGGGACATTGCTGGATATCTCTTTCATAAATGTTTTCCAAGCATTCAATACTTCGACCTTTTACTCTCTGGTATGGTTGGCTTTATAGGCTTCTCTTTTGAGTCTGTTTTCTTCAGAGTCAAAGTCTTTGCCAAAGGCGACCATATCAGGGGTGAAGGGTTTCCTAGTGACCATAAGCTGATGGTCTATGGAATACTGGGGTGCTTGCTGAAATTGTTGCTCTTCCATATCAATCCCAGATAGGGATGGAGGGGATTGTTCTAGGTCGTCTTCCTCTTCTTGACCGGTAACTGAATCCTGTTTGGCTGTGTAGCAAGGTGTGCTAACCTAGGATCTAGTTTTGACTCCTTGGAGTTCTGGTCCTGAATCTCTTCTAGATCTAGGGAAAGGTGTCCGTGGTTGGATGTGCTACACTGGGATGCTGGTTTATCCCTAAGAAGGATGGGAGTCTACCTAACGGGTTGGCGTAGATCTACTGGGGATCTAAACTTCAGATCTTCTAAGGGAGACCAGTACTTCGAAGGTGACTTCTGACCATTTAAGGGTTCTTGGTAGTTCAATCTTAGCTCTAAGGTCAGAGGTTTGGATGAGGGTCGTCTCACCTTTTTTTTTTTTTTTTTTTTTTTGTCAAGTGCTTGGATGTTGAGGTTTGTCCTCATGCACTTGTAGTACACTCTGTATATCAAGGCGATCTGGCTGGTTCCCTGCATCATGAGGGTTCCATGGGTCTTGATATTGAGGGTAAGGGCCTGGATGACATTGTCATCATGGATGTGAACAGTGAAGTTAGGGAAGCAGTTGAAATGAACTGGTCCACTACTAAGGCTGGTTTCTATGGTTCCTAAGAGACTGTCATCAAACCTGATATGACAGGTATCTCTGAGGGCCATAAGTATTGAGTTGTTCAACCTTTCTCTGATAAGAGGTTTAACTCCAACCTGGACTAAACCTATATGTAGGAAGTTATGACCTTTCTTCCTATGGGCAACTATGGTAGATGGGTTTAACAAGTAGCGCATTTCGTACTCTTTGTTTATACCATAAACTTGCTCTATGGTATTAACATGGTAATCTGTCTTGAATGCCTTTTTCCAAGACCATAAGGACCTATAGATCTGATCGGTGGGTACCTTGGGGATATTCCAATCTCCTATGTCTAAATCTAGATCTGATAACTCTAGGGATTCTGAGTTAACAATTCTAGCATCTTGTGGAATCTCTAGGAGTGAAGATGGTTGGGAACATCTAGAACTAGTAGAAGAATAACTTCTAAACAACCTATTCATCATTCTGGATTAAAAGCTTAAACTAACAATTACAACCTAATTACCTTTATCCTCAACCTTCTGGATCTAACCTTTAGATCTGAAACAAAGTATTCTTCTAAGACTACGAACGTTATATATATATATATATATATATATATATATATATATATATATATGAAACAAACTGTTCACGAGAATTTTTCTTTTCTCAAGTTCCAATGCACAAAGTTTTAGGCAAGCCATAGCACATCAGCCCTATTTGATAGAGTAAGGGAACGTCTGATCAATGAATGTGAATTACAACAAAAATAAAGATCTTTATTTTTCAAAATAAAATGTGCTGTAATAAAAGAACTAAATATATTTATAAATTTAGTTGTGAGTTGTAATATTAGAGTAAAAATTAAGATTTATATTTAGAAATATCTTATCTATACAATTTTATTTCCTACAAAATAATATTTTTTAAATTTGAGAGAGAGATAAGTTACCTTTTTATGATTTTTTATTTTCATAATTGTTATGTGCATAGAGAAATTTTGTTTATTTGAAAATATATAAATATTATAAATTATTACACTTACTAAGAAATAATTATTACAATCATTTTAAAGAGGAATAATTATTCTTCATTTTAAATAATAACTATTCATAAGAAATGATAATTCCATGTAATAAAACAACAGAATAGTCTAAACCATATGAATAGCTATTATACATTACAAAACTTATTAAAGTCTACCAAATCTGTTCCAAGGAAAGAAAAAAAAAAAAATTTACTCCAACCACTTTAATTAGTCATTTGCCTAAAATTCCTCATACTTAACGGGTTGGATTTACGTCTTATTTTGACACATTTTTGGAATGGATTCACAACCCATGTTTTTTCTTTCTTTTTTTTTTTTTTTTTCAATTTTTTAACGTCATGTATTGGACTCATAATTTGTTTTTATCTATATAACAGAATGGGTTTATGACCCGTGTATCTCTTGTGTATTGCGGATTAAGCTCAAGGCTCGTGCCTTTCCTTCAAAGGATCAGGCAGGCTAATAGCTTACACCATTTCTGTCATCTCTCATCGAATAGATTTTCCCAATAAAAAATCATATTTATACAAAACGGGTCATGGAGGAAAATACCAATTACAAGATAACTAAATTATTTGGGACATTACAATCATGGGGCTCATACATAAATCTTAGAAACTCAATTCTTGATGGGTAAAAAATTTCATTTTGGGTTGGTCACTAAAAATATAAGGCTCACATAACCAGTAAAAGATAGAGAAACCTGGGAATTTATCCTAATTTCTAGCTAGAACTTGTGAGGTGCAAAAATAGAGAAAACTTGTACAAATAAAAAAAATAAAACCACATAAAAGATTTATGTGATTTGACAATGTACTTACGCCCATGGAGATACAACATTTTTTACCATGTCAAAGAGTAAAATATAGAAGCGGTAGTACAATTTTCATTACATCAAATTAAAGAGTTGGTATCTCATGTGCCTAGCGCATGAAAGATTTTTCTCAAACCAAAATGCGGCAAAAAATTCTCTATCGGCCCAAGACTTCACTCCATAGTTTAACTAAGCCTCACAAAACATCTCATTAATTAAAAACTAAAATACTTTCAAGTCAAGTTGGGTCACAAACTAAATCAAACACAAAATTAGACTCCACATAACATTAACAAATGTGACAACTTAATAAAATGCTAGTACTGTAGGTAGGAAGTGTATATAAAACGTGTTCACAATAGCTGCGTATTTTAATCTCCAAGTATTCTCAAACAGTAAAAAGGTAGATAATCAACATCTTTTAATCACTTCAAAGATCTCAACAAAAACAACAATACAATCCCAATAATTAAGGAGCCTTTTAGAGCACTAGGATAGAAAAAAAGAGTCTGGAATACTCTTATCTTTTGGTTAACAAGAAGATAAAAGATGCCCACGAACAATCACTATTTACTCCTCACCGGCCATTTGGCTTTGCTTAAAGCTTACTACATATTTATTAAACACGATTCCCACCTATTTTTAGAGCGTTTGTGCATGATGACATAGCCAATATTACTTATCGCAAAAATTCACATTTGAAAATGGGGAAAAATAGCACATTTTTCATGCTTATCTCAAAAATTCATGACTTATTTTTTCTGTCGTGTGCAACAGCATAAGTCATGACTTATCTCAAAATTTCACATTTGAATGGGAAAAGTCTGTGTTGGTGAGTGTCAATTGAGAAAAAAAAAAACTTAAATACCTTTAAAAAGATAATTTTAAATTAATATGACTCATTGACCACTCTAGAAAAAAACCTTAACCACACTAAAAAAAAACCTTGAACACCCTAATAAAAATCCAAGCCCTTTAAAATTAAATTTTGACCTCTCTAGAATTTTGGTCTATTGAAGGTTAATTTTTGTAATTTGCATTGAAATAGTAATTTTAGATCCACAGCTCAATTGTCAAACCACAATTTTATCAAATAATTAATTTTAATTTTTAAAATTGGGTTTTCAAAATGCATATTTTAAAATCGTTATTTTTTTAAAAATAAAACAATTTTTTTTCAAACAGCTAATCTATTAGTATTTGCTTTAGTCTTTAACTAAATTTACTAGATTTATGTGATACATTTTGTGCATAACATATATGCACTAAGATAATTCACGAATGCTTTATTGAACATGATTAATGTAATGGTTGAATGTCTAAGTTAAATATATTAAACGAACTTATAGTTTATCCTTTATTATTTTGCTAGTACCATGAAGAAATTTCTTATAAGGAAATAATTGTATTGCAAAATTCATCTTCTAACTAAATTCATATTGAATTAAATAATATTCTTTCAGATTCTAGGATATAAGAAAATTTCTCGTATTTTGATCTTAATGATCTTGAGAAATAAGAAAAGCATATTTACAAAGAGATTGTTGTTAATCTCTTAGCCATGATTTCCCTTTAAAAAAATATAGTGGAGCATTGCATCAATACAATCCTTATTGATTTAAAGAATACAAAAATTGGTTCAAATGAATAAAAAAAGAAAGAAGGATGATGCATCTTCTTTAATTATATTATTACTTATTTAGACAAGATGTTAATAGATGAATGATTGCTTAATTGTGTACAATAAAAAAAAATATAGTTAATATCATTGATAACGTAGTTATCATACACCTTGTTTTTAAAATATGACAACTCATAAAATGAAATTTTTAACTTTATGTATTTGTGTTTTTTTTTGGTTGCATTGATATATTCAAGTTTTATTATTTTATTTTTTCAATAAAAATTTTTAAGTGATCACCCTACAGAAAATTCCTTAAGCCACCACTGGAAAAATAGCAACACTAAGGCATTCCCTATATGGAATAATAAATGCTAAAATTTTATGATAACTTTTCAAACAAAATAACACAAGAACACACTTCTTATTCTTTTCCCATAATCAACACCAAAACACTTTATTACGGACTTAAAAACAGTTCAAGTTAATTCAGAATTGCATCTAATACGGTCAAATGAGCTCTGTATCACACTAGGAAATTCTTACATGCGCCCAGTGTATAATACTTATTATTCTTACAGGCCTCATAGATACACCTAGCGTATAAAATACCACGTCCACCACACTAGTAAAATTAAGAGGACACAACACCCAAACATACAAACATATAGTAATATTCAAAATTATAAATCATTGGTGATAGATTACTAGTCATCTCTAAATTTAAACCCAGCATGAACCTCCAAATTATGGCCAGTGACAAACTGGGAATCCTCAGAAGCAAGAAACACCACAGCATCTGCCACATTTTTTGGCATCAGCACCCCACCTTTCAAGTTTGAAGTCGACTCTAACGCCTTATCCACCTCCTCATCACTTTCTGTTTTCAACATGTCCTTCATCAATTGCGTCCCAACTGACCCCGGTGAAACACAATTCACGCGTATCCCATATGAACCCACCTGCAAGCTCGCCGACCTCACTAACCCTAACACTGCATACTTCGACATGGTATAGTCGATAGCGTTTTTCATACCACGACTCGCCACCACGCTCGCTGTGCATATTATGCTTCCCCTCACATGCCCTTCCACCATCGCGTTCACCGCATGCTTCACGCACGCCACCATCCCACGTGCGTTAACTGCCATGACCTTGTCGTAAGCCGCCAAGTCTATGTCGAACACGGTCTGCTCGCATGTGCGGGTTGCTCGAGCCATGCCCGCGTTGCTGAACATGATGTCAAGGCGTCCATACGTTTTGACTGTGGAGTCTACCAATGTTTTCACCTGATCCTCGTCGTTGACGTCACAGTGGACATAGCTACATATGTTGGGGCCGATAGATGCAGCGACATTTTGGCCCTTCTCGTCTTGGACATCAGCAATTACGATGGCTCTTCCACCGTGAGAGGCGAAAAGGCGAGCCGTGGCCTCGCCCATGCCGCTTGCTCCGCCAGTGACTATGGCCACCTTGCCTTCAAGCTTGTTCTTTGGAGTTGTGGAGTCTGTCATTTCGTTTGTTTGAGTTAATCAAGTGATTGAATATCTTTGTTATGCCAAAAATGCTAAGACCACAGTAATTATATATATATATATTAATCTTTCATTTGTTATTTACTATTTTTAGCCAACTAGTCCAAAGAATGGTTGTTCCAAGTGTTAGGGTTTACACCATCCTATTTGCCACGTCATATTCTTAGTCCACTCCAAATATAGAGTGAAGACGAGAGTTTTGCAATGAGTTGCTATGGTATCTTACAACTAAGGGTGAAATCATGATGGTTTGCCCCTTCATGAGTTGGCAAGAAATCATATTATTACTAAATAAAGAAAACTATCAATTTATAATTTATTAGTTTCAAATTATAAATTTTTTTAATATCAATTTATTAGCTAGTTATAGGAACAGGGGCATCTATGACAATATTTATTTTTCAGGCTTGTGTGAAATTTAATGTGATATTTTTTGTATTTGTTTTTATGCAATTATTCAACCACACTCACCCTCTTCCCCACACCAACTGTACTACCCTGCTACCAATTAACTAGCCAAATGTTTTTACTAAGGATTCATTTGGTTGGAGAGATAGAAAAGTGAAATGATAGAAAATGGTAGGAGGATATATAGAAAAGTAAGAGGATAGAAAAAATTTAATTTTTCCTCATATGTGTTTGGTTGGAGGGATAGAAAAATGGAGGGATGGAAAACTCTTTTATTTGGTTAAGAAGAAAAGTGGGAGGATAGAAAATGTAGTTTATATAAATCTACTCTTACACCCTTATTACATAATATGTAAGAAATAATTTATATTACACTCATTAAATAATAAAAATATTACTTATTATTAATTGAAATTATTTAAATAACATTTTCAAAAATTTACACATCATACATATTATATTATTTTATTTCACTTGTTATTATATTATAATGTGTGTGTGTGTGTAAGAAAGAAAAAAAAAAAAAAAGAGGTGAACACATTATAAAGAGAGAAAAAGACAAAAAAAAAAAAAAAAAAAAAAAGGAAAATTTGGCTAGAAGAGTTGTGGAAAAAAAAAAAAAAAAAAAAAGAAAGATGTGTGATGGGGGCACTATGGTGTAGTTGGTTGCTATTTAAAAGAGGGGCAGAAGTGTGTAAAAGCATGGCTGAAGCAACATTTTTCATAAATCAACATAGTTTTCTCCCCATTTTGGATAGAAAATATTTTGGTGGAATGGGGAGAAAATACTCGGGCCCCACCACTTTTTTTCCCTCCTCCCTCCCAACCAAACAACTACTAAAAATGTCATTTCTCCACTTTTCTCTTCTAGATTTTCCACCTTCCTAAAATCTTTTCAAACAAACATACCCTAACTATACCATTTGTTAGGATATATGTGGTTCACTTGATATGAACATATGTTATTCTTTTTATGTAATTGGCTAATCCTTTGATAAAACGCACTATACTTGTAATTGGGTAGATCTAGGATATTTTTAATACTTCAAGAAATAAGGTTTCAAGATCAAGTGTTAAAGTCATGTAAGTTTGTCAAAGAAATAAGATGAGAAGTGCTCATTATTAAAACTCGACAGCTACTCGACAGCACCTCAACACCTCTATCTATCGAGGTTTAAAAAAAAATAGATTTTCACTTTTGTTTTGATTTCAATCCGTGGATATGTCTTTAGGCCTTCTGTTTCACAACCCTAGACATATAAAAAGATTATTTTAAGGGCCGTCAAAGTAATCACAAATTGCACAAACATTGAGCAAAGTCTATTTAAGAAATTTGGGACCAAAGACAAGGTTTGCCCTAGTTCATCTCTTTGTGAAGAAGCTGTTGTGTCTTTGCACTGTAGGGTTTTGTAATTAAGCATCTTCTTGTTCTTCATTGTGAGGATGAACTAAAAAACTTTGCAGCCAACATATTTTTCAAGTAGGTAATTGAAGTCCTGTACTGAGATCCGTGCATCAAAAGGAGAGATTGTCACTTCAGAACAACTCTAATTGGGTATTGGGGTAAGGGTTCAACTGTAGGTTGGTATACAGTACTGAGATTCTTTTACTTGTAATCGCTTATTGTGATAATAATAGATTCTCGGGAGTAGTGACCTTAAAATCACCCAATGGAGTTTTTGCCTTGGAGGTTTTCTCCATTCGCAAACAAATCACTATGTCAATTTATTTTCCACTACACTTTAGTTTATTGGTGATTTGTTTGTGCTACCACGTGTTTGCATGTTAAATTGGTTAATAAATTGAATTTGGCTAATTAATCAACTAATTCATCACAATGGGTCAATACGTTTTTGGCCTATCACCATTAATTAATTACTCACTCTATCTATTCTCTTTATAAGTTATAATAGGTTAGACTCACACACACTGTACACTTCAAAGTTTTGCAACATTTACAGAAGAAAAAAAACCAGTACAACCACAGACACAAACACAAATCATATATCAGAATGGAGAGAGATTCCAAGTTATGGACAAAATACATAAATGGGTATGGAGGAAGAGAAAAATCAAATGAGTCACTAAGAGCTTGTTTGGATGGGATGAGTTTTGAGTGATATCACTTAGTTTTCTATTTCCATCATCCAAATTGGGTGGGTCCCACGGTGAAGCATTTGTTTGGATGAGGTTTGGATCACCATTTTCATGGCTCAATGACTCAAAAAAATGAATGTGAGTGAGGGAAAGTGAAAACAAGTTTGAGCTGTTTTCAAAACTCAAAAACTGATACTCAGTGGCAACTCCGTAAATAAGATGAGATTGTGGGCCCCTTTGCCAGTGCATTTTCACATCCATCACCAACGACTCTCTCTTTCTCTCTTTCTTCTTTTTCCTTTCTCTAGCAGCATTCTCTCTCTCTTTCTCTTTCTTCTTTCCCCTTTCTCCTTCTCCCAACAACAAACCAACATTTTCTTAGGCCCGACATGTCATCTGTGCTTCTAATGCTAAGCAGTGAAGACCGAAACCTAGCAGCAATTGTGAAGACCGAAACCCAGCAGCTGTGAAGACTGAAAGCCATCAGCTAACCGAAGCTCTCCCTCTCTCTCTTGTCCTTTTGCTACACCTCTCTACCCTCCATCGGATTTGCAGAGTTCTCTCTATCTCCTTGGCAAGATCCAAAAAAAAATTTCTCTCTCTATCTTATGGGCGCAGAGTTCAGATTTGAGATGTGGTTATAAGGTTTTGATTTTTAAGACATGGGTGTGTGTGTGATTCAGATTTGTGGTGTGGCTGTGGTGGGTTTAGATCTGAGATGTTGGTGGCTATTATGGGTTTAGATTTTTTGTCTGGGTTTGGATTTGATTTGGGCATAAGGTCTGTATTTGTGATTTTTTATTTGGGTATTTGTGGGTTTTGATTTGAACATTTGTGGGTACTTATGAGTTTATGTTTGTATTCATTTGTGTTTGTATGATTATGATGGTTTGGCCATAGGTTTGGGATAGGATTGTTCTTGTTGATGTGTGTGTACATGAGAAATGAAAGAGAAAGAGGAAAGCTTTAGTGAGAGTAACAGGGCAATGGTGACTGAAGGGGAAGAAAATGAAATGAAAAGAGTGAGGGTGAGGCGGGTTCGCTAACAGAACTTATGACATGGTGCTCAAGCATGGGTCTCACAAAAAGTAGAAAAAAATTGAATGATGAGAAACTAAAAATATGTGCCAAACATGTGGGGTTAAGAAATTTGGGTATTTTAAGTGATGAGTAATGAGTTATGAGTGATGAGTGATGGGTGATGAAAATTGAGTGATGAGTGGCCATTTTTTTTAACCAAACAAGCCCTAACTCACTAGGTTAGAGTGCAAAAATTATTAGGTAGGCCATAGCACATTAACCCTATTTTATAAAGTAAGAACACGTTTGATACACTAAATGAGAATTATGACATAAATGGTAATCTTTATTACTAAAAATAAAATGTGTTGTAATGGAATAACTAAATCTTATTCATAAGTTATATATCCTAGAAAATAATATTTTTTAAAATTTGAGAGTGAGATGAGTTTTGTTTTGAAGATTTTTTATTTTTATAATTGTTATGTGCATATGAAAAATTTGTTTATTTGAAAATATATAATTTTATAAATTATTACAACTATTAAGTAATAACTATTACAACTACTTTTAAAATGAATGATTATTCCTTATTTCAAAAATAGTTATTTATAAGAAATAATCATTCTCTGTAATAAAAATATAATCAAACTACGAAATAGTCTAAACCATAAGAATAGCCATTATACATTACAGTACTTGTTAAAGTCTACCAAACATGCTCTAAGGAAAATAAAACAAACAAACAAATTTAATCCAACCACTTTAATCAGTCATTTGCCTAAAATTCTTCATACCTAATTGGTCATTTTGTCACAAATTTGGAATGGGTTCACAACCCACATTTTTTTTTCTTGTTTCTTTCTTTCAATTTTTTAATGTCATGTATTGGACTCATAATTTGTTTTTATCTATATCACGGAATGGGTTTAAGACCCGTGTATCTCCTGTATTGCGGATTAAGCTCAGGGCCCATGCTTTTTCTTCCAGGGATCAAGGGTTATAGCCTACATCGATCATTTCTGTCATCTCTCCTCGAATGGATCTTCCCAATAGTAACAGATCATATTTTACACAAATTGAATCATGGGAAAAAATACCAATTACAAGATAGTCAAATTATTTGGGCCATTACAACACAATCATTGCGCTCTATTCCGCAACAACCAACTAAAGCAATAAACGAGCCCTGCACCACACCAGTAAAATTAAGAGGACACAACACACAAAGATACAACCATATGGAGTAATAGGGGAGCGTGTCCTTAGCCAACTCTAAACTCTAAACCCACCACCTACCACCAAATTATGGAAAAACTCTATTGTGTTTCTGGTGCATGTTTCTTCTCCCTTATATGAGGGTGGATCCCACACACTCCACAAGTGTGGAGTCCACTCTCATGTGAGGGAGAAGAAACATGCACTGGAAACACAATATAACTTCTCACCTGACCAGGTACTCAATGACAAACTGAGAATCCTCAGAAGTAAGAAACACCACAGCTTCAGCCACATGTCCTATGGCACAAGTCATTAAGCAAGCTCATACCTCCCCCATTTTGTAAACTTAGAAAAATGAGATTTTATTTTTATGGCCCGCATATCTCTTGTATTGCGGATTGAGCTCAAGTGTCAAGGCTCTAGCTTTCCCGTCAAAGAATCAGGCTAACCATATTATCGAAAAAAGCGAGTATTTATTTCATTTTCAAAACTTTCATCTAATAATAATAATAATAATAAATAATAATAAATAAATATACCAAAAACAACAAAGAAATAGATAAACATAAAGAAAATAGCCATGTCAGAGCACAAAAACAGAAATACAATCCCAATAGTTTTACCTTTTTGGTTTAAAAAAAAAAAAAAAAGTTGACCAGGACAATCACTATTTACTCCCTATCGGCCAATTGGTTTTGCTTGAAGCTTACTGCATGTGTATTTTGCACGTGATTCCCTCCTATATTTAAAGTGTCTGAAAAATATCACATTTGTCATGACTTATCTCAAAAATTCTTGACTTATTTTTTCAGTCTTGTGCAACAGCATAAGTCATGACTTATCTCAAAAATGCACATTTGAATGGGAAAACTCTGAGTTTAATTTTAAATTAATATGACTCATCGACCGTCCTAGAAAAAAAAAAATTTGACCATCCTAAAGAAAACCTTGAACGCCCTAATTAAAATTTTGAGTCCATTCATCTCCAAAAAAAAGAAAAATAAAATTAAGTCCATTAAAAATAAAATTTATTCCTTCCACAACTTTGGTCCGTTGAAGGTTAATTTTAGTAATTTGCATTAAAAACGTATTTTTAGATCAATATCTCAATTGTCAAACCGCAATTATATCAATTATTTTATTGTAATTTTTTAAATTGTGTTTTCAAAATGCTTGTTTTAAAATCGTTATTTTTTTAAAAAAAAATGAATACATTTTTTCAAACAGTTAATCTATTAGTGCTTGCTTTAATCTTTAGTTGAATTTGTTATATTTGTGTGGTACATTTTGTACATAACGCATATGCACTAAAAAATGTTTGGATGCTTTATTGAAAATGATTAATATAATGGTTGAATGCCTAAGTTAAATATATTAAATGAACTTATATTTTATTCTTTATTTTATTTATACAAGATAAAATTTCTACTCTAATATAATCTAAGTGTATATATGTGTGAAGCTCCTTCTTGGAGACTTAAACTCCGACCTTTACCCTCCACACCCAACAAGCATTTATACTTGTGAAGTAACCACCATACCAAGAATGCGCGGTGGTATTCTTTTGCTAGCACTATGGACAAATTTCTTATAAGGAAATAAATTGTATCGTAAGATTCATCTTCTAAGTAAATTCATATTGGCTTGAATAATTTTCTTCAGATTCTAGGATATGAGAAAGGGTCTCATATTTTCATTTTAATGATCTAGATAAATAAGAAGAGCATATTTAGAAAGAGGTTCTTCTTAACCTCTTAGGCATGGTTTCTTTATATAAAATAGATAGATAGTGGAGCATTGTATCAATTCAATTCTTACGAGTTCAAAAAAATACGAAAATTGGTTGGAACAAATTATAAAAATAAAATGATGATGCATTTTGTTTATATTGTTACTCGTTTTGAAAAAATGTTGGTAGATAAATAATTGCTTAATTATTTGTGTACATTAAAAAAAATGTAGCTAATAGTATTAATATTAATGAAGTAATCATAAAACTATTTTAAAATATGAAAACTCACCAAATGAAAATTCTAAACTTAAAGGATTTGCATGTTTTTTTTTTTTTTTTTTGAGATGTCAATATATTCATGCTATTATCATTATTATTATTATAAAATTGAAGTTTCCTAATGACCGCCTGAAAGAAAATTCTTTAAGCTGCCACTAGGAAAATTGCACCGCTAGGGCATTCTCGATTTGGAACAAAAACTACAATAACTTTATAACACCAGAACACACTTCTTATTCTTTTTCGATAATCAACACCATGACACTTTGTTACAGACTTTTCAAAAGTTCAAGTTATTTCATTATTACATCTAATACAGTCTATTATGCAATAACTAACTTACGCAACAAACGAGCCTCGAACCACACTAGTAAATTCTTGCATGCGTTTAGTGCATGAGACTTATTATGACGCCCTGACGTATTGGACCCACAGATACAGCCAGCGTATAAGACACCACAGCCACCACACCAGTAAAATTAAGAGGACACAATGCACAAATAAACAAACATATCGTAATATTCTAAATTATAAAACATTGGAGATGGATTACTAGCCAACTGCAAGTTTAAACCCAGCATCTATCACCAAATTATGGCCAGTGACAAATTGGGAATCCTCAGAAGCAAGGAACACCACAGCGTCCGCCACATTTTTTGGCATTAGCAACCCACCTTTCAAGTACGAACTTGACTCTTGCATCTTACCTACCTCCTCATCATTTTCCAACCTCATCGTGTCCTTCACTAATGGCGTCCCAACTACCCCTGGTGAAACACAATTTACACGTATCCCATATGAACCCACCTGCAGGCTCGCTGACCTCACCAACCCTAACACTGCATGCTTCGACATAGTATAGTCGACAATGCCATAGGAACCAACACTTGCTGACACGCTAGCTGTGCAAATTATGCTTCCCTTCACGTGCCCTTCCACCATCGCCTTCACCGCGTGCTTCACACACGCCACCATCCCGCGGGCGTTCACCGCCATGAGCTTGTCGTAAGCCGAGAGGTCTATATCGAACACGCTCTGCTCGCGCGTGTAGGTCGCTCGACCCATGCCCGCATTGCTGAACATGATGTCGAGGCATCCGTATTTATTGACTGTCCAGTCTACCAACGTTCTCACCTGTTCCTCGTCGCTGACATCGCAATGAACATAGCTGCATATGTTGAGGCTGATAGATGCGGCGACGCTTTGGCCCATTTCGTCTTGGACGTCTGCGATAACGATGGCTCTTGCGCCATGAGTGGCGAAATGGCGAGCTGTGGCTTCGCCTATGCCGCTTGCTCCGCCAGTGACTATGGCCACCTTGCCTTGGAGCTTGTTCTTTGGCGTTGTGGAGTCTGTCATTTCGTTTGTTTGCGTAAATTAGGTGATTGAATATGCTATGTCAAAAATGCTAATTATATATATATTAATCTTTCATTTGTTATGTGCTACTTTTAGCCAACTACTCATAAGAAAGGTTGTTCCAAGTGTAACACCCTCCAATTGTGCCACGTCAGATCTTGGTTCACTCCAAATATAGAGTAAAGACGAGAATTTTGCAATGATTTGCTAGGTTATCTCACAACTAAGGGTGAAATCATAATGGTTTCCCTCTTATGAGTTGCCAAGAAATGACTGTCAGGAAAATATCACTTTAATCAATGGCTACTTGAAAAATGTAATATATAATGCCGAAAAATTAAGTTAGATGTTCATTTGTTGCATCTTAATTACTATGTTAGCACTTTTTTTCAGCAAAAAATACTATTAGCATTTACATCCGACTCCTCCTATCTTTATTTAATAAAAATTAACAAATTACACACAAATTTGGTTCTAAATCTAGTCTGATAGATATAAAATTTCAATTTTTTGTAACTCTCTCTCTCTCTCTAGGAATTTTCTTCAACATGGTCATTAAGAAACTTAAATTTAATAATAATAATAATAATTGAATATATATAAACGTCACAAAAAACACGCAAATATATAAAATTTAAAATTTGCACTTTACAAGTTTTCATATTTTGAAATCGTTGTATAATAAGTTCATTATCAATACTATTAGCTGCATAATTTCCAATGTACACAACTAAGTAATCATTTGTTTACATGCACCTTGTCTAAATAATTAATACTATAAACAAAATGCATCATCTTTTTTTTTTTTTTTTTTTTAAGACCCATTCCAACCAATTTTTGTGTTCTTTAGACGAATAAGGATTTAATTGATGAAATGCTCCACTATATATATATATATATATATTAGGAATATGGGCTAAGGGGTTGACAAGAACCTCTTTGTAAATATGCTCTTCTTATTTCTCCTAATCATTAAGATGAAAATATGAGACTTTTTCTCATATCCTAGAATCTGAAAGAAGATTATTCAAGTCAATTCAAATTTGCTTAAATTATAAATCTTGCAATACAATTTATTTTCTAATAAGAAATTTGTCCATAGTGCTAGCAAAATAAAAAAATATAAATTATAAGTTCATTCAATATATTTAACTTAGGAATTCAACCATTGCATTAATCGTATTTAATAAAGCATTTAGAAATTACTTTAGAGCATATGCATTACGTACAAAATGCACTACATAAATCCTACAAATTCGATTAAAGACGAAAGCAAGCACTAATAGACTAGATGTTCGACAAAATGTGTTTATTTTTAAAAAAATGGTGATTTTAAAATATGCCTCTTGAAAATACAATTTTCAAAGTCACAATTAAATATTTGATAAAATTGCGGTTTGACAATCAAGCTATTGATCTAAAATTGTTGTTTCACTAATTACTAAAATTAACCTTTAATGAACCAAAATGGTAAAATTTTATTTTTGATGGACTCAAATTTTTATTTAGGGTGTTCAAGGTTTTTTTTTTTAGGGTGGTCAATAAGCTATATTAATTTAAAATAAATTTTTTAAGGTATATAATTTTATTTCATCAAGTAAGACCACCCACACCAACACATAGAGCCACCCCTCCTCTTTCTCAATGTTCGTGGGCCAGGTGGCCATGGCCGATGGATCACTGGTGTGCGACATCCTTTGCAGATTTGGTGTTGAGTCACTGTCATAGGAAGGGGCTATGTTGATCTAAATGTGGGTGGCTGCGGTGGGGCTTGGCGTAGGTTGACCAAGCCCCTATTTGGCATGGGCTAAGTTAGGTGTGAGGGTAAAATGCTTTGGAAAAGTTAATGACTAAGATAGAAAAAGTGACTTTTAATTTCAAATTATAGCCAAATTTGCAAATAGTATGTGAGTCAACTAAATTGTTTTCACAATAGAATATAGCAAAGTGGATTGCAATTTCAATTGATATCCTCTTGGTTTAAGAAATGCTTGTTAGAAGTAGGTGGGTTCTGACATATGGAAAATTATTCAATATTCGAAAATTAAGTGATCTTCCTCCTCTCACATAAATGGTAGATTATCCATTTCAATTTTTTTCCATTCCACTATTTTTATTAGAGAAATGGGAATAAAGTAACGTTGTTATAAAATTTTCATTTCAATTCCTTTTCTTTCCACATGAAGAAAAGGTTACTTTTTCATTTCTTTCCTTTCAAACATCCAAATACAAAAAAGATAGATTTCTATTTTCTTTTCATTCTATTCTATCATATCTATTATATTCCATTCAATTCCTTTATAAACTCGTAATAAAATATTATTTTTCTAATCACTCATTGCAATGCCTTCGTAACTTATAAAAAGTGTCATATTTGAGTGGCTTAATGAATATATCTATTAGTTAATATGTAACTTCACAAACTCAAGTTGAACTTTCTTTTTAGCTTAGTTACATTTCCAAATAAATTGATACCTTGTATGTATCAATATGCTTACTTTGGTCACTAAATAATTAATTATTTTCTATTGTCAATGTTGACTTATTATCCACAAATATCTAGTTGGCTTCTTCTTACACTATATGTTGCTTCTTCAATAAGTTTCTAAGCCAAATCCCATGACAAAAAATTGAAGTTGCAAATACATAGCTTCATAAATAGAAAGTGTTAAAATTGGTTTCTTCTTGAATTTCTTGTAAATGCAACATCATCCATATATTACAGACAAGTGATGATAAAAGTTTTGTAGTTCAATGATATTACTTGCTCTCATTCTTAAGGAGATCCATGATCCAAATTCCCCTCTCCCATTTTTATAAATATCAAATTTAAAATTTAAAAAAAAAATTAAAAAACAATGTCAATGTTGAATTCAGGTGAAAATATTATTGCTTCAACCTGCTAGGAAAACTCATCTCTCCCCGGCCGATCGGAGTGAGTATTATCAAAGATGGGTTCCTTAAAGCCTGAAGACCAATTTGCCCTCTTGAGGTCAGTCGTCTAGCAAGCAACGTTTTTGTGTTTCGATTTCAACATGAAGTTGATCGCCATAGAGCGTTCCAAAGGTGGCCTTGGTCCATCCAAGGCGAACACCTTATTCTGAAGAAATGGAACCCGGAGTTAGATTGGCATGAAGTAGATTTCTCCACATCCACATTTTGGGTTCAGGTACATGGACTTCCATTATTGTGGAATTCTGAAGATAATCTAAGGAAGATCGGCTCCTTAGCTAGTTTTGGAGCTGGCAAATGGGTTTGGAAAAAGTTCACGCGTATTAAAGTAGAGGTGGACCTATCCCACCCTCTGCTTCCAGGAATCTTTCTTCCCCGCTCCAATCTAAATAACCTGTGGATCAGTCTCAAATATGAAAAGCTTGCCACTTTTTTCTATAACTGCGATATCATTGGCCATGATGGTAGCAGCTGTACAGGGAAGGTTGGCTACTTCGCAATCCGTTTGGTCAGGACCTTGGCTAAGGGATGAGAATGAAGACGCTCCTTCAAAGGTCCACGCCGCCCCAAGCCCAACCCATCGGTCGTCCAAATGCCAGATGTCAGGACCGACACTCCCACTGATTAGAACCCGACAAAATTACAGCCAATGATATTATTGTTGTGAACTCTGGCACCTCTCCCACTACTAAGGGATCAGCAAGTAGTGCTCATGGACAGTTTTTGGCTGTATTGATGCAGCCAAATGGTATAGGTAATGCCTTATCTGACGCTCTGTCGCTTGTTTGCAACGTGTCTAAGGTCGGACCCACAACCCTTCAGCAACACACATCCGAGTCCTTAAGCCCTGTCCCACCCCCTACATCTAGCCCAGCCCACAATACCCAAGACCCAACAACACCAACCAACAACACCGGCCTAATTGGTGCCCCTAAGTCTCCTAACAGCCCAATCTTAGTTCGTATAGAACCTCAATCCCACACAACACCATCCTATTTCAATACTTCCAGTACCTCATCATCCCCACCACACCTTTACACCTTTGATCCAAGCAGCCGTCCATCACCCCCCGCCACCACCCAAATCCTCCAAGATTCCAAATAGCTTAAAAGGAAAATCACTGATGAAGAAGTGGCCCTTTTTGTCAAAAGGTTGAAGAAAACTACCAACAAGTCAGAAGTGGTCTATTTCGATCCGCAAACAATGACCTTGACCCACATTCTCAGCTGGAGTACTTCGTCCTAATTGAAAGGGATAAGCTCACTACAGTTTACTCTACCAAGGTCCGAGGTGAGTCCCTAAAACCCCGTGCTCGTAATGTTTCTGCTCTATCTGCTTCAATCGCTGTGCTACTTGATGTGGATTCGAGTTCTTTTTCTGTTCCAATGGCAGAGGAGGAGAGACTTATCAAGTCCCCAACCTCTCCATGAGGACCCTAGGTTGGAACTATCAGGGTATCTGCAACGCCTTGACAATTCGAGCCTTAAAGGCTCAAATAAAAGGGGCGAAGCTCGAGTCGTATGGAAGCTATTAAAACTTGATTAGGTTTGTTGATTTAGTTGTAGTTGATGCTAAAAGCTCTGCTGAAGGCTTATGTGTTATGTGGAAAGCGGGTGTCTCAGTTCAAAGTGTTGAACATAGCAATAATCTCATTGCTGTTCAAGTTGCAGATGCTATTAGGGATTGGATGTTAGTAGGTTTCTATGGCCTAACATACCTAGCCAAGAAAAGGAAAGCTTGGGAAGGCCTGTTTGTCCTTCTATACTCGTTTTAAGGGCCATGGGTTTGTCTGGGTGATTTCAATTATTTTATTAGCAACGAGTAGAAGATTGGCAGTAGTGGAGGAGAGTCATCGGCACCAAAATTTCTAAAGGAGCTATTCTCGAAATTTTGGGAAATTGATCTAGGCTTCTCCGGAAGCAAATATACCTAGACCAAAGGTAAATGGGGTTGTGTAACAATTAAAAGAAGGCTTGATAGAGGCGTATCTAGCATATCTTGGAGATTGGCTTTTCCTAAAGCTAGTGTCTCACACTTGGGTGCAATCAAATCTGACCATGCCCCAATTCTGCTGGACACTAATCCAAAAGAGACATTTGCACATAGACCCTTTAGATTCGAAGCAGCTTGGATAAGGTATGATAGATGCGTTGAAGTTGTTGAGATAGCTTAGAATACATCTATTAGGGGGTCAAAATTTGTGAAGCTCTGTAAAAAACAAGCAACAACAAGAGATGCACTTCGTGATTGGAACAAAAAAATTTTTGGTGTATGTCAAAACAGAATTAATGCCCTATTGCTTAATATTAAGGAGGTCCAAAATTCCACTCCTTCAATGCATAATGACAGGACAGAATCAGCCCTTCAAGCTGAACTTTCCGAATGGTTGCTCAGAAGTGAAATTATATTCAAAAATCAAGGGAATTGTGCTTAAAAGAAGTTGACAAAAAATAAAAAAATAAAAAAAAATTCACCTATCTACCATCATACGGCGCAGATACAACAATGTCAATGCTCTAAAAGTTGAGGATGGTAGGTGGATCATAGGTTCAAACCAAATTTGACATGCTTTCTTAGAATACTTTAAGGAGCAATTTAGGGAGGAAGAAGTCTCTTTTCCACCTCATTTAGATGACCTGATAAGCCCTTGTGTTTCAGAGGAGGATAATATCAATCTTAGTAGCATCCCTACCTCTGAGGAAATTCGAAGCACTTTGTTTCACATGCAAGATCTAAAAGCTCTGGGACCAGATGGATTTCCTGTCCCTTTCTATAAAGAGTATTGGCCGATAGTGGGGAAAGATGTCATTAGTGCAGTAACGTCTTTCTTCACTCTTGGTAGCATGCCAAGAGAGGTCAATAGTTCCCTCATCGTTCTTATCCCAAAAACCACCAATCCGTCATCAGTCAACAACTTCAGGCTGATCAGCTTATGTAATGTGGTATACAAGGTCATCTCAAAGCTTCTAGTCACCAAAATGAGACCTCTTTGCAAAAGCTCATATCTTCATGTCAGTCCGCATTTTTTCCAGACAGATGGATCGCCAAAAATCAAGTTATTGTTCAAGAAATGCTCCATAGCTTCAAAACCAAGAATGTTAAAACTAGTTTGATGACGATTAAGTTTGATCTCCAAAAGCCTATGATCGTGTCAACTGGAATTTCCTACAAACTGTCCTATCCAAATTCGGTTTCTGTGAGGTCTTCATAAACTGGATTCTTGCATATGTCTCATCTATATCATCCGAGGTATTAGTGAATGGTGGGAAAACAGATCATTTTAAACCTAGTCATGGGTTGAGATAGGGAGACCCTTATCTTCCTATCTTTTCATCTTGGACCAAGAGGTGCTGTCCAGAATTCTTGATCATGAATTGGCTCCCAAAAATATAAGTGGGATCAAGGCCAGTATCAGAGGCCCTTCCATCTCCCATGTGATGTATGCAGACGACATAATCTTGTTTTCAAAAGCAAGCAAAAAGGAGGCAACCAATATCATCAAGTGTGTTGATAAATACTGTAAGTGGTCGAGTCAAAAGATCAACAACAACAAATCTAGTGTTTTCTTTTCAACAACCCAATTTGCTTACCTCCATCTACACAAACTTCTAGTACAAACAAGAAAAAAAAAAAAAAAAAAAAAAAAAAAACCCCAATAACAAAAGCCAAATCCTAAATTAAAGATATGGGTAATCGATTCTAGTGGAAGCAAAATTGAGAAGCCGAAGTGCTGAACCAGAAAAACCAAAAACAAAACCCACCACCAAAACTAGAACCGAAACCACCAAATCATAGACCTAAATGACCAAACCTAAATCCCAGATCCGAAACCCATCAACAAAATGAAGAACACCAATCTAGATCTAAAAGTTTCTCCCACTATTTTCTCGGCAGCCAAACAATTAAATATCAAAAAGTACATAACAAAAGACATGGCGGTGTGTAACTCACTCTCAGTTCTCTATGACAATTCGGTCCCAAAAATCAGCTCCAATCCTTCACAAACCAAAGCTAAGGTTTTGATAAAGCTCAAAGCCATAGCTTCCACACCCACCAAATTGTATGGAAGAAACTCGGACAAGAGTTGTAGCCCCACCAAGATAAATGCTGGACTATCTGTGATTGAGCCCGATCTTAACGAAGACCCAGTTGATCGTTGGCGCACCAATGGTGTTGACCTTGTACTGTCTCTTTCAACCTCATCTCTCTTTCTCTTTCGCTCTCTGTGTGTGACTCTTTTGGATTTTTTTTTTTTTTTTTTTTTGGGAGTTTATAGGACGATTTTGAGTATGGGATATATGATGGGACGATGAAAAAAAAAAAGGAATAAAGGGGGAGGGGGTGTATACATTTAGTGTTACAAGGCATTAGTTAATTAAAAGGACATTTAGAATGAATTATATTTGAAATTCTTTTGTGGTGACATGACTTTAAGAAGCAGCTTCTTTATAGAATCAAATTTATCCAATTGTGAGTTTGCCATCAAAAGTTTTTATTTTAAACCGTAGAAAAACTCTCTAGTTTGTTGTTTGACTATTTGGCTGCCGAGAAAATAATAGAAGAAAATTTTAGATTTGGGTTGGTGTTCTTGTTCAAGAAACTTTTAGATCTTAATTTATGTGAATCTTGGTTTTTAATTATGTTTTTATTTTTTTATTTAGTTAAAATTAATAAATTAATTTTTTTTTAATTTATATGTTGACATGGCATGGGTGATGTGGATTTTAGATAATATTTTAAGTCCTTTGTTAGCCACGTCAGATATTTCCGTCTGTTGACTGACAACAAGGACCAAAGTAGCACCATTAATTAATTTAAGGGTTAAAAGTGGTGAAATTAAAATGTAGGGACCAAAATGAAAAAGATGCAAAATGTAGGAACTAAAAGTGCATTTACACCTGATGATATGAAGAAAATCAGTAGACTGGATGTTTAGGACTTCAAAGGGCTAGCGACTGTCTTGTAAGCCTGAAAAGAAAGAACAAACGATCAAGGGTGACCGGGATTGACCAGCCGGGAACCCTCCGATGCCAAAATTAGTTTTCTCTCTTAAATTTTGGAGTTCCAACTTTTTAGGAAAAATGTTCAAAAACGTACCTCTGCCGGACCCAAATGGGTGTTTATATAGTGTGCCACAGAAACAGTTATTTAGATTCGTAACTTCTCTTATATTTTAGAAGATCAAAGCGTTAAGGTTAACTTCCACAACCGCCACAGGAGTTATATTCCATTCTTCTATAATTGCTGTTGACGGCTAAACACTCGATTGGAAGTTACAGTGGTGAATCTATGTATTACTCACACCTTGGAACTATAACCCATGGTCACTTGAGTAAGGGAACAATACTTAGAATTTTCCAAGTATCGTGGGTCGTCCATGTGCTTTCTTTTGGACGACCCTCGTCCATGGACGGCCCTGGACAGTCTCGTCGATGGACAACCATGGATGATCTTTGACCATTTTTCACAACTCCTCATCAACACCTTTGAAATATATATATATATATATATATATATATATATATATATATATATATATATATTTATAAAACAAACTGTTCATGGGAAATTTTCTTTTCTCAAGTCCCAATGCACAAAGTTTTAGGCAAGCCATAGCACATCAGCCCTATTTTATAAAGTAAGGGAACATCTAATCAATGAATGTGAATTGCAACAAAAATAAAGATCTTTATTTTTTGAAATAAAATGTGTTGTAATAAAAGAACTAAATATATTTATAAATTTAGTTGTGAGTTTTAATATTAGAGTAAAACTAAAGATTTATATTAAGAAATATCTTATTTATACAATTTTATTTCCTACAAAATGATATTTTTTAAATTTGAGAGAGAGATAAGTCACTTTTTATGATTTTTTATTTTCATAATTGTTATGTGCATAGAGAAATTTGGTTTATTTGAAAATATATAAATATTATAAATTATTACACTTACTAAGAAATAACTATTACAATCATTTTAAAAAGAAATAATTATTCTTCCTTTTAAATAATAACTATTCATAAGAAATGATAATTCACTGTAACAAAAATGTAACAAAACTACAGAATAGTCTAAACCATATGAATAGCTATTATACATTACAGAACTTATTAAAGTCTACCAAATATATATGTTCTATGGAAAGAAAAAAAAAATTGCTCCAACCACTTTAATTAGTCATTTGCCTAAAATTCCTCATACTTAATGGGTTGGATTTACGTCTCATTTTGACACATTTTGGAATGGATTCACAACCCATGTTTTTTCTTTCTTTCTTTCTTTCAATTTTTTAACGTCATGTATTGGACTCATAATTTGTTTGATCTATATAACAGAATGGGTTTATGACCCGTGTATCTCTTGCGAATTGCGGATTAAGCTCAAGGCCCGTGCCTTTCCTTCAAAGGATCAGGCTGGCTAATAGCCTACATCATTTCTGTCATCTCTCATCGAAGAGATTTTCCCAATAAAAAATCATATTTATACAAAACGGGTCATGGAGGAAAATACCAATTACAAGATAATTAAATTATTTGGGACATTACAATCATGGGGCTCATACATAAATCTTAGAAACTCAATTCTTGATGGGTAAAAAATTTCATTTTGGGTTGGCCACTAAAAATATAAGGCTCACATAACCCACTAAAAGATAGAGAAAACTAGGAATTTATCCTAATTTCTAGCTAGAACTTCTGAGGTGCAAAAATAGAGAAAACTTGCACAAAGAAAAAAATAAAATCACATAAAAGATTTATGAGATTTGGCAATGTGCCTACGCCCATGAAGATACAACATTTTTTACCATGTCAAAGAGTAAAATATAGAAGCGGTAGTACAATTTTCATTACATCAAATTAAAGAGTTGGTATCTCATGTGCCTAGTACATGAGAGATTTTTCTCAAACCAAAATGAGGCAAAAAATTCTTTATCGGCCCAAGACTTCACTCCATGGTTTAACTAAGCCTCACAAAACATCTCATTAATTTAAAAATATAATACTTTCAAGTCAAGTTGGGTCACAAACTAAATCAAACACAAAATTAGACTCCACATAACATTAACAAATGTGACAACTTAATACAATGTTAATACTGTAGGTAGGAAGTGTATATAAAACGTGTTCACAATAGCAGCGTATATTAATCTCCAAGTATTCTCAAACAGTAAAAAGGTAGATAATCAACATCTTTTAATCACTTCAAAGATCTCTATTGAACTTGATATACTGTCTTTGCTTCTTATATTAACCTTATTTTCGAAAAAAGTGAATATTTATTTCGTTTTCAAAACTTTCATCTAATAATAATAATAATAATAATAATATATATATATATATATATATAAACTAAGATGAACTAACTACTACAACAGCAACCAGTTAGTGAAAAAAAAAAAATAGAAGAGAAAAGGACCATATCATAGCAAAAAAAACAACAATACAATCCCAATAATTAAGGAGCCTTTTAGAGCACTAGGATAGAAAAACAGAGTCTGGAATACTTTTATCTTTTGGTTAACAAGAAGATAAAAGATGCCCACGAAGAATCACTATTTACTCCTCACCAGCCATTTGGCTTTTGCTTAAAGCTTACTACTTGTTTATTAAACATGATTCCCACCTATTTTTAGAGTGTTTGTGCATGATGACATAGCCAATATTACTTATCTCAAAAATTCACATTTGAAAATGGGGAAAAATAGCACATTTGTCATGCTTATCTCAAAAATTCATGACTTATTTTTTCTGTCGTGTGCAACCGCATAAGTCATGACTTATCTCAAAAATTCACATTTGAATGGGAAAACTCTGTGTTGGTGAGTGTCACTTGAGACAAAAAAATGTTATATACCTTTAAAAAAAATTTAAAATTAATATGACTCGTTGACCACTCTAGAAAAAAACCTTAACCACACTAAAAAAAACCTTGAACACCCTAATAAAAATCCAAGCCCATTAAAAATAAATTTTGACCTCTCTAGAATTTTGGTCTATTGAAGGTTAATTTTATTAATTTGCATTGAAATAATAATTTTAGATCAACAGCTCAATTGTCAAACCGCAATTTTATCAAATATATAATTTTAATTTTTTAAATTGTGTTTTCAAAAGACATATTTTACAATCGCTATTTTTTAAAAAATAAAACACATTTTTTCAAACAGCTAATCTATTAGTATTTGCTTTAGTCTTTAATTAAATTTGTTGGATTTGCCAAATGCCTTATAGTTGAATTGGCGCCTCCCCATGTACAAAGTGCTTAGGGAGTTTAGGAGGGAAAGAATTCGAGCTACAGAATTAGTAGCATGTTGTAAATATTTCTCAAAAAAAAAAAAAAAAATTGGATTTATGTGATACATTTTGTGCATAACATATATGCATTAAGATAATTCATGAATGCTTTATTGAATAGGATTAATGTAATGATTGAATGTCTAAGTTAAATATATTGAATGAACTTATAGTTTATCCTTTATTATTTTGCTAGTACCATGGACAAATTTCTTATAAGGAAATAAATTGTATTGCAAAATTCAGCTTTTAACTAAATTCATATTGAATTAAATAATATTCTTTCGGATTCAAGGATATAAGAAAATTTCTCATATTTTG
Source organism: Castanopsis chinensis (assembly GCA_032878915.1). Classification (NCBI taxonomy): domain Eukaryota; kingdom Viridiplantae; phylum Streptophyta; class Magnoliopsida; order Fagales; family Fagaceae; genus Castanopsis; species Castanopsis chinensis. The sequence continues at coordinate 8,836,619 of JAVQMG010000114.1, forward strand.
ATCTTAATGATCGTGAGAAATAAGAAGAGCATATTTACAAAGAGATTGTTGTTAACCTCTTAGCCATGATTTTCCTTAAAACAATATAGTGGAGCATTGCATCAATTCAATCCTTATTAATTTAAAGAATACAAAAATTGGTTCAAACGAATCCAAAAAAAAAAGATGATGCATTTTGTTTAATTATATTTTTAGTTATTTAAACAAGATATTAGTAGATGAATGATTGTTTAGTTGTGTATAATAAAAAGGATTTTTTTTTTTTTTTTTTTGAGAAACACACACACACACACATACACACACATATATAAGAGAAGGGGAATGAGATAAGAGAATACACTCACATGCCAACACCAAAACTGCATGCGGCAGTTAGTGTCGCGGTAAAAAGGATATAGCTGATAGCATTGATAACGTAGTTATCATACACCTCGATTTTAAAATATGACAACACATAAAATGAAACTTTTAAACTCGATTTTAAAATATGACAACTCATAAAATGAAAATTTTAAACTTTTTTTATTTGTGTGTGTTTTTTTGTTGCGTTGATATATTCAAGTTTTATTATTTTATTTTTTTAATAAAAATTTTTTAGTGATCACCCTACAGAAAATTCCTTGAGCCAACATTAGAAAAATAGCAACACTAAGGCATTCCCAGTATGAAATAATAAATGCTAAAATTTTATGATAGCTTTTCAAAGAAAATAACATAAGAACACACTTCATATTCTTTTTCCATAATCAACCCCAAAACACTTATTACGGACTTAAATACAGCTCAAGTTAATTTATAATTGCATCTAATATGGTCAAATGAGCTCTGTCCCACACTAGGAAATTCTTACATGCGCCCAATGTATAATGCTTATTGTGAAGGCAAAAGGTCCAAGGCTTGTTCTTGGGCCTTAGGCCTGATCCAAAGGTAATGGCGAGTCCAAGGAGGGTTTAATGGTAGTAATAATATCAAACTTAAAAGCCCACAAGCAAACTATTGGGATAGAGGCTGCTGGAAATAGTCCAAGGGGCATCTCCTCAACTAAATGAAGTGTAGATCATAAGATACATCATGATGTTTAGAAGGGGATTCTAGAAGGTTTTGTGGATGAAGATGTGTTCCACAAGGGCACAGAGAGGAAGACGAGTGAGAAATATCTTACAAAAAACTGCTAGCACCGCATTAAAGACTCTGCACCTATCTCTCTGGCCTCATTAATGAGGAAATGACATCTGAATAGTGGTGACCAGCCTTACAACTATTATTTGAAGACTTCAGGAGGGCGATGAATGGGACAAGTGTCTGAATTGGTGATCTGATCCATAGGTGGACGATGGAGATAAGATGGAGAAGAAGATAAAAGAAAAAGGGAGGCATTCAAGAGGGAGGGGGGGAAGAAAGAGAAAAAATATTGTACACACCACCATCCCCAATTGTAATCTATTGAAGGAAGGATTACATAAACTGTTCTCAACTTGCATCTGAGGAGAGATTTTGTTGCATAACTGTTCATCTTACGTGATGTGGTAAATTAGCTCATTATCTTTGTTATCCAACATCCTTAAAACCTAGATTTCAAGTCCACTCTCTACAAATTTCATTGTATTGGACTTTTTGGGCTTATTCCCTTCGCGCTATTGGGTATAGACACAAATTGTGAACTTACAATTGGTGCCGTCTATAAGAAATCTTGTGTTTTAGGAAGTATAACAGTATGACAGGCTCAAGTGCACACCATGCGGAGTCTATGGGGTCCCAGCATAAGGATCACTTTCTGCATCTTGAGGGGGAAAGAGATCGAGAGGGCAGCGTGCATACAGGGCACACCGGCAGGAATTGTTCACGAGGTGGAAGCAGAATCCCTCACGAGGAAAATGCTAAGGCCATGCAGAAGGAGATTGACCATTTAAAGAAGAAGCTGTGTCGTGAGAGGCGAAAACGAACTCCCTCTTTTTCTAATCCTTCTTCTGAAGATTCTTAGGGTAGCAGTAATAGGCCCAAGTCAAGAACCCCTCCTAGTGAGTCTTTCTCCTATGAGGAAGATTATTTTCATGATCATAAGGACAAAAAGTCTTCCGCCAGAGGCTTGGGAAAGGATGCTATGAGTAGGGCGTTGCATCAAATTTCCAAGTCACCTTTCATACGTAGGGTGGAGAAGGGGAAGCTCCCACGACAGTTCACCCAACCTATGTTCACCATTTATAATGGCCGAATGGACCATGTGGAGCATGTGAGTCATTTCAATAAGAGAATGGCGGTACACTCCAAAAATGAAAATTTAATGTGCAAAGTCTTCCCTTTTAGCTTGGGACCTGTTGCAATAAGGTGGTTTAATGGCTTGAGGGCATGTTCTATTAATTCCTTTATGGAACTCACTAGGGCATTTGGGTCACGTTTTATCACCTGTAGTAGAGTTCATCGACCTTTGGATTCATTATTGTCCATGGCCATGAGAGAAGGGGAGACCTTGCAAACATACTCTGACAGGTACTGGGAGATGTTCAATGAGATCGATGGTGATTTTAATGACGTAGCAATAAGGACTTTCAAGGTTGAACTTCCTACTGAGCACGACTTAAGGAAATCTTTGACCAAAAAATCGGTAAGAAGTGTGCATCGGCTCATGGATCACATAGATGAGTACAAACGGGTTGAAGAAGATCAAAAACAGGGTAAGGGAAAGGCGAAGGTTATCCCTCAGGAGAGGAGGGATTTTAGGTCAGACAGATACAACAACAACTGGCCCCGAAGAGACTTCGCCGGACCATCCGATCAGACCGCTCCTCAAGTGGTTAACACGGTATTCCGAGTACCAGTGCATCAGTTGTTGGAGAAAATCAAAAATAAACCATACTTCAAGTGGCCCAACAAGATGGCGGGGAATTCCATGAGGCGCAATCAAAGCCTTCATTGCTAGTATCACCAAGAGAGGGGTCATACCACTGAGGATTGCAGAACTTTGTGGAATCATTTGGAACAGTTGGATAAGGAAGGAAGGTTAAAATAGTTTTTGTATTGGCCCAATGGGCAAGGGGACCATTCAGGCTCGGTGAACCAAGGCAATACTTCATCAAGGCCTCCCTTGGGTACCATCAATGTTATTTTTGCTACTCTTCGGAGGACTGGTTCTCATCCTTCCAAGATGATGTTTGTAGCATGAAACTTTGCCAAGGAGTCTAGCTTTGAGCCAAAGAGGATTAAAGGGAATGTTCCACCTACTTTGAGTTTCTCGGAAGAAGATAAAATCAGAACCATCCAACCTCATAATGATGCTTTAATGGTTACGCTGAGAATAGAGGGCTACAATGTAAAGAGGGTGATAGTGGATCAAGGCAATGGGGCAGATATTATGTATCCAGACTTGTACAAGGGGCTGAAATTAAAGCTTGAGGATTTGACGACTTATGATTCACCACTGATAAGCTTTGAAGAGAAGGCTGTTATACCGATAGGTCAGATTAGATTTCCGGTGCAATCAGGTTCCGAGATTATGAAGGTGGATTTTATTGTGGTGGATGCCTATTCTCTTTACATGACCATTGTTGCAAGACCTTGGCTTCATGCTTTAGGCGCGGTTTCTTCAACCCTGTAGGTAAAGTTCCCATCTGGAGATCAAATTGAGGAATTAGTTAGGAGTCAATCTATGGCTAGACAGTGCATGACAGTTGGGATTTTACATCAACTTAAGAGGGGCTCCTTGGCCTCAGCTAAGAGGGGGCTCAAAGCAATCAATGTCTCTGGCCACGCCCGAGATAGTAGCAGTGGAAGAACAAGCATGTGAAGATTTAGAGAATGTTCTTATAGAGGATGATCTTGAAAAATTCTTTCAGGTGGGGGTTCTGTTGTCACCTTAAGAGAAGGCAGAGTTGGTTATGTTTCTAAAGAAGAATGTGAACATATTTGCATGGGATGCTTATGAAGCCTTCGGGGTTGATCCGAGTTTCATTTGTCATCATTTGAATGTCAATCCGGCTGTAGTGCCGAAGAAATAACCACCTCGATGCTCATCTAAAGAGTATTCCAAGGCCGTCAAGAAAGAGGTACTTAAGCTAAAAAAGACTGGTGCTATCAAAGAAGTGTTTTATCCTAAATGGTCAGCTCACATGATGGTAGTAAAGAAGAAGAATAGGAAGCGAAAAGTGTGTGTAGATTTCACTGATTTAAACAAGGCTTGCCCTAAAGATTCTTTCCCAATGCCTCATATAGATTAGTTAGTAGATGCCACTGTTGGACATCTTTGGATAAGTTTCCTGGATGCTTTTTAGGGTTATCACCAAATACCTTTAGCTATGAATGATCAGGAGAAGACTGCCTTTGTCACCCCTACAGGGAATTATCATTATAAGGTAATGCCTTTTGGTTTGAAAAACGCAGGGGCTACCTATCAAAGGATGATGACCAGGACGTTCGAGTCACAGCTAGGAAAAACAATTGAAGTATATGTGGATGACTTGGTGGTGAAAAGTAAAATGGTTTCCATGCATAGGGAAGATCTAAATGACACTTTTCAGATGCTAAGGAAACATAAGTTGCATCTTAATGCCTTAAAGTGTTCTTTTGGGGTGGGATTAGGTAAATTTCTGAGTTATATGGTAACTCATCAGAAAATTGAAGTCAATCCTGCACAGGTCAAGGCAATTAATAGTTTACAACCACCTCGGAATTCTAAGGAAGTTCAGAGGCTGACAAGGATGACTACTACCCTCAACCGATTTATTTCTCGGTCCGCAGATAAGTGCAGGCCTTTCTTCCAGTTGCTGAATAAATGGAAGAGATTTGAATGGACCGAGGAATGTGTTTTGGCTTTTCAACAGCTTAAGGAGAATCTTTCATGACCACCTGTTATGTCTCAGCCTGAAGTTGATGAAGTCCTATTCGCATATATTGCCGTGGCTAATTATGCTGTTAGTTTGGTTCTGATACGGGTTGATAATGGTATGCAGAGGCCAGTTTATTACATGAGCAAATCCATGCATGAGGTCGAGGTGCAATATCTACCGTTGGAAAAGGCAATCCTGGTAGTGGTGCATGCTATGCGTAGGCTTCCTCATTATTTTTAATCTCATACAGTTGTTATTTTAACTCAACTCCCTCTTAAGTCTATACTCCGGAATGCTGACTACATGGGAAGGATTACCAAATGGGGTGCCATTCTGGGGGCTTTTAATGTCAAATATATGCCTCACACTTCCATGAAGGGCCAAGTCCTTGTTGATTTGGCCGTGGAGTTTGCTAAACTTTCATTAGAAGAGAATCCTAAGAGTTTAGACATGGATGAAAAATCAGTTGGCATGATCTTGTGCAAGGAACCTTTGATATGGAAAGTGTGTTAATGGAGCAACGAATTAGAGAGGATCTGGTGTGGGGCTAGTCTTAGTGTCCCCTGAAGGAATTACTTTTGAGAAATCCCTGAGATTGGGGTTCTCGGCCACCAACAATGAAGCAGAATATAAGGCTCTACTGGTGGGAATGGATATGATTCAGAAAATGGGTGGAAAAATGGTGCAAATATTCTCTGATTCACTGTTAGTAATAGGCCAAATAGAAGGAAAGAAGGAGGCAAAAGATCCGAGAATGCAAGAATATCTAACCCAGGTCAGGTATTCACAATCAAAATTTGAATCTTTTACCTTGTTACATATTTCCAGAAATATGAATACCCATGCTGATTCCCTGGGCACCCTTGCAACATCCTCGGCACAAGGCCTACCTAGGGTCATCATTATCGAAAACTTGTGCAAACCCATTGGCACAAATGGTGACACCATCCGGGTACATCAGATTAGGGTGAGACTTAGTTGGATGAATCATATAGTGTCCTTCCATAAGAACGATATCTTGCCCGAAGAGAAGTCTGAGGCAGATAAAGTACGCAGAAAGGCACCACAGTTCTGGCTGTCCAAGAACCAAAAGTTGTACAACTGCTCTTTTTTGGGACCAAATTTGCTGTGTATACACCCTGAAGCAACAGAATTACTTTTGGAAGAGTTATATGAAGGGATTTGTAGAAGTTACACCGGAGGAAGGTCTTTGTCTCATAGAACTATTACACAAGGGTATTGGTTGCCCAATATGTAGAGAGAAGCACAGGATTATGCAAAGAAATATGACCAATGTCAGAAATTTGCTCCTAATATCCATCAACCAAGGGGTGTTCTTAACCCTCTGTCTAGTCCTTGGCCATTTGCTCAATGGGGTTAGGACATTGTAGGACCTTTCCCAAAGACAACTAGGAATAAGAAGTGATTGCTCGTTGGAACATATTATTTCACTAAATGGGTTGAAGCTAAGTCATTGTCCAACATTAGGGATGTGGATGTGAAGAAGTTTGTCTGGAAAAACATTTTCACTAGGTTCGAAATCCCTCATACTCTTATTTCAAATAACGGCCTGCAATTTGATAGTAAGGCCTTCAAAAAGTATTGTTGTGATTTAGGCATTACGAATAGATATTCCACTCCAGTTTATCCGCAAAGGAATGGGCAGGCCAAGGCGGTCAATAAAGTTATAGTCAATGAGCTTAAGAAAAGGCTGGATGATGCTAAGGGGAGATGGGTGGAATAATTGCCACATGTTTTATGGATATATCGAACTACACCTCAAAGATCCACTAGGGAGACACCCTTCTCTATGACTTATGGAGCTGAGGCTGTAATCCCTCTGGAAACTGGGTTTCCGACACTAAGAATGAGCTCTTTCATCCCAAGCAGTAATGACAATTTGCTCGAAAAAGACTAGACTTAGTTGAGGAACGACGAGAAAATGTCATGGTTCAGCTAGCTTATTATCAGCAAAAACTCAAGCAGGGATATGATTCCCATGTGAAGTTAAGGCTATTTGCCCCCGGAGATTTGGTGTTAAGGAAGGTCTTGGGAACTGCCAAGAACCCAGCATGGGAAAGGTTGGACCCTAACTGGGAAAGACCTTATCGTATCACTTCTGTAGCTAGCATAAGGACGTATTATCTTGCGGACTTAGATGAAAGGGTTGTACCACGTCCCTAGAATGTAAATAACCTATGAAGGTACTATTATAAATGAAAGACACTTCTGCCATCTTATTTCTGTTGACATTGTGTTACGCGATTGATTAACATTTTTCTAAGTATCAAACAGAAACTGAGTTATGCCTGGCTCCTCGGATCACATACCTTGTAGAAATTGATATTGTTACTAAGTGTTTAACAGAACCTTAGTTACGTTTGGTCCTCGGACCATCTACTTTGGGAAAATTAACACTTCAGTTTACTTTTCTAAGTATCAAACAAAAACTGGGTTATATCTGACTTCTTAGACCACATACCTTGTAGAAATTGATATTGTTATTAAGTGTTAAACAAAACCTTAATTACGTCTGGTCCTCGGACCATCTACTTTAGGAAAATTAACAATTCAGTTTACTTTTCTAAGTATCAAACAGAAACTGAGTTATGCCTGGCTCCTCGGATCATATACCTTGTAGAAATTGATATTGTTATTAAGTGTTAAACAGAACCTTAGTTACTTCTGGTCCTTGGACCATCTACATTGGAAAAATTAACACTTCAGTTTACTTTTCTAAGTATCAAACAGAAACTGGGTTATGCCTGACTCCTCAGACCACAAACCTTGTAGAAATTGATATTGTTATTAAGTGTTAAACAAAACCTTAGTTACGTCTAGTCCTCAAACCATCTACTTTGGGAAAATTAACATTTCTATTCGCCTTTCTAAGAATCGAACAGAGCCTTGGTTATGTCTTGGCCCACGGACCACATACCTTGGTGAGATTAATGATTTACTTTTGTGCCTAAGTTTCACATAAGCTCTAGTCTCAGACCATATTTCTCTCGTTTTGAGTTCATGTATATTCTTATATATTTAACTATTTGTTGTTGCACGTAAAATAATATAATTCCAACATATTGGTCATCCACTGAAGGCATGGGTCAATGAAATGAAATTATTTCCATGTCAGATTACTGATATTACCTAATACATTATTGAGACCTATCTTGTTCATTTGCACACCAAAACATTCATGTTATGTATACAAGTTGTATTAAGATAAAGAGTTAAACATTCCCAGTAAGTGAAATATGTAAGGAATTAAATATCAAAATCTTGAACTTGTCGTTATAATTGTATGTGATTACATTGGATATAAAAACACAGGACAAACGACGGTAGTAAACTTATAACAAGAAAAAGCTATCTTGAAGTTCGGCAAAAAGTGGAGAGAGAAAGCCCTAGGCTGTTATGTCTTGGTTTTCGGCGGAAGGTCTTCTGTGGACTTTTTTTCAGCTTCCTTTGTTTTGTCCTCTTCCCCTTTTGGTATTGGCCCAATCTCTTTGGATTTGGGAGCCACTTCTTTGATGACAAAGGGAGCATTTAAAGGTTTGGTCTCGGACAGGGTCATAACATGTTTTCCTTTGTCCTTCATCACTGAAGGAAGATCACCCTGTCTAGCTTTCTCGCTCAGACTCTTCTTAGTCTTTTCACCTTTCTCTGCTGCTTGATCAGATCCTGTAGATGCTTTACGAGATGGGATAGGTTCTTGGACTGTGGATGGCTGTGTAAGGGGCACTGTCTCGGAGGCAGTTGAAGGAGGTGGTAGGGCATCAATCATACAGATGTCTGGAGGGAGCCACCTATTTTTGGCCTTTCTCCATTCCAAGGTAGTAGGGACCACGTTAAGGGCTTCTACCCATACTTATTGGTAGTAATCCGTACATACTTCAGCTAGCTCTTTGGCCAATCGAATCTCTGTTTCTTCAACCCCCTTGTTGAAAAAAGCCATTGGTGCAGCCTCCATGGTCTCTTTGATAGTCCAAGCCGTTTCCTTAGCCTAAGCAAGCTCCCTCTTTAGATCCAAGACGTCCTTTTAAGTTGTGGCTAGCTCTATCTCTTTGTGATGGAGCAGTTTACACTGCCCCTCCACCTGAGTTTCGGCAGTTTTAAGCCCTGCCTCAGCACTTCTTCCTTCCCCTCTTCCACCAATTTGTTGGCCAACTCTTGTTTCTCTTGCTTGGCCAATCCAAAGGCTTTCTCAGTCTCGATCCTGATACAGGCTTTAGTCCTAGCCTCATTTCGAGCATCTTTTACCCACTTCTCTGCCACAAAAACCTCTTGGATAGCCTATGCAAAAGCAATGAATAAGTTCATTGTGACAAAAATAATACAAAAGTGTGTGTATGATTGAAATAATAGAAAGAAAATTAAATGTCGTAACAAAATGAGCAAATTAGCAATTAATGTTATTGATAATGGCACATACCAAAGCTAGGTTCCTTTTTAGGGACAGGAAAAGATCTGGTTGCCTCATCCCCTTCAGGGCATCCATGTCCTTAGGCAGAAAGATGGGTTGTTCCAAAGCCTTGGCCAGGTAATGGGCATGCCCTTTTTGGAATTCCCTTATGGTGGAGTAGCGGGGAATAGAAGCCCCATCCAACTTCAGTGGAGGTGACCAGAGGGACTGAGTTTGGTGCACCTCAGCCAAATCATGCCCTTTTTGGAATTCCCTTTACTATTTTTTGTTGTTGTTTCCATTTTTTCTACTGGGCCAGTTCCTCTTCCTCAATCTCGCCCGCTCTTTTCTTCTTTTTGAGGTTGGGTATGGAAATGAGGGAACTTGGAGGAGGAGGAAGGGGTGGGAGATTGGTGAGAGGTTGAATCCTAAAGCGCCCTTCACAGTGGCCTGTTTACCTCTCTTGGCAAGAAGATCTTTCAAGCTTGTCCCTGGTTGTCGAGACATTTCTTCTTCCTCTTCCTCGGCACTACTAGCTATGCGTGCAATTATTAACCCTTTGATACCCAAACACTCATTGAATTCGTTTTCTTCGTCCAAGAGGTTAACAATAAGGCCTTCTGAAGGTTTCCCTGCTTCCTTAAGTTAGAATTGGTCTATTTCTTCTTCAAGGGACAAGCGAGAGGATGAGGATTCTTCTCGGATAGCTGCTGCTTCAGGTTGTGTCAGTATAGGGACTACTGTTATGGGGCGCACATAGAGGATGACTGAACGATCGTCCAGAAGATCATATGAACCAAGGAACCCTGTTTTTGAGACGTTAATTCTTCTACGTCTCCAGCCACCCACAACGATTGCGTTACCGATTTCTTGGAAGATAGTTAACAGAGGTTCGTATCCTAGGATAAGATGAGTTGCCCTCACCTTCCCGTCTTTGCTCACAAATACCTCGAATCTTAAGATTCTATTAAGGTCCGCGATGCTGGATAGACTCAAGCGAGGTGATGTGTGTTGTTTGTCTGCAAAGACATCCGAGAAGCCAAACATGGTTAGACCAACAACAGATGTTAAACAAAGAAAAATCAAAGTGCATTGTGAATCTAAATGATAAAATTAGAAGAACTAAACTCCATACCAGGGGACCTAAAACTCTATGAAATCACACCTGATGTTCCCTCTGTGACTGGGCAATGATGACCGTCATACCACTTCCCAGGGGTGATTAAGTAGTCATCCTTCATGCTTTTGTTAGACTTGGGAAGACACGATATAAGTCTAACGATGTTAGACCTAGACTTAAGGTAATACCTCATGCTTTTAAGTTTGTGGCACTCATACATATGGACAACATCGTGCCATGTGAGATTCAAACTCATTTGCTCATTGAGAGCATCAACACAACCTAAGATTCTAAACATGTTAGGTGTACATTGGTCAGAGCATAACCTATGATTACGCAGGTATTCACTGGTTATGTTCTTCATGGGAAGTGTCATTCTGCCCTCTAAAAATGCAATTATGGGAATGACAACTTCTCTCTCTTCCCTATCGTTAGCTATGGCTTCTGAGGGGCAGTATCTCAAACCCACTTCTTAAGGAATGTGGTATTTGACTCAAAAACCCTCCATACCAGCGTCAATATCTACTAAGCATTTGAATCTACCCATTTGGTTGGAGTAAAATTGAAGATTTAGATAGAAAATGGGGTACACTTAATGGCCAAGAACTATAGCCGAGGAGAAAAAAGAACTTAAAAGCGTGAAAACTTACGAAAGAAGGAGTAAACGACTCTTCAAGAACTTCTTCGGAGTAGAAAAGATGAGAAATTCTTTAGAGCTGGTCGATTTCTGGAATAAATGGAAAAATTACAACTTCCTAGGTGTTTTATATGAGAAGTGGAACTGAACGGTAGTTATCCTGCTCAAAAATTCAAAGGAAAATCCAGGCCGTTAGATTTACATCTCGCCGTTGGATGCGGGGGACAATGCGTTGCTTGGAACAATTAATAAGGGCGTTGTAGATTTTGAGGCATCAGAAACGATAGTAAAGGAAGGAAATGACATTTTGGTGCGTGACAGTTTTAGAAGTGTTCAAAAACTGGGGCATTGGGTCAAAACCTCAACTTTCTCCTCAAAAGGAGAAGAAAGATGAATTTTGAAGGGCTATTGTGAGGACAAAAGGTCCAGGGCTTGTTCTTGGGCCTTGGGCCTGATCCAAAGGTAATGGCGAGTCCGAGGAGGGTTTAATGGTAGTAACAATATCAAACTTAAAAGCCCACAAGCAAACTGTTGGAATAAAGGCTGCTAGAAATAGACCGAGGAGGGGCATCTGCTCGGCTAAATGAAGTGTAGATCATATGATACATCATGATGTTTGAAAAGAGATTCTAGAAGATTTTGTGGATGAAGATGTGTTCCATAAGGGCACAGAGAGGAAGACGAGTGAGAAATATCTTAGAAAAAATTGCTACCACCGTATTAAAGATTCTGCACCTATCTCTTTGATCGCATTAATGAGGAAATGATATCTGAACAATGGTGACCAGCCTTACAGCTATTATTTGAAGACTTCAGGAGGGCGGTGAATGGGACAAGTATCTGAACTGGTGATCTAATCCATAGTTGGACGATGGAGATAAGAAGGAGAAGAAGAAAAAAGAAAAAATGAGGCATTCAAAAGGGTGGGGGGAAGAAAGAGAAAAAACATTGTACACACCACCATCCCCATTTGTAATCTATTGAAGGAAGGATAATATAAACTGTTCTCGGCTTACGTCCGATGAGAGATTCTGTTTATCTTACATGATGTGGTAAACTAGCTCATTATCTTTGTTATCCAACATCTTTAGAGCCTAGATTTCAAGCCCACTCTCTAAAAATTTCATTGTATTAAGTTTTTTGGGCTTATTCCCTTCGCGATGTTGGGTATAGGCACAAATTGTGACCTTACACTTATAATACTTATTATTCTTACAGGCCCCATAAATACACCCAGCCTATAAAATACCACCCCCACCACACTAGTAAAATTAAGAGGACACAATACCCAAACATACAAACATATAGTAATATTCAAAATTATAAATCATTGGTGATAGATTACTAGTCATCTCTAAATTTAAACCTAGCATGAACCTCCAAATTATGGCCAGTTTCAGAAGCAAGAAACACCATAGCATCTGCCACATTTTTTGGCATTAGCACCCCACCTTACAAGTTTGAAGTCGACTCTAACACCTTATCCACCTCCTCATCACTTTCTGTTTTCAACATGTCCTTCATCAATTGCATCCCAACTGACCCCGGTGAAACACAATTTACGCGTATCCCATATGAACCCACTTGCAAGCTCGCCTACCTCACTAACCCTAACACTACATGCTTCAACATGGTATAGTCAATAGCGTTTTTGGTACCACGACTCGCCACCACGCTCGTTGTGCATATTATGCTCCCCCTCACATGCCCTTCCACCGTCGCATTCACCGCATGCCTCACGCACGCCACCATCCCACGTGCGTTAACCGCCATGACCTTGTCATAAGCCGACAAGTCTATGTCGAACACGGTCTGCTCACTCGAGCCATGCCCACGTTGCTGAACATGATGTGAAGGCATCCGTACGTTTTGACTGTGGAGTCTACCAATGTTTTCACCTGTTCCTCGTCGGTGACATCACAGTGGACATAGCTACATATGTTAGGGCCGATAGATGCAGCGACATTTTGGCCCTTCTCGTCTTGGACGTTGGCAATGACGATGGCTCTTGCACCTTGAGAGGCGAAAAGGTGAGCTGTTGCCTCGCCCATGCCGCTTACTCTGCTAGTGACTATGGCACCTTGCCTTCGAGCTTGTTCTTTGGAGTTGTAGAGTCTGTCATTTCGTTGTTTGAGTTAATCAATTTATTGAATATCTTTGTTATGCCAAAAATGCTAAGACCACAGTAATTATATATATTAATCTTTCATTTGTTATTTACTATTTTTAGCCAACTACTCCAAAGAATGGTTGTTCCAAGTGTTAGGGTTTACACCATCCAATTAGCCACGTCATATTCTTAGTCCACTCCAAATATAGAGTGAAGATGAGAGTTTTGCAATGAGTTGCTATGGTATCTCACAACTGAGGGTGAAATCATGATGGTTTGCACCTTCATGAGTTGGCAAGAAATCATATTATTACTAAATAAAGAAAACTATCAATTTATAATTTATTAGTTTGAAATTATAAATTTATTAGCTAGTTATAGCACCAAGAGCATCTATGACAATTTCTATTTTAGGCTTGTGTGACATTTAATGTGATATTCTTTGTATTTGTTTTTATGCAATTATTCAACCACACTCACCCTCTTCCCCACACCAACTGTTACCCCGCTACCAATTAACCAGAAAAATGTTTTTACTAATGATCCATTTGATTGGAGAAATGAAAAAGTGAAAGGATAGAAAATAGTCTGAGGATATATAGAAAAGTGAGAGGATATAAAAGATTTAATTTTCTCTCATGTGTGTGTAGTTGGAGGGATGAAAAAATGGAAAGATGGAAAACTCTTTTACTTGATTGAGGAGAAAAGTGGGAGGATAGAAAATGTAGTTTATATAAATCTACACTTATACTCTTATTACATAATATGTAAAAATAATTTTATATTACACTCATTAAATAATAAAAACATTACTTATTATTAATTAAAATTATTAAAATAACATTTTCAAAAATTTACACATCATACATATTATATTATATTATTTTTACTTGTTATTATATTATAATATGTGTCTGTAAGAAAAAAAAAAAAAAACAAACAAACAAAATAGGAAGATTTGGCTAGAGAGAGTTGTGGAATACTAGAATATAGTGGAAAGGGAGAAAAAAGAAAAAAAAAAAGCGTGATGGGGGCACTCTGGTGTAGTTGGTTGCTGTTTAAAAGAGAGGTAGAAGTGTATAAAAGCATGGTTGAAGCAACATTTTTCATATATCAACCCAGTTTTCTTCCCATTTTGGAGGGAAAACATTTTGGTGGGACGTAGAGAAAACAATTGGGCCCCACCACTTTTTTTTCCCTCTCCTCTCCCCCAACCAAACAACCACTAAAAATGTTAGTTATCCACTTTTCTCTTCTAGATTTTCCATCCTAAAATATTTTCAAACAAACATACCTTAACTATACCATTAATTAATTACTCACTCTATCTATTCTCTTTATAAGTTATAATAGGTTAGACTCACACACTGTACACTACAAAGTTTTGCAACATTTTCAGAAGAAAAAAAGAACCAGTACAGCCACACATGCAAACACAAATCATATAAATCATAATGGAGAGAGATTCCAAGTTATAGACAAAATAGATAAATGGGTATGGAGGAAGAGAAAAATCAAATGAGTCACTAACTCACTGGGTTAGAGTGCACAAATTATTAGGCAGGCCATAGCACATCAACCCTATTTTATAAAGTAAGGACACGTTTGATACACTGAATGAGACTTATGACATAAATGGTAATCTGTATTACTAAGAATAAAATGTATTGTAATGGAACAACTAAACCTTATTCATAAGTTATATGTCTTAGAAAATAATATTTTTTTTAAAAATTTGAGAGTGAGATGAGTTTTGTTTTAAAGATTTTTTATTTTTATAATTGTTATGTGCATATAGAAAACTTGTTTATTTGAAAATATATAATTTTCTAAATTATTACAACTATTAAGTAATAACTATTATAACTATTAAGTAATAACTATTATAACCACTTTAAAAATGAATGGTTATTCCTCACTTCAAAAACAGTTATTTATAAGAAATAATCATTCCATGTAATAAAAATATAATCAAACTACTGAATAGTCTAAACTATAACAATAGTCATTATACATTATAGTACTTGTTAAATTTTACCAAACATGCTCTAAGGAAAATAAAACAAACAAACAAATTTAATCCAACCACTTTAATCAATCATTTGCCTAAAATTCTTCATACCTAATTGCTCATTTTGTCAATAATTTGGAATGGGTTCACAACCCACATTTTTTTTTTCTTGTTTCTTTCTTTCAATTTTGTAATGTCATGTATTGGACTCATAGTTTGTTTTTATCTATATCATGGAATGGGTTTATGACCCGTGTATCTCCTCACTACAAAACATGCAGGTCTTAGGCCGCGTTTTTTCTAGCCGCATTTGTATAAATACGGGCTAAGACCCTATTCGAGCCGTGTTTCAGTAAAATACAGCTACAACGCCATTAGGAAGGCCGCGTGTGTCAAACACAGCCCAAGTCACCCCCTGAAGCTGCGTTTATTTCAGTTCCAGCTGCGTTTTCCTAGAATGGGCTGAAGCCGCGTTTTTAAAATGCGGCTTTAGACCCATCTAAAATGTTTTTTTTTTTTAAATGTATGTCTTGAAGCCACATGTTAAAAACACGGCTATAGCTATGTCCTAAAGCCTCGTTCATTGAAAAAAGCGGCCATAGTCACCCCCTGAAGCTGCGTTTATATAAACGCGGCTTCAAGCACCCCTAAAGTTGCATTCATGTAAACATGGCTACAACACCAAGTATAAATAAAAATAAATAAATAAATAAAAAACCCTAAGGCACTCTCTATTCGGCCTCCAAAAAATCAAAACTTTGTGTCTCTTCCCTTCGAAACCGTAAGCGACTCCCACTAACACTCACCACCGATCCTACACACCGACACTGACAAAGCCCAATCACCCATCGCTCCCACGCCTCCCACCTCCACCACCTCGTTAGTCTCCCTTCTCTCTCTCTCTCTCTCTCTCTCTCTCTCTCTCTCTCTTCTAGTGCATTTCATTTTGCTCTGTGATTTCAATTTCTGAGCTATGAGCTTTTGTTCTTCGATTTACTTTTTTCTTTCTCAATGCTATTTCGTAACCCTAATCTAATTTCCATGTACAACGTATCTCTCTGTGGTTGGGTGCGTTTGGTTGCGCCGTTAACTATTGGAGTGTAGAAGATTAGGGATTTTCACATTTTCTGACTATTTGGCTGCTAATCACAAAACCCTAATTGATTTTGTTTGTTTTCTTTGTTCTACTATTTTTTATTTCTTAGTTTGGTTCTGAAAAATTTTGGCTTTGGAGTTTGGTCTATTATGTTAGTTAGGTTACTTCGTGAGGAAAATGGGGCATTTTATAAACCCTAATTTGTGACTTTGGAGCCCTAATTTTGCTACATTTTCTAAGCTCAGGGCCCATGCTTTTTCTTCCCAGGATCAAGGGTCATAGTCTACATCGATCATTTCTGTCATCTCTCATCGAATGGATCTTCCCAATAATAAAAGATCAAATTTACACAAATTGAATCATGGGAAAAAATACCAATTTCAAGATAGTCAAATTATTTGGGCCATTAGAACACAATCATTGCGATCTATTCTGCAATAACCAACTAAAGCAATAAACGAGCCCTGCTACACACCAGTAAAATTAAGAGGACACAACACACAAAGACACAAACATATAGAGTAATAGGGAAGTGTGCCCTTAGCCAACTCTAAACTCTAAACCCACCATCTACCACCAAATTATTGCCAATGACTCAATGACAAATCGGGAATCTTCGAAAGTAGGAAACACCACAGCTTCAGCCACATGTCCTATGGCACAAGTCATTAGGCAAGCCCATACCTTCCCCATTTTGCAAAGTTAGAAAAATGAGATTTTATTTTTATGGCTCGCATATCTCTTGTATTGCGGATTGAGCTCAAGTGTCAAGGCTCTAGCTTTCCCTTCAAAGAATCAGGCTTACCTATACACATGGCAAAACGGGCGGGTCGGGTCGGGTTTGGGTTCGGGTCGGGTCAATTGGGTTTGCAGGTCAAACGGGTCACAGGTCAAAACAGGTCATTTTTAAACGGGTCAATTGGGTTGCGGGTCAACCAGGTTGCGGGTCGGGTCAGATCGGGTTGGGTCGGGTTGACCCATATTTTTCAAACAAGTTTTTTTTTTTTTTTCAATTACAAAAACAAATCAATAACAATCTGTTTTTGGGAGAATGAATAAAATCAATTAAGCAAATGAATTGTACTTAATACCACTTGTTAATATCCTTCTAATTCTGACAGTTTTGAGCATAACAAAAATTATTTATAATCATAAATTCATGATGGAAAAAGTCTACAATGTTAATAGTTTATTGTCAAAATGCATATAATTACAATTTTACATCTTCAAAAAGAGATAGATCTTAAAACAAACAAAACAAGTAAGTCAGCAAAGTAACAAGTTATCGGTCTTCTTAAGTGCACATGTTCCGGTTGCATTTAAAATAATAGTAAAGTTAAATTACTTAGATAAATAAACTAAGCAAAAAAAGATTTAAAAATAAACATAACATATTAAGTAAAAAAGAATAAGTAAATATTTTATAAAAATTACACCTCAATCTCTATCTACTTAACGTTGGTAGCAAATTCAGCATTGCAAATATTCCTACTTGCAACTTGTAACTCAAGTTGGCCAATTTCATCAGCATCTTCATCTACAATACAATATTTTAATATAAGTTCATGTACCATGAAAGCAAATCAATAAAGAATTAAAATTGTATAATTATGACTATAAAAAAAAATTAAATTACCTTCAAATCCATATAGCCAACTTTTAATACACAACGTAGCTTCCACATTCTCAGATAAAAGACGTGAACGATACTATAAGATATATATATATATATATATATATATATATATAATATAATATAAGTAAGGTGAGATATAATATATATATATATATATATATATATATATATATTTGAACGGTTGTGATACAACCAATTACCCAAAGCATTGTCATTGTCAATGACTCAAGTCAACTTGTCTTGGTGTTTCTCAAAAAAAAAAAAAATAAATAAATAAAATAAAGCTTGTCTTTGTGTAAATGTGTAATGTTAGACGGATGGACCTCACCTAATGGTGTAAGTAAGGTGCTGTCCTGTGCAGGCAGTGCTTGTGACTTGTGGTTGTCAATTGTCATGACATGACAAATTGACAATTAATTTAATATTTTATTAGTTTATAATTTTATATGAGTATATGAAGTGTTTATGTGTAAATATTTTTTTAGCGAATTTTTTTAACGAGTCGAGTCACGGGTTATTCGGGTCGGGTCGGGTCGGGTTGACTTGCAAAAAATTGGGTCGGGTCACGGGTCAACCCGTTTTTTGCTACGGGTCAAAAAATTGGGTTCGGGTCAGGTATTTTTGGGGTCGGGTCGGGTCAGAAAATTCTGACCCGTATTGCCATGTCTACCTATACTATTTCTGTCATCTTAATTTCAGAGGGAAAAAAAAAAAAAAAAAGAAAGAAAGAAGATCATATTTATACAAAATGGGTCATGGGGGAAAATACCAGTTGCAAGATAGTTAAATTATTTGGGCCATTACAATCATGAGGCTCATACGGAAATCTTAGAAACTCAATTCTTGATGGGAAAATTTCTCATTTTGGGTTAGCCACTAAAGACATAAGGCTTTATCTTAAATTCTAGAACTTGTGAGATGCGAGAATAGAGAAAATTTGAGCAACCAAACAATACACCGCATATAAGATTTATGTGACTTTACAATGTGCTTACGTCCACAAAAATGCAACATTTTGTATTATGTTAAAGGGAAAAATACAGAGGCGATAGTACAATTTTCAATACAACAATCCAAAAATGAGCCAAAATTTATTCTATTGGCCCAAGCCTTCATTCCATGGTTAACTAAGCCTCACAAAGCATCTCATTAATTTAAAATTGTAATGCTTTCAAGTCGAGTGAGGTCACAAATTGAATCAAACACAAAATCAGGCTCCACATAATCCAACATAAATTGCAATTAAAATTAACAAGTGTGGCAACAAAGTACAAAGTTAATACCATTGGCATATTTTAATCATCCAATATTCTCAAACAGTAAAAAGGTAGATAAACAGCATCTTTTAATCACGCCAGAGGTCTCCATTGAACTTGATACACTGTCTTTGTTTCTTACTGCATGTGTATTTTTACACGTGATTCCCTCCTACATTTAAAGTGTTTGAAATAACCACATAGCAAATATTACTTATCTAAAAAATTCACATTGAATGGGAAAAATAGCACATTTGTCATGACTTATCTCAAAAATTCATGACTTATTTTCCCAGTCGTGTGCAACAGCATAAGTCATGACTTATCTCAAAAATTCACATTTGAATGGGAAACCTCTGAGTTTAATTTTAAATTAATATGACTTATTGACCGCCCTAGAAAAAAAAAATTCTGATCATCCTAAAGAAAACCTTGAACACCATTGTAAGGTCACAATTTGCGCCTAGACCCAACAGTGAAATGGGAATAGGCCCAAAAAGTCCAATACAATGAAATTTGTAGAGAGTGGGCACGAAATCTAAGTTGTAGGGATGTTGGATTACAAGGATGATGGGCTCGATTCCACCATTACACACAGGAAGAAGTTTATATGACAGAATTAGTCCTCGAACGCAAGCCGAGGATGATTTGTATTCTCTCTCTTGATCTCTTCCAAAAATATATTACAATTATGGACTTTTATGTATACAGTCTTTATTTTTCCCTCCTCTTTTCCTGAATGTCCCTTCTTCCTTTTATATTGTCCTTCTTCTTCTCTTTCTCTTCCACGTTTAAATTGTTGGTCCCGATGCTTATCCCATCCACCACCCCTCAAGTCTTTGAAGGCAGGTGTAAACTCCTGATGCTCAGGCATCACTTCCCCATTAATGTAGCCAGGTAAGCAGTTGCTAATCATTCAATGTGGGGGCAGTGATAACAGCTTTATCCTAGATATTCCACCACCCATTTTCTTATCTTCTACATATACCACGTCTACCCTTACCTATAGAATCTTCTATAATATTGTCTGTGAATGTTAACCAGCCATTTCTCTTACCTCGGCTTTACATAGCTAAGGACATACTCTTCTTCGGACCATCTTCTTGGATCTACTTGATCAGACATCATCTCTTTACCTATTAGTATTGCTTCGTGAGTTAACTTTCTCACATCTTCAGACCATTCAGTGTCCTCAGATTGGGCTTTTAGCCCAACAAATATTCTTGGGCCAACCCCACACATATTCCTGGGCCCATTGACCCTACAACCATAATTAAAAATTTGAGTCCATTCATCTCAAAAAAATAAATAAATAAATAAATAAGTAAAGTCTATTAAAAATAAAATTTAATTCTTCCACAACTTTGGTCCGTTGAAGGTTAATTCTAGTAATTTGCATTAAAAACGTATTTTTAGATCAATATCTCAATTGTCAAACCACAATTTTATCAATTATTTTATAATAATTTTTATTTTAAATTGTGTTTTCAAAAGGCTTGTTTTAAAATCGATATTTTTTAAAAAAATAAATACACATTTTCAAACAATAAAATCATTATTTTTCTTAAAATTAAATACATTTTTTTAAACAGTTAATCTTTTAGTGTTTGCTTTAGTCTTTAATTGAATTTGTTCTATTGTGTGGTACATTTTGTACATAACACATATGCACTAAAAAATGTCAGGATGCTTTATTGAACATGATTAATGTAATGGTTGAATGCCCAAGTTAAATATATTAAATGAACTTATAGTTTATTCTTTATTATTTTGCTAGCACTTTGGACAAATTTCTTATAAGGAAATAAATTGTATTGCAAGATTCATCTTGTATTGGCTTGAATAATTTTCTTCAGGTTCTAGGATAAGAGAAAGGGTCTCATATTTTCATTTTAATGATCTAGATAAATAAGAAGAGCATATTTAGAAAGAGGCTCTTCTTAACCTCTTAGCCCTGATTTCTCTATATAATATAGATAGATAGTGGAGCGTTGTATCAATTCAATCCTTATGAGTTTAAAAAAATACAAAAATTGGTTGGAACAAATCATTAAAAAAATGATGATGCATTTTTTTTACATTATTACCTATTTAGAAAAGATGCTGGTAGATGAATGATTGGTTAATTATTTGTGTACATCAAAAAAAGATATAGTTAATAGCATTAATAATGAAATTATTATACAACTATTTTAAAAAATGAAAACTCACAAAATGAAAACTACTACAACTTTGTAACACCAGAACTTCTTATTCTTTTTCGATAATCAACACCATGACACTTTATTACAGACCTTTAAAAAGTTCAAGTTATTTCCTTTTGATAAACAAAAGTTCAAGTTATTTCATTATTACATCTAATACAGTCTATTATGCAATAACTAACTTAAGCAACAAACGAGCCTCGAACCACACTAGTAATTCTTGCATGCGTTTAGTGTATGAGACTTATGGGTCCGTTTGGATAGAGCTTATTACTGAAAATTGAAAACTGAAAACACTATAGTAAAATAATTTTTAAATGTGTGAATAGTACTGTGGGACCCATTTTTAATAAAAAAATTGTTAAAAAAGGATGTAAACAGTGCGTGCACAGGGCGCGCCTGCCTCTATTATCCCCCAGCAGAACCGAAAAAAAAAAAAAAAAAAAAAAAAAAAAAAAAAAAAAAAAAAAAAAAAAAAACGTAAACGCAACGCTCAATAAGCTGGATCCAAACCCAGCTTTACTATGACGCACTGACATATTTGACCCACAGATACAGCCAGCGTATAAGACACCACAGCCACCACACCAGTAAAATTAAGAGGACACAATACACAAACAAACAAACATATAGTAATATTTTAAATTATAAAACATTGGAGATGGATTACTAGGCAAATGTAAGTTTAAACCCAGCATCTATCACCAAATTATGGCCAGTGACAAATTGGGAATCCTCAGAAGCAAGGAACACCACAGCGTCCGCCACATTTTTTGGCATTAGCAACCCACCTTTCAAGTACGAACTTGACTCTTGCATCTTACGTACTTATTGACTGTCGAGTCTACCAACGTTCTCACCTGTTCCTCGTCGCTGACATCGCAATGAACATAGCTGCATATGTTGAGGCTGATAGATGCGGCGACGCTTTGGCCCATTTCGTCTTGGACGTCTGCGATAACGATGGCACTTGCGCCATGAGTGGCGAAATGGCGAGTTGTGGCTTCGCCTAGGCCGCTTGCTCCGCCAGTGACTATGGCCACCTTGCCTTGGAGCTTGTTCTTTGGCATTGTGGAGTCTGTCATTTCGTTTGTTTGGGTAAATCAGGTGATTGAATATCTTTGCAATGTCAAAAATGCTAATTATATATATATATATATATATAAATCTTGTTGGGTGCAAGTTTAGAACATATGGCTAAGAGTAGAGTTTGGTATTTAAGTTGCTGTTATGCTAGATATGAAAAAAAAAAAAAAAAAAAAAAAAAAAAAAAAAAAAAAAATACAGAGCATTGCAGAAACTCTATTGCTGAATTTCGGATCTTACAACTTCATTTACAATTCACATCTATATATAGATGTGTTAGGAGTTTAGGATGACTACAAGCTTCAAAAATACTACAGAAGTTTGCTTCATTTTCCTTTAACTGACACTTGTCCATGAGGTGTCTACTTGCATGCTTGCTTGGGGCTGGATTCTTCATTTGTTGACACTTAAATTTCAGTTGCTTCTTTTTTTTTTTCGACACAGGGAGCCACTTGACAATTACAAATTACATTTTAACAAATCTTTCATTATGTGCTACTTTTAGCCAACTACTCACAAGAAAGGCTGTTCCAAGTGTAAGGGCTTACACCCTCCAATTGTGCCATGTCAGATTCTTGGTTCACTCTAAATATAGAGTAAAGACGGGAGTTTTCAATGATTTGCTATGTTATCTTACAACTATGGCTGAAATCATAATGGTTTCCCCCTTTATGAGTTGCCAAGAAATGACTGACAGGAAAATATCACTTTAATCAATGGCTACTTGAAAAATGTAATATATAATGCCGAAAAATTAAGTTAGATGTTCATTTGTTGCATCTTACTATGTTAGCACTTTTTTTCAGCAAAAAATACTATTAGTGATAAGGGTTATCCTGATGATACAAAGCTGACGAGCCTAGAACTGACGACCCTATGGCTGACGACCCAAACTCTAGGGCTACTTGAAGCTGACGACCTCAACTCTTGGGAGATTTGAAGCTGACGACCTCCACCAACAAACCAACCTTAGATGTACAACCAAGCTGACGGGAACAGGCTGAAGAAGTTAGTCTGGGCTCCGTCCACAACCTTACTTGGTTAACACCCATACGAAAACAATTCTTGAACGACACGTCTAATTAAAGAGACTCCTATAAGGGCAAGGATTCTGGAAGATACGTGAGATCTAAGAACCACTCTCCTAATAGGAAAAGAACTTCTTGACCAAGGCATGAATTTCGACCCGACACTACTATAAATGCCACAAAACCCTCTCAAAACAAGGTACGCATAGTTCACCTCAGCTCTAGCACTTTAGAGTTGCAAATAAAAGATTCCTCTAACTTGACCATCGGAGGGTGTTTGGCTGGTACTATACCGGTGCCCTTCCCTAGGTCTTCATCCTTTGTGTTGTGCAGGTACGCCGATAGGAGCACGTGCGGACCGTGTAGCTTACTGAAGATTTTAAGCATCATCAATTGGCGCCGTCTGTGGGAACTGAAGTAGTAACGTCGCACTATCGCTTCCCGGGCAAAAAGCTGCATGGTACTCACCCGCTCAATGGCTACCACCAACAACGTTCAAGCGGACGAACCGCGCGCTACCGCTCTGGAAAGACAAGTCCAAACGCTCGCAGCAGCAGTCGAACGCCTGACCAAGCAAAATCGCGACTTAGAGGAGCAACTACGCCAGAAGAACGCGCATCCTAGAATGCAAGAAGAAAATCAGGAGGAAAGAAGTGCTAAAAGAAGGGATCCCGAAGCACCCGAAGGCAGCAACGCTCCAAGCAGGCCAGAAAGGCGGGATACCAATCTGACTGCCCCTTCTGAAGCCTTACCACCCCACATCGCCGCAGAAATGCAGGAGATGCGGGAACGAATGAATGTGATGATGAACGCCCTCAAAGGACGAGTATCTACCGACCTTGACGACCTAGTCCAACAGACTGATTCACCTTTCACGGCGCATGTCACCTAATGCCCTCTCCCCCCAAAGTTTCGTATGCCACAGGTAGAGAGCTACGATGGAACCAAGGACCCCCTAGACCACTTAGAGTCCTTCAAAACTATAATGCACCTTCAAGAAGTGCCAGACGAAATCATGTGCAGGGCTTTCCCAACCACGTTGAAAGGGTCCGCTAGAGTCTGGTACAGCAGGTTGACGCCAAACTCGATTAGCACCTTTAAAGAGCTGGGTGCTTAGTTCGTATCACACTTTATCGGGGGCCACCGGTACAAGAGGTCCACGGCATGTTTGATGAGCATCAGACAGAGGGAAGACGAGACTCTAAGATCCTACATAACACGGTTCAACAAAGAAGCTCTTTCAATAGATGAAGCGGACGACAAGATACAAGTAGCAGCCTTCATCAACCGGCTACGAAAAGGTAAGTTCCTCTTCTCCCTGTACAAGAATGATCCGAAAACCATGTCCGAGGTACTTTACAGGGCAACAAAATACATGAACGTGGAGGACGCACTGATTGCAAAGGAAGATAAGCCTAAGAAAAGGGAAACGCAGGAAGACACACGAACGGATAGAGGGCAAAAGAAGGTTTGGACTGAAGAACGACGGGACGATCGCCGCTCCAAACCGCCCCCAGGGAGATTCACGAGCTTCACGCCACTGACTGCCTCTATCAATCAGGTTCTGATGCAGATCAAGGACGAAGGGGCTTTGACCTTTCCCGGCAAGATGAAGGGAGATCCCAACAAAAGACCAAGGGACAAATACTGCCGCTTCCATCGAGATCATGGACACGATACAGCAGATTGCTACGACCTTAAACAGCAAATAGAAGCTCTAATCAGGCAAGGGAGGATGCAGAGGTTTGTTAGCAAAGAACGAACAGATCCACCACAAGACCAAGCTCCCCGACAAGGAAACGAACGCCCCAGACCGCCCGTAGGTGATATAAAGATGATTGTGGGGGGCACCATGACTACTGGGTCATCCAAGAAAGCCCAAAAAACTTATCTCAGAATGGTCCAGAACATCCAGATGACAGGGTCCATGCCCAAAATACCGCGGGCTGATAACCCCCTCATTAGATTCTCAGAAGAAGACGCGCGACGCCTCCACCACCCCCGTGATGACGCGCTCGTAGTCACCATACAAGCAGGAGACTACAACATGAACCGGGTTCTCATCGACAATGGGAGCTCAGCGGACATCCTCTACTATCCAGCGTTCCAACAGATGGGAATTGATAGGGAGCCCCTAGTTCCGACTAACACCCCGCTCGTCGGCTTCGGAGGTACAAGGGTTTTTCCTCTTGGCATCCTCACCCTGGCGGTGACCGTTGGAGACTACCCTCGGCAAGTCACAAGTAATGTAGCATTCCTTATGGTCGACTGCTCATCCGCTTATAATGCCATCATAGAACGTCCCACTCTTAATTCGTGGAAGGCTATAACCTCAACATACCATTTAATGATAAAGTTCCCAACGGACTATGGAGTGGGAGAACTAAGAGGAGACCAAGTAGCTGCGCGTGAATGTTATGTAGCGATGATGGAGATGGATGACCATCACCAGTCCATGAACATAGAAGAACAGTGTACAGCGACGGAGCCCGTAGAAAAGCTCGAGGAAATATCTCTCGACGACTCCCAGCTAGAACACATGACCAAGATCGGCACTTTTGCAGACCCAACGATACGTCAGGAACTCGCAGCCTTCCTCAAAGAAAACCGAGACGTGTTCGCTTGGAGTCACGAGGACATGCCTGGCATTGACCCATTGGTTATAGTACACAAATTGAACGTATCACCATCTTTTCTGCCGGTTCGTCAAAAGAAAAGGGTCTTCGCCCCAGAAAGAGACCAAGCAGTAGCGGAAGAAGTCCGCAAACTACAAGAAGCAGGCTTCATCAAGGAGGTCTATTACCCCGAATGGTTGGCGAACGTCGTCATGGTAAGAAAGGGCAACGGAAAATGGAGGATGTGCGTAGATTTTACAGATCTCAACAAAGCGTGCCCCAAGGATAGCTATCCTCTACCAAGGGTTGACCTCCTAGTGGATTCTACGGCCCAATACCAGCTATTAAGCTTTATGGACACGTTCTCAGGATACAACCAGATCCTAATGGATGAAGCTAATTAAGAAAAGACTTCGTTCGTGACAAGCCAAGGGCTTTTCTACTACAAAGTCATGCCATTCGGCTTGAAGAACGCAGGTGCAACATACCAGAGGCTTATGAACAAGATGTTCGTACAGCAAATCGGGAGAAATGTCCAGGTATATGTCGACGACATGCTGGTGAAAAGCCAAAGAGAAAAGGATCACTTGGGAGACCTCAAGGAAACCTTTGACACCCTTCAGTCCTACAACATGAAGCTAAACCCAACCAAGTGTGCCTTCAGAGTGACAGCCGAAAAATTCCTAGGATACATGGTGTCCCAACGAGGTATTGAGGCCAATCCAGACAAAATCCGAGCTATAATGGAGATTACGCCTCCCAAAAATGTGAAGGAAGTACACAGCCTTAATGGCAAGGTCGTCGCGCTTAGCAGATTCGTATCCAGGGCGACGGATAGGTGCCTCCCATTCTTCCGCACACTGAAGAAGTCCTTTAAGTGGACGGACGAATGCCAACAAGCATTTGAAGACCTAAAGACCTACCTATCATCGCCACCACTGTTAACTCCCTCCCAACCAGGTGAAGAACTGTTCCTCTATTTGGCCGTTTCTCCAGCAGCCGTCAGTGCAGCCCTAGTGAGGGAAGACAACAAGGTACAAAGGCCGGTGTATTACGCCAGTCGGGCACTCCGTGGAGCAGAGGAAAGGTACTCGCCAATAGAAAAACTTGTCTTCACTCTAGTAATGGCAGCCCGCAAGCTTAAGCCGTACTTCCAAGCCCATACGGTGGTTGTACTAACTGACAAGCCCATATGGCGAGCAATGAGTAGTCCCGAAGCCGCGGGACGTATGGCCTTATGGGCGATAGAATTGAGCGAATTCGACATAAAATATCGCCCTCGCACGGCCATCAAGCGGCAAGTACTCGCTGACTTCATCGCAGAGTTCACATGTAGCGAGGGCTAAGGAGCGGAGAGTCCTCGGTGGAACGTGTTCACCGACGGGTCGTCAAACAAAAGAGCTGGCGGAGCAAGAATCGTACTTCGTTCTCCGGAGGGCGACGAGATCAAATGCATGGTTCGACTAGATTTTCCTATAACCAACAATGAAGCAGAATATGAAGCCGTTGTAGCAAGCTTAGATCTTGCCAAGGCCGTAGGAGCCGTAGACACGGTAGTCCATTGCGACTCTCAGGTAATCACTAATCAGATAAACGATGACTATGAATGTAAGGGAGAAAGAATGAAGATGTACTTGGAACAAGCAAAAAGGAAGGTAGACGAACTTCAGGCAAGAGTTGTTCAAATTCCAAGGGAAGACAACGAGCAAGCTGACCACCTTGCTAAAGCTGCATCTGCAGAACACGTAATCGTCCCCAGCAGGGTACTATCTTTTACTCAACTCGCACCACTAATAGATGTCATCAGTATGCAAGAGGTAAGATCCGAAAATGACTGGACCACCCTTTTGGTCGCTTATCTTAAAGAGGGCATCCTACCTGAAGAAAAGGAAGCCGCAAGGAAGCTGAAGGTCCAGGCGGCACGGTTTATCTTAATAAGGGGCATCTTATACAAAAGGAGTTTCTCCCGACCGTACCTAAGGTGTCTGGGGCCCGAAGAAGCGGATTACGTCATGAAGGAAGTACATGAAGGAATCTGTGGCAATCATTCAGGGTCACGATCGTTGGTCCACAAATTAGTCCGGGCCGGATACTATTGGCCGACCATGCAAAAGGATGCCCAGACATATGTCAAGTCGTGCGACAAGTGCCAACGGTTCAGTAACATCATTAGGCAGCCAGCTGAAGAAATAACCCCGATAACTGCTTCGTGGCCATTCGCCCAATGGGGGTTAGATATCATGGGCCCACTCCCAACGGCAGCAAGGCAGCTGAAGTTCCTAATAGTCGGAATCGACTACTTTACCAAATGGGTAGAAGCTGAAGCCTTGGCCACTATCACCGAAAAGAACGTACGTAGTTTTGTCTGGAAGAACATCATTTGCAGGTTTGGAATTCCAAGGGTCCTGATCTTGGACAACGGTAAACAGTTCGACAATAACGCCTTCCGAGATTTCTATTCACAATTAGGGATCAAAAACCATTACTCTTCCCCTGCTCACCCCCAAGCCAACGGACAAGTCGAAGTGACGAACCGATCCTTGCTTCGGATAATCAAAACTCGGCTCGAGGAGGCAAAAGGCATATGGCCGGAGGAACTACCCAGCGTACTATGGGCATACAGGACAACTGTCAGGACCCCCACAGGAGAAACTCCATTCCGGCTAACATACGGAAGTGAAGCTGTTATACCAGCTGAGGTCGGACTCACAAGCTATAGAGTGGACAACCACAACGAAGAAAGGAATGACGAAGCCAGGCGTCTAGAGCTTGACCTAACCGATGAAATTAGGGCGACAGCTGAACAGAGGCTCACGCGATACCAGAACCTCATGGCTAAACACTACAATTCCCGAGTCAAACACAGGAACTTCGAAATTGGAGACCTCGTCTTAAGGAAAATAATGGGCACATCCAAAAACCCTACACAAGGAAAACTCGGCCCGAACTAGGAAGGGCCCTATAAAATAGCATCATGGCTAAGGAAGGGCACCTACCACTTGGAGACTTTGGACGGACTAAAACTACGCCATCCATGGAACGCCGAGCACCTCAGAAAATACTACCAGTAGAAAACAAAGAACGCTACTCCTCATTTCCAGTCTACTTCTTTTCAGTCATTTATTTTAGTCATTTATTTTAGTTCATTACAATACATTTAAAGCCCAAAGGGCTAAGGTTTATTCATTTTTGAACAATTTTATACTTATGTATGCCTTCAACACAATAAGAGGAGTTTATTCAGAAATGACTTGTGCATCTGTTAAGTAGACGGAACTACTAAGTCCACAAGATGAACGACCCTAAAGTAGACAACCGTCAAATCACAAAGTGAACAAACTTAAGTCCACAAAAGTGGACGAAGCTACCAAGTCCACAAAGTGGACGATCCAAAGCCCACAAAGTGGACGACCCTTAGTCTACGACATGAACGACCCTAAAAGTGGACGCCCCTAAGTCCACAAAGGGGACGACCTTAAGTCCACAAAGGACAGGTCGACTATTGAATCCACATAATGGACAGAACTACTACCTTAAGTCCACAAAGTGGACGGACCTACAACAAGGTCCATAGTGGACGACCTTAAATCCGTCAAAATAAGGGAAAATTGGTCCACGAAGTCCATAAAATGGACGATCTCAATAACCAAATCCAAAGTCCTCGAAGTGGACGGCCTCATGTCTACAGAGTAGATGGAGTTAAAAAGTCCACAGAATTGATGGTCACAGGATTGACGGCCTTATGTTTACGACGTTGACGAAATCTCTACTTAATCCACAAAATGGGCGACCTCAAACCCACGAAATAAACAACCTTAAGTCCCCAAAGTGGACAACATTAAGTCCACGAAATTGACGACCTTAAGGTTCACGAAGTGAACGGCCTTAAATCCATAAGTTGGACGAAGTGGACGACCCCACAAAGAAAAAGGATATACAAAGCTCACAAAGCAGGCAGCCTCGTCAAAATAGGCGAGCCCACGATTAAAATACAAAAACATTACAAAATTCAAACCAACGGCACGAAAGCGTCGGAAGAAAAATAACATTATTAGGAAGCAATAAACATTAGATACTATAAAATAAAATTGTCTTTACAAAAAGCCCAAAAACATGGGCGTCAGGCATTAAGGTTCATTACAGCTTAAAACAAAACTGTTTACAACATAGGATTTACAAAACTGAAAGAGCAGTTAACGGGGACAGGACGATGACTGGAGTAGAAGGGTCCTCAGCATTAGACTTTTCCGCTTCAAGGCCGGCTGACGGAGCTAAAGTGACGGACCTCTCCAAGGCCGGTTGAGCAAGGACAAAGCTGCCGTCTCTCGAGTCTGCCTTAGGCTCGGTAGTCTCGTCATTCTCCTCGAGTATGGACTCACCCGCCGGGGTTGACGGTAGGGGCTCATCCATGCTTATCCCGGATAAATCCAGGTCAGGATAGGCGGACTTTACCTACTTCAAGCAGTCTTCGAAACCGTCAGCGTAGTAGACGGTGTAGGAATCGATGAATGACTGGGAATCCTTGAATTCCGCCACGACGTCATTCCTGGCCGTCTCTACCTGACTCATAAGCCCTTGTAGGTCCTTCTCCGCCGTCAGCCTTGCCTCGTCAGCCAAGCCACATTGACGGGTCTCCTCCTCTAGCCTGGCCGTCAGTCCTTTCACTTCTCCGGCAAGGTGGACGTTGGCCTCCTTGTACTGCTGCTGTGCATCAACAGCGTTCTTGATGCGAACATGCAGACAGGAGACCACCGCTTCCCTTGCAGCACACCTATCCCGCAAGAACTTCATCCGGACCATGGCCTGCAAAACATAAAAATAACGTCAATCCATTATAAGATCGTCCATGTAGCATAACAAGAGGAAGAAAAAGTATACCCGAGTAAGGTCAAAAAGCCCTGACGACCCTATCTCATCCGTCGCCTGCTCGTCACACAGCTCCATCTCCTCTTCCTTTAAGATGGACTCTGCCACCTCCACATCATAGTCCTTGTGGGTAAGGAGGTGACGAACAGGATCAGGAGTGACGACCCCTGGCTCCTTCATCAAGCCTTTGCCTGACCCGTGAGAAGCTTTTGGGGGCGACGGCTTCTTGGTAGTTTTATCCCCAGAGGAAGGGACCACCTTCTTCCTGGACCGGTCGTCCGCCCCGTCAGTCTTCCTTTTGACGCCTTTCTTCCTGACGGGCTTGGGAGCTGACGACGGTGTCGCCTCACCTCTAGCCCTCTCTTCCTCCTGTTTCTTCTTAGCAGCGGCAGCACGAATTCTTTGTTTTGCCATCTCCATTTCTGTTAAGGATAAAAAGTGAGTAAAAACAATAATAATGTAAGGAAAGTGACGGAGGTAACTAAGAGATACTCACGTCGACGGGATAATTCGTTCAGTCTGCGAGCCTCTTCTGTCGGTTCCGGACCACCGCAATATAAGTGAAAGGCGTCAAGGGTAATCAGGTCCCGACACCTCCTCTCGCCCAAGGGGATAGACGTCACCCGACGGATGAAGTCCTCTTGCTTCGCGGTCACCCGTGGACGAATGTTGGCTGAAAAGAAAGAAACGGGAGTTAGAAGCCAAGTAAAATAAACAAAGTAGAGAAGTTGACGGGGCCAACCTGAATCCCTAACATATGCCCAGGTGTTGTCAAAAAAGCTGTGAGGCATTAACTCCCACTCATCCTGACGGCATACCCAATTAGTCCCTTCTACAAAGAAATATCTTCCTTTCCATTTTCTGTTTGAGTCAGGCATATCTGACACCAATTTCAATTCCTTCGTCCTTACTGAAAAATGATAAAACCCCTTGGACGAGGAAATGTGTTGGGGACGGTAGCACCAAAAGAACTCATCCAGAGTTAACTGATGGTGCCCACTGCTAAGACGACCCCACAAAATCTCGGCACCAATAAACGTCCGCCATGCATTGGGAGCAATTTGGCTAACGGAGATGCCCAAAAAATTTGCTAACTGACGGTGCAACGCCGTCAATGGTAATCTCAAACCCGCAACAAACATGGCGTCATACATGCCCACGTCTGCCGTTCTCCCAGAATAGCACCGTTCACCCTCCCCGGGTAGACGAATTGGGATATCGTCTGGAATCTGGTAGCGAACCCGTAACGTGTTAAAAACGTTCTCGGACATCGTCGGCAAGAAGCCGTTGACAGACCATTCCAAGGGGAGGATGAAGGGACGGTCATCACCAAGAGCTCCCAAAGTACTCTCTAAAGTCTCCTCGTCACCGTCATCCTCGCTCCCGTCACTAGTTCTCTCCTTCTCCCCACTATCCCCATCCTCGTTCAACTCACTTTCTCTACCACTTGTTTCCACTTCGTCAGAAGAGTGGGCCGACGTGTCCCTTTCTGACGACCAGGACGAGCCCTCCTCGGGCTCACGACCTGATGGGAAGACCTCGTTGTAACCCGCTCCCTCGCGGACTGACGACTGTTCACTCGACATCTGACTAACTTCAAACGACAGTTTTTGTTCTAAGAACCTAGGCCGACGACCTCGCTAAAGGTACATGGCAGAGAAATAAAAAGAATTGAAAGAAGAAAAACTTACAAGTAAAGTGTCCTGTCGTAAGATGACGGTCCAATAAGTCTGACGGCTTCAGAATAGACGAGGCTGGCAAATAGACGGACAGGAGTCGTGAACGTGACGCTTTGGCTCTCAAAAGATTACAAATGCTGGAAAGTTTGGAATGAGGAGAATAGGAGATATATATAGGAAAAAGGGGGCACGGAAGACGAAGCGACGCGCTCGTCGCAGATCGAGGCGAATCAGTTTGAACCACGTGTCCTGGCAATTAATGGAAGCCGCGCGAAGTTTTAAGTATATACTCCATAGCTCGTCAGGAGAGACTGACGAGGCTATGGAGTAGGGGGCAGCTGATAAGGGTTATCCTGATGATACAAAGCTGACGAACCTAGGATTGATGACCCTAGGACTGACGACCCTAGGACTGACGACCCTATGGCTGACGACCCAAACTCTAGGGCTACTTGAAGCTGACGACCTCAACTCTTGGGAGATTTGAAGCTGACAACCTCCACTAACAAACCAACCTTAGATGTACAACCAAGCTGACGGGAATAGGCTGAAGAGGTTAGTCTGGGCTCCGTCCACAACCTTACTTGGTTAACACGCATACGAAAACGATTCTTGAACGACAAGTCTAATTAAGGAGACTCCTATAAGGGCAAGGATTCTAGAAGATACGTGAGATCCAAGAACCACTTTCCTAATAGGAAAAGAACTTCTTGACCAAGCATGAATTTCGACCCAATACTACTATAAATGCCACAAAACCCTCTCAAAATAAGGTACGCATAGTTCACCTCAACTCTAGCACTTTAGAGTTGCGAATAAAAAATTCCTCTAACTTGACCGTCGGAGGGTGTTTGGCCGGTACCACACCGGTGCCCTTCCCTAGGTCTTCATCCTTTGTGTTGTGCAGGTACGCCGATAGGAGCACGTGCGGACCGTGTAACTTACTGAAGATTTTAAGCATCATCAATTAGCATTTACATCCGACTCTTCCTATCTCTATTTAATAAAAATTAACAAAATACACACAAAATTGGTTCTAAATCTAGTCTAATAGATTTAAAATTTCAATTTTTTATAACTCTCTCTCTCTCTCTCTCTCTCTCTCTCTCTCTCTCTCTCTCTCTCTCTCTCTCTCTCTCTCTCCAAGAATTTTCTTCAAAATGGTCATTAAGTAACTTAAATTTTAAAAATATAATAATAATTAAAATTGAATATATTAACGTCACAAAAAACACGTAAATACATAAAATTTAAAATTTTCATTTTACAAGTTTTCATACTTTGAAATCATTGTATGATAACTTCATTATCAATACTCTTAGCTGCATAATTTCCGATGTACACAATTAAGTAATCATTCATTTACATGCACTTTGTCTAAATAATTAATACTATAAACAAAATGCATCATCTTTTTATTTTATTTTTTTTATGACCCATTCCAACCAATTTTTGTATTCTTTAAACCAATAAGGATTTAATTGATGCAATGCTCCACTATATATATTAGGAATATGGGTTAAGGGGTTGACAAGAACCTCTTTGTAAATATGCTCTTCTTATTTCTCCTAATCATTAAGATGAAAATATGAGACTTTTTCTCATATCTTAGAATCTGAAAGAAGATTATTCAAGTCAATTCAAATCATATACTATATATAATAGCAGAAGCTTTTAAAGAGGTGCTGCCATGTTAAGAAAAAAGCCTATCTAAAATTCTGCCACATTTAAATTAAAAAGCGATAAATTACATTGTTTGATAACGCTAACCCACCTTTTGAAACCTCTCATTATAAATTAAAAAAATTAACCGTTTTAAAACCCTCTCATTATAAATAAAAAAATAAACCGGTAAAAACCCTTCTACACCGAATTAGAGATAGAGATTAGAAACCATCTATGACCGTGAGACACAGATAGAAATCTGATGAGATGCAGAGAGAGTTGGAGAGAGACATCTAAGGGAGAGTCACCATTGTCAGACCGGTTTTCCTTCATCTCTGGGTTCCACAAAGTTGTCGGTAAGTTTTATTTTCTTGAAAACTTGAGATGAGGCACGCCGAAGACCCTAACACACAGAGAGAGCGAGAGCGAGAGCGAGAGCTAGAGCGAGAGATCCCAACAATGGCGAACCGGCACCGGTAACCTAAAGGGAGAAGGACAGACATCTTAGGGCTGGCACTACCGTCGGCCTCCAACCACAAGGAAACTTTATTTCTTCTGCCGTCGCACCGCCAAAGCCATTATTGGGTAGGTTCCTTTGACTCTCTGTTGATTTATTTCAAGTATAGATTCACTCTGCGATCTCGACTGCACTCTTTGTTTATGTTTCTTTATTTATTTATGTGTTTGTAGGTGGAAAGGCCAAGCCTTTGAGGCAACCTAAAGTTTAAGAAGAACGGGTATGGTTAGGTCTACTTTTCCCTTTATTGAAATCTCTTTCAATTTGTGTTTCAAAGTTTGCTGTTTTAATGGATTGGTATTACAATAACTTCATTTCTTTTGCATATAAACTTTTCGGCTTTATTTAATATTTCAACTCTATCATGTTATGTATCAATTATTTACACTTTACAGAATCCTCATACGTATGGTTAATACTTTAATTTTTTTTCATTGTACTTTTTATTTTTGCATCTATATTCTACCACAATTAGTTCTCTCTTTTATGTAGAAAGATGAAGTGGATGAAGTTGAGGGTAAAAGCAAAGGAAATGAAGACGTAGACAATTCATTGCAAAATACGTATGTTCCTAAATTCTTGGTAGATAATAATTCATAATGTATTATAATGAAACTTGAGTTCTTTTAGCAATAATAGTATCAACAGATTGGTAATTGACTTAAAAATTGGCAATTAGAGGGCTTCAATCTCTTTTCTCTCCTTTTTTTTTTTCTTTTTTCTTTTTTCTTTTTTTAATATGCAGAAAAGGTATTTGATGAGGATAATTCAAGCATGAGAGAAAGTTCCAACGATGGGCCGATGAGAAAGAAGGAAGCAATCAGAAGTAAAAAGAAAAATGTTCAGTCCATACACTCCATGGAAGAGAATTACCTTCTCAGCTGCTTCATCCATACTAGAGAGGTATGACTCTGTAAATTTTCTGTGCCGTCGTCTTTGTCTTTGGAACCAAACTGGCGTACATTTTCATAAAAATGATTCTAGAGAATAAAAATGGTTTATCTATCTTATTTCACTAATGTTGGTATTGGCGTATTGGTACTGAGACAATATTTTAGATTGGTCTATTATTGTTGTTAACCATCAAAATTTTGTTCATGTGGTTGTAATACATGTATTTTTTTTGTTCATGCGACACCAGCCCCCATGAAATCAAGTGTTGTTGTTTCTCTTACACATACACTAGATGTTTGATAAAAGTCCTAGGTGATTTTTTTTTTTTTTTGTTATTCTAGAAGTCATAATATATGCAAATTGATAAGGAAGAAGATAAGTAAGGAATGTGATGTTATGTTATTGATTTAATCAAGGCGAGATGTATTTGTTGGCTTCTTTTCTCAATATCATTTTTTGTGGGATGTAAAAATATGATTGGCTGCTGTAATTTTTGGAATTGGCTGCTGTAATTTTTGCTATGGATCTGATGGGAAATTATTGAGTGTTAATAATAGGCCTTTGGTTACAAAACTGTACACTGTCAGTTTACTTTTGGCTAATTGTGAAAATAAAAATGGTTAAAGCAAGAGAGAGTGGATGTGGATGACATGAAGAAATGGTTGAAGGAAATGGCGGAAGAAGTGGCTGCACTGCATGAGATGCAAGCCAAGGTTGAATCCATATGGTTCTGCAAGGTTTTTTTTTTTTTCTTTTCTTTTTTTTTTTTCTTTTTTTGGGTTTAATTTCACAATGTCAGAGATTATGATTTTTTTTCCATTGATTTAAATTTTATTGAAATTGATTACAAATATAGAAAATGTTAAAGATTGAAGTAATGTTATTATATGGTTTGGAGCATATGCCTCAGATTGGTGTAATGGTTTCAATTTGAATATGGCTGGAAAGAATTCTAGGAAATAATCATTGGTTATATATATATATATATATATATATATATATATATATATATATAGGATAACATCTTTAAGAGATGTGCTATGGCGAGTGCCTTTTGCCCAAGCGATATGTTGCTGCAATCACATCTGCTAAACCCAGCAAAAGTGACTTATGCAT
Organism: Castanopsis chinensis; assembly: GCA_032878915.1. Taxonomy (NCBI): domain Eukaryota; kingdom Viridiplantae; phylum Streptophyta; class Magnoliopsida; order Fagales; family Fagaceae; genus Castanopsis; species Castanopsis chinensis. The sequence continues at coordinate 8,873,380 of JAVQMG010000114.1, forward strand.
TGGGTATGAATTTTATGTTTGATACTCTTAGTCTAAGTTTTGTGTATTTGGTCATAAAGTTAGGGGATTTTTTTTTTTTTTGGGAGGTTAATGAAAAGAAAAAATTGTGGATGACTCACATTATGAGGATAAGCTTAAGAGATTTAGCACCTCATTTTAGAGAAAAAAAAATGGACCACTGTTTAGTTTTAATGGTAAGTTACGCATCCCTCCACCTATAAGGCTATAACTTATAAGGGAAGAAAATGTCAATTGAGATTGAGGCATTGAGCTCATTGGCGTAAATGGATGGCTGTATCACTTTATATCAATGATGATGATGATGATGATTACATTCACACATATCTTGCATTCCATTCTTGAAAATTAATTGAGAATCTATTTGGTAGTAAGAAAAAAAAAATGAAACAATTGTTTAAGGAATTGTTTTTTTTTTTTTTTTTTTTAGATTACATTTTGTTAGCTTACTTTGCTAATCTATGAATTTTGGATTACTTATGATATTTAAATACCATAAAATTTTAGCAAGTTGAGGTGACAAGTAGAGAATCTAGCTATATATAATAGCAGAAGCCTTTAAGAAGGTGCTGCCACGTTAGTAAAAATACCTATCTAAAATTCAGACACGTCTAAGTTAAAAAGCAATACATTACATTGATTGATAACGCTACAACACCGTTTAAAAGCGATAAATTATAATTTTTCACATTAAAACACTCTTTAGAGTCTCTTAGAATAAAAGGAAAGCTAACCGGTTAAAGAGGGCTTACAATACTCTCAAAAAAAAAAAAAAATACTCCCAAAAAAAACTTGCGATACTGAGAACGGAGAAGGAGAGAGAGATCAAGAGATCAAAAACTGAAACCCAAAACATCAAACACTAATCAAGATGAAGAATTGCCATACAGTCTCTTCCAATATCCCCAAACTCTCTCTCTCTCTCTCTCTTCTCACGAACCCTAATCTTTTTCTTCAAGTATATTCAATCCCTTAAATCCAGGCTATAGGTTTGATCTTTAATTCAATTTTTTTCCAATTCAAGATTCACGTATTTGTTTCTTGCTCTCTATATTACTGAATTCCTCAATTTTTAAATTTTTTTGAAAAATCAGATTTGAATCGATCTTTGAGTGTGTGTGTGTACGGCAAACGGTACAGATTCGGAGGAGTTCGCCTAGGCAATGAAGGTGCAATCAGAGATCTGCGGGTCCTTGGGTCGGACCCGGTCCAGGAGACCCGAAATGAGGCTGTCTCGACCAATAGAAGCAAGAAATTAAAGAAGTCGGATCCGAAGGACGCCGAGAATGTCGAAGTTATGGATTAGAAGGTGAAGGATTTTTGCGATTCGATGAGCGAGGAGGAAGCGAAAAGCGACGTGGTGGACCTAACGAGCGACGACAAGCCGAAGGGGCACGTTGGAAAATCGGAAGCAGTCGGAGAAGGGGGTTAACATCGTTTGACAGTCTGTGTGTGTGTGTATATATATAGAGAGGTGAAACTCAAATAAAAAAAAAAAGGGGAAGTTAAAACCTAGCGATGCAGAGGAAGGGAAGGACAAAAAAAAAACAACAATTGCTATACAGAGGAGATAGAGTTCGTACAGCCGGTCATCACCATCCCTTGCCAAACTTAGACCATCAGATCGCCGGAACTGACGTCGACAAAGGTACATTTTTTTTCTCAATTTTGGAGGTTTGGGTATAAAACATTACTTTTAATTGAGTTTTTTTGTTGGGTAGGTTTAGATTTTATTCGTTTTTGTTTTGGGTTTTTGGATTCTCTATCAAAATGTTTGTTTTCTCAATTTTAGGTATTTGCTTTTGTTTTGTTTTTGTTAGTTTTTTTAGATTACAGAAATCACTAAAAATATTGATTTTAGTTTGGGTACTTCTATTTCTAATCTTAAGGAAATCGTTGGGATTAAATAAGTATAGGATTGAATGCTGCATTGATATTTATTTTAGGTTTTTTTCCCGTAGAAAAACTTGATTCCATTATGAAAAAAAAGAAAAAAACCAGATTCAATTTCGCCTCTCTATCCTCCCTCTCCTCATTTTTGGCAAAATCAAAAGCAAAAGGAAGGCGGGATGGTTATCTCAATCTATGCCAATCTGACTGGTCCTCTTTCGGGTTCTTACATTTTCCACCGTTTCTTATCTTACTAATAATTTCCACTTCTTGACTTTACTCTTTCATATTTCAGGAGGCATATACACGGGCCAATCTATGGTAAATAAAATCTATTTTTGATTTTTCCTTCAAATTTTGAGTTTAACTAAATGCTAATTGATTTTTTATTTTGGGCAGAGAGTTGTTCCTACGGATATTAACGGTAGGGAAAAAGCGTTCCCCTAGAGTACAATTGATAGTCCCCCTGGAGTACAATTGATAGTCGATGAGTACATTCAAAAACTCAACCATTATTGCACTGTTGATGATGTTCAACTATGGTCCAATCCTAGAAATGTAAGTTATATACATATTTGTCCACTTTTATCTAATCTTGGCCTTCTTTAAGTTTTATCTTTGAAATGAATTTTTGTTTCATATTAATAATCAAATTCTACATTGATTTGTTCATTTATGTGCTGGTATTTTTATGTTATATGCAAAGCAAAAACTGATAATTTGATGTAATTATGGACACACCGAGTGCACATAAATCGTTTGTTCTTACTAAAACAACATCAACCAAGCATTAGTCCCAAAATTTTGGGGTTGGCTATAGACTAAGAAATATGGACATGGATCACACAGTCATATGTTGCTTCTTTAAAAAAATTAAGACATGATACGTTGGGGATATAGTGATTAAAAAAATTAATATATTTAGGTGTATTTTATTTTTATTTTAAGAATTGGGATTATGGAGTGTTCATGCTTCTGAGGCAATAGATCTTTAGGGGGTCGGCCATGTATTCTTTTCTGCCATTCTAAATTGTTTTTCTTAATTTTTTTTTTTTTTTCCTACTTTTGAATTGATGCCATGTGTTATAGTGATGCAAGGGCTCAAGTTGATGATGAAGATACAGCAATGAAGAAGTCCAAGTGACCACTGCCATGTTCATGCAATACAAAAAACACCATTGTTTCTACCAGAAATGGTATGGTCAATTTGAAACTTTTACATGCTTTTAATGCTGTTGGAATTGTGGACAGTGATTCAGGCTTGAAATATGTTTATGAGAAATTCTATTTACATCATGTATAGAAAGTAATTTGTACAAGGAAAAGTTATAAAGTAAATGCATAATATATTCCTAAGGTAATTGCAAAGAACAAAGTCAGACATTGGGCGTGATATTAAGGGCCAATATGTCTTGCTTTGTAAATTATCTCCTTGATTTAAGCATTGAGGCTGAGAATTTGGCTTCTGTTTGTCACCATATTGGAACTGAGGCATGGGCTGCAAGTGTGCTTCATTACTTAATATACATCTTTCTTCTTCTAATTTATATTTGATATTTGAATTGCCAATTATGTTGCTCCTTAAATGTTTTTGAAGTGACGTGGTTATACATTTTTTTTAATCTTTTATAGGATTAAATTAATTTTGATCTTATTGCCTTTCAGACTACACTGTGAAGCTTAGAAAGATTAATGGGTTTGAGATTTTCTGTCAAATTTCTATACTCTCACTGTGACTTGAAATATGTGATCATTAGGACAGAATAACTTACACAAAAAAACCAACAAGAGAGAAGACCGATTATACAAAGAAATTAACAATTTAAACTAACTTCCTCCCTTCCCTGCCTATTTTTTATATGAATATTTATCTTTCAAGTGGTTTGTTCTTTAAAATGGAATTAAAAATTCAATGATTGAAGTGTGTGTAAGGGCCACTCTCGCTTGATTATTTAGCAAAAAAGAATGTGGGTCTTACTTAACTTTATTCAATGTGAGTTTAATCTTTGTGCAATTAGGGTCAAGGACTTATCATCTGTGCAAAATGAACAATGTTGTATGTCGAATCGTTGAGATGAAAAATATAGCATTTTTATTTTTATTCAATGTTTTCTAATAGTTGTTTCTTCTTTTCTCCGGCAATAGATTTTAACAATAATTCAATAAGTGGGGGCATAGCTAACTACACGGAAACTAAGAGATTTTATTAATCTTTCAATTTCTTATTGGGGATGAACCTCTTTGTTACGGCCTTTGGAAGGAGAAGCAAACAATTTTTTTATTGATCATATTTTATTTGAGAAGATGCCCAATAAAATTTTGTCTTTATGTAGTGCTTTTGGAAGGAGAGAAACTCTAAGAAACAGAGTCTGCAACAACATTGAAATAGATGAAAAATTTTCCTATTCTCAAGCAAATCATGGTCCTCATGGAAGCTTCCAAGTCTAAGAAAGGCAAATGGATTGGTGTTCATTTCAGTGTAAGAATTTGAAGAAGTTCCAATATGTTCATGGGTTGTAAAGTGCATAGGAAGACTACTGCTATATTGTTATCTTTGAGGGTTCTCCCTATCAAAGTCATGAGAGAATTTGTAGAACAAGCTTCTTTATTTTTTATTCTCTCTCTCTCTCTCTCTCTCTATATATATATATATATATATATATATATATTTGGACTTAGGTTTCATGCAAGGTATTATTTTGTCTAATAGATGTTTGTTGTACTCCCCTTGGCATATTTTTCATACTTTTCAAAGTTGCCATGTCAAGGCCTTAGGCCTTCATTTGGTATCAATTTGGTGGGCAACAGGTGTTTGTTGAAAGTTGTGAGTATTGGCACTTGGCAGCTAAGTGGTTTGTAACTGTTGTAAGTGGAACCTAAGTTTAATCAAGCTCCATGGTGTTCTCTTTTGGTTCTTTGGGCGTCTCTTCAAGTCTTAATCCTTTGTTGTCATGCTCTTGCACTTTTGTTCTTAAGAGTTGGTTTGTCTCTTCCTGTCTTTCTATATTGCATTATGTAGGAATTTTGTTTAATTCTTGATTTCTCAGTCTCCATCTAAATGATTTTTATTTTTAATTATTTGGCTCAAATGGTTATGATTGGTAGGAATAATTGTATTTGGTGAGTGATTAGTTTCTCAGATCTTATTGTCAAATTAGGTGCATTTATATTTTATTGTGATGACATTAGTATTTATTTTTTGAGTTCTGATTCCAGGAGTAATGTGGATAAAACAAAGTGCTTGAAATAGTTGAGGTCTCGAAGGATATACATGATTCTAAAGAGAATTTATCATCTATCAATTTCAATGTCAAGATTTTAAACTACGAGTATAGGTGCACAATCCAAACTCCGTATGAGTAACAATGATTGTAGTTTGTGAACCAAATACGTTGTGAGGGATTGTAATAGAACTTGAAATTTCACTTTTAACTTTTAATTACAATTGCATTTTTGGTCCATTTTATTGGTTTTTTTTTTTTTTTAATTTAAACTATTTCTGGTAATAATATTATACTCAATCTATCTTTATTTAATCATCCTATTGTTTGAGACTTCATGTTATGGAAAGCACACAAATTTGAAATTCATACTTAAATTTAAGACCCTTGATAGGAAAAAATTATATTGGTTTAATTAATCATTAGCTTTTAGGTTTATCATTTGACTTCTTAAAAGAGAAATAATATTTTTCACTGTATTAAATAGTTTTTTTTTCCCGCGCATTGCGCGGGTCTGCATCTAGTTTGCTTAATATATAAATCTTGCAATACAATTTATTTTCTAATAAGAAATTTGTCCATAGTGCTAGCAAAATAAAAAATGATAAATTATAAGTTTATTCAAAATATTTAACTTAGGAATTCAACCATTACATTAATCGTATTTAATAAAGCATTTAGACATTACTTTAGAGTTTCCTCAAAAAAAAAAAAAAAAAAAAAGACATTACTTTAGAGCATATGCATTACATACAAAATGCACTACATGAATCCTATAAATTTGATTAAAGACAAAAGCAAGCACTAATAGAAAGACAAAATGTGTTTATTTTTAAAAAAAATAGCGATTTTAAAATATGCTTTTTGAAAATACAATTCTAAAAGTCACAATTAAATATTTGATAAAACTCCGGTTTGACAATCAAGCTATTGATCTAAAATTTGTTGTTTCACTATAAATTACTAAAATTAACCTTTAATGAACCAAAATGGTAAAATTTTATTTTTGATGGACTCAAATTTTTATTTAGGGTGTTCAAGGGTTTTTTTTTTTAAGGTGGTCAATAAGCTATATTAATTTAAAATTAATTTTTTAAGGTATATAATTTTTTTCCCTCAAGTAAGACCACCCACACCAACACATAGAGCCACCCCTCTTCTTTCTCAATGTTCGTGGGCCAGGAAGCATAGGTGGCCATGGCCCATGGATCACTGGTGTGCGACATCCTTTGTGGATTTGGTGTCGAGTCACTGTCATGGGGAAGGGGCTTTGTTGATCTAAATGTGGGTGGCTGCGGTGGGGCTTGGCATAGGTTGACCTAGCCCCTATTTAGCATGGGCTAAGTTAGGTGTGAGGGTAAAATGCTTTGGAAAAGTTAATGACTAAGACACGAAAAGTGACTTTTAATTTCAAATTTCAGCCAAATTTGCAAAATAGTATGTGAGTCAACTAAATTGTTTTCACAATAGAATCTAGCAAAGTGGATTGCAATTTCAAGTGATATCCTCTTGGTTTAAGAAATGCTTGTTAGAAGTAGGTGGGTTCTAACATATAAAAAATTATTCAATACTCGAAAATCAAGTGATCTTCCTCCTCTCACATAAATAGTAGATTATCCATTTCAATTTTTTTCCATTCCACTATTTTTATTAGAGAAATAGGAATAAAGTAATGTTGTTATAAAATTTTCATTTCAATTCCTTTTCTTTCCACATGAAGAAAATGTTACTTTCTCATTTGTTTTCTTTCAAACATCCAAATACAAGAAAGATAGATTTCTATTTTCTTTTCAATCTATTCTATCATATCTATTATATTCCATTTAATTCCTTCATAAACTCATAATAAAATATTATTTTTCTAATCACTCATTGCAATGCCATTGTAACTTATAAAAAGTGTCATATTTGAGTGGCTTAATGAATATATCTGTCAGTTAATATGTGACTTCACAAACTCAAGATGAACTTTCTTTTTAGCTTAATTACATTCCCAAATAAACTGATACTGATGGTGAATTACGAATTTGACCAATTCCATCTCGTCCAAAGGAGCCGTCTAGAAACTGAAGATGCATCCCACACAAGAAGGTCATCCATGTAAAGAAAACCGACCTTGAGAAGGTCATCTATATAAGGACGGCCTTCCGTGGGAGCAAGGTACGCTCGTCAGGAAGGCTCCTAGACGAGCCCTTGTCAAGAAAAATGAAAAGGTCATCTATAGAAAGACGACCTTCCACGAGAATAAGGTACGCTCGTTAGGGAAACTCCTAGATCAGCCCCTGACACTTAGAAAAATTTCCAAGAATGAACTTACCTACACTCTAATGTTTCAGTACACAAGTAAAATCCAAGTTCAGTACTACAACTCCTTATCGCGTGCATAACTTCCAGTGATAGTTATATATGAAAAATGTAACTCCTAAACGATTGTGGAATTTATCCCTGAACCCTTAAACCTCCTCAAATATAGGGGAAGTTACAAGTTTAATAACCGTTTCTAAGGCACACTATATAAATGCTCATTCAGACCAGATAAAGGTGTGTTTTGACATTTCCTAAAAAGTTGAAACTTCAAAATTTAAGAAAGAAAAATTAACTTTGGCATCGGAGGGTTCTTGGTTGGCGACCCCGGTCACCATTGATCATTGTTCTTTCTTTTTTAGACCATCAAGACAGCCAGTAATCCTTTCAAATCTGGAGCATCTAACCTACTAATTTTCTTTACATCATCAGTTGGCGCCATCTATGGGAACCACTATTCTTTTCGCTCGATTGTTTGTTTTCAGTGATTCACCTTTCCTAAACAAAAGGCTGAATGGCTCGGACAAGATCAAAAGCTACTAGCCTAGGCCACCAAGAGAATAGGGATGCTTCTAGTAATTCCCACCGAGATCATCAATTAGCGTCTGTCATGCAACCGCCTTCCATTCAACATATACAGTCCATGGCCGCCGCTATGGCAGAATTATCCTGTCAGAACCAAGAATTGAATAAGGAGATCAATTTAAGGAGACAGCACCATGAAAGGCATGCAGAATGGCAAGCCTAGAGTCAAGAGGGCAGAGGAGAAAACATTGAGTCCGAGAATTAGTCAAGGGGTACTACTTCAAGAAAAGTGCCACACTTGGAAAAGGAGATAGACCAGATGAGAAAGCTATGGATGAAATGAAAGACAATATGAGACGGGCAAATCCCATGGATGACTTAGTTCACCAAACAGACTCCCCTTTCATGGCTTCCATCAATAGTCACCCCCTACCCCCAAAGTTCAAAATGCCTTCCTTGGATTCATATGATGGAACTCGTGACCCGTGTGATCACATCGCTACGTTCAAGACCACCATGCACCTTCAGGGGGTCCAGACGAGATTATGTGTAGAGCGTTCCCTAACACCCTTAAGGGGCCAGGACGAGTGTGGTTCAGCAAGATACCCCCAAACACTGTAGGTTCATTCAAGGAGTTGAGTAAGTTGTTCGCCAATAATTTCATTAGAAAACAATGCCACAAGCGTTCCTCTTCCAATTTGCTAACTATAGAGCAAGGGAAAAATGAGAGTTTGCGGTCTTTCATTACTCGGTTCAATAGAGAAGCCTTGACAGTGGATGAAATGGACGATAAGTTATTATTGGCCGCCTTCCATAATGGGGTCAACTCTGACTTGTTTATTCATAAGCTCTACGAACAGGAACCACAAACTATGCCCGAACTCGTTCATTCGGCCCAAAATTTCATGAATGCTGAGGACTCGATCATAGCCAAGAAGAGAAAGAGAACAAAGCGTTCGAAAGTAGGTCACTCGCATCATCCAGATTAGAGTCCTCGTCCAAAAAAGCTCGGGCAGAAGAGAAAAAAGATAGAGATGGTAAGAAAGCGAGCTCTTCAGCGAGAAACCAGCAATAAACTCCCTTGAATATGCCATTGGAGCAAGTACTTATACAAATCAAGGACAATCCGTCCTTGAAGTGGCTAGAGAAAATGAAAGGAGATCCTAACAAGCAAAATAGGAATAAGTATTGTCACTTTCACAGAAACCATGGGCACGACACGGACGAGTGTTTCGATTTAAAGCAGCAGATAGAGAATCTTATCAGATAAGGAAAGTTAAGGAATTTCCTTGGACGAGACCACAAGGATGAGAAGCTGAAGGCCAAGGTGGAGGAGTCGTCATGACCACCACTTGGAAAAATAAGAGTTATTATAGGAGGAACCTCCTCAGCTCAATCATCTAAATCAAGGAAGACATACATGAAGGTGGTGCAAAACATCCAACTGTCTAGATGATTTGGACGAAGGAAGCTGATGAGCAAGCCATCACATTCATGGACGAGGATGTTGAAGAGTTCACCACCCCCAGGACGATGCAATCGTTATTACCCTGCTCATTGCCGATTATACTACCTGGAGGGTGTTGGTAGATAATGGCAGCTCGGCAGACATCCTGTATTACCCTGCCTTTCAACAAATGAGGCTAGGACGAAATCAACTCCCACCGGTGAATTCGCCATTGGTAGGATTTGGAGGGATGAAGGTGCAGCCTATAGGCACCATTACATTACCCGTGGTCGTTGGAGTGTACCCGCAATAGATAACCAAAAAGGTAAACTTCCTTATTTTGATTGTTCGTCATTATATAATGCTATTATTGGAAGGCCAATTTTGAATAGTTGGAACGCGGTAACCTCAACCTACCATTTGTCCGTCAAATTCCCGACCGAGCATAGAGTGGGTCAAGTACAAGGAGATCAATTAGCCGCCAGAGAGTGCTACCTAGCCATGTTGGCAATGGACAAGCATGTGCAGACAATGAGCATAGACGAAAGAAGGATTACTACGGAGCCTACTAAGATATTAGAGGATGTGCCGTTGGATGAGAACAGCCCCGAAAGGTTTACTAGGATTGGGGCGAGTATGAAAAGGGTGGCAAAGCATACACTGGTCCAGTTTTTGAAGAAAAGTCTTGATGTCTTCGCATGGAGTCTTGAGGACATGCCGGATATTGACCCAATTCTCATTACTCATCGTCTGAATGTATATCCTTACTCCAAACCTGTGTGTCAAAAGAAGACGATTTTTGCTCCTAAGCGAGACAATGCCATCAAAGAAGAGGTACAGAAGTTGATTACCACGGAGTTTATTCGAGAAGTTTATTATCTAGACTGGTTGGCAAATATGGTCATGGTAAAGAAGGCCAACGGCAAGTGGTGGACTTGCGTGGACTTTACTGACTTCAACAAGGCTTGCCCCAAGGACATTTATCATTGCCACACATTGACCAACTAGTGGACTCGACGGCAATTCACAGATTGCTGAGTTTCATGGAAGCCTTTTCAGGCTACAACCAAATAAAGATGGACAAGAAAAATCAAGAAAAGATTGCCTTCATTATTAGCCAAGGGTTATTTTGCTACAACGTAATGCATTTTGGTTTAAAGAATGCAAGGGCAACTTACCAAAGACTGGTTAACCACATGTTTAGCCCTCAAATTGGACAAAATGTGGAGGTTTACGTTGATGATATACTGGTAAAGAGTTTGGACGAGGGGAAGCATCTAGATGACCTTTAAGAAACCTTTGGCACATTTCGGCGATATAACATGAAATTAAATCCAAGCAAATGTGCTTTCGGAGTTTCGTCAGGAAAGTTTTTGGGGTTCATGGTTTCACATAGAGGAATTGAGGCGAATCCAAACAAAATTCAAGTGATACTAAATATGGAACCACCGAAGAACATCAAAGAAATCCAATCTCTTACCAGACGAGTTGCCGCCCTTAACAAGTTTGTTTCGAAAGCTACTAAAAAATATTTACCATTCTTTGGAGTCCTCAGGAAGGCATTTGAGTGAACGGACGAGTTTTAGAAGGCCTTCCAAGACCTGAAGGCTTACCTCACGATAGCGCCATCGTTGAGCCCATTCGTACCTGGAGAGGAATTATATTTGTATTTGACAGTCTCCCCGTATGTTGTGAAATCGGTATTGGTTAGAGAAGAAGGACGGGTTCAGAAACCAGTTTACTATACGAGTCGGGCACTAAGAGGAGCGGAAGGGCAATATCCGATGATGGAAAAGCTAGCCTTTGCTTTGATCACAACTTCTAGGAAGTTGAGGCATTATTTTCAAGCTCATGTTATCAAAGTATTAACAAATCATCCCCTAAAGAAGGCAATGAATAAGTTGGAGGCTGCAGGAAGATTAATCCAATGGGATATAGAGCTTAGTGAGTTTGATGTCAGGTACCAACCAATAAGTGCGATAAAAGCACAAGCACTAGCAGACTTCATCGCGGAATCCACTCCTGGTCAGGATGAGCTAGATGAAGAGTCTCAAAGGTGGATTATTAATGTAGACAGATTGTCCACACTATACGTAGGAGGGTTTGGAATCATACTAAAGTCCCTAGAGGGTGATAAGTTGGAGTATGCAGCCCGTTTACAGTATCAAACCACCAACAACGAAGGTGAGTATCAGACTCTGCTTAAAGGGCTGGAATTGGCTAAGTCCCTAGGGGCAAAATCAATAGAAGTCAAGGGAGATTCTCAACTAGTGGACATAGGTGCATATGTTGGGGCCGATAAATGCAGCGACGTTTTGGCTATTCTCATCTTGGACGTCTGCAATGACGATGGCTCTTGCGTCGTGAGTGGCAAAGTGGCACATCGTGGCCTCACCCATGCCGCTTGCTCCACCAGTGATTATGGCCACCTTGACTTGAAGCTTGTACTTTGGAGCTATGCCTTTGGATTCTGTCATTTCGTTTGTTTGCATTAATCATGTGATTGAATACCTTTGTTTACATTATATTTAATCTTCCATTTGTTAATTGTTATATAGTACTGTGCAAACCACGCTTGAGCCTGTTGGGCCGGACACGTATTTGGGCTCACAATTTACTTGTTTGGTGGGCTTTTGAGTTTTCTACAATGGGCGGTCCTATCATTAGCAAGTACGACTCTCAGGCCTCCCTCTTTTGTTTTCTCTTTTACTCTTTCTTTCCCAAGGTTGCCAACCCCTAGCTTCGTATGGCCCTTGTCTATTTATAGGTTGAGTTGGTGTGATTGCGTGGCAGTTTTCCAGGTCAGTGGAATGGAAGGCCTAATGTTTTTTATCCTAAATGGGCGCCTTTAATGCGGGTGGGGAGAAGGCAGTGGCTTTGGAACTAAGTCCACCGCGAGGTCTGCTGCTCGGCGGAGGTGTGCTCCCTAGGCAATGGAAAAAGAGGTCCAATGTCGCTGCTCCGAAGTGGGCGTTAGGCGGTGGGTGAGTGGAGATAGTGGCATTGGAACTAGTTTCCCACTGGGGCCTGTTGCTCGGCTGGGATGTGCTCCCTAGGCAGTGGAGAAAGAGGTCCAATACCGCTACTCCGGAGTGGGCATTAGGCGGTGGGCGAGTGGAGATAGTGGCATTGGAACTAGTTTCCCACTGGGGTCTGTTGCTCGGCCGGGATGAGTTATCCGCGAAGTTTCTGGGTATGACAGCGTGGACGGTTTCCCGGGACACACTAATGCGTGGCCGAGCATCATGGGCACGTGGCAAAATAGTAATGGGCTTTCGTGGGCGGGTGGTCCCGATGAGGCCCGTGCCCGTACAAGTACTATTAACCAACTACTCCCGATTAAGAAAGGTTGTCGTGTATACATACAAAAGTATCAAGTATGGGGACGAGGATTGACTACTCTCATAACACTACTTACAATAAAGAGCCAGGCAAATAAGTGAACTGAGTTGTTAACGAGGATTGACAAACACTCCTACATGAAATGCGCACATAAAAAAAAAAAAATAGAAGGGAAACTGCATTCGCAGCACCGTGGCCGCCAATCCAAGTGCATACTTAATATATTAGATAAGAAAAATGACATGTCTACAATACTTATTGGTGTTACATATTAATATAATTTGATCTAATTTAATATTGTATAGGTTCCTTTGTATTCTTTACTAGAAAGAAATTATGGGTTAATATATATTTTGCTGACCTTTCAAGCATGTGAAGATCCAGTTCTGTAATAGCATGGAATGCATATATCACCCACTAGGGCTATCCACGGGTCGAGCTGGGTCGGTTTTCGACCTAACCCGAACTCAACCCACCGGCGGCAAGGTGGAGGGCGAAGTAACTCGAAACCGACCACCGGAAAAATCAGTCGATTCGGTTTTAGGTGATGGTGAACGTCAGTCGAGTCGGATTGGATCGGTTGCCAAAATTAAAAAAGGAGTTGAAATCTGGAAAAAAAAAAAAAAAATCGTCGCATGAATCTGGATTTTTCGCTGGAAACTGGAAAAACCCGCTGGAAACAGGAAAAATATCGACGGAACCTAGAAAAAATCACCGAAAATTGAAAACATTTTCGAAAACTGGATTTCTTTTTTCTGAAATCTGCTTTTTTTTTGCTAGAAATTGTTGAAATTTGGCCGGATCTGGCTAAATCCCACCAGATTTAGCCATATCTGGTCGAGATCTTGCCGGATCTGGCTTGTTTTTGCAGGATTTGGCACGATTTTTTTATAGCTTCGATCGGGTTCGGGTTGCCCGGGTTTTGAAGACGCAAACTCACCACTCTACTCGCCTTTGTCGATTTTTGAGAACGGTAACCCGCCGCCGACCAACTGGACCTTCAGTTTAGGCCGAAATCGGGTCAGGGTCAGGCGGTTTGGCCGGGTTGTCGGGCAGCAGGTGGGTCTGGACAACCCTATCACCCACAAAGAAAAGAATATTAGTTTATAGAATGCAAGTACCATCCAGTGTCGGCCCAATGGGTGAGCTAAATAGGCAATTGTCTGAGACATCAAATGAAAAATGCCCCTAAATTTTTAACAATAAAGATATTTTGTGCCAATAAAAGTAATGATTAAGCTCTAAATATTCACCAATAAATAAAAAATAGTTTTTTTTAAGAAAATCTAGTTAAAGAAAAAAAATTTCAGTGGATGGATCAATCATTTAATCTCTCACACAATAATTAAAAGAACTCATTAATCTTACACTAGTAAATAAATTTATACTCAAATTCTATTTAGAAATATCAAATATATAGCATTATTGGTTTAAAACTTGTGTTGTGTATCCAAGAGTTAGGCCGTTTTAGATATACACCACTGTTAGTTTCTTTAAAAAATTCTCCCATTGTGTGTGTGTGTTAAAATATTTAATGATGATGTGAAGAAAATCAGTAGATTAGATGCTTCGGGCCTGAAAAAGAAAGAACAAGTGATCAAAGGTGACCGGGGTAGACCAGCCAATAACCCTCCGATGTTAAAGTTAGTGTTAAGGACATATTTTATGTAGTTAGCTAATCATTTGACAAAACGCACTTTACTTCTAATTGAGTAGATCTATGATGTGTTTAATACTTTAAAGAACATGTTGTTCAAGTCTAGTATTAAAGCCATTAAGATTAGACTAAGAAACAAGTGAAGAAAATGTGTTCACTAAAGCTAGACAACTGTTCGACACCTACGGACGGCTGCTCGATAGCTGCTCGATAAATAGCTATCTACCGAGACTTAATGAAGCTCAACACCTGCTATCTATCGAGGTATCTATCGAGGTTACAGAAATCAAAATCTTTAGATCTGATTTTTGGGCCATGCTTTTGTATTTATGTAGGGTTTCTTTTCTCATAACCCTAGACTTATATAAGGCTTATTTTAGAAGCCGTCACATAAGAGAATACAAGGAGAACACATGAAAAAGGTGATCGAAACCTTATTCTCTCTGAAATAAGCTATTGCGTCTTTACGCCTTAGAGTTTTGTAACCGAGTGCTTCTTGATCTTCATTTTTGATGAAGTGAAGAACTTTACAGCCAACATTCTTCTTCCTCAAGTTGGTGAATGAGTCACGTACTGGGATTCGTGCAAAGGAGTGAGTCACGTACTAGGATCAGTGAATCAAAAGGGTGGCGTTCATATATTGAAGAATTTAGAGGTTCTAAAGCGGTAGAAGGTTTCTGCTGTAAGTTCATCTACGGGGATTGTAGAGTCTAGGGACAAAAGTTTTGTACTAGATATAAAACTTCTCTTTACTATAGTGGATTGCTTTTCGAGAAGGTTTCCCCCCAAGTTTTTTACTGTGAAACTGGTTGGTTTCATTGGTTTTTTTGGGTCATCATATCTTGTCTTTTTTACTTTTCCGCAGCATATGATTTTGACATGATATTGATGTTTGTTTGTTTTAACAAGTTTTATGCATAATAAATCTAATTAACAACTTAGGTTTAAAACTTGTTAATTCTATCAACCGGGGTCTAAATTTTTTAACAGTTAGTTTCTCTTTCTAGTTCTAGAGTTCCAACTTTTTTGGTATCATAAAAATGTACCTTAATTTGGTCTAAATGGGTGTTTATATAGTGTGATCCAGAAGCAGTTATTAGATTTGTAACTTCCCCTGTATTTTAGGAGATTAAAGGGTTCAAGGGTAACTTCCACAACCGCTATGGGAGTTATATTCCATCCTTCTATAACTGCTGTTGATGGTTAAACTCTCAATTGGAAGACACAGGAGTGAGCCTAGGCATTACTCCTGCCTTGGAATGATAACCCATGGTTGCTTATGTGAGTGAATTATACTAGGAGTTTTCCTAAGTATTGTGGGGTCGTCCGTGGGTTTTTTCTATGGACGACCCTTTTCATTTGGACACCATCCTTGGGCGGCTCATCTTGTTTGTCATGCTAAACATCGTCGTGCTCCTTTTCAACTCTGGACGACAACCATGGACGGTCTAGAGTTAATCATTTTCCCAACTCCTTATCAGTTGCCCCTTCGTCCAAGGGTCGTCCAGTATGCCATTAAGTTTTGGGATGAGCTTTCTAAGAACATTGATATTTTTTTTTTTTTTCAAGCGATGTGCCACGTATCATACTTCCATAGGTGACTGGTCGAGTCAATTTATTTCTTCGAGGCACATTCCACGTGTCACTTTCTGGTGGGCGTTGTCGTTTGGAATGCCAAAATTTTTCCACCTATAAATAGTAGATTTCCTCTTGTGCCCTCCTCATTTTTTCAAATTCTTTCCTTTGACATTTCTCGTTCGTCGCCTCGTCTAGAAGTCACTTAGCATCCGTACTTTCCTTCATCAAGGGCCAGGTATGCTCTTCATCTTCACTCTTAGGCTTTCCTTTTAAGTTCTAGAATGACTGAAGTAGTTGTCTCTTCGTCTAGCAATAGCGTAGATAAAGCCATAGAAAGTACCATGATTCTACCAGCTATAGTACTTCTAGTAACGATAGTAGTAGTGGTGGTAATATGACGGAGGAATACACCTCTGGTGTTCCTAGAATTCCCATTGAGACCTTCCAGGAGAACCTTAGGACAAGGGTAGCTTCTGGGGCTGACACCTCGACAAGTATTCTATCGTCTTCTCCTTTGGATGAAGAAGAAACCGTCTACAGTTGTGCTATAGGAATCCCTTCTAAGTCGGACAAGAAGAGGTTAGATGTCCTTAGGAGTTAGTACCAGATCCCAAACGATCTTAATCCTAGGTTAGCCGAACATGGGGAGTGGTGTTGCCAGCCCCGCTTTGGGATAGGTATTTACGAAGCTTACCTTCTTGGGGGGCTTAGGTTACCTTTAAATGCACTTGCTAGAGAATTAATTACCAGGCTAGGTTTAGGAGTTTGCCAACTTAACCCTAACGCATGGAGACTCGTCATCTCTATGCAAGTTTTGTGGAGGGAAGCATTTGAAAGGAATCGTCCTCTCACTGTGGACAAGTTCCTCTACTATTATAAACCCACTGAAATCAGTCAATCCTTGGGCTTTTACCAATTTAAAGCTAGGGGTAATGACTGTAGGTTGATTAAATCTTTGGTTTCGTCTAACAGAAACTGGAAGACAGAGTTTTTCTTCGTCTCTGGTTTCTGGGTGGGGCACCTTGTTGAAGTTGGCAGGGATACATTTGCCCTTTACACTAGAGAATTAGGGAACTTTCGTCTTGAAGGTATGTTGTGTCTTTTCTTCACTGTCTTTACTTATTATATTCTATTTTATTTTTATACAGTTGTCTAACCTTACTTTCCCTTTCTTTCTACAGTTGTCAGACGTCCTTCTTTAAGTAAGTTTCACAGTGATCGCATCCACAGAGCCCGTCTACATGCTGACAGGAATTTTCACTCATTGGTGACCCTTCAACGTTTACGTACATGGGGACTCGACCCTGATCTGTCTGCTAAAGCCCTTATTCACTAGTTAACTGTTCGTAGACGTGAGTCTTCTTTTTTACTTTGAAATTTTCTTCTTCTTTCCTTTTTTTTTTTTTTTACCATTATTATTATTGTTTAATATATTTTTTATTATATATATATATATATTAATTAGGAATGGTAACTACGAAAGAAAACAAGGGGAAGGAGGTGGTTGATGAGATGAGCAGGCCTAAGGATCAACCCCAGCCTCATCTTACTGCTGGAGACAAGAGGAAAACATTGCCCAAGAATTTGGACTTGGGAAACTTACATAGTCGTCAAGGGAAGAAGCCTAGGCACGGGTCGTCTAGGCTTGAGATTCTCTCAGCCGTCCATTTCAATTGTTGATGTCGATCCGTCCGTCCCTGTTAATGTTACTCCGTCCAAAACCAACGCTCCTACCTCGTCCAAACCTTCCCAAAGGGTTCCTATGAACCTACTAGAAAATGAGAACTTAGCTTGGGAACGGTTTTAAAAGGCCATAACTAGTGAGGACGTGGCTGCGTGCTACGATATGTCGCTGAGGGAGTTTGAGCACTCTGGTGTTCATGATCTTTTAAGGTAAACACCTTTACCTCGTCTTGTTTTAACAACATTATTTTCTATTATTATTGCCATTGTTCCCTCTTGAACCTTCTTAATCATTTACGTAGGCCATGTCGAAGTTTATAGCTGCGTCTAGACAGGCCACGAAGATGGACAAGACGAGGATTCCCCTTGAGAAAAGGATCCAAGAGATCAAGGGCGACTGCAAAACTTGGGCTGAGGTAGCAACCAAGGCCAAGGACGAGGCTAAAGAGTTGCGCAATTTGGTGGAGGAGTCAAAGTCTAACGCCATCAAGAAGGATACTCGTCTTGACCACCTCCAAAAGAGGAACGACGAGTTGAGTGCCCTTCTTGAGAAGGCCAAAGAGGACGCTGTGATGGAGTTCAGGGCGTCCAAGCAATTTACTAACTTGCTGGACACCAATTATGCGACAGGCTTTGAGGATTTTAGAATGGATGTTATGGAAAATTTTTTGAGGTTAACTTTAGCACCATTAAACTCAATATTGGTGCTGCTACAAGCTCCCTCCTCCAGACAGGCTCAGAGGACGTTAATGTTGAAGACGACGCTACCACCCAACCTACTCAGGACGAGCCTAAAACCGAAGATGCCCCTCAATAAAATTTGTATTAGAGAAAAGTTATTTTCCCTTTACCTTTTTATTTTCATGAGGTCCATTGATTAGGACCGTCTAAAATTTATGTAAGTACATTTTACTCGTCTAGAACATCTAAGATGAGCTTCCAAACAATTGCCAATTTAGACTTCTACCTTGTAAGGGTTTTTGGACAGTCGTCATCTACCCTCTAAGACTTTGACTGATGAATGTTTATTTCCATTTTTTATCTATTATTGAACATATTATCTATGTGGACGAGTTCATTCATGTTACTGGCTTTCAAGTGGTCTGCCCACTCATAAGTGTTGGAGGGTCGTCCATGTGTTTTTCATAAGGACGGCCTACTTTTTCATGGACAACTTGTTTTGCCATTTAAATTTTATCAGTATAACTCATCCTAAGAGTGGCACTGATGATTTTGCCAATTCTTTCCCTCATCCACAGGCTGGACAATTGGTGGGTCTGTAGGCAAAAAGTTTCTAGTGATCCACTCATCCAAGATGCGGGAGCGTCTTCGCTATATGCTCGTCCATGGACTTTAAACACCCACTGTATGCTGTTTCTAATCCACAACTTGGGCATTGGTGCTTACAATTCCTTCTTGTCCTTTTATTTGGACAAGTATAAGTTTTCTCGTCTATTTATTAGATAAGTATGCCTTAGCTTATTTTTCTTTTCTTTATCCTCATTTTAAGGAAAGTTTATGAACGTTACATCCCTAAGTCCAGAGATTTTCATTCGTCTTAGGATTTAGCCTTCTTGTGAGAACTATTATGAAAATTAGATTCATGCATTAAATACATTGGAAATCCAAACCATATTTATTATATAAACATCATTCACAAATATGGCATACGTTTAGAAGCTAGTGTCTTAGGACATTGAAATACTTATACAAGTACATAACCTCGTCTTTCACAAATTTGCCTGTAGACGGTGCAAAAGTTTAGGAACTAGTGCACTTTTTATTTTTAAAAAACGTAATAGTAGTAGTAAAAAAACATGATAACAGTAAACATGAGGAAACACGTAGACCACAGCTGATAACTCTCGTCCACGGTAATTCTCGTCCAAGCTCATCCTTCATTGATAGTTCCTCCTTAGATGCTCCACGTTCCAAGGATGTTCTAACTTCTATCCGTCCAAAGCTTCCTAGTACGACCCCTGTCTTGCAGTTGATTACCCTATAGGGTCCTTTCTAATTAGGTCCTAATTTCCTATGAGCTGGGTTTTTGGTTGCCAAGGACACCCTTTTAAGGACAAGGTCTAAAATGTTGAAACGTCTAGGTTTCACCATGACATCATACTGCATATCCATAAGATTTTTGTACCTTGCTGTCCTTTGCTCTGCATTCATCCTTACCTCGTCAATGAGATCGAGGTTAAGACAAAGTTGTTCTTCATTTTCTTTCTCCTAGTACTTCATCGCTCGATGGTTAGCTATACGAACTTTCGCAGGTATGATTGCTTCATTTCCATAGGCTAGCTTGAAAGGGGTTTCTCCTGTCAGGGTCCTCAAAGTCGTCCTATAGGCCCAAAGAACACCTGGCAGCTCATCTAGCTATATTCCCTTTGCTCCCTCGAGCCGGGTCTTGATGATTTTCAGCAAGGATCAGTTGGCTACTTCTGCTTGTCCATTCGCCTGTGAGTGAGAGGGTAAGGAATAGTGATTCTTGATTCCAAATTGCTCATAAAAGTCTCTGAAAAATGTGTTGTCAAACTGTCGTTCATTATCAAATATTAGTACTAGAGGTACCCCAAATCTACATACAATGTTCTTCCAAACAAAGTTTTTAATATTCTACTAAGTAATTTTTGCAAGAGGTTCGGCCTCCACCCACTTGGTAAAGTATTCAATCCCTACTACCAAAAATTTTATCTGTTTGGTTCCTAGTAGGAAGGGACCTAGAATATCCATTCCTCATTGTTCAAAGGGCCATGGGGCCATCATTGGGGTCTGATACTTCGAAGGCTGTCTTGGAACGTTGCTGAAGCGTTGACATTGGTCACACACCTTGACATAAGCCTTAACATCTGCTTGAATTGTTGGCCAATAGTAGCCTGCACGGACAACCTTATGGACTAGTGACCTCACTCCCGAGTGATTCCCACATGCTCCTTCATGGACATCCCTCAATACATAGTTTGACTCGTCCGAAGCTAGGCACCTTAGGTAGGGCTGAGAAAAGCCTCGCTTGTATAGTACTTCATCTATGAGGACGTACTTGGCAGCCCTGACCCTTAACTTCCTTGCCTTGTCATTGTCTTCTGGAAGCCTTCCGTCTCTAAGATAGACTATTATTGGACTCATCTAATTTTCTTCTCCTACTATCTGCTGTATCTCAGGAAGGTCTACACTCGGCATGAATTGGATTTTGCCACAGTCGTCCGTAGTTTCTCCTGCTAAAGCTGCTTTCACCAAAGCATTTGCTTCCATGTTTTCCTCCCTCGGTAGTTAAACAAAACTGGCTTCTTTAAACTTTTAGATGAGCCGCTTCACTTTGTTGAGATATTTCCTCATTCGCTCTTCCTTGGCTTTACATATCTCATTCACTTGGTTAATAACCAATTAAGAGTCACCTTTAACTACTACTGACTCTACCCCTAAAGACTTAGCCAACTCCAGTCCTTTAAGAAGAGCTTAATACTCAGCTTCGTTGTTAGTGGTTTGGTATTGTAAACAGACTGCATATTCCAACTTATTCCCTTCAGGGGACTTCAGTATGACTCCAATTCCTCCTATGTACAGTGTGGACAATCTGTCTACATTGATAACCCATCTTTGAGCCCTTACCTCTTTGTCCAGCTCGTCTTGACTGACGGTGAACTTTGCAATGAAATTTGTCAATGCTTGTGCTTTTATCGCGCTTTTTGGCTGGTACCTGACATCAAACTCACTAAGCTCCACAGCCCATTGGATTAGTCATCCTGCGGCTTCCAACTTATTCATGCCTTCTTTAGGGGATGATCCGTCAAGACGTTGATAACATGAGCTTGAAAATAATACCTCAACTTCCTAGAAGACGTGACCAAAGCAAAAGCTAGCTTCTCCATCGTTGGATATCGTCCTTCTGCTCCTCTTAATGCCTGACCCGTATAATAAACTTGTTTCTAAACCCGTCCTTCATCTCTAATCAATGCTAAGCTTATTACGTGCAGAGACACTGCCAGATACATGTACAATTCTTCCCCAGGTACGGACGGGCTCAACAAAGGGGACGTGGTGAGGTAAGCCTTAAGGTCTTGGAAGGCCTTCTAACACTCATCCGTCGACTCAAACGCCTTCTTGAGGACTTTAAAGAATGGTAAACATTTGTTAGTAACTTTCCAAACGAACCTATTATGGGCGGCGACTCGTCCGGTGAGCGATTGGACTTCTTTGATATTCTTTGGTGGCTCCATATTTAATATCACCTGAATTTTGTCAGGATTCTCCACAATTCCCCTGTGCAAAACCATGAACCCCCAAAAACTTCCTTGATGAAACCCTGAAAGCACACTTGCTTGGGTTCAACTTCATGTTGTACTGTCTAAGTGTATCAAAGGTTTCTTGAAAGTCGTCTAGATGCATCTCCTCGTCCAAACTTTTCACCAGCATGTCATCCACATAAACCTCTACATTCCGCCCGATTTGTGGGCGAAACATATGGTTAACAAGTCTTTGGTAAGTCACCACCGCGTTCTTTAAACCGAAAGGCACCACTTTATAGCAAAATAACCCTTGCCTAGTAATGAAAGAGATCTTCTTTTGATCTACCTCGTCCATCCTTATTTGGTTCTAGCTTGAAAAGGTGTCCATGAAACTCAGCAATTTATTACCTACTGTCAAATCCACCAGCTAGTCAATGCGTGGCAACAGATAGCTATCCTTGGGGCAAGCTTTGTTCAAATCAATGAAATTCACGCACATTCTCCACTTGCCATTAGCCATCTTGACCATAACCAAATTAGCCAACCAGTCTGGATAATACACTTCTTGAATAAATTTCGCAATGGTCAACTTCTGGACTTCTTCTTTGATGGCATTATCTCGTTCAGGAGTAAAAATCCTTTTCTTCTGACGCATAAGCTTGGAGTAAGGATATATGTTTAGACAATAGGTAATGACACTTGGGTCAATACCCGGCATGTCCTCGTGTCTTCGTGCGAACACGTCAAGGATTTTCTTCAAAAACTGGACCAAAGTCTACTTTGTCCCCTTTTTCCATACTCGCCCCAATTCTAGTAAATTTATCAGGATTGTCCATGTCCAACGGGACATCCTCTAGGATTTCAGTGAGCTCTGCAGTAATCCTTCTTTCGTCTATGCTCATTGTCTATACATGCTCATCCATAGCCAACATGGCTAAATAATACTCTCTAGCGGCTAGCTAATCTCTTTGTACTTGACCCATTCCGTACTCAGTCAAAAACTTGATAGACAAATGGTAAGTAGAAGTCACCGCCTTCCAACTATTTAATATCGGTCTCCCAATGATGGCATTGTATGATGATGAACAATCAACGACAAGGAAGTTTACCTCTTTGCTTATCTGTTGTAAGTACGCCTCGACTACCACAGGTAATGTAATGGTGCCCACAAGTTGTACTTTCATCCCTCCAAATCCCACCAAGGGTGAATTCACTGGACAGAGCTGATCTCATCCTAGCCTCATTTGTTGAAAGGCGAGGTAATACAAGATGTCTGTTGAGCTACTATTGTCTACCAACACCCTTTTGGTCGTATAATCAACAATGAGCAAGGTTATGACGATCGCGTTGTCATATGGGTGGTGAACTCTTTTAGCATCCTCGTTCGTGAACGTGATTGCTTGCTCATCAACTACTGTCCTGGGAGATCGTTCAGACAGCTGGACGTTCTGTACCACCTTCAGGTATGTCTTCCTTGATTTGGATGACTGGCCTGCTGAGGTTCCCCCTATAATAACTCTTATTTCTCCCAGTAAGGGTCGTGATGACTCTTCCACCTTTGCCTTCAACTTCTCATCCTTATGGTCTCGTCCAAGAAAATTCCCCTGCTTTCCTTGTCTGATGAGATTTTCTATCTGCTACTTCAAATCAAAACACTCTTCTGTGTCATGCCCATGGTCTATGTGGAAACGACAATACCTGTTCCTATTGTGCTTGTTAGGATCTCTTTTCATTTTCTCTGGCCACTTCAAAGACAGGTCATCCTTGATTTGCATAAGCACTTGCTTAAGTGGCATATTCAAGGGAGTGTATTGCTGATTTCTTGCTGAAGAACTCATCTTCTTACTGTCTCTATCTTTTTTCTCCTGCCCGAGCCTTCTTTAGACAAGGACCCTGATCAATAACGCGGGAGATCAACTTCCATACGCTCTGCTCTCTCCCTCTTCTTGGCTATGATTGCGTCCTCCGCATTCATGAAATTTTGGACTAAATGGATGAGTTCGGCCATAGTTTGTGGCTCTTGCTCATAACGCTTATGAATGAACAAGTCAGAGTTGACTCCATTGTGGAAGGCGGCCAATAGCAACTTATCATCTATTTCATCTACCGTTAAGGTTTCTCTGTTGAACCAGGTAATGAAGGACCGTAAACTCTCATTTTCCCCTTGCTCTATAGTTAGCAAACTAGAAGAGGAACACTTGTGGCATTGTCCTCTAATAAAATTGTTGACGAACAACTTACTTAACTCTTTGAATGAGCCAACAATGTTTGAGGGTATCTTGTTGAACAACACCTACGCTAGTCCCTTGAGGGTGGTATGGAATGCCCTACACATAATCTCGTCCGGGACCCCCTGAAGGTGCATAGTAGTTTTGAAGGTGGCCATATGATCAAACAAGTCACGAGTTTCGTCATATGAATCCAAGGAAAGCATCTTAAACTTCAGGGGTAGGGGATGACTATTGATAGAAGCCATAAAAGGGAAGTTTGTTTAGTGGACTAAATCATCTGTGAGGTTCGCCCGTCTCATATTCTCCTTCATTTCATCCATAACTTTTCTCATCTGGTCCATCTCCCTCTCCAAGTGTGGCACTCTTCTTAAAGCAATACCCCTTGACTGATTCTCGAACTCAATATTTTCTCCTCTACCTTCTTGACTCTGGGCTTACCCCTCTGCAGGGCTTACCCCTCTGCATGTCTTTCATGGTGCTACCTCCTTCAATTGATCTCTCTATTCAACTCTTGGTTCTGACGGGTTAGTTCCAACATGGCGACAGCCATGGACTGTATATGTTGAATGGAAGGCGGTTGCATGACAGGCACTAACTGACGATCACGGTGGGGATTACTAAAATGATCGACAAGAAGGCAAAGGCCAAAGACATGTGAATTCTCTGGACACTGAAACATAACGTCTATAATCTTTTCTTGATAAGGTATGTTCATCCAAACAATGGACGAGGTTTAGCCTTAAACGTGTTAGTCCCACTCATGGACGAGAAAACGCGTGCATGAATCTTTAATCCATTGGCTAAGGACACTAGCTAGAACAATCCAGTCTATGAACGAGTAAAAAGTTGGGCCTTAAGACTATATGGATAATACAAAATTGGCTACTAAGTCTAAGGACGAATAAAGCTGAATCATCACCATTCACAAAGACAAGTTACACTCACGAAAATTTAAAGAAAGGTGAAAAAATGTTGAACATGTATAAACCCTTATTATGGGCGAGCTAAGGCTGATAAAAATCTTGGATACCAAGAACATTCGTCCATCTAATATGTTTTAGTAAGTAAAAGAAAAGGTAAAGGAAATAAACATTCATTCATCAATTATAGGGTGGACGACCTACGCCCAAAAACCCTTCAAAAGAAAAGGATAAAGCTAAATTGTTTGAAAGCTCATTCTAAAACTGTGGATGAAGTAAATGTACTTGAGTTACATTAAAAGGTCCAAAACAATGGACCAAATAAAAATAAAAAGAAAAAGAAAAAACACTTGAATAAGCAAAATATTAAAGTCTCGTCTTTAAGTAGGAGGGGCGTCAGCATTGGGGTCGTCCTGAGGTAGCTGTGTAGTGGCATTGTCCTCTACATTAATGTCTTCTGAACTCGTCTAGAGGAGGGAGTTTAGAGCAACTCCACCAAGGTTGAGTTTGATAGAACTAAAGTCAATCTCAGGGAAGTTCTCCCTGGCGTCCATCCTGAAATCTTCAAACTCAACTGCATAGTTGGTATCCATTAAATCAGTGAATTGTTTGGACGTCTTAAACTCTGCAATTGCATCTCCCTTAGCTTTTTTGAGAAGGGTACTCAACTCGTTGTTCCTCTTCTGGAGGTGGTCAAGACAAGTATCCTTCTCTATGACATCAACCTTCAACTCCTCGACGTGGTTTTGAGCTCCTTTGCCTCATCCTTGGCCTTGGCAGCCACCTCAGCCCACCTTTAACATTGTCCTTCACCTCTTGAATCCTCTTCTCTAACAAAATCCTCATCTTGTCTAGCTCAGTTGTCTACTTGGACACGGCGATGAACTTAGACATTGTCTGCATAAATCAAAATTTTATTACAATATATACATATGTGTTGCTGATAGGACAAGGAATACATATATAAAGAGTACATACCTTAAAAAGGTCATGAACACCAGAGCACTCAAAGTCCTTCAAAGACATGCCATAACATGCCATCACGTCCTCGTCCGTCACAACCTTCTCGAACCTTTCCCAAACCAAGTCCTCATTTCCAAGAAGGTTTTGAGGCACCTATTGAGAAGGTTGAGACGAGGTAGGCACATTGACCATGGACGGGATTTGAATAGACGGAAGACCCTTGGGTTCTAAATCAACATCCAGAATCTGGATGAGGTGACCCTAGATGAGGAGGAAAGGATTGGGTTGGGCGTCCTAAGGCTTGGACGACCTATGCTTAGCTTTTTTCTCTTTACGCCTACTTAGAAGGTTCCCTAAATCAACTCCTTGTGACAGGCTTTTTCTTTTATCACCAGCGGATAGACGAGGCTGGGACTACGCCCCCTGCCCAACTGCCTCGTCTACCACTTCTTTGCCCTTATTCTCCTTCATCATCGCCATTCCTGAGAAGGAAGACGTTAGTCACGAAAATTAAAAAAATAAATAAAAAATAAAAAAATAAAACGAGGAGAGAAAAGGAGAACTTACATCTACAAATAGTAAGCTCGTGGGCAATAACTTCAGCGAACGGCTCTGGACCTAACCCCCAAGTGGCAAAACATTGAAGACTCACTAAAGAATGGAAAGTCCTGTCAGTATATAGATGTGCCTTTTGGACTCATTTAAGATAGAACCTGCTCAAATGAAGTCGTCTAACACCTAAAAAAAAACTTTTTTAGACGACTACAATCAAGAATAAATCTAACCAATAATAAAGTGACAACCACAAACATACCTTTAGGATGAAGGTTCCCTAACTCTCTTGTGTATGGAGGGAATGGATCCCTGTCAACCTCAATAGAGTGTCCAGCCCAAAAACCAGAAACGAAGAAGAACTCTGTCTTCCAATTCCTATCTGAGGTGACTAAGGAATTTATTAGCTTATAATCTCTCCCTTTGGCTGTGAACTGATAGAAGCCAAGGGATTAAGGACGCCTAGTTTTTTCTTGTCTGTCTTAGAGGCGATCTCGATGGCACAATTGTAAACTATCTCATCCTTGTCTTGAACAGTAGACAAGGGAGCACTTGTACCAGCCCTAGACCCAGACTCAGCCCTCGTCCTAAGTTCTTCCTGAAGTACCTCTAAGGGAACCCCAAAGACACCAGACGTATACTCGTCTATGGTGTTTCTCCCACTGCTGCTATTGCAACCGCTGCTACTACTATCACTAGAACCGCTAAAACTACTAGGATCATAACACTCGTCTATGGCCTTGCAACGCTATTGCTAAACGAAGAAAGGACAACCTCAAACATTCTTCAAGAAAACTTAAAACCTGAGGACGAGAATGGAGAAAATACCTAGATCTAGACAAAGGGAGACTATAGACATAGGAAACTTCTAAACGAGGCGCTAAGACGAGGGATGTCAAAGAAGAAGATTTCAGAAATATGAAGGGTAGCAAAGGAATTTCACTATTTATAGGCAGCAAACTCTAGTATCTGAAGAGACACGACTAGCCAAAAGGTGACATGTGGCATGTTCCTCGAAAAAATGAATCGACGTGACCAGTCACCAATTGGATCATGACACGTGGCACGCCTAACCGCTAACATAAATGCACACGTCCAAAGGATGGCGTTAGTTTATACGTTTCCCTAGATGACCCATGGACAAGGGAGCAACTGATGGGGTATGTTAAAATACACCAACTCCAATATCGTCCATGACAGTCGTCCAGGCCAAGGACAGGAAAGCGAACATTATAAAACGCTCGTCCATGACAAGCTTGTCTGTGCAGAAAATGCTTGGATGAGCTCCATATGTTCCAAGCAAGTGTCTCTGCACAAATCCTAGATGAACTCCACGTCCCTGTTTTGAATCATAAGTAAAAATTAAGATTCATTATGACAAAACTGCTCTCGATGACAGTTAAGAAAAATAAGGCCAAACAATTTAACTTTCATGGCAGTTATGGAAGTTAACTCCGAACTTTTTGACCTCCCTGATAATAGGGGAAGTTATTAAGCAAGTAACCGCTTCAAGTGTTATATAAAGCGTTCATCCACACCAAAGTAAGGGAGTTTTTTTTTTTGAACATTTTCCTAAAAGATTGGAATTCCAGAAACTAAGAAAAATACTAACTTAATTATCGAAGGGTTCTTGACCGGTCCTCTCCGATCACCTTTGATTATGTTTTCTTCCTTTCAGGTTTTTCAAGTGTTTTTCTCATCATTGAAGACCAAAACATTCAGTCTACTAATTTTAAGGTGTAACATCAAAATAAATATTTTATAAATATTTAAAGTATAAAAATAGACCTTGCCTAAAGTTGTCAACTTAGGCCCCACAATACCTTACGTCTGCCCTAATACCACCTGCAAAGGACGGAATATATGGGAGATAGTCCAATAGGTAATATTAATATTATTATAGTTTGAATTCTTTTTTTTTTCAATACTTTTCTTCTTAGTAATAAATTTTGGTTTTACTGTATATATCTTATGTGAAACAATGAGTAGATACTGCAACTTAACGAGCAAAATGAAAAAACACAATTGTTTGGTTTTTTTAAATGTATACCTGGCATAAATTTATTTTGCCACATTGTGTAATAAGGAATGATCAATAAAAATTCAAACATTTCGATTATTAATTATTATATATATATTCGAACCACATAAATCATGCTTTTGCCTAAAATTACTCAAACCTAATGGTTTGGATTTATAGCTCACATTTTGTCACTTTTGTTTGTTTTGGGAACGGCTTAAAACAAACATTTAAAAAAAATAATAATAAAAATAACGTCATGTATTGGACTCATTTTAACTTGTCTTTTATCTCCATCAAGGAATGGGTCCATGGTCCTTGTATTTCCTGTATCGTAAATTGGGCTCAAGGCTCATGTTTTTCCTTCAAAGGGTCAGGGCTCAAAACTTACGTCATTTTTCTCGTGTCTCATTAAATGGGTTTTCCCAATAATAAACCAAATTTTTAGAAAATGGGTATTGGAGGGAAAATACCAATTACAAAATAGTTAAATTATTTGGGCCATTACAATCATGAGGCTCATACATAAATCTTAAAAACTCAATTCTTGTTGGGTAAAACATTGCATTTGGGCCACTAAAAACATGAGGCCCACATATGTTTCTTGAAAGGCACGTGCTTTAAGTTTCTATTAAAATTGGCTAAATCACAAATTGTACCCTCTGTTTTGCCCAAAATTCAATTTAACCCTCCAATTTCACTTTCATTCAATTTAATTCTCCCATTAGTCAGAGTTGCACCGTTAACTTTTAACTCTGTTCCATACAAATCTACATTGTTTAGGGGTACATAAGGGCTAAATTTTAACAAAGACTAATGAGAGGGCTGAATTGAACAAAATTAAAATTTGGAAGACTAAATTGAATAAAAAAGAAATTAAAAGGCTGAAATAAATTTTAGAGAGTTAAAGGGCACAATTTATAACTTAACCTAAACTTAACAAACTTTACAACTAAATACAATCTTAATACAGTAGATAGGTAATGTATATAAAATGTGTTTATAAGTAGCATATTCTAATAAATAATAAAAAATTGGTATTTAATCTTTAGTATTCTCATATGGTAAAAAAGTCGGAAAACCACATCTTTTAATTACTCCAGTCTCCAGAGGTCTTAAAGTGAATATTTTTTTTCATTTTAATTTTCAATGAATGTTGTTGAAACTTGGCTTTAGTTTTCGTTTAAGAATACATCTTTAACTCAAAATAGTGGAGCCCATTAGTCTAATTGGTTTTGTTAATGTATATAGTGTTGTGGGCTTTAGGCCCAAACTAGTTTACTTGTATAGCACACATTCTTGCACTACACTCTTACTTGTACTGCACTCATATTTACTTGTACTACACTCATATGCCTCCTATATAAAGGCACTCATGTATATTCTTTTAGTGAGAAATACTATACAGTCATTCAGTATTTCTAACATGGTATCAGAGCCACTGCTTTGACCTTTTTCTTAGCAGTCTTGTCTCTATTAGTGTTACTCCATTCTCGCTTCCGTCGTCACAGCAACTGCCACAGCCTTTTGCCGTTGAACCTCCAACGTCTTCCAGACCTTGTCCTTGGGTTTCGGACCTGTCGCAGCCGCCGTTGAGGAGTTCCACACAGACCACTACCTTTTTCGCACCGCCGCAAATCTTGCTCCAATCAACTTACGTCAGCATCCAGTCTCTGCTGACGTCATTGCCACATCATCTGCTGACGTCATCACCGTTGACCATTGACTTTGACCGTTGACTTTTGCTGTCTAGGTGCTCCTTATCCAGTTTTTCGCGTAGATTTCATTTTTGCAGTCCAATTTTGCATATTTTGCTTCTAAATGAAGAATAAGGACATTTCTTCTTCCTTTTGCAACAATCGTCGCCGACAATCCAGCAAACATTTTTGCAATTTTTGTAAACATTTTGGCCATAATATTGAGACTTGCTATCAGCGCAATAAATCAGCTGTTTCAAATTCTGCTACCGCTGTTGCTAACACTGAGAGTGTCCAACCAATGGCTTCCGTCTCTACACAATCTATATCTTCAGGTCGCACTTTCACCATGTCTACAGATGACCTTAAAAACATCATCGCCAATATCATTCGTATGGTTGGTAATGTATCTTATTCCTCTTCTCTCTCAGCTTTATCTGGTATATCTCCTTCCTCTTGGCTTATGGATTCTGCTTGTTGCAATCATATGACACCTCACTCGTTCTTATTTTCTGAACTTAAACCTGCACCACACCCTCTTAATAGACACATAGCAAATGGTTCCACAATGTCTGGTCATAATATGGGTTCCATTTCGACCTCAAAACTCTCAGTTCCTGGGGTCTTTAATGTTCTTGACCTTTCTTACAATTTGTTTTCTGTGGGACAATTAGCTGAGTTGGGTTATCGCATTATATTTGATTATTCTAGGTGTATTGTGCAGGATCCAAGGACGGGACAAGAGCTTGGGACCGGTCCCAGAGTTGGGCGTATGTTTCCCATAGACAACCTTCGTCTTCCACTTGTTGCTCCTGTTTCTATTGCCGCAGCTGTAGCAGTATCTTCTATTCCTTCCCTTGCACTTTGGCATGCTCGACTTGGTCATGCATCTTCTTCTCGGGTACAACAGTTGGCTTCTAGAGGTTTGTTAGGTTCAGTGTCTACAGAAAATTTTGATTGTGTCTCATGTTAGTTAGGAAAACAACCAGATTTGCCTTTCAATACTAGTGAATCAATATCCACTAATATCTTTGATCTTATTCATTCTGATGTTTAGGGACCTTCCTCTGTCTCTAGTATTGGTGGCTCTCGATATTTTGTTGTCTTTGTTGATGATTACTCTCGCTATAGCTGGATTTTTAATATGAAACATCGTTCTGAATTATTGCAAGTATATTCTAATTTTGCAAAAATGGTTGAAACTCAATTTTTCAAACATATCATAATTTTTCAATCTGATAATGCTCTTGAGTACACTCAATATGCTTTCCAAGCTGTTTTGCATTCCTATGGCACTGTTCATCAACTAACTTGTCCAGGTACCTCTCAACAAAATGGTAGAGCTGAACAAAAATTTCGTCATATTCTTGACACTGCTCGTGCTCTCCTTCTCTCTGCCAAAGTTCATGCTCCTTTTTGGGGCGAAGCCGCTCTTCATGCTGTTCATACTATAAATCGCATTCCCAGTCCTGTCATCCAAAATCAAACTCCACATGAGCGCCTTTTTGGGTCACCTCTAGACTATCATCACCTTCGCTCCTTCGGTTCTGCTTATTTCGTTCTTCTTCAGCCACATGAGCATAATAAACTTGAGCCTAGATCAAGGCTTTGTTGTTTCCTTGGCTATGACGAAACTCAAAAGGGGTATCGGTGTTATGATCTTGTTTCTCATCGTCTTCGTATCTCCCGCAATGTTGTCTTTTGGGAACATCGCCTCTTTGTCGAGCTTTCTCACTTCAGTGCTTCTCTATCTTCCTCTTCTGTCGTAGATCTATTTCCAGATAAGGCACATACTCCTTCTGTAGCTGCTCTTGACCCTCTTGTAGCTGCTCTTGATCCTCCTGTAGCTGCTCCTGATTCTACTATAGACTTCTTTGTCCAACCACCAGATATCCTTGATCCCTTTCCTAGTTCCCCCTTTAATGAACAGGTGGAAGATGAACAGGTCGAAGATGAGCTACCCGACCCTGATCCTGGGTCCCCTGCTCCTGCTCCGCCTGAAGATCTTGCACAAGACATTCCACCTCGTCGCTCAACTCAGGTAAGGTCCATTCCTGCACATTTGCTTGACTATCATTGTTACACTGCCCTTGCTACACTGCACGAGCCTCACACCTATCGTGAGGCTTCCACTGACCCTTTATGACAGATTGCAATGAAATAGGAACTTGATGCATTATCTAAAAACCATACTTGGGACTTGGTCACTCTCCCCCCTGGGAAATCTGTGGTTGGTTGTAAGTGGATTTACAAGATTAAGACTCGCTCTGATGGGTCCATTGAGCGCTACAAAGCTCGTCTTGTTGCAAAAGGTTTTACACAAGAGTATGAGATTGATTATGAAGAGACCTTCGCTTCGGTTGCTCGTATCTCATCTGTTCGTGCCCTCTTAGCTGTTGCTGCTCCTAGTAAATGTGACCTTTTCCAAATGGATGTCAAAAATGCATTCCTTAATGGGGATTTAAGTGAAGAAATTTATATGCAACCTCCTCCCGGTCTCTCTGTTGAATCAAACAAGGTTTGTCACCTTCGACATGCACTTTATGGCCTTAAACAAGCTCCACGAGCTTGGTTGCCAAATTTAGCTCTACCATTTCTCGCTTGGGTTACATGGCCAGTCACTATGATTTTGCCTTATTTCTTCGTCGCACTGACAAAGGCACTATTTTACTTCTCCTATATATGTATGATATGATCATAACTGGTGATGACCTCAGTGGCATTCAAGAACTCAAGGATTTTCTCAGTCAGCAGTTTGAGATGAAAGATCTTGGACATCTCAGCTACTCCTTGGGTCTTGAAATCACTCATTCTACAGATGGACTTTACATTACTCAAGCCAAGTATGCCTCTGAACTCTTGTCTAGAGCTGGACTCACTGATAGCAAGACTGTTGACACTCCAGTTGAGCTTAATGCGCATCTAACTCCCTCAGGAGGGAAACCATTGTCTAATCCCTCTCTTTATAGACGCTTAGTTGGTAGCCTAGTTTATCTCACTGTTACTCATCCAGACATTTCCTATGCTGTTCACCAGGTGAGCCAGTATCTATTTGCTCCACGATCGACTCACTATGCTGCTGTTTTGCGCATTTTTCGGTACCTAAAGGGCACTCTCTTCCATAGTCTTTTCTACTCTGCCCAGTCTCCTCTTGTTCTCCGTGCATTTTCTGATGCTAATTGGGCAGGAGATCCCACTGATCGTAGGTCCACCACTGGTTATTGCTTTCTTCTTGGTTCTTCTTTGATTTCTTGGCAAAGTAAGAAACAAACTCATGTGGGCCATTCCAGTACTGAAGCAGAATATTGTGCCCTTATTGATACCACATCTGAGCTTCTTTGGCTACGATGGCTTCTCAAAGACTTAGGTGTGTCTACATCTTCTGCTACTCCTCTTTATTGTGACAACAAGAGTGCCATTCATATTGCTCACAATGATGTCTTCCATGAACGGACTAAACACATCAAGATCGATTGTCATTTTATCCGTTACCATCTTGTCCATGGTGCTCTCAAGCTAATCTCAGTCTCCTCTACAGATCAACTTGCAGATATCTTCACCAAGTCACATCCTAAGGGACGCCTTCGTACTTTGGTTGACAACCTCAAGTTGGTCTCACATCCACCTTGAGTTTGAGGAGGGCTGTTAATGTATATAGTGTTGTGGGCTTTAGGCCCAAACTAGTTTACTTGTATAGCACACATTCTTACACTACACTCTTACTTGTACTGCACTCATATTTACTTGTACTACACTCATATGCCTCCTATATAAAGGCACTCATGTATATTCTTTTAGTGAGAAATACTATACAGTCATTCAGTATTTCTAACATGGTTCAAAATGGCTATAGTCCTCTTTTATTTAGAACCCGTTTGAACTCCTCTCTCACGCATTCCTCTTTCATTTCTCTCTCCCCCAACTCTTCAGAAGCAAGAAGAAAGAAGAAAGAAGAAATATGTGTAGAAGCTCAAACTTGGCTTTAGTTCTCCTTGTATGGGTAAATTTAGTTAACATGATAATTTCAGTTACACAGGAAATCATAATTAATAACAACAGTGGAAGCAAAAAAAGCATTGATTAAGGATGTTAACTAACAAACCGATCTGTCAAAATAAGAACTTGACAAATCTAAATCAAAGGAAATTGAAGTAACTAACAAGAGTATAAATAAAAAGACAAGAAATTTGAACAAAAAAGCTAAAGGGCAGGTATCTCTTACCCTTTGAAGAGCATGTTTTGATATATGTTGAGCTCAGTGACCCACTTGGATCTTATTGTCCCTATTGGTACTTGAAAGTTTGGAACTTAATATGTGCGTTTAGCTGATGAATGAAGAAAATAGGGGATGCTTAATCATGAGCCGCAATTCCTTGTTCTATTTTTTTCTTTCAATAAATAAAACCCATTGCCTCCAACTCTCAAAGCAAATCCTAAAACTAAATTTAATTTGATAAGCCCAGAACTAAAAACCAATCCCAAAATCTCTAGTATAAACACAACAAAGTTTTTTGTTGAAATAAATTGTTAAACCAACATGTAGAAACCCAAATCTATAGGACAAATTCAAGGAAAATGAATGAAAGATATTTTACTTTAGATTTGAAGGCAAACCCTGAGACAGAGATGAGATTTTTTATTTGTTTGTGGAATGAGCAAGGCGAAGCTCTTCAGGGGTTAGTTTGTGTGTGTGTGGAGTAATGAGACTTAGGCTGTGTTTGGTTGAGTGTAAAATATTTTCCGGGAGTAAAATAATTTCAGGTAAATATACTTTTGGAAAAGGAAAATAGTTTTAGGTGTTTGGTGGCATTTGAAAAAATATTTTAGAAAATATTTTCAAGTGTTTGGTTGTTATCTTAAAAATATTATAGAAAATACATTTTTTAATTGTTGTTCACATTTTCTCACATTTTCTCAGCTTCCAAACATACATTTTCTCACATCACGATTCAGAGAAACACAAAAGAAACAAAACCCAAAAAAAACAAAAAAAAATCATATCTGGGAGAGAAGATCGCGATCGGGCAGCGGCACGATCTCGCAATCCCGATCGCGAGGCGGGATGGTGCCACCTCGCGATCGTGATCTCGATTGTGTTGCGAGATCGCGAGGCGGGATCGCACCGCCTCACGATCGCGAGATCGAGGTCGCGACTCACGGGTGCAATCGAGGTCGCGATCGCGAGGCGGCGCAATCTCGCGATCGCCGCCTCGCGATCGAGATCGCGACTCTCGGTCGCGATTGGGATCGCGATCTCTCTCTCTCGCGTGATCTCTCTGTCTCTCTCTCTCTTTGCGCGTCTCGGAAATGGTTTGAAGTGAAATTAGCAACTGAAAATGAATTCCACCCTGCGAAACTTATTTTTCGGTCAAACTGAACACATTTTCAGTTTGACCAAATTTTTCAGGACCAATCAAACACTCTATTTTACGGAAAAGTATTTTCGAAAGTGATTTGAAGTCAAAACAAACACACCCTTAACTGAATTCTGGTACTACTCAGAAAGAGTAGTTAAAGCTCTTAAGTTTGATTTGATTTGATAGAAACAAGTCATGAGAGTGAATTTTGTCAGTTTGGTTTTTTTTGCAAGTTTGTCATTATAACTCAGTCCTTATAATTTGAAAACTCACCAAATGTAATTTTAGCTTAATTTTTTGAGTAATGAGTAAAACTAAACCAAATAAACAAAATTGAGGTGGGACTTACGAAATTTGGGAATTGAGTTATGGAATTTGAGATTTGAGTGATGGTTTTGGCTAAACCAAGCATAGCCTAACTAACTAGTAAGCCAATAATCTGTTGACATCTGTACTCACTAAGTAAATAGAGATAGAGATACACGACCAATAGTACAAAGGATCGAAATAGAGCCCTACAGGTCGTTCTGTACAGTAACTAGACACAAAATTATAAACTTGCTCTTGGTGTCAGGATTTTGGATAATTTTGATATCCCTCTCCCAGTAGGTGGGGCTCACTAACATGAGAGTAAGGCAACGAATGTATCCGCTACATAATATAATTTTTGCCAAACCAAATTAGTGGGCCCCTTTCAGTCAAAACTAGCTCAAGATGTCGGGGTGCAAGGTGATGATAAAAAGACTTTTAAAAGACAATTCTATTTGTCTCTATGGATTGCAAACTTGCAATTATGCAGATTACATTCTCATTCATAGTTTTCAGGCAGTTTATATAGCAGCCTAATCTATTTTTTCCTTAGCTGGTAGTCCAGCTTTACAACCATCATTACTTATTAGGAGATTTCGATTACAACTTGAATCCTGAAACAAAGAGCTCACGTATAAAAACTTGGTGATGATGACACAACTCACACAATTGGGCCTTTCTAATGGATTCTTAGCGAACTCTAACCTCTATACCCACCATCCACCACCAAATCATGGCCAGTGACAAACTGAGAATCCTCAGAAGTAAGAAACACCACAGCGTCCGCCACATTTTTGGGCCTCATCGCCCCACCTTTCAAGGTGTAAGTCGACTCTACCACCTTGTCCTCTTCCTCATTTTCATACCCCAACATGTCCTTCAACAATGGCGCCTCAACCTGCCCTGGCGAAACACAATTCACGTGTATCCCATACGCGCCCAGGTTCATGCTCGCGCACCTCACCAACCCCAGCACCGCAAGCTTCGACATCACGTAGTCGACGAACTTGTGGTAACCAGCACTCGCCGCTATGCTCGCCGTACAAACGATGCTCCCCCTCACGCGCCCTTCCACCATCGCCTTCGCCGCGTGCTTCACGCACGCCGCCATTCCACGCTCGTTCACCGCCATGAGCTTGTCGTAAGCCGCCAAGTCCACGTCCAGCACGCTCTGATCGCACGCGTGGGTCGCTCTTCCAATGCCCGCGCTACTGAACATGATGTCCAAGCGTCCGTACGCTTTCACCGTGGAGTCCACTTAGTTCTTGACCTGTTCCTCGTCGCTGACACCGCAGTGTACGTAGGTGCATACGTTGGACCCGATTGACACAGCCACGTTTTGGCCCTTCTCGTCTTGAATGTAGGCGATGACGATGGCTCGTGCGCCGTGAGCGGCGAACTCGCGAGCCGTGGCCTCGCCCATGCCGCTTGCGCCTCCGGTGACTATGGCCACCTTGCTTTGGAGCTTCTTGTTTGAAGATTGGGAGTCTGTCATTTTGTTTTGTTTTAGTCAAGTGAGCGGTCAAAAGAGATCAAAAGAGTCTGACAAAGCTACTCTCGAGTCTCAACAAAGTTTGTCCATATATACAAAAGAGTTCAAAATTACAACATTGTACACAAACGAATCAACCTGATTGATGAAATAAATATATATGTTTTAAAAATATAACTTTACCAAAATATATATATATATATATATATATATATATATATAAAAGGCATAAATGTACTTTTAGTCCCTATATTTTGACGTTTTTTCATTTTAGTCCCTATATTTTATTTTTACCACTTTTAGTCCCTAAACCAATTAACACGTGTTATTTTCGTCCTTTCCGTCAGTTAACCGACGGAAAAAGCTGACGTGGCAGCCAGAAACATTAAAATATTATTAAAAATGCCACTTCAGCATCTTAAAAAACAAAAATCAATTTTAATTAAATAAAAAACAAAAATAAAATAAAAAATCCCTAAATTCAAATGGCTATGAACACAAACCCAGAAATCATCACCCACAATCCCAACCACCACCCCAGCCACCCCTCCCCGATCTGAACCCAGCCACCCCCCGCCCCACCCCGATCCCACCCCACCCGATCTCCCACCCAGCCACCCCCCGCCTCACCCCGATCCCACCCAACCCTGATCTCCCACCCCACCCCCCGCCCCATCCGATCTCCCACCCAGCCACCCCCCGCCCCACCCGATCTCCCACCCAGCCACCCCCCGCCCCACCCCGATCCCACCCCACCCCGATCTCCCACCCAGCCACCCCCCGCCTCACCCCGATCCCACCCCACCCCGATCTCCCACCCAGCCACCCCCCTCCCTACCCCGACCTCCCCACCCCGATCTCCCAAACCCAGAAAATCAAATACCCAAACCCAAACCCAAAAAAATGAAACCAGAAAAACCAAAAAAAAAAAAAAAATCAAATCCAACCAAATTAAGTGAAGTTCTTGGAGGCACAACTCACGCCGTCATCGGCGGTGCATCCAGGCAGAGGAGGTAGGCGAAGACGACAATGAGGTGGTGAGGGAGTACTTCAACAACTCTAGGCTCCAGAGGTGGAAGAAGATTTTCTGGGTTGAGATTTTTTTTTGTTTGGTTTGGTTGTGTTGTATTTTTTTGATTGATTTGGTATTTGGGGTTTTGAGATTTGATGATTTTGCTGAGTTTGAGAAAATGGTGCCTGATTTATGATTTTGTTTTTGGGGTGAAATTTTTTTGGGTTTTTAGTTTATAATTCAGTTTTTATTTTTATTATTTAGTTAAAATTAATAAATTAATTTTTTAAATTTATATGCTGACGTGTCATAGGTGATGTGGCATTTTTAATAATATTTTAATGTTCCCGGCTGCCACGTCAGCTATTTCTGTCGGTTGACTGACGGAAAGGACGAAAATAACACGCGTTAATTGGTTTAGGGACTAAAAGTGGTAAAAATAAAATGTAGGGACTAAAATGGAAAAACGTCAAAATATAGGGATCAAAAGTGCATTTACGCCAATATAAAAAAATATGTGAGTTTTTTTTTTTTTTTTTTTGATAGCAAAAGCAAATATGTAAATGTATGTTTTCAAAATTTGAAATATGTGAAACGTTTTTTTTTTCAACTTAAATTGTGTAAAATAAAAAACAGTATTAATAGTAAGCACATATTTTTAAATGAATATAAATCTTTTATCTCATTTTTTATGTTTTTACTTTATGTTTCATCAATTATACTCTATTACATATTTGTTTTTTTTTTTTTTTTTCACTTTTGTTATACTAGAAGTCAGACAATAGACAGGTGTTTAATATTTCAAAAGAATGATATCTTAAAGGAATAAGGGAACTAGAAATAGAGTTAGATGCTAAGGTGATTGTGGGGCTGCTGAACTCAAAAAAGAATTCTAACTCTGCTTATGGCCCTCTGCTTGCTGATTTCAGGTATCTCATGGCCAAATTTCCTCAGGCAAAGGTTTCCCACATGTATAGAGAAGCCAACAAATGCACAGATTGGCTAGCTAAATGGGGTGGTGCAACGAAGGAAGACTTTGTTGTTTTTGAATTTCCTTTTGCTGATGAACTTGAAACCTTAGTTGCTAAGTATTAATGGCTTGTATTATGCCAGGCTTGCTACTGCCACTATGGCATCTGTTTCTGTTTAGCTCTTTTGTCGAATGAATGAAGGCCTTTTAGCCAAAAAAAAAACACTTAAAAGAAAAAAAAGTTAGAAAAAGAAAAAATAATGTGTACCTAATTACTTGTATTTAAAGGATTTTTAAGAATAGTCATACAAGTGCAATAATTGGCCTGAAGTCTTTGATTGTTTACTCTTTGGGCCATTGAACTAATGGGTTATCTGATAGTGGGTAGCAAATTAGAAAAAGAAAAAAAAATAATGTGTATCTAGTGCGTTTGGGTAGAGATTAAAATTAAAAAATTATTTCACTATTAAGATTATTTTTGTTATTATTTATGAGTTTCACTGTATTTTTTGACACTATTCATGAACTCTACTATACTATTTCAACTAACTTTTACCTTTATTTACAGTTCTTTCAGCAATAATTTTCAGTTTTAACAAAATAAGTAATATCAAAATGCACCTCTAATTACTTGTATTTATAAAGGATTTTTAAGAATAGTCAACCATACAAGTACAATAATTGTTCTTAAACTCTTTGATTGTTACTCTTTTGGCCACTGAACTAATGGGTTATCTGATATAGGGTAGCACTCCCTTGTCTAGAGCTCGCTCATTTGAATTTAATATTAGGTGCTTTTTGCTTATTACCTATTGTTCATGGTTAAAGGTGATGCACCTAATTGACTAGGAGGGGCTAGACTATTTTGCAATATTGATGTGAAAATTTTATCAAGGAGTTTGAAATTAAATCCAAATTCCGTACAATATCTATTTATAGATGGTCAGCTGAAGAGTTAAAAATCTTCACCATAAGCCAAAGGTCATGTAACTGAATTGGCACATCCTCATGTACAAAGTGTTTGAGAGTTTAGGGGGAAAATGGTTCGAGTTGCGGGTTAGTATTGTAATTATTTCTCAAAAAAAAAGAAACATTCACCATAACGAAAGGAGTACATTTTTTCAATTAAAAAAAAAAAACAAAAGTACTTTTTTAAATTTTTTTTTTTTTTTTTACTTTTTATCCTTTTTTTATTAGATTACTGAGATTAAAAATTAAGTTTTTTACTTATTTTATTTTATTTTATCTCAACCATTCATTAAGTATTGCATCTAGTGTATTGCATAAGATCCAGATTAAGACCTATAATTAAGATATAGCTCAATTGACTTGAAAATGCATCTATAAATCTTCCACTTAGAGCATCTCCAGCAAATGCTCTATCTCTATTTTTAGTCCAAAAAATGCTATTGTTCACCCTCCAACAGCTTCTCTAAACACAAAAAATTTTCAAATTTTTTTTGAAGTTGCTACAGTGCTTCTCTGTATCCAGAGAAGCACTGTAGCAACTCCAAATGAATTTTTATGCTTACAAAATTCATACATCTCAATAAAAAATAAAAAAAATTCTTTCTTTCTCCTCTCACAGCTACAAACTCAACGGCTACAAACACAACAATCTTCCTCACAAAAATCTCTAAACTCAAGCATAATCAGATTATCTGAATACAAACTCAAAAACACAACTTTAAAATTAATCAAATCATAACAATAAAAGCAAAAAAAAAAAAAAAAAAAAAAGACAGAAGGCATCTAACCCATCTGGACTGCGTTGGGGACGAAGATGAGCGA
This sequence comes from Castanopsis chinensis, assembly GCA_032878915.1. Lineage (NCBI taxonomy): Eukaryota > Viridiplantae > Streptophyta > Magnoliopsida > Fagales > Fagaceae > Castanopsis > Castanopsis chinensis. The sequence continues at coordinate 8,914,585 of JAVQMG010000114.1, forward strand.
TGGCTCCAAGCTGGGCCAACTGCTTTGGGACGAAGACAACCCATTTGGACTGCGTTGGGGACGAGTGTACCGGAATCAAGTTAAAAAAAATAATTAAAAAAAAAAAAGCGAGAGAGCTGGAGGAAAAAAAGAAGAGAGAAGAGCTGCTCGAATGTTCTTGATGAATGATGAATGAGGGAGAAAAAGAAATTAAAAGAGGGATGGCCGGATAGAGATAGGATTATAGGAAAATGTGCGTGGAGGCGAAAAACAAGGAAAAAAAATGAAAAAAAGGAAAAAAAAAAACCTATGGGTGAAATGAAATGAGGAAAAGGAGAAATAATATAAAAAAAAAAATCCTAATTGAGTAAGGTTGCCACAATATTTTCACAATAAATTTTAAGTAACAGATTGTAATTAGTTAATATTGGGGAGTAAAAAAATAATTTCAGTGGTAAGTTCAAATTAGAACTAGTAACAACTTTTCACATAAATTTTGTTGTGAAAGTATTGCGAAAAATGTTGTGAATATAATACTTTTCATTGAAAAATATAATTGTTGGGAATGAATATAGGAAGAATAAATTATGATAAAAAAAAAGAATAAAGAATAAATGAAGAAATAATATTTAAATGAAATAGAGAATGAAATAAAGAATATTTTAGAAAGTGTATTTGAAAAAGTGGGTAGGTAAAAAATAAATGTCACTGTTTATTCTCCAAACAGTACAAAATTTGGAGAATTTGCTGGAAATGCTCTTAGCTCCATAAGAGTATCTCCAATAGGCTATCTAAAGTCTTATTTGGAGAGCAAAAACAGAAAAATCATGCTCCAACAGTCTCTCTTAATCACTATTCATGAGCAAAAAATTGCTTGCTAATGAATAGTGGCTCTCTTGGCCTGGTCTACTGTACACTAGCAAAAGAATTAATGGGAATAAAAAATTCAACACACCCAGTAAAATATTCATTTTACTCAACAATCACAACAGCTACAACTCAACCATTCCAATTTTTTTTTTCTCTCAAACATCTCTAAACTCAATTACAATCAAAATACAAACTCAAATCATAATCTTAAAACTAATCAAATCATAAAAAAAAAAAAAAAAAAAAAAAAAAAAAAGCAAATCTAACCCATACAAGCTGTTGCGGGGAGGAGGACGAGTGGGGGTGGAGAGGATGAGTTATCCACTAGCGGTCTTTGTTTGTGAGAGAGAGAAAGAAAGAGAGAGAGAGCTCTAGTTTGGACGAAGTGGTAAGAGAAAAAAGAAAAAGGAGAGAGAGAGAGAGAGAGAGGGAGCTCTAATATGTTCTGGAGTTTGGAGGAAGTGGTAGGGAAAAAAAGAGGAAAGAATGACAAAGGAAAAGAGTAAGGGTATGTGTGGAGGAGAAAAAAGAGAAGGGGGGGGGGGGGGCGGGGGGAGAAAGAAAATAAGAAATTGTATGGATGAAAAAAAATAAAGAAATAAGGGAAAAATAAAATAAAGAATAAGAAATTAAAATTAAGAAACTCTACCACAATATTTTCATAATAAATTTTAAATGATATGTTTTTATCGGCTATTATTGATGAGAAAAAAAATAATTTCAATGGTTACTAATGAGTTCAAATTAGAAAAAGTAACAACTTATCACATAAGATTTATTGTGAAAGTATTGTGCAAAATATTGTGAATGCAACATTTTTAGTTAATTTTTTTCAGAATAATTTCTAGCTAAAATTAGATGACCTACAACTCACTATATCATTACCACAAATTCTTTATGAGATTTGTTAAAAGATATCATTAGGAAAAATTTAAAAATATTACCATTGGGAGATTTTAAAAATATGATTGTTGGGTATTTGAAAAAATATAGTCATTATAAATAAATGAATGAAGATTAAAAAGATAAACAAAGAATGATTAAAAAAAGAATGAATAAATAATATTTAAATGGGATAGATAAAAGATAGAGAGTCGATTAGAAAGCGTATTTGAAAAAATAGATAGCTAAAAGGTAAAAAGAACTGTTCACTCTCCAAACAATACAAAATTTTGGAGAGTCTGCTAGAGATGCTCTAACTTGCTCCCCCGTTGGCTTCTCAATAGATAGGAACTATTATAGCCACGTCCAAATTGTTTTGCTATGAATGTTTCTCACTTTCCTCATATTCAAGATATGACGGTTATAGTTTAAATTTCATTCTCTAAATTGATAAATGGTCATGACACATGAATAATTTATTATAGAAAAAAAAAAGTTGTTTTAATGAACTTTTAATAGTATTATTTTTAACCGATGCACGCTCTTAGTGCGATGGTCACTCTATAAGTGTATTTGTTTGGAGGTGAAATAGGGTGGATGGAAAACTTTGGAGAGAAAATGAAAATGAAAACTTTTTTAGAGTATATTTAGTTGGGTGAGGGAAAGGAAAATAAATAATGTTTTCTCCATGGGCCCAACATAAAGTTTTCTTCCCAAGATGGGGAGAAAAATAGAAAAGGAAAGCTTATGAATACCCCTTACGTTGGACTTCACCTCCAACGTGTTTGCCTGTTTTTTTTCTTTGATTTTTCTTTCTCTGTACTAACGTGTTGGCTTTTGTTTTTCCTTGATTTTTTTTGGACATGTTAGCGTTCTTCTTTTTTTTTTTTTTTTTTTTTTTTTTTGTGCTCATTTGTTTATTTTCTCATTAATTTTGGTCGGTTTTTGTTTTTGTTCTTTTTTTTTTAGAAAAAATTTTTGGGTTAATTTCTTATGCTATTTTTTTTAATACTTAGTGGAGTGTCTATCTATACGTTTTTTTTTAATATAACGTGTTACTTTTTGTTTTATTTATGATAGTAAATTTATACAAACTTTATTTTCAACCAAACAAAAAAGTTTTTCATCCTTCCACTTTTCCACCCTTCCAACCAAACACAAATGAGGGAAACTAAAATCTTTTCTATTCTCTTACTTCTCTATCCTCTCTCCATTTTCTATCCTCACACTTTTCCATCCTCCCAAATATAAGTACATATACACTTAAATTAAGTTAGAGTAGAATTTTTATCTTGTATAAATAAATATATATTATTTTAAAACTTAAATTTAATAAAAGAAATAATTGTTGTTGGTTTGAGCGGCATGTGTCTTTGAGTCGTCCTTTTATGAATATATATATATATATATATATATATATATTTTATAACAGTGTCTTTAAGTCGTCCTAAGGGCACTAGATTCCCTATGTCTTATTTGCTAGCTAATATTACCGCTAAATACTTAGGGCCTGATTGGTAGGAGGATTTTTGTTTTTGTTTTCAAAACAGTATAAAAATAATTTTTTTAAAAAAAGAATTGAACTTGAAACTCGTATTCAGATAATAGTTTTTATATTTTACTCGTTTGGCTCTCAATTTTAAGAACAATTTTCAAAATACTAAAAACAAAAATAATTGTTTGGGAGTCCATTTCTATTTTTGAGATTTTATAAAAAAAAAATTACAAAAAGTAACGTGTAGAATCTGTAGATTACTTTTTTTTTTTTTTTTTTTTGTGGATAATGATAAAGGAATAGAAATCATCAAGTTTTTTTTTTTTAATGATACGTTTCAAATTTAAAGTGTGAGAATACATTTTGTGATAAAGATAAACTCCTAAATTTAAGAGATAAAAGTGTTTTGACAAATATGTGGGGTCTAGTGTTTTCAATTTATTTACAACTATGTTATTAAAAACATTTTCTGTATCCCAAAAACTATGGTTTTCAAACCCGGATCCATCATAGAATCGGTAAGAAGAGAGGTTCAAGGATTTTAAGGTCGGATCGAGGTTCGACTGAGGACGAACTGCGATGATTTCATCATTACCTTATTAATTAATTAAATACAAATGTTGATATATTATATTTATAAAATTATATATATGGGTAAAATTAAATGATTTTGATGCATATTTTAAAGAAATTTAATAAAAGTAAAATAATAAAGCATGAAAAAATACTTTGAAAGTTATAATTAATTTTTGAAGTATAAAAGTATGAATATATTTATATACTCCCTTTTAGAGATGGCTAATTAAAAAATATAATATAATAAAATATTATGAATAATTATGATATAAAATAAAAGTAGTAATGAAAGTTTACTTAATTTATTGGTATGAATTTTGTTAAGTTTATATTAAGTATATTTAGTTTTCACTTAGATCACCGACTCTCCAATATAGCCTAGTGGTAAGACTCTAAAGCTATCCCAATTCAACCAAAGTTCTAATCCCAGTAACTGCACCCCTACCGATTCTACCTAAACCGAACGGTCCAGCCATGGGTCGAATTTGTTTGAAATCTGGTTCTGCTTGCTTAAAATTGGATTTCAAATCGGTTTCTAGTTAACTCGGTCAGACCAACCAATCCGGTCCGAGTTTGACAACCTTGCTAAAAACACCCCTTAAACTGTTTTCAAAATCCTATTTTAAAGTAGGAAAATAGGATATAGTTTTTTGAAAACTGTAATTAGAAAATATTAGCCAAACAATAAATTCAAGTATGAAACCCACCATTTTATGGTTTGCAAAACAAAAAACTATATTTAAATAATCTTACCAAACAACCCTGAGGTAAAACACTGGATTTCCTCGGCCTTATTCACTAGCAATTACCATCCTCAAAATACTCATATTTTAAAACTAAACGTGATTCCCATATATTGCAAGGAAGGACCCTAAACTAGACGAGGTCCATGGCTCCTTGGATTTATCTATATATATATATATGTGTGTGTGTGTGTGTGTGTGTGTGTGTGTGCGCGCGCGCGCGCGCGCGCGCACATATATGTGTGAAAGATTATAAAATTTCACTCCAAAATAATTATACTTGGAATCCTCAAATATTAAAAATTAGTCAAAAGAACCAATACGAAAAGGTTTGATTTGGATTCAACATCAAGAAAGCAATGAGAAACCAAAGCATGAAACTAGCAATAAATGTCAAAAATTTCAACTAAAAAGGGGTTTCAATAATCTTTCGACAAGATAATGGAATCTTGAACAAATGTGAAAACAGGTTTGCTAATGGAATTGACTCTTGAAAACTTCATAATTGGCCACAAGAATTGTCACGCTCCAAGCCCAAAAGGGTCCAAAACATGAGAAATACAACCCAAAGGTATTTGTAGATTTCTTCTTTTGGACAATTCAATCCAAATAATTCATACCAAATACCAACATCAAGAATTTTCATAATAATTTCATTAAAAATACTTCCAAAGTAAGTTAGTGTTTTATACAATAATTACAAGGACCATTGGCCACAAAAAGAATGGAGGTCTGAATTAACTACATATAAACATCTTGTTTCAAAGATGGGATAAAGTCATCACCAAAATCAATTACAAAAAAATTGTGCAAAATATCCTTAGTGTGTGCAACTCCAGCACTAGGTTAGGAGTCTCATAAACCTAAGGTCTATATACCAAAAGTTCAACCTCCATAAAGTAGTTGCCTAACTACTACAAGCCATAACATCTAACTCGAGATTGTTACCTGCTCTGTAAAAATTCATAATTAAATAGTAGGTAGACAAAGCTCAGTAAGTAGCAATGTTAATGTGCATAATGAGATAACAATTTAATGACGATGAATACTTTAGCAAGAATGTCATAACATATGGATTTCGAGTTAAATTCAATAATAAACACTTTCAATACGATAACACATTAGTTGCATTTTAAATAATGGAGCATAAATGTACGTAAAATAGTACACTGTCACATCACATTACTCACATGGTAAGCCAAAAGGATATCTACTACATCTCCTAAAAAAACAAAACCCAAATTCTCTCTCTCTCTCTCTCTCTCTCTCTCTCTCTCTCTCTCTCTCTCTCTCTATATATATATATATATATATATATATATATAAAGTAGCTATCCACGCAGGCTAGTATGCCAAGTACCAAATGTCACACAAACTTCAAAATAAAGCTAAAGGCTACCATGTGACAAAGACTACAAAAACAAAGCATGTACGCTACCAATTATTGGGTACCGTGTCTCTCTCTCTCGCACACACACACACACACCTATCCACGCAGGCTAATATGCCAAGTACCAAATGTCACACAAACTTCAAAATAAAGCTAAAGGCTACCATGTGACAAAGACTAAAAAACAAAGCATATACGCTACCAATTATTGGGTACCGTGTCACAGAGATTTAAAGAGTGTTTAGTAAAGTATTTTAAGATGAAATTTTTATAATTTTTAAAAATAATATGTTGGTGAAAAAATGTATGTAATATTGTTTAAAATGTAAAAATATGAGTTTGAAATACTAAATCAAACAGGTCCTTAAGTGCCATAATATAATCTACTGTGTCACAAAGACTTAGGTGCTGCGCTACTGTACTAATTACTGGTTACTGTGTCACACAGACTCAGGTGGCATAATATAATCCACCGGGTAACAAAAACTCAGTGTTGCGCTTCTAAACAAATAGAAGTATGCTCTTTTGTCTTTTTTTTTTTTTTTTTATTTTTTTTTATGAATGAATAATTTTATTCAAAGAAAAAAAACTACAAACTAACAGGGGATCCAGCCTCCTTCCTGATAACCTTAAGGGTATGTTTGGTAGAGTGAAAATAGGGAGGATGAAAAATAAAGAGAGAAAAATAAGGTGAAAAATGACATTTTTTATTGTTTAGTTGAGAGGGAGAGGGGGAGAGAAAAGTGGTGGGGCCCACAAGTTTTCTCTCCTCCCTCTTCAAAATACAATCTCTCCAAATTGGAGAAAAAATTGGAGTGAAAAGTAAAAAAAATATTTGAAAAAAACTGCTCTATCTTTTTTAATGTTTCTGGCATTTTTTTTTTTTTTTTTTTACTTTTCCTTTGATTTTTTCTTTTGCTGTTTACATTGGCTTTCTTTTCTTATTTTTTTTCCTTTGATTTTTTTCCTCTATTTACTGACGTGCTTGGCTTCTTTTCTTTTCTTTTCTTTTTCTTTTGATTTTTTTCTTTCTCTCTGTTAGTAAACGTGCTTGGCTTTTTTTTTCTTCTCTTTCTTTGATTTTGTCTGGACGTGTTAGCTTTCTTCTTGTTCTTTTTCTTCTTTTCTTAATTTTTTGGTGCTCATATGTTTATTTTCTCATTAATTTTGGTTGGTTTTTGTTTTTGTTCCTTTTTTTTAAGAAAACAGTTTTTGGTTAATTTTTTATACTATTTTTTTTTACTTTAATGAAGTGTCTCTCTATACACAATTTTTTTAAAGTACAATGTGTTATTTTTTGTTTTATTGAATAGGGACATAATTATAAATTTATACAAACTTTATTTTCAATCAAACAAAAAAAATTTTCATCCCTCCACTTTTTCACCCTCCCAACCAACACACAAATGAGAGAAACTAAAATTTTTTCTATCCTCCTATTTTTCCATTCTCTCTCCATTTTCTATCATCTCACTTTTCCATCCTTCTACTTTTTCATCATTCCAACTAAACGGACCCTAACAAAACAGGAAGGGCTATTGACAAAGTCAAAAGAACCATACATACTATACAACAAACTCCATTTAGCAAGTGAGTGGATGGCCTCATTGGCTTCTCTAGAGACCCACCTAAAAGACAAAAATGGAAGATTGGAGGCCAGAGACTTTACACTGTGAATGATATTCTCAATAGTCCAAGGGATGTCCATGCCTTGCACTGTGATTGATCTGTAACAAACTTGAGAGTCACCTTCTAACGTTACTGGAGCTGAAGTTAAATGCTCAGCAAGTTGCACAACCCATAAAAGAGCCTCTGCTTCTGCCTGGAGAGGGAGGGTGGTGTTCACTTTTTTGGAGCAAGCAAATACCAACTCCCCTCTCCAGTCCCTAACTATGACTGTAACAGCAGAATGATAGGCACCAACAGCAGCGTCAACATTTATTTTAAAAGAGTCATTCCTAGGTTTTAACCATAAAGCTGAAACTCTATTGCCATGAATCTAAGGAGAGGATCTAACTTTATGATGCTCCGCAAACAATCTAATAAGTTTGGCTCTTAAATCTTCATAACTGGCTACTCTTCCCTCAAATATGGCCTCATTCCTTAGTCTCCAAATCAAATCACAAAGTAAGGCTACAAAAAGAAGTAAGTCCTCATTAGCCTCTTGGAAAGGAGGCTCAAGTAGAAAATGGATAAATTGGGCAGGGGTGGACAGCTCACAATTATTGATCCTTATTCTCCATTGACTAATGAAACACCAAGCTCTAGCTAGAGGGCAATTACAAGGACCGGTGGGGTTGATTTAGAAGTATAATAAGGATTAGGTGACTAAAGATGGGTGAGTTAATGAGGGGAGAGAAAGATTTAGTGACAGTAAATATAGAGAAGTTATGGGTTTATAGATTGGAAGATTAAAATGAGAGAGAGAGTAAGAAACTTCACTGAGGAAGAGAAAAGCTTCACAAAGAAGACTAGATAGGCACACAGCGGACCCACTTTTCCCACCCAATGTAAACTACCTGTTAGCATGCTCTTTTGTCTTGCATTGAAAAGGAGCGTATGCTCATTTATTATTTTTTTTTTTATCTTGGATTGAAAAGGGGCGTTTGCTCATTTATTATCTTTTTATTTTGTCTTGGAGTGAAATGGAGTGTTAGAAGACTTCAAGGAAAGGGTTGTGTTTAGTCACACTTCACATTGATGTGTTACACAATGCATATTTCGCAAACTCATTAAATCATGACTTGTGTGCACTAATATTTATCCTTAATGAAAAATTGAGCTAGTCATCTTCTCTTAATAAAAAATTGAGCTAGTCATATTTCTTTTTTTCTTTTTTTGGGAAAAGGTCTCTTCATGTGTTTTAGATTCTATTTTCTTTTATATATATAATTCAACAATTAGGAGAAGAGGATTTATACCATTGATGTCCCCTTTAAAAGCACAAAAAAAACCAACCAGTTGAGTTGTAAATATTTTGATTTTTGACTAATATTTTGAGTTTTAAATTCAAGATTAAAAAAAATTCTTCATTTTCCATTAAGGCTCAACTAATGTTGTGATTAAATACCTGTTGTATAGTTCAACTAACTACTACCGCTTTATCTTGAGGATAATGACTTCCCCTCGCATAAATAGGGAGCAAAAACTTGTGAATATAAAAGCGTGTTCTTAAACAGTATCTTTTATTCGCTTGTATTCTCAAACAGTAAAAAGGTCATGTAATCATTATTTTGTTTTCAATGAATATTGCTGCGGTCGGTTGAAGATGCCTCTTGATTTATCTTTGTGATTACGTTTCCCAATTCCTATGTTTAAAGTGTTTACGCATGCTTACCAAAAAAAAAAAAAGTGTTTACGCATGATCACAAAGCCATACACCAATTTTACGCCTGTGTCCCACAGACACAAGTCATGACTCATGACCAGTCCAAAACTCAAAGCGTCCACTACTAGAGCATTCCCGATTTTGAATAAAAACTAGTACTAAAACCTTACCAAAACACCTCTATTATTTTCGATAATCAACACTAGAACACTTAGTTACGAGCACAACACAAGATGAAAAATTCAAAAATCTTTGCGACAGAACTCACACAAGCGTGCTTCTAATGAGTCTTTAGCCAAGTTTGACAGATAACCCAGCATCCACCACCAGATTATGCCCAGTGACAAACTTCGAATCCTCAGAAGCAAGAAACACCACAGCGTCCGCCACATTATTGGGTCTCAGCATCCCACCTTTCAGGATGGAACCTGACTCGACCACCTTATCTGCCTGCTCATCATTTTCACACCCAAACATGTCTTTGAGCAGAGGCGTCCGAACCGCACCTGGAGTAACACAATTCACGCGTATCCCATACGCGCCCAGCTGCAAGCTCGCGGACCTCACCAACCCCAACACCGCATGCTTCGACATCACGTAGTCCACGTAGTTGGGGAGCCCAATACTCGCCGCCGCGCTTGCCGTGCAAACAATGCTCCCCCTCACGCGCCCTTCAACCATCGCCTTCGCCGCGTGCTTCACGCACGCCACCATTCCACGCGCGTTCACCGCCATGAGCTTGTCGTAAGCCGACAACTCCATGTCCAACACGCTCTGGTCGCACGTGTGCGTCGCTCGAGCCATGCCGGCGTTGCTGAACATGATGTCGAGGCGTCCGTACGAATTGACCGTGGTGTCTACTAACGTTTTAACCTGATCCTCGTCACTGACGTCGCAGTGGACATAGGTGCATCTGTTGGGACCGATAGATGCGGCGACGTTTTGGCCCTTCTCGTCTTGGACGTCGGCAATGACGACGGCTCTTGCGCCGTGAGCGGCGAAGTGGCGCGCCGTGGCCTCGCCTATGCCGCTTGCTCCTCCGGTGATTATGGCCACCTTGCCTTGGAGCTTCTTGTTTGATGGTGTGGAGTCTGTCATTTTGTTTGTATCAATTGGGGGAGTGGACCAGTGAATGAAAACTTTTCTATGTGATAATATGCCAACCACTCTGGGCGATTGGACTGAAAGGCCAATACACCTTGCCTACTCTCTCTCTCTCTCTGTCTCTCTCTCTAAATAAAAGTAAAAATGAAGATAGGGAGGATAAGAATAGAAATACGTGTATGGAGAAGAAATATAGGGAAAAAAGAAAAAAGAAAAAGAAGAAAGAGACAATTCTAAAAAGTGAAATCGTAATGTAGACTTAAAAAATTAAAGAGAAGAGAAAAATAAAATAAAGAATTAGAAAAAAATTGGTTTTTGGTTGATGGATCAATCATACAAGAATTAGAATAATGTGTACCTAATTATTTGTGTTTAACGGATTTTTAAGAGTAATATCAATCTGATTCTCAAAAAAAAAAAAAAAAAAAAAGAGTAATATCAATTATTTGACCTCAAAGTTTTTTTTTTTTTTTTTTTGAGAAACTGGTCTTAAAGTCTTTGATCGGCACAATTTGCTTGATTTTCTTTTTGTTTGATTCTTGTTTTTGGGTTTACTCCAGGGCAATTGCATTAATGGGTTATTTGATAGAGGGATTGCTCTCCCTTGTCTTCAACTCTCTCATCACCTGAATTTAATATTTTTTTTGGTAGAAAACCTGAATTTAATATTAGTTGCTTATTACTTATTACCTTTTATTATCCGAAAACGTAAAAACAACTCTTGCAATTTTATTGTTCACGATTCAAGGAGGCGCATCTAACTGACAAGGAGGGGCCTAGACAATTTTGCAATATTCGATGTGAAACATTTATCAAGGAGTTTAAAGTTAAATCTAGATCCCTTATAATATTCTGTTTATAGATGGTCGAGATGGAAAGTCAAAAATTACCAGATTCACCACCATTCAATCACACAATCAGAAGAGTAGTTTTTTAAAATTTTAAAATTTTCACTTTTTTAACTTTTTATCTTTATTTTTATTACATAACTTAGATGGAAAGTAAAAAGGCGTTTGGATGGTTTGTTTTTATAACTCATAACTCTGTATTTATAATTCATAACTCAAAAATGGTGGGACCCATGGCAGAAACTTTGTTTGGGAGCAAGATAACTCAATTTCCATAACTCTGTTTCCATCACTCAATTCTCTGATTTTTGAGTTATGAATTATGGAAACTGAAAACTCATTTTAGCTGTTTTCAGTTTCCATAACTCATAACTCAATGGCATTTTTGTAATTAAACACACATTAGGGGACCCACAGCCGCAACTTTTGACTGGCTGACTTTGTTTTTTTCTTTTCTGGGTTCAGCCTTCACGTTTGTTTGTTTTTTTTTTCTTTTTTTTTTCTTTCTGGGTTCGGTGTTAAATTAGTTTTTTTTTTTTTTTTCTAGGTTGGGTGATCTGGTACTGAAAAAAAAAAAAAAAAAACATACTGACGTGAAGACCGAACCCAAAAAATAAAATAAAAAATAAAAAAAGAAGGAAAAAGCTGCACTGATTGATAGACATGGGACCCACAAATAGTGTGAAAAATATGAGTGATGGAAACTGAGTGATGGTGCCAAACGGGTATAGTATTTTTAAGTGATGAGTGATGAGTGATGAGTGATGAAAATTGAGTGATGGAAATTGAGTGATCAAACTTTTTGATCCAAACAGGGCCTAAGCCTTTTATCTTTTAATCTCGACCATTCATAAGGTATTGCATCCAGTGTATTGCACGAGATCTAAATTAAGAAAAAGAAGATAGAGATAATTCAAGAAAGTAAAACATATAGATTAAAAAACTTAAAGAGAGGAGAAAATAAAATAAAGAGTAAAAAAAAGGTTTTGGGTTCATGGATCAATCGTAGAGAATAAGAATAATGTGCACGTAATTATTTGTGAGCCCTAAAAATGATAAATATACAAAAATCCTATTTGGTCCACTTCAATCCTATTCGGCTCATTTTGTCCTCCTCGGTCCATTTTGGTTCTATTCGGTTCACTTTGGTTCTATATGGTCCGCATGATGAACTTAAAGAAGGCCAACCTAATTAAATTTAAGTCCAATTGGAGTAAAGAATCATAGGAAATTTGCACCAAATCCAAGTCTAATTCGAATTAGGATTCTAGCCTGCATATTAGTTAGTATTTTTCGCATAACTTTTGACTTAGATGTCCAATTGAGATGATTCAAGTTGGAATGAAAAGTTAACTTAAAGGGTTACAACTTTGTAGTTTACCAAAAGTCCAAATTCTGATATTAAATGGGCCAAAATCGTCAATTAAGTGAAACATAAAAATTTGGGATTTTCTCCAATTAGAAATTTAACTTGTAATAGGATTCCTTAACATATTTAAAGGCTCTTTAGGGCAAAATTCAAAAGAAGCTAGTGCTAGGGCTGGGATGCAAAATAAAAAATTGGAGCAAGAGGCAATGCCGCATGTGACTTCTTTGTATTTTTTTCTCTATGATAGCATTGTGACTATTTCTTTCTCTATTTTATTTGTCTAGTTTAATGTTTAATATTTTATTTTTGTGTTTTATTTCAATTACCATAAGTAGCTAAATTTATAATTAGGGTTAAGGATGAAACCTTGTTAAGGATTATTAGTAATATTTATGTGATTTGATCTTCCCCACAATAGCTGTTCTTTAATGATTTAAATTGTTCTTGTTTTATATCAATTGACTAAGATGAGATTCTAGATATGAGTTCAATCATGTTTTTCTCATGATTTAGGATTTATATTAAAATAAATCTGCCAAAAAATGAAAAATATATATATATATATATAGAGAGAGAGAGAGAGAGAGAGAGAGAGAGAGAGAGAGAGAGAGAGAGAGAAAGAGAGAGAGAGAGAGAGAGAGAGAGAGAGAGAGAGAGAGAGATGTACAAAGTTGTAAATTTATAATAAGAGAAAGGGAATAAGAAAGCCAAAAATAAAGGAAGATAAAGGGATAGAGAAAAAGTGATATTAAGGTCGATAGTAGTGAGGAGGTGAAAAGAAAAATTGGAAAGGAAAAATTGGAGAAAGTATAACAATAAGTTAAGAAATTAATAAGAAAAAAAATTAAAATAAGAGAAAGAATGTCGGACATAGGTGGATGAAGTGTGGCCACTAATGTGATTCAATAAAAGTGTAACAATAATAAATATTATGTTTTAGCTTATATATATATATATATATATATATACATATATAAAGCGCATTATAAATGAGTGACACTTTATTTCTTTTCTTTTATTGAAAAGGCCTCTTCATGAGTTTTCAATTATTTTTTAAAATATATAATTTAATAATTAAGGGAAAAGGATTTGAACCCTTGTTGACTCTTTTGGAAACACAAAAAAAGAACTAGTTGAGTTTCAAGTCTTTTGACTAATATTTTGAGTTTTCAATTCAAGATTAAAGCAATGCTTGACTTTCCATTATGGCTTGATTAGTGTCCGTTTGGGAATAGTTTATCAACATTTTTTTTGAAATTTTTTTATTAAAAGTATACTAAAATATACTTGTACCTTAAAAAAGTTATTAAGTTAAAAAAAAAATGAAATTTTAAAAAGCTGTCAATAATTACAAAATACTTGAATATAGAGCGTGTTTTTTTTTTTTTTAATTAATGAAAAATGGGCAAAGGAAACCATCTAAGTTAGTGTTTTCCATCTGGACGTGATTAAAACCAATAAAGAAAAATAAAGCATGTTTCTAAATAGAATCTTTTAAAGCCTGCTTTGTAATGTTGTTCTAGTAACTTTATTTAAATTTTATGAAAATACATATGGGTGAAAAAGCGTTCGGTTGTCTAAACAACCCAACCAAACGCCACTCACTTGAATTCTCACACAGTAAAAGGTACCTGTCTTTATGATTCCCTTTCCCTTGTCTTGTGTTTAAAATGTTTATGCATGATCACAAACCCTTTATTACTTTTCGTGTCCCACAACCATAAGTCCTGACCAGTCCAAAACTCAAGCATCCACATTTGAATGGGGAAAAAAGCACCACCAGAGCATTCCCGATTTGGAATAAAAAAAACTACTAAAATTTTTTGAGTTTTTCAAATAGAATAATACCAAAACATCTTTTTTTTTTTAATGGTAAAAACATCCCTTTTTTCCGATAAACAACACTAGAACACGTGATTAGAGACCTTTAAATAGTTCAAGTTAATTAGTTCTTTATTGCATCTTGAACTACGGTCTATTTTCCAGTCACCAACAGAGGCAACAAACGAGCCCATGCACTATACCGGTAAAATTACAAGAACAAGATATAGAAATATTATTCAGATAATGATTATTATATAGTCCTTGCGACATATTTGCCGTACACACTACTATGTGGGCTGAAATCTTATTCTAGAACTTGTAAAATCATGTTTTTAAGAGATGATTTTACAATTTTACCTGAAACCTTTGTGACACTACAAAAAATTTGGTTATTTTCAATGGTTGAAACCGTTGAAAAAAGTACTAAAAACTGTTGAAAATACTATTTTTGACAGTTGAAGTAACCGTCGAGAACCACAATTAAAAACTATGTCAAAATTTTTTTTCTATGGCCTATGCAACTGTCGAAAAAAATGTTACACTTTTATCAACGGTTAATAAACATCGAAGTATTATTATAAAAGTATGCTTGTTACTTTTTTCACATGCACTCAACCATTGGTAAAAAGTACCTTGAGATAAATTTCAACAGTTTGTAAACGTTGAAATAAATCTTTTCTTTAATCAAAAAAAATTTTGAATGCACTTTTTCATATTGATCAAAATATAATAACTTGATTCAAAACATGAATGTAAACAAAATTGTTCAATTCCAAATTAAATTACAACAGCCAATCAACTACTCTTTTAACACTAAAAAAAATTGTACAAATCTACATAACTCAACTACTCTGTCTATTGTCATTTACATTTTTAAATTTGAAACATGAATCATTGCTACACAAAACCTTTTTTGAATTGTACACTTAAAAAGTATTTACAATAGCCAATCTTTGTACACTAAAAGGTATTTGGAGAGTTCTTGTTTGCTGCATAATTTGCTACATACCTTCATCAAGATCATCACCAACTTCATAACTTCTCAAGGTTCTACTAGCATCAACAACATCCTCTTTATATTTCATGGAATATTGTACCTAGCATTATTTTCTTTTCACTTCAAATGCCAGGGAAAAGGAAATATAAGGATCAAGTGAATAACACATACAAATCTCTAAGGAAATATAAGGATCTAGGTGAGCTTCAGAGTCAAATATGCAAAATGAAGGCATTTGACATATTATCAAAGAGGAGTTCAAACCATACAGATTGAAATATTAATGTGCATTACGAATTTGGTAGTGCCAAGCAAAACTTGTGCACGTGCACAAACACAAAAGGGAAGGTTAAGCACATAAATATTCTCAGCTCAACTAAACCATAAGTCCAATAAAACAGGGGTAGGTTCAATTGCAAATAAATACCACAAAGAAGAAATAAAATTCAAGAGGAAGACTTTGACATTGCAAGATTACTGGCAGAAACAGATTAGACAACAACCTTTCAAGATCATATCCTCCCACTCCCAAAACAAAGTCCACGTCAACAAATCCAAATTTAGGTAGCTTAATTTGTGCAATCCCATTGATATGCTGGCACAAAGAACCAAAAGTGGAAAAGTTGTAAGGTAAAAGTAACTCTTAGATAGAAAGGTAATGCATAGAACTCAATGAAACAAAGCAAAAAAAGCTACAACTAAAAGATGGTACAGATAGAAATGACATATTACCAATCCATGTAGCACCAATTATTAATTGTAACTTCATGACATCAGACCATACTATGAAGTTTATCATGTCCCACATAAAGGGCATGTTTTTGTGTGTGTACTTTTCTCATCTATAATGACCTTGCACTCCTTTTCTTGATTGATGAGCATGTGATCTACAAAAAAGAATGCATGATACATCAATACATCACATGACTCTAATTTCTCAACTGGGGAGCCAACCTACATTTTTGCTTCCAGTGCATCCTCTTCCCACAACCAACCACCCTACATCTTTTGAACTGGGGCAAGGACCAACCCATCCCAAACAACCTACCACCTGTATCTCTCTTCTCTCCTACTTATCAGCCCCTCACTACTTAACAAACTAAACAGAGCATTCATGTACAATGGAAAAACTTACCTTGATTTTCTTACCTCTAACTCAGCCTCACCGACTAATCTATCTGCCAATATGGGAAAAAATCTAATTAATTTGGGCGGCCAAAATAGCTTTATTCTAGACATACATCTTTTCGCAACAAAAAACTTAAAACCGTAGCATTTCAAGGCAAGAAATCAAAATTCACCTTGTTGAAAATAATACGATCGGCATAGGCAACTTGTTCTACCGCCTCGTTCACCATAGATCTTGGTTTGACATCATTCAAATGTTGCATGGCATGCTTCGAGTCAACCAAAGTAACAACTCCATCTAGTTTCAAATAATGTGAAACCAGTTCAATGCTACAGAATGTTTCTGTAACAGGAGCTGGCTTAGCAAGGCCTATAAAAAAGATTCCAGAAATTAAAGAGTAGCTTTCAATACCTGCACTTGATGGAGTTAGTGAACTCCCAGGTTTCAACTCTCTTTTTTTCCCCTAAAATAACATCCATAAAAGACAAACCCAAGGGATAGCATAATCGACTAGAGACCACGCCTCATAAGTGGAGTCACTAGTTCAAATAACTCCTTCCCCCTCCTATTGGAGCCTAAATTTACTTTAAAAAAAAAAAAAATCCATAAACAACATAACATCATACTAAAGGAATGACAAGAGCTATTCAGCAAATCTTCAAGATCAAGAACAAGAAGCCATTGAACATGAGGTTTATAAATTCAACAAAGAAAACTGGTGAAGATTTTTTTATATATATATCCTTTCATCTTCTTTTTTATAATAAGTTCTGATTTTCATCGTTTTCCTTATTTTGATAAAAGATCCACTTGGAATTCATACCAAATGAGATTCAACTTATGCTTCAAGATTGATACCTCTATACTAATCAGTCATTTTAGAATTTGAGTAAATACATAAAATAAAACCTCCACCCCCACTGCTTACATAAAAAATGATAGTTGGCATTGCAAAGGTATTAATGTAAAATACCTGTTGTTTCTATAACAATATGATCAAATTTATCCCGTTTTTCCTTAACTAACTTCAAAAGCATTTTAACAAGATCTCCTCGCACAGTACAACATAGGCAACCATTATTAACCATGATAATGTCTTCAGATACAGAGGAATGACTAGCAACCAATGATCCATCAATATCCACTTCACCAAACTGCATTGATAGTAATCAAATCACTAATAAAGTACAAGAAAAACCTCAGCATTCTCAGCCAATAATTCTCAGCTCTTTAATAATAAAAAATTAAAAAATAAACTCTCTAGTAAGGAAGTAAAAGAACACTAGATATTTGTATGCTCACTTCCTCAACATGAGTCTTCTATTAAATTACGCTATCTGAGTCTTCTGACATAGGAACTATATGTGACAGACCAGAAGGTCTCCATAGTTAATGCAGGGAGCATAACCAAAATTATTTTGGAATTTATTATTTCAGATTTTCTTTATCTCATGGGACTGGATTATTTTAAATTTTTCATTTTTATTTTTCAACTTCTTAACAGCATACACACTTTGAGCGTTCTAGTTAATTACAAATTACTGGTGCAGTAAACTGCCCATGACACTTTAGCATTCTACCAAGTCCAAGTAAAATAAAACCTTCCTATCAAAGTCAAAAGATACACTAATAATGGGTTTTCGGATTCTTGCATAAGCAACGAAGCTTCCAAGGATTAATAAAGTGCCTAAAAAGGATTTAGCTTTCAAGGGAAGTATCACACCCATGTTTTCTAAACAAAAAATTATCATAAATCTCTCACAATTTGAACCATCATCCAACTCAAGATACAAGTTTACATTCTACAACCATCATTGCCATTGGAAACATGAATTCATGATTCAGCCAACAAAAAACAGAGTATATAATAATAAAAAAAAAAAGGCAAGTCAGTATAAAAAAAAATGCAAGTCAGTTTCATTCTCAATGCTTAGTACCATATATTGCACATATGCTGATAATTAAATGGTAAGAAAACCCTTTTACATATTCAATCTCAAGAATTATTTCATAAAAATTAACAAAATTCATTATTAAAGCACATTTGATGGGAACAAAAACAAGCAATAAAGCACACCCCAATATCAACCAATCACTATAAATTAACAACAAAAAAAACTACGATGATCACTAATTCAGCAAAATATAAGTGAACGCTATAGAATTCCAATTAATAATAATAAGAATAATTGAAACTTAGGATTAGTTATGGTACAAAGAACAAAAATTAGAAGAAACTTACATTATTAGCTTGACCATCCTTCGTAGTAGACTCTAAAACAAAACACAAAGCCATCTAAGAAAGATACAAAAACCTATATATAGGCATATACATAGGAAGGGGGAGAGAGAGAGAGAGGGAACCTTGGTGGTTTAGGGAGAGAGGAAGTGAGGGAGAATTTAAATATTCACCCTAAAGTTTTCCTGGGAACCAAACATTACAATTTATAATCAAAACATGAAAATGCACTGAATTTGCCTCCATTGAAGAATAGAGACGAATCAGGCAAAATGATCTTTGTGTCGCAGTGGCGATTGAGAGTGGAACCCAAGAAAATTGGGGGAGATTAGATGAGGTAGGCGAAGAGTAGAGGAGTTGACGGAATACTTTGACTTTGATTTTGTGAGTGACGATGAGACGGAGCCACCGCGTTGAGATACCAATAGCTATGCAATTGCCATGACCTAGAGCTTTGAAATTTCCATGATTGAGAGCTATGAAATTGGCTTTGAAATTTCTAAGTTTTGTGTGTGAGAGATTTGAGCTACTAGAGAGACAATGAGAAACTGTGAGCGCTGTCTATAAAACTTTGATTTGTTTTGTAGCTTTATATAAGTTCCGTGTTTCTAATTTTCAACACTGACAACTGTGGATAAAAGATGGAAATAAGATAAATTTCCTGTATTTGTTTTGCTGTTTTTGAATACTCATCTAGTCATCCTTTAGGTTGTATAACACCAATCCCAACAGTTCGACTGCAATTTGTAGATTAGATGAGTTCGGATCAAAGACATTAATACTTGGATAGAATTGTACAATTTGAAGGTAGCAATGCCATTTATGCAGTGGTTCTCTTCTATTTCACAGTTGTTAATTATCATCTAAAGTTATTTTGTAAAAAAAGAAATAAAATTGAAGTTATTACAATTGATAGTTTTCAGATGTACTATACTTATAAATTACTGCAAAATAGGTATTACCTTTAAATCTTTCACTCCCTTTCAAGTGTCAATATGTATATTTGTTTTTTTTTGAAGCTATGCGTAGTATTAGTGGGGAAAAGTGTAAACCTCAAATTAGGATGAATGAAAGATTATGACAATAAACCAAATGAGAAATTACTCTAAATTCCCAACAATTTTGGTAGTTAATTTTTTTGTAAGTCAATTTTTTTTTTTTTTTTCCTTGTTAAATAGTGAAAAGATCCAAGAATCAAGTCACACCAATGGTAGCAACAACAATACTGAACGATTTTTTAAAACACCTGATGAATGTTTTTCTTCTCAGATTTCTCATTCTCTTCCCTACGCTTTATCAATACTTTTCGTCTTAGTAATAAATTTTGGTTTTACTGTATATATCTTATGTGAAACAATGAGTAGATATTGAAAGTTAACGGGCAAAAAAAAAATAAAAATAAAAATAAAAAACACAATTGTTTGATGTTTTTAAATTTATACGTAGCATAAATTTATTTTGCCACGTTGTGTAATAAGGAATGGTCAATAAAAATTTAAACATTTCCACTATTAGTTATTATATATATATATATATATATTCCAACTAAAGAAATCATGCTTTTGCCTAAAATTACTCATACATAATTGTTTGGATTTATTGCTCACATTTTGTCACTTTTGTTTGCTTAAAACAGAGATTAAAAAAAATAATTATAAATAAATAAATAAATAAATAACGTCATGTATTGGTCTCATTTTAACGTCATGTATTGGGTTCAAGGCTCATGTTTTTCCTTCAAGGGGTCAGGGCTCAAAACGTACGTCGTTTCTCTCATGTCTCATAAAATGGGTTTTCCCAATAATAAACCAAATTTTTAGAAAATGGGTATTGGAGGGAAGATACTAATTACAAAATAGTTAAATTATTTGGGCTATTACAATCATGAGGCCCATACATAAACCTTAAAAACTCATTTCTTGATGGGTAAAACATTGCATTTGGGCCAATAAATACATGAGACCCATATATGTTTCTTGAAAGACATGATCTTTAAGTTTCTATTAAAATTGGCTAAATCACAAATTGTTCCCTCTGTTTTGCCCAAAATTTAATTTAGCCCTCCAATTTCACTTTCATTCAATTTAGTTATCCCATTAGTCTTTGTTAGGTTTGCACCGTTAACTTTTAACTTTGTTCAATACAAATCTACATCGTATAGGGGTACATAATTGCTAAATTTTAACAAAGACTAATGAGAGGGCTGGATTGAACAAAATTAAAAATTAGAAGACTAAATTAAATAAAAAAGAAATTAAAAAACTGAAATAAATTTTAGGGAGTTAAAGGGTACAATTTATAACTTAACAAACTTTACAACTAAATACAATCTTAATACAGTAGATAGGAAATGTATATAAAATGTGTTTATAAGTAGCATATTCTATTAAAAAAAAAAAAATTGTACTTAATCTTTAGTATTCTCATATAGTAAAAAAGTAGGTAAACAACATCTTTTAATTACTTCAGAGGTCTCAAAGTGAATATTTTATTTCATTTTAATTCAATGAATGTTGCTGAAAACTTGGCTTTAGTTTTTGTTTAAGAATACATCTTTAACTCAAAATGGTGGAGCCCATTAGTCTAATTGGTTCGAAATGGCCATAGTCCTCTTTTATTTTATTATTTAGAACCCGTTTGAACTCCTCTCTCACGCATTCCTCTTTCAGTTCTCTCTCCCCTAACTCTTCAGAAGAAAGAAGAAAGAAGAAATATGTGTAGAAGCTCAAACTTGGCTTTAGTTCTCCTTGTATGGGTAAATTTAGTTAACAAGATAATTTCAGATACACAGCAAATCAGAATTAATAAGATAAGTGGAAGCAAAAAAACATTGATCAAGGATGTTAACTAACAAACCCATCCGTCAAAATAAGAACTTGACAAATCTAAATCAAAGGAAATTAAAGTAACTAACAAGAGTATAAATAAAAAGACAAGAAATTTGAACAAAAAAGCTAAAGGGCAGGTATCTCTTACCCTTTGAAGAGCATGTTTTTGATACATGTTGAGCTCAGTAACCCACTTGGATCTTATTGTCCCTATTGGCACTTGAAAGTTTGGAACTTAATTTGTGCGTTTAGCGGATGAATGAAGAAAATAGGGGATGCTTAATCATGAGCCGCAATTCCTTCTTCTATTTTTTTTTTTCCAATAAATAAAACCCATTGCCTCCAACTCTCAAAGCAAATCCTAAAACTAAATTTAATTTGATAAGCCAAGAACTAAAAACCAAACCCAAAATCTCTTGTATAAACACAACAAAGTTTTTGTTGAAATAAATTGTTAAACCAACATGTAGAAACCCAAATCAATAGGACAAATTCAAGGAAAATGAATGAAATTAAGGGTCATCAAATAGCCCACGACCTATAACCCGATCCAGAAACCCGACGGCTCACCAAGCTAATGGGCAGCCTGGCCCATTATTATTGAGGCTCATGGGTAGCCCACTGGCCTAGTGGGTCAGGCCATGGGCTAGTTTTTATGCCCATAGGTATCCGGTGGGCTAGCCCAGTAGCCCAACCTGTTGCCCAGCCCATTGGCCTAACCCATTGGCCTAGCCCAATAACTCATAATTCATAACAAAATTTTATAGGAAGTGTATGAAGGATTGATCTTGAGATATTATAGAAAAATTTCTTAAGAGAACTCCCTCAACCTCTAAGATACTCAAAGTAATTATGCTAAATTTAGTTTACTAAATATATATTTTTCTAGTAGTCTAACAAATTTGAATTAACCATTTCACATTTTTTTATTAAAGATAAAATAAAAAACTATTTAAAGCCATAATAAAAAAAATTAAATAGGTTTCCATCAACAAAACAAAAAATTAAATAGATTTGAATGTAAAAAAATTTGTAATTAAGTATTAAATTCTTTAATTCTTTCCTTTAAAAAAATAGATTGATTATTCCCTTATCAAAAATTGATGCTTTCCTTATAAAAATAATAAAATAATATGCAAACACAAGCCCATGGACAGCCCATTAGACCCAACCCGATAGCCTAGCTCACTAAAGACAAAATGGGCATTACCCATGGGTAAGGTCATGGGCTGAGATTTTCTCTTTCGGCCCAGCCCGACCCAGCCCGTTAACTAATTCAAAACCTATTATGCCCAGCCCATTGTACTCATGTGCCAAGTAAAAAATGGGTCGGGCCAACCCGACCCAGCCCATTGATGAGCCTTAAATGAAAGATATGTTTACTTGAGATTTGAAGGCAGACGCAGAAACAGAGATGAGATTTTTGATTTGTGTGTGGAATGAGGAAGACGAAGCTCTTTAGGGGTTAGTTTGTGTGTGTGTGTGTGTGTGTGTGGAGTAATGAGACTTAACTGAATTCTGGTGCTACTCAAAAAGAGTAGTTAGGGCTCTTAAGTTTGATTTGATAGAAACAAGTCATGAGAGTGAATTCTGGCAGTTTGGTTTTTTTGCAAGTTTGCCATTATAACTCAGTTTTTTTAATTTGAAAACTAACTAGTAAGCCTAAAGAGGGAAAAATTGATGACGGATGCCCTTTAAACTTCCTGGCCTAGATAGGACAGTTCCAATGTGGATGGACATATATTTGAAGAACACAAGTTGGACGGCCGTCAGTAATACATGGCACTCATTTGCTTTGCTTTGGCCCCAAGGATTCCTAAATGGAATAAACTTGCATCTCAAGGAACCCTAGCAAAAGAAAAGTTCTGATTACGAAAGGATTCTATGAGGTACAAGACTCTTCCTGGGAGGAAAGGTCTTGAGTTGCAAGAAACGGAAATCGACTCTACTATAAAAACTCATAAACCCTCAGAATACAAGGTATGCATAATTAACTCAACGCGTAAATGCACTTTTAGTCCATACATTTTAGGGTCATTTCTATTTTGGTCCCTACATTTTTATTTTACCACTTTTAGTCCCTAAATCAATTAACACATTCCATTTTGGTCCTTACCGTTAGTCACTTAACAGAAATTGCTGACATGGCTAACGGCATCCATTGTTGGCACATTAAATGCTGACATGGCTAATAAAATAATATTAAAAATGCCACGTCAGCTTATAAATTTTTTTAAAAAAATTATTTATTTATTTTAACTAAATAAAAAAATTAAAAACAGATTGTTTAAAAAAGAAATTAAATTAATTAAATAAAAAAAAATTTACATGATGTTCTTCCCAATCGTCATGAGTTCTTCCTCAAAATCAAGAACATGGCAATATGAAACACCCAAAATCAAAAGGCATAGATCTACAAAATACAATGACCTTCAAAGATTCAAAACAAAGAGAACACAAACCCAAACTCAACCCTCAGTCTTTAGCAAACCCAGAACATCACATGAAAAATCAAACCATCTATACAAAAAATCAAACCCAAAAGTGAAATATGCACGGTGAATTTCCCAGTCAGAATACGATGCTTCTTCTTCACTCTCTCTCTCTCTCTCTCTCTCTCTCTCTCTCTCTCACACACCATTTCTCTCTCTCTCAATCCCCAAACCCTCCCAAACCTTCGACCTAGCCCCGGATCCTGCAGCGGAGGAGGAGGAGGGGGACGCGAGGAGGGGGTCGATAATGGCGTTCATCTCGGCCTCCAAGGCGCTCCTCGTCCATCAGAGCCTTCTTTTCGATCTGGGTTTTTCTTTCCGATCTGGGTTTCTTTCCGATCTGGGTTTCTTCTTCTTTCCAATCTCGGTTTCTTCTTTTCCGATTTGGGTTTTTCTTTCCGATCTGGGTTTCTTCTTCTTTCCGATCTGGGTTTCTTCCTTTTGCGATCTTGGTTTCTTCTTTCCGATCTGGGTTTCTTCTTTTCCAATCTGGGTTTCTTCTTCTTTTCTGATCTGGGTTTCTTCTTTTTACGATCTGGGCTTCTTCTTTCCGATCTGGGTTTCTTCTTTTTCCGATCTGGGTTTCTTTTCTGCTCAAATCAGGCGGCGTGGTGGTGGGTTTGCAATCCGTCTTGGGTTTGTTGTTGTTGTGTTTTTTTTTTTTTTTTTTTTTTTAATTTTAATTTCTGGGTTTGTGTTCTTAGATCTAGGATTGTCTTTTTGTTGTTCTTGTTTAGAGCACTTTTAGATCTTAATTAATGTGATTTTTTGTTTTTAATTTTGTTTATTTAATTAAAATTAATAAATTAATTTTTTTTTTAAATTTAGATGCTGACTTGGCAATTTTTTAATGTCAAAATAAATTTTTTAATTATTATTTTACTGTTCTGTTAGCTACGTCAGCAATTTCTGTTAAGTGACTAACGGTAAGGGCCAAAATGAAACATGTTAATTGATTTAGGGACTAAAAATAGTAAAATAAAAATGTAGGGACCAAAATAGAAATGATCCTAAAATGTAGGGACCAAAAGTGCATTTACGCCTTAACTCAATTATGGCACTCTAGGGTTGTAAAAGTTTCTAACTTGACTTTCGGAGGGTTTTTGGCCGGCACCACACCGGTGCTCTCTGTTGGGTCTTTTCTTTTTTGTTGCATAGGTGTTGTTTCGGCATCAAGAGGACCTTGGGACCTATTGGTGATTTTTTCGGCATTATCAAAGCCAATAATCTGTTGACATCTGTACTCACTGAGTAAATAGAGATAGAGATACACGACCTATAATACAAAGGATCAAAATAAAGCACTACAGGTCGTTCTGTTCAGTTACTAGACACAAAATTATAAACTTGCTCTTGGTGTCAGGACTTTGGATAATTTTGATATCCCTCTCACAGTAAGGCAACGAATGTATCCGCCACATAATTTAATTTTTGCCAAACCAAATCAGTGGCCCCTTTCAGTCAAAACTAGGTCAAGATGTCGGGGTGCAAGGTGATGATAAAAAGACTTTAAAAGACAATTCTATTTGTCTCTATGGATTGCAAACTTGCAATTATGCAGATTACATTCTCATTCATAGTTTTCAGGCAGTTTATATAGCAGCCTAATCTATTTTTTCCTTAGCTGGTAGTCCAGCTTTACAACCATCATTACTTATTAGGAGATTTCGATTACAACTTGAATCCTGAAATAAAGAGCTCACGTACAAAAACTTGGTGATGATGACACAACTCACACAATTGAGCCTTTCTAATGGATTCTTAGCCAACTCTAACCTCTATACCCACCATCCACCACCAAATCATGGCCAGTGACAAACTGAGAATCCTCAGAAGCAAGAAACACCACAGCGTCCGCTACATTTTTGGGCCTCATCGCCCCACCTTTCAAGGTGTAAGTCGACTCTACCACCTTGTCCTCTTCCTCATTTTCATAACCCAACATGTCCTTCAACAATGGCGTCCCAACCTGCCCTGGCGAAACACAATTCACGTGTATCCCATACGCGCCCAGGTTCATGCTCGCGCACCTCACCAACCCCAGCACCGCGTGCTTCGACATCACGTAGTCGACGAACTTGTGGTAACCAGCACTCGCCGCTATGCTCGCCGTACAAACAATGCTCCACCATCGCCTTCGTCGTGTGCTTCACGCACGCCGCCATTCCACGCTCGTTCACCGCCATGAGCTTGTCGTAAGCCGCCAAGTCCACGTCCAGCACGCTCTGATCGCACGCGTGGGTCGCTCTTCCAATGCCCGCGTTACTGAACATGATGTCCAAGCGTCCGTACGCTTTCACCGTGGAGTCCACTTAGTTCTTGACCTGTTCCTCGTCGCTGACACCGCAGTGTACGTAGGTGCATACGTTGGAACCGATTGACACAGCCACGTTTTGGCCCTTCTCGTCTTGAATGTAGGCGATGACGATGGCTCTTGCGCCGTGAGCGGCGAACTCGCGAGCTTTGGCCTCGCCCATGCCGCTTGCGCCTCCGGTGACTATGGCCACCTTGCCTTGGAGCTTGTTGTTTGAAGATTGGGAGTCTGTCATTTTGTTTTGTTTTAGTCAAGTGAGCGGTCAAAAGAGATCAAAAGAGTCTGACAAAGCTACTCTCGAGTCTCGACAAAGTTTGTCCATCTATACAAAAGAGATCAAAATTACAACATTGTACTTTGTACGCAAACGAATCAACCTGATTGATGAAATAAATAAATATGTTTTAAAAATATAAATAAATATGTAATTTTTTTTTTTTTTAAGCAAAAGCAAATATGTAAATGTATGTTTTCAAAATTTGAAATACGTGAAACGTTTTTTTTTTTCAACTTAAATTGTGTAAAATAAAAAACAGTATCAATAGTAAGCACATTTTTTTAAATGAATATAAATGTTTTATCTCATTTTTTGTGTCTTTACTTTATGCTTCATCAATTATACTCTATTACATATTTGATTTTTTTTTTTTTTAACTAGAAATCAGACAATAGATAGGTGTTTAATATTTCAGGAGAATGATATCTTAAAGGAATAAGGGAACTAGAAATAGAGTTAGATGCTAAGGTGATTGTGGGGCTACTGAACTCAAAAAAGAATTCTAACTCTGCTTATGGCCCTCTGCTTGCTGATTGCAGGTATCTCATGGCCAAATTTCCTCAGGCAAAGGTTTCCCACATGTATAGAGAAGCCAACAAATGCGCAAATTGGCTAGCTAAATGGGGTGGTGCAACGAAGGAAGACTTTGTTTTTTTTGAATTTCCTTTTGCTGATGAACTTGAAACCTTAGTTGCTAAGGATATTAATGGCTTGTATTATGCCAGGCTTGCTACTGCCATTATGGCATCTGTTTCTGTTTAGCTCTTTTGTCGAATGAATGAAGGCCTTTTAGCCAAAAAAAAAAACACTCAAAAGAAAAAAAAAAGTTAGAAAAAGAAAAAATAATGTGTACCTAATTCCTTGTATTTAAAGGATTTTTAAGAATAGTCAATCATACAAGTGCAATAATTGGCCTGAAGTCTTTGATTGTTTACTCTTTGGGCCATTGAACTAATGGGTTATCTGATAGTGGGTAGCAAATTAGAAAAAGAAAAAAAAATAATGTGTATCCAGTGCGTTTGGGTAGAGATTAAAATTAAAAAATTATTTTACTATTAAGATTATTTTTGCTATTATTTATGAGTCTCACTATATTTTTTGATACTATTTATGAACCTCATTATACTATTTCAGCTAATTTTTACCTTTATCTACAGTTCTTTCAACAATAATTTTCAATTTTAACAAAATAAGCGGTATCAAAATACACCTCTAATTACTTGTATTTAAAGGATTTTTAAGAATAGTCAATCATACAAGTACAATAATTGGTCTTAAACTCTTTGATTGTATACTCTTTTGGCCACTGAACTAATGGGTTATCTGATATAAGGTAGCTCTCCCTTGTCTAGACCTCGCTCATTTGAATTTAATATTAGGTGCTTATTGCTTATTACCTAGTGTTCATGGTTAAAGGTGATGCACCTAATTGACTAGGAGGGGCTAGACTATTTTGCAATATTAATGCGAAAATTTTATCAAGGAGTTCGAAATTAAATCCAAATTCCGTACAATATCTATTTATAGATGGTCAGCTGAAGAGTTAGAAATATTTACTATAAGCCAAAGGCTTTGTAGCTGAATTGACACCTCCTCATGTACAAAGTACTTGGGTGTTTAAGGGGGAAATAGTTTGAGTTGCGGGTTAGCATTGTAATTATTTCTCCAAAAAAAAAAAAAAAATTCACCATAACAAAAGGAGTACTTTTTTTTCAATTAAAAAAAAAAACAAAAGGAGTACTTTTTTAAATTTTAATTTTGTTTACTTTTTATCCTTTTTTTATTAGATAACTGAGATTAAAAATTAAGTTTTTTACTTTATTTTATTTTATTTTATTTTATCTCAACCATTCATTAAGTATTGCATCTAGTGTATTGCATGAGATCCAGATTAAAACCTATAATTAAGATATAGCTCAATTGACTTGAAAAGGCATCTATAAATCTTTCACTTAGAGTATCTCCAACAGATGCTCTATCTCTATTTTTAGTCCAAAAAATGCTACTGTTCACCCTCAAACAGCTTTTCTAAACACAAAACTTTTCCAAATTTTTTTTGAAGTTGCTACAGTGCTTCTCTAGATACAGGGAAGCACTGTAGCAATTCCAAATGAATTTTTATGCTTAAAAAATTCATACATCTCAATAAAAAAAAAAATTATTTCTTTCTCTTCTCACAGCTACAAACTCAACGGCTACAAACACAACAATCTTTCTCACAAAAATCTCTAAACTCAAGCATAATCTGATTATCAGAATACAAACTCAAAAACACAATTTTAAAATTAATCAAATCATAAAATAAAAAAAAAAGACAGAAGACAGAAGACAGAAGCCATCTAACCCATCTGGACTGCGTTAGGAATGAAGATAAGCGACGGCTCCAGGCTGGGCCAACTGCTTTGGGATGAAGATGACCCATCTGGACTGCGTTGGGGACGAGTGTACCGGAATCAAGTTAAAAAAAAAAAAAAAAGAGAGAGAGAGAGAAGAGCTGCTGGAATGTTCTTGATGAATGAGGGAGAAAAAGAAATTAAAAGAGGGATGGTAGGATAGAGATAGAATTATAGGAAATTGTGCATGGAGGAGAAAAACAAGGAAAAAAAAACCTATGGGTGAAATGAAATGAGGGAAAGGAGAAATAATATAAAAGAATAAAAAATCCTAATTGAGTAAGGTTGCCACAATATTTTCACTATATTTTCACAATAAATTTTAAGTAACAGATTGTAATTAGTTAATATTGGGGAGTAAAAAAATAATTTCAGTGGTAAGTTCAAATTAGAACTAGTAACAACTTTTCACATAAATTTTGTTATGAAAGTATTGCGAAAAATGTTGTGAATATAATATTTTTCATTGAAAAATATAATTGTTGGGAATAAATATAGGAAGAATAAATTATGATAAAAAAAGAATAAAGAATAAATGAAGAAATAATATTTAAATGAAATAGAGAATGGAATAAAGGATATGTTGAAAGTGTATTTGAAAAAATGAGTAGGTAAAAAATAAATGTCACTGTTCATTTTCCAAACAGTACAAAAATTTGGAGAATCTGCTGAAAATGCTCTTAGCTCCATAAGAGTATCTCCAATAGGCTATCTAAAGTGTTATTTGGAGAGCAAAAACAGAACAATCGTGCTCCAACAATCTCTCTTAATCATTGTTCATGAGCAAAAAATTGCTTGCTAATGAATAGTGGCTCTCTTGGTCTAGTCTATTGTTCACTAGCAAAAGAATTAATGGGAATAAAAAATTCAACACACCTAGTAAAATATTCATTTTACTCAACAATCACAACAGCTACAACTCAACCATTCCAAATTTTTTTTTTCTCTCAAACATCTCTAAACTCAATTACAATCAAAATACAAACTCAAATTACAATCAAAATACAAACTCAAATCACAATCTTAAAACTAATCAAATCATTAAAAAAAAAAAAAAAGCAAATCTGACCCATACGAGCTGTTGCGGGGAGGAGGACGAGTGGGGGTGGAGAGGATGAGTTATTAGCTAGCGATCTTTGTTTGTGAGAGAGAGAAAGAAAGAAAGAGAGAGCTCTAGTTTGGACGAAGTGGTAAGAGAAAAAAGAGAAAGGAAGGAGAGAGAGAGAGAGAGAGAGAGAGAGAGAGAGAGAGAGAGGGAGCTCTGATATGTTCTGGAGTTTGGAGGAAGTGGTAGGAAAAAAAAGAGGAAAGAATGACAAAAGAAAAGAGTAAGGGTATGTGTGGAGGAGAAAAAAGAGAAGGGAGGGGGGGGGGGGGGGAGAAAGAAAATAAGAAATTGTATGGATGAAAAAAAAATAAAGAAATAAGGGGGAAAATAAAATAAAGAATAAGAAATTAAAATTAAGAAACTCTACCACAATATTTTCATAATAAATTTTAAATGGTATGTTTTTATTGGCTATTATTGGTGAGAAAAAAAAATAATTTCAATGGTGACTAGTGAGTTCAAATTAGAAATAGCAACAACTTATCACATAGGATTTACTTTGAAAGTATTGTGCAAAATATTGTTAATGTAACATATTTAGTTAATTTTTTTTAGAATAATTTCTAGTTAAAATTAGATGACCTACAACTCACTATATCGTTACCACAAATTCTTTATGAGATTTGTTAAAAAATATCATTAGGAAAAATTTAAAAATATTACCATTGGGAGATTTTAAAAATATGATTGTTGGGTATTTGAAAAAATATAGTCATTATAAATAAATGAACGAAGATTAAAAAGATAAACAAAGAATGATTAAAAAAAGAATGAAGAAATAATATTTAAATAGGATAGATAAAAGATAGAGAGTCTATTAGAAAGTGTATTTGAAAAAGTAGGTAGCTAAAAGGTAAAAAGAACTATTCACTCTCCAAATAATACAAAATTTTGGAGAGTCTGCTGGAGATACTCTAACTTGCTCCTCCGTTGGCTTCTCAATAGATAGGAACCATTATAGCCACGCCCAAATTGTTTTGCTATGAATGTTTCTCCCTTTCCTTATATTCAAGATATGACGGTTATGGTTTAAATTTCATCCTTTATATTGATAAATGGTCACGACACATGAATAATTTATTATAGAGAAAAAAAAAAGTTGTTTTAATGAACTTTTAATAATATTATTTTTAACTGCTGTATGCTCTTGTTGCGGTACGCTCTTAGTGCGATGATCACTCTATAGGTGTATTGTTTAGAGGTGAAATAGGGTGGATGGAAAACTTTGAAGAGAAAATGAAAAGGGAAACTTTTTTGGAGTATATTTGGTTGGGTGAGAGAAAGGAAAATAAATGATGTTTTCTTCATGGGCCCACCATAAAGTTTTCTTCCCAAGATGGGGAGAAAAATAGAAAAGGGAAGCTTATGAATACTCCTTACGTTGGACTTCACCTCCAACGTGTTGGCCTTTTTATTTCTTTGATTTTTCTCTCTCTATACTAACGTTTTGGCTTTTGTTTTTCCTTGATTTTTTCTGGACATTTTAGCGTTCTTCTTTTTTTTCTTTTCTTTTCTTCTTTTTGTGCTCATATGTTTATTTTCTCATTAATTTTGGTTGGTTTTTGTTTTTGTTCTTTTTTTTTAAGAAAAAATTTTTGGGTTAATTTCTTATGCTATTTTTTTTAAAACTTAGTGGAGTGTCTATCTATACATTTTTTTAAAAAAATATATAACATGTTACTTTTTGTTTTCTTTATGATAGTAAATTTATACAAACTTTATTTTCAACCAAACAAAAAAGTTTTTCATTCCTCCACTTTTTCACCCTCCCAACCAAACACAAATGAGGAAAACTAAAATCTTTTCTATTCTCTTACTTTTCTATCCTCTCTCCATTTTCTATCCTCACACTTTTCCATCCTCTCAAATATAAGTACATATACACTTAAATTTAGTTAGAGTAGAATTTTTATCTTGTATAAATAAATATATATTATTTTAAAACTTAAATTTAATAAAAGAAATAATTGTTATTGGTTTGAACGGCTTGTGTCTTTGAGTCGTCCTTTTATGAATATATATATATATATATATATATATATTTTTTTTTTTTAACAGTGTCTTTGAGTCGTCCTAAGGGCACTAGATTTCCTATGTCTTATTTGCTAGCTAGTATTACCGCTAAATACTTAGGGCCTGATTGATAGGAGGATTTTGGTTTCTATTTTTTACATTTTATAAACAAAATTACAAAAAGTAACGTGTAGAATCTGTAGATTACTTTTTTTTTTTTTGTGGACAATGATAAAGGAATAGAAATCATCATGTTTTTTTTTTTTAATGACACGTTTCAAATTTAAAGTGTGAGAATACATTTTGTGATAAAAATAAACTCCTAAATTTAAGAGATAAAAGAGTTTTGACAAATATGTGGGGTCTAGTGTTTTCAATTTATTTACAACTATGTTATTAAAAACATTTTCTGTATCCTGAAAACTATGGTTTTCAAACCTGGATCATTCACAGAATCGGTAAGGAGAGAGATTCAAGAATTTTAAGGTCGGACTGAGGTTCGATTGAGGTCAAACTGCGATGATGTCATAATTACCTTATTAATTAATTAAATACAAATATTGATATTATATTTATAAAATTGTATATATGGATAAAATTAAATTATTTTGATGCATATTTTAAAGAAATTTAGTAAAAGTAAAATAATAAAGAATGAAAAAATACTTTGAAACTTATAATTAATTTTTGAAGTATAAAAGTATGAATATATTTATATACTCCCTTTTAGAGATGGCTAATTAAAATATATAATATAATAAAATATTATGAATATTAGTTATGATATAAAAAAAAGTAGTAATGAAAGTTTACTTAATTTATTGGTATGAATTTTGTTAAGTTTATATTAAGTATATTTAGTTTTCACTTAGATCACCGACACTCCAATATAGCCTAGTGGTAAGACTCTAAAGCTAACCCAATTCAACCAAAGTTCTAATCCCAATAACTGCACCTTACCGGTTCTACCTGAACCGGACAGTCCAGCCGTGGGTCGAGCAGTTCATGGGATTTGTTTGAAATCTGGTTCTGCTTGCTTAAAACTGGATTTCAATTCGGTTTCTAGTTAACTTGGTCAGACCGACCAGTCCGGTCCGAGTTTGACAACCTTGCTGAAAACACCCCTTAAACTATTGTCAAAATCCTATTTTAAAGTAGGAAAAGAGGATACAGTTTTTTGAAAACTGTATTTAGAAAATATTAGACAAAAAATAAATTCAAGTATGGAACCCACCATTTTATGGATTGCAAAACCAAAAAACTATATTTAAATAATCTTACCAAACAACCCCTAGGTAAAACGCTAGATTTCCTTGGCCTTATTCACTAGCAAGTACCATCCTCAAAATACTCATATTTTAAAACTAAATGTGATTCCCATATATTGCAAGGAAGGACCCAAAACTAGACGAGGTCCATGGCTCCTTGGATTTAAATAAATATATATGTGTTTGTGTGTGTGTGTGTGTGTGTGTGCACGCGCGCGCGCGCGTGTGTGTGTGCGCGCGGGCGCGTGCATATATGTGTGAAAGATTATAAAATTTAACTCCAAAATAATTATAGTTGGAATCCTCAAAAGAACCAATATGAAAAGGTTTGATTTGGATTCAACATCAAGAAAGCAATGAGAAACCAGAGCATGAAACTAGCAATAAATGTCAAAAATTTCAACTAAAAAGGGGTTTCAATAATCTTTCGATAGGGTAATGGAATCTTGAACAAATGTGAAAACGGGTTTGCTAATGGAATCGACTCTTGAAAACTTCATAATTGGCCACAAGAAATGTCACGCTCCAAGCCCAAAAGGATCCAAAACATGAGAAATACAACCCAAAGGTATTTGTAGATTTTTTCTTTTAGACAATTCAATCCAAATCATTCATACCAAATACCAACATCAAGAATTTTCATAATAATTTCATTAAAAATACTCCCAAAGTAAGTTAGTGTTTTATACAATAATTACAAGGACCATTGGCCACAAAAAGAATGGAGGTCTAAATTAACTACATATAAACATCTTGTTTCAAAGATAGGATAAAAGTCATCACCAAAATCAATTACAAAAAAATTGTGCAAAATATCCTTAGTGTATGCAACTCCAGCACTAGGTTAGGAGTCTCATAAACCTAAGGTCTATATACCAAAAGTTCAACCTCCAGAAAGTAGTCGCCTAACTACTACAAGCCACAACATCTGACTCGAGATTGTTACCTGTTCTGTAAAAATTCATAATTAAATGGTAGGTAGACAAAGCTCAGTAAGTAGCAATGTTAATGTGCATAATGAGATAACAGTTTCATGACGATGAATACTTTGGCAAGAATGTCATAACATATGGATTTCGAGTTAAATTCAATAATAAACACTTTCAATACGATAACGCATTAGTTGCATTTTAAATAATGAAGCATAAA
Organism: Castanopsis chinensis; assembly: GCA_032878915.1. Taxonomy (NCBI): domain Eukaryota; kingdom Viridiplantae; phylum Streptophyta; class Magnoliopsida; order Fagales; family Fagaceae; genus Castanopsis; species Castanopsis chinensis. The sequence continues at coordinate 8,949,200 of JAVQMG010000114.1, forward strand.
TGTACTTAAAATAGTACATTGTCACATTACATTACTCACATGGTAAGCCAAAAGGATATCTACTACATCCCCTAAAAAAACAAAACCCAAATTCTCTCTCTCTCTCTCTCTCTCTCTCTCTCTCTCTCTCTCTCTCTCTCTCTCTCTCTCTCTCTCTCTCTCTCTCTCTATATATATATATATATATATATATATATAGTAGCTATCCACATAGGCCAATATGCCAAGTACCAAATGTCACACAAACTTCAGAATAAAGCTAAAGGCTACCATGTGACAAAGACTACAAAAACAAAGCATATATGCTGCCAATTATTGGGTACCGTGTCACAGAGATTTAGGGGGTGTTTAGTAGAGTACTTTAAAATGAGATTTTTATAATTTTTGGAAATATATGTGGGTGAAAAAGTGTGTAATATTGTTTAAAATGTAAAAATGTGAATTTGAAATGCTAAACCAAACAGGCGCTTAAGTGCCATAATATAATCTACTATGTCACAAAGACTTAGGTGCTGCGCTACTGTACTAATTACTGGTTACTGTGTCACACAGACTTAGGTGGCATAATATAATCCACCGGGTAACAAAAACTCAATGTTGCGCATCTAAACAAATAGAAGTATGCTCTTTTGTCTTTTTTTTTTTTTCTTTTTTTTTTTTTGATGAATGAATAATTTTATTCAAAGAAAAAAATCTACAAACCAACAGGGGATCCAGCCTCCTTCTTGATAACCTTAAGGGTATGTTTGATTGAGTGAAAACAGGGAGGATGGAAAATAAGGAGAGGAAAATAGGGTGAAAAATGACATTTTCCATTATTTGGTTGAGAGGGGGAGGGGGAGAGAAAAGTGGTGGGGTTCACAAGTTTTCTCTCCTCCCTCTTCAAAATACAATCTCTCCAAATTGGAGTGAAAAGTAAAAAAAATATTTGGACAAAACTGCCCCCATCTTTTTTAATGTTACTGGCTTCTTCTTTTTTTGACTTTTCCATTGATTTTTTCTTTCGCTGTTTACATGCTTGGCTTTGTTTTCTTATTTTTTTTCCTTTGATTTTTTCCTTTTTCTTTTGATTTTTTTCTTTCTCTGTTAGTAAACATGCTTGGCTTTTTTTTTTCTTCGATTTTGTCTAGACGTGTTAGCTTTCTTCATGTTCTTTTTCTTCTTTTCTTAATTTTTTGGTGCTTATATGTTTATTTTCTCATTAATTTTGGTTGGTTTTTTTTTTTGTTCCTTTTTCTTTTTTTAGAAAACAGATTTGGGTTAATTTTTTATACTATTTTTTTTTACTTTAATGAAGTGTCTATCTATACACAATTTTTTTAAAGTACAATGTGTTATTTCTTGTTTTATTGAATAGGGACATAATGGTAAATTTATACAAACTTTATTTTCAATCAAATAAAAAAATTTTCCATCCCTCCACTTTTCCACCCTCCCAACCAAACACAAATGAGAGAAACTAAAATCATTTCTATCCTCTTACTTTTCCATCCTCTCTCCATTTTCTATCCTCTCACTTTTCTATCTTTCCAACCAAACGGACCCTAACGAAACAGGAAGGGCTATTGCCAAAGTCAAAAGAACCGTACATACTATACAACAAACTCCATTTAGCAAGTGAGTGGACGGCCTCATTGGCTCCTCTAGAGACCCACCTAAAAGACATAAATGGAAGATTGGAGGCCAAAGACTTTACACTGTGAATGATATTCTTAATAGTCCAAGGGATGTCCATGCCTTGCACTGTGATTGATCTGTAACAAACTTGAGAGTCACCTTCTAACATTACTGGAGCTGAAGTTAAATGCTTAGCAATTTGCACAGCCCATAAAAGAGCCTCTTCTTCTGCCTGGAAAGGAAGGGTGGTGTTTACTTTTTTGGAGCAAGCAAATACCAACTCCCCTCTCCAGTCCCTAGCTATGACTGCAAGAGCAGAATGATAGGCACCAAAAGCAACGTCAACATTTATTTTAAAAGAGTCATTCCTAGGTTTTAACCATAAAGCTGAAACTCTATTGCCACGAATCTAAGGAAAGGATCTGACTTTATGATGCACCGCAAACAATCTAATAAGTTTGGCTCTTAAATCTTCATAACTGGCTACTGTTCCCTCAAATATGGCCTCATTCCTTAGTCTCCAAATCAAATCACAAAGTAAGGCTACAAAAAGAAGTAAATCCTCACTAGCCTCTTGGAAAGGAGGCTCAAGTAGAAAATGGATAAATTGGACCGGGTGGACAACTCACAATTATTGATCCTTATTCCCCCATTGACTACTGAACCACAAAGCTTTAGCTAGAGTGCAATTAAAAGGACCGGCGGGTTGATTTAAAAGTATAGAAAGGATTCGGTCACTAAAGATGGGTGAGTTAATGAGGGGAGAGAAAGATTTATTGAGAGTAAAGATAGAAAAGTTATGGGTTTATAGATTGGAAGATTACAATCAGAGAGAGAGAAAGAAACTTCACTGTGGAAGAGAAAAGCTTCCCAAGGAAGACTAGATAGGCACTTAGCGGACCCACTTTTCCCACCCAATGTAAACTACCTGTTAGCATGCTCTTTTGTCTTGCATTGCAAAGGAGCGTATGCTCATTTATTATTAGGGTAAATTTCATTAACTACCCCTGAGGTTTGGAAAAATACCAAGCAGGTCTAGAACTTTTTAAAACTAACCAACTTGGTCCCTGTCCACTATTTGGTCCTAAACGGCGTCAAGAACGTTTAACTATTCTTGACTCTCTCTTCTTTGTTGCTTCTCTTGCCTCTTTCTCGTTCTATCTCAGACAATCAAATAAAAAACCACAGCCCACAAATCTGCTAGTTGAGACCACAACCACCACCTCAGTACCTCACCAGTCACCACCATCACTACAAAGCCATGCTCACAGCCACCCAAATCAAACCAATCTCAAAATCAACGGCTAAACCAAACCACACAAAACCAATTCCAACCACCCAGCCATGCAGAACTGAAAGGACACCCACCAAATTCAAACACAAACAGCATCCAAGCAAAAGAGTCTCCAAGTTTGAATTCATACCCACAAAGAATTGTTCACATAAATAGGAAATACACAACACCCAAACAACACACACACACTGTTCATAAGCCCACACCCAGAAACACCAAAAATATCATCAAAATGCAGCTCTTCTCAAACCTAAACCCATCATCAACAAGGCCCCCAAACAGAAGACTACCGCCAACATTTCAAAAAGAAAAAAGAAAACCAACCCATAGAGAAATACCAAGTCAAATACAGCAACCAAACCCAACAAATTCCTAGGCCAATCCTCAACCATACAGTAGAGAAACCAAGATTCAAAGCAGATCGAGGTGGTAACTTGCAAGCAACTCTCACCGCAACAACCTTGCGGAGACCATCGCCGACGTCCATTGCGGAGACCTGGCAGAGAGCATCGTTCTCAAGCTCCTCTTAATCGCCTTCAAGAATGTTGCCATGGTGTTAGGCTTGGTGGAGAGTGGTGTGGAGGACCTGATGGACGACTTGGCCGAACAAATTTGTGATCTAATGGTGGAGTATGTGAGGGAGCTTAGGGATGATTTTGTGGGTTTTAATTTTTGGTCTGAGATCCATGAGAGGGGGATGACAAACAAGAGAGGAGAGAGAAAAGAGAGTTAGTGAGTAACGTCCTTTTGACACCGTTTAAGACTAAACTGTGCTCAGGGACTAAGTTGGTAAGTTTTAAAAAGTTCTGGACCTGTTTGGTATTTCCCCAAACCTCAGGGGTAGTTAATGAAATTTACCCTTATTATTATTATTTTTTTATCTTGGATTGAAAAGGGGTGTTTACCGTTTGCTCATTTATTATCTTTTTATTTTGTCTTGGAGTGAAATAGAGTGTTAGAAGACTTTAAGGGAAGGGTTGTGTTTAGTCACACTTCACATTGATGTGTTACACAATGCATATTTCGTATACTCATTAAATCATGACTTATGTGCGCCAATATTTATCCTTAATGAAAAATTGAGCTAGTCATCTTCTCTTAATGAAAAATTGAGCTAGTCATATTTCTTTTTTTTCTTTTTTTGGGAGAAGGTCTCTTCATGTGTTTTAAATTCTATTTTCTTTTATATATATAATTCAACAATTAGGAGAAGAGGATTTATACCATTGATGTCCCCTTTAAAAACACAAAAAAACACCAACCAGTTGAGTTGTAAATATTTTGATTTTTGACTAATATTTTGAGTTTTAAATTCAAGATTAAAAAAAAAATCTTCACTTTCCATTAAGGCCTAACTAATGTTGTGATTAAATACCTCTTGTATAGTTCAACTAACTGCTTCTGCTTCATCTTGAGGATAGTGGCTTCCCCTCGCATAAATAGAGAGCAAAAACTTGTGAATATAAAAGCGTGTTCTTAAACAGTATCTTTTATTCGCTTGTATTCTCAAACAGTAAAAAAGGTCATGTAATCACTATTTTCTTTTCGATGAATATTGCTGCTGTCTGTTGAAGATGCCTCTTGATTTATCTTTGTGATTACGTTTCCCAATTCCTATGTTTAAAATGTTTACGCATCCGTTCTACCAAAAAAAAAAATGTTTACGCATGATCACAAAGCCATATACCAATTTTACGCCTGTGTCCCACATCCACAAGTCATGACTCATGACCAGTCCAAAACTCAAAGCGTCCACTACTAGATCATTCCCCATTTTGAATAAAAACTAGTACTAAAACCTTACCAAAACACCACTATTATTTTCGATAATCAACACTAGAACACTTGATTACGAGCACAACACAAGATGGAAATTTCTAAAATCTTTGTGACAGAACTCACACAAGCGTGCTTCTAATGAGTCTTTAGCCAACTTTGACAGAAAACCCAGCATCCACCACCAGATTATGCCCAGTGACAAACTCCGAATCCTCAGAAGCAAGAAACACCACAGCGTCCGCCACATTATTGGGTCTCAGCATCCCACCTTTCAGGATGGAACATGACTCTACCACCTTATCTGCCTGCTCATCATTTTCACACCCAAACATGTCTTTGAGCAGTGGCGTCCCAACCGCACCTGGAGTAACACAATTCACGCGTATCCCATACGCGCCCAACTGCAAGCTCGCGGACCTCACCAACCCCAACACCGCATGCTTCGACATCACGTAGTCCACGTAGTTGGGGCACCCAATACTCGCCGCCACGCTCGTCGTGCAAACAATGCTCCCCCTCACGCGCCCTTCAACCATCGCCTTCGCCGCGTGCTTCACGCACGCCACCATTCCACGCGCGTTCACCGCCATGAGCTTGTCGTAAGCCAACAACTCCATGTCCAACACGCTCTGGTCGCACGTGTGCGTCGCTCGAGCCATGCCGGCGTTGCTGAACATTATGTCGAGGCGTCCGTACGTATTGACCGTGGTGTCTACTAACGTTTTAACCTGATCCTCGTCACTGACATCGCAGTGGGCATAGGTGCCTATGTTGGGACCGATAGATGCGGCGACGTTTCGGCCCTTCTCATCTTGGACGTCGGCGATGACGACGGCTCTAGCGCCGTGAGCGGCGAAGTGGCGCGCCGTGGCCTCGCCCATGCCGCTTGCGCCTCCGGTGATTATGGCCACCTTGCCTTGGAGCTTGTTGTTTGATGGTGTGAAGTCGGTCATTTTGTTTGTATCAATCAGGCCGAGTGAAGCAGTGAATGAAAACCTTTCTATGTATTACAAATCATAAAGTAACAAAGGACTATTTTTTTTGGTAATCATAACAAAGGACTGCAACTTTCTCTGAAACAGCATCTCCTCTTTATTTAACCACAAAATGATCCAAATGGGCGATTGGACTTAAAGGCCTGTACCCTTTGCCTACACTCTCTCTCTCTCTCTCTCTCTCTCTCTCTCTCTAAAAATGAAGATAGGAGGATAAGAATAGGAATACGTGTATGGAGAAAAAAATAGGGAAAAAAGAAAAAAGAAAAAGAAGAAAGAGACCATTCTAAAAAAAAAATAATCGTAATATATAGTTTATAGAGTTTATTGTTAAAAATTAAAAATTAAAAAATTGAAAATAATGTAGTAAAATAATTTTTAAATGTATGAATAGTATTGTGAGATTTATTTTTAATTTTTTTTTTCTGAATAATGTGTTTGTGGGTTTCATGAACAGTGGGTGAATAGTGTCTAAACAGTACTAAATAGTGATTTTTGTCTCCGCACAGTGATGTTATAGTGAAATATTGGGCAAGAACAGTGTCAGTTACTGTTTATGCACGTTGAAAAAAAAAAAAAAAAAAAAGGGCAAACGCAGAAAGTGGTCTTAAAGTCTTTGATCGGCACAATTTGCTTGATTTTCACTTTGTTTGATTATTGTTTTTGGTTTTACTCAAGGGCCATTGAATTAATGGGTTATTTGTTTGAGGGATTGCTCATTGCTCTCCCTGACTATAACTCTCTCATCACCTGAATTTAATATTTTTTTTGGTAGAAAACCTGAATTTAATATTAGTTGCTTATTACTTATTACCTTTTATTATCCGAAAACGTAAAAGCAACTCTTACAATTTTATTGTTCACGATTCAAGGTGATGCATCTAACTGACTAGGAGGGGCCTAGACTATTTTGCAATATTCGATGTGAAAAATTTATCAAGGAGTTTAAAGTTAAATCTAGATCCCTTATAATATTCTGTTCAAAGATGGTCGAGATGAAAAGTCAAAAATTAACAGATTCACCACCATTCTTTCTTTCTCTTTTTTTTTTTTTTTTTTTTTTTTGGGGGGGGGGGGGGGGGGGGTGGTAAACGCTTGGATTATATTAAAGGACAATAAGTGATTCACCACCATTCAATCACACAAGAAGAGTAGTGTGGGGGGAAAAGCATCGGGATACCATATGGGCCGAGGGCCTGGTCCGAGAACGTGGACTCCGCTAAAGGAGCCGCAAAACGGGAATAAAGCCTCCTAAAACTGGGGCCCAAAGAACCGCCGACCCATTGGACCAGGATCCGAGGAGAAAGTCTCCTCGGACATAAGGGTCAGGGACAAGGGAGGGTAGCACGACGTCCAGGGAAGGGCTCCTCAAGCTCGGCGAGCCATTCTAGGCCTTAACGAGACGCCGAGGAGGGAGACGAGGGTGACGTGCACTGCATAAAACTACTGCCACCGCATTAAAGGCCTTACACCTACCCGCATGGCCGCATTAATGGAGAAATGACCTCTGAGAGGACGGGGGACAGCCTTATAGGCATTGGGGAGCGTTTTTAGGGAAAAGACAGATGGGAACCAGGCGTGGGAAGTATAAATAGAGAAGGGTGGACCAAGGAAAGGGGATCCGGATTTTTGCAAAAGAAGGAAGACTCTCTCTCTCCCCCAGATAATAGAAGGAAAGTCTGGACATAAGCTTCTCGGCCCCCATCCAAGAAGAGGCAGAAGCACTCCTCCAACTCCTAGCACGCCAGCAACGGACTTAACTCTTACCCCATAGTCTTCGAGAGCCCCTAGAAGTCTAGGCTTTAAGCCCATTCTCTACAAATTCTATTGTAAAGGCCACTTGGGCCGGCCTAGCCACGCATTTGGGCCCAAGGCCAACTTTGTGTCCTTAAAATTAGCGCCTTCTGTGGGAAGCCTTGACAAGAGGGACTGGAAGTATCATGGAAGGTTCAGGCTCATGTCATGCGGAGTCTAAGGGGTCCCAGCGCGAGGACCAGTTTGCGCGATTGGAGAGGGAGAGAGAGCGCGAAGCCAGCGTGCGCACGGAGCATACGCGCGGGAGGAGCCATGCACGCGATGGGAGTAGAGCCTCCCGCGAAAAAAGCATTGAGACCCTGCAAAGGGAGATTGACCATTTGAGAAGGAAGCTACGCTGGGAGAAACGAAGGCGCACGCCCTCCCCTTCAGACCAGTCCTCAACGGGCGCTAGCAGCAGCTTCGATGGTTCCAGGTTGAGGACCCCCCTTGCGAGTCCTCTTCCCAGCAGGACAAACACCCTCGCCAACCTAAGGATAAGAGGCCGCCTTCCAGAGGCCTGGCCAACAATGCGCTGAGCAAGACACTCCTCCAGATTTTCAAGTCACCCTTCACTCGGAGGATTGAGAAGGGAAGACTGCCGAGGCGGTTCACCCAGCCAGCCTTCACAATTTACAACAGAAGGACGGACCCAGTAGAACATGTGAGCCACTTCAGCCAGAGGATGGCGGTGCACTCGAAGAATGAGGCCCTGACGTGTAAGGTCTTCCCTTCCAGCCTTGGACCCGTCGCGATGAAATGGTTCAACGGTCTGAAGGCGGGCTCTGTTGATTCCTTCGCGGAGCTCACCAGGGCCTTCGGCTCGCTGTTCATCACATGCAGTAGGGTCCCCTGGCCTCTAGACTCACTGTTGTCCATGGCCATGAGGGAGGGGGAGACCCTCAGGGCATATACCGACAGGTACTGGGAGATGTACAACGAGATTGATGGGGACTTCGACGAAGTTGCCATAAGCACCTTTAAGGTCGGCCTTCCAAACGAGCATGACTTGAGGAAGTCGCTGACCAGGAGGCCTGTCAAGAGCGTACGTCGCCTCATGGACCGCATTGATGAGTACACGCGGGTGGAGGAGGATCAATTATAAGTGAAGGCCAGGGTGAAGGTTATCCCTCAAGAGAAGAGGGATTTCAGGTCGGACAGGTACAGCAACAGTAGGCCGAGGAGAGAGTTCGTCGGGCAATCTCGTCAGGCGACAACGCATATGGTTGGCGTTGTATTCCGCGAGCCCATACAGCTGGTGTTTGAGAAAATCCGTCACGAGCCCTACTTCAGGTGGCCCAGCAAAATGACAAGTGATCCCGCGAAGCGTAACCAGAACCTCTACTGGTAGTACCACCAGGAGAACGGCCATACGACTGAGAACTACAAGAGCTTACGGTACTACCTAGAACAGTTGACGAAGGAGGAAAAGTTGAGACAGTTCGTGCACCAGCATAAGGGGCAGAAAGAACACCTTGGGCTGGCAAGCCAGGGCCATCATGCCCCGAGGCCTCCTCTAGGAACCATCAACGTCATTCTCGCTGCTCCTGGAAGGACCGGCTCGTGCCCTTCCAGGGTGATGACTGTGGCGCGAGCCCATGCTGAGGGCTCTGGCTCCGAGCCGAAAAGGATTAAGGGTAATGAGCCGCCCACACTGGCCTTCTCAGATGCGGACAAGGAAAGGACCATCCAACCCCACGATGATGCCCTAGTCATAATGCTGAGGATTGGGGGTTACGACGTAAAGATGGTGATGGTGGACCAAGGAAGTGGCGCAGACATCATGTACTCCGACCTATACAAGGGGTTGAACCTGAGGGAAGAGGACTTCTCAACGTACGACTCTCCACTCATAAGCTTCGAGGGAAAGGTAGTGATCCCCAAAGGGCAGATCAGGTTGCCTGTACAGTCGGGCCCGGCAGTGGTAGAAGTGGACTTCATCGTGGTGGACACCTACTCCCCTTACACGGCCATTTTGGGGAGACCTTGGCTGCACGCCCTAGGGGTTGTCTCCTCCACTCTCCACGCCAAGGTGAAATTCCCTTTCGGCAGCCATGTCGAGGAAATTATTGGGAGTCAGTCCGCAGCAAGACAGTGCCTGACCGCCGCAGTTTTGCGCGGACCACCCCGAACCCTCGGCTCCGGCTGCTCCGACCTCATAGTAATTAGCCTCTTCTGCCACCACTAGAGGGACAGTGGCAGAGGAGCCCGCATGTGAGGGGTTAGACAGGGTCCTCGTAGACAATGATCCAGAGAGGTTCTTCCAGATTGGGGCTCAATTGCCAACCAAAGAAAGGGAAGAGTTGGTCGCGTTCTTGAGAGGGAACCTCGATGTGTTTGCATGGGACGAGCATGAGATGCTTGGAATAAACCCAAACTTCATATGCCACCACCTGAACGTTAACCCGGCGGCAGTACTGAAGAAGCAACCTCCTCGGCCCTCTTCCGCGGAGCACTCCGAGGCCGTGAAAGAGGAAGTCATCAAGCTCAAAAGGGTTGAGGCTATCAAGGAAGTGTTCTATCCTGAATGGTTGGCGCACACAGTCATGGTGAAGAAGAAAAGTGGGAAGTGGAGAGTGTGCGTAGACTTCACAAACCTCAACAAAGCCTGTCCCAAGGACCCTTTCCCGATGCCCCGCATAGACCAACTGGTAGACGCGATGGTCGGCCATCCTCCTATGAGTTTCCTGGATGCCTTTTAGGGGTACCACCAGATACCTTTGGCTTTAGAGGACCAAGAGAAAACCGCTTTCGTTACCCCCACCGGCAACTACCATTACAAGGTGATGCCCTTCGGTCTGAAAAACGCAGGGGCTACCTATCAGAGGATGATGACCCAGATGTTCGAGGCACAATTGGGAAAAACCGTCGAGGTATATGTAGACGACATGGTTGTGAAGAGTAAGGCCATATCGGACCATGTGGCCGACCTAGATAGCACGTTCCAAACTTTGCAGAAGCATAAGTTACGACTGAATGCCTCCAAATGCTCCTTCGGTGTAGGGTCTGGAAAATTCTTGGGCTACATGCTTACTCACAGGGGTATTGAGGCCAGCCTCGAACAGATCTCCGCAATCTGTAACCTACAACCGCCTTGGAACCCGAAGGAGGTCCAGAAGCTGGCCGGAATGAGGGCTTCCCTCAGTAGGTTCATCTCCCGATCTGCGGACAGATGCCGACCCTTCTTCCAGCTGCTGAACAAGTGGAAGGGATTTGAATGGACCGAGGAGTGCTCCTTGGCCTTCCAGCAGCTGAAAGAATACCTATCTCAGCCACTAGTTATGTCCCGCCCTGATCTGGATGAGGTCCTGTTTGCGTACCTAGCCGTGGCCGCCCACGCCGTTAGCCTGGTTCTGATAAGGGACGACGATGGTATACAGAGACCGGTCTATTACATGAGGAAGTCCCTGCAGGAGGCCGAGAACCGTTATTTGCCATTGAAAAAGGCGATTCTGGCCATAGTACACGTGACGCGCCGGCCCCCACACTATTTTCAATCTCATACGGTCGTCGTACTGACCCAACTCCCGCTCAAGACCGTGCTACGGAGTGCCGACTACTCCAGCAGAATCGCCAAATGGGGAACCTTTTTGGGGGCCTTTGACATCAAGTACCTGCCTCGTGCATCTGTGAAGGGGCAAGTCCTGGCCGACCTGGCGGCGGAGTTTACCGAGCCTTCCCTAGAGGAGGGCGTAGGGGGATATAGCTTGGGGGGAAAGCAAGTCAGCATAGTCTCGTGCGAGAAGCCTCCTGAGTGGGAAGTTTATGTAGACGGGGCCTCCAACCAAAGAGGTTCGGGCGCTGGGATAGTCTTGATATCCCCAGATGGGCTCGTCATTGAAAAGTCCCTGAGGATAGCATTCCCAGCTACCAACAATGAGGCTGAATACGAAGCCTTGCTAGTGGGAATGGATATGGTTTGGAAGTTGGGGGGAAAGGCGGTGCGGGCATTCTCAGACTCGCAACTGGTGGTCGGCCAAGTGGCAGGGAATTTGGAGGCCAGGGAACCTAGAATGCGAAAGTATTTAGCCCGCGCCAAGCATCTGCAGGATAGGTTTGAGTCCTTCACATTGTCACATATCTCCAGAAGTGGCAACACCCACGCAGATTCGCTGGCCACACTCGCAACCTCCTCGGCGGAAGGCCTTCCTCGGGTCATTCTCGTTGAGGATCTGCTCAGGCCAGCTGGTCCGGGTTGTCAGGCCATCCGGGTCCAACAAGTCAGAGCGGGGCCCAGCTGGATGGACCCCATAGTGTCTTTCCTTCAAAACGACACCCTGTTAGAGGAGAAGTCTGAGGCCGACAAGATTCGTAGGAAGGCTCCTCGGTTCTAGTTGTCCGAGGACAAGAGACTCTATAAACGCTCGTTTTCGGGGCCCTACCTATTATGTATGCACCCGGAAGAGACGGAGCAACTCTTGGAGGAGCTGCATGAAGGCATTTGCGGTAGTCATACCAGCGGGAGGTCGCTGGCTCATAGGGCCCTCACACAGGGGTACTGGTTGTCGAATATGCAAAGGGAGGCATAGGAGTACGCTAGGAAATGCGACCAATGTTAGAGTTTTGCCCCCAACATTCACCAGCCTGGCGGGGTCCTCAATCCGTTAGTCAGCCCTTGGCCGTTTGCACAGTGGGGCTTGGACATAGTGGGGCCATTTTCGAGGGCAACGGGCAACAAGCGGTGGCTGCTCGTCGGGACAGACTATTTCACTAAGTGGGTGGAGGCCGAGCCACTCTCGAATATCCGAGATGCTGACGCAAAAAGATTCGTCTGGAAGAACATCATCACCAGATTTGGGATCCCACGTACTCTAGTCTCAGACAATGGACTGCAGTTCGACAGCAAAGCCTTCAGGGAGTATTGTGGGGACTTCGGCATCACAAACAGGTATTCCACCCCAGCCTACCCGTAGGGGAACGGGCAAGCCGAGGAGGTCAACAAGTCGATAGTCAATGGAATCAAGAAAAGGCAGGATGATGCAAAGGGCAGGTGGGTGGATGAGGTACCACACGTGCTGTGGACTTACCGTACCACACCGCGAAGGTCCACGGGGGAGACCCCTTTTGCGATGACGTATGGCGCCGAGGCCGTGATCCCGGTGGAGATGGGGTTCCCGACGATGAGGGTGCAATCTTTCACCTCAGACGCTAATGACGACATGCTGATGAAGGGGCTGGACTTGGTGGAAGAAATGCAGGAAAGTGCTACGGTCAAGCTAGCTTGCTACCAACAGAAGCTCAAGCAGGGGTACGACGCTTGCTTACGGTCCAGGCCTCTCGCTCCGGGAGACCTAGTCTTGAAGAAGGTCGTCGGGACTGCTAGGGACCTATCGTGGGGAAAATTGGGACCAAACTGGGAGGTGCCCTATCGTATCATCTCAGTGGCCGGCATAAGGTCGTATTACCTCGCCAACTTGGAAAACAAACTTGTAAAACGACCCTGTAATGTAAATAACCTCCGAAGGTATTATTACTAATGAAAAGCATGTGCGCCGTGTTTTCGTATTTTATTGCGTTATGGTAATCGCCACTATGTTAACCTCTGTCGCACTTCTTATTATTAAGTGTTAATGTCAACATTGGCTAAGCCAGGTCCTCGGACCTTCTGCCTTGGGAAAATTTAATACGGTTCAATTCTTATTAACTGTTAATGTCAACCTTGACTAAGCCAGGTCCTCGGACCTTCTGCCTTGGGAAAATTTAACACGGTTCAAATCTTATTAAGTGTTAATGTCAACATTGGCTAAGTTAGGTCCTCTGACCTTCTGCCTTGGAAAAATTTAACACGGTTCAATTTTTGTTAAGGGTTAATGTCAACCTTGGTTAAGCCAGGTCCTCGGACCTTCTGCCTTGGGAAAATTTAACATGCAATTTAATGTCAATTTTATTTAACCTTGGCTAAGCCTTAACACGGATCAATTTTATTCAAGTGTCAAACGTGGTTAAGCCTTAACACGGACCAATTTTATGTAAGTGTCAAGGTGAACTAGGGCTAAGCCAGGTCTGTGGACCTTCTGCCTTGGGAAGTTTAACATACGATTCTTATTCTATTTTAGAGTTAACGTTAAGCTAGGTCCTCGGACTTCTTATTCATTAAGCGCTAATAGGTCGTTTGGGCAATTGCGAGGCTGCATGAATAAGCTTTTGTGCATTAACCCATTCTTGTCAGAAACCAAATGGAAGAAATCGAATCACATAACAGTAAACACAATGCACCAAAAAATGTAATTATGCTATCAAAGTAAGGAAATGAGGTTCATTGAATACTATTCGGAACGTAATTGCAAGAAAGAAATTATAGCAAAATAATAACAATAATACTTAAAGCCTACATAATGGCAGTTGATAAAAGGGAAAATCTGCGCAAAACGGAGAGAGGGGGCCCGAGGCTGCCTATCCCTTGATCTTCAGTGGGGGCTCCCTCACTGGTTTGGACGGAGGCTCTTTGGTCTTGCCCTCCCCCTCGGTTCGCTCTGGTGCGACCTCAGACGGATCCTGGACTTGCTTCCCTTTGTCCTTTGGCTTCAGCGAAGGCAAGACCTGGCTGGCCGGCTCGCCCAACCCCACCTCAGGAGCAGCTACCTCTCCAAGGGGCGGAACCTGATCCGAGGAGGAGGGAGGCAGAGTAGAGGGAGCATCTTCGATGAATCTGATATCTTCGGGATACCAGACCTTCTCTGCAGCCCTCAACTCGGAACTGGCAGGGACACCCGCAGCGTTTAGGGCTTCCGCCCAAACTTGCTGGCAGTATTCCCTGCACAGCTCGCCCAACTCCTCGATCAAGCGATTCTCCGTCGCCTCTACTCCCTCGTGGTAGGCGGCCTTGGTGGCGGCGTCCACGGTCTCCCTGACGACGCGAGCTGCCTCCTAGGCCTACGCAAGCTCTCTTTTTAAATTCGAGGCCTCTTGCCCCGCTTTGGCCAGGGCCTCGTCCTTCTGCTGCAAAAGTGCGCCGGGCCTCCGCCTGCGCCATCGCTGTTTTGAGGCCAGCGTCCAGGCTCCTCCTCTCCGATTGCTCCGAGGTCAGCTTGGTGCCCAGATCGACCTTCTTCGCCTCAATGCGGCTTAGCTCCTTCTCGACCTCGGCCCTCGCTAACTGCTCGGAGCAGACCTGGGTCTGGTAATGCTCTACCAGAGCATCTACAGCAAAGGCCTCCTGGATGGCCTAGGGAGAGGGTTCCAACAGAAGCGTGTTAGATGCAAGTTGGCACGCATAGGGACTAAGACAACAACAGAAAACTAAATATTCGGTGCTTACCAGACCTAAGTTTCTCTTAAGGGAGAGAAAGAGGCGCGTGCGGCCCGTCCTCCCCAGCTCCTCTATGTCCCTAGGCAGAAGGAGGGGCTGCTCTAGCGAGTTGGCGAGGTGGAGGGCGTAACCTCTCTAGAAGTCTCGGATGCTCGCTTGTGTTGGTATCGGAGCCCCGTCCACTTCCAGAGGGGGAAACCAGCTGGACTTCCCTCGATGGACCTCGGCTTGTCCGCGGATTTCCCCACTTTCAACAGAAGAGGCCCGTCCCCCACCCTTAGCAATTTGCTGCTGTTGCTGCTGCAGCTGCCGCTGGTGCTTCTGCTTATTTTCCCTCTCCTTATCCGCCTCTTCACCCTCATTCCTCCTCTTCTTTGGGATAATGGGGGCAAGAGGGAGCAGGTCGGAGGGAGAGGGAGGGGGAGGGGGAGGGGGAGGCGGGGGCAGCTTGGGCTGGGACCCAGAGGCGTCTGTCCTGGGAACTTGGCCCCCTCTCCTTCTGGCAAAAAGCTCCCTTAAAGACATATCGTCGTCCTCTTCAGAGGAATCTTCCGGTTGGGCGATGACCAGGCCTTTGATGCCAGAATTCCTGTCGTAGTGGCCCTCTTCCTCGTCCGAAATATCGACCACGTGAACCCCCAAAGGTCTCTCGGCCTCCTCTAAATGGAATCGATCAATTTCTTCGCCAAGGGAAGGGGGGAAGTCACGGACTCTTCTCGGACGACCTCACCCCGCGGCTGCTCTGCCAAAGGAGTAGCTGCGATGACTTGGCCGTACAGTATGGTATTGGGCGCGTCTGGGATGGCCCGTGGAGCAAGAAACTCTAGGTAGCGAACGTCTATCCTAGCACGCCTGCGATCACCCACGAGAATAGAGTCCTCGACCTCGCCAAATATCTTTGAAATGGGGTCGTACCCCAGTATAAGGTGGGCGGCCCTCACTTGCAGGTCTTCTGTCACGAAGATCTCGGGTCTTAGCACCCTATTAAGGTCCGAGACGTTGACGTCGCCCAGGCGAGGAGCAGTATGTCGTTTATTTGCAAGGAAGACAATAGAAAAGATAGACATGGTTAGACGTGAATGGCAAACCCAACGGGGAGGAGCAACAAATAACAACAAATCTACTAAGGGAAACACGAAGAAAAGAAAAAGGGGAGGGGGGAAGAACCAGAAACGCCTAAGTGGAGAAAGGTCACACCTGGCTGCCCCTCGCTCACTGGGCAATGGGGACCATCATGCCACCGCCCGATGGCAATGAGGTAATCGTCTTTCATGCCCTTATTGGATTTGGGCAGACAGGAGACTAGCCTAATGGTATTAGACCTCGACTTGAAGTAATAACCGGCGTTTCTCAACCTGTGGCACTCGTACATGTAGACCACGTCGTGCCACGTGAGGCGCAGGCCCATCAGCTCATTCAGGGCGTCGACGCAGCCTAATATCCTAAAGGTGTTAGGGGTACACTGGTCTGGACACAACCTATGGTTGCGAAGGTATTCGCTGGTCACTCCCTTCATGGGTAACGTCATCCCACCCTCTAGGAAGGCGATTATGGGGATGACTTCCTGCCCCTCCTTCCTAGAGTCAGCCACGGCTTCTAAGGGGCAGTACTCCAGGCCCATATCTGGAGGAATGTGGTACTTGGCCCTAAATCCCTCTATGCCAGAGGGCATATCGACTAGACACTTAAATCTACCCATGGGATATAGGCTCGAGACGAAGATTCGTGAGAAAGGGAAGGAAAAACTGATGATCGAGGAGAAAAGGATTTGAGTGCAGGAGGAACTTACAGAAGAAAAACGTGCGTTTTTTGGAAACTTCGTGAGAAAGAGAAGGAGATTAGGTGTCTCTGCAATAAGTTTGCTTTTTGGAGGAAATGGTGAGTATCACGACTACCGAAGTATTTTAGACGATTGGAGAGCGGCGGTTCGTGGGCAACATCCCGCTCAAAATTTCGGGAACATATCCAAGCCGTTGGATCCCCATCTCGCCATTGAACGTGCGCGACAAGGAGTTACTCAGTGCAATTAATGCAAGCGTTGCATATAACGAGGCGTCGAAGATTTGTCCAGAAGGCGCGGGAGGGCTCCGCACGTGTGACGATTTAAATGTCACGTGGAGGAAGGATCCGTGAGTCAAAAACCCATCTGCCTTCTCGAACCGGAGCCAAACGACTTTTTGAGGGGCTATTGTGGGGGGAAAAGCATCGAGACACCATATGGGCCTAGGGCCTGGTCCGAGAATGTGGACTCCGCTAAAGGGGCCGCGAAACGGGAATAGGGCCTCCTAAAACTGGGGCCCAAAGAACTGCTGACCAAATCACCGACCCATTGGACCAGGATCCGAGGAGAAAGTCTCCTCGGACATAAGGGTCAGGGACAAGGGAGGGTAGCACGACGTCCAAGGAAGGGCTCCTCAAGCTCAACGAGCCATCCCAAGCCTTAACGAGACGCCGAGGAGGGAGACGAGGGTGACGTACATTGCATAAAGCTACTGCCATCGCATTAAAGGCCTTACACCTACCCGCCTAGCTGCATTAATGGAGAAATGACCTCTGAGAGGACGAGGGACAGCCTTATAGGCATTGGGGAGCGTTTTTAGGGAAAAGATAGATGGGAACCAAGCGTGGGAAGTATAAATAGAGAAGGGTGGACCAAGGAAAGGGGATCCGGATTTTTGCAAAAGAAGGAAGACTCTCTCTCCCCCAGATAATAGAAGGAAAGTCTGGACATAAGCTTCTCGGCCCCCGTCCGAGAAGAGGCAGAAGCACTCCTCCAACTCCTAGCACGCCAGCAACGGACTTAACTCTTACCCCATAGTCTTCGAGAGCCCCTAGAAGTCTAGGCTTTAAGCCCATTCTCTACAAATTCTATTGTAAAGGCCACTTGGGCCGGTCCGGCCACGCATTTGGGCCCAAGGCCAACTTTGTGTCCTTACAAGTAGTTTTTTAAAATTTTAAATTCTCACTATTTTAACTTTTTATCTTTATTTTTATTACATAACTGAGATGGAAAGCTACGTCTTTTATCTTTTAATCTCGACCATTCATAAGGTATTGCATCTAGTGTATTGCACGAGATCTAAATTAAGAAAAAGAAGATAGAGATAATTCAAGAAAGTAAAACATATAGATTAAAAAACTTAAAGAGAAGAGAAAATAAAATAAAGAGTAAAAAAAAGGTTTTGGGTTCATGGATCAATCATAGAGAATAAGAATAATGTGTACGTAATTATTTGTGAGCCCTAAAAATGATAAATATTTAAAAGTCCTATTTGATCCACTTCAGTCCTAATCGGCTCATTTTGTCCTCCTCGATCCATTTTGGTTCTATTCGGTTCACTTTGGTCCTATATGGTCCGCTTGATGAAGTTAAAGAAGGCTAACTCAATTAAATTTAAGTCCAATTGGAGTAAGAAATCAAAGAAAATTTGCACTAATTCCAAGTCTAATTCAGATTAGGATTCTAGCCTGCACATCAGTTAGTATTTTTCGCATAACTTTCGGCTTAGATGTCCAATTGAGATGATTCAAGTTGGAATGAAAACTTAACTTAAAGGATTACAACCCTGTAGTTTACCAAAAGTCCAAATTCTGATATTAAATAGGCCAAAATGTCAATTAAGTGAAATATAAAAATTTGGGATTTTCTCCAATCAGGAATTTAACTTGAAATAGAATTCCTAACATATTTAAAAGCTCTTTAGGGCAAAATTCAGAAGAAGCTAGTGCTAGGGCTGGGATGCAAAACAAAAAATTGGAGCAAAAGGCAGTGTCGCTTGTGGCTTCTCTATAGCTTTTCTCTATGATAGCATTGTGACTATTTCTTTCTCTATTTTATTTGTCTAATTTAATGTTTAATATTTTATTTTTGTGTTTTATTTCAATTACCATGAGTAGTTAAATTTATAATTAGGAATAAGGATGAAACCTTGTTAAGGATTATCAGTAATATTTATGTGATTTGATTTTTCTCACAATAGTTGTTCTTTAATGATTTAAATTGTTCTTGCTTCATATCAATTGACTAAGATGGGATTCTAAATATGAGTTCAATCATGTTTTTCTCATGATTTAGAATTTATATTAATTAATTGAATGCTTGGTTTATTATTTCTTGATTATAAAATTAGACATCTCTTGTAATTTGTTTGTCAACGGATACAATTGATAATTTGATTTTATACTTAAGAAGCGAAGAAGATCATGTTTTAGATATTTAAATAGAAGTTTTAATGATAATATTTTCCATGGCAGCAAGTTTGATTTCTAGATTATCATGTAGTGGTTGGGAAAATTTAATGATCATAAATATATGTTGATATGAATTAACGAAGCAGATTCCAATACCTTAATTCCTTTATGTAGATTGTTTACATCTCTTTACTGCTTTATACTATATACTAGTATGTAACCCATGCTACCGCACGGGAATGGATATAATTTAATAAAACAATGGAAAAAAATATATTGCATTTTATTATTTAAGTGATACTATTGGTTTTGTTTTTTTTTTTTATTATTATTAATCATGAGTTTAGTCATATTTAAAAGACTTAGTTTATTCATGTTAATAAATCTTAGTATTATGTAATTTTTTAACAAATATTTTTATCATACAAAATTCTAAAGAAAGAATGCTACATAGATATATATATATATATATATATATATATATATATATATATATATATTTTCAAGGTTGATTCATAGACGGTACATATAGCTATAATTAAGTTGCTTTATCATAAAACAATTTTTAACAAAATATTTTAATCACATAAATGTGAATCTCATAACATGCATCTCATAACAATATATAACAATAGAATAACATGCATCTCATAACAATATATAACAATAGAATAACGTGAATCTCATTTAAAAAAATTTAATCAATTAAAAGCCACTAAAATTATGAGCATAAAACGTAAAGACAAACAAATAGGATAAGTGCTAATTATATATATGATTTGCAATATAGCTTGAGTTCATGTCTTCACCAATCGTATATAAGTCTGAGTTTTGATAAGTAAAGATCTAAGAAAATTGTGGTTCAATCTTGAGAAGATTCCCATATTTAATAATTAAAAAAAAAACTATACATCAAAAGTCTACCTTTGGAGTAAACACTATATATCTCTTTAACACTCCAAAGAAAGAAAAAAAAAAAAAAAAAAAAGAGCCTATCATCAATCCTATAAACTAAAAATTCTTGAGAGAAAGAGATTGAGAACATAGGATGAAAATAAATAGATCTAATGAAAATAAAGAGTGAGAGCTAGATTATAAACTCCATAAAACTTGCAAACAAAAAAATAGTAATAATAAAATAAAATCATATCTAATTAACAATTACCTTGCATATGAAGCTTGCCTTTGTAAAGGAGATATATAATTGATCTGCAAAACAGAGGGAGAGAAAGAGAGATTAGATTGAATTTTGCAGAGACGGAACAAAACCAAAAAAAAAAAATCTTGATAAAACAAATTTAGTAGAGAAGTAGAAATTGAATTTTACAGAAAGAGAGAGAGAAAGAGAGAGGAGGTTCGGATGAATATGAGTAGTGGAGGCGTGTTTTTTTTTTTTTTTTTTTTTTTGAGAAAAAATACATGAAATAAAAAAATTACAATAAGAATCTATGGAAAACCTCTTCTTATATAGGAGAGTTGTACTGGAGATGGGAAGATAAACCTTGAAATATGCAGATGTGGGGAGATGAACCTTGAAATACGTAGATGTGGGGAGATGAACCTTGAAACACGTAGGTGCGATGAATCTTGAAATATGCAGATGTGGGGAGATGAATCTTGAAACACGCAGGTGTGATGAATCTTGAAATACGCAGGTGTGGAAAAAAAAAACACATCGAAATTACAATTGATCCACTTAAATTTAGACAAATGGAACCACATTAATCTTGACACATGGCACAAAATTAGGATTCTAATTTAGAATTGCAATTGGAGACTCTCTCTGCTTCACCTATTATATATATATATATAGATTTGCTTAGTTTAATTATTTTCTTAGTATATTTAATTTCAAACAACCAATTTTTATTAAACTAAATTAGGATTAATTTAATTAAGGTTTAATTAATTTTTCTACGTTCATTCAAGTCTCTATAGGTTCGATCTCGTTCTTGTCAAATTATACTTTGGTACGGTTCATACACTTGTGAGTAATTTAAAATTTCATAACAAGATGCAAGAAAAATAAAATAAAATAAATCCATCAAAAATGAAAAAAAAAAAAATATATATATATATATATAGAGAGAGAGAGAGAGAGAAGAGAGAGAGAGAGAGAGAAAGAATTGTAAATTTATAATAAGAGAAAGGGAATAAGAAAGCCAAAAATAAAGGAAGATAAATGGATAGAGAAAAAGTGATGTTAAGGTTGATAGTAGTGGAGAGGTAAAAAGAAAAATTGGAAAGGAAAAATTGGAGAAAGTATAACAAAAAGTTGAGAAATTAATAAGAAAAAGAAATTTAAAATAAGAGAGAGAATGTCAGACATAGGTGGATGAAGTGTGGCCGCTGACGTGATTCAATAAGAGTGTAACAATAATAAATATTACGTTTCAGCTTATATATATATATATATATATGTATATATATAACACATTATAAATGAGTGACACTTTATTTCTTTTCTTTTATTGAAAAGGCATCTTCATGAGTTTTCAATTATTTTTTAAAATATATAATTTAATAATTAAGGGAAAAGGATCTGAACCATCGTTGACTCTTTTGGAAACACAAAAAAAGAACTAGTTGAGTTTCAAGTCTTTTGACTAATATTTTGAGTTTTCAATTCAAGATTAAAGCAATTCTTGACTTTTTATTATGGCTTGACTAGTGTCCATTTGGGAATAGTTTATCCACATTTTTTTTTAAAATTTTTTATTGAAAGTATACTAAAATATACTTGTACCTTGAAAAAGTTATTAAGTTAAAAAAAATGAAATTTTAAAAAGCTGTCAATAATAACAAAAAACTTGAATATAGTGCGTGTTCTTTTTTTAATGAAAAATGGGCATAGGAAACTATTTAAGTTAGCGTCTTCCATCTAGATGTGATTAAACCAATAAAGAAAAATAAAGCATATTTCTAAACAGAATCTTTTAAAGTTTACTTAGTAATATTGTTCTAGTAACGTTATTTAAATTTTATGAAAATATGTATGGAAGAAAAAGTGTTTTATCATTAAACAATACAACCAAACGCCACTCACTTGAATTCTCAAACAGTAAAAGGAGCATGTCTTTATGATTCCCTTTCCCTCGTCTTGTGTTTAAAATGTTTGCGCATGATCACAAACCCATTATTACTTTTCGTGTCTTACAACCATAAATCCTGACCAGTCCAAAACTCAAGCATCCACATTTGATTGGGGAAAATAGCACCACCAGAGCATTCCCGATTTGGAATAAAAAAAGCTACTAAAATTTTGTGAGGTTTTCAAATAGAATAATACCAAAACATCTCTTTTTTTTTTTTAAATGGTAAAAACATCCATTTTTCCCCGATAAACAACACTAGAACACTTAATTAGAGACTTTTAAGGGGGGTTTTTGGTACATGCGTTTAAACACATGTTTTCAGTTTTTAAACAACATTACACATATTTTCACACCCCTTTTCACCCACACGTATTTCTAAAAAAATTGAAAAATATTGTTTAAATATGCGTACCAAACAGAACCTAAATAGTTCAAGTTAATTAGTTCTTTATTGCATCTTGAACTACGGTCTATTTTGCAGTCACCAATAGAGGCAACAAACAAGCGCATGCACTGTACCGGTGAAATTACAAGGACAAGATATAGAAATAGGGTCCGGTTAATGTGTGCCCTTAAGCTATCTATTTATGGTAAAATTTTCTCGAAAACTGAAAAAATTGTCATTACTTTTTCAATGCCCGAGAAACTTTTTTTCAAAAATGAATAATTATTGTGTGCCCTTAGGACACACATTAATAAAATCCATAGAAATATTATTCAAATAATGATTATTATATAATCCTTACAACATATTTGCCGTACACACTACTAAGTGGGCTGAAATCTTATTCTAGAACTTGTAAAATCATGTTTTTAAGATATGATTTCACAATTTTACCTGAAACCTTAGTGACACAGTTCACACAAAGCAAAGTGTGCTTTTAATGAATCATTGGCCAACTTGGAGACTATTCCCACCATCCACCTTAAAATTATGCCCAGTGACAAACTCGGAATCCTCAGAAGCAAGAAACACCACAGCATCGGCCACATTTTTGGGTCTTATCACCCCACCTTTCAAGACGGCACTCGACTCATACATCTTTTCTGCCTATTCATTTTCAACCCCAAACATGTCTTTGAGCAGTGGTGTCCCAACAACCCCTGGTGAAATACAATTCACTCGTATCCCATAAGCCCCTAGCTACAAGCTCGCGGACCTCACCAACCCCAGCACCACATGCTTTGACATCACATAATCCGTGAACTTGTCGCTGCCCATAGTTGCCACCACGCTCATTATGCAAACAATGCTCCCCCTCACGCGCCCTTCAACCATCGCCTTCGCTGCGTGCTTCACGCACGCCACCATGCCATGTGCGTTCACCGCCATTACCTTGTCTTAAGCCGACAAGTCCACCTCCAACACGACCTGCTCGCACGTGTGGGTCGCTCTCCCCAACTCCGCGTTTTTGTACATGATGTCCAAGTGCCCTAATGCTTTGATTGTGGTGTCTACCAGTGTTTTGACCTGTTCCTCATCATAGACATCGCAATGAACATAGGTGTAGATGTTGGAGCCAATTGATACTGCAATGTTTTGGCCCTTCTCATCTTGGACGTCAGCGATGACGATGGCTTTGGCGGCCGTGAGCACCGGGATGCTTTTAAAAATAATCAATCATATACCTATAGTAATTTCATCTTTACATTTTGGTTTTTGGGATTACTCGAGGACCATTAATGACCTTATGTACTAAATGGAAAAGTGCTTATGAGCTTTGTCATTTTGAAAACAACCCTTGCAATTTTATTCAAAATTGGCTACTTTGCATCAGGAAAGATGTCGAATTGATTTGGAAGGTATATTCTGCAACAACCGATGTTAAAATGTTTTTAAGGAATTTGAAATCTAGTTTTAAATAACTTGATCTTTGTATAGGACTAGGAGTTTAAGATGGTGCACATCTAATTGACTAGGAGGGGCCTAGACTATTTTGCATTATGCAAAAAAATTTATCAAGGAATTTGAAATTAAATCTAGATCTCATGGAACATCCTACTTATGGACACTATATTTAGACCCGAATCGGACCGAGAGATTGGACCGTGAAAATCGAGAACCAGAATGAAAAACGGTTTTTTAAGCATAAAGAACTAAATTTTTTGTTAATTTCGTGAACCCCTAAAACCAGGGTTAGACCGCAGGAATAAGTGGAAAGAACCGTGCGTTTCAACTCCTTAGCAATTTTTTTTTTTTTTTTTTTTTATAAAAACAACTTAACACAATTTTATTATACTTAATTAAATTATTTTTGAAGTAAAGTTGAATATCTTTGAAAGATTTTAATTATAATTTTTTTTATTCCTTGTAAGAGATGGATTAATCATAAATTTTAATATTTTCATGGTTATTTTTTGTTTTATTAACTTTCTTATTTAATTATTAAATACATGCTTGAAAATCATTAAATTTCCCTCACATATATAGATATATTAGTCAATTTTGCTAATTTTATAAATTTAATATCTATGTTTAGGCTTTAATTAATTATTAAATTAATTATGACATCATCACGATTCGACCTCGGTTCAACCTCGGTTCGACCTCAAAAACCTTGAACCTCTACCTTTTATGGTTCAATGAATAGTCCGAGTTTCAAAACCATGCTTATGGATGGAACATCCTACTTGATCTTTTCTATATGATACTATATTCACCAACAACTCTGGTCCCATGTATAGAAATCAAACAACAATCAACTGCTGTATCTTATATGAAAGATCGTCCAACTCTGATTATGACCATTGACATTTTTTATTATATATATTTTTTTAAATGGTTTTAAAGAATGGAGAAGTTGATAATTGTCTTAAAGATATTGATTTAAGAAATATTTGTAAAAAAAAAAATTATATATAGAATTTGTTTTGTTTTACCATAAAAAAAAAAAAAAAAGTTTTACAGTTTTTTATAGTTAGCAAAGTTCAAAATAGTCTATTTAAGGTGTGTTTGGATACCGTTTATTTTGCTGAAAACTGAAAGCATTGTAACAAAATAATTTTTAAATGTGTGAATAATGCCGTGGGACTCATTTTTAATAAAAAAGTTGCTGAAAAAAGAAGTTTGTGGGTCCCGTGAACAATGCACGGGACCCATTTGTGTGACTTAAAGCCACTGATCAAATATGCTTAAAAAAAAAAAAAGAAAAAAAAAAAACATAAAGCGCAGACTCGCAGTATCCAAACGGTCACTAACCTTATGCTCTAAGAGCATTTCTTAACTAAACCCTTTTAAAAATAATCAATGAACAAAGTTTATCTTCAAACTCTTCACATATCTTTATATTGAAGGTGAATTTTAAAAATTTAACCATTGGATTACATGTTCTTATTATATTATTCATACTTACAAAATTTCAAAAATATCAAAAATTAATTGCTATGTTATCAAACAAATGTTAAAATTTCAAATTTTTATAATCTAAAATTGTATATAAAAAATAAATGTATTAATTGAATAACATCCTATTTGAATGAAATTTAATATACATATTAAGAAAGAAATATGAAATTCAACTATTAGAAAACTTTGTTCCTGATCAATCATACACCTATAATAATTTCGTCTTTAAATCTTCCGGGGACGGCTTTTCCTTGTTTTACTTTTTAGTTTTTAGAATTAATTAGTCGAAGGTCGTTGGCCTTATGGGATATTTAATTATTAGAGGGTGCTTATAGTTATTAGCTCTCTCCCTTCACCTGAACTCTCTCATTTGGATTAAGTGGGCCGGTGCTTATTAGCTTTGTCATCCTGAAAACAACCCTCTGCAATTTTTTATTTTTAAGTTGGCGATTCAAAAGTTGGTGCATTTGGGAATATGCCTAATTGATTAGGAGGGTATATTCTTCAACAACCGATGTTAAAATCTATTAAGAAGTTTGAAGTCTAGTTTTAAATTACTAGATCATATATTTGTGTAGGACTAGGAGTTGAAGATATAGCTCTCACAATTTTTTAAATTTGTTTAAGGTGGCGGTTCAAAGTGGTGCATATATATATCATACGCATTTTGCGCGTGCGATGAGGGTTTTTTTTTTTTTTTTGTCTACTATCATAATCTTCCTATCTTTTTTTAAAATTTTAGATAAGTTTGTTTTGAAGACATGGACATGGATTAGAAAAAGAGTGTCCTATTTTTTGTAGGCATTTTAAGTAGAGTTAAAGATATATTTTTATCAAGTTGTCTTCAATTTTTTTCCTTGTTAAACATAATGTTTAAGGTATTTCTGAACCACATAAAAATCTGATCCAAAGAAAGGAATCATCTTATAAATAGTATAAATAAATAATAATAAAGAAAAGAAAAGAAAATATGGCACTAGCCCCTTCTATATTTTTGGGTAAATATTAATAATTTGCGTCTATTATAATTTGACAATATATTTTTTTTATTATTCAAACAAATAAAAATGATAAACATTAGAGATAAGCAGTAATTGCAATTTCTTTTTTGAACATGTGTTTGAAAGTGGTGTAGTGATATAGAGAAAATTTTGGATAGGAAAAGTAAGATGAACCATGTGAGGGGAAAGAAGACTAAATTTTAGGAGTTCTCTTAGTTTTTTTTTTTTTTTTTAAATTGGGGGTGCTTAACTTTTATTAGGATGAAAAAGGAATTAAAAATGCTAAATTTTAGGGAATAAAAATATGAATGTGAAGGGAAAAAAATTCAAAATTTTAGGAGCTTTTTTTCTGAATTCAAAATGAAAATTTTTATTTGACAATTATGACTCTATTTCTTAGAGAAGTTACCCTTTATTAATGAGGGTATTTTTGAATCATATAAAAGTTTAGTTCAAAGAAGGGAACCCTCTTTTTTTTATATATATATATATATATATATATATATTTATATAGTGTGTGTGTGTGTGTATATATGTATGTATATATGTATGTATGTATATTCATCTCTTGTTTGTCTATATCTCTTTTTTTTTTCCATCATTTAACATGTTAATATAAAATTTTTGATACTTTTTCAATATGTTTGTAAGTATACATAGTGACATAAATATGCTTAAAAGCTTTTTTTTAAAAGGAAAAAGTTAGTAAAATAAAAACTCATATCATAATACATGTGTACTTTGATATATGAGAAAGTAGTCAATTATGATTTCTTTTGATGGTTCATATTTCTGTTGCAAGTCATTCAATGATTTATAGGATTTAGTGTAAATACTTTTTAAATTTATTTCTAGCTAAATGGTAAAATAAAATTTGAAGTTTAAGTATAAACATTCCTTTTTTGCTAAATCAAAAAAGAATTTGGGAAATTCTAGAAGGTTGAATAAAAATGCGCATTTTTTTATATTGATATAATTGCTATGCTTAGTGTGTGACTCGTTGGTTTTTGTAGGGTTAGTAGTCAAAAAAACGGACTGGCCCATAGTATGAACTAATAACTATCGAACTAATAACCAACTCACCGCTTCATATTATCTGGATCTAAAGAACTAGTCACGATATGATATATTGATCATATCATTGTAGCAACTGAATTTTTGTTTGCATAAACAAGCAAAAAAAAGAAAAACCAATCTGATTTTAAGTTGTGAAGCAATAACAAAAAGAATGCAGATAAATGGAAGGGTGAGAGAAAGAGAGAAAAAGAATACTAATGCTATATGATTCCAATATGTAAGGTCTCTGAGCGATCTTATAAAGGATAGCGTAATAAAGCATCAATACTAATTTGATTGATCTATAATTGGATATATTAGTTCATAGAAAAAAAAAAAAAAGTAAGTCAAGATCCCTAGTTCCACAAAGACTAAGAAAATTGACTTAATAACACATTTCATTTTTAGTAGGACAATATATATATATATATATATATATATATATATATATATATATATATATATATATCTAAAAGTTAAAGCATAAAATTAAAGTGTAGAATCTATCGTTGCTATGCTCCTGTTGAGCTATATTAGCGGCCGCATCATCTACTTATTTTCTATCTTCTCTTTTCTCTTTTAAACTTTTATTCTCTGCATTCTCAAAAAAAGAAAAAGAAAAAAAACTATATCTCTCACTTTCAGTTCACACCTAGGAATATTATTGCATACTCTGGGAGTACCATAAATGCATTCTCCCTCACATGAATTGTGAATCTTACTGATTAATTTTATTATAAGATCCACAATTCATGAGAGAGGAGAGAACATGCATTTATGGTACTCCCAAAGTATTCAATAATTTTCCCACACCTATGCTTACACTTTTTTCAACATTTCCTCTTTCTTTTTGTCTCTTTATCTCCCCACTACTCTCTTCTTTACCATTACACTTCATTCTTTTTTCTTTCTTATATTTTGACTTTTCTTCCATTTTATTTTGTATAAATTTAATATCATTTTTTTCATTCAGTCCATATCTATCTCACACAAAAACTGTGAGTATTCTCTCTCTCTCTCTCTCTCTCTCTCTCTCTCTCTCTCTCTCTCTTGGTTGATTTTTGTTCTTTCTTATAACTCTAATTAAGGTTGATGGGTTTTTTCTAATATGTGTTTTAATATTGTGTGTGTGTGTGTGTGTGTGTGTGTGTGTGTGTGTGTGTTTTTTTTTTTTTTTTTTTTTAAATTTCCTATCAAAAAGTATCCTCTTTCTCTTTTATAACTTTGGTTGAATTTTAGTAAAGTCCACCTTCATGTGAGGGGGAGGACTCATATATTCAATACATGATACACCTACTCTTATAGATAGAATCATAGAACTATTGTTGGTTTGAACCATTTATTTGTTTGGGTAGTTGAAAGAACACTAGATTTTCTCTCCATTGCCTTATTCAGTAGCAAGAATCCATTATCTCCCAAAGTACTCATATTGTCAAACTTAGCATCGCACCCACCTAATTGTATAGTGGCTTACCAAAATATTATAAAAGTTTCGTGACACAAGAGTGGTCTTGGATACAAGTACCTCGAATTGTTTTGATTCTTGAATGAGTTGTATCAAATACAGTAATAAAATGGCGTAAATACACTTTTAGTCCCTACATTTTGACCTAATTTTTATTTTAGTCCTTACATTTTATTTTTACCACTTTCAGCCCTAAACCAATTAACTCGTGACATTTAAGTCCTTACTATCACCTAACTAACAGAAAATTCTGAAGTGGCTGACAGCACAGATAAATAATAATTAAAAAATCTATTTTGGCATTAAAAAATTGTCACGTCAGCATCTAAATAAAAAAAAAATTTAATTAAATGAAAAAAATTTAAATAAAAAAATTAATTCATGCAATCCTCGGTATCAGTCCTTCCCTCTCACTCACAATTTGGTGTTTTAGGTCTCTCCATGCACCAATCCACACAGATCGGTAGAGATAGAGGGTAGTGAAAGACGATGGCGATGTGGCTATGACCCATGCACCGATCCACACAGATCGGTAGAGATAGAGGGTAGTGAAAGACAATGGCAATGTGGCTGGTCGCAGATGGTGGTGCCGATGGTAGTTGGGTCCGATTTGGGTTTTGTTTTCATCATGATTCAGTACTAGTATGGTCAACCAAGAGCTCACAGATTTGTGGATCTTAGTCAGTCTGAATTTGTGTTTCTGATTTTGTATCCTATGAATTTGTGTTGTGATTTGGTTTTTGACAGAGGATCTCATGCTTGAAAATTGGTGGCTTTGCGATGAGATTTTGATATTTCTAGGACCGCTTCGGCACCAAAAACCAATGAGATTTTCTCACTTGTTAAGCGTTTTATAGAGAAGCCTGAAGGCGATCTTGTCGTTGCCCCATTTTCGAATCTGGGTCTTGGAGCCACACCTTCAATGGCACATGGTGAACCAGAGCTTGGCGTCGTTTCAACACAACAAACGTTTCGATGTGCAAGCGAAGGTCAAGACCTTGGAGGGCGTGAGGAATGAGAGGATGCAAAGCTGAACGGTGTGGGTTTGTTGTTGTTGGTTGGGTGTGGTTTCGTGTGAGTTTTCCTGTGTTTGCTATTATTCATGCTATTTGATTTGGTGATGTTCATTTTTTTTCCCTGTAGGTTTGATGTTCATGTTCATTGATTTTGGGTTTATTTCTTGATTTAAGAAAAACATTGAAGAATAAGTTCTTAATCTTCTTAGATCACAATTCATGTAATTTTTTGTTTTTAATTTTTTTTATTTAACTAAAATTAATGTAGATACTAGCGTGGCAATTTTTTAATGCCAAAATAGATTTTTTAATTATTATTTTACTGTGCCGTTAGCCACATTAGCATTTTCTGTTAGTTGAGTAACGGTAAGGACTTAAATGTCACGTGTTAATTGGTTTAAGGACTAAAAGTGGTAAAAATAAAATATAAGGACTAAAATAGAAATCAAGTCAAAATATATGGACTAAAAATACATTTACGCCTAATAAAATCACTGTTTCCATCAGTCTTGTCAAAATATATATTAATTTCGTTCCATTTCAATCAGAATGGGCGAAATATTTTGTACAAGTATGCTAAACCCTCCCTATTCCAGTCTCTAGCTAAATTTTAGTAGAATTCGATTCATTTAGACCGTTCTAACCTATTCCTAATTTCAACAGTACTTGAATACTGGGACAAATATTCTCTACTTTTGTTTTGTACTTTTCCCTCCACTTTTTGGATTTTTCCTTGATTTTCCTTCTATCACATTGTATTCTCCTTTCTCTTTCTCCCCTCATCTAATAATTTTTTATCTCTAACTCTCTCAATCACATTGGTCTTATCTGTCTTTTTATATACTTTTTATCCTCTGTCCTATGTAATTTTTTTTTTCTTTTACTTTTCATTTCTCTCAAAATAAAAAGACAATCTCATTCTTTTTTTTCTTTTCTTTTTCCCCCTCCTGCACGCTATTCCCACACTATTAACTTAAAGATTGTGTTCAATTATTACACAAACCTTTTGTGTACAACAGGATATATATGTAAAAATATTTTTACTTAATTTAATGAATATATATTAGTGGACGAGTTTTAAACCATGCAAAAATTAAGGCAGAAGCAACAATCTCCTAATGCCACTGCACAGTTGGTGCTCTCTCTATCTCAAGAGACATGAAAGAAAAATATATATTGCATAGCCTTTACGAATGTGTTATCAATTTTCAAAAAATAATTTTCTCAAAAAAAAATTTCAAACAAAAATTTATAAATATTTTTATCACGTTCATTTATTATATTTATCTAAAATTTATCATTAACTCTGATTTGTGAAAACTATGCGATAAAATTCGTATAAATTTTAATTGTGGCCGACAAAATAGGAGCCACCAATCCACTTGCCAATACTTTCCTTATCTCTTTTGGATATATGGACATCCTTTCTTGCGAGTAGCTTGTCAACAGTACTACATAATCTTACAAATATATTTATTTTTTTTTAAAGCATATTCATTTAATTCATCCATTACGTTGATTCGTTCGTGTACAAAATTATAAATTTGTGGCCCACAAAATAATGATCTCTTTTATATATATGGACAACCTTTGTTGAGTGTAGCTTGTCAATACTTCACTCACTGATCAGTCACTTGTCTCAAACAAAACAAAATGACAGACTCCACATCTTCAAACAACAAGCTCCAAGGCAAGGTGGCCATTATCACCGGAGGCGCAAGCGGCATCGGTGAGGCCACGGCTCGCGAGTTCGCCGCTCACGGCGCACGAGCCATCGTCATCGCCGACGTCCAAGACGAGAAGGGCCAAAACGCCGCCGTGTCAATCGGCTCCAACGTATGCACCTACGTACACTGCGATGTCACCGACGAGGAACAGGTCAAGAACTTAGTAGACTCCACGGTGAAAGCGTACGGACGCTTGGACATCATGTTCAGCAACGCGGGCGTGGGGAGATCGACCCGCGCGTGCGATCAGAGCGTGCTGGACATGGACCTTTCGGCTTACGACAAGCTCATGGCGGTGAACGCGCGCGGAGTGGCGGCGTGTGTGAAGCACGCGGCGAGGGCGATGGTGGAAGGGCGCGTGAGGGGGAGCATCGTTTGTACGGCGAGCATAGGGGGGAGTGTTGGCAGCGAGAAGCATGTCGACTACGTGATGTCGAAGCACGCGGTGCTGGGGCTGATGAGGTGCGCGAGCTTGAAGCTGGGTGCGTATGGGATACGCGTGAATTGTGTTTCACCAGGACCAGTTGGGACGCCAATGTTGAAGGACTTTTTGGGGTATGAAAATGATGAGGAAGTGGATAAGGTGGCAGAGTCGAATTATACTTTGAAAGGTCGGGTGGTGAGACCCAAAAATGTGGCTGATGCTGTGGTGTTTCTTGCTTCTGAGGATTCCCAGTTTGTCACTGGTCATGATTTGGCTATGGATGGTGGGTTTCTTAGACTTTAGAATTCGGCCAAGTAATCTGTTAGAATGACCCAACTGCGCATGGGTTCGTTTGTAATAGTCGAAGATGCAATTATGAAATACAGTAACTTTTTCTCTATGTGATCATGCGTAGACGCTTTAAAAATAAAGAGAGGAAGAAAGGGGGGGGGGGGGGGGGGGGGGGGATCATAAAGATAAGAATGAAGAAGCATGATCAATGAAGCACTGGTGTTGAAATGAAATAAAATAATTACTTTAGATTGCTGTAGTGATTAATTAAAACGATTGATTGTTTCACTAATGTTGTTTACACTATTTCACATCACATCAAACTCCTTGGCACTGTGCGTTATGTGAAATATTATAGGTGGCAGTTTGAAACAATAATTTAGTTTCCCTACATAAATGTCCTAAAGTCTACTTCGAAGTTCAGAATGACTTGGATAGGCCAACGTGGGTGGGAGGAATAATCACACAATGAAGATTGATGATTTCAAGTAGGGATTGATGGGTTGGGTCAGGTTCTAAAATTTGTCTTTAAAGTGGGTTGAATTCGGGCCATAAGATTCATAAATTTGTCAAATTTGAACTAATCTACCTATATTTAATATATATTTAAAATTTAAAATATATTATACAATTTCATTATTTACTTTTTTACCTATCTTCCCAAATAAAACCTAAACCCAAGTTCTCCTCATTTATTTTGCGTTAGTTTGGTATTATGCTCAGGATTATCTGGTTATAAATTTGCTTTTATGTGTAGTAGTGTTGTTCTAACTCTCAATTTAATATTAATAATAGTAATTAAAAAATATGTCCACCTCAATCTAGGGGGTTAAGTTAGGTTAGGCTAGACCCTTGTGATGGGTTTGGTTGTATTAGATTTTTTTAACCCACCATGGTGAGTTGGATTGATAAAACCTCTCTACCCAAACCATGCACACCCCTAGTTTCAACGAGTCAATCCATTTTTTAACAAAACATAAGAGGGTCCACATCTGAAGGCAAAACAACAAAAGTGAGTATTTTTTGTTGTTCTATAGTGGTTATGAAGAAACTTAAATCATACATAATCTAATAAAAAAAGAATTTGAATATATCGACTTCACCAATATATATATATATATATGAAAATTTTTAATTTATTACTACAAACAAAATTAAAAAGCCAAAAGAGATTGATGAAAAATAGGTGAGAATTGAGAATGATGAGATGAGTAATAAAGTGAGAAAGAGCCTGAAAATAATAATAGAGAAAATAAAAATGGGGAAAGTGAGAGATAATAACGAATGGTACATGTTAGGATTACAAGCCAAGCCACTAAAGAGTAGAACTCCCAACGTCATCGACGAGAACTGACAACCGCAATCTCACTCTTGGTACCATTTTTTAGGAAAATGAAGTTAGAGATTATTTAATTATTTTTATAAAATGAGTTGAACGAGTTACGAATATGAATGTTTTGGGGTTTTATTTTTTGTTTTTTTAATGAGCTTTCATTGAATATTTTATTCACTTATTTCTGTTGGGTCTAATCTTGTTTTTTGGGCTAACATTTTATGTTATTAGGGCTCATTTTTATAAGAAATGTTATGTTTACAATATTTTTACAATACTTTCACAATAAATTTTAAGTGGTAAGTTATTAATTGTAGTTATGAGTAGGCAAAATAAATAATTTAAGTGGTGGGTTCAAATTAGAGTCATAATCAACTTACCATCTATGATTTATTGTGAAAATGTTGTGAACGTAGAACTTCTCCATTTTTGTTGTTATTTGAACTTTTATTTATGTTTTGTTTAAGGGCTTAAGGATTATGGTTGGAGTGTTAAAGATTATTTTTGTGAGTAATACTAGAGACACAATAAAATGTCGCAACAATTCTTATATTAGCATAAAAAAAATCAAATTACAGATTAGAAAAGGCCCACGTGTGAGATGGAATTTTAATTTCGGAATGTTGTGAAATTGTTGTAACATTTTATTTTATTAATTTCAAGCATTATTCTTATTTTCATTGTATTCAATATTCTTGAGATTATCTACTCAAGGTGGTCAATATTTTTTTTAGGAAAGACAAAATGTTCTAATTTAAAAATAATTGCGTTATATATTTGTTTTTTGCAATTATAATTTGTTTTTGGCAAGTCCAAGTGGTCACAGGACCACATTGACTTGTATATGCAGTCGCCCTTGTTCCTATCTAGAGACCTAGCAAATTCAAACTTGATTACAATGAATCCAGATTGATACCTTCTGGACGGCTGAGATAAAAAGTTAGAAATTTAATTCTCCTTATGAGTTATCCAATCTAAGAAGATAAAAAATTAAGAGAAATGATATATCCACAACATTTTCACAACATTTTTACAACAAATCCTATATGGCAGGTGGTTACTGGTTGTTATTGTTGGGGCAAAAAAGTAATCTTCATGTTAAGTTCAAATTTAAACTAATAACAACTAGCCACCTGTGATTTGTTGTGAAAATGTTGTAAAAATGTTGTGGACGTAACTTTTGAAAAGCTACTTCTATTAAAAAAAAAAAAAAAAAAAAAAAAAAACCTAATCTTTCGGTGGAGATTTTTAACTTATCATCTAGGCAGTTTAAAAGTAGGGTATGACATAGGATTTGGATTTAATTTCAAACTTGATTGCTATTAAAAATGTAAGGAGCAAATTAATTGTAATCTCGAAATATAAGAATCAAAAATAGTATTTTGTTGGCCTTTATTATTACTTTATCTAAAATAAAAATTTATCAATTACTCATTTTAATTTGTGAAAATTAAGAAGGTATTCGCTTCACTTGACTGAAACAAAACAAAATGGCAGACTCGAACTCCACGTCTTCAAGCAATAAGCTCCAAGGGAAGGTGGCCATAATCACCGGAGGAGCAAGTGGCATGGGTGAGGCCACGGCGCGCCAATTCGCTGCTCACGGCGCACGAGCCATTGTAATCGCCGACGTCCAAGACGAGATGGGGCAAAAAGTGGCCGCATCAATCGGCTCCAACGTCTGCACATACATACACTGCGATGTCAGGGACGAGGAACAGGTCAAGAACATGGTAGACTCCACGGTGAAAGCGCACGGAAGCCTCGACATCATGTTCAGCAACGCGGGCATGGGGAGAGCGATCCTTACGTGCGATCAGACCGCGCTGGACATGGACCTGTCGGCTTACGACAAGATTATGGCAGTGAACGCTCGTGGAATGGCGGCGTGTGTGAAGCACGCGGCGAAGGCCATGGTGGAAGGGCACGTGAAGGGGAGCATAATTTGCACGGCGAGCATAGGGGCGAGCGTTGGCACCGAGAATTTCGCGGACTACGTGATGTCGAAGCACGCGGTGCTGGGGTTGATGAGGTGTGCGAGCTTGAAGCTGGGGGCATATGGGATTCGCGTGAATTGTGTATCACCTGGGGCAGTTGGGACGCCATTGTTGAAGGAGTTGCTCAGGTATGAAAATGAGGAAGAGGATAAGATGGTAGAGTCATATTACTACTTGAAAGCTGGGGCTTTGAGGCCCAAAAATGTTGCTGACGCTGTGGTGTTTCTTGCTTCTGACGAAGCTGAGTTCATCACTGGCCATAATTTGGCGGTGGATGGTGGGTATAAGGCTTAAGAGTTTGGGTAACAATCCATTAGAACGGCCCAGTTGTTCTTGCAGGATAAACCGTAGTTGAAGATGCAATTATGAAATAATAGCTTGGGGAACTATATTTTGAGTCTTTAATAATAATAAAAAGTTCTCTCTATGTGATCAGGCGTAAAAACTCTTTGAAAATAGGAGGGAATCATACAGGCTTGATCAATGAAGCACTTGAAATGAAATAAAATATTCACTTTAGATTGTTGAAGTGATTAAAAGATTGGACATTGATTGTTTGTTACAAAAATGAATGGTGTTTGTGTTTATCTTCTTCTTCTTCTGTTTTCAGGTAGAAAGTATTTACATTCTTTCACATATATCAACTCTTTGGCATCATTTATTATATGAAACATTATACTTGGCAATTTGAAAC
The DNA here is from genome assembly GCA_032878915.1 of Castanopsis chinensis. Taxonomy (NCBI): domain Eukaryota; kingdom Viridiplantae; phylum Streptophyta; class Magnoliopsida; order Fagales; family Fagaceae; genus Castanopsis; species Castanopsis chinensis. Next base: position 8,985,564 of record JAVQMG010000114.1, read on the forward strand.
AATTATGACATTGGATAGAACATTTTGGTAGGGCCCACACGCAAATATTCCCACTATAAATTTTCTTTTCTTTCTTTGTTTTAACTTTTTTTTTTGTATCGTAATTGGAGAAAATTATTGTGTACTCTCCGAATACTATAAATGTGTATTTTCTCCTCTCACATGAATAGTGTGCGCACCCAAAAACAGCGACTAGGCCTGAAAGATAAATTAGGCTCACAATCTATTTGTATGGTAGGCTTTTAGTGTTTCCTGCAATGGGGTAATTTCTTGCTTGGCTGCCCAAGTGTTCCTATCTCCTTTTTCCTTCTCCTTCTTCTCCCTTCTCTTTTTCTCTTTCTCCCTCACGACCCCCCTGCTTCTGATCCTCCCTTCCCTATTTATAGCCAACGCTTGCTGGATTGCTGTGGTCATTTTCTGGCTTAGTGGATGGAGAGGTCCAATGCCATCCTCTCTAAGTGGTGAGTAGTTATGAGCGTAAAAAGAACAATGGTGGCATCGGAACTTGATTCCACTGCCACGTCCATTTTCGGGCAGAAAGGCTTTCAAAGTAAGGGGCATGGCCTGGCATGGTAATCTCAATTGGTGGTCGGACAACCCGGTGGAACCTCGGGCATAAGGCGCATACGATACGAGGTTTTCCGCTACCGACCATGTCTCAGGTGGCTTCGCTTTGGCCTTTGGGGTGCTTGATACATGCTAGGCTGGTCCGGGATAAAGCCCCTTGGACTGATCAGCGTCGGGGCCCAGAAGGGGACGATCGTTCTCGTGGGCCTAGGGGCAAATGGGCCTGAGATATGGCCCGTATGGGCAGTTATTCTTGTGGGCCTCCGAGTGGATGGCCCAGGTGGATGCTGCCCGTACAAATAGTGAGTCCCACTAATAAAATTCATAGTAGAATATACTATTCATATGAGATGAAAGAGTACACATTTATAATATTTCGAAAATAATTTATAATTTTTCGTGACAGGGGAGGAGGAAATAATCACAAGTTAAGATAGTGCTATCAACGAGCCAATCATTTTTTAACAAACCATAAGAGGGTCTCTCTATTAACAAAAAAGCAAAATTGAGCGTCCTTTTTTTTCAGCTTTTCAAGCTACCTTTTAGTATCAAAAAATTGAGCAAAAGCAAAACAAAAAAAGTTACATTGAGTCCCATTTTTTTTAAGCGTGTTGTCGGAGTTATATGAGCTGTCTCAATAAATAATGAATAATGGACACAGATCAATTTATAAAATTAGAAAAACTCTAGAAATTTTGAAACCTTAAAAACGAAAATGATCTTATATTTTAGTTAGTTCACTGGTAAAATTTCTTATTATTAGATGAGAGATTTAAAGTTCAATTTTCCGCCCATACTAATAACCAAATTATCGCTTAGTTTAATAATAAAAATTAACCATATAAGTAGACATTGGCTAAAACTCTCCATAAAAATTTATATTGATAATTACCCCAAACAGAAATTGTAAAGTCAATTGTGTTAATTTAAATCCCACAATTTTATTACAGTCACAATCCAAATTCTAAACCTCAATCTCACCCGCTATTCAAGCAGGATAAAATAAGTAGATAGGGGCAAATCACTCACAAAACATGGTCAATAACATTACATTCTAGTCAAATTTATGGCTTTAGACTTAGCACTCACGACATGGTGGCTGCTACATATATCATCATTAACAATATTCTGAATGGGACTCGTAGAAATCACTTAGGCACGGTGACCTGACCTCTTTGCTTTAGCAACTGTACTACCTGGTTCATTGATGGCTGATCATCTGAGATTGCATCCGTGCATCTGGCAGCTATTTCTAGAACTGCTTCTGCAGTTTCAATATCTGCATCTTTGCACCTTTTATCCACTACATCATCCAGTCGGTTCTTTCTCAACAGCGTATTCATCTGCAAGTGGTAAGTTGATGAAAAAGGCTTGACCCCCTATAGATAGAATCATTGAACTGTTGTTGGATTGAACCACTTGTTTCTTTGGGTAGTCCAAAGAACACTAGATTTCCTCTCCATTGCCTTATTCACTAGCAAGTATCCATAATCTCCCAAAGTACTCGTATTGTCAAACTAAGCATCACACGATTCACACCCACCTATTCGTACAGTGGCTTACCAAAATATTATAGAAGTTTTGTGATGCAAGATTGGTCTAAGATACAAGCACCTTGAATATTTTTTATATTCTTGAGATAATTACGTACAGATTACCTACCTATGGTTTAGCTTGAAATTAACTTACCCACCCGTAGTTTTATTTTTGACACTTTACCCGCCCGTGGTTCATTTCGTCTATGCTTCATAACCTTTCTCTAATTTTTCCATTACTCTTAACATATTTCATCGAAAAATCAGATCAAACACTCCTCTCCCACACACTCTCTACGCTTGCTCACCCACTTGGGAAAAGGGACATTTGATATCAGCTTCCATAACAAGATTCACAATATGTGAACACGTGACACCAATAACTTGCTACCATTATTTCCTCCATTTTTTCTCTTCTTTCCCCACCACCACCACCACTGCCTTTGACTTTGTCATAATCAAAAATTTAAATTAAAAAAAAATCAACATAGTAATTCAATGAATAATAGACATCAACCATCCCCAACACAAAACTCTCATAGTCAAACATTCATTCACAGGCAAAGAATCAAACAGTTTGCAAGTCTTTCACATATCTAAATCATCAACCTTTTCAACCATCACACCCAAAAAAAATAAAAAACTAAAAAAATAGAAACCCCACAAAATTCCCAGATTAAAAAAATGCCCAGAAATACCGTTTAAGATTATAGAATAAAGGTCACAAATTCACATACCCATTAACTCAAAAAAGCAAAAGTAACACCCCAAAAAGCAAAAGAACCTAGTTAAAATTGTGAACAAAGATAATCTAGTAAGCAAAAAAAAAAATATAGTGTTTTTGAAATTGATATATTATAACAAAAATTGTTGGATCCGCAAATAAAGAAAAAGAAATGAGATTGAGAGGAATTTTGCACTTACCAAGACCCAAAAGAGCTAGGCAAAAGAGAAGAGAGCCACAGTAGGTCCAAAATTAAAATCTAAGCAAAAAATTATAAAATTTGGCTTTTAGGTATTGGATATTGGAGAAGTGTGTGGGAGAGAAGTGTTTGATCTGATTTCTTGTTTAATTTTGTGAAGAAACGTGTTAGAGTAACGGAAAAATTAGAGGTGGGTTACAGAGCATAGACAGAATGAAACACGGATAAGTAAAGTGTCAAAAATAAAACCATGGGTGGACAAATTAAATTCATGCTAAATCACAGATGGATAATCTGTAATTATCCCTATTCTTAAATAAGTCGTATCCAACACAGTAATTAAATCACTGTTTCCTCCAATCTTGTCATAATATATATCAATTTCATTCTATTCCAGTCAGAACATACGAAATATTTTGAACTAGTACACTAAAAGCCCCCCTTATCCCAACTCTAGTTAAATTCATTGCATTTCGACCATTCTAACCTATTCTGGCCAATTTGATCAGTATTTGAATTTTTTGTGAAATACTCTCTCCATTTGTTTTCCACTTTTCCCTCCTCTCTTTCTATTTTTCCTTTCTCTTTTAGGTATGGCTTGTGTCTAGTGGCACTGGCCATTAGACACAAGCTCCATCTTTCTCTTTTTCCCCTCATCTACTAATTCTTCTTTTAAAAACCTTTTGATTTCTCTCAATCATATCAGTCTTACCTTTTTTTTTTTTTTTTTTTTATGTACTTTTTATCCTCTGTTGAAGTTTTTTTTTTTTTTTTTTTTTTCTGTTCTTTTCTCTCTCTCTCTCTCTCTCTCTCTCTCAAAACAAAAGGACACTCATTCTCTTTTCCCTCCTGCAAGCCATTCCCACACCACTCTATTAAGTATTAACTTATATAAATATAGTTCTACCTTTTACCTCCAAAAAAAAACTTATATAAATATAGTGTTTATTACACAGACCTTTTGTGTATAACAGGATATATGTTAGAATATTTCTACTTAATTTAATGAATATATTTTACTGGAGGAGTTTTAAACCTTGCAAAGAACTGGAAGAAGGCAGAAGCAACAATCTCCTAATGCCACTGCACAGGACTATTGGGAGGGATCTCTTCTATCTCAAGAGTCATGAAAAAAATTTATGACATAAAACCTTTACAAATGTGTAATTAATTTTCAAAAAATAATTTATAAATTTTTTAAAAATACGTTCATGTATTATATTTATCTAAAATTTATCAATTACTTTGAATTATAAAAATAATATAATAAAATTAGTATTAATTTTAATTGTGGCCGACAAAAATAGGAGCTGCCAATCTACACATGACAATACTTTCATAATGAGAGACTCCACATTTTAAAAATACGTTCCTGTCTTGGGACTGGCTTGTCAACAGTACTACACAATCAAGAAGCTAAAACAAAATGAGAGACTCCACATCTTCAAACAATAAGCTCCAAGGCAAGGTGGCCATAATCACCGGAGGCGCAAGCAGCATGGGCGAGGCCACGGCATGCCTCTTCACTTTTCACGGTGCACATGCCATTGCCATCGCGGACGTCCAAGACGAGAAGGGCCATAAATTTGGTATGGATGTTGGGTTTATTAGAGTTTAGAATTTGGCTAATACTCCATTAGAATGACCCGACTATGCATGGGCTCGTTTGTAATAGTTGAAGATGCTTCATAGCTTTTTCTCTATGCATGTGATCATGCGTAAACGCTTTAAAATTAAGGGGGGGGGGGGGGGGGGGGGGGGATCATAAAGGTTAGAATGAAGAGGCAGGCATGATCAACGAAGCACTCGTGTTGAAATGAAATAAAATGCTCACTTTATTAGATTGCTGAAGTGATTAAAAGAAATGACTGTTTCGCTAATGGTGTTTACACTCTTTTACATCATATCATGATACACTCTTTGGCATTGTGTGTTATGTGAAACATTATACGTGGCAATTTGAACAAGTTGGTGGGCCCACAAAAAAATACGACCATTTTTTTTTTTCTTTGCCCTTTTGGGGAGGAAATAATCACATAATGAAAATAAGTGCGTTAAACGGGTCAATCCGTTTTTTAGCAAATCATAAGAGGGTCTAAATCGAAAAAGAAGAAGAAGAAGAAGGAAGCAAAACTGAGGTTTTTTTTAGCTAATCTAGGATGGTCATTAAGAAACTTGAATTATACACAATTAAATAAATAAATAAAATTGAATATATCAAAATCACTACAAAAAAAAAAAAAGTTACAAATACACGAAGTTTTACAATTTCTTTCCACAAACAAAATTAAAACGCAAAAAGAGACTAATGTGAAATTAAGTAAAAACTAATAATGTTGAGATGAAAATAATAAATTGCAAAAGAGCTCAAAAATAATGATAGAGAAAAAAAAAATTGAGCAAGTAAGAGAGAGCAACGAGTGATACATGTTGCAATTATGAGCCAAGCCAATAAGGAGTCGAGCTCCCAGCATAACCAATAGCTCACGGCTACAATATCCCTTTTGGTACAATTTTTTAGGAAATTGAAATTAGGGATTATTTAATTATTTTTATGGAATGGGTTGGACGAGTTATGAATATGAATGATTAGGGGTTTTTATTTTTTGTTTTTAAATGAGCTTTTGTTGAATATTTTGTTCATTTGTTTTTGTTCAGTCTAATCTTGATATTTTTTAGGCTAACTCTTTTATGTTATTTGGGCTTTTTTTTATTGTTATTTAAACTTTTATTTATATTTTTGTTTAAGGACCTAAGGATTATGTTTGGAGGGCTAAGATTATTTTTGTGAGCAATGCTAGAGACATAACAAAAATGCCACAACAATTCTTACATTAGCAAAATTTTAAATTAGAGATTAAAAAAGGCCTTGTATGAGTTGGCATTCTATTTTTTTTTTTAAAGATAATTACAACATGCTGCTAATTCCGCAATTTGAACATTTTTCCTCCTAGACCTCCAAGCATTTTGTGCATGGGGAAGTGTCAATTCAACTACAAAGCCTTTGGCAATTGGCATTCCAATTTTGAAATGTTGTGAAGTTGTAGTAACATTTTATTGTATCCCTAAATCTATTCTTATTTTTATTGAATCCAAATTCTTGAAATTATCAACTGAAGGTGGTCAATATTTTTTTAAAACAAACAAAACATGCTAATTTAAATATAATTGTGTTGTATAATTTATTTTTGCAATCATATTCGTTTATGAGCAGCCGCCTTTTCTCCTACCTAGAGATGTAGCAATTTCAAACTTGATATCACTGAATCCATATCGATACCTTCTGTATGGCTGAGAAAAAGTTACAAGTCGGGATGACATAGGATTTGGATTTAATTTCAAATCACATGAGTTATTATAACATAGACTAGGCAATTTTAGGAAAAATTATTAGGTCTACTAGGAGGACTGTTGACTTGGTCATCCCAATCAATAAAATGATATCATCTATGCAACTGTGTAAATGAGCTTTCTAATCAACACAAGAAATAAAAAAATAAAAAAATTATCAAATGATGTCACATTTGCATAAATAACAGCATTTTATTGGTTAGGAGATCAAAGAGGACCATTTCTCCAATAATTTCTCCATTTTCAGTTAATTAGATATATTTGTTTAATTGTTATTAAAAATGTAGGGAGCAAATTGATTATGATCCTTATATATCAAAATAGTACTTCGTTTTTTAATGAACAAAATTAGTACTTTATTGACCTATATAATAATTGTATCTATAATAAATTTTATCAATTAATCATAATAATTTGCGAAAATTGAGAAGGTATTGTCTTGGCTCCCCCAACTGAAACAAAACAAAATGAATAAGCTCCAAGACAAGGTGGCCATAATCACCGGAGGCGCAAGCGGCCTGGGTGAGGCCACGGCACACCACTTCGCCGCTCACGGCGCTCGAGCCATTGTAATCGCAGACGTCCAAGACGAGAAGGGCCAAAAAGTAGCCGTAGAAATTGGCTCCAACATCTGCACCTACGTACACTGTGATGTCAGAGACGAGGAACAGGTCAAGAACTTAGTAGAGTTCACGGTGAAATCGTACGGATGCCTCGACATCATGTTCAGCAACGCGGGCATGGGGAGAGCGACCCACACCTGCGATCAGACCGCGCTGGACATGGACCTGTCGGCTTACGACAAGCTCATGGCGGTGAACGTGCGTGGAATGGCGGCGTGTGTGAAGCACGCGGGGAAGGCAATGGTGGAAGGGCACGTGAGGGGGAGCATAGTTTGTACGGCAAGCGTGGCAGCCAGCATTGGTAGCGAGAAGTTCGTGGACTACATTATGTCGAAGCACGCGGTGCTGGGGTTGGTGAGGTGCGCGAGCTTGAAGCTTGGGGCGTATGGGATACGCGTGAATTGTGTCTCACCAGGGGCAGTTGGGACGCCATTGTTGAAGGATATGTTCGGGTATGAAAATGAGGAAGAGGATATGGTGGTAGGGTCAAATCAGTACTTGAAAGGTGAGGTTTTGAGGCCCAAAAATGTGGCTGACGCTGTGGTGTTTCTTGCTTCTGAGGATTCTGAGTTCATCACTGGCCATAATTTGGTAGTGGATGGTGGTTGTAAGACTTAGAGTTTGGCTAATAATCCATTTGAATCATGGCCCAATTTCGTCTTGCAGAATAAACCGTAGTTGAAGATGCAATTATGAAATAATAATTTGGGGACTTTCTTTTTTTTTTTTTTATCAGGGGGAACCATTTTTGTAAGTCTCTAATAATAATAAAGTGTTTTCTCTGTGTGATCATGCGTAAAAATGCTTTGAAAATAGGAGGGAATCATAAAGGCAAGAATTAATAGGTATGATCAATCAAGAGCCGGTTGAAATGAAATGAAATAAAATATTCACTATAGATTGTTGAATTAATTAAAAGATTAGCCCAATTGTTAATGAGAAAAATATACCCTGCACCGAGTAAATGTTTCATTTCTCTCAGAATTGGTGGATCCCACAAAAAAGTGAGACCCACCAATTGTGAGAGAAGAGAAGCATATACCAAATGCAAGGTATGCCTTCCCTTGTTCATGAGCTCGTTTGTAATTGTGTTTTTTTTTTTTTTTTTTTTTTTTTTTCCGGTAATCGTCTGTATGGTTGAAGACACAATTTTGTAATAACTTTATCTCTCTGTAACCATGCGTAGACGCTTTATAAATTGGGGGAATCATAAATGTAAGAATGAAGAGGCATGATCAACAAAGCACCGGTGTTGAAATGAAATAAAATATTCACTCTAGATTGTTGAAGTGATTAAAACTTAAAAGAATTTATTGTTTCACTAATGGTGTTTACGCTCTTTCACATCATATCAACACTTTGGTATTTTGTGTTATGTGAAACAATATACGTGTTTAACCCAACCTAATCTATCTATATTTAATATAATTTTAAAATATATTATACAATTTTGTTATTTATATTTTTACCCATCTTTCTAATTAAAACTTAAACATTAAGTTCTCCTTATATATTTTGTGTTGGTTTGGTGTTATGCTCAGTATAATTTGGTTATAAATTTGTTATTATTTGTAGTGGTTTTGTTCCAAATCTCAATTTAATATTAATAATAGTAATTAAAAAACAATATGTCTAACCCGATCCATGCAGGTTAGCTTGGGTTAGGCTAGACTCTTGTGATGGGTTAGCTTGGATTGAATTTTTTTTAACCCATCATGGAGATTTGGGTTGATAAAACCCCTCAACTTGACCCATGCAAACCCATAGTTTCAACAAGTCAATCCATTTTTTAACAAATCATGAAAGGGTCTAAATCTGAAGACAAAAAAAATAAAGTGAGTATTTTTAGCTATTCTAAGATGGTTATTAAGAAACATAAATTATACAGAATCTAATAAAAAAAGAATTTGAATATATCGACATCACAAAAAAAAAAAATGCAAATATATGAAAGTTTACAATTTATTTCTACAAACAAAATTAAAAAGCAAAAAGAGAGTGATGAAAAATTAGGTGAGAATTGAGAATGCTGAGATGAAAGTAATTGTTGAGGTTGGGTTTTACACTTCTTGTAACTTAGACACGCATCTTGATGTTATTAGATAACGCTTAATCTAGACTTTTTCTAAGAAGGAAGTTAGGTCTGGCACTCTACGGAATGGGCTCCAAGGTATGATTCTGCCGCTGCCAGTTTGTGCACAAACATTGAGTCCAAAGACCAAGGAAAGGCACTGCAAAATGGGCTTATTTTCTGTTTCCACTATAGAATGAACATTTCTCCAGTTTCTGCCATAGAGCTGAATTTTCTTAACTTTCTGTTGTGCCGTAAAGTTTTCTGCACTTTGCGGCAATGTGAGTGACCTTCCTCCATTTTCTGCTACAGAATTGACTTTCCTTGACTTTATGTTGTGTAGTAAAAAATTCTACATTATTCTGCAATGTGAACGACATTTCTGCATTTTCTGTTGCATAGCTGGCTTTCCTTAACTTTCTATTGTGCAGTAAAGTCTTCTGCACTTTTGAGTGACATTTCTGCATTTTCTGCTGTAGAGTCGGCTTTTTTTAACTTTCTACTATGCAGTAAAGTTTTCTATTGTGTTGTTAAGTTTTCTGCACTTTTCTACAACGTGAATGACTACTCTCCATTTTCTTCTGTAGAAAATATTTCTCCACTTCCTACATATAAACAACTCCCTATTCGAGTCGTGTTTTCTCTCTTCTTTTTACCACTTTTTTTTTCCTTCTCTCCGTTCTTTCTTTCTTTCTCAGTTTTTTTGTTTACTCTTGCCTTACTATGGGTCGCTCCCCCTTAGGTCCCCTCTCTCACTAGGTGCCTCCCTCCCCCCCTCCCCTCTCTCTTAATCTATGGCTACTTCCTCTTTTTATAGTGAGCTTATTCAATGGGATTTCTCCATTTTACCCCTAGAAATTCGCCAACTTTTTTTGATTTGTTGTGGGTATTCCTTCAAGCAATGGTGGAGTCAGGAATTTTTGTTTGGTGGGGCCAAGTTACGACACTAATATATTTATCAAGAAAACCTCCACATACATACATACATACATACATGATGAGGAGTTGTGAAAAATGATTTACTCCAGACCGTCCATGGTCATCCATATCAGTGGTCCTCGTCCTTGGAAAACCAACAAGGACGAGGCTGCCGTCCATGGCCGTCCATACCAATGGTCGTCCATAGGAAAGTGATAGGACGAGGTTACGGCATGATAAGTAAGATAAGCCTTCCATAGTCATCCATAGATAAGCACATGGATGACCCGCAACACTTGGGAAGATTCCAAATAAATTCCCTCCCTCAAGCGACCATGGATCAAGCTTCCAAGGCACAAGAAATACCTAGGTTTGCTACTGTGCCCTCCAATGAGGAGTTTAACCAACAACAAAAGTTACAAAAGGATGGAGTGTAACTTTCATGGCGGTTGTGGAAGTTACCCTTAACTCTCTGATTTCCTGAGAAACAGGGGAAGTTACGAATCCAATAACTATTTTCGGGAGACACTATATAAACACTCTTTCGGGCCAGACAAATGAATGTTTTTGATATTCCCTGAAAAGTTAGAACCCCAAAATAATAGTGAGAAAACTAACTTTGTCATCAGAGGGTTATTAGCTAGTAACCCGATCACCTTTGATCACTTTTCTTCCTGTTTCAGGCCATCAACACAGTCAGTAGACCTCCGAAATCCGAAACATCCAGCCTACTGATTTTCCTAGCATCATTAATACATACATACATACATACATATACACACACAAGTTTTTTTATTATATACACACATTTTTTTATTTGATAAGTTATATATATACACACGCCAAAAAAAAAAGTTTAGTATTTTCAATCAAAATTATGTTTGATGGCGATCTTTTATAAAATAAAATTCATTTTTTTCCATTTTCAAAGTAAAATTCTTAAAAAGTTTCATTTTAAATACAAATGATCAAATTTTATACTAAAGTACGTAAAAAATCTTTCAATTGAATTAATGAAATTTTCCAAAACAAGAATGATCCAAAACTTGGAGGAAAAAATTAGGCTCTAAACATATTTGAAGCTATCTTGCTCTAACCTATTATGTGGCAACTAAAGACACATTTCATGTGCAATTTTAGTGACAAGATTTTTTTAATGAGTCAATGACTTGTTAAACGCCACGTAACGGGTTTAAAAAGATAGATTCAAACATGTTTGATACCAAAATTTATCAAATATTTAATAGATATAAGAGCACATCTTAAAATAAAAAATAGAATTGTGAAAATAAAGTTATGTCTCTATAACGATTAGACCAATTATTTTTTTAAAAGCATAATTGGACTAATTCAAATATTTGGGGAGGCCAACTCTTATTTTTAAAGTCTAGATTTAGAAAAAATTAAAATAATTATATATATTTTAAAAAAATCAAAATTTTGGGGGGACCACGGTCCCCCACCCTTCAACATAACTCCACCCCTGCCTTAAGACTACCCACCAACCCATTAGTTGCCTAGTCATTACAGTTTCTTAGTACATGTTTGCTGCACCGCTACTTGTTTCGTGACAAAATTCCTCTTTGGTTTTGCCGTGAGTCTCTAACTCTCAGTTCCAAACTGATAAGAATTTGGGTTTTTCCTCACCTACCTCTATGGCATGCATCAAGTGGCCCTAGTCGTCTACTATCTCTTTTGGGTAAAATACCATCCCAACAGGGTACATTCTCAAAAGAGGACACGTCTAGAAACCAAATATATACCCATTGTCCCCCATCACCAAACCACATCCTCTGAATCCCTTAACCGTGGGCCCACCTCCCTTATATTGTTAAATACAGGTTGGTAGTATTTCGGCCCTTGTGTGCTTGCTCCACTATCCTCTATTTTTGTCTTCTTTCATTCCCCACACTATGTCTACCATTGTAGATTGGTTTTGTCTCGTCCGGTTGCGTGTCCATTTTGCCCATGTTTATCCTCTATGGAAGAGGGTATGGGCTCTTCGGCTTGCCTTGTTTTCTTTTTTCGTTTCTCTAATTTTGTTTTTTTTTTTTTTTCTCCTTCACGTGTTTTTTGTTGTTGGCTTTGTCTTATCTCTTCATGTGTTCCCTACTATGTCTGTCATTTCCTTTGGTTTGGCTTTGTAAAATTGTGATTTACAACTATTTTGTGTTTTCTTTAATTCTGTGCCAAATTTGATTGTAATTTTGTTCAATCTATTATACCATGTATTTTATGTGAGATTTATTGTAAGGGTTGTGTGAGAGAGAGTGTGAAGACTCAAGACAACATTGAATACTAAAGAAGTTTTCGTGAGTAGCTCACGAGTAGCCTTCCCGCGAAGTGAAGAGGTGCTCAGCATATGACTGGAATGCGAAGAGTCATGATAGATGGTGACAGCTAATTTTTGCGAGTGTCTCGCGGGTAAGGCCTTCCAGCGAGATACCCACTAAACAGCCTATCCTCACATACACTGTATATACCATCATTACTCACATATTAAGATGAGTGCTGTTCAGAGAGAAAACCCTAGCCATATACCCTTGAAAGTTAGAGATTGTCATACCCATAATCCTCTACACAATCCATTGTGGTTTTCCTCAACTCCTACCTCTTCATATCCAAATCCTTAAGAGGTTGATGGCTCAAACACTTACCACACTTATACTGAGTGTAAAGTGAGGTTTTGGTGCTGTTGGGAAGTATTGGAAGAAGCCAAATGTTTGGCGAATGCAATCGGGCTGAATTGCGTGATCCGGAGAGCTAGAGAATATAAGACATGGCGAAATCAATTGGTAACAAGAGCTAGGAGGGCTCGAGTACATGGGGTAGACTAGGCTTGAAGGGTCTTTTGTTATTTGTGTACTCCAACTTATTCTCTAATGGATCAATTTACTGCTTGGAGAGCAACGAAGAGGTTTTTTGCCGAGTTCTTCGGTTTCCTCTTTGATAACACATCGGCGTGTTATCTTGTATTTGCATTCCTCTTCCCTACTCTTTTATTTTTCATTTTACTGCTATCTTTTAGAGTAGTTATATTGTTTGTTCGCTCGCATTTACTCTATTTCACACTTAGTTTAAGTTAGAGTAAAATCAACCGAGCCGTTTTTTATAGTTTGGGGGTCTAAACAACTCTTGTATTTTTATACATATTTGAGCTTTCAGACTTTTCTTTCCTTTATTCAATTCATGCTGCTAACACTTTTTGCTGTTTGTTGTTTCTTTTCGTCATGTCTCTTACTGAAGGTTAGGTTTGGCTTCCCTTGCTCTTATTCTTTTATACAAAAGAATTTGGGCCTTTGTTGGCCAAATAGTGTTTACTGGATCAAAGGGTATTAGACCCAATTGGACTTATTCTGCCAAAACCATTTTGCTTAAAAACTGCATTTTACGACAAATCTGTATTCTGCTGCAGATCACTTTCCCTTGCATTTCTTTCTTAGCCAAAGCGTAATTCTAAGCTTTTATTTCTTTTATGTTTTCTTTGGGACTTTCTTGCTCTTCGGTCTCTTTGGCGGGCCTTTGGGCCTTGCTTTTTTATTGGGCTTTCTTCCTTATAGACTTTTGGGTACAGATTTGCAAAAACAAGCATCAATATTAATAAAGTGAGAAAGAGCCTGAAAATAATGGTAGAAAAAATAAAAATGTAGAAATTGAGAGAGAGCGGTGAATGATACATGTTGCGACTACGAGCCAAGCCACTAAGGAGTAGAGCTTCCAACATCACAAATGAGAATGCATGGCCACAATCTCTCTCTTGGTACTATTTTTTAGGAAATTGAAATTAGGGATTATTTAATTATTTAATTATTTTTATGAAATGAGTTAAACGAGTTATCAATTTGAATGATTAGGAGTTTTTATTTTTTGTTTTTGAATGAGCTTTTATAAAATATTTTGTTAATTTGTTTTTGTTTGGTCTAATCTTGTTGTTTTTTTAGGCTAACTTTTTATGTTATTTGGGCTCATTTTTATGAGAAGTCTTATGTCTACAATATTTTCATAACACTTTCACAACAAATCTTAAGTTGCAGGTTATTACTGGTTGTTGCGACTGGGCAAAAATGTAATTTATGTGGTTGATTCAATTAGTACCAGAAACAACTTATCACTTATAATTTTTTGTGAAAGTATTATAAAAATTTTGTGAACATAGCAATACTCAATTTTAATTGTTATTTGAACTTTTATTTATGTTTTTGTTTAAGGGCTTAAGGATTATGGTTGGAGGGATAAGATTATTTTTGTGAGTAATGCTAGAGACACATCAAAATTTCGCAACAATTCTTATATTAGCATAAAAAATAAAGCCAAATTAGAGATTAAAAAAGGCTCATTTGTGAGTTGGCATTTTAATTTTGAAATGTTGTGAAATTGCTGTAACATTTTATTGTGTTCATAGCATTATTCTTATTTTTATTGAATCCGAATTCTTGAGATAATCAACTCAAGCTGGTCAATATTTTTTTAAGATAGAAAAAACATGCTAATTTAAATATAATTGTGTTATATTATTATTATTTTTTATTATTTGTGCAAGTATAATTTGTTTTTGCTACAGGAATACGCTGACTTGTATCGTCAACCGCCCTTTTCCTACCTAGAAATCTAGCAAATTCAAATTTGATTTGAAAGAATTCAGATCGATACCATCTGGACAGTTGAGATAAAAAGTTAGAATTCTCATTCTCCATTTGAGCTGTCCATTATAAGAAGATAAAAATGTTAAATATTAAAGAGCTACTCTTATTAACTGATCTTTCGGTTGAGATTCTATACTTATCATCTCGGCCATTTTCGCTTCATTGTTAGCAAAAATGTATGAAGCAAATTAATTGTGATCCCGAAATATAAGGATTAAAATAGTATTTTATTATCCTTTCTTATGACTGTATTTAAAATAAATTTTATCAAATATTAATTAGCGAAAATTAACAAGGTATTGTCTTCACTCTCCTGACTGAAACAAAACAAAATGAATAAGCTCCAAGGCAAGGTGGCCATAATCACTGGAGGAGCAAGCGGCATGGGTGAGGCCACGGCGCGCCAATTTGCCGCTCATGGCGCACAAGCCATTGTAATCGCCGACGTTCAAGACGAGATGGGCTAAAAAGTGGCTGCATCAATCGGCTCCAACATCTGCACTTACATACACTGCAATGTCTGTGACGAGGAACAGGTCAAGAACTTGGTAGACTCCACGGTGAAAGCGCACGGAAGCCTCAACATCATGTTCAGCAACGCAGGCATAGGGAGAGCGACCGTAACGTGCGATCAGACCGTGCTGGACATGGACCTGTCGGCTTACGACAAGATTATGGCAGTGAACGCTCGTGGAATGGCGGCGTGTGTGAAGCACGCAGCGAAGGCCATGGTGGAAAGGCACGTGAGGGGGAGCATAGTTTGCACGGCAAGCATAGCGGTAGGGGTGTCAAATGGGTGGGTTTGGGTGGGTTTGGGGTAGGCATAATTGGGTTGGGTATATAAAACTCATTTATCCATTAAAACCCATTTAACTAATTGTGTCTAACCCAAATTCAACCCAATCCAATTATTATGGGTAAACCCCAACTCACCCAATTACCTAATTATCAAAATTACCAAAATGCCATTAAAGTGAAAATCTCAACACTTTCTTGGATTCTCTTTTCTATTATTTCCAGTCTCCATTATTGGGATTAAAAAAATTCCACATAAGCACCCACGTCAGCAATTATATTAAAAATCTAAATAAAAAAATATTTTCTTTTCTTTTCTATTTTCTCTCAGTTTCTTGGCAAACAAACAGTGCAACAAATACCCACACTGAGCTCACCAACTGTGGCTTCCCAGTCGGACTCTTACCCTTCTCAATCCATGGCTACTCCATAAACAAGACCAAAGTTCAATGCAATCTTCTGAAGCTTTTTCTTCCACCAGCGCGATCAGTCTCTCGACTTTCCTCACTGGAACCACCACTTCGATCCTTATTATGACGATGAGCTACACGGCCGGAGAGATGGCAGACCGGAGGATGGTGGTGAGGCACAAGGACTTGAAGGAGATCGTGGAGGCGATCAAGGAGTATTTCAATAAAGAAGCCGCCACCGGAGACCAGGTCTCCGAGATGCTCGCAGTCGGCCAAGCTCAACTCAATCGGAGTTTCAAACAGCTCAAGAGTGATTCACTGAGTTCCTTCATTTTCAGCTTTCCACTTGAAAAATCTTGTTTGGTTACCGAGAAAATGTAGGGAAATGTTTTTAAATTAAAATTTTTAAATAATTATTTTTATTGTAGAGTCTGTGTATAATTCAAAAGTGTGTTGAGTAACTTAAGCTTGAGTGACTGGAAATGCCTGGGGGCTGGGTTTTTTTTTTTTTTAAGGGCTGTGTTAAATATGAGTATATATATATATATATATATATATATATATATATATATATATATATATATTTGGGTTAAATGGGGTTCAATGGGTTTTTAGTTAAAACTCAATAATCATTAGGTCTAATTGGGTTGATGCTCATTTAACCCAATTAATAATTGGGTGGGTTTGGGTTTAATTAGAGTGGGTGAGTTTGGGTAGGCAAATGAGTTTGGGTTTACTTTGCCACCCCTACATAGCGGCGAGCATTGGTTCTAAGAATTTTGTGGACTACGTGATGTCGAAGCACGCGGTGCTGGGGTTGGTGAGGTGCGCGAGCTTGAAGTTGGGGGCATATGGGATACGCGTGAATTGTGTTTCACCAGGGCCAGTTGGAACGCCATTGTTGAAGGGGTTGTTCAGGTATGAAAACGAGGAAGAGGATAAGGTGGTAGAGTCAAATCACTACTTGAAAGGTGGGGCTTTCAGGCCCAAACATGTGGCTGATGCTGTGGTGTTTCTCGCTTCTGAGGATTCCGAGTTCATCACTGGCCATAGTTTGGCGGTGGATGGTGGGTATAAGCCTAGTGTTTAGCTAATATTCCATTAGAATCTTGGCCCAATTGTTCTTGCAGAATAAACCGGAGTTGAAGATGCAATTATGAAATAATAACTTGGGGTACTATGTTTTAAGTCTCTAATAATAATATATTGTTCTCTCCATGTGATCATACGTAAAAAGGCTTTGAAAATAGGAGGGAATCGTAAAGGCAAGAATGAAGAGGCATGATCTATGAAGCACTGGTTGAAATGAAATAAAATAAATATTCACTTCAGACTGTTGAAGTGATTAGAAGTTTGGGCATTGATTGTTTGTTTCACAAATGGTGTTTGTGTTTACATTCTTTCGCGCCATATCAACTTTTTAGTACCGTGTACTATGTGAAACATTATCCTTGGCCTTTTGAAACAATAATGACATTGAATTGAAGTCTTTAATAGTTGAATAAAATATATAAGATTTAATTATTGTTTACATCAAAAATTTATTTTTTTGTCTGATAATAAAAAGTTATTATTAGAAATAAACGTCATAGATTGAACTCTCTCAAAAAGAAAAAATTCTAAATATTTTGGTGGAGTCCACAAACAAATATGACCGCAAGTCTTTTTTAAGTTTTTCTTTGTGGGTGGTAGGGGAGGAGGAAATAATTGGAGTGTGTAATGTTAGAACTACAATTTTTGTCACAATTTATTTACGTGACGAATTGTAAGTGGTAGAGTTATAGACTCAAACCACCACTTTTACTCCACCCCTCCCAATTTGTCATATGAGCAAATTATAATAAAAAATTGTGACAAAAATTATAGTTCTAGCATTTTTTAATCAAAAGTTTAGATAGGTGCTATCAAACAGTCAATCCGTTTTTTGACAAACCATAAGAGTCTGATGACAAAAAAGCAAATTTGAGTGTTTATTAGCAAAACTTTTTTAGTATAAAAAATTAAGGGGCACAAGCGGCACAAAAAAACAGTTATATGGTGTAAGATTTTGTTTTCTTAAGCCTGTTGTTGGAGTTATATTAGCTGTTTCAATGAATAATGAACAGTGACCAATTTATAAAATGTATACAAAAACTCAACAAATTTGAAACTTTATTGATGAAGTACAAACTCGTCAGTCATAGTGAATGCGTCCAGATGAAGCCAAACCCTTGTTTCTGCAGATGTGGAATTTGTAAAGTTATTCCCTTAGTGTGGTCACTAGTGTGGTGCCTACCACAATGTCTTCGATGCCAAAGTTAGTATAAGAAAACCCGAAATAAAACAATATAACAAACCAACAATAAGTATTTCTGAGTGTGTCTATCTACCTTGTGCTAGTGCTTGTGAAGGCCTTATATATGTTTTTACAGCATCTAGCCGTTGTGGTAGTTATTGTGGCTTTAATGCCTTTTTTCGGTAATGCCTAATGCTCAGTAATGTGGACTTCAATAGGCGTTCAACAGTCTATACAACTGTCTTTATATCCGTTCGAGACATTATTACCTGTATTGAATGATTTGGTTATATTCGTCAATGATGTGGACATCCGATGGGCTCATCTTAGAGAATGACCTCGTTGATAACGCTGATCTCGTCCATGAAAGTTTAATTCGTCAATCCCATCACTTACAAACCAAACCAAAATGATAGTAAGTTACAATCACTCTCTTATTATGAGTAAAATATTTGAGTCACAATCCCTATTTATAGGGAAAACTAAATACGGTATAATCTAAATGATGTATTGATTTATGATAAAATATAATCACTAGAAACGAACCCCATAAACTAGAATTATCTTTATAGAAATTCCTCCCCTTCTCGAACATAAAAAATAAAAAATAAAAAAATAAATAAAACATAACTTTTTCTGTATGTATTACCTTTTAGATTTCTCATGCAGCATTTAATGGAACCAATCAAGAATTTCGATTATAACTCAACTACAACAATGGATGGTTGGAGATTTGAACGGTAATTCTCCTTGTAACAGAGGATAGACAATTTCACAATGTGACAAGGCTCTTGACAAGTCGTTACGTGTCAAGTCAATCTTCTTTTTTTCTTTTTTTTTGTGGGGGGGGGGGGTTGGGGAATAGAAATAATATCATACAAAATCAAACAATGAAATCCATTAACTGGTGAGAATACAATATACAGGCCCCACAGATAGGGGTAAATCACTCACAAAACATGCTTAATAACATTACATTCTTGCCAAATTTGTGGCTTTAGATTTAGCACTCACACATGCTGACTGCTACACATGCATCGTCATTAACAATAATCTGAATGGGACTCGTAAAAATCACTTGGGCATGGTGACATGACCTCTTGCTCTAGCAACTGCACTACCTGGTTCATTGATGGTCGATCATCTGGGATCGCATCTGTGCATCTGGCAGCTATTTCTAGAACTGCTTCTACAGTTTCAATATCTGCATCTTTGCACCTTTTATCCACTACATCTTCCAGTCGGTTTTCTCTCAACAGTGTATTCATCTGCAAGTGATAAATCATAAGAACCTAACATTCATTGCAAAATCTGAAGACAGGAAAGGAGAGAATAAAGGAACAAAATTTTTGAAGAGCATACCCAACCAACAACATTTAAGCCTCTTTTCACAAAAGAGGGATCAGTAGGTCTCTTCCCAGTTACAAGCTCTAGCAAGAGAACTCCGAAGCTATATACATCTGACTTCTCTGTGGCTCTCCCACTTTGCAAATACTCTATGATTGTAAATATTAGCAGTGAATCAGTTAGTCAAAAATACCCATTGGGATCAAATAAAGAGCAAAAAATATCAAATTTTTTATTATGGAAGCTATATTGTCTTTTGCCCATGGTAAACTGCAATGTGTGAGGAAAACTAACATAGCATCATTTTGTTATATTTTCTGTTGGTTTGGACCACTTATTTTTTTAGGCAGTCACATGAACAATAGATTTCCTCCCCATTGGCCAATACACCAGCAAGTACCCATTGTCCCTCGTATCACCAACCTAAGCTTCCCAAAATATTACAACAGTTTTGTGTTGCCAGATTGGTCTGGGATACAATTATACAATTAAGTACCTTGGACTGTTCAGATCCTTGAATGGGTTATAACTTGTAAGTGTAAAACCCAAGCCCACCCCAAAAGTACACTATTACTCCCAACCTCTCATGATATATTCAATCTATATTCCAATATTCCACAATTAAAGATAAGCAAAATAAATGGGAAGATTCAAAATACGCACCAGGTGCTAAATAGCCAAAAGTGCCAGCAACCACGGTTGTGACATGGGCATCCTCATCAACCAAAAGCTTGGCAAGTCCAAAGTCTGAGACACGAGGCTCCAAGTTTTCATCAAGGAGAATGTTGCTGGACTTTATGTCACGATGCACAATCTTTGGAGAGCAGTCATGATGCAAGTATGCCAGACCCCTGGCTGAACCAAGAGCTATTCTCAAACGAGCACTCCAATTCAATAATCGATCTTCAGGCCCATGTTCTAAGGAAGAACAAAAAAAAAAGGATAGAAATAAAATTTGCATTAAACTTCAAATTTTAACAATTGCTAAATTTTAGATAGAAAAATTAACTTGGATTCATAACTTGCAAAATATTATAATTGACTGAATACACCAAATAGAAAAAGAAAATGAAACAAAAATGCATAGTTCAGACACCAAAGAATAATTAAATGTAACAATAAAGGGACTGAACTTTAGGTGAGAGTATCTTGTACAGCGAGCCTGCACTTTAGGTGAAAGCATCTTTAGGCGACAGTATACAGCAAGCCCTCTCACAACTAGTGAGCCCCACTCACTGGTGGGGCCCACATGTGAGAGACCTGCCGCAGCACGTACAGGATATACCTTCTCACGCTTAAGAACCTTTGACAGGGATTTTGGTTAGCAAAATTTCCTTACCTGCTAGTTAGTTTTTCACATAGCTTTCTTCTATCTTTATTTGGAAATATTAATAGAGATTATAAATAATTGTTCCAAGAGTTTGAAATTAAAACAGACACCTATATATACCACCACCATGAGTTTATTTCTATCATTCTGTTCACACATTGATTTTTTTTCATGGCTACACAATCCATGTTTCAGCATGTAAATAGGAACCACAAAATTGAAAACAGTGAAGCATACCATGCAAGAAAGCATCTAAGCTGCCCATAGCCAGATAATCATAGATTAGAAGCTTTGAAGCTGGGAGTCTGCAGTAACCTCGCAGGTTTACTAGATTTATGTGCTTGATGCTACCCAAGATCTCTAACTCCCTCTCAAATACTTGATCTGATCCTTCACGACCCCGATCAATCCTTTTAACAGCAAATGTTCCACAATCATTCATAACCATCCTGTATACAGTACCAAATCCACCCGACCCCACAACATCCTCTTCATTAAGACATTCCAGCTTTTCTATGATCTCACATGACGGGTATGGCAGGTCACCATGGAAAGTAATAAGCTTTGTGCCTGTTCATTATTCAATGGTTTATTGAAAGATGATAAAATAACCCCAAATCACAAAAATAAAAGAAATAAATAAATGCTTAGATTTGAGGAAACAATCAGCTCACTTGCGTCTTTGTCAACTTGCTTTTTGACTTCTGTGTATTTCCTAGCAGCTCTTTCCTTCTTTGATTGTAACCAAACCCAGAGCAAAGCAAGGACAACAAGAAGTGCAAGACCCATTGTAGACATTGCGCCAATCAACACTCCTTTGATGTAATGAGAGGATCGCTTACTAGGGACTGCTCCACAATAAATAAACCAGAATTACCTTATGCAGATATCTAGTTGCAATATAATCAAAGTGATTTACAGAGCTCTAGACCAGATCTACATGGACAACTCATCAACTGACTACTCCAAGAAACATGATCAAAACTTGCCTGCAGCTTCTTCACTTTCAGCATGCGGTAGCACAACAGGGAATCCCATTGATGTTCGACATGGCCTGTGCACTTGCCGGCCACAAAGGTCAAGATTGCCAATAAACCTATACAAAAACAGGGCGCAGCTTTTAAAAAAATTCATGGGATGGAACATAAAAAAATACATCAGAAAGGAAAGCTATAGTATAGAGGGTGTTCACAATTATGTCATTACTGCATAGAAGTATATTGGTGGTGTAGGGGGATGGGGGGTAAGATGCTGACAATTAGTGTGAAGCCAGTGATTACTTTAGTAAGCTAATCACTTGGCAGGCTTTTGAATTAAGTGGTGTCTCTATATATAATACTCTCAATTGGAGGCTCCCCAAGGTATTCTCTCCCCAACAAGTGGTATTAGAGTCCATAGTGGTGTGCAGCAAGGTGGCAAGGTGTTCATGGTCCCTGTCGCAATTGGAACAGGGACAGGGCAAGCCTAAAAGGCCCACACAAACTATCCTGAAAAAATGCACAAGGAGTATTGCCAATGGTGCTAGATCACAGTGAAAAGGTTCCCATGGACATGGAAGTAGGAGTCAGGTTCTCATAGATGAGCGTGCACAGTTGACACATGATTCAGATGGATGACATACAAGAAGCCCATAGATGATGTGCTAGCGAAGGAAAAGCCCTCAGGCAAGAGGGAGCTAGTAGGACTTGTTCATTGACCCAACTATATTATATTAACCATTCATTCTTCTTACTATTAATTAATGTGGGACTTCACTCACATGTGTACACCCAACAAATAGGAAAATATTGTAAATGTAGAAGCAAGAGAGAAAGAGAAAGCGGGGAGAATTACACAATTTTGCCTCACAGCCTATATCCACAAGTATATGTTGATGTTCACAATGACCCTAAGTAAGCTTTACACTAAATTAGTTTACATAATAAAGTAATATACCTTTAAAAATTCCAAAGCCCTACTCTAACTAATGTAACTTGACACTTCCCTCCCTATCTGACTGAAACCCAATGACCAAATAATAATCCACTATGTTGCAAATTTCCTTGCCAAAGTTTCAAACAGGGGTTTACACTTTCAAGCATTGGTATTGGTATGCATTATTTTTAAATGAGCATAGACCTAAGAATTTGGTGATGTAAAGAGTAACTCACGACTTGTTCCCAAATGTGCTTAGAGCTCCAAAATCTGGGATCTCGCCAGAGAAAAAGTTGGTGGACAGGTTCCTGAGACAGATTACAATGTTACAAACAATCATGAAAATATCCAATTTTCTTACAACATAAAATAAAAATAAAATGATTAGGCAGCATAGCCATAACTGATTGAACTTACAGGAAGTGCAAACGTGTTAGACGGCCAATAGTCGAAGGTATAGCACCCTTTAACGAATTGCTTGATAAATCCCTATATTTAATTTTGTGGTGTTATAAACCAATCCAGAGTTTAAAATTGCATACCTCAATGGTAAATACATCTAGTGACATATAGATAACTGAGTGAGACTAACAACAGTACATTCATGTTTAAGCACTCTAGTAAGTGGAACTTGAACAATATCAAGTACAATTTTTAGTGTCAAAGATCTTACAATATAGTGAGATAAGAAAGGTTTCCAATATCCGATGGTATGCCTCCTTGGAGATAATTCGCCCTCAAGTACCTATTGTTGCAGTAATTTCATTTGTATCAAGGTGCATCAATAATACAAAATGCAAAAGTGAAGTGAGCGGGGGCAAATAATTATTAAAAAAATATGAATAACATATTAAAAATAAAATGGAAATTAGGCAACCAGGTCTACTTACACGGCTCTGAGCTCAGTACAATTGGTGATTTCATTAGGAATAATTCCGTGTAAGCTATTCTGATGAAGTGCCCTGGTTCACCACCAAAAAAATCAAAAATTAAAAAAGCAAATTAAATGAAGGAGCACATTTCTTTGATATTTTAATGTGAAAAAATTGATGGAAGAACTCAGTTAAAGGAAAAGTTGCTGGGTATTGAACTTACAGTCTCTCCAATCTACTTAGTTTACCAATGCTGGGAGATATAATCCCTCCTAGCTGCATATAAGGTAGATTTCTGAAAAACCCAGAAATAAAATGTAAGAAAAAGATTTAAACTTCAAAGTAAACAGCATAGAAGCATAAGTGAAAGATTGAAGAAAAGGGTCTGACATACATAGAGCTGACTTGTTGGTCTTGGGGATGACAAGTGATTCCAGTCCATTGGCAGGGACTCTCATCAGAAGGTTGCCAATTACTGAGGAGGTTTCTACTGTCATTCAAAGTGCTTTTCATTTCCAATAATGTTAGCCCTGGAACATAAAGATTAAGCAGAAAGGTTGTTACTTTAAGCTTCATTTTGTTGCTAATAAAAGCTTGCAAAAACATAAAAACAAAAACTTTACTGCTTTCACTTAGTTGAGCGGACTACTTAGGAAACAAAAGATTCATAGAACTTTAAAAAACAAAGTATTCTTTTTAAATCGTTCTTCGATCACCACCATTTTCTCGTTAACCAAACAGATAGCTCCAAAAAGAAAGAAAAATGGATGATGAAACTTAATGGGGCTTACCATCTTGGGTGAGAGCCAGAGAACAAGGGCTCAAAAGGGTAGCTGCATAAACCAGAGAAAAGACACAAACCAACACACCCATCTCCATTCCTCCTTCCAAATGTGTTTTCTGAGTGAAGTTCACTTGCTGCACTCTATGAAAGCCAGAGAATGAGAAAGACAGTCTACACCGTAATGATAACAGTGTTGGGTAGAGTAGAAAGGAAGTTCGAGCTGTGATGATGGTTAAGGATTTCCCATTTGAAAATTTGATAAATTAGTTAAAACTAATAATTAATATTTGAAGCATGAAGAGAGAGAGAGAGAGAGAGAGAGAGAGAGAGAGAGAGAGAGAGATTGTAGTACCTAGGCTATTGCTGCAATTTTTTTAAATGGTTGGGATTGATAGTTAAAAAAACAACTTTCAATCTCAACCATTGGTTAAAAAAGTTAAAAAGAATAAACAGTAAAAGTTAAAAATATAAAAAGTGAAAAAAATTTGTAAGCGGTAAATTGCGCCGGTGCAATATCTTTTTACACCGATCCTAATCCTTTTTTTACAATATTTTGAGCAGAGTGCAAGACAGACTGTTCAAACTTTGGCATAGAAAGTTGTGCTGAAAGAAGTAGTAGCCGTTTCCAATGGGAAATTCAAAAAAAATTGTTCTTTTACATCTAAAACTCTATTCTCTCGTCTAGACAGAGTGTAAAACTCGCTGAGTTTGAAGAACGCGTGTCCATGTTAATATTCTGGACCAATGAAAAAAACAAAGTACATAAAGGAATCCTTGAAACAAGAGTCAAGTCTCCTTTCGAAGACTCATGAGTATAACTTAATAAAATAACAAGTGTTCTTCAACCTCCCACTTGAAAAAAGTCGAGACAAAGAATGTACTACGTGTCATCTAACTGTCAGAACTCTGGATGCGTAAAGGCGTCATGGGGGAGTTATCATGTATGTATAAAATTTCGAGTTGTTAGTACTTATTACACTATTTACTGTACTTTTTTTCCACAATTATTATTTGTGACATAATTGATTTTTTGAGTAAATTTTATTAACGTATCTTGAGTTTTGAGTTAACAGTCCGAAATATTTTTTAATTTTTTTTTTGTGAGGATCAAATATTTTTTTAAAAGAAAATGCTAACGAATGTCTCTAGAGTATTAGTTAATAATTTATTTAAAGAAAGTTTTTATGGGAAAAGAAAAAAATGTAATTAATATTTTAACAGTTTTTTTTTATTTCTCATAAAAGTGATGTCTACATTTTTTTAAAATAGATTGTTAACCAATGTCTTAAGGGCATTCGTTAGCATGATTCTTTTTTAAATTAATTAGCCTCGTCAAAACTTTTGCGCATGTGATAAGACATTTTTTCAGTGGTCGTAGTAAAAAAATAAAGCTATATTTTTTTATTTTATATATATGTATATATATTTTTATTTTGAGAATCTAATTTATATGTAAATAAATAAATTTAAAAATCAACAAAAGAATGATCTTATTTTTTAGGTAATATTTTAGTAGAAGTTAGGGTTACATTTTTACTGGACTGTCCTTTAATTTTGTCTCTACTTAAATATAGGGATGTAGAGATATTTTAGAATATAAAAAAAAAATCTGATTTAAACAGGAGAAGTCCTTTAAATAGTAGTATAAATTAAGATGAAAATATTATTTTTGTTTCTACATTTTTATTTCATTTTTCACTTTTAATTCCTAAATAATAATAAAAAATGTTCCATTTTGATCCATATCGTTACTCACTTAATGAAAATATCTTATGTGGCAAACGAAGTGCACTGATTGTACAATAAATACTGACGTGGCTAATAAAGTAATAATAAAAATGCCACATCAACTTCCCATTTTAAAAAAGAAAATTAATTTATCAATTTTTACAAAATATAAAAGAAAAAACAAAATTAAAATTCAAAAAATACATGAATTTAGATCTTAGTTCTTCTTCAACAAAAACTCTAAAGAACACAAATCCAGATTTAAACATAAGAACATGTGCCCAAATTTTCTAGCATTTTCTTGCCCTTTCTTGTCAACCAAACATAAAAACACAAACACAAACTAATTTCTAGCAATAACACAAAACACAAAACACAAACACAAACCCAACAACTGATCTTTCTTGTCAACCAAACACAAAAACAATAAACACAAACACAAACATTAGCAAGAATACAAATACAAACCCAACAACAAATCTTTCTTGTCAACCAAACACAAAAAAACAACAAACACAAACGAAAATATCAGCAAGAATACAAACACAAACCCAGCAATCCATCTTCAGAAAACCCTAAAAACCCAAATCCAAACACAAACCCAAATCTGACCTCACCCATCGCCAGAACTAGCCAACCACTAAACCATTACCTTTCACTGTTCACAACCACCAACAATCCGCATTTCAATCCATCTCCAGTAAACCCAAAAGATTCAAAATACCCAAAAGAAAAACAAACCAAAAAACACATCAATCATTAAATCTAAAAGTCGAAAGCCCAAAAATTCCAAAACCAAACTAGAAAATTCAACCCAGCAACAACCCATTTCGCTTACCTCTAAGGGTGAGTTTGGTTGGGCTTTTTGAAAAAGTGCATAATGAAAAAGTTGAGTTTTCAAAAAGTGCATAATGAAAAAGTTGAGTTTTAAAAAGCTGACTGTTTGGTAAAAGCTGTTAAAAAGTACTTTTTGAAAAAGCTGAGTGTTTGGCTAGCACTTATAAAAGTAGTAGTTTGAGGGATAAATTACCAAAAAGGACAACGTATATAGAATGGAGTTTATTTCATACTTTTTTTTTTTTATGTGAGTTTATTTCATAATAATAATAATAATAATAATATTATTATTATTAATATTATTATTATTATTATTATTATTGTGCAAAGATTGAAAATCTTACACTTCGGAATGACATTTTTGTATTTAATTTACATTGAGGACCGTTTCATGTTTGATATGTTTTTATCATTTGTTTTATATTTTTATGAATGAAATTGTGCATTGTGTGGGACTTCTGTGGGAATGCCGGGCAAAGGAAATAAGTATAGGGTAACCTACCCATTGGAAGGCTGGCTAGGACCTTTATCTACCTCTTCATCTCTTTGTGAATCCAATCATCTTAACGAGGGTGCCATTGCAGCTATTATTCATTGGCAAAGAAAGGGTAGTAGCTCCTCCAGCACAAGAGTGCAGGCAAAACATTAAATTTGTGGCCTTGTGGTTTATGTTAAGGAATAGTATATGCCTATATGGTTCTTGCCATCCCCTGGAAAAAAACAGAATAAATAGTTGGATATTTTCTCTTAGGGACACACAAATTTCAAGAACGCAGTCCACCAAAAACCAATCCTATTAACTAAATGTCCAATGATGGTCACAATGGCTGGTAGAGTCAATCAAAGCCTTGATAGCAATTTCATTTCGGCTTTTCACAATATCATAATTATCGCTCTTTTTAACTGAAATTTGGTTGATCTTTCAAAACTTACTAGTTAAAAATAAGCACTGTGATTGCTTTACAATAGCAGCTGCAGAGCTATACAAAATCTATTAACCAGTCTGGAGATCCAATATATTTGTAAAAGCATATTACCCTTTGTGGACCTTGACCCAATTATTCACTACCCATAACTACAATAAACAACATTCTGCAGGAGTGAAGTGCATCCTCAGCATCTATTAACACAAACTTATGATTCTTTCCATTGAATAACAGTCGCAATTTCTAAGCATAAAAAGGTCTGTATGCACAAAATTAAGTTGTCATTTTTTACGTTCTTAAAATGAAAATAATAAATGACGTCATAAAAATGCATACACACATACATAACATGATACATCAGATGCTGCTTTATAAAAATCTTATATCAGGTACAATTTAAAGAATAATCTTCACTGAGGGGCAGCGACTGTTTAATTACAATCTTCAATGTACAGATTTCAGTGTTCCCAAATCTAAATTGTTGCATAGCCGAAGGTATTCTCAGTGCTGTAACACATGTATAGAAATCCATCCTCATCCTTGAAGGATTCATAAACAGAGTCCATCAGAGTTGCTGCAGATCAAAGTCATAATAGAACAAATCAGAACACACACACAAAAGACTTCTAGCAAAAAAATTCAATTAGAGGCAAGCAACACAGGATTTATAAATTATACCAGTTTGAGGTAAGGTATTCTTAACAAATACAAAGAGAGCTTTTCCAGGGGCTAGATGAAGTCTGTCACTCAGAATGTGAATGAACTGCCCCACAGACATGTCTCGGGGAACCAGGAATCTATCACCAAAGAGCAAAGAAAGATGTGTCATTGAGATGCTAAACTAATTATCAGTATAAGCACAAAAAATTGGCAACACAAGTTTAACTTATACTCAATTGATCTTGAAAAATATTCCAACCAACACTGGCCATGGCACGATATTCTGCCTCAGCAGAAAACCTGGAAACAACTCCTGTTCTTTGATCTCCAAGAAATCAAAGAATCTCCCAAGTACACTGCATAACCAGTGAGAGATCTCCTTGTATCTGGGCAGCCGGCCCAATCTGCATCACAAAAGGATTTGATGTGTAACTCTGTTTTGCTAGGAAAGAAGATGCCTTTACCAGGTGAACCTTTGATAAATTGAAGTACAGTTCTGAGCTGCTAGCAGATGTGGTTCCCTGTGTAGCATCTTGTCTCTAGAAATGTCATATTGAGTTAGATTGAAGTATAGAAGACTTCCAATTAACCTTCTGTATAGCCATTTCCCCATTACCATATCAAACCCAGTGCTCCAATGCCCAGAAATATGTGGTTGATTTGTCTAGCAATGCTAAGGTAGTTCCCATAAGATCAGAAATTTTGGAAAAAGACAATCATTTTTAACAAAACAGGTTTCACCATGCCTTCCAAATACAAGTATTCATTTACCCAAATCTCTGACTTCTTTTATCAAGACTCCATGACTTGCCCAGTGATAACAAATGGTAAGTCAATAAGTCATATCCATAAAATCATTCTTGAAAACCAAGTTCATTTTAGTCTACATGCAGTTAGTATATGGAAAGAAACTGAAATTGAAATATGTACCCCTATAAAGCCTATGCTCCGATTTCTATATTTAGATTTTAGTGACCAGGAAATTGAAATCCTTTCTACGATATCCAAAAATAAGAAAATACTGCAAGTTGAGAACTAGTAAGACCCAGTCTGGAAACAGGCTAAAGGATTTGAGATACCAGATAACATGTGTGTGCACTACCTGCTGATCAGAAAGGTCATAAGGCATACCAGAACAAGGTTTAGCACTAGCAAAGGAGCAAGAGTAGTCAGATAAGTAAGAAGGAGGCTTATGAGTCCTAGTAGACCTTCTAGATGGTACAAAAGAATTGGTGGAGCAATGAAGTGTATCACTGGAAGAAGTGGAATCCACATGATCAATGGAATCATGAGAAACAGGTTCTGCAGAAGGAAATTCTGCAGAAACAGATTCAACAGAAGAAGGAGAAGGACTAGGTGCAGGAATAGGAAAGAGAAGAAGTGGAGTGAGGAAAAACAAAGTCATTCAAATAGGAAAAGGGGCTGTGCTGGAAAAAAGGCATTTCAAAGACTTTTGTTCTAATTTTTTGGAAGGGATTCTGCTAATGAGGGTGAACACATTAAGGCACGTGCTAACATTGAAGGTATATCCTGATGTTTTTTCTTTCAGCAATGCCATTTTTGAAGTCTAATGATCAATGGAATCCCATTCATCTGATGAATCAATTCAGGTAAAGGTTTGGAACACACCAGTGCAGCCCACGCTGCACACCAGTGCAGCCGAAGCTGCACACCAGTGCAGTAGGTAGTGCAGTGTGTGCACTACCTGCTGCACATCAGTGCAGCCACTAGTTGATCTGGGTTTTTAGTTTTTTAAGGCAGAGCATCCACACACACACAAAAAAAAAAAAAAAAAAAAAAAAAAAAATTTAGATGAAGAAAGAAGAAGATACACTACACAAAAGATTGAAACAAGCATCCAGGCCGATCCTAGGGCACCTTCATTTTTGAAGAAATAAATCTCAAAATCATTACGCAAATTATGTTGTCTCCGAAGTCCAAATCCAAGAAGATAAATTATACAAAGACACAAGAGACAAACTGGCCAAGATTTGGAATCAATTGTATAAACAAGTCTTCACCAACTGACCACAATGCACTAAAAACCTTCCTATTGCATCAGCATCCAAAGTTGCAGAATGTGAAACATCAAGACAGTTTACGTTCATCAATCTTAACAATAATCAATATAGAAACAAATATACAAACTGGTCTCTCCTTTGTTGAAATTGCCTCCTTTAAAATTCCCTGAAAAGACTTATTACCAGTAACATACATAGCCAACAGGTTCTAATTTTGAACCAGCAAAACAATGAACACACCTTACTAAGAGAGGGAAAAGGTTCGATGAGCAGAATTTGCCAATTAAATTTCATAGCAATCATTCAAACCCATTAAAAACCGAAAAAATGTTCCTTTTGCTGTGCAGTTGAGATGACTGAGAACCACAAATGCAAGGACGATTGCAAAGTGTGAAAGGTTGATTATTCACAGACTCATCCCCCAGTCTGGAAACAGGCTAAAATTTGAGATAAAGATCAATCCATAGTAGCTGAATTGCATTTCGCAGCCGAAGCCACATTCCAGTGCAGTAGGTAGTGCAGTGTGTGCACCTACCTTGCACATCAGTTGCAGCCAAAGGTGAGGTTGGATCTGGGTTTTTAGGAAAAAATTAAGTTTTTGCCCAGGTCGTGTCATTTCACATCAAGAAATAACAATAAGATCTTTAAAAAATAGCTAAAACCCAGAAACCAAAAACTCACAAAGTCACGAACCCCACATCCTTTTTCTTCACAAACTTTAACAAATAAGTCATACCCATTTCTCCGAAAGACACAATAACCAAAACCCAGATCTCAAAATCCCTCCTTTCTCTCTGCCAAACTCCCAAAATCACAAAAGATTGAAACAAGCATCCAGGCCGATCCTAGGGTACCTTTATTTTTGAAGAAATAAATCTCAAAATCACTACATTTCAGAAAATGAAGAAAGAAGAAGAAGAGGAAGAAGACTTACGGATCGGCGTGAGATGAGTGGAATGAGAGAGATGAAGACCTTGCAGATTGGGTAGCAGAAGGGCAGATCGGATCGGTGTTGCAGATCGGGTAGCAAATCGGAAACCTTCAAATAAAATTACAGAGGAAAAAATTACAGAGGAAAAAAGGAAAAAATTAAAAGGAAAAAATTACAGAACTTTGGTAATGAGAAGATGAAGATGAAGAAAGAAGAAGAAGAGGACACTTACGTTAGATGCGTAATGAGAGAGGCCGGAGCTGAGGGAAATGAGAGAGCTGAAAGACTTTGGTGCGTGAGAGGCGTGAGAGAGTGAGAAATGAGAGACAGCTGAAGACCTTCCCTTTTATTGAAGGGCAAATTCGTCAATCTTAGGTTAATTCAACGGATCTTTTGAAACGCGCAGGGACGTTTGTATTATGGACCGAAAATCGTCCATAAGTGATTGTGCGCGTTTTCTTGTTGGAGTAAAACGCAACTTTCTTTAAAAAGTTGCGGTTTACTCCAACCAAACAGAGATAAAGGTTCAGCTTTATGAAAAAGTCAGATTTTTGGTCCATAAAGTGGAACCAAACGGGCACTAAATCAAAATCAAAATGAAGAGTTATGTGTGCTATGTGTGTGTTCATGGGTATGGGTTGGTTTCAAAATAATTTATGGGTGTATAAGTGGGTTTTGAGTGCTTGCTATGGGAATGGGTTTTGGTATTTTTGGTTTAGTGTTTTGATCTGACCATGGTTTGGGTTGTATTAGTTGATTGTGTTAGAATTGTTGAGTTTGATCATAGCTTTGTATGTGTTTTTGTCTGTTTGGTTGCTAAGAAAATACAAGAAAAGAAAAGAAAATCTTGAATTTTTAATTTTTCAGATAATTATGTTCTTGGGAAGAACATGAAGAGCAATTAAATATTTTATTGGGAAGAAAGGAAATTTGCATTTTAATTATTATATAAATAATTAAATAATAACTAAAATTTTATTTTATTTTAAAATAATTGAAGAAAATGAAAAATAATGACGTGGCTTTTTTAATATTTAAAATGCTAACTTGTGTACTCCGTTTGCCACGTAGGCTATTTTTCATTAGTGAGAAAACGGTAGAGATAAAAAAGGAATGATTTTTTATTTTAGGTACTAAAAGCGGTTAAAAAAAAAAAAGGTAGGGACCAAAGTAGGAATGATGTGAAAATGTAGAGACAAAAATAGTATTTCTGCCATTAATTAATTTGGTTTTCATTTGAAAACAACTTATCTAGTTTATTTGTTGAAAACTTTTTTTGTTGAAAGTATATAAAAATATACTAACACTTTGAAAATGTGAGAAAAGAGGGAGAAGAAAAGTGATATTTTAAAAAGTTATATATAAAAACTAAAGGTTAAAAGTTGAATTTATAAGTTGATGTTAAACAGAAACTTGGTCCCTAAAGCCAACTTGGTTCCTAAAACATGGCTAGCATTCGCCCAAACCTTGGGGTATATAAATAAAATTTACCTTTAATTTTTTGTTCCTCTCACAAAAACCCAATACTTTTTCGTTATCACTTATAATCAGCTAATTAAATACAATAATTGTGAGAAAAGATAATTTTCAGGTAGTGAATTATAATTAAAATTAGAATATAATAAATAAATCGTGGTATAAGTAAAGAGGACTATTAAAAATATTTGTGAGTAGTAAAAAAAAAAAAAGAATTTAACGGCATGTAGTTACCAAATTACAAATTATATACTATATAATAAACGTTGAATCTTATAAGTCCTAATATGCGAAATAGGTATCTTCTCTCTCCTATAAGTGGCTACTGTCATTAATTATTAATAAATTATTTTATTTTATTAATTGTTAAGAGAGTTTAATTAAGCTAAAATTATATTGTTCAAGTTTCAAGAAATTAAAATTTCCTACTCCAACTAAAATTTCATTATCTTGTTAATTTTTATGATAGTTGAAGTTAGATAAAACTCTATTATCTAACTTTTAATAATTTTAAAATTCCTTAGAAGGAACGAGGTTATGGGTTTGAAACAGAGGAAAGGCTCTGATGATTTTATGTGATAAGGTTGCCTCGCTTGAGGGTTAACTAAGATTACAGGTGTTTAATGACTCGTTCAAATGTGCAAGATAGGCAACCTGCTTATCAAAAAAAAATGCAAGACAGGCAACCCTAGTGTCTCATTCGAGAAAGCCCCGAGTGAGATTACCCAATTTTCACTTTTTTTAGTGGCTTCAACCATGACACTTTTTTTCTTTTTTTATAGGGCTTCAATCATGACTTGTTTTTAAATAATTGCATCTTTTTTATATTACACTGACAACAATTACTACCAACTAAATCATAACAATCCTTAAAGTTTATTTTTGTCATTTTAGTCCTTAAAAATTAACATTCCTTTCAAGTTGGTCCTTTTGTTTGTTGTTTATTATAAAACTAACGCTATTCACATATATGATACATTTTTATTTTACAGGACTTAAAAGTAGTTTTATATACGGAATGTCCAATTTGAAAAATATTAAAGTTTAAGAACTAAATGACAAAGATTAAATTTTATGGAAAATAATGACAATTCACTCAAACCTAAGGTTTATCATTTGGATTTTGGCCTAAAAATTATTATCATAATAAACTTTATTATCAAAGTTTCAATAAGTTTAGAATAGACTTAAATAAATTGTTGGGCCTTATGGCTTGTTTGGATAGAGGGCGAAGGAGGGGAGTAGAGTAAAGTTGACTGAAAATAAACTAATTTTGTGTTAAATTTACTCTGCTCTACTCTATTCTACTCCTACTGCTTCTCCCTCAATCCAAATGGATCATTAAAGTTTCATCCCAGTGATTTTAGTCACAAAAGTTTAAATTGATTGCTTTTAGCCCCTTAAATGACATGACTAAACTAAAAATTACGTCATTTAAGGTGCTAAAATGGCTCAACCGAATTGTTGTGTAATTCCCCCGCTTTTTGTAATAAAGATTTGTAGTGTCGACTCCCTCCTTCCCCATTTCTTGTGTCTTCTATTTATATTATCTCAAATAAAAAAAATTACATGCTATCGCACCATTAGATCTACCATGGAATATGGACCAAAAACAATTACTTTAAGGTTGTTGGGGAATAAAATCGACCATATTTAAGTTTGTTATGGATAAAAACATTAAAAATTTTTTTTATAGTTGGTAACAGGGGAAGGGGAGGGGGAGTGAGAGGTGGGGTTAGATATGGAGCACGACAAAAGATGTTATTAAAACTAGGCTATTACTTGAACTCCCACAATCACTTTAAACTCTAGGGATTAAAATCACTCATAGGTAAAAGTTTAAGGACCAACAATATATTTTGGCCTTAAAAATATTACTCCAATAAAATTTTAGAGTAAATTACATTTTAAGCATGATTTCAGTCTAAAACATATAGTATTTAAGATAGTTAGAAAATATAAATTTTACCTATAGAGTTTAAACCTATAATCTCGTATACGAAGGAAATAGTATCTAATGTTTCAAATGTAAGCAACATCACACTTATAACATATAGTTCCCATCCTTCTATGGGATTCACACATTATGAGTATAATACTACATGGAAATATTAGGAGTCCATTTGAGAACAACTTATTTAGATGAAATTGAAATTTTTTTGCTGAAAGTATTATAGATAAAACTAAAAAATAGTTGGAATAGTAATATGAAACTTATGAATAGTATCAAAGAGTGCAATGGAATCCATAAATAATAACAAAAATAAGCTAAATAATAAAAATAAAAGAAAACTGACTTTTTAAACCAATGCCAAACACGTACTAGATACCGTCTTGCCCACTTGGTTGTCAGTTTACCAAATGGCAATACCCAATTCCCTATTGGTTAGGCCCGCAAATCATTTTAAAACAACAATTAGGCTTTCATTAGTTTTGATTTAAATATCGAACAACTTTATTGTCGTTAACCTCTCAATTTCTCACCCCTTTCTTCCTCCTTCAATTAAGTAGTAGAACTTTAGAAGCAATATTTTATTTTATTTGTTCGGAATTAGGTTGCACTTCACATGTGGTCCACACGCCCCAAATTCGGAAGGCAATATCAATATGCATCCCCCACCCAATCTTTTGCATTCATTACACTGCGACAGTTATTGATTTTTTCGCAATTATACTACATTTCAAACAATATTGCGGTTGTTTTTGAAAGTTTTTGGCAATTCCCAACCGCCAATTGTTTCCCTGAATGAAAACAAAGACATAATACTGTTCGTTTGTTTGATTGATTCAAAAATTGGATCTTGGTTAGTACATTATAATTATTACAAAGAGATGGCATATCTTGGACCCATGTTAATTAATAAAATGATAGTGCCTATGGTGTTATTACAATCTCACAGTCTCCATTTGATTTGTGCTGAGGAAATTTGTCACTATCAACTTCGAAATCCAACAGATAAAAAGATCCTCATGCAAAATATTTTGCATCAAAGAATATTGCATGATGCAAATTATCCCCTCCCCTCAAGTAAGTTTTAAAATGTTGTGCCTTCATGATTCAGTATAATTAAAGGCCAAGTGCAATGAGGTTCGCCTTCAAGTTCTTTTCTTCAACTATAACGCAATCTCTCATTGATTTGAATCAGAAAGCCAATAAAGACAAATAATACAACTTATACAAGTACACCTAGGAATATATAAGAATTTTGATGGTTTGATAATGAGGTATCCATAAAAGAGAAGTAGATAAAATCCAATATATTTAATATGGATTACAAAACTCAACCTCTCAACTTAGCTTATGATAAAGAACTCATTATTTTCAAATCCACATTTTTTATGGAAATGTTTTTTTAGGATTTTGCACAAGACAAATACATCTATATCTTATTTAAAACTAGAACTTTATTTTTAGAGAATATTTCTCCATCATTTCTCTATACCATTTAAACATTATTTCTTCGTCATTTCTTTATTATTTCTTTAATCTTTTTTATTCATTCACAATAACTATATTTTCACGCTATATGATTTGAAATTTATTACATCTTTGCTGAAATTTATCAAAATATATGTAGTTTGGAATGAATTTATTGATTAATTTTTCCCTAAAAAAATCGTACATTTTACCTTTTGTGGATTATTAATAATATTATTAGTATGCATTTTAATGAATTTTGATTATTATTTTTATTAATTTATCATTAACCATTAATAGATTAAAATCATTATTATTATTATTATTATTATTATTATTATTATTATTATTACCCCTGCCCTTTATTTCTTAACCTGTTGGAGATGCTCTGAAATAAAAAATCACTCCCAAGCGTATACAGGCCCAACAAACCTCCTCCAAGCATATAACTAAGGCCCATTAGTCCTTTGAGAGGACAAATACACAAGATATCTCACAACAATCTCTCCTTCTGCTCAAATTTTCATAGAACATCCTGAATACTGCCTAGAGCATTAGCAAAACCCCCCAAGTTACTAAAATAGCCACTGACCATCTAAAAAAGAGCTCCATTTGAAGATTTATACCTAAATTTTTTTACAACTTGTGAATAGTAAGTTCTTATATTTATATCTTTCTATTCATGAATTTGTAAACTAAAATAATATATTTTATCCAATTCTCTCTCTCTCTCTTTTTATATTTATATTATTATTTGATAGGATAATTTATATTATTTTAGTGAGTTGTATATAGAAATAGAAACTGGAATGGTGGATGAGTTGTAAAATGAGATGATAAAATAGATAAAATGGTGTTTGAGGATGTAAAATAGAGGTTTTTTTTTTATTTATTTTTTTTTTCACATCCTCGAATGCTAGTGCTCTTAGCATTAGCATTGGGGGGTGTAACCCCCCCCCCCCTCCCCCGCTTGCTATTTTATCCACCAACCAGCCAGAAGTTAGCTCCACCCAGGCATGTATGGTTAAAAAAATTAAGTAATTGTGAACAGTAGGTTCTTAAATATAGAACCTACTATAACTATGGATGTAAAATTGAAAATAATATTTTATTCTCACTCTCTCTTCAAATAAATTAAAAAAATACATTCTCTTTCCTCATTCTCTCTCTCTCTCTCTCTTTTGCCAACCATTCCTTCTTTCTCCCTTTCTCTGACCTTGCTCTCTCTTTCTCCTTCTCTCCTCTCTCTCTCAAACCCTGTTCTCTCCCTTAGACAAGTATAGATTAGGCGGTGGTTGAGCGTGAGGTGGGTCTATGGAAGTGGGTGGTGGTGGGTTCGTGGGTTGAGCATAGTTTGGGTCTGTAGGATAAGCGTGGTTAGGTAGGTGTAGATTGGTGGTGGTTATGGGTTTGCTCATCGGTGGGTTTTTTTTTTTTTTTTTTTTAGATGAGTTTGGTGATTAGTGGTAATGGGTTGATGGTGGTGGTTTTAGTTGTGTTGATGGTGGTGTGGGTTTAATGGGTTTTGTGGGTTTTTGTGTATTGGAGGTGGTGGTGGGGACCGTGTGGTTGCTAGGTTTTTTTTTTAGGTGGTTGCGGCAGTGTGTGGTGGTGGGGTGGTGGTTGTTTAAGTGGGTTTTGGTGACAGTTAGTTTGGTGGGGGGTTTCTGTGGTGGCTGGGTTTGGCAACGGTGGTGGATTTGGCAGCAATGGTTGCTGACTTCTCTCTCTGTCTCGTCTCTTTTTCTCCCTCTCTATGATTTGGTGGTTGTTAATGGTGGTGGTGGTGGTGGTGTCGGGCTGTGACCTATAGGGATGGTGGTTACTATGGTTGTTTGTTTGTTTTTTTTGTTTTTTCGCTATGGGGTTTGATTTTGGGATGGGTATTGACTATGGTGGTGGTGGTGGCAAATTTTTTTTTTTTTTTGTGGTAATTTTGGTGGTGAAGATTTGGTGTTTGTGGCTGAGCTTTGGTGAAAGGTGATAGTGTGGCTTTACTGGAGAGAGAGAGAAAAAAAGGGAAGAGAGGAGAGTGAATTGTTTATATTATTTAATGTTGTAGTTTATATTATTTTAATAAATTGTATGTAAAAAAAGAAACTAAGATGTTAGGTAAGTTGTATAATAAGATGGTAAAATAATTAAAGTAGGCCTTTAGGGTGTAAAATATAATTTTTTTGACATCTCGATGCTAGTGCTCATGCTGTACGTAACTCATGCTATACTTATACAACTCATGATGTACGAAACTCTAGAAATCACCTTGCCTTCCCTTTGAGGCTATAAACATGTTTGTAGCGGTAGTGATTATGTTTGTTCTTTGGCAAAGCTTTCATATTATAAATTTAAAAGTGAATAAAGTGTCATATGGTTTAAATTTTAAATGATGTTGTACTCTATACACTCTTAAAACCAAAGATTAAAATTTAAACTATAAAATGGATTCTCTCCGATTCGAGTGAAATTGGGAGAATCATAAATTTCTCTAAACCAATGGAACAAGAATCTTCATTATCATCCCTTGAAGATGAAGTAGAAAGAATAGAAAATTACAAACCCAAGCAACTATAAATTAAGCAACAATTCTTACCATGTTCATTATGACATTTATTCAATCAAAACTATTAAACAAGAAACAATACAGGTTTTCTAAATTTTGCTAAACATAACCTCAATCTTGTCAACTAGTTTTGGATGTGGAAGATAAACCATCTCTACATTCAAATCGAGCAATTCCCACCTAAGATATTATTTAAATATATGTTTAGCGATGTCTTCAATGACATATGTTAGAAATACAAAATAATTATATTGTATTTCACCGAGTAAGCTATGTAACACAAAGTTTTTTATTTTTTATTTTATTTTTTTATATAAAAGACATATGGGTACAATGCAAGTACCTGTGGGCTTAGAGCCCAATGGACCTATATACACCAATCATAGGGATTGGTTATCCTTGGTCCTTACTTATAGCCAATAGACAAATGATGGAGAAAAAGTGCAAGTTGTGTCCTTGCGAGCATGTTTCCTGCACAGGTTCTTAATCCGCTTCCAAAAGCTTGGAATGCTCCAGGCCTTGGTGGTTCCTGAGAGGGAAAAAACACTGATAAGCTAAAAGAATCATCTTTTATATCTAATCATGTTAGGCATATATTGGCTCACATTCCATCTGTCTGGATTAAAGCACATGGGATCCTCAAAGTTTTCAGGATTTGTGTGCAGGTACCGAAGCCAAACATTACCAATCCTTTGGTATTTTGTAACCTGCACCGGAAAAAGAATTAAAAGAAAAAAAAATCTCACGGTCAATCAGTATATCACACAATTGAACTTACAATCATGACTAGGAATAACTTCTTCTTCTTCTTCTTCTTCTTCTTCTTCTTCTTTTTTTTTTTTTTTTTTTGGGGGGGGGGGGGGTTAAGCATATATAGTTGATATTAGGTAAAATTAATTTTTAAATCCTGTAGATTAATTCCCTCAAAAAAAAATAAAAAAAAATCCTAAGTGTATAATGAAATTAGCGTAAGGGTTAGGTTTAGTGCCTAGTTATATTGGACCCAATCCAAGTCCTTCAAATTAATCCCTCTCATTTTAAAACTTTCAAAATAAATTCTAAAATTTTGAAAGTAAAAATTATAGGATATAATTTAAAATTATCATCAAAATTAAGGATTTAAAATATAATTTATCCTTAATATTATCTATATAACAATGTCAAACATTCTAGTGACCATAACTTGTTCTTTTTCTTTTTGAGAATGTAGTGACCAAAACATAAAATGCTATGATTTAGTCGTAGCAAATGCAATCACATAAATTACACTCACACTAGCAATGTTTTGTAGTTTTTTTATTTATTTATTTAAAGGTCAATATTTATTGCACACACTTTGTGCAAAAAAAAAAATAAAAAAAATAATAATAATAATAAGAAGAAGATGATGAAGAAGAAGACACTTTGTGCAAATACACGTGACATGTGCACCGATTTTTTCCTTTTTTCAAAACAATATTCCGAAACCAATCAAATTTTTTGAAAGAAAATGTCTAGTACACATTTTTTAATGCACACTAAGTATACATTCTCCAAAAACAAGAAAAATTAAGGCTTCAAGTAACGGTTTTGAACTTCAAAATTGTGACTTGAAGTTACAATTTCTCTTATTTGTGGAGATTGTGTGTACCAAATAAGGGTGGCAAAATTGAACACGACCCATGAACCTAACATGACATGACACGAAATTAGCAGTTTATGGGTTAAGGCTTAATGGGTTCGTATCATATTCAAGTTGACACGACTAACCTGTTTAATAACTAAGTTGGGTTAGTGTCAACCTATGAAACCCATTTGACTCGGCCCCTGTTTGACTTGTTTAATTAAACAACATTTTACTAATATATCCTTCATGCCCTATATGTATAAACTTATTAGTTGTTAGGGTTTATTTTCTTTGACACAATGTGATTAATTTTTATGATATTGAGATATGCTTTAGTTTTGAATGATTATTGGTGATGCAATTACTTATTAGTTTTAAATTTCATATAAAAAATATATATTTGTTTGTTTTTTCATAATTTTTTTTGAGAGAGAATTTCAACTTATGGCGTTTGCTCTCGATGATAGCTCATAATTTTTTTTTTTTCATTTTGATAAAATTTGATAAAAAGGTTGACATGAATGACCTCGTTTAACAAATGGGTCGTATTAGGGTTGAGGAATCTTGATTTGTTTAAGAAACATGTCGGGTTAATATTGACCCATATAGTCGGATTCATGAGTTGGTGTGACACAAACCCAACACACGAGCACAAATTACCATCCCTAATTCCATATATGCAAATGTGTGTGTAATAGATATTGTCTAGAATCATTACTTTCCCACCTTTATACTCGACTTCCGTAGCCACCAATCTGAAGACAAAGGTTGCAATGTTGGCCAATCTTATTGCTTCTTCCACCACCTATATATATATATATATATGCAAAATAATTAATTAGTCCATAATGTTTGCATGACTTCCGGAGTAGTAACTAAAACTTTGGCATTCAACGAAGCAATGGGTAATTATTGAGTACTTTTGGAGTAGTATAAATGCATTTATTCATTTTTCTCACAAAATTGTGAGTTCTACTAATTAAATTTATAGTAAGACTCATAATTTATGTGAGAGAACGGTTACTATTTTTAGAAAGTTTAACTGTGGGATGTTAGCTTGGTCGGTAACTGGGGATCGAAACGATCTTAAGGTTTCTATCCTTAAAGAGTTAAGTATACGGTTTCCACTTGGTCGGTAATCGAGATCAAACCGAGCCTAGGTTTCTGTCCTTAGAGAGTTTGAAGTATAAGTTTTCCAATTGGTTAGCGACAGGGATCAAATCGAGCCAAGGTTTTTGTCCTTAGATAGTTTTAAGTATAAGGTTTCCACCTAGTCGGTAACTGGGATCAAATAGAGCCTAAGTTTCTATCCTTAGAGAGTTTTAAGTATAAGGTTTTCACATGGTCGATGACCGGGATTGAACCATGCCAATGTTTCCGTCCCTAGAGAGTTTTAAGTATAAGGTTTCCAACTAGTCGGTGACCGGGATCGAACCGAGCCAAGGATTCTGTCCTTAGAGAGTTTTTAGTATAAGTAGATTCAGGTAGAAAATTCCAAACATTATGTAAATATATATTATTGTTCTCATGTTAGTTCATACATAATCTGAATCACTACGCCTCACACGGCTAATGATAAAACTTTCTTAAATTCTGAACATTTCACGTCATAGGAAGCGGTCTTTCCTCCGTGTCCTCCATATAGTATGCTCCTACTTCGGCAATGGCAGTGACTCTATACGAGCCTTCCCAATTCGGAGCTAGCTTTTTGGCATTGATATCTCGCTCACTCCCCATTGCTCTCTGTAACACAAGATCACCGGCACCAAACTCCCTTGTCCTCACATCTTTGTTATACCATCGAGCAAGTTTCTGTCGATAATTTGCCAAACAGATAGTTGCTGCTTCTCAATGCTCCTCTAATGAATCCAATTGTTTCACTATTAATTCTTCATTCTTGACTGAGGAAAAATTCGAAATCCTTGTGCTGCCCAAAATTATTTCTACCGGTATAACAACCTTTGTCCTATATGTTAAGGAGTAAGGGGTCTCACCTGTTGATCTTCTCGGGGTCATTCGGTACGCCTACAGAATGTTTAGCAACTCCTCGGTCCACCTTCCTTTGGTCCCTTCCATCCTTTTCTTTAAACCATTAACAATTACCTTGTTCATCACTTTGGCTTGACCATTGCTCTGGGGCTATGCCAAGGTTTAATATCTATTCTTGATGCTGAGGTCATTACAGTACTTACAAAAAGTAGGGGTGTCCACTGGTTGGTTCAAGTCGAGTTTATGCCCAACCTGCAACTAACACGATAACATCGGGTTTCCAACGAGAAGA
Source organism: Castanopsis chinensis (assembly GCA_032878915.1). Lineage (NCBI taxonomy): Eukaryota > Viridiplantae > Streptophyta > Magnoliopsida > Fagales > Fagaceae > Castanopsis > Castanopsis chinensis. Next base: position 9,028,366 of record JAVQMG010000114.1, read on the forward strand.
CCAGTCGCCGATCGTAAAAACCCATGGGTTAAGTTGGATCGGACTCAGTTGATAGGTGGTCAGGGTAGTCGAATTGAGAAGATGCTGCCGGAGGTTCAAATCGGTAGCAAACTACATTTTTTTAGCCAGATCTTCGCTAGATTTGAGTAAAACCCACTAGATCTGAGCAAAATAACAATAGATCTTTGCCGGATTTGAGGAAAACCCACCGGATCTTAGTAAAAAAATTACCAAATTTTCGTTGGATTTGAGAAAAACTCACCAATTTTGTGCCGTATTTAAGCAAAACCTAGTAGATCTTAGCTGGATATGAGTAAAAATGAGGAGGTCTGACCAAAAACCACAAGATCTTCATTAAATCTGAGCAAAAACTAGTATGTTTTCACTGGATTAGAGGTAGATTTGGCCTTTAGCCGGTCGGATTGGATGGCTAGGGTTTTGGAGAAAGAGATCCGCCACCTAACCCTTCGGCATCGGTTTTAAACCTTTAAAACCCGCCGCCGAGCACCTCTCTCCTTAGGTCAGACAATTTCGGTTTAAGTGGCTCCGGATCAGAATGGTTTTGCGGGTCACGGGTGTGTGTGGACAACCCTAGTGGAAAGCTTGGCTATTAAATTGGAACCCATTTTCTGACACTAAGGATTTCGGTGCTCCAAACCTGGCCACTATGTTTTTCCACACAAACTTCTTGACGTCCACATCCTGAATCTTAGCTAGTGTTTTGGTCCCAACCCATTTGGTGAAATAATCCATTGCCACCAAGACGAACCTTAGGTTCGTCGTAGCTAAGGGAAATGGGCCGATGATGTCTAGACCTCATTATGCGGATGGCCATGGATTGCTAACTGGGATTTAAGCTTCTTGTAGGCTGATGTAACAATGGGGCGTGCTTTTGACACTACTCGCACCTTCGGACATAGTCGACAACATCTCTCTGCATTTTGGGCCACTAAAACCCTTAATTCATTGGTCGGTGAGCCAACAACCGTCCTTTGACATGATTGCTTCATACACCCTCATGAAGCTTAGTCAAGAGTTCATCAACTTTTTTGGGATAAAGACACAACAGGTAAGGTCCCTTTTAAGATCTTCAGAACAATCTGTGATCTTTAGACAACCAGAACCAAGCAGAAATTCTACGCACCCTTTCAGCTTCTTTCCCTTCACTTGGAAGACAATTTTTGGCTAGAAATTCAATAATTGGGTCCATTTAACATGGCTCAAATACCGTAATGGCCAAGACATTCACTTTTATATCGATACTGGGGCTCTTTCACCACTTCCACCTTAATCAACAGCGGCACCTCCTCAGTTAGTGATGATGCCAACGTGGCTAAAGAATCTGCATGTCTATTTAGCCCTCGGGAGATTTAAACCAACCTCACCTTTTGAAACTTGCTCATTGTTTGCTTTACTAGCCCCAAGTAACCGAACATCTGAGGATCTTTGGCTTCAAAGCTACCTTGAACTTGACTAACAACCAATTGAGAATCCGAATACATTTCTAAATAAGTCGCTCCAAGGCTAAGGGCGACTTTTAATCCAGCGGGTAAGGCTTTATATTCGGCTTCATTGTTCAATGCCTTAAAGCCCAACCTAAAAGAATGCTCCACTCCTATTCCATCTAGTGTCACTATAACAATTCTAGCCCTCGCTCCCGTTCCACTAGATGCACCATCCACAAATACCCTCTAAGACTGAGCTTCCACATTGCACATAATCCCTGACTCCATTCGTCGGGTGAACTCTGTGACGAAATCCGTAAGAACTTGACCTTTAACCAAGCTTCTGGGCTTGTACCGTATATCAAATGTACCAATTCTGGTCCCCATTTGGCGATCTAGCCCGTCCAGTCAGCCCTTTTGAGCAAGGATTGCAATGGATACTCGGTTAACACATGCATCATATGGGCTTGAAAATAATGCGGAATCTTTCTAGTTGCATGTACCAGTACCAATGCCAATGCCAATGCCAACTTTTGTAGGGGTAAATACCTTGTCTCTGCATCAACCAAGATCTTATTGACATAAAAGATTGGTTTTTGGACTCCTTGATCTCTCAGCAATACCGCACTTATTACGTGCTTAAACACCGACAAATACATGAACAAATCTTCGCCCACCTTCGACGTAGGCAGATAATATCGGTGCACTTACCAGATACTTCTTTAGATCTTGAAAAGCTTCCTCACACTCCTCGGTCCACTGAAAGCCTCTCCACTTTTTCAGCAACTAGTAGAATGGACGGCATCAATTAGCAGATTTTGAAATAAATCGATTTAGCGTTGCCAACATCCCGGTTAGCACTTGCACATCTTTTGGATTACTTGGTGGCTTAAATTGCTCTATGGCGCTTATCTGGTCGGGATTCACCTCTATCCCATGACGGGTGATCATGTACCCAAGGAACTTGCTAGCCCCCACATCGAAGACGCACTTATCGGTATTGAGAAGTAACTTATGTTGCCTCAGTACTTCAAATATATCTGTGAGATCACTGACATGCCTTTGATCTTCCTTGCTCTTTGCCACCATGTCGTCAATATAAACTTCTACTGTGTTGCCGATCTTTTCTTTGAACATTCTGGTCATCATCCTTTGGTAAGTGGCCCTTGCATTCTTTAGTCCAAACGGCATTACTGTGTAGTGGTAGTTAGCTTCGGGAGAAATGAATGACGTTTTCTCTTGGTGCTTTGTGGCCAGAGCAACCTGGTGATAACCCTAAAAAGCATCTAGAAAACTCATTCTCAAGTGCTTGTATGTGGCATCCACCAACTGGTCAATCTTTGACACTGAAAAGAGATCTTTTAGGCACGCTCAGTTGAGGTCAATAAAGACCACACATACCCTCCACTAATCGTTCTTCTTCTTCACCACCACGGTGTTGGATAGCCATTTCGGGAAAAAAGACTTCTTTTATCGCCCCGGCTTCCTTCAACTTTTTAACCTCAAGTTTAACAATTTCAACATGCTCTTTGGCTGACCTCCTCGGCTTTTGCTTTTTAGGCGGGAATGATGGGTCAACATTGAGTTTGTGGGTTATAAATTCTAGATCTAATTCTGGTACTTCGTAAGGACTCCATGCAAAAACATCCAGATTTAGGACTAACAACAACAACAAATTCACCCAATCCTTGTGCTTCATACTCTCTCCTATATGAAAACTCCTACTTTCATAAGGCAATATGCTTACCCTAATTAGATCCTTAGCACTATCAACCTCTGTTGCTTTTGGGGCTCCTGTAATTGCTACAAAGGGACCTATTCGACAGGTTCTTTTTGCTTTATCTCCGTGTTCATAGCTACCACCAAGCATTGTCTTGTTGCTTGTTGATCTCCTCTCACTATAATGACACCATAGTCAGTATTAAATTTCACCTTAACATGCAAAGTGGATGGGACTGCCCCCATCGCGTGAATTTATGGCCTTCTAAGAATAGCCATATAAGGAGAAATTGAACTGACCACTGTGAAATTTACCATTACTTCTTTTCCTTCCATGTTCACGGGAAGTGTACTCTGCCCCTTAGGGACCACCATCTTGCCATCAAATCTCACCAGAGGCGTGTCATACTTGGACAAATCTTCAATCTTCAAACCTAGCCCTTTAAACAAATTAGGGTACATCACTTCAGCCCCACTTCCTTAGTCCACTAACATCCTTTTAACTATAGAACCATTTATCCGAGTAGTAACCACAAGCACATCATCATGTGGTTGAGTAGTTCCTTCTAAATCGTCATCATTAAACAAAATTGGTTCCCGAGGAGGCTTCATACTCTTTCCTGGTGGTTGATCTTCTTGGTTACTTTCTGTTGACACCACGATCAACACCCCCTTTCGTCAAGTTACCAAGGTGCCCATTGATGCCGCATGAATAGCTTATATCACTCACAATGGGGGTGGAAGTGTGTTCCTTCGTGGCCTTGTGGTTTGCCCTATTTCGCCACTCCTAAGCTCTAAGACAAATTCCTTTAAAGGCCCTGACTTCACTAGCTGCTCTAAGTGGTCCTTTAATATCCTGCATTGTTTGGTGGTATGCCTCTTGTCTTGCTGGTAAGTACAATACAAGTTTTGATTTTTTTCTCGATGGATCACCCCCCATTTTGCTTGGCCATCGAAAATAAGGCTCGTTATTTATTCGTTATAAAATCTTATGCACGAATTCCTTAAATGCCATATTAACCTCCCCCGCTCGAGCATTAGGTTCTTGGATTCTCAACTCCTTCCTGGGCCTTAATTGGAAGCCCCTTTGCTGAGACTCCTTTGAATATTATGACGTGGCTGGTGCCTTTCCCTTGCTTTGTTGCCGATCATCTTTCAGCCTTTTATATTCCTCAATGCATCTCATAAGCTATCTCATATCCTCAGGGGGTCTCATCGTCAACGATTCTCGTAGCTCTGAGTCATTCAGTAAACCTAACATGAAAGTACTTGTAGTAACTTTCTCATTACATCCTTCTGATCTCATTATACAACTCCCAATACCTATTAGCATAATTCTAGAGAGTCTTCCCTGCTCCCATCTTTATAGAGAGCAATGCATCCACCGGCTGTAGTACCCGACTACACGTCATAAACCGAACTCCGAACTCTTGAATTGGGTCTCCAAAATTGTGAATTGACCCATTTTGTAACCCATTAAACCACCTTAAGGCAGTGGGGCTAGAAGGAAAAACTTTACACATCAACGCATCATTCTGATTGTACAGAGACATCATTTGGATATAATGACTAACATGTTCCACGGGATCTGTCTTCCCATCATAAGAGATGAATGGTGGTCTACTAAACCTGCTCACCATCTGAGCTCATTCCATCTCGTCTGAGAACAGTGATCGAGCCGTTCTACACAATGCACGACTCATAGCATTCATCATGGCATTCTGAGGCCTACATCGTTCAGGGGAAGCCAAGTCTTTGTCGTTGAAATCCTGTGATCGGTCTCTGGACTGATGGGAACTAGATTGGTGGGATGCTTCCCAGTGATTGCCCCTCACACTTACCAATTCTTCGGGAAATTTATCACGATCTCTTCTTTGGCACCTGCCCCGTACCTCTAACTCCAGGTCCCTTACCATTCTGCACAAGTGCTCTAACTCTTGATCATTCCTATCACTCTGCTCTTGCTTGAAGACTTTAGACACTGATCGGTATGTCTGTGACGATCCCTCTACTGAACTAGAGCGTCCTTTGTCCCGTTCGTGTCTATTGTCTTCATTCCTTTTATACCTTCTTTCTCGCCAGCTAAAACTCCGCGATGACCCTCCTGACCCACTATCGGCATAACTTGCTGAGTTATGGTCAGACATGCTTAGTCACTTGAACCTCGATGAAACTACAGCTGAGTAGAGAGTCCCACAGACAACTCCAATTGTATGCACCCAATTTTCCACTAAGGGTTGGACCCAGTATCTGGGCTCACAAATTACTTGTTTAGTGGGTTTTGAGTATCCTACAATGGATAGCTCCTGGGCATGTTTAAGGAAAAAACTGATACAAAAGCTGGTCTCTCCCTCTTTATCTCCCTAAAAGCTGTCTCTCGTATGCTTGGTTACTCTCTCAGTCTTACCTCTTGAAATGTCTAACCCCTTTTCCCCCTTTTCTTCATATATTTATAGCTTAAAAATAGTGGATTGAGTCATGATTGCCTTCTAATTCCACTCGTGTGACTGGGGCACAATTTGACTATTCCTGACTGAAGGATACTTCGTTGGGAATTGGAGTTGGGACATTGGGACTGGTGCTGGCCACCGAAAGCTGCTCGGCAATGAAGTCTCCCAAGCATTCCCGCTCTGCCGAGATATGCCCGAGCAACATCGGTGCACCTACTTACTACGGAGACCGTCCTACTGTGCACTGAACTTCTAATGATGGGCTGACATCTTTGGGCCTCTTCATAGTTACCCATGAGAAGTAGTGGGCCCAAGGCCTGGTACTGTTCATAGCCCCATTCAAGTTTGGGCCCGGGGGTAGCGGGCCCCTTGCCGTATGCCATATAATAAGTATTCTACAATGGTTCTATGATTGGCTTAGTGGGAATCACTTTTGGTTACCGAATATAGAGTCTCAATTTGTTCGATCGATGCAAGTATGTATGATAATAACCTTTGATCGATAGTCCGAATGGTTTTTCGATCTATCCCCAACATGACTCGGTGCATATATATTTTCTCAACGAGTCTTATACACTTGCGTTAGTTTCTTTTAGGTTTTAGACTACCAGTCTATGTGTCATTCTGAGGCTAATTAGAACCTATATATGATCATGTTTTAGAACTTATATACTGCTTTTAAAGTCTTCATAAAAATTGAAAAAGTCCATTGAAATTGAAACGTATATACTATAGTCATTGTCATGGGTTCGGGTCGTGTGACTAAACTTATTCATGACGGTTTTACCACGTACGGGCATGATGCTTTTTCCATGACTTGTGGACATGCATAATTTCCATATCATGCATTACTTATTTTTAGGAAATCATAAAGAATATGAAGTTCTAGCATTATAACTTTCAAGATTTTTGCGAGTGTAACTTTAAAGCCCGCTTAATTATTATTGTTAGAAATATATTAGCCCATTAGCATAGACTTAAGCCTAATTCTGCTTTGTATGCAAGTCAAGTCTCTTACTTGTATTAGAAGTCTATTAGTTAAGAGTTTAGTCTACCATATATACCCATATTATGGTTCATTGTAATATAGGTTTTGTACTACACTTTTATGTAATAAAGATGTAACCCTTAAGGGTTTCCTTCGTAGACGTAGGCCTTGTGTTCTACGTATGCCTTGTGTTCCTAGTTTATAGTTTTCTCTTCCGCATATATTCAAGTATATTCAACATGAAATATACATATAGAAAATTGATCTTACTTGCGTCGCTCAGCACTGATGAAATCATTAGGGTGGCGAAGAATTTTGAAATACCAGAGAAAGTTGAGCATTCATCCAAAGAAAGGCAAGCCCATGTGCCCTGGTGGAAGGGTGGAACCAGTCCTTGATTGTCGAACTTTGAAAGGAGTAACATACCAAAGCTCATTCCACCACCACAACAATGGCAAACTACCCAAAAATAATGCCAACCACACCCCTATGATAATTTCCACGCTGATATTCTAAGCCCCTCTTTTTTTAGTGCCACACTTGTGCTTCACAATTACAAGCTATATATACGAAACAAAATGTGGTTGAGGTTGATTCCAAGAGCATTATTCGTCTTTCCCAAAATGTGCAAATAGACAAGCTATACAACCCAATTGGTACTGTACCTAAAAGCAAATAATAATTACACAACCCAACCCCACTGAAAGCTACAACTACAAGACTGCTTGGGTCACGTTTCTTGAAATTCACCCCACAATATAACATCAAATTAAAGAGGGTTTTATTGTATTTCATGCCAAATTGGTGTGTATAATATATATATATATATATATATATATATATATATATGTATGCATGTATACATATCACAAGGAGACATTTCAGGATAGGGACTTTATTTTGTATGATGATCCGTCTGTGGACATTATAGAGCTTATGAGCTCAGTCCGTAGTGGTTTATACTATAATAGGCTTTTTCTTGTTGTTCCTCCGTAATTTCTTTGATGCATTTCCCTTTTACCAAAAAATAAAGTACGTACACCACCCCAAATTTGTCATTAAAGTTTTGGTTTATCTTATCAACTTGGCGAAGCCTACCCACCCTTTCTGGCCTCTTGGTCTGTCTTATCAATAAGTTAGATGTCAATGTCTCATCCAAATTCCAATTGGTCTTGTACAAATACATCACTTTTCTTATTTCTAGAGGCAAGATCATTCTTTAATTTAACCCTATGCTCCCCTCTTCTTTGTAAGAATCATCACAAACTCAATTAGATGGTGATTGTCTTGAAACATTTGCATGTGCATTGCATTTGGTGGGTTGTTTTTCACATTGTGAAAGAACAATAATAACGTGGAGTAGGATTTCCAAAGGAAGATGAGATGCTTTGGTTGTGGAGTAATGCTACAGTTATAAATTATTTTACAACAATTTTACAAAATGTTGACATGGACATCCTCTTATTGGTTTTCATCTAAACTCACTATTAGTATCACTTTGTCATTTACCAATAATCACTCACTATATCAGCAGTTTGTAAATTTTTTTGTAAAATAATTTGTATTTCTATCATTATTCTTTGTTATGACCGTTCTTGAAATTCAACATTTGCAACTTTTTAGCATGACTATATATGCATTTTCTCCTTAGTTGTCTATGTAGTGAAGTGCTGGTCTTCTATATGAGAAAGTCTAGAAACACTCAAATATACACTCAAATCCACAACCGGTGCTCTTTGTTCTAATTTTTCTTTCCTCTTTTCTCTCCATTTTAGAGAGATTAATTTTTGATTAGCTTGGGGAGGAAACACTTGTGCCCCACCATCACTTTTCCCCCCTCCTCCCGACCAAACACCTTCCAAAAAGATTTCTCTCCTCTTTTTCTCTATATTTTTTTCCATCCTCCCTAAAATTCACTCTACCAAACACACCCTAAATGTTATGTTGTGAGAAGTGAACTCAAAAACTTTTTTTTTTTTCTAACAAGTGCTTCTGGTGGTCTTATATGTAAGGGTTAGAATTTAATCACAAGTTGCCACCAAAACATATTTATAAATATGCGTGCCAAAAGTGAGGTTGATGGGTTGGTTCTCACTTGGGCTCATAATCTATCTATAATGTGGGCTTTGAATTTCCTACTTTGGGTAGTTTGTGATACAGAGACCCGATAAGGACACTACTCCTTATGAAGTTTTCTCCTTTTGCTGCTGCCATGCTTTTGTTATACTCTCTCCCTCCCTTTTCCAATAAAAAACCCCTCCCTTCCTTTAGCTTCTCATATTTATAGCCTCATAGTTAGTGGTGGGTTATGATTACTCTTGTGGTTAGTGGTATTGGAGGTCCAATGTTATCGTTGCAAAGTGGATGTTTTAGTTGGGAGTGGGGTGCGATGAGAGTGGCATTGGAAATATCTCCCCACCTCAGGAGGGATGTTTGGCGGCGATACTCTTTGAGGTGGTGCTGGATAATTGGGATATTACGTTTTCGACCAATCAAGCTTCCGCCCAAGATGTACTTTGCCGGAAAATTCCCAGGCTATGAATGATGATGTGTATGTATGCCGATGGCTTGCTCAATGGGTTTTGGGCCGAGCAAAATGACATGAGGCCTGGTCCCATGGCTTCATCTGGTTCGGGGCCAAGCTTTAGACAAGAAGGTTGGGACCATGGGCCATGCTATAAGGCTGGAGTTCAGGGGTAAAGGCCCAAATAGGCCTGGGGAGGCCTGTGCCGTACATTAGCCCCCTCTTGATTTGTGCCTAGCCCCCGAGAACGAATCAAGGAAGCCGAGGGACAGAAACTACCCTAGGAAGTTCAATGGGTTAATACTAGGTGGTTAAGGGCCCCTTTAATATGCCATAAAAGGTGCATTGTACAAGATTGTTAGCTCTGCCGTCATCATTTTCTAATGGTTCACAAACTGAGGTGCAACACGTGTGGCAGTTGAGGTGGGGATTCGTAAGGTCCCCCTCTTCTCATTTATTAAATAGCATTTATCCTTTCTCTTCTGGCTCCTATAAATATTTCATTCTGAATTATTCTTTCATTTTTACGTTCTTCACTTTCTGAATCTCCTCTTTGTTGTGCATTCGTCTGCGCGCTTATCCTTCAGTCCAGAATACTCCTTTCCTAGAGTCCAAAGTAAGTCCTTTGCCTCTTTCTTTTATTTTAGTTTCTTCCTTCAATCTTGGAGTTCAAAATGGGTTATGCTCATCTTTTAAACACTGAGGCGCCCCTAGCCATCTATAGGCGGACATTCAACATCCCTGAGGATGTGAATGTGGCATACTGCCACGAGATCGAAATTGCTTTCTATAGAAGGTTTAACACTGCTTCTTTTCCCTTTGATGTCGATCTTGGAAGGGGGGGGGGGTTAGGTTTCACGTGGATCCCTTCCTACTCAATACCCTTAGGTTATATGGTTTGTGTCCAGACTAACTTCCTCCCAATTTTTACCGGGTAGTTAGTTGTGTCAGTAGGTTGAATCAGATATACGGTTTGCAATTGAACCATCACAATATAAACTACATGTACGGTCTGTGTGGGAATAAGAGCACCAATTATTACTTGAAAGTCAGAGATATGTAGGTGCGACTAATTTCATGCCTACCTGATTCTAATAGGAATTTCGCCGAGGAGTATGTTCGGGTGAACGACAACTGGTTTGCCTGTGAAATCCCTTGCCCCCTCTCATGGTGTGAAGTTGGTTCGTACTGATCACTAACTTGCTTTTCCTTTTTTGCTTATCTGAATACTAACTCGTTGCATTCCTTGTTGCAGACGGTAAAGTATTTACCTTAATCTTAAAGTGGTGCACATAAGAGACCTGAATTTTGTGATTAGGTCCAAAATTTTCGTTCATATCAACGGGCAGCTCCGGGCATCACACCTCATACTCGGCTGCACCCCTGGGTACAGGACTTGGCAACCCTTCAGCCAAGCCCTTTCAGTAGATAGTCCACTGCTGTCTTATACGTTCGCCATGCCAACTTCCTCCCCCCACATTGACCACTAGGGAAGTTCGAGATCTCAGTCCTCATTACAAAACTGCCGAAGACCTTGCCTTATCAGGGACGAGTCAGCTGAACGAGTTTCTCGGGCTCTCAGAGAGCAGGAACACATTCCCTTTGAAGGGAATGAAGCCCAAGTCCAAGCAGCCAAGCGAGAAGTAGCTGAGGACGAACAAGAGGCAGAAATGGTAACAAGGAGGAAGCTCACTGCCAAACAATTTCTATCTGGCTCGCGATCTTTGGATCAACCTCAACAAGCCCGAGCTGGGGACCGTACTCGCCTTCCTCCTCCATCCGGCCGTGCAAAAAAGAAACAACATCTTGTCGACCAACAACCCAGGATTCCGACTAATGTTGCCTCGAAAACCCCTCCTCGAGTATCTACTAGGGTTGTTATTTGGGAACCAGTGGGTGACCTCCAGCCAACTCCCCAAACTGGCACCGATATGGTGTCCTCCCCCCAACCTGAGGTGATTTGGCAGCCTACCTTCAAGCTCAGAGATGGGCCCCTACTGGTGTCCGCTAGTGCAAGCGCCTGGTCCCATAGCAAAGAGGGGTGAGTCGCGCAAAGTTTGGTGTAGGTCTTTTGTTGCCCGGGGACGTAAAAATTTTATCTAAGGGGACCAAGGAGTCGCTTTCCAGGCATTTACAGTGGCACACTATAACGGTAATCTTATACCTTAGCTCCATGCTTCTTTTCAATGTTTGCACATATGTTTCATGCTTGTTCTGACCACTACTGCAATGTCAGGCTACACAGCTGGCACATGCTTTTGAGGAGAGGCTGAAGGAGCTTGCTGAGGAGGCTGATCAGGAAAAGGCCTTGAAGGAGGTCATTGCTATTATGGCAAAGGAGAAAGGGGAAGTTGCTGCAGCTGTCGAGGAGAAGGCTCGATCCTTGGAGGAAGCTTAGTTGGCGATGGAGAAAAAATTGGTTGAGACGGAGAAGAAACTAGGGAAGGTGGAACTCAAATTAGCAGAGGCAGCCAGCCTCAACTTAACCCAAGCTGATGTGATGACCAATCTAAAGATGGCCCTTGAAGCCTGTGAGGATAAGTGGTTCGGTGAGGGCTTTGCGGATGTTGATAATTTTGTGGAGCTTGTTGTCCATGAAGCCTGGATGCACGGATTCGAGGAGGGATGGCTGGCTGCCCTCCAAGCAATGGGAGCGTCGGGCGATTCCTCGCTGTGGAATCCCAAACAGATCTCGTATCCGGCTCCTACTCCCCTTGTCTAGAGCCAAGCTGGTGCGGCTGATGAAGAAGATACTCTGAGCATGGCAGAGTTGGTTTGAGCGATTGATACGCATGTAGAAAACGTTGATCTTGAAGTTACTAGTACCCTCAATGCTCCCGAGAACGCACAGGCCCAACCACCAGTCACCAACCAACCATTCGAGAATGTCCCTAGTTAGCAAACCAATGACGTAGTTCTTGTCCCGTCAACAGATCGTGAAGTTTAACTCCTGTTTTCTACCCATATTTTAATTTATATTTTCTTCTGGATTGCCTATGATCACCGGGCTGTGGTGACTGAACAGTGTTTCATTTTTCCCTTTCGTTTACTTTGTCTTTGCTCACTTTACTAGACATTGCTAATGAACAAATGACTTAGTCATATGCTATTAAGTTTACTGTTTTTGTATGCATAATCGGTCACCTGTTTTCTTTCTTTGTAAAAGTGAAAAATTTGATCTATGCATGTATAGTGATCGTGGTCGTTTTGAAGGGTTTACTCATTTTAGAAAGAATTGGCTCCTTGGGATAGTGGAGACACCTTGCTCTTCTTGACAGTGGAGATTGGATTGGAACAGGTTTCTGCCCTTAGGCTAGTTCGGAGTCCGAGATTCTACCTACTCGGAGATTTAGATCTGGCAGGGAACAGGCTCCCATTCTTCAGTGTGATCACGACTTTAGGTTTTTGCCTACCTAGTGATAGAGATCGAACCAGAGACAAGTTTCTTGTTCTTAGCGTGCGTAGAGTTTAGGTTTCCACCTGTCCAGTGATAGAGATCGAATCAGGGACAATATTCTATCCTTAGCATGTGTAGTGCTTAGGCTTCCACCTGTCCGGTGATAGAGATCAAACTGAGAACAGGCTTCTGCGCTTAAAGGGTTTTAAATAAGGTTTCCACTTGTCCGGTGATAGAGATTGAACTGAGAATAGGCTTTTGCCCTTAGCATGCGTAGATTGTGGTTTCCACCTGTCTGGTGATGGGAATCAAACTGGGGACAGGTTTCTGCCCTTAGAATAGAACAAGCTGCCTTAGTCTTCTTAACTTTCTTCGTATTTGTTAACTGACACTTAATAAATTAACAATAATGGATTTAAATGCACTTGCATGGATAGATACCATCTTATTAACATGTAAAACATATATACACGATTACATTTAATTTGCACCCCAGCGTACCACCGGTTAGTGATAAAACTTCTTTAAGTTGTGGACATTCCATGGCCGAGGAAGTAGCCTCCCATCCAAATCTTCCAAGTAGTATGCCCCTGCACTTGCAATGAATGTTACTCTATAAGGCCCTTCCCAAGACGGGGCTAATTTTCTAGCATTCGCATCTCGCATATTCCCTACTGCGTTCCATAATGACAGGCCACAAACGCGTTGACCCCTTGTGATAATTTAGATTAATTAAATTAGCCCAGTTATTAATTAATCAAATTAACATGCAAATTTACGTGGCAGCCCAAACAAATCACCGAAACTAAGTTATGCAGCGGAAAATAAATAACACGGTGATTTGTTCAAGAATGGGGAAAACCTTACGGCAAAAACCCCACCGGGTGATTTAAGGTCACCACTCCCGAAACTCCACTATTATCACAACAAGCAGTTACAAGTAAGGAATCCTAGTACCTCACCAACCTACAGTTGAACTCTTACCCCAATACCCAATTGGACTTGTTCTGTAGTGACAATTTCTGCTTTTCAATGCACGGCTCCCAGTACGTGACTAACCAATTTGATGCGCGGATCCCAGTACGCGGCTTACTCCTTTGCACGAATCCCAGTACGTGACTCACTCACCAACTTGAGGAAGAAAGAATGATGGCTGCAAAGTTCTTCAAATCATCAGAGATGAACTAGGGCACGAACTTTGTCTCACAGATCACAATTTGCATGAACAGAGAAGAAGCAACTTGTATCTTGTGATTTCTACTTTTTCGCACACTTTGACGGCCCTTAAAATAATCCTTTTATATGTCTAGGGTTAGGAGAAAAGAAGTCCCAAAGACACACTCACGGATTGGACTTGAAATAGACCTGGAAATCTGCTTTCTTTAATTCTCGACAGATAGAGGTGTCGAGAGGTGTCGAGACAGCTGTCGAGGCTCGGGCTAAACAGCTTCTTTAAATCTCGATAGATGTATCTGTCGAGGTATCTATCGAGCTTTAAAATCTTGCACTTCCTTGCTTGTATCTTGGACAGACTTTGACGGCTTCAACACTTAATCTTGAACCACTGTTTCTTGAAGTGTTTAACACATCCTAGATCTACCCAATTACAAGTAAAGTGCGTTTTGTCTAAGGATAAGCCAATTACATAAAATAGCGACATATGTTCACAAGCTTGAACAACTACATATGTCCTAACAATCTCCCCCTTTGGCAATCCGTGACAAAACCACAACATACAAATGAAGATATGAGAGAAGTCATAAATCACTCAACTCATATTCACTTGTTACATACAATAAAATCTATCCTAACACAAACTCTTGAAAAACTTTGCAAGAAGAGAGTTTATGGCAAGAAGACTTTGACAACCTGTATTTCTGAAACACTTGGAAACAAAACACATCAAGGCATCTTTGTGTAAAACAGAAATAATAGATTGCATACAAGTAAAGAAACATGTGTATAAAGACAGAAAAGAAACAACACATGTAGAGGTAGGTGAAAAAGAAAACATACATCATCATATAGAGAAAGAGAATAAGTACAATGTATGTAAGTACATGATCAATGTATCTCTAAAAGATAAGAAAAGAAAAAATACATAGATCACCTCACTACATCCCTCAATCCACACTCCCCCTAACAAAAATGTCCTATGCTAACACTCCCCCTAAGTATGACTACTCTCATACAAAACTACTCCCCCTTTTTGTCACGAGTGACAAAGGGTAGAGTGTCAAGTAGACATCTCATCCGATGAGCTAGCATCTCCATCATCATCATCGTCGGAAGCATCATCATCATCGCCATCATCATCAGCCTCGGTCTCAGTCGACACATGAGGTGGCGGAGGAGAAGCCTCTGATGCAAAGCCGCCCATGGTCGCCTGTCGCCTGGCGATGCGACCAACACGGACATTCACCTGATACAACTCTATGGAGAGTGTATCGAGGCGAGCATCCATGCGCTGTAACTGCGCCATGATGTCTCCTAACGTGACGTCGCTAGAGGAGGAAGAAGCAGACACACGAGCTGATCTGGAGGTGGTCGGACGAGTGGAAGGAGTGGCAGCATCCGGCTGTCGCGATCGGAACTGTGCCTCGCTACGTTTTACAGTAGCGGCGTCTATGGCAGACATGACATGGTAGTGATCGGACGAAGGGAAGGGAATGGAAAAACGACTCAAAATCCTCGTGATAGCGGAAGAGAAAATTAGCTTATCACGGGTGGCCGTATCTCTATAGACATCTATGATAGAAAAGATGAAGTGAGAAGGAAAGTCTATAGAGAGATCCTCAAGGAGGGACAACAAGAACCGAGCACGAGGCTCTGTGATCGAGTTGTAGTGAGAGAGTGGGTCCAAGACAAATGTCATCACCATGTTAAGGAAACGAGGACCTTTAGCAAAAGGTCGACATGGTGTGTACATGTGATCTCCCCAAGAGGTAGGACGTTCACAGAACGCCGAGATCATCTCGTCTTTGGACACAGTCCAGAGACGCTCACAGCTAGGGTAATCGGGATGATCCACCCTAGGGACATGGAGAACCTCAGAGACTAGCTCTGGGGTGACACAGAAGCGCGTACCTCTAACGCAAGAATAGAAAGAAGGTACTGAAGAATCTATCCCGTGGATGTTGGAGTAAAACTCCTGAATCAACACGAGAGGAGATGTGACCGGGACGTCACACAGTGACTCCCAACCCCGAGTGTGAATGACATCGGGTAGGTCGGTGTCGGCAAAGTCTGCCAGGACGACGTGGCGTTCCGAATGAACACCGCGTTTGGAAAAGTTCTCCGAGAAGTCCTTACGGGCTTTCTCATCACGGAACCGGACAGAGAGAGGGGTAGAGTCAGAAGAAGACTGTCCCTTAGAATGCAGAGGGTTCTGGGACGGAATGGACTTACGTTTAGGAGCCATAGACGCTACTAACGCAAACATAGAAGAGGGGGAAAGAAGAGACAAACAGAAAAGTCCCAAACAAATCAATATTGGCAGAATGAAATATTGAAATGAAAAGAACGTATGCATGAAAATGCATGAGCATGTGACATGCAACTCAAAAACATCATGGGCTCAGCCCAATCCAAACCTAACAGCACACAATAGATTTGCACACATCTAAATGCATGAAAATACAATTAGAATGCTAATGTGATGCAATGCATGTGGTTTTGAAGATTAAAACTAGAAAACCAACCCAAAAATTTCATGAAAACCCCAACAATTTTGAAAACTCCCAAAAATTTTTCAAAAACACAAACCTAGGGTTTTAAACAATGAAATGCATGAAGAAGAAGGATAATGTGCTTACCAAGAGATAAAGATTGCAAAGAAACTCTTGAGAAAGCCTTGGGAGAAGGTTTGGAGGGAAAAGGAAAAGTTTTTGAGAGAGAACAGAGAGTTTCGAGCGAGAGAGATCGAGAGAATGAACTGAAAAATCGCGAAAAACCCTTTTATAGAGCATCAGTAATTCTCGACAGCTAAAGGTGTCGAGAGCTGTCGAGGTAGCTGTCGAGGAAAGCTATCGAGAAAAGCACGTGGACAGATGCAGCTATCGAGGTCAGCTATCGAGGGAGAAGAAAACAAGCAAGAGGGAACCTCGATCGATCCAGAAGCTATCGAGGATCTATCGAGCAAACAGAAAGTTTCTCGATCGATCCAGCTGCTATCGAGGTATCTGTCGAGGCTGCGATAAGAAAGAGTCTAAGGATCTCGACAGATATCTATGTATCGAGAGGTATCGAGGAGGTGTCGAGATGCCTTTCAATGCAGTTTTTCAAAAGAGGAAAAACACAAACATGAATGCAATCATGCATGCAGCTCAACCAAAGATACAATCAACACATTAAGCTCCCAAAATCATCTCTCAACAAGAAATATGATGCACATGTATCTCAAAACATGCACACACACACTAAACAAGTCTAACCAATTTTATTTTTCAAAAACAAGTTAAGACAGTTTAGTGAACATACATTAAAGCATGTCAACCTTGTGATGGCCAAATCACATTGTACCTGCACATGTATCAAGAATAGCAAAGAGTATTGCGTGTTGTGTGTGAAAACATCGCAAGATTGCATAAGTGTCTCAATGTCATGACGATTTGAGATATGAGAAAATCTTTAACTCACACACAATCATAACTGTTTGATGGGGACTATCACCTTTGAGGTACATCCTATAACTCCCACATCTCCTAGAAAACACGCTTGCAACCATATTTTAAAGCATTTTTAATCTTTTTGCTTTTTATATTTTTGCATATTTTCTTTTAACAAGCATATCATGCATGGGCATACAAGAGAAAGAAAAGAAATACCCAATGATGTTAAGCTTTTGACACTGCACTTTTGCTATGCCGAAGCATACAGGTGTCATTGACATTGCACTTTTGCTATGCCGAAGCATACAGATGTCATTTTATGATTGGCGAGTAACAGTGGTGAGATGGTTATTTATGCCTTTCTCTTAGGATTTTCTAGTTCAACCCGTCAAAAAGAGTGATACGAGTGTTAAGAAGAAGAGATTACTTAACCTTACTCATCACAAACAAAGAGCTACAAAGCTCACTTGCTTAGTGGTGCAGAAGAATGCTCATCTAAGCTACAGTTGATACAAAATTTAGAAAACTCTGTTTCAATGGCCATTACAAAGGTTTGCATGAACTAATGCACACAAACACACACTGTTTTTGTATTTTTCAATTTTTCAATTTTTTTTATTTTTTTTATTAGAGAAGCAAAAATAAAACACAAAACTGAAAACACACAAACAAAACATGCTAAAGAAAGCAAAACATGCATAAAACTAGACTGACTCAAAACAGTAAAGAAACACACAAGTAATGCAACACACGAAAACAGGGGAGAGAAGAAAAAGTGACAGAAATCACTTAGATCCCTTTGGCTTCCACACCTTGGAAAAACCTTTCCTTTTGGTTGACTCTTGAACCGGTGAAGAGGGAGAAGAAAATGAACCGTTCAAGTTCGAAAGGAACATAAGAGCTTTTAGAATGTCTGCAAGAGGAGCGAGAGAAGACTGAAGCTGATTCTGACTCCTAGATGCTATTTCGCCATTGCTCTGTTGAGTGGCAAGCCACTTGTAGCAATTTGGTCGAGTGTGACCGGCGAGACCACAATGATAACAGAGATGCGGTTTCTTCTGTTTGGCCTTTTGAGAGTTAGCCCTCTTATTCCTAGGGTTTCTAGATTCCCTTTTCTCAATTTTAGGGGGTGCTCCTAGGATGGACCTTTCCTTGTCTACGTTCTCACTAGCTAAATCAGTTTTAACATTATTCTCCTCAGTTTTAATGTTATTAGCGGGTGGAACAAAGACAGTAGTACTAGAAGTAGGAGTATTAGAGAGAGAGAAATCATACCCCAATCCAGTACGATCCGAAGAAGATCTCTGAGCATCTAGCATCTTGTCCAGCTTGGCGCTTGACGTCCTCTCCAGTTGTGCTTTGACTTGAAACAGCTCTGCTTCAAGCTTCTTGGTCATCTCAGCCAAGAAATTGTTCTCGAACCTCAGTGCTCCAATGGTTTGATTCGCTTGATCAACCTTTGTGGACAGCTCCTCACGGTCAAGTTCCACATCACTGAGCTTCTTGGTGGCCAGCCTATAGAGCTTCTCGTGTTTCTCAGAAAGCTTGTATAGCTTCTCATAGGCGGTATGGATATCATCTTGATCATCCATAGTCTCAATCTTGGATTCCACCAATTCCTTCTCTTCATCCACATCTTCTGTAACCCCATCAGTAGGATTAACAGTGGCAGTGAAGGCACTCAAGATTCCGTCGTCCTCATCCTCGGAATCGTCCTCGAGCTCTGTGTCGCTTAAGGTAAGAGCAAGTGCTTTGCTCTTCCCTATGCTCTTTAAGTACATAGGACACTCTTGTTTCATGTGTCCAAAGCCTTGACACCCAAAGCACTTTGGTCCTGTGGGAACAGTGTACTAACCGCCATCCTTGACATCCTTCTTCATTTTCTTCGGATTCCTGAATTGTGAAGAACTGGACTGTCTACGGTCTTTGTTGAAACCCTTTCCATTGGCATTCTTCATAAACTTCTTGAATTGCCTTGTGATGTAGGATTTCATCTTGGAATCTTCATCATCTGACGAGTCATCCGTATCACTGCTTTTGGCCTTCAGTGCCAAAATCTTACCCTTGCTCGACTTGCCTAACCTAGTTAGCCCTAACTCATAGGTTTGCAAGTTTCCAACCAGCTCAGTCAAGGGAATTCTGTCAATATCCTTCGACTCTTCGATTGCCGTGATCTTAGCATGGAATCTTTCTGGCAGTGATCTGAGCACCTTCCTTACAATCTTGGGTTCTGGGATGATTTCCCCAAGATTGAAGGCTGAGTTCACTATGTCCTTGAGCTTGGCATAGAACTCATCAAACGACTCATCCTCCTCCATCTTTATTTCTTCAAAGCGTGTGGTGAGCCTTTGCAGCTTTGAATCTTTGACAGCCTTGGTGCCCTCATAGGTTGTCTGGAGGATGGTCCATGCTTCCTTCGCAGTTTCAGTTGAGGAAATTTTCTTGAATTCCTCATTGGTGACTGCACTGAATAGGGCATTCAATGCTCTGCTGTTGAAGTTTGCCGCCTTAATCTTAGCATCATCCCAGTTGGCCGGCGCTTCTGTAGGCTTGGTCCAGCCTATCTCTACAGCTTGCCACACTTTCTCATCTAAAGACTGCAAGAAAGCTCTCATGCGTACTTTCTAGTATGCATAGTTAGTACCATCAAATAAAGGAGGTATAATTAGAGATTGTCCTCTATCCATGACAGCAGGGGTCAATGGATCACACACAATAGATTAGACCCTAATCAGAGTGTGCTTGCTCTGATACCACTTGACAGGCCACAAACGCGTTGACCCCTTGTGATAATTTAGATTAATTAAATTAGCCCAGTTATTAATTAATCAAATTAACATGAAAATTTACGTGGCAGCACAAACAAATCACCAAAACTAAGTTATGCAGCGGAAAATAAATAACACGGTGATTTGTTCACGAATGGGGAAAACCTTACGGCAAAAACCCCACCGGGTGATTTAAGGTCACCACTCCCGAAACTCCACTATTATCACAACAAGCAGTTACAAGTAAGGAATCCCAGTACCTCACCAACCTACAGTTTAACTCTTACCCCAATACCCAATTGGACTTGTTCTGTAGTGACAATTTCTGCTTTTCAATGCACGGCTCCCAGTACGTGACTAACCAATTTGATGCGCGGATCCCAGTACGCGGCTTACTCCTTTGCACGAATCCCAGTACGTGACTCACTCACCAACTTGAGAAAGAAAGAATGTTGGCTGCAAAGTTCTTCAAATCATCAGAGATGAACTAGGGCACGAACTTTGTCTCACAGATCACAATTTGCATGAACAGAGAAGAAGCAACTTGTATCTTGTGATTTCTACTTTTTCGCACACTTTGACGGCCCTTAAAATAATCCTTTTATATGTCTAGGGTTAGGAGAAAAGAAGTCCCAAAGACACACTCACGGATTGGACTTGAAACAGACCTGGAAATCTGCTTTCTTTAATTCTCGACAGATAGAGGTGTCGAGAGGTGTCGAGACAGCTGTCGAGGCTCGGGCTAAACAGCTTCTTTAAATCTCGATAGATGTATCTGTCGAGGTATCTATCGAGTTTTAAAATCTTGCACTTCCTTGCTTGTATCTTGGACAGACTTTGACGGCTTCAACACTTAATCTTGAACCACTGTTTCTTGAAGTGTTTAACATATCCTAGATCTACCCAATTACAAGTAAAGTGCGTTTTGTCTAAGGATAAGCCAATTACATAAAATAGCGACATATGTTCACAAGCTTGAACAACTACATATGTCCTAACACATAACACCAGGTCCCCAACATTGAATTCGCTTGTCCTTACATCACGGTTATACCGCTGGGTGAGCTTTTGTTGATACTCGGCAAGCCGTATTGTCGTTGCTTCTTGATGCTCCTCTAGCAAATCCAAACTTTCAACCATCATTCCGATATTCTATGCAGGAGCAAACTCCACCACTCACGTACTACATAGGTTTACCTTAGCCGATATTACAGCTTCTGCCTCGTACGTTAAGGAGAACGGAGTCTCTCCTGTAAATCTCCTAGGGGTTGTTCGATACGCCCACAAGACATTGGGCAGCTCCTCAGCTCACCTATCCTTTGCATTATCTAACCGTTTCTTCAATTCATTGACAATTTCCTTATTAGTAGCTTCAGCTTGGCCGTTGCTCGAGGACAAGCTGGGGTGGAGTACTTGTTCTTGATGCCGAGATTACTGCAAAATTTGCAAAAGGCTCTACTATTGAACTGCAATCCATTATCGGATATGAGAGAGTTCGGCACCCCAAATCTTGTTATTATATTTTTCCACACAAACTTTTTAACATCCACATCCCAAATATTAGCTAACACCTCTACCTCTGCCCACTTGATAAAGTAATCAACAGCCACCAGAACAAACCTTCGGTTGCCCATGGCCTAGGGAAACAGGCCGAGGATGTCCAGGCCCTACTGTGCAAAGGGCCAGGGACTGTCAATCGGATTTAGATGTCCTGCTGACTGGTGAATTAAAGGGGCATGTTTTTTGCACTGTTCACATTTTCATACATACTCAGGGGTGTCCTTCTACATTTGCGGCCACCAAAACCCTTGGGTCATTGCCCGATGTGCCAGTGAGCACCCCTCCATGTGACTGCCGCATACCTTATTATGCAACTTGGCCAAAAGTCCATTAACCCTTTCGGGATGCAAACATAAGAGACCTGACCCCCCAAAAGATCTCCAGTATAACTTGCGATCAGCTGATAACCAATACCGAGCGGCTACTCAGCGTATCCTGTTGGCTTCTTTTTCATCATTCGGTACTTAATCCTCGGCTAAAAAATTGATGATCGGGTCTATCCAGCAAGGCTCGGGTGTAGAAACCACTACAACGTCTATCGCAGTGTTAATGCTTGGTTGTGCTATGAGCTTTACTTTGATCATCCAAGGCACTTTCTCTGTTACTGATGATGCTAATGTAGCCAAGGAGTCCGCATGTCTATTCTACCCCCAAGCTACTTGGACCACCTTGGCCTTGGAACACTGACTCATAACCTGCTTCACTACCCTCAAGTATTCTTTCATTCGAGGGTCTCGGGCCTCAAACTGCCTTGCACTTGATTGACCACTAGTCGAGAGTACGAATAAAACTTAACTTCCCATGCACCCATGCCCTTACGGCTCTCAGTCTAGCTAGTAAGGCTTCATACTTCGCTTCGTTGTTAGAGGCCCTAAATCCTAACCTGAAAGAATGCTCCAGCCTTATCCCTTCCGCGGTGATAATAACAACCCCAGCTCCAGCCCCATTGCACTAGATGTACCGTCCACAAATACTTTCCACGGGCGACAATCCACACGATAGATTGCCTTTATTTGGCCTCTAGGAGAAAACTCTGCCATAAAATCAGCCAAAACCTGGCCCTTCACAGAGATCCTTGGCCTATACCTTATATCAAATTATCTGAGTCGGGTCCCCTATTTAGTTATCCGACCTATATAGTTGGATCTTTTCAACAACGACTGTAAAGGATACTCGGTCAGGACATAGATAGTGTGAGCTTAGAAGTATTGCAGTAACTTTCTTGTAGCGTGCATGAGTGCCAACACCAATTTCTCCAGGGGTAAATATCTTATCTCAGCATCAACCAAGATTTTATTGATGTAATACACAGGCCATTGCTTTCCTTGATCCCTTAGTAGCACGACACTTATGGCATGATCGGACACCGGGAGGTACATAAACAAATCCTCCCCAAGTTTAGGGGCCGTCAACATAGGTGCCTGCATCAACTACTCCTTTAAATCTCTAAAAGCTTCATCACACTCTTCATTCCACTGGAATCCCTTCCACTTCTTCAGGAGTTGGTAGAATGGTCAGTAGCGATCAGCAAACTTGGAGATGAATCGGTTGAGGGCAGCTAGCATCCTGGTTAATACTTGCACCTCTTTCGGATTGCTTGGCAGCTTGAGGTGTTTCACAGCTTCAATCTGATCGGGGTTGACCTCAATTCCCTGACTAGTGATTAAATATCCCAAGAATTTACCAGCCCCCACCCCAAAAACACACTTCTCCACATTAAGGCACAACTTATGTTGTCGAAGCACCTTAAACACCCCCTGAAGATCCTCCAAATGTCGTACCTCTTGCTTACTTTTCACTACCATGTCGTTAATATACACCTCAATTGTACACTTTATTTTATCCTGGAACATCCTTGTCATCATTCCTTAGTACATGGCCTCGACGTTTTTCAACCCAAAAGGCATCACAGTATAAACATAATTGGCGTCTGGGGAGATGAACACTATCTTTTATTGATCCTTTACTGCCAGGGAAATCTAATGGTATCCTTGAAAGGTGTTGAGAAAGCTCATCCTCTTGTGACCGTATGTGGTATCTACCAACTGATCAATCTTCGACATAGGAAATGGATCCTTTGGGCATGCTTGATTCAAATCCGTGAAATCTACACAAACTCTCCACTTGCCATTCTTCTTCTTCACCACCACGGTATTTGCTAACCATTCTGGGAAGAAGATTTCTCTTATTGCCCCAGCCTTCTTCAGCCTATTAACCTCCAGCTTAACTACCTCCACGCGCTCTTTCGCTGACCTCCTAGGCTTCTACTTTCTAGGAGGAAACGATGGATCTACATTAAGCCTATGGACTATGAATTCGAGGTCCACCTCGGGCACTTCATATGGGCTCTATGCGAAGACATCTACATTTTGGATAAGAAACAACAACATTTCCACCCTATCCTGACCTTTCATATTTGGTTCTATTTGGAAATACCTATTAAGGTCCAATAATATCTTAACTCTGATTAGTTCCTCGGCACAACCAGCCCCTGTCATTCTAGGAGCTCTCGTAATTGCTACAAAGAGACTTTCTTAGATTGATCATCATGTTCGGCTTGCACATTCTTCTAATTCGCTGTAGCAACTAGGCATTGTCTTGCCACTTGCTGTTTCCCTTTTATTACAGCAATGCCTTGCTCAGTTAGAAATTTAACTTTCACATGTAGGGTGGACAAGACAGCCCCCATCACATAGATCCACGGCCTTCCTAGAATTGCTGTATAAGGAGAGAATGAGGCGACCACTATAAATGCCACCATCACCTCCTTCCCTTCCATACTCATAAGAAGGGAAATTTACCCCTTGGGAATCACCACTTGGACATCAAACCCGACTAGGGGTGTCGTATTTTGAAAGGTCTTCATTCTTCAACTCGAGCCCTTTGAACAGATCTAGATACATTACATCGACCCCACTTCCCTAGTCCACCGTTACCCTTTGTACTATGAAATCGTTTATCCGGGCTGTCACCACCAGTGTGTCATCGTGCGGCTGGGTTGTACCTTCTAAATCATCATCATTGAAAGCAATGGGCTCTTGTGTGAACTTTATATTTTTCTCAGACGGTCACTTATCTGAGCATTCTTTTATCGACGCTACAACGTACACCCCTTTCCTCCTAGTTATAGCAGCACCTCTCGGGGCAGTGTGGATAACCTTGATCACTTCAATTGGGGGTGGGGGAGGATTACCCCTTTGTCGTGGACCTTGCCCGGACTCTTGATTTCCAGAATCTGCCACAAACTCCTTTAAATGCCCTGCATTCACTAACTGCCCTAGATGATCTTTCAATATTTAGCACTACTCGGTAGTATGTCCCTTATCTTTGTGGTAAGTACAGTAAAAGTTCTGGTTTCTTTGAGACGGGTTACCTCCCATCTTGTTCGACCATTTGAAGTATGGCTCGTTTTTAATCCAGTTTACAATTCTGTGCAGCGGCTCCTTAAATGCCAAGTTCACCTCGCCTAGTTGCAATTCTGGCCCTTGTATCCTTAAATCCTTTAGAGGTCTCGACTGAAAATAGCTCTGCCCAGGACGATTCACCAACGGGGCCTTACTTTTACTTTGCAGCCGATCATCCTTTAGGCGTTTGTACTCCTCAATACACCTCATGAGTTGCCTCATATCCTCGGGAGATTTCCTCGTCAATGACTCCTGCAGTTTGGAGCCTTCGGGCAGCCCCATCCTAAAGGTGCTTGCCGCAATCTTCTCATTACCCCCACCAATCTCATTATAGAGCTTCCAATACTGATTGGCAGAACTACTACATCTCCTTGAGCAACAAAGTCTCGAATAAGTGGTACTTTCTCTCAATGTGCTTTCCTTTTTTGCGATTTCTTAGATCTTTGGATTATGCCACAGCTCCACTATTGTCGCGAAACAATGTGATGGGAGCTTGCTCCATTCTCACAACACCAAGATCAGAAAGGAATTTCTTGAGCCAAACAGCTTCCTTTGCCGTCTCATAAGTAGCAATATATTCAGCTTCCATGGTGGAGTCCGCAATACAAGATTGCTTAACACTCCTCCAACTTATGGCTCTACCTCCCAAGGTGAAAACACATCCTGAAGTGGATTTTTTGAAATCTAGATTTGATTTGAAAATCTAAATCTGTATAGCCCATGGGAATTAAATCCTCACTATGGTAAATAAGCACATAATTTCTTGCTTTCTGTAAATACTTGAGAATATACTTTACTGCGTGCCAATATTTTGGTCTTGGATTTGATTGATATCGACTAACCATGTTAACTGAATAATAGATATCTGGTCTAGTACATAGCATGGCATACATGAGACTTCCCATTGCAGAAGCATAAGAAACTTTTCTCATGGTATTTTCTTTCTCTTGAGTCTTAGGCCTTTGGTCATCAGATAGAGGAACTCCATGTCTAAAAGGAAGTAATTCTTTCTTGGAGTTTTGCATGCTAAACCGTTCTAGAACCTTATCTATATATCCAGTTTATGATAGACCTAACATCTTATTCTTGTGATCTCGCCAAAGCTTGATCCCTAGAATAAAGTTTGTCTCACCCATGTCCTTCATATCAAATTGGCTTGACAACCAAACCTTTACTGATGATTACTCTAGATTTGGTTATATGTACCTAATGAAACGGAAGTCCGAAACCTTTGAAAAGTTCAAAGAGTTTAGGGCTGAAGTTAAGAATCAATTGGGAAAATGCAAAAAAGCCATTCGATTTGATCGTGGTGGCGAATACATTCTTGGGGATTTCAAGGATTACTTGACCAAAAATGGGATTATATCCCAATTGACTGCACCTGGAACTCCACAACAAAATGGTATAGCAGAAAGAATGAATAGGACTCTTTTAGATATGGTTAGGTCCATGTTGAGTTATTTGACTCTACCAATTTCCTTTTGGAGATATGCCTTAAATACTGCAATGTATCTTCTGAATTTAGTATCTTTGAAGTCTGTTCCTAAAACACCGGTAGAGTTGTGGAATGGGCGTAAGCCTAGTATGAGACATCTTCACATTTGGGGTTTTCCAGCACATGTGTTGAAAGGAAAGTCTGACAAGTTACAGTCTAAAACAAAAGTGGTATTTTTTTAGGGTATCCAAAAGGAATTGTTGAAGGTTTATTTTATAGTTATAAGGATAATAAAGTATTTGTTAGCACAAATGCCAAATTCTTAGAAAATGACTATATGAATGATTATACTCCTAGAAGTAGAGTTGTCTTGGCTGAAATGAAAGAACCTGTAGTTGAACAACCAATGGATGAAACTAGGAATGGTGTGGTTGTATTAGATACTCCATTAAATACTACTTATGAGATGTTTAGTACTTAGGTGCCTCGTCGTAGTGGAAGAATTGTTTGGCCTCCTATAAGATTTATAGGTTTGGGAGAAACTTATGAAGCTATCTCAGAAGAGGCTGAACCGGATCTCTACACTCATGAAGAGGCAATGAATGATATAGATGCACAACATTGGGTTCAAGCTATGAAATTTGAATTAGATTCTATGTATTCCAATCATGGTTGGGATCTTGTAGAGGCGCCTAAGGGCATTAAACCTGTTGGCTGCAAATGGGTCTACAAGAGGAAGAGAGGGATAGATGGAAAGGTTGAAACCTTTAAAGCAAGGCTAATGGCGAAAGGGTATACACAAAAAGAAGGTATTAATTATGAAGAAACCTTTTCACTAGTAGTAATGCTTAAATCTATCAGAATTCTCTTATCCATTGTTGCTCATTACCTCATCTTCATAGATAGCAATGCATCCATCGGTTGTGGTACCTGAATAAAAGTTACAAACCGGGCACCGAATTCTTGGATCAACTCGGCAAAACCGTGAATGGAACCCTTCCGTAACCCATTAAACCACCTCAAAGTAGAGGATCCGAGGCTCGAGGGAAATACTTTACACATTAGCACGTCATCGTGCCTACGTAAAGACATCATATGGATATAATGGCTGAGGTGCTCTACTGGGTCTGTCCTCCCATCGTATGAGTTGAACGGCAAGTGAGTAAATCTACTCGGCATTGGGGCCCGTTCAATGGCGTCTGATAATGGAGACCAGGCAACTCTGTGTAAGGCGCATCTCATAGCATCCATGGTGGCATTTTGAGGCCACTTCTCCTCTAGAGAATCTGAACCCCGGTCTGTATACTCTCGTAAACATGACCGTTCCTGGTGTCGTCAAGAACCAGACTGATTGGACCCTGCCCCATAATAATTTCCCCCACTGTTAGATCTCTCTGCTCGGTCATCTCGACCCCCTCTCCGGCATCCACCCCTTACTTCCAATTCTAGATCTCTCACCAGCCTGCGTAACCGCTCAAGCTCTTCGTCTCTCTTGTCAATTTACCCATGCCCTGAAGCACTTGATATCGTCTGTTGGGTTTGGTATGACCTTTCTCCAAGGCCAGATCGCCCTCCCTCATGTTCACGATCCCTATCTTCACGCCTTTTATGTCTCTGTTCTCGCTAGGAGGATCCCCGAGAAGATCCCACTGAACCACTCTCAGCATAACTCCCTGAATGTCTTTGAGACATTTTCCTGAGCGGGGGTCTCAATTGAACCATAGCTTTGTAGGTGATTCCCACGGACGGCGCCAATTGTGCACGCCAAAAGTGAGGTTGGTGGGTTGGTTCTCACTCGGGCTCACAATCTATTTATAATGTGGGCTTTGAATTTCCTATTTTGGGTAGTTCGTGATACAGAGACCCAATAAGGACACTACTCCTTATGAAGTTTACTCCTTTTGCTGCTGCCACGTTTTTGTTATACTCTCACCCTCTCTTTTCCAAAAAAAAAAAAAAACCCCTCTCTTCCTTTAGCTTCTCATATATATAGCCTCATAGTTAGTGGCGGGGTTATGATCACTCTTGTGGTTAGTGGTATTAAGGTCCAATGTTATCGTTGCAAAATGGGTGTTTTAGTTGGGAGTGGGGTGCGGTGAGAGTGGCATTGGAAATAGCTCTCCACCTCAAGAGGAATGTTCGACGGTAATATTCTTTGAGGTGGTGCTAGATAACCAGGATATTACGTTTTTGACCAATCATGCTTCTGCTCTAGATGTACTTTGCCAGACAATTCGCAGGCTATGAATGATGGTGTGCACGTATGATGATGGCTTGCTCAATGGGTTTTGGGTCAAGCAAAATGACATGAGGCCTGATCCCATGGCTTCAGCTGGTTTAGGGCCAAGCTCTAGACAAGAAGGTTAGGCCTATGGGCCATGCTGTAAGGTTGGAGTTTAGGGCCACAGGCCCAAATAGGCCTGGGGAGGTCCGTACCGTACAATAAATAATAATTTCCATGGAATATATCAATAACCATGAAGCGTGTAGAATAAGTATAGCAAGGATAAAGTCTAAGGCAATAAAAACATAAAGAGTGAAATAGTTAACTGTGTAATATTATAAGTACATTAATTTTTAAATTATCGATAAACCTTTGTGTATTCCAACGTTATTACAAACTATTTGATACTTTCACCTTCTATTACTTTGAGAAAACTTCCATAGCCACTAAGAGAGTAAGAGCATCTCCAGCAACCTATCTAAATTTTTGTATTGTTTAAACAATGAATAGTGACATTTACTTTTACCTACCTACTTTTTCAAATATACTTTCAAACAGGTTATTTATCTTTTTCTCTATCTCATTTAAATATTATTTCTTCATTTTATTTTTATTATTTTTTTTTATCATCATTTATTTTTTCTATATTCATTCTCAACAATTATATTTTTTAATGAAAAGTGTTCTATCCACAGCATTTTTCACAGTACTTTCACAAGAATCACATCAAAATTTTATGTGAAAAGTTGTTACTAGTTCTAATTTGAAACCACGACTAAAATTATTTTTTTACTCACCAATATTAGCTAATAACAATATATTACTTAAGATTTATTGTAAAAATATTGTGGTAGCATTTCTTAATTGCCATTTCTTATTTTTATATTATTTTCCCTTTCTTAATTTCATCCATACGTTTTTTTTTCTCTTGGTTTTTGTCCACCACACACATATCCCACTCCTATTTCTATCTACCCTTCTTTTTCTTTTTCTAGTTCATTCTAGATCACTTTCTCCAGCTCTCTCTCTCTCTCTCTCTTTTTTTTTTTTTTTTTTTTTTACTTTTTCTATTTCTACTTGATTCTAGAACACTCTCTTGCATGATCTTTTGACTTCTATTTTCTTTCCTCTTTGGCTCACTTCACGCACACACAGTCGACCATGATATTTTGACTTCTCCTCTATGTTTGCATTTTTATTTTTTTTTTATTTTTTTTTTATTTTCTTACTTCTTCATCTTACTTCACTCACACACACATAGCTGGCAGAGAGAGTTGGACTTCGTTTATCTTTTTTTTTTTTTTTTTTTTTTCCTTCTTTTTCTTATTTTGATTCACTATGTTGTTACAATGGAGCTTAAATACACTTTCATATTCTTCATTTGTTGCTTTCGTTTTGATTTTAGATTTGTTGTTCTAATTAAATTTGTCTTTTTCCTTGTTCTTAATCTGTTGTTTCTATTCTGATTTTAGATTGTGTTTGTGTTTTGATTGTGTTACCATTTAATACATTTGAGAGAGAGACAGATGATCAAAGAAGAGAGGAGGAAAGAGAAAGAATACTTTTTTATTCAGCCGAGTATTTTTTTAAGATAAAATAATGATTTGGAGTTGCTACAGTGCTCTCTAGATTATGAGAACTACTATAGCAACTTCAAAAAAAATTTGGAAAAGTTTTGGGTTAAGAGAATCTGTTGGAGTTGATTTTTTGGGTTTAATCTCCAAAAAATGGCTTTGGCTAATCTATTGGAGATGCTCTAATCTCAACATCCTTCTCCTCCCTCTAACAAGCCGTTGAAGATAAACTTGAGCCCATTTGCCCATTTTCGATGAGAGTGTTCTCTAGCCATTAATTTCAGGTTTGATAGAAGTAGCAGAGAAAGGAAAATAAGATAGCATTCAAATAATTCTCCACGTTAGAGCATTCACATCAAAGATGTGAAAAGTGCTAAAATGCTATTTTATAGTTCAAAACACTAAAGCATGCACCACATCAAAGGTGCCAAATCTTAAAAATTTTAGCAACTTAGTATAGTGAGGTGTTACAAGTTGCTATATTTTTTTATTATTTTCTCTTTCTTGCTCACACACTCTCTCTCTAGGTCACTTTTTCTTTTATTTTCTCTCTGTGCCTTTGTCTCTCACCGTCTTTCTCTTCCTCTCTGCTTTCCGTCTCCCTCTTTCTCACTAAGGTTAGTGAGGGTCTTCCTCTTTCACACATGAGAAGTTGATCAGTACACCACACAAAACCCAAATATTGACTTTGCAAGTTGCAAGCTCACACATAGTAGTATTTATTTGTCTCTGTAGCTAGCATTTCCTTTATATTCACACCTACTTGTTCGGTTCAGACCTCAAATTTACTTCAAACACTGCACCATGAAACCTTACTACCTTCTTCTTCACCTTATGCCTTACTGCAATTCCAATTCCTTCACAACCCCATTTCTCAAATCTATTTATTTTCTTCTTTTTTACACTGCATTTTGTTCTTGTTCTTCCTCTCAACTCAGGCGATCCTCTTAGGCGAAACCGTGGCCCACAAGCCTTCACCGGATGACAGTGCTCGCTTAGGGCTTCAATCATGGAACGATTCGCAAATTCAAGCTGTTGTTTCGATTGCTTCTGCGCTCGCCTCCACTTATCAATCTGTCTTTGGTGAAATATCTCTCAGGTGGGTGTGGGTTGATTAATTCGGTGGTTGGTCGTGTGTTTGTTGTTAAGGGGCGGGGGGCTTGGGTGGTAACATTGATTGGGTGGTGGCTGGCGGTGGCCAAGAGGGGTGGGTTAGATGTTTTTGCTTGGAGAAGAAGAGAGAGAAAGAGATTAAAAAGGAATTATAAATAATAAATAAATAATATTCTAATGAAGTGGTAAAAAAAATAAATAGTATTAAAATTGATAAAATAGTGTTTTGAGATGCTAAATACTATATTTTTTGACATGTTTGATGTGAATGCTCTTATGGTTTAAGCTTCCAAGATTGAAAGCTACTTAATTTGAATCATTCTTCATCCATAACGAATCAAAGGCCTTCAGGTATGTAGAACTTTTTCCAACATATAGATTGTGTTTGGTAAAAATTAAAATGCCAGCTTATTTTACTATTCAGTCTATTTTTGCTACTATTCATGGGTCTCACTGCACTTTTTGATACTGTTCAAGATTCCACGGTACTATTTTAGCTAAATTTTACCTTTATTTATAGTACTTTCAGCAAATTTTTTTTCATTTTTAACAAAATAAGTGAATCCCAAACAAACCATAAGTAGCAGTATTGGACAAAATTTATCTTTAAACTAGTTTGAAATTGTTGAAAAATTTAGACCTTGGTTGATAGAATTAACAAGTTTTAAACCCAAGTTGTTAATTGGATTTATTATGTATAAAACTTGTTAAAACAAACAAACATCAATATTATGTCAAAATATAAGTACAGCGAAAAAGTAAATAAAACAAGATATGATGAATCAGGAAAACCAATGAAACCAACCAATTTCACAGTAAAAAACCTGGGGGGAAATCTTCCCGAAAAGCAATTCACTATAGTAAAGAGAAGTTTCAGATATAGTACAAAATCTTTGTTCCTAGACTCTACAATCCCCGTAGATGAACTTACAGTAGAAACCATCTACTGCTCCAGAACCTCTGAACTCTTCAATATATGAACGCCACCCTTTGATGCACGGATCCCAGTACGTGACTCACTCCTTTGCACGAATCCCAATACGTGACTCACTCACCAACTTGAGGAAGAAGAATGTTGGCTGCAAAGTTCTTTACTATATCAACAATGAAGATCAAAAAGCACTTGGTTACAAAACCCTAAGGCGCAAAGATACAGTAGCTTCTTTCAGAGAGAATAAGTTTTTGGTCACCTTTTGCATATGTTTTCCTTATATTCTCTTATGTGACGGCCTCTAAAATAAGCCTTATATATGTCTAGGGTTGTGAGAAAAGAAACCCTACATAAATACATAAACATGGGCCGAAAATCAGATCTAGAAATCTGAATTCCCGTAACCTTGATAGTTGCTCGATCGATCGAGGAGTTGTTGAGCTTTATTCTTTAAATCCCAATAGATAGCTATCTGTCAAGCAGGTGTCCGCAGGTGTCCGCAGGTGTCCAGCAGGTGTCCAGCTATCTGTCCAGCTTTAGTGAACACTTTTTCTTCACTTGTTTCTTGGTCCAATCTTCATGGCTTTAATACTAGACTTGAACAACATGTTCTTTGAAGTATTAAATACCTCCTAGATCTACCCAAATACAAGTAAAGTGTGTTTTGTCAAAGGATTAGCCAACTACATAATATATGTCCTTAACAATCTCCCCTTTTGGCAATTCGTGACAAAACTTCAACAAACAAATGAACATATGAGAGAAGTTATAAATCACTCAACTCATACTCCTTGTTGAATACAATAAAATCTACCCTAACACAAACTCTTGAAAAACTTTGCAAGAAGAGAGTTCATGACATGGAAGACTTTGACAACTTGTATTTCCGAAACACTTTAAATAAAACACATCAAGGCATCTTTGTGTGAAGCAGAAATAATAGATTGCATACAAATAAAGAAACATGTGTATAAAGATAGAAAAGAAATAACACATGTAGAGATAAGTGAAGAAAACATAAATTATCATATATATACCACTTGATAAATACCATGTTGTATGTAAAAGTGGTCACAAGACTTAGGTACATAAACAAGGAGGTAAATACTCCCCCTAACAAGATGAAACACAACTCCCCCTTACAAGGGCATGTATTTCTCCCCCTAACTTGTAGAATCTTAAAGAAAGAAACCACAAATTCTCCAATTTCTCCCCCCTTTTTGTCACGATTGACAAAGGGTACAAGAAGCTATAAAGCTTTTCCCGAGAATCATAAAGATGATCAAGGATGATCAAGGGGCACAAAGAATGCATGAATGTAATGAAACAAGATGCTATGGATGACAAGATAAGAGAACCATACAAAACGAAGAAAAATGAAATGCATGCAAGGATATCTCGATTGATTAGGAGGTGTCGAGAAGCTATCGAGCCAACCTCGATGGATCGAGAAGAAGTCGAGGATCTATCGAGCAAACAGAAGATATCTCGATCGATCCGCCTAGCTATCGAGAGGTGTCGAGATTGCGATAAGATGCAACTGAAGAGCTCGACAGATAAACTAGGTATCGAGAGGTGTCGAGGAGGTGTTGAAATTGCTTAAAAATAGTTTTTCAAGAAGAGAAAAATACAAACTTGAATGCAATCAAGAATGCAACTCAACCAAATCCAACCAACATTTTAACCTCTCAAAAACATCTCTTAATCAATAAAGAGTTAAGAATATAACCCAAACACACACACACACACACACACACAAAATCTAACCAATTTTATATTTCAAAAACAAGTTAATACAGTTTGGTGAGCATACATTAACGCATGTAAACCTTGTGATAGCCAAATCACATTGTACTTGCATATGTATCAAAAGTAGCAAAGAATATTGCGTGTTGTGTGTGAAAAACATCACAAGATTTTATAAGTGTCTCAATGTTATGATAATTTGAGATATGAGAAAATCACTTTAACTCACACACAATCATAACTGTTTGATGGGGACTATCACCTTCAAGCTACATCTTATAATTCCCACATCTCTTAGAAAATATGCTTGCAATCATATTTTAAAGTATTTTGTTCTTTTTGCTTTTATTTCTTTGCATATTTTCTTTTATTAAGCAAACCATGCATGGACATATAAGAGAGAGAAAAGAAATACCCAATTATGTTAAGCTTTTTGACATTGCACTTTTACTATGCTGAAATATACAGATGTCATTTCATGATTGATGGGTAACAGTGATGAGATGATTATTTATGCCCTTCTCTTAGGATTTTTTAGTCCTACTCGTCAAAAAGAGTGAAATGAGTGTTAAGTACAAAAGATCACTTAACTTTACTCATTACAAAAAAAGAGCCACAAAACTCACTTGCTTAGTTTGTGCATAAGAATGCTCATCTAAGTTACAAGAGATACAAAATTTAGAAAACTCTATTTCAATGGCCATTTTAAGGTTCACAAGAACCGATGTACACAAACACACTGTTTTTGTATTTTTCTAATTTTTTCCTTTTTTATTTATTTTGAAAACAAAATAAAAACTAAACAACCAAACAAAAACAGACAAACAATCATGAAAGTATGAAAGAAAGATGCATATGCATGAGAGCATGATAGAAAGGTGCAGATGCATGAAGTATGATTCCAAAAGCAGATAAGAAATCAAGCAAAGAGAGTCCTATTTTAGATAGAAAGAATTAAAGTAGAGGAAAAAAAAAAAAAAAGACAATTAAGTCTTGGGCTCTTTTCTCACCTACACAGCACGAGTCTTTGGCCGTGAAGATGAAAGGACATGTGTCCTAGTATGACTACTAAAGGACATAAAAGAATTAAAATTCTCCTGAAATTGAGTTAAAAAGCTCAAAGTTTTTAATAACTCTCCAAACAAAGGTGTAAGTCCTTGAGAGGAAACCTGTGACCGTTTGGACAATTGCTTATGAGGATACAACTTAAAGCAATTACGACGAATGTGTCCAGAAACACCACAATGGTAACAAACATGAGGTCTAATAAAGGATTTAGAATTAGCCAAATTAGTTTTGGATTTCATACCTTTATTACCTTTCTCAAATTGAGGCACATAAACAGTTCTTGATCCAAAAGCTGTGGAAGAGGAGGGGCCAGAGGGGATAGCATATCCTAAGCCAGTCTTTTCTGAACTAGACTTTTAAGCACTCAGGACCTCATCAAGCTTTGTACTAGACATCCTCTCTATTTGAGTTCTAGCTTGACTAAGCTCTACTTCAAGATTCTTGACCTTCTCTTCTAATGAAGTGTTCTCCACAACAAGAGTCTCAAATAACCTTGTAGTCTCATCTAACTTGACTAATAAATCAGCTTTTTTAGTTTTTACCCCATTAAGCTCTTTCCTACAAAGATGAGAAGTCTTTTCAGATTTTATGAATTCAATGCATAGCTTATCATAGGCTTCCTGAATGGTCATCTTCTTGGATAGTTCATCATCAAAAGAATCCTCTCTGTCACTAGCACTCTCCATAATCACCTTATCGGTTGAGGCAGCAAAGGCCATAACATGACTACATTCATCCACATACTCATCAGAAGAGTCATTCTTAGTGTCACTCCAAGTAGCAACTAACCCTTTATCTTTTGACTTCTAGGCCTTTTCCCTCATAAGGTAGTTTGGGCACTCTATCCTCATATGACTAAAACCCTTGCATTCATGGCATTGGATGAGGGGTTTCTCATTCTTACCCTTCCTAGAGGATTTAGATTTCCTAGGAGGTTTGCCCTTATACTTTTTCCTAATTGAAGAAGCTTAATAATCTTATCAGTTATGAAAGTTAAATCCTTATCCTCATCATCATCTTCATCTTCATCTTCACTTTCATCTTCATCTTCAGAGTCCTCAATCTCTTCCTCTATACCCTTAAGAGCCAAGTTTTTATTCTTTCCACCTGTTCCCATTTAGCCTAATCCCATCTTATGAGTTTGAAGGTTCCCTACAAGCTCAGTCAAAGGAATTTGATCAATGTCCTTTGCTTCTTCAATGGCAGTGATTTTGGCATGGAATCTTCAAGTAAGGACCTAAGGATTTTCTTAACAATTTTGAATTCTGCTATAGACTCTCCAAGGTTGAAGGTAGAATTCACAATATCCTTGAATTTAGCATAGAACTCATCAAAGGTCTCATCCTCTTCCATCCTTATTTCTTCAAAGTTACTAGTGAGTCTTTGAAGCTTCACAGTTTTCACTGCCTTGGTACCTTCATAGGTAGTCTCAAGAATGGTCCATGCTTCCTTGGCAACTTCTATGGATGATATTTTCTTGAATTCCTCATTGGTCACCCCACAAAACAAAGCATTCAAGGCCCTACTGTTGAAATTTTTCGCTATGATTGTTGCATCATCCCAATCCACTGGCGATTCCTTTGGCTTAATCCAGCCAACTTCAACAGCTTGTCATACATGTTCACTTAGAGCTTGCAAGAAAACTTTCATACGAACTTTCCGGTAACCATAATTAGTGCCATCAAATAAAGGAGGAATCAAAAGAGATTGTCCACGATCCATGACAGCAGGGGTTAAGGCGCACACTTAGGAAATTAATCCAATCAGAGTGTACTCGCTCTGATACCACTTATTGGAAAATTTAGACCCTGGTTGATAGAATTATCAAGTTTTAAACCCAAGTTGTTAATTGGATTTATTATGCATAAAACTTGTTAAAACAAATAAACATCAATATCATGTTAAATATAAGTGTAGTGAAAAAGTAAATAAGACAAGATATAATGATCTAGGAAAACCAATGAAACCAACCAATTTCACAGTAAAAAACCTGGGGAGAAACCTTATCGAAAAGTAATTCACTATAGTAAAGAGACGTTTCAGATCTAGTACAAAACCTTTGTTCATAGACTTTACAATCCCCGTAGATGAACTTACAACAGAAACTTTCTACCGCTTCAGAACCTCTGAACTCTTCAATATATGAATGCCACCCTTTGATGCACGGATCCCAGTACGTGACTCACTCCTTTGCACGAATCCTAATACATGACTCATTCACTAACTTGAGGAAGAAGAATGTTGGTTGCAAAGTTCTTCACTTCATCAACAATGAAGATTAAGAAGTACTTGGTTACAAAACCCTAAGGCGCAAAGACGCAGTAGCTTCTTTTAGAGAGAATAAGGTTTCGGTCACGTTTTGCATATGTTTTCCTTGTATTCTCTTATGTGATGGCCTCTAAAATAAGCCTTATATATGTCTAGGGTTGTGAGAAAAGAAACCCTACATAAATACATAAACATGGACTGAAAATCAGATCTAGAAATTTGAATTCCCGTAACCTCGATAGTTGCTCAATCGATCGAGGAGCTGTCGAGCTTTGTTAATTAAATCTTGATAGATAGCTATCTGTCGAGTAGCTGTCGAGCAAGTGTTCGCAGGTGTCCAGTAAGTGTCCAGCTATCTGTCCAGTTTTAGTGAACACTTTTTCTTCACTTGTTTCTTGGTCCAATCTTCATGGCTTTAATACTAGACTTGAACAACATGTTCTTTGAAGTATTAAACACATCCTAAATCTACCCAAATACAAGTACAGTGCGTTTTGTCAAAGGATTAGTCAACTACATAAAATATGTTCTTAATAGAAATTATCTCATCTAACTTCATAGCTAACATTAAGGGTGTCCATTCCAACAGAAGACCCGCCGGAACCGACCCGTCGCGGTTGGGCTGACATCTCCTACGGGTCAGTGACGGGTCTCCAATGTCAGAACCCGACTTTGGCGGGTTAAGTGGCGGGTTTCGCCTTAAAAAACCTAAGCCACCTGACCCGCCTGACAAAAAGTCAAAGAACGACGAAAATCACAATATCCGGTGACGATTTAGCTCTTCTCAACTCCGATCCAGAAATGTTTGGGCTTCCTTCACTTAGATCAGCTCAAATCCGGCCAAGATCTGGTTGCTTCCTTACTCAAATTTGGCGAATCCAGCCCAGATCTACTCAAACACTAGCCAAACTCTGGTAATTAAGCCCAACTCCAACTTGGCCAAATTTTCATATATCTGAAGGATTTTCGCCCAACTCTCATTAGATTCGAGTAGATCTGATAAGATCTGGCCATATTTCGGCCAAAAACCGACGAATCGGAAAACTCGAAACTGATCGATTCTCACCCGAAACCCGATACGACCCGACCCGGTTAATCTAAAACTCTGTTCGGGTTGGTTGCAGGTCGAAATCTTCCCCACCCGAAACTTTCGAGTCGAGTCTGGATTGGGCACAAACCCGACCCGGCCCGTCCCGTGGACACCCCTAGCTAGATAGAGACATTTCATTCTCTAAACCTATTATTTAGATTTTGGTTACCCAACTGAGAGAAATTTAAAATTTGACTCTAAATTTGAAAGGTTTCTATATGATTGCTCAAGTAGTACATAATATAAAGCATGCAATTGGACTCATCCTTCGAAGGTGGAAAGGGAAGATAAAAAGATGAATAGCATAGCCAAAAAGTGGAAGTTTATTATCGCAGAGAATAACTGGAAGCATTTGTTGGAGCCTCTAGACATTGATCTTCGAAGGTACACAATTCATTATGGAGAAATGGCTCAAGCTACATGTGATGCGTTTGATACAGAGAAGATGTCTAAGTTTGCGGGAAGTAGCCGATATGCGAAGAAGGATTTCTTCTCTAAGGCGAATTTAGAGAAAGCAAATCCTTTCAAATATCGTGTCACCAAGTTCTTGTATGCAACGTCGAACATCGATGTTCCTGATGCGTTTATCATAAAGTCATTATCAAGGGAGGCATGGAGCAAGGAATCAAATTGGATTGGGTATGTTGCGGTAGCCACAGACAAAGGGAAGGCCGTGTTAGGAAGGAGGGATGTTGTGATTGCCTGGAGAGGAACAGTACAAACACTGGCGTGGGTTAATGATCTAGAATTTAATTTGGCTTCAGCTTCCAAATTACTTGGAGATAAGGATGATCCTAAGGTGCACCAAGGTTGGTATTCCATATACACTTCTGATGATGTGCGTTCTACATTGAACAAGACTAGTGCCAGAAACCATGTAAATTTTGATACTTTTTTTTTTTGTGCCTATTGTAGCCATATAAGTTCATAATTTAATTAAGAGAGTTACTGACATAATATAGAGGTGACAATATGTAAGAACATAGTGATTTAAATAAATTTAGATCTAAATCAAGGTAAAAAATTGTAAAATTGAATTTATTCAACTATATGTTGGCTTTATTCCGTGTTAAATTTGCTTGTAATTCAGCATTTAGAAACCTTGTATTTAGGTGGAAATAATGTAAGGGTCGTGTGTGAGAGAGTATGAAGATTTGATCAAAAGTGTGCAACAAGAAGCAACCTGCAACAAGAAGCAACCTGCAACTGGAACTCACGACTGACTTGCGAGTGATGACTCACCAAAATGAAGCACACGTGTGAAGCATGTAAGAAGTTGGAGAGTCAAGACAGTTGGATCACTACAGGACAAAAAGTACAATCTGGTTAGTCTGGTAACTAGCGAGCGGAACTCGTGACTCATCTCAGTCGCGAAGTGAGTCGCTAGTGCACCATTTTTTGTTGAAAACTGACTTTTTGCATTCCTTCTCATACCCTATTATAAATACTCTTATACCCACGAAATGTAGAGAGCTTCCAGAGACAATTTTGAGAGAGAAACCCTAGAGACAATTTTGAGAGAGAAACCCTAGAGAAAAACAAGATTGATTCATCCATAATCTTATACATTTGATTCTCCAAGTTCCTCTTCTCTCACCCTCTCCATTGTCATACCCATGAGAGGATTTTAAACCAAATCCTTACCTCACCAAATTCAGAATGGTGAGAAGGTTCTTGGTGTTTAGGAAGCAGTTCAAGAGAGAACCAATTCATATTGGTTAATGCAATGGGCTAATTGCAGGAGTAAACTAGAGAAGACACGGTTCGACGTAACCTTGTTGGAGCAAAAAACTTGGAGGACTTACGTGCATCGGGTAGATTAGGCTTGGAGGGTCTATTATTATTCATGTATCCTAACTGATTTTCTAGTGGATCGTTTACCGCTTGGAGGGTGGCGGAGAGGTTTTTTTCCGAGTTCTTCGGTTTCCTTTTCGATAACGCATGTCGGTGTTATCTTAAGTTTGCATCTCTCTTACCCTTACTCTTAGCTTTTGGTTTCTGCTGGTTGTGATTAATTAATGGCTTAGAGTAGTTTGATAATTTGGGTATTGCTTATATTTCATATTCAGCACATATATTATTTGAATATAAGCTTGCTTTGAAAAATTTGTTTTTGGGGGGTCTAAACATTTATTAGTGTTTTATACGCTAAGTGAGTTTTCAAAAATGATAACCAAAGTATTTCTTTTGATAATTCAATAGTAGTAACTATGAGGGAGAATCAGACGAAGGGGATTTAAATCCTGATTCTCCACATAAAACAGAGTATGCAATGTCATTGACTTAAAACGACTTAGCAATAATGTAAATATTTCTTGCTATTTTTGTCATTCAGGTTCTAGGTGAGATCAAGAGACTAGTTGAAGAATTCAAGAACGAGGAAATCATTATAATTGTTACTGGTCACAACTTGGGTGCAACACATGCAACTTTAAATGCAGTTGACATAGTTGCCAATAAAATTAATGAGCAAAAAAGACCATCCAAACAAAGCTTGTCCAGTAGCAGCAATAGTATTTGCCAGGCCTCGTGTGGGGGATTCTAACTTCAAGAAAGTTTTCTCAGAACATAAAGATCTTCGAGCCTTATGTATTTGTAATACTCCAGATCTTGTTCCTGACTATCCTTTCATAGGTTACTCTGATGTTGGACACAAGTTGACAATAGATAATCACAAATCGCATTACTTGAAGAGTCCTGGAAATTTGTCAACTTGGCATAACTTAGAAGGTTACCTGCATGGAGTTGCTGGAACGCATGGGACTTTAGGAGGGTTTAGGTTGGAGGTTCATCAGGATACTGTACTTGTAAACAAGACAATGGATGGTTTGAAGGAAGAGTATCTTGCTCCGACGTCATGGCGATGTGTGCAGAACAAGGGTATGGGTCAACAAGCTGATGGTTCATGGAAAATGATGGATCATGAAGTGGATGAACCTGATAGTTGAATGTTTATATACATATGGGATTGGAGATACTTTTAGAAGACATTGGAATACTTTGTTTGAGTTGTTTGCTGTGTCAATTTGGTTGTGCTTTTAGATCTAGAAGGAAATTAAATAAGAAAAGAATGCTTAATAATGTCATATTATTGTTAAAAAAGGGGAACTTTGGGCATTGTTCACTTGTGTATCACTCAATATACCAAGATTGCATAAAGGATCTCTCTCTCTCTCTCTCTCTCTCTCTCTCTCTCTGAAAATTTTAGTCCAAAAAGAAAGTAGCAACAATTTTTCTTTTTTATAGATAAAGGAAAGTACCCACAATTTGCATATAGTTGATAGGTCAAAAGTCACGACAATAATAATGTATGATGAAATGAAAAAGGTATCCTTATTTCTTTCTTGAGGAATATATTATCAAGATCATCAAGTGGTCTTATGTAATGGCATTCTATTTCCTATGAGGGTTAGGGTGCATTTGTATAGGCTGTTACAAAATTGCATTTTGATTTTAAAATGAACGTTTAAAAAAAAAAAAAAAAAACCATAAAGAGGTGTTGAAAATAGAGCTTTGAGTTTTAAAAATGCTTTTTTAGGCTTCCAAAATGCCTAACTAAATGGACCCTTAGTTTCTAGAGATCTTCGTATTCCTCTTACTTGAAGTTAGTTGGATTTTTGTTTTTATTTATTTATGGGCTAATTACAACTTATTTACCTATAGTTTGGCTAAAATTTAAGTTGACCCGTGATTTAAAATTTGGCATTTTACTCACCTGAAGTTAACTCAGTTAGGATTCTGTTATCCACCTCTATTAAAAATGAGGCTAAATATGTATTTCTGTTCTCTTTTATGTCTCTCCCCTTAAAACATAAAAAACATAAAAGAATAAGAGAAAACAAAATAAAAAAGTAAGAGTTTTGTAAAAATTAAGAACAAACATTATTACCACCATAGAAGCTTCCCTTTGGGATCATAAAAAATTGGATGTTTTTTGGGTTTGCCTTCACAGAAGTGCTAACCCAAATTTATCATATTGTAAGCAGGAAGGCCCTTGAGGTTGAGGATGACAAAGCAACCGTACCCAAAGGAGAAATAATCGATGTTGGAATCAAGGATGATGTATCAACTGTGAAGAAAGTTGGATGTTGCTCTACATTCTCTTTAAAAATCTATAGATTATTTACAGTGTGAACTTGTTTACCTTAGCTGAAAATTTAGGATCCAAAAGATATGTGCCTGTTCTTTTCTATGATTGAATTTGAAGTACTTGCGTCCCTACTTTACCATTTTTGTATTACTAAATTACTCAGCTACTTTAGCTTTGTATCAAGTTTGGTTGTTTTGGGCTATGAAAGTTCAAAGACTAGTGGTTTAATGGAAAGTGAAAATAATCATTTTCCCCTATTTTATGTCTTTTTAGACAAGTATTTGTAAACGTTTGATTGCTGTTATTAGATTTTGACCCAGCTAATTTGTTTTGTAGAGACCAAAAAAGTAGTGCATTGACATATTTGGATGAGGTGTAGGGAAAATGTCTCAATACTGTGTATTTTTGTTATGGCTTTTTAATTCATGATGATGGTGATGATGTTGTTACCTTTTTTTTTTTGTGGACTATGTCGAAAATTATCTCTCCGGGAACAAGCCCAACCTTCTTTTTAAATTAGCTATGGAGTTGCAACAAATTTGAAGTCTGAATTTCTTTTATGGGTGTTTTTTTGGGTTTGATTTAAGCTTTAGCTGCTATGGTTGCTTAGAAATAGATGAAGGAATTTGTTTTTGTTGGTGATGATTCTTGACAAAAGCTTCTATGGTGATGTCGATGTTTGTTCATAATTTTTTCAAAACTCTCACTTTTTGATCTTGTTTTTGCTTATTCTTTTATGATTTTTATGTTTTGAGAGGAGAGAGACATAAAATAGAGTTAAAATATATATTTAGCCACATTTTTAACAGAGATGAGTAATAGAACCCTAACTGAGTTAACCTCAGGTAGGTACCAAATTTTAAATCACGGGCAGACAACTTAAATTTCGACCAAACTATGGGTAAGTAAGTTGTAATTCAATCATTCAAACTTCAATGAATACCAATAATTTAAAAACAATCATTCAAACTTCAATGAATAATCTAATAAAATACAAGTACAACCAAATACATGTTATATTATTTTTATTTATAATTTAAATTAAATGATAAATGATAGTATATTTTAATTAGTTATATTTATAAATTATAATGTTATATGAGATATTGATTATTTTAATAACAAATAAATATATGTGTAGGGGCACAAATCAAACTAATCCAAGTTTGGACAGTGGACCAGCTCAATGAGCACTAAACAATGAATTTATAGAGAGTGGGTGTTTAATCTAGGTTTTTGAGATGATAGATAATACAAAAGTTTGATTCGGTTCTATGATTCATACACTACACTGGTATAAGTACGTAACATGGGATTGAATACATTGATGCCGAGAACGATATTTCTTGGTTCTTTTACAAATTCTTCCTTTCCTCTTTTTCCTCCTCCTCTTTTTTTCTCGTCTTCCCTTTCCCTTTATAGACCTCCCTTTTTCCCCCTCCAGGTGTAATCCAGATGTTTCCTTTTTAGATACTTGTCCC
The DNA here is from genome assembly GCA_032878915.1 of Castanopsis chinensis. Lineage (NCBI taxonomy): Eukaryota > Viridiplantae > Streptophyta > Magnoliopsida > Fagales > Fagaceae > Castanopsis > Castanopsis chinensis. The sequence goes on from JAVQMG010000114.1 coordinate 9,072,251, forward strand.
ATCACTCCTTTTTGCTAAGGTCTCTGGCGGTGAAGATAAAATTGAAACCCAACGTTCAGGCGTCACTTCTTCATTAATGCGGCCAGAGAAGTAGGTGTAGAGCCTTAAATGCGGTGATAGCAGCTTTTCCTTTGGCCATAGTCAATCCCTTCCCTTTATTCTTTATTTTTGTTTCCTTAACTCCAGCATCAAAAACCTTCGTCATGGGCGTTATCCAACTACTAGACCATTCACATAGTCCTCGGCGACGCCTTGCCGAGGACTGGGTTGTCCTCGGACGTTATATTTCTTGGTGTTTGGACATGCATGATACTTCTTTTTCTCACGTGACTTTGTAGGTCGGACTGATTATGTCCTCGGATCATCTTAAGATGTAGAGTTGGGCTTCTTTTATTGTGAGGGCCTTTGGGCCGGCCAGATACGCGATTTGGGCCCATGGGTACCACAATAGCCCCTCGAAATCCTTATTTCTATTCTGTTGGAGAGGAATGAGGGTTTCGATATATGCGCACGTAAGGCGATACGCTTCTGACGCTTCGATCTCCTGGACGCACTTCAATTAAATATTGGCGGCGTTATGTTCCTTGTTTCCAACCGCATGATGCTCATCTAACGGATAGGCGCCTTTTGAGGAGGCAGGCGGGAGACTTCCCGCTTTACGTTTTTCCATGAAATAAATATCGCCACTTTAAAGATCTTCTGTTCATTTCAGACTTCGCGTATTGAACCTAACCTTTCCTGCAACCTGCACGCGTCTTCATACCCTTCATCTCTAAGCCGAGGTGACGTAGTTGTTTAAAAGTAAGTTCTTCAACCTTCTATTTTCATTATTGTTTTTTACTCTTTCGATTGTCCCCTTTCTTTGGTCCTCGGCTGTTTAAATCTTCCAATTTCGTTATAGTGTTTACTCCCTAGTTTTAAGAAATGGGTAGGTTCGCATCCCTAGTGGATACCCCTGAGAAAATAGAAGCCTTTAAAGCCAAATACGAGATCCCACCCGGAGTGTCCGTTAGGTACTGTGGGATGGGGGAGTGGCTCACTAAGAGAGAGACCGGTGAGGTAGTGATTCCTATGATAGCGTTTATAGAGGGAGGGATGAGAATCCCTATGATGCCTATTACCATGAACTATCTTAGAACCGCTAGGTTGTCCTCCACACAGTGCGCTCCCAATATGTTTAGGATCTTGGGTGCGGTGGACGTTCTGAACGAGAGGTTAGGGTTAGGTCTCACTCACCATGAAGTAAATTGGGTATATACCCTTCACCATTTGAGAGGGCATACCTACTATCTGAAATCTAGGCACCCAGAAGTCAGATTGATCCAATGCCTTCCCCACTCCAATAAGGGTTTGGACAAGGACTTCCTTATATTGTCCGGGGAGTGGCATGACGGTCTCCACTGTCCGACGACGGAGGGGGAGCCTGGTGAGTCCTCGCGTAGCGTCACATTTAATCAATGATAAATGCGCTGTTTCTTTTGTTGATGGTGTTTTTCCTTAATTTGTTTGTATTAACCCGTTTTTTGGAAATATGCGCAGATCGTCGTGCGCTTGCACCTCGTGCCAATCTCGTCAACTTTGATCGTCTCGACAAGATCTTGAAGGCCGAGGTGTTTGTGCACTCAGACGGTCAACTTCGCGCCGCCCACCGCATCCTCGGATACACACCCATATCCTCCGCCTTTCAAGAAACCAAGTGTGTCATCAAGGAGAAAGACCCGCGGCTTCCGAGGATAAGTGTAGCGGTCGAGGGCTTTCTGTTACCGCCTGGCGCTCCAGTTCCTCAAGGCGTTTTGATTACCGAGCCTGTCAGGGTTGTCCCGAGAGCTTCTGATTTGGCTACGCCCTCGGCCCGACCTGGATTAGGCGAAGGTTCTACCTCTCAGCTACTCACCGAAGTAGAAGAGGAAGAAGAAGAAGAAGAAGAAAAAGAGAAAGTAGTTGAGCTCTCGGATTCCGAGGAAGAGCTCGAAGCTTTAGATCCGCTTTTTCCGCCCAGGCATCCCTCTCCTGTTGCCGGATCTCCTTCTTTTACATCCTCGGACGACGACGACCAACCCTTGATAAGGATGGGAATCCATCGTAGACCCAAGCCCAGCTTGAAGGACGTGCTAGAAGGGCAAACTAGAGCACAAGATCCTTCTAAAGTGCCTCCGGAGAAGGCCAAGGATAAGGGTATCGACAAGCTTCCGCCCGTGAGGGTTATTCTACCGCCTTCCCCTAGAATCCAACATCCAGATCCGGCTGACCATAAAAGGAAAAGGGACCAGCAAAAGGGAAAAGAGATAGCCGAGGGGGGTAAGGACGTCCCTGGTAGGGAGATGGAGCAAGAGAGGGGAGGCAAACATGCTCGCCATGTCCACCCGAGGACGGAGAGACGAAATGACCCTCCTGTAGCCTTCCATGCGCCTATTTGGGCCCCTCAGATGCACGTAGATGATCAGGCGGTCACCGCCGATGCATCCATCAGGGGATCCGACGAGGGCACAGCTGCCTGCATCGCCGATGCTCTGGAGCAGGCACTGCTATTGCCTGAGGACATGGGAGAGCTGCGTAGAATGAGAGATCATAATGTCTTCATGACTCTCAAAAAGGAGTTAGCCATGGTAAGGATTCAAATTGGCCGATCCTCGGCACTTATGCTTTTCTTTACGCTTCTTCTTTTTCTACCCCTTTTTTTTTTTTTTTTTTATATGTAGTGTGCCCTTTACTAACAATGCTTGTACGTAGGCTGTCCAATCTGCCCATAGGGCAGAGGAGATCGCTGCCAGCTCCTACAGAGCACTAAGGGATGAAGTGGTTAGGCTGGACCACACTAAGAAGATAATGGAGCTTAAAGAGAAGAAGCTCCAAGAGGTGACCGCCAGCCTGAACAGGGCGGCAAGTGAGCGGTCAGGTCTGGAGGCCGAACTGAAGAGTACCACCAGACAGGCCGAGGATCAGAGGCTAGAACTCAAACGAGTTAATGAAGACCTCGCCTCGGCCAGATCGCTGGCAGAAGGCCTCGCCAAGGACCTTACAGCATCTGAGGAGGCAAAGGAGGAAGCACTCAAGGCCACGGAAGAGGCTCTTGCCAAGGCACAAGCAGCCGAGGCAATGGTTGACGAGGCTGAGCAGAGCGGGTATGACATGGGCGTGGCCGAAACCACAGAAACGTTCAAAGCCCAAGTGCCGGAGGTCTGTAGGGACTACTGCCTCCAGGTGTGGAAGGAAGCTCTTTCCCAAGCCGGGGTTGATGCTTCCTCTCCTCTATGGAAGGAGGAGAACGCCTACATTCCTCCTGCAATTCGCGTGGCTGCCCCTAGCTCAGCCAAGGATGATTCCCACCCTTCCTCGGCTGGGATTCAAGTAGACGAGGATGCTGCTGAAGATACTGCCCCTACTACCCAGGCTGAAAATGCACCGCCCCCTCCTGCCCCCAAGGAGGCAACCCCCAACCTTGAGGTTAGTGGGACTGTGGAGCTAATTCTGGCAACTGTGCCCATAGAGCCCAAAGAGAAGGCTGGCGAGTCCTCGGCCTTGGTGGTTTCTCCTGCTGACCCAAAAGACCAGACCCAACCCGAGCCATAATCACCTGTGGCTTGGCTGCTTGCTCTTCTTCTCTCTTCTTCTTCGTTGCTTTTGGCCTTGTATTTTTATTTCTTAATTCCAGTTTTTACTTTATCTCCCTTGTACCTTGACAGTTTGGTTATAAATGTATTGACAAATCTTTCAATTAATGAAAAGGGGTTCCCAATTTAAATTGCTGTTCTATATTACGTTTGGTGTTGATATCTTGTTTCCTTGCTATGCATGTAATATTGCTATACTATCGGCTTGTCTCTATAGCATGTACTTATACCTTTTTACCCTTAGGCAAGGAAATCTTAGGCAACTTACATACGTGCAAATGTTTTAAATAATGACTGCTAACTTTTGCTTATACTTAAGGACAAACAACACACTAAAAAAGAAATACACTAACGGGGAATCCGTTTGCTTGGGACTTGCTTAAAAGTTATTTCCATGATAACATGTTGAAAAGAGAACTTAACAACATATTTGTATTTGGACTAACAGTACTTCAAGTTTTGCGCTTAGTACTTAACATCAATTTAAGACCCGTTCACTTAGTGACTCCAATGCTGTTTCCATATCAAGGGGAAAGATCCGAGGTAACCTTACCTTTCTACTCTAAATTAAGATAGAGGATCTGTTGATCCGACATAACCTTAATAAGAATTGAAGTAAGGTAGAGGATCCGAGGACCCGGCATAACCTTAATTAAATTTGGACTAAGGTAGAGGATCCGAGGACCCGGCATAACCTTTTTTTTTTGTTCTAAATTAAGATAGAGGATCTGATGACCCGGCGTAACCTTAATTAAATTTAGACTAAGGTAAAGGATCCGAGGACCCGGCGTAACCTTAGTTTTTTGTTCTAAATTAAAATAGAGGATCTGATGACCCGACGTAACCTTAATTGAACTTCGAACAAGGTAGAGGATCCGTGGACCCGGCGTAACCTCACTTTTTTGTTTTAAATTAAGATAGAGGATCTGATGACCCGGCGTAACCTTAATTAAATTTAGACTAAGGTAGAGGATCCGAGGACCCGGCGTAACCTTAGTTTTTTGTTCTAAATTAAGATAGAGGATCTGATGACCCGGCGTAACCTTAATTGAACTTCGAACAAGGTGGAGGATCCATGGACCCGGCGTAACCTCACTTTTTTGTTTTAAATTAAGATAGAGGATCTGATGACCCGGCGTAACCTTAATTAAATTTAGACTAAGGTAGAGGATCCGAGGACCCGGCGTAACCTTAGTTTTTTGTTCTAAATTAAGATAGAGGATCTGATGACCCGGCGTAACCTTAATTGAACTTCGAACAAGGTAGAGGATCCGTGGACCCGGCGTAACCTCACTTTTTTGTTTTAAATTAAGATAGAGGATCTGATGATCCGGCGTAACCTTAATTAAATTTAGACTAAGGTAGAGGATCCGAGGACCCGGCGTAACCTTAGTTTTTTGTTCTAAATTAAGATAGAGGATCTGATGACCCGGCGTAACCTTAATTGAACTTCGAACAAGGTAGAGGATCCGTGGACCCGGCGTAACCTCACTTTTTTGTTTTAAATTAAGATAGAGGATCTGATGACCCGGCATAACCTTAATTAAATTTAGACTAAGGTAGAGGATCCGAGGACCCGGCGTAACCTTAAGCACGACAGAATTAATGGTACAAAAATGATAAGAGTAGAATGACAAAAGCACTTTTCATTAATAATAATATCGTCTTAAATTACTTACATTCCAGGGATGGGGTATAGCTTTTTCATCTAAGTCGGCCAAGTAGTAAGCTCCTATTCCAGCTATCACCGTGATGCGATACGGTCCTTCCCAATTAGGTCCAAGCTTTCCCCATGCTGGAGTTTTGGTGTTCCCCACCACTTTCCTCAGCACCAAGTCCCCGAGAAGAAGAGGTCTCGAGTTTACATTGGAATCATATCCCTGCTTCAGTTTTTGTTGGTAGTAGGCTAAATGAATCATGGCAACATCTCTCTTTTCTTCGATTAGGTCGAGGCCTTTTTCTAGCAGTCTGTCATTGCTTTTCGGAGTGAAGGAGCTTGTCCTCATCGTTGGAAAACCAGTCTCCAAGGGAATAACAGCCTCGGCGCCATAAGTCATCGAGAATGGCGTCTCTCCCGTTGATCGGCGGGGTGTGGTCCGGTACGTCCACAGAACGTGGGGCAGCTCCTCCACCCACCTCCCTTTAGCGTCCTCCAACCTCTTCTTCAGTCCATTCACTATAACTTTGTTAATAGCCTCGGCCTGCCCATTCCCTTGCGGATAAGCCGGAGTGGAGTATCTATTGATTATGCCGAGGCCACAACAATATCGCCTGAACGCCTTGCTGTCAAACTACAAACCATTATCGGAAATGAGGGTATGAGGGATACCGAATCGAGTGACGATATTCTTCCATACGAATTTCTTCACATCAACATCCCTGATACTCGCCAGGGGCTCGGCCTCTACCCACTTAGTAAAATAGTCAGTGCCGACAACCAAATATCTTCGGTTCCCAGGCGCCTTTGGGAAAGGACCCACAATGTCTAGACCCCACTATGCAAAAGGCCAGGGACTCGTCAGAGGATTGAGCACACCCCCGGGCTGGTGGATGTTTGGTGCGAATCTTTGACATTGGTCGCACTTCTGCACATAACTTTGAGCTTCTCGCTGCATGTTCGGCCACCAATACCCCTGTGTTAGGGCCCTGTGAGCCAAAGATCTTCCTCCCGTATGACTTCCACAGATTCCTTCATGTAACTCTTCCAAAAGTAGCCCTGTCGTTTCAGGGTGCACGCACAACAGGTATGGGCCGGAGAAAGATCGTCTATAGAGCTTATGATCCCCGGCCAACCAAAATCGGGATGCTTTTCTTCGTATCTTGTCCGCCTCGACTTTATCCTCGGGTATAACATCATCTTTTAGGAAGGACATAATGGGGTCCATCCAGCTAGGCCCCACTCTAATCTGGTGCACACGGATAACACTTCCCATCATTTTCGAGGGTTTAGGTAAGTCTTCAACCAGGACAATCCGAGGTAGTCCCTGTGCTGATGACATGGCAAGAGTTGCTAGGGAATCGGCATGTGTGTTGCCGCTTCTAAGGACATGGGACAAAGTAAAGGATTCGAACTTGCGTTGTGTAGTTTTGACTTGATTCAAATAATCCTGCATCCTCGGATCTTTGGCCTCTACCTTTCCATCTACTTGACCCACAACTAGCTGAGAGTCTGAGAACATTTGCACAATCTTTCCCCCCAACTTGTGGACCATATCCATTCCTTTCAGCAAGGCTTCATACTCGGCCTCATTGTTAGTAACCGAGAATCCCAGTCTTAAGGACTTTTCCAGTGTGAGACCTTCTGGGGTCGTAATTACCACCCCCACTCCGGATCCTCTTTGATTAGCAGCCCCATCAACATAAATAGTCCACACCGCGAGACCTTTACACGCAACCATGCCAACTGATTTTTCATCAATGTCCTTGTTGATCACACTATCTTCTATCATGGGTTTAGCAAATTCCGCAACGAGATCAGCCAACACCTGACCCTTTATTGCTGTGCAGGGCATGTACTTAATATCAAAAGAGCCCAAGATGGTTCCCCATTTTGCAATCCTGCTGGTATAATCCGCACTCCGGAGTATAGCCCTTAGTGGAAGCTGAGTCAAAATAACCACCGTATGGGACTGGAAGTAATGGGGGAGCTTACGTGTGCCATGCACCACGGCAAGGATTGCCTTCTCTAATGGTGGGTAACGTACCTCGGCTTCATGCAGAGACTTGCTCACATAGTAAACTGGCTTTTGTATGTCCCCGTCAACCCTTACTAGCACCAGACTAACGGCGTGGGTTGCCACCGCGATATATGCGAATAGGACCTCGTCGGCCTCGGGCCGAGACATGATAGGAGGGTGGGCAAGATATTCTTTAAGCTGCTGAAAGGCAACAGCACACTCTTCTGTCCATTCAAACCCTTTCCATTTGTTTAACAGTTGGAAGAACGGTCTACACCGATCAGCAGATCTTGAGATAAATCGGTTGAGAGCAGCCGTCATTCCAGTTAACCTCTGCACTTCCTTCGGATTCCGAGGCGGCTGTAAGTTGTTGATGGCCTTGACCTGAGCGGGGTTGACCTCAATTCCTCTATGCGTCACCATGTAACCCAAAAATTTACCAGACCCTACACCAAAGGAACATTTGGATGCGTTGAGGCGTAATTTGTGCTTCCTCAGCGTTTGAAAGGTGTCGTCGAGGTCGGGTGTGTGAGCCGAGATAGTCTTACTTTTAACTACCATGTCATCTACGTACACCTCAATCGTTTTTCCCAGTTGCGGTTCGAACATTCGCGTCATCATTCTTTGATAGGTAGCCCCAGCATTCTTCAAGCCGAAGGGCATCACCTTATAGTGGTAGTTCCCTATGGGTGTGACAAAGGCTGTCTTTTCCTGGTCTTCTAGAGCTAAGGGTATTTGATGATAACCTTGGAAAGCATCCAGAAAGCTCATCCGAGGATGCCCTACAGTAGCATCCACCAACTGATCTATGCAGGGCATTGGGAATGAATCTTTTGGGCAAGCCTTATTCAAGTCTGTAAAGTCCACGCATACCCTCCATTTTCCATTCTTCTTTTTTACCACTACCGTATGGGCTAACCACTTTAGATAAAACACTTCCTTAATGGCCCCTGCTTTCTTGAGTTTTGCCACCTCTTCTTTAACGGCCTCGGCGTGCTCTCTAGATGAACGCCGAGGTGGTTGCCTTTGTGGCACAACGGCCGGGTTAACTTTGAGGTGGTGACAAATAAACTCCGGATTGACTCCTGGTGCTTCGTAAGCATCTCATGCAAACACATCGATGTTTCGCTTCAAAAATGTGACCAGATCTTCTTTCTCTTGTGGGGGTAATTGACTTCCTATTTGGAAGAATCTCTCTGCATCATCTGCGATAACCACTTTCTCCAAATCTTCACAGCCCGGTCCTTCAATCTCGGCTTCATTTGGCTCGGCCGAGGATACTAACTGCTACAAATCCCTTTCGGCCGGGGTTTGAGACTCCTGTATCGTCTGATGTGTAATGGCCGCCGTTATACATTGCCTCGCCATGGACTGGCTGCCTAGTATTTCCTCAACCGTATCCTCATACGGGAATTTCAGCTTGACGTGCAGAGTTGATGACACAGCACCTAAGGCATGCAGCCATGGTCTTGCCATTATGGCTGTGTAAGGGGAGTAGGCATCTACTACGATGAAATCCACGTCCACTACCACTGGTCCTGACTGTACAGGTAACCTAATTAGCCCCTTTGGAATAACAGCCTTCCCTTCAAAGCTTATTAATGGGGAGTCATAAGCCATGAGATCTTCGAACCTCAAATTGAGACCCTTAAACAAATCTGGGTACATGATGTCAGCCCCACTCCCTTGGTCAACCATTACTCTCTTCACATCGTAACCCCCTATCCTTAACGTAATGACCAGCGCATCGTCGTGCGGTTGAATAGTGCCAATCTTGTCTTCGTCAGAAAATCCCAGTACAGGCAGAGGATTCCTCTTGATCCTCTTCGGCTTAGAATTGAGGTCCTCGGCGGTGGGACGTAGTATTGACATTATTCTGGTAGGGCAAGACCCCGTCCGACCTGGCGCCGCAAAGATGACATTGATTGTGCCCAATGGAGGTCTTACATTGTTACTGCCTTGGTTCATGGAGCCAGATTGGGTACCTGGTTCATCAGGTCGATTCACAAATTGTCTTAATTTCCCTTCTTTGACCAGCTGATCCAAGTAATTCCACAAGTTCCTACAGTTCTCTGTGGTGTGGCCTTTATCCTGATGGTAATTACAATAGAGGTTCTGGTTACGCTTTGTAGGGTCTCCGATCATCTTACTGGGCCATCTAAAATAAGGTTCTCGGCAGATCCTTTCCAACACCTGCTGTACCGGCTCACGAAATACGGCATTCACTGTTTGGGGCGGGGCCGACCTAGTCTGGCTAGCGAAATCTCTCCTCGGCCACTTGCTACCGTATCTCTCCGCCTTGAAATCCCTACTCTCCTGGGGGATACTTTTCATCTTTCCTTTACTCTGCTGTTGATCCTCCTCAACCCTCTTATACTCATCGATACGATCCATGAGCCGACGAACAGTTTTTACCGGCTTCTTGGTCAAACACTTCCTTAGATCATACTCAACCGGAAGACCAACCTTAAAGGTGTTGACCGCCACCTCATCGAAATCACCATCTATTTCGTTAAACGCTTCCCAGTATCTGTCCGAGTAGGTTTTCAACGTCTCGCGCTCTCCCATAGCCATGGACAATAACGAGTCTAGAGGCCGAGGTACTCTACTGCACGTAACAAAGCGGGACCCGAATGCCATTGTAAGTTCCATGTATGAATCAATGGAGTTCGCCTTTAAGCCGTTGAACCATCTCATTGCAACGGGCCCTAGACTTGAGGGAAAGACTTTACACATCAAGGTCTCGTTCTGAGAATAAACCGCCATGCGTTGATTGAAATGGCTTACGTGCTCCACCGGGTCTGTTTTGCCATTATAAATGGTGAAGTTTGACTGCGTGAACCGACGGGGTAGTTTTCCCCTTTCAATACGATGTGTGAAGGGTGATTTGGAGAGCTGGAGCAATGCCTTTCCCATGGCATCGCTACCCGAGCCCCTGTGATTCGTCCCTCTACTTCCTCTGTTGCGAACACTTTCTTCTTGGTACGAGAAGGTTTCTGTGGGGGGGGGTTCTTGACCTCGGCCTATAGCCATTGTCCTGAGAGTCATCTGATGAAGGGCCAAATATGGAGGGAGTCCTTTTCCGCTCTGCTCGACGCAGCTTCCTCTTCAGCTGGTCAATTTCTCTCTGCATGGCCCTAGTGTTATTTTCTCCAGAGCCCCTGCTTCTGCCCCGTGAGCGGTTATCAGCTGTTCGCCCCGAGTGCACACTACCCTCTCGATCTCCCATTTGCTCTACCTGTTGTAGTGGATCCTCGTGCTGAGATCCTAGAGACTCTGCATGGGCTGGATTCAAATCTGTCATCACGTTATCTGTCACCAAAACGCAAGATTCCCACAGACGGCGCCAATTGTAGGGGCACAAATCAAACTAATCCAAGTTTGGACAGTGGACCAGCTCAATGAGCACTAAACAATGAATTTATAGAGAGTGGGTGTTTAATCTAGGTTTTTGAGATGATAGATAATACAAAAGTTTGATTCGGTTCTATGATTCATACACTACACTGGTATAAGTACGTAACATGGGATTGAATACATTGATGCCGAGAACGATATTTCTTGGTTCTTTTACAAATTCTTCCTTTCCTCTTTTTCCTCCTCCTCTTTTTTTCTCGTCTTCCCTTTCCCTTTATAGACCTCCCTTTTTCCCCCTCCAGGTGTAATCCAGGTGTTTCCTTTTTAGATACTTGTCCCATCACTCCTTTTTGCTAAGGTCTCTGGCGGTGAAGATAAAATTGAAACCCAACGTTCAGGCGTCACTTCTTCATTAATGCGGCCAGAGAAGCAGGTGTAGAGCCTTAAATGCGGTGATAGCAGCTTTTCCTTTGGCCATAGTCAATCCCTTCCCTTTATTCTTTATTCTCGTTTCCTTAACTCCAGCATCAAAAACCTTCGTCATTGGCGTTATCCAACTACTAGACCATTCACATAGTCCTCGGCGACGCCTTGCCGAGGACTGGGTTGTCCTCGGACGTTATATTTCTTGGTGTTTGGACATGCATGATACTTCTTTTTCTCACGTGACTTTGTAGGTCGGACTAATTATGTCCTCGGATCATCTTAAGATGTAGAGTTGGGCTTCTTTTATTATGAGGGCCTTTGGGCCGGCCAGATACGCGATTTGGGCCCATGGGTACCACAATATGATAATAAAAGAATGAAAAAAGAAAAGAAAAGAAAATAACAATACCTTTGAACTTGGGAAAGTGAGAATTCTTAAATATGCTTCACAATCAAAGGGCTTACACGGGTACAGCAAACACAATTTTTTTTTTTTTTTTTTGAGAGTTAAAGCTGAGCATTATTATTATGTTGCTAGAAAATCATAAATAACAACATGACTAATGTTTGTTGGAACATGCTCCATCCAAACTAATAAAAGAAAAGAAACAATTGCGTTCTTGGCTAAAGCATGGGTTGCACAATTGCCCTCCCGCCCAGTATGAGAGAAAGAAAAAGTTCAAAGCAAACCTACAATAGACATCGTGTCTTTGATAATCTCCCCAATGGATGAATGAACCTCATCCGTTGTCCTTAAAGCCCTCCAAACCACCTCAGAATCACCTTCAAAACCAGAAACAGTTAAGCCCAATTCCACTGCAAATATTGCTGCTCTTCTTACAGCAAGTGCTTTGAGTACCTCCACAGAATCTAGGTAAGGAATTTTCTTAGCTAAGGCAGCAATCACAAGCCCCTTAACATCTCTAATTATAACCCCTATTCCTGCTTCCTCCGACTCGGCAAAGATTGCACCATCATAATTTGTTTTGTACATTCCATCCCCTGGAGATTGCCATTTTATACTTCCCTTAGGCTGCATTTTTGTCATCTGGAATTTTGATTGAAAGTACGAGGGGTACACTCTAGCTGCTTCAAAAAAAATTTCACTTGGCAAGCCTCTCTCATTCAATCTCAGCTTGTTTCTTTGGTTCCAAATGAACCAAGCCACCACCCTAAACAACTCAAATTCTTTTCCCTCTATCCCACCAAGTTAATTAGTTCTTGCATGTCCTGAAGGTAAGGATACTTTGTTCGGACCCAGCTGAAACAGGGGGCCTAAATGTTGTTAAATGACTCGCAACTCCAAATGGCATGAAGCATTGTTTCCTAGTCCAAGAGGTAGGCATTGCACTTCGCATCATCAAGAATTTTTCTTTTCTTCAGGTTAACCTTTGTGGGTAGAGCATTGGAGCAAACTTTCCAGAGAAAGAATTTGATTTTATTTGGAACGTGGAGCTTCCAAATACACTTCCAGAAAGCCGATTGGTGCAATGAGTCCAAGCTTGATGTAGCGCTAGAGTTGGCTTCTTGACACAACTTCTGGTACCTCGCCTTCACCGTGTACTCCCCATTATAACTATCTAGCCAAATGAAGCGGTCTCTCTGGTCTATCCAGCACAATGGTATTGCTTTGATTCGGTTTGCCTCAAAGCTCAAAAAATGCTGGTGTAACAGATTAATGCTCCAAGTTCTAGTGATTGGGTCTATGAGTGCAACAACCTGAGCACCTTCTAATGTCTGTACATGTGGAGAAACAACCCTGGCAGACCCCTTCCCATGCAGCCAATTGTCCCTGTATATATAATATATCTATACTCTTTCCATCTCCTATTCTCCACCTTATACCCATCGAAATCATCTTTCTCAACTTAAGAATACTTTGCCAAGCATAAAAACCATTGGTAGCATAGGCTTCAAAAATGGACCCCTTAGTAAAGTATTTCACTTTAAAGACCCGATAAAAAAAAAAAGAGGATTGGTCCTTCAATAGTCTCCACACTTGTTTTTTCAACATTGCATCATTGAATTTTTCCAAGCCCGTGAACCCTAGCCCACCCTTTTGATTTCGTCTGACATAGAACCTCCTATTTTTTCCAATGAATCTTTCGCTGCTCACCTTTTGCCCCCAAAAGAATTTACGAATTAAAGCCTCAATTTCATGACAAAGACCCACTGGTAATTTGAAGCAACTCATTGCAAATGTGGGAATCGCTTTTGTACAGCAAAAACAATTGCTTTTGTAGAAAAAATCTTAACCATATACTTGGGTGGTTGTCACTAGTTTACTGCAATATTTATTCACTGTTCACATAAAACAGAAGATTTGTTAATGCACTCACAGTAAAGTTTCTAAAAATTATAGTTTTTAGCAACTTAAAAAAGAAATTTTATCTATTTTAGCAATTCACTTTACAATAATCCAACATCAAAGCATTTAAAATTTTTAGCTTTTCATTTAAATATTCTTTTTTATTCTTTCTTTGTTCTTTGTTTCCAAAGGTATTTTCAATCGATCATTTGAACGTAGCGAGCACATTTTTTAAACCCGACTTTTTTAATAAGAATTTTTTTTAATTGAACAATCATATTTTTTGATTTTTTTTTCTTCCAACTACCATGAAAATTATATATTAATTTTGTTTCTTCAACTACCATGCATGTGCTTTCAACAAACCATGCTATCACTTTACAAACCATGATACAAACCATGTATCATGTGTGCTCAACAAACCATGTTTGTATTACTTTACAAATAACTCTTAGTTATAGTGGGCTACTGTCTCTAACAGCTCACTGTAGAAATGAAGCAAAATATTATAACAATGAGTTAAAATAAGAATTTTGCTGTAGAGTGTGTTTTATGCCATTTTAGCAACCTCATTGTGAATATTCTGACACTTTACATTGTAAATGACGGAACATAGAGGAAAGAAAAATAGAAAAAGAAAGAAAATGAAGAAGGCAAAGTTGAGTTGTTGAGAGAATGAGAGCTGAGTCACCATGCCAGAGATAGAAGCAGTCAGATAAGAAAGCAAGAGAGAGATAGGGGTAGTGCGAGAGGGAGAGAGTTACCTGTGTACAAAAATGTCTGCAACTGTGTGGTGATGCTGCGCCTGCAACCTTCAATTTTACTGCTGCTATGGGGCATTTAAGCCCTAGAAGTGTTAGGATGAAATTATATATTTTTTTTCCCTTTTACTTGTTAGATAATTGTTAAAATAGCTGTGCATCTCAAAATTCTAAATGTCTAATTATTGTAATTTTTTTACATATATATATATATGTATATATATATATATTTATTTATCACTAAGAAGGGCAAAGGTTTGAAGATTTGAAACTGTCTTTGGAAGAAAGAGAGGTTGGCGTTAGCAAGCAAAAGGGCTGAAATTTTGAAATCGTGAAATACAGGTAGAGGAAAAGGAAGGGAGACAGAAAGGGTTGCCATTAAAGAGTAAAGACTATTCATATTGGGTTTGGGCTTTTTGGTGGACAACATTAGTGTAAGTATTTTCTTTTTAGTAGTATTTTAAAATTTAGGAAAAGTATTTTAAAATTATTAGAAAAATTCAAGAAAAAAAAAGGTAATGACATGGCTATTAATGTGCCTCAATGGGAGTTAAGCAACATTAAATGTTATGCTCTAACTTTTAGATGTATATAAATTATTATTGTTGTTGTTGTTATTTAAAATAAGTGAGAATGATGGCATACGAGTTAAAAACCAAAAACACAGTTTAATTATAAAATAAACTACCTTAAACAAGCTTTTTTTTCTCTTTTCCATTGTACTTTGTACAACGTGATGTTCAATAAATAAAGCCTACTGTCGTTTCCTCTGAAAAAAAAAAAAAAAAGGATTATGCTTAAATATTAATATTGGTTTGTTAATTTATAAAATATATATTGATATTGATTTATGAAATCTTCTGTTTTTATTTTATTATTGTTATTTTTTAGCAAGAACGAAATCTTTATATATTAAAAGAATAGAATTTTTCTTGTCCACTTTTCTTTATTCCAACATTTTCTTTACGTACCTTTTAGTTCTTCTTTGAATGTTGTATGTGATGATTCAAATATAATTTTTCTCTTTGTTCTCTTCAGGTTGATGAATACTCCCAGACATCAAATCCTTTCATTTGTATGGTTGGAGGATTTATGATTTGCAGTGGTAGTGGCAAATGCATCAACAAGATCCTCATATCTCATGACAACTATGATAAATTTTTTTATAATTTTGTTTTGATGAACTATGTTCACAATTTGTTACTCAATTCTTTTAAGATTCTTTTACATGTATAACATTAATAATCAGAATATATACAAATAGGGCTTACTTGGTTGTACTCTTGTTTCTTGTCCGCTCCATGGGATGCTCCGTCAGGTAGGGTCGGCAAACTACCCACTCAAAAGTGTTCAGGTTGTGTTTGGCATTTCTATTAAGATATATGTTGGAAGTAACTAACCAAATAGTCTTTATCAAAATAATTAACTCATCCAACTTATAACAAAATTTAGCTCTAAACTAGTTTGAAGTTATCTCACCAACTTACAACATAACGATTTATAAGCATATCCATATGTATTATTTAAATAAGTCACATAACTCATTAAAAAATTCATGTAACTAAAACTACACATGAATGGTTTCTTTAATCAGCACATAATTGAATTTTTTTAGAAGAAAGCACATAGTGGAGTTGGAGCTAAACATTTCCCTATGTTTAAGCATTCTTAACTACACTTAATTGAAGCTATTTGGCTAAGAAATACTTAATCATTCTTAACAATATTCCTTTTTGAATAGTTACAATGAGGGTGAGATTTTTGAACCCAATGTCTTCATTTGAAACGCCAAAAAGTACTAGTTAAGCTATAAGGTTCTTGATAGCGACATAATTAGCAATATATTTATTTAATGAACTATCCACCCATTATTTCTTTTTTAGCTAAGAAAAATCATTCTTAAGGATATACTTTATTGAACCCACGCCATTTGGTCATTTCCTTAGAGAAAATTCTCCAGCCATTTTTGTCGTGTTTGCTTATATATAAGTGGAAGACATTAACTAGGTAGCATCCAAATAATTTTCTATGCCATGGCGGTTTTTTTATTTTGTTTTTATTTTTTATTTTATTTTTATTTTTTATTTTATTTTATTTTTTATTTTTCAGATTCTATGTTATGGTTTTGGGCTTAAACTATTGGAGCCTACTGCAGCTCAATATTGTCAATTCCATTATAGTGTTTGTTCTGATTTGTCCGTTCCAACAAAATGTTTCGATATAAGGTACTATTCCATACGACATATCGTTTTAAGATTACCACTAATTTAATATAATATTAAACAAAATAAATAGACCTAATTCTTCATCTATCATATCAATTATCAATTCAAAATCAAATAAGTACATTCTCAATATTATCATTATGTAACATATCAAATATGATAAGGTAAATTAAAAAACACATTCTTAATGAAGAAAAAAAAGCATATCATATGTGAGAAAAGTAAATGAAAAAAAAATTAAAAATTAAAAGAAACATTGCAATCAAAAAATGAAAATGAAAATGAAAATGTATTTAGGACAAAAGAAAAAAGAAATTGTTCACATTCCAATCATATTGGCAGGAATTTAGTAGAAGGGACCGACATGGATGAAATTGATAAGAACAGATCAACATTTAGGCCCAGTGGAATAGGGGATGATTAATTTGGCCTAATTAACAAAGTGAAATGGAATTTTCTTACTGTTATGACTAGACTGAAACATAATCGACAAACCAAATCCCAGTGTCATTGAAGCCCACAGGAGGTTAGGGAGGATCACGTTAGTAGTCCTTTTGATGGACTTCATAATTTTTCAAAATTGAGAGAGAGAGAGATTCAACCTATGGATTAATTGGACGTTCAATGGATTAATCGGTATTGTAAAACTTTGGATCCGGAGTCTGCATAAAACAAGGTTTTACTTAAAACAATTAAGGATGTTTAAAGTTCGCTCTTCACTTGCACTGGAAAAGAAAAGATGGAAGTCTTGCCCAATGATAGAAAGAGAGAGAGGCTACGTCACGTTAGGATCTAATTTGTAACAAATGGCTCTATGGTTAACAACAAATTCTACGTACTAAATCAGCAAATCTCACGAGATCCTAACCAATACCTCTAAAACTTGGGTTAAGACTTAAGACTAGACTAAACAAACTCCGCTCATGCACGCTCAATTCTTTCTTTGCCACGTTGTATGCATGTTGACCATTGAAATCACACACATGCAACCAAGCCCACTCCGAAATCTCCATCAAACAAAACACAGCAATTTGATGAATCCCTGTGATTAAGATCTTGTAATTTATTACTCAGTTACTAGTTACTTCAATGCATGCAATTATATACTTCTGACCGATTTCGCTAGTAGTCCGGGCAATCCGCCAAAAACCGTTACCAAAAATTAAAACTTAAGAATAGAAGAAGAGAAAATATATACTCAAAGAGAGAGAGAGAGAGAGATTGGAATGGAAATTATGATCCATTCTGCTTCATTACAGCAAGACCCTCCAACTCATCCTGCTCCTCCTCCTAATGCTTCTACTAGAAAAGCAGGAGGATGGAAAGCTATCAAATTCATCATTGGTAACGTACCAAACCTGGCATTCACATGTATTTACTACTATCATTTCTGTATGTTCTTAAAGAGATTTAAAATGGATTTTTTTGTGTGTTTTGATTATGTTTTAATGTTTTTTAGGGAATGAGTCGTTTGAGAAGTTGGCATCGATGAGCTTGATATCCAATATGACATTGTACTTGACAACAAAATACAACTTGAGTGGTATATTTGTCGTTAATGTGGTTAACATATGGAATGGTTCCTCCAACATTGCATCACTAGCAGGTGCTTTTGTTGCTGATGCTTATCTAGGCAGGTTCCGTACCCTCCTCTTTGGCTCCATAGCGTCTCTTCTGGTAAAGTGACCTCGTCTTTTCTAATAGGAACGGGTATAAAATCACACAGTTTCATTTACTAGGATGAGGAAGGGTGTAAAATGCAATGGGGACACTATACAAAATCTTAGTCTATATTTATGTATCAGTGCCAAACAGAATTTGCAACTACAATATTCATTTTGTTTTCCTGTACATACTTTCTCAAATACCGTACATCATATAAGTTGCAGTTAGTTCAATTAGTGAATTGTTTTGTAGTGAAATTATCTCTATCAAAACCAATATTTAATGTTTTAGTCTAATGATAAAGAGCAATCCAATACACACATGTTTTCTCTTTCTTATCTCTTTTGTAACCCAATATGAATTTGATCTTTGATGCCAACCAAAAATATCTTTATCCTAGTGAACTTGGATAGGTGGTGAAATCATCTCTTAACAATTAGAAATTTAATATTAATTGTGAAATGCTTGCATTTTATAAGGTTCTAAGACACCTACTTATAATCATGGAAGTCCAACTATTAACGCCAAGATTTGGGCTATATATGATTGCATTTTGTAGGGTATGGGGACTATGACCCTGACTGCAGCTACACATCAGTTAAGACCCCCAACCTGCGATGGTCGACGTCAATCCCACTGCCCACATCCTAAAAGCTGGCAGCTAGCCTTTCTCTTCATAGCTCTTGCGTTTCTTTCGTTAGGTGCAGGCGGCATTAGGCCTTGCAACATTGCCTTTGGAGCTGATCAATTTGACATCAACACAAAGAAGGGAAGATCACAATTAGAAAGGTTCTTCAATTGGTGGTATTTCTCCTTCACCATTGCTCTAGTTGTGGCACTCACTGCTGTTGTCTACATTCAGACTAATTTCAATTGGGTTTTAGGCTTTGCTATTCCTACTGCCTGCCTTGCTGTTTCCATCAGTATTTTCTTGCTTGGCTGCCACACTTATTTTTACAAGAAACCTCGAGGTAGCATCTTCACAGACATAGCCAAGGTGATCACAGCTGCCTGTAGGAAACATCATTTAACTGTTGGACCAGCCTCTGAGCACTCCTTTTATGATCCATCTATAACAGGTTCAGAGTCACCAACATTAACAATGCTTACTCATACTGATAGGTTCATGTTCCTTGACAAGGCTGCTATGGTTGCTGACCCAAGTGAACTTGACAATCAAGGCATTGCCAAGAATGGTTGGAGACTTTGTAGCTTGCAACAAGTGGAACAATTGAAATGTTTAGTAGCAGTACTGCCGGTATGGGTATCAGGAATAGGTTGTTTTATAGCCATGGACCAACAGAGCACATTTGGGATACTTCAAGCAATGCAAATGGACAGAACCATTGGATCCCACTTCAAAATCCCACCAGGCTGGATGAACCTCACATCCATGATTGCACTTTCTATATGGATTTTCATCTATGAACAAGTTTACATCCCTCAAGCAAGGAAAATAACAAGAAAGGATACAAGATTGACCATGCAACAAAGAATAAGCACCGGCATTTTGATGTCGATTCTGTGCATGTTGGTAGCTGGGATTGTTGAAAAGAAGCGCCGTGACTCAGCTTTGAAACATGGTTCATTCACTTCACCCTCAAGTTTTGCATTGCTATTGCCACAGTATGTTTTATCAGGTATGACAGAAGCTTTCGCTGCAGTTGCTATAATGGAGTTCCTTACCAAGCAAATGCCAGAGAGCATGAGAACTACTGCTGGAGCTGTCTTCTTTCTTAGCTTATCCATTGCGAGCTATATAGGCGCTCTTATTGTCAATATCATCCATAAAGCAACCACAAAAACAGACCAATTGTCATGGTTGGGTGGTCATGACCTCAACAAGAATAGGCTTGATTACTACTATTACATCGTTGCTGCCCTGGAAGTTCTCAATTTTGTTTACTTCAATTTCTTTGCTTGCCATTTTGTCTTAAGCAGCAGTGCTGATTATGAGAAGAGACAATTAGAAAACTCGATAGCCTGCCACCCAAGAACTGTGTCTGAATGTGTAACAAATGAATAAGAGAAGGGCTTAGAGATGCATAACAATCACTAACCCGAAACATAACTCCGCAATTCGCCTGTAGACTTTTATTCACCAGTTGAACAACATTAATGTATAAAGCAGTTGTGTTTTTTAGTTGTATTTAAACATTTTCTTTGTTCTCTTCTCAAATTCTTTGTGTTCTACGTATTACACTCCTCGCCTATTGTATAAAGCAGTTTAAAAAATGTCTAATGTCATATATTGAGCTTCTGCTATTTTATATTTTAATTTTGTTTTGGTTTTCTAGAACAGGGAAGAAAGTATATTACCTATTAAAAAAGTCAATTGTTATTTTTTTTTTTTTTTTTGTCCACTAAAAAATGTATTCTTAATTCAACAAGGGAAAGATATTAAAGCTCTATATATCAGCAGTATTGCTAATGATTTGATAGTTTTGGCTCAATAAACCTTGGGGAAGGAGAAAATTTTTAGGTGGCATTTGGTATGAAAGAATCCACATTATATTTGGTATCTAGATTACTGAGAATATAATGTCTTGTAATCTAGATACTTAGGAATGTAACTATTCTTATATTTGGTTTAATGGGGAATCTAATAAAATTCTTAAAAATGTAAGATTATAATGTTTGATTTATTCTTAAAAATCTTAAATGAATTATTTATTTTTTCCATATTATCTTTAGATTTATAAATCCAATGTCAAGTCTTTTTTTTTTTTTTTTTTAAATCTTCCTCCAAATAAATATTGACAAAAAAATGTAAATTATAAATTATGACAAATTGATTAAAACTATAGTCGAACATTTCAAAATGACAAGTACAACACGTAAATAATTATTTAAATTCTTATTCTTTATAAAAAAATCTTGTGATAAAAATAAATAATTTATTTTACTTTAGCATCTAACCAATCCCAAATATGGGATATAAAAAGGGAAAAAAATTAATTCTTAACAATAATTTTAAAAAGAGCTCAATCCATAACAAAACAAAAAACTAATTCTTGACAATAATTTTAAAAAGAGCTTAATCCATAACAAAACTGTGGGGGCAGAGGCCCCAAAGGGCGTACTTGGGCCTTGGGCCTGAGCCGAGGAGCGTCAGCTTATCCAGGGATCGCAGGACGATGATTAGGGGCCCCAAAACTTGAGGGCCCATAAGCCTGTTGTCGGATTATGGACTAATGGGAGCGGTCCGACGAGGGGGTCTCCTCGGACAACTGAAGCAAGGGCCGCAAGGTACCCCACGATGCCCAAGGAGGAACTCTTGAAGTCCAACAAGCTGTGTTACACTCCAATGGAACACAAATGGGAAGAACAAGTGGGAAGTGCTCTGCATAAAGCTGTTATCACCGTATTAAAGGTTCCACACCTACCCACCTGACTGCATTAATGGGGAAGTGACCCACAAGGGGACGGTGATCAGCCTTATGACCATGAGGGGACGTTTCCAAGGAGACAATGGATAGGAGAGGGATCAGCATTTACGCCTCCATGAATAGGGGCACAAAAATGGGAGTATAAATAGAGAGGGGGAGGCCATTGGAAAGGGATCCGGCTTCAAAAAGGTAGAGACTCCCTCTCCCAAGTAGAACAAGGAAGACGAACAGAGAGACTCCTCGGCTCACGTCTAAGGAAAGGCAGAATCATGCCATTGGCTCATTGCACGCAATTGTGGACTTAGCCCAAACGCCACCGCTTTTTATCATCCCGAGAAATCCAGGCTTCAAGCCCACACTCTACAAATTTCATTGTTTAGGCCACTTGGGCCTGCCCAGCCACGTACTAGGGTCCAGGCCTGATTCGTGTCCCTACAATTGGCCCTGTCTATGGGAAGCCTTGAGTAAAGGGACGTGTAGCATCATGGAAGGCTCGGGTTCACGTCGTACAGAGTCCATAGAATCCCAGCACGAGGACCATTTCTCACAGCTAGAGCGAGAAAGAGATCAGGAAGCCAGTGTACGCACAGAACACACGCGCGGGAAGAGTCACGCACGGGATGGAAGCAGAACCTCTCGCAAAAAAAGTGTCAAGGCCATGCAAAGAGAGATTGACCATTTGAAAAAGAAACTGCGTCGGGAGAAACGATGGCACACTCCCTCTCCTTCAGACTAGTCTTCAGCAGATACTCGTAGTAGCATCGGCAGCTCCAGGTCAAGAACCCCCACCCCCAATGGGTTCTCCTCCTACAAGGACGAATACCATCGTGACCATAAGGGTAAGAGGACCTCTTCTAGGGGTTTGGCTAACAATGCTTTGAGCAAGGCGCTCCACCAAATTTCCAAGTCGCCCTTCACTTGGAGGATTGAGAAGGGAAAACTTCTGAGGCGGTTCACCCAACCAACCTTTACCATTTATAGCGGACGAACGGACCTAGTGGAACACGTGAGCCATTTCAGCCAGAGAATGGCGATGCACTCTAAGAACGAAGCCCTGATGTGCAAAGTCTTCTCCACTAGCCTGGGACTTGTCACGATGAGGTGGTTCAATGGCCTGAAGGCAAGCTCTGTCGATTCCTTCATGGAGCTCACTAGGGCGTTTGGCTCGCGTTTCATCACATGTAGTAGGGTACCTCGGCCCCTAGATTCACTGTTATCCATGACCATGTGAGAAGGAGAGACCTTCAAGACGTATACCGACAGGTATTGGGAGATGTTCAACGAGATCAATGGGGACTTCGACGAAGTTGTCATAAGCACCTTCAAGGTCGGCCTTCTAAATGAGCACGATTTGAGGAAGTCACTGACCAAAAGGCCCGTTAAAAGCGTGTGTCGGCTCATGGATTGCATTGACGAGTACAAGCGGGTTGAGGAGGATCAGCTGCGAGGAAAGGGAAAGGTGAAGGTTATCCCTCAAGAGAGGAGGGATTTCAGGTCAGACCGATACAGCAACAGTAGGCCGAGGAGATAATTCGTTGGGCAGCCTGGTTCGACACCCACGCAGGTGGTCAGCACCGTGTTCCGCAAACACATATAACGGCTGTTTGAGAAAATTCATCATAAACCCTATTTCAGGTGGCCCAGCAAAATGTTAGGTGACCTTGTGAAGCATAACCAAAGCCACCATTACCAATGTCATCAAGAAAATGGCCACACGACAAAGAACTGTAGAAATTTACGGAATTACCTGGAGCAATTGGTGAAGGAGGGGAAGTTGAAACAGTTCTTGTATCGGCCGAAAGGACAGGAAGAACATCCTGGGCCAACAAATTAGGGCCTTCATGCCCTGAAACCTCCTTTGGGGACCATCAATGTCATTCTCGCTGCTCCTGGGAGGACTGGTTCCTGCCCTTCCAGGGTGATGTCTGTGGCGCGAGCCTTTGCCGAGGACTCTAGCTTTGAGCCGAAGAAGATTAAGGGTAGCGGACCTCCGATTCTGGCCTTCTTAGACCAGGACAAAGTGGGGACCATCCAACCACACAATGACGCCTTAGTCATCATGTTAAGAATATGAGGTTACGATGTGAAGAGGGTGATGTTAGACCAAGGAAGTGGCGTAGACATTATGTACCCTAATCTGTTTAGGGGTTGAACCTGAGGGAAGAGGATCTTTCGGCCTATGATTCACCATTGATAAGCTTTGAGAGGAAAGCAGTCGTCCCGAAGGGGCAAATTAGGTTACCTGTACAGTCAGGCCTAGCGGTAGTTGAAGTGAATTTCATCGTGGTCGACACCTACTCTTCTTACACGGCCATTATGGGAAGACCCTGGCTACATGCCCTAGGGGCTATCTCATCTACTCTCCATGCCAAGGTGAAGTTCCTTTTTGGTGGCCAGGTCGACGAAATTATTGGGAGTCAGTCCGCGGCGAGACAGTGCCTGACAGCCGCAGTTCTGCGTAGGCCAGAGCCTGGATCTTCGACCTCAGCTGTGCCGACCCCATAGCAATTAACCTCTTTTGCCACAGCTGGGGAAACAGTGGTAGAAGAGCTCACGTGTGAGGGTTTAGATAGAGTTCTTATGGATAATGACCCAGAGAGATTCTTCCAGGTAGGAGCCTAATTGCCAACCGAGGAAAAAGAGGAGTTGGTTGCATTCTTGAAGGGAAACCTTGACGTGTTTACCTAGGATGCATACTAGGTGTCTGGGATTGACCCGAACTTTATTTGCCACCACCTAAATGTTAGCCTGGTTGCTATGCCGAAGAGGCAACCCCCTCGGCGTTCTTTTAAGGAACATTCCGACGCCGTCAAAGAAGAAGCCGTCAGACTTAAGAGAGCTGGGGCTATCAAGGAAGTATTCTATCCCGAGTGGTGGGCGCACACAGTCATGGTAAAGAAGAAAAGTGGAAAGTGGAAGGTTTGCGTGGATTTCACGGATCTGAACAAGGCCTACTCCAAAGACTCTTTTCCAATACCTCGCATAGATCAGCTGGTGGATGCGACAGTGGGCCACCCTCAGATGAGTTTTCTAGACGCCTTTCAAGGGTACCACCAAATACCTCTAGTTTCAGAGGACCAGGAGATGACAACTTTTGTCACTCTTACCGGTAACTATCACTACAAGGTAATGTCTTTTGGCCTGAAGAATGCCGGGGCTACCTACTAGAGGATGATGACCAGGATGTTCGAAGCCCAATTGGGAAAAACTACTAAGGTATATGTGGACGACATGGTTGTGAAGAGTAAGGATATACCTACGCATGTGGCCAACTTGAACAACACTTTCTAGACATTACGGGAGCACAAGTTACGACTGAATGCCTCTAAATTCTCCTTTGGTGCGAGATCCGGCAAATTTCTGGGCTACATGCTCACTCATAGAGGGATTGAGGCCAACCCCGCCCAAGTCACAGCAATCTGCAACCTATAACCTCCTCGGACCCCAAAGGAAGTCCAAAGGCTGGCGGGGATGACAGCCGCTCTCAATAGGTTCATCTCTCGGTCCGCGGACAGATGTCGACCCTTTTTCCAACTGTTGAACAAATGGGAGGGATTTAAATGGACTGAAGAGTGTTCCATAGCTTTCCAGCGGCTGAAGGAGTACATCTCTTGACCACCCATTATGTCTCGCCCAGACGTAGATGAAGTCTTGTTCGCGTATATAGCCGTGGCTGTTCACTCCGTCAGCCTGGTTCTAATACGAGATGATGATGGTATGCAGAGGCCGGTTTATTATGTGAGCAAGTCTCTGCAAGAGGCCGAGATACGATATCTACCATTGGAGAAGGCGATTCTAGTCATGGTACATACAACGCGCCGGCTCCTGCACTACTTCCAATCGCATACAGTCGTCGTGCTGACTTAACTCCCCCTTAAGTCCGTGTTGCGGAATGCAGATTCCTCCAGCAGGATCGCCAAATGGGAGAACTATCTTGGGAGCCTTCGACATTAAGTACATGCCGTGCACCTCTATGAAGGGACAGGTCTTAGCCGACCTGGTAGCGGAGTTTACTGAGCTTTACCTGGAAGAAAACTTTGAGGGGTGTGGCATGGCTGGAAAATCAATTGGCGTGATCTCGGGCGAGAAATCCCCAGTGTGGAAGGTCTACATGGACGGAGCAGCCAACCAGAAGGGTTCAGGGGTAGGGATAGTTTTGATATCCCCGAAGGCAATCGTCGTTGAGAAGTCTTTGAGATTGGCATTCTTGGCTACCAACAATGAAGCCGAATATGAAGCTCTGCTAGTGGGAATGGTAATGGTTCAAAGGATGGGGGGAAAATCGGTGTAGGTGTTCTTGGACTCACAGCTTGTAGTCGGCCAGGTGGAAGGAAAATTGGAAGCCAGGAAACCAAGAATGCAGGAGTATTTAACTTGTGCCAAGCACTTGCAGGCCAAATTCGAGTCTTTTGCAGTGTCGCACATCTCCAGGAATGGGAATACCCATGCTGACTCATTGGCCACGCTTACAACCTCCTCGGCTCAAGGCCTACCTCGGGCCATCCTCGTTGAGGACCTATTTAAGCCCGCTGGGCCAACTAGTGACGCCCTTTGGATTCACCAGGTCAGAATGGGACCTAGTTGGATGGACCTAATAGTATCCTTCCTTAAACATGACGCCCTACCAGAAGAGAGGTCTGAAGCCGAGGACGAGAAGCTCTATAAACGCTCCCTTTTAGGACCCTACCTGCTGTGCGTACACCTGGAAGCAACGAAGTAGCTCTTGGAAGAGTTGCACGAGGGAATATGTGGTAGCCACACAGGGGGAAGGTCACTAGCCCATTGAGCCCTTATACAGGGATACTGGTGGCTGAACATGCAAAGAGAGGCGCAGGATTACGTGAGAAAGTGCGATCAATGTCAGAGGTTTGCTCCCAACATCCACTAGCTTTGGGGTGTCCTTAACCCTTTGGTTAGCCCTTGGCCGTTCGCACAGTGAGGCTTGGATATAGTGGAACCTTTTCCAAGGGCAGTGGGGAACAAGAGATGGTTGCTCGTTGGAACAGACTACTTCACCAAGTGAGTTGAAGCAGAGCCCCTCTCGAACATCAGAGATGTGGATGCAAAGAAGTTTGTCTAGAAGAACATCAGTACTAGGTTCGGGATCCCGCGCACCCTCATTTCGGACAACGGTCTACAGTTTGATAGTAAGGCCTTCAGAAAATACTATAGAGACTTCGGCATAGCAAACAGGTATTCTATCCCAGCCTACCAGCAAGGACATGGCTAGGCCGAAGTAGTGAGCAAAACAATAGTTAACGGGCTCAAGAAGAAGTTGGACGACGCCAAAGGCAGATGGGTAGAGGAAATGCCACACGTATTGTGGACCTATCGAACTACACCACGAAGGTCCACAGGAGAGACACCCTATTCGATGGCTTATGGTGCTGAAGCGGTGATCCTTTTGGAAATGGGGTTTCCAACAATGTGGACACACTCCTTTGCCCCAAGTGACAATGACGATTTGCTGCAGAAGGGGCTGGACTTGATTGAAGAGAGGTGAGAGAACGATATGGTCCAGCTAGCTTGCTACCAACAGAAGCTCAAGCAAGGGTACGACTTCCACGTAAAGACCAGGCCCCTTGCTCCTGGTGACTTAGTCCTGAGGAAAGTCGTTGGAACCACCAAAGACCCAGCATGGGGAAAGCTGGGACCGAACTAGGAGGGGCCTTACCACATAACCTCAATGGCCGGCATTGGGTCGTATTATCTTGCCGACTTAGAAGACAAGCCTGTAAAACGACCCTGAAATGTAAATAATCTTCGAAGGTACTACCATTAATGAAAGGCATACACGCCACGTGTTTGGATATTATTATATTGTGTCAATTGTTAGTCTATTAGTCTTTGATAACGAATAAAATCTCAATGACGAACTAAGATCTGACCATTTTTAACTAAGTGTTAATGTCAACCTTAGCTGTGCCAGGTCCTCAGACGTTCAGCTTTGGGAAAAATTAACATGCAAGTTACGTTTTTGACTAAGTGTTAATGTCAACCTTAGCTATGCCGGGTCCTCAGACCTTCTGCTTTGAAAAAAATTAACATGCAAGTTACATCTTTGACTAAGTGTTAATGTCAACCTTAGCTATGCCGGGTCCCCGGACCTTTTGCTTTGGGAAAATTAACATGCAAGTTACGTTTTTGACT
Organism: Castanopsis chinensis; assembly: GCA_032878915.1. Taxonomy (NCBI): domain Eukaryota; kingdom Viridiplantae; phylum Streptophyta; class Magnoliopsida; order Fagales; family Fagaceae; genus Castanopsis; species Castanopsis chinensis. Next base: position 9,099,820 of record JAVQMG010000114.1, read on the forward strand.
AAGTGTTAATGTCAACCTTAGCTATGCCGGGTCCTTGGACCTTCTGCTTTGGAAAAAATTAACATGCAAGTTACATCTTTGACTAAGTGTTAACATGCAAGTTACATCTTTGGGAAAATTAACATGCAAGTTAAGTTTTTGACTAAGTGTTAATGTCAACCTTAGCTATGCCGGGTCCTTGGACCTTCTGCTTTGGAAAAAATTAACATGCAAGTTACATCTTTGACTAAGTGTTAATGTCAACCTTAGCTATGTTGGGTCCTCGAACCTTCTGCTTTAGGAAAAATTAACATGTAAGTTACATTTTTTACTAAGTGTTAATGTCAACCTTAGCTATGCCAAGTCCTCGGACCTTCTGCTTTGGAAAAAATTAACATGCAAGTTACATCTTTGACTAAGTGTTAATGTCAACCTTAGCTATGCCGGGTCCTCGGACCTTTTGCTTTGGGAAAAATTAACATGCAAGTTACGTTTTTGACTAAGTGTTAATGTCAACCTTAGCTATGCCGAGTCCTTGGACCTTCTGCTTTGGAAAAAATTAACATGCAAGTTACATATTTAACTAAGCGTTAATGTCAACCTTAGCTATGCCAGGTCCTCGAACTTTTTGCTTTGGGAAAAATTAACATGCAAGTTACATTTTTGACTAAGTGTTAATGTCAACCTTAGTTATGTCGAGTCCTCGGACCTTCTGCTTTGGAAAAAATTAACATGCAAGTTACGTTTTTGACTAAGTGTCAATGTCAACCTTAGCTATGCTGGGTCCTCAAACCTTCTGCTTTGGGAAAATTTAATATACAGATCACATTTTTAACTAAGTATTAGTGTCAACCTTAGCTATGCCGGGTCCTCGGACCTTTTGCTTTGAAAAAAAGTTAACATGCAGTTCATGTCTTTTACTAAGTATTAAAAAAAACCTTAATCATGCCTGGCCCGAGGGCCACCCGTTCTTGGGAGAAACTTACGTTTCAATTCATTTCCATAACTGTTAGATGGGACCAAACCTGTTCCAATGTTTGAATGTTACGTAAGCTCCATTCCTAAGCCAAGTCTTTATTATTCCCATGCGATTGATTGATCTTTGTGGCAAAGGAAAACCCATAGTAATTCTTACATACAAAATAAATACTAAAGGAGTGAGTTTATGAAGTAAAGCCCCTCCCACTTGGGGTTCACATGATTATTCAGCACATAAACAAAACTGGAAACCAAATCCAAGAAGTGCTGGCAAAGAGATTGAAAATCAAAACCATTTTCATTCATAGTAACCTAATTACATGGAAAATGCTAGAGTCTTCATATTAAGCCAAAAACAAAACAATTTTGAGCAAAAACAAAGGAGTCTTTCAAAGAAAAAAGGGGAGGAGTTTGGCAGCCTAAGTCTTAGCCACTTGTGGAAGATCCTCCTTGGGCACCTCTTCATCTAGGTTGACCTTGTCCTCTACTCCCTTTGATTCAAGCTTCGTGGGCTTAGGGACAACCTCCTCAAGGGTTAAAGGGTCGTCGATGGCCCTACCTCCAGTAGGGCCATCGGCTGCTTCCCTTTGTCCTTTGCCCCTAAGAAGAGGATCACCTTGGCCATCTTGCTTGCCCTGGCCCTTGTCAGCCTACTCTTCTAGAGGAACGTCTTGGCTGGAACCCGATGAGACTGGAGGAGGAGCAGGAGCCACGAGGGAAGTGGAGGGAGCCACAGTAGGAGGGGCGTCAAATTCGCGGATATCTGGGCGATACCACACGTTCTCGGCTCTCTTCCATTCAGATGTGGCAGGAGCACCCACCATGTCGAGAGCTTCTGACCACACCTGCCGGCAGTACTCCCCGTACAGATCCACCAGCTCTTCGACCAAACGAGTCTCCGTCTCCTCGACCCCCTTCTGGAAGGGAGTAGCCACAGCAGCGTCGGCGGCATACATAGCAGCGCGAGCCCCGTCCTCAGCCTTTGCCAGCTCTTCCTTCAGATGGGCAATGTCTTGTTTAGCTGCGGCAAGATCCTCCTTGTAGCCTCGGAGCTCTTTCCACTGCGCCTCAGCTTGGGTCGTGGCATTCTTAAGACCTACCTCAGCGCTTCTTTTCGCCTGCTCCTCCGCTGTTAGCTTTTTGGAAAGCTTCTCCTTCTCGGCCTCAGCTAGGCCGAGAGCTTTCTCCGTCTCTACTCGGACGTTGAACTCAGTGAAGGCCTTCTTCCGGGCGTCCTCCACCCATTTCTCAGTTACGAAGATCTCTTGGATGGCCTGCATGCACATGAAAAGCATAGGTAGTGTGGTGAACGTGTTCAAAAAACTCACACAAGCAATGAAAGTTGAACAATACATACCAAGCCCAGATCCTTCTTCAGGGTGAGGAACAGTTGCTACTGCTGCATCTGCTCAAGGGCATCCATGTCTTTGGGAAGGAGTAGGGGCTGTTTTAGAGCCTCGGCAAGATATAGGGAGTGCCCTTTCTAGGACTCTCTTATGTTGAAGTGTTCAGGGATGGGAGTCCCGTCTAACTCCAATGTAGGAGACTAGAAAGACTGGGCTCGACGCACGTCGGCCTACCCATGGCTCTCCCTACTCTCCACTGAGGGGGCACGTGTCTTGCCCTTGGCGGCCTGTTGCTGTATTTGTTGCTGTTGCTTAAGCTTCTTCTACTGAGCCACCTCGGCTTCCTCACTCTCCTTTTTCCTCTTCTTCTTGAGGTCAGGGGCGTGAACCTTGGGGTTGGCAGGAGGAGGAGGGGGAGGGGGTAGTTGAGGAGGAAGTTAGGATCTAATGGCACCCTTCTTGGCCACTTGCGTACCTTGTGCGCCCATGAGTGACCGTAAACTATCCATCTCTTCCTCCTCTGTGCTGCTGTCCACCTTTGATATTATCAAACCTTTTATCCCCGAGCACTCGGTGGCTTTGTCGTCCAAGAGTTCGACAATGTTGCCCTTTTCAAGCTTCTTGGCCTCCGCGAGCCTAAATTGGTCAGTCTCCTCCTTGGTAGTGGCAGGTAGGGGTCGCACCGAGACGGGGACTGCTCTAACAGGGGGAGAGTATAATATTACGGATGGGTCGTTTGGCAAGTCGCGTGGGGCAAGGAAGTTGGGCTTGGCGACGTCTATCCGTATGCACCTCTTGTCGCCCGTGATGATTACGTCTTCGACCTCCTGGAAGACATTGGACAGAGGGTCGTATCCCAATATCAAGTGGGTAGCCCTCACCTGCATATCCTCGTTTACGAACATCTCGGATCTTAACACTCTATTAAGGTCCGGAATATTAACTTCTCCTAGACGAGGAGAAACGTGCTGCTTGTCTGCAAAAAAGACATTCAAAGGACCAGTAATGGTTAGGTTCAAAAACGAACTTGGGCAACAAGGACAAGTTACAAATTTCAAGAGGCAAAGACAATGGAACTAAAGCTTAAACCAGAAGTCTAAAATCCTAGGCAACCACACCTGGTTTCCCCTCTTTGACGAGGCAATGAACTCCGTCGTACCATCTCCCGGAGGCGACGATGTAATCATCCTTCATCCCTTTGTTGGATTTGGGGAGACACGATATAAGCCTAACGACACTAGATCGGGACTTAAGATAATACCCTACAGTCTTCAACTGGTGGCACTCGTACAAGAAGGCAACGTTGCACCACGTGAGGTTTACACCCATCTGCTCATTCAGAGCGTCTACACAGCCCAGGATCCTAAACATATTGGGCGTACATTGGTCGGGGCACAACTTGTGGTTGCGAAGGTATTCACTAGTGACAGTTCCTATGGGGAGGGTCATGCCACCCTCCAGGAAAGCAACGATGGGGATAACCACCTGCCCTTCCCCCCTAGAGTCAGCCACCGCCTCAAGGGGGCAATATTTTAAACCCATTTCCGGAGGGATGTGGTACTTGGCTCGAAATCCCTCCATACCAGATGCGGAATACACCAGACGCGGAATACACCAGACACTTAAACCTACCCATCTAGTCGAGATTAAAGCGAAGATTTAGAAAGGAAAGGGGAAAAGTCAAACCACCGAGAAGAAAGGGGCTGAGGAAGCTAGAACTTACTGAGAAGAAGGTGTACGACTCTTTGAGTGCTTCTGGAGAGAAGGTGGAGGTAGACGCTTCCAAGGGTGCAGTTGCTTTTTGGGAGTAATGACTGGTTGCGCGACTTCCCAAACGTTTTGGGAGTTTGGGAAGCGAAAGTTCATGAGGGATATCCCGCTCAAATTTTCAGGAAAGAACTAGGGCCCTTGGATCTGCATCTCACAGTTAAACGTGGGCAACAGGGAGTTACTCAATGCAATTAATGAGAGCGTCGTGAGTTACAAAGCGTCAGGGGCCATTCCAAAAGATGCAATGGGTTCTTCACATGCAGCGCTTGAAAGGTCACGTGAGGACAGCTCTCTTGAATCAAAAATTCATTTCTCTCCTCAAACTATAACCAAATAAATTTTTGAGGGGCTATTGTGGGGGCAGAGGCCCTAAAGGGAGTACTTGGGCCTTGGGCCTGAGCCGAGGAGCGTCAACTTATCCAGGGATCGCAGGACGATGATTAGAGGCCCCAAAACTTGAGGGCCCATAAGCCTATTGTTGGACTATGGGCTAATGGGAGTGGTCCGAGAAGGGGGTCTCCTCGGACAACTGAAGCAAGGGCCGTGAGGTACCCCACGATGCCCAAAGAGGAGCTCTTGAAGTCCAATAAGCTGTGTTACACTCCAATGGAATGCAAAGGGGAAGAACAAGTGGGAAGTACTCTACATAAAGCTGTTACCACCACATTAAAGGCTCCACACCTACCCACCTGGCCGCATTAATGGGTAAGTGACCCATGAGGGGACGATGATCAGCCTTATGACCATGAGGGACGTTTGCAGTGAGATAATGGATGGGAGAGGGATCAACATTTACGCCTCCATGAATAAGGGCACAAAAATGGGAGTATAAATAGAGAGGGGGAGGCCATTGGAAAGGGATCCGACTTCAAAAAGGCAGAGACTCCCTCTCCCAAGTAGAACAAGGAAGACGAACATAGAGACTCCTTGGCTCAAATCTAAGGAAAGCCAGAATCAAGCCATTGGCTCATTGCACGCCGCTATGGACTTAGCCCAAATGCCACCGCTTTCCATCGTCCCGAGAAATCCAGGCTTCAAGCTCACATTCTATAAATTTTATTGTTTAGGCCACTTGGGCCTGCCCAGCCACGCACTAGGGTCCAGGCCTGATTCGTGTCCTTACAAAAACAATTTGCCAACGTTTAGGTTTATATATTGATGATTTGTTTTATATTATATTTCTGTTGTTTACATGATAAGAAAAAAAAAAAGGTTAAAATTGTCAATTCATAAAAAAATACAATTTTCTCTAAGTTTGGGAATTTGAATACCTATATGTTTTAAGGGGAATTCATATTTCTACAAAAAAGGGGTTAATGGGGAATTCAAATACCCCTGACATCTGATTCCCTATTATGATTTGCAACTAAACATGAAAATTTTTAAACATTCTTAGAGATCCTAAAATATTATCCTGTATCCCATACCAAACGCTATATTAGAAGAATATATGATAATTTTTTTTCAAAAAGTGGTTTGAATCGAGAGTTTATCTATTATTTAAGTGAGAGAGTGTCATATGGTGTAGTAGGATTTTGGTATTAATGCAGTCTCAATCGAGATTTTGTTTTGACTGTAATGGGATTTAGGCTAATTCTTTACTGTTATTTGTTTTTAATTAATTTGTTTGTGGTTGTCAGTGCAAGAAAGATTTTTGGTTGAGTGTGGTTGGAATCTATATTATTGATGATTGTGTTGGCATTATCCATGGATGTAAATATGAAGTTAGCCTAACCGTATTGAACATTGTATCTTATATAAATATTTTAATATCTTATTGGTGTGGAGTGTGGACTATTAAACTTTGTATCTTGTATAGATATTTTAATACCTTGTTGGTGTGGAGTGTGGACGGCTTTTACTAATCCTAAATTCCAACAATTTCAACTTAGTTAATATTATGTCTAGCATATAGCTTTTGTGGATACTAAATACGCATCTTTCTTATTTTTCTACTTAAAAGTCTAAGATAAAACAACAACGTCAACAACAGCAATATATAACAACATTTGCCTGAGCAGCATAATATCATTGAGGTTTGGCAAGGTACAAGGTACAGGGTACAGTGGTGCACTTGCCCCGCAGCTACCGTAGAAAGACACATCGAAATGAATTGTGAAAAAGGGATCAGTGGTACAACTCTACTCTGATCTATAGTTTGACAAGTCATGATCAAGACGAAAAGAAAGAAATAGAAGAGTGCTACAACAACCATTGATGAAAACCAACAAGTTTCATTATAATATTCAAAGGGATAATATAAACAATCTACTCTTCCCATTGTCCCCCCTTACACACGTTTATACGAAAGCCCACCTACCGTAGACTGGGAGAACAAGACTAATGATAATGATAAAGATAAACATGGAAATGAAATCAATCTAAATATCCTAATTCAAACTCAAAATAACCAAAGTCCAAAGACTCCTAAGTCAACTAAAATACTATTAAGGATGTGATTTCTTGCTTTCCAACTTCTGTGTTCTGACTTCCTTGACTTCTTCTGGGGCCACCATAGACTTCTATGAGAATTTCGACGTACTGAAATATCAACATTGGAGTAATGCTCTTCTATTGAACTAGTGCTTGATTGGTAAATCATCTTTAATCAAGGAACGTAAACTTTTGGATATTCTAGATTCCAAATACTTCTTTCTAATTATTGATGCCTGATTCTTGCTGGTTTCCAAACCTTAATGATCACTGCCGTAGAACTCGCCTTTTCATCAGATGTCCCTACATAATACCATCATGTGGCCAATTAGTAAAATCGCATTCCTTTCGATCTATATAGTCCCAACTCCCAACTTGGGAGTCCCAAGTCAATTCTTTAAGATATTCATGCAAACAAGATTTCTGTGAGAACACACTTTTTAGAGTAATAATATTCTTTAAGATATTGATGCAAACAAGACTTCAGTGAGAACACACTTTTAAAAGTAATAATTAACGCACACTTGCTACTGCACATTTGATATACACTCCATTTTAAGTAGTGTTTTGAAAATATGATTTTAGTTAAAATTGTGAAATCATATTTTAAAAACACAATTTCATAATTTTAACTAAAAAAAAAATAGATTTCAAAGGATTTGTGTATTAAGTGTGCAATAACAAGTATGTAACAAGATTTTCTTCTTCATCGACCTATAAAATTGTATAGTCAACAATGGAACTGAAATATAAATAATAAAGACAAAATTTTTTTTGAAAATCTCTCAAGATTTTAAAACTATTTTCCCTTAACTTCAAGTAATTGAATAAGAGTGTGACTATGAGACCTCTAAATGGATGGAAGTCAATGAAGTGTGAGACTACAAAAATTACACCAAATTCTGAAGTAAAGTACTGGGAAAGGGAAATTACTAGAAAATGAATAAGAAGCTAGTATAAAAAATATATAAAAACAAAAAGGAAGAAGTTAATTTGCTAGTGTGAATAGTGCTTATTATTGAAAACTTAAATCTAAAAACTAAAAATATTGCAGCAAAATAATTTTTAAATGTATGAATAGTATCATGAGGCTCAATTTTAAAGTTATGTTTTTGAAAAAAGTAGTTTGTAAGTCCCATAAACAGTGTACATGACCCACTAATTTTGAGGCAAACGTCTATACAAATGATTTTTGGGAAAGCAATTTGAGGTTTGAAAGGGACATGGACGGTGGGGCTATGTTGTTGTGGGGGGGGGGACCTTGAGAGGGCCATCTCATAAAAAAAAATGGTTAAAATGCAAAACTGATCATCTAAGTTTCATCTTTTGTTATTTCAATTTTCTAAGGTTAAGTTTTTTTATTTCAATCCTTCAAATTTTAATTTTTGTCAATACAATCCTCCCTTAGTCTTCTGTTAAATCATCCCGTTAGCAGCTATTAGTCTCCTTGCAAGGAAAAAAAAAATGTCTTCTTGCAAGTTGGAACAGAACAAAATCAATGGCGTCAACTATTTGGTCTGTAGCATCTCGTGGGGCCGCGGGCATAGCGAAGGTTGCCAAGTCAAAATCTTCTTGTTGAAACAGACAATTTTTGTATCACACTAAAACCAACGAAAATAGCTCAGTGGTGTCTATTTTGTAGTGTTTCATTTTTTTTGTTCGTTTGTTGAGAAGATAGTGTTTTCATTTAAGCCAATTAAAGAGAACAATCTCCAGAGGTGGTCATCTAAGTGCATCTTTCAACAAGTTCCATTATCTTAATTCCTTTTTCTTTTTTCTTCTCTAACATCCCAAAAAGTTTTTATACTTATAGATAATTTTTCTGTTTCTTACTGTCCAAATTTTTTTTTTCTTGCAAGGAGACTAATGGCTGCTGACGGAGGACTTAACAAAAGACTAACAGAGGTCTGTATTGACAAAAATTAAAATTTAGAGGACTGAAATAACAAAACTAAAACTTAAAGAACTAATATGACAAAATGTAGAATTTAGAAGGTCAGTTTTGCATTTTAGCCCAAAAAAAAGACTTCGACTCACATTTTTACCTAGACTTTACCTATAATAAACTGTTTTGTAAAATTTCCCTACTTCTTAATCGACCTATAAAATTATATAGTCAACCATGGAAGCATGCAGCTTTGTTTCTAATTATAATTATGCCTGCATTCATGGAATTAGCGTTATCCAGACTCAAGCTTCGTCCAAGCTGGACCATGAACGCAAGCTATTTACTGCATCATTATCACTTAACTATTGCATGATCGGGAGATTTTTTTAAGGAATTAGAATTTTAAAAATCATGTGGGCATTTGAAATATGTGTACATAAAGATGACAAATGTTGAAATAAATCTAGAAAGCGATGCAGCATTATAACATATTAAAATATAATTGATCGCAGCTAGACTGCCAAATGAGTGAGGACATTACATTATATATTGTTATAGAGGTTAGAACACCCCTAGTTTTAACTTCTTGGAAAATGTTAAATACTATACATAAAAAGGAAAAGTACATAGGGTTCCTCTATTTATAATATTCTTTATAACCAATTGATTTATAAACTCATGTTTTTCTAAAATTTGGAAATTCACAAATACTATAGATTTTTACATTTAATTTATGAGATCTATTTGTTTTATTTGTTTGTTTAGACCCCTTAAAAACAAATTGTTTAACTTAATGAATTGGCCAATTAGTTATTTAGGTTAATTATGAGATCTAGGTTAAATAGTAACAAATTATATCATGCACAACGGAAAAGTAGATAATACAACGATATAATTACTCAAGAAAATCAATGAAACCAACCATTTCAAGGTAAAAACTTAAGGAGGATTTAACCTAATTATTCTCAAGATAAACAAAACCAATATGATAGAATGGAAGTTTACAATAGATTTAAACCCTAAATTTAAAGCTACCTCAAGTAGAACTTACTAAAACGGCTACATGCAACTCTGACTCTATGGACTCTTCTATCTCGGATTTGCTGAACACAAACTCTCATGCTTGTGACTTTGAGATTCCACTCAAAGGTTTAGCAACACAAATTCTCTAGTTTGTGACTCCAAGACCACCCTTGAAGGTTTAAATCATCAGTTATGTATGATTTTATTACAGCGACTTTAAATCTACCGGTTCTAATGGTATGAGAATGATTTCTAGTAGTGACTTTGAAAGGAAAAGGCATTACACCTCTTAGGTCTCATAAAAGTACCTCCAAAGTCTTCACAAAATGTGTCTTAGGGTTTCCTTTAAATACCATGTGAAATAGGTCTGAAACCCTAATCACTTAATGGGCTCATGGACTATTGGGCCGAAATTAAAATCTATAGAATTCACATCTCAATCGGTCAAACCATAGTCTCGATTGGTCAAACATTGCATGTTTCGAATTCTTCTTTCCGCAGGTTCCTTTTTCTTGTATTCTAACTTGAAGCACCTTGAGTATTATCTAATAAATCCTATCGATTCTAAGATCTATATCTAGACAAGTTTGTACTTACGGTTTGCCAATTGTTTTAAACTTTTAGAACTTAACAAGATCGTTATTGATTTTTAATCTTTTATTATTTTGCAAACACACAAAATATAAATGAGATAGATTTTTTATTATTATATAATTTAGATAAGATAGTTATTCATCTTGATCTTTTCATCCTCTTGATATTTTATGAGTTGAGCATTGGGTTCCACTCATCTCAGTATATCTGGACCAGAAAGCCTAAAGAAGTTGCCCTATAATTAGTAGTTAACCTTAGTTGAGGACTTCGTTAATTCAATGACAAAATTACAGTCCAAAAAATTATGAGGTCCTATTCTAACCGTTGGATTCATGCTAAAAAGTCGTAGTAATACTTTTTTTCCCAAATTACTTCATCAGATAAAACCAAAACATGCAAATCAAGTTCAATTTATAGTGCTTTTTTTTTTTTTCTTTTCTTTTTTGATAATTTGACTTTTTTTATAATGTGTCTTTTTCATGTGCAAATGCACATAGACCAAACTTAACCACACTTAATCCCAGCAACCCCAATTAACTGCACCCTTATTTTATTGATTACAAAAAAGAGGCTGAAACCTATTTCTATTTCATACTATACTTAAAAAGTTAGTATTAAACCTTCTGCTATCTCAACGAGGGGTTTAAAAGGACTAGAATTTGAATTTGAACTTAAATGACTTGAATAGAGAATAAGAGGGCAATTTTTATTTTGTTTTCTACTATTGATAAAATTTATAATTACTGATTGAACTTAACAACAACATATGAAATGGATTTCAATTAGAGTGGCCAACATTAAAAGGTGAAATTCTCCATCAAACAGCATAAATTTCTGCTATTTGACACGTGAACTCACGGTATGATTTGCCATTTCATTGTGGTTGTTGAGTGATTAGAGTGGCCTTAATTTTACTTACCTATTTCTTTTTTCCTATATTCATCTATATCTATATATATCTAAAAGTTGAAGTGTAACAATTATTATTGGTACGCTCCAATTGAGTCACATCATCAAACATGTCACCTTTTTTTCCCTTCATTTTTTAAACAATATTAATATATAAATAAATAGTGCAACTTTACACATTCTATAACTCATTAAATCCAACTCACTATGAACAACCTTACACATTCTTTAACTCATTAAATCCAACTCACCATTAATTTTGCCTTCTTCCAATTCTCAACTCTTCATTTACCCTTCAAAACCGTTTCACTCTTTTGAAGCTCAAACCCTTCAATTGTCACTCCTATGATTAAGTATGTTATTTTTAACACTATAAATTTCCAGTTGCTTTCTTTACCTCCCCCTCCGCAAAAGTTGCCAAAGTGGCATCAGATTTGGAAAGTCCCTTTAAGGTGTGTTCTTTCCCTTCTTATTTTCCCCCAACTTTGGTTTTTCCATTGGATTTCTAAAGTTTGTGGATGATATGCTTTTTTGTGGGTTGTCGATAATGTGATCATTTTGGGGCTATGAGTGGCTAGGATTGGTTTGTCGGTTATTAAAAGGGTTTTCAAGAATTAGAAATGTCTACAACAACTTCTTACTTTATATTCATGTTGTACAATTTTTATTTTATATATTTTTTTTGCCCGTTCAATATGTTTATCTTTGACATTTTAGTTTTCTTACATTTGAAATTTGCTTTTAACGTTATAAATTTCCAATTGCTCTCTCTACCTCTACCTCCGCAAAAGTTTCCAAAGTGGCATCAGATTTGGAAAGTCCCTTTGAGGTGTGTTCTTTCCCTTCTTATTTTTTTTTTCCCCAACTTCGGTTTTTCCCTTGGATTTTTGAAGTTTGTGGATGATATGTTTTTTTGTGAGTTGCCGACAATGTGATCACTTTGGGGCTATGAGTGGCTAGGATTGGTTTTTCAGTTATTAGAAAGGTTTTCAAGAATTAGAAGTTTCTACAACAACTTCTTACTTTGTATTCATGTTGTACAATTTTTATTTTATATTTTTGTTTTTTACCCATTCAATTTGTTTATTTTTGACATATTAGTTTTCTTACATTTGAAATTTATTTACCGCTATGTAAATTTTTTAAAAAAAAAACCATAGTTTAATGTATTTACCTTTGTTAGTTTTGAAATAATAATAGAGTATACGCTGTAATTACACTTCAATTACTGCTTTCATATTTTTTTAACTCAATGGTTCTTTTTTGTTGACGGACCTTTCGCAATTTATGTTTGGTTTCAACAAATATTGTGTTTAGCACACTTTTTCTTATTATGTGCAACACATAATAATTTGATCTTGCAGTCCAATAGAAAATCTCAAAACATGATTGAGGGATTAATCTTTATCTGATTTTGTTAATGCTAAATATGGAATTTGGTTCTTATAGGGTTTATGATCATTGACCTAGATACATGAGAGTTTGACAATGAAAGTTTCTTAAGTGGTCAGACACATTTCTAAGGAACTTTAAGGAAAGAAATAATGTTTTTTTTTTTTTTTCAATACTTCCATTATTATATCTAGTATAGATATGTATAGACATTGTTTTTGGTTTTTGATTCTTCATTGATTTCATGATTGAGTTATTAAAAAAAAAAAAAAATTCAAAATAATAGAACGGAAATGGATAATACTTTTAAAAATAGTTTAATTTTTAAGAAGAAATTATTTTTAATAATTTGAAGGACAACATATTATTGCATTGCACTGCACTAATAACAGTTCTGTGGTGTAGATTGACAGCTTTGAAATACAGTAATAAATCCAAAACTCTCATTTTCGGACAAGTAATACTGAAGGTGAAAGAAATGACTCATTGAGGGAGGAACTTAAACAAGTGAATAGCATAGTGAAACTTCAATGTCTTTCCTCTCAGTTCTATATATATATATATAGTAAGCATTTTCTATGAACCAAACAAACATATAGCAAAACCAGCAAAGGGGAAGCTCAGGGAGATATGGAGAAGAACAACGAGGCCGTTACAACAGATGAGCCTCAGATAAACTACAGAGGAGTTAAAGCCATGCCATTTGTTATAGGTAAGAAAAGAAAAGGGAAAGAGAGGAAGAGCATAATTCTAAAATATTAATTTTTTTTCTACTTCTTCTTATATTTGATGACCAATAATGCAGGCAATGAGACTTTTGAGAAGCTAGGGACCCTTGGCACATCAACAAACCTCTTGGTCTATTTCACTACTGTGTTCAACATGAAGAGCATCACTGCCACACTTCTTATCAACATCTTCAATGGTACCAGCCACTTTGCTGCCTTACTTGGAGCTTTCCTCTGTGATACTTACTTTGGCCGTTACAACACGTTGGGTTTTGCCTCAGTCGCCTCTTTTTTGGTACTGCTATTGCACTACTATTTACAATCTTTCATGTGAAGTTTAAACATAGTTTTAGATAAGCATGTGTGCATGTTCCTGTAAGAAATTGTAAACAACAATAACAAAACTGATGCCAAACTAAGTTTAGCATCATGTTCCAATAGTGTACAGACTATTATATTATTTAAAATTTCAAATAAATGACACTGGATACACTTCTAAATTAATAATATCTAATGTGAACCATGAAAAGGAACCATTTCAAATGAAGAATATCCATTTCCGTAAACTTTTCATCTGTGACTCTGTCCATTTGATACCTTGCATCTCTAATCTTTTTTCTTTTCTATTTTTTGCTTAAAAGGGGATGCTTGTACTGTGTCTAACTGCAGCAATCGCAAAACTGCATCCTCCCTATTGTGAAACAAAAGAGATAGGGAATTGCCCTGGACCAACACCATGGCAAATGGCTTTTCTATTAAGCAGCCTGGGACTACTTGTTGTAGGGGCTGGTGGCATTAGACCGTGTAACTTGGCCTTTGGTGCTGACCAATTCAATCCCAACACTGAATCTGGAAAGAGGGGAATCAGCAGCTTCTTCAATTGGTACTACTTCACCTTCACTTTTGCCATGATGGTATCTTTAACATTCATTGTATACGTGCAATCCAGTGTGAGCTGGGCCTGGGGGTTGGCGATTCCTACTTTCCTGATGCTCTTATCATGTGTACTCTTCTTTCTTGGTACACGAATATATGTGATTCTAAAACCCGAGGGTAGTCCTTTGGCAAACATAGTGCAGGTTATAGTGGCCGCAGTCAAGAAGAGGCAATTGAAACTACCAGAGCAACCATGGCTCTCCCTTTTTAACCATATTTCCACAAGTACCATCAACTCCAAGCTTCCTTACACGGACCAGTTCAGGTAACAGAAACCGCCCATCTACTAAAGTAAATTTGGCTCTTTCCTGCCATTTTTATTAGTCTCGTACCTTAAAAATTGATTGTGAGACCATGCATCGATCATTCATGTAACGAAAATCTTCATTATGACTAAAGTGCTCCACTTTATGTTCTACCAAGTACATATATGAATTTGTTTATTTCCATTTTAAATTTAGATTACTTTATATGAAACAAAAAAAAAAAAAAAATGAAGGAAAGAAAGAAAGAGACAACGATGTGTGGTATTGATAAGCAGTAATTAATAGAGTATAAAGTGAAACAATGTAGATAAGATTTCTATTCATCACACGTCTATACATTTTCCAAGTTTTGTGTATTAAGACTATTCTACCTTTAGGACACACTCAATAAAGTCCAATTACACATTCAGTGGCGGCGCCACGTTGAGCTCAGGGTGTTCCCAGGAACACCCTGAGCTAATAAGAAGAAAAAATTTATATATAATAATTTAAAAAAGTTTAGTTGTTTACCCTTTAAAAAAAATGAGGAACACCCTCAATCAAAATTAAGAACACCCTCAAGCTAAAAAAAATTATTTGTTCTACTTTCAAGAAAAAAAAAGGCAAAAAAAAATTGAACTAAAATCTGAAAAAAAAAAAAAAAAAATGTAACAGAGCAAGCAGCAAGCCCTTAGCCCACGGATTCTCAAAAAAAAAAAAAAAAAAATGGACAGCAACATTCCCAGCAGCAAGCTCAACATCGGATGACGACACAATGTTTCTGCAAGATTTTGATGACAAAAGATTGAAAAAATCTTGCATTTTTGTTGTTTGTAACTGAGGCTGAGGAGGGAGAGGAAGAGTTTTGTTAGGAAGAGAGGGAAGAGACTGAAAAGGGCGGTAGTAAGACACTTGCAAGAGAAAAAAAAAAAAAAGATCGGAAAAAGAGAAAACCTGTGTGTAGATGAGAGATGATTAGTTAGGAGCTGGGGAGTTGTAAGTCAAGGCATTGGAAAAGTAAGAGAAGTTTTAACGTGTGGATGAGAAACATTCTAGACAAGAGTGAAAAAAGAGAAGATAAAGATGAGAGAATAAAAAAAAATGGTGGAAAGAAAAAAAATGGAATAACCGGATTGAGCTTGGGCAATTTTAGAATTAAAAATTTTTTTTTATCAAGTACTTTCCCATGTCACTTTCTCTTCTGCTACTTTTATATATATATATATATATATATATATATATATATATATAGAGTTTGTGTCAAATTAAATTATGTGCATTACTATTTTTCAAAAAAAATTTATTTGCACATGGTGTGTGTTAGTGCAACTAATAAATAATAATTTAATTAATTAATAATTAATTATCTGAAGCAACTAATAAATAATAACTTAATTTACCAATACATTATAAAAGACAAATAAATTAAATTTTATTAGATTAAACAAAAATTTATAATTTTATAATTAACGAAACAATAATATAACAAATTATAATTTATAAAAGACAAACAAATTAACGAAACAACAATAATTAATAATTTTATTAATATTTCAAATGAATTTATAGCTTATTGTTTATTTTTTTGCTAGAATTATGGACAAATATTTGATAAAAAAAAACCACGTAAAAGACAATTATAAATTTTATGTATTTGCGTGTTTCTTATTGTTGTTGTTGTCAATATACAAAATTTTCTTTTTATTAAATTGTATAATTTATATTTACTGAGGAACACCCTGAAAAAAATTCCTGGAGCCGCCACTGTACACATTAACCCTTTTTTATTTAGTTGATATGGCCCACGAAATCTGCAATAACCAGGCAATGATTTTCTCAGGTTTCTAGATAAAGCTGCAATCAGAACCCCAGAAGACCAACTAAAATCTGACGGATCAGCAGCCAATCCATGGAGACTTTGCAGTATGCAGCAAGTGGAACAAGTAAAATGCGTGATGAGAGTGATTCCCATATGGGTCTCAGTCAGTGTATACTGTATTGTCCTGGTCCAACAACAAACATACGCAGTATTCCAAGCCCTCCAATTTGATAGACGCGTTGGCAATACCAATTTCGACATCCCTGCTGCCTCCTACGCTGTTTTCAACATGCTTGCCCTCACTATCTGGATACCGATCTATGACCGTATCATAGTCCCAACACTAAGAAGGTTCACAGGAAAAGAAGGTGGCATCACAGTCCTGCAAAAGATGGGTGTTGGCATGGTTCTTGCTATAATCACCATGCTTGTGTCAGCAGTTGTTGAAGAAAGGAGAAGAATATTGGCTCTCATTAAACCAGTAGGTATAGACCCAAGAAGAGGTGCAATTTCTTCTCTTTCTGGTATGTGGTTGGTACCACAGCTATCACTGGTAGGACTTTCTGAAGCATTTACTGTCATTGCTGGAGTTGAATTCTATTACAAGCAATTCCCAGAAAACATGAGAAGCATTGGTGGGTCTTTCTTATTTGTTGGTTTTGCTATGTCCAGTTACTGGAGTAGTTTCTTGGTGTCAGTGGTTCACAGGACTACTTCTGGAGCTGCAAATGGGCAATGGTTGCCTCAAGATCTTAACAAGGGAAGATTGGATTACTTTTATTACTTGATTGCTGCAATAGAGGTAGTAAACTTTGGTTACTTCATAATGTGTGCAAAGTGGTACAAGTACAAAGGAAGTGGCACCAGTGTTCATGAAGTTGACAAGGGGAAAATGCAGTCTGAAAAAGAAAAACCTCTTGTTTGAAACATTATTTAGTTAGAGGTTTCTAGTATTGTTATTTAAGTGTTGTGGAAATATGTGTGGGTTAAAAAGTGTTGTGAAAATACGTATTTTAATATTTAAACACCGTAAACTGCTGTTTAAACAATTGTACCAAGCACCCGCCTATATATGAGGAAATAAAGAATGCCTAGAATTTTATCAACAATGGACAAAAACGTTAAACACCTAGAATAAAAAATATATATTATGTTTTCTCATAGTTTTACTTTATACTCCAGCAATTACTACAAGTCATTTGTTAAGTTGTGGTTCGTGGTTGGTGAAATATAAAATAGAATACTCACTATAGTACAAGGGATTTGCACTTTATAGATGTTAAAAATATTTTTGCTAATGTGCTCTTTGTTTTTTCACATGATGATCAAATCATGGTTTTAAAAACCAGATTGGACTGGTAGATTCAATTGAGAACCGAGACCAGTCCAATAAAATTGGCCAAAACCAATAAAAATCGGGAACTGGAGGCAAAACAAGGTTTGGCCCGATCCAGTTTCTAAAACCATGAATCAAGTAATAAGGATTGAATAATATTTGAATTAACATAACATGATATGGCCATTAACTCCTAAAAGATTAACTTAAGTGGGGCAAAGTGGGTGCCTAACACTTTCATTATTTAGTTAGAGCAATGGTTCTAAATTAGTGAATTATCCAATGTAATTTTACATTTTCAAATGTAACTAAGAACAAAATCCTTGATCTAGTGTAAGATATTTGAATTATCCAATGTAATATTTGAATTATCCAATGTAATTAGTGAATTATCCAATGTAATTTTACATTTTCAAATGTAACTAAGATGTAAAAACCTTGATCTAGGTGTAAGATATTATCGATAGGGTCATCACCTAGAGACTTGTCTTGATCCCTTGCCTAAGTTGTGATTTCTCATTCTCACAACTGCATGTGCATGAAATGAACCTGCAAACCAAGTTCTACTTGGTTTTGAATTTATGCACATGCTAGTGCCAACCTTATAATATATATATATATATATATATATATATATATATATATCCGTGTGTGGGAGGGGGGGGTGTTTGGGCCCAGATATTAGTACCGGCCCACGTAACTAAGGTCCAAGATCAGCCTAAGTAACTAAAGCCAGCCCACAAGATGGAAGTGGACCTCAAACCCGGTTGGGGTGAACCCAACTCGACAACACGTGTATTGGGACAAAAATAATTATTTTTCGGGCGAATCCCATATTGCTCGGCCTACTACCATTGATGAGGTGGTGGGAAATTGACGAAGAAATGATTACACTAAAATTGAATGCCAAGAGTTGTTAGTGCCTTTGGGGAACTCACTACCGAACACTATTTGGCGTTTGGAACGTGTTTCAAAAGAATTCTCAGAAGGCATGATGGTTTCTTGGGATTTTGGTGAAAGTGGAGATGCATGAGAATTGGTGAAACAATAAGGATTAGTACCCCACAAAAGAGAGACTATATAAGGAGAGGGAAGGCAAACAAGGGGGTTGGAAAAAAAAATTGGAAGAATTGTGAAAAACTGGGAAAAGAGTTGAAACAGAGAGAGGGAATGGTAGTAAAAAAGGAAGAAGAAGAATTACCAGAGGACGAGCCATGTAGGTCCAAAAAAGATACAAATTGGAGTATCTAGTTGGTGTTTGGAGGCATACCCATAGGATTTTTAAGAAACCTGCTAAATAAATTGGGGACCCAAATCCTTTGCCTAAGACAACAACTCTCATACGTTTGGGGACCACAATTGACACTGTTTGTAGGGATCCTACTCATCCAGAGGCTTCAAGCTAGCTTGATACTGTCCAACTATGGAGGGTCTGCATGCTGATGAAGGCTTTGTTGGAGGAAATCATTCGAGGGCTTCCTTAAGGGGTTGTAGGAGGTTGGAAAAGGAGAGTAGAAGGGAACAACAATGCATGTAAGAAGGGTATCAACCAAGTATGATTCAAACGAAGGGTCTTTGCAAAGGGAACGAACCATATCTTATATCCTAGAGTGATCTTGTTGCAGTGATCAAGAATGAGAGATGGAGAATTTATGAAAGCAAGTTAAGGACCTGAAGATTGAGTTGAGAGGCTAATGCCGTAAGAGGAACCAGAAGGACTCATCTGACAACCCCAATAACACAGGGGCAAAGTCATCTCGTGGTGGCAGTTCACATTGGTCGAAGCACAGATCTCACGAAACCATGGGGCATCCTTATGTATCCCCCCATCATAATAAGCATAAGCATCATAATGGCGTGTTGGATGCCATGAGTTGAGCGTTGAGGAGAGCTACCTGTTCACCCTTTTTAGATGAAATTAAGCATATGGAAATGCCAAGGCATTTCACCCGCTCTCCATTTACCTTTTATGATGATAAAATCGATACGGTGGAGCATGTAAGTCACTATATTCAAATGATATCACTTTATTCCCAAAACGATGGTTTGATGTGCAAGGTGTTCCCGTCCAGCCTTAAGTCGACGGTAATAAGGTGGTTTAATGGTTTAAGAAAAGGCTCTATTCGCAATTTCAGGGAGTTGATGCAGGCATTCGAGGCGTGATTCATAACGTGCAGCAAGGTTGCTAAACCAATTAATGCATTATTGTCCATAAGCATGAGGAGTGGGAAGACCCTTCGATCTTATGCAAACAGGTATTGGGAGTTATATAGCGAGATAAGAAGGGGGAATGAGCGGGTAGCCGCTAGTACCTTCCGGCTTGGGCTCCCCCAAGAGTCAGAACTGAGGGACGCTCTAACCATGCGTCCCCCCAAGAACATGTATCAGCTTATGAGAAGAATTGAGGAGTATAAAAGATTGGAAGACAACTAGCTACAGGGCAAAGGCAAAGCCCCAGGCTCTTCACAATACAACAAAGATTATTTTCCCAAGAGGTTTCAGCAAAGAACTAGAAGGGAGCCAAGGGTCCCAAGTATGGACTTGACGCAACGAGCCGAGGGAGTTAATGTGACATTTAAGTAGCCTGTCTATAAGATCCTTAAGCGCATCAAGAATGAACCCTACTTTCAATGGCTGGGGAAGATGGGTGGGGACCCGACTAAAAGGAATTAGAGTTTGTATTGCACTTACCATAGAGAGAAAGGTCATACTACTGAGTAGTTCTAGGTGTTGAAGGATCACTTGGAGCAACTCTTAAAAGTGGGGCATTTGAAGGAATTTGTGGTCAGCCAAGGAGGGGTAAGTGCAGGCCAGGGCTTGTGAATTGTTGAGGTCCTGCATACAACTTCCATGGGAGTAAGTGTGAGCCATCAGAAGGGCATATTGAGTGTAGTGACCCCACCTGAAGTAGATGCCACAAACTAACGTAAGAAGAGGCTCAGTAGGACTTTAGTCCCGATCATTTTTGGTGAAGCAAATTTGGAAGGAATGTCCCAGCCATATGATAATGCCTTGGTGGTGACTTTATGGATTGGTGGATTCTTAGTGAAGAGATTCATGGTAGATCAAGGGAGTGGGGCTAAGATCATGTACCTTGATCTATATAAAGGGCTAGAGTTGAAGCCAGAGGATTTAAGTAAGTATAACACACTACTAAAGGGATTTGATGGGAAAGTAGTAATACCTGAAGGGTAGATAAAACTCTCAGTAGTATTCAAGGGAAGGGAAGTCGAGGTAAATTTCATAGTGGTTAATGCTTTTTCACCATACATTGCAATTTTGGGATGGCCTTGGATTCATGCTATGGGGGCAGTACCTTCTACGTTACACCAAAAGATCAAATTCCCAACTAAAGATGGGGTTGTTGTGGTGTGAGCCGACCAAAAGGTAGTAAGACAGTGCTTGGTGTCTGCGATAAACCGTGAGATTAAACAGAATGACCAAGTTAAAACGAAGCAGTTATATCAATTACAAGGCACCAAGAGCCTATCAGAATGGAGGAATTAGTTCAGGTGCGAATATTGCCTTATACTAATAGGTATTTTCAAATAGGGAAAAGTTTGATAGTAGAAAATCAGGTAGAAGTTCTTCTATCATTAATACAGAATTTGGATGTGTTTGCATGGAATTCGTATGAAGTGCCCAGGGTGGACACGACTTTCATTACACATCGGTTGAATGTAGATCCTCTGGTCACACCGAAAAAGCAGAAGCCGAGGAGATCGACAAAGCCACACGTGGAAGCAGTGAAGAAGGAAGTGAAGAAATTGAAGCAAGCAAGGGTCATCAAGGAGGTGTTTTTCCCCGAGTGGTTATCTAATATGATAATGGTGAAGAAGAAAATGGGAAATGGAGAGTTTGTGTTGATTGTACAGATCTCAACCGAGCATGCCCGAAGGACTTATTCCTTGTACCAAAGATAGATCAATTGGTAGATGCTACAGTCGGACACCAAACAATGTGCTTTCTAGATGCCTTTCAAGGTTATCATCAAATCGCTTTAGTACTTAAGGATCAGGATAAAATCTCTTTCATTATGCCCGAGGGTAATTACCATTACACAATGATGTCTTTTGGGTTAAAGAATGCAAGGGCTACGTACCAACGAATGGTTACTCGGATGTTCAAGAAGAAAATTGGTGAAATGGTAGAAGTATATATTGACGTTAAGGTGGTGAAGAGTAGAAGAAATGAAGAGCACGTTCCTAATCTGGTAGAAGTTTTCAAAATATTGAGGCAACATAAGTTATGCCTTAGCAGACAAATGTGCCTTTGGCGCGGGGTTAGGTAAGTTTTTGGATTACATGATAACTACGCAAGGAATAGGGGTCAACCCCAATCAAATTTCGACAATTCAAGAGCTCAAACAACCCACTAACCCTAAAGAAGTGCAAAAACTCACTAGGATGATTGCCGCCCTGAATAGGTTTGTTTCAAGGTCAACGGATAGGTGTAGACCATTCTTTCTATTGTTGAAGAAGTGGAAAGGTTTTCAGTGGATGGGGGAATGTGATACGGCGTTCAAAGACCTGAAGTCTTATTTGGCTAGCCCGCTTGTTTTATCTAGACCTGACCCCAAAGAAGATTTTTATATGTACTTATTGGTTTCCGACCATACGGTGAGCTCAGTATTGCTAAGGCATCATGAGGGGATCCAAAGACTAGGGTATTATCTCAGCAAAACATTGGTGGATGCAGAATTCAGTATTTTTCATTAGAAGAAATGGCATTAGCATTAGTGCATACTACGAGTAAGTTGCCACATTATTTTCAAGCCATACAGTGTGGGTGCTAACTAAGTACCCCTTACAGTCACTTTTGAGATGGTCGGGTTTCATTAGAAGAATAGCAAAATAGGGAACCTTGGGACGTTTGACATACGGTACAAGCTGAAGAATTCTATTAAGGGCCAGGTGTTAGCAGACTTTGTAGCTGAATTCACCCTCGAACTAAGAGTTCCCGTTGGGATATGCCAAGTTATGGTTAAGAAATGGTTTATGTATGTGGATGGTGCATCTAATACAAGAGGATCTTGGATCCAGGTTGTAATGATATCTCCTAAGGGATTACAATTGGAAAAATCGCTAAGATTAGGTTTCTGTGCTTCAAACAATGAAGCCAAGTACAAAGCTTTCATTTCTGGTTTCAGGGCTGTCCAGAAGCTTGGTGCCAAGGAAATTGAGGTATTCTTGGACTAGAAATTAGTGGTAAGTCAAACTAAAGAGAGCTTTGAGGCAAAGGATGCTCATATGCTATAGTACTTGAAGTCGTTCGAGGCCCTAGGAGTAGCTTTTCAAAAAATAGCATGATCAAGATACTGAGAAGTCAAAATAATCATGTTGGTTCATTGGCCACTTTGGCTTCGTTGTCGGATGAATGTATTCCCCAAATGATCTCTCTAGAGTTATTGGAGCATTCAAGTATAGAGCATCATGCAATTGTATCATCAACTACGATGCCTAAACCAAGTTGGATGGATCCTTATATTTAATTCTTATCTGATGGATCTTTGTCAACTGATTCGAAAGAGTTAGAGAAAGTACAAAGAACGTCGGCTCATTTCTAGCTTTCCAAGGACAAAAAGTTATATCAACATTCATTTGGGGATCATTATTTGTTACATCTCCATCCGAACAGAGTCACAAAACTTTTAGCCAAGCTGCATGAAGGGATATGTGGTGGACATTTGTGGTTCCTACCAATTATTTCACAAAATGGGTGGAAGCCAAAGCCTTGGCGAACATAAGGGATGTGGATGTGAAGAAATTTGTGTGGAAAACATCTTCACAAGGTTCGGGGTACCTCGAGTGCTAATTTCAGATAATAGATTGCAATTTGACAGTAAAGCCTTTTGGGAATACTGTGGTAATCTAGGAATAATTAAGAGGTATTCATCACCAGCTTATCCCTAGAGAAATGGATAGGTGAAAGCAACGAATAAGAAAATAGTGAATGGTTTGAGAAAGAGGCTGGAAGGGGCGAAAGGAATTTGGGCCAAGGAATTGTCGAACTTTTTGTGGGCCTACCGAACCACACTAAGAAGGTCAATAGCTGAGATTCCCTTCTCTATGACATACGAAGCAGAGGTGGTAATACCAATTGAGATCAGCTTGTTAAGCATAAGAGTTGCAGACTTCTTACGAAGCAATAATGACGCTCGAATGGTCGAGAACTTAGACTACTTGAAGGAAAGATGAGACATGGTATTTGTTCGTCTTGCTGATTATCAGCAGAAGTTAGCCTGGGGGTATAACAGGAATGTATAGCGGTGGGGAATATGAAAGATCAAAGTGTAAGGAAGCTCTCCCAGAATTAGGAAGGACCCTATCGGGTGATGACCATAACTAGGATAGAGGCTTATTACTTGGAGGATATAAAAGAAAGACTTTTACCCCAAACATGGAACATTTGTAATATGAAAAAAGTATTACCTGTAAATGTGGAACATAAGTTGTAATATGTGTTTCAGATTGTAAATGAGCTTGAATAGAGAATGTGCAATGAAGTCAGTTGTTACATTATGTGTTGTTAAATAGTTAAATTTTTTTTTAAGGATAGAAACCTAGCCTTGGCCTGACTCTGGTCACCGACTTGATAGAAACCTTAATGAATTTTTCTAAGGACAGAAATCTAGCATCGGCCTGATTCTGGTCATCGACCAAGTGGAAACCTTAATGAATTTTTCTAAGGACATAAATCTGGTCTCGGTCTAACTCCGATCACAGACTAAGTGGAAACCTTAATAGATTTTTCTAAGGACAGAAACCAGACCTCGGCCTAACGCCGGTCACTGACTAGGTGGAAACCTTAATGAATTTTTCAAGGACAAAAACCCGACCTCGGCCAGACTTTGGTCATCGACTAGGGGGAAACCTTAATCAATTTTCCTAAGGATTGAAACCTAGCCTTGGTCTGACTCCAATCACCGATCAAGTGGAGGCCTTAAAAAAATATTCTGAGGATAAGAACCCTGTCCTGATCTGAACCTATTCACTGACTAGTTAAAAAAAAATTAACAAACTCTTCCCTAGAAACAAAGACTATCTTAATAAGGAGGGCCTCGGTTGAAATGGCTCATTGGTTGAATCTGTAGTCCAAGGGACTATAATTAATAAACCCATTAGGCATGGAATGGGAAAATGTTGCATGTGTGTTACTGATCATTAACATTTGGGATTTCTTGAAGTATGATGGCATGATTCCACTCAAAAATAATAAATCATATGTATGAAAGGGGTTCGGTAATGAAATCACGCTCTAATTAGAGCATACAACTATGTGAAGAACAGATTAAATGTTACAAGAAATAAAGTGGAGCAATAAGCAAACAATTTAACTAAAGAAATTCAAGCATTCAGTATTAAGTAAACTAAATAAATTTTAATACATGAATTAAATCTCACTTGGCTAGATTCAAAAAAGTTTTACTAGCCCTACAAGAAATAAGAAATAAAAAGTAGAAAATGGTTCAACAAGTTAGGTGGTCGGTTCTCGGGGAATGACAGAGGTGGTTGTGGAAGCTTCACGGGCAACTGAAGGGACTAAACTAGGGGTTGATTGGGGGACGCCTTGTGTCTCGGTGGCAATGGCTGTAGTTGGATTCTCCTCACCACCATATGAGAATCAATTTGTTGGGACAACTCCCTCATGCTAAGGCTATCCCCCCCTATTCTTCATCAATATCCTCAGATTGATCATTGGCTTGAACTTCTATGGGATGGTCATTGGGCAAAGGAATTTGATTGGCATCTCTAAAAGGGGAGGTGTCAGGGAGACCGATCCCGTTCATCGCCACCATCCAACCCTCCGCAAATACGAATTTTCGAGCCTTAAAGATGACTGCCCCTATCGAGTTTTCGGCATCCTTGAATCCCATGTTATAAAAGACTTGCTCACAGTGCTTCATTGTCTCTTTTAAGTGAGCAAGTTCTTTGTCACGAGCAAAAATAATGCTCAAAACATCAGCAAGATTGACTTCAGCCTCACCGAGCTTCCCTTGCAAGTCCTCAGCCTTCTACTCAACCAGTTCCAGAGCCCTTTCCGTAGTGGTCACCCAACATTCTGCCGCGTTCCGCTTTAAGGTCTTTTCGTTCAAGCTGGCCTCGGTAACTTGTTTTAGAGCCTTCTCCTTATCGGCTTCCTCTATCATGCCATTTAATCAACTCTCCACCACATGAGTCAGTTGGGCTGCCTGGGATGGTAACAGAGATGATAGAAAAAATTAGCGTGATCTGAGTATTAACACTCATAAAATTGGAAAACGTAAAGATATAATAATAATGAGATGATAACAAATGGGGAATAGTTATACTCACAGCTATAGTGAGCCACTTCAGCTTCAGGACAATGTCTTCATCTCGACAGTCCGCGTAATGGTCCAAATCAGTAGGCAACAGTAGAGCCTTACCGAGGCTATCAAAAACTTATCCCCCAAGGTCATTCCTCCAAGTTTGAACATAACAATCAGTGAGCAGAACTTTGTCTCCCAGTTGAAAGTTGCACTCCTATCTAGAAATGGAGGTTGAAGAA
Organism: Castanopsis chinensis; assembly: GCA_032878915.1. Lineage (NCBI taxonomy): Eukaryota > Viridiplantae > Streptophyta > Magnoliopsida > Fagales > Fagaceae > Castanopsis > Castanopsis chinensis. The sequence goes on from JAVQMG010000114.1 coordinate 9,125,725, forward strand.
ATAGAGGCCACGTGGGATTCAATCATAGCTGGTTAACCAGCGGGGCAAACCCCGTGAGGGGTTTCCTCGAGCTGTGGAGTCAATGCCCTACCCATAGCAATAGTGGGAGGCTAGTTGGCAGAAGAGGTACTAGACCCAATAGCAGGGTCATCGACTACCCTCTTCCTCTTCTTGCATTGACATGACCAGGGGGGGATTGGCTTGTTAAGGAATCGGTTGAGGGGCAACTTGTCCCCCGACCATATGTGCTGTCGGGAACCAATGTTCAAGAGCTATATTGTGCCATTGAACCATCCCCAAGGTCGAATTAGTGAGGACTAGAGTGTTTACATGGGGACTTCAACCAGAATATGCACCGCCTGACCATGAACAACCATGTCGCTTGAACTGTTCCAAACCGGTTCAAGTGAGTTTTCCTGGACTATTCTGGGCCCTTGCTGTCTAGCTTCCCCACTAGGAAGCTTGTGCGACAGGAATCCCAGCAACTGAACATCAAGATAGGACAAGAGGGGGCTTCCGACTATTAAAGCTCTCGAAAAGTCTTGATAGCTAGTAAAGAAAAGGCACGCAACCGAGAATCAAGTGAGAGGATTTCAATTGCTCGTCGTAGTGCATATAGATTTCTGAGCGCAAGACAAAGTTCAGCTCCCGAGCTCATACAACGCTCAGGTCAAGTTGGAACCTTTTGGAGTCTGCAATAAGGAACAACAAACAAAGTTAACAAAAATATGCATGGCAATAGTAAAATACCGAACGTACAAAAAAAAAAAAACAACAACAAAGAGAGAGAGAGAGAGAGAGAGAGAGATTAAAGAAAACTTAAAGTGAAAATGCATACTACAGGGTCATATTAAAGAATCAGAAAAGAGGATACCAACCTATCTGGCAGGGAGAGGTCGGACAAGTGAGTTCTCCATTGAGCTAGTTCCCACACTCTCACGAACTCCCTCGCGGAGTTCCTATTGGAGTCAAGGAGGCAAGATATCAACTTAACAATGGTATTTTAGGTTTGAAGGTCATACATGTTCCTTAGGCTTCCCCGAATAGCATAAAGGAAGTTAATGCCATGGTGTGTAAGGTTTAGGTCGTACAGTCGATTAAGACTCCCCACACAGTTTGCTACCCTATAAAAGTTAGGCAGACATTGGCCAGGGCTAAGCCCATAAAAACTGAGAGTTCTAAGTAAAATGGGATCTACTGGAAATCTAACTCCACCCTCTAGTATTGACATTAAAGGAAAAAAGAACACATGAGGCAATCTTTGGTCTTCTTTGTCTCCCTCATGACAGTATGATATATTCATGTCATGAGGGATATTAAACCTAGTCTTGAAGGATTCTACGTCTACATTTGTGTTTAAAAGGTACGAAAAACCCATATTTTCCTATTAAGATAACTATGGAAGAATGAGAATAAAAGAAACAGGAGAAAGAAGACTTATTGAGTAACTTCTTAATAAAAGGGGTGGTCTCAGGAGAAATTTAAGACCTCGGGAAGACTTTATAAGAATCAATAATTATAATTCAAGAATCTGAGCCAAAGTTCAAAATCCTTTCATTAAGTTTTGCTTTAATTTGTTTATCATTTAAACAGTCTGGGATTTTGGGTACAGTTGTTAAAGAGTAAGAAGGATTCTGAATTTGAAAGGAACTAAAGAAATTTATAAATGAGAAGGATGATAGTATTTATAGGGAAAAAGTTCATTTAATGTAATTGCAAAACAACTAATCAATACTTATCATTGTTGCTACTCATGCGTGCCTCAGAAATCAAAGCATCAGATTATCAAGACTATTTGATGTGTCAGATGCTTCCATGCGTTCACAAAGAGCAAGCTGTCATGTCTGCTGTATTAATGGAGTGACGTTTTTTCTTCTCGAGGTATAACCATCATTTTTGAAGAGCTTAGTTGAGTGTCAAGGCAAGAATCCCCGATCCTATCCCCACTTCATGAAAATAGGGTCGTGGGGAGCTATTGTGGGGGGTTTGGGCCCAGAAAATCAGTATCAGCACATTTAACTAAGGCCCAAGATCGGCCTGAGTAGCCAAAGCCAGCCCATAAGATGGAAGTGGACCTCAGACCCAATTGGATAGAGCCTAGCCTGACAAAACGTGTATTGGGACATAGAAATTATTGTTCGAGGGAATCCCATAGTGCTCAGCCTACTACTAATTGATGAGGTGGTGAGAAATTGATGAAGAAATGATTAAACTAAAGTCATTTGCAGAGAGTTAGTGCCTTTGGGGAACTTGTTGCCGAATGCTATTTGGCGTTAGAAACAAGTTTCAAGAGAATCCTCAAAAGGCATGATGGTTTCTTGGGATTCTGACGAAAGTGGAGATGCATGAGAATTGGTGAAACAATAATGATTAGTAGCCCACTAAAGAGAGACTATATAAGGAGAGGGAAGGCAGACAATGAAGGGCTGGTTGGGAAAAAACTAGAAAATTTTGGGAAAAGAGTGGAAACAGAGAGAGGGAGTGTGAGTAAAGAAGGAAGAAGAAGAACTACCAGAGGGTGACGCATGTAGGTCCAAAAGTTTACAAAAGATACAAATTGGACTATCTAGTTGGTGTTTGGAGCCATACCCGCAGGATTGTTAGGCAACCCACTAATAAATAAATTGAGAGACCAAATCCTTTGCCCAGGACAACAACTCTCATAGGTTTGGGGACCACAATATATATATATATATATATATATATATATATATATATATATAGTTAGTAATATATGGTATGTGTATAATACTTTAAGTATACAGGCTGGTATAGATTGGTATCTTTTTAAAAAGTTCATTTCAAAAATTCAACAAAAAAAATAAGGAAAAGGAAAATACACACTATGAGCAAAATACGTTTATATTTTAAAATATAGCAATAAAAATACAAAAAAAATTAAGCATATAATTTTTTAAAGATAAATGAAATAATTCAATATATAGAAAATTCTCAACAATTTAATTGAAATAATCTACTTAATAAAAGAGGGGGGGGGGGGAATGTAAAAGAAATAAGATATATGAAAAAGAGAAATGCTATGTTTAAAATATTTTCATAACAAATCCAAAGTGGCAAATTGTTATTTTTTGTTACGAATGGACAAAAAAGTCATTTAAGTTGTGGATTTAAATTAGAATCAATAAAAACTTATCACTTATAATTTGTTATAAAGTAAAATTCTTAGGTACTTCCAAAGTATGGTAAAATAGTGTTTCCTCCTCTCACATTGATAGTGAACTCCACTATGAATTTAATGAGTGAACCCCATCATGAATATGAGAAAGTATCATTCACCAAATTTCAAAAGTATCTAAGAATTATTCTGTCGTGAAAATATTGTGAACGTAACCAATTTTTTATAGAAAGTAAAAGAGATTTAATGGTTGGCAATTTCTTTTTTAAGCAGCTTCTTTGATTTTGATTTTGATATTTTTTTGGAAGAGATTTTTTTTTTTTTTTTTTTGAAGAGATAAATGGCAGCTTTTGACTACTCCAACACTCCTAGCTTTCTAAACTTTTTGAACTTTGTGAATTTTTGAGTCTTTGACGTTCAACCAATAATTGCTTTATCCTTCAAACGAGTATTTAGCAGAGTAACAGACACGTATTTCACTACGAAAATAATGTTAGCCGTATTGCTGGCAAAGAAATTTTCATCAAGGCTGTGGCATAATCCATACTTACATACACAATGAGTGTATTTCAACTCCCTTGAAATTATGTGATGAACTGGATGCATTATATGCTAAATTTTGGTGGGGTCAAATGGGTAATGAATGAAAAATTCATCAGAAGAGTTGGGATAAATTGACAGCTTCAAAAAAAGAGTGAGGATTGAGGTTTCGAGATTTAAGAGCTTTTAATCTAGCTATGATGACCAAGCAAGGGTGGAGAATGGTTCAATGCAAGGGTTCTTTGCTTTATCAATGTTTCAAAGTAAGGTATTTTCAGCGATCATCGTTCCTTGATGCTAAAGAATCACCAAACTGCTCATATGTATGGAGAAGCTTGATGGCTGCACAACCTATTATCATATCCAGACATTGTTAGAAGGTGGGGAATGGTCTTTCAATTAATATTCTAAAAGACAAGTGGATTCCCAACTACCCAACAAACAAAATTTTACATCCGGTGCATGGAGATGTGAATGAAATGCTAGTTGCGGATTTGATCAAACCGGATTTACATATTTGGAGGAATGAGGAAGCCATGGCTACTTTTCACAGGGAGGAGGCCAAAGCTATTTGTCAAATTCCATTGAGCCGTAGAGATGTTAATGATGCTATTATTTGGCTGCATAATTCAAAGGGATTGTTCACAGTTAAGTTGGCTTATCATGTGGCTAGGAAACTTCAAATTGATGGCAATCGAGTAGGAACTTCAGGGGGCTGTGCTGAAAGGAAGATTTGGGCTGCAATATGGAAGCTTAAACTTCCAAAAAAAATTAAAATATTTGGATGGCGGGCCTATCATGATATATTACCAATTATAGGGAATCTGACTAGGAGGAAAGTCCTTCAGGAAAACAAATGTCTGTTATGTACGAGAGAGTTGGAATCAATGGTCCATGCCTTGTGGGATTGTGCAGTGGTTCAGGATATTTGGGCTGGTAGCATCTGAAAGTTGCTGAAAAGTACGTACGGGCAGCCAAACATGAAGCAGTTGATGGAGGATTTGTTAGAGTGCCTAACGTTGGATGAAATGGATTTGTTCTGGGCTCAAGCGTGGTTCATATGGAATTAGAGGAACTGTGTGGTGCATGGAGGCAAATTGAAGGACCCAAGCACCTTAAATAAAAGAGTAGAGGAGTTTGTTGATGAATTTAAACATGCCTAAAATCACTCGTCTGTTCAGACTAGGCAGCAACTCAGTGGAGACGTTTGGCAACCTTCACCACAATGGGAATACAAATTAAATTTTGATGTAGCAATTTTTTCGGGCTTGGACAGATCAAGCTATTGTGCTATAATTCGAAATGATAAGGGAGAAGTTATGGCTGCTATGACTGCTAGTGGACTGAAGGTGAGTACAAGTGATGAGGCTGAATTGTTGCTTGCCGAAGAGCTAATGAATTTGCTGTGGATGCTGGATTCTCAAGGTTGATAATTTAGGGAGATAATAATAATGTAATCCAAACCATCTCTTCTCCATTAGAAATATTTTCACTGTTTGGGAATGTTGTTAATGATATTAGGCATTTGATTTGGGGGTTACAATGGACTAGAGTTTTCTGCATTAGAAGAGGAGCAAATAAGGTGGCACATGCATTAGCTCAATATGTTAGGAATACATTAGATGAGGATTTGTATTGGATGGAGAATTCTCCCCTACCAACCTTAGAAGCCTTGTATCATGATTCTTTAGCAATTTAAATGAATGAATATTTCCCCTTCAAAAAAGAACTCTTTATTTATTTTTTTGATAAGAACGTAGATTAAACTTTTAGTTTAAAAGTAAGATTTAGATGTAAGCATAACTACTAACTAGATTATATATATACGCAAGGGCGGAACTAGAAAGTTTTTATTGGGGCCAAGATTAAACTATTATTTTGAATCACCATTCAAGTAAAAAAATCAAAGCACTATGAGAGCATTATATCTTTCCAAATCCTTTTGAATATACAAAAATTTTCTAATTTGCAATACACATGTATAAACTATGTTTTTATAGAGTAAAACATACACTACAAGAGTAAAACATTTGGCATCAAACTTAGCCAAATGACTAAGAGTAAAACATTTGGCATCAAACTTAGCTCCTCTTTAAGGAATCGAATGACTAAACATACCAATATAACAAGAAAAGTGTATTCATCAATAGATAATCAATTGCCTTCATAAATTAAAAAGAAAAAAAAATTAAAATCATAAGCCACAAGATAAATAAATAGAAATTGAACTAAAATATAAGTAATAAAGATAAGAAAATTTTTGAACCTCTCAAGATTTTAAAGCTATTTTCCCTTAACTTCAAGTAAGAAAACTCCTTATTAACAACAAGAAAGTAATTGAATAAGAACGTGACTATGAGACCACTAAATGGATGGAAGTCAATGAAGTGTGAGACTAGAAAAATTACACCAAATTGAGAGTCTTTTAGAATTGAGTGGTTCATGGCTGAAGTAAAGTACTGGGAAAGGGAAATTACTAAAAAATGAAAAAGAAGCTAGTAAAAAAAAATATATAAAAACAAAAAGGAAAAGGTATTAATTTGCTAATGGCTACGTGTTTGGGAAAGCAATTTGAGGTTGGAAAGAGACATGGACAGGTGGGGCCATGCCGTTGTGGGGGGAGGGGGGCAATCAATTTCCTTGAGGAGGCCAGCTCATTGAAAAAAAAAAAAAAAAAGGGGACATTGAGTCACATTTTTACCTAGATTTTAGCTATAGTAAACTGCACACAAGCTTTAGACAAGTAGGACTTCTTGCGGTGTGCTAAGTATGTTTAGAGTTTTGGTGTTGTGAGAGTGCTTTTATATATGCCACTTTTATAATCACCCTATTTTCTTAGCAAAACTTTGTCTTAAACATGGCCCATGAACTTTGGCCTAAGATTGAACCACGAAAATCTTTATCTTTTTATTGTATGATTGCTTCTTTAGGAGGTGTTTGGATCATTAGTTTTTATAACTCATAACTCTGTTTCCATAACTCATAACTCAAAAATTGTGAGACCCATAGCAGGAACTTTGTTTGGGAGTAAGATAACTCAATTTCCATAACTCTGTTTCCATCACTCAATTCTTTGATTTTTGAGTTATGAGTTATAGAAACTGAAAACACATTTTGGCTGTTTTCAGTTTCCATAACTCATAACTCAATGGCATTTTTGTAATTAAACACACATTAGGATCCACAACCGCAACTTTTGACTAGCTGACTTTTTTTTTTTTTTTTTTTGGGTTCGGTCTTAACGTTGGTTTTTTTTTTTTTTTTTTTCTTCTGGGTTCGGTCTTAACGTTGGTTTTTTTTTTTTTTTTCTTCTGGGTTCAGTCTTAACGTTTGTTTTTTTTTTTTTTTTTGGGTTCGGTCTTCACATTAACAGAATTTTTTTTTTTCCTTCACTGGGTTTGGGTGATCTAGCTACTGAGAAAAAAAAAAAAAAAAAAAAAAAAAAAAAGAGAAAAAGCTGCACAGATGGATAGAAATGGGACTCACAAATAGTGTGAAAAATAGAGTGATGATAACTGAGTGATGGTGCCAAACAGGTATAGTATTTTTAAGTGATGAGTGATGAAAATTGAGTGATAAGTAAAAAGTGAGCAAAAAAAAATCCAAACAAGGCCTTAGTTTTTCATTCTCTATTTCTATTTTGTATAAACTCGTTATTATTTACTGCACTGAAAACAAATAAGTATTAAGGCTTTGGCTATCTCAATAAGGCATTAAAAAGAAAGATTTTGAACTTAAAATTCTTAATTTAAAATGACTTCAATAAAGTATAAGGGGGGCAATTTTTTTTTCCCTACTGATAAAATTTATGATTGTTAATTGGAATTTACATCAACATATGAAATGGTTTTTAATAAGAGTGGCCAACATTAAAAGTTGAAATTCTACATCAAACAGCATAAATTTTAGCTGCTCTACGCATGAACTCAAAAAATTATTTGTGATTTCATTAAGGTTGTTGAGTACTTAGAGTGGCCTTAATTTTCTGAGATTGCTATTACCTTACTTTCATTTTATTTTTTCTAAACTCATTTTTATAAAAGAAAGTCGGCCGAGAACACATTGGAAATATTTTGTATGTGATTGGTAGGTTTAATCAGGTAAAATTTGTTCAAATCCCACGTGACAAAATGCAGAAGCTGACGAAGTGGCTAGGAGTGCATCGTCAGTATGCATCTGCACTAATATTACTGTGGTCAAGATTGACAACTCTGAAATACAGCAATAATTCCAAGACTCTCATTTTCTGACAAGTAATACCGAAAGTGAAAGAATTTACTCTCCATTGAGGAGGAACTTAAACAATTGAAAAGCATTGTGAAATTTCAATGTCTATCCTCTCAGCTATATATATCCTCATTATAGTAAGCATTTTCTACGCAACAAACAAACATATAACAAAACCAGCAAAAGGATGGAGCAGGAAGACATGGAGAAGAATGACAAGGCCGCTTCAACAGAAGAGCCCTAGTTAAACTACAGAGGAATTAAAGCCATGCCAATTGTTATAGGTAAGAAAAGAAAAGAGAGGGAGAGAGAGAGAGGGGCAGAGCATAATTCTAAAACATATATAAGTACGTTTCTTTTTTCATCGTATGTTTGATGACCAAAAATGCAGGCAATGAGACTTTTGAGAAGCTAGGGACCATTGGCACCTCAACAAACCTATTGGTCTATCTCACTACCGTGTTCAACATGAACAGCATCATTGCTACACTTCTTGTCAACATCTTCAATGGTACCACCAACTTTGCTACCTTACTTGGAGCTTACCTCTGTGATACTTTGGTCGTTACAACACATTGGGTTTTGCCTCAGTCGCCTCTTTTTTGGTACTGCTATAGCACTATTATACATTCACAATCTTTCATATGAAATTTAAACATAGTTTTGGATAAGCTTGTGTGCATGCTCCTTTAAGGAATTGAAAACAACCATAATAAAACCGATGCCAAACTAAGTTGAGCATTAGAGTACAGAATTCGATTTTCGCATTTGATAAACCATTCAATACATATTGGACCTCCAACTGGATCCAAGTCATAATAGCTTCACTTCACTAAACCATGTTTCCAGCATTTAATAATGTACAAACTTACACGTTATTTAAAATTTTGACGTGGTAGTAAATACACTTTTAAAATTGTAATATCTAATATGAACCATGAAATTGAAGCAATTCAAATAGAGAATATCCATGTAAACTTTTCATTTATGACCCTGTCCATTTGATACCTTGCATCTCTATTCTCTTTTTTTTCCTTCTTCTTTAAAGGGGATGCTTGTGCTGTGTCTAACAGCAGCGATTGCCAAACTGCATCCTCCCCACTGTGGAACAAAAGAGATAGGGAATTGCCCTGGACCAACACCATGGCAAATGGCTTTTCTATTAAGCAGCCTGGGACTACTTGTTGTTGGGGCTAGTGGCATTAGACCGTGTAACTTGGCCTTTGGTGCTGACCAATTCAATCCCAACACTAAATCTGGAAAGAGGGGAATCAGCAGCTTCTTCAATTGGTACTACTTCACCTACACTTTTGCCATGATGGTATCTTTAACATTCATTGTATACGTGCAATCCAATGTGAGCTGGGCCTGGGGGTTGGCGATTCCTACTTTCCTGATGCTCTTATCATGTGTATTCTTCTTTGTTGGTACACGAATTTATGTGATTCTAAAACCCGAGGGTAGTCCTTTGGCAAGCATAGTGCAGGTTATAGTGGCCACAGTCAAGAAGAGGCAATTGAAGTTACCAGAGCAACCACGGCTCTCCCTCTTTAACCACATTCCCACAAGTACCATCAACTCCAACCTTCCTTCCACTGATCAATTCAGGTAACAGAAACTGCTCATCTACTAAAGTAAATTTTATTCCTTAAAACTCTATGCCTCTTGCCATTTTTTATTAGTCTCGTCCCTTAAAAATTGATTATATATCACACGTGTATCAAAAATCATCATTCCCACTCTGAGTGTTCCACTTCCTATTCTATCAAGTGCAGATGCAGATTTCTTTATTCCCATTTTAAATTTAGATTACTTTATAAGAAAAAAAGAAAAAAAGAAAAGAAGAAGAAGAAGAAGGAAAGAGACAGCATATTAAAAAGGAAAGTGAGAGGGACGTGTGATACTCGTGTTTTGTCTGTTAAGACTATTCTACCTTAGGGACACACTCAACAAAGTCCTATTACACAGGAGCTCTTTTTTATTTAGTTGACATGGCCACGAGATATGCCATAAGCCTATAACTGCCAAAGAAATGATTTTCTCAGGTTTTTAGATAAAGCTGCAATCATAACCCCCGAAGACCAAGTAAAATCTGATGGATCAGCAGCCAATCCATGGAGACTTTGCAGTATGCAGCAAGTGGAACAAGTAAAATGCTTGATGAGAGTGATTCCCATATGGGTTGCAGCTAGTATATACTATGTTGTCATAATCCAACAACAAACATACGTGGTATTCCAAGCCCTCCAATTTGATAGACGCCTTGGCAATATCAATTTCACCATCCCTGCTGCCTCCTACATTATCTTCACCATGCTTGCCCTCACTATCTGGATATCTGTTTATGACCGTATCATAGTCCCAACACTAAGAAGGTTCACAGGCAAAGGTGGCATCACTGTCCTGCAAAAGATGGGTGTTGGCATGGTTCTTGCTAGTATCACCATGCTTGTTTCAGCACTTGTTGAAGAAAGGAGAACTTTGGCTATAACTAAACCAGTAGGTATAGACCCAAGAAGAGGTGCAATCTCTTCCCTTTCTGGCATGTGGTTGATACCACAACTATCACTAGTAGGACTTTCTGAAGCATTTACTGTCGTTGGTGAAGTCGAATTCTACTAATTCCCAGAAAACATGAGAAGCATTGGCGGGTCTTTCTCATTTGTTGGTTTTGCTTTGTCCGGTTACTTCCGTAGTTTCTTGGTGTCAGTGATTCACAGGACTACTTCTGGAGCTGCAACTGGGCAATGGTTGCCTGAAGATCTTAACAAGGGAAGATTGGATTACTTCTATTACTTGATTGCTGCAATAGAGGTCGTAAATTTGGGTTGCTTGATAGTATGTGCAAAGTGGTACATGTACAAAGGAAGCAACACCAGTGTTCATGAAGTTGACATGGGAAAAATGCAGTCTGAAAAAGAAAAGCCTCTAGTTTGAATCATTAAAAATGAGGGAATAAATAATAGGCCCCCCAAAAAAAATGGAAGAAGAAGAAGGAAAGTTAAACACCTAGAATAGAAAAATAAACTGTGTTGGTGTTCTACTTTATACTTCATCGATTACAACAAATCATGTATTAAGTTGTAATTGGTAAAACATAGAATAGAACACTCACAATAGTACAAGATTTTCACTTTATAGGAGGAACATATCTTTATGAAACAGGGCATAGAAAAGGAAACTTAACAGCAATCTGTTGTAGCCTTTCGGCGCTGACGCAATAATGCATGATTCAAAAGGAGGTTGATATTCATTCTTCACCAATTCCTCCCATTTGCACCAAAAAGAAGACTTCAACTTTCCATCATATTAGTTCAGTATTTTGTGTTTGTTGTCATAATAAAACAAAATTAATGACAGTTCACAATGTACTTCTTTCTGAGTTTCATTCTGGTTTGTTTCTAATTTATGTCTAGGACATATATTGAGAAAGTATCTCGCAGGCAGGGGCAGAACTATGTAGATAGGGGGGGGGGGGGGGTTGAGGATTGGGGTGGGGGGCATGACCCCTCTAAAAAATTTTAAAACAAGATTTTTTTTTTTTTTTTTTTTTTGAGAAACCGGTAAGGCAGTTTTATTGCATAAACATTAAACTTTTGTCACGCAATACAAAATTGGTTACGTCACTGTGGATGTCTTCTAACCATATGTATTTGAGGTTCATACAAGAATTTTGCCAATTTGGCGAGCTTGTCCGCAACTATATTACCCTTACGCCGAACATGTGTGAAAGAAGCATTTCTCAAGCTTGAGATTAGCCGGCGCGAATCATCAATGATGTGACCAAAGGCAGCCAGGCAGGGTGAGTCCAATATAAGGTGCTTGTGGATGATCTCAGAGTCTACCTCAAAGACAACATCCTGTAACCCGAGCTCAATGGAGAATGAAATGGCTCTCCTGCATGCTAAAGCTTCCACGTCCTCCACCGTGGGTGGTAGAGCAATGTGCTCCGATAGCGCTGCTATCACCATTCCTTCGGAGTCACGCACAACCACTCCCAAACCTGCCGTTCCCGAGTCCTTGAAGATCGCCCCATCACTGTTGGCCTTGTACTGATTTGGTGGAGGAGGTAGCCAATGGGTTGGGTGTGCCACGACTTGTTGCTGAACTAAATTATCTTGTGCCATTTGAAATTCATGAAGCCAATCAACTGCATCACTATAGATCCTTCCCAAAGCCACAGCGGTTGTTCCCATTCTCAGAGCGTTTCTGTTATACCAGATGCTCCAAGAAATATATGCAAACAGCTCAGCCAAATGAGGAGTGTTTTGTGCTAAAATACCTTGGAACAGGTCACGAAAGCAAACCAGTTTTTCAGCCAAAAAAGGTCTACAACGCTCCAGCTCCCACCAAACTGATTAAACCTCTGCACACCCCCAGATTGCGTGAATTGTGTCCTGTCTCACTTTTGCAGCGGTCACAGATGGCATTCCCTGTGATGTTCCTCTGCAATAAAATCTTTTTTGTTGGCAAGGATTCGTTGGCTGCTCTCCAAAAGAAATGTCGAATTTTATTTGGCACTTTTAATTGCCAAATATCCAACCAAAACTTCTTGTGGGCTGTCGCGTTTGATGGTCCGGGAATTTTCTTTGCTGCCTCAGTTGAAAGGAGGCAGTATGCTGACTTGGTGGAGTAGCATCCATTCAGTGTAGCCGTCCAAATCAGTTTGTCCTCAGCCCGGGTAGAACTCAGGGGTATTCCGAGAATAGCAGTAGCTTCGTGGGGTGCAAATTCACCCACCACTCGGTCTTCAATCCATTTGCCATTTTCCTCATCAATAAGGGCACACACCCGTGTGTTGTTTGGCAGATTCTGTTGAGACGATACCACACGGCTAGAACACAAATCCGGAAGCCATTTGTCCCCCCCATGTCATGACAGACTTTCCATCACCTATTCTCCATCTCGAACCCAACCTAACAACCCTGCATGCTTTGCCAAGCATAGGATCCCTTGACCTTCACACCATCATCAAGAATAGAGCAATTGGGGAAGTATTTTGATTTAAAGACCGTATAGAAAAGAGAGTCTTTGTTGTGTAACAATCTCCATACCTATTTTCCGAACATCGCTAAGTTGAAGTTTTCAATATCCTTGAATCCTAAACCCCCTTGACTCTTCGGCAAACAAAGTTTTTTCCAAGCTACCCAATGCGTTTTCCTTGCTTCCCCTTTGTAACCCCACCAAAACTTCCGAATTAATGATTCAATATCCTTGCATAAACTTTTAGGAAGTTTAAAACATCCCATAGTGAAAGTGGGCATTGCTTGGAGAACCGCTTATAATAATACTTCTTTTCCACCTTGCGATAAAAGTCTTTCTTTCCACCCTTGCATCTTATGCCAAATTCATTCTCGGATGTAGCTGAAACTTTGTTTTTTTGGCCTACCCACAAAGGATGGTAATCCGAGGTATTTTTCATAATTGGTAGTGGCCGCTACTCCAAGGAGAGATTTTATTTCTTGCTGCATATGATCGGTGGTGTTGGGGCTGAAATATAGTTGGGTTTTGCCTTGGTTGATTTTTTGTCCTGACGCCTCTTCATATTGGTGCAATATATCAAGGATGGTGTTGCATTCATGTGTGGTGGCTCGACAAAAGAGCAAACTATCATCTGCAAAGAACAAATAGGAGACCTTTGGACATGCACTACAAAGGGAGAGACTCCTTTGATTAAGCCAGAAAGTTCAGCTTGCTGTATGAGTGAATGTAATCCTAATGTAATCCTTATGCACACAATAAAAATAAATAAGGTGATAGAGGATCCCCTCGTCGAAGGCCTCTATTAGGGGAGAAGTGACCATGTGGTTTGCCATTCACCAAAACAAAGAAAGAAACTGATCTAATACAAGAACTAATAAGTGAAATCCACCTGGTTGTAAAACCCAATTTTTTCATTAATTTTTCTAGGAAAATCCATTCCACTCTATCATATGCTTTACTCATATCCAACTTGATGGCCATGAACCCCTTTTTGCCTTTCCTCTTATTTTTCAGATGATGGAGGGTTTCAAATGCCACCAGTATGTTATTTGAAATCAACCTATCAGACATGAAAGCACTTTGTGTTTCTGAAGACCTGGGCCCCAACCAAAAAATTGGACCCCCTCACCCGTGACTTGTCCATGTCTCCTTCGCAATTAGACTCACGTTTTTTTAAAACTTTCTCCATCCCCAAGTTCCAACAGGTCAGTAATAGCTTTGGTTAGTTTTGGCGTTAGTTTGGATAGCGTTTTAGGCCTAGTATTGCACGTATGCGTTTTATTTTTATGGGTTTTATACACTGTTTACGGGACCTGCAAATACTTTTTTCAGCAAAATCAATTTTAAAACTAGATTTCATGACACTATTCACACATTTAAAAATTATTTTGCTACAGTGTTTTCAATTTTCAGCAATAAGCAGTATCCAAACAAACCCTTAGTTTTTTAGCAATAGCTTTCTTTAGAAACTTCATGCCCTTTCTACAACTTTTTACAGCTTCATTTTCCTTTCTAGTCACTAAGCATGCATTTGCCTAACCCGTTTGTAGCGTTTTGCATTTTAAAACTGGAACTCATGGCACTGTTCACGTTCCAGCCAACAAATGAAGAAAAACACAGCTACAATGTTGAGGGCACTATTCACGTTTTGCTACAGTGTTTTCAGTTTTCAGCAAAATAAACAGTATCCAACCAGACCCTAAAAAAAATCTCAAATCATCATCACGTGGTGCTCTACTCTTCTCACATTAGCTTAAGCTCTCTTTGATATCCACCTTTGGCTACCAATGCCCTTTAAAAGAGACTAGAATAAAGGTGATTTTAGTAGCATAGTGTTCTCTAACATGATTAACAGGTCGGTCACCATAGTATTCTTTTGAGAGGCACAAAACTCTCTCTCATTTTTAATTTCTATTCACTCATCTTAAAGTTTATGTTTTTTTTTTTGCTTTCCTTTAATTTATTTTAACCAATTGATAGGTTTTATTCACTATTTTGAATTCCATATTTGGCTTCTACTCTAATTTGTCTTTGTATTTGATACTTGGAAAAACAATTCTTGAATATTTGTTACACATGTCTATAGCAAATTAGAATACTTTTGTATACTTAGGCCTTGTTTGGGAGGAGGGAATGAAATGGAATGGAATAGAAAGGAATGAAAAGAATAATTTTATAATATTCTTCCACTCTCTTGTTTGGGAGTTTTAATGGAGGGAATGGAAAGTTCATTCCCTTATTTGGGAGTTTAAGTGGGAGGGAATAGAATGAGTAAGAGGGAACACTCATTCATCTCTATTCCCTTAAAACCTCAAATTCCCCCCCCCCCCCGGCGGAAATTGGGAGGAATGAGAGGAAATAGAATTAGATTTAATGATTTTTTTACTAAAACTCCCAAAATACCCCTAAATATTCAGCCCTTTATTTTAAAATAGAGATATAATAGTAATATTGTCATAAAATGATTCCATTCCATTCCCTCCATGTTGCTTTCAAACAAGATTACTTACATTCCATTCATTTTCATTCATTTCCATTCCTTTATTTTAAAACATCCAATTAAGGTTACTTAATTCAATTTCATTCCATTCCATTCTTTTCCATTCCTTTCCATTCTTTTCTATTCCTTTCCATTCCCTTAAGATCATTCCATTCTATTTCATTTCATTCCCTTATGAACTTTCAAACGGAGCCTTAATAGAGTTTAGATAAAGTTTTCATATAAAATAATTTTTTAGGCATATAACTTCTATATATATACGAGCTTTGACTTATATTGGAATTAAAAAATTTTTACTAAAAAAACTTATGCGCTGAGAAATACATGCATACATATATTTGTATGTATGTATGCACGAATATGGTACTTTGAGTTTTTCTTAAATTAGAAACTAATACAAAAATTTAATCTTGGCCTCCCAAACAAAAATTCATGGTTCTATTCCTGCTCATAGGCATAGAAAGTCACACATTTAACCAATTAATAAGGGATTTACAACAACAAGAATGCCTTAATCTCAAATTTTTGGACTTGACTATATATCCTCAACAATTTAGTTTGAGTCAGCCACATATAATATTTTCTCCATTATCATGAATAAACTTAGATTATATGACATTCATTAATTATCTCGTTATATATTTGTTAAAAAAAATAACAATGTGGATAACTTGATATGCATATTATACAATTCTTAGAAACCGAGCTCTAACCACACCTGACACTGATCTGCATAAGTTTAAGTACTTAATGACTCATGACGTGGGAAAATGATCATATCCGTCAAGCATATGAAGCGCACCTCTCATAAGAATGTAGGCCACATATTTGTGAAAGTTGCGCTCCTTACATCCATGGGTTCACATGCCTATGAGAAGCGCATTCCATTTGTTCGGCGCACAAAATACCAGCTCCATGATGTGAGTTATAGTTCTTGTGAGTTTTGAATATGGTTTCCGACCTTCTAAAGAAAATTATCCTTGTAAACGCGTATTCAAAACAGACAGTCCACAATTTAGCAAAAAAACCAGACACAAAGTCCAAAAGTGTGTTAAAACTATGACTGCACTAGCTCAAATAATTGCAAACAAACAAAGATTACGAATCAAGCCATTAAGGTCCACTTGATAGTGTTCACTACTGCAATCATGCTACAATTTGGTCGTTAGGATAAACTTCTAGCTACCAGTCCGATTTGGGGCTCTGACTAATTGTTTACAAAATATTTGGGGCACGTTTGGTTTAAAATTTATCATCACTTAATTCTCATCACTCATCACACATCACTTAAAATACTTCAATTTTTTAAAAACCCTTGTTTGGCACCTTAACTCAGTTCTGCATTACTTTGTTTCAAAAAAAAAACAAAAAAGTCAAGAAATGCGGCTGGGCATGCGTTGGGCTTTGTTTCAACAAAAAAAAAAACCCCAAAGTCAAACATTGCGGCTCAAACTTAGATTTAATTACAAAAATGCCATTGAAAACTGAGTTATGAAAACTGAAAACACCTAAAATGTGTTTTAAATTTCCATAACTCATAATTCAAAAATCAGAGAATTGAGTGATGGAAACAAGGGGTGAAAACTAAGTCAAACAAAAAATTTTGTGCGGGTCTCATGTGTTTTGATAACTCAATTATGAGTTTTAGATCATATCACTTAAAACACCCCTAGACTTTCTCTCTAGACTTTCTTTCATTTTCTAGCCAACTTTAAGATAACAATGGACGTTTCCACACATTTATGATTGGACACTCGTTACATACAATGTCCACAAGTTCATGCAAAATGTTCGTATTTAAAATGATAATGTGTAGTACAATAACGAGTGTATCATAATCATTACCTTCAATATCTGACTTATTTGTAAACCTGTAATATGTTATTATAAACAAACTCTAGCAATAAACTCTTATGATTCAAGTGTTTTTTTTCTTGTTAATGGTCTTATAGCTTAATTGACACATTCTCATACACAACGTGCTTGAGAGAAAAAGTGTTCGAGTTATATGATTATTAGAATATTGTAATTTGTGCGTGTGTGTGTGTGTGTGTGTGTGTGTATATATATATATATACACACATCCTTTGGCATTGAAAGCAAGGGTTTGACGCAAATAGGTACTACATAAGTATAATCACTACAACAAAAGTGAGTTATGGTGACGAAACCTTTCGTCACAATATATCCTTATTTCGTCACTGAATACATATGGTGACGAAATAGCATT
Organism: Castanopsis chinensis; assembly: GCA_032878915.1. NCBI lineage: Eukaryota > Viridiplantae > Streptophyta > Magnoliopsida > Fagales > Fagaceae > Castanopsis > Castanopsis chinensis. The sequence continues at coordinate 9,143,341 of JAVQMG010000114.1, forward strand.
TGTCACCTAAGCTCCGTCACAGAATGTATTGGTGACAAAAATGTTTCGTCACCAACAAAAAAATGATAGGTGACGAAATTTTTTCGTCACCAATAAAAAATAATAGGTGACGAAAGTTTTTCGTCACTAAACCTTATTTTTAGTGACAGAATATTTCGTCACCAAGTGTATTTTTTTTTCCAATTTCAATAGATTAGTGACGAAGTTTTGCGTCACCGATTGTTTTTTTTTTTTTTAATTTCTATAGATCAGGTGATAAATTATTTTGTTGCCAATTTTTGCTTATAGTTAGATATGGCAACGAAAATTATTGTCACCAATTTTTTTTTTTTTAATTAACTTGCCATTACATTAACCTGTTCACTTCTAACCAAATTCATAAAAAAAAAAAAAAAAAAAAAAAAAAAAAAAATCCATTCATTTCTAACCAAATCCATAAAAAGAAAAACATCCATACAATCTAAAAATGCAATAAAGATGTTCACAAAGTAATTGCAATCATTTATATACAAATGATGTCTTTGCTTCCAAACTTTAAAAAAATTATTTGAGTTCAAGTAGTCCCACAAAAGCTATCTTTTTGCCACCAATTCCATATCTGCACAAGTATAAAGGAAAATACATCAATAACAAATTAGACTTCAAACCTATATCCCTGATAAGATGTACTATAACAAAAAAAGATTATTATTAGTAAGACAATGCAAAAAATGTCCACAAAAAACCCAATAACAAACTAGACAAAATAATTATAATGAAAATTCATATGAAGCCAAACTATCAAAGAAAGAAGACCTACAACATTCTCATCAAGTAAAAACCAAACCCACATTACAAACTGTGGAGAACTCATAAAGAATGCTTAAAAACCCCAATTTAAAACAAAACAAATAAAGTAAAATCCAAAACAAAAATTCAGCCACCATCATAAACACAAACCTAACCGCCACAACGAATAAAAAATCAAGCCAACACTATTTTTAAAAAAAAAAAAAAACTAGCCACCACCATTAACAAAAAAACCCACCACCACCATTAAACAAAAACCACAGCCACCACAATAAACAAGAAACCCACCACCACCATTAAACAAAAACAAACCACCATCATTAACATAAAAACCCAACCACCACCATAAACAAAAAACCCACCACTACCACTAAACAAAAAACACAGCCACCACCATTAATGTTGCATCTAATTGTCTTACCACTTTGATATTTAACAATGCATTCATCAACATCAACACCTGGCAGCGTGAAGCCAGCCCTAGACAAAAGATTGCCTGCACCCCGCACATAAACAAGATAAGCAAAAAATATGTTGACTAGTTCACAATGTGAAATAGGGCATATAAATTTGTGTTCATTTCTCAAGAATTTTTAAATTAAAATTATTGGAAAAAAATTAATTGTGAGTGGTCGTGGAAGTTAAGACAATTAGATGCAACATTAATCATGAAGAAATACAACTGCATGGATTCACTTGAAAAAGAAATAAAAAAATATTTTTTTCAATAAAGAAACTGAGACAAATTCTTCTTAAAAAAAAATAAAAAATTACTTGTGCCAGAGGTGATATTCATGGACGGATGCCTCCTTCACTCTCCATTTGTGCGACAATGCATGCTATTCTCAACTCCCTAGTCACAAGTATGAGCAATTAGAAAAATCAACCTGGCATTTCAAGCATTGATGTATAATTTTAACTTCAGATAAGTAAAAAAATAAATAAATGAAAAGGAATAGCAACTTTAAGGTTTCTCCACCAAGAATAGCTCCTAAAAATATGCCATCCGGCTTCAATGCCAATCTACACTGGCAAAGATAAAAATTTGTTAGAAATGAATTAAGCAAGGATCCCTTTACATATATGAAAGGATTAGAATTTAGGAGGAAAAGATGGAAGGACAACTTTGACTCACACAACGTTTTAAGCCTTTAAGTCAGCCTTAACAAATTTCTGGCATCCATTATATCATTGGTACAAGGAGAGATACAATATATAATATATATATATATATATATATATATTTAAGTTGCAAATAAACTAAAATAAAAAGGTCTTAATTTTCTTTAAACCATGTAGGTTATTAATAGATATTTGTGTGCGCACATGCACATGAACTACTCTTTGTTCCATGCATGTATACACATTTGATACCTTTGGCGGTCAAATTGCTAAATAAAGAAATACCTGATATTTCTTTGTGTTTAATTTATGATTGAAAACTTTCGAAGTTTTTTAATCAATGAAAGAAAATAAATCAAGATGAAGACCAACTGATAGCTTTAGAGGCATTTCCAGTGCTTATTATTTTTACAACATGTGAACTTTCGTATATGTACTTGATCTTGGTGCTTCTACTGACAACATAAGACAAAAAACAATATTTCTGTAACGATCACTAAAAAGACAATTGACCACCTTGCACTAATTGCACAGGTAGCTTCCTCAATAGAGCATTAAAATGTTGTCCAACAAAAATAAAAATAAAAAACCACTATACTAATTCCTATGCAATTAAAAGGATAGCCTTAATGAAAATTCTAATGCCCATAATTCCATCAAGGCATTAACTCCAAAGTATCACATCCATTACATCCTAGTGCTTCCTAATTCACATCCCGAATAATTCTTTAATCTTTTAAAGTGATTTTAGACAACTAATTACACAGCAAATAGAAATTAAAAGGTAGATAAATGGTTGGAGAAAAAAAATGAAACTTTAAATTCTTACCACGACCACCTAATAGACGCCAGATAGCTTCCAATGAACCACCCAAACATAATGTTGTTGGAAATGATTTTTTACAATCCTGCAAAAGGCAAATACATAGCCAACATAAATCTAATGAGGAAACAATTCTAAAGTTATAACAGGCATAAAATATTTAAGACTTGCATTTGAATTCCAAGTATTAGAAACTCAAACTTTGGAAGTGAAATCAGCATTGCATATTACAAATATTTACCCAAAGATGCTTATTACTACCTCCAAGCAATCCAACAGATACTCAGCAACAGCATCAACAAAAGAATCATTTGGACACATCAAAATCTTAATCCTCATTCATATTTGATTCGAATGGAAACACAAAACAATAACTCTAAAGTCACTATATGCAGAAAAGAAACAGGGAGACATGAGAAGTGAATGTAAATGTACAAAGAGGCAGTTAAAAAGTGATATAAATGGCTTACTCATCAACAATGGTGATCAATGAGAGAGAAAGAGAGAGAGGATCGATGAGAGAGAGAGCTTATCGATCAATGAGGGAGGAGAGGCGTGAGGTCTGTGGGAGGCAGAAACGTGTGAGAAGAGGAGCAAGAGAGATAGGTTAGGGTTTTGTTTTTTCAAATAAAAAATAAATGAAAAACAATTGGCGCTGAAAATTGGGCATGGCGCTAAAAAAAATTAAGCTGAAAATAAAAATTAAGATAAAAATAATGTTGGCGTTGGTATTCGAACTGTTGAGGGAGTGTTAGTCCACAATGAAGTGCTACCAGTAGACTACCAAACAACATGTTATTTACATGTGGAAACTAATTAATGTATTCTAACACTGCTAGATATTTAAAGTTTTCAAGAATAAAAAAAGAAAAAAAAAAACACACACACACACATTTTTAATATGCTTTCCAAAAATTGATATTTATGATAACAAAAATAGTAAATTCAAATTATAGTTTAAATTAATTAATACTAGTATGTAACGTGTGTTTACACATAGGATTGATCAATTGAAGTGGTGCTATTGATGTTAGCTTGAGTTATTAAACATATAAGACATTGGTTCAATTACGATATTTAGATGTACTAAAATAATTTTTCCTCAATTTTCATGATATTAATTACGTCAAGTTTCTCATTACATTACTATTATACGTATAACTAGTGTGTAACCCCGTACATAAGCATGTGTACATTTAAAACTAATTACATTTACACACACACATGATATAGGCAAAAAAATTTAAAAATTTAGATTAGATGAGATACATGGCGCAAAATTAAACTCTAATTGAAATTCGATCAAAATTCAATTAGGTTTAAGGGGGTATTTAGGTCATTTTTTAGGTTTCAGGAGTATTTTGGTCATTTTTTTAGGTTTTGGAGGTATTTTGGTTTTTTTAAATTTTTAGGGTGGTATTTTAGTCATTTTTAGATTTAAGGGTATTTTGGTCATTTTTTTAGGTTTTGGGGGTATTTCAATAATTTTTAAGATTTATGGGGTATTTTGGTCAATTTTTAGCTTTCGGAAGTATATTGCTCAATTTTTATGTTTCTGCGGTATTTTGGTAAATTTTTACGTTCAGGGGTGTTTTGGTTAATTTTTAAAATTTGGAGGATATTTAGGTCATTTTATTAGTTTTAGGGGCCTATTTTGGTAATTTTTTGGTTTATGGGGGTATTTAGGTCATTTTTTTAGGTTTTATGGGTACTTTGAATCTAGGGGTGGCAAAATTTACCCAAACCCATTTGCCCTACCCAAACTCACCCATTTTATTAATTGGGTTAAATGGGCATTAACCCAATTAAGCTTAATTAATATTAATGTTTATTGGGTTCCAATTGGGTATTTAATTAGACCTAATTATGTTCCAAATATCATTTCTACAAATCACCTAACTTTAAAATACCCCAAAACCACTAAAAATTACCAAAATACCCCCTAAACCTAAAAAAAAGACCAAAATACCCCAAAACCCAAAAAATAATCAAAACACCATTGAAACTTTAGAATTACCAAAATAGTCCTGAACACTAAAAAATGACCAAAATACCTCCAAAACCCCAAAAATGACCAAAATATTACTGAAACCCCAAAAAATGATCAAAATACTCCTGAAACAAAAAAAAAAAAAATGACCAAAATACTCCCAAAACTTGAAAATTACTAAAATACCCCCCCAAAACCCAAAAAATGACCAAAGTAGTCCTAAGACCTCAAAATTACCAAAATACCTCCAAATCCAAAAAATGACCAAAATAATCCCCGAAACCTAAAAATTACCAAAATACACCCAAAATCCAAAAAATGACCAAAATACTCCCAAAAACCCAAAAAATGACCGATATACTCCCAAAACTTGAAAATTACCAAAATATCCCCAGAATCCAAAAAATAATCAAAATACTTCTAAAATCTAAAAATTACCAAAATACACCTAAAATTCAAAAAATAACCAAAATACCCCCAAAAATGACTAAAATACTCCCAAAACCCAAAAAATGACCAAAATATCCCGAAACCTAAAAATTATCAAAATACCCCCCAAAACTCAAAAATCACAAAAATGCCCCCGAAACCTAAAAAATGGCCAAAATAACGTCGAAGCCTAAAATTGACTAAAATAACCTAGCAACCTCAGATGACCAAAATACCCCCTGGAACCTAAAAAAGACCAAAATAACCCCACAGCTTAAAAATTGACAAAAATAACCCCGAAACATAAAAATGACCAAAATACCCCCAAAACCCAAAAAATGACCAAAAAACCCCCTAAACCTAGAAAATGACCAAAATTCCCTCAAACCTATAAAGTGACAAAAATACCCCTAAACTTTTTAAATGACCCAAATAAACCCAAAACCTCTAAAATGGCCACAAACAATCGGAAACCTCTAAAATTATGAAAAATACCCTGAAACCTCTTAGATGACCAAATAGCTTTTAACCTATAAAACGACCAAAATAACCGATTTTTAGGGTATTATGGGGTATTTCGATAATTATTTAGGCTAAAGGGGTATTTTGGTCAATTTTTAGGTTGAGGGAGTAATTTGGTCATTTTTAGGTATAAGGGGTGATTTGGTCATTTTTAGGTTTAGGAGGCATTTGGTCATTTTTAGGTTTCTAGGTTATTTTGGTCAATTTTTAGGCTTCGGGGGATATTTTGGTTAATTTTAAGTTTCAAGGGTATTTTGATCATTTTTTAGCTTTAGAGGGTATTTTGGGCAATTATTAGATTTTGGGGGTAATTTGGTCATTTGTAGGTTTAGGGGGTAATTTGGTTTCTTGGTAATTTTGGTCAATTTTTAGGCTTTGGGGTTATCTTGGCCATTTTTTAGGTTTCGGGAGTATTTTGGTTAGTTTTAGGTTTTGGGGGGTATTTTGGTCATTTTTTGGGTTTTGGGGGGTATTTTGGTCATTTTTTGGGCTTTGGAGGTATTTTGGTCATTATTTAGATTCTGAGGGTATTTTGGTAATTTTTAATGTTTTGGGGGTATTTTAATTTCTTGGGTTTCGGGAGGAATTTTGGTCATTTTTTGGGTTTCTGGAGTATTTTTGTCATTTCATAGGTTTTGGGGTTATTTTGGTAATTTTTAGATTTTTGGGGTATTTTGGTCATTTTTGAAGATTCTAGAGTAGTTTGGTCATTTTCACTTTAAGGGCATTTTGGTAATTTTGATAATTGGGTAATTAGGTGGGTTGGGGTTTACCCATAATAATTTGATTGGGTTAGGTTTGAGTTAGAAGTAATTAGTTAAATGGGTTTTAATGGGTAAATAGGTTTTATATACCCAACTCAATTATGCCCACCCCAAACTCACCCATTTGACGCCCCTAATTTTGATAAATTTTAGGTTTCAGGGATATTTTGGTCATTTTTTAGATTTCGGGGGTATTTGGTCTTTTTTTTTTTAACACTTGAAATATCTACTAGTTTTAGAATAAATAATTTTATATTCATATAAATAGAACACATTGTGCAACAATCTGCTGGTTGGGTCTTAAGTGGAATAACCCTTGCTCATGGGTTCGATCCATGCTTAACTCTTTTTAAAATAAAAAGAAACCTCATTATTTGTAGTGATAGGTGACGAAAAATTATTTTGTCACTAAAAACACCTAAATCTTAATATTGGGTGACGAATATAGAATTTCGTCACCCAAGATAGGCCTTTGGTGATGCAAATATTTCGTCTCCTTACATTTGTGGTTTTTTTTTTTTATTATTTTTTTATTTTTTATTTTATGACCTATAGTGACGAAATAAATATTTCGTCACCAATTTGAACATCTTTAGTGATGAAATATTGATTTCGTCACCATTTTGAATATCTATAGTGACGAAATATTGATTTCATCACCCATTTTAAATTTTTGGTGACGAAATCTTCTTTTCGTCACCGAATGCTAACATTCAGTGACGAAATTGTTTATCCTCACTAGATTTCGTCACAATAGCCCACTTTTGTTGTAGTGAATGGAAATGACCTAACTTTGTCTTTGCTCAAATGTGAGACACATACGTGATTTGCCATCTTCCACAGACAATTAATATAATATTAATAATACTGCTTTGTAGGATTTTTTTTTTTTTTAATTTTTCTTTCTTTCTTCTATTACTAATTAATTTGAAGAATTGACCCCAAAAAAAAAAATAATAATTTGAAGATGATGAGTATTGAGTATTGAGTAGTGAATGAAGTCGTTAGGTGTTAAATCCTAAGTCAACCTTGGAAGAAGTACACGACTTCTAGAATATATTGAGCAATTATAAAGTCAAGATCCAATTACTGTGTTGCAAACTTGCAATTAAATAATGAGTTTTACAAAGATCAAATGAATTAATGCCTAATTTAATTTCAGCAATGCTATCCTATCTACTCAACCTTTTTTTTTTAAATCTTTTGCACAATTTACTAAATAAAATGGCAATTTTGATTAAAGTATAATGAACCATATACATGAAACACCACAAAGATATAATGACTTTTGCAAAAGCCAATTCACTATTATTGTCATTTTTCTTATATACACCAATCGCAACATATATATTGATGATGCCAAAATCGTCAGTCGAGGTGATCGTCTAGAAGGAGGGTGGCTCAAGATCGTCCAGAGGCCTACAAGGAAAAAAGATGGAGAAATAGGAGTGAAGGTCACCGGTGTGGTGACAGCCACAGGGCCTCCAATGATTAAGTCAAACAACTAGAAAGAGAAAGACTATTTGCTGTATCTAGTAATGAGTATCAAAGTAGGGGTCAAAATTTTGTACCTCTATCAAGGTTTTGAGGCACCTATATATATATATATATATATACAGCTCTTCTTTCTAGCCATTAGGGGTGTTTAATGGTGGTATCAAAGTTATTCCCGTAACGCCCCTAAGTGGTTTGAATGAGAATATTCTGTCTCTTTCAATGGCTGGACTACTTATTGTCGATCTCTAACATCATTCCATTTATTATGGCTTAATGGCCATCCCCTCGTCCAGCGCTTATTTCTCTAGACGAGGGCGTGTCCCAAGGGAAGTATATTGAACTCATCAATATATATATACCCACACACATACACACAAAATACCACAAAGATATAAAATGACTTTCACAAAGTCGATTCACTATTATTGACATTTTTCTTATACACCAATCACAACATATATATATATATATATATATATATATATCCGCAAAATACTACAAAGATACAAAATAACTTTCACAGAAGACGATTCACTACTATTGTTATTTTTTTATACACTAATCACAATATATACACGAAACACCACAAAAATATAATATGACCTATACAAAATTTGATCCACTATTGTTGCCATTTTTCTTATACACCAATCACAATAATCATGCAAATATGTGTGTGTATATATATATATATATATAACCTTGTGACGAGTGTGAAGAGAAGGACACATGTGCAGATCACCTACTCCATGATCATGCAATCCACATGTCAGATATCTCATAACCTAGCCGGCCACATAAAAAAAAATTATAAATTATATATATTAAAAATAAAGTGGAATACTAAAATACCAAAAAGGGATGTTGGGGAAGATAATAATCCATGAGATGTTTTGTAGTTGTCAATATGTTCTCAATTAACATATGAAAAACTTTTTGTTCAGGATTGATTCTTATCAACATCACATGCTAAACATCTAGATAAAGCATTAAAAAATAAAAACAAACAACTTTGGATTTACTGTATATCCATATGTATAATTTAATAGATAGTGCTCCATCAGGCATCAGTGAAAGTGAGGTGGAATCTTAGGGGGTGTTTGACAAGGTATTTTAAACAATGATTTACAGTGTGTAAACAATATTATACGTATTTTCACACACTTTTCACCCACACATATTTTCAAAAAATACAAATAATGTTACTAGAACAACATTACCAAGCACCGCCTTATTTTTTCTCCTTCTTCTTTTTTTTTTTGGTTGATTGGGTGTTCATTTGAGAAAAATTAGTGGACGTGTTTAGTGATGTGCAAAATACATTATAAATTCATATAAAAAGATTTTGTAAGACAATCATCTTTATAATTCATATATAATACTCATTAGGTAATAATATATTAGAGCCAAGTGAAAAGTATTTTACTTTCTTTTCAAGGAAGGCCACATGACACAATTTTAAACTATTTTAATTTAGATGGAACAAAACTATTAGTTGGAAATTTGAGATAACATATACTGGACACTTTGTATTTTAAAAATTTATCAGTCAACACATTAGTTACATGTTTGGTATTTACACATTTGGCAAACTTTCTATGGCTCCCGATCGTAGTTGCTAAAAATTTATTAAAATTGAAATATTAAAAAAATAAGAATGTTTACGGTTAAATATAGATATTAGATAATATTTATTTTCTTAGGTTAGGTGAAAGGTTAAATAAACGGATACATTACAACACTTGCTTAGGTGGAATATTAAACAAATATTACAGTACTCCTTTCCCTCTCAAAGATTTGCTTAGGCAGAAGGTTAAATGGGTAAATGAAAAAATAACTTATTGATTTGATAATTTTTTTTTTAATTTTTTATAAGAAATTCCTAAAAGGAATAGTCAATGTATGTCAAAGAGTCTTTTGGCTAAAAATTGCACAAAACGGAGTTTATTAGTGTTATAGGTACTGTTCAAAGTTATTTGACAAAATAAGGAGAGAGACTGAATTTCGGCAACACCCTTGCCGAAATTGTAAGGAAAAGTATGAGAGAGAAGAAAGATAAGTGATGCTATGGGAAGGGAGAAAAAATTGAATTTCAGTAATGAGATTACCGAAATTCTTGTCCTGCCCGTGGAGTGCCAAGCTCCAACCCGTGAAGTGCTCAGGTGCATGCTGGGGGAGTGCCCAAAAAGGGAAACCAATTGTGGCAATGGTATAGCCGAAATTGTAGGGAAGGGTGGAGAGAGAAAATATGAATTGTGGTAACCAAGTTGCCGAAAATGGAAAGAAAAAAAAAAAGAATTGTGGCAACAAAGTTGCTGAAATCTTGGAGAAGAATTTAAAAAAAAAAAATGTTACGTCCACAACATTTTTACAACAAATAATAGATGGTTAATTGTTGTTAGTTTAAATTTAAACTTAATACTAAGATTATTTTTTTACCCCAACAATAATAATCAGTAACAATCTATCACTTAAAATTTGTTGTAAAAATACTGTGAAAATGTTGCAGACTTATCATTTCTCTTTATAAAAAAAAAATTGTGACAATTGATTTATGGCAATGTCATTGGCCAAAATAGAAGGAAAAAAAAATTGTGTCAATGATTTGTGGCAATGGCATTGCTGAAATAGGAGGGAAAATTTTAATTTTTTTTTTCCCTTCTATTTCGGCAATGACATTGCTGAAATAGAAGGGAAAAAAAAATTAGTGTCAATGATTTGTGGCGATGTGCGCAAGGGTGGGTAATGACAATATGTTTAGTTTAAACCAAAATGTTAGATTGGCATATCTGTTTTTATGGGGTGCAATGAGGATCAAATGATATACATATACAAAGAAGTGTTTTTGGTGCAAAAAAGTTCCAAGAAAGTTGCTTGCACAGCAGTTTGACATGCAATTATTATGAGATAATCTAATAAAAAGTCATTCTAGTAAAATCAATTGCCACAATTTTTTTTTCCCCTCTATTTCGGCAATGGCATTACCATAATTGGTTTCCCTTTGGGCACTCACCTAGCACTAGCACTTCAAGAGCTTCAGGCCGTAGGAATTTTGGTAATGAGATTACCGAAATTCAAAATTTTCTCTCTCTTATTTTTTCTTTTTCTTTTTCTCTTTCATACTTTTGTTAAAATTTTGGCAACACCACTACTGAAATTCACTCACTTTTTTCAATTCCTTAAATAACTTGGAACAGTACCTATAATACAAATAAACTCAAAATTCTGCAATATTTAATCAAAAGACTCTTATGTGGAGGCATACATATATATAATCCTAATTCACTTCAAAAAAAAAAATATATCCTAATTCTTCAAGACTTTCTCAACCGTTCATGGAAATTGGAAACCAGTGGACTCTAAGTCAGGAATGACGACTTAGCTCTGACAAAAAAAAAAAGAAAAATGACGACTTAGCTGTCGTCAGAAGACATTCAAAGTCACATTCACATGCACTTAATAAGACTCAAAACAAAAAGTGGTCTTTAAGAGAGAAAACATTAGTCTAGTCCGTCTAGGTGGAACAAAGTTTCTCTCCAAACTAGTTTGGAGAGAAACCCTTCAAACTTATCATATATCTCTTTTTCAGGTATGAGTTTTAAAAATCTAACCGTTAGATTATATGTTCTTATTGTATCCTTCATGCTTGCAAATTTTCAAGAAGATCAAAGATCAATTGCTATGTCATCAAATAAATGTTAAAATTTCAAGTTTTTGTAATCTAAAATTATGTATAAAAAATAAGTTCATTGATCACATAGTAAATAAAATCCGATTTGAATGAAATTTAATATGCATGTTAGGAACATAAGGAACATAAAATTCAACGGTTAGATTTTTAAAATTCACATGCAAAAAAGAGATATATGATAAGTTTGAAGGGTTTCTCTCCAAACTAGTTTGGAGAGAAACTTTTTTCGTCTAGGTGAGCCAATCAGGAGTAGAGCAGGAAAAATATGGGTGGGAGATTGGGAATGGGAATGGTTGGAACTTGAAAGGATTAAGGGTGAGTTTGTTTCAGTTTTATGAAATTGAGCTTTTTGAAAAAGTAGAGTTTTTAAAAAGTGCAGTATAAAAAAGTTTTTTTTTTTAAAGTTGAGTGCTTGGTAAAAGTTGATAAAATGTACTTTTTTAAAAAGCTGAGTATTTGGCTAGCACTTAAAAAAGTGGTAGTTTGAGGGGTAAATTACTAAAAATGACAATATCTATATAAGGAGAATTTTTTGTTTTAATTACCTCTTTTAATGCAAGTTATGAATACAATATTTTCACAATAAAGTCTATATAACAAGTTGTTAATGGTAGGAAAAAAAATGTCCCTAGTAAGTCTAGATGAGAACTAATAACAACTTACTATGTAAACTTTATTATAAAGTTGTTATAAAAATATTCTGTCAATAGTACTATTTTATTTTTAAGAAAAATAGTACTAACTTAAAAACTTTATTCTTTTTTTTTTATCATCATTTATTCTTCTTATATTCATCGCCAAACAATTATATTTTTTAATGAATAATGTTATATTCACAATATTTTTCGCAATATTTTCACAACAAAATTATGTGAAAAGTTGTTACTAGTTCTAATTTGAAGCCACCATTGAAATTATATTTTTACTCACCAATATTAACTAATAACAATATGTTACTTAAAATTTATTGTGAAAATATTGTTGTAACATTTTTAAATTGTATTTTTCTTTTCTTTCTTTCTATCATCCACATGTTTCCTTTTTTTTCTTTTTCTTTTTCTTTTCTCTTGATTTTTCTCCACCACACACGTATACCCATTATCTCCATTCTCTCCTCTCTCTTTTTTCTCTACACATTCTACTTGATTCCAAAACTCTCTATGTCTTTCTTGCTCCATCTGTTTCTCTACTTTTTTTTTTATTTTCTTCTTTTTCTCCTCCCCACACACGATATCCTATATCTACCCCCTCTTTTATTTTCTTTTTCTCTTTCTTTTTCCCAACGCAGTCCAGATAATAGAAGAAGAAGAAGAAGAAGACGAAGAAGGAAGAAGAAGACAGACGAAGAAGGAAGAAGAAGACAGACTCTCCACCGATCCATCATCAAGCTCTCATCCTCCTCAAACTCTAACCGATTCATCCATCATCCTCACCGATTCATCATCGTCCTCACCGCCGCCGCCGAAGCTCACGCACCATCGCACCGAAGCTCACGCATCATCGCCGACCCACGCACCACTGCCGACCCTATTCAACATCTTCCTCACCCATATTCGAAGCCCAGCTCCGTTCATCCATCATCCTTCGCCGATCTGCCGATTTTGCATTTGGGTGTGTGTGTGTTTGCATATAGGTCTTAATTTGCTTTGTTTACTAATGTGTGTGTGTTTGCATATGGGTCGCAGAGCAAAGAGATGAGAGATGAGAGGCTCTGTGACTGAGGAATGCATGAGAAAAAGAGAGAAAGAATGGTAAAGCAAAAGGTAAAGCAAGGGCAATTTTGTAAAATTACTTGTGTTCCAACGGATACTTTCAAAACACGCTGTCAACTTTTCCAAAATGCTCTGAAGATGCCCATAATACAAATGCACGTTATGTGAAGAGTTAAGAAACGCACATAAATATTAAACGTGCATAAATGCTCTCACCAAAAGCATAAACAGTGCTGACTTTTGTAAAAAGCGCATATTCAGTCTTAAAAAGCGGAAACAAACACACACTAAAATACTTAGGTGTGTTTGGTAGGGTAATTTGAGTTGAAATTTTTGTAGTTTTTTAAAATTTGTGTGGGTGAAAAAGTATGTGGAAATGTGTGTAAAGTTGTTTAAAATATAAAAATATGAGTTTAAGATTGTAAATTCTACCTCTCAAATAAGAGTAAGTCTAGTGGCATTAAAAAAAAAAAAAAGTCTAGTGGCGTATACTTTTTCAAAATGTCGAAATAAACTATTTTCAAAAAAAATTATAAATTATTGATATAGTGCTGATTATTGATAAATAAGAAAAATAATATTAATTATGGGGCTAAATGAAAATTTAAAAAAAAACTTTGGCCTCATCGTAAAAATAAAAATTGGGATAAAATTGCGGAAAAACTTGTCCACTAGACTTAAATAAAATTTTTCAGCACTTAAGTTCCCGGTTCCTAGTTCCTAAGACTCCCTAGTGAGTCTTTTGGCTAATATTGCAAAAAATGGAGTTTTTTTGTTGTTATAGGCACTGTTCCAAGTTATTTAGAGAACTGAGGAAAGAGAGTGAATTTCGGTAACACTGTTGCCAAAATTCTAACAAAAGTATGAGAGAGAGAGAAAAAGAAAAAGTAAGAGAAAGAAATTTTTGAATTTTGGTAATGGCATTACCGAAATTCCTTTTGCCCCAGCCTGCCCAAGTGAGTGAGTCCAAAGTGCAAAGCGCACGAGTGCCCGATTCAAAAAAAAAAAAAAAAAAAGTTTTGTGGCAATCCCATTGCCGAAAATGGAGAGAAAAATTATAAAATAAAAAAAAATAAAAAAATAAAAAAGAATTGTGGCAATGGTATTGCCGAAATAGGGGAAAAAAGAAAAAAAAATTATGGCAATGGTATTGCCGAAAATGGAGGGGAAAAAAAAAATTGTGGCAATGGTATTGCCGAAATAGGGGAAAAAAAAAAAAAAAAAAAAAAAAAGAATTGTGGCAATGCCATTGCCGAAAATGGGGAAAAAAGTAAAAAAAAAAAAAAAAAAAGGAAAACCAATTGTGGCAATGCCATTGCCGAAATATAGGGGGAAAGTACCGTATGAAACAAATTCAAGTACACTGAGTGTTTGATTCTTATTCTAAAAAAGTACATAGATTCTAAAAAGTACATGAAAGAAAGTTATAGAAGAAAAAAATGATTGATGTGTACTGTAAATAGAAAAAAAAAAAACTGAGATTTTTGCAGAAATTTTTTGCAATGGCATTGCCTAAATAGAAGAAAAAAAAAAAGTACGTCCACAACATTTTTATTTTTACAATATTTTTACAACAAATAATAGGTAGTTAGTTGTTGCTGGTTCAAATTTGAACCTAACACTAAGATACTTTTTTGCCCCAACAATAACAACTAGTAACAACCTACCACTTATAATTTGTTGCGAAAATATTAGCCAAATAAAAAATATATATAGTAAACATATTCTTATCTATCAGTAATTTTTTTGACCTGGTTTGTGTATATGTCATGTTCTTTCATTTCATATTATAAAAGTACCTGTGAGGAGTCAATCAACTAATCAATTCACCTCTTCCTCCCATTCTTATTTTCTGCCTCAAAAGATTTCATTCATACTTCCCAATAAAACCATCTTTAGAGATTCTTTTTACTTTTTATGGTCTCCCTATGACAAGTGATTGTTTTGTCTTTTTATTTCACTTCTTTCTAATAAAAGGCAAGTGCCCTTCGTCTCTGCACAAACTTACATTTCTACTTTGCATCTCTTCTGATTATTCAGTTATTCTTCTGTTTTGCTTCAATGTGCACAACTAAGAATTGTAAGTTTTAGGTTAATGTAAGTTTTTTGCTTCTTGCTTAGCGATTATGATTATTGTTGTTGTTGTTGTTTTTATTCAAATTTTAGATTAATGAATTTTTTTATGGTTAGGACTACAAACATTTTTAGTATTGTTTTTATTTTGTGTTTATTTATTATTATCTAATTGTGTTTTTTTTTTTTTTTTTTTGCAAGTATCACTCTATAATTCTCACTCTTTCAGTTGGTATCACAATTGTGGTAAGCATCTCAACTCTCTAATTATATTTACGTATGTGTTTTGTTAATTTGAAATTATTTAATATTATTTATTGTTATTATTAGTATATGACCACAAAAATTGTAATAAATTGTATTATTGTGATCTTTTTATAATCAATTTTACTTTGTTATTATCAATTATTACATCTATAACTTGGAAAAAATATATTGCATAATATGTTTGTTGGTTTATAATAAAGATATGTATGTGTATTATTTTTATTTTTATTTAGTAAAATAAATTGTACATTTGTGTTTCTTTTTCTTTAAAGTTTAGTTGGTATAAAAATTAATTATATGCTTTATATATGGTTATATTAATGTTATTATTTTTTATTATTGTTCTTTTGTTTTTAGAAGATATTTATGATGATTATGTTTTTTTTTTTATTGTTCTTTCTTTCTTTGCTTGCAAGTATCACTCTATAATTCCTACATTCCTTCACTTCGTATCGCAATTGTAGTAAGCTTCTCAGGCCCCTAATTTAATTGGAAATTATTTGCTTAGTTTGTAATTTTTTATATAGATGGTTTGTAAAAAATGTACCTTTAGATATTGTAATTTTTTAATCTCGGTGTTTATATATTAAAGATACTGTGAAAACGCATCTTCAGATATGGTTTAACTTATTGTAGCATTTAATGTAGGATATATTTGAAATGGAGCTTGAGTCATTCGATCATTCTTTGCTAACCCAACAAGAATATCACATCTCCGGTATTGGTACTTATTGTAAAGACTCTTTTGAAGCGAAGAAATCCTTATGTTTAGATCGTCTTTGACAATATCCCTCAAATCGTTCTCAATAATATGGATGTCTAATTACTCGTGATCTTGTGTGAGCGTGGACTCCATACATGTGTATGGACCATCGTATTTCCTAACCTTAAAGAACCCATGTGTAGCCTGGAAGCATGCTCGAAGATGCCAAGAACAATTTTTGCAACGTACAGACCAACATGTTGGATTTGACTTTTTTACAATAAATGTTTAGTTCCTCTTGATGTGATATTGTTTAACAGCAGCTTGTAGTTCATCCTTATTAGCAAAAAGCAATCCCACATAAAACTCTTGGGTAGGGTCCCAAGTACTCTGAATGGGATTTTCAAATGGTGCGGTTGGATCAATCATATTATCCCACGTGTTCTGTGAAAAGCTCAGTGATGAAGGTTGATGGAACGTCATTGCTAGACTGCTTTCATGATTAGGTTCATCAGGAAGGTCCTGTTCATCTCCAACATCATCAAGGACCTTGTCGTTATTAAGTTGGTCATCATTATCCATGGCCCGCATTCTTTCTAATAATGTATGGACCGCATTTTCAGTAGTAGCAGCTATGCGGTGTATATCATTGGAATCATTAGCGGCTCTCTGAGTGGCGGTTTGGTCATACTGAGCTTCAAACTCTGGTGCAACATGCTCAGTGGGTTATCATAGTCAACATCATTGGTGTTCATTGGCCAATAGGGAGCATGTTGGTCCTCAGTTGCAACATGGGTATATGGAGCACGATAGTCAGCACCACTAATGTTAATTGGGGAACGAGCCACATCTTCAGAATAATGACCAGTATGAGTGGCATATGGATCATGAAAGTGCCCACTGTCTGAATAACTAAACAATGTACTTGGTCCTTCGTTGGCATATTGAATGGGAAAAACATCTCAGTGGCTTCTTATGAGCTCCACACCCACGTACAACTCTGCACCTACAAAACCATATTGACAGCCTAACATATCGAATATTGCATTGACACCATTATCATCTTCTACCAAAACTTGTTGGTAATTCACAGGATGTGGATGACATTGAAAAGGAAATTTATACCAAATAGTAAGTTTTGAATCTTCTCTGTTTATATGAAGTGTGGATGCTACTCTATCACATAGATCTTCAAATGTCACACCCCTGCTTAATGGAAGCATAGAAGGAGGTGGCCCTTCATAATAAACCTCATTTTCGCCATGTTTAATTATTCCACCGAAATGGATGAGAAAAATGAACAACTTTTCTGCCATTCACACTAAAACATAAAAGTAGTATTAATATTCAATGTGCAATACAAGAAGGTAATACAATACGGTAATCTATTAAAAATATTCAATGTTTAAATAGCTAAAGTTGAGAGAATTCTATTAAAGAGGATTGGTTCAATGATAATTTATTATTGTCCATCATAGTAGTTAGAATTATTTAGAATGATTTGTTATGGTTACGTAAATTCGTAGTTACATAGCTCTTCATTTTGGTTCTTCTAAAACAAAACAGATTTTATTTCTCATGCATTATTACAATAATAGATAAATATTTCTAATATTGTATAATTTTCGTTATTAATATTATACCTAAAACTTAGATTTTTTATTTAGGGGCTACTAACCTTTTTTTTTTTTTTGGGGTTTTCTTATAGCATACATGTATATTTTAGGCTAACAAAGTAAGAATTTCTTTAAGGAATTTTTATGTCAATTTTAAAATATATTTTTGCTATATGAAATTTTAGGCAATACAAATCAGTTCTTGTTGCAAAACACATAATACAAAAACAAGATTTTCATGAACAAATAATTTAACAAAAACAAAATTTTCATGCTTAGCTATGCCCATAAAACATATCAACATGAATCTTATAAAAAGAAAAGTAACTACTTAAAGAGATGTAACTCACCTTGTACAATGATAAAGACGGATAGGTATTTGCAAGTTTTGTACCTCATAGTTGTTTGTAGAATGTATGGCACGCATGAATTGAAAATGGTTGATAGAATTATGAGGGGAATAAGAGTGGAGAAGAAGGTTAATAGAATTTTGAGGAGGAAAAGAGTGGAAAATAAGAAATGTGGAAACTAAAGTAATATTGGTACTGTTTAAATAGGATGCAAATTTCGTAAAAGTTAAATTCTTAAATTTTAAACTATACTAATAGAAATTGACCAAATATAACAAGGATCATCTCTGCAAAAAATCTCAAAGTGTCTTTATTTTTTTTGTTTACAGTGCACATCAATCATTTATAAATCTCTGCAAATCCTGCAAAGAATCTCTGCAAAATTCTCAGTTTTTTTGTTTTTTTTGTTTACACCGTGCACATCAATCATTTTTTCTTCCATAAATTATTACCATGCATGGATAATAATCTGAATAAGAATATTTATGTACTTTAAACTGTACTAATAAAAATTTTACCAAATACAACACAGTCTGCAAAAAGACAAAAAGCCAAAAAGAGCAACTTTGTGAGGAGACTTCTATGTACGTTGTTTGATTCTTTTTTTTTTTCCTTCTATTTCGGCAATGCCACTGCAAAGAATCTCTACAAAAATCCTTTTTTTTTTTTTTTTACAGTGTGCACATCAATCATTTTTTTTCTTCTATAACTCTTTTTTGGACAAGAATCTATATACTTTTTATAGAATAAGAATCAAACACTCAGTGTACTTAAATTTGTTTCAGACGATACTGTAGGTTCTCCCCCTCTATTTCGGCAATGCCATTGCCACAATTAGTTTTCCTTTTTTTTTTTCCATTTTCGGCAATGGCATTGCCACAATTCTTTTTTTCTTTTTTTTTTTCTTTTTTTCCCCTATTTTGACAATACCATTGCCACAATTCTTTTTTTTTTTTCCTTTTTCTTCCTTATTTCGGCAATACCATTGCCACAATTTTTTTTTTTTTTCTTTTCCCCCCTATTTCAGCAATATCATTGCCACAATTTTTTTTTTTTTTTCTTGTTCCCCCTATCCCTGCAAAATTCTCTGTTTTTTTGTTTTTTGTGTTTGTTTACACCGTGCACATCAATCATTTTTTCTTCCATAAATTTCTGCCATGCATAGATAAGAATTTGAATAAGAATATCTATGTACTTTAAATAGTACTAATAAAAATTTACCAAATACAACACAATCTGCAAAAAGACAAAAACCTAAAAAGAGCAATTTTGTGAACAAAAAACAATCACTTGTCACGGGGAGGCCATAAAAAGTAAAAAGAATAAGAATCTCTGAAGATGGTTTTATTGAGAATGATGAATGGAATCTTTTTAGGCAAAAAATAAGAATGGGAGGAAGAAGTGAATTAATTGGTTGATTGACTCCTCATAGGTACTTTTACAATATAAAATGAAAGAACATGACATATACACAAGTCAAAAAAACTACTGAAAGATAAGAATATGTTTACTATATATATTTTTTATTTAGACAATATTTTCGCAACATATTATAAGTGCAGGCTGTTACTAGTTGTTATTGTCGGGACAAAAAAGTATCTTAGCGTTAGGTTCAAATTTGAACCAACAACAACTAACCACCTATGATTTGTTGTAAAAATATTGTAAAAATAAAAATGTTGTGGACGTACTTTTTTTTTTCCTTCTATTTCGGCAATGACACTGCAAAAAATCTTTTTTTTTTTTTTAACTTTTTCCCTCCATTTTCGGCAATACCATTACCACAATTCTTTCTTTTTCTTTTTTTTTTTTTTACTTTTTTCTCCATTTTCGGCAATACCATTGCCACAATTCTTTTTTTTTTTTTCTTTTTTTTTTTTTTTTTTTTTTTTACTTTTTCCTCCATTTTCGGCAATACCATTGCCACGATTTTTTTTTCCTATTCCCCCTATTTCGGTGATACCATTGCCACAATTCTTTTTTTTTCCCCCCCTATTTCAGCAATACCGTTGCCACAATTCTTTTTTTTTTTTTTTTTTAACTTTTTCCTCCATTTTCGGCAATGGGATTGCCACAAAACTTTTTCTTTTTTCTTTTTTTTTTTTGTTTCGGGCACTCGTGCACTTTGCACTTTGGACTCACTCACTCAGGCAAACTAGAGCAGGAGGAATTTCAGTAATGCTATTACTGAAATTCAAAAATTTCTCTCTCTTACTTTTTCTTTTTCTCTCATACTTTTGTTAGAATTTCGACAATGGTATTGCCGAAATTCACTCTCCTTTATCAGTTCCCTAAATAACCGTGAACTGTGCCTATAACAACAAAAAAAAACTTCATTTTTTGCAATATTTAGCTAAAAGACTCCTTAGTTCCTAGTTCCTACTTGTTCACTTGACTTGTTAATATGTAGGAGTTAAGTCACCTCAGATAGCAGAGAAACAAAGAGAGAATGGAGAAGATGATAAAGAAACCATGGAGAAGAACCCGAAAACTGTTACAACTGATGAGCCTGATATTAACTACAGAGGATGGAAATCCATGCCATTTATCATAGGTGAGTGAGAGTGAAGCGTGTCTTTTGCTTCATACCCTTCTTGGTTCTTTCTTTCTTTCCTTCCTTTTTCATTTTTGGTTTGTTAATCTTTTAATCCTGAGTGACCCATTTGGATAAAATTTCAGGAATGAAACTTTTGAGAAGCTGGGAGCCATTGGCACCTTATCCAACCTCTTGATCTATCTTACTACTGTCTTCAACATGAAGAGCATTACAGCTACAAATATTGTTAACATCTTCAATGGCACAGCCAATTTTTCCACCTTGCTTGGAGCTTACCTTTGTGACACTTACTTTGGTCGCTACAAGACTTTGGGATTTGCAACAATTGCCTCTTTTATGGTACTAATTCTACTATCATCATTCATACTGAAAATTTTCATCAAGTTGTACGCAGGGCATGTCTGTTTGGAGAGATTTGAGGGATGATGGAAAATTGATGAGAGAAAAGTGGAGAGAAATCTTTTAATGGATGTTTGATTAGAAAAAAAAGAAAAAAGAAAAAGGTGGAGCGCAAGAATTTTCTCTCCGTCCATCAAAATGGGGGAAATTCTTACCTAGTCCCGGACTACAAGGTCACCTTGCTGACCTTGTAGTCCCAGCCAATAGAAAAACACCACATCATCAAAAATGGATGACATCAACCTAATTGCCACATCATATCAACACTCTTGCTCATTTTAACACCGTTAGTCCCGTTGTTAAACATATCCTGAGGGAATTCAAAATTTCATTTGAGAAGTGGTGGGGTCGGCAAAAATTTCACTTTCAAAATCTATACCAAATTCCAATTTCATCATTTTGGAACTCTCTCCTCTCTATTGGATTTCCTCTTTCTCTCGGATTTTGCTGTTCATCATCACCACCATTTGGTAGCCCTTTCCTTCCACTCGACGTTGACATCATTGTCACTACTAATAAGTTTTTTGTTTTTTTGTTTCTATCTATTTCTGTTATTTTTAATGATGTTTTTTCCAATAAGCCTAGTTTGGTTGCTGGGAAAAAGAAGGAAAGTATTTGTTGGATTTAGGGGTTGTGTTGATCTATTCTTTTTCAAACACCCAAAATCTTCTATTTCCAACACCTGACATTGCAAGAAGATTTTTTATTTTCTCTCCTTTTCTGTATCCTTTTGTGTGCCATTTTTCCCCTGTAAGAAAAACCCTAACCCATAAGTTAGTGTAGAAAAGAAACTCGTACATGTTTGATGAAATGTCTCAATGAAGATGGAGATTTTTTTGTTCTCATACTATTATAGTACATTGTAAAGGGTTTTTTATTTTTATTTTTTTTAAAAAAAATGTTCTTTTGGGTTGGATTTGATAATACCTATATCAACAAGCAAGTATATTTGCAATGAATATTTAATTTGGTTACATAATTTTTATATTTATTGTCTAATTGCTCTGTATCTTCTTTTGTAGAGTTTTGGAAGTACAATACGTGATTAAAATTATTTGGATACAAGTTGTAGTAAGATCTTTGGTGCACCAATCTTTTTTCACTGGAACTTGTCTCTCCATACTTTGGACTAAAGGTGCTGTTAAAGGAGTCTTGGTTCGACTCATTTAGTCTTGGAATGCAAAACAAATGGTGTTGAAGGAGTCCAATGCAGAATAGGTGCTGCTGCTGAAGGAGTCCAATCCGCTGGCTGGGGCTATCAGATTGAAGAAAGAGATTTGGGTGGATTAGTTTTCTAGTTTATTGATAGGCTTATCAAATTAAGGCTCCTATCATTTAGGAAGAGTTATCTGTTTGTTAGTAGATTATTCTTCAAATGTAATTCTTTTTCTTTTTTTTTAGTTGTTCAACATATTAGATTATGTGTAATTAGAGATATTGTATTTAGTTACTATTTAATCAATGCAAAATGAAAGAATCAAGGAGTACTACAATCCAAAATTCTTCTCTTTCCCAAATTCTTAAGAGGCTAATCACCTAAAAATCAACCAACTTACTGTTATTTACTGCATTTGGTGTAGTATATGTTATCTTACATAAAAAGGACTCGACAAATTTATGTGAGGCGTAAATACATTAAATGTTTCTCAATATTTGCAAGTACTTGATTTGAATAAACCAATATCAATCTCTAAAACAAAGATGTGCGAAAGTAAAGAGAAAAATTGGTTCAACAACATTTTTGCGCCTCCTTTCTATTATAGTTATTTATAAAATGAACTTGTACAGCTAAAGAGAAGAAATTTGCCAATACTATGCTGATATAAACAAAAGTGCCCCCCAAAAACAACAACAAAAAAAGAACTTATACGATTAAATAATACAAGTTCAACTTCAAGAAAACAAAAAATTCCCCATGCTCCCCCCTCATCATTGTCTTATATAATTGAATCTTAGTGTTCTAATTTGGGCTTCAACTCCAGCAACTTTACTTTTTCTATCACCATTGCTTCAGCTTAGCCTTGAGCCTTCAACCTTCATTCATGGTGTAGCTACAAATAGTCTAATTTGGACTTCAATGCTAATTATCTCTGCAAGTAAAAATTCATGATTATTAGTAATTAAAAAAAAATGGCACATGGTTGCTAGAATTAAAAAGAGATGCTTATGCATTGGCACAAGTTCTTCTTGTTCTATTTGTGATCCTCTCATCACGATTAAGATGAGCACGGAGCACTAAAGTAGAAAGCCAAAGAGCAACCAAGCTAAAGTCCAACAAACCAAGTCACCAGGCAAAATTTTCTAAAAGCCTTCTAAATACCAAATAATAGGATTAAGAGAGGATGGGAAATTATTGTAGAACTATAGAAATGAAGCATACACAAACATTAAGCAGTAAGTATATCTCAAAAGGCTAAATTTTTAAGAATTAATTACTAATTGAATTAGAGGTCAATGCTAAGTGACTCCTTTATGGACAAAGATCAACTTCAAAGTTCCAATTGTAATTTCTATCAAACAGCTCAGCCAGTTTCCACAAGGAGCAACTAAGTCCTTCCTAAGACTATATCCAAATGGAAAAAGATAAATTTGATTTTAGTTCATTAACTCTTTTTTTCCTTCCATTTTCTCTGGAATTAAACAGAGGCTAAGAACTTCATTGATGATTCAGAGGAGTATAGATGGAAATGTAAAACAACACTTAATTGAGTAAGAGTGTAACAACAATGGAAACAGTCGAAAGGAGAAAAAAAATTTCGTACAACAATGGTTAATTAAGACATTTACAATTGATTTCACATCCAATTTCTCAGCAATCAAACAGAGGCTAACGCTAATATATAAGTTCAGTAACTTAGAAAGAGAGAGAAAGAGATATTAGAGAGTGAGATTTCATTGATAACACAAAACATGAGAGACAAATTTCTAAGTTTTCAATGATAAACAAAGAATGAAAAAAGCATAATGAAATTTGAAGAATAAGAGAGATGACTTGGTTGAGGAAGTTGACGGTGAGATCGATTTGCTTGTTAGAGAGAACGAAATCGAGGTAGTTCTCCAGGGACATCTTCATCGAGGTAGTTCTCCAGGGACATCTTCCCGGTCCTCGTTTTCACTTTCAAGCTCATCCCCTTTTCGCTCTGAAACTCCATTTTCAATTTCTTCTGTTTCTATTGGGAGGATTTTGATTTTGATTTTAGAAAGACTCCCTATGATTATATATATATATATATATATATATATATATATATATGAGTTTGAAAGTGAAAAAGCCAGTGAGACCATGGCTATGTCGGCTGGGAGAGAGCTACAAGAAAGTGAAAAAAACTAGTGAGACCATGGCTGTGTCGACTAGGAGAGAGTTACAAACTTACAAGAAAGTGGTTTTCATTTTTATTTCTAAGAGGAGAAATGAAATATAAGAAACAAGCGGTTGGATTGAAATTTGAAATTGAGGTGGGCCCGAAAACTTTTGAAACTGGTCAAGAACTGTTGAAAACAGCTTGCTAACGGGAACGTTAACGGGAAGACCAACATTTTGCTATTGTTGATGAGCTGGAACATTCAAATGATGTCAGCATTTTTATCTTACATGTTTAGCTCTAATTGGCTGGGACTACAAGATCAGCAAGGTGACCTTGTAGTCCAGGACTAGGTAAGAATTTCCCTCAAAATGGAGGAAAAACTTAGAAGAGAAAACTCAGTGCATTAAACTAGAATTCGTTTCTCTGCCAGCGTAGCCTTTTTTTTTTTTTTTTTCCTCTGATTTTTATCCCTATCCATAGTACACTACTGCTATCTATTTTCTCTTTTTCTTTTTTCTTTTTTTGTTATCAAAAAATATCTTCCTATTTGTTTAATTTTGCGATTCTTTTCCTTTTTCTTTTTTTCTTTCTTTCTTTTTTTGGTCTTTTCCTGTACTTCTCTTTTTATTTCTTATTTTTTTAGTGCTCATCTTACTTTAGCTTATACTTCTTTAAAAAAAAAAATTGAAACGTTCATACTTCAGACAATACTTTCAACCAAACAAAAAAAAAATTCATCCTTCCACTTTTCTATCCCTCAAACTAAATACACATTAGAAAAAATTAAATCTTTTTTAATGCTCATTTTACTTTAGCCCAAATTGCTTGCTCCAAAAGAATCGGTAAACTGTAACTATTGTTAAAAAAAAAAAAAAATACAATTGTGCTACAGTGCGATTGTAACTTAATTGTAAAATCAAATATTAATATTTTATTATATTTACTGTTTACTTTATCTAACCTCACTCTCTCACCGGTAGTCTCATCTCCTCTTCTCTTTTCTTTTCTTTTCTTCTTTTTCAGTTATGATTCTCTCATTCAATTCTTCCCCCTCGCTCGTCCCTGTCTTCCCTTTCTTTTTTCTTTTTCTTTTTCTTTTTTTCTCTATTTTCCCTTGAATCAAGCCTTCATAGGTCTCATATTTGGTGGAGCTCATCGTTTGATGTGGCAGATCGGGGTGGTGCCATGCTCGCCGTGACTAAGCCGCCATGGGTCTCATGGGTTGGTGGAGCTCATGAGTTTGATGTGGTGGCAGATGTGGCAGATCGTGGTGGTGCCGAAGTGGTGCATCGGTGAGTGGTGGATTGATTTGGGTTTCTTGTTAAGATTTGCTGGTGGATTGATTTGAGTTTTCCTGATACTGTTAAGATTTTACTGGGTTTGTTGGGTGTGTTGGGTATTTTAATGGGTTTGCTGGATATGTTTAATGGATTTGCCAGATATGTTTTATTGGGCAGATATGAAGAGGGAAGGAGAAGGAGATAAGGTGAAAAGCAAAGGAATGGAGGTCAGGAAGATACATACGCGTGTGGAAGGAGAAAATTGGGAAAAACAAATATATATATATATATATATATTATTGTGTAAATATATTATTTTAATGTGTAAAATAGGAAAATAAAAGTTGAGATGCTGGGATTATTATAAAATGGTATGATATAATTGATAAAGTAACTTTTTGGTATGGTAAAATAGAATAGGATGAGAGAAACCATGGTGGATGCTCTTCCAATTGGATACAGCTAAAAACTGAAAACACTGTAGTAAAATAATTTTTAAATATGCAAATGATACCGTGGAACCTATTTTTAATATATTTTTTTAATAAAATGGTTGTGGGTCCAAACAGTACGTAAACAATATATAAACAGTAAATTTTGTTTTCTCTGAAACGCGTGCAGCCAAAAAAAAACAAAAAAAAGGGAAAGAGGAAAACGCTGGACGCAGACAGTGAGACACCTACCATTCATCCGTATCCAAACCATCGCTTAGAATTGAGTGGTTCTTAAGTAAAGTACTGGGAAAAAGGGAAATTACTAGAAAATGAAAAAGAAGCTAGAAATATAAAATATAAAAACAAAAAGGAAAAACTATTAATTTGCTAATGGCTACGTGTTTGGGAAAGCAATTTGAGGTTGGAAAGGGACATGGACAGGTGGGGCCATGCCGTGGGGGGGCCAATCAATTTCCTTGAGGAGGCCAGCTCATTGAAAAAAAAGGACATTGAGTCACATTTTTACCTAGATTTTACCTATAATAAACTGCACAAAAGCTTTAGACAAGTAGGACTTCTTGTGGTGTGCTAAGTATATTTAGAGTTTTGGTGTTGTGAGAGTGCTTTTATGCCACTTTTATAATCACCCTATTTTCTTAGCAAAATTTTGTTATTTTTTATTTTTTATTTCTATTTTGTATAAACTCGTTATTGTTTACCATACTAATAATAAATAAGTATTAAGACTTCGTTTATCTCAACAAGGCATTAAAAAGAAAGATTTTGAATTTAAAACGACTTCAATAAAATATAAGGGGGCAATTTTTTTTTTTTCCCTATTGATAAAATTTATGATTGTTAATTGGAATTTACATCAACATATGAAATGGTTTTTAATAAGAGTGGCCAACATTAAAAGCTGAAATTCTACATCAAACAGCATAAATTTTAGCTGCTCTACGCATGAACTCAAAAAATTACTTGTGATTTCATTAAGATTGTTGAGTACTTAGAGTGGCCTTAATTTTCTGTTATTGCTATTACCTTACTTTCATTTTATTTTTTCTAAACTCATTTTTATAAAAGAAAGTCGGCCGAGAACACATTGGAAATATTTTGTATGTGATTGGCAGGTTTGATCACGTAAAATTTGTTCAAATCCCACGGGATCAAAATGCAGAAGCTGACAAAGTGGCTAGGAGTGCATCGTCAGTATGCATCTGCACTAATATTACTGTGGTTAAGATTGACAACTCTGAAATACAGCAATAATTCCAAGACTCTCATTTTCTGACAGTAATACCGAAAGTGAAATAAATGACTCTCCATTGAGGAGGAACTTAAACAATTGAAAAGCATTGTGAAATTTCAATGTCTATCCTCTCAGCTATATATATCCTCATTATAGTAAGCATTTTCTATGCAACAAACAAACATATAACAAAACCAGCAAAAGGATGGAGCAGGGAGATATGGAGAAGAATGACAAGGCCGCTTCAACAGAAGAGCCCCAGTTAAACTACAGAGGAATTAAAGCCATGCCATTTGTTATAGGTAAGAAAAGAACAGAGAGAGAGAGAGAGAGAGAGAGAGAGAGGGACAGAGCATAATTCTAAAACATATATAAGTACGTTTTTTTTTTTCATCTAATGTTTGATGACCAAAAATGCAGGCAATGAGACTTTTGAGAAGCTAGGGACCATTGGCACCTCAACAAACCTATTGGTCTATCTCACTACCGTGTTCAACATGAACAGCATCACTGCCACACTTCTTGTCAACATCTTCAATGGTACCACCAACTTTGCTACCTTACTTGGAGCTTACCTCTGTGATACTTACTTTGGTCGTTACAACACATTGGGTTTTGCCTCAGTCGCCTCTTTTTTGGTACTGCTATAGCACTACTATATATTCACAATCTTTCATATGAAATTTAAACATAGTTTTAGATAAGCATGTGTGCATGCTCTTTTAAGTAATTGAAAACAACCATAACAAAACCGATGCCAAACTAAGTTGAGCATCAGAGTACTGAATTTGATTTTCCCATTTGATAAACCATTCAATACATATTGGACCTCCAACTGAATCCAAGTCATAATAGCTTCACTTCACTTCACTAAATTATGTTTCCAGGATTTAATAATGTACAAACTTACACGTTATTTAAAATTTTGACGTGGTAGTAAATACACTTTTAAAATTGTAATATCTAATATGAACCATGAAATTGAAGCAATTCAAATAGAGAATATCCATGTAAACTTTTCATTTATGACCCTGTCCGTTTGATTCCTTGCATCTCTAATCCCTCTTCTTCTTTGTTTTTCCTTCTTCTTTAAAGGGGATGCTTGTACTGTGTCTAACAGCAGCGATTGCCAAACTGCATCCTCCCCACTGTGGAACAAAAGAGATAGGGAATTGCCCTGGACCAACACCATGGCAAATGGCTTTTCTATTAAGCAGCCTGGGACTACTTGTTGTTGGGGCTGGTGGCATTAGACCGTGTAACTTGGCCTTTGGTGCTGACCAATTCAATCCCAACACTGAATCTGGAAAGAGGGGAATCAGCAGCTTCTTCAATTGGTACTACTTCACCTACACTTTTGCCATGATGGTATCTCTAACATTCATTGTATACGTGCAATCCAATGTGAGCTGGGCCTGGGGGTTGGCGATTCCTACTTTCCTGATGCTCTTATCATGTGTACTCTTCTTTGTCGGTACACGAATTTATGTGATTCTAAAACCCGAGTGTAGTCCTTTGGCAAGCATAGTGCAGGTTATAGTGGCCGCAGTCAAGAAGAGGCAATTGAAGTTACCAGA
The DNA here is from genome assembly GCA_032878915.1 of Castanopsis chinensis. Lineage (NCBI taxonomy): Eukaryota > Viridiplantae > Streptophyta > Magnoliopsida > Fagales > Fagaceae > Castanopsis > Castanopsis chinensis. Next base: position 9,172,493 of record JAVQMG010000114.1, read on the forward strand.
GCAACCATGGCTCTCCCTCTTTAACCACATTCCCACAAGTACCATCAACTCCAAGCTTCCTTCCACTGATCAATTCAGGTAACAGAAACTGCTCATCTACTAAAGTAAATTTTATTCCTTAAAACTCTATGCCTCTTGCCATTTTTTATTAGTCTCGTCCCTTAAAAATTGATTATATATCACACGTGCATCAAAAATCATCATTCCCACTCTGACTGTTCCACTTCATATTCTATCAAGTGCAGATGCTCATTTCTTTATTTCCATTTTAAATTTTGATTACTTTATAAGAAAACAAATAAATAAAAAAAAGAGAGGAGAGAGACAGTATTTCAAAAAGGACAGAGAGAAAGACAGACGTGTGGTCTCCGTGTATTGTGTGTTAAGACTATTCTACCTTAGGGACACACCCAACAAAGTCCTATTACACATGAACTCTTTTTAATTAGGTCCCTTTTTAGAAAAAAAAATTTCAAAAATTGAAAAAAGAGTTGTCAAAACTTTTTCAATTTTTGATAAAACTTTTTTCAAAAATAGTATACTATTGCGTGCTCTTAGGACACACATTAGTAGAATTTATTTTTTATTTAGTTGACATAACCCACGAGATCATGGTTCTCAGACCCAGATCGGACCATACAGTCCATCTCTGTTAACCATGAACCTCTCACTATTGCGGTTCTATTAGAACTAAGAACCTCTCAATGCGAAAAAAGCATGAAACCACTCAAACCGCAGCCAGACCATACGATTCTATGAACCATGGCCGGTTCGCACGGATTCATTTTTTCAAATCTAAAACTCATTTGTAAGGAAAGAAAACAGAGCAGAAGGAGAAAAGGAAGAAGACGACGACGAAGCAGGGGTGGCGCCATGAAGCAATTGCTGCTTCTTCTTCTTCTTTCTTTTTTTTTCTTCTTCTCTTTTCGTCTACCTCTCTCTTCTTCTTTTTTTCTTTTTTTCTTTTTTTGCTAAACTTTGTTATGTATGTGGTCTGGTTTCTCACTTTCTCTTTCTTTGTTTTGTATTTGTTTTTGAAGTTTCCTAAGCTCTCCACGTGACTACACTGACACTAGCATTGGAAATATTGAAAGCTTTTAATTTTTGAATAAAAGATGAGCTCTCCAAGTGAAAGCTCTTCATTACTTTTATTCAGCTTTGGCCTTGAGCTCTCCATTATTATTATCATTATTATTACTATTATCACAAGTTTTACTAATTAACATGTAAATAAATAAAGCTATGCAATATTTATATTTGCTTAGGATTTAACATTTCTTATTTGTCTTGTAAAAGTTATGATATAAAAAATATTTGAAAGATAGATCTCTGTATTAGATTAGACTATTTTAGTTAATTTTTCTATTTTTATTAATTTAATGTTATTATTTATATTTAAAATGATTATTAAATTAATTATGATGTCATCAGAGTTCGACTTCGATCTAACTTTGATTCGACCTCAAAAACTTTGAACCACCTCATTTTCCGGTTTAATAAATGGTCTAGGATTGAAAAACTATGCAAGAGATATGCCATTAGCCTATAACTGACCAAATTAAGAAATGATTTTCTCAGGTTTCTAGACAAAGCTGCAATCATAACCCCCGAAGACCAAGTAAAATCTGGCGGATCAGCAGCCAATCCATGGAGACTTTGCAGTATGCAGCAAGTGGAACAAGTAAAATGCCTGATGAGAGTGATTCCCATATGGATTGCAGTCAGTATATACGATGTTGTCATAGTCCAACAAAAAACATACGTAGTATTCCAAGCCCTCCAATTTGATAGACGCCTTGGCAATACCAATTTCACCATCCCTGCTGCCTCCTACATTATCTTCACCATGCTTGCCCTCACTATCTGGATACCTGTTAATGACCGTATCATATTCCCAACACTAAGAAGGTTCACAGGCAAAGAAGGTGGCTTCACAGTCCTGCAAAAGATGGGTGTTGGCTTGGTTCTTTCTATTATCACAATGCTTGTGTCAGCACTTGTTGAAGAAAGGAGGAGAACTTTGGCTATAACTAAACCAGTAGGTATAGACCCAAGAAGAGGTGCAATCTCTTCCCTTTCTGGCATGTGGTTGATACCACAGCTATCACTAGTAGGACTTTCTGAAGCATTTACTGTCGTTGGTGAAGTTGAATTCTACTACAAGCAATTCCCAGAAAACATGAGAAGCATTGGCGGGTCTTTCTTATTTGTTGGTTTTGCTTTGTCCAGTTACTTCAGTAGTTTCTTGGTGTCAGTGATTCACAGGACTACTTCTGGAGCTGCAACTGGGCAATGGTTGCCTGAAGATCTTAACAAGGGGAGATTGGATTACTTCTATTACTTGATTGCTGCAATAGAGGTAGTAAATTTGGGTTACTTTATAATATGTGCAAAGTGGTACAAGTACAAAGGAAGCGACACCAGTGTTCATGAAGTTGACATGGGAAAAATGCAGCCTGAAAAAGAAAAGCCTCTAGTTTGAATCATTAAATATGAGGGAATAAAGAATAGGCCCCCCAAAAAAAATGGAAGAAGAAGAAGAAGAAGGAAAGTTAAACACCTAGAATAGAAAAATAAACTGTGTTGTCAGAGTTCTATTTTATACTCCATTAATTACAATAAATTGTGCATTAAGTTGTAATTGGTAAAATATAAAATAAAATGCTCACAATAGTACAAGATTTTCACTTTATAGGTGGAACACATCTTTATGAAATAGGGCATAGAAAAGGAAAGTTAACAGCAATCTGTTGTAGCCTTTCGGCGCTGTTGCAATAATGCATTCAAAAGGAGGTTGATTCTCATTCTTCACCAATTTCCTCCCATTTGCACCAAAAAGAAGACTTCAACTTTCCATCATATTAGTTCAGTATTTTGTGTTTGTTGTCAAAACAATACAAAATTAATGACAGTTCACAATGTATTTCTTTCTGAGTTTCATTCTGGTTTGTTGCTAATTTTATACGGAGAAAGTATCTCGCAGACGGGCAGAACTAAGTAGATAGTAGGGGGGGCCATGACCCCTCTAAAAAATTTTAAAACGAGATTTTTATTAGGCAAAATGTGATACACAAACTTAGTTTTGAAGACCTGGGCCCCAACCAAAAAATTGGACCCCCTCACCCGAGACTTGTCCATGTCTCCTTCCCAATTAGACTCACGTTTTTTAAACTTTCTCCATCCCCCTCCCAAGTTCCAACAGGTCAGTAAATGGTTAGTTTTGGTTTTTTAGCAATAGCTTTCTGTAGGAAGTTCATCACCTTTCTGCAACTTTTACAGCTTCACTTTTCTTCCTTTCTAGCCACTTAAAAAAATCTCAAATCATCATCATGTGGTGCTCTACTCTTCTCACATTAGCTTAAGCTCTCTTTGATGTCTACCTTTGGCTACCAATGCCCTTTAAAAGAGACTAGAATAAAGATGATATTAGTAGCATAGTGTTCTCTAACATGATTAACGGGTCGTTCACCATAGTATTCTTTTGAGAGGCACAAAACTCTCTCATTTTTAATTTCTATTTACTCATCTTATGGTTTATGTTTTTTTTTTTTTTTTCCTTTAATTTATTTTAACCAATTGATAGGTTTTATTCACTATTTTGAATTCCATATTTGGCTTCAACTCAAATTTTGCTTTGTATTTGATACTTGGAAAAACAATTCTTGAATATTTGTTACACATGTCTATAGCAAATTAAAAAACTTGTTTATACTTAATAGAGTTTAGATAAAGTTTTCATATAAAATAATTTTTTAAGGCATATAACTTCTATATATATATATACAAGTTATGACTTATATTGTAATTAAAATTTTATTACTAAAAAAACTTATGCATTGAGAAATACATGCATACATACATTTGTATGTATGTATGCACAAACATGGTACTTTGAGTTTTTCTTAAATTAGAAACTAATATGAAAATTTAATCTCGGCCTCCCAAACAAAAATTTATGGTTCTAGCCCTGCTCGCAAGCATAAAAAGTCACACATTTAACAAATTAATAAGGCGTTTACAACAACAAGAATGCCTTAATCTCAAATTTTTGGAGTTGACTATATCTCCTCAACAATTTAGCTAGAGTCAGTCACGTATAATATTCTCTCCATTATCGTGAATAAACTTAGATTATATGACATTCATTAATTATCTTGTTATATATTTGTTAAAAAAAAAAAAAAAAACTATGTGGATAACTTGATATGCATATTATACAATTCTTAGAAATCAAGCTCTAACCACACCTGACACTGATCTGCATAAGTTTAAGTACTAAATGACTCATGACGTGGGAAATGATCATATGCGTCAAGCATATGAAGCGCACCTCTCACAAGAATGTAGGCCACATATTTGTGAAAGCTGCACTCCTTACATCCATGGGTTCACACGCCTATGAGAAGCGCATTCCATTTGTTCGGCGCACAAAAGACCAGCTCGATGATGTGAGTTATAGTTCTTGTGACGTTTCAATATGGATTATGACCTTCTAAAGAAAATTATCCTTGTAAACGCGTATTCAAAACAGAGGCCACAATTCAAAAAAAAAACCAGACACAAAGTCCAAAAGTGTGTTAAAACCATGATGGCACTGGCTCAAATAATTGCAAACAAACAAAAATTTTGAATCAAGCCATTAAGGTCCACATGATAGTGTTCGCTACTGCAATCATGCTACAATTTGGTAGTTAGGATAACCTTCTAGCTACCAGTCCGATTTGGGGCTCTGACTAATTGTTTACAAAATATCTTATTATTATGTGTCTCTCTAGACTTTCTTTCATTTTCTAGCCAACTTTAAGTAACAAGGGACGTTTCCACACATTTATGATTGGACACTCGTTACATACAATGTCCACAAGTTCATGCAAAATGTTCCTATTTAGAATGATAATGTGCAGTACAATAACAAGTGTATCATAATCATTACCTTCAATATATGACTTATTTGTAAACCTATAATATGTTATTATAAATAAACTCTAGCAATAAACTCTTATGATTCAAGTGTTTTTTTTTTCTTGTTAATGGTCTTAAGACTTAATTGGCACATTTTCATACACAAAGTGTTTGAGAGGAAAAGTGTTCGAGTTATATGATTATTAGAATATTGAAAGCAAGGGTTTGACACAAATAGGTACTACATAAGTATAATGGAAATGATCTAACTTTGTCTTTGCTCAACCGTGAGACACGTACGTGGTTTGCCATCTTCCACGGACAATTAATATAATATTAATGATACTGCTTTGTAGGATTTTTTTTATTTTTCTTTCTTTCTTTTATTACTAATTAATTTGAAGAATTGACCCCCAAAAAAAAAAATTAATTTGAAGATGATGAGTATTGAGTATTGAGTAATGAGTAGTGAATGAAGTCGTTAGGTGTTAAATCCTAAGTCAACCTTGGAAGAAGTACACGACTTCTAGAATATATTGAGCAATTATAAAGTCAAGATCCAATTACTGTGTTGCAAACTTGCAATTAAATAATGAGTTTTACAAAGATCGAATGGATTAATGCCTAATTTACTTTCAGCAATGTTATCCTATCTACTCAACCTTTTATTTTTTTAAATCTTTTGCACAATTTACTAATTAAAATGGCAATTTTGATTAGAGTATTATGAACCATATACATGAAACACCACAAAGATATAATATGACTTTCGCAAAAGTCAATTCACTATTATTGTCATTTTTCTTATATACACCAATCGCAACATATATATTGATGATGCCAAAATCGTCAATCGAGGTGATCGTCCAGAAGGAGAGTGGCTTAAGATCGTCCAGATGCCTACAAGGAATAAAGATGGAGAAATAGGGGTGAAGGTTACTAGTGTGGTGATAGCCACAGGGCCTCCGATGATAAAGTCAAACAACTAGAAAGAGAAAGATTATTTGCTGTATCTAGTAATGAGTATCAGAGTAGGGGTCAAAATTTTGTACCTCTGTCAAGGTTCTGAGGCACCTATATATATATATATATATATATATATATATATATATATATATATATATATATAGCTCTTTTTTTGGCCATTGGGGGTGTTTAATGGTGGTATCAATGTAGTTACCGTAACGCCCCTAAGTGGATTCAATGAGAATATTCTATCTCTTTCAATGGCTGGACTACTTATTGTTGATATGTAATGCCATTCCATTTATTATGGCTTAATGGCCATCCTCTTGTCCAGCGCTTATTTCTCTGGAGAGGGCGTGTCCCAAGGGAAGTATATGGGACTCATCAATATATATATATATATACCCACACACATACACACTAAATACTACAAAGATATAAAATGACTTTCACAAAAGTCAATTCACTATTATTGACATTTTTCTTATACACCAATCACGACATATATATATATATATATGTATGCGAAATACTACAAAGATACAAAATAACTTTCACAGAAGACAATTCACTACTATTATTATTTTTCTTATACATCAATCACAATATATACACGAAACACCACAAAATTTGATCCACTATTGTTGCCATTTTTCTAATACACCAATCACAATAATTCTTGCAAATATATATATAAAACCTTGGGACGAGTGTGAAGAGAAGGACACATGCACAGATCACCTACTCCATGATCATGCAATCCACATGTCAGATATCTCATAACCTAGCCGGCCACATAAAAAAAAATTATAAATTATATCTATTAAAAATAAAGTGGAATACTAAAATACCTAAAAGGGATGTCGGGGAAGATAATAATCCATGAGATGTTTTGTAGTCGTCAATATGTTGTCAATTTACATATGAAAAACTTTTTGTTCAGGATTGATTCTTATCTACATCACATGCTAAACATCTAGATAAAGCATTAAAAAATAAAAATAAAGACAAACAACAACTTTGGATTTACTGTATATCCATACGTATAATTCAATAGATAGTGCGCATCAGTGAGAGTGAGGTGGAATCTTATTTCTTCTTCTTCTTCTTTTTTTTTTTTTTTGGGTTGATTGGGGGTTCATTTGAGAAAAATTAGTGGACGTGCTTAGTGATGCGCAAATACAGTATAAATTCATATAAAAAGATTTTGTAAAAATATCATCTTTATAATTCATATATAATACTCATTAGATAGTATTATATTAGAGCCAAATGAAAAGTACTTTACTTTCTTTTCAAGGAAGGCGCCACATGACACAATTTTTTTTTTTTTTTTTGGTGTCTCCACATGACACAATTTTAAACTATTTTAATTTAGATGGAACAAAATTATTAGTTGGAAATTTGAGATAAAATATACTGGGCACTTTGTATTTTAAATATTTATCAGTCAACACATTAGTTACATATTTGGTATGTACACATTTGGCAAACTTTCTATGGCTCTTGATAGTAGTTGCTAAAAATTTTATTAAAATTGAAATATTAAAAAAAATAAGAATGTTTACGGTTGAATATAGATATTAGATCATATTTATTTGCTTAGGTGAAAGGTTAAATAAACGGATACATTACAACACTTGCTTAGGTGGAATATTAAACAAATATTACAGTACTCATTTCCCTCTCAAAGATTTGCTTAGGAACAAGGTTAAATGGGTAAATGAAAAAATAACTAATTGATTTGTTTTTTTTTAATTTTTTATAAAAAATTCCCAAAAGGAATAGCTAATGTATGCCGGAGGCATACATACATACATACATACATACATATATATATATATAATCCTAATTCACTTCAAAAAAAAAAAAACCTAATTCTCATAAAAAAAATCTTAAGGCCCGTTTGGTTTAAAATTTATCATCACTCATCACTTAAAATACCTCAATTCCCAAAATCCACTATTTGGCACCTTAACTCATACTAGTTTTCAGCTTCAAAAGGTGCCACTGAATTTCATCAAAAAAAAAAAATTAGAGAATTTGTCAAATATTGCGGCTGGATTTCAATGAAAAAATAAAAATAAAAATAAAAATAAAAATAAAAACTGTTTGTCAAACATTGCGGCTGAAATGTAAATTTAATTATAAAAATGTCATTAAAAACTGAGTTATAGAAATTGAAAACACTTAAAATATATTTTAAATATTTTTAATTTTCATAACTCATAACTCAAAAATTAAAAAATTAAAAAATAAAAATAAGAAGTAAAAACTAAACCAAACAAAAAATTTTATATGTATTCTATATATTTTGATAACCCAATTATAAATTTACTACCCTGTCACTTAAAACTCCCCTAAACCATTCACGTCCTAATTCTTCAGGTCTTTCTCAACCGTACAGGGAAATTGATAACCAGTGGACACTAAGTCAGGAATGACGACTTATCTCTGACAAAAAAAAAAAAAAAGAATGACGACTTAGCTGTCGTCAGAAGGCATTCAATTCGCATTCACATGCACCTAATAAAACTCAATACAAAAAGTGGTCTTTGAGAGAGAAAACATTAGTCTAGTCCGTCTAGGTGAGCCAATTAGGAGCAGGGCAGGAAAAATATGGGTGGGAGATTGGAAATGGGAATGGTTGGAACTTGAAAGGACTAAAACATTAAATTCTTCCTCTCAAATAAGAGTAAGTCTAGTAGCATTGCTTAGCAAAAAAAAAAAAAAAAGTCTAGTGGCATTAAAAAAAAAAAAATTTAGTAGCGTAAACTTTTTGGAAATGTCAGGAATAAACTATTTTAGATTTTTTTATAAATTATTGATGTTTTACTGATTATTAATAAATAAAAATAATAATATCAATAAATGAAAATCTAGAAGAAATTTTTGTAAAAATAAAAATTATGGAAAAATTTGTCCGCTAAACTTAAATAAAATTACATAAATTATAATTAATTTAATTGGTAAAATTTTTAATAATTAAATAAAAAATTTAAATTTAATTCTCACTTATATCAAAAATTAATTAATATCTTAATCTAATAATAAACAATACCATCAAAAATAAATATCATAAATTAAAACTCTCTAAAATAATTAAAAAAAAAATCCAATTAACTCAATTAATAACCCTGCTTGGTCACCTGACTTGTTAATATATAGGAGTTAAGTCACCTCAGATAGCAGACAAAAAGAGAGAGAGAATGGAGAAGAATGATAAAGAAACCATGGAGAAGAACCCGAAAGCCGTTACAACTGATGAGCCTGAGATTAACTACAGAGGATGGAAATCCATGCCATTTATCATAGGTGAGTGAGAGTGAAGCTTGTCTTTTGCCTCATATTCTTCTTGGTTCTTTCTTTCTTTCTTTCCTTTTTCATTTTTGGTTTGTTAATCTTTTAAGCCTGAGTGACCCATTTGGATAAAATTTCAGGAAACGAAACTTTTGAGAAGCTGGGAGCCATTGGCACCTTAGCCAACCTCTTGATCTATCTTACTACTGTCTTCAACATTAAGAGCATTACAGCTACAAATATTGTTAACATCTTCCATGGCACAGCCAATTTTTCCACCTTGCTTGGAGCTTACCTTTGTGACACTTACTTTGGTCGCTACAAGACTTTGGGATTTGCAACAATTGCCTCTTTTATGGTACTAATTCTACTATCATCATTCATATTGAAAATTTTCATCAAGTTGTATGCAGTAAGGGTATGTTTGTTTGGAGAGACTTTAGGGATGATGGAAAATTGATGGGAGAAAAGTGGAGAGAACTTTTTAATGGATGTTTGGTTAGGAGAGGAGAAAAAAAAAAGGTGGAGCTCAAGAATTTTTTCTCCGGATCTATCAAAATGTTTTCTTAGAAAAAACTTAGAAGAGAAAACTCAGTGCATTAAAAAGACCGGGATTCGTTTCTCTGCCAATTTGGGTTTTTTTTTTTTTTTTCCTCTGATTTTTATCACTGTCCCTAGCACACTACTGCTTTCCTGTACTTCTCCTTTTATTTTTTTTATTTTTTTTAGTGCTCATCTTACTTTAGCTTATACTTCTTTTAAAAAAAATTTGAAGCGTTCATACTTCGGACACAATTTTTTAAATAAAAAATGTGTTACTATTTTTGTTGTTTTATTGAACGAGGACATAATTGTAAATTTATTCTTACTTTATTTTCATTTTCTCTTTTTTTTTCTCAATTAAATACAAAAATTTTCATCTTTCCACTTTTTTATACTTCCGACTAAACATAAATCTTTTTCTGTTGTCCGACTTTTTCATCCTTCTATAATTTTCTATTCTCTCTACTTTTTCCACTTTTCCGCCATCTATCCGGACGGACCTAAGAGATGACACTAGTGTATAACCAAATTTCTCTTCTGCTAAAGCTTAGTTGTTATTAATAGATGAATACCAAGAACTGAGTTCTTAGGAGAACTAAAGGCTCTACTAGGCTGAATTGACAATTTAAAAAATGTAGAATTAGAATTCATTATTATGAACAGTTTTTGTATGTTACATACCAAAGTACCAATACTTGCATCAACTGCAAGTTAAATCCCAGTTTTTATCTCATATAACTTTTGTCATAATGTGTCTGATTTGTTTGTTTCTGTAAAGGGATTGCTATTAATACAACTAACAGCAGCAATCAAGAAGCTCCACCCACCCCACTGTGGATCAGCAGAGAACACATGCAAAGGACCAACAGCAGGGCAAATGACATTTTTGCTTACTGGGTTGGGACTACTTATTGTAGGAGCTGCTGGCATCAGGCCATGCAACTTGGCCTTTGGAGCAGACCAGTTCAACCCCAAAACAGAATCTGGAAAGAGGGGAATCAATAGCTTTTTCAATTGGTACTTCTTTACCTTTACCTTTGCCCAGATGGTATCTCTTACACTCATTGTGTATGTGCAGTCCAATGTGAGCTGGGCTATAGGTTTAGGAATTCCAGCGATTCTGATGCTCATTGCATGTGCACTCTTCTTCATTGGTTCAAAAATGTATGTGAAAGTGAAAGCCACTGGTAGTCCCATGACCAGTGTGGTACAGGTTTTAGTGGTTGCTGTTAAGAAAAGGGGGTTAAATCCACCCGAACAACCATGGTTGTCCCTCTTCAACCATCTGCCAACTAGTTCTATCAACGTCAAGCTTTCTTACACAGACCAATTCAGGTAACCGACTTCAAGAATTTTGCATTTGATGGTCATTTGGACCAATTGGGTGTAAAAATTAACCAGTCAAATTGATAACTTTGGCAGATTCCTTGACAAAGCAGCAACAATGACCCCCAAAGACCAAATTAACCCAGATGGATCTTCTGCCAATCCATGGAATCTTTGCACAATGCAGCAAGTGGAAGAAGTGAAATGCTTGGTGAGAGTGATTCCCATATGGACTGCAGCTATCATATACTATATCGCTATAGTCCAACAGAATACTTTAGCAGTCTTTCAAGCCGTTCAATCCGACAGACGCTTTGGAAACACCAATTTCCAAATCCCAGCTGCATCCTACGTTGTCTTCTTGATGCTGAGCTTGACCGTATTCATACCCATCTATGACAGAATAGCTGTTCCGTTCCTCCGAAAGATCACAGGAAAAGAAGGCGGCATCACAATCCTCCAGAGGATAGGCATTGGCATATTTCTCTCCGTTATTACCATGATAGTATCTGCCTTGGTGGAAGAGCGTCGAAGGACCATAGCTCTAACCAAGCCAACACTAGGAATTGTACCAAGAAAAGGTGCAATTTCCTCAATGTCAGCTCTATGGTTGGTTCCTCAATTCGTACTAGCCGGATTAACTGAAGTATTTGCTTCAGTTGGCCAAGTTGAATTCTACTACAAGCAATTCCCCGAGAACATGAGAAGCATTGGAGGGTCTCTTTTCTACTGTGGCATGGCGGGTTCAAGTTATTTGAGTAGTTTCCTGATATCAATAATTCATCGGACGACAAGGAACGCTGCAACCGGAAATTGGTTACCAGAAGATCTTAACAAGGGAAGATTGGATTACTTTTATTACACAATAGCTGCTCTGGGGGTATTGAACTTTGGCTACTTTCTAGTATGTGCAAAATGGTATAAGTATAAAGGGGATAGCAAGGATACCCTTGAAATCAACCTAGGATCTACACTACCTCAAAAAACTTCTGTTTGATAATCAAGTTCATTGGTAATCAAATTCATTCTAGGCTCCCAATTCATGTATGAACCATGTCACACGGCAATATTATACAGTAGTAGGCTATATAGTACCTAGAATAACGTTTCCTTGCCGTTTGGGATTTGTATGATGATGCATTATGCTGTAGCTTTGTGTAGGACCAAACGAGAGGATACAAATTCCCCTGTTCTTTTGAAGAATTTGCTTAGATTAATAAATCAGGGTATGTAATGTAACATAGAAATGAAACGTGTATCTTTTCCTTGTAAAAACTAGTCTAGTAAGTCAGTGATTACATGCTTTCAAAAAAAAAAGTCAGTGATTACATTTATAATGCTATTAACTTTCCTCAAACATAAATGAGTTGAATGTTACTGATAACTCTCTTTTTCTGCGCATGTGGACCACAATGAAACATTGTTTTGGCTTTTGCCCCCACGAGAGGGGCAAGACTGATACATTGCCCCCACGGGAGAAAAGAATTACAAAACAGGGGCCTGACTTTCTCATTTCACATTCACACTACACCATGTCTTTTACTTCTTTCATTTTCCAAAGGTTGAGATCATCGGTTGATAATGGCAGTGGCTTTTACTTCTCAGATCCAACAACCACTAGTTCTTTATTTGTCTGGTTAGGGTAGAAAACTCTTTTGTTTGATTGAGTAATCCATGCTAACAAATTGAAGTCATAAACTAATATGAAAAGGCTAATTCTAATATTAGCTAGCTTACATTTACTATTGTGGAGTACCACATTTGCTGTAGTCCAAGAGTACTTAACAAGTACTTAGGGTCGGCCGCATTACACTTTTTTACTGCTATATCATACCGGAAATCATATCCTATGTTACCTTAATCATTGATATGTCAATTTTTACTACTAATAATATTATCTTAAATCTTCATCTTCTATATTTTTTTTTCATTTGGTTGACTTGAATCAAATTAATATATATACATAAAAGCAGAGATCTCATGTGGGAGAGCATGAGATTTTGTCATGTGGCTCTCTCTTTGGCAAGAAATTTGTTCACATAAATTCTTTATTCAAGTGCCACATTAGAGATATAGACTAATTAAGATTCAAAAGATAATTCCCATGAAAAAAATATTCAAAAGATAAGAATTCTTTATTTTCTTAGATTCATTGTATTAGGACATTTCTTAAGTGCCACATTATAGATAAGGACTAATTAAAATTTAAAAGATAAGAACTCTTTATTTTCATAAGTTCATTGTTTCAAAACTTTCCTCTCTCTCTCTCTCTCTCAAAGCACAAAACTTTACGTGTTTTCACTCACCCTTTTCACCTCTTGCACTTCTGCTGCTTTATGTACACCTACCCATAGGCCTTCATCTTCATGCCATAGGTAGGTGATTTTTTATTTTGTTTTAGCCCTCACAATTTCTTGATTCCTTTGTCACTTTTTTTTTACTACCATTTTGTGTGGTATTGGTATGAGCCTCGACCATAAAAGTAAAAAACGATGATTATTTTGGATTTTTCTATGTTGTGAATCAAGATTATCTCAACTTTAGTTGCAACCTTAATTTTTGTTGCAACTATTCAAGAATAGTGTGAAACAGTGTACAAATCACAATCATATTGTTAGTTCTCTCCATCAAAGCTACAATCAAGTAGTTCTTCACATAATTTTTATGTTCTTTCTCAAGTATCTTTCACATATAGTACTTATCCACCTTTTACTTTTGTTAGTGCTGTAAATTATAGTTGTTGTGGTTTGTTAGGATTAGTTTCAAATGATTTAATTTGTTGTTACGGTTTTGATGTATGATTGTAAGTTAATTAGTTTCCTCTACTTCTCTATATAAAGACAAATCTCATGTGCAAAATTAATAATACAATATTAGTTCTCCCATTTTTAGCTTATACTTTTCTTGAATTTTAGTGTTCTCTTTGTTTTTTTTTTTTTTTTTTTTAAGATATAAAAGCCATATCAAAGGCAAATAAATATTGATAAATGGAAGTATATTTAGCCCCTTTTTTTTTTTGTTTACGTTCTCTTTATGTTGGTACACACAAAATTTTGTTTCATTTAGATTACGAACAAAGTGTTTGAGATTGGGGTCTTGAGAATTGGTGGTGAGAGTGAAGTGGTTGAGAAAGTGTTCGGATTTAGAAATAAAGTCTACCTTTTATCTAGATGTTATTTTATTATTTTAAATATTAAATTTATAATATGGTGTAAATTCCTTGAAATTTCTAATAACTATGTAATTACAAATCATATATACATATTAGTAAAGAAAATCCACTCAATATTCAGAAACTATTTCTAGGATAAGGAAAAGTTATAAAATATGAATTAAGAACATTAAATTTTAAAGTATTCAACAATATTATAGGAAACATCATTAATACTATACAACAAAATGATTATTATATATGGGTCTTAAAAAAATAAAAATTGTTTTCAAATGAAATTATCAAGCATCAGTGTATCACGCAGAAAATTATCTAGTTTATTTTTAGTGCGTGATTCATCCAATTTACAATGCATGCAACTCTTTACAGCCAAAACCAACTGATCCTTGCAAATGTATAATAAAATTTTGATTTGAAAATGCGACCTAAACAATGTTGAGTAGGAGTAAAGCTTTCATCCAGAGCATTTAGAACTACAGGACACCAGATGAACATGTGACCTTTTTAGAAAACGTGTCTTGTCTTGATTATCACTGTCTTCTCCAAATTTCCAATGCACAAAGCACCGGAGATGGACCAACGCTAGAATTGTGACATGTGAAAACAATTTTTGAATTTCCTACCTAATAATTGCAGAAACAACTGAATAATACCGTAGCCGTTTTCTTCTTTTTCACACCTTCACCTGCTACCTTCTCCACTCAAAATGACTTCAAAAAAGCAACCGCTCGTTTTTTTTTTTTTTTTTAAGAAATATTTGTGAATGAAAAGTGTGTTAAAAATAGTGACAAATGGTACAGGTGTTCAGAGCTTATTTTCAACCTGACACTATCAATACGTCAAGGTCCACACAGCAGATTACAGGAGTTAAAACACACTACTGCAAGTCAACATTAGAAAACGCATATTGAACTTTACCACCACTACAAGTTGAAGGAAACTTCCAAAAAAAAAAGTAGGAAAGCGTTATACGTCTTTGACTTAATTTTGTAAACAGCCAAAATTTAATGTCCCATGTCACATTATGCAATTATAAGTCATATAAGAATTTCATGTGTAGTTAATTTGAGCGTGACCACCGGCCTAAATAAGCTAATTTCATTTATAATTTTCTAGTTTGTTTAGAACAAGTTAAGCTTAACCGATAATTATCCCATGTTTTGGCTACATGTAATATCTCTCTCATAATAAAGGAGTCTCACATAATAGGTGAGTTTTACTTAATATTATAAATAGCATTTCGGACCCATTTCGATTTATCCATTAGAATTGAATGTTTCGGTACTGGCTTATTAGTGTTTTAGAGTTATCGCTATTTTATAATAAAATATATACATTATTAATAAAAAAATCATATAAATTATTAAGGATTTTAAAGAAGTTATAAGTGCATATTTCAACTAATACTTAATCTTAAACCAAATAATAATAATAATAAGAAATAAAGAAAAACTTAGATGTTAATGTTAGTAGGTGGAACAGTGGAAGAGGGTTAAATCTTAAAAACGCAGGAACATTCTATTGTTATTGTTAGTCGTGGGACTCACAAAAACAAAAACAAAGAAAACAAATCAAATTTTAGAACACACGGAGCAAAAGAAAAGAGAATAACGTGGAAAATTTTAATACAAAAGACATAGCATTTAAGGAAGAGTAAGGAGGCTGACAAATACATTACTTGTACAACATACAAATAAAAAAGGTACCGCTGTAAGGCAGATTGGTAGGACGGAAACCTACCCCAAAAGAAAAAGGAGGAAGGATTTTTTTTTTTGAAAGCCAAAATCTGGTACAGCTGAAATTTGTGTTTGGGCGAAAATTGGCTGGAGCACTCTGAAAATAGGCCAAAATTTGACCCAAGGTGGAATGGGGGTATTATAGTTCCAAATTGTATGTGAGTACGAAATATTTCAGTCGTTTTGACCAAAATAGAACAAAATCAATAACAATAGTCCTACTTTTGTTAATGCGTAGGACTTATCTGCTGTGAGAGGGGCCTTAGATAGTCTCGAAGTAGTACTTCAAACTCTCACAAAAAAGGTGGCCTCCATATATGGGTCTTACGGGGCAATCCTTTTATGAAAGCTCAAAGCACTACTCCAAGACTACCTAAGTTTTTCCCATGAGAAATGATGCATGTAAGATACAACTGATACATGGTATACACAGTACATCCAACTACATGATTAGCAAATTAAGAATAGTAACGTATGAAGATATATATGGAAAAAGAAATGAAAAGTGAGAGGCTCTAAGACTACGTTATTGTTGATTCAAAATAAATAAGACAACCTTACTGTAGCAATCAAGAGAAATCACTTGAACGTTAAACTAGCTTTTGAGGAAGGTTGACTTATGAACCGCTCAGGCATGACATCCACAAAAACCATCTTTTTACATAATGCAATTTAATCAAGCAAACAATTAAATGCTGAAATAAGGTTTTGCTTGATGCTTGCAATGACAAAAACAGTTTAACTAATAGGTTCATGTACCCGAGTCAACTTATTTCCAGTAGGTTAGTTGTATTGTGAGACAAAAAGTTAAAAGTTAGTTTATTTTCAAAAAAGCTAAAAGTTATACTTAAAAATAAATTAAAATAAAAAACTGAAAATTGTAGCTAGACAGACACTAGGACATAATTTCTTATATATAATTGGAAGAATGGTTTATAATCAGAACGAGCCAAACTAAATATAAAAATTCAAGATTGGTTCTCTTATTTTTATTGTAAACACGAATTGAACTCGAACTCATCACCAAACTAGATTACATGTTAATTTTCTTATCAAACAAGCTTGAGCTTATCAAAAGTTCCTTGATTTACTTATTCATTCCCTGTACAAGCTTGAGCTTGTCCATGACATGCCGGTTGGGAGCCATTTTGGTATTCTCCGAACATTGCACCGTACTGCATTTCTACAAATTTTTATTAGAAGTGTACGCGACTAGACCTCCAAGTTAAAATTCAAGGGAGTTGTGTGTCAACAAAACAAATATGATTCTGTTTTGTCAGCACTCAACAAAAGCAATGGGGTTCTAGCGGTTCTTTTTGGCTGAGTATTGGTATAATAACTCACATCAATCAGCTACCAATACCATTCCATTTGAATGGGTATGAACATGGCTCAACCATGGGCGCAGGTTGACCAACTTCTCCATGCAAGGGATGCCATTCAACTGGACTTAAACCAGCCCCTATGCAGATTGACACCCCCAAGAACTTGAATTCAACGTTTGGGATTTGGGTTTATCTAGAACTTCAACAAATTCGCTAAAATTCTATTCATGTTCACAGTAATATGAACCTAGCATCTCATTTTAATGGCCCATTTCAAATTTTAGAAGGCATTGACAAGGTGGCTAATAAATTGGTTTTACCGGCCATATCGCGTTTACACCATGTAGTTGGGGTTATAGCTATACTTCCCAAGTTCAATGACAAAATTACACCAATACAGCAGCAACAAGCCTTAATCCCAAATTTTTGAGATTGGCTCCTCAACAGATTAGTTAAGGTTGGCTATGTGTATTCTTTTCCTTCATTATGCTCTATGTTAAATCAAATTCTCTGTTACTTTTTTAATTGTACTTTCTCTCAAAATTACACCAGCATTCGAACCGAAATGATTCCTTGAATTCTGCTGGAATACTCTTGGTAAAAAAATGTCTTTAGGAGGTGGTTTGTTAGAAGGGCTTCCATGTCCAAGATGCCGAGTGGGAATGCTATATTGTTATAAAGAATCAGTTTCCTCACTTGAATCTTGAGGACAAGCTTCATCTTGAAGGGGAAGGGAATGTTGCGACCAAGACAGGGGAGCAAGCAGACAGCAACAATGGCAAGAATCTTGCAAGCAGGGCTCGTGCAAGTGATGAGTGAAAAATGTTATCACCATTCTATAGTTTGATTATCTTATCATTATCATTGCTTTGTAAATTATTAGATAGAAGTTAGATTCATCTCGTCTTTGTAGTCTGACTATTTATGAAAGCTGAGATGAAATACTAAGGCGAGCATATTAAATCAAATTCCATTATTGTCTCTCATACTAGGAGAGTAGGAGACCGACCTATCTACCGTTCACATCAAACTATCCCCAACGTTATCACATAAACCAAATTATAGATGGATTATTATGAGTTCCGTAACTCCATTTTTACAGATTCACTTTCTTCATCTGTATATATATATATATATATATATATATATATATATTCAATCTCGATCTTTTAATAGTCGTCTAAACCTTGGCTTGAACTTGACTCATTTGCTAAATAAACACATAAATGAACTTAACTTGGCTCATTTGCTAAATAAACATATAAACGAACTTTTTTATATATGAAATCTGAATGGTTCATAATTGTTCATGAACAATTCGATTCATTTTCAACCCTAATTAGAAGGCATCCCCACACCAAAAAAACATAAGGATATTAAAGTAATGTTTTAAAATTTTTAATATCCCCAAGCAAAAAATAATAATATTCTGACACCCCCCCCAAGCAAAAATACTTTGTTCTACCCTTGATCCTTAGTATAAATCTATCTTTTAAGGTTTTCTTTTTTATGTTTCACTTCAAAAAAAGAAAAAAGTTATCAAAAAAATTGTCAAAAAAGATTAAATGAAAAGTCAAAATTTGAAAAACTGCCAAAATTAAAAAAATTACTTAAAAAAATATTTAAAAATATGTTGTTAACGAGCATCTTATTGTGTCCATTAATACAATCCTAAGTTAGTTAATAAATTGCGTGGCAAAGAATAAATTTTTTAAGAATCGTAAAGTACTCTAACAACCACCACCAAGAAGCAGCCTAGTAACTACAACTTCAAAAACCATGTTCAGAACTCATTTTCAACCTGACACTATCAATACGCCAAGGTCCACACGGCAGACTACCGGAGTTAAAACCCACTACTGCCAGTCAACATTTAGAAAACGCAAATTGAACTTTACCACCGCTACAAGTTGAAGGAAACTTCCAAAAAAATCCCCAAGTAGGAAAGCGTTATACGTCTTTGACTTTAGTGTTGTAAACAACCAAAATTTAATGTCCCATGTCACATCATACAATTATAAGTCATATAAGAATTTAGAATAGCGTTTAGGGCACTTTGTTCAGTCCCACTTAAAACCGATTTGACCGAAACTGGTGTTGAGTGGGACTGAACAAAGTGTCCTGAACGGGTTAAATGTCAACCTTCAAGCAGTAATTTCATGTGTAGTTAATTTGAGCGTGATCACCGGCCTAAATAAGCTAAGTTCATTTATAATTTTCCAGCTTGTTTAGAACAAATTAAGCTTAACAGATAATTATAACATGTTTTGGTTACATGTAACCTCTCTCTCACAATAGATGGGTTTCACGTACTAGGTGAGTTCTACTCAATGTTATAAATAGCATTTCGAATATATTTCAGTTTATCAATTAGAACGAAATGTTTTAATACTGACTTATTTCGACATACCGTTTTGAAGTATTTTAGAGTTATCGCTATTTTATAATAAAAAATATATATTATTAATAAAAAAATTATATAAATTATTAAAAATTTTAAAGAAGTTATAAATACATATTTCAACTAATATGTAATCTTTAAGTCCAAATAATAATAATAGTAGTAAGAAGAAGAAGAAGAATTATTAGTTCAATCATTTATAAAATATAATAAGATTAAAAAAATAATAAATAAATAAATAAAAAAACCTAGATGTTCATGCTAGTGGGTGGAACAGTGGAAGAGGGTTAAAACTTAAAAAGGCAGGGACATTCTATTGTTATTGACTTATTGTTAGTCACGTGGGGCTCACAAAAACAAAAACAAATTAAAAAAAAAATCAAATTTTAGAACACACGTAGCAAAAGAGAAGAGTATAACATGGAAAAATTTAAAACAAATAACATAGCATTTAAGGAAGAGTTAAGGAGGCTGACAAATACATTTCATGTACAACACACTAATAAAAAAGGTAAGGCAGATTGATAGGACCGAAACTTACCAAAAAAAAAGGAGGTAGGTTTTTTTTTTTTTAAACGAAAATCTGGCATCACTAACATTTTTATTTCAGCTAAAATTGGCTAGAACACTTTGAAATAGGCCAAAATTTGACCCGAGGTAAAATGGGGGTATTATAGTTCCAGTTTGTGTGCCGGTACGAAATATTATGGCCATTTTGGCCAAAACGAAACAAAATCAATAACAATAACTCTACTTCTGTTAAGGCGTAGGACTCATCTACTGTGAAATGGGTCTTAGGTAGTCTCAAAATAGTACTTCAGACTCTCACTAAAAGGGTGGCCCCCATATGTGGGTCCTATTATAGGGCACTCCTTTTATTAGAGCCCGAAGCACTACTTCGAGACTACCTAAGTTTTTCTCATGAGAGAGGATGCTTGTAAAATGTAATTGATACATGGTATCTACAAAACATCCTACTACATGGTTAGCAAATTAAGAATAGTAGCGTATGAAAATATATATATGGAAAAAGAAAGGAAAAGTGAAAGGCTCTTAAGACTACGTTATTATTGATTCAAAATATATAAGACCACATTACTGTAGCAATCAAGAGAAATCACATCATCACAGTAGCACTAACATATAATTAACACTCGAACGTTAAACTAGCTTTTGAGGAAGGTTGACTCATGAACCGCTCAGGAATGACATCCACGAAAACCATCTTTTTACATAATGCAATTTAATCAAGCAAACAATTAAATGCTGAAACAAGGTTTTGCTTGATGCTTGCAATGACAAAAACAGTTTAACTAATAGGTTCTTGTACCCCAGTCAACTTATTTCCAGTAGTTTATTGGTATGATATGAGACAAAAAGTTAAAAGTAAGTTTATTTAAAAAAAAAAAAAACTAAAAGTTCGATATTTAAAATAAAAATAAAACAAAAAATTGAATATAGTAGCTAATCAGACACTATAATATAATTTTGTGTATATAATTGAAAGTATGACTTATAATCAGAACGAATCAAACTAAATATTAAAAATTCAAAATTAATTCTCTTATTTTTATTTTAAACACGAATTAAACTCAAGCTTATCACGAAGTTAGATTACAGCAGCCTAGTAACTAGAACTTCAAAAACCATGTTCAGAACTTATTTTCAACCTGACACTATCAATACGCCAAGGTCATACAGCACACTACAGGAGTTAAAACCCCCTACTACAAGTCAACATTTAGAAAGCGCAAATTGAAATTTACCACCGCTACAAGTTGAAGAAAACTTCCAAAAAAATCCCCAAGTAGGAAAGCGTTATACATCTTTGACTTAAATTTTGTAAACAACCAAAATTTAATGTCCCATGTCACATCATGCAGTTATCAGTCATTTAGTATAGCGTTTAGGGCACTTTGTTCAGTCCCACTTAAAACCGATTTGACCGAACCTAGTGTTGAGTGGGACTGAACAAAGTGTCCTGAACGGGTTTAATGTCAACCTTCAAGCAGTAATTTCATGTGTAGTTAATTTGAGCGTGATTATTGTCCTAAGAGGATTCATATCAATTTTTTTATTTTACACATTTATTTTTATATTAAAATTTTATTTTTTTTATTTTACACATTTATTTTTACAAAACACCCACATCAGTTTATCTATTCTACCCCTTCTTTTAATTAAATAATCAATTTTATCAAATTTTTTATTATTTCTCACAACTGTCACTATATATGCGCGCTCCCTCTCTCTCTCTCTCTCTCTCTCTCTACCCATTTCTGATTCGGCTCTCTCTCTCTTTCCATCTCTTTCTGCTTTGGCTCTCTCTCTCTACCCATCTCTCTCTTTCCATCTCTCTCCCATCTCGGTCAGATCCGTTCAGGCGAGACCCATCTAGCGCGGTCACAGCTCCAATTAGGCAAGAACCGACAAGCACCATCATTCCGATCAAGCACCATCGTTCGGATCGGAGCACCATCGTTCCAAACAAGCACCATCATTCCGATCAGAGCACCATCGTTCCGATCAAGCACCATTGTTCCGATCAGAGCACCATCATTCCAAACAAGCACCATCGTTCCGATCAGAGCACCGTCATTCCGATCAAGCACCATCATTCCAATCAGAGCACCGTCGTTCCGAACAAGCACCATTGTTTAGATCAAGCACTGACCTATGTGTATCTCTGTGTTTTTTTTTTTTTTTTTTTGAGTAAGTGTATCTCTGTTGATCCTGTTGATTTGTCTGTGTGGATGTGTTTGTGTTTGTGTGTGGGTGTGTTTGTGTTTGTGTGTGGGTGTGGGTGTGTTTGTGTGCATCTGAGGAAAAAGAAGAAGATGAGGTGAGAACTGAGTTGGTTGAGGACGGACAAGAGAGAGAAAAAAAAGGAGTGAACCGAAAAACAATAAAATATTGGATGAACGAGTTACAGTAGCCGTGTATATTTACACGGTTACTGTAGCTCGTGGATGAATATACAAGAGTTTACACAGTTTTACAATCACTGATGTAGGAGTTTTTTTGACCAAAATGTGTAAAATGGACTTTTTTTTTTTATTATAGAAGATTATAGCAGAACTGGTGTGAATGCTCTAAATAAGCTAAGTTCATTTATAAGTTTCCAGCTTGTTTAGAACAAGTTAAGCTTAACAGATAATTATAACATGTTTTGGTTACATGTAACCTCTCTCTCACAATAGATGGGTTCCACATAATAGGTGAGTTCTACTCAATGTTATAAATAGCGTTTCGGATCCATTTCAGTTTATCCATTAGAACGAAATGTTTCAATACTGACTTATTTCGACATACCGTTTCGAAGTGTTTTGGAGTTATCGCTATTTTATAATAAAAAATATATATATTATTAATAATAAAAAAATCATATAAATTATTAAGGATTTTAAAGAAGTTATAAATACATATTTTAACTAATATGTAATCTTCGAGTCCAAATAATAATCATAATAATAGTAGTAAGAAGAAGAAGAAGAATTATCTGTTCAATCATTTATAAAATATAATAAGATTAAAAATATGAAAAAAAAAAAAAAAACTAGATGTTAATGTCAGTAGGTGGAACAATAGAAGAGGGTTAAAACTTAAAAAGGCAGGAACATTCTGTGACTGTTTGGATCCAAATTATTAGAGCGTCTGTGCGTTTGCGTTTGTGAAATGCTGGGACCCATGCTGTACAGTAGCCAGAAAAACGCTGAAGGGAAACGCTGAACGCCCAAAAACACACCGTTTCATTAAAGAAAAACGCGTGTTGGGTACTGTTCATGGACACCTTCAACGCCAGCAAAATTCTGAGAAAGAGCTGAGACAAATTGAGACGCACCGTTTCATTAAAAAGTCCAAGCGTGCGTGATCGATCATTGGGGTGTCCATGTAGCCTTTTGTCAACGTTCTGTGATGAAAACGGTGCGCATGAACAACTCCATCTCATCAAAACGGTGCACAAGCACAGCTCCAACGGATCTTTTTTCTCTTCTTCAGCTTTCTTCTTTTCTCCCAACTACCGTTGCAGAATGTCTTCAAACCTCTTCAATGCTCCATCCGAATCCTCTTCAATGAGAACCACCTACCCACCAACCACAAAACCATCAAAACAAAGCACACATGGTAGGCAAAAACCCATTACGCAGAACTCTCTGAAATCACCCCCTCTGTTCTTCCTTCGTGTGAGCGAACCTTCTCTCCGCTTGGGACATTGTTGCCGCTACTATGAGTCTCTGCATTCACGGGTAAGTTGATTCTAACTTCTCATGCTTTCTCATGTGTTGGTGTGGTTATATTGTGATCCATGAGCTATCATCAATCTATGGTTTTTTTTTTTTTTTTTTTTCTGTTCAACGGTTGTGTGTGGTGTTTGTGTTCAACATTTGTGTGTGGTTCTTTTGTGTTTTCCATGAAACTATAATGTGGGTTTCTTGATCTTTTGTGTAATACCACATGTAAATTCTCTTCCTACCTCTATTGTAATATGTGATTTCACTTTGCATTTTTCATATGGGCATGCCTAACTAATTATATGATATGCACACGCACTGTTTGTTGAAATTCCTCAATGAGTATAGACGGAAGTTGTAGCAAAAATGGTTAAGGAGAAATTGAAGGACGGTGGTAGTAATGATCCGAGAGCTGATTGGAAAGACCTTAAGGAAGTACAAGCTTTTTGTGAGTTCTATGCTGCTCAAGTCCTAGAAGGGCAGAGGAACGGAGGATATCTAACCAAAATTGGAGTTGATGCAGTGATTCGGCAATTGGGTGACATGGGAAAAGTGGTGACTCCCCTGCAGATGAAAAACAAATGGGATCATCTGAAAAAAGGGTGGAGGCAGTATAATGAGTGTTTTGACAATGAGACTGGGTTGGAGTTATGATGCTGGCACCAGGCTGCTTCAGGCCAATGAGGAGTGGTAGACCTGAAAAATTGCGGTTAGTTCAGTTGACATGATTATGGACAACTTTACTGTCTACAACTATATTATTGCGTTCTAACTACTGTTTCTCCACATGTAGGCATGTCCCAATGCAAAAACCTTCAAAAATAAACGTTTGCCGAATCGTGACTTGATAAACATCATGTATGGAGGCATGGTTGCAACGGAAAAAAATGCATTTTACACGAGTGGTCAAATGCCAAAGGAAACCACCGAAGGGTCTAGGGACTCTGCTGATAGCACAAAATTTGTTGACCCTCAATGTGAACCCTTTGTGAATGTTGATGCAATGGAGGTTGAAGGTCCATCATCGTCAAGGGCAGGACCGACAGTGACTAAGGGGAAAGGCTTCGCAACTACTGTCCACCTTTTCAAGCCAATTTGCAAGAAATAAAAAAAAATAAAAAATAAAAAATAAAAAAGCGTTCAGTTACGTAAGAGATGTCCGACTCTTTGAAGAGCATCTCAGAGGTTTTTCTTGAAAGTAGAAGCGTAAGTAACCATACACCAATTGCTTCCACAGCAACTACTCAGGTTAACGCAATTCTGGACATGGTGTTGAGTCTTCTCGGGGTGCACTCAGGTCATTACCTTCATCTGTTCAACACCCTCTATTTCATGAAAAAAGAGGAGGGTAGGCACATGTTTGCATCACTTTGCAATGACAAGGACATCCAGCTGAAGTGGCTATAAAATGAGTACCAAAGGCACCCTGAATTTCATTTTTAGTGAACGAAAGGGGATTGTCTCGATAGGATTGGTGTAGTAATCGGATTTTCAGTGTTGTACCTGTTGCACTATGTTTTTTTTCCTTTTGTTTTTATTGGTAGAAACTAATGCTTACCATGGGTGTGTATGTAAGACAATGGCTACCAATTAATTGTCATGTGTACTGTATGCTTACTTCTTCCCTTTTATTATGCTTACCTGTTCCTTTGCTTGTTGCATTTTGTTTTTCTCCGATGAGTTTTGAAACTAGTAAAACTTTTTGTTTATTTTTTTAAGGTTTTTGTTTAATGTATGGCTGGTCTTGACAATAGATAATGTTGTGTTTTGTTCAATACTTCCTTGTAAAACACTCGATAATTTTTTATTTTTTCATATGTTCTAATATTAATAACCTTGTAGTCCTTATTTTTTTTGGCATAGTTAAGTCCTCACAGCTTGATCCTTCCCTAAACTACATGACCAGTGACCACATGGAAGGTATGTACATTTCTTTTGCCTAACAGCTCTACCCATATTTTTCTTTTTTAATTTTTTTTATGATATATCTTTAGGAATGATTTTGAGTGTGATAATAATGTGGATTGTGGAATTTTTATGGGAGCCAATTTAGCTAATTTGTTGTCTACATTAAGTCTAAAGAACAATAGAGCACATATGATCACTTTGGTAAGTGCATGGATATTGTGGAGCAAGTGCATGGATGTTGGAATGCTCCACGTGACCCTCAAGACAGCCACTGATTTTGTTCTTCCTTTTTGATAATTTCAAGCATCATTACTGTTGCTTGATCAAGGGTTGCATATTCAAAGCATATTCTGCAAGTATTTTCTTATTTTGGTGGACATGAAGTGTGGTTGAAATTGGAGGTCATTTCATAACAAAAAAGAAAATTGGTCTACTCATGAGCTACTTGGTTTAAATATTTATTTTAAATCTAATACATAATTTTCTTCTTTTAGACTGATGCTCATGTTGGTAATGTTCCAAGATAGTTTTTCTTGTAAGGTTTTACTGATTGTGGTAATATAAATTTTTTTTTTAAGATGTACTTTTGGTTTCTTGCCAATTATGTAACTCTGATTGTGCTTTAGTATATCTTAGTATATCTTGGTACTTTTGATTTTTTTTTAAGATGTCCTTTTACCAAGATGCATTGTACTTTTGGTTTAATGCTTTCGTATATCTTCTTGACATTTGTGGATGGCTATGCTCGGAGGGCTATATGATAATAATAATAAATTTGTGAAAGTTGTATTTGTCCAAGTTTCTTCTCTTTTTGTCTAACTCACTTCCTTTTTCCTTTGTGAGTTTCGGGAATAGCAGCTCTAATTTTATCCTATGAGTGATGGTTGATGTTGTTTATATAAATTGGCTGTTCTTAGTCCATTCCCCCACCCCAATCAATTGTGTTCGCATTCTATATCCCTATAATTAAGAAACAAAGTGGTGTGAGTATATTTTAGCTCCAGTAAAGAATTGGAAGCCTCCATTATTTGTAAAAGAAAACGTTATCATTATTCACCCTTGGAAGCTGTTACAGGTGCAAAGACTATTGGACGGAGAGACTAACTAAAGAACGTGCTGAAATGTTGACTCAGTCTAAGTTGTATTGGGGTACACATGCCAGGAATGCAATTGGGTATTGACAGTGTGGTTTATCTGATAAAACAATAAAATTGAAGTAGTAACTAAACAGTTGTGGTGGATTTTGCTCTAGCTTTGGAGCCTGGCGGCATCTTCAAACAGATTTACTTGTGAGCGGCTCTTGAAAATGCTTTACTTCTAACATTTGTGTAAGACATCTATTTTGTGTGTATCTGACATGTAATAATGATTTGGTGTTCGATACATGATTTTGTGTGTATTTGACATGTAAACGCAATTTAGTTTATTGTGAGTATAGTTTCGAAATGGGATTTGCAGGATGTTTGAATCTTTTTTAGTATATGAACGCATATATGTTTGTTTGTGCATAATTTTCATATGGGAATTGCTTACATTTTTTTTTTTATATACATATAGCCCAATTTGGAAATGAGATTAGCCTAAATTTTGTATCTTTTTAATATATACATAGGTGTGTAATTTGGATCTGGGTTTGGAGGAAGTGGTCCTAATGGAGCTCTTCTATGAAAAAGAAATGAAAATTTTAACAATTGCACATACATGTATCAATCATTTTCTTTTTATGTAATATGTCAAAGTAGTTGTTTAATTCTTCTAACTTCTATCTGCACCAATAAAGAACCTTCCTTCATGCAGCAACTTTGATTTTGATTTGAAATTTAAAGGGAGTTATCAATGTTTATCGTTCCCATTATACATTGCATTTTACACTAGTTTTCAACATGTACCATGCAATAGACTCCAAAGTTTTCCAGTCAAATTCAATAGATTCTAACCAATGCTTATACGAAAATGCTATTATTAATTTTCTTGGTTTTGTAGCATTAGTATCTTCCTAATGTCAAGGCTCTGAATTCTAAGCTCGATATCTTTTAGATCATTGTTCAATAGCCAGCATTGCAACCTAAAGGTATACAACAGGATGGATTTGCTAAACGACTCAACTGAAGCCCAACACTAGTGAGTTTCTATATTTTCCCCTCTACATGTGAATATACAATTGGTATAAATCTTGGATGAAATCGTGAAATGCTATGATTAGGATTGTTAAATAATTGGTACCACCATAGTTTGACCCTAGTAGTAATAATCACGTTTAACAAATTGTTAAATAATTGGTACTACCATAGTTTGACCCTAGTATCACATTAGTATTTGTACATGCTTCTAAAGTCAGTAAAATGCTCAGGGACAATGACTTCGACCTGAGCGACGACATTGTACTCGCTGCATATCTAGCTGGGTGCGCATGTGCAGTTTACATGGAGACCTATATGACCAAAGTACTGTTGCATACGAATATACAAACAGGGTATGAATGGGTACAGTATACAATAACTGGAAATCCTGAGAAATGTCGAAGATATTTTAGAATGTCAAGCCATGTGTTTCGACAATTGTGTAATACATTGCGCCAGTATGGATATGACGATACCACAAGAGTTTGCTTGGAAGAGTCTCTAGCAATGACATTGGTGGTACTTGGTCATGCTGAGGGTAACAGATTAGTGCCGGATAGATTTCAGCACTCGGGTGAGACAGTGCATCGACACGCGGTTACAGTAGTTACATTGTTAGCCACCATTATGGCAGCAGACATTATCAAACCTGCTGATCGTACATTTCAGGACGTGCCAGAACATATTTAGCATTTAAGTTGATATTGGCCATATTTCAAGGTACTTTGTGAATTTGGTATCTTTCACTTTATTTTATTGAAATTATCTTTATGGTCATACCACGTATTTCATTTCATATGGATTCTTTTTTGTGGCAATGGTTAGGATTGCATTGGTGCACTTGATGGGGTCCATGTCCCTGTGGTCGTACCACTTGATGAGCAACACCCGTATTATGGCAAGAAGGGGATCACCACAACAAATTGCATGTGCGCATGTAACTTTGACATAAAGTTCACATTCGCATGTGTTGGATGGGAAGGGTCAGTGCATGACATGAGGATTTTTTTAAGCTGCCTCAACAATGAGAGTTACAACTTCCCAAGAGCTCCAGCTAGTTTGTAAATATGTAGATTAATTATAATATTAAAGTTTGTAAATATGTAGTTTAATTATAATATTAAAGTATGTATTAATGTAGTGAAAATGCTAATGTATTAAACGTGTTAATTTGCAGGAAAATATTATCTAGTTGATTTAGGGTACCCTATGAAGAAAGGGTTCCTTGCACCATATAAGGGGGAGAGGTACCACATCCCCGAATTTCAGCCTAATGAAGTGTTGCATCATCCAGAGGAGAGATTTAATTATCTCCATTCATCACTCTATTCAGTCATAGAACGAACTTTTGGAGTTTGGAAGAATAAGTGGAAAATTTTGAGAAATATGCCAGCATTTCATATACACACTCAATCGTATACCATTGTTGCTACAATGGTTCTTCACAATTTCATTAGAGCACATGAGATAAACAATGACGTTGAACGTTTCAGACCTACAGGAGGCATATCTGGACGTAGAAAGAGTGGTTATTACGATCCCGTGGCACATATGATCTCAAGCTTGGACAAAACTGAGATGAAAGAGGTTCGTGACAGTATCACAGCATCCATATGTGCGAACCATAACTGATTATGGTGGTTTATTATTTTTGTCACAATATAAATTTTTGGTGTGGTTGAAGATACCATTAACATTATGGAAATTTTTTTGTGGGGACCATAAGTGATGGTTCACAAACTTGGACAAATGTAATACCATTTGTTGTTATATTGTTGGTAAGCAAAACTGAGTGCTCACAAGACTTGATTGTAATACCTTTGACTTATGCACAAGCAACGAGCAACGAGCTAATCAAACATGACAAAGGAAGATGACATTTTAGGGGCCTCTATATATTTCCAAATGCAAAGGCTACCATCAACTAACTGCTCTAAAGTCTAAACCAGCAAAAACCAAACAATAAAGAACAATATAATCATACACGAAGGAAGAAACTTTATTCAAATTACTTAATGAAATGACCAATATAGGGTCATTCAATGAGTTTAAGATACCACGACTATAACCAAACAATGCTAAATTAAACCAAGTTTAGAACATATTAGAAGCCATTAAACATTATGGCAATAAAACTGATAACAGATAAAAAAAACCAAAAAGCACCAACATACAAATACTCAAGACAATGGACTCTACCACAAAATCACAACCACCCAATATTAGAAACCACCGCGAAGGCAAAGGACAAGGTGCAGAGTAGAGACCTTTTGGACATTGTAATCAGCCAGAGTCCTTCAATCTTCAAGTTGCTTTCCTGCAAAGATAAGCCTTTGTTGGTCTGGTGGGATACCTTCCTTGTCTTGTATCTTAGCGTTCACATTGTCAATAGTGTCTGAGCTTTCAACCTCCAAGTTATGGTTTTTCCAGTCAAAGCCTTCACAAAAATTTGCATTCCACCATGCAAACGCAGCATAAGAATAGTATACAGAAATTATCTAATGTTAACATTATTGGCAGAAGTAATGAGCAAAAGAAAACTGTAGGAAAGTGAAGGATAGTTGTCGTCATCTAACACAAACCACAAACAAACCACAGGCAAAACCTGTCGTCATCTAACACAAACCACAGACAACCTAGTTCACAACTTGATAAAAATTGCTCAACTTCTCAATAATCTCATATAAATCACAAAATAATCCCAAAAAAACAACGTTCATATAAATCAAAATCAATAAAGGACAAAATCATTCTCATATTTGGTGCCACATTATCTAAGATGCCACATTCGAAGCATTGTTCCCTATCAGACTAAATTCTGGTCCTGGTCTTAGTATTGTTAGTTTCATAACTCCTTTTTTTGACATATGACAGCACGTGGTGGCATACCTCCCTTTTCCACGCTTGGGATTTTCAAAACAGCTGGGTCGTTGTAAGAATTTACATTGCCTTGAAACCTATCCTAAGGCTACTTAGCTAGTTCTTGCCTAAATGAAGTTTTTCAAATCCTAGGTCCTTTTGCTTTTCAACTATTCAAAATTTGTAAACTGTCAAGTATCAATAAAAATATACTATCCTTATAAAAAAAAATTACCAACAAAAGTATGCTTACCATTTTGTCCTGAAGCAATAAAATTGTCGACATGTTCATGAACTATAAGCCAAAATGCAAGGATCACCAATCCAATGACAAGACCACCTATGATATCGATCAAACTGTGCATTCCAAGGTAAATTCTTCCTAGCATTTAAATCAAATTACTGTTTAAGGATAAGAAACGATACACTACAAAGGCTTCCAACAACTTCTAAAAGAAAAGTAAACTTACCCAAACCAATGAGGCCCACAAACAAGCAAACAAGGGCAAGCCCAAAAAATTTCATGGAGGACTCTACAGTGCAAAAGGTACCTGAAAACCCCCAGTGCAAGGAGGACTCTACAGTTAGGATACAAGAGACAAGATTCTAAAATGCAAAGGCAAAAAGAAAAGCTCTCCACTTGTCCAATTACAAATCATGAATCCAACTATTGTAAATAAATGCATGCATGTTTTACGGATTATTATAACTGATGTTGAAGACCTATAATGGTTAACAGGTAACAATATAATAAAAACAAGAAAATATCCTATTTACTTTATTAATTGATTGATGTTAATTCACTGCAAATACGATGATTAGCCTAGAAAAGCGAAAGTTTCAAAATGATGTGTGAACACCATTGGACTTAAATTTTGTAACCATTTAACCTCAAAGTATATTGTCAAGGCTATGCTCCAAATCTCCTCTAAAAAGAGAACCTACTCGAACACCCGCTAAATTTTCCTAAATGGCTACACCATGAATATTTCGGATAAGAAATGGGAAATGAGAAGCAAAAATGTATCCAGATAAGCAAACTGTGTTAAGAGTGTGAGAAGAGGGCAATCCATATTCCAATGCATTATCTTCCTCATCTTTTGTAGCAGTTATTCTCCTAACAGGTGGTGAACTGGGTCTGGGAGCTGATACCACATCCTATCAAATACAAACACCATAGATACATACCTTAATTACTAACAAAGCAACTGAACCAGAAGAAACAAATGAGAAGCTTGGAAAATAAAACACCTAGTAATAGAAAAAATAGATACCTTTATAGTGTTTCCTAAATAATCACAAAAGGCCATTTAAAGGGTCATTTGCCTAGCCAATCTGCCATGTCCACTCTACAATATTACCCAAAAGCCATTCGGTTTGAATCATTAAAATGATGATAA
Source organism: Castanopsis chinensis (assembly GCA_032878915.1). Lineage (NCBI taxonomy): Eukaryota > Viridiplantae > Streptophyta > Magnoliopsida > Fagales > Fagaceae > Castanopsis > Castanopsis chinensis. The sequence goes on from JAVQMG010000114.1 coordinate 9,204,683, forward strand.
ATACAATAGCTCCAAAGCTTATTATCCACATTATAGAGAGATAGAACATACCCAGAAGAGCAAAGGGAGAAAGGCAGTGTAAAAGGGCACAGAAACAACACATGACAAACCAGAGAACAAAGCATCAAAAAACAAATGCTGGTATTTCTGAGTAAATTCCTCTAAAAATTTAGGAAAGAGACCAAACAGAAATACCTTGAGATTGTATGTACAGAAACATGGAAAGGCTTAGGAGGGGGGTTTCTCATTACTGCAGGACAAGGGGCTGCACGAGCAGATCTTCCTGCAGGTACAAATCAAACAGGATCATTAACCCATCAAAGTAGTTAAAAGATAAAGACATTGAAGTTTTTTTTTTACTTGGTAGTTACAAGCTCTATAATTCATTGCCCAAATTAAAAGAATTTTCATTTATTAGAAAAATAAGAATTCAAATCTTCTTTCCACCAGTGTACTATTCCAGCAAGGCAGCAACAACAACAACAACGAAATCTCTACCATTCAATTAGAATGGTTCTTTCCATGCCACAACCACTCTTACCCTCGACTCCTCTCAGCAGGTACTAATAACTATGGTTATACATTTTATTTTTCAACTACATTTTATTTTAGTTCTCAACTTTTGTCCCATCTTAAAAAAATTATCCATATATATATATATATAGTAAAGTGTTTTATTTTAATCCTTATACTTGGAGTTTGACTGAACAACGTCCGTAGCCTTAATTCTTTTTTTATTTTTGAGTTGAGTTTATTCAGCAAAATCCCCAAAGATTTTTTGATAACAATAAAAGGGGAACAAATTAGTAAATTTAACTCAAGGTTTGAACCAATATCCGGGAAAAGAGGGGGGGAAATCCCAAATATGTAAGTCAAGGTTTGAACCAAAATTAAGTCATGCCCAAGCTAAGCATTTTCATTTCATAAACAAACAACCAATTAATTGTCAATTTTTATTATCTTGCCATAAATTTTCTCAGCTACCAAACCAGACCGTGACTGAAACCCTAGAAATGAAACAGAGAAATAGAAAGCTCAAAATAACTCAAAACAGCTTCGAAAGAAACAAACACAGACATCTAAAGAAAAGGAAAGAGAAGACTGACCTCCGGAGCTGCAGCGAGGGGATATTTTCACACTAGCAGTGGGAGGAGGAAGTATATCTTAAGTTATGGGGAGTGTGAAAGAAAGTTAAAAGCTAGCATCTCGAGTTTTAGAAAGTCGATTTCAATCTAAAACTCGAGTGTTAAATACTCGATTCCCAATTGCTGATTTTGCCACCTAAATCTCGAGTCTTAGAGAGTCGTCTTCCAAATTGTACTTGAAGAACACAGAACGAAGAACGGAGAAGAACGCAGAGAAGGAAGAAGACGGCACGATCTGATCTAAACAGAGAAGAACGCAGTGAAGGAAGAAGAATGCATGATATGATCTGAACGGAGAAGAACGAAGAGAGGGAAGAAGAAGGCACGATCTGATCTGAACGGAGAAGAACGAAGAGATGATTATCTGATCTGAAGTCGACAAAGTGACGAGGCACGATCTGGTGTTCGGATCTGCCGTCGAAGAACGAAGAAGAAGGAGAAGAAAGAGAAGAAACCCAGCAAAAAAACCCAGAAACGAAGAAGCTCAGATGGTAGAACTCGAGTTTCTAAAGCTCGAGGTCTACGTGGAATTTTTTACACGTCATCTTCTACCCTTGGGTCTCAAGTTTTTAAAACTCGAGTTCAACTGTAGAACTCGAGTTTTAAAAACTCGAGATGCTAGTTTCCAACATTATTTTAAAACGTGATAGCTAACTAAATTTTTTTATATTTAATGCCGTTTGGAAATAAAATTCGCTGCAGCAAGCCATGGATTACGATAAGGCGGCGAAGTGATCGGAATAGATGAATCTAGAAACGAGCGCAGAGAGAGAGACAGATAGGGAATGAGGCTTGCTTGTCAATCATAACACCGTGGAACGAGAACGAGATGCAACGCTGTGGATTTCTGAGAAGTGATAGACGAAGGAAGGAAGAGAATGAAGTTTGCTTGAGAACGAGAGGCTACGCTGCGTGGATTTCTGAGAAGTGATAGACGAAGGAAGGGGTAAAGAACACAAAAAGTTGTATTTATGTGCTACAGTAGTTTTAGTTAAGCTACAGTACCTGTATATCCCAAATTATCATCCACGTTTTTTTACTTATTTGCTTTATTTGCTACCGTGTTTTCAATTTCAATTTTTAGTTTCAGTAAAAATAAGTCCTATTTAAACGGACCATCTATTGTTATTGTTAGTCACGTGGGGCTCACAAAAACAAAAACAAAGAAAAAAAAAATCAAATTTTAGAACACAAGTAGGAAAAGAGAAGAGTATAACATGGAAAAATTTAAAACAAAGAACATAGCATTCAAGGAAGAGTAAAGGAGGCCGACAAATACATTTCCTGTACAGCACACTAATAAAAAAAGGTAAGGCAGATTGATAGGACCGAAACCTACCCCAAAAAAAAGAAATAAAAAAAAAAAGGAGATAGGTTTTTTTTTATAAAGCCAAAATCTGGTATCACTAAAATTTGTATTTTGGCCAAAATTGGCCAAAAAACTCTAAAATAGGCCGAAATTTGACCCGAGGTGAAATGGGGGTATTATAGTTCTAGTTTGTATGCTGATACGAAATATTATGGTCATTTTGGCTAAAACGGAATGAAATTAATAACAATAGCTCTACTTATGTTAATGTGTAGAACTCATCTGCTGTGAAATGGACCTTAGGTAGTCTCGAAGTAGTACTTCAAACTCTCACAAAAAAAGTGGCCCCCATATGTGGGTCCTATTGTGGGGCACTCTTTTTATTAGAGCTTGAAGCACTACTTCGAGACTACTTAAGTTTTTTCCATGAGAGAGGATGCATGTAAGATGTAATTGATACATGGTATACACTGAACATCCTACTACATGGTTAGCAAATTAAGAATAGTAGCGTATGAAAATATTTATATATATATATATATACATATATATATGGAAAAAGAAAGGAAAAGTGAAAGGCTCTTAAGACTACGTTATTATTGATTCAAAATATATAAGACCACGTTACTGTAGCAATCAAGAGAAATCACATCATCACAGTAGCACTAACATATAATTAACACTCGAACGTTAAACTAGCTTTTGAGGAAGGTTGACTCATGAACCGCTCAGGAATGACATCCACGAAAACCATCTTTTTACATAATGCAATTTAATCAAGCAAACAATTAAATGCTGAAACAAGGTTTTGCTTGATGCTTGCAATGACAAAAACAGTTTAACTAATAGGTTCATGTACCCCAGTCAACTTATTTCCAATAGTTTATTGGTATGATGAGAGGCAAAAAGTTTAAAGTAAGTTTATTTTCAAAAAAAATAAAAAATAAAAAAGCTAAAAGTTAGATATTTAAAATAAAGATAAAACAAAAAATTGAATGTTGTAGCTAAACAGACACTATAACATAATTTTGTGTATATAATTGGAAGTATGACTTATAACCAGAACGAGTCAAATTAAGTATTAAAAATTCAAGATTGGTTCTCTTATTTTTATTTTAAACACGAATTGAACTCGAGCTCATCACCAAGCTAGATTACATGTTAATTTTCTTATCAAGCAAGCTTGAGCTGATCAAAAGTTAGTTAACTTATTCTTTCTCCATACAAACTTGAGCTTGTCCATGACATGCCGGTTGGGAGCCATTTTGGTATTCTCCGAACATTGCACCGTACTGCATTTCTACAAATTTTTATTAGAAGGGTACGCGACCAGAGACCTCAAGTTAAATTTCAAGGGTGTTGTGTGTCTACAAAACAAATATGATTCTGTTTTGACAGCACTCAGCAAAAGCAATGGGGTTCTAGCGATTCTTTTCGGCTGAGTATTGGTATAATAACTCACATCAATCAGCTACCAATACCATTCCATTTGAATGGGTATGAACATGGCTCAACCATGGGCTCAGGTTGACCAACTTCTCCATGCAAGGGATGCCATTCAACTGGACTTAAACCAGCCCTTATGCAGATTGACACCCCCAAGAACTTGAATTTAACGTCGTTTGGGATTTGGGTTTATCTAGAACTTCAACAAATTCGCTAAAATTCTATTCATGTTCACAGTAATATGAACCTAGCGTCTCATTTTAATGGCCCATTTCAAATTTTAGAAGGCATTGACAAGGTGGCTAATAAATTGGTTTTACCGGCCATATCGCGTTTACACCATGTAGTTGGGGTTATAGCTATACTTCCCAAGTTCAATGACAAAATTACACCAATACAGCAGCAACAAGCCTTAATCCCAAATTTTTGAGATGGCTCCTCAACAGATTAGTTAAAGTTGGCTACGTGTATTCTTTTCCTTCGTTATGTTCTATGTTAAATCAAATTCTCTGTTACTTTTTTAATTGTACTCTCTCTCAAAATTACACCAGCATTCGAACTGAAATGATTCCTTGAATTCTGCTGGACTACTCTTGGTAAAAAAATGTCTTCAGGAGGTGGTTTGTTAGAAGGGCTTCCATGTCCAAGATGCCGAGTGGGAATGCTATATTGTTATAAAGAATCAGTTTCCTCACTTGAATCTTGAGGACAAGCTTCATCTTGAAGGGGAAGGGAATGTTGCGACCAAGACAGGGGAGCAAGCAGACAGCAACAATGGCAAGAATCTTGTAAGCAGGGCTCGTGCAAGTGATGAGTGGAAAATGTTATCATCATTCTATAGTTAGATTATCTTATCATTATCATTGCTTTGTAAATTATTAGATAGAAGTTAGATTCATCTCATCTTTGCAGTCTGACCACTTATGAAAGCTGAGATGAAATAATAAGGCAAGCATACTAAATCAAATTCCATTCTTGTCTCTCACACTAGGAGAGTAGGAGACCGACCTATCTACCGTTCACATCACGCTATCCCCAACGTTATCACATAAACCAAATTATAGATGGATTATTATGAGTTCCATAACTCCAATTTTAACAGATTCACTATCTTCATCTGTCATATATATATATATATATATATATATATATATATATAATTTTTATAAACTTACACAATTCAATCTCGATTTTATAATAGTCACCTAAATCTCGGCTTGAACTTGACTCATTTGCTAAATAAACTCATAAATGAACTTAACTTGACTCATTTGCTAAATAAACACATAAACGAGCTTTTTTTCATATGAAACCCAAATTGTTCATAATTGTTCATGAACAGTTCGGTTCATTTTCAACCCTAATTAGAAGGCATCCCCACACCAAAAAAACATAAGGATATTAAAGTAATGTTTTAAAATTTTACCATCCCCAAGAACAAAATAATAATATTTCAACCGCTCCCAAGCAAAAATCTTTTGTTCTACCCTTGAACCTTTAGTATAGATCTATCTTTTATAATTTAGTATAAGTTAATTAATAAATTGCCTGGCAAGAATAAATTTTTTAAGAATTGTAAAGAACTATAACCACCACCACTAGTAAGCAGCCTAGTAACTACAACTTCAAAAACCATGTTCAACAAGATCTAAAGTAAGTATTGATGTATTGCAGCTGATAGCAGGATAAAGGCCAGAAGGACATAAACCTTATTAATATGAACATTATATGCCATTAATATTATAAGCACTTTTCTATCATGGGGCAATACAAGAGGTCATTTGAGAGGTGTCCAAAAAAACAAGAGACGAAAGAACAGATAGGAGCTGCTTGAGTGCTGAAAATGGATATTATAGTATCAAATATGAAGAAAAGTTGTTTGAAGGTTAACTCATAACAAGAGGTTCATTACATGTCTTTACTCTCAGTGCTAGTTATAGCATCGTTAACAGTATTAGGTGAGATATCATACATGATCTTCCTTAAACTGTGTATGCTTGCTGAATTGTGTCTATGTCCAGACCTTTCAGTCTCACCACTGATTCTACATGACCTTTCAGTGTATGGAGTTCTCTCAACCTGCAAGGGGCCAATAGAATAATTCAAATCAGACAAGTGTCTAAATTAAAGCCAGCACAAGAAAAACATAGCACTTAAGAAAGGAAAAAAAAAATTATAAATAATCAAAATATGGAATATCCAAAGTAAAGTAAGTTAAATTTATAACTAAAACCTATTCTTTTGCATGTGAAACATTTTTCGGAAATCGTTTTCCTCATTTTCAGGAGTTTAGGGCAGATGAAAAACTTAATCAAACCAAAATCATTTCCCATTGACCCATAAAAATACCATTATAACCTCAAAATTTTCAAAAGGACCGAAATACTCTCAAAACTTTCAAAATGCGCAGTAAAAAATGTCCATCGTCCTCTTATGACGTTGTTTGCAAAAAGAAAATAGAACTCATTGAATACTTTGAAATTATTATTCTTGTGATGTAAGAATAATTTTAAAACAATGGCCATTGTCCTCTTATTCTGATACGAAATTCTAAAACACTTAATGTGTCAAGTTCAAATAACCAATTAGTAAGATTGCAGCCTACCTTGCAATTTCTGCTCTTCTTTTGGCTTCTTCAGCCATTTGATTGAGTTCTGTGAAATGTGTTCGTTCAGTAAACATCTTTGTGTCAGGTGGTTGCAACCCATGCAATGTTCGCTGGGCATGTGCCCACTGAAGCTCACGTTGTTCCTTCCCAAAGTCCTTTTGTCTTGTAAAAGCAATCTGCATAACAAAGAAATCAATCAATAAAAACAGCTAGTAACAAAGACACCATAAAGCACTCCAACAACCAGTCCAATTCATACCCTCTGTTCAATGACAAGATCCCAAGCTCTCCCACTCAGAGCATAGCGTATGAAGAACTTTATTAAATCAAGTGGGATGTAGAAGATGATGTTATAAAGCCATATCACGCCAGCCCAACCCCACCCAATCCCTTCAATTGCAGCAAAGCTCCAATTTGCATAGACCGCAATTACAGTGGCAATCTGCTTGCAGTGAATGATTTAATTATCAACTTTTCCACTTAAACAATTGCACAAAATCTAAAATGAAAAGAAAAGGTAGTTATCTCACCAGCTGAGCAATAATGAAAGCTACTACAAGCAACATCCCAGGACGCTCAACGAAGGACCAACTTCTAGATCGTGTTACAAATATGAGGGCCTGACTAATGGTGCTCACTTGCAGATATATTGCTGAAGCAAGCTTTCGGAAGTCATCATGAGCACTTTTCTCAAGGGTTGACACCCCAAATACGCGCTGAAAAAGAGTAAATCAATTAGTAATTTGTGACAATCACAAGTAACCAAAAGAAGCACCCAGAACACATACACAGGCATAGTGAGAAATTCAGATAGACACCTTCCCCCACCACGTGCCCCCCCCCCCCCCCCCCCCCCCCCTCTCCCCTCTCCCAAACACAAAAAAAAAAAAAAAGTTAGAACACATTTTTCATTGCTAGGGTCACCCAAGGACTGCTTCAAAGGATGTTGGGCCATCTTACCGGGAAGAAGTCTGTCTTGTACGCAGCCCAGAAAAATATGACTGTCATCATTGCCAAGTAACTACCAAGAACAATGCCAGTTGTGAAAATCTCTGCTAGCTTCCAACTATCTGGTAAAGGAGATGGTTTCACTCTATCTTTTGATATTGTCATGATAGTACCTAATATATCATAATGCTATTAAGTACAAAATTCATAATTTGTTGTAAGCAGTATAAAACAATTGATATAGGTAAGACTGTTAGTGCAACAAAATATACAATAGAGAAGCATTTAATCTGTTAACAAATGCAGAGAATATCTCATTTTGTAAACAAAAGAGTGCATCAATTTACAGCATACCACCAACATAAAGCGTTACAAATAAATATGGATCTGACACAATATAGAACTCACCTGTTCTATTTGATGAAACTTCAATAATAATTAAACAAGATTACTGACTGCCTATTTTTAAGCTATTAAGTTATATTTTAATGTGTCAAAAATCATTATAAGTGCATGCAATGCACACACTTGAACAAATATAGGGGGGTTTTGCTTGAGGAAAGAAACCACGAACCATCATTGAGGATGGCAATGATAAGCACCATAAAAGGTGGAAAGTCGAACTTCCATATGAGTGCAAGCAACATGAAACCAAGCTGTAACCAAATCAAAGAAGCTAAACAGGTAAGTAGTATAACACATACTGAGTGGAAAGTATGAATGTTCCATCTAATGTAATGCATAAACATTAAAAAAATAATAATGCAATGACAGCACAGAGTGCCATCGATGTTATAAAATTGATGAATACTAACTTACCACAATACGGATTGTAATGGAAACTGCATAAATCTGCCAAGCAGAAGATAACATTCAGTAAATTGATCTAATATATGCTTGTACTAAAAACTAGAGCTTAAGCCTACTTAACACAGATATAAATTCATATAAATTTATTAAAAGAACTATTATCAAGTCAAAAGGGCATTTGATAATAACTATATGTTGACAGTCCATATAAAATTATGAGCATATTATATCAAAATTGAAACCAATGCTTACTGTATAATTTTTCATCCTCTGGAAGATTGCCCTACTGGTCAAAACAGCACTAATGATAACACTAAGACCGGGTTCTGTAAGGACAATGTCAGAAGCACTACGAGCTGCATCTGTTGCATCAGCAACAGCTATGCCAATGTCAGCCTTTTTTAGGGCAGGAGCATCATTGACTCCATCACCAGTCATGCCACAGATATGTTTCCTAGCTTGCAAACGCTTTACAATCTCATATTTGTGCTCTGAACAAATCAATAAATAATAAATCAAATCCAAACCATATAAGAATAGGACAAAACAAAATTACATTTTGGTAATCAAGAATAGAATTAAGATTCTTCAACACAAGAAATATATGATTCCAATAAATAAAATACCAGGGAAAACACCAGCAAAGCCATCGGCTTTCTCTATCAGCTCATCAATTGGTAAAGCTACAATAGACTCGTCCTTGTCCTGTCCTAGCAAAGCAGATGAAGGATACATGTTGGTACCCATTCCCAACCGGCGTCCAGTCTCCTTTCCTATTGCAAGTTGATCCCCTGACAGAAAACACAAAGCTCAGAAACACAAGTACACTACCACAAGATAGAGTATATCCAGAACTAGGAGGACGGTAAAAAGCCTCTTGAAACAAATATTACATGAGCGATCTTGGAAAAGCTGATCAATAACAAAGGACAAACTACATTAAAAAGGTATTACAGCTCACGCATAATACTCTTCTAACTCACCAAAACCATTGGGTGCAATCAAGCTAACGTTGAACTTACAGGTCCAATCTGGGCTGAATTTCAAACATCCCACCTCAACCCAAATTCAGAACTACAATTCATGCAATTTTTTTTTCTTTTTTTTAGGGTTTGCTCATATGCAATAACATTTTATTATGCTGTTACATTTTTACCAGCACTCAGGAAGAGATGTGGTAGCAATTCAACTACCAAAATACAATCAAAATCATGCCTTCCAACTACAAATAGAACACACCTGTAATCATTTTCACATTCACTCCAAGATTCAAAGCCCTCCTTATTGTCTCTGCACTGTCATGCCTAGGTGGGTCAAAGAGAGGCATGAGACCAATAAACTGCCATGGGCTTCCAGCACTCTCCTTCCTTCCTTCTGGAACTTCCTGCATAAATGTACAAAATACCCAATAAAAGAGGTGTTGGTAAGGAAAAGGTCAAATATAATACAAGAAGAAAAAAGTGGTACATCTTATGTAATTTACCATAGGATTAGAAAAGAAAGAATAGAAATCCTGTTACCTGGTATGCTACTGCAAGTGATCTTAAACCTCGCTCTGCAAACTTATCGATCACAGCATGAACTCTACGCTCAATTTCCGACTTATTGCGGGCGAGATTTAGAATCTAAGAATCATATTGCAGAGAGGAAATTAAGATAAATTAGAGACAAACAAAGGACTACAGCATATCCAGAGGTGGGAAAGACAACTTACCTGCTCCGGTGCACCTTTGCTGACTCTATGCATTTTACCATCACGGTCAATATAAGTCAAAGCTGTTCGCTTGTCAGTAGGATTAAAAGGAAGGAAGTGCACTTCTTGAATTCCAGCACGTGCCTTTTGGTAGCAAGAAACCAAATAGAAAATTAATATCTAATAAATAAATTTAAGTGACAAAATGAATGAAATATACATTTGTTCCAAGAAAAAGAACCTTGATCTCAATTTAATGAACAAATGAGGTGTTAAGTATGAGTAATTGCATAACAATCACAAAGCAAAGAAACAATTTTGGCATCAATTAAATTTACCTCCTTTGGATCAGCCAGCATCCCAACTATAGCAGAATCTATTGCATCCTGATTCTCCGTTCTAGAGGCTCGAGCTGCCATTAGGACAACAGTATCTCCATCTACTCCTTTTGCAAAAACCTGAAGAGTTTAAAAAATAAGCATGCATATAGAACAAGGATTTTTACATTCTAATTGCAAGAAGAAATACAGCCATAGCTAGCAAGCAGCAGCAGCACTTCCCAACTGACCTCAATAAGGTTCTTGTCAACAGTAAGCTTGTTCAATGTCAAAGTTCCAGTCTTGTCACTGCAAAGAACGTCCATGCCTGCCATCTCTTCAATTGCTGTCATCCTTTTTGTTATAGCTCCCTACAATCATTATTTCCATGTTCCATTAATAACATAACCCCCTCATAACAAAATCAAGGACATCCAAAGGGACCCAACCAACCTGCTGAGCTAACCTATGAGAACCAATAGCCATTGTCACTGACAGAACGGTAGGCATGGCAATCGGAATTCCACCAATGAGAAGCACAAGAAGGTTGTCAATTCCAGGGCGGTACTGACGATCTTGAATGGGATACATAACAATAATTTCAATAATCATCCCAATAGCAATTGAACATATACAGAAGTTCCCAATAGCAGTCAAGACCTACAGAACCAAATAACAAGAATAAATTAGGAACAAATAACATGAAAGACAAATTACATAATAAAGATAGACTGTTCCGAGTACATCTATGTCCTTGCCTTTTGGAAGTGGCCCACTTGGTTGGTGGTATCAACAAGATGAGCAGCCTTCCCAAAGAAGGTATGGACACCTGTGGCAATGACCACTGCTTCAATTTCTCCCTGTTTGCAAGTTGAACCAGAGTAGATACCATCTCCAGGGCCTTTTGTGACCGGAAGGGACTCACCAGTAAGAGCAGACTGTGAAACCCAAAACAGAACATAAGGAAAACAGCTAAAATTCAACAAATCCAATGATTAACAGCAATACACTCGGAGTAGCAGCAGACCAACCTGGTCAATTTTCAATGGATCTCCTTCAAGAAGACGAGCATCGGCTGGTATAATATCTCCTAATTTAATACTGATAATGTCACCGGGAACGAGAATCGCAGCATCTTGTTCATTCCACCTTCCATCTCGAAGAACCTTGATAACAAATTCATCATAATTGAAACCAACATAGATAGAAGCAAATGATCACACAACCACTCTTAAAAACATCTAGATAAGGCCAAAAAACGAAAACCAACTTCAAAAATCACTAATTTGACAACAGAAAAACAAGTTGCCAATTCTGATACCTTGGCTTTTGGAGCGAGACGAGCCATGAGAGCAGCCGCAGCATTACCTGCATTGTTCTCCTCAATGAAACTAATTGTAGAGTTGATGAAAAGCAGGACTATGATTCCCACAAAGTCTTGCCAATCCGGGGGCTTCCCCTGCAGAAATTTAAGGTGCAAGTCCATAAATTCATCGTGAAGCAAGAATTCTCAAAGAAATAGCAACAACAGCCTGAAGAAGGAAAAAAAAAAAAAGCCTCAACACTTACTCCTCCATTTGCAAGAGCAATGGCCATGATAGCAGCAGCTTCCATAACCCAAGATAACGGGTTCCACATGAACCCCAAAAACTTTAAGAATTTACTCTCCTGAAACACACCCAAAAGAAAAAAAAAAAGACTTGAGACAAAAAAACACAAGCCAATATCTAAAACCAAAGAACAATAAGTGCAATCAGTACCCTTTTCTCTTCAAGCTTATTGTGCCCGAAAAGGACCAGCCTCTCCTCAGCAGCCGCAGAGGTAAGCCCCTCTCTGCTACATCTCAGATTCTCTAACACTTCCTCAATGGGTATGTTTTCCTACACTCACAAGTTAAAAAGAACCATTATTCACAAACAAAACACAAGTAGCAAACCAAAATAAAATGCTTCAAAATGTCCAGATCTATTACCAAATCCACAGTTTCCTTCAACACAGCCTCCAATACTTGAGACTTGTCCCCCATCTCTTCCTTCTTCTCTTAAAAACACTCTTTTTAACTTTCTATCACCACAGAAGCACTCACAGATCAAAACCCATCAAAGAGGCTCCAGAAAAACTCAGACTTTATAGAAGAACCAAGCAACACCCAGTTTAAAAAAAAATTGGTTTTGAACCCAATATAGGAGTTGAGGACCAAAATGAAGACAACCCCACCAATACCAAATCTGCAGAGGAGTCAGGAAGAGGAACCGCTATAAGATCATTGGAGTAGTGGCAATGCAGTAAGTAACTGTAGCAGCCAGTCTCATACACATCCTATTTGGGAGAAATATCATCACGGCCCCTAGGCAAAATAAATAAATTACTAGTATCTGAGCATGCGAAGATTTTTTTAATATTTTTTAAAAAAATATTAATAATTTACATTAATTATAATTTAATATTATTATATTTTCAAATTACAAAATATTTAAAAGCATGATGAAAAAATTATTTAACTCACAAATTCATAATACTCATCAAAAATTATTAATAATAATTATTATTATTATTATAAATATGTTCAAAAAAATTAAATGAATATTTTAAAACCACTATCAAAAATTAAATAAATAAAACCCTTTAGGCCTTTTACCTAGTATAGTAACTGTCAACTTCGAGCTAATGCTCTTAGTCTTAATGCAAGCGCTTTTACGGTTTTACCTTTGACGCTTCGCCTTTAGTAAATGTTACGTTATTTTACACACTACTCCTATGTAGTAGGCAAAATACATGCCTGCTACCTATATTTTAGCACATGATCCATTTTAAATTTTAATCACTAAATTTTATTTTATTTCTTGAGAAGAATCTTTATAACTAAAATTTAAGATGATTGTTTCTATTCAAAACAAAAAAAAAAAAAAATTATAAGGTCACTTTAGTTTTTTTTTTTTTTTTTTTTTGAATCTTGTCTCTCTTTTTTTAATATGACATTATATTATAGACTAGGGTAAAATATAATTAATATTCTTAAAGTTTGGTCTAATGTTGGTCATGTAAAAAACTGGCCAATATTTTTTTTTTTTTAATGGGTTGCTCCCTAATCACCATGAAAGAAAAGGAGAAAAATGAGTAACAATTTAGGGTTTAGGTTTGATTTAGAGACCAAGTTAGTTAATTTTAAAAAATTTTGAACAAATGAACCTAGTTGTCATTTGTCCAAACATGTATTAATTGTATTTTACTCTATAAACTAAAGGCAAATTATAAAGTTACAAAATAACTTAGCTTTATCAAAAGCTAATAAATTCTCCATCATATACGTGTGTTATCAAAATACATTAGTTCAATTCACTTTCTTGTTTAGCTACCTTAGACAATTATTTTAAAATTTTCAAAAATAAATATATATATATATATTTCAAGGACTAAAATCATATGTAAATTAAACGTTATGGGTTAACAATGTTTTAAGCCTATATGATACCTTTTTCCTTTTAATATTTTTAAAAATGAATTGTCTTTTTCTAGACTGGTTGGAAATTGTAACATTTCCTTTTTTTATCATTGTGATAAAATATAATTTATGGATGCGAGGACACCAACAAGACCTGTGAATCATAAAGCGCACATGCAGCACCTTAGCAGTCTTCTTTTTTTTTCTTTTTTTTTTGTACTTTAGTTTTTTTTTTTATCTAAAAGATTTTGCTTTACAAATTAGGCCACCATGTTTGCTCAAGTGTAAAATTAATTGTTCTCGCTGGCATTTGCGCATTCAAAGATGAAAGTAATGGATTTGGTTGAGTACTTAAGTACTTTTTTATATAAATTATTGATGCGAGAATTTATTATTAAAGTAATATCATTTTTATATAGAATTTAATACCTTTAATAATGACTACACACTACGGTTCAAAGTAGGAAAATCACTTTTTCTACACTTATCAAATAAAAAATCATTTTTATTATTAGCAACAATCATGATATGTTAACTTGACCATTGTGACAAAATTTATGTATACAGAGAGTGTATTCATGGTATTTAGTTTATTTAACATATTTAACTTGACATGTTACTATTATTTAAGCATGAAAAATAAAATTGCTACAATTCTGTATTGATTTTATTTTTGTCGTAAACTGACAATTGGGGGTTCTCAAAAAAAGAAAAGATAATTGGGGGGCAAAAATAGGAACACATTTGGGTATTATCAAATTTGCTTTAATACCCTTTGATTATGTACTTCCAGCTGAACTTCTCGTTAGCGTAACGTAGACTGCGCATTCTTTTTAGGCTTTCATTATTTTTGTAAATTAACTAATGGATACTCTCAGAGTATGGTAACACGGTGCTCTCACTCCTCAAATTTATGGTATATCTCACTAATTAAATTCACTGTGATTTCTACCATGAATGTGAGATGAAAGATTTCCACATCACCATAATCCAAATATACCTAATAATTTTCACTTCTTGTAAATCAAAAAGTGTATAATATTTTACTTAAATGAACCATAGACGTTACCAATTTGTAAGGTGTTTAGTACCAAATTATCATTTATTATTTCCTCATAGACCTTGAAACAAATTTCATTACCAGTTTACTTTTGTTTTGTTTTCTACCCCTATGGTTGTAATTAACTTGCTTCCAAAACTCATTTATTCATAATAATCTATTCATCTTATTATGAGTTTGATAAAGTAAGACTTGTATTAATACAAAAGCAAGATTAATGGCCAAAAACTGCGAGGGCAAGAATGTAATCATATCTTTTTTCTATTTTATAGAGGAATTTGAACTTTAAGTAGATAGTAGTACTGTTATTTTCATTTCCTTTGAACAAAGCAAGTGAAAAGCACTTTTGATTTTTATTCATCTTAGGGCTTCCAAAAAGCCCTAAGAGTCAGTGATGATTCTGCTTTCCCTGGCTGGGCTGTCTTTCCGTCTCTGTTTTGTCCTTTTTTTTAGCCTGATTTACAAACCTCCATTGTATTTTAACCTTGGTTTTTTTATTATTGTATTATTTGTATCTCATTCCCATGCTTCATTATGTCATAACATTAGCATCTTATGACACCTCGATTATGTAAAAAAAATAGGCTCTTGATTCAGTGATACTATTAGCAATCTGTTATGAACTCACAAATGGACAAAATTACAGCATAACAGAGAACAAAATGATTTCTTGTTTCAAGTTTTCAACATTTTTTCTATTCATGATAAAATCATAAAAATACATAGCTTTATAATATAAAAGGTTGTGATTAGAGTGTTGGTTTATTTTGTGTAAAATCATTTTATTGTAATTGCAAAATTTCCTTTTATTGGGTTGTATTTGCATTGAAGACGAGATAAGCAAAATTTCCTTTTTCTACAATTTGTTTGTTTGGACATTACATTTTTTGAAAAATAAATAATTTTACGAAAAAAATATTTTTTCAAAAACTAACTTATTTTTCTATGTTTGGTGCCAAACTTAAAGTAAGTTGGAAAACTATCTCTTAACTTCCTTATTTAGTTTCATGTGAGATAAAGTTGTTTTCCATAAAATTTTAGCAAAAAAAGACTTTATCTCACTCCATGCAAGCTAAATAAAAGAAGTTAAGAAACAGTTTTAATAGGTACACAAATCAAGCCTAGACCCAAGTGCGTGATGGACTGGCCCAAATGGCCTATACAATAGAATTTGTAGAGAGTGGGCTTGAAGCCTAAACTTCTTAGGACGGTAGAAAGCGATGGCGTTTGGGCCAAGTCCACAGTGGCGTGCAACGAGTTGGAGGAGTAACTTTGGCTTTCCTAGGACGTGGGCAGAGGAGTCTCTGTCCTTACTTCCCTTGAGTTGTGTTGGAGAAAAATCTTCTTCTTTTCCAGACCGGATCCACCTTTCATGGCCTCCCCTTCCCTTTTTATACTCCCCCTTTCGCTTGTTCCTATTCATGGAGCCATAAATGCAGATCATTTTTCCATCCATTATCTTCTTGGAAACTGTCCATCTTGGCCATAAGGCTGATCACTGCCCTCTCAGGGGTCACTTCCACATTAATGCGGCCAGGCGGGTAGGTGGAAAGCCTTTAATGCGGTGGCAGTAGCCTTGTGTGGATCACGTCTCACAAGTTCTCCTCCTCGGCATCTCGTTGAAGTGTAACACGACTTGTTGAGCTTCAAGAGTCCTTCCCTAGGCGTCATGTTGCACCCTTTGGTCCTCGTTTCTGTTGTCCGAGGAGACCTTCTCCTCGGACTCTCCCTAATTGGTTAATGCCCTGGTCGGTGGGTTCCTAGGCCCTTAGTTTAGGCGACCTTGTCCCGCCTTGCAGCCCTTTTAGTGAAGTCAACGTCCTCAGACAAGGCCCAAGGCTCATATTGGTGTTTTGACATTTCTACCTCCACAGTTTTCATTTAACATTTTTTTTTAATACTACCATAAAGAAAAATGTGGAAATATCGTCACATAAAGTTCTCAATTGAAATAAACAAGAATATTTATATTTATCCATAAACTAACCTAAACACCGAAAAACATACACGTTCAAATTATAAATTATATAATATGCTGAATAAATTAGAGGAACATAATACATTCCCCTTCAAATCAAACCCCAAAAGAAGGTCCTCTCAACTCAAAATAACTCAAAAAAATTAGCACCTTATGGTTTCGAAGCTCTATAATAAACTGAACAATCTATCTAAAAGATGATGATCTAGAATGAATTATGAGAGAATATATAATGACTGATTTTAAAATCTCGAAAAGATACGTGCTTTATATTTTATTTTTAAAAAATATTGAGAGAGGGAGACTCTTTAACTTTTCTTTGCTAAGAGTAGAAGGTTAATTAATATGTTGGAAGAAAAAAAGATTAAGCTCTTATATATATATATATGCATCACAACACCTCAGTATTATGTATATAGAATTTTCCTGTGTAAGAAATTATTACTATTTTTAATGGTTCACTGATTATTTACGCATTCTGATGTTTAGGTTTAATCCTTCATTCTTCAACCTAACGTATTTAAATGGGTTATTCATTATTATCAACATTGTAGTAGGTTTTTTTTTTTTTTTTTAAGGAGATTGTAGTAGGTAATTTGCTTTGCTTTGCTTTGCCTTTTTCTTTTTGAACTAGGCATTCCATTGTTCAAAGAACCAAAAGAGTCTATTCTCAATAAATAAATAACAAATCCGTTTTTGAAAAAAATTTATTGAGAATTAAAAAAGGTCAAAACTTTTTAATTTTTAATAAAAAATTTTTCAAAAATAGTATACTATTGTTTAACTTTAAAACGCATATCAGTAAAATCTATATATATATATATATATATATATAGCCTAAAGTGTCCAGGTCACCTTAGCCACATGGTTATCATTCCTTAATTCACTGTGCCTATCTACCTCAAAGAAAAGCGAAAAAAAATTATAGAGAGATAGAGAAGCGAGGGAGGGATTTGTGTTTTTAATAAAATCCGATTTGTGTTTTTTATTTTATTTTATTTTTACAAGAATAAAATCCCTCTCTCTCTCTGTCTCTATATATATATTAAATCAATCCGATTAGTGTTACTCACACATCCACGGTGCTTATAATAAATTTCTCTGCAGAATCACAGGCAGATTTCAAGAAGCAGAGGAGAATATATACTATATAATAAGCCCTATACATATATTAAATAGCAATATATGCTAACATTTTCAAACCTTTTCTTCACGTCTTGTTGTGTGTGGACACCTGTTGCGTTAGCTTTCGTAGGTCACCACCCCATCAACAAGACAACAACCACTGGTCCATATGATCCCCCAAGTCTCAATTTCGCAATAATTTAAGGGTAATGTACTAATGTTAGAGAGAGATTAAAAAAATTTCATAATTAATGGAGATTGTGAATTATAATTAGTATATATAATATTATTTCCATACAAATTTATTACTGAGATTATCTTTATTGAACATCATCCATAATATGTCACCTTAATAATTATGAACAAAATTATTATTATTATTATTATGTTGTTAGATTTATTGATATTTTTAAATATTGAATTTAGTGCAACTCAGCCATACTAAAAGGTACATGCATTACTTTCCAAAAGGTGCATGCATTATGTGTCCGATTGGGATCATGGTGAGTTACAGTTAGGAAAACTAACCTCATTTATATCAAACAATGCTGGCAGCCTCTGGTTTCCCTGTGTTGATTGAAAAGCATGAAGGTTTGGTGGCTTTTGGAGTAATAAACAAGTTGGCTGCTTTTTTTTATTCTTTAAACAATTTTTTTTTAGAAATAATTACAACATGTTACTAATCCACAATTCAAATTCTTTCCTCTCTAAATTCCATGCACTTTATGTATGATGAGGTGTCAGTTCAATTACAAGACCCTTGGTTTAATTTATTTGTTTACATATAACTTATTTAGCTTATTTGTTTATTTATAACTTTTTAAAGTTTCATATTTGTTTAGGTATAAGTGTATTTTTGTCCTGGGTTCCACAACAAGTAAAATCTATCCCACCTATACTACAAATCAATTGACATTTTAATCTTATATTAAAGGGCAGTCATAATGGATTCAAATTCTATTATAATATTTATATATTAAAAAGCTTATTATTACCAACTTTCAATAAATAAACAAATAAACAAAAATATAATTCAAACATACTTTTGAATACATGTCACAATATATAGATAGGCAATTATTCAAGGTTTAAGAAATAGTCTAATAATAATAGTATTTTTTGTGGTGCTCTATGTCCATGGTTCACACATCAAACCCCACCTCCCCTCATCCACTACTTATCTATCAAAAATATATAAAAGATAGGTCACTGTCCAAATATAAATTTAGACCAAAAACTTGACAATAAGAGAGAAGCAAAAAGAAAAATTAAATAAAAGGCTAAAATGCAAAATTGACCCTCTAAGTTTCACCATTTGTCATTTCAGTCCTCTAAGTTTCAGTTTTGTCATTTTAGTCCTCTAAGTTTCAAAGTTTGTCAATTCAGTCTTTCATTACCATTCTGTCAAGTAATGCCGTTAACTAACCAAATCAACCCTGTTTTGGATGATTTTTCTATTATTTAATTTCTTAATTTAATTTTACTGAAAAACGTTATTAGCCCAAACATTTTTACGGCGGACAACTTTTTGATCAAGAAGAATAGGATGGTGGATTTGAACAATTTGGGTCCGGAGAGTAGGGACAAGGTTCTCGAGTAATGTAGAAAGCTTTTGACATCATCTGGGTTTCTGTTCAAGGATCAATGGCCGCGTGTAATTCTAGGTAAAACAAGTTTACTTCTTGACTGTATTGTTTCGCTTCGAAACCGAATTTGATTTTGTTATCATCATCATATTTGACCTTCAAATTTTATGCTTAACCTTACTCTTAAACACTATTGTTCTCAAATGTAGATGGACAGCCAGGATTAGGCTATGGATAGCAGGTTGAAGAGGTGGTATTGGGGTGACTTTGGGGTTTGGAAAGCAAGCTGTCTCTGCCGCCGACAATGCTTTTCTCTTCTATTATTGTTAACCCTCTCAATGTAGTCAAGGTAGGGTACATGCCCATGTTTTTTTTTTTTAGTTTTGGTTGGTGTGTGGAACAGTGGGGAAAAGAAATGAAGAAAAAGATTGGATTTTGATTATGTACATGAAAAGCTTTGCTCTTTTTTTTTTTCTTTTTTTTTTTGTGTATTTGATATAATGACAATCTTGGTTTTTGAAAAGTTTTGGTCTTCTTGTTGTTTTGAATAGCAAATTTAAGATTTTTTTTTTGGTAATTAACGATTTTCAATAAAATTAAATTTAAAAATTTAAAAAAAAAATCATTCAAAACAACAATACTTGATAGAAGGTAACGGGAGACTAAATTGACAAACTTTGAAATTTAGAGGACTGAAATGACAAAACTAAAACTTAGAGGATTGAAATGACAAACGGTGAAACTTAGAAGGTCAGTTTTGCATTTTAGTCTAAATAAAAACATACATTTATAAAATACAAATTGATGCTTTGTTACAAGTTACTCAAAAGTAATAATTGAATTAACCTCAAAACTTTTATAAAGAAACTTTTATAAAGCAATATATTCATACTTTTTTTATAAATGTATGTGAGTCGGATAAGAAGGTCTATATAAAGTGGTAATATTTATTGGACTAAAATACCATTTACACCCTTTAAATTTGGAGTCATTCCTAAATCAGTCCTTTAATATATAAAAATTACAATTAACACCATTGAATGTTACAATAATATCAATGCATGTACTGCTTCTATCAACATTCATTAGAAGCTTACTATTTACCCACCAAAAAAAACATTTTTTTTAAACATAAATCAAATAGGAATTCTCAATAGATACTCAGTCAACCGAAAAACACAATTTCATTCAACTGAACATATGCCTAGTCTATCAAAAACCTATAAATTCACTTTTCATTTACTTTTCTATCATTTCTTTCACACTGTCTCTTCTAAAGAGATAATAACACTTTTCTACTTTTAATAAAGTAATTATTAAGCGTTCTTAGAGTACAGTAATATGATACTCATTCATTTTACATTTATAGTTAATTTTACTAATTAAAGTCATTGTGATATTCATTCAAAATTTGAGAAGAAAGGGCACCACAAAAACGTGCTCCAAGAGCACCTAATAATTTTATGTTATAAAGTAAGATCAAATAACATTCATTTACTACAAAAATGTGATCAAACTTATATTACAACCAACTTGAATATATAAAACATCTAGCAGATAGGGAAAAGACCGATAGAAAGGAAAATTAACGAAGAGAAGAGAGACGGAAAAAAAAATCTAGTGCCACTTCAAATAATAAAGTCCAAATAAGTAGTCCATTCAATGTGTTGTTAGCCTCGTGTGAATAAAATTGATGAAAAAATAAAGGAGTGGTTAATTGTCACCCTATAGAAAAACTTGTGGTTTCAAAATAGAAAATTTTAAATTTGAAAAAATCAAAATCAAACTTATTAAATAATGGAGTGGTTAATTGTCACCCTATAGAAAAACTTGTGGTATCAAAATAGAAAATTTTAAATTGGAAAAAATCAAAATCAAACTTATCTTAAAATGTATAGGAAAAATGATCATTTAGCCAATAAATATTTAATTTTGTGTATTGCACACTAACCTTCTTTATATATATATATATATATACAAGATATAAATTCTATTTTGTATATATGTGTGTGAAGCTTTATTCTAAAAACTTGAACTCAGCCCTTAAACCCTCATATCGCAAGAACTTTATACTTGTAGAGTGACTATTACGCTGATTAAATTTGGAGTCATTCCTAAATCAATCCTTTAATATATGAAAATTACAATTAACGCCATTGAATATTACAATAATATCAATGCATGTACTGCTTCTATCAACATTCATTAGAAGCTTACTATTTACCCACCAAAAAATACATTTTTTTAAACATAAACCAAATAGGAATTCTCAATAGATACTCAGTCAACCGAAAAACACAATTTCATTCAACTCAACATATGCCCAGTCTATCAAAAACCCTATAAATTCACTTTTCATTTACTTTTCTATCATTTCTTTCACACTATCTCTTCTAAAGAGATAATAACGCTTTTCTACTTTTAATGAAGTAATTATTAAGTGTTCTTGGAGTACGGTAACCTGATACTCACTCATCTTACATTTATAGTTAATTTCACTAATTAAAGTCATTGTGATATTCATTCAAAATTTGAGAAGAAAGGGCACCACAAAAAGTGCTCCAAGAAAACCTTATAATTTTATGTTATAAAGTGAGATCAAATAACATTCATTTACTACAAAAGTGTGATCAAACTTGTATTACAACCAACTTGAATATATAAAACATCTAGCAGAAAGGGAAAAGACCAATAGAGAGGAAAATTAACGAAGAGAAGAGAGATGGAAAAAAAAAAAAAATCTAGTGCCACTTCAAATAATAAAGTCCAAATAAGTAGTCCATTCAATGTGTTGTTAGCCTCGTGTGAATAAAATTGATGAAAAAATAATGGAGTGGTTAATTGTCACCCTATAGAAAAACTTGTGGTATCAAAATAGAAAATTTTAAATTTGAAAAAATCAAAATCAAACTTATTAAATAATGGAATGGTTAATTGTCACCCTATAGAAAAACTTGTGGTATCAAAATAGAAAATTTCAAATTTGAAAAAATCAAAATCAAACTTATCTTGAAATGTATAGGAAAATTTATCATTTAGCCAATAAATATTTAATTTTGTGCATTGCACACTAACTTTATATATATATATATATATATACACACAAGATAGGAATTATATTTTGTATATATGTGTGTGAAGTTTTATTCTAAAAACTTGAACCTAGCTCTTGAACCCTCACATCGCAAAAATTTTGTACTTGTGAAGTGACTATTACGCAAAGTGTGTGCAGTAACATATTGCATTAGGACCTAATAAGCCTCTTGTATAAATAAAAAAAAATATTAAATATTTAGAACCATTGTCCAATACACTACCATCCTATCATTAATTAAGATTGTAGCTCACCAAAGTACAAAAGAATTGAATTTTTCAACAGGAGTAGAGTACTGTGTTACAAAATCTTTTACTTTTAGGTGGAATAGTATCACAATCTTCAGTATTGCATCTGATTCTAAACAACGTGCAATCACGAAATTAAACAATCTAATGGAGTTGAATGCATGTGATTAATTTAGATGGTTTTTCTTTTATATTTTCTCCCACACCAAGAAAAGATTGCTACACATTCAAATGATTTTAATGCGAGGAGAGAGAGAGCGAGATAATCATACTTATACGAAAAAAGATTAGGAAAAGAGATCTTATGTTTGATATTTTCAACGTCAAATAATAGTTTTGACTGGGACATCAAAACATTTTTTGTCATTTCAACGAAAAGCAGTTTTGTCATAAGACTGACTGACTGTGCATGACCAATTGGCATCCGCACGTGGGTTGGTTGAAAATTTTGTAGCTTCATTGCACAAAAGATGGAAGAAAAGACGGAAGAAAAGTGAAAAAAAAAAAAAAAAAAAAAAAAGAGAAAGTTGGAAGTTGAATGTAGAGTACTTGTAAAATTACTACAATTTGTTTTTGCTTTTTTTTTTTGGTTTTAGTAAGGGTCTTGTTATGTTAATGTTGATTTGAGTGACAAAAAATGCAAAGAGATAGAAAATGGTGGACAAAAAAAATATATTTAGTTTTCCTTTTGTATGTGTTTGGATAAGAATGGGAACCTATTTTATTTAGTTGAGAATAAAAATGAGATGATAGAAAATGTAAATTTTTTACAATTTACTTATATACCCTTATTATATAAAAAAAATTGTTGTCAACTTTTTTATTAAAAAAAAAACCTAAACAGTAAAGTTGAGAAAGAAAAAAAAAATCAATGTGAAAATATAAGTGGGAGGAGATGGGTTAGATGTATAATTTTTCATTAAAGCCCCTTCTTCCTTTCATGTTTTCTCCCCTCAACTAAACACCATCACCTACCACTTTCCCTGCATTTTTCTCATGCCTATTTTTCATCTTTCCAATAATCACTCCAACCAAATGGGCCCTAAGAGGGTCCAATTTTTTGGTAGGATAAAAAAGTGGGAATGGAAAATTTAGAGAGGATAAAAAAAAAAAAAAGTTTCAATTTTTTCTTATATATGTTTGATAAATGATAAGGACGAAGAAAGTGAAAAGATAGAAAATAAGATTTGAATAAATTTAATATTACAGCATGAGAAAATGATATTAATAAAAAAAAATTTGAGAAATGATATTAGATATTGGACAGAACAGTAAATTCCAAGTAAAAAAAAGCATTTTCTCCTCACTTTCCTTTCAATTTGAGAGGATAATTTTTGGTGGGCCCAGATGGAAAACTTCACCCACCTTGTTTTTCATCCTCCCTTGTTTTCAAGCTTTACCGAACAAAACAATGGAAAACTACCCTTTTCCATAATCATTAGTCCATCCTCACGCTTTTCTGCTCAGTTAATCATACCATAAGACAATCATCAACAAAAGTTTGGTTAACTTCTTGACATTAAATTACTTTAGAGTTAGGAAGGTTTGCAAACCTATGGGTAGGTATATAAAGTAACACAAACACTAACATATAAAATAATTGAGAGAATCTATGAACATATATCTCTATAATACAATTATGTATTTGGCATGTGTACATGTGGTGAAAGATTGAATGCCGATTATTATTTATTTATTTTTAAATGAAAATAAGATGAGATGCATTGTATCATAACTCATTAAAGTTAATTTTTTAAGAAGAAAAAGAAAGTTATTTTTGATACATAAATAAAGATTTCGAAAAAAAATATCTATGTTTTGAAGGGTTATGAAAGACTAGGAAAAATCATATAATGTTTTGAAAGATATCAATTTAAATGAAGATTCATAACTCTTTATTGTTTATATATATTATCATATATTTAAAACACGATTTTTCACAATAAATTATCTATAATATAACAACTCATTATGTTGGGCTTTGTGGAACCAAGTTTACGTTTGATTTGATTGACGACTTGATCCAACTCAAATAATGTTGCGTGATTTTTAATGGGAGATTTTTTGAAGCTTAGTTCATGGAACGGAGGTTTGGGCCGATAGGCTCAAGCTAGAGCGCTCGTGGACAAGCCTCCTGGAGGTCCCCGGGAAAATTTTTTGGCCCATTTTGTAACCCATTATAAATCCTGTGCGCAGGATGTAAAAAACGCTGTTTTGTGATTAGGGTTTTGTTGTAGTCGGTTTTGAGAAAGAAAAAGACTGTAGCCATACTTTGTACTTTTTCCTTGATAATAGTGAGATTCCTGCAACTTCGTGGACGTAGGCAAATTGCCGAATCACGTAAATACTGTCTTGTGCGTGTGATTACTTTTCTTTGGCGTGTGTTTTTTCTCTATATTTTTGTTTCTCACAGGTTTAGGAATTCGTGCGAATTCCCTTTAACTGGTATCAGAGCCTAGGGTTAGGTTTGAATAGGAGCAATGGCAAAGGAAGCAGGAAAGGCATTTAGAATAGAAAAGTTCGATGGCACAAACTTTGCATATTGGAGGATGCAGATTGAAGATCATCTTTATGGGAGGAAATTGCATCTATCTCTTTTGGGGAGGAAATTGCATCTGCCTATTTTAGGGACAAAACCTGCGACTATTAAGGATGAGGAATGGGCTCCTCTTGACAGACAGGTACTAAGAGTTATCAAGTTAACACTGTCTAGGTCTGTTGCACACAATGTTGTGAAGGAGAAGACCACTGTAGATCTGATGAAGACTTTGTCTAGTATGTATGAAAAGCCGTCAGCAAACAACAAGGTGCATATAATGAAGAAACTGTTCAATCTGAAGATGGCAGAGAACGCATCAGTAGCACAACATTTGAATGAATTTAACACTATCACAAATCAATTGTCGTCTGTAGAAATTGATTTTGATGATGAGATCCGTGCACTGATCGTATTTGCTTCTTTTTCAAACAGTTGAGAGGTAATGAGGATGGCAATAAGTAATTCTACAGGAAAAAAAAAATCTGAAGTACAATGACATACGAGATTTAATTCTGGTTAAGGAGGTTCACAGAAGAGATGAAGGTGAAACCTCAGGATCTGGTTCTGCCTTAAATCTTGAGACAAGAGGTAGATGTAATGATAAAAATTCAAACCAGAGCAGATCAAAATCCAAAAATTCTAACCGAAATAGAAGTAAATCTAGATCAGGCCAACAAGTACAGTGCTAGAACTGTGAGAAAACAGGTCATTTTAGGAGGCAATGCAAAAATCCTGAGAAGAAGAATGAAGATGATTTCGCTAATGCTGTAATAAAAGAGGTATAGGATTCATTACTTCTTACAGTAGATAGTCCACTTGATGATTAGGTTCTGGACTTAGGAGCTTCGTTTCATATCACTCCACACCGAGAAATCATATAGAATTATGTTGCAGGTGATTTTGGTAAGGTGTATTTGGCTGATGGTTTAGTTTTGGATGTTATGGGCATGGGAGACGTC
Source organism: Castanopsis chinensis (assembly GCA_032878915.1). Classification (NCBI taxonomy): domain Eukaryota; kingdom Viridiplantae; phylum Streptophyta; class Magnoliopsida; order Fagales; family Fagaceae; genus Castanopsis; species Castanopsis chinensis. Next base: position 9,230,990 of record JAVQMG010000114.1, read on the forward strand.
CAAATATTGTTGCCCAATGGGTCTATTTGGTTATTGGAGAAGGTTCGACATATTCCTTACCTAAGGAGGAATCTAATTTCAATTGGATAACTTGATGATGAATGGCATGCAATACTATTTGTTGATGGTACTTGGAAGGTTACAAAGGGAGCTAGAGTATTGGTTCCTGGAAAGAATACTGGTACTCTCTACCTCAAGTCCAAGAGACACAATTGCAGTTGCTGAAGCAAGTACTGATACAAGACTATGGCACTGTAAACTTGGTCATATGAGTGAGAAAGGGATGAATATGCTGCTGTCAAAAGGAAAACTACCATAATTGAAGTCTGTTAATTTTGACATGTGTGAAAGTTGCATCTTAGGATAGCAGAAAAATGTGAGCTAATTGAAAACTTGTAGGACACCGAACGCTAAGAAATTGGAGTTAGTACACACTAATTTGTGAAGGCCTTCTCCAGTTGCATCCCTTGGAGGTTCAAGGTACACATCACTTTCCTTGATGACTCAAGCAGAAAGGCATGAGTTTCTTTTCTGAAAAATAAATTTGATGTATTTGAAACTGTTAAGAAGTGGAAGGCTATGGTTAAGACAAAAACATGTTTGAAAGTAAAATGTTTGAGATCAGATAATGGAGGAGAGTACATAGATGGAGGGTTCAGTGAATATTGTGTTGCACAAAGAATTAGGATGAAAAGACCATTCTTGGGACACCACAGCAGAATGGCATGGCTGAGTGCATGAATAGAACTCTTAATGAGCTTGTTAGAAGTATGAGATTGCATGCTGGCTGTAGCTTACCTGATAAACTGAGGATCATTAGTTCCTATGGAGTTCAGACTTTTTGAGAAGATTTGGAGCGGTAAAGAGGTAAAGTTTTCCCATTTAAAAGTTTTTGGTTGTGTTTCTTATGTTCATGTTGATTCTGATGCTCATAGTAAACTTGATGCAAAGTCTAAAATATGTTTTTTCTTTGGCTATGGTAATGAGAAATTTAGCTATAGGTTTTGGGATGAACAAAACAGGAAAATCATCAGAAGTAGAAATGTGATATTTAATGAACAGATTATGTACAATGACAGGTCAACTTTAGTGCCAGATGTTACAGAGATAGATCAAAACAAATCTGAGTTTGTCAACTTAGATTATTTGACTAAAAATACTGTCCAGAAAATGGGTGAAGAAGATAAGGAGAATGCAGATTCACAAGTAGATTAGAGTACACCTGTAGCTAAAGTACGCAAATCTTCCAGGACAATTAGACCTCCACGGCATTATTCACCCGCTCTAAATTACCTCCTGTTGACTAATGGTGGTGAGCCAAAATGTTATGATGAAGCCTTGCAAAGTGAGAATTCAAGCAAGTGGGAGTTAGCCATAAAGGATGAAATGGATTCCTTGTTGGGGAATCAGACATGGGAACTGACTGAATTGCCAGCAGGAAAGAAGGTTTTGCACAACAAATGGGTATACAAAATAAACAATGAGAATGATGGTAAAAAACGTTACAAGGCCGAATTAGTTGTAAAAGGGTTCCGGCAGAAGCAAGGCATTGATTACATAGAGATATTTTCTCCAGTTGTGAAGATGTCAACAATTAGACTAGTACTAGATATAGTGGCTGCAGAAAATTTACATCTTGAGCAAATAGATGTGAAAACTGCTTTCCTTCATGGTGACTTGGAGGAAGACATTTATATGATTCAGCCAGAAGGGTTCACTGTTCAGGTGTTCAGGAACAAGAGAATCTAGTCTGCAAACTGAGAAAGTGTTTATATGGCCTAAAACAAGCTCCTAGACAGTGGTACAAAAAATTTGACAATTTTATGCATAGAATTGGGTTCAAAAGATGTGAAGCTGATCACTGTTGCTATGTTAAGTTTTTTGACAATTCTTACATTATTTTACTATTGTATGTGGATGATATGCTTATTGCAAGGTCTGGCATTGAGGAGATTAATAATCTAAAGAAGCAATTTTCAAAACAGTTTGCAATGAAGGATTTGGGAGCTGTAAAGCAAATCCTTGGGATGAGAATCATTAGAGACAAGGCTAATGGTACATTGAAACTTTCACAGTCAGAGTATGTGAAGAAAGTTCTTAGCAGATTCAACATGAATGAAGCTAAATCAGTGAACACACCCTTGAGTAGTCATTTCAAACTAAGCAAGGAACAGTCACCGAAGACAAAAGAAGAAAGGGACTATATGAGTAAAGTGCCCTATGCCATAACTATTGGCAGCTTGATGTATGCTATGGTGTGTACAAGACCAGACATTGCACATGTAGTAGGAGTTGTGAGCAGGTTCATAAGTAGGCCAGGAAAGCAGCATTGGGAGGTAGTTAAGTGGATTTTCAGATATCTGAGGAGTTTATCAGACACATATCTTTGCTCCACAGGTGCAAGTTTAAAATTGTGGGGTTATGTAGATGTTGATTTTGCTAGTGATATTGATAGTAGAAAGAGTACTACAGGGTTTGTATTTACTCTGGTTAGTACAGCTATATCTTGGGCCTTAAATTTGCAAAAGATTGTTACTTTATCTACTACAGAAACTAAGTATGTTGCAGCAACTAAAATTAGAAAGGAGATGATTTGGTTGCATGGTTTCTTAGATGAATTGGGTAAGAAGTAAAAGATGGACATTCTACATAGTGACAGTCAAAGTGCAATTTTTCTTACTAAAAATTCAGCTTTTCATTCAAAGTCGAAGCATATACAGATAAAATACCACTTTATCTGGTACCTTGTTAAAGACAAACTAGTAATACTTGAGAAGATTTATGGATCTAAGAACCCAAGAGACATGTTGACTAAGGGTGTCACTATTGAGAAGCTTCAGTTGTGTCCAGCTTCAGTTGGCCTTCTAGCTTGAGGATAGGAGGATTAGTGTGCAGGGATGAAGGATTTGTTTTTGGAAGATAGTGGTGTGATGTTGGCGATCAAACTAGTCTCCAAGTGGGAGATTTGTCTGGCTTTTGTGAAGCCTAATTTATGTTTAATCCGATTGATGACTTAACCTAACCTGAATAATGTTGTATGGTTTTTAATGAAAATTTTTTGAGGTTTAATCCATGTAGTGGAGGCTTAGGCTGACAAGCCCAAGCTTGAGTGCTTATGGACAAGTTTTTTGGGGTCCGGGGGCAACGCCCCGGGGAAAATTTTTTGGCCCGTTTTGTAGCCCATTATAAATCATGTGCGCAGGATGTAGAAAACGCAGTTTTGTGATTAGGGTTTTGTTGTTATCGGTTTTGAGAGAGAAAAAAAAGACTTTAACCGCACTTTGTATTTTTTTCCCTAATAATAGTGAAATCCTTGCAATTCCGTGGACGTAAGCAAATTGCCAAACCACGTAAATACTGTCTTCTGCGTGTGATTATTTTTTTTTTGCGTGTGTTTTTTCTCTATATTTTTGTTTCTCACAGGTTTAGAAATTCGTGCGAATTCCCTACACATTATTGCCTATAGTTGGTGAGTTTCTTGTAGCATGGAGGTGGATCTCTCTTAACCAGTGGCGACGCCACCTTTTATGGTAAGGGTGGTCCTAGGACCAACCTAAACTAAAAAAAAAATTATATAATAATTTAAAATTTTATATTTATTTACCTTTAAAAAAAATTTGGGACCACCTTGAAATTTTTTATGCCAATAAAATTAAATTTTAGTCCATAATTTGAGCAACTTAACAATATTTTGAAGTCTTTTAAGCAAAAAGGAAAAACTAAAAAAAAAAAATTGAACTAAAATATGAAAAAAAAAATTATAATAAAACTAATACAAGCTAGGCAATGGCTTGGTTTCTTCGATTAAGCACACTACCCAATACAACACAATTTTCAACATTTTATTATCTTTCCTCACCAGACATATATTACTTACTTCTCATTTTTAATTATTTTTTCTTGTTTATTCTTAACCACACATGTCTTCTGTCTTCTCGATTTTTACACTTTATTTTTCTAAATTTTATCACATCTTCATCTACACTTTTACATCTACGTTTTGCCTTTCTCTTTGTTCGTAACTTCTGTGTTTTCTACCAGTACTAGTGCGACAGTGCCTCTTCTCAAGTTTTGTGTCTCAAATTTCTCAATTCAATATTTTTTTAGCCGTACAAGTACCTTTGTTTATTTATTTTCTTTTCATTTTTTTTTTTGAGGTTTTTTGGTTTATAGAATGCAAATTTGTTTTGGTTTTAAGAACAATTTTTTTTTTTTTTTAAGTACAAACTTCATATCGGCCAAATCTTAAATTTCAGCCAGTATTTACCGAAACACCAAGAAAACACCTGAAATAGACCGGAATGACCCAAAATTTTTTTCGAAATGGAATAGGGTGGGCTACTATTCCGGTTTGTTAACTGACATAATTTTTTCCAGCCGTTACGGCTGGAATGGAATGAAATTAATAATATTGAATCAAATCTATTTACCTAAAAGCTAAAAAGAAATAAAATTGTGTAATTTATACTTCCTAAGGAACATCCTGAACAAAATTCTTGGAACCGCCGCTGCTCTTAACCCAATAAAGAACTCTTTTAAGTGTATCTTCTCATTAAAAAAAACTTTTTTAAGTGTAGACAATTATTACCTTAAAGAGAATCTTTATACACACCTAAAGTCTATTATATTGCTCATTCTTGATTCCTACTCATTTCCCACTATATCAATTATACAGAAGTCTAATAACGAATGCTCTTAAGGTATTTATTAATTGATAATTTTAAAAAAAAATTAAATACGACTTTCATGAAAAAATATAAAAAAGTGTTAAAAAATGTAATTACTTTTTTTTCAATATATAAATAATTTGTAAAAATAATTTCTAAACCAATGCTCTAAACCTTAGCCATCAATAACTTTTTCCTACATAATATACCATAATCATCATTTTTAATTATTATTTTCAATTAACATCGTATTATTGCTGTCAATCATAGGGGACCATATGCATAATTGAAGATGCTTTTCTCACAAGATGCTCTCAAATGCTCTCTTTAACATCATTATTATAAAGTTTATAAAAAAAAAATCATTATTATAATAAACAAAAAGCCATTGCCAGCAACACAAAAAAAAAAAGTTAGAACAAAAAAACAAAAAGAATTTATTATTATTATTTTTTTATAGAAAATGGTGAGTCTCATAATTGCATGTGCATGTGAAATTGGTAGGGGGGAGAAGACATAAGGGACCCAAAGCCACGTGGCACGTGACCCATTGGTTAGACAAAGGAATCTGTTTGGTTACAATGCTGCTGCAATAAACTCTTTTGACGTGTCCAAAAGCCGAACAAAGCAAATCAACAAAAAATAGTGATTAAAAATCTAAAATCATTATTCAAAAACCCAAAAAAACAAACAAAAACCCAAAATAATTATCACATCACATGAGCTTTGTTCCCTTTCTTCACGAAACGTACAATCCGTACTTTGCCGTAACACCTCACGCCTAATAATGACCCTATTATAAAGAAGGCAAAATTTTCTAATGACACCCGTACAAGGCATCTCATCTTTTTTTGATGGGACTTGCAGCTTTAAGATTTCAACAAACATTTTAATAGTCCTTGACCACCATATTTGAAAAAGTAAAGTTGAATAATATTAATTTATCGTATTCTTAAGTATACATTAACAACTTATTTTAAGAACATTTTTATTGAAAATTAAAAGTACTATTATAAAAAAATTTGACAGCATTCTTAATTCTTGATAAATTTTTTTTAAAAATAATTTATTAATATATATCTTAAAAGTATACGTTAGTAAAACCTTAACATTAAAAATAAAGTTTGAATAATTATTATACATTGGCATTTAAATTTAGTACAAATTTGTTTTTCATTCATAAAATTTAAGAGGTTACTTTTTTCATTTTTAAACTAGTGAAACATTTGTCTTTTATTCTTAAATTATTGAAAATATTTTACTTTCTATCTTTAAATTTTAAAAAAAATCCATCTCTAAACTATTAAAAGGAGTTATTTTTCATTTCTATTTTTGTCTCTAAACTATTAAAAAACTGTTTATAAAGTTTAAAGATAAAAAAAAATTATTAAATTTTAAGGATGAGAAAAAAACTTTATATAAAGTTTAGGAATTAAAATAATATTTTATGTGATTTAAATAACCCTTTTGTTATATTTAACTCTATCATTTTATCACACATAAAAAATATTGTGTTAATTATATGGATTCTTTAATAATTTTATTTGATTACTAATGTAATGAAACACTATTACTGAGTAAATATATTTGATTATTAAATAGATCATATGATAACATATAATTAAAAGTAAATATACAAATACAAATTACATTATATAATCTGTGCTTTAGGAGCAATATCATATTTATTTTATAATTTTCAAATTAAATATTGAAATTCAATATTTTTATAAATTAAATACTATATAGTTTGTTAGTTTCAAATCAAACCCAAAAATTTTATAGTTTTATCAATTTAAACCCTTAATACAACCCGAAAATCAAATATCAAAATTAAAACCAAAAAGTTTTTTTTTTTTTGAATGAATTAAAACCAAAAAATTAAACGTTTAAATTAATACAATTTTAATGCTTCAAGATTTGTTTTGAAACTAGAAAAAAATGTAAAGTTTAATTTAAATTGAAAATTTTAAATTTAGAGGATTCAATTTGAGATCACCTTTTAAAAATAAGGTTCAAGATGTAAATAACCCATATATAGTTTGAAGAAAATTCTGTACAATTTACATTTAAAAAATAGAAGCCGTTTGGTAACGTTATTCTAGTAAGGTTATTTATATTTTATTAAAATCGTATGAGTAAAAAAAAATATAAAAATATATATAATATTATTTATAAACTGAAAATTATTATTTAAATAACCCTAACAAACGGTCCTAAATACTCTTGAAAAAAGTTTTAGAAAATCTCAATAATTCCGTAGGCTATGAAGGACATCACTTTCCTAGTTGATATTGACCGTACAAATTTTGAAATAAAAAAGCATTTAATAAGAGAAAATGACAGCCATATTTTGGTGGCCTGTGTACTTGCAGGTGGATGAAATCTTGTTTTATCCTCTATGTCCTTCTCGCAAAATTAAATATATATTTTTAATTTTTAAATAATATTACGTATATTTTTATATACTTTTTTACTCACATATATTTTTTTAAAAATTAAAAATTAGTGTTTAAACGTACGTACCAAACGACCTCATATCTTCATTACCTCATTTTTATAAGCAAATGAATTAAATTATATTTTTTTTAAATTATTAGTTGCTATTCCTTTGACCCCTACAAAAATAAATTTCAACTCTTAAAATTTGTTAAAAGACTTGTAATTTGACTGACGTAATTTAGTTTTCTTTATTTGAAAAAACTAATACTCAAATCTTCATACTTCATTTATTATAACAATTGTGGGGGGTAAAAGCGTCAAAACACCACATGGGCCTAGGGTCTGGTCCGAGGACGTGGACTCCGCTAAAGCGGCCGTAAGTCGGGGACAGGGCCTCCTAAAACTGGGGCCCAAAGGCCGGCCGACCAGAACGCCAGCCCGTTGGATGAGGGTCCGAGGAGAAGGTCTCCTCGGACATAAGGGTCAAGGACAGAAGGGGGTAGCACGACGTCCAGGGAAGAGCTCCTAAAGCTCGGCGAGTCATCCCAAGCCTTAATGGGACGTCGAGGAGGGAGACAAAGGAGACGTGCAATGCATAAAGCTGCTGCCACCGCATTAAAGGCCCTTCACCTACCTGCCTGGCCGCATTAATGGAGAAATGATTTCTGAGGGGACGGTGGACAGCCTTATAGGCATTGGGGAGCGTTTTCAAGGAAAAAACAGATGGGAACCAGGAATGGGAAGTATAAATAGAGAAGGGTGGACCAAAGGAGGGGGATTCATATTTTCTCTAAAGAAAAGAAGACTCTCTCTTTCTCAGAAAACAGAAAGAAAGCCTGGACATAAGCTCCTCGGCCCACGTCCGAGGAGAGGCGGAATTGCTCCCCCAACTCCTATCACGCCAGCAACGGACTTGACCCTTACCCCATAGCTTTCCAGGGCCCTAGGAAGTCTAGGCCTTAAGCCCATTCTCTACAAATTCTATTGTGTAGGCCACTTGGGCCGGCCCGATCACGTATTTGGGCCTAAGGCCAACCTTGTGTCCTTACAATTGGCGCCGTCTGTGGGAAGCCTTGACGAAAGGGACTGGAAGTATCATGGAAGGTTCAGGTTCACGTCATGCGGAGTCCAGGGGGTCCCAGCGCGAGGACCAATTTGTGCAGTTAGAGCGGGAGAGAGAGCGCGAAACCAGCGTGCGCACGGAACACACGCGCGGGAGGAGCTATGCACACGATAGAAGTAGAGCCTCCCGCGAAAAAAGCATTGAGACCCTGCAAAGGGAGATTGACCATCTGAGAAGGAAGCTGCGCCGGGAGAAACGAAGGCGCACACCCTCCCCTTTAGACCAGTCCTCAGCGGATGCTAGCAGTAGCTCCGACAGTTCTAGGTCGAGGACCCCCCTGGCGAGTCCTCTTCCTAGGAGGACGAACACCATCGCCAACCTAAGGATAAGAGGACATCCTCCAGGGGCCTGGCCAATAATGCACTGAGCAAGGCGCTCCACCAGATTTCCAAGTCACCCTTCACTCGGAGGATTGAGAAGGAAAAACTTCCAAGGTGGTTCACCCAGCCAACCTTCACAATTTACAACGGAAGGATGGACCCAGTAGAACACGTGAGCCACTTCAGCCAGAGGATGGCAGTGCACTCGAAGAATGAGACCCTGATGTGCAAGGTCTTCCCTTCCAGCCTAGGACCCGTCGAGATGAGATGGTTCAACGGCCTAAAGGCGGGCTCTGTCGATTCCTTCGCGGAGCTCACTAGGACATTCGACTCACAGTTCATCACATGTAGCAAGGTCGCTCGGCCTCTAGATTCACTGTTGTCCATGGCTATGAGAGAGGGAGAGACTCTTAGGGCATATACCGACAGATATTGGGAGATGTACAATGAGATCGATGGGGACTTCGATGAAGTTGCCATAAGCACCTTCAAGGTCGGCCTTCCAAACGAGCATGACCTGAGGAAGTCACTGACTAGAAGGCCTGTCAAGAGCGTGCGTCGGCTCATGGACCGCATTGACGAGTACACGCGGGTGGAGGAGGATCAATTACAAGTGAAGGCTAGGGCAAAGATTATCCCTCAAGAGAGGAGGGATTTCAGGTAGGACAAATACAGCAACAGTAGGCCGAGGAGGGAATTCGTCCGGCAACCTCGTCAGACGGCAACGCAGGTGGTCGGTGTTGTATTTCGCGAACCCATACAACGGGTGTTTGAGAAAATTCGTCACGAGCCCTACTTCAGATGGCCCGGCAAAATGATAGGCGATCCCGCCAAGCGTAACCAGAACCTCCACTGCCAGTACCATCAAAAGAACAGCCACAGGACTGAGAACTGCAAAAGCTTGCGGTACTACCTAGAACAGTTGACGAAGGAGGGAAAGTTGAGACAGTTCGTGCACCAGCATGAGGGGTAGAGAGAACACCCTGGGCTGGCAAGCCAGGGCCACCATGCCCCGAGGCCCCCTCTGGGAACCATCAATGTCATTCTCGCCGCTCCTGGGAGGACCGGCTCGCTTCCTTCCAGGGTGATGTCTGTGGCGCGAGCCCATGCTGAGGGCTCTTGCTTCGAGCTGAAGAAGATTAAGGGCAATACGCCTCCCACACTGGCCTTCTCGGATGCGGATAAGGAAGGGACTATCCAACCCCACGATGACGCCCTAGTCATAATGCTGAGGATTAGAGGTTACAATGTAAAGAGGGTGATGGTGGACCAAGGAAGTGGCGCAGACATCATGTACCCTGACTTGTACAAGGGGCTGAACCTGAGGGAAGAGGACCTCTCGGCCTACGACTCGCCACTGATAAGCTTCGAGGGAAAGGTAGTGATCCCCAAGGGGCAAATCAGATTGCCTGTACATTCAGGTCCAGTAGTGGTAGAAGTGGATTTCATCGTAATGGACGCTTACTCCCCTTACCCGGCCATTGTGAGGAGACCTTGGCTACACGCTCTAGGGGTTGTTTCCTCCACTCTCCACGCTAAGGTGAAGTTCCCTTTCAGCGGCCAAGTCGAGGAAATTATTGGGAGTCAGTCCGCAGCGAGACAGTGCCTGACTACCGCAGTTCTGCGCAGGCCGGACCCCGAACCCTCGGCTCCGGCTACTCTGACCTCATAGCAATTAACCTCTTCTGCCACCACTGGAGGAACAGTGGCAGAAGAGCCCGCGTGTGAGGGGTTAGACAGGGTCCTCGTAGACAATGACCCAGAGAGGTTCTTCCAGATTGAGGCTCAACTGCCGACTGAAGAAAGGGAAGAATTGGTCGTGTTCTTGAAAAGGAACCTCGACGTGTTTGCGTGGGACGAGAATGAGATGCCGAGAATCAACCCAAACTTCATATGCCACCACCTGAACGTCAACCCGGCGGCGGTACCGAAGAAGCAACCCCTTCGGTGCTCTTCCGCGGAGCATGCCGAGGTCGTTAAGGAGGAAGTTAAGAAAGCTGGGGCTATCAAGGAAGTGTTCTATCCCGAATTGGCGCACAAGTCTGGGAAGTGAAGAGTGTGCGTAGACTTCACGGACCTCAACAAAGCCTGTCCCAAGGACCCTTTCTCGATGCCTTGCATAGATCAGCTGGTAGACGCGACGGTCGGCCACCCATGTATGAGTTTCCTGGACGCCTTTCAGGGGTACCATTAGATACCTTTGGCTTTAGAAGACCAGGAGAAAACTGCTTTTGGTGATGCCCTTCGGCCTGAAAAATGCAGGGGCTACCTATCAGAGGATGATGACCCGGATGTTCGAAGCACAATTGGGAAAAACCGTCGAGCTATACGTAGACGATATGGTTGTGAAGAGCAGGGCCATATCAGAGCACATGGCCGACCTTGGCAGCACAGTCCAGACTTTGCAGGGGCACAAGTTGCGTCTGAACGCCTCCAAATGCACCTTCGGCCTAGGGTCCAGTAAATTCCTAGGTTACATGCTTACACACAGAGGTATTGAGGCCAACCCCGAACAAATCTCCGCAATTTGTAACCTGCAACCACCTCGGAACCCGAAGGAGGTCCAGAGGCTGGCTGGGATGACGACTGCCCTCAGTAGGTTCATTTCCTTATCCGCGGACAGGTGCCGACCCTTCTTCCAACTACTGAACAAATGGAAGGGATTCGAATGGACCGAGGAGTGCTCCTTCGCCTTCCAGCAGCTGAAAGAATACCTCTCTCGGACGCCCGTTATGTCCCGTCCTGATCTAGACGAAGTGCTGTTTGTATACCTAGCTGTGGCTGCCCACGCCGTTAGCCTAGTTCTGATACGGGATGACGACGGTATACAAAGATCGGTCTATTACGTGAGCAAGTCCCTGCAGGAGGCCGAGATCTAATATTTACCGTTGGAAAAGGCGATCTTGGCCGTGGTGCACGCGACGCGCCGGCTCTCGCACTATTATCAATCTCATACGGTCGTAGAAAGTCCGTGCTACGACACACTGCCGGAAGAGAATTCCAAGGCTGACAAGATCCGTAGGAAGGCTCCTCGGTTCTGGTTATCCGATGACGAAAAGCTCTATAAACGCTCCTTCTCGGGGCCCTACCTGCTGTGTGTGTGCACTCGGAAGGGATGGAGCTGCTCTTGGAGGAGTTGCATAAGGGAATTTATGGCAGTCACACGGGCGGAAGATCACTAGCTCACAGGGCCCTCACGCAGGGGTACTGGTGGCCGAATATGCAATGGGAGTCGCAGGAGTATGCGAGGAAATGCGATCAATGTCAGAGGTTCGCGCCCAACATTCACCAGCCGGGTGGCGTTCTTAATCCGTTGGTCAGCCCTTGGCCTTTTGCGCAGTAGGGCTTGGATATAGTGGAACCGTTTCCGAGGGCGGCGGGCAACAAGCGGTGGCTGTTCGTCATGACAAACTATTTTACCAAGTGGGTAGAGGCTGAGCCACTCTCGAATATCCGAGACGTGGACGCGAAGAGATTCATCTGGAAGAACATCATCACCAGATTTGGGATCCCACGCATTCTCATCTCGGACAATGGACTGCAGTTCGACAGCAAAGCCTTCAGGGAATATTACGGAAACTTTGGCATCACGAATAGGTATTCCACCCCAACCTACCCGCAAGGGAATGAGCAAGCTGAAGAGGTCAACAAGTCTATAGTCAATGGACTCAAGAAGAGATTGGACGATGCGAAGGGCAGGTGGGTGGATGAGGTACCACACGTGCTGTAGACTTACCGAACCACGTTGCGAAGGTCCACAAGGGAGACCCCTTTCGCGATGACGTATGGCGCCGAGGCTGTGATTCCTGTGGAGATGGGGTTCTCGACGATGAGGGCGCAGTCTTTCGCTTCGGACACTAACGACGACATGCTGCTGAAGGGTCTGGACCTGGTGGAAGAAAGGCGGGAAAGCGCTATGGTCAGGCTAGCTTGCTACCAGCAGAAGCTCAAACAAGGGTACGACTCTCGCGTATGATCTAGGCCTCTCGCTCTGGGAGATCTAGTCTTGAGAAAAGTCGTCAGAACTGCAAAGGACCCATCGTGGGGAAAATTGGGACCAAACTGGGAGGGGCCCTATCGAATCACCTCAGTGCCGGTATTGGGTCATATCGTCTTGCCGACTTGGGAAACAAACTTGTAAAACGACCCTGGAATGTAAATAACCTCTGAAGGTATTATTACTAGTGAAAGGCATGCGCGCCACGCGTTCGGATTTTATTGTATCATGGTAATTGTCACTATGTTAGTTTCTATCACTAAATTAGTTAAATGTTAATGTCAACCTTGGTTATGCCAGGTCCTCGGACCTTCTGCCTTAGGAAAATTTAACATACAATTTCAATTTTATTTGAGTGTTAATGTCAACTGGGGCTAAACTAGGTCCTCGGACCTTTTGCCTTGGGAAAATTTAACACCGTTCAATTTATTAATTAAATGTTAATGTCAACCTTGGTTATGCCAGGTCCTCGGACCTTCTGCCTGGAGAAAATTTAACATACAATTTTTATTTTATTTAAGTGTTAATGTCAACTGGGGCTAAGCTAGGTCCTCGAACCTTCTGCCTTGAGAAAATTTAACACCGTTCAAATTATTAGTTAAATGTTAATGTCAACCGTGGTTATGCCAGGTCCTCGGACATTCTGCCTTGGGAAAATTTAACATACAATTTTTATTTTATTTAAGTGTTAATGTCAACTGGGGCTAAGTCAGGTCCTCGGACCTTCTGCCTTGAAAAAATTTAACACCCTGTTCAGTTTTTATTAAGTGCTAATGGGCCTTTTGAGCAATTGCGAGGTTGCGTAAATAAGCTTTTTGTGCATCAACCCATTTGTGCCAGAAATCAAGTGTAAGAAATTGAATCACATAACAGTAAACACAATCCATCAAAAAAAAAAAATTAATTAATTAAGCTATCAAAGCAAGATAATGAGGTTCATTAAATACTGTTCGGAATGGAGCTAAAGGAAGGAGATTACAAAGGAAAAAAACAACAGTCAATGAAAGGGAAGGTCTGCGCCAGACGGCGAGGGGGACCCAAGGTTGCCTATCCCTTGATCTTCAATGGGGGTTCCTTCACTGGCTTGGACAAGGTCTCTTTAGTCTGGCCCTCCGCCTCGGTTCGCTCTGGAACGACCTCGGATGGATCCTGGACTTGCTTTCCCTTGTCCTTCGGCTTAGGCAGAGGCAAGGCCTGGCCGACCGGCTCGCCCAACCCCTTCACGGCCTCGTCTTTAGTAGCAAGAACCCCCTCAGGGGGAGGGACTTGCTCCTGGGAGGTGGGAGGCAACGTCGGGGTCGCAATCTCGGGGGTGATCAGAGTTGGAGAAGCGTCTTCGATGAACTTGATATCCTCAGGATACCAGACCCTCTCAGCTGCCCTCAACTCGGAGCCGGTGGGGACTCCCGCAGCAGTTAGGGCTTCCGCCCAAACTTGCTGCAGTACTCCCTGCACAGCTCGCCTAACTCCTTCGTTAGGCGATTCGCCTCGACCCCCTCGTTGTAGGCGGCCTTGGTAGCGGCCTCCACCGTCTCCCTGATGGTGCGAGCCGCTTCTTGGGCCTGCGCAAGCTCTTTCCTCAAGTTCGAGACCTCCTGCCCTGATTTGGCCAGGGCCTCATCCCTTTGCTGCAGGAGCTTGCGTTGGGCCTCCGCCTACGCCGTCACTGTCTTCAGCCCTGCATCCAGACTCTTCCTCTCATTCTGCTCCGAGGCCAGCCTGATGCCCAGGTCGGTTTTCTAAGCCTCGGCGCGGTATAGCTTCTTCTCGACCTCGGCCTTGGCCAATTGCTCGGCGCCGACTTGGTTCTGGTAGTGCTCCACCAGCGCGTCGGCAGCGAAAGCCTCCTGGATGGCCTGCGAAGGGAAGTCCTGAAGGGAGAACAGTAAACTATAGGTTAGCATGCGCGATGACCAAAATGACAGTAATAAGCTCAAAGTGTAACACGTACCAAGCCCAGGTTCCTCTTGAGAGAAAGGAAGAGGCGTGTCCGACCCATCCTCCCTAGATCCTCCATGTCCCTAGGCAGGAGGAGAGGCTACTCCAGAGGGTTGGCCAGGTGGGAGGCGTGACCCCTCTAGAAGTCCCGGATGCTCGCTTGCAGGGACACTGGAGCCCCATCCACCTCCAAGACAGGGGACCAGCTGGACTCTCCTCGGCGAACCTCGGCCAGCCCGGGGATCTCCCAACTCTCAACGGATGAGGCTCGTCCCCCACCCTTACCAGTTTGCTGCTGTTGCTGCTACAGCTGCCGCTGGTGCTTCTGCTTTTTCTCTCTTTCCCTGTCCGCCTCTTCGCTCTCATTCCTCCTCTTCTTAGGGACGACAAGGGCAGGAGGGGGCAGGTCGGATGGAGGGGGAGGGGGGGCGGGGCAGCTTGGGCTGGGACCAAGAGGCATCTATTTTGGGAGCTTGGCCCCCCCTCCTTCTGGCAAAAAGTTCTCTCAAAGACATGTCGTCGTCCTCTTCGGAGGAGTCTTTCGGTTGGGCGACGATCAAACCTTTGATGCCGAAATTCCTGTCTGAGTGGCCTTTTTCCTCGTCTGAGATATCGACCACGTGAACCCCCAAAGGTCTCTCGGCCTCCTCTAAATGGAATCGATCAATTTCTTCGCCAAGGGAAGGGGGGAAGTCACAGACTCTTCTCGGACGACCTGACCCCACTACTGCACTGCCAAAGGAATAGCTGCGATGGCTTGGCCGTACAGTATGGTAGAGGGCGCGTCCGGAATTGCTCGTGGGGCGAGAAACTTCAAGTAGCGAACGTCTATCCTAGCACGCCTGCGATCACCAACGAGAATGGAGTCCTCGACCTCGCCAAAGACCTTCGAAATGGGGTTGTACCCCAATATGAGGTGGGCGGCCTTCACTTGTAGATCTTCAGTCACGAAGATCTCGGATCTCAACACCCTGTTAAGGTCCGAGACGTTGACGTCGCCCAAGCGAGGAGCAGTATGTCGTTTATCTGCAGGGAAGACAACAGAAAAGCTAGACATGGTTAGACGCAAATGGCAGACCCAACAAGGAGAAGCAGCAAATAACAACGAATCTACTCAGAGAAGCACAAAGGAAGGAAAAAGGGGAGAGGGGAAGAACCAAAAACTCCTAAGTGGTGAAAAGTCACACCTGGCTGCCCCTCGCTCACTGGGCAATGGGGACCGTCATGCCACCACCCAGTGGCAATGAGGTAATCATCTTTCATGCCCTTATTGGACTTGGGCAGACAGGAGATTAGCCTAACGGTATTAGACCTCGACTTGAGAAAATAACCGGCGTCTCTCAGCTTGTGGCATTCGTACATGTAAACCACGTCGTGCCACGTGAGGCGCAGGCCCATCTGCTCGTTCAGGGTGTCGACACAGCCTAATATCCTAAATGTGTTGGGGGTACACTAGTCTGGACATAGCCTATGGTTGCGAAGATATTTGCTGGTCACGCCCTTCATAGGTAAAGTCATCCCACCCTCTAGGAAGGCGATTATGGGGATGACTACCTGCCCCTCCTTCCTAGAATCAGCCACGGCTTCTAAGGGGCAGTACTTCAGGCCCACATATGGAGGAATGTGGTACTTGGCCCTAAATCCCTCCATATCAAAAGGCGTATCGACTAGACACTTAAACCTACCCATGGAATATAGGCTCAAGACAAAGATTCGCGAACAAGGGAAGGAAAAGCTGATAACCAAGGAGAAAAGAGTGTGGGAAGAGGAGAAACTTACAGAAGAAGAACGTGCGTACTTTGGGAACTTCTTGAAAGAAAGAGAGAGATTGGATAGCTCTGTAATAAGTTTGCTTTTTGGAAGAAATGGTGAGTGTTGCAACTATCGAAGCGTTTTAGATGATTGGAGAGTGGCGTTTTGTGGGAAACGTCCCGCTCAAAATTTCGGGAACAAATCCAAGCTGTTGGATCCCCATCTCGCCGTTGAACGTGCGCGACAGGGAGTTACTCAGTGCAATTAATGCAGGCGTTACGAATAATGAAGCGTCAAATATTTGCCCAGAAGGCGCGAGCGGGCTCTGCGCGTGTGACAATTTAAATGTCACGTGGAGGAAAGATTCGTGGGTTAAAAACCCATCTGCCTCCTCGGATCGGAGTCAAACGACTTTTTGAGGGGCTATTGTGGGGGGTAAAAGCGTCAAAACACCACATGGGCCTAAGGCCTGGTCTGAGGACGTTGACTCCGCTAAAGGGGCCGTAAATCGGGGACAGGGCCTCCTAAAACTGGGGCCCAAACGCCGGCCGACCAGATCGCCAGCTCATTGGATGAGGGTCTGAGGAGAAGGTCTCCTCGAACATAAGGGTCAGAGATAGAAGGGGATAGCACGACATCCAGGGAAGAGTTCCTAAAGCTCGGCGAGTCATCTCAAGCCTTAATGGGACGCCGATGAGGGAGACAAGGGAGACGTGCACTGCATAGCTGCTGCCACCGCATTAAAGGCCCTTCACCTACCCGACTGGCCGCATTAATGGAGAAATGACTTCTGAGGGGACGGTGGACAGCCTTATAGGCATTGGGGAGTGTTTTCAGGAAAAAGACAGATGGGAACTAGGAATGGGAAGTATAAATAGAGCAGGGTGGACCAAAGGAGGGGGATCCGGATTTTCTCTAAAGAAAAGAAGACTCTCTCTCTCTAAAAAAACAGAAGAAAAGCCTGGACATAAGCTCCTTGGCCCACGTCTGAGGAGAGGCGGAACTGCTCCCCTAACTCCTAGCACGCCAGCAACGGACTTGACCCTTAACCCATAGCTTTCCAGGGCCCCAGGAAGTCTAGGTCTTAAGCCCATTCTCTACAAATTCTATTGTGTAGGCCACTTGGGCCGGCCCGGTCACGCATTTGGGCCCAAGGCCAACCTTGTGTCCTTACAACAATTATTAAGAAAGTCATAGCATTTGAATCCAATAATGTGAAGACATTCTGTTTTTAACTTGGGTTAGGCACGGTGCATTCGGTATACTGTACTTGTTGATATAGTGACACACGTCTAAAAGTGGATATGTCTGATCATCTGAACGAGTCAGTATCCAATGACACTGGACCTAAACACATAGACTAAAGTTGTGAGTTTTAATCCTATCATTTGTGCGTGCATGAATTAAACACACATTTGCATTGATAAGGGTATCTTCGTCCGACAAGAATTTTGTTGCCTATTTGTCTTTAGAGTTTCACTAGGCATAAGGGTCTGGACAGAAATTTCCCCTTTCCCATCTGGCAAAATGCTCGCAAAGACTGATGGCTTTGATCCCTGCCATCCCTATGGATGAATCATGGGACCTACCAATCAAGGCCTATCAGGATAAATGCCTCATCTGATCTCTTAAAATTCAAACGGATTGGTACTCCACTCTTTTTGAAGACTGGTCGGTTAGCTTGCCTATATGCTCGATGGACGATTCACACCTTATCATTTCACATATCGACGAATGGATGACAATACCAACGGATGAATACATTCGGTCTCACAATCCTTTATGTATTCTCTACGCATGTGTCCCTACATGGAAATAACTTGCACACCACACCCATAGACCCTACTACACGTTCATATCTCCCCCATATGGGAAGAGAACCCTAAGATCACAGAGCCTTAACCCCAAATCTCCTCTATAAGAAAATCTCCTACATGCAAGAGATCTTGGTTCGCTCTTCACTGCTATATAAATATCAAACCTCCTCTTTCTTAAAGTACACAAAAAATTTCTAGCTTTCTCACTATATAGTTCTTGGAGATCTTTCATTTATTGACTTAACCTTTAAAAGGTCTCTGACCGACACTTCACTGATGCTCTCTTTTGAATCTTGGTTTCCTATTCTTCAGGTATTTATTGAAGCGTTCAAGGATAATCAGCTCACTACCGATTTTTGTGCATCATTATACATATATAAAAATCATTAGCTTATCAATTTTTTAAGCAAGAGATAGATTCTGATGGACAAAGTTTTCTTTCAAATAGGCCTATTCATTGTATAGCAATTATCAAAACCATAACTATACACCACTTAAATAAGCTATATGATTCATTAAATAAGTCATGTGATTAAAAATATACATGAATAGTCATTTGAATTGTCATGTGATGGGTTGAGAGAATTTTCTTTCAAATTGGCTTAAAATAAACTCTATCCCATTATAATTATCAAGAGGAAAAATAAAAGAAACTTTTTGCATATTTAAGATATTATGTACTGCTTAATCCCTGAAAGTGAAACCTTTAAAAGTGACTTTCACATATCGAGAGAACATTTATTTAAAAAAAAAAAAAATCCAACCTTCCAAATGTTTCAAATTATAATACATTAAAAAAAAATACTCCCCTGCATAATCAAACAGATTTTTTTTTGGGGACAAATTATAACCCGAAGCTGTCACTCGCAGTATTCAAAATCTATATTAGCCATAAGGTCACATCAAATTCTAGACACTATGATAGGTTGATAGCCAATCCAGATGGTAGGTATGTATGGTTGCGAAAGCCTACATCCGATGATTAATTTTTCTTTAAAATAAAAGAAAACCTAAATGATAAGAGGATAAGAATTGGTGTTCCCTCAACAAGAAAAAGAAAAAGAAAAAAAAAAAGTTTAATCCGTAAAGCTAAGTTCACAACATGCTTATTCTAAATTTTATGTGAAAAATTATTATTGATGTTAATTTAAATTTATTAATAAAATTATTTTTTTACCTATAACAATTCACTATGAATGATTTATTGTGAAACTGTTAAAACTATGACGTTTATCGTGGTATAATTATTCAGCTCTCCCGAAGCACAATAAATATATCTTTTACCTATCTCCGGTCCTCTCAATAATGGGTCACATCTTAAAAAATTGAGTTAAATTCAGGATGAGAGATATAGAGTCGGCATTTTCGTGTTATGTGCCTCGACATGTGTCGTTCTCTTTAGGTGCCAGGCAGCGAGTGAGGGCCAATTCCATGTCCAACCAAGCAAAAAAAAAAAAAAAAGGAGGAGACACCACATTATTACAACTGTGAATTGGCCCTATAATTTTGACTCTTCCGCAAGCAGGAAATTAATGCTGACCACTTCCAATCACATGTTTTGCTTGCCTCTCGTACCCAGTGTCTAGCATTTAATGTGACCTTCCTGTTCTATTCACTTGATCTGATGAATGATGATAAGTGACACCAAATATGTTATTTCACACAGATGAGCAAGATTGATCCGTGGTGCCATTATCAGAAATTAGAGACTTTATGGAGGGTCCTTTCATACCTACAACTGACCAATATTCCTCATAGTTTCTAAGGTGTGTAGTAACCGCAAGTCCCTTCATCTTCATTTGATGGGATACCCATACCATTTGCATGACTTACTAAGAGGTCATACAACAACTAAAAAATAAAACATGAAAAATGAAAAATGTAGACTCCCATGTGGCTACAAATTTATTACCTGAGTCTTATAAATTAATATTCAGTTTTTAAAAGTAAGAAAATTAGAAAAGTTCAAAATTTGATTGATTATACTATGGATATGACAATGTTAATTCGTTATCAAATCAATTTATTATTTTTATTTTTATGATGTGCTTATTATTTTTGTTGACAATAGACAATAGATAAATTCTTAAAAGAGAGTATAAATTTCACTTGTTACAAGTCTTTGGCACTACAACTCAAACCTCAGCCAATAAGAAGTTACGTTAATAACCTTGTAATTTAGTTGACACTTCCTAATATTTCTAATTAAAATTCTCCGCGAGTCAATTCGAATAAGTTTTGGGTTTAAATCGCCATTCAACCTAATGACGTTGGGTTTAACACCATCTGCCATTGAATATGGGTATACAGGTCTCCAACTGCCATAGCTTTGCTATTATGATGGTTGGATAGGTTGAAACTGTTGGATCTAAATTGCTTTGCCCCCTTTGCCGTAAGAGATTTTCTAAAGAGGTACTTTGGTTTTTTGTAATCGGGCCTAGAGGTGCCCGCCTCTTATTAGTTGTTGTAGGTCAATAGTGCTCAAGCATGTACTTGTTTTTAGTCATGACATACTTACTATGTTCAATGGAGACTTGTTGGATCTCTTTAAATCAAAAAAGATCAGTGGCATATGATGAAAAAAAGATGAAAATTGGAGAAGAAAGAAGGGTCTTTCTAGTCGAATTTTGAAGGAGGAAGGTTGCCACTCAAACTAATTTGATCGGGTTTACTGGGCACAAAACGGCCATTGACCGCCACATTAATTGGATTAGTCAATTTCTAGCTTGGATCCTTCCAGCTCAATTTGGTTTTGGTAGGTTCGGATGATGGATGGACAAACTCGAGTTCTATTGGAAATCTTCGATATTCAAATCTCCCATCCCAAAAATCAAATTATCAAAAAAAAAAAAAAATCCACCAATAAAAAGGCTTTAATTTGTCTCTCCTTGTGATTTCTCAACAATTTTTTTTTCCTTTTAACTTCCCCTTGATTTTTATCTAAAAAAAATGTTGTCAAGAGAACTTATTTCCCACCTAATTTCACAACTTTATCATTACACTTAGAGCTTGCTGTCAATTTCCCAAGCAATCCACTATAAAAGCATAAAGGAAATCAGCAAGTATAAAAAAGTTGCCCTTTGATTGGAAAGCATATAACTTTCTGTGAGTGGGCTGGTGTTGGTTTATAGGAATTGTGCCTTTCGACGTCAAGTGGATTCTGATGAACAAAGATGATTCCTCTCATTTTCCATTTTTCCTTGTCTTCTAATTTTAAGTGCTATGAACTCTACTTTTATCCAATCGAAAAGATAGAGAGTGCTTGCTGTTCTATAAAGCAAACAGGTGAAATTGTATTTGAGGATTTCTAAAGCTACTTGCAAGTCTAAAAGGAAAAATTGGATTTGATTGCTTTCGATATTAATACAAAAAAGCGAATAAATCAAATAACAAATATACCCCACTCGACTCCACTTGATGGTTGTGCTCTGCAGCCTCTGTTTGTACTCCAAAACCGCATAGAGAAAGTTTATATACATAATGCCAAAAAAGTGATTGTAATTGTGATCGGTAGAGAAAAAGTAGTTCATCATTCAAAGTCGACTAAATGGAACTGAATGATATAATCGTAGAAGAACTTAATGGAACAAGAAATAAGCATTATATAAGCATTAGGACAAAATTTGACTATACTTAGTTGTAGCCAATAGCTATAGTTTTATAATATCTTTTTTTATTTGATGTAAATTTTGGTAAACCCATCATTGGACAACATTTTTTTTAAATATCTTTCATGCTTGCAGAATTTCTAGAATGTTAACGTGTAATAGGGTTGTGAGCTTTAGACCCACCTTGTTTGCTTGTATAGCACACATATTTGTACAACACACTTTGCTTCCTATATAAAGGCACTCATGTATATTTTATTCTCTGAGAAATACAATACATTTATTCAGTATTTCTAACACGGTATTAAAGCCACTGCTCTAAATTTCTTATGTCTTGCAGTCTTGTCTTTGTCAGTATTTTTTACTGCCTCAACTTTTGTAGTCAGTAAGCCCTTTCAGTGCCATCTCCTGATTGCTCCGCCGTTGTCAGAGGTCCTCAGGGTTAAATCTTTGCTGTCAAGACCACTGCCATCGTCGAATCTAGGAATGACAACGGGTCGGGTTCGGGCCGGGTTTTCTCATATTCGAGCCCGACCCGCGGGTCTGCCCCTAAAACCCGAACCCAGCCCATTTAATAAACGGGTTTTTTAGGCGGAGCCCAGACCCGACCCGCCGGGCCCTGCGGGCCCCGCCAGCCCATGCCACTACAAGGCCCAATCCGTTGCCCAATCAAAAAAAAAAAAAAAGTTGTGTGAAGCCCTAAACCTCCACAAACCTAGGTCAGAAATCCAAAAAATAAACCCTAAGAGGCCAGGATCATGATCATCAATCTAGATCAAAAACCCAAAAAAAAAAAAAAAAAAAAAAAAACCCTAGGATCATGCTCTTCAATCGGACCAAAACCCCAAAACACAAACACAAAAATTTCAGATTTTTTATTCTCCCTTTCAAGATCACAAACACAAACACAAATCCTAACACAAACAAACACAAACACAAAAATTTTGTTGAGCAATAGGAATGGCAACAAACCCAAACGCTAACAGGAACCCAAACCAGATTTAAAAAAAAAAAAAAAAAAGGACCCAAACCCTAACGATCCCAAAGGTCCCAAATCCTAACGAATCCAAACAGGAATGGCAAAAAAAAAAAAAGAGAAGAACATGTTGAAGGCGCAGGGAGAGAATGGGAGCGATTAAGGGGGGCGGTGGTAAGACAGTGAGGCTGTAAGTGTCGCTGTGCCGGTCGGTGAGAGTGATTGCTTGAGGAGTCTAGGGCTGCGGCGGTAGGGATGGCAATGGGGCGGGGCGGGGCCGAAGGATGGGATCTTCGTCCCCGCCCCGCATGGTTTTGTTTTGCCCCATCCCCGCCCCGCCCCGCCCCGCATGACGGGGAAAAATTTCTCACCCCATCCCCGCCCCTTGGGGCCCCACGAAGCCCCGCCCCATAAAACTCTACTTTTTGTTAATTTGCCCTATAATTAGTACAATTTTTTTAATGAAACCTATTTCATTAATAAAAATATACTTAAAAGTACAACTAAATTTATCTCATCAAATCAAATCAATTTTTTTAAAAAATTGAATAATAAATCCAAGTATTTAACAAGACAATCACCAAAAAAAAAAAAAACTCATAGTATAACACATAACAAAATAAAGGCAGAAAACCACATTGGGTAAAATAAAATAAACTAATATTAATATGTTATTTAAATAGTAGGGTTTTAGGATATGAAAAATTTACAGTTATAACCCTTTGCAACTCGGGCGGGGGCGGGGGCGGGGTGGGTTTAAAAAGTCTAAACCCATCCCCGCCCCGCCCCGTGGTGCGGGGCTAAAATCTTGCCCCATCCCCGCCCCATCACCTTTACGGGGCGGGGAAAACCCACGCGGGGCGAAGCGGGGGAGGGGCGGGTTAAGCGGGGCGGGGCAAAATTGCCATCCCTATGCGGCGGTGAAGTTGTGGCTGTGTGGCTGTGGTCGTGAAGGTGGTCTTGGCCATGAGAGTGCTGGAGATTTGAGACTTGAGAGAAAGAGCGTGGCGGCTGTTTGATGAGAATGAGATAGGGTTAGGGATAGGATAAGTTTATATATGAGGATGTTTTAGTAATTAGGATATAAACGGGTCGGGTCGGGTCTGGGTTCGGGTCGGGTTTTTACCAAAACCCGGACCCGACCCAAACCCGCTTTGGGTTTTTTTTTTAAACCTAAACCCGGCCATATTCTTTATCAGGCCGGGTAAAATCCGGCCCATTAGGGCTAGGCCGAACCGAGTATCCGCGGGTCGAGTAGAAATTGCCATCCCTAGTCGGATTTGTCACTTCTGACCTCTAATTACGACACGAGACATATCATCGTGTAAACCGTCAACTGATCTACTCACGCGCCGCCCAAAGTTTCGGCGAGTTGATCCACGCGCCACTAGGTTATCTGTTGACATCATTTTTAACGCCATCACTATCACGTCAGCATCCACGTAAGCCCTAGCTAACGTCATCCCCCACGTCATTGCTTACGTCATCCCCACGTTAGCACCAAGTCATCAAATAGTCAGCTGCTTACGTCATCTTGCTGACATCATTACAGTGAGTTCGTTGAATGCACCGTTGACTTTGACTTTAATCGTTGACCTTTTTTAGAGTTGACTTTTTGTGGTCTAAGTGCTCCTTACTCAGTTTTTTGCATAGATTTCATTTTTGCAGTCAATTTTTGCATATTTTTCTTCTAAATGAAGAATAAGGACAGATCTTCTTTTTATTGCAACAATCATCGCGGACAATCCAACAAACGTTTTTGCAATTTTTGCAAACGTCTTGATCATAATATTGAGACTTGCTATTGACGCTAAAAAATCAGTTGTTTCCATTTCTGCTGCTACTGTTACTAACGCTGAGAGTATCCAATCAATGGCTCCCATCTTCCCAAAGTCCAAGTCTTCTGGATCTTTAATCATAATTTCCATAGTTGACCTTCAAAACAACATCGTTAATACCATTCGTATGGTTGGTAATGCATATTATTCTTCTTCTTTCTCAATTTCATCTGGTTTGGCTCCTTCCTCTTAGCTTATGGATTCTGCTTATTTGTTGCAACCATATGACACCTCATTCATCCTTATTTTCTCAACTTGAACCTGCACCAGACCCTCTTAATATTTGCACAACTAATAGTTCCATAATATTTGGTCATAAAATAGGTTCCATCTCAACCTCCAGCCTCTCGGTTCCTAGGGTCTTTAATGTTCCTAAACTTTCTTACAATTTATTTTCTGTGGGACAATTAACTGAGATGGGTTATCGCATTACCTTTAATTATTCTGGGTGTACTATACAGGGTCCAAAGACAGGACAGGACAGGACAGGAGCTTGGGATCGGTCCAAAGTTGGACGTATGTTTCCCATGGACAACCTTCGTCTTCCACCTATTGCTCCTATTTCTGTTACCGCTACTGCTACAATTTCCTCTATATCTTCCCTTGCATTTTAGCATGTCCGACTTGGTTACACATCTTCCTCTTGGGTACAACACTTGGCTTCTAGAGGTTTGTTAGGTTTAGTGTCCATAGAAAACTTTGATTGTGTTTCATGTCAGTTAGGAAAACAACCAGTTTTGCCTTTCAACACTAGTGAATCAATGTCCACTGATATTTTTGACCTAATTCATTCTGATGTCTGGGGGCCTTCCTCTATTTCTAATATTGGTGGATCTCGATATTTTGTTGTCTTTGTTGATGATTATTCTCGCGATAGCTGGATTTTTCATATGAAACATCATTCAGACTATCACCATCTTCACTCCTTCGGTTTTGCTTATTTCCTTCTTCTTCAGCCACATGAGCATAACAAACTTGAGCCTCAGTCTAGACTTTGTTGTTTTCTTAGCTATGGCAAAACTCAAAAGGGGTATAAATGTTATGATCCTATCTCTCATCTTCTCCGTATCTCTCACAATGTTGTCTTTTGGGAACATCGCTCTTTTGTTGAGCTCTCTCACTTCCTTGCCTTCCTATCTACCTCCTCTGTCTTATATCTTTTTTTTCCAAATGAGCGACATATTCCTTCTATAGTTACTTTTGATCCTTTGATAAACTTATTTTTCCAACCACCAGATATTTTTAATACCTCTCCTAGATCACCCTTTAATGAACAGGTGAAAGATGAACAAGTCAAAGATGAGCCACCCAACCCTGAACTTAGGTCCCTTGCTTCTGCTCCGCCTGAAAATCTTGCACAAAAAATTTCACCTCGTCACTCAAATCGGGTAAGATCCATTCATGCACAATTACTTGACTATCATTATTATACTGCCCTTGCTACACTGTACAAGCCTTACACCTATCGTAAGGCCTTCACTAATCCTTTATGGCAGATTGTAATGAAAGAGGAACTTGATGCATTATCTAAAAATCATACTTGGGATTTGGTGACTCTCCCCCTTAGAAAATCTGTGGTTGGTTGTAAGTGGGTCTACAAAATCAAGACTCGCTTTGATGGGTTCATTGGGTGATATAAAGCTCATATTGTTGCAAAAAGTTTTACACAGGAGTATAGGATTGATTATGAAAAGACCTTTACTCCGGTTGCCCGTATCTCATCTGTTCGTGTCCTCTTAGCTGTTACTGCCAGTAAATGGGATATTTTTCAGATGAATGTCAAAAATGTCTTTCTTAGTGGGGATTTAAGTGAAAAAGTTTATATGCAACCCCCTCCTGGTCTCTCTGTTGAATCAAACAAGGTTTGTCACATTTGACTTGCTTTTTATGGCCTTAAACAAGCTCCAAGAGCTTGGTTTTCCAAGTTTGGCTCCACCAACTTTCGTTTGGGTTACACTACCAGTCCTTATGATTCTACATTATTTCTTTGTCGCACCGACAAAGGCACCATTTTGCTTCTCCTATATGTGGATGATATGATCATAACTAGTGATGACTTCAATGGCATTCAGGAACTCAAGGATTTTCTCAGTAAGCAATTTGAGGTGAAAGATCTTGAACATCTCAGCTACTTTTTTTGTCTTGAAATCACCCATTCCATAGATGGTCTTTATATTACTTAGGTCAAGTATACTTCTAAACTTTTATCTCAAACTGGACGCACTGATAGCAATACTATTGATACTCCAGTTAAACTTAATGCGCATCTGACTCCTTCGGGGGGGAAACCATTGTCTAATCCCTCTCTTTACAGACGATTGGTTGGCAACTTAGTTTATCTTATTGTCACTCGTCTAAATATTTCCTATGTTATTCACCAGGTGAGCCAGTATCTGTCTGCTCTACGATCGACTCACTATGCTGTTGTTCTGCGCATTCTTTGATACCTGAAGGGCATTCTCTTCCATGACTTTTTCTACTCTGCTCAGTTTTCTCTTATTCTCCATGCATTCTCTGATGCTAATTGGGTAGGAGATCTCACTGATCGCAATTCCACCACTGGTTATTGCTTTCTTCTTGGTTCTTCTCTGATTTCTTGGCGAAGTAAGAAACAAACCCTTGTGGCCCGCTCCAGTACTAAAGCAGAATATCGTGCTTTTGCTGTACCACATCTGAGCTCCTTTAGTTACGATGGTTTCTTAAGGACTTAGGTGTGTCCACATCCTCTACTACTCCTCTTTATTGCAACAACAGAGTATCATTCATATTGTTCACAATGATGTCTTCCATTAATGGACTAAACACATCGAGATCAATTGTTATTTTATCTGCTATCATCTTGTTCATGGTACTCTTAAGCTATTCTCAGTCTCCTCTAAAAATCAACTTGTAGATATATTCATCAAGTCACATCCTAAGGGACGCCTTCGTGCTTTGGTTAACAACCTCAACTTGGTCTCACACCCACCTTGAGTTTGAGGGGGGCTGTTAACGTGTAATAGGGCTGTGGGCTTTAGACCCATCTTGTTTACTTGTATAGCACATATACTTATACTACACACTTTGCCTCTTATACAAAGGCACTCATGTATATTTTATTCTTTTAGAAATACAATACATTCATTTAGTATTTCTAACAAAGAAAATCAAAGATTAATAGTTATGTTATCGATTAAATATTTAAATATCAAGTTTTTGTAGTATAAAATTATTCATCAAAAATATGTTTATGGATCAAATAGAAAAAAAATATCTTATTAGCACAAAATTTGGCATACATTTTAAGAACATAAAAAACATATAATTTAACGATTAGATTTTTAAAATATATAGCTATGTTAATTTTTTTTAGTGAGAGTTGTAGCTACTGGCTATAACCAAATTTGTAGCCAAACTTTTTTTAAAGAGGTATTAACAAAATCGTTATTGTAACTTTCATGGAATAAAAGCAATTAACTTGGTAAGGCTTCACTTTAAGTCATGTTTAAGGCAATGGAATTTTGAGAACAAAGTAAAACTGATCCAAAAGGAAGCCAAGAGGCCAAAATTTGCCAAGAAAATGTATACACCCCCATTTTCTCTGAGTTTGAACTTTAAAGCATGGTCAAGACTTTCCTTGATAATCAACTGGCATATATACTCAGGTTAAATCCCCATTTTTTTTATTTATTTTGGAGGATTGGTGTACTTAAATTTAAGATCTATTCGAAAGCTATTTATTTCCTTTAGCACGAGTGAAAGACATATGCTAGATGCCTATATTGCTTATATGAAGAAGTGAGAACGTATATAATAGTAAAAAAAAATGTGTCCATCATCTAATAAAAACAACGTTAGAGCAACCACATCAGTTCTTTCAAACTTTTTGTCTATTTTGCAAGAAAAAACCTAATTTTTTTATTTTACACATCCACTTTTACAAAACACCCACGTCAGTTTATCTATTCTATACATTTATTCAATAAAATATTCATTCTTTTTACATTTTTTATTATTTCCTTCCCTCTCCTCCTCTCTATAACCCTCTCACAGACCCAACACAAACCCAGCCACCAATCACCCAGCCACCACCATCAACCCACAATCATCAACCACCATCACCCCACAGAAAATCCAAACTATAAATCCAAACCCCACAAAAAATCGAGACCGCTAAACCCATCATCAACGACTCATCGTCTCAATCCTCGACGGCACTGGAGTTCAAGACCTGGGCCCCACACAAAAACCCCATGGCACCAGAGGACGCGCTGGAGCTGTCGAGGTAGTAACGAGCTTCGCTCTCCATGTTTGATCAATTCTCCGTCACCATCTCCGTTTCCAAACGGATTGTTGGATCGAAGAGGCTGATCGGCGTTCCCAACTCACTTGCCGCCTAAACTCGTCGATTGGACTCAGTCCGTGGCGCGTGAGATCTCCGCCGAGCTATCACCGAGGATTTTTTGTATTATGGACTATTATCCACCATCTGACATGGATGTATGTAGGTCTTATTGCATGGTAATGATATTTTTTTAGACATGGTTTTGGTTATTGGCATTTGACATTTGTATCTACAATTTACCGGTGGAAGGAATCTATGAATGTAGAATCAAAAGCTTGGAACCAAAAGAGGATCGACTTTTTGGAATAGGAAACGTACGTACCGGTAGTTGTGGCCTTCTTGTGGGAATGTGCAATTTGAAGATTCTATAATAATCTTTGCCAAATACAATTTGTAGATTTCAGGTGCTAATGACAGCAAGAATCCTTCAATTTGAGTGTGCTTTATTAGTTTTTTGATTAAACAAGTAGTCCTGCATTGATTGTGACTTTCAATCTAAATCACACATTTCAAGCTAGCCCTTTGTTAATTTCATGGTCATATTCAAAAGAACTCTTTACACTCCAAAATCCAAAACCCAAAAAAACAAAACACAAGAAAGTGAGAGGGGAGAGCAAGTTGACAACTTATCTCCATTGAAGAAGACAACACCATATGTCTTGTACTGATAAGAATATCCACATTCTGTCGACTGCACAGTACTCTTCAGTGGATTCAAATTATGGATTAGTTCAATACACTGCCGCCTACAAAGCTGACTTGAATAGTTGAATATGTTCTTGTAATACTGGTTTTGCAGTTTCCACCATATCAAATTACTTGGCTATTTACTTACCCTTTAAACAACAAAACTAAACCTATCCTAACTTTCAGAGATGCAGGGCATATGATCCACCTTTAGCCCATTAAAAAGGATAAAAAAACAAAGAAAAGAAAGCCGAAAGAGTGGCTGGCAAGAGCAGACACCAGACACCTTCAATCCATATAGATAAGAGACAGGAAAGCAAAAGCAGATTGGGCCTGTTACATTATTGACAAGGTCCATTCACTTGATTATGCATTACGTGTACCTCAAATAAAACTAAAGGTGAAGCTTCTGTGCACTGGACATGATGCGGTGCATCGTCCTCATCGAGTCCAGAGCACAGATGCACTGGACAAAAGCCATATCCTAAAACTAATAGCCTCACCCCTCTTAAAGCCCTGCCATTTCCCATCTATCACCTAAAACAAAACTTTGTAGTCTCCATTATATTCCTGTGTAAGAGAATGTGATCAAACAGATCCATAGATAAGAAAACACTTTTTTTTAAAGCCCAAATATTCTTTTGCCAAAAGCCTAATAGCTCGATTGGATGACATTTCTTAGTGTTTCCAAAACAGTCATCCAAAATTAAAATCTTCCCTCCAATTATTGAATTATAAAAGTAAAAATAATAAAAGTCCAATTATTCTTTTCTAAATTGTCGAGGAAGTCTTGGTACTGACTTTGGTGTTAAAGAAAAAACTAGGAGACAGTTTGTAAACTTATAATTCATTTTTGAACCAGCATGCATGGATGGTACAGATCTGCACATCCTTCTTTTGTTAATAAATATGAAATATCTGAAACTTATTGTGCTTTTGATAGACAAGCATTGCCCCAAAGGATTCTTCTGGATACAAAAATTTAGATGAGCACACAAATTGTTTAAACAAAACGCCAAACAATAAAGTTGTCAACACAGTCCTGCTCCTACCACAAGTTTTTCCTTCTACGCGCAGGCTGAAAACCGTGCCAGGGCTTCATTATATACTTTGATTCTACTCCAGGAACAAAAACTCAAATCCTGTAACATTACATATTTAACTCCTCAAGCACAACTTAAGAGAACAAATTAATGAGTGGCATCTTTATTAAACCAATAAAACAAGAGTCGCATCTTTAATCAACCAATATAACAAATTAAATATTTCCCAAAGTTGACTCGAGGTGAAGTCACTTGTTGAGAATCTAAGAACTATCACTTCTAAGAATAAAGAATCCAAATCTAAGGCAGAGCAACACTACGGCAAAAATGACAGAAAGGTGGGTAGTATTTCCCACCCATTTCTTCCAGTTAGACTGATGCCTAGCCCAGTGATAAATTACATCATTCTTAAATATGGCATCCAGATACCAAACTGGAAGAACCCAACCTACACCCGGCTCTCCATTCACCTTGTGAAAACTTCCTACTATTCACATTCTTCAATAGGATACACTCATACACGTGCCATATTTACATCCACTAGCAACAACTAGCAGTGTTAATGGGCACCCCTGACATTTAGTGTGTGTAATCATTATGAAGTTCCTCCAAGAACTCTTTTTAAATCAGATTTCTGTTCTGCTGTAAGTCTTGAAGGGTATTTGACATCAAATTTAACTCTCATATTCCCCTTCCTTCCAGCTTCTTTTGAGATTGGCATACCCTCATTCGGGACAACCACCTCTGCTCCCGGTTTGACGATATCTGTCAGTGGGATCATGAGATTCCTCCCATCCAGGGTGGTTAGGTCAATGGTCTTCCCTGTGAGGGCCTCTAGCAGTGTTATCTCCTGGTTGACTACCAGATCATTACCATCCCTCTTATAAAGAGCATGTGGCTTCTCATCTACCACGAAAACAACATCTGCAGGAATGATACCAGGCTCCTGGTTACCCTTCTCAGGGAATGTGATCTTGGTGCCCTTCTTCCAACCAGGTTTTATCTCAACGGTCAATATCTCCTCCAGAGTCCGAAATTTACTGCAAGAGAATTGCTCATGCCATCAAGTGGAAGTAAACATTCAAAAGGCAAAACATTCACTCAGGATTAACAGAATCAAACCATGCATAGTTATTCCCCCCCACCCCCCCCCCCCTTCCCCCCAAAAAAAAGAAAAAAAGAAAAGAATCAAACATGAACCCGGTGGGTCATGAACCCATGAACTTATCCTCCACTTTACTCTAACAAGGAGGAGGTGTCATTTGAGCTAGAGCTCATTGGCCCTATCATGCTAGTAATAAAAGAGGACATACATACTTCCTTTTTCAGTTTGATATATAGACTAGAATTATCTATGTGCATTTTTTGAGATAATTTGCAGATCCCAATACTTGGCCTATAAAAGACCTATTTTAATAGAGAGCCTTATGCATAAACCTTACATTTTTTGCTTCATAGGCAGGACAAGCAAACCCAAGAACACCAGGAAACAGGGATAGGAAAGAAGTAAAGAAGAAGATATAGGTTTCCATTGATCAATGAAAAGCAAGATTAAACATACAATCATCAGCCAAGTTTAACCCTTGAGAAAAGCATGATCCCTAATGAAAAACAATTTTTTTTTTTCCTTTTCCTCTTTTCTTTTATAGAATAAAAAAGAAGAATAACTGGCAGTTTAGCTTCTCTATCAGTATCTGAGATATAACTCACTACTAAGGAAACAACATATGACTAATCCCCTTAAACTTAGAAATGTTCCGGTCAATGAACTTTCTTCCTATTCACCTTACAAGGTTGACTAGTCTTCACTCTTCTATAGGTGCTGCTGGCCTCTAACTACAGGTGGAAGACTTCCATCTGGTCCCCCCATGGAAACATCTTCAGGCTGAACTATATTGCTGTTGCCCGAAGTTCAGAGAATGCATGTGTGAAATCATGTAGGTTGGCGAAAATACCCCCTCATAAATTAAGTATCAATATAACTTATCAAAGAACTAAACGACGAAGTTGAGAAGCAGCTTCTTAGCTTTGCTTGACACTTGAGAGTGCTTGCTTAACCGTTTTCTTCTTTTAAATTCTAATTCACCACGTATAAAGTAGACTCGAAGCTCCTTGCAGCCTCAAACTGGCTAAAGATAGAAATATGGTTGGTCTGGCCTTTGGGTACCTCAACCCAAAGCTCGTCCAGCAAGATGCTGCCCCACCTAGGTCCTAGAAACCAAATACATATTTGATAATAGATCAATGATTTCTCTTACTTCTTCGTCCGCAAGCATTTAAAAAACCAATGATTTCAAGTTTTCATCTCCAATTAAACCTTTCCAATGTACATTACTTTGAATATCTTAAGAATGCCGCATTGTTGACAATCTGTTTGGCAGCAAGAGGGGAAAAGGAAAAGAAAGGAAAAGGAAAATAAAGTGGAAAGGAAAAGGAGAAGAAAGTTTGGTAATTCCCTTTTGTCTGTTTAGTTGAAGGTTAGAAATGAGTGTTGAAAAAGGGACGAGTTTACATTTCTGTTGTTTGGTTCAAATACAGAAGAGATTGGAAAGTTACACATAAGTAATACTTTGACAAGTACACCCCTATAAAAACAACATTAAAATATTCAGTTGTAGTTAATTGACCATTATGGCTACAAATGTGAGCCCCATGGAAAGATCCAATTCGCACATTCCTTCTCTTCCCTCGAACCAACCAAAGGCATTGGTATTTCCATCTTCCTTTTTCCTTTCATTATTTTACCTTTCCTCCCAACTACACACGCAGTTATTGTTATTAAGACTGGTCCAACTGTAGACATTAAGAGATTAACCAACCCACAACAAATTTTGGTATGACATTGAACATTGATTACATGCAAGAACTTTTTAGTGGTACAAATTTGAGAAAACTTTCACAGGAAAACCAAGCAGCCCTTTGAAGAAAGCTATGACATCCAAAAATGGAATTCAATGATCCCTCCAACTATGTTGTAAGAGAACTAATGCCCAAAAATTTCAAGAGTTGATAGCTCAATAGGATCCAAGGTTTTTATTTATTGGTAAGATACACACACAACGGATGGGTCTTGTACCCACTACTTTAACCCTCCCCACCTAGCACTTATAAGGGGAGGAGGTGCCAATTGAGTAAACGTATAAGATTAACAATTACTTCCAGAAAAGGAAGAAAAAAAAAATGCTATACTCGGGCTGTCCTATAGCCTACCAAAAGTAAATTGCTTGACTCAAGACATTAATGCTTTTCAAAGTCATTAACAAGGATCAATATTGCAAGTTTGCAACAGGCAACCAAAAACTCTAGAGGTTTTTAATTTAATTAAGACTCAATATGACCATTCAAGAGCATCGGCAAGACAACCACTTAGGCAAGTGCCACCTTCAGCAGCAAAACATTTGCCTCCAACTGTAAATTTACGCCCTAAATTCAACCGAACAGCATAATCAATTACAGGAAAAACCCTCCTATTATGAATTAAGCATGGGCTACAAAAAAATCACTTCCACCCTAGGCAAAGCTTCCTAATAATTATTATTATTATTTTGATAATGTAAGAAACCTTTTTGAAGAAGAGCCCTTTGGACTCACCTCTAGCCACTAAAAACTACCCCATCTGCCAAAACCGGTTGCCGGATAATCAAGGGACATTCACACGTGATGGGCTAAAAGCACTATAAGCAAAGCTTCCTAATCTCTTGAACACATTTGTACCTCATTTTTTAACTAAAATTCATGTATTTGTTTAAACATCCACGCAACAAGGAAAATTAAAGTGTAATCCTAAGTCGGCTTTCAAAACAAAAGCACATGAACGTGAAGGCAATGACACAGTAAAACAAAAACAAAAAAACAAAAAACCAAGAATCCAAGAACAAGCAAAAAGAAAACAAATTTAGTGTTAAAAAAAAAAAAAAAACATACCCAGTAGTATCATAGACATTCCTAGAGATCCTCATCTTCTTCTTAGAACCTTTATAAAGCTCCTCCAAGCTACAAGGCAACACGCTTTCAAGCGGAGCTGCTTTCCTCGAACCCGAAGAAGAAGAAGAAGGCGACCCACCAAAGTCCGAGCCGTTCGCACCCCTAAAGAACCCATCTTTACCAAAACCCCTCACGCCAGCTCCGCCACTTCCTCCACCGCCAGGTCCGCCATTGCTCTCGGATCCAAAAATCTCAGCATAAATATCCTCCGCATCACGCGGGTTGAACCGAAACGACGTCGGATTGTGGTGGTGCTGGCGATTGTAAAAATGGTGGTGATGGACACGCGAAGAGGAAGAAGACGCAGAAGAAGAAGAAGAAGAAGGTTGGGGTGGCGGGATTTGACCGGACTTGAGAGCTTCCTCACCGTAGAGATCGTAGATCTGACGCTTCTGGGGGTCGCTGAGAACATCGTAAGCTTCGGATATACGCTTGAATTTGGCTTCAGCTTCGGATTTGTTGATGGGGTTCTTGTCTGGGTGCCATATCATAGCTAGTCTCTTGTACGCTTTCTTCAAATCGTCCTCGCTTGCGTTTCGATTCACTTTAAGAATGTTGTAATAGTCCACCCCCATTTTTTTCTCAATCTCTCTCCCTCTCAAACTCACAAAAACAACAAAGAAAACAAAGAACAAACAAGAAGAAGAAGAACAACAACCTAGTATTTTTCACACACTGTTTGTGTTGTGTCGTGTCGTGTCGTGTCTTTTTCTCTCTTCTGACTCTTTGAGTGTGTGTGTTGTGAGTGTCTGAGGTTTGGTTTTGTTTGTGGGTGTTTGGGAAATTTGGAGAGGTGATCGGGAAAACCGTTGGATGAGTAACGGAAAGGGTGTACAGCTGGAGATCCGACGGTTACGGAAAGTGTTCTTTTTTTTCTTCTCTACAAAGAAGGAGGGAATTGTGTTATTGTGGGTCCCTCATTATTATTGTTTAGTCTTATATATATCTATTAATTAGTGAGATTTGATTTCTCTATTTCTCAGCTTCAACCGACGTGCTGCTTCTTATTTATATTTGTAACTATTATTAAGAGGGTGATGATTTTTGGGCCTGATTTTTTTATAAAGATTCTTGGGCTAAATTTTTCTATTTTAAGATCAAGCAAAATTGTCAACTATTCACAACCTACCATGTTACAATTATGATAAAATTGTATCCAAAATATTGTGGGCCTAGATTTTCTCGAATCCACTTGGGGGTGTGTAATTTTTTTTTTTTTTTATACACAATAATTTTTGTAACCAAATTTCATAATTGATGAGTTGTCAAGTTATTATTGAATCTCATGTGAGTCCACTATTAACATAGCACTATTTAAAGCCAAAATCCATTAGGTTATTTTAAGATTCGAAAAATTGTGATCTGTTATACGTCACTTTTGCATGAATTTATAATTTTTTCTTCACTACTCACAACTCATTACCTCAACGGTTGTGGAATGTTCTCTAAATAAATTTGTGACTATGGACATATTGAATTATAAATGGTCAAAGTTTAGTTACAAAATTGGTTGTAATTTAAGGTTATAATCTTACTTAATATCATTAACATTACTACATAATCCATATTTCAAAAATCTAACCGTTGGATTGCATATTCTTTATTCTCTTACTACATATGTTAAATCTTGTGTCAATTGAATATTATTTACCATATAAGATATAAAATTATATTTTGTGCATAATTTTAAATTATAAAAACTTGCAATTTAAACAATGTATTGATGACCTAGCTATTGATTTTTAATTTTCTAGAAATTTTGCAAGCACAGAGGATGTAAGAATAAAATGTAATCCAATGTTAGATTTGTCAAAATTCAGTTTTAATAAAAAAATATTGAGTAAGGTTGTAACTTTACGTTACAACCAATTTTTTAACTAAACTTTATCCCCAAAAAAATGCTAAAACTAACGGCGATATTATATGGAACTACACAGAAGAACTAAATTGAAAGAAAATCAAAATTCAAGGATTTTTTTTAAAAGTATCTTAAAGGATTTGATTAAAAATAGCTTAAGGTGAAAGTTAAACAGTGTGTAATTTGTTTTTTAGGAATTTGGATATGTTGTGGGGTGTGGAATAAAAAAAAGTTGGGAAGTAGTGGGCCTGCATGAACAAAATGAGTGACAATGATGAACATAAGAAGTAAGGAATTGATCTTTTTTTTTCCTTCTTGATTCAAACTCCATTTGGTTATCTATAAATAATTCATGAATTAAATAATCCGCAGTCTGCAGCAAGTGAGCTTAAATTGTTGTTTCTAGAACGTGACAAACAATCTTTTTGATGGTAGGGTGTAGTTTGGGACTTCATAAATGTCGGTGAGATTCTCTCAAACATGTTTATAGAATGAGTTTGACAAATAAAAATAGAGAAAGATACTTTCATAATTTTATTATATGTATGATTTATAAAATGTAGGCATAGGATTACCATGTTTGTCTCTTTTCCTTTTTCCTCACATTCTTTTGATTCTTTCTCCTGATGGAAGCAATAAGGACAAGTGAATATAACATTCCAAATGAGATTGACTCACATTTGATTTTGTATGTAAGAAGACAAATGGAATAGGAGTAGCTGAACAGTATTCTATTTGGCACTACCCAAAGCAACATTTTTTGTCACAAACACTTACAAAGAACATTGCTGTAAAACTAATTCATAAAATCTTCACCAATTAGGTATTGATGCAAGAATAAAACATTTTAAAATTTATCCTATGTTCACATTTCCAATAAATAACTCTACCTGGTTTCTGCACAATGTTAGAAAAGAACTTAAATACCGAATCATCAACCTTGAAAAACAGGACACCAATATACAAGAATGTGTGACACTCATTCCAGAACTGCAACACACACTTCCACAAACTCCGGGAACGCCTGACAACTCCAGCAGTTCACAGCCACTTGTTGCATGATCCACACGGCCAAAATTCAACCATGTTCGCCAGTGTCACTGATGAATATCCAGTGTTCCCCCTCCCCGAGTCTTATACCCAAAACTCACATTTGGTGAAACCCCCCACATACCATATTTTCGTGTATATAAATGATAAGGAAAGAAAATGGGGAAGAAAATAAGATGATGAAAAATTCAAATCATACAGCAATAGCTTGACCAGTCATCCCATCATGAAGCTGCAAAGAACCATCTTTCATCAGGTTAAGGCTCAAACTCTTAAACCTCTCCCTTGAATACTGCCGAGATGCCTTTCTCCAATCAGTTCCAGTCTTCATCATAGCAACGAACTCCTCATAACTAACACGGCCATCCTGAAAAGAATTTAAATAAAGGTTAGGAGCCACAGTACAAGCTATTGGAACAAGAGAGTTTTGTCATATCATAAAGAATTTTGGAATTCTCAACATCAATTTTAATATCTGGAATTCTGGAT
Source organism: Castanopsis chinensis (assembly GCA_032878915.1). Lineage (NCBI taxonomy): Eukaryota > Viridiplantae > Streptophyta > Magnoliopsida > Fagales > Fagaceae > Castanopsis > Castanopsis chinensis. Next base: position 9,268,903 of record JAVQMG010000114.1, read on the forward strand.
CATTTCAACCTATTGCTGTGCTGACACAGAATTATGACAAGTTCTAAAAATTTATGAATGTTGCATTTGCTTTGAATTCCAATACACTCTGAATGTAATACTTCAAAAGAGGGAGAATAGAGCAATGAGATGATAAGGTTTGAAAGTCTGACCTTGTCTGTGTCAACCTCACGCATGATGTCATTCAGCACTTCAGTATCAGTTTCACCAGAGTCATCTGCTAATGCTTCCAATAGTTCATTTGATTCAATATATCCACTTCCATCTTTGTCGAAAAACATAAAGGCTCTGCGGAAATGCTCATCATTCTCCATCCTTTGCAAGTGAATTGTCACTGCTACAAACTCTCCATAGTCCAGTACTCCATTTCCATCAACATCAGCCTGAAAAATCGCTCTAGTTATTTTCTATTTGTACGAAATTAATGTTTATATGAAGCAAAGAACCAATTTAGAAACTAACACTATCAGAATGAGTTCTCACTCAATTGGCACCTCATGTCTTTATAAGAGAAAAGTGGAAGGCAACTTACCAATTAGAAAAAAAAACTAATACCATTAGATTTCAACAAATGGTGAAGCTATAGTCATCCTGACCCGATTTTGTCTCTTTTATGGATCCTACTCCTCTAGAAGGCAAAATTTTCTGATCATGCAGAGTGTGCAATACTTGCCTAATGCTTAGGGCATCCTAAATGCATATGAATACTTGATATGATCAAGTTCCAAGCATTTTTACTTCATTGAAAAGGTGCCAAAGATCTAATTGCATAGTGGTAAAGGGAAAAAGGCATCTGCAGGGTTTCAGGGCATAAATTTTGACTGTTAACTGGTGGTGAAAACAAAAGAGGACCGTGGTTTGACAAGCGTAAGTTTGGAGTGCAGTGGACTACTTACCATAAGAATGTAGCAGGAGTCATTTCAGAAGGAGCAAACAAGGGATTGAAATGATGTGATATAATCTCAAACCAAAAGTAGTGGTCATGCATAGAATGGATAATAAATAGAGCAACTTTTTATCTGAACTTAGGGAAGGATAAAAACATACCACTTCCATCAGCATTTTTATCTCTGGTTCAGCCAATTGTGAACCAACCTTCCGAAGCCCAGCCCTCAGCTCCTCATATGTTACTTTTCCATCTTTGTCAGTGTCCATTAATGAAAACATGTCTCTAATTACTTCTACCTCTTCAACAGACAAGTGTTCAGCAATTACCTACAGCAATTGATTGAACAACCCCAAATCATCCACAAGGGTATAGAAATCGCATCAATGCAGTTAAAGTTAGAATTGGAGTTGACAATTAGACCTAAGCCAAAAATAGATGCTTACCCTAAGGGCTTTCTTTTTAAATCTGTTCATCACAGAAAACTGTCTGAGCCTTGATCGTACAATATCTCCTAATGGGACATTTGGAGCTTTCTTTGCATTTTGCAACCAGGGGTGATCTACAAAGATGAGAAAATAAAATAAGAGATCAGTATATCTGTTTCAAGAAATCTACCCCATGCTAGAGAAAAACTCAAATCTCCTAGCAGTTCACATATACAGGGATTTCAATGATTTGCTCCTCGTACCAGCCAAAAAAAAATTGAATAAATAATAAATTGTTTACTGGCACTTATGAGAAAATCCATTGTGAACACATGCCTCGCTTCTCAACACTGGTGGGAGAAGTGCTCTGAATGCAAGGCAATGGTGTGATTTTGTAAATGATTTTCATCAAAATTTTCTTAAGGAACATTAGAGTGCAACTTTTTTTGCTGAATAATATAAACTTAGAAGTCCAAATTGTGAAGTCCAGGCCTTTCATCACAATATATACATTAAACAGAATGATTACAGGAAGATCTGGTCTATATCCAGCACCTATATTCAATGTGCTTGCCTCAATAAAGCAATAAGTTAAGAGCCCAATGAAATGATCAAGAAGAGTGGTCCTCAATTTTAGTTCTACAAAGAATTTAGTCCCAAGAGTGGGTTCCTAGTACAAGCCAAAACTTTCAGATTAATTATAGCAAAATTACTGACATTCTAAGGCAGGACACGGGTACTTAGTTCTCCAGAATTAATTCTATCCTGGAATAAATCCAAAGGCTAAAATATTGTGTGTAGGTAATCACCATAAAAAGAACTAAAGTAGCATCTATGCTGCCACAACAAATTCCTTTCTTTTTGTTGCACAAGTATGGACACCAACCAGCTACTATCAACTAAAACATCCAACTCTAGCCTAGAAATGATCCTTTTTCCGCTCTCAATCTCTGACCAGAGTCTATAAATTTTATTATACGTCTTTAGCTACTTGGGCAGGGAATCTAAGATCTAGAAGTACACCAGCTAAACAGAGACTTTTGATCAAGTCAAAGAGGTTCAACCTTCCAAGTATCTTTTCTTCCTTTTTTGCTAGCCAATCAAGAAATTTTCCACCACTGGACCCGGAAAATTCCACACGAATAAGGACTACCAAAGGCCATACCCTTGTTTCATTGCCAAAAACTAGCAAAATCCATTGGCCCATGGTCTTCTAGAACAATGACAACATGCGCTACCAATACCATGTTTATTTAATGGTGGAAGTCATCTCAAAATCACTATCATGAAACTTCATTTTCTCAATAATAATAATCTAAGATGCGGAAGGCTGAGAGGCCTCGAATTCTCTCTCAAAGCCCCAGTAAACTTTGTATGGAACCCCAACCATACGCAAGACAATAATAATTCATAGTGGTGAGGTCACAACTACTCCAATTCATCACAAACTTGGTCAAAATTCACAAACTATCTAATTAAAAAGTAGTACCGCATTAAATATGAAAACTAAGCTAAAGAACATACCAAGCACTTGTTGAGCAGTCAACCGCTTTTTCGGATCCTGCTCCAACATCTGCCTAACAAGGCTCTTAGCACTTTCAGAAATCTGAGGCCAAGGTTCCCTCTTGAAATCAATGTTCCCTCTTAAAATTGCAAGAGCAACACCCTGTTCAGTTTCTGCAACAAACAAACAAAAGAAATTAAAATTAACAACTTTACAATCCTATGCCAGACTTCATCAAAACTAGGCTACTATTTTTCATTTTTAAAAGACACAAAATAAAATAAATACCTGCCCAAAATGGAGGAACCCCACATAGCAAAATATAAACAATCACGCCGGCGCTCCATATATCCACCTCTGGCCCATAGTTCCGCTTCAACACCTCTGGCGCCATATAGTACGGACTCCCCACAATCTCCGAGAACTTCTCTCCTAAAACCCACCAAAATAAAACTACTAAATTTAATATTCAACCTATAGTACCCAGCCAAAAACCCCTATATCCAATCATTAAAACAATAAAATTTATCACAACCCAGTACACAAATACAACAATCAAGCAAAACCCAGACATCCCAAAAATAAAAAATCAACCCAAACCCCATAAAAATCATGAAAAAGCACTAGAATTCACTTGAACACTAGGCTTAATATATATACACAAAGAACCTCAGATAAAAAAATTTAAAAAGAAAAAGAAAAAAAGAGAGAGAACCTCAAATCAACTTATATTAACAAAAACAAATTTAAATTAAAAATGTTAAGTTAGAAATATTGAGGGGAAAAAAAAAGCAGAAGCAAGAGAGCAATGGTCGTTTGGTCTGTCGGCAATGATACCAGCATTAAAATTACCAAATTTAATATCCATCCATAGTACCAATCAAAAAAACCCATATATCCAATTATTAAAAACAAAAATTAATCACAACCTATACTTAAACTCAACAATCAAGCAAAACCCAGATCTCCAAAAACTCAAAAATCAACCCGCACTAACAAACACAAAGAATAATGAAAACCCAAATACATACCAGGCTTAAAGAACACAGAGAGACCAAAGTCAATAGCTTTAAGCGGCGAATGCTCTTTCTTGTTAGCAAACAAGAAGTTCTCAGGCTTCAAGTCCCTATGCATGACTCCATTAGCATGACACATCCTCACAACCTCAGCTATAGTCCTCGCCACACTCGCTGCAGCTCTCTCAGTATAATGCCCTCTCGCCACAATCCTATCAAAAAGCTCACCTCCCTCGCACAACTCCATGACCAAGTGCACATTTTCACTGTCCTCATACGTAGCTCTAAGCCTCACCACGTTCGGGTGCTCCGGCAAATTCGACATTATCGCCACCTCGCGCCTCACGTCCTCAACGTCGATCGAAGTTCTCAGCTTTCTCTTCGATATACACTTGCAAGCCAAAGCTTCCTTGGTCTCTCTGTCAGTACAGAGGTACGTTATGCCAAACTCTCCACGACCCAGTTCGCGTCCGAGTATGTACTTATCGCCGATTCTGGTTCTGTGGCTCAACGGTATCACATCTTTCAAGACTCGGATCGGAGCTGCTGATCGAATAGCATCTTCTGCATATGGGTTTGGTTTTCTGTCCCTGTTGGCTGTGGTGGGCTTGTTCTTGTTCTTGTTCTTGTTGCTGCTGCTGTTCTTCTTCTTCCTCTTCGTCCTGCTATCGTATTGTTCTTCTCTTGTCTCTGGTCTCACGCATGTGTTACAGTTCCCCATAAAAGCTAGCTTGTTGTTACAGAAGCAGAGAGTGTGTAAAGTATTCTATAGTATAGACTGTATAGTATATATCTGTGATGAGAAAAACGGTGTGTTTTGGGGGAGAAAACCGGCCGAGAATTAGGTCAGGTGGGAGAGGGAGAGAGGGAGAGAGAGAGAGAGAGAGAAAACGCGGGGTTCGGTTGAGAAAAAGTGGGGTTTTTTGAAAAAATATATGATGCTTATTATTATAATTTTTTTTATTCAACTTATATACCATAAATATTGTTTATCTTAATTTATATATTATATTATTATTTTGGGTATTATACTATAAGGGCTGTTTTTGAATTTTTAATGTTTGATTAGAGGTGTTTTATGACGACGGTGGAAAGGAAAACTGAGGTTCATTCCATTAGTTAATTGATTATTGAATAATGCTGGATATACGTACTATTTTATAAATGGCTGATGTAGTGAGTATTTATTAATTAGTTAATGAAAAAATGATGTTAATGGTGGGTTTAGATGAAAACTAATAAAATGTTGGTCACACCAACATTATGTAAAAATGTTATAAAATAGTTTGTAACCGTAGCATTACTCGATTATTTAGTGAATAATGTTTGAACTTTTGAAGTAAATGACTTTTATTTGAGTTTGGTTTGAGTAGTTTTACTGATGTAGCCTTTTGGGTATTGTGTGTTTGTGTGTGTTTCATACGTTTTGCCAAATTAAGATTGAATTTTGGGGTTGGGAGTTGAGTTAAGATTTATTTAGTATCTTTTCCACACCAAAAAAAGAAAAGAAGACTTTTGTAGAAAACTAGAAATTATGAGGTGTGCTGAGGTTACATGGGTTTGTGGTGTGCCCTAATTACAAATATTTTACATGAGTATATCCAACAAACATGGTGCTACATTGTTATCTATTTTTTCCTTCAATTCCTTGAGTAAATGATGCATTTGTTACATCATTCAATTTTGTTAAAGTCAATGAAATACCCACTAAGCTAACCACATAAGATGTAATTCTCAAAAAATAAATCACATGATACTTTTACGTTTTAAAAGTATATCATAAAGATGGTATCTATGATTTATTATTATTTTTTATAAAGTTTTCTTCTAAATTATGTAGGATGGCTGATTATGTAGTAATGTAGATGATTATTTACTTATTTATAAATCACATTGACATTTTAAAAAAAAAAAAATATTGACATTAAGTTATATAACTATAGGTCATACGATTAAAAGAACGCATAATTTTTGTTTGAGTTGTTACCCAATGAGATGAAAAAAATTTCAAGCCAATTTAAGCAACATGAAGGTCATTTAGAAATTATTTCCAACACATTTGAAACCAATTCAATTTCTCGTACCCAAACTTATCATTAATTTAAATATAAATTAATGCATTTTTATAATGATTGAATTTTTATAACTTAGTTGAAAAAATACAATAAAAATTAAAAAGTAATAACTAAGTATGTACATAGGTAATGAACTATTTATTTATTTATTTATTAAGAGTTGACAATTTTTATAAAGAAACTGGAAATGGTATATATCCAAAAGGACCTAACTCTTAGATACACAGCAAAAAAAGCAACAAAAATCTAAATGAAGATTGAAAGAGAAAACAATTTTTTTTCTCTTCAATTCCTTGAGTAAATGATGCATTTGTCACATCATTCAATTTCGTTAAAGTCAATGAATTAAATACCCACTAAGCTAATTAGGGGTGTGTATGGGTCAAGTTGAGAAGATTTTTTAACCCAGCCCACCATAATCGGTCAAAAAAAATTCAACCAAACCCAACCCATCATATAAGTTCAACCCAACGTACATGGGTCGGGTTGGGTCTATGGGTTGGACAAATTATTATTATTATTATTATTATTATTATTATTATTATTATTATTATTATTAAATTGAGTAGAAAAATATATAAATATAAATATATTAAAAAAACTCAAAGATTAGTATCAATGTAACTCCTTAAAGGCAAACAACACTAATGACTAAACAACAATAGCAGTTTACTAGGGTTTGTGTGAACTAATTGGCTTTTATATAAAATAGGAAGAGCTGGTTATTTTAAAAAATTTATTAATTATATAATATATTTTTAATATATATATATATATATTAAATATATGAGTGGGTCGGGTTGGTTTTGGTGGGTTTGAAATTTTATGACCTAAACCCAACCCGACCCACTATCAAAAAAAATTTTGTAACCCAACCCAAGTCACCAAGGCCTAAAAACCAACCCAACCCAGCGGGTTGAGTTGGGTCGATTTTGACATGTTGGCTGCACACCCCTAAAGTTTTTTTTTTTTTTTTCCTTAAGAAACGCGCGTGCGCGCGCGCGCACACACACACATATATATAGGGAAAGGGGGATGAAATAAAAAAAATACACTCACACGCAAACACCAAAACTGCATGACAGTTAGTATCGTGGAGCAAGTGATAAAGTGATAAACCTCTTCTCAATATCACATCTTATTAATGTGAGATGACTCAACAACACTAAGTATCATTTTTTATTTAAGAAACACACACACATACACACACCCCTAAAGCGAATCACATAAGATGTAATTGTCAAAAAATAAATCACATGATACTTTTACGTTTTAAGAGTATATCATAAAGTTGGTATCTATGATTTATTATTATTTTATATAAAGTTTTCTTCTAAATTAGGTCGGAAGGCTGATTAGGTAGTAGTTTAGGTGATTATTTACTTATTTATAAATCACATTGACATTTTTTATTAAAAAAAAAAAGATTGACATTAAATTATATAACTATAGGTCATACGATCGATTAAAAGAACCCATAATTTCTTTTGAGTTGTTACCCAATGAGTTGAAAAAAATTTCAAGCCAATTTAAAGCAACATGAAGGTCATTTGGAAATTATTTCCAACTCATCTGAAACCAATCAATTTCTCTTACCCAAATTTATCATTAATTTAAATATAAACTTCAATGAAATTTATTACATTCTACAAACTAACTGGGAACTTTCAATGCATTTTTATAATGATTGAATTTTTATAACTTAGTTGAAAAAATACAATAAAAATGAAAAAAGTAATAACTAAATATGTACATAGGTAATGAACTATCTTTTTATTTATTTATTAAGAGTTGACAGTTTTTTTTTAAAAAAATATATCAATATTATATATATATATATATATATATATATATAGTTACACATGGTGTTCTTTGTTAATATTACTCCACTCAATAGCCTCTTATTAAATTATCATTTTTCTTAACACTCAAGCCAAAGTTTTATGTTAATTAAATGTTGTTTACTATTTAATTCATAAACTTGCATTCTATGTATAGTTTTAAAATACAAAAATTAAAAGTTAAACATTTTTTCACATATAAGATAATTATTGAAAGGTATAAAAAAAAAAAAAATACAACACAACAATAGATTAGATTTGAATAGTGTAGGGACACAAATTAAGCCTTGGGACCAAGTGCGTGACCGGGCCGGTCCAAGTGGCCTATACAATAGAATTTGTAGAGAGTGGGCTTAAAGCCTAGACTTTCTGGGGCAGGGGCAGTAGCAAGCAATGACGTATGGGCTAAGTTCACTATTGGTGTGCAACGGGCTAGTGGAGTGACTTTTGCTTTCCTCAGACGTGGGCCGAGAAGCTTCTGTCCTTGTTTCCCTTGTGCTATCTAGGAGGGGAGAGTGAATATCCTTGGTGAGCGAAATCCGAATCCCTTTCCAGTGGTTCCCCCTTCTCCATTTATACTTCCCATTCCTGGTTCCCATCCATCCTGTCCTTAAAAACACTCCCCAATGGCTATAAAGCTGACCGCCGTCCCCTCAGAAGTCACCTCCCCATTAATGCGGCCAGGCGAGTAGGTGAGAAGCCTTTAATGTGGTGGCAGCAGCTTTATGCAGAGCACGTCCCACTTGTCCCCCTCCTTGGCGTCCCGTTGAAGCTCTGTATGACTTATTGGGCTTCAGGAGCTCTTCCTTAGGCGCCATGCCACGCTCTTCGGTCCTTGATGATGTTATCCGAGGATACCCTCTCCTTGGACTCTCTCTCCCAACAGGTCAGCGCTTGGTCGGCGGGCTCCTGGACCCCCGTTTTAGGAGGCCTCATTCTCAATTTACGGCCCATTGGCAAAGTCTGCGTTCTCGGACCAGGCCCAAGACTCACGTGGTGTTTCGACATCTTTACCCCACCACAAATAGCTAGTCTTTTTTGGTTATATATGGACTTTTAATAATTTCATGTTTTCAGGAATTCGAGTAATGCCATAATGGTGGCAAAAACACCTTTTATAGTTCAAATAAAAATCAATAAAAGTTTGTTAGTGAATGTTGACTAAGTAAAAAAATGATTAAGTAATGAGTCCAAATAAAAATCAATAAAAGTTTGTTAGCTTAATTATTGCCGTAACATTGTTGTGTATTGAAAAACAAAAACCATCATGCATGATTGGTTCAAAAAAAACAGAAACAAATTTTCTTCATGGATTGGAAACCTATCAGATGGTCAATGGTGGCCATAGAGACACATTTCTTAGAGGGCCAAGAGCTGCTTTTGATCCATTGATTTTACATACTCAAAGTTGAGGGAGTGCAGTGGATGGTTGAGATCTCTGGACATTGTTCGTTGAAGTTGTTCACCATCTTAGGGGGTTGCTGTGGGTGTTTGACTTAATCGCAGAACCAACCAAGGTCTAGATATCTCCAAAAATCTAACCAAAAGTTTATCTAAAATAATCAAATGCAATTTCGGCAGTTTGGTCATGACTCATGACCCACAGTGATACAGTAATTTATTGACCAAATCAATCTAAAATAATTATTAATAATGAATGAATGAATGAATTAATTAGCTAATCTTCAATTTAATCAAATGGAGGCAAGCATATTGACAATTGCAGGGTTCTTAATGCTGTGGGAGTGTTGATTGGTTTGAAATTGGAATAAAACTAATCTAAATTTAGCTTGAGAAGTAGTAGGCTTTAAAATATTGGAAATCTACAAACTCTGAATGGGTTTTCTCCGTTATATTTAACTATTTATTGGTATGAAATTTCTTGGTAGTTATTATAAATGGACTGGTTGAAGAATAACACCAAACAAATTGGTCAGATTAATGTTGAACATATGCAATATCATAATAACAAGTATGAATAATTCTTACAATCTAGCTTGACTTTATTTCAACCTGAACCCAAAGACCATTGCCAACGAATCATTGATATGTTTTTATAATTATAATCACTTAATTAGTGAAATTGATTTTCTTTTTTAGAAGAGATAAATCCAAGAAGGTTGTACAATACTACAATGTTCTTATTAGTATAATCTAATAACCATAAAAAGGATTATACACACAAGAACACAGATACTATAATTCCTATAAATTCAACCCTGACTGTGTGTGAAGTTTCTGGGAGCAAAAAGATTGAAAATTCAACCTTTTTTTTTACGGGAGCATTTCAATTACTAAAAAAGAAAAAGAACAAAAAACAAAAAAAAGGAAGTAGGTGGAGACTTGGTCAATAAGATGGAAAATTGAAGATTCTATTGTTAAAGTCAACAAAGATGATGAACGATCGTCTTCACTAAAAGCTGCTACCATTAAAAGTTTGATTTCCCTTCTTTTCTCACCTAGATAAACCCACATTCCTTTACCTGGAAGTAACATTGATAGGTACTCTATCATTCATTTTGACCCACAAAAAATAAAACATAAAAAAGAGTAATAGGAATAATTCATGGTTGATAACCAAAAAAGTCTTTTACACTTCTAAAAAAGCAGCTAAAAAGTGTTTTTACTTTGCTCCCAAAAAAAAAAAAAATGTGTTTTTCACTATTCAGAATTACTATTCAGGGGACAGCTTAAAGTCTTCTATGGAGGTTGCTTATCTCAAATTACTATCTTTTTTAAATAATTGAACAATAGTTTAAAATTCAAAAGAAACAGTAACGTGTGGTTATGAATCTGAATTCCTGCATTGTGCCCGTTTTTCAATTATAACTATGTGCTTTATTGATTGACTTATTACCTAAGGGAAAGTGTCATTGAACATTGAATATTACCTTTTTTTTTTGGTCTCACATTGATTTACATTTATACTTCGATTTCTATCCACATGGAAAGAAAACCCAAATGGGTCTTACAAGTCACATGAGATCAAATTTTTCCTAGACTAAACATCAATATTTTGCTATACTTCTTTGTCTTTGAATTTGGAGAGATAACAAAAGTTCATCTTATTTATTACACGTTTCTGGATGCCAACGTTGGATTGGAGCAAGAGAGTATTCACATTAGTCTCACTAATTTAATATTTCAGCAACCGAAATAAGTGTGCATTAGCCTCACTAAATTAATTAATTTTTTTAAAAATGATAGTCTCATCTTTACATGTAGTGAGCATTTATTCTTACTATATTAAATTTTAATGTTGATAAAGTATTGAGACTGATGTATGTGTATGAAAATAATAGATAGCTAAAAAAGCAAAATTATTTGTTTGGTATGGCATTTCAAGCAACAGTTTTCAGTTTTTAAACAACTTTACATGTATTTATACACACTTTTTTACCCACACGTATTTCCAAAAAATAAAAACAACATTACTAGAACAACGTTACTAAAATATTTGAAAAGTCTAATGTGAATGCTCTAACAAAATATATGGTTCAATTGTTGTTTTTATTTTTATTTTTATTAAATGCGTGCGATTTCTTGAATTTTTCAAAATAAAACTTGATGTTCTTGTTGTAGAGAGTTTTTTAGTTCATCTTTATTTTTCTTTTTTTCAAATGATCATTCCTTTTTTATGCCTAATTTAGTGCCGACCATGAATTATGGTTTCTTTATGGTTTTCTAGTCTTCTATAATGTTTTTTTACATAAACTAATGGTTGCAGGCTTCTAACCCTCTTGTATTTGGAATTTGATTAATAATAAAATTTTAGAAATATTTTATTTTCTTATTTCTCTAGTGAATAACAAAATTATCTTAGTGAATTCAAGAACCCCTAGTGAATTTAATGATTTATTCTTGAATAAAATGTGTTCTATTTCTGATGATGATTGACTACTTTAGTTTAGTTGGTTCATCAAAAAAGATTGACTACGTACTTCAGTTGATACCAGAGTCTAATGGCAGCAAATTCAAGGATCAAGCTACCTGAATGAGAGATTGCGCTCTTGAATTTAGTTATTTTCATTCTTTGATGGTATAGCATATAAATGAGACTTCATGGATTGGATTCTTTTTTTTTTCTTTTTGAGAGAGTTTCAATCTATGACGTTCGCTCTTGATGATAGCTTTTTATCATTAGACCAAGACACCAATCAGTTTTTAGTGTAGGCGGAGATTGAACCCTAGATCTCTCATACAACCATCAAAGACTTTACCAGTTGAGTTAACTGGAATCCACTGAATTCTTTATATTGAAGTTTATTTTGTATATGCAAAGATCCTTGAGGATTGTAAGGTTATAATGTGCATCAAAGAAATTTAAAAGTGATGGCAAAAATCATAAGATGGAAAATTTGGAGAATAATGTCGATGGTTTAATTAAAGTTAAATATGACGGCGAGTCCATAATTGTCATAATTTTCGAGTCTTATTTATTTATTTATTTTTGAATACACAATGGCTTTTTGTTAAGAGAAATTCGTAAACTATCTTAAATCCTTTATTGATTGATGTTGTAAATAAATGGGAGGTCAATGGGAAGAAATTTTACATAATGTAAAATAAAGAATCTAAGTTTCAAAATTAAATCAAGTTATTCAAGTATTTATTTATTTGGAATATAAGATTTCAAAATTTAGACAGAAACTCGCGTACGAATTTCACTTATATATAGGGTCTTGTATACGGTAGAGGGTGCCACAGGCCACAAACTATTATTGAATTGTTGTAATTGTTGTACAGTAGGGTCTTATGTTTTAGCAAAAATGCCAAAAACTATTACTGAATTGCTGTACAGTAGAAGGTGCCCACAGGCTACAAACCCAACTCCTAAGCGTCGTTGGTCATATACTGCTTAACTGCTACATTAGTTTTAATACTAGTTTTTAGCCTTTATATACGAAATTTCTAGTTCACGTAAGTACGTAACAATATCCAAATTAATATACTCCAAAGAATAATATATTTTTTCTTTGAAAAATATTAATAGATGCTCTGAAGGTATATGCTAATAAATCATTTTTAAACAAATTTGTAAAAAAAAGTAATATTTTGACAATTTTTTCTATTTTCTCGTAAAAATAGTATCAAAACTTTCTTAAAATAATTTATTAGTGATTATCCTAAAATAACTCGTAATTTTAGTATTTCCCTAGTTCTTCAATGAATTATGCAATTCTATGCTTTGAAAAAACTTTGAAACTCACACACTTACACGAGCTAATAGAATCCACGAAGTCAACAATAGGAGACCCAAAAGTAAAATGCCCTTGTGGAAGGTCTATCTCTAGTTGGTGGAACCAACATAGATTCCAAGTTTCCAACCTAACCCACTAATTAGATGCCCTTAAAATTCTCTCATTACAAACGCAGTACAAATATATCCATCTTGTGGTTTGAATTCTAGTCGTTACCGACCTCAATGTGAAGGCTCGATTGGAAGATACAACTAGACTTTAGAGCCAAGGAGCCGTTGACTATGAGTGATACCCCTTAATTTTATGTTCGAGAAGACATTTTACTTTTGAGAATAAAACAAAGTTATACCTCATTCATTTCCAACCTAAAACTGGATAAAAGGATTTGAACTTTCCTTTGGTGATAGCCACAAAACTACAAATTAGGATCATGACCAATTCAAAGATGATATTTTTGTGTGTACTTAACATAAACAACATATCAGCTTTTGTAACTCGGTGGTAGATTGTTAAAAATTTCACAAATAATGGTAGATCGCTAAAACTCAAAAAAGATTATAGATTAATAAATATTTCGCAAACAGTAGTAGATTGCTAAAAATTTCAACCAACAGTGGTATTATCCATTAAGTGATCCATATTTATGCATGAATGCAATTAAAAATATATCTAACACTACCAAACATCCTTAGTATGATGGTTACTTCACAAATACAACTAATTAATATTGTATTAAAAAAATGTTTATTAACATTTAGGACATACATTAGTAAACCATTTTAAGAAATATTTTTATGAGAAAAATAAAAAAGTGACTAACTTTTTATTTTATAGTTTTTTCAATTTTCCATAAAAAATAGTATCATAAAATAAATAATTAATGTATGTCTACACTAATACGACCCTAAAAAAATTATGAAGAAAAGAACAAAAAGCCACAATAAATTTGTGCACATAAACTAAAAAAAATTAAAAATTAAAAATGTATTTTTTTTTCAAGAAATGTGTATTGTAAGCGCACAGTTTGTATCTAGACCCAAACGTGTAAAGGGGACAGACCCAAAAGGTCTAAAACAATGAATTTTTGTAGAGAATGGGCTTAAAACCTAAGTTTCTGGACGTCTAAAGAACAAAGGTAATGCACTAAATCCGTAACTCACAAACAAAGAGTTGATTATATGTAAAATCTCTCCTCGAACGTCAGCCGAGGATGATATGTAATACTTCTCTTATTATCAAAGATCAATTACAACTGATAATGGTGTCTCTCTCTCTCTCTTTTTTCTCTTTTTCCCTTTTTTTTTTTTAAAATGTTTTTCTCTTCCTTTTATATCATCCTCCTTTTTCCCTCCATCTTCCATGTATGACTCAGATCATCCATCTAGATACTTGTTCCATCCACCACTCTCTTAAAGTCTTCAAATAATAGTTGTAAGGCTGACCAACACTGTTTAGCCGTCATTTTCCCATTAATGCGGCCAGAGAGGTAGGTGCAGGATCTTTAATACAGTGGTAGCAGGTTTATCCAAGATATTTGCTATTTGTTCCTCCTTCCTATGACCTTTCGAAGCACATCCTCATCCATCAATCCCTCCAGAATCTCCTTCCAAGCATAGCAACACATTATATGATTTTCCCTTTAGTTAGCCAAGGATGTATCCCCCCTCGGACCATGCTCGCCAGCTTATCCCACAACAACTTGTTCATGGGCTTTTAAATACGGTATCTTTTATTTAGCATTAATCCCTCCTGGGACAAGCCAATACCATCGGATTAGGCCCAAGGCCCAAAATCATATTCTGACACATCTACCCTCACATGTATCATAACTCATAATTGAATATTTGTTATTCTTTAACTTGTGTTCTTATGGCCAGGGCCGTTGCTACCTTTGGACTAGGGGGGGTAATGGCCTCCCCAATTTTTTTTTTTAAATATATTATTATATATGTGTATTAATTTTGGCAATTTTGTTCTATAAAATTACATTTTTTTCCTAAAACAATGTCATTGATTTTTTTAAGAGTAATATTATACTCACAAACTTTTTACAACAATTTTACAAACTGTTTTGGTAGTAAATTCTTTTTAGTTCGCACATGGGCCTACCACTCACATCATTTGTTTATCTACTAGTAACTACTTATCACATTAATAATTTATAAAAAAAAAAGTTTGTAGCGCTAGTATTTTCCTCATTTTAATGACTAAAAAAAATTTATAGATCTAAAATATAAAACAAAACATACAAGCCCAAAAAAAAAAAAAAAAACAAAATTAAAAAATTCTAAACAAAAATAATTTTGTTCTTACCAAAAAAAAAAAAAAAAAACTTAGCAGCTAAGTAGTAGCAGAGTCAAAGTTTGAAATTACTGCACACTACCAATAGTAAAATCGCCCCCCTTAACTCAAAGTTCTAACTCCATCCCTGCTTATGGCACACTTTAATTGATGATGCCGAAAATCGTCAGTAATTTGTACAGTCCTCATGTACTCTGGACAAAACCTGCGCAACAAAAAAGAAGAAGACCTTACAAAAAGTACCGATATGGTACCGGCCAAATACCCTCTGAAGGTTAAGTTAGAGAACTTTCACCACTCTAGAGTGCCAGAGCTGGGGTAAATTAAGCGTTCCTTGATTTCTGAGGGTTTTGGGTTCTTATAGTAGTGTAAAATCGACATTTGTTTCTTGGTGAAGAGGATGTTTCCTTGTAGGGAATATCCTCATAAATACACGTATTTTACAAGATCCTTTTCATATAGAGATTTTTTTAATTAGGATTAATCATAGGGCACAGGACATTTCCGTTTGAAATTTCTTGGAGACCACTTAAGCCATGTGGATGCCACATGGCTTTGCCACCCGTCTACTTGGAATCTGTCCACCATGTAGAGTACAGTACGTCCATCTTCTCTTTCTCTCCGTCTGGGCACGATCTGTATTCTGCCCATTGTTTGTCAGTACATTTAGATCATCCTTCTCCTTGGCACTGTTGCTTTTGGTTGGCTTTATGAACGCATCCGTCTATCTCAAATTCTATCCCCTTCATTAATCATATGCATGAAGCTTAATATTTTATACATTCCTTCTTCTTTGTTTTTATTTTTTTATTTTTTTATGTGTTTAATAATAAGATGCTTTCTCACAACAACTAAAATTACATAGCTATGGCCAGGACTCGATTGGTGTGTTTGTTTATATAGAACTGGTCGTACTGGATGGTGTCATATATTTGAATATTTAATTAGTTTCCTTTTTATTTTAATTAGATTTTATATTTTATAACTTAATTTCGATTGGTAAATTTGAATATTATCTTAATCTAATCTTCAACGTCAAGTCCTAAGAGTATATTTTGGACCACCTCAATTATGGGAATAGGACCTTTAATTTGTATCACTACAACATTCACATTAGGTATCACAGACCTTTTCCTTTTCCCTATTAAAATAACAAATAACCTACAAAGCACCTTCCTTGATTGGCATAGTTAATGTGACATTTCAATCATGGCAATTTTTATTGATACTTCCACCTGCCAAGGTACATAGATTGGCAATGGTTTGGACTTTGGACTATAAATATTGAATATTTATGTTTAAGCATGGACAATGCAGCATTTCAAACACCCAAATTTCCAGCTGCCCATTCAATTAGTAGAAATGGTACTGTCAACAATTGGCAATTGGCGATAATATATGTCTGTGACTGCAAGAAAAAAGAAAGGGAGAAATAAGTAAACTATTAAGAGTCTTGTAACTTAATTAATAGATGACACATCCTGGTGTTTTCAATGTAAACATTCAGTATTCAAATCCCGCAATCCCGTTGTAACTATCAAATTATCTATAAATAAATAGAGAACATCTCATGCAAGGGAAAGGGATGTTTTGGCCGCAAGAATTGAAGATTGCTTGATCTCTATACCCATGGCCAAAGGCAAAGAATAATGATGGAAACGCCCATCATTCACGTAGCAACTTTATACCCTGGCATAGCTAGTAGGGCAGATTTAGGTGAAAATAAAAAAGAGAAAGGGCATGTTGGCACTATGATTATGTTTAATGATGTGTTGCAGGAAAGAAAGCATGTGTTCTTCCTATCTCACCACCACGCCAACTGCATAAAGTAGGATTACAAAACTTTTCCACCACTTTTTCATTTGTAAAAGTTTACAAACCCTACAATGAGAAACCACTTTCCTAATCATGCAACAGTTAACTCTTCCTCTAACAACAAGATTGGGTTCTTAAAGTTTCCTTTGAATATTTTATTTTTCTGAATTGGGTACAATCCATGAGTTTTTTTTTTTTTTAAATTAACCAGGAAATGCAAATAAAACTTGTTTTTTATACACATTTTTGAAGCATTATGAATTCATTTTGATCTATCTTCTTCGATCAGAATTAGATGAAATGTTAAGACAAAATTTGACTTACATTCGGTGTTCCAATACATTCGTTACGACATGCGTCTTGTCCCAAATCTAAACCTTTCTTGGGCCAGGGCCTGCCAAGCGAGGACTATTGCAGCATTGCTGCCTCCACATATGTTGCTTTGTGGATTGGGTTTAGTGAAAGTAGGTATGACATAAGAGGTGCTTTAATTTAGTCCCATCTTTGTATTCAGAATCTTATAAATTCTCAATTTTATTGCAAGATAGGAAGGCAAAGGTGAACTGGAAAACCATGACAACAAGCTCTATTATGGCAATTTGACATAAGCTACTTTGGGTTTATGACCATCTCAAATCTCAGTTCCCTTCGAAGAGTTCTAACTAATCTCTCCATTGATTTCCTTCCATGGATTGTATATGGTAGTTGTCCATGCTAGTCTCCTAGCTATTGAAGCAAAAGCTCCACTTGAATATATTCTATGGCCAAAATGGTCGGAGAGTCCCAACTTTTCAATGATTCTGGAGACTCAACAAAATGAAATAATGTGCAAATACCTTGGACCATGTTTGATGAGGTAGGCAATATAAGACTAAAGCTAGTCCAGCCCACACGGTGAAAAGGTGTCAAAAAATAAATATCATTTATCATTATTTTTTTACGTGAAAAATTCGTTTATTAGAGGAACTCAGGAAATATTTTGGACCAGCATTATATATTGGCAACCGTGATGGTTCCAAATTTTATGTCTTAGAGTGCCTTTCATCCACAAATTTTAGAACATTCATATCAATTCGTGCAAAAATTTCTATTTATTTTAGCATAAAACTTTTTTTTTTTTAATTTTATATACTCATTTTTCAAAACATCTCATATCAGATTATCTATTTTACAATATATATTATTAAAATATTAATTTTTCTTTTTCATAAACATTGACCATCATTCACTCTATTCATTCATCCTACGTAAAGAAAGAATAAATAATTAAATACAAAATGAATAGTATCAGTGTAAATTTAAACGGTTATTGTAACAAATTTGTAAATTTACACGATTATACACAAATTGATATGAGTCATTTTTAACAAAACTGTTCAAATTTTACACATTTTTTTATTATACACGAAATTACATAAATAGTTGGCACAAAATTTGTAATTTTTAAATATTTTCTAATAAAGCACGAATTACCAAGCCACATCCAATCAATTGTAATTCTGGCTACATTTTTGGGCTTATGCATTTAGAATGGACTACCATCTGAAAGTCATAATAAATTGTTATCATTTTCACCCTCCTCTTGAATTGCTTTGAGTTCTTCAAAATGATTCAAATCCATATTTACTCCCCATTTCTTCCCTTCTCCTGAATTGCTTTGAGCCTTGGCAGGGCCATTATTGTGAGGCATGGACATAACACTTGTTTAAAAATAGTCATAGGTCACTTTCTTGCCCGTCCAATGTACTCAATAAAAACTTTACTATGTTGGGCATTATCCAAATGTTAGGCCCCCGTCCGTTTGGAGTAAAAATAGGGAGAATGAAAAATAAAGAGAGAAATATAAGTATTTTTTACTGTTCGTTTAAAGAAAAAAAATAAGAATGATGGAAAACTGGGAGGAAAATTTTCCTCCTAAATTAGAAGGAAAACATTGGAGAAAAAAGTGGTGGGATGGGGGGCTTTTGCACTTTTACTATAAAACTCCCATCCCACCTGATGCTTCTCATCATTTTTTTTTTCAACGTTACTGAACATTCTTCTTCTTTTTTTCTTTCAACATTGCTTGAACTTTTTTTTTTCAGCGTGACCTAATCTAATTTTTACATTATAATAATAAAAATAATAATATAAATTTATATATATGTGTGTGATAAATTTTATATTATGTAATGAGTACAAATAAATCTATTTTTTACATATTATGTAATAAAGATGTAATAGTCAATTTATATAAATTACAATTTTCATCCTTCCATTTTTCTCTCAAACCGAACAAAAGAATTTTCCACCCTCTCATTTTTCCACTCCTCCAACCGGACACACAAGAGAGAAAACTAAATATTTTCTATCCTCTCACAATTTTTTATCCTTCTACTTTTTCACTCTTCCAACCGAACGAAATCTTAATTTAGATATGATAGGTACTTATGTTAGCCTACCATTTGAGTAGGTGGAAGTCATATTCATATTCAGCGAATTTTTTTTTTAGTAGGTGGAAGCCTATCAAAGCCTCTAGGCCTCTAATTGCTCGTCCATCACTATAATTCTAGAAGAGTTCTCCTATGCCAAATCTCGGTTTTACTTTAAAAGGAATGCCAAGAACATCTTGTCATATCTTACATCTCTCTTCAACCTTGAACCTCGGCAAGTCTAGGCTAGTCTTTACCTTAGCTCATGCTTGCATCATGCATTGCTATTTCTAACTTTAATTTCATTGTGGATAACGTTGATGGATGGCAATGGGGTTGGATAGGGTTAGATTATAGATGTTTTGTTCCTACCTTGTCTCTTTTTCTAAAATGGAGTAAGTTGGGTTTAGATTAACTTGAAAATGTTTTACTAAGGGTCTGTTTAGGAACAATTTATTTAATTGAAATTGAATTTTTTTTTACTAAAAGTGTAGAAAAAAAAGTTAAAAGTTAGTTAAATAGTATAATGAGACTCATAAATAGTATAAAAAAAAAACTAAAAACTCAAATAAGCTGAATATTTCATCACATCCCAAACAAACTCTAATTATAATAAACGATCAGATTAATACGAAATATAAGAAAAATGGTAATGGTAAGAATATTAAGAGAGAATGAGAGATGTTTTTTGAAAAATGATAATAAAATATGTATATAAACATTCAAGTCGGGACAGGGCAAGACAAGATGTAGTGAGCAAAATCTATCTTTGTCTCATCACCTCTTCCAAGTAGGGAAAATTTGCACAGGAAAAATGAGATAAAGTGGGTCAAATAGGGCTGGATGACTTTCAGTCTAAGCTTGTGCATTCAATGTCCAAGCTCCTATTTACTTCTAGTGAGTAGTGACAGTCTTTGCATGGAGTTTCTTGGCCATCTCATTGAAGAGAAATGCAGTGGGAATCTCTGGCAGCCAGTTAAGGCTTCATCAAGTGGTCCGGCTTTTTCTCATTTATTTTTCGCGGATGACCTTGTGTTTTTTGCTAGAGCTGATTGGGTTAATTGCTCAGCGATTAGGGATGTTCTAGATGATTTTTGTAGCATCTCGGGGCAAACGGTGAGTGAAGCTAAGTCGAAAGTTTATTTCTCGCCTAATGTTGATAGAGATACAAGGGAGTCGCTTTGTGACATCCTTGGCTTCGCCTCCACTCCAAATCTTGGTAAATACCTAGGATTTCCTCTTAAGCATCCTGGATCCTCCCCCCAAGACTACAACTTCATTTTGGATAGAGTAAAGCAAAAGCTAGCGGGTTGGAAAGCAAATATGTTATCAATGGCTGGCCGCTCTGTGCTAATTCAAGCTTCCTTAGAAACAATACCTGCTTATGTAATGCAGTGTATCAACCTTCCGGGAAAAATTCTTGAAGGAATAGATCGGGTGAACCGTAACTTCCTTTGGGGTACATCTGAAGCTGCTAAGAAGATCCATTGGGTGGGGTGGCAGAAGGTGACAAAGCCGAAAGATGAAGGAGGTCTTGGGCTGCAAACAGCGAAGGGAAGGAATATTTCCTTACTTGCAAAGCTGAACTGGAGGTTGTCTACAGAAAAAGAAGCCTTATGGGTCAAAGTCTTAAGGCAAAAGTACTGTAATCAGCAAAGGGAAAGGGCTATTAATGCTGATAGACTTCCTTGTTCTCAGATTTGGACAGCAATTAAAAGAGGTAGAGAGGTGTTTTCTCAGGGAAGCATGTGGATGGTTGGTAGGGATAGTAACTTGAATTTTTGGCTAGATAATTGGACAAGGCAAGGGCCTATTCGTAAGCTGATTCAAGGCCCTCTATCTCAGGAAGCCTCTCTTTGCGCAGTCAAAGATGTCATTTTGGATACGGGTTGGGACTGGAATAAAGTTCCCTTTGATCTCCCCGATAATATCAAGTTGATGATTCAGGCACTCCTATTTCAGTGACAAGCAGAGGCAGTGATAGATTAGCTTGGGTGGCTAATCCAAAAGGCAACTTTGAATTAAAAAGTGCCTATAGTATAGCAGTGGGTACTGATCTCAGCCATACTTTTACTGCTAGTTGGATATGGAAGTTGAAAACCTTGCCTAGAATCAAAACGTTCTTGTGGAAATGTGCTCATGACAGTATTGGAGTGAAGCATTGCCTTATGCGAAGAGGTGTGGTTGAAGATGACTTTTGTCCCATCTGTCGAAGATATCCAGAAACAGTGCTGCATGCACTCAGAGATTGCACTTCGGTGAAGTCTGTCTGGATTCAGTTGGGTGTCAAGCTGACGAACCAAGGTTTTTGGTTATCTAATTTGCAGGATTGGCTTAATGTAAATGGGAAGAGCAATAGCAGCTATACTCCTGGTCATCCTCCGTGGAAATTGGTTTATCCTTTTGCTTTGTGGAACATGTGGAAAAGTAGGAACAATACTGTCTTAACGGGAAGAGTCAAAATCCAAGGTTGGCGGCAGAGATATTCCACCAAACTATGGAATTTATGTACTGTGTGCATTCTCCAGAGGCCCTCCTCGAAGCATAATTAAGAGAGTGCGGTGGGAGAGACCACCAAGCGGTTGGTTCAAGTTAAACACTGATGGAGCTGCTGTGGGTAATCCGGGTTTAGCAGGGTGTGGGGGTATTGTGAGAGATGATCGTGGCGGTTGGTTTGCAGGCTTCTCTAGGCGTATTGGGATAACTTCCAGTTTTGTGGCTGAGCTGTGGGGTCTAAGGGAGGGGCTGCTGCTGTGTAGCAACTTAAATATATCTTCTCTTGTTGTGGAACTAGATGCAAAAGCCGTTGTGGATGCCTTTCAGAATGTTCACTATAAAAACAATATAGTCTCCCCTGTTTTGGATGATTGCAATCAGTTGATTTCCAGGTTTAGTCGGTTCAAATTCAGCCACTGTTATCGTCAGTCAAATCGCTGTGCTGATTTGCTGGCAAAAAAGGCTGCTGATCAGAATGCAGATATTATTTATTTTGAATGTCCGCCTGTGGACATAAGAAATGTTTTTGAGGAAGACCTCAATGGTTTGTATTTAAACAGGCTTTGCCCTGAGACTGATGTAGTTCCTTAGTTTTCTTTTTAATGAATCGTCTGTTAACCAAAAAAAAAAAAAAAAAGACAGTCTTTTCCAACCTCATGATAGCAATAACTTACTATGCCTCCATTTGGCAAGCGCGTTTTGTGTTTTCCAACAATGTTTTTTTTTTTATTTGTGGGTATTGTGCACTGTTCATGGGACCCACAAACTATTTTTTTTTTTTTAAAAAAACTTTAAAATTGAGTCTTACAATACTATTCATATATTTAAAAATTATTTTATTACAGAATTTTTAATTTTCAATAATAAACTGTATCTAAATAGACTCTACATGCAATCCATGCATTTTCCTACCAACATATGCTAATGCAGCACCCTCAGGACCGTTTGAATAAACAATTCCTTAGGGGGCCTAGTGAAATGAAAGAGAATGGTATAGAGTTTGGACCACAATCACCAAAGCAAGTGAATGGGCTATCTAGCTAAAGTGAATTTGTGGGTCACCCATAATCCAAACCAATTGTGAACCCAAATCCGCATCAATAATTTTTGTTTTTTGGTAAAAACATGAAATTTAATAATCATAACAATTATTAATAAACATTTATTATAATTGCGTTTGTAAATGGAAGTATATATTCTAGTATTAGACATTTATTATAATTATTTTTGTATATGAAATTCTATATTCTACCATCTAAAGAAAATATTTTAGCAAAAAATAAATAAATAAACTATCTAAAGAAAATATAATGCATTAAGATTTTAATAAAGAGTTTAAAACTTTAATTAACAAATATATAGTAAAACAATACTAACAAAAGTCAAACATATTCAATTTTATATAGATTTATAGATTTACAATTTAGTACAAAATGTCATTTTGCCATTCATAGAAAAAAAGAAATTCGTTTTGCAATTGTACACTAGTAGACAAAACTGCTTTGCCATGCTACAAACAAAAGCCAGTTACTGATTTGCTATGTGTTAAAAACAGATTGTTAATGCCTTCACAAAGCTAACTAATGCGCTAATACATTGGCAAAGTTGGGAGCTATTGCTATGTCTTCTTTTATTGTTCTTGAAAACCCACCGCTTGTGGTGGGTAGTCTATTAACTTTTGATAAAGCGAACATGTGTTGTTACAGACTTGTTAATTCGTAAGTTTAATGCAATTCTTTTGTTTACCAAAAAAAAAAAAAAACTTAAAATTTCTTCTTCTTTGTCTTTTAATGGTTACGTGCCGCAACTCTACTAGGCAAATTATGACATGTTTTATAATTGAAAATAGTGGGCCAAGATTATAAAAGGTCCTCATTCAATCATGTGATTTGACTAGAATTTTTGTCAAAAGATTTCATGCCTAACAAATTAGACTTATGGCCCACATTTATTCAATTCACAAATTAGACTCACCGACTACGTTTTCAAAGTCCATGAATTAGGCTCATGACCCTTACTTTATCTACATCACAGAATGGACTCATGGCCCATGTTTCTCTTGCATCATATATTGGGCTCAAAACCCATATTTTCTCCACAAAGAATCCAAGCTCAAGACTCACAATATTTCTCTCATCTCGAACCCTTTCCCTCTCATTTGTATGTGTGTGTGTGTGTTTGTTTCTAAAAAAGAAAGGAAAAAAAATATTTCTCTCATCTCTTATGAAGCGGTCTTCCCTCACTAAAGGCCCATAATCACACAAAATGGGATTTTGAAGAAAAATGCTGAACTTCAGGTTAATTGGTTTCTTTGGATTTCAAAATTATGAAGCCCGTTAACATCTATTGAAAACCCAAGCATTCATGGGTATATGATGTGTTTGAGTAACATGGGTACTCACTTGGTCCAGGCCCATGTCATCAAAAGACAAATATTGAGTGGGCATAATAAAAGTTTGAGGATTAGTCCAATCCCTCTAAAAATTCGGATTTGCCAACTCACCATACGATGGTGAGAGGTAGTGAATTGTAAGAGATTATTTCAATTTTAATTATACCTATTTCTTGATTCATATTAGATATTATAAATTTGAAGGTTTTTTTTTTTTTTTAATGTCATGACATTTAAATACTCCATTTAAATAGCATGATAGTTTTTATACTATTAAATTTGAGAATTAAAGTCCTAACTTTAAGGGTCGTCAATGGGCCGGGTCGGGCCGGCCCGGCCCATTTTTACTTGGCCCATGGGCACAATGGGCTGGGCATAATGGGCTATTAACTAGTTAACAGGCCGGGTTGGGCTGGGCCGAAAGAGAAAACCTCAGCCTATGACCCTACCCATGGGTAATGCCCATTTTGTCTTTAGCGAGCTGAGCTATCGTGTTGGGCCTAATAGTTTACCTATGGGCTTGTATTAGTATATTATTTTATTATTTTTATAAGGAAAGAATCAATTTTTTATAAGGGAATAATTAATCTATTTTTTTAAAGAAAAGAATTAAAGAATTTAATACTTAATTACAAAATTTTTTACATTCAAATGAATCAAATCTATTTAATTTTTTGTTTTGTTGATGGAAACCTATTTAATTTTTTTTTATTAAGGCTTTAAATAGTTTTTTATTTTATCTTTAACAAAAAAATGTCAAATGGTTAATTCAAATTTGCTAGACTACTAGAAAAATATATATTTAGTAAACTAAGTTTTGCACAATTACTCTGAGTATCTTAGTAGTTAAAGGCTTAAGAAATTGCTCTATAATATCTCAAGATTAATCCTTCATACACTTCCTATATATTTTTGTTATGAATTATAAGTTATTGGGCTGGGCCAATAGGCTGGGCAACGGGTTGGGCTACTGGGTTAGCCCACTGGGTACCCATGGGCATAAAAACTAGCCCACGGCCTGATCCATTGGGCTAGTGGGCTGCCCATGAGCCTTAATAACAACGGGCCGGGCCGCCCATTAGCCCGGTGGGCCATCGGGTTTCTAGGTCGGGATATGGGTCGTGGGCTATTTGATAACCCTTACCTAACTTTGAAATGAACTATTTCCAATAGAAAAGATTATTTTCTATGTTTTTTGTGTAGTGGTAGGGTAAAACTATCAATTTTCATTTAGATGTTAAGGAAGCACTGAAAAAAACATATCCTTTTTTTCCCCTTCTTTGTTTTATGTATACTTTTTTTTTAGAGAATTCTTTTAATTTATATATATATATATATATATTCTATATTTATATGTGATGTATTATAATTCTCATGGTATGTTTTAACTTTTAACTAGCTTGTAATTCTATGTATATACATAAATGCACTTAAAGATATACAATAAGATGCATAATATAATTCCTATAATTTAAATACTATTGATAGAAAGATATTCAATAAGATGCATAATATAATTTAAATACTATTGATAGTCATTTTTATATTTTGTTAACTCTTTAAAAAAAATTATAAGGATATTATTAAGTATAAAATGTAAATTGTCCATTTTTAAAAAATTATTGCGAAGCACTTTTTTTTTACGATTCATTTATTCTAAACTCTTTGGTTTTTGTATTTAATAACTCACTTGGATGAATATTTATAATATGATCTCACATTTGATTCTAAAATTTAGAAATAAAATTCTTTAAGAATAAATAATTTAGGACACATGACACAAAATTGAAACTTTAATTTGAAATTTTAATTTAAGTTTTTCTCAGTTTTATCTATTATTATATAATATATAGATATATAGATTTGACCAAAAGCACACAATTAAAAATGTATGTCAACGCCTATGACTTTATAGCTCAATTAGCACATTTTAGTATTTTTAATAGGGACATTCAAAATTTAATCCTCCCACCCCAATTGCACCTATCAAATAATAATAATAATAATAAGTATTCCAAAGTTAGGGACAAAATCTGAAATCTTCAACATAAGATAAAGAGGATAAAATCAAAACCATCATAGACTAGTAGACTCAAAGAGTAAGAGTAACACTATTTAAGACAAAGTTTAGTTACAAAATTGGTTGAAGTCTATAATTACAACTTTACTCAATAAAATAAATATTATTACATATTTTTAAAATATAACTGTTGAATTGCATGTTCTTTTCACTCTTAATATATATGTTAAATTTTGTGTCAATCAGATATTATTTACTATATGATATATGGGGGGTAAAAGCGTCAAAATACCGTGTGGGCCTAGGGCCTGGTCCGAGGACGGGGACTCCGCCAAAGGGGCCGTGAGTCGTGGATAGGGCCTCCTAAATTTGGGGCCCAAAGGCCCGCCGACCATGTCTCCAGCTAGTTGGATGAAGATTCGAGGAGATGGCCTCCTCGGATACACGTGTCAAGGACAGGAGGGGGTAACATAACGTCCAGGGAAGAGCTCCTAAAGCTCGGCGAGTCATCCCAGGCCTTAACGAGACGCCGAGGAGGGAGACAAGAGGGACGTGCCCTGCATAAAGCTACTGCCACCGCATTAAAGGCCTTTCATCTACCCGCCTGGCTGCATTAATGAAAAAATGACTTCTGAGAGGACGGTGGACAGCCTTATAGACATTGGGGAGCGTTTTCAAGAAAAAGACAGATGGGAGCTAGGAATGGGAGGTATAAATAGAGAAGGGGGAACCGTTGAAGGGGGATCTAGATTTTCTCCAAGGAAAGAAGAAGACTCACTCTCCCTCCCTCCTCTCAGATAACAGAAGGAAGGCCTAGATATAAGCTTTTCGGCCCACGTCCGAAGAAAGGCAAAGACGCACCCTCAACTCCTAGCACGCCAGCAGCGGACTTAACCCTTGCCCATAGCCTTTTAGAGCCCCAAGAAATCTAGGCTTTAAGCCCATTCTCTACAAATTATATTGTAAATGCCACTTGAACTGGCTCGGTCACACATTTGGGCCGAGGGCCTACTTTGTGCCCCTACATGATATATAAGCTTATATTTTATGCATATTTTTAAATTACAAAAACTTGCAATTTAAGCAATTTATTGATAACATATTTATTGATCTTTAATTTTCTATAATTTTTACAAATTTGAAGTATATAAGAAGAATATGTAATTTAATGGTGAATTTATTACCTCTAGTAAAAAGATATTGAGTAAAGTAAAATTGTAGTTTAAGATTATAACAAATTTTATAACTAAACTTATCTTATCATTTATCATTACCAAGAGTAACACTATTTATCATCACTCATTTAGCCAAAAAGTGAAGGAAAAAAAAAAAAAACAATTATATTATAGAATCCCTGGTCAGCTGGAAATAGAAATAGTATAAACAACAAAATCTAAGTCCGTTAATTACGGGATATACAATTTCCAAGTCGTACAAAATGACGAACGACAGCGAAACGCAGATAATTGCTTGAGCAAGAAGCAACATTTGACCACCAACATAAAAATATAATAATATATATATATTATATATATATATTTATGTCGCAGGAGAGGTGTTTTTTTTGTCCACGTTTATTAAAACTATGAGCAATTTTTTACTGCTTGCCACTCCACGAAGCCTTACTTACAGCTGCATCACCATAACGGTTTGATCAATCTGCTCATCTTCGGAACTTGGACTCTCTTTTCTTTTGGTTCTTAATTATTTATCCCATACATTTTTTTATTATTATTTTCAGCAAAAAAGAAGAAGCATATTATATTATTGAATAGCAAGAGAAAAGGTTTCTTAAAAAAAAAAAAAAAAAGAATAACAAGAGAAAAGAAAAAGGAAAAAAAGGAGAGACTTGGTTGTTTAAGATGAACTCAAAAAGTTATAAAAAATTAGATTTCAGTCAGCTCAATTAGTAAAAAATATGAGATTCAATCATCGTCTACATCAAAAATTGACTGGTGTTTTGGTCTAATAATAAAAGAGTTATCATCAAAAATAGACGTCATAAGTTGAAACTCTCTAAAAAAAGAATTATAAAAAAAAAACGTTTTACCAAAGTAACAAAGGAGGAAATAAATATGATGTAAATTACATATGTGACTTTAAAAGGAAATAAAGTGTTTATATGAAAAGTTGCGATGTTTTTCAACTGAATTCAACAATAACTTGCTCGTAATCTAAAGATATACTAAATGCTTAATTGTGCTACTAATATTACCTTGACCTTTGCTAGTAAGGAAAGAAAGCTGTAATATTAGATAATTATTAAGTATCACTATTCATTTATCCTACTTTAACATGATGGGGGGATTCATGAGAAGTGGTAAATTATTGGTGGTAAACTGTTATTGGTTTGCCTATGATTGAAATTACATTTTAGCCAACAATGACTTGCTGAGAACATTCGGTCACTTAAAATTTATTATAAAAATGTTGTAGACAAAATATTTCTCGACAATTTATAAGTAGATAGTGGAGAAGTGGAGAAATATGATTCAAGCCACGTACATAAAAACTCTGCAAAAGAGACTAAAAGAGACCATTAAGGTATCACTTTTTTTTTTTTTTTTTTTTGCAAAAGACATTAAGGTATCACTTGAACTGAATAAAACGAATAAATGTGCCACACCATATATTTCATTCCTATAATGAACGTTTGAGATTTAAAAATGTCTACTAGAATTTGACCCTCCAATTTTTTTTAAAAAAATAAACTTGATTGTTTATTATTATTTCTTTTGTAAAAATAATAAAAAAAGGACTCTTCATGATACACGAAACATTTGTTTTTGTAGCTTTCACTTTGTCTCTAAAATATTAGTATCATAATTTTTTTTTTACTTAATATCAAAATTTTTAATTAATAATTAGACCTTTATTATCCAGTTGTGTCCAAAATTTTTAATCAATAAATAGGCCTTTATTATCCAGTTATTTTCAAAATTTATACTATTTTTCAATTTTTTTTTCGTTCTCTCTAATAAGAGCAATGCTAAGGACACCAAATTTGGCATAACTTGCTATGTGACGAAATGTGATTGTTAAATGTGTTTCTTCACATGACACATTATCACACATTTTTCAATCACAATTCACCACTTAATGAGTTTTGGTATAAAGTTGTGTATCGCTAACATTACTCCTATAATAATTGTTTTACACTTTTACTTGAAAGTTTTTTTTTTTTTTTGGGAGAAGAATGAAAAATTTTTACTTGAAAGTTGACTTTGGAATGTGGTCATGGTGGCCGATGTATCTTCCATACAAAAAACACGGACCTACTGAATCTGCCCACAAAAACTAAAAAATCTTAATTTCCCCAAAAATTGTGTAAAAGGAAATCTTTAATATTTATAGAATCTTCTGCCTGTCACGTGCAAACCGTGAATGTTATCTCAGGTTAAGCCCACGTGTACCCCAGGATACAACGGTAAAATTACCAATAAAGTAGGGTTATGAGAAATAGAAAAAACAAAAACAAAAGTAGTGTGACACCAAGGCTTTTCCTCAGTGCCTCACACCTTATTCTCTCTCTCTCTCTCTTCTAAGTCCCCAACTTGCTTGGAAAAAACACTCAGGGTTGAAGGCAGAGAGAGGAGAGCCGCCTTTCTTTTCTGTTTCTGTTTCTGTTTCTCTTTCTATTGGCAGACCTAGGAAGCCATTTAGCATTCAGGTACCTATCTCTTTCTCAATCTATGCTTTTTTTTTTTGGGTTTTCTAGTGTTTTTGTTTGATGGGTATGAGCTATATTTGTTTTATGTGCACCATTTGTTTTGGTACTTGACAAGAGGGTTTGTTTTTGTTTTTACTTTTTTTTGGTGATCGAGTACATGGGTTTGTTGGGTTGTTCTTTGATGTGGTGAAAGATTGATCTTTGTGATTATTATAACGGTACAATTTTGGTTTTTAAATGTAAAGTTTTGATTTTTTTTTTGTTGTTGTTTTTGTATGTGTAAATGGAAGGAAACTTGATAGACAAATGAAGGTTTTTGAATTTATTTAATTATTTATTTTTATGGTAATGATAAAATTTGGGTTTTTTAGCATATGGGAGTAAAATTTTGTTTTTATTGAAAAAAAAAATGAAGTATTTGGATTTTTGCTGTTAGAAGCAAGATGTAGAAAATTCAAAATTTGAAGAAGAATGATCAGGGTGAGCATTTTGTTCCTTTAAGTTTTGATGGATGTAGAATTATTTTGGTCTAGGAGATGGATTTCAACAACATTTAGATGGTGGAAAAGAGGAGAATCAAAGTAAACGAAAATTGAGGTTTGAAGTGGGTGCATTGGTTGATTATAATTGATGGAGATCAACTGGATTTTTTTTTTTTTGCCTGTGTAGTTATGGCAGAATTATACCTGATAGCAGCTGTGACTTTGTGTTGTTAGAGGTTGTAGGCACCGCTGAGGGCTCTGTTCAGGTGAGATGCTAGTAATGTAAAGAAGTTACAGGTGTAAGAAAATTTTAGACAGCATTGAAAGAAGATTCAAATTTTAGAGCAGTGGCGACTCTGAATTTTTATGCAAACTAGTGTAACAAAGACCCGTAACAGAGACAATGAAGCAGGACTGTGCAGTTAGTAGATTTAGTGGACTGTAAGCCCAAACTTTTATGTCAACCCAAAAGTTAGGAGCTTCAAGAGTATTGCAAGTCATGTTGTGACATAGAGGAATTTTGTACTGTTTTCTAACAAGTTTACACTAAAGAAAGTGGTATATGGTCATCATGAATGGTGATTGAATTGAT
Source organism: Castanopsis chinensis (assembly GCA_032878915.1). NCBI lineage: Eukaryota > Viridiplantae > Streptophyta > Magnoliopsida > Fagales > Fagaceae > Castanopsis > Castanopsis chinensis. The sequence goes on from JAVQMG010000114.1 coordinate 9,300,033, forward strand.
CATCATGAATGGTGCTGGATGATAGCAGGACGATAATAGCAGTGGTAGGAAAATCTGCACTTTGTTATGTAGCTTTCAAAGCTTAAAAATGTAACCTTGAATTGATCACCTGCGTGGATAAGATGATGTAGGTAATTTATTCTCTCTAGTAAATTGCAAGATCGATTTTGCTAGTTGAGTAGCTGACATTTATTTGGAAGGCTATATCAAGGAAATGGTGATGCTCCAATTATTTTTGCCATGGTTGTCACAAGATTATGCTCGTTTGGCACGTTATTTAATTGTTTGTACATGCCCAGGAGTTTTGATTTCCCATGTAGCTTGTACAGTAACGCAATAACTATACAGGGAGATATTAAACACCCTTGATGCACTTTTGTTTAACTTCACTTTAATTGGTTCACAGGATTGCAACATGCTAGGTTTGATAATGTGGAAAAAAGATCAGCTGAAAGGCTGCTTCTAAAAATACACAGACTTATACTAGACATATCAAGTAGTATACATATTAGTTAATACTTACGTATACGAATGCATTCTGATTGTTTCTTTCCTATATCATTTCTTTTTCTTCCTTTTGATTTACAGATATCCAACATATTTCATGTATTTACATATAATGCTTTATGGCAAACAAGGACAGGAAAGCTTTTTCCTTGGTGCATTTTGATAGACTGACAAATGCTTTACCAGATGTGTAGGCGATGGAAATTAAACTTATTCTATTGTTTTCTATGTTCTATATGTATGGTTTAAACCAACACCACAGTGTTCTGTTCTATCATGAACAATAAGATAAAGCTGCATGGCATAAACTCATTTGGCTTACAATGCTCACTCTTATCTGCTAGAATTGAATCATGTATTTATTTAGTTTCTGATTCAGCGTAGCTTTTCTGAAATACTTTTTTCTTTTGTCTTGTTAGATGTATCATGCATCTTGTAAACATTTGTGCTGATGGACCTTTCTACCTGATTGAATTCAAAGCAGTCTTTTTGCCACAATTTCATCATTCTCCTTTCAATGGATATTGATTTGTTTGGCCAATGATCTTTATGTCAAATGGCATTTCTTGTTGTTTCCTTCAGAGATATCCAGAGTTCATCTCCCCTTCCCCTAACTTAAAATACTTCATGGATATTGAAATGTTTGGCTGATGTTGATGTGTTGTTTAATTATAATTGTAGGCCACTGGGATTTCTAGTGGTTCTTCCTGTAATGCTCTTACTGTAGTTATGTTTGGGAATTGGGCATGTTACCTTTTGATTGCATAAGCACAATGGTCTTATAATACTGATGGTACTATTTAAACATATAAATGATGCATTATCATTTTTGAAATTTTCAGTATGTTTTGGTCTGATAATTATGGTTCTAACTTATTCATGATCCATGAAACCTTCTTGTGAAGGTGCTACTGTATTTTCAGATGTTACGAGCAAAGCAGATCAGTAACCTTTCCAGTAGTGCTAGATCCTTCTTTTTCAATGGATCACGATGTGGTGCAGCAGATGGAAGTTCATGCACTTGCTCTGATGATGAAACTTGTGTTTCAAGAGTTCAGCATAGAAGAAATGAAGTTCTACTTGCTCAAAAGCCATCCGCCTTAGTATCTACATCTTCAGGCAGAGTAGGAACCTTAATTTCTGGAGAGTCAGTTAAAGTGATAGGTCCTCAGAAGGCTGAGAATGTTGATCATGCAAGCCCTCTAAAACAAGTTGTTTCTGCCCCCAGTTCTTTGGGAAGATCAGATTGTGTAAGTTATGCTATTGTCACTGATTCTGCTCAGAAGGATTTGGTACAATCGCCTCTTATTGCTGATCAGTTTGTTAAGGCTGGTATTGCTGCAGTAACTTTTCTGTCTGATATAGTTAACTATAAGATTCCTCTATCAGATGGAAATGGAATTCTAAACTCACCCATGAACTGTATGGTTGATCCCACTAGGCCTCTCTCTGGCATCAAATCGTCAAATGTAAGACGCATAAAAAGAGAAAACTTTTCCAGCGTTCATCCAAAACCGTCTGCACCAATAGCAGCTGGGTCAAACCATACAACAAACAATCATGCTACAAGGGGTAAAGGTGATAAATCCAATATTGTTAATGGTCTCAGGCATGTTCAGTATACTGGGTCAGGGAATTCAGTGGCAACTCATGGTATATCTTCAGATAATCATGAGAAGACTGTACCACAGAGAGGAAGAGCTCATTCAAACCACTTCACATCAAATTTTAAGCCAAACTTGCAGACTTCAGATACAGGAATTGTAGGGTCTAACAGTAGAGGTTTCAACAATCCCCCCAGAGATATTAAAATGGCAACAGGAATTGCTCCAATTAGGAGGCCGGTCGCAAATACTGGACATGTTGCGGAAAGTGTTCATAACATACTGCAACAATTGAAATGGGGCCCTGCAGCTGAAAAGGCTCTTGGAAATCTCAGATGTTCAATGGATGCGTATCAGGCAAACCAGATTCTCAAACAACTTCAAGACCACTCCGTTGCTCTTGGTTTTTTCTATTGGTTGAAACGACAACCAGGGTTCAAGCATGATGGACACACTTATACCACCATGGTTGGCATTCTTGGTCGTGCCAGACAGTTTGCTGCAATAAACAGATTGCTTGATCAGATGGTGAACGATGGATGCCAGCCTAATGTTGTGACATATAATCGTTTGATTCATAGTTATGGCCGTGCAAACTACTTGAAGGAAGCACTCAGTGTTTTCAATCAAATGCAGGGAGTAGGGTGTGAACCTGACCGTGTCACTTACTGCACACTCATTGACATCCATGCAAAAGCTGGGTATCTGGATGTTGCAATGTGCATGTACGACAGAATGCTAGAGGCTGGCCTTTCTCCAGACACATTCACTTACAGTGTTATAATAAATTGCCTTGGGAAAGCTGGGAACTTGACTGCTGCCCACAAGCTATTCTGTGAGATGAGAGATCACGGTTGTGTTCCTAATTTAGTCACCTATAATATCATGATTGCTTTGCAAGCCAAAGCAAGGAACTATGAGACTGCCTTGAATCTTTATCGCAACATGAAGAATGCGGGATTTGAACCTGATAAAGTGTCTTACAGCATAGTGATGGAGGTGCTTGGCCATTGTGGGTACCTTGAAGAAGCAGAAGCAATCTTTGTAGAAATGAAACGGAAAAACTGGGTCCCAGATGAACCTGTTTATGGTCTTTTGGTGGACTTGTGGGGGAAGGCTGGAAATGTTGAGAAGGCCTGGGAGTGGTATCAATCGATGCTCTATGCAGGTTTGCGACCTAATGTGCCCACCTGCAATTCAATGCTCAGTGCTTTCCTTAGGGTACACCGACTGCAAGATGCCTATAACTTGCTCAAGAGTATGGTGGGTTTAGGCCTAAACCCTTCTTTGCAAACTTATACCTTGCTCCTCAGTTGTTGTACGGAAGCACAGTCATCATATGACATGGGGTTTTGTTGTGAGCTCATGTCCATCACTCGTCACCCTGCACATGCATTTCTACAGTCCATGCCAGCATCAGGACCAGATGGTCAAAATGTGAGGGAGCATGTAAGCCATTTCTTGGACATGATGCATACTGAGGATAGAGAGAGCAAGAGGGGACTTGTAGATGCAGTGGTAGATTTTCTACACAAGTCGGGGCTCAAGGAGGAGGCAGGCTCAGTTTGGGAGGTGGCTGCACAAAAGAATGTATATCCAGATGCTGTGAGAGAGAAGAGCTCCTGTTATTGGCTTATTAACCTTCATGTTATGTCAGATGGTACTGCTGTCACAGCATTGTCAAGAACACTTGCTTGGTTTCGCCGGCAAATGCTAGTATCAGGGATAGGTCCCCATCGGATTGATATTGTAACTGGATGGGGCCGGCGGAGCAGGGTGACAGGAACATCTTTGGTGAGGCAAGCTGTACAGGAACTGCTGAGTATATTTAGCTTCCCATTTTTCACAGAGAATGGAAATTCTGGGTGCTTTGTGGGATGTGGAGAGCCTCTTAATAGATGGTTGCTTCAATCTTATGTTGAGAGGATGCATCTACTATAGCTGGTGATGATTTAGTTCTACTCTTGATTATAAGCTTATTCTTAAGCACAGTTTTGTTGGGCAGGAAATAGGAGCTGAGTTGCACTGCCTCACGAAGTAGAATTTTTCTATGTATTTGACCTTGGTCTTATGTGCAGCTACTATAAATTAAATGGCAAATATGTCAACTTCCTTGGGTGCCATTTTCGTTGGTGGATTATATATATATATATATATATATATATATATATATATATATATAAAACTTTGTTAAAATGGTGATCCACCTGAAATGGACAGGTTGGGCCCAGACAAACCACAAATCTGTTTATGAAATGGCCTAGTGGAATGAGTAGATTCCATTGGTTAATGTAAGACAAAACATGCAATGTTAATATTTAAAATACGTAGGATGATGCCTTGTTCAGCAAGCTGAAAATTTTATTTTTATTTTATGATAAATGAGTGGAAATAATGGAATTTATATGATGGAATGTTGTTGTAATTGTAAATGCATGGAGTTGGTAAAAAGTAAATCAAGCTTCAGAAAAAGTTTATGTTCGTTTATTTCGCAAATGTAGTCCAAGTTCGTGGAAGCTTCAGCATGTCGCTGGGCCGTTCTCTTTGCTGTAGAACTGGGTCTTCAGAATGTGCAATCCCAGGTAATGCTGAAGTGGTGATAAAACTTATCCAAGATCAGGCACCTTGTTTAGCCGCTGACGGTCTTATCCTAGAGGAAGCTCATGTGTCAGCTAGAGAGAGACACACAATCCTGGTTTTTCTCAATCAAAAATGCCTAGGCAACTAGGTTGCCCATGTGTTAGCTAGAATGGCAAAAGAAGATGGTACTTTCGGGCTCGGCTTGAAGAAGGGCCTGTTTGTATTGCGCCACTTGTGCTCCATGATGTAATGTAATTTCTTTCTTCTTCCATTTCCGAAAGTCCAAACTCAGTCTCAACTATTAAATGTGTTAAACTCAAACATATTAATGTTTTAGCAATCAATTGAATATGCTCGTGAATGAGGTTCTATTTGGATATATATAAGATGATGATGTTATATGTTAATAAATATACACGTATAATATGGTCTTAAAAAAAATTTGAGATTGAATTGTTTAAATTTATAAATAAGTTTCTAAAATATCAAATTATTTTCTTGTAATTTATTTAAAAATATAAACAGTTAATTTTTATGTAAAAATTATGTGGTTTTTTTTTTTCACAAAGAAAGTTTGTGAATTTAATTTTATAAGTTCATAGATGAATATTCTTCAAAAAAAATTTATTAATGAACATTATTCTATCTAGTTAATTTTAATAATTAATAGCCATTAATTATTTTAGTATAAATCTGTGATGAGGTAAGCATTTTTAGCGTTGGTATTTAGTATATACAAGAGGGAAAAAAAGTTTTATCCAGTAACTTGTGATTTGTGAATAAGCTAAACTTGTTCAACAAGAGAAAAAAAAAAATTTAACATGTAATTTTGCTTAGTTTAAAGCTCAAGTTTAACTAATGTTCGAAAAAACATTAAATGAACCAATCATAAATTTTTATTACTACATTTGTCAATTAGTTTACAAAAAATGAATCTTGTCTGTTTGAGAATTGCTTATTTTTAATAGCTTACTTGCATAATGTGAGATTAAAAAAAAAAAATTGACTTATTTTCAAAAAACTGAAAATTGAATTATTTGAAACAAAACTGCAACAAAAAATAGTGTAGAACATGTAAACACTACATAAAATAAATAAAAATATTGATATTTCCAAGTGGGTGGCCTCGTCGTGCCCCTTGGTGCACACTAATTGCATGGCATTAAGAATGAAATAAACAAGGCAACAAAAAGGGTTATCCTACTAATTAGTAATTACATCAATTTCTTCCCCTTTCCTCGCCTAAATTCCTATTTGGCAAATGATATAGGAAAGAAAAAGAAAAAGACAAAATCTCCTAAGACTCTAACGGGAAAATTATTGTGTACTATCAGAGTACCATACATGTGTACTCCCTCCTCTAAAATGTATAGTGAGTCTTACTAATTAAAATTATGGTGGGACCAACCATTCATGTGAGAAGAGGGAGTACGCATCTATGGTACTTTAGAAATACCTAATAATTTTACTCTAACGTCTTATTTCTTTTTAGACAAAACCTACGTGCAAATCCCTATTTAATTGTCCTCTAATTATGAATCTTCAAGTAAAATTAATGTAAATACATTTGCAAAAAGAACTTATCAGTAAAATTATATTGGATTTGGGACATCACAAAAGAAAAAAAAAAAATGCTTGCCCTCTCACTTTTAAGGCACGTTTTTTCTTTTCTTATGGCAAAAAATGATTGGCAAGATCAATAGCACTAATTCTTTTATTTTTTTTTTAAAATTTTTATTTTTGTAATTCAATAGTTACAACAAGAGAAGATGAAATTTGAACATCTAAATATTTTTTTTGGAAAGATCAAAATGTTTTAACCAGTCAGTTGAGCTATGAGACTTTTGTAGTACTAGTTTTATTTATACAAAATAGAAATTATACTCTAATTTAATCTAAGTGTATGTATGTGTGAATCTCCTTCCTGGAGACTTGAACCCCTACTCTTACTCCCCACACCTCACAAGCACTTATACTTGTGGAGTGACCATCACACCGAGAGTGTGTGGTGGTGTAGTACTAGTTCAATTTGAGCATGATCGTAGTATTTTTTTTAATCCCTACCCACAAAGGAATTAGTGCATGAATGTTCCACAAAGAGGAGTTTTTATTTTTTATTTTTGGTTGAGAAGAAGGAGACTTAAATTTGCTTTAACCAGTTGAGCTATGATACTTATATAGGTACTAGTTCAATTTGAGGATAGTCGTACTATTTTTTTTTTTTTTAATCCCTACCAGCAAAGGAATTAGTGCAAGGGCTCTCTCAGATTTGACATAGGCGCCAATTAATATTGAGAAGGAAACAAACCAGCTCATACTCTGGCTCACCACGCCAAAGGAATTGACACCTTTGTATCTTGGATCGAAGAAACTCTATCTTTTATTGAATCCTTTGTATTTCATGAAGCTTTGTTTTTTTCCAATAATTAAGAAAGATTTGTATTTCTCATTAAAAGAAAAGGGAATTAGTGCATGAACGGTTCACAAAGAAGGGACTTAATTTGGTTGAGAAGAAGGAGACTTAAATTTGCTTTAACCAGTTGAGTTACAAGACTTTTATAGTACTAGTTCAATTTAAGCATGATAATAGTATTTATTTTTTTGTTTTAATTCCTACCTACAAAGGAATTAGTACATGAATGGTCCACAAAGAGGAGACTTTTTTTTTTTTTTTTTGAGAAGGAGACTTAAATCTGCTTCATAAATGCTGGTGGGTTGAAACATAACATATAATCTCAATCACACCTATATGTCCAGTAGTTTCAAAGCAGTGGACATTAATAACCTGAATTGATCAAGGTCACATTATTGGCCCCAATGTTCGAAGTTCAAACTTATCTATCACATACATCATACAAAGATCCTAAGCACCAAATATGGTTTTTTGGGTACTTGCATTCATGATGTACAATTTTTGTCTAATAGAAACTATATGTCGATCTTTTTTCTCTGTATAAAATTCTAACAATAATTGCATACCTAATGGAAATAAAGTTTAAAATTTACATCCACTTTGTGAAAACTTATTTGAATAATTTTTGCATGAGCTAAGTGTCAATAAACTTTGAATGAAAGTGGTTACAATATAGGCATTCATTAATGTAATTAGGATGGTCTCAATCATCATGGAAATTTGGTAAATACGATCGTTGAACTTTGATGTGAGTGTCAATTTGATCACCAATTTGATCACTGGACTTTTGAGTTATGCAAGAACTCCTACTCATTAGTTTTGTGGCAAATAACATTTTGTTACTATTTTTCCACGAAATTTGATGAATTTAATCGTGTAATATGCACATATCATTAATGATATTTCAAAATTATTGGTGGTCTAATAAAAATCATGTCTACATCATGTTATTAAATTTGTTAATCTTTAATGTAAAATAGTTGTAGAATTTTTGATTTGTCACAAACTTAATGTGTTGAATGTTAATTGTTAGAATGGTCTCAATCATCATAGAAATTTGGTAAATACGATCATTGAACTTTGATGCGAGTGTCAATTTCGTCATTGGACTTTTGAGTTATACGATAACTCCTACTTATTAGTTTTGTGTCAAATAACATTTTGTTACTATTTTTCTACGAAATTTGATGAATTTAAACACGTAATGTGAGTATATCATTAATGATATTTCAAAATTATTGATAGTCTAATAAAAACCATGTCTACATCATGTTATTAAAATTTTTAATCTTTAATGCATGATTGCTGCAGAATGTTTGATTCATCACAAATTTGATGTGTTGGATGTTAATTGTTCAAATCAAAACTATAGTGAACAAACTAGCACTTATGTGAAAGTATATGAGTGATATTAGTAAAAACCCCTAAAAAAATGCAACACACTATTTTAGAGAACTAAAATCAACAAGTATTGATTATAAAAAATAATAATAAATAACAAGTTTTGAATATGACGTAAACCTTCTGACAATTTTCCTTTTAAGACAAAAAAAATCATATTATTTATTAGAAATTTACATTACTAAAAAAAATGAAACACACACTGTTTTAGAGAACTAAAATCAACAAGTATTGATTATAAAAAATAATAATAAATAACAAGTGTTGAATATGATATAGAGCATTCCAAAAATTTTCCTTTTAATACCAAAAAATCATATTATTTATTAGAAATTTACATTAAATTTGTAACAACGCCTTATTTAACTATACTCGAAATAAGAAATGATCGTCATTTAATCGTTACATGTATCGGAAGAGTGAAAATAAGATAAATCAATCTATTAATAAATTCACATCTTTGAATTTTTTCCTCTACTAATTCTTTACATAATAATAATAATTCTGAATTGGCCAAAAGTCTAGCCTGATGAAAACTTTGTCACACATAGGCATATATGTTACTAAGGCATGTTTCAAAACCTTGGGATCATAGCCCCCCTTTTAGTCTCTATAGTCCATATGGCTTCATTATTATCTCCACATTGATGACTTCATTCTATTGATTAAATCAACTATAATGCACAACAACCCCTGTCCCCCAATCAAAAGAAAAGAACCAAAACATATATAATCCCTTTTATTTGACAGGATATTAACTCTATCTAGAAACTTAATAGAAATAATTAGTATCTTTCACTAAGCATGGTTTAAATAAGGTCAAAATTGGTTTCCTAGTTGCATTATTTATGGCAATGATCATCACATTACCTTTTTTTTACATGAAACACAAAAGGTAAAAAAAGAAGAAGAAGAAGAAAAAAGAAATAAGAAGCATAGAAATTAAAAAGTAAATGCTATAATACATATAATTATATTTTTTGTTAGTTGGGGTTAATTGCACCCCCACATAGATAATGATAATCTCATTCCTTAATCCCCTTAGATTCCCATCTCTTTCTCTCTCTGTCTTTTTAGTTACTTTCCCTCATCGAACCCTACTTTCCCGTGGGTTGATGTTGTTGGCATTTCGTAGTAGAATTTTAGGTAGAATAATATATTGATAATAAAATTTAATTTATATTAAACTATTTTTGAAGTAGAAAAATTTTTAATTCCTTAAAATTTAGATAAATTATATTAACATAATCTAAGGTTTGGGCTATAATACCAACCAGGTCCAATATTTTTCATAATTGACCAATTTAGTCCAAAGCATTTCTAAGCTTTTGTTATTTTTTTTCAAATGTCTTAGAGACTAAGCTGGCTTTAAAGACCAAATTTATGAGCAATATATATGTTAAAGGTATAACTCAACTAATTAAGATCAGCATATCTCAATTTATGAGCATCTCTCAAATTTTTATACAATTTCAAGTTGGTGAGCTTTGGAAAATTAAGTTGAGTTTTATGTTAAAGGCATAACTCAACTAATTGAGCTCAATAACTCCTCATCTAGTTCATTGGGATGCCTATCTGGGTTATTGAACCAAAGGGTTCACTGTCAACCTTACATGAACCCTTCCCTTTCATTTGGACTTTTGGCTACCTATCCAATAGCATAGAGTACATTCTAATAGTACACATAAGCATAGATGTTAGGCCAGAGTAAGCATTGTGTGAAAGATGAAAACCTTCTTATATGCCCTGCATGCCAAATTGATATGCCAAATTAAGTCCATTTGATATGGCCTAGTGGCTCCTGGTTGGAGTTTGGACATGCTTGGTGATGTTCAAAGGCCTTAAAAATGCTTAGTATTGGGCTTCTTTTATATCTACTTTTGTTTGACAAAGTGGTTTTTCATTCATTTAGATGCAGGACAATGCACTCACAACCGCTAAATATAAGCTAATACCATAATCAGAGTTCCAAAGTGTTTAAAAATATCCTCCAACACTTGCAAAAAATGCGGTTGTAGCAATGAAGTTCTTTGTACACAAAAGAGTCTTTGAACACCAAGATAAAATCTATAAGTTTCTTTGGTGATGGGATGCAATTGATGATTTTTGGATAGGTGGAGATTGTTGGACCGGAGGAACATCCTACATACAAATTATGATTACTCAATAAGTGCATATAAATGGAATAGAATGACAAGAAAATATTACCAAGGCAAAAAATAAGAGCAAGTTCAAACAGTGTCCTATATATATATGATCTAATTGATTTGGATAGAATTGTAGTGCTACTTAATTGAGGGCTCTTGCAAAAATCATATCAGCTAATAGCTAGCATCAAATCTATTTTCAGCATTTCACAGAACTTTTGATTTCAAATGGCTAACTAAAGAAATTAGCATAGTGAAAAATATAGTCAATAAACTAGAGGGGAATGCGTAAAAAATAAACAAGTACAACCATCATAAAAATTGAATACTAAGACATGTTAAGGTCTCTATTATGGAAAATAGAATTCCACCATTTTTAAGAATTGAATTACTTTTAATAAGTCTTTAAAGTAAATGTTGGAAGGTCCAACAGTTGGGGCATGTTACTATGTAAAACTGGAAATCTCAAACCAATTAAAGTTGTGGTTTTGCAAACTAAAATGGCAGGACTGGTTACTTAGTTTCAGAATAATTTGAAATGGGATAAATGCTACTAGCCAACTACATGCCATACATGCTAGCTGCTATAATTAGGGTGGAATGTAACTTATCAAAATAAAATAGGGTGTTCTAAAGACAAAAACGCAAAGAACCTAACATACTACAAACTGCTACTATCATTTTATAGCATCCAAGACTGTAAACATATTATAAGTATGTCCATCACATTCCAAAGTAGGCTAAGGAGAGTAGTATCATATCTATGCTGGCCTAATCGACTAGTCAAGTGACCCAACAACCAGCTATGTTCCTAAGAAAACAATGAATTTAGATACTTACAAAAGTTATCAACACATTTGGTAACTATAACATCATTGCTAGCAATATTCTTTAGGAATGAACATCACTTTAAATATCTCATTTCATTTTAGTGCTCCTTATTATTGAAAAAGATAGAAAGGAGCCCCTAAAATGAATTAATCGAATAAAAACAACTCAACAAGAACCATCCAATATTACATAAAAAATCAACACTCCCAATATCATCTAAAACCACCTTATACCTCCACGCAAGCCACCTGCTTGCCCCAATTCAACAGCCCACCACACACACACACACACACACAAATAGAGTACCTTAAGTCTAACACAAACAAGTTCACTTGCTTTGTTCACACGAACTTGTAATGCCTCTTCTTTTTGCAATCTGCTAACAAGGAAAGAATATATATATATATATATATATAAACATGTATATATATATATATATATATTCAAACATAAGTTCATTTGTAATGTCCTTTTCTTCCTCTACTTTAAGTGAGAACTGAACCTGCAATCTCTCCTTAGTCTCCCCTAGGAAGTAATACATTGGGTTGGTTGAAGTTAACACTGAGTCATTATAAAATTCCCAACTGAAATTTTATTTATCATAAACTTGTCTCAATCGGAGTACAATTAGCATGCTTATATAGACCACTAAAACTTCAACACCTAGTAAATTATTAATTTTCTTACTTCTTTTCAACATTAACTTAGACACATCATTTAGAGTTTAAGTTTGTCTGTGGCAGGAGCTATTAATGAAGATTGATTTTATTTGACCTTATAAATCATGATTGACAATGATAGATGTTATTAGAGAGATTTGATTGCTATTAGATTTTTATTCTCATATGTGATGTAATGTCATTATGAGCTTATTTTCTTTCCATATTTGACATAATTAGAACAGCCTATTAAAAGACCCCTGGACTCACTATTGTAGATAGTTGATCATGGATTAATGAAGTTTGGGTTGGACGTTTTCTTTCACTGCTTGGTGGCAATGGTGATTGTAGTGTTCCTATCCTTCTCCAATGCTTGATGTTGATTCCAAATAACCCTAGGTGGTGATTCCTAGATTTTATTTTGCTATTTTCACTAATTGGTGGTGATTCTTAGGTTATATCCTTTTTGTTCTTTTTCTTTCCTCAAACATCAAGTCCTCTTTTGTGAGTGCATTGTCTTGCATCCAAATGAATGAAAAACCACTTTGTCAAACAAAAGTAAATATCAAAGAAGCCCAATACTAAGCATTTTTAAGTCCTTTGAACATCACCAAGCAGGTCCAAACTCCAACTAGGAGCCATTAGGCCATATCAGAAGGACTCAATTTGGCATATCAATTTGGCATGCAGGGCATATGAGAAGTGATAATAGCTTAATCTTACATATTTATATCATTATTAGAAAAGCATTATCATACTTATTTTGAATTAATTCATGCATTTTATAGTTGGTTGTGGAATAATGCTAATAATCAATTTTGTCCTTAATTGAATTTTAATGGGTAAATTTGTCTTTTGTAGGATAATGAAATTAAATAAGTGGATTTGTGCAAAAAAGAAAGCTAATGGACTTTAATTTTACAAGGGCCATGATGAAGTCAAAGAAGGCCAACCCAATTAAATTCAAGTCCAATTGGAGCAAGGAATCAAAGGAAATTTGTACCTAGTCCAAGCTCAATTCGGATTAGGATTCTAGCTTGCGCACTAGTTAGTATTTGGAGCATTGTTATAAATTCCGTTCCGTTCCGGCCGAAATGGACAGAAAATCTCGTAGCAGCTCATAAACCAGAACAACAACCCCCTTTATTCCACCTCGGTGAAAATTTCAGGCTGTTTCAGGTCGTTTCGGCCATTTCGGGGTGTTTCGGGTAATTTCAGCCGATATCTGAGATTCGGCCGGTATGATTTCTGGCCTTTATTTTCCCTTATGTCTACCTGAATTTTTTCAACTGGCCTGAATTTTTTCGAATGGATAGGGACTTGCTGCGTTAACTAGGACAAGTAGCAAGCTGATGTTGCTGCAAGAAGCTCGCAAGCACCACCACAAGCAGCAAAAATGTTGATGTTATCGGTCTGCTCTGCAATATGCAGCCTTACTTCCACAAAACTCATCCAAGAAATGCTGTGCAAAAGTCTTATGACTTTAAAGTCTAAACTTAAACTGAAGTTTTGAATTGGTCAGAGAGTGGGATTATCGGGGAAAAAAGGACCACAAAATATTAGAATCTTCTTACTTTTACTAACAAAAATAGTTACTAGGCTGAACCATGGTTACCATGCTTGCGTTAAACAGAGGTGAAGTCTGATCCTAGTTTGAATAATAATAATAATAATAATAATAATAATAATAATAATTATTATTATTATTATTATTATTATTATTATTATTATTGTAAGGACACAAATTACGCTGGACTAAAATTGAGCTTTTTTTACCCAGCCCAATAAGCCCAAAACAATGAATTTATAGAGAGTGGGCTGCTAATATAGGTTCGAGGACAGTGAATAACACAAAGGTAGGTTAAATCACAGAACTCATGTATCTTCATCATACAAGGATGAAAACTGTATCATATATTGATGCCGAGGAAATACTTGGCCTTTCCTTACAATTTCTCTCGTGTGTGTGTGTGTCCTTCTCCCTCTCTTTCTTCTTCCTTTGCCTTTTATAGACCTGCCTCTTTCTCCTCCTCCCTTCTACGTGCAGACCAGATGCTCTCTCTTTAGATACTTGTCCCATCATCCTTTTCTATCAAAGTCTTTGTCGGTAAGTGTAAGGTTGAACTTCAATGCTCAGGCGTCACTTCTTCATTAATGCGGCCAGAGAGGTAGGTATAGAGTTTTCAATGCGGTGGTGGCAGCTTTATCCTTGATATTTGTCTGCCACTTCCTTTTTATCTCCTATTCTCGTTTCCTCAGTTTTTGTGTCTAAGGTCTTTGGTATGGATACCATTGAACCGCCGGATCACTCACCTCGTCCTCGGCTGCATGTTGCCGAGGATGTGGCCATCCTCGAACATCATGCTTAATGGTCTTTTGCTCATGCATGGCACCTTTCTTTTGTAACGTTACTTCATAGGTGGGACTTATTGTGTCCTCGGACCATCCGTGTTATTAGATTGGGCTTTCCACCTCGCAAGAACCTTTGGCCCGGCCCAATACACATCTTGGACCCGTTGGCACTACAATTATTATTATTATTATTGTAATCAATTTATGAGTAGAAAAAGTTTAGGAGCACTAATTTCACAATTTTTTGTCACAATTGTGATATGGCAGAGTGAGATTGGTAAAAAAAATGGTAGATTCATGCGTAAGTGATGGTTAATTACTCATCGTCTACGACCTCAAAGTTGTGGCAAAAAAAATTGTGAAATAATTTGTGATCCTAGAACTATTCTTATGACTATGATGAGATAAATTTATGTGGTACAAAATTATATATCTATATATAAAATTATATATATTATAATTTTTTTTAGAAATCCCGAAACATCCTGAAACGGTACGCTGAAATTGGCCGGTACCGAAATATTTCATTCCACTAAGCAAACCAAAACGGGTTCCGAAACGGAATTGATAACATTGATTTGGAGCATAACTTTCGGCTCAGATGTCAAATCGAGATGATTCAAGTTAGGCTGGAAAGCTAACTTAAAGGGCAACAACTTTCTAGTTTACAAAAAGTCCGAATTATGAAGTTAAATGGGCCAAAAACGTTAATTAAGTAAAGCCTAAAAACTTGGGATTTTCTCCAAACGGGAATTCAACTTATAATAGGATTCCCTGACCTATTTAAAGGCTCTTTAGGACAAAATTCAGGGGGGAGTGGCTTTAGAACATAATTTAGGTTTCTTAAAATTTCTTTATAATTTTTAGGATTTTATTTGTGTTATGGCTTGCTAGAAGCCTTGCTAAGGCAATTGGTGAAACCCAACCGTTTTTTGGTATGTTCTTAATAATTTTTTATTAGTTTTAATGCTTATGTTTTTTATTATTTTACTCATCTAGAAAAGTATTTAGTTCTGTATAATCATTTGATTTATCGTAGACTTTGAGCACGTTAAATGCTTACGATTCCCTGTGAACTAATTCACTAGTTTTGTTTTGCCTAAAATCAATCAATTGCATGAAACTACCTTAAACAATTAATTCTTGAGTTTTTATTATTAAATCGTCCGACTAAGATCATCATTTGTATGAATTTTAGTTGAGTTATAAAATAAATATTGTTAAGGCTATCAATAGATGTGTTGTGTGTGGATCCCTAAACCTTAGCGCTTTGATATATTGTTATTTTTTCTCAATTGAAATTACCTTTACTAAACTATCAAAAAATCTCTTCAGTTAAATTTTATTATTTTAGTTTTATTTTATTGTGGTTTGCTAATCAATTCCCTTTTCCCCGTGGATTCGACCTCGGACTTTCCGAGTTATTAGTTCGCGACAATCCTACAATTGGGCGTCGTTGTCGGGGAATTAAGCGATTAGAGAAGTGTTCCACTTTGTTTGGAGAGGTTTTTGGCATTAAATTTTTTCACATATTTGGTAATATCTCTCCAACACTTTTCTTTTTTAAGTAGTTTAGCTTTCTTTTAGAGTTTTTCTTTTATTTTTACTTCTCTCTATTGTTAAAGGTTTTTGTTTTATTTATTTATTTATTTTTTTCTTTCTTGGTTTAATATTGCATGCGTGTTTGGTGTCATGATAGTGATAATCGCTTGGTTAGAATTGATTCTAATAATTTGTTTGGCAATTTATCTGATTCTTTCACACATTTTGATACACTTGATATCATTGCAGACTTAGAGAGTAATCATGGTGATGAGAATAATTTAAATAATGAAAACTTCCATACTCATCAACCCATTAAAACTCTCAGGGATTATTTGTAACCTACTAGGAGTAGTGCACCATCATGCATCATTTTTCCAATTAATGCAAATAATTTTAATTTTAAGCCCGGTATGATTTCATTACTTCCTAAATTTCATGGCTTAGATTCTGAAAATCCTTACCTATACTTTAAGGAATTTGAGGAGGTATGTTCTACATTCTATGACCAATCATGTAATGAAGAGACCATTAGGTTGAAATTGTTCCCTTTTTCTCTTAAAGACAAGGCAAAAACTTGGCTTAATTCATTAAGACCTAGGTCAATTGGTACTTGGCAAGAGATGCAAACTCAGTTTTTAAAGAAATTTTTTTCCAATTCATAGGACTAATGCACTTCAAAGACAAATAATGAATTTTTTACAAAAAGATAATGAGGCATTTTATCAATGTTGGGAAAGATTTAAAGATTTGCTTAATACTTGTCCATATCATGGCTATGAAACTTGGCGTATAATTAGTTTTTTCTATAAAACTTTAACTCCAAAGATGTGCCAAGTTGTAGAGATGATGGGCAATGGAGAGTTCTTGAATAAAGATTCCGATGAGGCTTTTGATTATTTTGATCTTTTAGTTGAGAATGCCCAATCTTGGGATACCACTGATACCTCAGGTAGGTCTAGAGCATCCATCAACCCCTCTGGGGGTGGTAAGTACCAACTTAGGGAAGATGATGACCTTAGTGCTAGGGTGGTTAGTCTAACTAGGAAGCTTGAAATCATGGAATTAAGGAAGGGCAATGGAATCAATACTGTGCCTAAAATTGATGAGGGTTATAGAATTTGTGACCATGGAACACCCTACCAATGAATGTCCTACAATTCCAACTTTTAAAGAGGTGTTGCATGATCAAGCAAATGTTATGAACATGGTGAAAAAACCATACCCTTCCCCCTATTCAGAGACATACAATTCAGGGTGGAGGAATCACTCAAATTTTAGTTGGAGGAATGATAATGTGGTTGCACCTCCTATACGTGGTTGCACCTCCTATACATGGTTCTTCAAATTTTGTTCCCTATAATCCCTTTCCAAAGAAGAGTCTTGAGGACATCTTGCGACAATTCATGCAAATTCAATCCACCATTAATAATCAGACCTCACAAGCCATAAATGACATTAGGAGCACTCTCACTAAATTGACCACATTCGTGAGCACAATAGAAAAGTTTCCATCTTAACCACAACCAAACCCTTAAGGTCAATTTTGTGTTGATGATTGTAGTTCCTCTGAAAATAAAGTGAGTCAAGTTAAATCTGTAACTACTCTACGTAGTGGAAAAATCATTGAAAAAGATATTCCTAAAAGCAATACACATTATGAGTCTCCCGAAATAAAGAGTAGTGATGAAGTCCTTGAGCCTAAATCTAATGAAATTGAAAGATGTCTTATCCCTGCTCCCTTTCCCCAAAGGTTGATTCCACCTCAAAAAGTGAATCAAAGTTTTGAAATTGTTGAAGTGCTTAAGCAAGTTAAAGTGAACATTCCTCTTTTGGATGCCATAAAGCAAATTCCATCATATACTAAATTTTTGAAAGATTTGTGTACTGTTAAGCATAAGCTTAATGTATACATAAGAAGGAATTTTTGACTGAACAAGTTAGTGCAATCATTCAAAACAATAGACCTCCAAAGTTTAAAGATCCGAGTTGTCCCACTATTTCATGTGTGAATGGTAATTCCAAAATAGAGAAAACTTTGCTTGATCTTGGGGCAAGTGTGAATCTTTTGCCATATTCAATGTATGAGCAATTAGGTCTAGGGGAGTTAAAACCCACTTCCATAATTTTACAACTTACTGATCAATCTGTAATTGTTCCTAAGAGTGTTGTTGAGGATGTTTTGGTTCAAGTGGACCAATTTTATTTCCCTGTTGACTTTATTATTTTGGACATGCATCCTGTTTTTAATGCTAATTCTCAAATATCTCTGATTTTAGGACGCCCATTTCTTGCAACTTCTAATGCATTGATAAATTGTAGAAGTGGAGTATTAAAATTATCTTTTAAGAATATGACCCTTGAGCTTAATATTTTTAATACTTGTAAGCAAACTAGGGATGAAGAGGATGTGCATGAAGTTAACTTGATTGAAATAATTGTTCAAGACCAAACATTAGAAACTTGTTTAGTCAATTCATGTGATTTTAACTTTGATGAGAATTCTGAAATTGTATACATTCATTGTCTCTTGGAATCTGCACAGGAATTGGAAGCGAGCAATTGGAAATTGAAATATGAGGAGTTGCCACCTTGTGAGATAAATTTGTTGTCATCTAGTAAGCAAGTACCTAAATGGGAATTGAAGCCCTCGCCAAATGAACTTAAGCATGCTATTCTAGGAACCAATGAGACTTTTCCAACGGTAATATTTTATGAACTTGATTCCTTGCAAGAATGTAAGTTATTAAATGTTTTGAGTAAACATAAGAGTGTCATAGGAAGGAACATGGCTAGCATAAAAGGACTTAGTCCATTGGTTTATACTCACAGGTTTTATTTAAAGGACGATGACAAACCATCTAGGGAGACTAAACAAATTTTGAAAAAGACGATTAGCCCAAATCGTAAAAATTGGTCTTTGAGGTTGAATGATGCACTTTGGGTGTACCGCATTGCCTATAAAAATATTCTTGGTATGTCTCCCTATAGACTTGTTTATGGTAAAGTTGTCACTTGCCTGTGGAATTGGAACATAAATCATATTGGGCAATAAAAATGCTTAACTTTAACTTTAACTTCAACTTAGACAAGGCTAGTTCATTGAGAAAATTGTAATTGAATGAGTTGGAAGAAATTTGGCATGATTCATATGAGAATTCTAGGATTTCTAAAGAAAGAATGAAGATTTTTCATGACAAACAAATTTTAAGGAAATCTTTTGAACCATGTCAAAAAGTTCTTTTGTATAATTCTAGGTTACATTTGTTCCTCGGAAAATTGAGATCTAGATGGACTAGACTTTTCATTGTTAAAGATGTTTTCTCCTATGGTACCATAGAAATTGAAAATCCTAAGAATGGTAATATATTTAAGGTGAATGGACAACGTTTTATGCCATTTCTTGAGAATTTTTTACAAGAGGAGGAATCCATTAATTTGGAGAATCCCATTTGTTAGGATGTGTGTCCTTTAATCCTATTGTATGATATTATGTATGTTATTATGTATGACATTATGTATGACTTAATGTAGTGATTAATAAAGTTGTTTTATTATTATCTAAAAATAATGGTAACATGAATATTCGAACATTATCATATAGTTTATGAGATGCATAGTATGTGATTTATATAAAAAGTTACAGAAGATATAAATCACAAGTTCTTTGTAACTCGGAATTGTAGGTCGTAGTCAGTGATGAAATTGGGCATTTTATCTGTGAAGACTATAACATATCAACTAAGATGATTTGTCTTGATCATGAAAATGAAGATTTTTAGTTGGTATGTTGATATGTTTTAAGAGTTAAAATATATTGAATTGGGCCACTGTGAGATTTATTATTCTCCTAACGACTATCAAATGAATAATAAATTCACGACTTATATTTATATGAACTCTTAATCCTAAGAGGATAATGGACTTGATCATAAAGTGTACGTTGCTTTGATATATTAGGAGTGAGATTTATAGTTTTGGTCAAAACCTCAGTATGTTGGGTAACCACATTTAGTGTTGATAGAACATATATTCTCAAGATGGAATTCATAGTCTCTTAACGAAGATGCAAAATATTCTCTTGAGATAAGTTTAATGAGTTCAGTTATTTAGAAAGTTAGGCCTAACCACTTTAGTAAGGAGTTACTAAAACATATATTTATGAAATTGGATTTCATAAATGTATGATGAATAACTTTAAAAGAATAAACCGGGTACTCAAGGAATTAAGATGTAGTAATCTACAAAGTGGTAGTCTATTTTCATGACTTTGTATTACTATGAATATTTTATGAAGGAGTTGTATGTGCAATAAAGTCTTCGGATATAATTTATAAATAAGGCCTAAAATGCAACTATATTTATATAGTGATATTAAATATAGTTAATGGTAATTTTGGACTTGTCAAGAGTTGATAGAAAAGTCCAAGACCTGTTGGAGCTAGTGTCTTATTGGTCCCTTTTGGTCTCACTCCAAGCCACACACTTAAACCCAATTGGAAAGGCCCAAAAGACCAGCCCAATTAGATAATCCGTTAGATACAAAAAGAGAAACATGCAAAATTTTTAATGTATGAAAAAGAAGAACACCACTGTGAAGTGGTGTGTATGTGAGTGTTAGACACTTTGACATTCTCCCTTTGAAAATTAATTGAAAGACCACACATCTTGGGCGTTAGTGGAATTGGAGTGAAGATTAAAAGTGTTCCCAAGTGCTTCTGATCTTCAAGTTTTGAAATTCATTGCTCCAAAGTACACTTTCTTACTCTTAAATTTTGAAACTTAAATAGTACATGTTAACGTTTATGAATGAAGTAGATCCGTTAACTTTCCGCTGTGTATACTCTGATGAGATACAAACATATATTTTTCCACCATTTATCAAGACTTGCCAAGCAATTAGCATTAGTATTTGTGTCATAGTTTATATTTTTTTTCCTTTTTTTTTTAAAATTTTTGTTGTTTTGTTTTCTAACCCTTTTTGCAGGGGTGAAAGTTTTTTTCGATTCATTTATGTTTATCTCTTCAAGGTACTCTCTGCAATCTCTACTCTTTATTGTTTTTCCTTGTTATCATTGAGGACAATGTAAGTTTTAGGTTGGGGGGAGGAACTTGAGATGATTTGCATTTGGTTTTATTTTATGTTAAATTTTTTTTTTTTGGGTCGTTTTTAGGGATTTTTGTTTTTGTTTTTTTTAGTCCAATTTTCAAAAAAAAGAAAAAAAAGAAAAAAAGGAAGTGTTGCTTTAGCAAAAGTTTTAAGTCAAAATTCTTTATGCTACTTCTATCAAAAGAATTCTACTGTTTTTCATGCTCAACTAGTATGCACATGCACTTTAGCCACATGAACATATTTCTTGGTTGAGAGATAGAGATGACTTTGAAAATCTTAAAAATAAAATGTAGAGAGAAAAGTGGCCTAATATGTTTAAAGACACTCATCACTTTTGCAAATCTTGTGAATCTTGTCAAAAGTTGGGAGGAGTAACTCGTAGAAATATGATGTATTTAAACCCAATTTTAGTTGTTGAAAATTTTGATCGTTGGGGCATAGATTTCATGGGTCCGTTCCTTCCTTCTTTTGGATATCTTTACATTCTAGTGGTTGGAGATTATGTTTCAAAATGGGTTGAGGCTATTCCTTGCAAAAAGAATGATCACAATATTGTTTTGAAATTTTTAAAGGAAAACGTTTTGTCAAGGTTTAGCATCCCTAGGGAAATTATTAGTGATGGGAGCTTGCACTTTTGCAACCGACCTTTTGAGGCATTAATGAGAAAATATTGCATAACACACAAGGTTGCCATCCCATATCAACCACAAACAAGTGGACAAGATGAGCTTGCCAATAGGGAGATTAAACAAATTTTGGAAAAGATGGTTAGCCCAAATCGTAAAGATTGGTCTTTGAGGTTGAATGATGCACTTTGGGCGTACCACACTGCCTATAAAAATATTCTTGGTATGTCTCCCTATAGATCGTTTTATGGTAAAGCTTGTCACTTGCCTGTGGAATTGGTACACAAATCATATTGGGTAATAAAGATGTTTAACTTTAACTTAGACAAGGCTAGTTTATTGAGAAAATTGCAATTGAATGAGTTGGAAGAAATTTGGCATGATGCATATGAGAATTCTAGGATTTCTAGGGAAAGAATGAAGGTTTTTCATGACAAACAAATTTTAAAGAAATCTTTTGAACCATCTTAAAATTTCTTTTGTATAATTCTAGGTTATATTTGTTCCCTAGAAAGTTGAGATCTAGATTAATTAGACCTTTCATTGTTAAAAATGTTTTTCCCCATAGTGCCATAGAAATTGAAAATCCTAAGAATAATAACATATTTAAAGTGAAGGGACAACGTCTTAAGCCATTTCTTGAGAATTTTTCACAAGAGGAGGAATCCATTAATTTGGAGGATCCCATTTATCAAGACGTGCCAAGCAATTAGCATTAGTACGTGTGTCGTAATTTTTGTTTTTGTCCCCTTTTTTATTTCAAAAAATTTTGTTGTTTTGTTTTCTAACCCTTTTTGCAGGTGTTAAAGTTTTTTTTTATTTCAAAAAATTTTACTTTTTATTGTTTTTCCTTGTTATCATTGAGGACAATGTAAGTTTTAGGTTGGGAGGAGGAACTTGAGATGATTTGCATTTAGTTTTATTTTACGTTGATTTTTTTTTGGGGGGTTGTTTTTAGGGAATTTTGTTTCTTTTTTTTAGTCCAATTTTCAAAAAAAAAAAAAAAGAAGTGTTGCTTTAGCAAGAGTTTTAAGTCAAAGTTCTTAATGCTACTTCTATCCAAAGAATTCCACTGTTTTTCATGCTCAACTAGTATGTACATGCACTTTAGTTACATGAACATGTTTCTTGGTTGAGAGATAGAGATGACTTTGAAAATCTTGAAAATAAAATGTAGAGACTATAACCCAAGTGAGTTCTTGAGCCATTCATTTTTTTAGAGGGTTATTTTCTTTTGACCTCATTTTTCGTTTGGAAGCTCATAACTTTGTTGTTGCTTAGTCTCATTATTCTTTGATTTGGTCGAATGCTAAGAATTCATCAAATTTTATGTCACACCTAAATATGTTAAAGTCATAGATTTTGAAGAACTATTCCAATCCTTAAGAGATGATTTTAGGCCATCTTTGTTAATTTTGAGCCTTTAATATTTTCTTTCTTGATACATTATCACTAGTCACCCATTTGAGCCTATTATTTTAGCCGTTCTTTCTCAAACCCTTTCCTAAGGTGTTCCAAGAATGAATGCAATCAAATTGTCTTATTACGATAAATTTGTGGTGAAATAGTTGGAAGAAAAGGAGAACTCACTCAAAAAAAACAAAAAAAGAGAGTCATAAACAGAAAAGGAAAAATGTTGAAAAAAAGGGAATGTGAAAGAGGAAGAAATAGATCATGAATTTGTTGATGAAATTTCGAAGAAAAAAAGAAGAAGTAAAAGTGCAATATTCAAGAAACTTGAGAGAATAAATTAATTGGAATATATTCAAAAGAAATTGTTGCTCTAATTATTCTTGGGAACACTTTTTATTTTTACTTATACCTTTTGTTCTAAATTCCTCCTCTTTACTCTACATTACATTCCAATGAAAGTCCTATTTGATTTTAAGGAAGGTATAGTTTGGATCTTGACATGACTAATCAATGTGTGTGGTGTAATAGTCTTAGTGTTTGACATCCATTCATGAGACTTTAAATATCCTTTATTTTGCTTCACCGTTCTTTATCTTATTTATATGTGAGATATTAGTCTTTGTTCTATATTATTCTGCTCACATATGATTGATAGTGTTACACCATTTTCAAAGTGATTATATTTGCTGAGTGTTAACAACTGTGAGATTTGAGTTGAAGCATAACTTTGAATAGAAATTCAAGCCATGTTTTATCTTAAGACTTAGGTTGTGTTTGTGTTGATTAAACCATTCACACACTAAGTATTGACGGCATGTGGAATATCTTTGGTGGTTGTTAGTGTTTTGACCTTTGATTAACTATTTCTACTAAAGTAATAATTTTTTGTTATTTTGTGTCTTTGTCTCGAGTCGCTTAAATTGCTAGGGACTAGAAATGAGCTGGTTGAGGAGTGTGATAATAACTTAATTTTGCATATTTATATCATTATTAGAAAAGCATTATCATACTTATTTTGAGTTAATTCATGTATTTTATAATTGATTTTGGAATAATGCTAAATAATCAATTTTGTGCTTAATTGAATTTTAATGCGTGAATTTGTCTTTTGTAGAATAATGAAATTAAATAAGTAGATCTGTGCAAAGAAGAAAACTAATGGACTTTAATTTTACAAGTATCATGATGAAGTTAAAGAAGGCCAACCCAATTAAATTCAAGTCTAATTGGAGAAAGGAATCAAAGGAAATTTGCACCTAATCCAAGTCCAATTAGGATTAGGATTCCAACTTGCTCATCAGTTAGTATTTGGACCATAACGTTCGGCTTAGATATCCAATTGAGATGATTCAAGTTGGGCTAGAAAGCTAACTTAAAGGACTACAACTTTGTAGTTTATCAAAAGTCCGAATTCTGAAGTTAAATGGGCAAAAAATGTCGGTTAATGAAGCCTAAGAACTTGTGATTTACTCCAAATGGGAATTCAACTTGTAATAGAATTCATTGACCTATTTAAAGGCTCTTTAAGGCAAAATTCAGAGGGGAACAGCTGTAGAACATAATTTAGGTTTTCTTAAAGTTTTTTTTTTTTTTTTTTTTTTTTTTTTTTTTTTTTTTTTTTTTTTAGTTTTTAGAATTTGATTTGTGTTATGGCTTACTAGAAGCCTTGCTAAGGCAAGGGGTGAAACCGAACCGTTTATTAGTATGTTCTGAATAATTATTTATTGGTTTTAATGCTTATGTTTTTATGTTTTTGATTGTTTTAATCATCTAGAAAAGTGTTTAGTTTTATATAATCCTTTGATTTATCGTATACTCCGGGCACGTTAAATGCTTAGTATTCCCCGCAAACTAATTCACTAATTTTGTTTTGCCTAAAATCAATCAATTGCATGAAACTACTGTAGACAATTAATTCTTGAGTTTTTTTTGTTAAATCATTCGACTAAGATCATCATT
The DNA here is from genome assembly GCA_032878915.1 of Castanopsis chinensis. Lineage (NCBI taxonomy): Eukaryota > Viridiplantae > Streptophyta > Magnoliopsida > Fagales > Fagaceae > Castanopsis > Castanopsis chinensis. Next base: position 9,325,180 of record JAVQMG010000114.1, read on the forward strand.
CGTATGAATTTTAGTTGAGTTATAAAATAAATATTATTAAGGCTACCAATAGATGTGTTGTGTGTGGATCCTTAAACCTTAGCGCTTTAATATATTGTCATTTTTTTTCTCAATTTAAATTAACTTTTACTAAACTATCAAAATCTCTTTAGTAAACTTTATTATTTGAGTTTTATTTGTTTATACAAGATAGAAATTATACTCTAACTTAATTTAAGTGCATATGTGCGTGAATTTCCCTCTTGGAGACTTAAACCCCGACCCTTACCCCCCACACTTCACAAGCACTTATACTTGTGGAGTGACTATCGCACCGAGGGTGTGAGATGGTGTAGTACTAGTTCAATGTGAGCATGATCGTAGTATTTTTTTAATCCCTACCTACAAAGGAATTAGTGCATGAACGTTCCACAAAGAGGTTTTTTTTTTTTTTTTTTGGTTAAGAAGAAGGAGACTTAAATTTGCTTTATCCAGTTGAGCTACGAGACTTATATAGGTACTAGTTCAATTTGAGGATAGTCATAGTATTTTTTTGGCGAAAAACCCATTTTCGTCCTTACATTTTCACGCGATTCTCACTTTGGTCCCTAACTTTTTTTTTTTCACCGCTTTTAGTCCCTGTTTAGAAAAACACCTTTCATTTTAGTCCCTACCGTTAGTGCCTTAACGGCATTAACCTACATGGCAAACAGAACTATTAAAAATAATAATAAAAAATTTTATTTTATGATTAAAATATGCCATGTCAGTATTTAAATTAAAAATAATAATTTATTAATTTTAACTAAATAAAAAACAAAAATAAAAACAAAAAATTATTCTTCTTTTCCTTCGTTCTTTCCAGTTCATTTGTATCTTTGTTTTTCTTCTTTCTTTTCAGATCCATGACTCTCTCTTTCTCTCTTTCAGTGCTTGTTTTTCTTGTTTCTTTTCAAATTTTGAATTTTTGATCTTGTGTTTATGTTCAAATATCAGCAACTGATGGGTGTGGCCATGGGTCTCGACCATGGGGGTCTCGGCCATGGGGTTCAGCCAATTTTTTTTTTTAAAAAAAAAAAAAAAAAAAACCTAGATCCATACATAGTCACAAACCCATGATTAAACTGAGAAACCCATTTCTAAAAGCACATGAATATCCAACCCATACCCATGAACACACACACAGCACACAAATCTTCGTTTTGATCTGAGAAATTAGAGAGAGAGATAGTGGTGGTGGTGGTGGCCAATGTGTTCACGACGGAGCAAGGAGGCTCTACCATGTCAACCATGCCGTTGCCGCTCTTCGATTCTACTCTCTCCGATTTCCTCTCTGCCGAGTCCTTCACAAACAGCTCTTCGTTTTGATTTAGAGGTAAGCGAAATGGGTTGTTGCTGGGTTAAATTTTCTGGTTTGGTTTTGGAATTTTTGAGGTTTGATGATTGATGTGTTTTTTGGTTTATTTTTCTTATGGGTATCCTGAATCTTTTGGGTTTACTGGAGATGGGTTTAATTGCAGGTTGTTGGTGGTTGTGAATAGAGAAAGGTAGCAGCTTGGTGGTCGGCTATTTCCAGTGATGGGTGGGGTCAGATTTGGGTTTGTGTTTGGATTTGGGGTTTTTGGACTTAGGTTTGTGTTTGTATTCTTACTGATGTTTGGGTTTGTATTTGTTGTTTTTGTGTTTGGAAAATCAGTTGCTGGGTTTGTGTTTTTGTTTTTGTTCTTGCTGGAAATCAGTTGTTGTGCTTTTGTTCTTGCTGGAAAGAAATGGCAAGAAAATTCTAGAAAATCTGGGCAGGTGTTCTTAATTTTAAATCTGGATTTGTGTTCTTTAGAGTACTTGTTGCAGACGAATTGGATTTTAGTTTTTTTTTTTATTTTGTAAAAATTGATAAATTAAGTTTTTTTAAAATGAGAGGTTGACGTGGCATTTTTTATTATTATTTTATTAGTAATAGTACACTCCATTTGCCACTTAGGATATTTCTATTAAGGGAGTAACGGTAAGGACTAAAATGGAAGATGTTTTTTTAAATAGGGACTAAAAGTGGTGGGAAAAAAAGTTAGGGACTAAAGTGGGAATCACGTGAAAATGTAGGGACGAAAATGAGTTTTTCGCCTATTTTTTTTTTAATCCCTACCAACAAAGGAATTAGTGCAGGGGCTCTCTCAAATATGACATAGGTGCCAATTAATATTGAGAACATCATTGTAGGCATCCACCTTAAGTTGTAGAACTTCAGACGATATCAATTGATGCATGTCTGATGACAAGGAAACAAACCAGCTTATACTCTGGCCCAACACGCCAAAGGAATTAACACCTTTGTATCTTGGATAGAAGAAACTCTATCTTTTATTGAATCCTTTGTATTTCAAGAAGCTTTATTTTTTTTCTAATAATTAATAAAGATTTGTATTTCTCATTAAAAGAAGAGGGAATTAGTGCATGAACGGTTCACAAAGAGGGGACTTAATTTGGTTGAGAAGAAGGAGACTTAAATTGCTTTAACCAGTTGAGTTACAAGACTTTTATAGTACTAGTTCAATTTGAGCATGATCATAGTATTTATTTTTTTGTTTTAATTCCTACCTACAAAGGAATTAGTACATGAATGGTCCACAAAAAGGAGACTTTTTTTTTTTTGGAGAAGGAGACTTAAATCTGCTTCATAAATGCTAGTGGGTTGAAACATAACATATAATCTCAATCATACCTATATGTCCAGTAGTTTCAAAGCAGTGGACATTAATAACTTGAATTGAACCAAGGTCACATTATTGGCCCCAATGTTCGAAGTTCAAACTTATCTATCACATACGGCATACAAAGATCCTAAGCACCAAATATGGTTTTTTGGGTACTTGCATTCCTAATGTACAATTTTTGTCTAATAGAAACTATATGTTGATCTTTTTTCTCTTTATAAAATTCTAACAATACTTGCATACCCAATAGAGATAAAGTTTAAAATTTACATCCACTCTGTGAAAACTTATTTGAGTAATTTTTGCATGAGCTAAGTGTCAATAAACTTTGAATGAAAGTGGTTACAACATAGGCATTGATTAATGTAATTAGGATGGTCTCAATCATCATGGAAATTTGGTAAATACGATCGTCGAACTTTAATGTAAGTGTCAATTTGATCTCTGGACTTTTGAGTTATGCAATAACTCCTACTCATTAGTTTTGTGGCAAATAACATTTTGTTACTATTTTTTCATGAAATTTGATGAATTTAGTCGTGTAATATGCACATATCATTAATGATATTTCAAAATTATTGGTGGTCTAATAAAAATCACGCCTACATCATGTTATTAAATTTGTTAATCTTTAATGTAAAATAGTTGTAGAGTTTTTGATTTATCACAAACTTAATGTGTTTGATGTTAATTGTTAGAATGGTCTCAATCATCACAGAAATTTGGTAAATACGATCGTTGAACTTTGATGCGAGTGTCAATTTCGTCATTGGACTTTTGAGTTATTAAGTAACTCCTACTTATTAGATTTGTAGCAAATAACATTTTGTTACTATTTTTCCATGAAATTTGACGAACTTAAACACGTAATATGCATATTTTATTAATAATATTTCAAAATTATTGATGGTCTAGAAAAAACCATGTTTGCATTATGTTATTAAAAATTTTAATCTTTAATGAAAAATTGCTACAAAATGTTTGATTCATCACAAATTTCATGTGTTGGATGTTAATTGTTCAAATCAAAACTATATTGAAAAACTAACACTCATGTGAAAGTATATGAGTGATATTAGTAAAAACCCCTAAAATATGCAACAAACTATTTTAGAGAACTAAAATCAACAAGTATTGATTATAAAAAATAATAATAAATAACAAGTTTTGATTATGACGTAAAGCTTCTAAAAATTTTCCTTTTAATACAAAAAATCATACTCCCTACGTCCCAATTTGTTTGTTCTGTTTGAAAAGTCAAACTTTTTAGGGGAACATCATTTATTATCTTGTCTGCTTTATAAAAATGTATAAGTTTACAAAACTATCCTTAAATAAATTTATCAACTTTTTTTTAAAAAGAGTTATTCTTAATGGGACAACTAAAAATGTGGTCCAATTACATTGATTTTTAAAATATTTGTTAGTTTTCTTTTCAAATAGTTTTGAAAATAAAATAGAGGTATAATAGGAAATTAGCAAATTAATTAATTTTATTTTTAGAAATGGGACAATATTTTGGGATATCCTAAGATGGAATAGAGGACAAACTAACTGGGATGGAGGGAGTATTATTTTTTAGAAATTTACATTACTAAAAAAATGCAACACACACTGTTTTAGAGAACTAAAATCAACAAGTATTGATTATAAAAAATAATAATAAATAACAAGTGTTGAATATGATATAGAGCATTCTAACAATTTCCCTTTTAATACCAAAAAATCATATTATTCATTAGAAATTTACATTAAATTTGTAACAATGCCTTACTTAACTATACTCGAAATAAAAAATGATTGTCATTTAATCGTTATATGTATCGGAAGAGTGAAAATAAGATAAATCAATCTATTAATAAATTCATATCTTTGACTTTTTGCCTCTACTAATTCTTTACATAATAATAATAATAATAATAATAATTATTATTATTATTATTTGAATTGGCCAAATGTCTAGCTTGATGAAAACTTTGTCACACATAGACATATATGTTACTAAGGCATGTTTCAAAACCTTGGGATCATAGTCCCCCTTTTAGTCTCTATAGTCCATATGGTTTCATTATTATCTCCACCTTGATGACTTCATTCTATTGATTAAAATCAACTGTAATGCTCAACAACCCCTGTCCCCCAATCAAAAGAAAAGAACCAAAACATATATAATCCCTTTTATTTGACAAGATATTAACTCTATCTAGAAACTTATTAGCAATAATTAGTACCTTTCACTAAGCATGGTTTAAATAAGGTCAAAATCGGTTTCCTACTTGCATTATTTATGGCAATCATCATCACATTACCTTTTATTACATGAAACACAAAAAGGTAAAAAGAAGAAGAAGAAGAAGAAAGAAATAAGAAACAAAGAAATTAAAAAGTAAATACTATAATACATATAATTATATTTTTTTTTAGTTGGAGTTAATCACACCCTCACATAGATAATGATAATCCCATTCCTTGATCCCCTTAGATCCCCTTCTTTTTCTCTCTCTGTCTTTTTAGTTACTTTTCCTCATCCAACCCTACTTTTCTGTGGGTTGGTGTTGTTGGCATTTCGTAGTAGAATTTTAGGTAGAATAAAATATTGATAATATAATATAATTTATATTAAACTATTTTGGAAGTAGAAAAATTTTAAATTCCTTAAAATTTAGATAAATTATATTAACATAATCTAAGGTTTAGGCTATAATGTCAACTAGGTCTAATATTTTTCATAATTGACCAATTTAGTCCAAAGCATTTCGAAGCCAGTTCGTTATTTTATTTTCAACTGTCTTAGAGACTAAGCTAGTTTTAAAGACCAAATTTATTAGTTCTGAAAAGATTTAGAACTAATTGTCATTAGCTCAAATCACAAAATATATGTTAATGAAATTTAGAAGTAAACTGTTGCTAACAAGTTTAATCTGCACTAAACTATCTTAATAACTAATGAGTATAAAAAAAAAAAAAGTATTGAAAAAAAGTAATTTCTACATATTTTTTTTTTTTTTTTTTGGTTTGTTGGGTATATATAAATCACAATCCTTAATGCCTCAAAAAAGAACTTCCCTCTTTCTTTCTTTTCTCTCGTCTTTTTATTTTTATTATTTTATTTTCCCAATCCAACCTTACCCTTCATCGTGGGTTGTTCTTGGTACCCCGCCTGTCACACACAGACAGCACCGCTCTCTTTCTCTCATTTCTAGGTTACACCGCCGATCTATTTCCGTCACCGTCACAGTCACAGTCACCACATAAAATTCCAACTCTACCCCTCACATTTCTCTCTCTATATATATACATATACATACATACATATAGATATAGATTATATATATATATATATATATACACACACACACACATACATACATATATGCACGTGAATCGAATTTCTGTGAACTCAATTCATGGGGCATAACAAGAAGCGAAACGCTGCTCCTCGCTCGAGGCAGCAATCGTCGTCGTCGTCGTCGGCGGCGGGGGGTTTGACATCCACCACCGCATCGGAGGATTCCGACGCTGTGGTGGATGTGGCGGAGCACGAAGCGGAGCCGAATACGGCGATGATCGAGTCGTCCGCGGCGTCGTTGGTTGAATCGGACGGTTCGTCTTACTCGGCGATAAAGCTCGAGTGCGAGAAAGCCCTAACGGCGCTCCGGCGAGGGAACCACAACAAGGCGTTGCGGCTGATGAAGGAGTCGTGCGCTCGGCACGAGAGCTCGGGGCACTCGGCGCTGATTCACCGGGTTCAAGGCACGGTTTGCGTGAAGGTGGCTTCGATAATCGACGACCAGAACGCGAAGCAGCGGCATTTGAAGAATGCGGTGGAGTCGGCGCGGAGGGCGGTGGAGCTGTCGCCGAACTCGATCGAGTTCTCGCATTTCTACGCGAATTTGCTCTACGAGGCGGCGAACGACGGGAAGGAGTACGATGAGGTGGTGCAGGAATGCAATAGGGCGCTAGGGATCGAGTGTCCGATCGATCCAGCGAAGGAGAGTCTGCAAGACGAGAGCCAGCAGAAGATACAGACCGCCGAGGCGAGGATTAAGCACGTCCAGAACGAGCTCCAGCAGTTGATTCAGAAGTCGAACATTTCGTCTCTGTCGACTTGGATGAAGAATTTGGGGAATGGGGATGATAAGTTTCGGTTGATTCCAATAAGGAGGGTTACGGAGGACCCAATGGAGCTAAGATTGGTTCAATCTCGAAGGCCGAATGAGATCAAGAAGGCGACTAAGACGCCGGAGGAGAGGAGGAAAGAGATTGAAGTGAGGGTGGCTGCTGCGAGGCTGCTGCAGCAGAAGTCGGAGTCGCCCCAATTGGAGAATGAAGGTGGAAAGGGTGATAGGGGATTGGATTCTATGTCGCAGAGGGGAGGAGGAGGAGGAGAGAGGAGGAAGAATGGGAATGTGAGGAAAAATGGGTCGAGGGCTGAGAGGAGGGATTGGGTTCGGTCGTATTGGAATTCGATGAGTTTCGATAGGAAGAAGGAGCTGCTTGGGATTAGAGTTTCTGAAATCAAGTCACATTTCGGGCTGTCTAAGGATGGTTTGGCGAATGAGGTGTTGTCGGAGGCATTGTCGTTTGCTGAGGCTAGTAAGGCTTGGAAGTTTTGGGTTTGTTGCCGGTGTAGCGAGAAGTTTGCTGATTCGGAGTCTCATATGCAGCATGTTGTGCAGGAGCACATGGGAAACCTCTTGCCCAAAATGCAGTCGGTTTTGCCCCAGAATGTCGATAATGAATGGAATGAGATGCTTCTTAATTGTCCTTGGAAGCCGTTGGATGTCTCGGCTGCAGTTGAGCTGCTTGGAAATGAAAGAAAAAGCAAGGATTCTGAGTTTGCTGAGGATTTCTATTCAGGGAATCATATGGAGGACAGTGATGACTACTTTAAGGATGCTTGGGATTCTTCTCCTGAGAAAGGAAGTTTTGGGGATAGTTGCAATAATGTTGCTTTTAAGAGCAATAACTATGATAAAGTTACCAACATTGAGTGTAGAGAATGTGATGAGGACCATGGCTCTATGGCAAATTCCCTTGCTGGTAGTTGGCCGATATCCGATGACACTGAGCGTGGAAAGCTTCTCGAAAGAATTCATGCTGTATTTGAGGTTCTTATTCGACACAAATATCTTGCTGCAACTCATCTTACTAAGGTGATACAATTTACAATGGATGAGCTACATGGTCTTGCTTCTGGCTCGCCGCTTTTGAAACTTCGTGTGGAACAATCACCTATGTGTATCTGCTTTCTTGGGGCTTCCCAGCTCAAGAAAATCCTTAAATTCTTGCAGGAACTATCAACTGCTTGTGGTTTAGGTAGATATTCCGAGAAAAGTAGTAGTCCAATGGATGATGCGAACAGTGGCCCCCAAGTTCATGAGATTAAGGAGAAGATTGTTCTTAATGAAGATGCATCATGTCTCCTCCTGGATGAAAGTTTACTGCCAATTGAATGTGCACCTGGCACTGGTCATGGTGCTGCAATAGATAATGTGGCTGCTGCTGGCACTGCAAATGGGGCTCTAGCTGATGCCGATTCTTTGCTATCCTGGATATTTGCAGGTCCTACGAGTGGGGAACAGTTGGCTTCGTGGATGCGTACAAAAGAAGATAAAATACAAGGAGGAATGGAAATCCTGCAAATGCTTGAGAAGGAGTTCTTCCAATTAAAGAGTCTTTGTGAGAGAAAATGTGAGCATATAGGCTATGAGGAAGCGTTGCAGGCAGTGGAGGAGCTGTGTCTTGTAGAAGGTAAGAAGAGGGAGAATGTCACCGAATTTGTACATAGAAGCTACGAGTCTGTCCTGAGGAAGCAGAAAGAGCTGCTTGAGAGTGAGAATGATGTGATGTCCCTCAACAGTAGAAGGTTTGAATTAGATGCCATATCAAATGTTTTAAAAGAAGCAGAAGCTCTAAATGTTAATCAATTCGGGTATGAAGAAACTTATGGTGGTGTGAATTCCCAGTTATGTGACTTGGAATCTGGTGAAGATGATGATTGGAGAGCAAAGGACTATTTGCATCAAGTGGACACTTGTATAGAAGTTGCAATTCAGAGACAGAAAGAACAGTTATCCATAGAGGTTAGTTTCTTTGTTATAGATGCACATGCACTCTTTGATAAAGATGTAGATATTGATCCTTGCTTTTTTAACTCACTTGTTTTGTAATGCAGCTCAGCAAAATCGATGCCCGAATCATGCGAAATGTTACCGGGATGCAGCAGTTGGAACTCAAGCTTGAGCCTGTTTCTGCCCATGATTATCGGTCAATATTGTTGCCTCTAGTGAAGTCATACCTGAGGGTTTGTATTGAACTCATGGAAACTTGTGTCACGTTTCTCTTCATTTTTTTGGACTAAATTTTTTATAGTCTTCTTCTACTTTCTCTTTCAGGCACACTTAGAGGATTTGGCTGAGAAAGATGCCACAGAGAAATCTGATGCTGCAAGAGAAGCATTTTTAGCGGAGCTTGCACTTGATTCTAAAAAGAGTTTAAGAGGAGGAAATGATAATTCCAGGCATTCACATGAGAAGACAAAGGATAAGAGAAAGAACAAGGAGTACAGGAAATCCAAAGATTCCAAGGTTTACATTTTGCAGTCTGTTTTTTGTTTCTTTTACTGCAGTGCTAGTTAATCTGTGTATAAAATATTTGAAGATTTTTTTTTTGGTAGGCTAACAGTGGTCTTGAGCAGCACATGCTTCATCTTGAGACTGAAGAGCCATTGTATGTCTGTTTATTACTTTAAATATGGATGCCTATGTGTCTCTTTCTGAAACATGCCGTCATTTAATTATGAAAGCTTATACAGGGTCTAGTCTGTTTCTAATAATGCTTGATTTGTCTTGTGCTGCAGTTCCTTTCCAGTTGCATCTGATGGTGATCATCAAGATTCTGAGAGTGTTGTTTCTGCCAATGGTCATGACTTAATGCAACAGGAAGAAGAATTTAGACTTCAGTTTGAGCTTGAGGAGGAGGAAAGAAAGCTTGAAGAAACCTTGGAGTATCAAAGACGGATAGAGAATGAGGCTAAACAGAAGCAACTTGCTGAGCAACAAAAGAAATCTACTCGAGCATATACAGAGAAGGTCACAGAAGCATTGCATGATGTTCACTTGAAGGCTGGTGCTGATGATCAAGATGTACATGAGAAGCTGAAACCTTGTACACAGGTAAATTTTCTTGTTTCAGTCTCTATTGTTTGATTTTAGTTCGATAGAACTTTGTGCTTATTCTTCTCAAGTTCCATTTCGCTTTACAATTGGACTGTTGAATTGAATACTGGACATAATATGCCAATGAGCTATAGCTCAACCGGCACTTCCTTACGGTATGGAGGGTGAGGTCATCGGTACAAGACCCACTGGGTGCCTTTGTGACTTACTTATTAAAAAAAAAGGATACTGGACATAATTTCACAACTGACAACCAATGCCACGCTGTTTAATTTAGAGGAACTCCTTCTTTTAGATATTGAGTAAAATTTTAATGAACTTGTACCTTTTCAGGATCACTCGGTGGAGAAAGATGGACTTCCGAACAATCTAGAAAACATGCTTCCAAATGGTTCCCCTGTATCTATGAGATCTTCAGATGTTTCTGGTGCTAAAAAGATGAGTGGTGCAAATGATGCAAAGGCTAAACAAGGTTGGTAAATAGTACGGTTCTCAAATGAGCTTGGTTTTATTTTTGTTAGAAGATGTGTTAACTGTATATTTTTTATCTGCTGGGTCAGCTAATGGAGGAATTTCAGAGGATGGTTTTTTGCTATCTGATCGACGGACAGGAAGGAAAGGTAAACGGCAGAAGAGTTCCTCTAAATTGGTTAATGGAAAGTGTCAAACCATGTCATCTGGAAAGGAAAGTAATGATGTTGGGAGTCCACATATCGAGGGTCACTTAAAAGAGCAAGATATATTTCAAGACACTCCCTGTACAGACAGTGGTAAGCCTTACACTTTTACAAGTATTTCTTCTTTAGTACTATGTTGTTTGTTGTTACTGGTTTTCTTCTATTAACCGTCAAGGTGCTTTCCAGTAGACGAGCATTAATGTTTTTGGCCATTTTCTAGGAATTAACATGACATTATTCTCTCTTTATGTTTTCAAGGTGGCCCTTTATTGTTAGAAAATGGAACAAAGACATTGAGACAATTGCATGTAGAGGATGAAGAGGAGGAAAGGTTCCAAGCTGACCTTAAAAAAGCATTATGCCAAAGCCTCGGTAAAATTCTTCTATCATCTATCTATATAACCTTCCTGTTGTTATGTTAATTTACTGAATTATGTATAGTTAAACTAGGCATTGGGATATCTACAAGCCAAGTCATGGGAGTTGAAAGTACAGGGGTTTAGTTGTTAGCAACCTTCACTACTTACTTATATGAGTGGTCCGTGCGTGGGGTTTATGAATAGTACTTTTATTGTGTTATTCATAGAGTCCCTGCTTTTTGTATATAATTCTTTATTCTTGTAATTTTATAGGCTTCTTTGTGTCCATTGTACATGATTTTTTTTTTCTTTTAATAAAAAATTATTCTTAGCTATCTGCTATCCGAAAAAAGAGTCACGGTAGTTGTAACCTGGCAAATTTTACTTAACTGATTAGTTGTTTCACTAAACTGTGCTGATAAAAAATATATCTTTTCTTGAGAATTACACTTCCTTGGTATTTTGGTAGGTTAAAATTTTGAAGTCACATGCACATGGGTTAGTTTTTACACTTTTACCCACAATTAGAATAAAAATTCAGCTTAATTTCTGGGAATCTTTAAAGTAGTTAAATCATTTAGCTCATAGAAATAGAGTCGATAAACATTCTTTCTGGCTGCATGTGTGAGCACAGCACTTGATACAACCCAATGCAAGTGTCATGAGTGCACGTCTTTTATAAAGAAAAAAAAAAGATAGTTTGACTCATCAATCAAATTGCATTTCTTGAATGTGAAATAGTTTTTTTTGAATCAGTTATTTATTGTATGCTAAATAGTTTGGCCATATTAAAAAAAATTGTTAAATAGTTTGGCCTTGACTTCTTGATTGGGTAGGTTTGGCCTGACCTGAGTCATGGGAAGGAACCATACTTTTTAATATGTTGTATGCACCTATAGATTTGTTTATATTTGTATGTATGCAGGTGTATGTATTGTAGACTATGTTACTTATCAAAATATGTATTGTGGACTTTGTTACTATGCTAAAATTAACTGAAGTTGTTCTATTGTTTTTATAATTCAATTGTTACAACAAGTAGAAGAGTGTGAATTCAAACCCTGGTTCTTCTCATAAAGGAGACTAGGTAATGTGATTGAGTTACAAGACTCTTGCCACTGAAGTTGTGAGAACCAAAAGTCATAGTTTTTGAACTTGTTTAAATTTTCTTTCCCATCAAAAAGCGTTTCCCATCACCTTGATAAATTTACCCTGTCTCATTTGTTCTTGCTGATTTTAGTTTTAAATTAGCTTGACAACCTGAATGTTGGGTCATCTGGTTTAGATTGACTGAATCTTGCGAAATGGCTTCAGAATTGGCCATAATTGATGCATCTACTGGCATCTTGTGCACTTAGTTTTCTTGGGGTGAGGGATGCTTTATGGTGAAGGGTAGTTGACCATAAATATGGCAGTATGTTGGGATGGGGAGATGGTGTTCTAACAGTGTTTAGGGTCAACATGGGATTCACCTCTGGTAGACAGGAAGGGTTGGGATGGCTTTAACCGGTTTGTCAGTTTCAAGTCAGGTTGGCTCTTCTATAAAGTTTTGACATGACTCTAGGTGTGGGGGGTTACCTCTGCCGGAGAGTTTTTTTGAACTTTTTGGTATAGCACTTGATAAGGACGTCTCAGTGGAGGAACTTTTGTTTTTAATAGAGGAAAGTTACCATTGGGATGTTTGTTTTGTTTGCCCGGTCCAAAACTGAGAGCTAGAGTTGGTTGTCTCTTTTATGGATTTGATCTAATCTTGGCCAATAAGACGGGGTGGAACGTACACCCTCTGTTGGAATCCATCTTCACTGAGTGTTTTTGAAGTCAAGTCCTATTAAAGTGTTACACTTGACAGCTTAACCTTCTTTTCCTTGGAAGAGCCTGTGGAAGCCTAAAGTGCCAACAAAGGTCATTTTTTTTTCCTTTGAACAGCAGCATTGGAGAAATTGTAACTATTAATAATCTTTGAAGGCAGCAATTGGTTGTGCTAGACTGGTGCTGCGCATGTGTAAGTGGGATGGGGAAACTACTGATCATTTACATCTCCATCACACTATTGCTAGAGAGTTGTGGAATATGATCTTTTTGTTGTTTGGGGTTAACTGGGTTATGCTGAGAGGTGCTGTGGAGCTTTAAGCTAGTTGGTAGGGCAAGTTTAGCAGGTGCAGTAAGGTTGCAATATGGAGCATGATCCCTTATTTTCTCATGTGGGGTATTTGGCGGGAGAGTTTGGCGGGAGAGGAACAATTGGACTTTTGAGGGATATGAAAGATCAGTTCATGACGTGAAGCTTTTATTTCTCAAGACTTTGTTTGAGTGGATAAATGCTTTGGGCTAATTTTCTTTTGCTACTTTGCGTGATTTGCTTGATTATTGTACTTTCATGTTCAATTTCTGTGTACCTGTTGTACACTTCCTGTGTTCATGGATGCCACTCTTTTGTTTAGTCAATGAAATTCACTTATAAAAAAAATGTTCTGCTTCCCTTCTTTTTGATTTAGAAATAGTTGCAACTCTCTGACCTTGTATATCTGCTGTTTTCAGATACATATCATGCTCAAGCACACAAGAAACAGCCCTTGGTTTCAAGTTTAAGAGCACAACAGAGGATTTCTCCAGTAGCAGATAAGTTGGGTGTTTCACCAAATGAAGGCACGGTGGAGAATGTGAACGGAGCATATGTTTTTGGTACAGGGCTGCAGAATGAAGTGGGCGAGTACAATTGCTTTCTGAACGTTATCATACAGGCAATGAGTTATTTTCCAAGTCATGATTTTTATCAATGCAGTTTCGTTTCTTTGTTTCATTTATGGCGTTTTCTCTGCCCTGAAATGTTGTTTTTTCCCTTTGGCATGAACTCAGTCCTTATGGCATTTAAGACAATTTCGAGATGAGTTTCTGAGGAAAGCAGAATCAGGGCATGTTCATGTGGGTGATCCTTGTGTTGTCTGTGCATTGTATGAAATCTTTACTGCCCTGAGCATTGCATCTACAGATATGCGAAGAGAAGCAGTGGCCCCTTCTTCACTTAGAATAGCTCTGAGCAACCTGTATCCAGAGAGCAATTTCTTCCAGGAGGTAGTTTAATGGAGTTTTGATTGTAGGCTTTGGCTGTTAGCTAATTTTTACTTCAGTTAATCTTCATCATGCTCATTATCATGAATTTAGACAAGGTGATGGTTTTTATTTGTTAAGCATGTCTAATAAATCTGCAACTGACTGCTTATAAAAAATATCATCTGCGACTGACAGGCTCAGATGAATGATGCTTCTGAAGTACTGGCAGTGATATTTGACTGCCTTCACCGATCATTTACTAATGGTGGTTCGACTGTTTCTGACACTGAATCAGTGGAAAGCAATTGCACGGGGTCTTGGGATTGTGCAAACAATTCCTGTATAGTGCATTCATTTTTTGGAATGGACATTTTTGAGCGAATGAATTGCTACAGTTGTGGTCTAGAGTCCAGACATTTAAAGTATACTTCCTTCTTTCATAATATTAATGCCAGTGCCCTCCGAACCATGAAGGTATCTCATAGGAAGATTTTTTGTACAATTACTTATTTTCCTAATGGAGGAGATATAGTTTGAGGGACCTATTTTTCTTTGTTAAGTACGTTTTCTGATTTCTATGTCTCCTTTCAGTTTATGTGTCCAGAAAGTTCCTTTGATGAGCTTTTAAATCTCGTAGAGATGAATCATCAGTTAGCTTGTGATCCAGAGGCTAATGGGTGTGGGAAGCTCAACTACATCCATCACATTCTCTCAACTCCACCACTTGTTTTCACAACAGGTGAATTATGAGTTAAGAAAATTTTCATCTGGGTAAAATGCTTTATGTTGAAACACAGAATCACATATACATGTTTGGTCTTGCAGTTCTAGGTTGGCAGAATACATGTGAGAGTGTTGATGACATAAAAGCAACACTGGCAGCCCTAAGTACAGAGATAGATATCAGTGTACTTTATCGTGGCTTAGATCCAAAGAGCTCACATAGCTTGGTTTCAGTGGTATGCATACTTGAATGATTCTCAAATGCTCTTTTGATACAGATATATTAGAATCTTTTTTTTTCTTTGCTGTAAAATAGGAATATACAGGTTTAGAGAAATATGTGTTCAAGGTAAATAGGCTATTTTCTATTGTTTAGCTAGAAGTGAGGAAATTATTTTGGCTGTTTGCCTTGCACCAAAAATATCTTTAGAGAGATAGAAGATTTGAGAGAGAAGAGGTGGGTTTAGTGTATTTCTTTGTTCTAGTGGTGGTGCTTGGGTATAAAGCATTGACTAGGTGGATCTTGAGAGCCGCCGCGCCGGGGGGGGGGGGGGGTGTGGGGGAAGGAGATCAAACACACAGAAGAGAGAAATATCTACATTACGCAGAGAGAGAGAGAGGCCCACCTTCCCTGACAGCAGATGAGATTGATAACTGAGTACTGACAAAGAAGCCTATTCTTCAGCTCCGATCGCCAGACTAAAGTTTTGCAAGAGCAAGTAGGAATGGCCTGGTTTGGAATTGGATCCTCAGAAAAGGGATCAAGGTGTGAATGAACCACCAAATCAGAGACCATGAAGACAACATTGCGTCGTTGTTCAATTTCACTATGTTTCGGGATTCTTGTTGTCTAGTCAAGTCTTATTCAGCCTCACCTCTGTAGGTCTATGATAAGCTTGTGAACTAGGTTCTTGGTATAGGCTTCTGCTTGAGCTTAGGTGAGTCTTCTTAGACAGTGAGGCAGTGGTTGGAGTGGTTACTTTAGAGTACCATTATAGGTTTTTTAACCTTAGATTGAGATGACAGGGAGATAGTGAGCAAGCGGGTGAGATGGCAAAGGGGGAATTGGAAATGACGTGTATACAAGTGGAACTTGAAGACAAAAATTTGAGCCCTCAATTCCTAGTTTAAATTCAATTTAGAATTTCATCCCTTGATACATTCTACAAATTCTTTACCATGGTTTTCTGTTCAACAAGGAAAATTGGGTTGACTGGGTTTTTCTGTAAGCACAAAACGTTAAAAAATATGGAGAACATGTATTTTGGGAAATATTTTACATATTTTGCATCAAAACAAATGGCTCAGTTTGGTTTGTCATGTTCCTGAAAAAGATGACTCCTGTTTTGGGGAAGTGAGAGGGGGGGGAAGGGGGTTTGATTGATGACAGATTATTTGAGTGAAACCAGGATTAGTTTTTAAAATCTCTTTTTTTCTTTGAAACATAAAATCATAGACTTCTGTAGGTACAGATTCCATCAAGACCAATACTCACAATGATGTAGAGGTTGACATGAAGCTCAGCCTCTGTTATCGATAATGCTAGCTAGCTTCCCACCACCCATTCTAACGTATCCCCATCTTCCTGAAGAAAAATGTAGATCTGTTGTTTTGTGCCCATGCATGTATTTGTGTATCTGAAACCATGAACTGGAGAAAGTTTAGAGCAACCATTAATTTGACTTGTGTCTAATTGTATATCTAAGGTGGCCTCCTCATTTTTGCATGTATATTAATGTATGATTTTAAGTTGGTTGGCAGGACCTTATTGATGGGGCACTGATTTTTTTATTTAATCTCTGACATGTTTTCTGTAACTTTTAGGTTTGCTACTATGGGCAACATTATCATTGCTTCGCCTATAGTCATGACCATGAAAGGTGGACTATGTATGATGATAAAACTGTCAGGGTAAATTCCTTTCTTTCTGTAAATTGTGCCATCTCTTCTGCCCATCCTTGTGTTACAATCTGTATTTTATGATTAGGTAATTGGTGGTTGGACTGATGTTCTTACCATGTGCGAAAGAGGGCACTTGCAACCGCAGGTTCTTTTCTATGAGGCTGTAAACTAGTTTTCTTGTTGGAACTTGTCACATTAGTTGCCACAATAGAGAACATTGAGTTGGAAGTGGCTTGGCATTCAACTGCTGTATATGGTGAGGCGTTGTTTATATTTTGATGCATTGCTGTTTACACCACTGCGGTTCAGACGGTGAAACCTGTGCCGTTTTGTTATGGAAAATGTTCAGAAGTTTTGATATAAAATTTAGTGACAGGAAGCAAAGAGTTATGTCAAATCATCAAGGGTTTTGCAGCAACTGGTCCTTCCAGGGAAAGAACATTGTATTAAAGAGGTTTTTATTTCTACTTAAGGACTTATAGCCCGGCGTGTAGTTTTTGGTTCTGTTGCTTCAGAATACTGCTTCAGCATAGTAGGGACATCAAACCCTGGAGTTTTCCTTTTCTTGGACCTTTTTAATAAGATGTTTTTGTTGGGGGAAATAGCAGTATCATCATAAAAAGATTACATGGCGATTTATGCAGTGGAGGAGCATATCACACTACAACCGAATTGAGTGCGCCAGTTGTTGCCAGAAGCATATATAGCCAGTTATCAGGGTAAATTTAGTTAATTAGATTCAAAATCTCTTCTAAATATTTCCCCTTTTTCTTGTGAAATACTTTCCCCCCAGTTAAAAGAGTTTCTGTATAGATCGCATTTTGGCCGTGTGAGCCTTCATAATGCAGCTTACACAATCACATTTCTTCAGCCCCTGATTACTAATGTCATTTATTACTTAAAATTTTTGCTTCTCTTCTTATCATATCCTTTTTTTTAAGGGCTCTTTTTATCATATCTATGCACGCAGGATTTGTGCTGCTGCTGAAATCAATGTCTAGTGTATTTTTAGTTCTTACTATTTTTTATAAACAAATATTTTCATCAATTTGTACAAGGAAAATGATTTGTCAATATCTTGAAGTTGAGATTTGGCCGATATTTAGGGGCTGTTTGGATTTTTTTTTGCCATCACTCATCACTCTTCACTCAATTTTCATCACTTATTACTCATCACTCTTTACTCAAAATACCCAAAATTTTCCAAATACCCCCGTTTGGCACCATATCTCAACTAGTCATCACTCAAAATTTTTAACTGTTTGTGAACCCCACTGCTGCAACATGGTCAGAGCTACCCACCCATCTTTTTCTCTTTTCTCATTTCTCCTTCACCCCTGTTGCTCTCCCAAAACCCAAACCCGAACCTAGCTTCAACCACAACAGCAGCAATAACAACAACACATACAACAACAACCCGAAACCAGGCATTCCTTTTTTTTTCTTTCTGCTTTTTTTCCTTCAACCCCTAATACCCACAACGACAATCGGACCTACAGCGACGATCAGACCTGCACAAACCCACTTGCACAAACCCAGCCACGATCGGACCTGCACAAACCCAGCAATGGCACAACCGGCGGCGAAAACTAAATGGGTTCGATCGGACCTACACAAACCCACCTGAACGATCGGACCTGCACAAACCTAGCAATGGCACCACCGGCGGCAAAACTAAATGGGTTCTGTGATGACGAACCAAAAAAAAAAAAAAAAAAAGAAGAAGAAAGAACTGAGTTTAAACCAGAGGTGAGAGTGATTAAAAAGAAAAAAAATCGCTTTAGACCAGAAAAATAATTGAAGTCAACAAAGGCCAGAGAAGGAGAGAAAAAAGAAAGAAAAGTGGAGAAGAAATAGTGCCACCGTAAAAGGCCAGAGAAGGAAAGAAAAAAGAAAGAAAAGTTGAGAAGAAACAGTGCCACCGTAAAAGGCCAGAGAAGGAGAGAAAAAAGAAAGAAAAGTGGAGAAGAAACAGTGCCACCGTAAAAGGCCAGAGAAGGAGAGAAAAAAGAAAGAAAAGTGGAGAAGAAACAGTGCCACCATAAAAGCAGTCTGACAGTGGAACCCTCTGAGCTAGTTTAATTACAAAATTGCCATTGAAAATTGAGTTTTGGAAACTGAAAACACCTAAAATGTGTTTTCAGTTTCCATAACTCATAACTCAAAAATTAGAGAATTAAGCGATGGAAACAAAATCCGGAAACAAATCCAAACAAACATTTTTTTCGTGAGTCCCACTTATTTTGAGTTATGAGTGATGGAAACAGAGATATGGGTGATAGAAAACACAAATCCAAACACCCCCTTAATAGTGTCAGTTGTATCCAATATGGGTCACAAGATCATGTATCTGAGTTTTGTTTCATTATTATGTGGGTCACAAGATCATCTAATTGTATCCATTATGGGTCACAACTCACATGATAAAAAAAAAAGGGTTTATGCATCTGAATTTTTTTTCTTTTACTGAAACTTAAATATTGGCCGTGTGAGAGGGAAAAATGCATCATATATCGGATACATGAGTCCTCCTTTAGAACTTGTGGGGTTTATCCCCGTGTGGGAAGGATGACTCATGCACCCAATATATGATATACCTAATACCTCTTCGTGTGACAGGGCTTAGGTTAGGAGGGAAGGAGTAGTCTGCTGGCTACTGGATTTCCTTTTTTAATTTGACCTTTTAAGTCGAGGCTAACACCATTTGTAATTGTAACTAATGCGGATGAAAAAACTCGTGTTACACTATTTCCATCCAATAAAATTGAACTGTGAACCAACTATATGTCCCCAGTGTCGGCCCTTCCCTTAGGCCAGTTAGGCGGCTGCCTAAGGCCCCCAAAGGGAAGGGAGGCCCCAAAATTTTAGAAAATAAGAGGAAAGAGGGAAAAAAAAATTTATTTTCAGGGGACAAAAAATCTGACGGAAAAAAAAAAAAAATTAGTTTAAAAGAACAACAAGATTCTGGCACATTCTTTTAACCAAAAAACAAAAATTTTGGTAAATCAAACAAACCAAAAATATCCGGATAAACTACAAATCCGGTCTAACACATTAACCACAAAACAATCATAAAACACAACAAATAAAATAACTTAAAACCCTAAAAATTATACCTTTTCTCTCTAATTTCTGCTCTCCGCCTCTCTCTATCTCTCATTCTCATTCTCTCTGATTCTCTTCTTTCTCTCGGTCTCACTCTCCCCTGTTCTCACAATCTCATTGATCTCATCTACTCTCCGGCCCTGACAAGCTGACAACAAGCTTCCTCAGTTCTCCGGCCTTTCTTTTCCTCTTCTTCAGTTGATCAGTTCCGTTCTTCAGCCGTAGAGAAGCTTCATTCAAGTTTTTTTTTTTTTTTTAATAAAGCTTGCTGCTGGCCTCCACTCTCCAGCCTACGTTTTCTACTTTTCTTTCTTTTGGATTTGGGTTTAATGGGTTAGATACTTAGATAGATAGGAATATGGGATTTTGTCTTTTTGTCTGATGCTTGGCTTGTCTTATTTTTTAATAAAGTTGCTGCCTGGCTGTGCGTTTTGTCCTTTTGGTTTTGGGTATAGCCAATATCGCAATGGGTTTTACAAATTACAACTTTTACTGTCTTAGATACTAAGATAAGTCTGAATCCTCTCTTCTGATAAGTGATAAGATTAGATATAACACAAAATTGTGAGTATTGAGTTTTACTATGTTAATATTGTGTTTTCAGTTTATATATTTTATATATATATTAGTTAGTGCCGTGTACTGAATAAGTTTTTGTTTATGCAGGTTGAAATTATTAAAAATTTGTTATTATTCGGTGAAACTACAACAATATTTTTTATATAAATCAGGTTCTATTTCTCATTTACTCTACACTTGAAAGTTATTTTTTATTTTAGTCTTTGTAAATATATTGTTTGATTAGAAATTTCTACTAGAAAATATGCATCTGGATATGAAAAACTTTAAAAAAAAAAAATTAATTAATTGAGTCTCAAAGAGGATCAATTGATAAATTTGTTATTAGTAATAAACAAAATATGATACAAAATTTAGATGAAAATATCACAAATGAGCAAGAAATTCACCAAAAAGAGTTAGAAGATAATGAAATGATACAATTGCAAGATAACAATGATGAACTTGAATACAAAAATTTAATTAGTCAATTTACATCTCAAAAGGCAAGAAAAATAGATTTTAAATGAAATATATTATAATATAAAAATATTAAATAAATATTAATTTAAATAATATATAAGTATAAAAAATGCCCTATTTTTAATTCTTGCCTTAGGCCCCAAAATGTCTAGGGCCGGCCCTGTATGTCCCCAACAAGTGAGTGAACCACTACCTTAGAAACTGAATAAGCAAAACACCAAAATCTGATCCTACACAAAAACGGGTCTGTGTGAGCTAGCTATGACCATAAAAGTGGCCCAAAAAGCTAGGAATCTCCCAAAATCTCAACATTTGTCCCCAACGATTAAAAACTTAAGAAGAATCATTCCCCATAACATTGCCACTCTCATCCATCACTATAATTCTAGAAAAGTTCTCCTATGCCAAATCTCGGTTTTACTTTAAAAGGAAATGCCAAGAACATCTTGTCAAATCTTAGATCTCTCTTCAACCCTGAACATAGGCAAGTCTAGGCTAGTCTTTCCTTTGACTTATGGTTGCATCATGCATGGCTATTTGTAACTTTAATTTCGTTATAATTTTAATTCATTGTGGATAGCGGCTTGGGATGCATGGCAATGGAGTGGTGTAGGGTTGGATCATAGATGCCTTGTCCCTATCTTGTCTCTTTTTTGAAAACAGGATAGGTTGAAAAACTTTTTGCTAAAGTGTAAAAAAAAAAAAGGTTAAAAGTTAGCTGAATAGTACAATAAGATTCATAAATAGTACAAAAAATAAGCTAAAAACTCAAATAAGTTGAATTTTTCATCATATCCTAAACAAATTCTAATTATAATAAACGATGAGATAAATACTAAATATAAGGAAAATGGTGATTGTGAGAATATCAAGAGAGAATGAGAGATGTTTTTTGAAAAATGACAATAAAATATGTATATATACATTCAGGGTGGGGTGGGACAAGACAAGATATGGCGAGTAAAACCTGTCTTTGTCCTATCACCTCTTTGAGATAGAGAAAATTTGCACAAGCAAAATGAGATAGAGTGGGTCAAATAGGGCTGGATAGCTTCCAGACTAAGCTTGTGTGTTCAATGTCCAAGCTCCTGTTTACTTCTAGTGAGAGTCTTTTCCAACCTCATGATAGCAATACCTTACTACATGCAATGCATGCATTTTCCTACCAAAATATGCTAATGCAACACCATCAAGACCATTTGAATAAACAATTCCTTTAGGGGGCCTTCTTGTGAAATGAAAGAGACTGTTATAGAGCTTGGTCCACTATCACTAAACCTGAAAGTGAATGGGCCAACTAGCTAAAGTGAATTTCTGGGTCACCCATAGTCCAAACCAATTGTGAGCAAAAATCCGCATCAATAGTTTTTTTTTTTTGGGTGTAAATATGAAATTTGCTAATCATAATAGTTATTAAAAAACATTTATTATAACTGTGTTCGTAAATGGAAGTATATATTCTAGTATTAGACATTTGTTATGATTATTTTTGTATATGGGATTCAATATTCTACCATCTAAGAAAATATTTTAGCCAAAAAAATATCTAAAGAAAATATAATAATGTATTAAGATTTTAATGGGGGGTTTAAAACTTTAATAGTTGGGAGTTAGGTTAGCGGACACCGTACCATCAAACTTTGTGTTAGAAATTTGTCTTTATATTACTGTTTCGTTAGTTTTATTCACTTTAGAGTCAATTTTATACACTTTAGAGTCAGCTTTATACTATTTTTTTAATTAATTTATTTTTTAAGCGAGACTCATATTATTTTAATTTTAACAAGCACCGGTGTGGTGCTTATTGATAGTTGCCATAATAGTTTTACACTTTTACTTGAAAGGTTTTTTTTTTGGTCAATGAAAAAATTTTGGTATGTTTGTTATACCCTTCATGACTCGTTTAGGAATAACCAATTCATGGGGCGGTTGGAGTATCACAGGAGGTACTATAACGAATCCGGGTATTTGGAGTTACGAAGGTGTGGCCGGGGCACATATTGTGTTTTCTGGCTTATGCTTTTTGGCAGCTATTTGGCATTGGGTGTACTGGGATCTAGAAATATTTTCTGATGAACGTACAGGAAAACCTTCTTTAGATTTACCTAAGATTTTTGGAATTCATTTATTTCTTTCAGGGTTGGCTTGTTTTGGGTTTGGCGCATTTCATGTAACGGGGTTGTATGGTCCTGGAATATGGGTGTCCGATCCTTATGGACTAACCGGAAGGGTACAATCTGTAAATCCAGCATGGGGTGTGGAAGGTTTTGATCCTTTTGTTCCGGGAGGAATAGCCTCTCATCATATTGCAGCAGGGACATTGGGCATATTAGCCGGCCTATTCCATCTTAGTGTCCGTCCGCCCCAACGTCTATACAAAGGATTACGCATGGGAAATATTGAAACCGTCCTTTCCAGCAGTATCGCTGCTGTCTTTTTTGCCGCTTTTGTTGTTGCTGGAACTATGTGGTATGGTTCAGCAACTACCCCGATTGAATTATTTGGTCCCACTCGTTATCAATGGGATCAGGGATACTTCCAGCAAGAAATATATCGAAGAGTTAGCGCTGGGATAGCCGAAAATCAAAGTTTATCAGAGGCTTGGTCTAAAATTCCTGAAAAATTGGCTTTTTATGATTACATCGGTAATAATCCGGCAAAGGGGGGATTATTCAGAGCGGGCTCAATGGACAACGGGGATGGAATAGCTGTTGGGTGGTTAGGACACCCTATCTTTAGAGATAAGGAAGGGCGTGAACTTTTTGTACGTCGTATGCCCACTTTTTTTGAAACATTTCCGTGATTCCTCCCCATATGAATTGTTTTGATCCGAGTCTGAACTGTATTCCAATTCCCCTGAAATTGAGGACACGTTAGTAGTGCTAGTTTGTTTCATCTAAAAGTGGTTGCTTTGAAATCAAACTCTGTGATACATCTTCCTTAGCCGCAACTGCTACCCGTGCATGGGAATTTGAATTTTTTGAGGAGATATCAGCTCTACCAGATTAGGACAAGCTAATATCTCGCTCAGAAAATTGAAACTGTGGTTAAAAAGGAGGAAATTGAATTTTCCAGGAGATGTCTAGATGTCATCTCCGATCATCGTCGGAGGGGATAGCAGTTGGTGACGATTCTGAGAAGGCTCCTCTTCCACGGATACATGTGCTTCATCGACATCTGATGTCTAGAGCGACTCTTCTTTTGGAACTATGGCTCCAAGCCAAGGTCCATATTGAAAGAAACTCATCATCCTCCGACGAAACGAAAGGCAGCCGCTTTTAATTTTTTTGGCACTAACGGTCCTGAAGTGATGACCAACTATACCGCACCGGTGACAAAAGGTTGGAAGCCTCTAGTTATTATAGAATCTTCTGCATGTGACGTGAAAACCGTGAAGGTCATCTCAGGTAAGCCCACGTGTGGCACAGATACAACGGTAAAATTACCAAAAAAAGTAGGGTTAAAAAAAAAAAAAAAGCAGTGTGACACCAAACCAAACCACTACCTTAAGAAACTGAAAAAGCAAAACAGCAAAATCTGGTCACACAAAAACGGGTCTGTGTGAGCTAGCTATGACCATAAAAGTGGCCCAAAAATTTAGGAATCTCCCAAAATCTCAACACTTGTATAAAAACTTAAAAAGAATCGTTCCCTATAATCTTGCCACCCTCTTCTTTTACTTAGTCTTTTCCACACCCAGCAAAATCCGCGGTTCATAACAGACCTGTTCAGGTCAAAATGCAAGCTTTTTCAGTTCCAACAATTACCTCTCTCTCTCTCTCTCAATATTGAATATTCTCTCTCCCCCCATGTCCCTTTCCTTATTCACTTTCATTATTTATGACCATCATTTCCTTCTTCATCAAACTTTGCTTCTTGCCTTTGCACTAGCAACTTTTATCACATTGAGGTGGTGTTGTAGATATGACCCTCAAGGGTGGCACAAGCCAAGCTTGCGCTGCATGCAAGTACCAAAGGAGAAAATGCTCATCCGAGTGCCCTCTTTCTCTATACTTCCCTCCTGAACAACCAAAGATGTTTCAGAATGCTCACAAGTTGTTTGGTGTCAGCAACATCTTGAAGATACTAAAGAATTTGCAGCCATGTCAAAAGGCTGAGGCAATGAGGTCTATCATTTACCAAGCTAATATCCGCGACAAGTTCCCCGTGTATGGCTGTTGGGGGATCATCTGTCAACTACAATACCAAATCCTACAGGCTGAGGAGGAGCTTCATGCTGTTCATGCACAACTTGAGATGTACAGGCAACATCAGCATCAAATTTCTTCTCTGCCTGATGACATGGCCGCTTCGCAATTAGAATTAGGTATGGCGCCGCCTAGTACTAATGCTCTTTCACTCTTCAATCACACTCCACAGCCTTACAATGCTGTGGATGCTTTGCCTGTAACACAACAGCAGCATTCTTACTGGAATAGCAACAAGGCTGCTTACAACTCTGGTTACATGGATACTAAGGATAACGTGGGAAACCCATTTTGGGTTCAACATTCTTATGCCAATAATGATAACAACAGTAATAATTCTTTGGCAATTCAATCTGAGTTGGTCTCCTCGCAACCACTAGCTATCCAACATGAAGTAGTTCAAGATTATGATGAGATTCATCCATTTTTCGATACCATCGATGATAGGCAATCCTACATAGATTCCAAGGAGCCTTATGAGTCAAGGTACATTAAATTATTTGGATATAGCAATGGTTACATGGTTGTCCATTGTGATTATTTTCTCATAATTTCAAGTAAAATATAGGGCTAATAGTGTTTTTTCTGAATCTGTTTAGTTAGGCGTTTTGAGAGCTTAAAAGAATGCTTTTAAAACTCAAAACTTTGTTTTGTTAGTGATAACTCTTTTACAAACAGTCATTTTAAATTCAAAATACCATTTTGCAATAGTAGTACAAATGCACCATAATATAAAGTTGATTCTGAAATTTTAGTTTTATTTTTGTATGCTGATAATTTAATGTGATATGCAGCTCGGAAGAATCATTGAGAGATACAACCCAGTCCGTTGAGCATGTTGCTGAGAATGAATTGAAGAGTGCTGCTGCATGCTTCAGTCTTACAAGTGTCAACTGATCAAATGAGCTGAAGAGAAGTAGTCTGTTTTCCATTCTTTATCATTTTTTTTCCTCCAAAATTGTTTCATAGATTAAATTCCACAATTTTGAACTAAAAAAAAAAAAATCCCTTTTAGTGAAGTTTGAATATCTCATGAACTTTATAATGAATTACTTGGTTATTCCAAGTTTCTAAATAAATTTTATTTTATTGTTTGTGATTGTTTCTATAAGTTTGCAAATCAACGTGATGGAGGCACTAATAGTCACTACATTTTATGTGGATTTTTTTTTTTTTTCTATATCATTCATTTGCGTATAAATAGGACCGAGTCTAAATAAAAAAAAATTCTGATAAGTAATGCTATATGACTTCTTAAATGTTTGCCATTTTATCTTAGTTATATGTTGAAACCATGTTACAAGATGGGCGATCCATTTATTATTAGTTTCCTCCTAGATTTCAAAATATTGTAATATTTATTCTTCTATTTTATAGACAAAATAGAAAGATAATATAATTATTGTAGTGATTTGATTATACTATGTGTTTGCAAAATTAATAATTTAATGATATAGTGATTGGTATACATATAGAGTCATAATTCATGCTTACTCAAGACATGCAAATATCCTTCTCTTTTTTTGATTGTATACATATAGAGTCATAATTCATGCTTACTCAAGACATGCAAATATCCTTCTCTTTTTTTGATTGTATACATATAGAGTCATAATTCATGCTTACTCAAGACATGCAAATATCCTTCTCTTTTTTTGATTGTGTGTCATTGAATATATATATATTTTTTCTTTTATTGAACTTTGTTTAAACTGCTGCAAAAGTAACTAAATTTGAAGAAGAATAATATATTTAAAATTAATTATATATTTCTCATAGAAATCTTAGAAAAATGGCATTAAAATTTTATTATACTTAAATAATTAATGTACCACTTAAAAAAAATTAATAACAAAATGAATGTATTTATCCTATTAGTAATATTTTACTGTAAATTACATAGGTCAAATACTATAATGTTGGTTTTATATATATTGCATGTCACTTGAAGAAGTTAGAAAATCTAAATGGTTAAGATTAATTTTAATGAATTAAAAAATATTTAGTTTTTGATGCTTTTTATATTACTTGTTGCCAAATAAACTAAACATGAGGAAGATTCTCATAATAATAATAATAATAATAATAATAATAATAATAATAATAATAATAATAATAATAATAATAATAATAATATTATTATTATTATTATTATTATTATTATTATTATTATTATTATTATTATTATTACTACTATTATTATTAATTATTACTATTATTATTATAAATAAAAATATTTTCTTATATAAAATTTATACAGGTAATCATATATAGGCGTTGAATCACTTAGAAGGCCACCCCCAACTTCCCAAATATTAGAAAATTATGCCTAAATTTTTCTAAAATTTTCAAAGGATATATGGTTGCCCCCCTAAACTTCTTTAATATTATATTTTTATCCCTAAATTTTCAAAAGAAATATGATTGCCCCCAAACTCTTTATATTTCTTGTATGACATTTTAAAATTGGTTTAATTCTATATTTGTTAGTATTGATTTTGGTCCCATTCATAAAAATCTCGTTTTGCCCCTCATCATTTAATATAAATAATTAATTCACAACTATAAAAAAATTAATATATGCATTTAATCTATTTACTACTTCAATAACTAATACTTTCATATAAATGAAACATTTGTTGAGCTGGAATTCTAAACAAAGAAAATTTCCAGAAATGCGCCACATAAAAAATAATATTTATATTTTCTCACAATATTACTAAGGGTATATTTGATAGCTGTTTTTTCCTCTTATTTTATGTTTTCAAAATAATTTTCTATTTTTAAGACTAAAAAACTTGTTTGTCAACCCAAAATAGAAAAAAAAAAAACAAAAACTGTTCTCAAAACTCAATTTGTGAAAGAAATTGAAAACATGCAAAATGTTGTTTTCAGTTTTTAATTTTCAAAAGTGAATGAAAACACACATTTAATTTAATGAATCTATTTCATTTAATGAGTTAGCATTAGAGTTCAAATTCTAGTAACAACATATTTTAGCATTTTCTATTTTTTTTTCAAAAAACTATCTTTTTAATTTCAACTATCCAAACATGTTTTTGATTTCAAAAATACAAGAAAATTGTTTTTTTTTCTTTATATTCCCCAAAACAAGAATTTTAAAAATAGAAAACAAAAATTATTACCAAACATAGCCTAAATATTTTGAAGCTCGATCTTCTAAATTCATATTTTATAATTTTTTTGTCCTAGAAATGGTTTTTTTTTTTTTCCGAATATTGAGTAAAATTGCTTTACTAACCTAGATTTATGAGATTAGAAGTTTCTTGTATTTCGACATTTCTAGGAAACTATAACATATTATAATATTTACTATAAAAAGTAGACTATATTTTTTGGATTAATTAAATAATTTTGAAATCTATAAATAATAATTTAAAGCACAAAATACTTTCATATTAAAAAAAAATGTAGAAATTCAAGCAACCTCTCAAACATTTCCTCAACCACTTCATTCTCATAACTTAATTCCATTATTCCAAGAAAATTGGATTGCTTAAAGAAGCAATAATGTTCTGTATCTTGGCTTTATCCATAAAAGACAATCTGGATGCAGCCATTATCCTTTAAGCTTTGCCATAATTTTTTACCATCGGGTAGTGTGCATGAACTTGACTCCCTAACCTTATTGGATCCCTGATATCCTTCCTTTGCATTCTACAAGATAAGTCTTTACTTATTTGCCATGATTAATCAAGAGAAGTCTTTCCTTCTTCCTTTTGCTATACGGTCGTGAGATAAAATTTCAGATTTTTTAGAAACTTGGGGCACTAGCTCCCCTTCCACACCCACCCACAACCCCCCCCCCCCCCCCCTCCGAATTGTTGCACTAGATCATTTTTCAAACTTAGTCACTTTTGCATATTTCAAAAGTTCATATAACACATTAGCTTCTGTTAAGGTAGAGAGGTGAAACTAGATAAGAATTTTTCAAATAGTTCTATAGGCCTAATCTATAAATATTTCTAAAAACCTTTCCAACATTTCCTTTTAGTATTTATACAAATGGGATATCCTAAACTTATGTTAACATTATTGCATAAGGCAAAATAATACTGTCAAGTACTGCTCTAAATATCTTTCTAATATATTTTAAAACAATGATAGCCAATACGGACACTTTTGAGATTTTCACCCCCCCAAATGGTATGCATGTAATCAGTTATCAGAATCTTGGAACACTAAAAATTATACTTGCTTTCCCTATTGTCCTCTTGGTTGTAAACTACTTCAGGATGAATTCACAAAAAATAATACTGGTAAGTACGTCTCTAAATATATTTCTGATACATATTAATACATTGATAAAGACGTGGAAAAAGCTTAAGCTGTCAGAGGAGGAAAAAGGTGTTTTGGCAGTGAGCTCCCAGGATGTATCAAACTCTAAACATCACGCAAAATTCAGTGTTTTATTCAAGTGACAAATCAGCAAGGAGTTCAACAGGGAGGCGTTTAAATCTACAATCCATAAACTTTGGCAAGGGTCGCATGGTGTTTTACCATTAAAGAGATTGACAATAATCTCTTTCTGGCTATTTTTACAAGTGAAGAAGATATGATGGAGGTCTTAGATAGAAGTCCTTGGTCCTTCGACAGGAGACTGGTTTTAATGAAGCAATTCAATGGTGATCTTAGTCCAGGTAATATTTCCTTCCAATACTCCACTTTCTGGATCCGGGTTTTCAATTTCCCCATTAAAAGTATGAATTCCGTCGATGGTACTAGGATTGCCAATGAGATTGGTGTGCCAATTTTGATTGATGCTCCAAAAAGTGGTTTAGCTTGGGGTCCTTTCCTTAGGATTTGAGTGGATATTGATGCTACCAAACCTCTTATGAGAGGAAAAATGATTCATGTTGAAGGTACGGAAGCAGACTGGGTTTTCTTTAAGTATGAAAGGCTTCCCACCCTTTGTTATAGATGTGGTATACTTGGTCATCAAGATCGGGAGTGTCAAAAGGTACATAAAGGCTGTCTTTCAATGGATGAGGGTAAACTTCAATTCAGTCCTTGGATGCGTGCATTTGCTTCAAAAATTGCACAAAGAAAAGGAAGCCCTGGTCCATCCAAATTTAGTGAGGATGATGAGGAGGACGCTCAAGGTTTTGATGGAGACGAAATGATTGCTTGACAACCTATCATTCACCTTCAAACTCCAACTGCTCCAATGACCGTTAGAGCTGACACAGAAGCTGTTCAGGGACAATCAGAAAATCCAAAGTAGGTGACAGGGCCGGATTTTTTGAAATTTCTGAGTCCTATCCAAAATTCAAATTTGGAGCGGGATATTGTTACATCAGAAACCACCTATGCCAAAATTCCAGATTCTTCTTTATTTTCAAAATTGAAAGCTAAGGTAGTGTGAAAACACTAATGTTTGTTTAGATCTCCAATTTTAAATTACGGCTTAATTGTTTTTACTTTAATTTATTTAAGTGCGAAACAAGAGTAAAATAAGCGTAATAAATTAGAACTCAATGAAAAATCTCTCCACGACCTTTCAAGCCGAAATCGATTCACTAGTGAATAAGTTGGAGTACACGAATATCAAAAGACCCTCTAAGCCTAATCAACCCAATATACTTTAGCCTTCCAAGCTCTACCTACCAATGGACTTCTCGGAGTTTTGTTTTCACTAATTATCCGGATCTCGCAATACAGTCTGATTGCATTCGCCAAGCCTCGCTGACTTCTTTTGACAAATCTCAAATGCTTCCTAAGCTCCAAAACACTCTCTACACTCTGAATAGGTGTGGGTTGTGTTTGGGTACAAATCTTCTCTCAAGGTATAACAATGGGAGTGGAAAAGGAGAAGAAACTACAAATGAATTCTCATTTAAAGATGAGTAGTTCTCTCTAAAATGGCGGACATGTTGTAGAAACCTCCCTAGGATTTTTTTTGAGTAGTCTCTTTTAATTTTGTAGATAATGAGGGTATATATAGTAGAGTAAATAAGAGGAAATGTCACACTTAAAATCCTCTAGGCTCAGAGTTTTGCAGATCACTTGCGACTTGGCCTGAGTTTCGAAGTGACTCGCGAAATATAGCCTGACATTTGACTCTTCAGCTTCTATCACGTGCTTCTCATGTGACTTTCGCAGGTTGCACCACTCGTGAGTTGAGTCATGAGATCAACTTCTTGAGCAATTCTTTACCACTTAAGACTAAACCCATTACAAAAAATCCCACAAAATACAAGGAAATAAATTAATGCAATTAGAACACTTTTTGTCATATAATAAAGCCAACATAAATGTTATGTTAAAAACCATAACTTAACAAAAATCAATTCCACCCAATAATTCACGGATAAGTGATTTGGAAAGAAGCTTTCTCAGTTACATAGGAGTAGGCTTGTGGGGATTTTAGGACTCGTTTATTTGATGAGATTCCTTCTTTGGATCCAACTCTAACTTATAAGCAACAACTGGCATCTGCTAAGGAAAGCAATGGGATTTTCGTGATTGAGGGGAATATCTTGGTAGATACATATAGAAGAATATCAAAGAGAATTTAAATTTTTGATAGGGAGGTGGAGATTTGTTCCAATATCCTTGAGAATTTATTGGGACAAAAAGAACCAACTCTGAGATCCTAGAAACGGATGTAACGGAGATCTAATATTCAAACATCCTATGAGAATTTGCCAAAGTCTCAACTTCCTGGAAAACGAGTTTCATCAAACTTGGACCCTTCACTTTATAAAGCTCGGACAATCTGAGTGGCTCTCAAAAACCTGTTGGCGGTATTCTTTACCCCCTTCTCCACCATGAAGATATTGAGCCTTAATTGCCGAGGGCTTGGGATCCCTAAGGCAGTTGAAGAACTTCGCTATTTGGCGAGAGAAAAAGTTCCCAAAATCTTTTCCACTCTGAAACTTGCCTAGACATGGATGGTATCCGTAGGTTGCAGAGAAATTGGATTTTTCAGCTGATTTTGCAGTCCCCAAAATTGGTTTGGGTGGTGGTTTGACTCTTCTTTGGGTAGATAGTGTGGATTTGGACATCCAAAAATCTTCCCCACATCACATTAATGCTCTAATTAATCATCCAAACATCTTCCCCACATCACATTAATGCTCTAATTAATCAAGATTTCACTGTTTGGTGCTTTACTGGTTTTTATAGACATCTTGAAACTTCAAGAAGAGGAGAATTGTGAGATTTGAATATATACTAAATTTTCGTGAGAAAGGTTTATATTAATGACAAGGAGAGAAAAAGTCTTTTTGTTCAATATCTCTATTTTTTTTTTTGTTTCTTTTAAGATGTAATTGTGTTGCTCTAGCTCTTGCTAGTGTTGCAACTTGCAAAAGAGAATGGAGAGGCCATTGTTTTGACCCTCTTTTCTCTTTCCCCATTGTATGGTATGATATTGAATGAATATAGTCTACTATGTTTTCCTTTAAAAAAAGTGTTGTGAAAATGCGTGTTGTGTTGTTTGAATAATGAAAACTGTTGTTTAAACAACAATGCCAAACAGCCTCTGAAGTTTTTGAGATTTTCACCCTCCAAATGGTATATGCATGTAGTTATCAAAGTCCTGGAACACCAAAAATTATAAAATATTTAGTAAAAAGCGTGCTTGGTTTCCCATTGGCCTTTCTTGGTTTTAAACAAACTTCAGGATAAATTTACACAAAGCAAGAATTTTGGAAAGAGAGTGAAGGAAATGGACTTATTTTTAAATAACAAGAGCATATATGGTAAAGGGAATTCTCTTACTATAATCTCATGGACAATTAGAAGTTTCTCAAAGAGTACTTTCATCCAATCCCAAGGGGGTAAAATCTAGATTATTTATACAAGCTCATCTTTCTACACAAAGTAGCTTGATGAAAAAATTATTACCACTCACTCTGAAACAGAATCATAGAAGCCTGGTGTTGTATGAACCACAGTAAGAGCATTTATGGTAAAGCCAATGGAAGGTTGCTTCTCCTCTCTTCTCACAATCATTGCATAGTATGACCTGCAATTCCTTTCATAGTCTATTAAAATATATTTGGAAGTTGTATCAGATAGAAGTTTGAGTATGAGAATGAAAGCAGTGATGAACCTGAGCTTTTCCTGCATACTCATCTGGAATTTTCTCTTCAGCCAAAAATGCATCCAACATATTGAAATATACCTGCAAGACATTCAGAGTTGAGGAGAGTCAAGACAGCACCAATTTCATTGGATCTCGTTAAGATATCTGAATCAAACAAATGGGTCAATTGAATCTTCTACAGCTTGAGAGTGGTTCTCAAATGTAAAACATCGTCATGAATTTAAGTGAAAACTTTGAAGTAATAAGTGTGAGATACATGCAAGGCTTTCTGTACACTGTTCTTTTTGCCAGCTGATAGCGTGTATGTCTATACAAATGCATATGCACATTGGCTCTTTAGCTACATTGTAGTATGAAAGTCCCAACACTTGGGACATTTTGATATATCAAATAGGAAATTAGCAGGTCTGACGTAATTTTCCTCAAAAACACATTAGCTTTTGTTTTATCTACTTCTTATGGCTTGATTTCATCCAGAAAAGCTTATGGCTTTTGTTTAATCTACTTCTTATGGCCTAAGCTTAGACCAATTTTGTTAAATATATTGATTCCAATGCTAAAAATATATCTGACGTGTTTTTTTAGAAGGAAATTGTTTGTTTCCAAGTCAAGAAGTCATCATGTTGCAAATAGTTTGAGTCAACAAAGATTGTTTGAGTCAATGAAAGACAACCCTCAGAAACTGTGGCATTTACTAAATGTAATTTTTCCTGAAAAAATGAGGTTGGAGATATATATTATTATATACCACAGAATAAAAGTAACAGAACTGCTAAGAAAGTACATATTTAGTAACTGACCTGCATGTCACCTAGTGACTTGCTGCAGATTGGGCATGTATAGTGACTATAAGTGTAGTCCTAACAACAGGAACATTAGCACCTGTGAAGTTGCCTGAATATTTCGAAAGTGAAGATAAAATTGAAGAAGTTTAAGAGCTAATATTACCTTAAAACATGTTGAGTGCATTAAATGGCCACATGGAAGGGCCTTTATTGGAGAACTGGATGTAAAGATGTATTCATGGCATATTGGGCAGTTATCCATAAAACATTTCTCCCTGCATATATGCACTGAAAGAGAACGTGACATGCAAGCGTTGCAATTCATGCAGTGAAAGTAGTCGATACCCAATCCCTTCCCAATTCGGCACAGGTTACAGTAAGGGCAATGATAGATTTCTCTGTTACACAACCTCCAAATTAGAAACTTCATAAGATTAAATTGCTGAAATGGACAGAAGAAGACAAGTCATGCAAGGTAAAATAAACTTATCCTCATAAGATTAAGTTGTTGAAATGGACATAAGAAGACAACTCATGCAAGGTAAAATTAAACTTATCCTAAGTCACTGCCAATTATGCAAACCACACACACAGTATGTTAGATTTATTTATTTATTTTTTTTAAAGATAGAAAATATGCATTACATCGTTATAGGATCATTGTGGTAGTTTAAGCATTTAACTTAGATATCCTGAATACATCAAGGTAACAAGGTTAACAAGGTTGTGCTACTGTTTGCTTTCAAACAATATTCTATTATTCTATAGTTATGAGTAGAATTAAAACCCAAAACAGATCCCACTTTTAGCCCCCGGCTGTGAACCATTGGGCACATAGAGTCTCAATGATTGAATTTGTTGATTTCTCATCTATAAGTACTAATTTAACCTAACATGCTGCATTTTGATTAATCATGGGCATGGGGATCAACATAAGACTTGTTGCAAGATGCCAGTTTAAGACACGTGTTGTTTGAAATATAGATGCTGGGATAAAATCTGAATCATAACTTCTCAGGTGGTCCATGGTTGCACCATAATATGAGATCTTGAAGTCCTTGATTGTATTCAACCATGTTGATGCTGTTAAAAATTATAATTCATCTGTGAGGCATCTCACTTTTAATGGTTAAACCATTAATCAACATCTTTATCTTGAAAAGCAGAAAATTTTAGATTTTCAAATAGTCAGACCTACAAAGTTGAAAGCTCTATTGCTATGTTATTTTTGGAAACTAAAAGCCTGACCAATTATTAAGCAACCAAAAAGAAAAAAGTTCATTGGTCACTTAAAAAAAAATCTGTGTGTGATTCATTTGGCTCCAATGAATTTAGTTTATGTCTCTATCATTAAGCCTACAAGGCAAACTGTTTTGTTAGACAAAGATGTCTGGTAACAGAAAGGGAATACTAATAATCTGCTTGCTGTTCAATACCTTTTTGATTTTAAAATAAAGTGTGCTTTAAGTCTTTAACTGGTAGTAAGTCCTAAGGCTGCATTTGGCTAATAAGTGAAACAACTCTTGCTTATTTCCACAAATCAACAGTTTTCTTGCAAAACATTTTAAAAAAAGGATGATTTCAGTAAATATTTTTTTAAAGGCAATCAAAGGTCATTTTTTCCTATTAATATAAACAAATGTTAAGCAACAAAGAAATAAGAATTTCATTGCATAAAATTAGGATACTGAAGGAGGTTAATCATGCTACATCACCTTTGATCTTCGAATATCTTGCAGATCTTGCAATAATATCTTGCCATGGAAAAATTATTGCAGGAAACAGTGGAGCATGTAAGCCCAATTGGCTGAATTTGCAAGCATTTCATGCACATCATTTTTGTAATAGATTTCCTGTATACATATCAGAAGCAGTGGCAAATGTGATGAAGAGGATTGAAAACCTCAAAAATCTATAAGGGGAAAGCACAATGTAGTTTACACTGTTCATACCTATCCATAGAATGGTCAGCCACCTCATCATGGCAACGTCTGCATGTATATAGCTGGTTGCAACAAGAAGCGAAAAGCTTACAGTTTCTCATGTAGTGTTTGCAACCAAAGGTTAGTTTGAGAGGGTCCACATAAGATGGATTCTGACCAGGAATATCTTTTCCATCACTCGAGACTGAGTGAGATATCTGTTGTCTAAGAATCCAACGGCTGACACAGGACAGATACTATAGTCAAATACCATAAGTATGCAGTGGACATATAAGCAAATGAAGGACAATAATTCAGGTCTCTAGACAGAATAATGTCTGCAAATGGCATATAGGATTATGATTTACAAGATGTAACCAGCGGACCACCACCCATAAGTTTTTTTTTTTTCCCAAATTCAGAAGAGTCTATGAGTACCTGATTTTTGCTAGTGGAATATCCTATGTGCCATGAACTAATATAGATATGATAAGATGCCTGCCTATTATACTTACAATAGACTATCTTTCCAGTATCCTTATTGATGGCTTTACAGTCTATTCCAAAAATGGAATGTAGAAAGGGTTTGAAAGGTAAAAAAATCACAATACCAACCTCATTTGCAGAAACTGGATTATATATGATTTTTTCTGGGAATCTAAGGAAGAATCACGATATACTCTTCTTATTGCAGCGTCCAGATCTTCTTGACTCATTGTTAGTAGGCGTTCAGAGTGTGCAGAATTCTTTGGTACTTGAAAAAGTTGACCTGATTTATCAATTTGATCTGTGACACCTTCTACTTCACTGCATTTCTTCTTGTCTTTGTCCCTGAAATGTCCCGTGCATTCGGAACATTTATTTTTATCTCTATTGAGGACTTTTTCCTTATCATCTTCATTGAAGTTTCTTAATGGCTCAACATCTGCATCAGCATGATCTTTTTGTGGAAAATCACTGATTTTTTCTGGAACAGTTCTTCCTTTTTCTTCATCAAGGACATCTTTAGATAAATATGCTGAAATAATCTCTATTGAATCTGCAGTCGACAAGGGGGAGATATTTGATTCCTCTGCCATTTTTGTTTTATCACATCCTTCCCACCATTCTCCTAGCCATTCGTCAAACATTGTATTTTTTGTAGCCTTGCGCCACAGGTACATCATTACATGTTGTTCTTCAGCTGTTAAAGATTCCATCAGCCAGGGTATCACATCTTGCAATATTTCTGCCCTTGTTCTTCCAAGCATGCGTCCTATGATCTTTTCTTGCTCCTCAAAAGAGAAGCTCTCTCTAAATAAGGGCCAAAGTTCAACTTCTTCACGATGAAAATGGTTGGCGATTAATTTATGCACTGATCTGCACGTGTCATTCAGCTTTCTACACAGTTTATGATGCTTCACCATTTCCTGTTCCTGTATTTTTGAATCAACACTACAAATTGAAAAATGTAATTCATACATCTTATCTAAAATGAGTGATATTCTACTGAAGTGTTCAATTTCCAGTTTGTGGTCAATGGTATAAGAGTGGCTGATGTTTTGGACTTCCCCCATTGCCTCCAAAGCTGGAAAAGCAACTTTATCCTCTGCATCACTATGGATCTGAAATAGAGAACGTATGAGATGGAATCGCCGGCGGAAATCCATGAGGAGGCCCACATTTTCAGTCAACTGAGCTGAACCAAAGACAAGGTACTCCAAATCTTTCTTGAGAGCCTTGTGGAAGAAAAAGATGAAATCCATTGGTTTCGGTTCATCAATAAAGGAACTAGAACAACTCTTATCACCAGGAAACTTAGGAAAAGGATGCACAATCCTTATTCCACCAGGGAAGAATATGTGGATATTAATTCCACTTGAGTATGATATCTCATACTGCTCAGTTGTATGGGAGCTAGAAGATGAAATGGAGAAGTTCCTGTCTTTGTTGGCTGAGTTTAGTTCAGTTGGCCTTGAGTTAGATCCTTCAGGAAGTTGCTTATTTGAGTGCAAGGAAGAAGATCCAGAAGCCTCCTTAATTTTCTCAGCTAGAAAAGAGCATCTGCTCTTGAAAATATTTTGAAAATCCTCTTGGAGTTTTTCCGCAGGGGTATTTCCCGAATAACCTATTTGAAACCACTTACATAAGATGGATTCAAAAGATTTATTTACAAAAGAATATCCCTGCTTTATGTTGTGAAGAGTGGACCTGGATTCATCCTCAGATAAGTGAGCTGAAAACCAAGTAATCACACACTTTAGCAACCCCAGTGGCATCATAATAAGGCTCATGTACAGAAGTCGCTGTTGCATTTCGTGGCTGCAGTTCTTAGTAATAATGGGAATTACCTGTTAAAAACTTGAAAAGGTTCAAATGACGACCATATGGAAAAACATTTCATAAATAACTTATTGATAACAGGGATTGAGAGGGGACTTCTGTAAGTTATCAATGGAATTGGATACAGCATCTCATTGCAAATGGAACATAGTAATCCCTAAATGCTCTATACTAATACTAAAAGTTGAATTTCTCCCATTCTTTTTCTCTAAAACAATGTCAAAGCTATAAGCAGTTTACCTTGGTTTCTTGAAAGGCAAACTGTTTGCTAACTCCTAGCATGAAAGATTCGAGTTCCTTGCATAGCTTATCCAGAAACTTGCACAAAGGAATACCATTTTGAACATTGTGATGTAGAAGCAGATGTAGACCTTCAATATAACTTCCATTGGGGAATTTTTCATCAGAGGGAGACAGGCAGCCATTGGCAAGTTGATTTAACATGGGGTAAAAGAATTTCTTCTGGGCATTGCTGAAAATCATGAAGCTTTCATTCAGAATTACAACACATGAGCAAGAATATGCTATGCAAGGAATAAAGAAAAGAAATATTATACTTGGAAGCTTGATCAACTATATTTGTCTATCAAAAGGAAGTGCTTCTGCAACCATATCAATTACCTGTAGAAGCTAAGGACATCAACAAGGAAAGTTAGTCGGATGACTATTGAATCCAGATTTGAAAAACTGCTTGAGCTTCTTATTTGATTTAGCTCTTCCAGAATTTCTTTCAAATCTTTCCCGACGGCGTCATGCCAAAGATTAAGACAATCAATTGGATTGTGTCCAACATCTGTTTGGATACATGCTTTTATCCAATTCCAGTTTTCACCAAGCAACATTTTAAATCCATCAGGACATTGAGCACCTTCTCCAATCCTAGTGTAGGCCCTAGATGAGGGTTGATTATTGTTACCAAGCCAAGATATCACCACCTTCACAAATATATTTGAACCAGTCACAATTAAGAAGTTGATCCAAATTTGGTTGAGAGTTTATCTGAGAGTCTTACCTCTTGCAATGATTTTTCCCTGGGTACAATATCTTTTATACAAAGAGTAACTTCTACTTGTTCCTCTGGAGAAAGAAAGGAGATCATCCATGGCAAAAATTCCTCTATCAGCATCAGTGGAACACTACATATGAACTGCCACACAAGTGAACCCTGCTCTTTGGAAGAGAATTGCTGCATCAGCAGTGGAAAAACCTGTGCCATGCACAACACCATTCAATTAATATATTGCAATGTTAAGTGTAAAGGACACAGAATGAATCTATATAAAACAACAAGATTTGGTGTTACTTGAACTAAATGCCGGAAAAAGGTAGTATTGAATAATGATTAAACTAATGCAGTTTCAAATTTGTGCATGCTAAGAACATCAACAATTGAAGTAAGATTAACATTAGGATTTCTGCTTTAACAATGATCTGGAGGTCCCTGATGGCATTGGCTTTGGCAACCAGTTACCTCAGTGAACAATTAATGAGGCTAATCAGTCTCAATTGGCAAGATACAATCAATGGTCCTTTTGGCCCAAATATGACATAATTCTATGCTGCATGACAACATTTAATGCCACTTTACCCAATGGGTAGCACAAGTGGCTGGAGACCACACCTCATAAAACGCACATCATTGGTTTGACTCTTCCCATCCTCCTTCCTCTTAGGACCACCCACTTATCAAAAATAAAATGGGAAAGAAAGAAAGAAAATTCATTTTCAATTGCTTTACTTGTCTGAAAGTCGATGGGACACAATGTGTCCAATCTGCACTGTAATCCATATACAGTATGGAGCAAAAGGTAGGCAGTCAACAAAATACTTTAAACTAAATGATCAGAATACAGATAAATGAAACACGTGCTTTTCAAAATGTGAAAGCATTTTGATAGTAAAACAAATCAGCCACAGAACAGTAACTGATTTTTAGTAGTAACTGAATGATTATCAAAGCCTATCCCTTTTTCCCCCTAAAGCCAAGGAGGAACCAAAACTGTTTGTGACCAAGTGAGGAACAAAAGATTTCTCATGCCCAAGATTGCATCAAAATTATAAATAACCCCAACGAAGAGATACAGACAAAGTAACAAAGTAATCTTATGGAGCAGCTTTAACAATGATAAAGTAAATTGCTACCTGCTCTTCTTCTTTCAGCATATGCTGGCAAATTGAGGTCTGAATGGTGCAGATGCAACATACAAGCTCTTGAAATTGGTTGGAAATGTTATTATTGTCCTCCAGTAGTAAATCCAAGCAATGAAAAATAGAATCAAAGAGGCCATCAACGCTTTCATGCTCAAGAGAATATGTACATGCCACATTTTTAACATGAACGTCTAGTGCAAGAAAGATAATCTGTCAAGAAAAAATAAGTTCAACTCATCGAACCATAGAGGTGATAAGGAGTACAAAAACAGAAAACTGATTAAAAGTTGAAGTGGATATCATAAAGTGACTATATATGTAATCTTAAACTTAACCTTTATTATTGCTAGACTTTTGTTAAGCCATGTCAACGGCTATATCATTCACACCTATTTCCAACCATCTTTCTTTTATTTTTAACTGTTTTTCTTTTTATTAATTCTTAAACTTATTGTTACACTTTTTCTAATATTACCCCCCTCCCATTTACCCTCTCACTTCTCTACTATTATCTTCATTAATATCACTCATCACCTATCCCTTTATCTTCTTTTATTTCTGGCTCTTCTTATTTCCATCATCTTACAATAAATTTGCAATTCTCTATTACATTTTATGCATAGTTTTTCCACACAAAAAAGTTCTCTCTCAAAATTTTTTTTTTTCATTTTTGAGTGTATTTTTATTTTTATTTTTCTTGCATTTCTACTTTAGATTGATGAATTTTTATGTTATTTAGAACTCTTCTTTGGGTTGACATGATTTAGTTTTGTGCTTTTAAGTTGTTATTTGTTTTTTTTTTTTTCTTTGATTTCATAGATGTTATCTTATTACAATATAAAGATGGTATATAAGAATGTAATGTTATTCTATTATATCTTGGATAATTTGGTGTTTATTAATATATATTTTATTTTTACTATTTTTCTCATCTTATTTTCTATAATTTTGTTATTCTCTCTCATATTCTTTCCTAAAAAAGTGATTATTCACTCTTGATTTTTTATTCTTTCCTGCAACTCTACTTTAAGTTGATGAATCATTGTATGTGTTTTTTTTTTTTTTTTTTTTTTTTTTTTTTTTTTTTTTTTGGGTACTTTGTTTTGGTGTTGTATTTTTTTAGTTCTCCATCACAAGTACTTTTTTTCCCTCTTATAGTTTTGATTTGATTTTTGTTTGAGTTAATACTTAGTTATTTTAGAAGTGAGAATTCGAATTTATATCAAAATACAATCTTGGCTATGCATTTTAATGTATCTATCAATTATTTGAGTAATATTAAGTATAATTTTGTTGTAAGTTTTGGTTATCATGATAATCTCTTTTAAGTGAATGAAGAATTTAACTAATTTATTTTGAAATTTAAATAATTTAGTTATATAGAAAAAATTAGAAAAACATAATGCATTATAACATAATTTCAAAGAATATGGACCACCTCATAAAAGAATACAATCGATCAAACACATCCAAAATATTAGAATGATATATTGGTAGAAATAGAAATATGAAAAAATTTGATAAATTGTTTAATTTTTTGAGAGAACAAATTATCTTTAACAAATTTAAGAAAAC
The DNA here is from genome assembly GCA_032878915.1 of Castanopsis chinensis. Lineage (NCBI taxonomy): Eukaryota > Viridiplantae > Streptophyta > Magnoliopsida > Fagales > Fagaceae > Castanopsis > Castanopsis chinensis. Next base: position 9,366,946 of record JAVQMG010000114.1, read on the forward strand.
AAATTATATATTATATTATAACTACAAAATAATAATTTATTCTCCCGTATCGCATGGGTCTGCGACTAGTTTATATAAAGATCAACATCAATCTTCCAACTTCAATGTTCATTCCTTTCTCTTAGTATCCGGTATATATTTTCAACAACTATGGGATAGGATATATTAATTAAGTTTAACCAATAGCAAGCTCCAATAATTTGGATGCGTAAGCTTGAATTTTTTTTTTTGTTGATAAACCATAAACGCATAAGTTTGAAATATTATTTGGGTTTATAGTTAAGATTATTTAACATCCTACAAATTCCATATGAAGTGCTAAGGTAACATCCTTACTTTTTTATGTCATCTATCTAATTGGAGGAGATACTATTGAAACTTGACAGCTTAAGATGTATCTTCTTCAATTTAAGTGCAAATGCATGTTCCTTTACTAATCTACGTGCCTTCAAGATGCGACCTTTTATTACTATTAGAATTTTTTATGAGATTGAGAAGGTCAGAGAGAGAAGAAAGAAATATAGAGCAAAATTAAAATAAACGTGGTTCGTTTTTAGAAAATTAGGGGCCTTTTGATAACGTTGTTCTAATAATGTTGTTTGTATTTTTTAGAAATACGAATGGCTGAAAAAGTGTGTAGAAATACGTATAATGTTGTTTAAAAACTGAAAATATGTGTTTAAACACATGTATCAAATAGGCCCTTACATTCACATTCACAGTAAAAATTCTTTAAGAGGCTACATCTTTACTATTGAGAGAGACCAACCCTAAACTATCCATAGACTAATCCTAGGGTCTAGTAAAGGTTAGGCTTGCAGTACATGTACTACAGGACTAGTATAATAAACCTAGAAAAACGTCTCTAACATCTCCCTCAAACTCAAATTGGAATCTTGAGTACACCTTAAGTTTGGAAATAAAGTACTTTTATGTAGAAGAGTAGGTAGGATCAGATCAAATATAGAATGTATTGGGCTTGATGTGAAATGAAATGCAGGAGATACATGTTGGCAATAGTGAATGACGATTGTCAATAATAGATAAGGGCTTGAAGATGGCCAATGTAGTTGGAGAATGGTTGCACTAGCAACCAGAGGACGGTTACGAGGGTTGAAAGATGTGGTTGCATCAGTGATTGGAGGACATCATAGAAAAATGGTGACCAGAGGATAGCATACTCGAGACAAATGCTGGTGGTAGTGATAGTTGACAGCGAATAGTGGCTGAAGGATGGAGACACCAATGACCATAGAAGAGCAACACTGTTAGCAAGAAGACATTGGTAAAGGAAAGCATCACAGGAGCTATAAGACATTGGACATGATCGTTTCGAGGTAAGGTGCAAGGAGAGAGAGAGAGAGAAACATAATTACCATAGTTTGATCTTAAATGCTTACTTCAATAGCATAAACCTCCTAAGAGGCTAGGTTTTTACTATTGATATACCTATTATAAAATGAATTATTTGGGTGTATGTATAGCAAGACTAACCTTAGGCTATTCATAAACTAACCTTAAAATAAGTACAAGTTATAGATACAACATAAGTACTATATTAGTAATAATACTGGAATGTATATATGTATTTGGAGGGTGGGGGGGCAAAAGGAAATGTCTGGAATTTTGTTATGTCCCTAATAAGGGGGGACAAGGCCATGCAAAGGGCGCAAGCTAGACTTTGAATTGAAGCAAAAATCCAAGATTTCATAATGGAATAATTACAATAACCTTACCGATGGTTTGACTTATTTGTACTTTGCCTACCCATGATTTAAAACTTAACATTTTGCCTACTTGTGTTTCATTCCGTTTGCTTCCTGTTACCCACCTCACCCTTAGACCTTAGAAAAACATTTTTTTTTTTTTTTGAAATCATAACATAAAATAAATCAAAACTTCTTCCCCTCAAAAATTTCTCACGAGACCTATTTTCATATGAAATAAATATTATGCCTCCAAAGGTCTATTGAGACAGGAAAATGCTTCTACTTACAATGCAAGACAAAACCTGCATGTTGACTATATACAAAAGCTATGAAACGGAAGGATTCTTCAAGAAAATTCCATTTACGCAAGACATCATGATTCATAAACTCCTCCAGGTTGTAGAGAGACATATAAGGAGCTTCTATGTAGAAGTGCAACCACAATGTTTGAACTGTGAATTATGTCTTTGTTTAAGTGACCCAATATGTATACGAGATCTTAACCATAAGTCCTCAACCAAGCATATTTGTCTCAATCAACAAACCATTTTACAACAACTTATGAATCAATTCTTAAGAATCAACTTGATTTGCAACTCTTTTAAGATAATAACTCCTTTACATTCAAACCCCCTACTCACCCTTGATTCACCATAAACCTCTGCAAGAATAGTCGCCATTTTTGAAATGGTGAAAAGCCACAGATTTCAGCTATACCAATGTACCAATTTATCAAAAGATGAAAACCCAACCCAAAAAATTTCAAAACTTCATACCTGGTTTGTTGTAGCTTCAAATCAGAAAAGCCTCGCAACAACCATAAATCAAAATTTCTGGAAAATCGAAAATAGTCTTGAAACACATGCAGAAAATCACAAACCCAGCTCAATGCAGAGAAACTTCGAAGTTCTAGGTTTCGTGAGAAATTTCCTGAGGGGAAGAAGTTTTGATCCGTTCTATGTTATAATTTCAAATAAAAAGATGTTTTTCTAATGTTTAAGGGTGAAGTGGGTCATGGAGAGCAAGCAGAACGAAGCACAGACCGATAAAGTGTTAAGTTTTAAACTACAAATAGGCAAAGTGCAAATAGGCCAAACCATACGTGAGTTTTATGTAATAATTCTTTTCATAAAAAAATCAACATGAATAGAGGATTTTAAAAACTCGCTCCCTAGTCACGCTCATGCTCAATATGCCAGGCTGAAAAAGTGTTCGATTTCCAGCATCTTTCTATCATCACTACAATTAACGAGGAAAATGAACCAAAACAAATATCTTTAACAATTACTATTACTCATTTTGTCCTTATGAACACTTTTTCTTATCCCGTGAATCGTATAACACTATATTATAGCAGAATGAATTATAATTTAAAAAAAAAAAAATTGCCACCACTTTGAATTTCCACCTCTGACTGAAAAAGAATATTTCCAGCTTCTCATATATGGCTATGATTATTTTATACTAATCCATGCTACTTATTATATGCAAAAAAATCAAATTTCTGGTTGTTAGCCTACATAATCATTCATAAAAAAAAGAGTTGTTAGCCTACACAATCATTAAAGCACGCATGCGACTTCTGGCTTCCAAAAATTACACAATTTCACTTCTTGAAATCATTAAACTTTAAAAGCTTAAAAAAAAAAAAAACCACAGTAAAGAATGAACAAATTCTATAGCCCCATTTGAATATTGCAGAGAAATGAAGTATCAGATATGAAAGCCCGAGAAAAACTAATCGAACTGACCCTATGACTTTTATTAAATCCCAAACTTCGTTTTTGATAAACTATTAAACCTCAAACTAATGCTCCAATAAATGAGAAATTAATAAAATTCTTTAATCTCCTCATTTTCTTTTCATTTTCTCCTTCACCCAAACCAAAACAAAGTCAAATACCTGGTCTAAACCAAACTTAATACTACTACCTTTTTGGCTTTGATTGTACAACAAAGTTACTTAAACTTCTAATACGCAAATTATATCATATATAAATTGTACATTACTAAGTATTTGGACATAGTATGCACAACCAGCAACAACCTAAGAAGCACCGACACAAATACAATTATGAGTACAAATACAAGTACAACATGATAATACGAGCTATTTTTCAAAAAAAATTATAACAAAGACAAGCTATGTATAACAAAGAGGGAAGTTACAGTTTGTATGAATTACTCTCTCGTACGTAAGACTTTAAAATTATAATTACCTCATCTTCTGCAGCACAGTGGTACTTACAAACAAGCTTCAGAAACTCAAACCTCCGTCGAAGCTCGACCACGACGTCACACCGGTGTGACGATTCGCTCTCCGACTCAGACTCCGCCACCGCCAAGCGGCGAAGCTGGGAAAGTTCGGCACGCAAGGCCTTGTGGAAGCAAACGAAGAAGAGAATGGGCGCGTGGGAGAGAGAGACCCCGGCCAAAGACTCTGCCAAGGGGAAGATAGCAGCGTCGTCATCGTCACCATCGGCCATCGAAGAACAGAGCAGTGGCACAAAGAGCAACCACCACCATTAACGGTGAGAGAGGAAGAAGAAGAAGAAGTAAGGTTTTGCATAGGGAGGGGGTCGAGGGATTTAATTAGCAAGTGTTGTCTCTTTGATGGTTTGGCTTGGTCTCTTTGGAGAGCTCGTTGTTTTTTTTTTTTTTAAGATTAAAAATTCGATTAATATTTTGTTGTATTATTGTATTTGGTCGCGTCGAAGTGTGATACAGACGTTGTACCGACCAGTTAGGGGGAGGAGCGTTCGTTGGTTTTGACAGTTGAGAATCGTGGCGCCAGCGCTTTGGTTCTGCGTGGGTGGAACGCGCGCTCCCCCAAGTCCTAACCCAAATTAATGCGCACAAATTTCTGTACGTGGATACGGTAATTTGAGGACAGTGTACAACCTATAATAGAATACAAAAACTGTGTGTTACTTTTTGTATATCATTCTATATTTTACCAATTACAACTTTTTAAGTATTGATTTCACTTTCCTTATACAATAACGAAAGTTTAAAATGGAAAAAAAAAAATCAATACATATTAAATTGTGATTGGTGGAATATATATAATATGTGGTCTCCGATCCCGCCCAAAGTATGATTCTAACTGAAGGATTTAGGCCTCAACTAATTTTTTTGTGGGATTAGTTCCAATCCTACTAATTGGGCTTCAAGCTATCACTAGGTTTTCCCAAATTGTGCTTCTTCGTAGACCCTTTAGCCTCTAAGCCTTAGGCCCCGTCTGTTTGGAGTGAAAATAGGGAGGATGAAAAATAAAGGGAGGAAAATAGACATTTTTCACTATTCGTTTGGAGAGAAAAAATAGGATGGAAAACTGGGAGGAAAATTTTCCTCCCGGGCCCACAAATATTTTCCTTCCAAATTGGGAGGAAAACATTGGGGAGAAAAGTGGTGGGATGAACGTTCTTTTTTTTCAACATTACCTGAACGTTCTTTTTTTCCAACATTACCTGAACGTTTTTTTTTTCTTCAAGGTGACCTAATCTAATTTTTATATTATAATAATAAAAATAATTATAAAAATTTATATATATAATGTGATAAATTTTATATTATGTAATGAGTACAAATAAATCTATTTTTACATATTATGTAATAAGGGTATAATAGTCAATTTGTATAAATTACATTTTCCACCCTTCTATTTTTCTCTCCAACCGAACAAAAGAATTTTCCACCCTCCCACTTTTTCACCCCTCCAACCGGACACATAAGAAGGAAAACTAAATATTTTTCATCCTTCCACTTTTCCACTCCTCCAACCGAACAGACCCTTACTCTCCCTTAGATTTTCCTCCTCTTTCCTTTCCCACACTACCCTCCTTCTTTGAGCTCTAGTTACTCACTCTGTGTCTTTTCGCTCTCTTCTTTTTCAGTGTTTTTCCAAACTGTTTTTCACACCCCCCCCCTCTTATGCCCATCCCTCCTCCTTATATAGCCTCTCCTTAATGGGGAACTAATCACTATGGTCTCACCAATTTTCATGCATTTCCACTTCTGTTAGAATCCCAAGTAATTATCATTTCTTTAGAAGATTTTCTTAAAACTTGTTCCAGACTCCAAATACCGTTCGACGGCGAGTTCCCCAAAGGCACTATCAATTCTCGATGACTGACTTTATCGTACTCTATTCTTATCCAGATTCCCTTATCTTCAATCACTATTAAACTGACTGCTAAAGGACTATCCTCGAGCGATTATTTTGTTGACCTAACACACATGTTTCTAGGCTGAGCTTACTTTGACAAGGCCTAAGGTCCATTTCCTTCTTACAGGCTAGGCTTGGCTACTCAAATTGACCTTGGGCCTTAGGAGGATGGGTCTACAAGTATTTTATAGGCCTAATTCCCTCACAAAGTGGTATACAAAAAATAGTATAGAAGATTTGTATTCCTTATAATCCATGTTAATGCTACGCATTTACGTTAATTATTATTTCACATGCCGGAACAGAAAATTCTCTAATACTTAAGTCAATAAGTAATTATAGAATATTTCCAAACAAATGAGAATATGTTCGTACCCTTTTAGGGTTAGGATTGCCACAATTTATTTTGCGGTTGGAGGAGATTATTTCAAGATTTCATGAATTTAATTTCCCTTAACCATTTTTCTTTAATTCTGGAATCATAGTTTCCATGCTTTTTAGCTAAGAAAGATTAGACTATGTACAAACTCACAAATTACAACTTAGATGATAATTTATCATGTAACTATTAAGCCATATATGAAGGTGTGTGATCACTGTCTTGAGGTCTCACGTTTGAATCCTAGTAGGGAGTGAGGTTGCCTCTTGCAGCTAATCCTTGATTTACTAGCTCTCTCGTGGGGCTAGGGTGAGGTCTGTGGTCACTCCCTACCACAGTAACTATGACTCAATCTAATATTCTCTAGCGGGTGGGTGCCCTTATGGCCACACCCAGGGGGTGAGTCACAATGGTCGCTCTCGCCCCTCCTTTTGATCATTAAAAAAAAAAAAAACTAATGTCATAAGAACATTGATTTAAGAAATATTTTTAGAAATTTTTTATAAGAAAAGAAAAAAAATAATTTCTAGGGATAAATTACAGTAACCTACCCTGAGATTTTGGGTAATACCAAACACATCCAAAGGTTTTTAAAAATGACCAATTTGGTTCTTAAACACTAATACTATCTGTGCATAGTTTATTAAATCATTTTATTTCATTTTTTTAACGTTTTTCCTTTCCTTTATTTGGTCTCTTTGTTCTCTCTTCTCCATGCTAGAAAATCTCTCTCTCTCTCTCTCTCTCTCTCTCTCTCTCTCTCTCTCTCTCTCTCTCTCTCTCTCTCTCTCTCTCTCTCTCTCTCTCTCTCTCTCTCCAAGCCATAAGGTTTCAGACTTAGCAAAGAACCAACAAACTCCGCCATTGGAATGGTTTCAAAGCCTATTTACCCATAAATCTCATGCCATGTGCTATCGTTTAAAGCTGGTTTTCAGCTGCTATCTAGGAGGATGGTGGACCGCGGTTGTTGGGCTACAATGAGTGGTGGCAGGTGGTTGTAGGATCACAATTTGGTGGAGTTCGTTGTAGTGGGTATGGGTTTTTTTTTTTTTTTTTTTTAATTTTGTTTTGGGTTTGTTTGGGTTTGGGGTGTGAATCATATGATGTTGGATAGTTGGAATTGTTTGGGTTTGAGGAGGATGAGTGGGTAGTGATAGGTGGTGTTGTGGCGGACGGCGGTTGTTGCCTTGCTGGGTCACACGATAGACTTTGTTGTGGGTTTGGGTTTGGGTTTGAGTTTTGTTTTGAAATATTTTTTATTTAGGTATGTTTGAGGTTTGATGTTGGATGGTTGATTGGTTAAGTTGATCCATGTTTGATTGTCTTGTGTGATGCTAGATCTAATTGGGTTGATCATTGTAGTGAGATTTTTTTTTCTTTGAATGCAATTTTTCCCCAAACGTTCCAAACGAAACTGTGTATGATTTTGGAAAGTGGATATTGGTTTAATGAGATTTTTTTTTAATGTTGCTTGAATACAAGGTTGTGTATAACTGTATATCTTTTGGATATTGATTTGAGCTTAAGAGTGAGGTGTTTATGTTATGAGTGAAGAAGAGAGAATGTAGAAATGAACAAACGGCATTACATTGCCGTTTGTATTTAAGGACCACATTGGTAATTTTTTTAAACCCTTGGATGTGCTTGGTATTACCTCAAGCCTCAGGATAAGTTATTATAATTTACCCTAATTTTTATGACTATTTTTTATATTTTTATAAAGTTGTATCAAAATTTTTTTTAAATGATCAATTAACAAATATTTTAAAAATACTTATTAATATAACTCATATATTTAATGGAGGCAAACTGAGATTTTTTCACGTTATTTTTATATTATATATTCAGGAAAGAGAATCTTGTACATTGACCTTAGATCATACACAGCCAGCATTTGTGAGAACTTACACGCCAAATAAGAGTGTGAGTTGGGAAGTCTATGCTCCCATTGTTTAATAATTTTCCCGCTCTAGAAACCAGTACATTAATCCGATTATCTTAGGAAGTCTATGCTCCCATTGTTTAATGACCTTGTAGATTTTGCAAATTTCAAATACCATTTTAGTATTTAGTATTTCCCTACTATTTATATTTTACTTCAAAAAATCAATTGGATTTAGTTCAACACTGTTCCAGTGGCTCAGTTCATGCCGTCCGCACCTTGTCTGGAGTGCCCACGTGTCAACCTCAAGCACCGCACGTGCTCTCCTCATCTTGGCACGCGGAACCACCCCTAGTTTGCACTTTGCATGAATCTTTTCTTTCAACTAGGTGTGACTCAGCTTTTGTATGTATAGTTTGGATAAATTAACACTAGGACTGGGATACACACACAGTACTACCCAAGTTTTTCATTTGTTTATTTGGTAAAATCATGATCTAATAGTTTAGAAGACTATTATACTATTATTGGCAATAAACACACTGCCAATTTCTTTTCTTTTTCCATATAAACGGTAAGGCCCATGTTGTTAGGAGATATAAATTTTACCGGTTGGAGTCTGAAGCTTTTGGAAGATTATAGTTTGTCTTTATGATACTACTTTAGGAATTAGGAACTTCTGTTACTTGCGTTGCAAAAGATAATTGTTCAAGTCTTTTTTAATTGGTTGTGAATTTCAGTTAACTTAATTAATAAGGTCTTTTACAGTCGAATAAGACTTTCGAAATTTGATCTCTACCTATACCAAAAATCAATTAGTATCTTAATCTAATAATAAATAATAATTATTAAAAATGAACGCTATAAATTAATACTCCATAAAAAGAAAGTTTTTTTTCTTTTTTTGGCGGGTCCCATTAAAGTCCATTGTAAAGGGTAAAAGAAATCATTAAGCCATTTGCGGCATTAAACCATTAACCAAGCCCACCGCTAAAGGTTGGGCTTGCACCTTGTTTGAAACTTAATAACTGGGGTCCAACATCTTTAAAAAAGGGTAGTAATGATCCGCATCCCAATTCACGTGATCCAAGTGAAAGAGTATAACAATTAGACTAAATGGTTGATTAAATTTAAGTTTATTTTACTATAATAAATTATTATTTGTTCTAAAATTTTTTTGAGAGATAATCACAATATGCTATTAACCCCACAGCTCGAACCTTTTTCCCTCTAAACTCTCAAGCATTTTGTGCATGGGGTGATGCCAATTCAACTACAAGGCTTTTGACATTTGTTCTAAAAATTTAATTATTAATAAAATGTAAATTTTACAACTTAATCTTTGTAACGGAAAAAAAAATTCTATGAGGTAAAAAAATAAATAATTCCCAATTTTGATAGATGAAATCACATGAATTTATAACTAATATTGTAGAAGCCAAAAGTTCCTATCATCATATATTTGACAATAATTGCAATTGAATTGATTTACTATGAACAATTTGAGATTAACTCAAAAATATGCTTGCTTAGGTTTATTTGCTTGGCAAGTAAGTCAAGTTCAAATCCATGTTTAGGCTTCACTATTCAATAAGTCAAACTAAAAACAAAATAATTTGTTCGTGACCAAGTTCATGAACATGAGACAGATTAATTATATACATAATATTATATATTTATATGTATATTATATGAGATGGGTTCAAGTCACACATTTTTCAGCCATTGGATTTAAGTAGATCTAATGGTTAGAAAAAAAAAAAAAAAAACCTCATTAATGCTTATAAGAGCGCAATTTGCACCTAAGCCCAAAATAAGATGGGTGTAGGCCCAAAGAGCCCAATACAATAAATTTGTAGAGAGTGGGCTCTAAATCTAGGTTCTAATGAGTTGAGTTAATGATGACAATGGGCTAAAATTACAATGGGATGAAGATGAAACAAATTAAGTATTGAGATTTGTCCTCAAACTCAAGCCAAGGAGATTGATTCTTATATTTCTCTCTTCTAAAGACAAATTACATATATTGTTCTTGAGTCTACAGTATTTTTCCTCTTCCTTCTTTTTCACTACTACTATATTAGCCAACCATTCAGGATAAAAAACTTCCCTGATAGCATCTGCTTGCTTGAGTTTGATTACTTTCACTTTAACGACATCAGAATGTTCTTTGGATGAACGCTAAGCTGACTGCTTCTTAGGGAGGACAACCAGGTTAACATTTAAATGATGATAAATGAAATTTGTATTTACCCCGAGAGCTTCATCGGCATTCCATGTGAACACATTGATGTTCTTCTTTAAAAATATGACCAGCTCTTCCTTCTCTTGAGGAGGCAACTAGGCCTCAACCTGAAAGAATTTTTCTAGATCATGGTCAATAAGAATTTCCTCCTGTTTCTCACACATAGGCCCTTCTAGCACTGTCTCTAAAGGCATGATAGGGATCCTTGATTGCTATGAGCACCCTTCAGTAAAGGCCGAGGACTCAGCCTCAGGCTGACGCAAAATTGCAGCCGCCATGCACTGCCTAGCCATGGATTGGCTCTTAATCAGTTTTTCAATTTGGTCCCCCAACGGGAATTTCACCTTTAAATGCAGAGTTGAGGCAACAACTCCTAGGGCATGGAGCCAAGGTTTCACTACAATGGCTGTGTAAGGGGAGTAGGCATCCACCACAATAAAATCCACTTCCACCACCTCTGAAGCTGCTTGTACAGATAATTTAATTTGGCCATTTGGAATGACAAATTTCCCATCAAAGTTTATTAATGGTGAATCATAAGCTGTTAAGTCTTCTGGTTTCAAATTCAGCCTTTTGTATAGATCAGGGTACATAATCTCCGCACCACTGCCCTGGTCTACCATCACCCTTTTCACATTATACCCACCTATTCTAAGTGTGACCACCAAAGCATCATCATATGGCTGCGTGGTCCCAATCTTATCCTCTTTCGAAAAACTCAATGCTGGTTGGATATCCATTCTGGCCCTTTTCAGCCTATAATTAGAGTCCTCGATGAGTGCTCGTGCTGCAGACATCATTCTGGAGGGATGAGAACCGATCCTTTCCGGAGCAGCAAAGATGACGTTAATTGTGCCCAAAGGAGGCCTTGAAGAAGTGTTCCCTTAAGTTCCCGACCCTATCTGCTCCATCTACTCGTTGGGCCGATACAAAAACTGTTTTAATCTTCCATCCCTGACTTGTTGCTCCAAAAGAGTCTTGCAATCCTCAGTAGTATGTCCCCGTTCCCGGTGGTATTGACAATTAAAACTCTGATTATGCCTTATAGGGTCCCCCGCCATCTTGTTTGGCCATTTGATGTAGGGCTCATTCTGAATTTTTTCCAATATTTGATGCACCAGTTCTCAGAACATTGTGTTGACCATCTGAGGAGCCGTAGATCCAAATTGACCAACAAAATCTCTTCGGGGTCTATTATTGTTGTATCTGTCCGAATTGAAATTCCTCCTTTCCTGAGGGATAGCCTTCGTTTTCCCCTTTCTCTGTTATTGGTCCTCTTCAACCCGCTTGTACTCGGCAATATGGACCATAAGTTGGCACACACTCCTCATAGGCTTTTTGGTCAATGATTTTCTCAAATCATGTTTGGCAGGTCGGTCGACCTTGAAAGTCCTTATTGCTACATTGTCAAAATCGTTGTCAATTTCATTAAATATCTCCCAGTATATGTCTGAGTACGCTTTAAGGGTCTCCCTTTTCCGCATGGTCATAGACAACGATGAATCCAAAGACTGAGGAACTCTTCTGCTTATGATGAAGTGAGATCCAAATGCCCGGGTGAGCTCATTAAAGGAGTCAATGGAACCTGCTCTCAAATCATTAAACCATCTCATCGCCATAGGTCCCAAACTAGATAAGAAAATCGTACATATCAAAGCCTCATTTTCAGAGGGCACAGCCATCCTTTGGTTGAAGTCACTAACATGTTCCATAGGGTTTGTTTGGCCATTATAAATGGTAAACATTGGCTGAGTAAATTGTAGTGGAAGTTTCCTTCTTTTAACTCGATGTGTGAAGGGTGACCTGGAAATCTGATTCAAGGCTCTATTCATAGCATCATTTCCCAGGCCTCTGCAGGATGAATTCTTACTTCTGCGGCCATAAGGGTTATCCTTCTCATATGAGAAAGACTCACTAGGAGGAGTCCTTAATCTAGGCTTGTAACTGCTGTCTCCACCCTCATTAGAAGAAGGGTCAGAAAAAGAAGGAGTTTGTCTCCGCCATTCGTGACGTAACTTTCTCTTCAAATGATCAATCTCCAACTACATGACTCTAGCATTTTCCTCATAAGAGACTCTGCTCCCATCTGGTGACTGACTCCTGCTAGTGTGGGTGTTATGTATATTTCCCTCCTGGTCCCTACTTCTTTCAAGATTCGAAAAGTCATCTTGATGTTAGGACCCCATAGATTATGCCTGATGCGGACCTAATCCTACCATCATGTTCAACTTAATAAACACCAAGATTCCCCACAGACGGCACTAATTGTAAGAGTGCAATTTGCACCTAAGCTCAAAACAAGATGGGTGTAGGCCTAAAGAGCCCAATACAATAAATTTGTAGAGAGTGGCTCTAAATCTAGGTTCTAATGAGTTAAGTTAATGATGACAATAGGCTAAAATTACAATGGGATGAAGATGGAACAGTTTAAGTATTGAGATTTGTCCTCGGACTTAAGCCGAGGAGATTGATTCTTATATTTCTCTCTTCTAAAGACAAATTACATATATTGTTCTTGAGTCTACATTATTTTTCCTCCTCCTTCTTTTTCCTCTCCTATGGGGGGTCTTTTGTCTTGTATAGATAGTTTCAGATGATCCTTGCCTTCCACCTGTTCATTGCCCAGATCATCCCCCATCTTGCAATCTTATCTAGCATCTTCTTCAAGTTCCTGAGAGATGCGGCGCTTAAGGCAACACTGTTCATAGGTCTTCTCCGCATAAATGCGGTCAGAAAATACTATTCAAAAGTCTTCTTCACATGAATGTGGCTAGAAGCTTTGGTGGGATGCATTTAATGTGATGACAGTATCTAGCTTTTCAATCCCGTCACTACCATCTTCCTTCCCAAAGCCCTTTCTGCATAGTAGAGCTTCATCTAATAACGCATTGATGACGAGATCATAAAATCCAAGGACGTGGCCTCCTCGGCCCAGCAAGTGTCATTCTCAGCTAGACGTGACACGTGGTGTGATCACCTTACTCGGAATTCTCATACCCCACAATGCTAATATTCTAATTGATCTAATTTATTACCCCTTATTTAATACATTCCATACTTATTTCTGAATCCAAAAAAGGTTATACCTCTAACTCTTTCTCTCTCCACTGCACATCTCTCTTTCTTTCTCATTGCATGTTTCTCTCTCTATCTCCTCCATGGCTCTTCCACTTCCGTGGCCAGGTCACTGGCAGCAAAAAAAAAAAAAAAAAAAAAACACCCAGTTCTCTATCTCTATGTTTCTAGAACAACTAAGCATCATAAGTTTTGCAATTTATTCTAACCTAATCTAATTCTTGAATTTTATTCAATTTAACTTGTATCCAATTTTGATCAAATTTGAATCCTCGTTATCCAACACATTTCTTAGGTTTAGTGTTTGGATTTATTGATATAATATAAATAATGAACCCTTTTGTGCTTTAATTTGATTGAATGAAAGTATACCGCTTTCTTGCCCCAAATTTTGTGGAAATTCAAATTTGCTAATCAATCTCCAAATTTTGTGGAAGACTTACGAATTATCCCCATCTCCAGCTCAGTTTTTTGTTTCACGAGATGGTGGAAGATGGTGAAAGTTTTGCCTGCCTCTTGTTTTTTTGTTAAATGAAAGCAAAAAAAGTGCATAATCTTGAAATCCAAATATTATTTTAATAGATATTAAAATCTCGCTTCGCTGGTTTGTGAACAAGCTGCATTTGATTATTGTTTTAAGACTTCACTAATGATGAACACAGTCTAGCGGCTGTAGCCTTTTGTTTTTAGACTTTGCTAAAAGCAATAGTTGTGTTATTCAACAAAGTCTAGCGGCTGTGACTTTTTTGTTGTTGTTGCTACTGACAACCTGGCCATGGAAGTGGAAGAGCCGTGGAGGAAATAGAGAGAGAAACATGCAACGAGAGAGAGAGAGAGAGAGAGAGAGAGAGAGAGAGAGAGAGATGTAGTGGAGAAAGAAAGAGTTAAACTTATAACCTTTTTTGGGTTCAAAAATAAGTATGGAATGTATTAAATAATGAATAATAAATGAGATTAATTAGAATATTAGCATTAATGAGGGTCTTTTTCTGACTGTTAGATCTCTTTACAGTTACACCAGGTATAACTTGAACTCATCTCATATTATTTTTGATTAAAAATATACTTATATAGTTTTGACATTGGATTGTATAAATTTATAAATAAGTTCATAATATATCAAATTGATTATTATTTGCAGTTTATTGATAATATAAATAGTTCATTCATAGTAACAAAATTATATGATCTTTACCCATAAAAGATTGGTGAATATATATGTTTTAAACTTAAAATCGAAAATTTTTCTATCTAATTAACTTAGATAACAAAACTTCAAACTATAATTTAGTTATTAATTATTAGGCGTAAATGCACTTTTAGTCCCTACATTTTGAATTTTTTTCCATTTTATTCCCTACATTTTAATTTTACCACTTTTAGTTCCTAAACCAATTAGTGCGTGTCATATCAGTTCTTATTGTCAGCCAACTAACAGAAAAAGCTAACATGGCTGACGGCGCTAATAATAAAAAAAATTTTAAAAAATTTAAATTAATAAAATTAATTTATTAATTTTTAATTAAAAAGTTAAAAATAGAATTAAAAACAAAAAATAACGTGAATTGAGATGTAAAAGTGCCTTGAATAAGAACAATAAGAACACAAATCCAGATTTAAGAACAAGAAGAAAATTTTCCTTTATTTGGCATTTTCTCTCTCTCTTTTTTTCCTTAGAAAAAAACACAAGATTAAGCAAGAGCACAAACACAAATCCAGTAAGAACACATACACAGAACACAAACACAAATCTAGTAAGAACACAAACACAAATCCAGTAAGAACATAAACACAAACACAAATGCAGGCAAATCCAGCAAGAACACAAACACAAATGTAGACAAATCCAGTAAGATCACAAACACAAATCCAGTAAGAATACAAACACAAACTCATCAATCTATCTTCAGCAAAACGAGCAACAACCCAATTCGCTCTCTCAAACTATCTTAATTTTTCTTAAATTTTCTTGTCAACCAAACACAACATCATCAATAAACACAAAACTCAAACTCATTTTCATTTTCCTATCTTTCTCTCTCTCTCGGGTCAAACACTCAAACTCTGCTTTCTCCCTCTTTGCTTTCTCTCATTTCTTTTTCTCTTTAAGTTCAGGTTGTAGTTTTTGGGATATGGCTTTGATCTGGGTTTAGAGAAAAAGAGGATGGGATGTGGTGGTTTGGATTTGGGTGAAGAGAGAGGGGCTGAGGTCGGCAGTGGTTTGGATTTGGGCTTAAAGTGAATTTACCTCCAATCTCTCATAGATCAATGGGTCTCTATTAGATCAGTGGTCTCTCTCTTTCATCTCTTAATCTCTCAGCTCAGTGGTAGAGATTGCACTGGAGATTGGTGGTAGAACCAAGCTCAGTGGTGCGGTGGAGATTTGTGGGTTTGTTTCTAGGTTTCTCGAACTTGTGGGTTAGTTTCTCGAATTTTCTGGGTTTGAAATTTATTGGTTTGTTTATGGGTTTCTCGAATTTGTGGGT
Organism: Castanopsis chinensis; assembly: GCA_032878915.1. Taxonomy (NCBI): domain Eukaryota; kingdom Viridiplantae; phylum Streptophyta; class Magnoliopsida; order Fagales; family Fagaceae; genus Castanopsis; species Castanopsis chinensis. The sequence continues at coordinate 9,382,890 of JAVQMG010000114.1, forward strand.
TAGTTTCTAAAATTTTTCTGGGTTTAAAATTTCTGGGTTTGTTTACGGGTTTCTCGAATTTGCGGGTTAGTTTCTCGAATTTTTCTAGGTTTGGAATTTATGGGTTTGTTTCTGGGTTTCTCGAATTTGTGGGTTAGTTTCTCAAACTTCTTTGGGTTTGTTTCTGGGTTTGATGTTTGTATGGAGGGTTTGATTTTTCATGCAATGTTTTGGGTTTGCTAGAGATTGAGGGTTGGGTTTGTGTTCTTTGTGTTTTGAATCTTTGAAGGTCTTTGTATTTTGTAGATCTGTGCCCTTTGATTTTATGTGTTCCATGTTGGCATGTCCTTGATTTTTTTTTAATTTTCTTGGCAACCAAACATATTATTTGAGGAAGAACATGAACATGTTCTTCATGATGACTGGAAAGAATATAATTTAAAGATTTTTTTAAATTTAATTTATTTAATTTCTTTTTTAAACAGTCTGTTTTAATTTTTTTTATTTAGTTTGTTTAAAAAAATTTGTTATTGTGTTCTTTGTGTTTTTAAATTTGAGTTTGTGTTTGGTTCTGGGTTTGTGCTCTTATGTTCTTGTGTTGATGTTTAAATCTGTGATCATGTTCATGTGTGTTTTTGTTCAAAATGAATTAGATCTAAATTTATGTATTTTATTGTTTTTAATTTTTTTTATTTCGTTAAAATTAATAAATTAATTTTTTTAATTTAAATGCTGATGTGGCATTTTTTAACGCCAAAATAAAATTTATTATTATTATTTTAATAATGCTGTCAGCCACGTTAGCTTTTTCTGTTAATTGGCTGACGGCCAGGACTGATATGATGTGTGCTAATTGATTTAGGGACTAAAAGTGGTAAAATTAATATGTAGGGGCCAAAATGGAAAAAAAATCAAAATGTAGGGACTAAAAGTGCATTTACGCCTAATTATTAATATAGATTTGTGAAAGGATAACAAATTTTAGTTATAGTTGTACTACGTATGGGAAAAAAAAAGTAATTGAGTAGCTTATGGCTCGAACTTGTTTGAGAAGAAAATGAATTGAGCTTGACATGTAATCTTGTTTGGTGATGATCTTGAGCTTGACTTGTGTTCAAAATAAAACTAAATGAACAACCATGAACGCTTCAATACTCGACATTTCTCATTTACAACTTTATTTGGCTATACAAATTACAAAGAAGTCTTTTGCAAATCACAAAATTGTTTTAGTTTGGTTTTAAATCAATCATAAGATCAGAGCCACTTTAACTTTGAATTAGTTTTGATTTCAACATAGTTTGTTAAAATCATTCATGATTAAGTTTCAGTTTTTTTTTTTTCTTTTTTCTTTTTGGTTGGGAAAATTTAATACTGTTTTTGGATGTTGAAATGAACATTATTTGATAATATTGAAAAATATAAAAGATTAAAGCTTGTTACATTAATCATAGTTGAGGTAATTTTGTGGATTGTCAAACACTCCTAAGACTATTAAGAATGACATCCCTACTATGAGGTATGAACACGATTCATAGATATAGAAATCTCATTGAAGAAGATAAAAATAGATATAGAAATTTGATCACTCATATTATATGCGTGATGAAATTTTTTGAAAAACAGTAAGTTTGGTTATGATTAGCTGCAGTGGTGGCGCCACCTTATGGTCAGGGTGGTCCCAGGACCACCTTGACCTGGAATTTTTATATATATATATATATATAATTTAAAAATTTATATTTATTTACCTTTAAAAAATTTTTTGGGGCTACCTTGAATTTTTTTTACGCCAATAAAATTAAAATTTTGTCTATAATTTGAGCAACTTAATAATATAATGGGTTTTTTAAGCAAAAAGAAAAAACTCAAAAAAAAAATTGAACTAAAATCTGAAAAAAGAAAAGAAAAGAAATTATAATAAAACTATTAAAGGCTGGGCAGTGGCTTGATTCCTTGACTAAGCACATTGGCCAATACAACACAATTTCCAACATTTTATTATTTATTATTATTATTTTTCCTCACTAAACATATATTACTTCTCATTTTTATTTTTTTTCCTTGTTTATTCTAAACCACACACGTCTTTTGTCTACTCAACTTTTACACTTTTTTGTTTGGATACCGTTTATTTTACTAAAACTGAAAACTTATTGTTTAGAGCATTGTAAATAAAGGTAAAAGTTAGTTGAAATAGTACAGTGGGGCCCATAAATAGTAGCAAAAATAAGTTGAATAGTAAAATAATTTTAATTTTTCATTTCAATCCAAACGCATGCTTCGTGTGTGTTTGGATAAATTATTTTTAGCTAACTTATTTTACTATTTAGCTTATTTTTACTACTATTTATAAGTCCTACTGCACTTTTTAGATTTCAGCTAACTTTTACCTTTATCTACAGTATTTTTAACAATTTTTTTTCAATTTTAGCAAAATAAGCGGTTCTCAGACACTTTTACATCTACGTTTTAAATTTTATTACATCTTCATCTACACTTTGACAACTACGTTTTGCCTTCCTTCTTATTCGTAACTTCTGTTTCTTTTACCAGTGCGGCAATGTCTCTTCTTAAGTTTTTGAGTTTCAAATTTCTCAATATGATTTTTTATAGCTGTACAGGTACCTTTGTTCATTTCATTTTTTTTTTTCTTTTGAGGTTTTTCGGTGTACAAAATGCAAATTTGTTTTGGTTTTAAGAACATTTTTTTAAGCACAAATTTCATGCTAGCCAAATCTTGAATTTCGGCCGGTATTTACCTAAAGGCTAAAAGGAAATAAGATTGTGTAATTTATATTTCGTAAGAAATACTCTGAGCAAAATTCCTGAAATTGCCACTGATTAGCTAGCAAGAATAGCAAAATATCCATTTTACAATTTATTTTATTTATTTATTTATTTATTTTTTGTGAGAAGCATCCATTTTACAATTAAAATGCATTATGTAGGTGTGATTTGAATCAGGGCCACCGTGATTATAAGTATTCTATTTGACCAAAAGCATTATATTAGGATTAAAATAATCACGTCTTACATCACAATTCTATATCAACACATCACAAGTATCGTGATTTATTGACTCGTATCAGGCCCACCGTGATGTATTCTATTAGATCATCATAATAAGTATAGTATTAGCAATTTAGGATTAAAATAATCACCTTTCACATAACAAGTATCGTGACAATCTCTTTGTTAAAACCATGAGTCAGGATACTTTTAAGGTGTAAATGCACTTTTAATTTCTATATTTTGACCTTTTTTTTTTTAGTCTCTATATTTTATTTTTACCACTTTTAATCTTTAAACCAATTAACGCATGTTATTTTCGTCTTTTCTGTTAGTCAATCGACGGAAATAGCTAACGTGGCAGCTGGAGACATTAAATATTATTAAAAATGCCACGTCAGCATCTATTTAAAAAAAAATTTGTCAATTTTAATTAAATAAAAAACATAAATAAAATAAAAAATCACTAAAATTAAGATAAAAAAACTCTCTCTTGTGTTTTCTCTTCCATTTCATTTTCTTAAATTAGTTTTTCTTCTCTCTATCTCATCCGTGTCTCACTTTCTCTCAAATTTTCTTATTCTCTTCTCTCTCTCTCTCTCTCTCTCTCTCTCTCTCTCTCTCTCATTCGTGTTTCTCACTCATGGTAACTGGTGGTGCAATGGCTCGTGGTGGCTGTGGTCGGTTGAGATCGGGGTGGGGTGGGGTGAGATCGGGGTGGGGTGGCTGGGGTTGAGCTCGGGGTGGGATGGGTTGAGATCAGGGTAGGGTGGGGTGGGGTGGATGGGTTGAGATCGGGGTGGGGTGGCTGGGGTTAAGCTCGGGGTGGGATGGGTTGAGCTCGGGATGGGGTGGGGTGGATGGGTTGAGATCGGAGTGGGGTGGCTGGGGTTGAGCTCGGGGTGGGATGGGTTAAGATCGGGGTGGGGTGGATGGGTTGAGATCGGGGTGGGTGGCTGGGGTTGAGCTTGGGGTGGGATGGGTTGAGTTCAAGGTGGGGTGGGGTGGGGTGGGGTGGGGTGTGATCGAGGTGGGAAGGGTTGAGGTTGGTCTGGGGTGGGTGGGTTGAGACCGACTGGGGTGGCTAGGGTGGGTTATGAGCCGGCTGGGGTGGCGGTTAGGATGGTGGGTTGTGATGGTTTCCGGGTTTGATGTTTGTATGGAAGGTTTGATTTTTCATGTGGTGTTCTGGGTTTGCTAGAGACTGAGGGTTGGGTTTGGGTTTTTGTTCTTTGTGTTTTGAATCTTTGAAGGTCTTTTAATTTCCTCGGCATTTGATTCGTGTTCTTGGGTATGATTTTCTGGGTTTGTGTTCTTCGATTTTCTGGGATTGTGTTCTTATGTTCATAGGCATTTGATTTTAGTGATTTTTTTTATTTTATTTCTATTTTTTATTTAATTAAAATTGACAAATTATTGTTTTTTTTAAAAAATAGATGCTGACGTGACATTTTTAATAACATTTTAATGTTTCCGGTTGCCATGACAGTTATTTTTGTCGGTTGACTGACAGAAAGGACGAAAACAGCACTTGTTAATTGGTTTAGGGACTAAAAGTGGTAAAAATAAAATGTAGGGACTAAATTAGAAAAACGTCAAAATGTAGGGACTAAAAGTGCATTTACGCCTACTTTGAACTATTGTTTCTAAAATAAATTGTAAGGTCACAATTTGCACCCGAACCCAACGGTGCGAAGGGAGTAGACCCAAAAAGCCCAATACAATGAAATTTGTAGAGAGTGGGCTTGGGACCTAGGTTCTTTGGATGTTGGATAACAAAAATGATGGGCTGGATTCCAAATTCACATGCAACAAGCTGTTTATGTAACAGAAATTCTCCTCGGACGTATGCCGAGGATGATGTGTATTGCTTTTCTTTGTTCTAAAAATAGATTACATTTGAAGAAGATGTGTACAATATCCTTCTCTTTATTTTTTTCTCTTTCTGGTTTTTTCTCCCCCCACCCCACCCCACCCCACCCCACCTTGAATGCCCTTTTCTTTCTTTTATATTCCCCTCCTTCTTATCTCCATTGTTCACGTATGGACTAGATCACCAATGCAGGTACTTGTCCCATCCACCGTCATCTTAAAGTCTTCAAGCAATGGCTGTAAGGTTGGCCATTATTATTCAGATGTCATTTCCTCAATAATGCGACCAGAGAGATAGGTGCAGAGTCTTTAATGTGGTGGCAGCAGCTTTCTCTAAGATATTTCCCATCTGTTCTCCTTTTCTATAGTCTTGTGAAACATATTTTTGTCCATAAGACCTTCTTGTATACTCTTCTAGTCATTATGGCGTACCGTACAACCTACATTTCACTGAGCCGATGAGACACCCCTCTTCAGACTATCTTCACTAGCCTCCCTCACACCATTCTGCTTGTGGACTTTTAACCTTAATAACGTTATCACTACCAAACCCACCTCATATAAGCAGATACGCTCGGATCAGGCCCAAGGCCCAAGAATACAACTTGGACCTTTTGCCCTCATAATAGCCCCCTCAAAACTTCATCTTTCTTCTCCATGCGAGGAGAAAGTTGAGGTTTTGATCCAGTGCCTCAACTCCTGCACACTCCTTTAACTGCTACATGTGACAACATCACTTCCTTCCCTTAAAACTGCTTCTGAAGCTTCGAAGTCCACAACACCCCTATTAATTGCTCTAAGCGACGCGCTGTCTCCCACGTCCAACGGTGAGATGTGCATCCTACGGTCCAGATTTATCCCTGAATTTTTGAGCGGGATAACTCCCACGCGATGTCATCTCTCATATAAAATGCTTGGGAAATCACAACTTTCCCATTACACCAGAAATTAATCTGCCCTAAAGAATTCCTCACCTATTCAACTCTCAAGAAATTTTTGAAGAACTGCCAACTCTTTCTCCCGTAAGTTCTCACGCTTGTAAGTTCTTTTTCTCCTCGGGCATAGTCCTCAGCCACTAATTGTACCCCTTTCCCTTCTAAATTCACTTCTATTCCAACAAGATAGGTAGATTCAAATGTTTAGTAGATACTGACGCCGGTATGGAGAGTTTTCAAGCCAAATACCACATTCCCTGGGAAGTGGGTTTGAAGTATTGTCCCCTAGAAGCCGTAGCTGACGCTAGGAAAGAAGGATAAGTTGTTGTTCCTATAATCGCATTTTTAGAGGGTGGAATGACACTTCCTATGAAGAATGTAACCAGTGAATATCTACGTAACCATAGGCTATGCCCAAACTAGTGTACACCTAACATGTTTAGAATCTTAAGTTATGTCGACGCTCTCAACGAGCAAATGAGTTTGAACCTCACATGGCGTGACGTCGTCCACATGTATGAGTGTCACAAACTTAAAGGTGTAGGTTATTACCTTAAGTCTAGGTCTAACATTGTTAGGCTTATATCATGCCTTCCCAAATCTAAAAAAGGCATGAAGGACGACTATTTAATCGCCTCCAGGAGATGGTACAACAGTCCTCACTGTCCAGTCAGAGAGGGAACACCAGGTGTGATTCCATAGAGTTTAGGTTCCCCAACATAGGAGTTAGTACTTCTAATTTTATAATTGAAATTCACATCACATTTTTACTTTCCCCTTGTTTAATATCAATTGTTAGTCTAACCATTCTTAGCTTCTTGGATGTTTTTGTAGATAAACAGCATGTGTCGCCTCGCTTAAGCCTATTGAGCATCGCGGACCTCCATAGAGTCTTAAGATCCGAGGTATTCGTGAGTGAAGATAGGCAAGTGAGATCAGCCCATCTCATTTTGGGATACAAACAGCTATCAACTACCTTCCAAGAGATCGACAACGCAATTGTCGCGGGAGATCGGAGACGTAGAAGGATAGACGTCTCAAAAACATGATTCCTTGCCCCTTACAACTCGCTAGACGATCCTTCTACTATTCTATTCCTTGCCCCCTGCCTGCACAACTTGAAGCAGCATTCGTCCGAGAAGAATCCACATCTTCTTGCTTGTCCCTTGAAGAAGAAATTGACCAATTTCGATTTGATGAAGCGAAGAAATCCTCGGAAGCTTACATTGTCAACCTCTCGGACGAAGAGAACAAATCAGCCGAGTACTCTGGTATACCAGGTTTCGTAGTTGCACGTGTTGAGAGCAGTACCAAGGAGGAAGAAGAAATGTAAAGCTTGAAGGATCTTTTTGTTAGAAGAGGAAAACAAGCCACCCAAAAAGGCGCTTTAGGATCTCAAGTTCCTGTTAATCTTCCCCCTCCTTCCCCTCCTTCAAGCTCCATTCTTCCTATACCCGACCTTAAGAAGAAGAAAAAAGCAAATGAGGTTGAAGAAGAGGAGTTAGCCCAGAAGAAGAAGCAGAAGCAACAAAAGGCGGGAAATGGCTGAGTTCGAGCTTCCTTAATGGAGAGCAGGGATAGCCACGAATTGGCTGAGGTGCGCCAAGCTCAATACCATTGGTCACCTTTGTTGGAGTTGGATGGAGCTCCCATTCCTCGCCACTCTTTAATAAGGGAATTCCAAAGAGGGCATGCTCACTACTTGGCTGAAGCTCTAGAACAACCCATCCTTTTGCCAAAGGACATGGAAGCCTTGAAGCAAATGAGGCAACCACAACTCTTCCTCTCCCTAAAAAGGGATTTGGCTTTGGTATGTGCCACTCAACTACTTTTACTTCGTTATTTTTATTATCATTTTTATATAAACTTCCTTATGCACACTTTTCTATTATGTCTATCACAATGCGCTTGATCACCATATCCACACAGGCCATCTAGGAGGTTTTTGTGGCGGAGAAATGGGTAGAAGATGCCCGGAACAAGGCTGATGCTGAAATCAAGGTCAGGATCGAGACGGAAAAAGCTCTTGGCCTAGCTGAGAAGGAAAGGAAGGAGACTGTTGACAAGCTAGTGGAAAAGGGGAAACTAAGGAGGAGTGTTGAGGTTGGGCTTAAAACAGTCGAGACCCAAGTAGAGGAACAACGTATACAGCTCCAGAACAAAGTGGTGGAGCTTACTAATGCCCATCAAGAAATTCTACACTTGAAGGGTGAGTTAGCTCAAGCCCAGGAAGCGGCTCGCACCATCAAAGAGACCGTGAAGGCTACATCGCTTGCTTCTTTTAATAAGGGGGTCGAGGAGACTAAGACTCGGCTGGCTGAAGAGCTTGCTGAAGTGTGTAGGGACCATTTCCAGCAGGTATGGGCATAAGCCCTTAATGTTACAGGGGTCCCTGCTACTTTAGAGTGGAGAAAAGCTAAAAACATGTGGATTCCCCCAAACATCCGTGTGATTGAAGCCATACCTCCTTCTCCAACTGCCTCCAAGTTAGTGCCACCAACACAACCCTTAACCATTTAGGGCATTCTTCCACTCACTAAAGTGTCTACAGGCTCTGACCAGGCTACTGCCCAAGGTGAGAAGAATGACAAGGGTTTGAGCAAGAAGGTCGACCAGGGTGATCCTTCACTTAGGCCAAAAGACAAACAAAGTACAACCCTGTCCAAGACCAAATATGCAAATGCTCCCCTAGTCATCAAGGAAGTGTCTTCTAAATACAAAAAAAACTGGACCAAAAGGGGCAGAGGCTAAGAAAAAGGAAGCTGAGACAAAGTCCAAAGAGGACCCTCCACTAAAAGCCAAGACTTGAACAACCTAGGACTCTCTCTCAATATTTGCCTAGCTTCCAGATAGCATACACTTACTTTCGTTATCTTGTCCTGTGTTTTTTTATTTTTATTTCCAATGTAATCACGTACATTTATAATGACAAGTTCAAGACTTCGATCTTTAATTCTTTACAAATTTCACTTACTGGGAATGTTTAACTCTTTATTTTAGTACAATTCTTATATACAGTATGAATGACTTAGTGCATAAATGAACAACGTCGGTCTTAATAATGCGTTCGGTAATAGCAGCAATTTGTTATGGAAATTATTTCATCTAATGGAGTTATGCCCTTGGTAAATAACCTGTATGTTGGAATTTTTATCATGTAACAGCAAATAGTCAAGTACATAAAAATATACATGAACCTAAAACAAGAGGAACATGACCTTAAACTAAACCTTATGTGAAACTCAGGCATGAAGTAAATCATCAATCTTACCAAAGTATGTGGTCTGAGAGCTAAACATATCCAAAACTCTAATTGATCCTTAGAAAGTTGGACAGAAATGTTAATTTCCCAAAAGTAGATAGTCCGAGGACCAGACGTAACTAAGGTTCCGTTTAACACTTAACAAAAATATCAATCTCTACAAGGTATGTGGTTCGAGAGCTAAACATATCCAAAACTTTGATTGATCCTTAGAAAGTTGGATAGAAATATTAATTTCTCCAAAGTAGATGGTTCGAGGACTAGACATAACTAAGGTTCTGTTTAACACTTAACAAAAATATCAATTTCTACTAGGTTTGTGGTCCGAGAAGCCAGACATAACCAAGTTTCTGTTTGATGCTTAGAAAAGTGAATTGAAGTGTTAATTTTTCCAAAGTAGATGATCCGAGGACCAGACGTAACTAAGGTTCTGTTTCACATTTAACAAAAATATCAATTTTCACAAGGTATGTGGTTTAAGGAGTCAGGCATGACCAAGTTTTTGTTTGATAATTTACAAATATGATAATCAACGCAACACAATGACAACAGAAATAAAATGGCAGAAGTGCCTTACATTAATAATAGTACCTTCGTAGGTTATTTACATTCTAGGAGTGTGGTACAACCTTTTCATCTAAGTTTGCCAGATAATACGTCTCTATACTGAAGTAATACAATAAGGTCATTCCTAAGTAGGCCCCAATTTTCCCTATGCTGGGTTCTTAGCAGTACCCAAGACTTTCCTTAATACTAAATCTCCAGGTACGAGTGGTCGTAGCTTCACATGGGAATCATACCCTTGTTTGAGTTTTTGCTGATAATAAGCAAGCTGAACCATGACATTTTCTGGCCGTTCCTCAATTAGGTCTAGGCTTTTTTCCAACAAATTATCATTACTACTTGGGATGAAAGAGCTCATTTTCAATGTCGAAAACCCAGTTTCCAGGGAAATTTTAGCCTCGGCTCCATAAGTCATAGAAAACAATGTCTTTCTAGTGGATCTTCGAGGAGTAGTTCAATATGTCCACAAAACATGTGGCAATTCTTCCACCCACCTCCCTTTAGCATCATCTAGTCTTTTCTTAAGCCCACTGACAATAACTTTGTTCACTGCCTCGGCTTGCTCGTTCCCTTGCGGATAAGCTGGAGTGGAATATCTATTCGTGATGTCCATATCACAATAATACCTTTTGAAGGCCTTACTATCAAATTGCAAGCTGTTATCTGAAATGAGAGTATGAGGGATTCCGAACCTGGTAACAATATTTTTTCAGATAAATTTCTTTGCATCCACATCCCTGATGTTTAATAATAGCTCAGCTTCAACCCATTTATTGAAATAATCCATCCCAATAAGCAACCACCTCCTATTCCCTACTGCCTTTGGGAAAGGCTCCACAATGTCCAAGCTCCATTGAGCAAATGGCTAAGGACTTGACAAAGGATTAAGAACACCTCCTGGTTGATGAATGTTGGGAGCATATCTCTAACACTGGTCACACTTTTTCGCATATTCCTGCGCTTCTCTTTGCATGTTGGGCCACCAGTATCCTTGTGTAAGAGCTCTATGAGATAAAGACCTTCCTCCTGTGTGACTTCCATAGATTCCTTCGTATAATTATTCCAAAAGTAACTCCATTGCTTCAAGGTGTATACACAACAAATATAGTCCTGAAAAAGAGCGTTTATACAATTTTTGGTCTTCGAACAGCCAAAATCGAGGTACTTTTCTACGTATTTTGTTGGCCTCAGATTTCTCCTCAGGCAAGATATCATTTTTAAGGAATGACATTATGAGATCCATCCAACTAGGTCCCACCTTAATCTGATGAATCCAAAGGGTGTCATTATTCATTCCAATAGGCATACACGGATCTTCAATAAGGATGACCCGTGGTAAACCTTGTGCCGAGGATGTTGCAAGGGTGGCTAGGGAGTTAGCATGAGTGTTTATACTCCCATAGACATGTAACAAGGTAAAAGAGTCATACTCTGATTGTAAATACCTGGCCCGGGTTAAATACTCTTGCATTCTCGGATCTCTAGCCTTCAATTTCCCTTCCATTTGACCCACGACTAGCTATGAATCTGAGAATATCTGCACCGTTTTTCCACCCATTTTCTAAACCATATTCATTCCCATTAGCAGAGTTTCATATTTTGCCTTATTGTTAGTGGCCGAAAATCCTAATCTTAAGGATTTTTCCAAAGTAAGTCTCTCAGGGGACACTAAGACTAATCCCACACCAGATCCTTTTTGATTTTCTGCTTCATCAACATACACCTTCCATGTCAAAGGTTCCTTGCACAAGATCATGTCAATTGATTTTTTATCCATGCTCAAACTCTTAGTACTCTCTTCTACTGAAGATTCAGCAAACTCTGTCACCAAATCAACAAGAACTTGGCCTTTTACAGAGGTGCAGGGCATGTATTTGATGTTGAAAGCCCTTAAAATGGTTCCCCATTTGGCTATCCTTCCTGTATAGTCAGCATTTCGAAGTATAGACTTGAGACGAAGCTGAGTTAGAACAACAATTATATGAGATTGGAAATAATGGGGAAGTTTACGTGTAGTATGCACCATTGCCAAAATTGTCTTTTCCAATGGTAAATAATGCACCTTGGCCTCATGTAAAGATTTGCTTATATAATAAACTGGCCTTTGCACACCATTATCAACTTGTATCAGAACCAAACTTACAACATGGTTAGCCATAACAATATAAGCGAACAGAACTTCATCAACCTCTGGCCGAGACATAATAGGTGGTCGCGAAAGATATTCTTTAAGTTGCTAAAAAGCTAAAGCACATTCCTCAGTCCATTCAAACCGTGCGAATAGGTAGGCATCTATTCGCGGATCGTGAAATAAACTGATTAAGGGTAGTAGTCATCCCGGTCAACCTCTAAACTTCCTTTGGATTCCAAGGTGCTTGTAAACCGTTAATTGCCTTGACCTGTGTGGGATAAAATTTTATTCCTCGGTGTGTCACCATGTAACCCAAAAATTTACTTGACCCCACACCAAAAGAACGCTTTGAAGTATTAAGACGCAACTTGTACTTTCTTAACGTTTGGAAAGTATCACTTAGGTCTTCCAAACGCTCAGAAATTGTTTTGCTCTTCACCACCATATCGTCCACATTGACTTCAATAGTTTTTTCTAATTACGATTCAAACATTTTGGTTATCATCCGTTGATAGGTAACACCGGCGTTCTTTAAACCAAAAGGCATGGCCTTATAATGATAATTCCCAGTAGGGGTGACGAAGGCAGTTTTCTCCTAATCCTCTAAAGCCAAAGGTATTTGTTGATAACCTTGGAAAGCGTCTAGAAAAACTCATCTGAGGATGCTCAACGGTAGTGTCCACCAATTGATCTATACGAGGCATTGGGAAGGAATCTTTAGGACAAGCCTTGTTTAAATCCATGAAGTCCACGCAAACTCTTCACTTTCCATTCTTCTTCTTCACCGTCACTGTATGAGCTAACCATTCAAGATAAAACACCTCATTGATAGCCCCAACCTTTTTAAGCTTGAACACTTCCTCTTTGACCACCTTGAAATGCTCCTTAGACGAGCTCCGAGGTGATTGCTTTTTCGACATCACAGCTAGATTAACATTCAGATGGTGACAAATGAAATTTGAATCAACCCCCGGGGCCTCATAAGCATTCCACGCAAATACATCCACATTCCTCTTAACAAATATAGCCAACTCCGTCTTCTCTTAAGGTGGCAGCTGAATTCCCACCTGAAAGAATTTTTCAGGATCATCGTCAATAAGAACCTTCTCTAACTCCTCACATGTAGGTTCTTCCACCTCTGCTGCCTTGGGCTTGGCCAAAGACATTGATTGCTATGAGCCCCCCTTAGTCGAGGTTGATGACTCTTGCCTAGAGTGATGTAGAATTGCAACCGCCATACATTGTCTGGCCATAGACTGACTCCCAACTATTTCTTCAATTTGATCCCCAGAAGGGAATTTTACCTTCAGATGCAGCATTGAAGAAATTGCACCTAAAGTATGAAGCCAAGGTCTTGCAACGATGGCTGTATAGGGAGAATAGGTGTCCACAACAATGAAATCCACTTTCACAACAATGAAATCCACTTTCACAACCTCGGAACCTGACTAGATAGGCAATCTAATATGGCCCATTGGTGTAACAGTCTTCCCTTCAAAGCTTATCAGTGGTGAATCATAAGACGTCAGATCCTCCAGCCTTAACTTCAGCCCCTTGTACAAGTTGGGATACATTATATTTGCATCGCTACCCTGGTCCACCATTACCCTCTTTACATTGTAGCCTCCTATCCTAAGCGTAACCACTAAAGCATCATCATGGGGTTGGATAGTTCCGATCTTATCTTCTTCCGAGAAGCTCAAAGTAGGTGGGACATTCCCTTTAATCCTCTTTGGCTCAGAGCTAGACTCCTCGGCAAGGGTTCGTGCCACTGACATCACCTTGGAAGGATGAGAACCAGTCCAACCTAGAGCAGCAAAAATTACATTGATCGTACCCAATGGAGGCCTTGAAGCATTGTTACCTTGATTTACTGAACCTGAATGGTCTTCCTGCTCATTGGGCCGATACAGAAACTGCTTTGACCTTCCCTCCTTAACCAACTGCTCTAAATAACTCCACAAGGTCCTGTAATTCTCAGTAGTATGACCCCTCTCTTGATGATAGTGGCAATGGAGGTTCTGATTACGTTTCATGGAGTCCCCTGCTATCTTGTTGGGCCACTTGAAGTATGGTTCATTCTGGAATTCCTCCAACACTTGATGCAGTGGTTCTCGGAATACAGTGTTGACCACTTGAGGAGTGGTAAAACTAGGTTGCCCAGCATAATCTCTCCGAGGCCTGCTATTGTTGTATCTGTCCGACCTAAAATCCCTCATCTCTTGAGAGATAACCTTTGCCTTTCTCTTACCTTTTTGTTGATCTTTTTCAACCCGTTTGTATTCGTCAATGCGGTTCATGAGGCGTCTTGGTCAAAGATTTCCTTAAGTTGTGCTCAGTTGGAAGGCTAACCTTGAAAGTGTTGATCGCCACATCGTCAAAATCACCATCAATCTCATTAAACATCTCCCAGTATCTGTCAGAGTATGTTTTTAGGGTTTCCCCTTCCCTCATGGCCATGGACAATAACGAATCCAAGAGCTGAGGAACTCTACTGTAGGTTATGAAGCGAGACCCAAATGCCTTAGTAAGTTCCATGAAAGAATCGACGTAACCTGCGTTCAGACAGTTAAACCACCTCATCACAACAGGTTTTAAGCTAGAAGGAAAAACTTTGCATATTAAAGTTTCGTTTTTGGAGTGTACCACCATTCTCTGATTAAAATGACTCACATGCTTTATGGGGTCTGTACGACCGTTATAGATAGTGAAATTTGGTTAGGTGAAGCACCAAAGGAGCTTTCCTTTCTCCACCCTGTGTGCGAAGGGTGATTTAGAGATTTGATGTAACACCCTACTCATGACATCATTTCCCAAGCCCCTGGAGGAAGACTTCTTGTCCTTATGCCCACGAAGGTAATCCTCCTCATAGGAGAAAGAATCACTAGGAGGGGTTCTTGATCTGGGCCTATAGTCACTACCCCGGGAATCTTCAGAGAAGAATCAGAAAAGGAAGGAGTTCGCCTCCGTTTCTCACGGCGTAGCTTCTTCTTCAGATGATCAATTTCCTTTTGCATAGCCTTAGCATTTTCCTCGTGAGAGATCCTGCTTCCACCACGTGAACGACTCCTGCCGGTATGCACTGTATGCACACTGCCCTCCCGATCTCTTTCGTGCCCCAAATGTAAGAAATGATCCTCATGTTAGGAGCCCATTGACTTTGCATAGTGTGAACCTGAGCTTACCATAATGCTACACACTCTCTAGAATACAAGTTTTCGATAGATGTCGCCAATTGTAAGGTCACAATTTGCACCTGAACCTAACGGTGCGAAGGGAGCAGGCCTAAAAAGCCCAATACAATGAAATTTGTAGAGAGTGGGCTTGAAACCTAGATTCTTTGGATGTTGGCTAACAAAAATGATAGGCTAGATTCCAAATTCACACGAAATAAGTTGTTTATGTAACATAAATTCTCCTTGGACATGTGCCAAGGATGATATGTATTACTTTTCTTTGTTTTAAAAATAAATTACACTCGAAGAAGATGTGTACAATATCCTTCTCTTTCTTTTTTTCTCTCTCCGGTTTTTTCTCCCTCCCACCTTGAATGCCCTTTTCTTTCTTTTATATTCCCCTTCTTCTTATCTCTATCGTCCACATATGGACCAGATCACCAATGCAGGTACTTGCCCCATCCACCATCCTCTTGAAATCTTCAAGCAATAGCTGTAAGGCTGGTCATTACTACTCAGATGTCATTTCCTCATTAATGCGGCTAGAGAGGTAGGCACAGAGTCTTTAATGGGGTGGTAGCAGTTGTGAAACATATCTTTATCCATAAGACCTTCTTGTATACTCTTCTAGTCATTATGGCGTACCGTACAACCTACATTTCACTGAGCCGAGGAGACACCCCTCTTTGGACTATCTTCACCAGCCTCCCTCACACCATCCTGCTTGTGGGCTTTTAACCTTAATAACGTTATCACTACCAAACCCACCTTGGACAAGCAGATACGCTCGGATTAGGCCCAAGGCCCAAGAATACACCTTGAACCTTTTGCCCTCACATAAATATAAATATATATATATATATATATATATATATATAATTTTAGCTATTCTCTCTCTCTCTAAAATTTCGAAAACAAGAAATATCTTACTTTCTCTCTATAGATAAAATTATGCATATAAAATAGGTATTATTTGATGACTGAAAATGCTTTTAAGTGGAATGGATTAGATAACGTGATGCATCATACAATGGTTTTATGATTGGCTTAGTGGGAATCACTTTTGGTTACATAATATTGTCAATATATTTGATGAAGTTTGATATAACATTGATTAAGGAATATAGGGTAAATACATTTAGTAAGAGCATGTTTTCCTAGGGATTAGATTATAGTTATGTCAATGTATTTGATGAAGTCTGATATAACATTGATTAAGGAATATAGGGTTTACTGTTTATATATTTTTAAATACATTTAGTAAGAGCATGTTTTCCTAGGGATTAGATTATAGTTATGATAGAGTTTTAATCTACAGCGTTCGCTTCATGATGACTGCTCTTTATTATTAAGTTAAGATATCAATTGATTTTTTGTGTAAACATGATTTGAATTTCAAATATCTTATTTAACGATAAGAAACTTTAGTGGTTGAGTTAATTGAAACCTACTTGATTATATTAAAGTTATTGTAATAATATAAATTATTTCTTAATATTTATGAAAAAATTGGGAAGTTCAGCGGGTTTGAGGTTCAGTTATGATTAAACTCTCTTAAGGGATAACATGCAGTTATGATTAAACTCCAATTGGTTCCTTAAGAGCACTCACATAAGTGAGTGCAAAATGAAAAAAAGTGCAGAAATTTATACAATATAGCCTATAACTCACATGCATCAGACAATGTATTATTGTGTAAATATCCAAACTTGCTACAATAGCCGTGTATATTTATACGATTATTGTAACTTTGCAAATCATTATTTTATTATTGTTTAATTTATTCTCTCTCATAGTCAGGCCCTTTCTCACTTCTTCTATCCTCTTCTTCTCCATCTCACACTCTCTTTCTCTTCGTCTGCACAACCGATCAATCATCTGCCTACCACCACTCAACCAACCCTCACAACCCACTACCACTCTCGTACAACACATAAAAATCTAACCACAAATTCAATAGAAAATCAAAGCCAAAATCAACTGAAAATCAAACCCAAAATCAACAAAAATCAAACCAAAAATCAATAGAAATCAAAACTGAAATTAATCGAAAATCAACCCCAACATATCAAATGGAAACCCAAAATAAACCATCAACTTAATTAAACCCAAATCATCACAGTCCTATGTATGCTGTCACTAACGAATATGTACTAGCCTCCATAGCTAGCGCCATGAGAGAAATCTAAGAGAGAGATGAAGGGTCTAAGACAAGCGGCTAAGAAGATTGTGATGATAGAGAGGCGGAGAGTTTGAGAGAAGGGTTTTGCCGTTTGGGATGAGAGAGTGAGAAAAAAAAAAACGTGAGTTTGAGAGATATTTCAATAAAATAATAATGCATAAATATTTTTTAAAATATTATTTAAATAAAAGAGGGTGTATAATAGATAATCTGATATAGGTGTTTTGTAAAAATAACGGTATAAAATAGAAAAAGTATGTTGTTATACTAAAATAAACGAAAATTTTTAAACAGACTAGTGCGATTGCTCTAGCAAGTAAGAAGCTAGCTAGTATGTTCATGTTCCAGTATAATTGTCACAGTTGTTGGTCACCTCGATCTCATCATTTTTCTCTTAACGGGAAAAGAAATACTCATCACTTTTGAAGGTCAGAATATTGCATGCTGGAAAAACTGAGATGGCTGCCATCTTGGTGAAGTATTTGTTTTTTTTTTTTTTTTTTTTTAATGCAAACCTGGCGCACATCAAATTTGCACTTTTTTTAAAAAAAAAAAATTCCATTAAAGTAGGAGTATTAAATAATGTAAATTAACGAAACCTTAGGGCATCGGGTCTAACGCTTAGCATAAAAAAGCAAATTATTTAGGGCATACAACATGGATGCCATGGCCTTCTACCGAAGAAAAGAATGGAGAAACTAGTAAAGATCTCGGTGTTGGTGTGTGACCAAGAGGACTAACTTGAGTCAAGGCACAAAGTTAGTTAAAGGACTCACAGTTGCCAAACCAAAAGTCAAGGAAGAAAAGAAAAGGGCCCAGTCGAGGAAGGAAGACAGGAGACTAGCAAATACTCTGTAAGTGGAAGAACAAAACATTACTTTGTTCAAACAATGGAAGGGAAGATAGAATTAATATATAAAAATAGTAACACTAAATCAAAGAAGAAAGATAAACAAAGAGTTTTATCAAGGTAAAAAAAAAAATGGCAATTTAAAATTAAAAAAAAAAAAAAGGAAAGAAAAGGATATAGCCTCGTGATTACAAAACTTAACAATTGAAAAGAGTTAATGAATTCTTGGCATTGATTTGAGAAATATTTTAAATCAAATTTAATGAAAAAAAGCAGTAATTAATTTTTTTGATAAATCTTTATATTTCACATAAAAATAATATTAAAATATTTTTAATATAGTTTATTAACAATTATTTTAAGAACATCCGTTAATATTATTATGCTATTAATTTTGCCACTTGAATTTTTCTATTTTAAGCCCCCAAACATTTTGTGCATTTGAGACATACTAATGTACCACCCCCACACAGCTGATCAAGAGTATCTTATCTTAGCTACCTTTCAATATAATGAAGTTTTCGTGGTGTTTTAACTCCGTCCATCTCTACCTACCTTTCCCAACCACAACACCCCCCACCCACCCAAACACAAAAAAGAAAAAAAGAAAAAAAGTTGTAGTCTCTTTTTTTTTTTTTTGGTAAGTGTACTCCATAATTTTTTTAAAAGAAAAAGTGTGCACTAGCTCCATAATATTTGGAATATTGGACCATGGACAGAATTAGTGATCACTGAATCAAAAACAAAGCACGAAGGAGAATTACAGAGAGTGAGAGAGAGAGAGATGGAGAAGCTGAGGCCTCAGCTGAGCACAAGGTGGATAGCCACAGTGGCGAGCATATGGATCCAGTGCAGCGTCGGCGCATCCTACACCTTCTCCATCTACTCCGCCGTGCTCAAATCGAGCCAAGGCTACAGCCAATCAACGCTTGACACTGTTTCTGTCTTCAAGGACATTGGTGCCAATGCTGGGGTCATATCGGGCCTCCTCTACTCCTTCGTCACACGCAAGACTTCCCTTCCGCTCTGCGTGGTTCACGTTGTTGGTGCGATACAGTACTTCCTAGGCTATTTTCTCATGTGGGCCTCCGTCGTTGGATTGATCGACAAGCCTCCTGTGGCATTGATGTGCCTCTTCATGTTTCTTGCAGCTCATGCTCAGACCTTTTTCAACACCGCCGATGTTGTCAGTGGCTTAGAAAACTTTCCTCATTATGGTGGCACCATCGTGGGTATTATGAAGGTATGTGTGACTTTTTGTTCTCTTATTTACTTTTCATTTATTCATTGGATAAAAAATGGTGACTTTACAGCAAAGTGTGTTACTACTCAATTTGCAGGGGGCCCAGGTTTCTTTAGCTTCTTTGTGTCTTGTTGGTCAGGAATGGGGGATTACTAGTGTTTTATGTCAGTCTATGTTTTCGATAATATATAGGTTTAGGTGAAAACATTTTAGAACTCTCCTTTGGTTTTTATTTGACTTATTTCTTCATGAGAAAGGGAAGTAAGGGAATCTTGGAAAAGTTTACCCTTTGGCTCAGTGCATTACCTAAAGTACAATTTGAAGGCTTTGAAGAGATCTATATATGGTTTAGATAGAAAATTCTGGTATTATAAAGTGAAATTGTGACTCATGGTATAACTGAGTTTCATAATTAGGATCCCAAGAGAATGTCATACTTATCTTCTTGCTTAGAACATTTTCAGCAGATCTATCACTGTTTAGAGAATGAAAAATAACTTTTATCTTTTAATTATTTACTTTTTTAAATACATTTTCTAACAGATTCTCTATCCCATTTTCTATCTCAATTAAATATTATTTCTTTATTCATTCTTTATTCTTTTTTTTATCATAATTTATTCTTCCTATATCCATTCCTAACAATTATATTTTTCAATAACAAATGTTATATTCACAATATTTTTCGTAATACTTTCACAAAAATTACGTCAAAATCTTATATGAAAAGTGGTTACTAGTTCTAATTTAAACCCATCATTGAAATTATTTTTTTACTTACCAATATTAACTAATAACAATCTATTACTTAAAATTTATTATGAAACATTGTGGTAGTATTTCTCAATTAAAATTTTTTATTTTTTATATTATTTTTCCTTTCATTCAATTCATTCCCATCCACCCACGTTTTCATTTCTTTTTTTCTTTTTCTTGTTTTTCTCATCCACACACGTGTCCACCTATCTCTACCGACTCCAACCCTTCTTATTTCTTTTTCTCCCTCACATTCAAGATTATTACAGATCCGGCAGCTCAATCTCCCTTTTATTTTTCCAGCTCTCTCTCTCTCTCTCTTTGTTTCATTTTTTGAGAAGCAACGGAGATGAGAGAAAAAAAGAAAAGAAGCAATGGAGATTAGAGAAAAAAAAGAAGCAACAGAGATGAGAGAAAAAAAGAAGCAACAAAGAGAATGAGAGAGAAAAAAAAAATCCGGAGGAGAGAGAAAGTTTGTATAATTTTTTAATCAACAAAATTCAATTGCTAACGTACGATAACCCATCAAATTTGATGAGTTACTGTTTATGAGACAAAAAAATTTCAGGGTTTAGAGAATCCATTAAAGGCCATTATTTGGATCTCATTCTCTATTATACCTATTATTTTGCTTTTAGCTACATCAATTGAGATGCTCTTAGAAGCTTTGTTCAGACTGACATTGACTCAAATTTTTCCGTGACAATTCTGAATCTAAAAGATAAAATTTTCCCAGTGGACTCATTGATGAAAAAAATGGCCCGGTATTGGCTTCATGCCTTCATGGAACTTCTAATGCTTTCCAAATGAATGGTTAAGTGGACAAAGATCATAGATTCAGTCTCCACGAGTCCCTTAAGCTAGTTATGATATATCTTTGTGTCAATGCTCGTGTTTTATTTATGATACAAAATCATGAAAATATATCATACTATCTTCTTTCTTGGACAGGGCTTTCTTGGGCTTAGTGGAGCAATACTAATTCAAGTGTATGACACATTTCTCAAGGGCGAGGCAAGCACGTACCTTCTGATGCTTGCTCTGTTGCCTACATGTGTCTCCCTTGTGCTTATGTTTTTGGTGAGAATTTATGAAAAAACCACAAGTGATCACAAGAAGCACTTAAATGGTTTCTCTGCAGTTGCTTTGATCATTGCTGGTTATCTCATGATTATCATAATTTTGGAAAACATCTTCACTTTGCCATTGTGGGCACGCATTTCTACATTCATTCTTCTTCTGATTCTACTTTTATGGCCTCTTGGAATTGCAATCATTGCCCTGATGGAGGAGTCTAATAGATCATTACAAACAGATTCAATTGAGATTAATCTTTTAACTGACAATGGTGAGCAAGTCACATCCCCAAAATTTTCTACAGCAGAGGATACTATAGAGTATCAACAATTGCCAAGTAGTGACCTCGAAGTGAAGGCCACTTCTGATGACAAAATGCTTTTGGATGAAGAACCCTTGAATCCCTTGCAGTCCATGTGTACTGTAAACTTCTGGTTGTTGTTTGTTGCCATGATATGTGGAATGGGTTCTGGGCTGGCTACAATTAATAACATGAGCCAAATAGGGGCATCTCTCAGTTACACAACTGTGGAGGTAAATAACTTGGTTTCTTTATGGAGTATATGGAATTTTCTTGGCCGATTTGGAGCTGGATATGTATCAGACTATCTCCTGCACACAAGAGGTTGGGCAAGGCCAGTGTTGATGGCTGTTACCCTAGCCACAATGGCTGTTGGCCACATAGTTATAGCTTCTGGTTTTCCTGGAAATTTGTATGTTGGTTCAGTCCTAGTGGGGATTTGTTATGGTTCACAGTGGTCATTAATGCCCACCATCACTTCGGAGCTATTTGGTGTTCGGCACATGGGCACTATTTTCAATACTATTGCTGTTGCAAACCCTGTGGGATCTTATGTGTTATCTGTAAAAGTAATTGGTTATATCTATGACAAGGAAGCGTCTGGTGATGATGACACATGTTATGGTTCTCGCTGCTTTATGCTATCTTTTCTGATCATTGCAGCTGTGGCTTTGTTGGGATGCCTTGTTGCTGTTGCATTGTTCTTTCGGACTAAGAGATTCTATCAGCTAGCTGTGCTTAGAAGGTCAAGGCTTTCTTTTAAATGATTAGAAGTAAATATGAGAACTTTGGGAGGGAATGTTAGCCGAGGCCATAACCTTTGTGATTTATTCTGGATGTTATACGGTTGTTTATTTGTTTTTGGGTGAATGGTATATTTTTTATTTTGACGAAAAATTCATTTTCGTCTCTACATTTCCATGCGATTTTCATTTTGGTTCTTAACTTTTTTTGTCCCACCGATTTTAGTTCCTATCTTGAAAAACGCATTTTGTTTTTGTGTCTGACCTTACATCAGAGACGAAATTTGCATAGCTAGCAAACGATATAAATTAAAAATATTAAAATAGTGCCCACAATCTCCACGTGGCTTTCCACGTCAGCATTGAAATTAAAAAAAATTAATTAATTAATTTTAACTAAATAAAAAAATTTTAAATAGAAATAAAAACCAAAAAATTATATTTAAGAACAACAGATTTAAAACCCAAAAAATTAAATTCAAACCCATATTTCAAACCCCTACACCACCAAAACATCAAACACAAAAATCAAATTCAGATTTTCGGCCCCCAAACTCAAAACTCAAAACCCAAATTTTCTTATACTTTTTGAGAAACCGAACACAAACCTCAGATCTAAATCTTAGAGTTGAAACCAAACCACCCCAACCTCAGATTCAAAACTATCAAACCCAAACGAAATCAACCTTACCTCACATGAGATCCCACCCTCACGAGGACTTTCAGCTTTATAAAAAAGCTCTTCACAACGCACAAACTCACAAAGCCAAAAAAAAAAAAAAAAAGGATAACCGATTCTCTCTCTTTCTCATCTCCGCTCTGCTCTTGATCTCCGCAATGACGTCATTGTCAGAAAACTCCGATGATGCGTTGATGCAACAAGTCGTCGATGCTGATGCCGGCGTTAGCGAGACTCTGAGCGATGACCCTCTGCTTGGGGCGGAGCACCACTTCACGTTACTCAAGAAGATATGGCAAGTCGTACTCGAACCAAGAGGAGCACAATTTCAGGTTCAAGGTTTTCCAGAAGAATTTGAAGAGAGCGCACTGACACCAGAGGATGGACCCGTCGGCAATCCACGGCATGACTCAGTTCTCTGATCTGAGGTTAGAGGTGGTTTGGTTTCAACTCTAAGGTGGATTTGAGGTTTGTGTTTAGTTTCTTAGAAAATATAAGAAAATTTGGGTTTTGAGTTTGGGGCCGAAAATCTGGATTTGATTTTTGTGTTTGATGTTTTGGTGGTGTGGGGGGTTTGAAATATGAGTTTGAATTTAATTTTTTGGGTTTTAAATTTGTTGTTCTTGAATTTAATTTTTTGGTTTTTATTTCTGTTTTAAATTTTTTTATTTAGTTAAATTAATAAATTAATTTTTTTTTTAATTTAGATGCTGATGTGGAAAGCCACGTGGAAATTGTGGATATTTATTTTAATATTTTTAATTTATGTCGTTTGCCAGTTGCGCAGTTTCTGTCTTTGATGTAATGTCAGGGACAAAAACAAGACGTGTTTTTCAGGATAGAGACTAAAATCGGTGGAAAAAAAAAGTTAGGGACCAAAGTAAAAATTGAGTAAAAATGTGGAGACGAAATTGGGTTTTTCGCCTTTCTTCTTCTTCTTCTTCTTCTTCTTTTTTTTTTTTTTTTTTTTGTTTTGAGAATTTGGGTGAATCGTTTGATTTTAAGAGAAAATGAAAGTTTAAGGAAAACACTTGCAGAGCTGTAGTCTATCATCAGTACAGGCTTGAGCAGAGAGACCATCAGAAGTTAGTGTACTAGAAATACAAGAACTAAAAAAACACCAGTAGAAATTATCAATGACCAATTGCGTTAAAATTGGTGACCTGAAAGGAGATGGTGCTAGGAGCCAAATTCAGTGCCTTCGGCCATAGTTGAAGCTTCTTATTAGGTAAATTTATTTGTTAGGCCCTAAAGTCTACATTTTTGCCTTAATTTTGCGTTTAGCGTGAATTAACATTTTTAGAGCATTTTCCTAGCTGTCTGAAGTCTTCTTTCACTATTTAAACACATTGTAACCTTCAACTCCAAGGAACATCAATCTTTAGATTAAAAAAATATAGACTTTTGTCCCTCTTTTCTAGTGGATTTTAGACCCTATCACTTTGCGAATATAAGACATTCTCATGAATTCGAGGCTATTAATTTGGTAGTCTGCCTGTGAACTTATGTCTGTTTTTTTTTTTTTTTTTGACAATGTGGGTCTATATTATGAGAGGCACCATCTGGATTTACTAAATAAATAATAAATAAATAAATAAGTGGTAGTTTGCAAACATAATACTTTCTTGTACTAATCTGATCTGCCTGCTATTGCTTCTCAGTGCACTTTGGTATGGGAATACTACAGCCTACAGCACTTGAAATAACTTAAGGTTTGCCACAAATATTACCCTTTAAACTTTGATGTTTGTGTCAATTTGATCACCATAAATTGAATCCCTTGAATATTTGGCTTGTGACAAATTAAATATTTTATTAATATTTTTCATTAAAACCTAACAAAAGTATGAAAACCAAATCGATACTTGGTTCAAAATCCAGTGGTCCAATTGTAAATCCTAAATAATTTCAAGAGTGAAAAACTAACTGATTACTTATTTACCCTAAAGCCCAAGCCAATACAAAATCAAACCCAATCCAAAAGTTCTTGGGAATTTGGGTTGGGCCTTAAATCAGTGCACGAGGAACTTTAATAATGGTCCTCGTGCTTCGGGCTTTCGCGAAAGAGACCATTTGGGTTTTTCGGTCATGTGAGTCCAATTTGAATGTTTACTTTTTCATTCTTATCATCCTATGTGACACAATGGCAGTAAACTTCAAATCATTGGAAGAACATCACAAAAAATAATATAAATTCTAAAGTTTGCTTTTAAGTACATTAACCATGCTCCAACATCAAGAGTAAGCCCCTCAATTAGCACACTCGAGAACAAATCAACACCTGTAGCGGATTTATGCAATCTAGCTTGAAAGTCTGTCTTCAAAAACCTTGCAATGTCTTTTAATACCTATGATGACAAGACATGCATGTAAAGGATGCTGCGGACTACAAATCATTAGCAGCCAAAAAGTAAAATAGATCAGTATTGGTGTCACCATTAATGCAGAATTCACCAAACCTAAGATAATTCACACAAACAAGGATTTGTTTTAATCAAGTTAGCCAAATATGTCTGAGCATGGATCAGAAGATATTTAGGGTTTAGGGTGCACACATCTTTGAACTTTAGTGGACCTTTCAAAAATATAGACCTCATATTCTGCAACAAGATTTTTTTTTTTTTTTTATACATAACAAAAAAATTATTGATAAAAATGGTACTTCATTTTCACAATGATAAATATAAAGTACTAGAAACAATTACAATCAAATCAAATAAAAATTCTAACAAAATGTTGAAAATTAAAAATGGAAGTACATTGCGTAAAATCTCAAATTTGAGATGAATCAAACATCAAATAATCTACTTGTTTTACTGCATCTTCAAACGTATAGTTTTTATGTTCCCACCAGACTAACTACATTAGACAAGTTGGTACCAAAATCCAAATATTTAAGGAATGTTTCCCCAACTTTTTCCTCCATCCACATGAGAGAGATGTGACCCTCTGGCATCACCCACTAAATCCCAAAGAGCAAGAAAACTTCACTCCACATTTCATAAACAACTCAAAGTGAAGCAATAGGTTATCCATAGTTTCTCCATTGCAACGACACATGCAGCACTAGTTAACTAGGGGTAATCCCCTCTTAACCAGATTATCAATAATAAAAATCAGACCCAGGCTGTTGCCCATAAAAAGAAAGAAGTAATGGAGCTGGACAAAGAGTTATAATAAGAATGCACATCAAAAGCACCACTGCCAACTCAATCTATCATCTCCCTCCCCCTAGGCAATTTGGAATGGTAATATACTCACACTAATATGCCTTTGAGCTTTGTCAGCCACATGTGCCGTGTCAAATCTGGCACGTGAGATACTTGATGCCATTTCTGAAATCACAAACAATTAAAGCATTTGAGATTTTTACTACATTATGCCACTATATATGAAAGTGAACACCCAAATTTAGGTATAGATGAAAGCAAATGTAACATTAAAAAAAGCACAACAACTAAGACTAAGGATTCCTACAAATTTTGATATTTGTTTAATTGGAAAACCAACTACATCATCTCTTGTGTACCTATTAACCAAAAAACAAATAATGCCTATACACAAAAGATACCTACAAATTTTGATATAATATGTTGAGAAATTATAAATCATGTAAGTATAAAATAAATATAATAATAGATTATAGTTAAACACAAAGACGATAGGTGGTCTGATGGTTACAATGTTGGTCTTTGTTCTTAATTAAGTGTTAGATCTCGGTTGAATAGATGTAATAATATATTTTTTGTTGCAATAAATAATTTAGGGTCTGTTTGGTTCTCACATCACTCCAATCTCAATTTTCATGACTCATTCTCATATCTCATCTTTTGTTCTCTACTTTTTTCTTCACTCACCCATCAATGTGTTTGGCTCAAATATTTGGGTTTTGTTTTTAGCTTAAACCTCAACTTTAACTCAAAAGTTGTGGGCACCCACTCTTTGACCCAGTTGAATTGATGTAATACTATATTTATTGTTGTAATAAACAATTTAGGGTCTATTTGGTTCTCACATCACTCCTATCTCAATTTTCATGACTCATGCTCGTATCTTATCTTTTGTTCTCTATTTTCTTTCTTCACTCACTTGTTAATGTGTTTGGGTCAAGTATTTGGGTTTTGTTTTTAGCTTAAAACTCAACTTTAATTGAAAAGTTGTGGAGCCCACGTCACTGTTTATTTAGAACGGTAACAACCATAACCTTGAAATTTTCTCTCCCCACCCTTCTTTCATTTTTCTTTGAAATTGTCCTCTTCAGGGCCGGCCCTTCCCTTAGGCAAATTACTTAGGCAAATTAGGCAATTGCCTAAGGCTCCCAAGGAAAGGGAGGCCCCCAAATTTTAAAAAAATTAGGGGTAGTAGGAAAAAAAAAATTAGTATTAGATTAAAAAAAAAAAAATTTAGTATCAGATTAAAAGAAAAAAAAAATCAGTATCAGATTTAAACAAAAAAAAAAAAATAGTATCAAATTTAAACCAAAAAAAAAAAAAAAACATATCAGACAATCCAAAAATCCAGTTAAACAATGTTAAACAATGTTATCCTCTGGACAATCCAAAAATCATTCAGATAATCTACAAATCCAGTCAATGAGATTAACCAAAAAACATTTACAAATCAAAACAAATAAAACAATTCAAACCCTAAAAATTTTACTACCTCTCTCTGCTCTCCGCCTCTTCTGTCTCTCATTCTCTCTGAACTTTGATTCTTTGCAAATCCAATTCAAGCAAGTGAAGCAACTGAACTGAAGGCAGCAGATCAGATCAGAGTCATCAGAGTCAGACATCACTGTCCGCCTCGCCGCCTCGGCCTCTCCACGACGCCGCCTCGCCAGCCGTGAACTTCATCTTCATTCTTCAGGTATAACTTCATCTTCACTTCTTCAGGTTTGAGTGTTTGTCTGTTTGATTGAGATTAGATATTTGGGGTCTGGTTTTTGTGTTTGGTGTTTGATTGAGGTATGAATATGATTTATAAAAATTTGGGGTTCGGTTTTTGTGTTTGACAGAGTGATTAAGATAATGAGATTGGGGCATTGGGCTTGGTTTTGTAATAGTTTGGGCCTTCCTTAGTTTTTTTTTTTTTTTTTTTTTTTTTTTTTTTTTTTTTTTTTTTAATGATTCAGGCATTCAACCCCTTCATTCAGTCGAATTCCATTCAGCCTCATTTTTATTTTATTTTATTTTGTTATAGATAGGATTTGTTTTGTGTTTTTTTTTAATCTTGTGTATATTATATATATATATATATATATTTTTTTTTTTTTAGTTAGTGATAATATATTAAATAAGTCTTTATTTATGCAGGTTGAGATTACTAAAAGTTTACTATTGTTCGGTGAAATTACAACAATAATTTCTATATAAATCAGGTTCTATTTTTTATTTGCTCTATACTTGAAAGTTATTTTTTATTTTAGTCTTTATAAATATATTGTTTGATTAGAAATGTCTACTAGAAATATGTATTTGGATAAGAAAAACTTAAAAAAAGAAAAAAAGAAGAAAAATTAATTGAGTCTCAAAAAGGATCAATGAATAAATTTGTTATTAGTAATAAACAAAATATAACACAAAATTTAGATGAAAATATCACAAATGAGCAATTAGTTCATAGATTGAGATAACACATTCTGTTGAAGAATCTTTTAGAATTGATTATTTCTTATATATAGTAGATAAAGCAATTAGTTCAATTGAGAATAGATTTGAACCATTTCAAATATATGAAGATATTTTTGGTTTTCTATTTAACTTCACAAAATTGAAGTCATTAGATAATGATAGTTTAGAAAAATACTGTCTTAAACTTGAAGATTTTCTCCAACATGATGTTTATTGTGATATTGATGGTTATGATTTATTGTCAGAGTTAAAGATTTTAAAAGAATTTTCACAAATAAAAGATTATACTCCAATTGACATACGAAGTTATATAAAAAGATTAGATTCATTTCCAAATATATGCATTGCTTATAGGATTTTACTCACAATACCTGTTACAGTAACTACTGCAGAAAGGAGTTTTTCAAAATTAAAATTAATAAAATCATATTTAAGATTGACAATGTCTCAAAAAAGATTAAGTAGATTAGCTATACTATCGATTGAAAAGGAGATGTTAGAAGAACTTGAATACAAAAATTTAATTAGGCAATTTGCATCTCAAAAGGCAAGAAAAATAGATTTTAAATGAAATATATTATAATATAAAAATATTAAATAAATATTAATTTAATTAATATATAAGTATAAAAAAGGGCCCCATTTTTAATTCTCGCCTTAGGCCCCAAAATGTCTAGGCCTGGCCCTGGTCCTCTTCCCCCTTCATTTCTCCCATCCCCCATAGCAGATCCACTCAAACCGCCACCACCAACACCATAACAAATTATCCCATAAAACCCATAAACTTTAAACATCAAAATCCAAGCCCAAAAAGCGCACCTCATCCCAATCTAAACGCAAATCACAAACCCATTATTGGGTCTCCACCATCACAGCCGAAGTCAAATTTTTTATTTTTTTTAAATCCACAAAGTATTGAGAGTAGGGGGTAGAGAAAACAAAGCTAGAGAGAGAAAATAAAGAAAGAAAGAAAGAAAAAAGGTGCGAAGAAGAAAGAAAGAAACAAAGAAATAGAAAAGGGTGTGAAGAAAAGAGAAAGAAAGAAAGAAGCTGAAAGAAGGAATCGGTGTGAAGAAGAAATAAAAGAGAAGAGAAGAAAGGGAAAAAGACAAGAAGAGCGGGTCTGATTGAGAGAGAAAGAAAGAGAAAATAAATAAAAGAAGAAAGAGAAAATAAATAAATAAGTGCAAACAATTACAATAACATCACAATGACTCATTTCTCGTCGCTTGAAAACAACATGTTTTCAATTTTCATAACTTTAACTCAATTTTTTAAGTTTTGAACGATGAAAATTGAAAACAAAAATTTAACCAAACAATACAACCATATGTGTAACTCACATAAAGAGAGTAATGAGGGATGAAAACTAAGTGATGAGTGATGAAACTTCCTAAACCAAATAAGTCCTTACTATTTCGAATATCTTGTAATAATAGACTATTATTTCACAAATTTTATTGCAAATAATTCACAAAAATATTTTTGGTCAAGTTATTGTAGTGTTAGATTGAAGTATCTACTCCCCACGTGCCCATTTCTCTATTTTTAAATAAAGTCAGCTCTTTGACTCGGTTGAACTGAAGTAATAGTATATTTACTGTTGCAATAAACAATTTACTACTTTGAATATCTTGTAGCAATTGATTATTATTTTGCGAATTTTATTGCAAATAATTGACAAAAATATTTTTGGTCAAGTTATTACAATGACATATTCATCGTAATAGATTATTGTTTCATATTTTTTATTACAATAAATTGAAAAAATAATTAGTATTAAGTTATTGTAATATTATATTTGTTGCAGCTTTATGTTTGTAATAATTGGTATTTAGTTATTGCAATGGTATATTTGTTGCAATAAGCCAACACTTTGAAATTTTTATTGTAATAGATTGTAAAATAATTGATATCACGTTATTACATCAATTTCTTCAATTTAAGTTATTGCCAAAAACTTTTCTTAATGCAATTTAGTATTAAAGCCTCTATTACAACTAAAAATTATAAGTTATTGCAACTAATTATTATTAATGTAATAATTTACCAATTTTAAGTTATTACTGCAACGACTTTTAATTTGCAGATGTAATATTATGTCTAATACTACAATACTAATTTTGTTGTATTAATAGTTGATGTAATAGACTGAACAAAATTGGCTTTTGTCATTTTCAAAAAAACAATCCAGCATTTTGCCCCATTTCCTAAACTAATTAGAGAAATGTCCCTCTTTTGAAACTTGTTTTTCTCAAAATCGAGTTTTAAAAAAAACATTATGGAGTCCTATAGTGGTGTTTTAAGGAGCCTATAGTGACGTTTTAAAGACCTATAGTGACATTTTTAAACTCGATCTTCATGAAATCAAGTTACATGCAATTTTTTTCTTTTTTTTTTTTACCTATAACTCGATTTCATGAAATCGAATTTAAAAACATCACTATAGGTCCTTAAAATGCCACTGTAGGCTCCTTAAAACGCTACTGTAGGCCCCTTAAAAACGTTACTATAGGGCTTAACTCGATTTTGAGAAAACCGAGTTTTAAAAAAGGGGCATTTCCCTAACTTGTTTGGAAAAGAAAGTAAAATGCTGGATTTGAAAAGGGCAAAAGCTCATTTTAGCCGTAATAGACTTATTTAGGTGTAGTGCGTAATGCTCTACAACTATCAAGGATTTTCCTTCAAATTTCTCAATAACACAAATAGTGTTTAGAAAATTATCTGAGCTTTGAAAACGATCCAACAAAAGTTTGCCTTGGTTAGCAGAATCCAAATTCTTGTGACTAATGAAACAAGCTAGAGTTGCTCCAAACGTCTCTTCAAAAACTCCACTTAAAAACTCTTTAAGATCAAAGCTGATTGGGTGTCATATGGTTGTTAATTTGTGATTGGGTGAATGGTATCTGATTTTCAGAGAAAATGAGAGTTTAAGGAAAAGACTAGCAGAGTTGTACTCTGTTGTCTTACTGATATTTTGATGTAACATTGAAGATAAAGACTTTTCTTGAATAGAGAAACTATTAGAAGTTGGCACAAGACATCCAAGAAGTAGAAATATACTAGTTAAAATCATAAGTGACCATGACGGAATTGCGCGAAAATTGGTAATGTGAAGGGAAATGGTGCTAGAAGAAAAAGTCATTGCCTTTTGGTAGTAACTGAAGTTTCTTTTCAAGCAAATTCCTTTGTTTAGGTCCTAATATCTACATTTTGTCCTAATTTCATGCTTAATGCAAATTAAGGTTTTTAGGGCATTTTCCTAGCTATCCTAAGGTTTCTTTTACTACCTAAATATATTGTAGCCTCTAACTCCGAGGCATGTCAGTTTTAAAGAATAATAAAATAAATATTTTTGTCTCTCTTTTTTAGTGGATTTCAGACCTTATCATTTTGGGAATTCAAAAACCCTTGTAGATCTGAAGCTATTTTCTTGAAGTAGATATGTTTTGCATTTTGTATCTTCCACCTACATCATATTTATTATAGTTTCACTTTAGGGGAAATTGCACTTTTACCCACCTGTGGTGGCCTCCGTTAGACCCCCATTACCCACCTCTGCCCTTTCTATTAGAAAATCTCATTTACTATATAAGCCAAAATTGGAACCCAAATAGAACGCTAAAAAAAGAATGAGCTCTTTCCCTCCCTCTACCTTAGAACCCCTAAAAATCCCCAATCTCATAATCCCTTTCTCTCTTTACTTTGATTGCCAAAGTGAAATCCCCGAACACTTGCAAGCTAGGAGGCAGTGTGTTGAAGCTTGGGTTTTCCTCTATATCAAGTATGAAATTACTTTCTAGGGTTTACCATTGTTGTGTTATTTCTTTTTCAATGTGTAACGATTGATGAAGGTGATTCGGATTAAAGTTTTTCTATCATAAAATTAGTGCTTTACCATTGTTGGGTTTACCATTGGTGTTTGTTCTTTTATAGTTGATATTGATGACTGTAGTCCCTATGAATATTTTGGTTAGATGCATCTTTAGGTTGTCTGTGGTCCCGTGGAGACAAATTGTTTAGTTGGTTGTGTTTCTTGTCTCCTCTAACCCCACGTTAAATGGTATTTTATGTTGTACTAAATTATTTTGTTTTTATCAATGATTGGTGCTCTCTGTGCATGTGTTGGTTATGTAACAGCATGACTGTTGTTTGTGCATGTGTTTTAACTCTTGTAGATGGCTCTTGAAATTCGTTTTGATTTTATAATTCATCATAGTGGGAATTTTGAGTGGAACCCTAGTTTGGAGTATGTAGGTGGTGAGGTATCTGTAATGGGTAATATTGATCCAGATCTACTAAGTCATTTTGAGGTACAAGACATTTGTGCTGATGCTGGAGACCCATTAACAGTAGGATTTATTATTTAATACCTGGTGGTGACTTAGAGCAACGGTTAAAGTTAATTACTTTAGATGATGATGTGACCTACATGTGTGAACTACATGCTGAATGGCTAATAAATGAAATCACACTCTATGTAGAACCTAAAGTTGAACTAATTGCTATTGAAGAACCTATAATTAAACCAGATCAACCAATTGCAATAGACCAGCCATGGGAAATGAATGATGAAGATGATGATGATGATAATATTGATACTGATTATGAGGATGTGACCAATAATGTCTCTATTAGATCATCTGTGGTTGGCTAAAATGATGTTAGTGAAGAACCTGTTAAGGGTTTAAGGGATGGTAGTGTTGGTGGAGTTATGCATGTGGAGGGTTTAAGGGATGGTAGTGTTGGTGGAGCTGTGCATGTGGATGACCATGCTACCCATGGACAGGACGTGGATGACAATGCTACCCATGGACAAACTGTTGGTAGTGAAGATGTTCATGTGGATGAACCTGATTGGCTAGATGAAGGGTATGAAGGACCACATTATCTTGATGACATATTTGTTACTCTAAACAATGAGGTGCCCAATATGAGAGAGCATAAAAAATATACTAAAAATGTAAATGAGGGAGAGCATTTGAAGGAGCTAGTTACAGATAATGGAAAGAGACCAGAAGCTGCTGCCAGTGATTAAGCTGCTGATGATAATGATTGGGCTGAAAAAGCTCTTGATGATGATGACACTAGGAGCATTAACAGTTCTGAGGATCAGGATGAAATGGTGAAATGTCTAGAGTTTAATGAGAAGACTGGCATGAGTAACCCTCAGTTATGCAAGGGTATGAAGTTCCCAAATGAGAAGGTGTTTAGGGCTGCCTTGAGGGAATATGTAGTGAAAAAGCCTATAGACATTAAGTTCAAGTTTAATGAAAATACCAAAGTTTCTGTCCATTGCAAGTATGAATGTGGTTGAAGGGTATATGCATCACAGATTGCACGGGAGTTAACCTTCCAGATAAAGACCATGGTTCCAACTTGTACATGTGGGAGGACATTCAAGCATAGCCAGGTCACTTCTACATATGTGGCTAGGAAGTACTTGGATGATTTCAACAAAAACCCTGATTGGGCAATTTCTGGTGTGAAGCATCGAGTTATGTAGGATGTGTCTGTGGACTTGAGCATAGATCAAGTGTACAAAGCTAAGAAGAAAGCTAGAGAGTTCATACTAGGTGATGAAAGGTTACAGTATGTGAAGCTCAGGGACTATGCAGAGATGATAAGAGTAAATGGTGTGGGGAGTAAGGTGATTCTGCAAACTAAGAATACTAAGCCTAACACACAACCCAAGTTCAAGAGGATGTATGTGAGATACAATGCACAGAAAGTTGGATTCTTGGGGGAGTGCAGGCCACTTGTAGGATTAGATGGTTGCCACTTGAAGGGCAAGTTTGGTGGACATATATTATCAACAACTGCAAGGGATGGGAATTACAATATTTTCGATATTGCATTAGGTGTAGTTAAGCAAGAAAACAAGGATACTTGGGTGTGGCTTTTACAAACATTTGCAGATGATATTGGGAGGCCAGATGAGTTGAATCTGGTGTTCATTTCAGATAGGCAAAAGGTAATACAATTCACTTTCTTTTTGAGATTTCTGTTTATTTTTAGTCATTACATTTCTGCTTTTTGGAAGTTTTGTTTTTGTTCTTAGGCAGATGGTGTTCATTTTTTTTTTCTTTGGATATTTTTTTATTATATTTCTGATAACCAGGGATTGATACCTGCCATTCCCAATAGTTGAACATAGATTCTGTTTGAAGCATATTTACAACAACTTTAAGTTGAACTTCAAGGGTTTAGAATTGAAGGCTGCATTATGGAGGTGTGTTGCAGCAACAACATTTAGAGAGTTTGAGAAAAGAATGCAAGATATAAAGGAATTGAACAAAGAAGCATGGGAGTATCTAGCAGACATCCACCCAACCCAATGGACCAAGTCACATTTCACTCCAAGGGCCATCTCGGATTGTTATGTGAATAATCTTAGTGAGTCATTTAATTTTATGATACTAGAAGCTAGGGATAAGCCTATCATTGCCATGCTAGAGTGGATTAGGGTTAGGTTGATGACTAGAATGTACAGTAAGAGGACTGGGATTGAAAAATTCACTAGTGACATATGTCCAAACATAGTGCAAAAGCTTGAGTAGTTGAAAGTTGATTCCAAGTCATTTTCTGCTGTTCCATCAGGTTGCTATATATATGAGGCTGATAATGAGTATGAGAGGCATGTGGTTAACCTTACAAGAAAGTGTTATACTTGTAGAGTTTGGGATTTGACAGGAATCCTAGGTATAATGGTGTTGCAGCAATTTATAAGAACATGGAGAGGCCTGAGGATTATGTGCATGCATGCTATAAAAAGGATGCCTATGTGGCTACATATAGGGAGATGATTACCCCCTGCCTGGCCAAGATGAATGGGTTGAAACCAACCATCTTGCCCCTGTTGCTCCAATTGTGTACAAGCCTCCAGGCAGGTCACCAATGAAAAGGAAGAAAGATGCAGATGAGTCAAACAACCAATACAAAGTTTTTAGGTCATATAGACCTGTAAAATGTGGGTTTTGCCATAAGGAGGGACATAATTCAAGGAGGTGTAAGGCTGGAATAACTGGTGAGACACCATGGCAAAGGAGACAGAGACTTGAGAGGCAAAAAAAAATTGTAAGTAAAGCAAGAATGTGTTCACTATGACAATTTGTAAGTAAATCTATTTCTTATGCAAGACAATTTTTTTTGTAGGGACAAGGAACAAGCACTGACCAACCAGCAAGCACTAACCAACTAAGTCAGGGTGCAACTTCAGTACCTCTACTAGCAAGGAGGTTTGCAAGGCAATCACCCTAGTTTGCCAACCAGGCAGCCAACCAAGAAGCCAGCCAGCCAATCAGCCACTTAGGCAACAAGCAAGAAGGTTTACAAGGCAGGCAGCCACCCACCAACCAGGTAGCCAGGCAGCCAAGCAGCCAACCAACCACCCAGCTAGCCACCTAGGCAACCACCAAGGAGGTTACCCAAGCAGCTAACCACTCAGGCAGGCAACTAGGCAACCAATTAGCAAGCAAGACAGTCAATAAGATTAGCAAATAAGAAGGCCAATGGGGCAACTACCATTTAAGAAAGGCAGCCACCTAGATCTGTAAACAAGGTAGCGAACCAGCAAGCAAGGCACCCTCTTTGACCAGTAAACAATGCAGCCAAGTAGAAAACTAGTCAACCAACAAGTGAGGTAGCTAGCCATTCAACAAGAAAGCCAACTACCCAACAAGAAAGCCAACTACCCATCAAGCAAGTCAACCAGTCAACCAGCCACAAAAGTAGCCACTAAGGCAGCCAATAGGCAAACCCTACACACAGCCAACTGAAATATCTGCTTCAGCTTCAAGCAGACTACCACCATTTATAGTAGATTCAAGCAGACCACCATCATCTGCAGTAGATTCAAGCAGACCACCACCATCTGTAGCAAATTCAA
Source organism: Castanopsis chinensis (assembly GCA_032878915.1). Lineage (NCBI taxonomy): Eukaryota > Viridiplantae > Streptophyta > Magnoliopsida > Fagales > Fagaceae > Castanopsis > Castanopsis chinensis. The sequence goes on from JAVQMG010000114.1 coordinate 9,419,170, forward strand.
GCAGACCACCACCAAGTAAAGCACCCACAGCTCAATGGCTCTCATGCAGCCAACTCATCTCTCATACTCCGAAGAAAACATGGGACACAAGAAAACCTTTATCTCAAGTATATACACAAACATAAACACCACCCTTTATACTTACATAAAACACTAGATTAGATCTTGATATGGAGTTGCTATGTATTTTGCAGCCTCCAAGAGGGTTGGTACCACTAAGGGTAGTTGGGAGAAGTCGTTTGTTCTCATATGGGAGAGGAGGTGGATTAAGAGTTGAGACATCTGGTGCAATGTTCTTAATAGGCAAGAGTAAGGGCAAGGGCAAGGGCAAGGACAAGGGCAAGGACAAGGGCAAGGTCTTTGGGAAATGAAGATTGGAGAATGTGCAAGCAGAAACTATACTTTTTTTGTTATTGTGCATGTCTGATAGTGGCATGTCACCACTTTTTTGTTATTGTGCATAACTTTCTACTATAAAGTTATTTTGTTATTGTCTTAGTGGGAACAAAACCACCTATTGTTGTAGTACTTTGGTAGTGTTTAGCCATTAATGTTAGGTGGAGTCCATTTGTTTTGAACAATGCTTATTATATATGTATGGAATGGTCCTCTTGCTTTAAAACATACTTCTTTATACTTCTTCAATTGATGTAAACAGAATCTTGTGAGGTACATGTGCAATTGCCCCTTATATAAAGAAGAACAGATTGCATACTCTATTCAAATTACAAGATCATGTTACATAAAGAACACATTACAAGGTAGCATTACACATTACATAAACAAGGCAACATGCTCTATTTAATTTACAAGATCACATTATATAAAGAACAAATTACAAGGCAGCATTACACATTACATAAATAATGTAGCATTACATAAACAATAACAGATTACATAAAGAAGAATACATCATATAAAGAACACATTGCATACTCTATTCAAATAAACAACAACATTACATAGTGCCAAATACATGGTTACCACTTTTTTTTGTATGGTAGTACCCTAATTTATACTTATATAATAATTACAACAACTTGCCTTCAAGGCAGACTCAATGGTTTTGTTCCAAATTCTCCCATCCTTTCAGAAAACACAAAAAAATAGCAAAAAACTCCGATAACACAACAAGTGCAAATTTGTACTTTTGTAACTTTCCTTTAATTATCCTCTCTCTAACCCTAGCTTTTTCTTCCCTTCACTTGGCTACTTTTTCCCTCTCAATAGCTGCTGATTCCCTATCACTAGGCTCTTTTTCCTTTTCCTCTGTAACTCTTGCTTGATTTTTGTACATATTGAATCTTGCAAGGACAATGGGTGCAACTTCAGACCCACACTTACATGTTTTGCCATCCAACTACCTAAAGTATTTACAAGTAGGTTCATCATCTTACAAACAAAATCAAATTAGGGTTATTCATAAAGCCAACAAAACCAGAAAATAAAAATTAAAAAAAAGAAAAAAATCTGAAAACCAACTGTTACTCACCACATCATAGTAGTTGCACCCATAAAACCTTCTCCCAAAATTGTTCAAGGTCCAAGCAATCTGTAGCCAATAATGGTCAGCAGAGCATGAATAGTGACTAGAACTCGAGTAATAACTTGAAGAAGACATGTTCAGATTTCACTTGGCAATCGGAGTACAAAGAGAAATGGGTTTGGGGATTTTTAGGGATCTTGATATAGAGGAAATGGGTTTGGGGTTCTAAGGTAGAAAGAGGGAGAGAGCTCGTTCTTTTTTTAGGGTTCTATTTGGGTTCTAATTTTGACTTATATAGTAAATGAGATTTTCTAACGGAAATGGTAGAGGTGCGTAACGGGAATCTAACGGAGGCCACCACAGGTGGATTAAGTGATAACTTTTAAACTACAGGTGGACAATGTTAAAAAGGGTCAAACCACAGATGGGTAAAGTGCAATTGTCCCTTCACTTTACCATCATTTGGTTTGAAAATGTGCTCCTTGATTACCAGTGTAAAACTGGTCAGATTGTTATACCCACTGAATGATGATCTATGACAAAGTTATTCTTTTCTTTTATCAAACATAAAGGGATTCTATATAAAGTAAATTTTCAACACTGAAATTACTAGCAATCGCTGAAATCCTATAGACAAGTCACTATAGAATTGCAACATGCATATGGAAGTTCAATCTTCGGCTGTATCAACTACTAAATTCTCAATGTTATTGAACCATAAGCTCTTTCATTATCAGCCTATTTTAATCTTTCAATCCAAAAGGGAAAAAGAAAAATACCCGATTCTCTCAGCTTCCTCTGTATGATTCACCTACAAAATTTAATTGAAACGCGGAACAGCATTATAGGAAAATCTGAGAAATCTTCAACCACCTTTAAAATGGAATGCCTTTGTATGTAACTGTTGCTGATTGAAATTCCAAATAAGATAACAAAAAGCTTCTCTCTAAAAGTTGGGCTACCCAATTGGAATTTGAACTCAGATCTTGGATTCCATTTAAATATTTTAATAATTAAAATAACATACACCTTCAAATACTGCATTCCATTTCTTAGAAAACACACACACACGCATCACTTTCATTGTGGAAAGGTTGAATTACTTTTCTTAAAGCTCTGGCCTATTGCTGATTTTTTCTTTGATTGACCACTTAAATCACTATGTGTAAGTCTCACAAAGTCGTGAATTGCAGGAAGATAGATTTTTGGTAGAAATAGTTTTGGAAAAGTCTTCTCTCCATTGTGCCATCTGCCATGAATATAGTGTCATTGATTCCCCCACATGGTATTTTACATCATCACCGTGTCTAACGTATGGTGTTATTGGCATGTATTGTTAAAATCAAGCACCGCCTCTCTCTCATTCTTTACAACATTCTCTTGCATTCCGAGTGTTTCTATGAGGTGTCTTTTTTTAATTCTCAAGAGACTTCTATGTAGAAGTAAAACTCAGCCATAAATTTTTGTGATAGTCTAGAAGGGGCTAGAAATTAAAATAAAAAAAATAAACTAAGACCTAAAACTACTAGAACTCTGGTGGCAAAAAGTTGATGAAGCTAGAAGCTTCAATGTCGGTTACCTAATTGACCTCATGCTTGTATAAATAGAACCTTTGGTTCCCACTTGTGATATGAAGTGTGAGAGACTCCTAGTGAAGTGAGAGATGTGTAAGGTGAAGTGTGTGAGGTGAAGAGAAGTCAAGTGTTAGGTGAAGTAAATTAAAAGAGAAGTGAAGCAAAGTCAACAAAGGAGAGCCATAGTGTCACTAGGTGTGCATGTGTATTTGGTGAAGTGAGTGTATGTAATAGTGCCGTGTGTATTGACGTAATATTAGTACTTGTAAATTGTTGTAATTTAAAATTGTCAAGTTTTGAATAAAAGCTATTTGTTCAGTCTTTTATTCAATAATCGGACACTAATTTTCGCTAACTCAACATGTACTACATCCACTCTATTTAAGAGTTATTCATTTAATAATTCATATTAACTATTATTAATATGAATTATTAATATTAGAGTAGACGCTAGAAGTCTCTACTCTCTAGTGTCATATTATCGAGGAAATAAACTTTTAACCATGAAATGGAGTATGTCTATTTCAAATGAAAGCAAATGCCAAAGTCAGCAGAAGGAAAAAACGAAGAAGGAAAGCACATGCATGCTGACTCCGTGTAGTCATACTCATATTGTGAGCATCCAGAATGAAGAAACAAATTTGGTTGGTGGAGTTTTAATTAAGATTCAATCCCTTTTTTTTTTTTTTTTTAACGGTCAAGGCCTCAGGGGTTGGAACAATTCATCATGTACTTCTGCGGTTTTTTTTTTTTTTTTTAATAATTTTAATAATGAGTTATCATGTATTCTTTTTGATAACTGAGGAGGGAAAATTTGAGCCAGGTACATTTCATTGAAAACATCTAAAAGTGCTAGTTGTAAGAAGTGATATTATTCCTATAAAAAAAAAAAAAAAGTGATATTATATGTCAAACATTTCTTGATAAAGAAAGAATTATTGGCAAGTTGGCTATACTCCTTTTAAGACACCAAAATGAAAACTTTGGCCCAAGGAAAATGCTACCAATCACTACCATCAACTACCCGACTCAAATTTTTTCTCAAAAAAAAAAAAAATAAATAAATAACTACCCGACTCAAATTTATGATATTCAAAATCTCCTTGATTGCTTTCTAAAAAAGTCTTTTTGATTGGGACTTCTTTTTTTTTTTCCCCGAAGAATACAATTTTGGACTATTAAAAAAATGTTATAACTTTGTCACAAATACAATTAATAGCGTTCATAAATACATGCACTATATACTCTGTGACAAGTTCATCAAAAATATATATATACACACACTATGTGACAAATGAATTAGGTATTGCAGAAACAAATACGCCAAACAATTAAGGCTTTAGATTCATCTCCTTGGATCTATAAAAAAACTTGAGGAAAATTTTAGTAAAGGTCCATAAAAAATTTGAGGAAAAAAAAACTCTCAGTTAGGTTAAAGTTGTCCCAATGTCATTATTAGAGTTGAACCCATAATCCTTCATAAAAAGTTAACAGAAGAGACAAACAATTCTCATTCCAGTCCCGCTATTATGGTAAGAAATTATATATAGTGAAATTAAAAGAGAAAAAACTTGTATGGTAATAAACTATAATAGGCTTAGTGAACAATTAGAATTTGATGAATATTTTATTCCTCAAAAAGATGTGTTGGCTAGCCAAACCAATGATCAATTTTTTTTAGTAAATTAGATTGTGAGTCAAGGTCCTGGCAAAGGAGTCTAAACCATTTGCATACCTAGAGGACATTATCTTTGGAATGTAATGCCATTTGGACTTAATATAGTTTCTCAAGTATTTCAAAGATGGATATAGATGAAATCTTTAAAGACATTATTTACTCATTTATGTGTAGTTTAGATAGATGACATCCTCGTGTTCTCTAAAACAATAGAAGAACATAAAACTAGGCATCTATAAATTATGTGAAAAACCACTGAACTCAATCTATTGTTATTCCCTGGGTTTTTTTTTTTATTATTTTTTTTTAAGAATCATTTTTAAGAAGTTATTTGCACACTTCTTATATATCCACAGAATTTATGTGCATCTCTTATAATTATTTAATTATATGGTTAAAGCTAAATTATAATTAACTTATATAACACCTAAATACAATATTAAAAACCAAAAAGATGATAAATACAAGGCTTGCACAAGTCAAGGTGGTCCAGCCATAAGCCATACAATTCTTCAACATCCCACATGGAAGTGAGCTGTGTGAAGTGACAACAAAGGAGACCCTAAGATAAGATTATTTGGACATGGATCATCGATTCACCGGATTACCTTGTTGCTCCGCTCCTGCTAGCTTGAAACTGGTTTCGGGAAGGGAATAAAGACACGGCTTGGAGTACTAATCGACCATTGTCTCGACGAGGCTCCAACTCCATGCTAGACAGCGAAGTAAGAGGCGGTGGGAACGATCTTGATCTAGGTTTCGATAATTTCTTACTAGAACAAGCATTATGGGACTGCTTTCCAATCACTATACAGTCTCTACTTTCTTCCTTATTCTCAAAAGCTCCACACACCTTCTCATCTTGCTTTTGTGGTTGCCCTTGTTGTTGTTTCAGAGTCTCTATAGGAGGGTACGATGAGAAACACCTTCTCATCTTGTTGTTGATATTATAAGTAGGTGGACTAATATCGGGAAGTGGGTCGCTCTCCGATCCCAGAGTTTCTGTACCGGGAAGTGGGTCGCTCTCCGATCCCAGAGTTTCTGTACAAAGTTGGAGACTCTTGTGGTTCATGGAGATCACTGATCTCTTAAGAGGTGGAAGTGATTTGGGTGCACCCTCTTTGTCTTTGGCCCTTTCGGACATCATTATGCTCCATAAATCTTCTTCGGGAAGTGGGTCGCTCTCCGATCCCAGAGTTTCTGTACATAGTTGGAGACTGTTGTGGTTCATGGAGATCACTGATCTCTTAAGAGGTGGAAGTGGTTTGGGTGCACCCTCTTTGTCTTTGGCCATTTCGGACATCATTATGCTCCATAAATCGAATTGTATTGCTTCTTCTTTTCTTCTTGAATTGAGCTCCATATCTCTACTTTCTCTTCACAATTCTGACGAGGAAGATGATGAACAAATCTGCGGGACCGAAAGTTCTTTTACGTAGGAGATAAAAGAACCGTACGTTTTGAGCCACCTCGGTGAAAAGCGAAAGAACCTCTCAAAGACCCATGGGAAAGAGCAATAAAAACGTGATTTTAAACAAAGTCGGTTTGAAAGGTGAAAATTAAAAATATTGTAATAAAATAATTTTTAAATATGTAAATAGTATTGTAAAACTTATTTTTAATAAAAAAGTTACTAAAAAGTAAGGATTGTAAGTTTTATGAATAGTACACGGATCCAATGATGTGCACCCTCTACCTCTTATCTTGCTGGTGTAACAGTGCCCTCAAAAAAATCAAAAATCACGGCTAAAAAAAAACACAAATGTAAAAGGTAGGTTAACCCGAATCCAAATGCCACCAAAGCTAAAAGCACATAATACTATACCACCATACTTTTCATGGGCTCATAATTAGAGCATTCCTAACTAAGCTTTTAAAAATATTAATATTTAACATCTTAAAAAGTTACTTTATTAATTTTAACAATTTATTTTACAATATACTCAATATCAAAAGTTTTATTTTTTTACCATTTTATTTAAAATAATATAAGCTACTCATTCAAATAATAAAAAACAACTAAACAAACCACATTTTCCACAACAAGTATTAAAATAATAATTTTTTTTAAATTAGAGCCGCAATGAACTTTTAAAATAATAATGAATGCTTACTGTAACTCAGTTGCTATTTTTTTTTTTTCAACTTAACATATTTGTTGTAACTTAATTTTTGATACTTTTTTATAAATTTAATGTTAAAATTTAGCATTTATTATATTTAGCAAGTTAAGAATGCTCTTATTCTTCATTCTTTACAAATTTGTTATCTCTGTTAACATTTTTGACCTATGGTAGCACTACTGCCCTTGAATTTCACGCCATTGTTACAGCCCTTGAATTTTGTAATCATACTTTCCATAGGCATGTGAGGCCACCATGACGAAAGCGTATATGCATGATCCAACGACCCTCAGGCCATGATATCTAACCTATCCTTTTGTGCTTTTAAGACATTTATTAATAAATTTTTTTGAGAAAATTTTTATGAAGAATTAAAAGAACAGTAAAAAAAGTTAATTACTTTTTTATTTTTCTATAAAAATGTTTCTAAAATAATTTACTAATGTATACGCTAAAAGTACACGTTAATATATATATATATATATATATATATATATATATATACACGCTGATTGCTGACATGCAAATAGGCACTGTACACTGTCTCAATCTTCACCTAATTTGGCATCACGAAAGCATACAGTTACGCATATAAGACATCACGAAAAGGATGATGTTTGGGGCTCTGACAAGGCTTTCACCCTGGCCCTACATGCTTAAATTATGTTCAACAAAATACACACACAATGTATTTTATTATACTTAAATTATATTATTTATCGTATTAAATCATGTATTATAAGATATACAAATACCTAATAAAATTATAAAATAATTATAAACATATATATATATATATATGTATGTATATATAAAATGTATATTCATTATGAATTATAAATATATTCAACTAATGACTATTTTAATCAATACTTATGTTATAAAATTTAACAAAGCTAAATAAATAAATCAAATTAACTTATGTTTATAATATGCACGTTGAAATTGATTAAACCTAGAAGTGATAATAGATGATGTATGAACCAGGGATGGAGCTATTGTTGGCGTGGGCCCCCCCCCCCCCCCCCCTATTTTTTGATAGGAAAACTAAAACTTTTATTCCAGAAGAATTAAAAACCATGTACATCCTGGGCACACACAAGTTCAAGCTGGCTAGGACATTCCTCTAGCCAAGTGATATAGTCTCAATTTTGCCTGCATACTGGGCCAGTACATGGGATAGGACATTCCCCTGCCGTTTAACATGCGAGAAGGAGAGCGTTCTAAAGCCTTGAGCTTGACGGAGTATACTGGTGACGATATTCTAGATCGTCGTCAACGTCGAGCCTGAACTGTGCACAGTGTTGTACGCCGAAAGTGAATCACCCTCAAAGATCGCATCTCGTATTCCCACTTCTGCAATGAAACGGACTCTTGTCTCCATCGCTTTCGCTTCCATCTCCATCGCTCCTAACGGGACCGCCATCTTCTTGCTCATCGTTGCGACCATCGCCCCTGCGTCATCTCTAATGATAACACCGATCCCCGTTTGCTTTTGTCTAGTGAACATGGCGCCATCAACGTTGACTTTGTACCATCCTTGCAGCAGTAGGACTTTCATTTACACACTGATTCTCATCTAGGAGCATTAAAGAACTCCATACCATAGCTTTCCTAGGCCTACCCTTTCCTCCATGATATCGCTCATTTCGATCTCTCCAAATTCCCCAGCAAATCATTACAGTCCGCTCCACCAAACCCGGCAAAAGGTCACTCCACTTTTGCACCTGACACATTAACTTCATGAAATCCCATGATGGCAGCACCTCAAAAGGTAAGGACAATTTACTTGAAGACCAAATATCTTTGGCGTGTTCACACTGGCAGAAAAGGTGGCTGACTGTCTCAGCATGGGCCCCGCAGTAGTCACAAATACCATCTTTTGTGATAATTCTCTTACGAAAATTGTCTTTAGTAGCCAAAATGTTCCTACATGCTTTCCATGCAAAGTGTTTTACTTTGTTTGGTAAATTCATTCCCCATAAACCTTTCCACACTCTCCTCAACTAGGATGGACTAGAGCAACTCGCTACCTCAACATCCAAACCGTCCTCCCTAGCCACCTTGTATGCACTCTTTACTGAGAACCTCCCATGCCTATTCTCTACCCATACTATTTTATCACGAGCTCCATTAACACTTAATGGAATGCTTAAAATCGCCTCAACATCCTGAGCTAAGAAATTCTGGCGCACCACTTCGACCTTCCACTCCTTGCTTTCACTATCTATGAGATCACAGACTATTGTTAACCTTGTGTTGCCTCTCTCGGGAGTTACTACTTTGTATGTTTTTGGTGTAGGAAACCATTTATCTCTCCATATTCTGATATTTTCCCCATTACCCACTTGCCACCTCAGGCCCCTTCACACTAGTGCTTGGGCTGCACGAATACTCCTCCATGCATAACATGGTTGTCCACCCAACTCTACATCCACAAAGTCACAACTAGGAAAATATTTGACTTTATACACACTGTAAAATAGCAAAGATGAGTTTGTCTGCAACCGCCACCCTTGCTTTGCTAAGAGAGGAAGATTAAACATTTTTAGATCTCTAAACCCCAACCCACCTCTCTCCTTAGGTAAGCACATGTTTTCCCAGCTCATTCAAGCTAGCTTCTTTTCATCCCACACTTGTCCCCACTAGAATTGTCTCACCAGATCTGTCAGTTCATCACACAGCATATTTGGGAGCTTAAAACAGCTCTTGGTGTATGATGGCACTGCTTGAGCCACTGCCTTGATTAGTACTTCCTTCCCAGCACTAGATAGTAGTTTTTCTTTCCAGCCCGAGAGCTTATTTGCTACCCTTTGTTTCAATTGAGCAAATGTATTTCTTTTCAACTTGCCTACCAATGACGGGAGACCTAGGTAGGATTCATGTGCTCGAATATCCAAACATGGCTTTAATTGATTCCTTTGTGCTCATTTTCGTGTTGGGGCTAAAAAACAGCGATGACTTACTCCGATTCAGTTGCTGTCCAGATGATGTCTCGTAAACTTGTAGTATGCTCTGTATCTCATTACACTCCATTGTAGTGGCTCTTCCAAAAATGAGACTGTCGTCAGCAAAGAATAAGTGTGATATTCTTGGGCCCCTTGCCGACGCTACAATGCCCCTCAGCTTCTTTTCTCAAACGGCTTTGTGTAGTAATGCAGACAGACCTTCGGTGGCAATAATAAACAAGTAGGGTGACAGTGGATCCCCTTGAAACAATCCACGTGTAGGTGAAAACTGTCAGTAGGGAACTTCGTTGACCCGCATCGCATATGAAAGCTTGGTTTCCATTTATCATGGAAACCAAGCTTCCTCATTATTTGTTGCAGGCACTCCCACTCTACCCGATCATATGGTTTACTCATGTCTAGTTTCAGCGCCATCTCACCTGTCTGCCCCTTCCTTTTCTTGTTGACATGGTTCATTAGTTCATTAGTTACCAACACATTGTCTGTGATAAGTCTCTCCACAACGAAAGCACTCTGGTTCTCACCTACAATGTCTTGTAAGACCACCTTTAACCTATTGGCCGCTACCTTAGATGCTTACTTATAGACCACGTTACATAAACTTATCGGTCTGTAGTTAGTAACACTTGTTGGGTTCTTGGTCTTTGGTATGAGCACAATGTGCATTTCACGAAATTTAGGAGGTGCTATTCCATGGTTAAGGAAACCAAGAATAGTTTGAATAACAATAGATTTTACAATAGGCCAAAAATGCTGATAAAATAATGGAGGCATACTGTTGGGTCCCAGCGCCTTCATTGGATGCATTTGTTTTAATGCTTTCTCTACTTCGTGGTTTTGGAAGTCTTGGATAAGCATGGAATCCATTCTATCAGTCACCTTAGTATGTAGAGCATCAAGCATCTCATTGCTCACCACCTGTTGCGATGACATAAAGAGCTTCTCAAAATACTCCGCAAAAATATTGCCAATCCTCACTTCTTCATCTTGCCAAGCACCATTAGAGTCCATGATTTTTGAGATCATGTTTCTTCGATTTCTATTAGATGCTTTGGTGTGAAAAAAGGATGTATTACGGTCCCCTGACTTCAACCAGCAATTTCTCGACCTTTGGTGCCACATGTCCTCCTCTGCCATTAGCATTTTGTTCAACTCCATCTTTGTTCCTTGAATTTCCTTCATAAAAGCCTTGTTGCTTCTCCTCTCTTCCAGGTATTGAAGCTTTTTTTTTTTTTTTTTTTTTTGGTATAGAGGATATATTCCTCCCCACATGCCCAAACGTGTTTTTGTTCCAAGACACTAAGGAAGTGCGGCACTCCTCTATGCAGTTTGAAAACAGCCATTCTGACCCCTCATGCAACCCCTCTCCCATGCCATTGTTACTATATCATCACACCTATCATCCCTCAACCATATAGATTCAAACCTGAAGAGTTTTGTTTGCCGAACATTGCACTGTCTGGTGCTATCTGTCTTGAGGACTAGCATGCAATGGTTCGATGCCGACGTTGCCACGTGGAAAAGCCTTGTCTGTGGAAAACACGTAGCCCAGTTTGTGGACACAAATGCTCTGTCAAGCCTTTCCCAAACCCAACCCCGCGATCCAAACCACCTACTCCACGTAAAATTTGGACCAATATATCCCATATCCCTCTAGTTACACCTATTTACCACCTCACGAAAGTTTCTCATCTGCCCATCTGGATGTACATTGCCATATAGTTTTTCACTGGAGTGCATTATCTCATTAAAGTCCCCCATGCATACCCATGGAAGATCACAAGACCTGCTCAGTTGTTCCAACAGTTTCCACGACTCCTCTCTTTTGCTTGTTTTTGGATTGCCATAGAACCCCGGGAATCGCCACTTCTTATTCCCCTATTCTTTGGTTACAATGGCGTTAATATGGCATGGAGAGTATGTTTGAACGTCCACCCTCGTAGAGCTTTTCCATAAAAGTGCCAAGCCACCTCCGCGACGAACACTCAGGGATCTCCAATTTTCCTGTTGCCTCTCCAATTTTCTTTTGACACTTGCCATCTCCAATACTTCAAACTTGGTATTTATTATAAAGACCAAAATGGGATCTTCCTCCAAAAATTTTTTCTGGAGAGTGTTAACAGTACAGGGATTCCCAAGCCCCTGACAGTTCCAACATATTGAACTCACGGCTCCCGGCAGGGCTGTCTAACAGTTGCCGCCGCTCTAAGTTGATGTGCCATTAGCTTGCTGAGAGTTAGAACCTTTCCTTCTACCCTTAACCGCTTCCCTGTCATCCCATTGTCTAGTATTTCGTTCAACGGTGTCCTTACCCTTCTTTTCATTCCCACTCCATCATCTTCAGTCCCCATCATGACTTCCATTTCCGTTGCCTCTCCCTGTATGTTGTTCCCAACCTCCTCCTTATTATTTTCCTTGTCCAATTTAATTTGTTTCTGAGCTATGCTTTGCTTTTTCTCGTTTTAATTTCTCCTTTGGGCCTTACACAAGCCCATAGTGAATATATCACTAGACTTAATGGAAGCCCAGTCCAATCCTCCCTTCCTAGGCACTTGGTTTGTTCCAAAGACTCGTCATGTTGGCCCTTATTACAAATGGGCATTAAAAGTAGCCCACTACCATTTACCTTATCCATGTTATGGCTGGCGTTTGTAATGTCCAGTTGGTTTATCTCCTTCAATGCTTCCTTTTCTCCTGCTGCCCTTTTCATACCTATTTCCTTTGTTAAAACTTCTCCAAATATTGCATCATCAATCTCCTTTAATTGCTCCTCAAATCCTGGACATTGCGGATTGCACGGGATCCTCAATATCTTGTGCCCTTCTGGCTCATCAGATGAAGCCACCTTTGCCCTACGTGTTACCACGTCATCATCCCCATGTACACTTTGTATGGCAGCCGCTGTCAACTCTCTCCCTGTGTTAACCAACTGCCCCACCATCTTGGACACCCCATCCGCCGCTGCCTTGTGTTCCTTCCTCCCCTCATTCTTTGATGCAACCACCAGTTGAAGCCACTGGGCACACTCTGACATTGCCCGCAGCCATGGTCCATATTGCTTGTCTTCTGCCTTGAGCGATTCTATACTCCGCATCCACTGCATGCAATCTTTTTCATCGTGTTCAATCATCCCGCACCAATAGCAGAAGATAGGTAATTGCTCATATCTAAAATCCACCCACGACGGTGATGGACCTCCCATTAGAACCAAGTAACCCCGACAGAGTGGCATGGATATATCTACTGACACCCGAATCTGGAGATAATTCACCAGACAAAAACATTTGTCTTCCACGTCCACCTTCTCCACTTTTCCCAAAGACTCATCAATGCGTAGACCGACCTCTTTTGTTTGGCACATGGTCGGTAGGCCATGGATTTGGACCCAGAAGGATGCTTTGTTAAATTTGAGTTGGCTCACCACTTCCTCTGCTCTTAATTTGTGTAGTGCTAAGAGGTATTTGTCAAAAGACCATGGACTAAGCATGAGAACTTTGTCCAAGTCCTCCTCCTGCTGAAAAAGGAACAAGACCTGATTTTCACCCACATTGCTAACATCGAAGTTTCTCTATGTCCTCCATACTGTTCGCAAAACCCTCGCCACTGATTCTAAGTTCACCCTCCTCTTCATGAAAAACTTTCTTGCGAGGACAAAACCCACTCCATTCTTTGGTGGGCTAAGGTCCATCTCACTCCCTTCTCTTCCTGATAGACGTAACCCTGCGCACTTCTTTGTGATGTCCTCCATAACGCCTCAACTAATACCGAGAAAACCAGTTTCCACTGTTAGAAATGGACAGAAAATCTTTGCCTTGCGGCAAGCCTATTTTTCACCTCTAGGGCTTCGTAGAAGACCTAGAGAGAAAACCTAATAAAAGTAATGTTTGTGCTCCCTTTTTTAAAAATACATTTATATATATATATATATATTAAATTTAGTAATTTGGTTCAATAAAATTACCCTTAGTCCCTCTTAATAATATTATTGACACTCTAAAAGGCCATAAAAAAAATTATGGATCTCATCTAGAAGAAAATTTAGCAAGCCCAAAAAATTATGCACAAAAACAAAATCACAAATAACAAAGCTAAAGAAAATTTAACCCAATCAACTAAGTTTTACCAAAAATAAATAGTCCAGCCTTTCAAAAATTGAAAACAAAACTAATCTGTCATTCCATCAAAGACAAAGACCAAAAAAAAAAAAAAAAAACCCCACAAACAAAGAAACAAAACCCTAAGCCTAACCTAGAGACAGAAAGGCTGAATGGCTGAACTGAAGCAGTGAAGGGAGAGGTGGTAGCAGCAGTAGGGCAGTAGAAGAGCCGTCAGACTCACTCCCAGCCTCGGCTTACCAGATCTGGTATATCTCGCTCTCTCTCTCTCTCATATGAGCAACGAGTAAAAAAAAAAAAATCACTTTGTTTACTGTTTGAAATAGGAGATAGAGAGAGAGATATTTCTCTTTTTAAGAAACTTAAATAATGACTTTAAAATAAGGAGAATATTAACCAGCACCGCTTGGTGTTGTTTAAGTGCAAAAAGGACAAAAAAAAATTGTCAAAAAAAGTGAAAAAAATCTCAAATAGTATCTACAAAACTGAAAAATTGATATGAATTGAAAAAAAAGAAAAAAATTGTGTTAGAGAAAAAGTAAAAAAAATTGTATTTAACAGTATCGTGCGGTGCCCGTTAACGCAGCCCTTAAAATAATAGTAGAAGTGACTAGTAATTGCCTAACAATTGATATCCACCCACGTGTTGTGCATTGTGAGTTGAATTTTGTCTTTTTGTGCTTATATAAATTGGAATATTTTTAATAGTTAATAGTTATGCTTTTCTGTTAGTTTCTGTGTCTTCTTTAAAAGTAAAAGTTAAGTTTATTTGAAACTGTGAAATTAATTGGGACTTGAGATATAATAAAGTCAATGAATTGTAATGTTGTGTTGTGTACATAGTGCAACAACTTTTTATTTTTTCTGTTTGTGCCTTTATTTCTTGGTTCACTTGTTTATTTTGTTCGCCTATTTGTGATTTTGATTTGTCCTTTTTTATTTAGAGTTTCATACTGATTTTATTTTTTGTTATACTTTGCCTCCCTTAATACCAAGCTCTAGCTCCGTACCTGCCGACACTTAATAATAATAGTAGCAACCGTTTCTTCTTTATAATCACAATAATTATAAAGCCAGAACTCGAGCTGGGACCATGGTCCATGGGCAATCAAAGCATGAACGAAAGGGACTTTTTCATCTCGTCAATAGTAGTGTGTGTGTGTGCGCGCAAGTTATGGTAGCTAGGATGATTCAAAAGTAATGTGTGTGCGAGTCTTATAGTTGAATTTTGAGCTCGAGCTCGATGTGAGCTTAATTAAACAAATCAACTTGGTTTGTCAAAGATCTATTCGAATTTGAGCATGTTCCTGTGTCTATTTGAATTATCAACCTTCTTAAACATCTAATCTAACGCGCTAATCTAACGCGCTACATGCCAATACACATACTTAAAACTAGTGCAATTTTTCAAAGACAGCTTATTTAACATTACTTTATCTCACTTGTCAAACTTCAATATTTTTGTCATAACCGATGTTTTGTGTTGGTGGGGGGGAGGAGTGGGTGGTGACGTGGTGTGTCCAGCGCTGGTTAATATTACCATATTGTACAAAAATATCATATTTACGCCAAGGACAAATAACTTTTTTTTTTCGATTCCCACAGCAACTTCTCTAAGAGAAACAGCAATGATAATGCCAAAAATTTCACAATTTGACACTATAAAAAACTGTTTTGTCTAATTTACTATCTCACTTTATAAAACACTTAACATTAAAGATTATATTTTAGTATTCAATACAATAAAATAATATATCTACTACAATAAACAACAACCACCACTACTAATATAATAAAATAATATAACTTTTAATAAAATATTGTTTTTTAACCATCTTAGCTACGGTGCCCAGACATCTTTGGTTATGCATTATAACTCAACAGCCAATTTTTTTGGCTTGTTCTCCACCATTGCAGTAGGCTTTTTAGTATTGATGGTGTTAAAAATAGTAATATGGCTTTTTAGCACCATCAATGCTGATGCTTTCACATAAATAGACCTACA
The DNA here is from genome assembly GCA_032878915.1 of Castanopsis chinensis. Lineage (NCBI taxonomy): Eukaryota > Viridiplantae > Streptophyta > Magnoliopsida > Fagales > Fagaceae > Castanopsis > Castanopsis chinensis. The sequence continues at coordinate 9,435,120 of JAVQMG010000114.1, forward strand.
CTCCAACAACTTTTATATTAATATAATGGTAGAAATGAAAAATGATGTTTTATATCCATTGTTTTACTTGTTAGTGACCTCAACATTGATCTTATAAGTTGTAGCAAATACTGTTGAAAGAAAGCTTTCAACAATGAACATAATTAAAAATAGATTACACAATCGAATGGGAGATCAATGGATAAATGATTGCTTAGTCACATATATTAATAAAGATATATTCAAGACTATTGAGTGTAAATAAATCATGTAGCGGCTTCAAAATATAAAAAATCATCGAGAGCAATTGAGTAAATTAAACTAGGTGTGAAAAAATAAATTAAAGTTTACATTTTATGTTAGATTGTGTATGAGAATTTCATAGCATATAGTTGGTTATTTACTTTATTATTAATATTGATTAATATTTTTCAAATTAATTTTTTACTTTCAGTTTTGTCTTTTAATCTTGCCCCCCTAATCCAAATTACTGGCTCCGCTACTGATATGAACCAAAACAATAATATCTTTTCATCATCTTAACTAATTAACTCCATCTAAGTCAATGTTATCATCATGTTTAGCATCTTGCAAAATTATTTTTTTTCATAGACATTTTCTTCATCATTATCAACATTTACTATTTTTTTTTTTTTTTGCTTTTTTTATTCTAATAATTTTTTATTTATATTTTTTTTGGGCATTGTAGCTTTTTAGACTCATAAGAGCATCACCAGTAGACTCTTCAAATTTTTATACTGTTTGGAGAGTGAACAATTCATTTTACCTTTTGCCTACCTATTTTTTCAAATACATTTTCCAACAGACTTTCTATTCTTTTCTCTATCCCATCTAGATGTTATTTCTTTATTATTTCTTTAATATTTCTTTTTCAATCTTCTTTCATTCATCTAATTTTAATGAGAAGTGCTACATTCTTAACATTTTACAATATTTTTACAATAAATTATATGTGGTAAGTTATTACTGATTTTAATTTGAACACATCACTTAAATATTTTTTTTTTATCAGTATTAGTTAGTAACAACCAACTACTTAAAATTTATTGTGAAAATACTGTAGTAGCATTTCTCAATTTTAATTTCTTATTCTTTATTTTATTTTTCCCTTATCTTTTTTTTTTCATCCACGTGTTTTTTTTCTTTCTTTCTTTTTTCCTCTTTTTTTCTCCTCCACACCTTTCCCTTATCTCTATCTTGTTTGGAGCTCTATCTTCACTTTTCTTTTTTCTTTTCTTCTCTAGCACTTCGTCTACTCCAGATCATTCAAGAAGCTCTCTCTCTTTCTTTCTCTTTCTCACATCGTCAGCGGATGACAAAGTTCACTCCCTCTATCTCACACAAACAAATTCTCTCTCATACACACATAGATCACTGACAGAGAAGTGGAGATCGGCGATCTACACGTTTTGTTTTTTGGTTCTGGTTTGATTAGTTTTATTTTATTTTTCAGATTTCATTAGGCTTATGAGAAAGATTGTTTTTGTGTTTTTGTTTTGATTGTTGAATGTTTTAGTTTGTAACCATTAAGATAGAGAAGCAGAGAAAAGGAATGAGAGAGAAAAAAATTATTTTTTTATTCAACCGGGTATTATTTTAAGGGAGAATATTGTTTAGAGGTGCTACAGTAATTGCTACAAGCTCTCCATGTTAAGAGAGCTACTTAGCAAATCTAAAAGAAAAAAAATTGGAGATGGAGAGGCAGTTGGAGGGGTTTTTTGAGTGTTTGCTCTCCATATTTGGCTTTAGAGAGCCTATTGGAGATGCTTAATTGTAATAACAAAATAAAAAATAATTATATTTTCATTTAATACATTATTATTTTTTGACAGAATTTTAATACATTATTAATAGCATAGAAAAAAAATTTGTATATAAAAGTGAGTGTTATGAGTATAGTCTAAATTTTGTAGGAGAAAGAGAAGGGAGGAAAAAAAAAACTCATGGACTTGCTATTCTTATTAGATTCAATTAAGTTTCCCAATAGTTTTGTGTTAAAAAGTCTAACAACTTGTTTAAATCAAATAAAACCACAAATTTTGACAAAAAAAGTCATTTGAAACTTACATGTCTATGTATTGTATGATATATACGATTCACCGATACAAAACAATTCATATGATACGAAATGATTCATAAGCACTTACAATACATCCTTACGATACAAAACTCAATTATGCTCTCCATTTGTTTTGAAGTGGACAAAAACAATTTCATGATAAAAATATGATAGTTAACAAATTTAAAGATAAAATTTTTTTTATTTATATATTTTGAAAAAAGTAAAGATGGATAGAGTATCACATCTTTTGAAATATATTGTCATATATATATATATTATATATATATATATATATATATATATATTTAGGCCCATTTGTTTTGGAGTAACATTTTCTCATTTTCAGATATTTTGGGGAAGCTGAGAAGTTGACAAGGTGTATAGATAAGCGCATAAAATATTTTACCTTATTCTACCAATAAAAATATCCTATTTATATTTTTTACCAAATAAGGCAATAACGCTAGTTAATATTATGCCATATGACTTATTTTTCAACTTATTCAATCTTTTTAAAGCCACAATTTTTTTTCTTAATACAACTTATTTTTTAAAGTTATATAAGTTAATAAATTTAAGTTGTCCCCAATGGAAAATTTAAAACACTATGCATTATAAGAACTAGGCTTTAACCCGCACAATGAGCGGGAATTTTTTAATTTTATTTATTTGTTATGTTTTATCTTTAAATTCCTTACAAAGCAACTTATTACACTTTCATTTTTTTTTTTTTTTTTACTTTTCATCTTTAAATGTTTTCCTAAAAATAAATAGAAAAAAGAGAATAATAATAAATTTGATTTAATCAAATGTATTATACAATGTCTAGAAGAAAAAAGAGGAATCATTTCACATCTCTTGTAAATTTCAAATATTTATTAAACTTGCATGGTTTTAATTTAGAAATTCAAATGTTCAAAAGTTCTACACATTCATGTTGTCACACAGTTTGCCAAAAAATAGAATGTTGCACAAATTTAGGTTGAGTAGAACACCATACTAATCAAATAACCTGTAGCTAAGCAAACTGCCTGTTTGGCTAATCTCACCTCATGTATTGATAGCCACAAATATCCTACACTAATTCAATCAAGTCTAAAATAAAAACCATACAAATTTTAAAAGAAAGAAATCTAATATTAAGTAAATCAATTTCAAGTAATATCAATTATTATGTTGTAGTGCAACTCATATCCTAACAGTCCACTCAACCAAACTTTAAATCAAATAAATTTAAAATCAAGCCCAAATAAAGTAATGGAGAAACAGAGACATAGAAAAACTATAGATTCAAAAAAGCAAACAAACACTGGAAGCTGCCTTCTTTTTAGTACAAAAGGCCATTTAGCCTCAAAAGGAGATAAAGTAAATATTTGATTATAGAATTTGGGAACATAAAGTTGAGGAAAATAAATGTAAAGAAGTTGAATAGGGGGTATATTGCATATTTAAATTTTTAAAAAGAAAATAGAAATGAGACCAAATAACTTAGGAACCAAAAAATAGAATAGAGTTAGTTACATGCATACTAAAGTTTATAACAATGAAAGAATTGTCAAATGTATACTACAATTAGAGTCCCTAAATATAATAATAATAAAAAAAATAGTTGAAGAAGCAGGTTAAAAATCAAACAGATATGAAGAATGTAATTGCAGGGAAATGCTCCCTTCACATAAAACATGCATGCCACTCAAAGAATCTGTCTCATAAGTATGGTCATTAGCGAACTGTTCATGGAAAACAAAAAATAAACTTGAACAAATATTCAAAATTGCACAGTTTCACTCCCCATACAAATAGCAAAACAGGTAAGAGAAAAACAGAAGCCCAAAAATTATAATGAAATTATTAAGTTTAAAAGATAATCAACCATTAAACTTTAGGTAGGATTCAAAATTGTAGAAACTGTATTTCAAAAAGTTACTATTGTGAAACCTATACTTGGTACAATCCTCCATGGATCTGAATAAAAAAAAAAAAAAAAAACATTTGAGCAGTTCATTGGGTTGCAAAGCTAAATTTTCAATAAAAATTCGAGAGCTAACATCAAAGTGTAGGTGCACACACATATGATAGATTTTTTGAATTATAAAAATCAACTATTGTACATGAAACACGTTATGCTATGGAACACAAACTAAATATACAAGACTGGCTTGAAATTGAAATTAGCAATTATACAGCCCTCACTATTACAAACTAAAATGTCTCAAAAACCAACAAACACAAACACAAATAAGTGAAATTGATTAGAAAGCATAGTGAACAAAAATTTGAAGAGATTTCCAACCTTCTATAAGGCTGCTGGAAATAGGGTAAAAAAAATTAAAGCAGTTCCTACTTTCTATTAAAAAAAAGGATGAAAATATATATCAATAAAGAAATAGTAATGAAAAAAAAAAAAAAACATAGATCTGCAGAAAGAATAAATTAATTCAAATTTTAGGGGTGAACCAAAAAAAGCACAAACATAACCAAAAACTACCAAACAAAAACAAAATTTAATCAATACAACAATTGAACAAACACAACTCAAGAAATTTTAAAAATAAATTGGAAATTAAAGAAAAACTTTAAATATATACTGCAAATATATTAATGTTCACTCAGTGAAGGATCCCTATATCAAATATATTACTTGATATTGTGAATTTTGTTACTATGAATCTATTTTTATTGTGTTTTGGATTTGAATTACAAAATAATAAAAATAAATTTAGATGATTCTATATCTAACAAAATTGCCCCCAAAACTGAGTAAATTAGTTGACTCCTAGATATCTTTTATATAAACAAACAAACCAGAATATTATTTAACTGAATCAAAAGAACAAAAATCTTTCATCTCAACATAGCAGAAAGTCAAGAGAATAGACAGTGGAAGCAAATACAAAAGGACCATAGCAGCAAGAAAGCCGAACATAGGGGAAGTAACTCTTTCATCACAGCAAGCATATAATCTGACCTTTACATGGTGCACTTGTACATACACAACAACTTTACTATGCCTGGTTACAAATCTCACACACACCATTACACAAATGCTCGGACCTATACATTTACATCAGTTTTTTTTTTTTTTTTTTTTGGGAAATATTTTGGATGAGATTTATTGCCAATAAATTATGGTACCTTAAAGGCTACAGCTCAATGAAGAAAGGTAAATTTTATTTATGCTACCTTTCTTCAATATAGAATGGTAAATATATAATCTTTGCACATATAATTTTATATTGAATGAAAGAGTCCAACTTTGTGCTTCTAAAAAAAACGAAAGAATTCGAGTTGAACTTTGTGGAAGATCCTTGTATTGTGTGTCGATCACCAGATTGGCATCAGTGGAGAAAGAAAGGCATTTTAATGTTCAATACCTTCTTATTCTCTATGTTCTAGGGTTTCATTTTTTTCAAATCATAGCAACTACAAACGAAAAACTTTAAATATATACTGCAAAAACCTTAACAACAATGGTAGAAAAGAAGCATAGGAAACGAAAATATAAAGAGGGGAAAATATTTCAATAAAAAATTAAAAACAACATAAATAAAATAACATAACTTTATTTTTTTGGCAACACATAAATGTATGTTCTTCATCATCAAATCGATTTCAATTTGAGAGAAATCATCAATAAATCTACACTCTACAGTAATTTTCAAAACCCTAGAAATAGTAATTGAATAGAAAACAAAACACAGGGGGAAAAAACATGCCTACCTTCTAAATCGCCTGTTTTTGCAGAGGGCGAACTAAGTTTTTCAGTTTTCACTGTTGCAAAAGACGAACAGAGTCTTTTTTTTTCGCTTCCTTTTGGATTTTCTTTTTTGTATGCTTGTTGATCTAGAACACGGTATTTTGATCTTTGTGGCTATGGAGTTGTAGCGAAGAGGTGGAAATCAGAGTCATGAACACGGTATTCTGATTTGTGCGGCTATGGAGTTACAGTGAAGAGGCAGAAGTCAGAGTGAAATATGGAGTTTACGTTTTAGGGTTTGTGTTTTTTGTTTTTTGTTTTTTTTGTTTTTTTTGTGGATAAGCGTTTTGTATTTTTTTTTTCTTTTCTTTTTTTTTTTAGAAACACGTTTGATGAAAGTGAGCCTCAACAAACGCACCGTGCGGTGTCTTAAAAAATAAATCGGATACGTGGCAACATTTTAAGTGGCATTTTTTCCTAACTTGGCAGCACCTCCTTAAAGGCTTCTGCTTTTATATATAGTATTAGATTAGATTAGATTATTTATACTGCTATTTAATGGGGCTTTCCATGTTTGGACCGAATTTTTTTTTTTCCAAAATACCTTTATTTTCCTAAGTTTAAGTAGAAACAAAACTAAAGGATAATTTGGTAAAACTACGTCTTTTAACTCCTACTAAAAAATTGCCAACAAAATAGGACCACTCTCTTGGTTAAACGTATTCAAAAAATGTACTTTTTTCTCCTAATTGCCAAAATGAAATGGCCGCAAGTTTTTATCACTAAACTATCTTTTTCCACGTCCACATTTCTCTCTTAGGTTAGTAGTCGAGTACTAATACAACTTCTTTCTTTTAAAAAAAAAAATAAATATAAAACTTTTTTTTCTCCCTTAAATGTACTCTTTTTTCTTTTTTCTAATTGCCAAAATGAAATTGTCTACAACTTTTTATCACTAAATGGTTTATCAAATTTCAAAAGTTTAACACTTTTTTTTTTCCCGAAAATTTCGCATGCATTATCTCTATTTAGATATATTCCACACACTTTTTACATATCCTATACCTCATTCTCTTTGAAAACCATATGTACTCATGCTTCTTTAACGTGCATTCTTGGCCAAGAGTTTCCAAACATTGCATCAAGAAGACAAGAACATCTATTCCTTTATTGTTGATAATTCCATCGTTGTAGATTCGAAAACTCAAATCCAAGGTTTTTTGTTTTGTGATCTTTTTAGTTGGTTTAATCATTAATGTTGTTTTGAAAACCATAGGTCACAATGTAGTTTTATGTTGTTATTTTTATGCACCCTGTAGATGGCTTTGTTGGTTTAGGTTCAGGGTATTTACTTTTATAGAAACAAAGGAAGCAGAAAATCGATTTGGTACAATCAATTATGATTATATATATATATATATATATATATATATATATAAATTTCCTTGTGTTAGTGTTAATGTAGGTGATATGGTCCATATGTATAGAACAATGTTGGCCTAAATTGCATTTTCTGGACATTATGGAGATCTTGATTGCTTTTTTTAATTCCTCTTTCTCTCTTTATTCTTATTTTTGTATTTGACTTCATCTACATGAATGTGACAGATCACCAAGGAATTTCGTGAGCATCTAGGAAAAAACCTTGCCATTGTCAAGAGCTTTTAAACCGAGAACCCTTTGGTGGTGAATGGTTTACCTTCTAGAAAATTTCTTCCAAATGGCATCTAAAGGTCAATGACCACTATGCCCCAGAACAACAAAATGCATAAAATTTGTTTGGAGAGAAAGGATCCAGACCCAAATAAGTTCTACAGACACAATATTTGTCGCTGCAAACACTAGTAGATAAACATGTGTGGCTTCATGTGAATCAAATCATCATATCTAGGTTATCCTACAAAAGTTGTGTGGTGTATGAGCCGTGGTCGCAAAGAGAGTATAATTTTCAGATAGGATCTCTTTTTTTTTCGGTTGAGAAAATAAATTGGGTGCTAGAGTGGTCTTTAGTTTGTTTAGTGAGATTTTTTTTTTTTTTTTTATAGAAATAAAATGATTTTAGACATGCTACATTTGTAGACTTCTTTTTCCAATTTTGTTATTTTTTCCCAAGAGTCTTGAGGGGCACTGTCAATTATCTTGGTTTTTTAATGTTTTTTTTTTATTTTATCTAATTAATACATTACTAGCCTCTGAGCACGCGTGTGAGCGCATGCTTTGAGGCTCTTCTATTTTTTGGATAAGGGTTAATTTAGAGTATTTATTAAATTTGGGATTACTACATTTTTCAATTACAAAAAAAAACCTAAGAGTGTGATGAAAAATTATTTCATCAAATGTATTAATCCCAAATTTAATAAATACTCTAAATTAATACAAATGTATTAATCCCAAATTTAATAAATACTCTAAATTAACCCTTATTCAAAAAATAGAAGAGCCTCTACGCATGCGCTCACACGTGTGCTCAGAGGCTAGTATTATATTATTATGTTGTAAACTTTTGTAGACTTTAGAATAAGGGTTAATTTAGAGTACAGCTAGAATAAGAAGATAAATACAAGTATTCTCAAACATTATACACATGGTTGGCAAAAAAAATGGGTCTCACATGGTTAGCATAAAAGACAAATTACGCCATACAACATAGACGCCTAACAAAAATAATGAGAAACAATCCATTCTATTTTATGGTTTAGATTAAATTATATATATATATATATATATATATATAAATGTGTATAAGAACAATTTATATATTGTTAAGTCTAGAAGATAAATTTTAAATTGAGAAATGGACATGATTTGAAATGGACAGAGTTCTATTCCAAAAAATCACGAGGTAGGTGTGACGAAGAGGACAAACGTGCTTCAAGGAAGAAGCTTGTTAGACTCACAGTTGCTGAACTAAAGGGAGATCGAGGCCAAATTAAAGAAGACAGAGAAGCAAATGTAATTGAAGAAGAATGACTCAACATGAGAGAAAACAGTTGCAAAATAAAGGAAAGGAAGATAGAATATAAAATATTAGAAGGAATTTGGGAAAAAATACTTCTCAATCAATACTAGAAGAATCAGCTATACAACTTATATACGAAATAGAGTAAAAAATCTATCTCTAACTAACTACACTTGGCACGTGTGAATAGTAAAATAGCCAACCTTCTCACGTATAGTAACTAACTCATTAATAATTAAATACAGAGCTACATGTAGTTTTAGGTCCTAAGCTACTAGCAGTCTACTCTGTTTTTCAATTCTGCAGTTTCACTTGCTCTTGCTTTTATCAAGACATGATTCATTCCTTGCTCCTCATGCTCTTCATCCTTCTTCTCCATATTCTGATACTCCCCCTCAAGGGAAACTACAGAATGGATATTAACCATTCCCATCTTACAAACCAGATTAGAGAATTAATTAAAACCTAATGCTTTAGTGAGCAAATCAGCAAGTTAACAGTGTGTCCTTACATGAATTAACTTGATTACTTTCTCAAGCATCCTGTTCCTCACTACATGACAATCTATCTCAATGTGCTTGGTCCTCTCATGAAAAAATGGATTTGAGCCAATATGAAGGGCAGCCTGACTGTCACAGAATAGTAAGGCTTTTCTTTTATGTTCAATCCCAATGTCTCTAAGGAAATACAATATCCAAACAATTTCACAAGTAGCTATAGTCATAGCTCTATATTCTACTTCTGCAGATGATCTGGACATAGTACATTGCTTCTTTGACTTTCATGACACTAGAGAATCTCTAATGAACACACTAAAACCTATCACAGACCTCCTTGTATCAGGACATGAAGCCCAATCTAAATCAGCAAAACCTTTGACATGAAGTTCTAATTTTGATGAAAACAATATCCCTTTCCCTGGTTCATTCTTCAAGTATTGCAAAACTCTGTACACAGCATCTAGGTGAGGCTTTGTTGGCTTAGCCATGTATTGACTTAACTTATGGACTGCATAGGTAATGGCTGGCCTGGTAATAGTCAAGTAGAGTAGCCTTCCAATCATTCTTCTATACATTCCTGAATCCTTGAGTTCTTCACCCTCAAACTTGCTTAGCTTAACATTTTGTTCCATTAGTGTTTTGGCTGGTTTGCATCCTAGGAATCCTGCATCACTCAACACCTCAAGAGCATATTTTCTTTGACATAAGGCAATTCCTTGATCTGATCTTGCAACCTCAAGTCCAAGGAAATACCTTAAATCCCCCGAATCTTTGAGTTTGAATTTTTGATTTAACAACACCTTAAACTCATCTACTTCTGCTTTATTGTTGCTAGCCAATAACACATCATCCACATAAACCAAAAGAATTAAGAAGGACTGACCTGTTTTCCTAGTGAAGAGAGAGTAATTAGCTTTAGACTGCACAAAACCCAGATCTTGAACCAAAGTACTTGAGAACTTAGCAAACCATTGTCTTGAGGCTTGCTTGAGACTATAAAGTGACTTATTCAGCTTACACACCTGCTCCCTCTGGTTATGAAACTTTGGTGGAAGAGCCATATAGACCTCTTCAGACAAATCCCCATGCAAGAACGCATTATTAACATCTAATTGTCCAAGGTACTAGCCCTGAACTACTGCCACAGCCAAAAGACACTTAACTGAGACCATTTTTGCAACTGGAGAGAAAGTCTCAGTGTAATCAATCCCCTCATTTTTAGTGAAGCCTTTGGCAACCAGCCTAGCCTTGTATCTCTCAATTGACCCATCAGACTTGTACTTGACTTTATAGACTCATTTGCAACCTATAGGCTTCTTATTAGGAGGTAAGGAAGTTAAAGTCCAAGTGTGATTACCTCTAAAGTAGCTATTTCAACAGCTATAGCTTCCTGCCACTTAGGATCAGAAACTACCTCATAATAGTGGGAAGGTTCAACAATTGAAGAAATAGAGCAACAAAAGGTCCTGAAGGAAGGAGAAAGAGAAGCATAGGAAAGATGAGAGGTTAAGGGATGAGATGTACCTGAGTGGAGAACAACAGTAGTGAGAATGGAAGTAACCATGTTACAATGATAAGCTTGAAGATAAGAAGGCTTCTTATGAACTCTAGAAGACTTTCTTAAAGGAATAGCATCAAGAAAAGGCTCAGGAGGTTCATTAGGAAATCATGCAGAAAATCATCATCAAGCTCATGATGCAATTGAAGAATAGTATCATCCATAGAAGAAGTAGATGGAGAAACCAAATGAGATGAAGAAGAAGAAAGGTCATCAAAAGGAAGAGGGGTAATGCAAGGTAAAGGAATAGGCAGATCAGTATTGGAGTGTGAAGCAGATGTTTGGAAGGGAAAAACAGAATCATAAAAAACAACATCCCTACTAATGAAAACAGTATGAGTGTGTAAATCAAAAACCTTATAACCCTTGACATTAAAACGGTAGCCAATGAACACACATCTCCTAGATCGAGGGTCAAACTTGGACCTAGTATTTGCAATTGTGGAAGCAAAACACTCACAGCCAAAAACCCTCAAATGATCATAAGATGGGGTTTTATGAAAAAGAAGTTCAAAGGGAGTCTTGTTGTTTAACAATGGAGAAGGAAGTCTGTTGATCAAGTATGTAGCAGTAAGCACACAGTCACCCCAAAAAGAAATAGGCAAATTGAACTGAAACTACAAAGCTCTAGCAACTGAAAGAAGGTGTTGATGTTTTCTCCCCACAACAGAATTTTGTTGTGGAGTATAAACACAACTGTGTTGATGGACAAATCTATTGGAAGCAAAGAAATCTTGCATGTGAAATTCTAAAGCATTATCAGTCCTTATTTGTTTAATTTTGACATTGAATTGAGTAAAAACCATGGTATGGAAAGAAACAATAAGAGTCCTCACATCAGATTTAGATTTCATTAAGTAAATCCAGGTAGCTCTAGTTGCATCATCAACAATAGTCAAGAAATACTTGTAACCATCTAAAGTAGGAGTGGAATATGGATCCCAAACATCCATATGCAACAAATCAAAAGCAAAAGTACTGAGATTGTTATTAAAAGGAAATGGCAAACGTTTTTGTTTAGCCATGGGACATATGGTACAAGTATTATTACAAGAATTTTTCAGAAAAGGAAAAAGATGAACTAAAGCTTATAACCTAGAATCTGATGGATGTCCTAATCTGCTATGCCAAAGAGAAGAAAGTGTATTGGCTGAAGTTGCAGCTGAGAAAGAATTGGAGACTGTACTCAGATTATGATATGCCAGAAGTCATCAAAAGAGCTTAAAGATTGAGTGCTACTAGATTGCAACATGTATAAACCATCACTTGCTTGTCCCACTCCAATCGTTCTCCAACAGGTAAGGTCCTGAATAAAACAAAAGGCCGATAGGAAAACAAGGCAACAAGGGTGGGATTTTGTGATTGTGCTAACAGATAGAAGATTAAAAGTGAAGGAAGGCACACATAAAACATTATGAAGTGTAAGGGAAGAAGAAAGATTAATAGTTCCAATATGTGTCATAGAAGCAGTTTCACCATTGGGTAATTCAACTACAGACTGAGCAATAGCTGTAATAGAAGACAAAAGATTCACTAAGCAAACAATGTGGTCAGTTGCTCCAATATCAACAACCCAAGTTTCAGATGTATAAGCCTTTCTGTTAACTATCTTAGCAGAGAAAACAGAATGAGAAACATCGATACCTGTCATGGCAGAAGTGGAAGTAGAAGGAACATAAGGGAAAGAAGCACCCTTGTCATGAACAACCTTGCCTTGAACAGCAGATACAAGGGGAGAACAAGGACTAATCAGTGCAAGAAGCTGTTGACACTGCTCTGGAGTAAAGATTGAATTGTTGGGACTTGGACAAGACATCAACTCCTGTGACTGAATGGCTGAAACTTGATGAGCCATTGAAGGCTTATTCTTGAATTTAAACCTATGTGGAAAGCCATGTAATCTATAGCACTTGTTTGCTATATGGCCAGTCTTGCCACAATGGGTACAAACAGGTTTGTCCTTGCCCTTGACACCATTACCTCCAGAAGGATTACTAGCATTAAAGTTTTGCATCTTTGCAACCAGAGCAGTTGAATCAACCTTTACACCAGATTGATTAGGAACTGATCTCTGCATCTCTTCTTGAATCAACAAAGCATAAACTTTACTAACAGAGGGCAAAGGATCCATGAGCAAGACTTGAGATCTTACTTGTGAAAAAGAGTCATTTAAGCCCATTAAAAATTTCATCACTGACTCTTTAACTTGCAGATCACTAAGCCCCTTATTCACATTGCACACATATTTTCCACATGTACATGAAGGAAATGGTCTTAACTTTGCAATTGGTCCCAAAGCACTTTCAACTGAGTAAAGAAATCAATTATAGGAACTTCACCTTGGTGTAAATCTGCAATTTCTTTCTGAAGATTGTAAATTCTTGGTCCATTACTCTGAGTAAACCGATTCTTCAAATCAGTCAAAATCTCCAAAGCTGTGTCCTTATACATGATACTTGCTTGAAGTTTTGGTGACACTGAGTTGGTTAACCAAGTTCCAACCAAGTTGTCACATCTAATCCAAACCTGAACAATTGAAGGAGTAGACACCATTAGAGATGATAAAGTGAGTGAACCACTAACCATGTTGAGCACCAATTTGTTCTTGGTGAGCAACACTTTCCTCACAGCTCGAGCCCACGCTGAATAGTTCTCTCCACCAATCAAAGGCTGAGTGATAAGGACTGTACTCAGGCTCTCTGCATGGTGTAAGAACATGGAATCATCCATTGGTGAATCTAGTGAGGACAAAGACGTAGCATTCTCTAATGCAGTAGCACCTTGAGTTGCAGCAGAAGCCATTGTTGTCAACGAAGAATTTTCTTAGAGAAAGAAAGTGATTTTCTCAGAGAAAAATGAGAGAAAGTAAAAACCCTAAGAACCCTAGAATTTAGGTTTCTGCTCTGATACCATATCAGAAGTAATTTGGGAAAAAATACTTCTCAATCAACATTAGAAGAATTAGCTATACAACTTATATACGAAACAGAGTAAAAAATCTATCTCTAACTAACTACACTTGGCACGTGTGAACAGTAAAATAGCCAACCTTCTCAAGTATAGTAACTAACTCATTAATAATTAAATACAAAGCTACATGTAGTTTTAAGTCCTAATCTACTAGCCGTTTACTCTGTTTTTCAATTCTACAGATTCACTTGCTCTTGCTTCTGTCAAGACATGATTCATTCCTTGCTCCGCATGCTCTTCATCCTTCTTCTCCATATTCTAATAGAAACAATGAATCGAACAAGGAAGAAATGAAAAAAAAAACATGAGAGAGTGTGAAAAGGTCATGTAATTCCCACACTCATCGGTTTTATAGTGTGGAAAACGCAGTCAGATGAACACAAACGCATAGGAAAGAAAGTTGCAACTAGTTAACAACATGTATCATCCAAAAATGGTTAAATGGGTAGGTTTGCGACAAGTAAAAATGTGCATCTTCTAAAAATGGTTTAATTTGATACTTAATTGGTATGTCACCCACGTTTTCATTTAGTGTGTAGCTTAATTTTGCTTATGCATTGTTTTTATAACTTAAATAAAAAAAGGTACACTTGGGTCAGTTTTAACAAAAGCAAAATGATTCTCCTTCACTTCTTTTTTTTATGTATGCTCTGCACACACAACATTGTGTGTACAAATACAATGATACATATGATATTCACATTTAAAACATGAATAAAATTGTGTTTGGATCTAAACTATCAAATTCGATAAGATTGCTACAGGTCGACATTTGAAATGGTAATTTAACATAACAAAATGATTGTGATGTTTTACTGTTGAGTGTTTTCTTGTGGATGAAAAAAGAAGAAGAAGTAAAGTAGTTGTTGTAAAGCACCTTTTCCTTTTTATTGTTCACAAATCACGATGGGTCTGGATTTCATGATTGCTGGGTCGCAATGGGCCCTGTAACTGCGATGGGTCATCCTTGAATATATCATGGGTGAAAAATGATTTGTGGGTGAGGCTCTATATTTGATATTTTGAGTATGTGATTTGTGGGTGAAATACAAAAATGGTAGATTTGCTGAAGGTACAATGATTGGTGGAAGAGCCATTTAACAAATTTGAAAGTCTAAAGTGATATATTTAAATAGAGTCTTTTTGTTATTATTTAAATAATATTTAACTAATATTTAATATAACAATTTTTTTATAATAAAATTCATTTTTTTATTTTTTTTAATATTCTCTTTTTATTTTGAAAAAATGCTGAAGTTACAAATTCCCCTAAAAAAAAACTTACAAATGACGTAGTAATGAATGTGATTAGTAACACTTCAAGAAGATAATAAACAAGTATTTGAATAACCGATGTTAGGAAAATTATAAATTGGGTCATGCTAACGAATGCCCTTAGGGCATTGGTTAACAATTCATTTTAGAAAAGTAACACTACTTTTATTGGAAATGAAAAAAGCTGTCAAAAAAGTAATTACTTTATTTCATTTTCCCATAAAAATTTTCTTTAAATGGATTGTTAACCAATGCCCTAAGGGCATTCGTTAGCATTTCCCTTATAAATTTTACAACATGAAGCTTACAAAGATGTATTATCAATCACAAAAAGTAATTCAAAAAATGCATTTAATGGGTTGTTGACGTTCACATATCATATTAATTGTCACATCAATTTGTATCAAGTAAAATTAATATCATTTCTAGTATTTTCCTATATGAAAATATTTCTTGCGATTAGTGACACATATTTGTAAGATTCATATATTTAAATTTGTATTATCTCTAATACTATTCAACTCTTTGTGACTTCTTAAAAGTAAATAAAAATGTATAACTATTTTTTTCCCCTATCTCCAAAATATATATCAATTTTTGTCCCAAAATTTGGGAGCCTTCCTCTAGTACGGGGCACTAGGTGATGGCCTAAGTGACCTAGGTCTAGGGCCAGCCTTGATTTGTAGTGATTTGTGAATTGTTGTTGTGAAGAGGGAATGTGCTGCAGAGATAAAAAAAATTAATAAAAAAAAATTATTAATTTATTTTTTAGGGAAAAAAAGATTATGTTTAAAGTTATAAAGAGAATGGATAAATGAATAGAGAATCTAAATGAAAATTATGCAATGCATGTGTTAATAAGTTAGTTAAAAAATGAATGGGTAATTGTTACACATTGCTTGTGTAGTATAACTTGCTCCATCCTCCCTTAAAAGTTACCATGGCTTTTGAGTGGTGTTGTGGTGTGCCTTTGTGTTAGAACCCCTTTCCCCCTCCCTTGTGTGTGTGTGTGTGTGTTTGTTTCTCAAAAAGAAAAAAAAAAAAGAAAAAGAAAAAAAGTTAGTTAAAAAAAGATAGTTTTAAGGTCAATTTGAATTAAAATCAATTGAGCTTTGATAGGGTTCTTGAACAATTTTTGTTTAATTTTATTTTTAATTCAATATTAGAATTCTAAATTATCTAAATGGATAGGATTTGAGTCGGATTATGTATGAGTGTGGTACTTTTAATTCTTCTATATATAGAAGAATAAAACTGATGCAGCAATATTTATTAGACAGTGTAAAAAAGGGTTTTTACATTGAGTTTTTTATTTTTTATAGAATCCAATCTCAAAATAAAAAGTGTTATTGGCATACCTTTTATTCATCCACATCTTTTGTTTATATTGTCAGATTTTAAATTTTAATTGAAAGATTTGTCATCTAAATATAAAAATACCGTAAATAGTAAATACAAAAAAATTTCAAATAAGATTACAACTTAAAAAGATTCCACAATGGAGGTGTAAGGGACATATTGGAGAGGGAAGAGGCAATAAATTTTCCCATCACACCCAATCTTAAAATAAAAAGAAAATATAATCCAATAATGGATTTGTCAAAATTCAAATCCAATAAAAAGATATCAAATAAGGTTGTAGCCTTATGCTACAACCTTACTCACAAAAATAAATATTACTATATATTTTAAAATTTTAACCGTTGAATTGCATGTTTTTTACCACTCTTAATACACATATTAAATTTTGCGTCAATTGGATGTTATTTACTATATGATCTATAAACTTATATTTTATGCATAATTTTAAATTACAAAAATTTGCAACTTAAAATTAATGATTAAGTTGCAAATTTTATGCATAAAGTTTATATTTTGCAACTTAATGATCTATAAACTTTATCATTCCGGTAATTGATGTGAGAGAGATTATTTTGGTGTCATGAAAAAAGATAAAGACACAGGCACCCCTAATAATATAATGTTCAATGAAGTGAACGGGCCAATTGGGTTGGATTCATACTTCATATTAAAGAAAAACATGTGAAGGATGATATTAATAGTTGCTATGGACCCTAAGGAATAACGATAGCCCGAAACACTTATAAAAAGTATTGCCTGTCTGTGATAAAGACACAGGCACCCCTAATAATGTAATGTTCAAAATACGGTAATTTCCTACAGAGTTTGAAAATGACGTTGGCTACATAGTTCAAAAATTAAGGCTAAAGACTTATTTTTCCATTCACAATTTTACAGTTATAATTGAAATTGTGCTGTCAAAATAGGATTTCACAAACTGCATATGGCAGTGTGCAACAAGTGGTATGCAACAATAATTAGTGTTATTATGAATCTCAAAAATCTCAAAATCTATTAGTTACAATTGTCAGTTAAAAAAATTGACTGAAAAATCTATTTTAAATAAAAGTTTAGCTTACTTTCAATACTTTTTTAATTAAAATTTTTTTATTTTAATAAAAAATTACTATATCACCTACAAATTAAATAAAATATAAAAATTAAAACTCATTATCTCTTATTATTGTATATTAAAAAATAAAAATCTACGGCTTAAAAATGACCGGAAGAAAGCCAAACCCATCAACTAATTGGGACATTATTCAACGCAATAATAAGAGAAAACACTGTACTTTGTTCTAGAAAACTGAGTCAGAATTAGGCAACTGCTGAGTAAAGTTAAGGACAAGTGTACGCAAAGCTGACTAATGGAAAGAAGTAACGCTTTTCTTTGCTTTGATCTTGATGATTCCCAGTACTTGGTGCGTCATCAATTGAAAAGAAGTAATAACCACACGACAAATTGATGCATGAATCATGATGTTGTATAAATCACAAGTTGCTA
The DNA here is from genome assembly GCA_032878915.1 of Castanopsis chinensis. Taxonomy (NCBI): domain Eukaryota; kingdom Viridiplantae; phylum Streptophyta; class Magnoliopsida; order Fagales; family Fagaceae; genus Castanopsis; species Castanopsis chinensis. Next base: position 9,453,007 of record JAVQMG010000114.1, read on the forward strand.
CTGTAATAAATACTAAAGTTTGTTATATCTGCAACATTATTGAATAAGCAACACCTTTAGGTGAGAGTGAGAGATTGAATCATAAAAATTGAGATTTCAACAATCATCAAACATAATTCAATTATTATGTTGGTGGAAGTGAAATAAAATTTACAACTTTCGTTGGTGAAAACATTTAGAAATTTCCTCTTGCTTGTGAATCTTGGAGGAGAAAAAATGGGAATCTTGGAAAAGTTACCTCTTTGGCCCACTACGCATCACCTAACCAGAGTACAGTTTGGAACGGAAATTTCAGTAGATATATACAAAAGCTGAAACCAAGCTCGTTGAAAACAGGGATAAAATGGGCAAAATGGGCCAAAATGGCCAATTACCATGTTTTTCGGAACTTTTTAGGAAAAAAACACTGTTTTGAAAATAATTGGTGATCTACCACCTTTTATGGTACTCGAGCTCCATATACTCGAGTACCATAGTTTCTAATTCCACCGTGGCCTGCTGACATGGCATTTAGGAATAAAACAAATGCCATTTAGTACCCGAGTCTTCCAGACTCGAGTACTGTTGATTGATACCCGAGCTCACTAAGCTCGGGTACCAACCTGGGCTGAGAGGTATAAAGATGGCACTTTGTACTCGAGTTTCCTGGACTCGGGTACTGATAACACAGTACCCGAGTCCTTGAAGCTCGAGTACTAGTCATGACCAATAGCTACTCGCTCTTCGTTGACTCGAGTACTATCTGTTCGTGGTTTAGAAATCTTTATGTCCGTTTCATTTTTAAGTCCGTTTGAAATTACTAATTTGAACACACCCATAATAGTTGTAACTCAAAAGTTATAACTATATTAACATTGCCTCAAGCACCTCTAAGAAACATTGAGAATTTGACATAGAACCTTCTTGGTTTTCCGTCATGTGCCAAAGGTGATCATATAAAACCACTAAAGAAATTTACCAGTTTCATTTCGTAGATAAAAAACACTAAAGAAATTTAGTGTTGTGCTAATAATTTATTTTTTTGTTTAGGTTTTCTACCGTTATTCACAGCCACATAGTGAGTACAGTATGGTTTCATGTCTAGCACTGACAGATATAGAGGTTCCAAAGAGATGAAAGAAAAGAATTTGGCAGCAAAACCCAGAGGTTGGGGTAGTTAGTTAGTACCAGCACCAAGTATTTTAAGAGCTTAAAATAAAATTGTATGATAATGGGAAGAGAAGCATTTTTGGATGCTCGGCACCCAACACCCTTTGTGGTGCGTAGGCAGTAAGGTTTGAACCACAGCAGCACCCTTCCCCCTATTCACTTAGGAAAAAAAATAAAAAACTTGGCAAGAGCGATAAGAAAAGGCACAAAAGGCTGTTGAAGGTGAATCATCTTTATATAAACAAAATAAGCTTACTAATGGATGCATATATTAAGAGCCACACAATGTAAACTTGGTTATACAACATTGACCATCGTGACAATTTTATCAGTAAGTTTATGTTACAGATCTTAGCATATGAATTCATGATTCACACAAGTATTAGGAAGCATCCTTTACCAATAATTCAAAACTATGAAAAAGGGAACTAAAATTAAAATATGCAAAATTGATTGGTTAGACTACAATTTTAACAACAAACATTTTTGCCAAGCCTCCTTAAAACCTTGTCACGAGCAACCAATAGCACAACTAGAACAGCTTCACTTGCCGTGCCCGGTATCACTCCACCACCTTGTCCTACAATAAAATTTGCAACATAACTCTGTAAACTTCAGACACCGGAAAACAATCCAATCCCAAAATATCAGAACCCTTGTATTCCCAAGCTTAAGGTTTAAATTTAACTTCCAAAAGCAGTCCAAATTCAATCTAAATAGAGTTATGGACCTTAATCCAACTCATTACAATATATATAATAAAGGACATATTTCAGCTGACAGTTTACAAGCTTTCAATTGCTCACTCAATGCATTAAGCAGGAAAAAGTTAGCTTTGCAGCATCCCAACAACAAACAATCTCATTGTCTCACCTCAAGTCATCAGATAACAAACAAAAGCAAATATTTGAGCGGGTGAGAAGCGAAGTTCACCTCAGCCAAAATGATGCCCCAATAGTCACACAGTACAATTAACACATTAAGTTAAAAAAAGAAAAAAAAAAAAACTATATAAACTTACTAGAGGCATTCTACACTAGTATAGTGTGTAGATACCCTCTGTAGACAAAGGACCTTTAGTAGAGAATGCCATGCATTGTCACTGCTACAAAAGGCCAAAACCATAGTCACTTGGACAAAGACCAAGGACGGCTATTTCAAAAAAAGCCCCCCTTGATACTAGAATACCATATATACCTTATATAGGGAATCAGAACCCATGTATTCCCAATCTTGAGGTTTAAATTTAACTTCTAAAAGCAGTCCAAATTCAATGTAAATAGGCAAATGGACCTTAATCCAACTCATTACAATATTTGTACACCATATCATCAAACTGTAAAAACATATTTTGACCCAAAAAAAAAAACATATATCCTGCAAATTCAAAGATCCTTTAATTTAGTTCATTCACCTAAGGTGTATTCCTAATTGCAGGGTATGCTCATCTACACAAGCAATAAAGAAATAGTATGTGGTTGAGATTGCTGAGATGATACAACATGTGTCATATGGTTTCCACTACTACCAAATATTAATTGCATATAGCTCTTTTTTTCTTTTTTTGAAGGAAGAAATATTTAAGTTCTCTATCAATATCAGGAGGCCCCAGTGTTTCTCACTTGTCTATATCAAGCTAAATAGACAAAAAACTTTGACTAGAGAAATAAAGAAGAAGAAGCGGGAGCAAAAGGAGCAACATTGATACCATAAGTTTGCAGGAACCAATGCTAGTATCATGTGGACCTACAAAACCAAGAGGACCAAAGCTATGAGACAGGCAAAACAACACAAGCAAAGTGCATAAATTTTTTTTGAATTTAATTTTTTAATAGCTAGAAAATGAGTCTTCATCGGCTTTGTTGCTACCAATAGTATCATATACCTTCATAATTGTCTGAAACTAATTAAACTTTAGCTTCCATTTGGCAGCAAATTTTAATACAAATTGAATAGAAGTTGAATAGAAAATAGGCAAATAAGGTTCTGAATGTATATCAATTACATTCTGAGTGATAGCAACCAATGAAACAAATAGTTTTCAATGCATAGAAACAGTAATAGTTTTTCTTAAGTTTTAAAAATACATAATTGAATGGCATATAGCATGCATTTTGATGTAATGGCATATAGCAGGCATTTTGTTTGAAGTTGCATTAAAAAGGATGCCACGGTTCAAACTTAGCGTACCTAGTCTGCCTGACCACCACTCGTCGGGGCCTCGTTCCGCTTAGGGCATGTTCTTCGGTTATGCCCCTCTTGGTCACACAACCCGCATTGCACCTTCCTCCCTCCCTCCTTCCATGGTGTGGTTCTAGGCCGATTCCCGGCCTCGTCCATCTCATTCCTAATTCGTGTTGAGACAAGACGACCTTTCTCCCGGATCAATTGGGGGTTAGGGAGGACCTTTCGAGTTTCTTTAGGATCCGGCCATGATAATCTATCTTTCAAAGCAGGGAAAACGGGAGCATAGCTCCGAAACAGTGCGTCCACGCTATAGCATAGGTCAATGTACTGCCCTGCATCATGTTGATACCTAATACAAACTGCAATGACATGTGAACATGGTATCTTGTACAATTTCCATTTCTGACATGTGCAAGTTCTTTGCAACAGATTAACTCCATGTGTGTGATCCCCATGTCCAGCACTTCCTGGATTATGCGGTGTATCTACTTGATATGATTGTTGTTGTGCGCTCAATCTCGTCACCCTATGATGCTCCGCCTTCGCCTTCGCCTTATTTCTCATGAATATATCCAAGGCATATTTACACCATTTTTGTCCTGAATTCACCTGCTCTATGCTCTTATTGCGACGATCATCGAAATAAGCATTTAGTTTGAACCATGTGTATTTCACCATTGCCGTAATGGGTAGGCTACGAGCACCCTTTAGAACACCATTGAAGCACTCGGAGACGTTTGTAGTCATCGCCCCATATCGGTAACCCTTGTCAAAAGTTAGAGCCCATTTCTCTTTGGGCACATCCTTCAGATATTGGTGCGCATCTTGGTTCACATTCTCAATTAAATCGAAGGTTGCATTGAACTTTCGCTCCTGGGTAGCACTTGCTACCCTCCAAACTAGATTCTTTAAAGTTTCATTTTTCCATCTAGTGTTGACGTTACTGCATAGATGACGAAGGCAGTAACGATGTTCTGTCATGGGAGGCTGCAAAAAGTCTCGATTAGTGTCTCTGAAGATAGCTTGTATCCCAGGGTGGGGAAATTTTTAAAATGGAAACAGTACTCGAGTTCTACTTACTCGAGTACAAGGGAAATTTGGTACTCGAGCTTCAAGGACTCGGGTACTGTGTTATTAGTACCTGAGTCCAGGAAACTCGAGTACAAAGTGCCATCTTTATACCTCTCAGCCCAGGTTGGTACCCGAGCTTAGTGAGCTCGGGTATCAATCAACAGTACTCGAGTCTAGAAGACTCGAGTACTAAATGGCATTTGTTTTATTCCTAAATGCCATGTCAGCAGGCCACGGTGGAATTAGAAACTATGGTACTCGAGTATATGGAGCTCGAGTACCATAAAAGGTGGTAGATCACCAATTATTTCCGAAACAGTGTTTTTTTCCTAAAAAGTTCCGAAAAACATGGTAATTGGCCATTTTGGCCGGGCAAAATGTCCCTTTCACACCAAAAGTTTAATATTTTGCCATATTTTTTAAATTAATTAAAGAAATGCTCCTATTTTAAAATTTGATTTTCTAAAAATTGAATTTTAAATGTAAAACTCGATTTTTGGAACATCGAGTTATAGTGAACGTGGACTTAGAATTTTTTTTTTTTTTTTTTTTCTTTTGGAACTCGAGTTCCATTTGAATTTTTTCAAGGAACTCGAGTACTTCACATGGTACTCGAGTACAGTGGCGGAGCCAGGATTTTAGTTTAGGGGGGGCAAGATCAAAAGACAATAATAAAAAAATAACCTAACATTATTAATTGATATTAATAATAAAATTATAAACAAACAATAATTGTCATACAAAGCCTATTAAAATTAAACAATTGTAAAATACATAAACAACTGTAAAACATCTAATTCATAGTTATTGATGATCAATCATCAAAGTAAGAGATTAATCTATGTACATAAGGTTTAGATATCTAATTTGATTCCTCAAAATAAATTGAGAAAATAAATTTCAACTTTTCCCTATTTTTTTAATTATTTAAAATTTTGGATTTATGCTAGAAACTCAAATTTTGAAACTATGAAAATACAAGAGATGGAGGAGAAAAAAGTAATGGACATTTTAATGCTTTAGTACCATACAAGATATTATTAGGTGTAATTAGAGCTCCATGGGCAGAACTTCAAATGAGAAAAGAAGGAAATTTAGGTGAGTGAAAAAAGAAAATGATAAAAAGAGTAAATATTGGTCAAAAGTGTAAACAACTTTAACAAGTTTAGTTTGGTGGCATTTATTTTGTATCAAATTGTTTAAAGTGGAAAGAGTTGTTTTTGTAACACCACAAAATTTCACAATATTTTTACAAAAAATTGAGGTGTTAGTACATCATTGGTCTAAATAAAATAAAATAAATTATTTTGAGATTTATCTCAACTAAAAATAAGAGTAATGTGAAAATATTGTGAGATTTTGTTGTGTCTATAAACTTTCTCAATTGGAAAATTTGTTATTTTATTATTTATTACATGTCACGTACAGTTTGTTTAGGGAAACTATTCTTTGTTTTTTTATTCTATGTCAGGAGCTACCTCACTTTACAGAAGCATATATATATATATATATAACAGACTTTTTAGGACGAGTCAGGGGGGGCAAGGGCCCCCCCTCGCCCCCCTCTGGCTCCGCCCCTGCTCGAGTACTTTGCATGAAACTTGAGTTCATAAAACTCGAGTTCCAATTTTTTTTTAAAAAAAAATTCAGTTTACTATAACTCGATTGTCCAAAAATTGAGTTTTAAATTAAAACTGGATTTTTAGAAAATCGAGTTTCAAAATAGAGGTATTTCCCTAATTAGTTTGAAAAATATGGCAAAATGCTGGATTTTTTGTGTGAAAGGGGCATTTGCCCATTTTGGCCTTGAAAATAGACAGATGTTAGGCACAAGAAAACTTCTCACATTATGACAAAATTAGAGGCATATCACTTTTACTTTTTTTTTTGGTAAACACATATCACTCTTACACACTCTCATCATTGATACTATTTTTATGAGTATCAATAAATGTATGACTATTTTTATGAGTATCAATAACTGAATGACACTTAAACAATTGTAATATAATTGTGCATATATACAAAAATGTTATAGTAATCGTACATATATTCACGGTTACTGTAGCTTTGCATTTAATATTTTATTATATTTTTCTCTCTCCTTCACCTCACTCTTTTTTTTTTTTTCTCTCTTTGGTGCCTCACACTCTTGCCTCTCTCTCTTTTTGTCTCTAGTCCCTCTCATTCTCACCTCATTGATCTCTGAAGCAAGCTCACTCTCACCGTGCCAACAGTAATCACTATCGCAGCTCACTCACCGAAGCAATCCTCAAAGCTCACTTGCTGAAGCTCTGGTTGTGCCACCACTGATCGCTACCAAAGCTCTGCTTGATCAATGGGTTTTAGGGTTATGATCCTTTTTTATTCTTTGTTTGATCAGTTTTGGGATATTCTGTTTGATCAGAGGGTTTTGGGTTTCGATCCTTTTTTATTTTTGTTTGATCAGTGGGTGATGGTGCTTGATGATGGTGCGTCGATGATGGTGGTTGAGTGGGTTGATGGTAGGTGTGGATTGATCTTTGATGGTGGCTTGGGTTGTGCTGGGTCTATGAGAAGGTTCCAGAGAGAAGTGTGAAAATGAATATTTTATTGAATAAATGTGTAGAATAAATAAACTGATATAGGTGTTCTGTAAAAATGAGTAAGTAAAAAGAAAAAAGTATGTTTTTTTTTAACAAAATTTACAAAAATTTTACATCCACTGATGCAGATGCTCTTAGGATGAGATAATGGCTTGGGGTGAAAGACATGCCAAAGGTAAGAGCCTTAGATCCAAGGTATTCCACTTAGCCTTATGGTCTGTTGTATATCACATTTGGCAAAAGCTAATGGCATGTTTCACCAAGGGAGAATTTATGTTGAAGAAAATATCCTTCACTTGATCAAGTGGGAAGTTAGAAGGAAAATTGAAGGGAATGACTATTTTACTAATTCAATCTAAAACAGAATTTTGTGATGTGAATAGGGACTTTCTTTAGATGTTCTTTAATCAGTTAGAATTTTGTGATGTGCATGGGGGAATTTTGTGATGCTCTTTAGTTCCTTTCCCTTGTTGTGGCTAAGTGATTGTCTCCGTTGTATATGGGTTAGTTTTAGAGCTTATTGGCGTTCTAGTTTTGCTATTAGGTGTTGTTACTTGAACATGGTACTCTAAAGTCATACAAGTATCTTTCAAGAGCCAAAAAAAAAAAATAGTCATAAGCCTTATGGAGGCACTGCTCCAGTTTATCTAGAATCCAAGTTTTTTTTTTTTTTTTTTTTTTTTTTTTTTTTTTTCTCATTTGTTATAATAAAAAAAAAATTTGATTACAATTTCTTGTCACGACCATGGAGTTAAATGATATGGTCTGCGAGATTTTCTTTCCATCGGAATAAGAATCTACTTAAGTTGACTCCTAAAGATGCATATTAAACTAAAGATGGTTTGATACTTTGCCATTGATGATGGTTGTTTTTGGGTTTACAATCCAACAGTAGTATCAGTTTATCGATAACTATTTTTTTTTTATCAAGGGATTCAAGGGTAATTCTACCATACTCTCCCCCCATTTTATTTATTGTACGGTACTCACTAGTGGACAACCTGTTATACTAGATTATCAAAATATCACATTTGATGGTACCATTCTCACATTCTGTAATACTAATATCGCATGTGACTGTACTTTTGTCACATTCGACGATTCTTTTATTTTTTTTCCTCACATTTGATGATACCATCCTCACATTGTGTCGTACCAATATCACATATGGTTACACTTTTGTCACATTCGGTGGTTTCCATATTTTTTCTCACATTTGATGTTACTATCCTCACATTGTGCAGTACCAATATCACATGTGACTGTACTTTTGTCACATTTGGTGGTTCCCTTATTTTTTTTCATATTTGATGGTTCCATTGTCACATTAGGTAGAACTAACATCACATTTGATTGTAATTTTCTCATATTTGGTGGTACTTTAATTTTTTCCTCACATTTGACAGTTTCACTGTCACATTGGGCAGTACCAACATCACATGTGACTGTACTTTTATCACATTTAATGGTTACCTTATTTTTTCTCACATTTGATGGTTCCATTATCATATTGGGCGTATTAACATCACATTTAACAGTACTTTTGCCAAATTCGGTTGTACTCATATTTTTTTCTCACATTCGATAGTACCGTTTTCAAATTGAATAGTACCAACATCACATGTGATTGTACTTTTATCACATTTGGTGGTTCTCTTATTTTTTTTTCCATATATTTGTAATTCCTTTGTCACATCAAGCAGTACTAACATCTTATTTGACCATACTTTTCTCACATTTGACAGTTTAGTCATCACATTGGAATTTGAGTAATACCAATATCACATGTAACCATATTTTTGTCACATTCAATAGTTCCTTTTTTTTTCTCACATTTGATGATTTCATTATCATATTAAGCAGTACCAACATCACATATGACAGTACTTTTGTTACATTTGGTTGCACTCATATTTCTTTCTAATATTTGATGGTACCATCTTCAAATTATGCAATACCAAAACCACATGTGACTATACTTTTGTCACATTTGGTGGTTTAATTTTTTTCTTCACAAATGATGGTTCTATTGTCACATTAGGCAGTACCAACATCATATTTGACCGTACTTTTCTCATATTTAGTTGTACTTTAAATTTTTTCTCACATTTGATGGTGTCGTCCTCACATTATGCAGTACCAATATCACATATGACTGTACTTTTTTCACAGTTGGTATTCCCTTTATTTCGTTATCACACTTGATGGTTCCAATGTCATATTATGCAGTATCAACATCACATTAGACCATACATTTCTCACACTCGGTGGAACTTTTGTCACATTCAAGGGTTCATTTTTTATTTTTCTCACCAATTACCATAATACCCTCGAAATCTGAAAAATGACTTAAATACTATTAAAACCTAAAAATGACAAAATTACCCTAGAACTCAAAAACAAATTACCAAAATTAATATAAACCCCAAAAAATTACTGGAATAACCGTGAAACTTAAAAAATGAGCAAAATACCATCGGGAAAAAAAAAAATTGACCAAATGACCTTGAAACTTAAAAAAAAAAAAAAGACCAAAATTACCATAAAACCTAAAAAATGACCAAAATAACAATGAAACCTAAAAATGACCAAAATACCCCTAGGACAAAAAAAATGACCACATGACTTTGAAACTTAGAAATTGCCCGAAATGACATTGAAACCAATAAAATGACTAAAATGACCTCGTAACCTAAAAAGTGACTGTAATACACTTAGGACCTAAAACATGACTTATATATTTATAATCCACTTAATAATATAAAATTTACAAAAGAAAAAAAAAGTGAAAAAAAATTAACCTAGTAATTGATTTCCTGAAAGTAAAGTACCATACAAAATGAAAATGAAAAAGAAAAAGAAAAAGAAAAAGAAAATATAAAGATAATCACTCCATAATCCACATTCTAAATACTAATTACTATCTTGAATATTTACAATTCATTTAATAATATAAAATTTACAAAAAAAAAATATAAAAATAAAATAACCTAATATTGATTTCTTGAGAGTAAAGTACCATACCAAAAGAAACAGGAAAAATATAAAGATAAATCACTCTACAGTCCACACTTTAAATATTAATTAATATTTTAAATATTTATAATCCACTTAATAATATAAAATTTATAAAAAAAATGAAAAAAAATTACCTAGTACTTGATTTCTTGAAAATAAAGTACCATTTAAAAATAAAAAGAAAAAAAAATCACTCCACAGTCCAAAATCTAAAGACTATTACTATCTTAAATATTTATAACCCACTTAAAAATTTAAAATTTAAAAAGGCAAAAAAAGTTAAAAAGAATTACCCAATTCTTTATTTCTTGAAAATAAAGTAACATACAAAAAAAAGATAAATCAATCCGCAGTCTACGCTCTAAATACTAATTACTATCTTAAATATTTATATTCCACTTAATAATATAAAATTTATAAAATAAAAAGAGTGAAAAAAAATTTTACCTAGTACTTGATTTCTTGAAAATAAATTACAATACAAAAAAAAAAGTAAAAGATAAATCACTCCACAATCCACAATCTAAGTACTAATTACTATCTTAAATATTTATAATCCACTTAATAATATAGAATTTACAAAAGAAAAAAAGTGAAAAATAAAAATTATCCAATACTTGATTTCTGGAAAGTAAAATACCACACAAAAAGAAAAAGAAAAAAATGATAAAAATAAATCACTCCACATTCCGCACTCTATAGACTAAATACTATCTTAAATATTTGTAATTTGCTTAATAATATAGAATTTAAAAAAAGAAATAGAAAGTGAAAAATTTTGTACCAATATTTGATTTCTTAAAAGTAAAGTACTTTGCAAAAAATAAAAATAAAAATAAATCACTCCACAATCCACAATCTAAATACTAATTACTATCTTAAATATTTATTATCTACTTAATGATATAAAATTTACAAAAGAAAAAAAAAGTGATTTTTTTTTTTTTTACCTAGTGCTTGATTTCTTGAAAATAAAGTCCAATACAAAAAAAAAAAAAAAAAAAAAAAGCAAATCACTCCACAATCAACAATCTAAAAAAAAAATTACTATCTTAAATAATTATAATCCACTTAGGAATATAAAATTTACAAAAGAAAAAAAAAAGTGAAAAAAAAATTACACAGTATTTGATTTCTTGAAAGTAAAGTATCATACAAAAAAAAAAAAAAGATAAACCACTCTGCATTCCACACTTTAAATAATAATTATTATCTTAAGTATTTATAATCTACTTAATAATATAAAATTTACAAAAGAAAAAAAAATGAAAAAAATAAAATTTACACAGCATTGGATTTCTTTGAAAGTAAAGTACCATACAAAAAAAATGATAAAGATAAATCACTCCACAGTCCACAATTTAAATATTAATTACTATCTTAAATATTTATAATCCACTTAATAATATAAAATTTACAAAAGAAAAAAAAAAGAATTTTTTTTCCCAATTCTTGATTTCTGGAAAGTAAAGTACGACACAATAAGAAAAATAAAAATAAAAGATAAAAATAAATTACTCCGAATTCTACACTCTAAATACTAATTATTATCTTAAATATTTATAATCCACTTAATAATATAAAATTTATAAAAGAAAAAAAAGTAAAAAAAAATTTACCTAGTACTTGATTTCTTGAAAATAAAGCACCATACAAAAAAAAAAAAAAAAAAAGGATAACTACAATAAACCCACCTGTGGTTAGGTCCGTTTTTACTTTGCCTACCCGTGGTTCAATCATTTACACTTTACTCACTTGTGGTGCCTTCCGTTAGGGATCTGTTACCCAACTCTCCCTTTGCCGTTAAAAAAACACATTTTCAAGAAAAAACAAACATAACAAAGATCAAAAAGTTTGGATTTTTTTTTTATTGTTGAAGAACTTCCAAGAGAATAATTTAAATTTGGTGGTGGAAGCTTAATAGCTCCGTTCCCAACGAAGTGTAAAACCATGGCAGGCACATTCACAACCTTGTCCACCACCTCACTCGCTCGCTCGTGAAGTCTCCCGACTCGCCGGTCGAACTCAGCCTCCACCGAGTTGTAAAGACTCGTCGGCAACATCATGAACGTTGTCCCCGTGTCCACCACCGTCCCACCATTCCCACTCCAGTCAAGCCGTTTCACAATCTCCAGTGCTGTAATATTCCTCTTTCCCACAGAGATTCCCTTGAGTCCAACACTGTAAAAGTAAGGGTGACTCGGGTTGTCAAGCATGGAGCTGTACACAAACTCAGCTGAGTCAGACCCATCAATACCCGAGTTGTCCTTCCTTTCCTTGTCATCGTAGTGGCTGAGAATGAGTGGACTCGGACGATGAACTCGGTATTGATTAAAGGAGTGAGAGACCAAGCAATAAGAAAATCGGTTACCGAGTTGAGGAGAGACAGTAGAGATTTGGGCTGGCAAAGAAAGCAAGCTAGGGCCGATCCCAGCCACACCAATTGGCTCACCGAGCGCTGTGTGGGCACACCCAAAAGTGAAATTTGGAAAAAGCATAGAAGGAACAGAGGAGGTGGGTACAGATAAACTATCTTTGTAAAGGCAAACTATGAAGGAATCAATATATAAATCTGTCTTTGTTTTTTCTCACTTCTCTATTTCTTTTGGCTTGAATTTCTGGCTTTCTTAGTGCTGATCACGATCATGATCTGGGTGGGATTCGGAGTGGGTTTGAAGTTGGAATTAGGGATGGGTTTGAAGTTGGAAGGTTCCTTTCCTCTCCTTAATTGGTGGTGTTTGGTTGTGCAGAAAATGACTGAGAATTAGGAGAGGCACAACCCATGGCTGATCCACCGCAATCCAAACCCATGACTGGATTTCTCATTACCTCATTCTTTGTTTGTTGATCACTTATATCTATCTCACTCTCTTTTATTAATAAAGTTGCTGGTTGTTTTGAGATTATTGGTCTTCTTGTAAAAATTGGTTCATAATTTTGAGTTGTTATGAGATTGTTGATATTGATATAGATTAAAAGTGATTTCATTGAGCCTTTGATCTCTGTGCTATTCCTATGTTTTGTTCTCAAAGAAGTTTTTCAGCAATGAAAAACTCAAACTTTTTGATCTTTGTTATGTTTGTTTTTTCTAAAAATGTGTTTTTCTAACGGCAAAGAGAGAGGTGGATAACAGATCTCTAACGGAAGGCACCACAGGTGGGCAAAGTGTAAATGATTGAACCACGGATAGGCAAAGTGAAAACGGGCCTAACCACAAGTGGGTTTATTGTAATTATCCAAAAAAAAAAAAAAGATAAATCACTCCTCAGTCCATAATTTAAGTATTAATTACTATCATAAGTATTTATAATTCACTTAATAATAATAAAAATTACAAAATAAAAAATTGAAAAAAAAAATTATCCAATATTTGATTTCTAGAAAGAAAAGTAACATACAAAAAGAAAAAGAAAAAAAGGGTAAAAATAAATCACTCCACATTTCACACTCTAAATGCTAATTACTATCCTAAATATTTATAATTCACTTAATAATATTCAATTTAGAAAAGAAAAAAAAAAGTAAAAAAAAAAAACCTAGTACTTGATTTCTTGAAGTAAAGCACTATACAAAAAAAAAAATAAATAAAGATAGATCACTCTACAGCCCACAATTTAAATACTTATTACTATCTTAAGTATTTATAATCCACTTAATAATATAACATTTACAAAAGAAAAAAAAAAGTGAAAAAAAAAAATTTTTCCTAGTACTTGCAATAAGAAAAAGTGAAAAAAAAATTGAATTCGTTAATGTAAAGTACTATACAATAAGAAAAAGAAAAATAATGGTAAAAATAAATCACTCCAAATTCCACACTCTAAGTACTAATTACTATTTTAAATATTTATAATCCACTTAATAATATAAAATATACAAAAGAAAAAAAAAAGTGAAAAAAAAATTACCCAGTATATGATTTCTTAAAAATAAAGTACCATACAAAAAAAAGATAAAAAAAAAAAAAGATAAAACACTCTACAGTCTACAATCTAAATACTAATTTTTATCTTAAATATTTATAATTCACTTAATAACTAAAATTTACAAAAAAAAAAAAAAGTGAAAAAAAAATTTACCCAGTACTTGATTTCTTAAAACTAAAGTCCTATACAAAAAGAAAAAAAATGATAAATAACTTCAAAGTCCATAATCTAAATACTAATTGCTATATTAAATATTTATAATCCACTACATAATATAAAATTTAGAAAAGAAAAAATTAAAAAAAAAAAAAAACTACCCTGTACTTGATTTCTGGAATGCAAACTACCGTACAAAAAGAAAAAGATAAATTACTCTGCGGTCTACACTCTAAATACTAATTATAATACACTTAATAATATAAAATTTACAAAAAAAAAAAAGTGAATTTTTTTTTTACCATATATTGGATTTAATGAAAGTAAAGTACCATACAAACAAAAAAAGAAAGAAAAAAGAAAAGAAAAGATAAAGATAAATGACTACACAGTTCACACTCTAAATATTAATTGTCATCTCAAATATTTGTAATCCACAAAATAATATAAAATCTACCAAAAAAAAAAAGTGAAAAAAATTTACCCAGTACTTTGTTTTTTGAAAGTAAAGTACTATGCAAAAGGAAAAAGAGAAGGGAAATATAAATAAAAATCACTCCACATTACACACTTTAAATACTAGTTACTATCTTAAATATTTATAATCCACTTAATAATATAAAATTTACAAAAGGAAAAAAAGTGAAAAAAAAATTTACCCAGTAATTTATTTCTTGAAAATAAGGTACCATTTAAAAAGAAAAAGAAAAAAAAAATCACTCCATAGTCCACAATCTAAGTATTAATTACTATCTTAAATATTTATAATCCACTTAATAATGTTAAATTTAGAAAAGAATAAAAGTGAAAAAAAAAATTACCTAATACTTGATTTCTAGAAAGTAAAGTACCATACAAAAAGAAAAGGAAAAAAAAAAGGATAAAAATAAACCACTCCACATTTCACGCTCTAAATACTAATTACTATCTTAAATATTTATAATTCACATAATAATATAAAATAAAAAAAAAATTAAAAAAAAGTGAAATTTTTTTAACCTAGTATTTGATTTCTTAAAAGTAAAGTACTATACAAATAAAAAAAGAAAAGAAAAGGAAAAAGATAAATCACTTCACAGTTTACAATCTAAATACTAATTACTATCTTAAATATTTATAATCCACTTAATAATATAAAATTTACAAAAGAAAAAAAAAAGTGAAAAAACAATTTACCTGTACTTGATTTCTAAAAAATGAAGTCCTATACAAAAAGAAAAAGAAAGCAAATCTCTCTACAATCCACAATCTAAATATAAATTACTATCTTAAATGTTTATAATCTACTTAAGAATATAAAATTTACAAAAGAAAAAATGTGAAAAAAAAATTACCCAATACTTGATTTCTTGAAAGTAAAGTACCATACACAAATAAACAAAAAAGATAAATCACTCCACAGTCCATACTCTAAATAATAATTACTATATTAAATATTTATAATTTACTTAATAATATAAAATTTACAAAAGAAAATAAAAAGTGAATTTTTTTTTTCTTAATACTTGATTTCTAGAAAGTAAAGTACTATACAATTAGAAAAAGAAAAAAAAGGATAAAAATAAATCGCTTCAAATTCCACACTCTAAATACTAATTACTGTATTAAATTTTATAATCCACTTAATAATATAAAATTTATAAAAGAAAAAAAAAATTTACCTAGCACTTGACTTCTTGAAAATAAAGTACCTTATAAAAAATAATCACTTCACAATCCACAATCTAAGTACTCTATCTTAAATATCTATAATCCACTTAATAATATAAAATTCATAAACGAAAAAAAAGTGAAAAAAAAAATTATCCAATACTTGATTTCTAGAAAGTAAAGTACCATACAAAAAAAAAAAGATAAAAATAAATCACTTCACATTCCGGGCTTCTAAATACTAATTACTATCTTATATTTTTATAATCCACTTATTGATATAAAATTTAGAAAAAAAAAAGTTAAAAAAAAATACCCAGTACTTGAAATGGAATGCCTTTGTATGTTACTGTTGCTGCTTGAAATTCCAAATAAGATAACAAAAAGCTTCTCTCTAAAAGTCGGGCTACCCAATTGGAATTTGAACTCAGACCTTTGATTCGATTTAAATATTTTAATAATTAAAATAACAGACACCTTCAAATACTGCGTTCCATTTCTTAGAACACGCACACACACACATCACTTTCTTTGTGGAAAGGTTGAATTACTTTTCTTAAAGCTCTGGCCTATTGCTGATTTTTTCTTTGATTGACCACTTAAATCTCCATGTATAAGTCTATCAAAGTCGTGAATTGCAGGAAGACAGATTTTTGGTAGAAATAGTTTTGGAAAAGTCTTCTCTCCATTAATTGTGCCATCTGCCATGAATATAGTGTCATTGATTTCCCCACGTAGTATTTTACATCATCACCATGTCTAACATATGGTGTTATTGGCATGTTTTACATCCAGTCTATTTAAGAGAAATTCATTTAATAATTCAGATTAGCTATTATTAAGTTAAAGAAGTCTCTACTCTCTAGTGTCATATTATCGAGGAAATAAACTTTTAACCATGAAATGGAGTATCTCCATTTCAAATGAAAGCAAATGCCAAATTCAGCAAAAGGAAAAAAGAAGAAGGAAAGCACATGCTGACTCCCTGTATAGTCATACTCATATTGTGAGTAGGGCTGTCCACGGGTCGGGTCAGATTGGGTTTGGGGTTGATCCGCACACGACCCGATTAGCTTGGGTGAACAAAAAATGGACCTGTAACCGACCATATGTTCGGATTGAAACCGGCAACTCGGGTCATCGGTTGAGTGGGTCGGAGCCGTCGGGTAATATCCGGCTTGAAACAAAAGAAGAAAATAGAGAAATGACAACCCAAACAATACAGAATTCAAAACCCAAAAGAACACAGACACGAAGAAATCAAGCCAAAAACACATAATCAACACCAAAGGACACAGAGATATCAAGCCAAAAGAACACAAAAATAAAAAATAAAAAAAAACCCAAAAAGGACATAGAAATCAACACAGAGAAATCAAAACCCAAAGGACATAAACCCAAACACAAACTACAGAAATCACATAGCACAAACAAGAACTTAGATCTATTAATTGAAATGAAGAAAGAAAGAAGAGAGATATCACACTAAACTGGCACCACCACCTCTCCCCTCACCCATCATCACAAGATCAGCGCGAAATCTTAAAAAAAAAATAAAAAAAAAAAAAAAAAAACTGACCCACCATCATATGCACAAAATCAAAGGATATTTCAAGCAAATTAGAGGAGGCTTCGAGAGTTGGGTTTGAGTAGCTTGATGGCGGCGGCAATAGGAAAACTTGACGATGGCGGTGGCTGTAAGAAGGGTTAGGGTTAGGGATTTGAGAGAGAGAGAGGTCAGAGAAGGAGAGAGCATGACAATATGAAACTGAAGGAGAGAGAGCGTAAAAATCTAAAAAATGAAAACTTCTCACCAGTTGGGTCGGTTTCTACAGATAATGAGTTGTGGAACCCCAAACTGAACCGAAAACCCGAAAATTTATCTCTAACTGACCCGCAATCAACCCGTTTTGGCAAACGGATCCGCCTGTTGGTCTTTAAGTTGGACCGGGTCAGATGGGTGGGTCGGGTCTGAAGGGTTGATGGACAGCCCAGATTGTGAGCATCCAGAATGCTACCAATCACTATCATCAACTAACCACTCAAATATTTTTTGATAAAGAAAGAATTATTGGCAAGTTGGCTATACTTTTTTAAAGACACCAAAATGAAAACTGTGGCCCCAAGGATAATGCTACCAATCACTATCATCAACTATCTGACTCAAATTTATGATATTCAAAATCTCCTTGATTGGTTTCTAAAAAAGGTCTTTTTGATTGGGACTTCTTTTTTTATTTTTATTTTTTTTCCGAAGAATACAATTTTGGACTGTTAAAAAAAAAATTATAACTTTGTCACAAATACAATTAATAGTGTTCATAAATACATACATTATATACTAATTGAGAAACGAGTTACGTATTACAGGAAAAAATACCCCAAACAATTGAGGCTTTAGATTCATCTCATTGGATCTATAAATACTAGAGGAAAATTTTAGTGGAGATCCATAAAAAATTTGAGGAAAAAAAAACTCTCAGTTAGGTTAAAGTTGTCCCAACGTCATGATTAGAGTTGAACCCATAATCCTTGATAAAAAGTTAATAGAAATGACAAATAATTCTCATTCCAGTCCCGCTATTATGGTAAGAAACTATGTATAGTGAAATTAAAAGAGAAAAAACTCGTATGGTAATAAACTATAAGAGGCTTAGTGAACAATTAGAATTTGATGAATATTAATTCCTCAAAAAGATTTGTTGGTTAGCCAAACCAGTGATAAATTATTTTTAGTAAATTAGTTTGTAAGTCAAGGTCCTGGCAAAGGAGTCTAAACCATTAGCAACATTTAGCATACCTAGAGGGCTTTATCTTTGAAATGTAATGCCATTTGACTTAATATAGTTCCTTAAGTATTTCAAAGATCGATGGATAAAATCTTTGAAGACATTAAAATTTTTTTGTGTAGTTTAGATATATGATATTCTTGTGTTCTCTAAAACAATAGAAGAACATAAAACTAGGCATCTATAAATTGTGTAAAAACCCACTGAACTCAACCTATTGTTATTCCTATGTTTTTTTTTAAGAATCATTTTAAAGAAGTTATTTGCACACTTCTTATCCACAGAATTTATGTGCATCTCTTATAATTATTTAATTATATAGTTAAAGCTAAATTATAATTAACTTATAAACACCTGAATACAATATTAAAAACCAGAAAGATGATAAATACAAGGCTTGCACAAGTCAAGGTGGTCCATGAGCCAGCCATGAGCCATACAATTCTTCAACATCCCACATGGAAGTGAGCTGTGTGAAGTGACAACAAAGGAGACCCTAAGATAAGATTATTTGGACATGGATCATCGATTCACTGGATTACCATGTTGCTCCGCTCCTGTTAAGCTTAAAACTGGTTTTGGGAAGGGAATAAGGACACGGCTTGGAGTACTAATCGACCATTGTCTCGACGAGGCTCCAACTCCATGCCAGACCGCGAAGTAAGAGGTGGTGGGAACGATCTTGATCTAGGCTCCCATAATTTCTTACTAGAACAAGCATTATGGGACTGCTTTCCCGTCACTATACAGTCTCTACTTTCTTCCTTATTCTCAAAAGCTCCACACACTTTCTCATCTTGCTTTTGTGGTTGCCCTTGTTGTTGTTTCACAGTCTCCGTAGGAGGGTACGATGAGAAACACCTTCTCATCTTGTTGTTGATATTATAAGTAGGTGGACTAATATCGGGAAGTGGGTCGCTCTCCGATCCCAGAGTTTCTGTACATAGTTGGAGACTGTTGTGGTTCATGGAGATCACTGATCTCTTAAGAGGTGGAAGTGATTTGGGTGCACCCTCTTTGTCTTTGGCCCTTTCGGACATCATTATGCTCCATAAATCTTCTTCGGGAAGTGGGTCGCTCTCCGATCCCAGAGTTTCTGTACATAGTTGGAGACTGTTGTGGTTCATGGAGATCACTGATCTCTTAAGAGGTGGAAGTGGTTTGGGTGCACCCTCTTTGTCTTTGGCCATTTCGGACATCATTATGCTCCATAAATCGAATTGTTTTGCTTCTTCTTTTCTTCTTGAATTGAGCTCCATATCTTTACTTTCTCTTCACAATTCCGACGAGGAAGATGATGAATAAATCTGCTATAAAAGAGACCGAAAGTTTTTTTACATAGGAGAGAAAAGAACCAATTTTTGAGCCACTTTTAGTGAAAAGCGAAAGAACCTCTCAAATACCCAGGGGAAAGAGCAATAAAAACGTGACTTTAAATAAACAAAGCTAAAAGCACATAATACTATACCAACATACTTTTCATGGGCTCATAGTTATTCTTCATTCATTACAATTTTGTTATCTTTGTAAATTTTTTTGACCTGTGCACATAGTTTTTTTTCCAAATTTACCACCGAACCGATAGAGATCTGTTCATTGTCCAATAGATCATCTAAACAAAATGTCCAACAGAGTTACAGAGTCTTAGAAAAATATTTACATGGTCAGATAGCTCAAGAACTTAAGTTAAGGGGGAGAGGTGAGAGAGAAACAGCACATTGAAAAAAAAAAAAAAAATCAACAGCACCCTGTGAAACATATTGTTGCATTGTTTTCTTCTTCAATACAAAGAAAGAAGCAAATCCCAAAACCATCCCCTTTTCTGCGTTATATCCTCAGCAACCAAAGTACCTGAACACACTAAGTTCACTAACAATACACAGTCAAAAAGTCAAGGCAATCAAACTCTATGCTTTGGATTTCTCTACAGACAAACACAAAGCCACAAACCATTTCTACGTTACCCATAAAAAAAATTATTATTATTATAATCACTTACCTGATGTGGTGTTTGTTGTTTGGTGAGCGGTGAGAGTGAGACGGTGAGAATTGAGAACCGTGAGGCGAGAGAGAAGAGATGGGTGAGAAGAGGAAAAGAAAGCCTATATAGTAGGCCTGCTTGACCTAGCGCAAAACTCACCGTTTTGTATTTTTTTTTTCTTTTTTCTTTTCTTTTCGGTTACGTCATATCAATTTGTGCTTTTAAATATATATATATATATATATATATATTTATATATTTATATGAGTTGTTATGTATATTGTTATATTAACACAATAAATTTCACAACTATTCAAGTGTCAATTATTTATAGGTTGAAATAAAATAATAAAATATAATATTATGACTAACCACAACTGAAAATATTTATTTTTTGGGAAAATTACATTTTGGCCACCTGTGGTTTGTCTGAAAAATACTTTACTTATCTGTAGTTTAAAAATTGGCACTTTACCTACTTGAGATTAGCTCCATTTGTCTTCCGTTACCTACCTCTGTTAAAAACAGGGGCAAATTTGTATTTTTGTTACCTTTTTATGTCTCTCTCCTCTCAAAACATAAAAAACTAAAAAAATCAAGGAAAAGGAAGATCTAAAAGCTAATTTTTGTAAAATTAAAACCTAACTTTTATATCTTTTTTTCATGTATTAACTTTTAGTTCTTTTATTTTAACGCATTAAAAATTGAAATTGAAAATGCAACCTCACGACTCTTTTATTCTTCACTTCTGCGACAACCTCTTACATTTTCATTAATCAAATCATAAAACTTCGCAAACTCTCAAAAGCATCTGAAGGTTTCATATTCTTGTTTTTGTGTCTTTTTCCTTTGTTCTTCTGTATCTATTGATTTTATGTGTTTTGTTTGTATGGGTCTAGGGTTTGGTTATATTACGGTTGATTAAGCCTAATATTAATCAGCCTAATATTGCAATTCTGTGATTTGAAAACTTTAGCGTTGGGGTCATGGAATCTATTATTAGGCTATATTGAAGTTTTATGTTACTTGTATCTATTCCATACTTGTAATTCTACCTTTAGCTCTGGCTTTCCTCTGATACTTTTCTCGGTGACAAGGCTGATACATTTAAAAATAAATAAATGAATTTCTCTTATTTTTAAACGTTACCCATTAAGCTATTTAATTAAATTTGTGATTGATATATATATTTTCTTTGAATTAGAGATGTTGGATGATGACAAGAATCATTTGGATTCTCAATGATATTTTCTTTGCCGAAATATGTGATATCCTAACCAGCTACTTCTGACAACATCTTAGTGTTATTATTTTCTTCATTCGGTGTTTTATTCTTCATTTTATTAATAAAAAAATTGGGTTTTCATTGAATTTTTTTGTTTATTTTATTTGAAACTTAGGTGATTTATAGGGTTATAGAGGCAGGTTATGTAAGGATTAATACTTGCTACCCCTGATGGGAATTCCCATTTGATGAATTTTATCCACCAAGATCTTTGAGGCCTCTTTTTTCACTCACTATTTCAATTTCTTTGTTTTTAGGTTTGTTGTCTTATCAGGCCTCTGAATATTGTTTTTCAGGTTGTATTTTCAATTTTTAATGTGTTAAATAGAAGATTTAAAAGTTGATGCAAAACCTAACTTTTAGATGTAAAAGCTAAGCTTTAATTTTTACAAAACTTAGCTTTTAGATCTTCTTTTCCTTTAATTTTTTAGTTTTTTATGTTTTGAGTGGAGAGAGACATAAAAGGGTAACAAAAATACAAAGTTACCCCTGATTTTAACAGAGGTGGGTAATGGAAGACAAACGAAGTTAACCTCAAGTGAGTAAAGTGCCAATTTTTAAACCACAGGTAGACAAAGTGTTTTTCAGGCAAACCACAGGTATGCAAAGTGTAATTTTCCCTTATTTTTTCTATTAACTATATAAAAAGAGGCAATGACTCTTCCTACGGTAAATTTGGTTTAGTCAATTGGTGAGAAAAACTCACCGTTTTGTATTTTTTTTCTTTGTTTTTTTTCTTTTCAGTCACGTTGTAACGGTTTGTGCTTTTTAAAAAATATATATATATTTATATGAGTTGTCATATATATTGTTATACTAACACATCAAATTTCACAATATTTTCATTATTATTTAGGTGTCAATTTCTTATAGGTTAAAATAAAATAATAAAATATGAGACTATGACTAACCACAAATAAAAATATTTATTTTTGCGAAAATTTTGTAACGCTTGCTGTTATCACAATATTTTCACAATTGTTGAGATCTTAGTTTCTTATAGATCCAATAAAAAATGCTAAGTCCACAACATTTTCACATTAATTTCATAACAAATCATAGGTGGTAAGTTGCTATTGATGAATAAAAAAGTGATATCAGTCGTGGGTCCATTTTAAAATCAGTAACAACTTGCTAACTAGAATTTGTTATGAAAATATTATAGAGATAGTATTTTTATAAAATAAATAATAAAATATTTGACTGAAACTTACCACGGCTGAAAATAAAGATATTGTGAAATATTAGGACAATTTGTTGTGTTCTTAAACTTCTATTTTGGTTTAGTTAAATTTGGTAAGCCAAAATTCACTAGTTTACACACAATTTTCTTTTGTTGGATTTTTGTTTTTTTTTTTAAGGCATAGTTTAGAGTGATTGTCCCAATTAAAAATTAATAATAGTTTATCACCTAAGATTTATTGTGAAAATGCTATAAACGTAGAATTACACAAAAATAAAATAATAAAATATCACACTAAGGTCTACCTTAGCTAAAATAAAGGTATAGATAAAAAATCGTGACATTTATTGTGTTCCTAACCTTTTTTTTTTTTAGTTGATTTGTTGAGCCAAAATTCATAGTTTTATGGACAGTTTTTTTAGGGCTAACTTTGTTTTTTTAACACATTGTTTAAAGTAAAAAAACATAGTTTTACCAACAAAAAAAATGAAAAAAGTACTTTTCCCCTTTATGTTTGAGGTAGTTTCATTCTCCCCTCCCCCTCCCCCCAAACTTTAAAGTTGAATAATTTCCTCATTTATATTTTGTAGACAAGCATATAGTTTTTGTTGTTGCTCTTTTAGTTAAAGTCTAACAAAATCTTATGGTTCCTAGAATATTTCATCATGCAATATTTAAAATAACTCACCAAATTTTAATCTCACAAAAAATTTATTCGTGTATTTTGAGTTTTATGTGTTTGTCATATTTAGAAAGTAAAAAATGATGATGTATGGTATTCTATTTGTAACCTAGAGAACACTAATTTATTAGAGGCTTAAATCTTCTAAATGTATAATTTTATCTGTGGGGGTAAAAATGTCAAAACACCCATGTGGGCCTTGAGCCTGGTCCGAGAATGCAGACCCCACCAAAAGGGCCGCAAGGCGGGAACAGGGTCACCTAACTTAAAGGGCCCAAGGGCCCTCCGACCAGGCCATTGGCCAATCGAGGAAGGTCCGAGGAGAGGGTCTCCTCGGACGACGGGAACAAAGACCGAAGGGTGCGGCATGATGCCCAGGGAAGGACTCTTGAGGCTCAACAAGCCACGTTACACTTCAGCGAGATGCCGAGGAGGAGGACGAGTGGGAAGTGCTCTGCATAAAGCTGCCACCACCGCATTAAAGGCTTCCCACCTACCCGCCTGGCCGCATTATTGGGGAGATGACCTCTAAGGGGATGGCGATCAGCTTTATAGCCATTAGGGAAGGTTTCTAAGAAAAGGATGGATGGGAAAGGGATTTGCATTTATGGCTCTATGAATGGGAGCCAGCAATGGGGAGTATAAATAGAGAAGGGGAGGCCACTGGAAGAGGCTGGATTTTTCCACGAAGAAAACTTTCCTCCTAAATAGCACAAGGGAAGCAAGGATAAAGACTCCTCGGCTCACGTCTGAGGAAAGCCAAAGTTACCTCACTAGCTAGTTGCACACCAACTGTGGACTTAGCCCAAACGCAATTGCTTTCTACCGTTCCAAGAAGTCTAGGCTTCAAGCCCATTCTCTACAAATTCTATTGTTTAGGCCATTTGGGCCGGCCCTGTAACGAACTTGGGTTGAAGGCCGATTTGTGTCCCTACATTATCTAATAGAAACTTCAATGACTTATGTATTTTGTTATCTTGTTCTTTTTTTTATTTGCCTTCTTTCTTAAAAATTTGTTCATTAAAAATTAAGTAAGCTAAACATCGTAATCAGGCTCATAAAATAAGATGATAAAGAAGGAAGTGTGAATAACAAAATATTCGTCGTAAATGGTTGTAGGTACTTAATTTGATAAAAAGTTTTAATTGTGGCATATGTCATTATTTATTATAAAATTTTAAATATTGTGACAGTGTCTTATCAAAACTTAGTTGTTTATTGTTGGAAGATAACGACATTTGTTATCATTCTTAGTAGAATTTTTCCGTGAGTAGATACTGTCTTTAGTAAATACGTTCTAAGAAATTATCATAGTAAATAAATAGTCATATGTTAAATAACTATTCTAAAATTAAGTATATGATTTCATATTACTTCAAAAAAAAAAATTTATCTTAAATTTTCTCACTCAAGAGGTAACACGTGCTTTGCACGTACAACCCTTACTAGTTTTTGTAAAAAAAGCTGTTGCTACTAGCTACAGTAAGCATGCCGTTATATACATACAAATAGATATATATATATATATATATATATATCGGTTAGTTCGGGAGATTTCGGTTTCGGGGTTTCAATTCCGTTGACTTCACCGCACCGAGTTGGACTGCCTTTCACCCTCCACTAGCCAGTTTGTGCACTGTCACAATCATCACCTAATTTGGAATCACGAAAACATACAGTTACACATATAGACATCACGAAAAGAATGATGTTTGGGGCTCATACAAGGCTTTCACACTAGCTCTACATGCTTATATTTTACAGACTTAAATTCTTATTTTACATGGCATAATTTAATTATGTTCAACAAGGATAATGATCTTCTCCATCATAGTAGTCAAATTGTGAATCGATTTTTTTTTTGGTATCATGTATTGTATCGAATCATGGTTCATAAGATACACAAACACCGAATAAAATTATAAAATAATTATAGACATACATATATAAAAGGTATATTCATTATGAATTATAAATATATTCAACTAATGACTATTTTAATCAATACTTATGCTATAAAATTTAACAAAGC
This sequence comes from Castanopsis chinensis, assembly GCA_032878915.1. Taxonomy (NCBI): domain Eukaryota; kingdom Viridiplantae; phylum Streptophyta; class Magnoliopsida; order Fagales; family Fagaceae; genus Castanopsis; species Castanopsis chinensis. The sequence goes on from JAVQMG010000114.1 coordinate 9,478,701, forward strand.
TAAATACATAAATCAGATTAACTTATGTTTAAAATATTCATGTTCAAATTGATTAAACCCAGAAGTGATAATACATGATATATGAACCAAAATAATAATATCTTTTCATCATCTTGGCTAATCAACTTCATCTAAGTCAATGTTATCCCTACAACAAAAGTGGGCTATGGTGACGAAATCTAGTGAGAATAAACAATTTCGTTACCAAATGATAACATTTAATGAGGAAAAGAAGAATTCGTCACCAAAGATTTACAAATTGGTGATGAAATATTTATTTCATCACTATATGTCATGGAAAGAAGGCAAACCTAAGGTGACGACATATTCGCGTCACCAAAGACTTACCAGAGGTGACGAAATTCTAAATTCGTCACCCAATAGTAGGATGCAGGTGTTTTTGGTGACGAAATAAATTTTCGTCACCTATTGTTTAACGAAAGACTAACTAGAGATGACGAAATTCCAAATTCATCATCCGATATTAAGATGGAGATGTTTTTGGTGACGAAATAAGTGTTTGTCACCTATTGTTTACAAATAATCAAGGACGGCCATGGGCAGAGTATACCCATATATACCTAACCCAATTAATTTATCCATGGATATCCGATTATCTTACCCAATTAGTATCCATACCCAATTGTTACCCGATCTGTTTATCCATAGATATCCATACCCTACTCAAAGCCGATTTTTATAAAATCACCAAATATGCTCAAAAACCACTAAAATGGCCAATATATCCTCAAAATCTCTCAAATAAGCAAAATACCCATGAAACCTTTAAAATGACCAAAATACTCCTACAATCTCTAAAATCACTAATTATGCTAACAAAAACCACTAAAATGACCAAAATATCCCAAAATCTCTAAAATGAGCAAAATACCAATGAAATAACCTAAAAATGACCAAAATACCCCTGAAACCTAAAATTTGGCCAAAATACCCCCAAAACAAAAATTACTAAAATAACCCATAAACCTAAAAAATAATAGAAATACCTTCAAAACCTAAGAACTGACCAAAATAGCCTTGATGCTTGAAAATTACCAAAAAACCTCTAATCCTAGAAAATGACCAAAATACCCCCCAAAACCTAAAAAATGACTAAAATACCCTTGAAACCAATAAAATGACAAATATGGCCCTAAAACCAATATGATGATAAAAATACACCCTAAACCTAAAAGATGATCGAAATACCCTCAAATCTAAAGATGACCAAAATACTCATTTTTATAATTTTCGGCTATTTTGATCATTTTTTAGGTTTAAGGGGTATTTTGGTTATTTTATTGGTTTCAGAGGTATTTTGGTCATTTTTAAGGTTTCGAGAGTATTTTCGGTTATTTTTTAGATTTAGGGGGTATTTTGGTAATTTTCATATTTCGATGGTATTTTGGTAATTTTCAAATTTTGATGGTATTTTTGTAATTTTTAGGTTTCATGGGCATTTTGGTAATTTTTAGGTTTTGGGGAGTACTTAGGCCATTGTCATACTTAGGTTTAGGAAGTATTTTTGTCATTTTTAAGTTTCGGGGGGTGTTTTGGTTATTTTAAAGGTTTCGGGGGTGTTTCAGTTATTTTTAAAGGATATTTTGATATTTTTTTAGTTTTCGGGGATATTTTGGTAATGTTTTAAGTTTTAGCAATATTTTGGTAATTTTATGATTTTAGAGGTATTTCGATCATTTTTTAGGTTTAGGGTGCATTTCGGCAATTTTAGAGGATTTTAGGAGTACTTTGGCTAATCAACTCCATCTAAGTCAATGTTATCATCATGTTTAGCATCTTGCAAAATTATTTTTTCATAGACATTTTCTTCATCATTATCAACATTTATTGTTTTTTTGTTTTGTTTTTATTCTAATAATATTTTCTTTATGTTTTTCTTGGTATTATAGCTTTCTAGACTCATAATAGTAATAAAAAAATTGAGAAATGGATGAAATGGACATGATTTGAAATGGAGAGAATTTAATTCCAAAAAATCATTAGGTAGGTGTGACAAAGAGGACAAACGTGCTTCAAGGAAGAAGCTTGTTAGACTCGTAGTTGCCAAACTAAAGGGAGATTGAGGCCAAATTAAGGAAGACAGAGAAGCAAATTTTATCGAAGAAGAATGACTCAACAGAAGAAGAAATTAGTTGCAGAATAAAGGAAAGGAAGATAGAATAGAAACAATGAATCGAACAAGGAAGAAAGGAAAAAACAAAACAAAAACAAAAAGCAAAAAAACAAAATGGGAGAGTGTGAAAAGGTCATATAATTTCCATACTCATCGGTTTTATAGCGTGGAAAACGCAGTCAGATGAACACAAACGCATAGGAAAGAAAGTTGCAACAAGTTAATGTGTATCATCCACAAATGGTGAAATGGGTAGGTTTGCAACAAGTAAAAATGTGCATCTTCTAAAAATGGTTTAATTTGATACTTAATTGGTATGTCACCTACGTTTTCATTTAGTGTGTAGCTTAATTTTGCTTATGCATCGTTTTTATAACTTAAATAAATAAAAAAAGGTACACTTTGCTCACTTTTAACAAAAGCAAAATGATTCTCCTTCATTTTATTTATTTTTATGTATGCTCTGCACACACAACATTGTGTGTACAAATACAATAATACATGTGATATTCACATTTAAAACATGAATAAACTTGTGTTTGCATCTGAGCTATCAAATTCGATAAGATTGCTACAGGTCGATATTTGAAATGGTAATTTAACATAACAAAATGTTTGTGATGTTTTACTATTGAGTGTTTTCTTGTGCATGAAAAGAAGAAGAAGAAGAAGAAGTAAAGTAGTTGTTGTGAAGCACCTTTTTCTTTTTATTATTCATGATGGGTTTGGATTTCATGATTGCTTGGTCGCAATGGGCTCTTTAACTGCGATGGGTCATCCTTGAATATATCATGGGTGAAAAATGATTTGTGGGTGAGGTTCTATATATTTGACATTTTGAGTATGTGATTTGTGGGTGAAATATAAAAATGGTAGATTTGCTGAAGGAACGACAGTTGGTCGCAGGGCCGCTTAACAAATTTGAAAGCTTAAGACGATATGTGGTGCCCGTGGGCCCAAGACACATGCTGGGCCGGCCCAAAGGCTCCCATAAGGAAGAAAGTCCAACCCAACAACACGAAATGGTCCGAGGACATAACAACTCCAGCCTACGAGGCCACGTGACAAAGGGAGGTGTCATACATGAGCAAAACGCCATAAAACAGAACGTCCGATGATAGTCATGTCCTCGGCGATATGTTGCCGAGGACGACATTGCTGATACAGCAGTTCTAGGACCCTTGCACTAAGGACCTTATGTGCAAATAACTAAGAGAGTGAGGATAAGGGACAAAGGTAGTTGATGGACAAATATCAGAGAAAAGGCTGCTACCACCGCATTGAAGGCATTATACTTACCTCTCTGGCCGCATTAATGAAGAAGTGATACCTGAACATTGAAATTCAGCTCTACCTTCACCGCCAGAGATTTGAGTAAGGGGGAATGATGGGACAAGTATCCAAAAAGGAAACACCTGGACTACACGTGGAAGAAGGAGGAAAGAAAGAGAGGCCTATAAAAGGAAACAGAAGAAGAAAGGAAAAAAGAAAAAAAAGAAGAAGGGGGAAGAAGCACTAAGGATTGTCCTCAACATCAATATACACAACTCAATATTACATCTTTGTATGAGATTTGCACATGAGTTATATGATTTAATTCAACCTTTGTATTATCTACCGTCTAAACGATCTGGATTAATAGCCCACTCTCTATAAATTTATTGTCTAGGCCTCATTAGTCTGGTCAGAAAGTCTAACTCCAGTCCAGTTCGATTTGAGTACCTACATGATATATTTATATAGAGCTTTTTTGTAATTGTTTAAATAATATTTAACTAGTATTAATATCATAATTTTTTTTATAACAAAATCCATTCTTTTTTATTTTTTAATATGCTCTTTTTATTTTGAAAATATGCTAAAGTTATAACAAATTTTGCTAAAAAAACTTACAAACAATGTAGTTGTAAGGCCACAATTTTTGTACCTAAGCCCAAAGTAAGAAAGAGAGTAGGCCCAAAGAGCTTAATACAATGAATTTGTAGAGAGTTGGTTAGAAAACTAGGTCCTGATGAGATAAGATAATGATCATAATGAGCCAAAATGACAATAGAGTAAAGATGAACTGATTTATTTAAAGGAAATCATCCTCGGACATAATCCGATGAGGTAGATTTTTATATCTGATTCTTTTGGGACTGATTACAAGTGTTGTTCTTAACTCTACAGTGTTTTTCTCTTTCTTTTTCTCCGATCCCCTTCCCTCAGGGTCCTCCCCCTACTTTATACTACCTTCCCCGTATTATCTCTACCCTCCACATGTAGATCAAATTGCTAGTGCTGATCCTTGTCCCATCAGCATCTTCCTGAAGTCTTTGGAAGTAGCTGTAAGGCTGAAAACCACTGTTCAGGTATTATTTTCTCATTAATGCAGCCAGAGAGTTAGCTAAATAGCATTCAATACGGTAGTAGCAGTTTTCTCTTAGATATTTCATAGCTCCCTTTTGTCTTATGCTCTCATGATGTATATCCTTATCAATAGAATCTTCTAGAACGTTGCTCTTGGATGGCAGTCCATACTTTTTGACCTTTTCTTTGCTCAACCGAGGAGGCATCTATCCTCGGACCCCCTTCTCGAATCATCATAACTAGACCTCTTTCTTTATTCATCAGTGCCGACCTCCACGATAATGTTTTCTCGTCCTCAGACAATTAGGCGTCAACGGACTAGGCTCCCGGCCCAATATGTACTAATGGGCCAATCCTCCCTACAATAGCCCCTCAAAATCCTCCTCTTTAGCTTTCCGTGAAGAAAAAAGAGGGATTTCGATATTACCTTAAATACCCCGCTTTTATCATGCATCACTCTTCTCTGCGTAGGTACCTTTTTTAACTGCCTAACGCACTTTCCTAACACTTTGGCACCCAAGACGCGCCTTCATTAAATTTCTATAGCTTCATGTTTCTCACGTTCTACAGTGCGATGCAGATCCAACGACTAGGGATTTTCTTAGAACTCGGGCTGGAATTTTCCTATTTATCTCTCTCCCTAATACAAATATCGCTTGAATCCTTCATTTCCTTCATTTTTGTACTTATAAATATCAAGAGTTAGTCCGAGGAGAGTTGCTTTCTACGCATAAGTCTTTTCATCCCTTTCTACATACTTTTCTTTCTACTTTTCTTTATACAATACCCTTTTCTCCTCGGCACCCTCAATTCCCCTTCACCATCCTAGTACCTTCAACCTTCTTTCACACATGGGTAGATTTGCTTGTTTGGTAGACTCCATGGAGAAGATAGAGAGCTTTAAAGCTTAATATAGAATCCCGAGAGGAGTCTGCATTAGGAATTGTAAGCAAATTGCCTTTTTCTAAGGCACAGATCAATGAAAATTATAAGTTTTTCTTTCATAATTGTGATGCTTGTGTTTTTTCTTGCATAGTTTCTGTTTTAAATACACTTAACTAGCATGGCAATGAGATATAACTCCATTTGGTTATCTGCATAAGTGGTAGTATAGTTATCACACCTTCCTTATGAGCAACAAAATAGGTTAAACTTACTAAGTCCACAACATCATTAAAGCATACCTTTAACTTTAAAAATTATACACAATAACAGAACATTCATCCACATTAGTCTCAATAAGCTTAATGGCCTTGGGGAGACAATCAAATATTGATCAGATAAACGATATATTTGATATACATACAAATGCTTTAAGTGATGCTCATAAACGTCCATTTGTTTTGGTCATTACTGTGGAGATCTTTGCTATTCAGCATGGATGGTTCCATTTGGGACTTATGTAAATAATAAAATGTATTAATTTACCTAAAGCATGTGGTCCGATGAGCCATGTATAACTAAGATTCTATTTAATACTTAGAGAAGTGATAGAAAATATCAATTTACCTAAGGCATGTGGTCTAAGAAGCCAGGCATAATCAAGGTTCTGTTTGATACTTAAGTAAAATGATATGAAGTATTAATTTACCTAAAGTAGGTGGTCTAAGGAACTAGACATAACTAAAGTTCTGTTCAACACTTAGAAAAATGGTAGAAAATATAAATTTACCCAAGGTATGTGGTCCGAGGAGCCAGGCATAACCAAGGTTCTGTTTGATACTTACGTAAAATGATATGAAGCATTAATTTACCTAAAGTAGGTGGTCCAAGGAACCAGACATAACTAAGGTTTTGTTTAACACTTAAAAAAATGATAGAAAATATCAATTTACTCAAGTCATGTGGTCCGAGGAGCTAGGCATAACCAATGTTTTGCTTGATACTTAAGTAAAATGATATGAAGTATTAACTTACCCAAAGTAGGTGGCCCGAGAAACCAGGCATAACTAAGGTTTTGTTTAACATTTAGAAAAATGATAGAAAATATCAATTTACTTAAGGCATGTAATTCGAGGAGTCAGGCATAACCAAGGTTTTCTTTGATACTTAAGTAAATAAGGAATGTAACACATAGTGCAGTAGATGATATATGACAGAAAAGACTTTCATTAATAATAATACCTTCACAGATTATTTACATTCTAGGGACGTGGTACAACATTTTCATCTAAATCTTCAAGATTATATGCCCCTATTCTAGCTACTAAGGTGATACGATATGGCCCCTCCTAGTTGGACTCTAATTTTCCCCATGCTGGGTTTTTTGCATTACCCAAAACCTTTCTTAATACTAAATCCCCAAGCGTTAATGGCCTTATCTTCACATTTGAGTCGTACCCTTGTTTGAGTTTGTGTTGATAATAAGCCAATTGAACCATGGAAATTTCACTTCGTTCTTCAATCAAATCTAAGCTCTTCTCTAACAGTCCATCATTGTTGCTTGGAGTAAAAGAACTCGTCCTCAGTATTGGGAATTCGGTCTTAAGAGAAATTACAGCTTTGGCCCCGTAAGTTATTGAAAAGGGTGTCTCCTCTGTGGATCTACGAGGTGTAGTCCGATATGTCCAAAGGACATGTGGCAGCTCTTGCACCCATTTTCCCTTTGCTTCATCTAACCTCTTCTTAAGTCCATTCACAATGACCTTATTGACAGCCTCAGCTTGTCCATTCTCCTGTGGATAAGCTGAGGTGGAATACCTATAAGTAATGCCCAGGTTGCAGCAATATCTCCTAAAAGCTTTGCTATCAAACTGAAGGCCATTATCAGAGATGGGGGTATATAAGGAATCCCAAACCGGGTGACGATATCTTTCCACACAAACCTCCTGGCATCCATGTCCCTGATATCTGCTAGTGGTTCAGCTTCAACCCACTTGGTGAAGTAATCTGTGTTGACTAGCAGCCATCTCTTATTCCCTACTGCCTTAGGGAAAGGCTCTACAATATCCAAGCCCCATTGAGCAAAAGTCCAAAGGCTAGATAAAGGATTGAGGATGCCCTCTGGCTGATGAATGTTTGGAGCAAACGTCTAACATTGGTCGCACTTCTTCACATACTCTTGCTCTTCCCTTTGCATGTTCGGCCACCAGTATCCTTGGGTGAGGGCCTTGTGAGATAAGGATCTTTCTCCCGTGTGGCTTCTACAAATTCCTTCATGTAACTCCTCAAGGAATAGTTCTGCTACCTCAAGGTGTATACATAGCAGATATGGTCTAGAAAAAGAGCGCTTGTACAGCTTTTGATCTTCGAACAGCCAAAACCGAGGAGCCTTTCTGTGTACTTTGTTAGCCTCAAGCTTCCTCTCAAGTAAGATATTTTCTTTAAGGAATAGCACAATGGAATCCATCCAACTAGGTCCCACTTTGATCTGATGAGCACATACCATTTTTCCCTTCATCTTAGTAGACTTACACAAGTCTTCAATAAGGATAACCCGAGGTAAACTCTACGCCGAGAATGTTGCGAGAGTGGCTAGAGAGTCAGCATGGGTATTTCTGCTTCTAGGAATTTGCAATAAGGTGAAGAACTCAAACCCTGACTGTAAGTGTTTAACCTGACCCAAATACTCTTGTTTCCTCAAATCCTTGGCTTCCAATTCTCCTTCTACTTGGCCTACAACCAATCTCGAATCTAAGATCATCTCCACCATTTTTCCTCCCATTTTTTAAACCATCGCCCTCCCTACTAATAGAGTCTCATACTCAGCTTCATTATTTATGGTCGAGAAACCCAACCTTAAGGATTTTTCAATAATGATCATCTCAGGAGAAATTATGACTAACCTTACTCTAGATCCTCTTTGATTTGCTGCACAATCAATGTATACCACCTAGGATAAAGGTTCTTGCAAGGAGACCATGTTAACTGATTTTCCATCCATGTTTTGCTTCTTAACTTTCTCTTCCAATGGGGATTCAACAAATTCGGCCACCAAATCTGCGAGGACATCACCCTTAATAGAAGTGCGGGGCATGTACCTAATATCAAAAGCCCCCAGGATCGTACCCAATTGGCAATCCTTCTTGTGTAATCAATGCTTCGAAGTAACGATATGAGCGGAAGTTAGGTTAAGACAACAACTGTATGGGATTGGAAGTAATGGGGGAGTTTACGCGTAGCATGCACCACTGCTAAAATGGAATTTTTCAGTGGTAGGTAACAAACTTGCTTCATGCAACAACTTACTCAAGTAGTAAACTGGTCTCTACGCACCACTGTCAACCCGTACCAGCACCAAACTCATGGCATGGGAAGCCACAACAATGTAAGTGAAAAAAACCTTATCCTCCTTGGGCCTAGACATAACAGGTGGCCGAAAAAGGTACTCCTTAAGTTGCTGAAAGGCCAAAACACACTCCTCGATCCATTTAAATCCATTCCACTTATTCAACAAATGGAATAAAGGCTTGTACCTGTCCGCAGATCAAGAAATAAATCGGTTCAAGGCAGAAGTCATTCTTGTTAATTTCTGAACTTCTTTGGGATTCTGAGGTGGTTGTAAACTGCTAATTGCCTTAAATTGATCAGGGTTGACCTCAATTCCATGATGAGTGACCATATATCCCAGAAATTTACTTGATCCCACGCTAAGGGAGCATTTAGAAGCATTAAGGCACATCTTGTATTTCCTCAATATCTCAAAAATAGTCTTGAGGTCTCCCATGTGCTCGGACACTACGTTACTCTTCACTACCATGTCATCTATATAAACCTTAATATTTTTACCTAGTTGTGGCTTGAACATTCTGGTCTTCATCCTCTGATAAGTAGACCCTACATTCTTTAAATCAAAAGGCATCACTTTGTAATGGTAATTTCCAGTAGGAGTGACGAAAGCTGTCTTCTCCTAATCACCCAGAACTAGTGGTATTTGGTGGTATCCCTGGAAGGCATCTAAGAAGCTCATTTGAGGATGGCCCACAGTCGCATCTATCAATTGGTCTATTTGAGGCATAGGGAAAAGATCTTTTGGACAAGCCTTATTCAAATTTGTGAAGTCCACACATGCTCGCCACTTTCTATTCTTCTTTTTCACTACTATAGTATTAGCAAGCCACTCAGGGTGAAACACCTCTTTAATAGCCTCGGCCAACTTAAGTTTGATCACCTCTTCCTTGACAACCTCAGAATGCTCTTTAGATGAGTGCCGAGGTGGTTGCTTCCTAGGGATTACAACTGGGTTTACATTTAGACGGTGACAAATGAAACTTAGATCTACCCCAAGAGCCTCATATGCACTCCATGCAAACACATCAATATTCTCCTTGAGGAATATTATTAGCTCTTCCTTCTTTTGAGGAGGCAGCTGAGCTACAACCTAAAAGAATTTTTTTGGATCATCATCAATAACAATTTTCTATAACTTCTCGCACTTTGGCCCTTCTAAAACAGCGTCGGTAAATAACATTGGAGTCCTTGATTGCTATAAGCCCTTCTCAGCGGAGGCCGATGACTCATCTCTTAGCTGATGCATTATTGATGTAGAAATTGATGAAGAAATTGTTTTAACTTACCTTCTCTGACCAACTATTCTAGGTGATTCCACAAATTTCTGCAATCTCTTGTGGTGTGCCCTCGCTCTTGGTAGAATTGACAATGAAGGCTCTGATTGCGCTTCATAGGGTCTCCTCTCATCTTATTTGGTCATCTAAAATATGGCTCATTCTTAATCTTTTCCAAGACTTGATGCACTGGTTCCCTGAACACTGTGCTAACCACCTAATTAGCGGTAAACCCAAATTGGCCAATAAAATCTCTTCGAGGCCGATTATTATTATATTTGTCCGACCTGAAATCCTTTCTATCTTGAGGGATAACCTTCGCCTTTCCTTTTCCCTACTGCTGGTTCTCCTCGATCTGCTTATACTCGTCAATACGGTCCATGAGTCGACGCACACTCCTTACAGGCTTCTTGGTCAGTGACTTTCTCAAATCATGTTCGGCAGGTAGGCCGACCTTGAAAGTCCTTATGGCCACATCATCAAAGTCCCCATCGATCTCATTGAACATCTCTTAGTATCTGTCCGAATACATTTTTAGGGTTTCTCTTTCTCGCATGGTCATAGACAACAAGGAATCTAAAGGTTGAGGAACCTTAATGCATGTAATAAAGCAAGATCTAAACATTTGAATGAGTTCGTTAAAGGAATCAATAAAATCTGCCATCAGACAATTAAACCACCTCATTGCCACTGGTCCCAAACTGGATGGGAATACCTTGCACATCAATGCCTCATTCTTGGAGTGCACAGCCATCCTCTAGTTGAAGTGTCTCACATGCTCCGTAGGGTTTGTTCGACCATTGTATATGGTGAATGAAGGCTGAGTAAACTGACGGGGAAGTCTTCCTCCTTTAATTCTGCACGTGAAGGGTGACTTGGAAATTTGGTTTAACACTTTGCTCATAGCATCGTTTCCTAGGCCTTTGGAAGACGAACTCCTATTTTTGCAATTATGATGGCCGTCCTTATCATATGAGAAAGACTCACTAGAGGGAGTCCCTGACCTGGACTTATAACTGCCATCATCATTATCACTAGAAGAAGAGTTAGAATTGGAAGGAGTTTGCCTCCGTCGTTGGCTTTGGCATTCTCCTTATGTGAAACATAGCTCCTACCCAAGACTGGCTCCTACTGGTATGGATAGTGTGCACACTTCCTTTTGGGTGTCTCCCTTGTTCAAGATTGGGAAAATGATCTTGACGTTGGGACCTCATAGAATCCGTTTAGTTCGGACTTGAACCTAACATGATCAAACATTAAACTCACTAGAACACAAGGATTTTCTACAGATGGCGCCAATTGTAAGGCCACAATTTTTATACCTAAGCCCAAAGTAAGAAAGGGAGTAGGCCCAAAGAGCCCAATACAATGAATTTGTAGAGAGTGGGTTAGAAAACTAGGTCCTAATGAGATTAGATAATGATCATAGTGAGCCAAAATGACAATAGAATAAAGATGAACTAATTTTATTTCAAGGAAATCGTCCTTGGACATAATCCAAAGAGGTAGATTCTTATATCTGATTCTTTTGGGACTGATTACAAGTGTTGTTCTTGATTCTATAGTGTTTTTCTGTTTCTTTTTCTTCGATCCCCTTCCCTCAGGGTCCTCCCCCTACTTTATACTACCTTCCCCCTGTTATCTTTATCCTCCACGTGTAGATCAAATTGCTGGTGTTAATCCTTGTCCCATCAATACCTTCCTGAAGCCTTTAAGAGTAGCTGTAAGGCTGAAAACCACTGTTCAAGTATCACTTCCTTATTAATGCAGCCAGAGAGTTAGCTACAGAGCATTCAATGCGATGGTAGTAGTTTTCTCTTAGATATTTCGTAGCTCCCTTTTGTCCTGTGCTCTCGTGATGTATATATATATATATCAATAGAATCTCTTGGAACGTTGCTCCTGGATGGCAGTCCGTACTTTTTAACCTCTGCTTCGCTCTACCGAGGAGACATCTATCCTCAGACCCCCTTCTCGAATCATCATAATTAGACCCCTTTCTTTATTCATCAATGCTGACCTCCACGAATATGTTTACCCGTCCTCGAACAATGAGCTGTCCTCGGACCGGGCCCCCGGCCCAATATGTACTAATGGGCCAATCCTCCCTACAGTAGTAATGAATGTGATTAGTAACACTTCAAGAAGATAATAAACAAGTATTTAAATAAATGATGTCAAGAATATTATAAATTTTACAACATGAGGTTTACAAAGATGTATCATCAATCACAAAAAATAATTCAAAAAATGCATTTAATGGGTTGTTGACGTTCACATATCATATTAATTGTCATATCAATTTGTAAATGTTTTCAAGTAAAATTAATAATATTTATAGTATTTTCCTGCATGAATTATTTTTTGTAATTAGTAACGCATATTTGTAAGATCCATACATTTAAATTTGTATTATCTCTAGTATTTTTCAATTCTCTATGACTTCTTAAAAGTAGATAAAAATGTATAACTATTTTTTCTCCTCTATCTCCAAAAATATATATCAATTTTTATCCCCAAACTTGGGAGCCTTCCTCTAGTACGGGGCCCTAGGCACCTAGGGCCGGCCCTAATTGTTAGTGATTTGTGAATTGTTGTTGTGAAGGGGGAATGTGCTGAAGAGATAAAAACATTTATTAATTTATTTTTTAGGGAAAAAAAGATTATGTATAAAATTATAAAGAGAATGGAGAAATGATAAAGAATCTAATGCAAATTATACAATGCATGTGTTAATAAGTTAGTTAAAAAAAGGAAGAGTTTTAAGGTCAATTTGAATTAAAATCAATTGAGCTTTGATAGGGTTCTTAAACAATTTTTGTTTACTTTTATTTTTAATTCAATATTAGAATTCTAAATTATCTAAATGGATAGGATTTTAGTCGGATTATGTATGAGTGTGGTTCTTTTAATTCTTCTATATATAGAAGAATAAAACTGATGCAACAATATTTATTAGACAGTGTAAAAATGGGGTTTTACATTGAATTTCTTATAGAATCCAATCTCCAAATAAAAGTGTTATTGGTATACCTTTTATTCATCCACATCTTTTGTTTATATTGTCAGATTTTAAATTTAAATTGAAAGATTTGTCAGCTAAATATAAAAATACCGTAAATAGTAATTACAAAAATTTTTAGATAAGATTACAACTTAAAAAGATTCCACAATGGAGGTGTAAGGTACATATTGGAGAGGGAAAAGGCAATAATTTTTCCAATCACACCTAATCTTCAGCATGGGGGTATAAAAAGAAAATGTAATCCAATAATAAATTTGTCAAAATTCAAATTCAATAAAAAATATTAAATAAGGTTGTAGCATAATACTCAATAAAATAAATATTACTACATATTTTTAAAATCTAACCATTGAATTGCATGTTTTTTACACTCTTAATACAGATGTTAAATTTTGCGTCAATCGGATGTTATTTACTACATGATCTATAAGCTTATATTTTATGCATAATTTTAAATTACAAAAATTTGTAACTTAAACAATTTATCAATGAAATAGCTTTTGATCTTTAATTTTCCAAAATTTTTTGCAAGAATGAGGGCTATAAGAAAAAGATGTAATTCAACAGTAGATTTGTCGAAATTCAAATCCAATAAAAATATATTAAAATTGTAGCTTAAAATTATAAATAATTTTGTAGCGAAATTTTATCTTTCTGGTAATTGATGTGAGAGGCAAATTATTTTGGTGTCATGAAAAAAGATAAAGACACAGGTACCCCTAATAATGTAATGTTCAATGCTTTGAAGGGGCCAATTGGTGGGTTGGGTTCATACTTTTTTTATTTTTTTGCCTAAACGTGTTCATACTTCATATTAAAGAAAAACATGTGTTTAATAGTTGCTATGGACCCTAAAAGTACTGTCTGTCTGTGGTTGCTCATAAAAAAAAAAAAAAAAAAGTACTATCTGTCTGTGGTTGTGCATCAAAAAAAAAAAAAAAAAGGTATTGTCTGTCTGTGGTTGGAAATGACAGATCCAATGCAATTACACTTTGAGAAATGTTTGTAGGAATACATCTTACGGTGTGTTTGTTTCGACTGAAAATCACTTTTGAAAATTGTTTTCCGTAAAATAGAGTGTTTGGTTGGCTTGGAAAATTTGGTCAAATTGAAAATGTTTTCAGTTTGACTGAAAATTAGGCTTGAAGCGGCGGAAAATGGTTTCAATTGGAATTTTCACTTCAAACTGGAAAAAGCACGCACTTCTCACTCACACGCACTCCTCACACCCAACGCAGCAGCTCCCAACAGAGAGAGAGAGAACACGAAGAGAGGGAGACAGAGAACGACGAGAGAGAGCATGAAGAGAGAGAGAGAGAGCACAATGAAGAGAGAGAGAGAGAGAGAGAGAGCGCGACGAGAGTGCGCCGGCGATCGCGATCTCGCAACGCCTCGCGATGCTGGTGATTGCGGCGTAATCTGGCTGGCGAGATCGGTGACCGAATGGGTTGTTCGTTGTTTTGATTTTTGTTTGTTTAAAAGTTGATGGATTGTAATTTTGTATTATAAAATTTGTTTGGAATGTGAGAAAATGGCTGGGAAAATGTGAGAAATCAGTGAAAAATTTACATTTTCAGAATGTTACCAAACACTTGAAAATATTTTCCAAAGTATTTTCTAAAATGTTACCAAACACTTAAAAATATTTTCCTTTCCCGAAAATATTTTCAGCTGAAATGGTTTTACGCTCGAAAAATGATTTCCATTGAGCCAAACGCAGCCTTAGACATGGAGCTTATGTGAACCATAAAGAATGACGCACCGATGAACCTAAAAGGAAGTATACCCAAGACATTAGTGGAACTATATATGAGGCGATTAAATTAAAGGCCATGTAAATTTTTCTTTTTAATTTTTTTTATAAAGCAGTTCATATAAATTTTTGAGGAACAAAATAATCAAACAGTTGTAAATTAGCTGACATAAAAAAATTTTAATTAGCAGTTGCACTAAAATCTCATTCCCTCTTCTTTGTATGTGTCACGTTAGCTGAAATCGTGTTTTTGAAACAAGAGTTTACAATTTCACAATTATAGTTGAATATGTGTGTTGAAAACATGATTTTACAAGGCGTGTGAAAGGGAGTGTGCAAATAAAAGTGTGAAACACCTATGCGCATTCATATTATTTTTTGTAAAATAGGGAAAACTTCACATTTTGCCCAACCAACCTCCAAAACCTTGTTCTAAAATAAAATAAAATAAAAACCCCCAAGCCTCTCACATTAATCTATGTATAATTATGTAAAATTTATTTACAACTAAATTACCATATAAATTTACACTAAGATTGTTTATTTTGCTCTTAATTTTTTATTACTTTTTAATTTATTCCGAGAATGAAGGAAGAAAGTGGATGAAAATTGTTATATACGAAAAAAGAGAAATAATTAAAAAAAGATATTTTAATAAAAAAATTTAAATTAGATAATCTAAATGGGTATTTTGAAAAATAGTTATGTAAAATTTTTTAAAAAAGTTTTATGTTAAATTTTTTTTTTTTTTGCCGAATCTAATGTGAAATAATGTATTGTTCCCAATGTTCATATACTCCATTTACTTTGGAGTTTGGACAAACCACTTTTTTATTTTTTATTTTTTTTGCTGATTGGACCGTTGAGGGCATGGAGAGGACATTAATTAATTATTTTTTTGATGAGACCTTGATGAGAAAGAAATGAAAAAGAAATGATATCTCCAAAATAGTATAAATTTTGGAGGAAACGTTAAAAACAACAAAATCTTGGAGAACAGAGCAGCCCCTTCTACTAAATCATCTGATTACCAGTATCAATAATTTCCATAACCCTATTAAACAATTATTATTATTATTATTACTAATAGAATAGAATTTGCAGAGAGAGAGAGAGAGATGGATAGGCATAGGCTGGGACTGAGCACGAGATGGATTGCAACGGTGGCGAGCATATGGATCCAGTGCAGCTGCGGTTCATCCTACACCTTCTCCATCTACTCCTCCGTCCTCAAATCAACCCAAAACTACGACCAATCAACGCTCGACACCGTCTCCGTCTTCAAAGACATAGGTGCCAACGCCGGCGTCCTATCGGGCCTCCTCTACTCCTCCGTCACACTCAATTCCTTCTTTCTCGGACCTTGGGTGGTCCACGTGGCCGGTGCGATCCAGTGCTTCCTAGGCTATTTTCTGATGTGGGCCTCCGTTGTTGGATTGATCCACCACCCTCCGGTGCCGTTGATGTGCCTCTTCATGTTTCTCGCAGCTCATTCTCAGACCTTCTTCAACACCGCCAACGTTGTCAGTGGCTTAGAAAACTTTCCGAATTATGGTGGGACCATCGTTGGAATCATGAAGGTACTGACGTATTTCTCTTTTTCTTTCTTCAATTTCCACTTTCATCGGAGGAGCTCCTCCAAAAACATCGTTGTTTTTACTATTTTTCCCTTGAACGGTATATTTAACTTGAAGAAGAGTTTATTTAACTTTTTAGTGAAATTTTTTTACACCCAGCTAAAATCGAGTCATCAAAAAAAGAAAAAGGAAAAGGAGAAGATTTTAAAGAAATTGAGAGTGGTCTACCTTCAAAAGGACCTCAAATCCTCAATCATCAAAATATGATTTCACAATTTGGGAAAAATGGTTGTTTAACCTTAATTTTTTAACTATGTAGCCAAATAGCTTCTATGGAGCAAAATATTCTTGTTTTGAAACACTAGAATGTTAATATTGAGTTCTAACAGGAAATTCTATGCATATTTTTAAGTACAAATTGGCATCCTCATATCCAGTTTATGAGCAAAATTATCAAGAAGTTTAAGTAACAAAATATCTATGCAAAGCTTGTCGTAAACAATGTCGAGTTTGAGTTTCAAAACATGGTGTTTTATTACATAATTTGAAAATGATGCTGGCTACATAGTTCAAAAATTAGAGCTAAGCAACCATTTGTCCGCTCACAATCTTACGATTATAACTGAAATTGTGGTATCAAAATACTATTTCACAAACTGTGTGTATAGCTGTGTGTAACAAGTTGTATGCAAAAATAATTAGCGTTATATATGAATCTCAAAAATCTTCTTTGGATTTTTACTGCTACTAGTTGCAATTGTCAATTAAAAAAATTGATTGAAAAAACTATTTCAAATAATTGGGACATTATTCAGCACAATGATAAGATATATTGTCTATATGAGAACAAATTATTTAACTGAAATTGAAAATATTTTGCTGAAAGTACTGTAGATAAAGTTAAAAAGTAGTTATAATAGTATAACGAGATCCATTAATAATACTAAAAAGTGTAATGAGACTTATGAATTGTAACAAAAAAAAGTTGAATAATAAAAAAAAAAAAAAAAATCTTTAAGCCATTGCCAAACCCATACAAAATACTGTACTTTGTTCTAGAAAACTGAGTCAGAATTAGGCAACTGTTGAGTAAAGTTAAGGACCGGCGTACGCAAAGCTGACTAATGGAAAGAAGTAACGCTTTTCTTTGCTTTGATCTTGATGATTCCCAGTACTAGGTGCGTGTTCAATTGAAAGAAGTAATAACCACACAACAAATTGATGCGTGATGTTGTATAAATCACAAGTTGCTACTGTAATAAATACTAAAATTTGTTAAATCTGCAGCATTATTGAATAAGTAACACATTTAGGTGAGAGATTAAATCATAAAAATTGAGATTTCAACAATCATCAAACATAATTCACTTATTATGTTGGTGGAAGTGAAATAAAATTTAGAACTTTCGTTGGTGAAAACATTTAGAAATTTCCTCTTGCTTGTGAATCTTGTAGAAGAGAAAAAATGGGAATCTTGGAAAAATTACCTCTTTGGCCCACTACGCATCACCTAACCAAAGTACAGTTTGGAAGGAAATTTTCAGTAGATACATACAAAAGCTGAAACAAAGCTCATTGAAAATAGTTATGAGGTATGGGTTGAGGAAATCCCCAGTTTCTTAGAAACTGTTATTGCCTCTGATGCGTCTGGCTTGTAATCGTTTTTTTCTCTGTTAGTCTAATTTGAAGCAGTATTTCCAAATAAAAAAAAAAAAAAAAAAATAACCAATGTTAGGCACAAGAAAACTTTTCACATTATGGCAAAATTAGAGGCATATCACTTTTACCTTCTTTTTTTTTTTTTTTTTTTTTTTCTTTTTTTCCTGGGTAAACACATATCACTCTTACACACTCTCATCATTGATACTATTTTCATGAGTATCAATAACTGTATTACACTTAAACAGTGTAAAAAAAATTTGTGAAAATCTTTTGAACTTAATTGGCTTTTATTCTTTTTCTTTTAAGTTTACATAGGTTTGGAGCATTAGCTTGGGTGAGATATTTTATTGGGGCTTGTTTCTCCTCATGAAACTTAAATAACCGAAATTTATTTTCTTTTTTCCTTTATCTTGTGAACCAAACGGGTATGTAAGGTATATTGTGCCAAAAATGGATTTTGGTTGTTTTCTTTGTAAAATTGGATAATAAGTTAAAATATCTCATGTTTGAGCTCAGCTCTACCTACTAAATTTCCTAGCCCAGTTGTGAGCCATTTGGCTCTCATGACAGTTGGTATAACTGCATTTCATACTATGTATAAGTATCCTGTTTTGAATGTCAAGAGAATGACATACTTTTCATCTTGCCTAGACACTTTGTTCTTACTATTGTCTCAAATTGTGTTTGTAACAACTCCGAATCAAAATGATTAAATTCTCCTTGTGAAGTCATTGATGAACAAAATATGGTGCTATTGGTTCATGAAACTTTTAATGCTTTAAAAATGAATGGTTAAATCTATAAGGTCCATTCTAGAAAGGTCCCTTAAGCTAGTTATATTATATCTTTCTATCAATGCTCTTGTTTTATGCATGGTATAGAATCATGAAAAATGTGTCATACTACATTCTTTTATGGACAGGGCTTTCTGGGTATCAGTGGAGCAATACTAATCCAAATGTATGACACACTATGCAAGGGCGAGCCAAGCACATACCTTCTGATGCTTGCTTTGTTGCCTACATTTGTCTCTCTTGTGCTTATGTTTTTGGTGAGAATTTATAAAGCAACCACAGCTGATGACAAAAAGCACTTAAATGGTTTCTCTGCAGTAGCTCTAAGCATTGCTGGTTATCTCATGATTATCATAATTTTGGAAAACATATTCACTTTGCCATTATGGGCACGCATTTCTACATTCATTCTTCTTCTGATTCTAGTCATATCACCTCTTGGAATTGCAATCAAGGCCCTGAGGGAGGACTCAAATAGATCATTACAAAAATATTCAATTGAGACTAATCTTTTAACAGACAATTCTGAGCAAATCACATCCCCTAAAGTTTCTACAGCAGAGGATCCTATTGAGTATCATCAATTGCCAAGTGGTGACAGCAAAGTCAGAGGAACTTCTGATGACGAAATGCTTCTCAATGAAGAACAGTTGAATCTTTTGCAAGCCATGCGTACTGTAAATTTCTGGATGTTGTTTTTTGCCATGATATGTGGAATGGGCTCTGGGCTGGCTACGATTAATAATATGAACCAAATAGGGGAATCTCTAAATTACACAACTACAGAGATAAATAGCTTGGTTTCTTTATGGAGTATCTGGAATTTTCTTGGCCGTTTTGGAGCTGGATATGTATCAGATTATTTTCTGCACACCAGAGGTTGGGCAAGGCCATTGCTGATGGCTTTTACTCTTGCCACAATGACTGCTGGCCACATAGTTATTGCATCTGGTTTTCCCGGAAATTTGTATGTTGGTTCAATCCTAGTGGGAATTTGTTATGGTTCTCAGTGGTCATTAATGCCCACCATTTCTTCTGAGATATATGGTGTTAGGCACATGGGTACTATTTTCAACACTATTGCCATAGCAAGCCCTGTGGGATCTTATATTTTCTCTGTGAGAGTAATTGGTTATTTTTATGACAAGGAAGCATCTGGTGAAGATGACTCATGTTCTGGTACTCACTGCTTTAGGTTGTCCTTTTTTATCATGGCCTCTGTGGCTTTTTTGGGGTTCATTGTTGCTGTTGCATTGTTCTTTCGGACTAAGAGATTCTATCAGCTAGTTGTGCTTAGAAGGTTAAGGCATGCTTTAAAATGATGAGAAGTAAATATAACTTTGTGTAGAGTGAAAAGGGAATATTAGCTTAGGCCATAACCTTTGTGATTTTTTCTGGGTGTTATATGGTGGTTTATTTGTTATTGGGTGAAATGGAATCTATTTGTATGATTAAAGGAAAGTATATGGAAAAACTTTTATAGTTGTAGTTTGTCATCTTATTGATATTTATTGTAGTTTCACATCATTCATCATCTTAAAAGTGTCAAATTGTTACACCCACTGAATGATTTGTCTAGGACAAAGTTATTCTTTTCTTTTATCATAAGACTTTACATAAGAGGGCTTCTATATCAAGTAAATTCTCAACATAAAAATCACCAGCAGTCACTGAAATCCTATAAAAAAAAAATCGTGTCAGACACAAGTCAGTCTAGAATTGCAACATGCATATGGAAGCTCAATCTTCACCTCTATCAACCATTAAATTTTCCATGTTATTGAACCATTAGCTCTTTCATTATCAGCCTATTTTAATCTTTCGAACCGAAGGAGGAAAAGAAAAACACCTTCTCTCAGCTTCTTCTGTATGATTCACCTACAAAATTTAGATGAAAAGAGGAATAGCAGTACAGGAAAATCTTTGAGATTTCAGCTACCCTGCTTTAAAAAAGAATGAATATATAGAATTCTAGGTAACTGTTGCTGCTTGAAATGCCAAATCTTCTCTCTTTCAAGATTGGGCTACCGAATAGCGTACCCTCCCCACGCTCTATTCATAAATCCCTTCACCCAAGGAAAAACAGGATTTGATAAGAGATCTTTGATGCTATTTAAATATCTTAATAACTAAACTAACAGACACTTTTAGTTCCTTTGGACATCCGGGTGATGGTTTAATAGACTTGAAGAATGTATCTTAAACCTGAAGGTCCCATACTCCATCCACCACACTAGTGATTAATGATATTTCCAGAGTGTCACATGGACAAACTGGAATAGTTGATCATAAAGACTAGGACACCATTTCCTAAAAAAAACCTTCAGGTACTGCCTTCATTTTTTAGGAAACGCACACACACACACACCACATTCTATAGGGTTCATAATTTATGTTCCTTTATAACATAGCAGGGAGGGCATATCATAGCTCAGGGCAACAAATTCCGTTCCAAAAACAGAGTTTCCACTTTCCTGCCTTGTGAGGTTGAATTACTTATCATAAAGCTGGCCTATCACCCACGATGCCGATTTGTTTTTTGGTTGACCACTTACATCACTGTGTAGCAACCAGCAGTCGTGGAGGTCTGCATTAAATTGGAAGAACACTACCCTATGTATCAGTCTATTCAAACTGTGAATTGCACGAAGATTTTGGCCAGAATTAGTTTTGGCCAAGTCTTCTCTCCATTGAGTTACCTGCCATTCTCAATGAAAACCCCCACATAGTTTTTAACATTATCACTTTGTCTAACATACAGTGTCATTGATTTGGAACGCAATATATTAGGTATTAGGATCCACTCTCTTTAATTCAATTTTATTTTTAAGCAAAAGCAATAGTATTTTAAACAAATTCATTTCATGATTCAAATCAAATATTAAAAATTGAAAGAAATTCTGGCATAATGTCATCCAAAAAATACTCTTAAATCCTAACCATGAAATGGATTCTCTCCATTTCAGATGAAAATTATCTCTTAACCATAAAAAGGGCTCTCTTCATTTCAAGTGAAAGCATATGCCAACTCTCGGTATGGTCATACTCATACTGTGAGCAATAGAATGAAGACATGAATTTGGTTGGAGTAGTAATGAAGATTCGATCCCCAATTCTTCCAGATATGGTCCAGGCCTCAAGGGTGCGTCCGTTTGGAGAGAAAATAGGGAGGATGAAAAACTAAGGGAGAAAAATAGGTATTTTTCGCTGTTCGTTTGGAGAGAAAATGAAGGGAGAATGGAAAATCGGGAGGAAAATTTTCCTCCTGGGCTCACAAAAATTTTCTTCCCAAATTGGGAGGAAAATAGAGGAGAGAAAACAATGGGATGGGGGCATTTACTAAAATGCCCCCATCCTACCTGAAGGTTTGTTTTTTTTTTTTTTTTAAACGTTACTGAACAGTAACATTAAACCTTATTTATTTATTTATTTATTTTTCTCAAACGTTACCTTTCGTAACGTTAAACTTTTTTTTTTTTTTTCTTTTTCTTTTCAATTTCAACGTTGAACTTCTTTTTCTTCTTCTTCTTTCTTTTTTTTATTTTTTATTTTTTATTTATTTCAACATTACTATTAACAAGGGTATAATAGTCAATTTATACATTCTCACTTTTCCACCCCTCCAACCGGACACACAAGAGGGAAAACTAAATATTTTCCATCCTCCTACAATTTTTCATCCTCCTACTTTTCCACTCCTCCAACCGAACAGACCTTAAAGGGTTGAACTGATTCACCATTTAATGTATATGCTAGAAAAGAACTCTATAGAATAATGTATCATATGTATCATATTAATAAAGAGAGAATCTAGGCTTTTTTTTTTTTTTTTGAGAAGGAAGAATCTAGGCAAATTGGGAAGACCTTGAAGCACACTGATATGATAACTCTGGGCCCAGTAAAATGCTTCCAATAATTAAGATTCTTTTTTGGTTCCCCACCATGTTTCTTCAAAACTTTCAACCAAGGATTAATTATAGTTCGTGACAGGTGTGCCCATGGTGGGGTAAATCGCTAGCCCATGTAGTGGAGACTCTAGGAATTTTTCTCAGGGTGTTCATTAAAAAGTATAAATTACACAATCTAATAAAAAAGATTAATCTTGGGCTTTTTTTTTTGGGTTTCTTTTTGCTTAAAAGCCCCAATATATTGTTTAGTAGAATAAATTATGGAGCAAAATTTAATTTTATTGGCATAAAAAAACTAAAAGTGTTCCTAATTTTTTTTTTGAAGGGTAGACAAATATAAAATTTTAAATTATTATATATGAAAAAAATTTTCAAGTTAGGATGGTCCTATGACCACCCTGGCCTTCAAGTGCCATCATCCTTGAGCCCATGAAGTTTTTTTAAAGTACTATTGCTTGGATTTAAACTGAGGAGCTCTCAGTCAAACCTGAGACATCACTTTGAGACCAAATGACCAATCACTCGGCCAATCCCACTGGGTTAATAATTGAGATTATAACTATGATCAACTACCAAATCAATTTTATGACATCATAATCTCTTTGATTGAGGACTTCTTTTGCTTTTCGAAAAAGACGAACTACTTAAAAAAAAAAAGAAAAAAAGAAAAAAACAAACAAACAATTATAAATTTATAATTATGTCAGAAACATAACACATTATATACAAAGGGACAAATGAATTGGCTGCAAATATCCACCTAATGCAATACTATAGTAGAAAATATAGTATATAAAATAATCAATAAAAAAAAAAAATAGGTGGGCTAACTAATTTCTGTGGAAAATGCTAAAGTTTATGCTTTTTAAACATTTTTCTGATGTGGGCCAGTGCAGTGAGATTAATCAAACGGCCTCCGGTGTCGTTGATTGTATTTCTTCGTGTTCTAGTTGGTTCATTCTCTGGCTTTCTTTTTCACTGCAAATGTAGTACATGGCATGCACAAGATTATGCTTTTTATTTTTTATTGTTTGAATACTACATATGAATAATATTAATGGACCAGAGAAGATAGCTTCAAACACTTTATTCTTAGAACAATAGTACTCCATGGAACGCTCTCGCTCGCTTTCTCTCGAAGAAGAAAATGAACTAGTCCGAAGCACTAAGAAAGTTAAAGATTCACACAATGGAATCAACGATGATAGTTCTAATCAACTTGGAGGGTCCAAACACTCTAGCAAATTATCCTTCAGGGACAAGCTGGTGGGAGAAATACCAGGTGCATACTCCCAATCCTTTGATTGCTCGGAGCATATGGATGCAGAGTCTGAGTCGGACGAGGAGGCTGAAGATATTAGGGAAGGTTTTGCTGCGATTACACTGTCAAAGGAGATCAAGCAGCGCATCCGAGCCCCATGGACGAAGGCACTTATTGTTAAGGTGTTTGGGAGGACAGTGGGTTTTAATTTCCTTCATGTGAAACTTATGAGTCTATGGAAACCTTCGGGAAGGCTGGATATGGTGGACCTGGGAAGGGACTTCTTTTTGATAAAGTTTTCTGTAATGGAAGATCTTGAGATGGTGCTCATGAAGGGGCCATGGTTTATTGGTGAGCATTTCTTGTCTATCCGAAGGTGGGAGGCCAATTTTAAACCGTCCGAGGCTCAGGTTTCGTCGGTGGCAATCTGGGTCAGGATTAATGAATTGCCCATAGAATATTATGATGCAGAAGTCCTTCGTCTGATCGGTAGAGCGCTTGGGAAGGTTCTTCGGGTGGACGCACACACTGCTACTGAAGCGAGGGGTCGGTATGCTCGTTTATGCGTGCAAGTGGATGTTAGCAAGCCTTTGATCACCATGGTTCGTATCGGGCAGCGCTACCAGTCCGTTGTCTATGAAGGTGTTAACAAGCTTTGTTTCTCTTGTGGACAGCTTGGCCATCGAAAAGAGACCTGTTAGTACACCATTAAAGCTCCATTAGCCCCTCCGAAAGCTATCTCTGCACTAGACGACGCAGAAAAAGCGGATCAGACGCCACCTGTTACGACAACAGGAACCGAGGACCTTTCTGAGGCTCGAGACACGTCGGTGACTGACCAGCCTGAGGAGACCTTTGGTCCTTGGATGGTAGTTACACGAAAAAAGAAAGACAATAGAGGTCTGAAGAAAAGTAGCGGAACTCCCTTACCTGGTTTACAATATGACCAGCAAAAGATGGTAGAGCCGTTGGAAAGTGCTGTCTCAGTTTTGGAGGCAGGTGGACTGAACTCGTTAAAAGGCCCAGACGGGAAGAGAAAGGCCCATCCCGAGAGGGGCTTAAGCCCAGCAAAAAGCCCTTTAGTCAAGGAGAATGGCTGTAAGTCTCTCCTGCTTGGGCTAGCAAATATGAGCCCAGTCCAGACTTTTAATGAAGGAGCAAGCCACAATAGCGGAGGAGTTCTTAAGCTGAAGTCAAATTCTTTGTCAGTAAAGGGGAAAAGAGATGCAGCTCGAAACAGGGTGTCTTTTCCTTCTTCAAGTTCTGCCGACACAACCAAAAATTCTCAACTTGCGCCTTCCGGTTGGGCTTCGAATATTGCAAACTTCAAATCTGCTCAGAAAGGGGATTTTAAGTTTGGTGCCAGCATTAGTAACTTTGAGGGTGAATTTTGTGAGGAAAGCAGCTTGGGGTTAGATGGAGGACCCATGGCGGACTCTCCTTGCCGGCACACCGGGGTTGGAGGATATTTTAAAGATGGTGTGGCTCTTGATTCAGCTGATGGTAACGACCCTGACACTTTGCAAAGTTGTCTTGGAGGTAAGGCGGGTTGTGAGAAAGATCTTGGATTATCAAGCTCCTGCGATGACGGCCGAGAGGATGGTGGAAGTTCTGGAGTCTTGGTTTATTTTGATACCGGGCAAATGCCAATTGGAAGTAGTAGTGCGGATGACCATATGGATTCTGATTTTGATGGAGGAGGCGATATTTCTCCCACCATCTGATGATTGTCTCTGTTCCGCACTCTGTCTACTCATGAATATCATGAATATTATTGCTTGGAATTGTAGGGGAGCTTCAAAGCCCTCTTTTCAGAATTATGTGAGGGAGTTGGTTCAGAATCATGACCCTGCTCTGATGATTATTGTGGAGACTCGTATTGGTGGTGAGCGAGCTAAAGACATCAGCGAAAGGCTTCCGTTTGACAGGGCTATCCGTACGGACACAATCGGGTTTGCGGGTGGGCTCTGGCTCCTTTGGAATTCGGACAGGGTGCAGGTCACTCAGTTAGCCACATCTGAGCAGGAAATCCATGTTATGGTTAAGGTACTCCTCTCTAATTTTGAATTCATTTGCTCTGCTGTTTACGCTAGTCCTAGATTTAATGAGAGATGTATTTTATGGGATAATTTAAAAAATGTTGCTGACATTCATGATAAGCCTTGGATTATTGCTGGAGATTTCAATGAGATTCTCACAGAGGGAGATAAATTTGGGGGCAGAAATATCAGGTCCAATAGGTCTATGCTTTTCAAAGAATGTCTGGATCATTGTAACATGATCGATATGGGCTTTGTTGGGCCTCGCTTTACCTGGACTAATAGGAGAAATGTGAATGATCTTATCCAAGAAAGGCTAGACCGCTTCTTTGGCAACCCAAATTGGTTTTCTGCCCACCCGGAAGCTAGAGTTACCCACCTCACTAGATGTGTGTCTGATCATTGCCCAATTCTTCTAGAGGCCAATCCAAGCACTGGGATTTATCTTCCCAGACCGTTTCGCTTTCACAGTTGTTGGCTTTCAGATCTTTCTTTCCCAGGAATTGTCATGGATGCCTGGGGTCAGCTTCAACCGCTCCGGGAATCTATGGATATTTTCTCTAGGAAAGCTACTGAGTGGAACAGAAATCATTTCGGTAACAACTTTGGTAAGAAAAAGAGAATCATGGCTCGCCTCAATGGCATCCAAAAAGTCATTGCCACTTACCCTTCGCACTCCCTGCTTGAGTTGGAGAAAGTTTTGATTAAAGAGCTTAATGTTCTCTTGAACCAAGAGGAGGAGTTTTGGGTGCAAAAATCTAGAATCAACAGGCTGATTGAGGGTGATCGTAATACTGCCTTCCATCATATGACTACAATTGTGAGAACGCGGCGCAATAAAATTTCCTGCATTAAGAATGATATGGGAGAGTGGATCCAAAGTGAGGTTGGGACCATGAATTTCATTAGAAGGGGGTTTGAGAAATTGTTTACAACTAGCTTGGTTGTGTCTCCTCTTTACCCCCCTCGACCCTCTAGGTGGCAAGCAGCTTTGTCTGATGAAGATAGGACCAATTTGGGTGTTATGGTTACGGATACCGAAATCAAGGATGGTCTTTGGGCCTTGAAGGCTTTTAAAGCTCCCGGTCCCGATGGATTACATGCTGGGTTATTTCAAAGATTCTGGTCTGTTGTGGGGGATTCGGTCAAGGCGGAGGTTAAAAGAGCTTTCATGGAGTGTAGAATTCCAGAGTATCTCAATAGAACTAATATTGTTCTAATTCCTAAGATTGCTGGGCCTGAGACTTTGGGAAACTATCGTCCAATTGGCTTATGCAACACAGTGTACAAAATGGTCACCAAGATTTTGGTGGCTAGGATTCGGCCGCATTTGAATAAGCTCGTTTCCCCCCTCCAGTCAGCGTTTGTGCCAGGAAGAAGAAGTGTTGATAATGCTATTGTGGTCCAGGAGCTCATTCATACGATTAGTAGGAAGAAGGGCAAGGTGGGTTACATGGCCATCAAGGTGGATCTGGAGAAAGCCTATGATAAAATTGAATGGAGTTTTATCCGGGAAGTGCTCATAAATGCCAATCTCCCTCTTAATT
The DNA here is from genome assembly GCA_032878915.1 of Castanopsis chinensis. NCBI lineage: Eukaryota > Viridiplantae > Streptophyta > Magnoliopsida > Fagales > Fagaceae > Castanopsis > Castanopsis chinensis. The sequence goes on from JAVQMG010000114.1 coordinate 9,506,254, forward strand.
TGATTAGCCTTATTATGAGTTGTGTGTGAAAATGGGGGGGGGGGGGGTGTCTTTAGTAAAGGAATTAGATGGATTCCGGGGCGAAATAGTACTTTGAGCTTATGGCATGATCATTGGGTGCCCAATAGCTCTCTAAGAACCCTTATCCACGGCCCTCTCACTGCTGAAGACGATTCTCTTCAGGTTAAAGATGTCTTTGGGCTGCATGGTTGGGATTGGGCGAAGTTCTCTTTCCATCTGCCTGATCAGGTGCGTATGGAGATTATGTCCATCCCTTTTTCTATAAGATCTGATCAGGGAGGTGATAGGCTGACGTGGGCAGGAGCAAATCGGGGGGATTTTGACTTGAAGCATGCTTACTCTTTAGCCACAGGTATGGATACTGATGTAGGAGCTTCTGTTGGTTGTTGGGTGTGGAAGTTAGAAACCTTGCCTAGAATTAAATCCTTTATTTGGCAGTGTTTACATCATAGTATTGGAGTGGGAGTTTGCCTGCTGCGGAGGGGTATTAGCGATACTGATGCTTGCCCTTTGTGCCATAGGGAATCTGAATCCATTATCCATAGATTGAGGGATTGTGAGGTTGCGAGGTCCACTTGGAGGCGTTTGGGAATTTCTAATACCAGCAATTTTTATGCGGAAAGTCTGGTCCCTTGGCTTCATTATAATTGTAAGTTTAATGGTTTTAAAGTGAGCAACCAACCCCCCTGGCGTATTCTTTTTCCGTTTGTTGTATGGCTGTTTTGGAGATATAGGAATGAGGTGATCTTCAAGAACCATAATGCTCTGAATAACGTTCACAAGGAGGCTGTGTTTCAAGCGTTAGAGTTTCAACATTGTGCTTTGAACTTCAAACTCACAGGTGGCAGAAAGATTGTTCGTATCAGGTGGGAAAAGCCGCAATCTGGTTGGTTTCGGCTAAATACTGATGGCGCTGCTTCTACTAGCTCAGGTAGAGCTGGTTCTGGCGGTCTCATTCGGAATGACAGAGGGGATTGGATTGGTGGGTTCGCTAGGAGGCTCGGTTGTGTTAATAGCTTTTCTGCAGAATTGTGGGGCCTTAGAGACAGTCTCTTGCTGTGTAGGAGCTTGCGGTTAAGTGCAGTGGATGTTCAATTAGATGCCTTGGCTCTTGTTCAGCTGCTCAACACTTCTTCTGATGCTAACCTCGCCATTCTGCCTATGCTTGAAGACTGTAGGCAGTTGCTCTCCCAGATAGGCCATGTTCGGGTCTCGCATTGCTACCGAGAAGTGAATTCTTGTGCTGATAGCTTGGCTAGATTAGGGATAAATATTAATTGTCCTTTTTTGTTGTTTCAAGATCCGTCTGAGGATCTATTGGAGCTCTTAAGCTTGGACAAGAATGGTGTGGTCTTTAACAGGGCCATTCCGGATAGTTGTTTTCCTCCCTAGTTTGTTCTTTTAATGCAGTTTCCTTTCTACCAAAAAAAAAAAAAACACTTTATTCTTAATATTATGTATCATATTGTAAGATATACATGCTGTATTGTGCAGTATACTAATATTTATTAATAAACTTATAAGATATAATAAAAACTGTAGTAAAACAAAGATTGTAGCAAAAAAACAAAAGACAGAAAGAAGTATGAATTGAATTGTTTCACTCTATGATTCAAAGTTTCCCATTCAAAAAATAATGGGATCCATCATTTTTTTTTTTCAAATCCAATAAACTATTAAAAAAAAAAAAAAAAAAGCTACCGCACAACCTAAATTGGACCCAACTTGAGAATAGTGTATGGGAGCCCACTTACAAGCCCAAATTAGAAAGACATATTTATTAAGAAACTGAACCTATAATTAGGGGTGTGCATGAATTGGATTGGAGAGTTTTTTCAACTCAACCCAACCTTGTCGAGTTGAGAAAATCCCAACCCAACCCGTTGGGTTGGTGGGTTGTGCATACACCTTTTATACTTTGTAAAAAATTGAGCTTTATTTGTATATCAATTAAACTAACAAAATTAAACAATATCATATAATATGCTTAAACAATATCCCAAATTTCCAAAGTCATAAAAGCTAACCCTCAAAATACTAAAATAAATTCATTTTCTTCTTAATATAATATTTAGTATTCGCATAAAAAAAAAATACTAAAATAAATTAAACTAACAAATTTTTTTTTTTGTGTGAAAGCAAACTAACAAAATTAAAATAAGGGTAATAAAATAAAATTATATATATAATGAGTCAGGTTGGGTCAAATAAGTTGAAAAAACTATTAGTTTAAACCTTGCTGGACTTAAGGTTCAAAATAAAATTCTAACCCAACTCAACCCACCAACCCACAAAAATCAATTTGAGGTGTCAAATTAGATCAATTTTATCAAGTCGGTGAATTTAATGCACAGCCCTACCTATAACACTTCACTCCAACCTTATAGCTCGATAATAGGCGACAACTTGTGTTGATGAAAAACCGCTTAAGATCGGCATTTAAAGGACCTAACAACCTTTCTCTATCGTGGACTGAGTAGGTCTAGTTCAAAGACTATTGTCGTTAAAGGATTAAATTGATGTATAGATTCGAATAATGTACAAATACCTCTTCCCTCCTACTCCTATCATCTCTATATTAGCTCAGTGACTTGGAAAGGAAAAAGGGGTAGAGAGGTGTTATCCTTCAATTGTCCCATCTCAAGCTCCCTAAAAGGCATGGGGATGATTAACCTAACCTCCAAGTTTAAATGAAGGTAAAACCACAATTCAGGTTATTCAGCACCTCCAATTATTTATTCTGCAAAAAATTCTTCCTATTCATTTGTAGGTCCTATTCCAATTGTCAAGTACCCTAGGGAGGTTCTTTCCAATTAAGAACTCAATTTGGAAATCCTCTCTAAATATTTCTTGCCCCACAATGAACTAACTATATTTATTTTTTGTTTTGTTTTTAATAAACAATATTGGTTTACAAAAAAATAAAATAAAATAAACAATATTACCTTTTCTTAACATTGCTGCATGAGATTTTATGGACCTACGAATCTCGATCTGTTGCCCACTCTATTGCGAGTTGGGCCTATTCTTCTCTACTTTTAGGCCTATCTCCATCTCTTCCATCCCAAAAAACTGAAATGTGAGTCAAACAGACAGAATAGTTGGTCCATTGCCTCCAGGGCCTCCTAGCTCACTGGTATTTTTGTTCAATAAATCCTGATTATTCAAGGAATATATATATATATATATATATATATATATATGTATTTATAATAAAAAATAGGAATTAACTAGGTTACGTTAGCTCCCAATAAGGCGCTCGGGTTAAAGCACATATTTTCTGGATGCAGTCAACTTTTATGAATGCTCACCGATATACTTTTATTAATAGCAACACTCGAACCCACCTGAGTCTTATTAGTTGAGCCAAGCCCCGTGACCATTGAATAAATATCTTCCATCGGGGACATGGACAAAAGGGAAAGACAACAGTTTTTGTGTGTGTGGGGGGTGGGGGGCTAATAAGACAAAAGCTTTCTAAACCCAAGAAGAAATACAAATAATAGAGTCCATAAATACATACTTTACTTTTTGCAGTTTTTTTTGACAATTTTTTCTTTTCTATTTTAGTGTGATTTATATGGGAAAATTGATTCTCACACAAAAAAAAAAAAAAAGATTTATATGAAAAAATCTTAACAAGTAACATGCTTGTTAACGTCCCCTACTTTTTATATATGTAGTGACAAGTACTGACAAGTGACAACATAAAGCCTAATTCTAGCTCTAGATATAAAAGACACACGAGAATGCCAACCGCTGAAAAATCGGCAGGTGGGCTTATTGTGTACCTATAATAACGAGAGATTTGAGGTTACCAAATTACCAATTAACATGGTTCACGTGAAAATTTATGTGGATGTGACACGCACACTGACAACATAATATAAGACCTAGTACTCACTCCCCGAGAATCCAAAAACATTGGAAAAAAATAACATGGATAAGCTTAGAACTAGTTTTACTAGCAGCAAATGGATTGCCACGGTGGCAAGCTTATGGATTCAGTGTAGCTGTGGCGTAGACACTTTCAGCATCTACTCCTCGGTTCTGAAATCAAGCCAAGGCTACGACCAATCAACGCTGGACACCGTGGCTGTGTTCAAGGACACTGGTGGCAACGCCGGGGTTCTAGCTGGGCTGCTCTACTCCGCCGTGACACACAATAATAACTACTGGGGTGGTTTTGGTGGGCCATGGGTGGTGCACTTGGCGGGTGCGATTCAGAACTTCTTTGGGTTTTTTATGATGTGGGCTGCTGTGGTCGGGCTGATCAAACGGCCACCGGTGGTTGTGATGGGTTTGTTTATATTCTTGTCAACTCATGCTTCGGCTTTCTTTACCACAGCCAATGTGGTTGCAGGAGTCCAAAACTTCCCTCAATCTGGTGGGACCATTGTTGGCGTCATGAAGGTAGGTACATCACATATTTTAGCGTTTTTAGGCAGTCCACATATGTATGTATTATTTAGGCCTGTTCACGGGTTGGGTCGGTTCGGGTTTGGGCCTGAACCAAACTCGACCCATTTGAGTCGGGTGTTTGGATCTTAGGCTTGTATTCGACCGAATAGTCGGGTTGGATTCGGCGCTTCGGGCCATTGGATGAGCGGGTTGGAGTTGTCGGGTATGCGGGTTTGGGCCATAATTGGGCTCAGTTTTTGGACTTCTAAGCAATGTTTTTCGTTTCAATTTTTTCAGCCCTTTAGGCCCAAATTAAAGAGTCTAATAGTAGTTTTAAAAATCATTGGGTGTCATATTTTTTGAACTTTCCAAATAAAACAAATTGGGCCTCAATTTTCTTTTTCTTTTTTTTTAATGGGCCTTCAAGTAAACTTAAATTAAGCTTCTTCCCTTATAAAATATATTGGGCCTTAAGAACAAAAACTTTCTGAAAAAAAATACCTCAACCTACCTGGAAAATTTCATATTTTCATTTTTCAAACAACCACAATGACTACCCAAAAATTAACACACCAAATAACCTGGACAAAATAGCAAACCAATATACAAAACATGTGTATTTCCAACAACCACTTCCTACTTCCTGAAAAACTTCCTATTTTCATTTTTCATCATCTATGACCTGTTAAACAGCCACAATGACTATCCCAAAAATTAACACAACAAATACCCTGGACAAAATAGCAAACCAATACACAAACATGTGTATTTCCAACAACCACTTACTGAAAATCTTCCTATTTTCAGTTTTCATCACCTGCGACTTGTTTAACAACCACAATGACTATCTCAAAAATTAACACAACAAATACCCTAAACAAAATAGCAAACCAATACACAAACGTGTATTTCCAACAACCACTTATTGAAAAACTTCTTATTTTCAGTTTTCATCACTTGCCACTTGTTTAACAACCACAATGACTACCCAAAAATTAACACAACAAATGACCTGGACAAAATAGCAAACCAATACACAAAACATGTGTATTTCCAACAACCACACAAGTAGTATTTCCAACCACAGCAAGCATAAGCTACAGATTTATATTGCAATACTTCCATCTATATAATAGGCAAGTCATATAGGCTAAAATGAGGTTACTGCAAGAAGGCAGTAATCATAAGAAGGCAGTAACCTTGCTAGCTATAAAATGTTCCCAGCACTATAATTAATTACAATAATAAAATATCACAAGTATTTCCAAAAAAATAGCTTTTCCCAAGCAGTAAACGACATATACTCAAGCTTATAACTAATAGAAAAGAAAACCTATATGATTCCTAGGATTTCTTTTCTATAAGCATTAAGACTAGTATTGTTAGAAAAGCAATTTACAAAAAAGGTTCCACAATGTTCCCAAAAGGCTGCCTCCTTTACAAAATAAATGATTCCGCCTACAAAAGACAAAAAAAATATTTAACAAATAATACATTACTACCAAGTACAAGACCAAATATAAAAAAGGCAGCAAGTTTATAACAATAAGAGGCCAAAGGCAGTAACATACCAAGTCAGTTATCAATCTTCAACACTAATTATAGGTCGTTTGCTTGAGCTAGAACCGAATTTGGAGCTGGTACTTGCTGATGCGCTTGATGATGATTGTTGATTTAAAACTAGAAAAGAAAAGAAAATAAATACAACATATTAAAATTTGTTTAAACATGAGACATTCAATAATAATTAATAGAATATAAAGTTCTAGAATTTAAACATATTACCTAAATCATGAAATTCCTCCTCCAATGCCTCAACCTCATCCCTTGATTGGCGATAAGAAATTGGTACTGTGGCTTGAAGCCAATTTTGTGCACATACAAGGTTTTGAACCATGAGAGGAGAGAGAGAACTTCGAAATGGATCAACAATGCGGCCTCCGGTGCTAAATGCTGACTCAGATGCAACAGTTGAAACTAGCAAAGCTAGCACATCCTTAGCCACTTTGGACAACATTGGGTACCTACTAGAATTGTCCTTCCACCACCCCAATACCTCAAAATTCACATCCATTCTACCATCACAATTTTCAGCCAAATACTTTTCAACCTCATTACTATAGCCTACAAATTGCTCAGCTTCTAAGAAAAGCTCATATCGAGAGTGGAACATCACATATGGATCACTAGCATCGCCTACCATTTGTTCCTATCACTCACACTTGGTTCTTGCACATTTGGAGAATTAACAAAACAATAAAATGTATACAACTTCATCAAAAGATCTTTCACCTTATCAACCTTTACTTTCCCCACTTCATTCCCATAAATTTCAGAAAAAGAAAACTTCAAAAACTTCAATTTTTTTCGTGGATCAAGAACCACAGCCACATACAAAAGAGGATTAATTTTATCACCTTCTCCCCAATACTTCTCAAATTTAGTTTGCATGTTTATGGCTGTGCTTTTCAAGAGGATGTTTTGGGATTTAACTAAATGAGAAATACTCTCCTGAATAACAAAAATCTCATCAAAAAAGGCATTTAAGGTAACATACAAAGAGCCAGAGAACTTTTTTGTTGCATTGTAAAAAAGCCTCAAGAAAGTCACCAATGCTCTACAATTTTGGAAATCACTCATACAAGGAGATCCCAAACCACCATTATCTTCCTTGCTCCTAAAGTATGATGAATAACCATCATCTTCAAAGTCCATCCTAAGGAATACTTTCTCGAATTTTTAAGCAGTTTCTAACATAAAGTAAGTTGAGTTCCACCTAGTAGGTATATTTAGACAAAGAAGACTCTTGGACTCCATACCTAACCTCTCCATAAAATTCCTAAAAGTTTGATTTCTATTAGGTGAGGACTTCACATACCTCACAGCTTCATGCACCCTAGCAACAGATTCATCGATTTCTTTCAAACCCTCCCCAATAATGAGATTTAAGATATGGGCACAACACCTCATGCGCATGAACTTATTTTCTAAAACAGTCCCATTCCAATCTTTTGTTACCCTTTGCAAAAATTTAATTGTGGTTAAATTAGAGCTCGCATTATCCACTGTCAAAGTAAATATGCCATCAATACCCCACTCACGCAAAGACATCTCAATTTTTCTACCTATAGTCTCCCCCTTATGATCTTCAACTTGACAAAAATTTAAAATTCTCTTATGCAACTTCCAAGCATCATCAATAAAGTGACATGTGAGACATATATAATTCAAATTTTGTATAGAAGTCCAAGTGTCTGTAGTAAGACACACCCTACAACCCTTCAAGGACTTCCTTAGCTTCTCTCTCTCTCACTATTATAAATTCCAATCACATCTCTAGCCATAATTTGACGAGATGGAATATCTTTTAGACGAAGCTTAGGTTGTAAGGTAGTTACATATTTCTTAAACCCATAACCCTCAACACACCTAAAAGGCAACTCATCAATTACAATCATTTCAGCTAGTGCCTTTCTAGAAGCCTTAACAGAAAAAGTTGTTGACACAAGTTTGAACCCTTCATCTCCATCATTTTTGGGTTCAAAAGTTAAGGTTTTCTGCCCTTTATCTTCTCTATTAGGGTTCTTAGGATAGATTATCACATGATCTAACAAATTACTAGTACCACAACTCTTACTATCAGCACGATATGATTTTTTACAATAATTACATACAGCCATAGTGACACCCTCATCTACCTTAAATTTTTCAAAATGATTCCAAGCTAAAGACTTTTTCCTACCATTACCAGTCTTACTCACTACACTAGATGGAACTGGGGGCAACTCACCATCAGTATCAGTAGCTTCAGCTTGGGTTGCAGCAGCAACCTCTTGGGTGGCAGTAGCACCATCAGCTTGGGTGGCAGTGGAACCATCAAGTTGTGTAGCAGTGGAACCATCAAGTTGTGTAGTGGAGGAATCCATGACCTAAAAAAATCAAATATAGAAATTAGCAAACTAGAACAACAACAATAATAATTAATAATAATAATAATAATAATCAAACAAACCAAATAGCAATATTCTACATAAAACATAAAACTCTAACATAAAACAGTATCCTATATAAAACTAAATAGAAAACATAAAATAGTATCCTACATAAAACTTTAACATAAAACAGTATCCAACTTTTAACACAAAACACAAAGGGAAACAAAAATCATACCTTAAAGGAACCAGGGGTGTTGGAGTTTTGAATTTGAAGACTGAAAACCCCACTTGGACAACTTTCAATACCTGAGTAAAATTAAAATACGAACAGAATTAACGACACAAAGAATTAATGAAACAAAAAAACAAAGAACAAAAAAAGAAAAATGGTTAGGGTTTCAATTTTTTTTACTTAGTGTTTCAAATTATAAAACTTGAGAGTTTATTTGATTTTTAACAGTATAAATTTTACTAAGTAATAAAAACAGAAACATTGAACACATTCACAGCAACTTAAATTACATGCATCCACTCTAAGTCTCTAACAAAAAATGAACAAAATCCCAACTTTGAATACAAAAAACAGAGGGAAACAAAATTTAATAGTATAAATTTTACTAAGTAATAAAAACAGAAACATTGAACACATTCACAGCAGCTTAAATTACATGTATCAACTCTAAGTCTCTAACAAAAAATGAACAAAATCCCAACTTTGAATACAAAAAACAGAGGCAAACAAAATTTAACAATATTAATTTTACTAAGTAATAAAAACAGAAACATTGAACACATTCACAGCAGCTTAAATTACATGCATCAACTCTAAGTCTCTAACAAAAAATTAACAAAATCCTAACTTTGAATACAAAAAACAGAGGCAAACAAAAATCTCTATCTATTTAATAATTTAGAGATCTTTCATTCATATTTAGCATTACCCATCATTAACAAAGCAAAGCACTTAGCAGATTCTCTTCATTTGTGCCTAATAGTTTCACACACACAGATAGTTTCATTTGTGCCTGATAATTTCACACACATAAATATACTGATAAATAATACATGGCTTTTACCCAAAAAAAAAAAAAATAATACATGGCTTGGTAAAAATTCAGTTTCCAAAAAATTATCAAGCATGCTAGACCCAAATAAAAAATAATTAAACCAAAAAAAAAAATAATAATAATGAAACGAGACCCAGATAACTGATTGAACAAAAATCTTAGCATCAACAAAAACCAAAGAAGACCCTGATGATAAAATCAAATGAAAATTGAAAAAGCAGATGGGTTTTTGTGTACCTCGCAACCAGTGACTTCAGAGAGAGAGGCAAAGTGAGAACTGAGAGTTTAAGAGTGTGGTCTGTCCATTGGTGAAGATCAAAGCTTTTAAAGTGTGAAGAACTGAAGAGATTTCGTATGAAATTGGTGAAGGCTGAAGATTTGAGGGTTTGGTGGTGAAGAGATTTGAGGATTCGGTGGTGAAGAGATTTGAGGATTTGGTGATTTGAGAGAGTCACAGAGAGAGAGAGAGAGAGAGAGAGAGCATTTGAGACTAAAAGTGAGAGTCGGACTGTGAGGGATATGAGAATGAGATTAGGTGAAGAATGAAGAGAGGTTTTAGGGCCGTTGGATTGCAATATGAGTGTTTTTTGAACCGTTGATTTGAATTGTTAGGGGATCTGACTTGTAACCGTTGGATTTGTAATTGTTGATTACCCATCATGATTTGTAACTGTTGGATTGTGAGTGTGATCTACTTGTCTGTCATGATTTGAAGCCGGTGTGGTTGATTGTAACCGTTGGATTGTAACCATTTGATTGTAACCTTTGGATAACTTGGATTGTTAAAGAGATGATGTGATGTCTCTATGGCCTGTCCAAAAAAATTAGCTAGAAATCTGGAATGCCGGATGTGTATCACTGTATCATCACTTTGATAAAAAAAAAAAAAAAATCATAGCTGTTGATTTGAACATATAAACAATCGGATTTAAAATTGGGAATTTGTGCCCAAAAAGTTGACAAGTTTTGCTCTCCTTTACATGTTACCCACTAACCAAAGCTCTAATGTGACTTCACTTACACGATCTGGGTGCTTGAGGCTGAGTGGAAATGGGTGGGTTGAGTTTATTTTATCAAATATTCGGTTGGGTCGGGTTATTCGGATCGGTTCTTATTACAACTCTACCCGTGACTGACCCATAGAAGCACTCGGATTCACCCATGGACCTTCGGGTTGGGCGGATACGGTCGGGTGGGTCGGATTTCACGGGTCACTGGACAGCCTTAGTATTATTACAAAGCCTTTCACTATCCAGCTTTTAAAAGGGTGTGATTCAAGGTTATCTTCCTTAAAAAATGGTTTATCTTCTCAAAACAAAACTCAATAAATTCATTTTGAATGGTGGATTTGGCTGAGTTAAGTCTTAAAAAAGGTTTATCTTCTCTAACTCAATAAATTCATTTTAAGACCGATTTCTAAGTTAGAACTACGAGGTTGTTATAACTATGGCTTTCTGGTTTTCTTAAGCTTTTAAATGATTTAACTGAGCAGATGAATTTTTTTTTTTTTATTAACGTGTGAAGTTCATCTTATAATGTATAAGTTATTTAACATATCCCAACAGTAATTTGTTTATAAATTAATTTATTGTCCTCTCAATTTTATTACAAAAATAATATATATTTTCATAGAAACACTCAAAAAAGTTAATATGACAAAATAAGTATGCATAAAGCAAGTAATTAAGTTAATGACTCGAGTCCAAATTTTCTGTCCCACTTTTCGTATTCCACTCTATACTCTACCAATAAAAACTTGCCATGTATTTATCTAATTAATTAAATATAACTATTAATTAATAATGGTAGTATTAATAAGTTAATAATTATAGTATTTAATTAATTAGATGAACACGTAACAAATTTTTATTGGTGGAGTATAGAGTAGAGCACGAAAAGTGAGAGCGAAAAGCATGAGTTCAAAAGTGCTTCACTTTTACTCTACCAATAAAAATTTGTCACGTGTTCATCTAATTAATTAAATACTATAATTATTGAGTTATTAATGCTACTATTATTAATTAATAGTTATATTTAATTAATTAGATAAACACGTGGCAAGTTTTTATTGGTGGAGTATAGAGTGAAGTATGAAAAGTAGGACAGAAGATTTGGACTCTGAAAATAGTACCCATATGCCTAACACCAAATATCTCTGAAGTGATCGTGGGCATTAGGGGCCACAGTGAACCATAACAAATGCCCACTAGGATCGAACCTATATATAAAATTCCACGCAAACTAGAAGCAAAAACAATGTGGCCAGTAGTCATTGCTGCTAGAGAAATAGACGTCATCAATGGCCTTGTCCAGCCTCTTGTGCGTAGTAAATAATCAGATAAATACCCAACTCCAATACGCCCAACAAAATTCCATATACTCCATAAACTGACCAAATTATGAACCTCCACAGCAGTGTAATTGAGAGATCTCCCTATTTGGCTGAAGTTATTTATCACAGCTAGCCCCGATCCCATTCCACATACCATGGCCAAAAACAACAAGAAGAAGTTTATGGTCCGCAAGGCTTGCAAAAGATTCATGCTCTCTTCATAAGGAAGAATTTTGTCATCGAAAGCATCATTAACTTGACCTTCTTCATCTGGTAGTTCATGATATGCTAGAGTGTCCTTGGCTGGGTTCTCCTTTGAATGATTACTTTCACTAGAAAACATTTGCGAAAGTCTCTTGGAGTCCTCCATCTGGGCTTTGATTGCAATTCCAAGTGGTGATCCAAGTAGTAGCAACAGAAATATAAACATAAAAATGTGTGCCCATAATGACAAACTGAAAATATTTTCCAAAACTAGTGTAATCATGAGATAACCAGCAATAATCAGAGCAACAATAGGAAAACCATTCAATTGCTTCACATCATCGACTGTGTTTGCTTCATACATTCTCACAAAAAACATAAGCACAATAGTGACGAACGTAGGCAATAGAGCAAGCATTAGAATGAAAGTGCTAGGCTTTCCCTGTCAGAATATACCGTACACTGGGACCATAATTGCTCCACTTATGCCAAGAAAGCCCTGACAAAGAAAGATAGTTCATAGTACAATGAATGAGAAAATCTCTAGAAACAATTTTTGTACCACAACTCTACATAATTAAAGTTGTAACAAAAATAGTCCTTGAAAAATTCATAATGAACCGATGAAGTCATACTACTAAAACTTAGATACAATTACTTAATTAGTTCAGTGTTATATATTAAAATTTTAAATTAAGTTAAAACTTAGATATACTACTTTAGGTGCGGTATATTATATTTCTCCAATAAATTTTTTTTTTTTAAGAGAAAACCAATTGTATTTTCTGATAATCTAGTCATAGACTTATGCATTACATGAAATAGTTACACTTTTTTGTGCCGATATTTTATTTATTTTATTTTGTTTAGTAAAAATTCAGGTACTCTTCTGTCTCACTTTTCGTGCTCCACTCAATACTCCACCAATAAAAATTTGTCACGTGTTCATCTAATTAATTAAATACTATCATTATTGACTTATTAATGCTACCATTATTAATTAATAGTTATATTTAATTAATTAGATGAACACGTGACAAGTTTTTATTAGTGGAGTATAGAGTAGAGCACGAAAAGTGGGACAGGAGATTTGGACTGTTTAGCATGTCCTGTTGGATCCTACATTTTCTCTGTGAGAGTTATTGGGTACATTATGACATTCAAGCAACTGGTGAAGATAATTCCTGCTTTGGTACTCACTGCTTTATGCTTTCTTTTCTAATCATGGCATTCCTAGCTCTCTTGGGGTGCCTTGCTGCTATTGCATTGTTCTTTCGCACTAGGCGATTCTATCAATTGGTTGTGATTAGAAGATTAAAGCATTCTTTAAGATGATGAGAAGAAATATGTAAACTTTGTGTACAGAGAAAAATAACTTGGGCAATCATCTTTTTCACTCATTAGATATTGTTATCTGGATGGTTATAACTTGTTATTTTTTATGTGATTTTTCCTAAAATTATATAAAATTGTATCGCTCAAGTAACAAATCCAATTCATAGAACCCTATATTGAATAGAAAACTATTCAAACAATTAATCGTGCAATTTTTTTTATTTTATTTGAGAATCATTCGTGACAATTGGAATGATTATTTTATACAAGATGTTAAATCAGTTGATTGTATGACGAATTTGGACAAAATATCTTGAAGAAATTTCAATTGAGAAGTTAATACACATATAAGGTACACTGTGTAACCCAAGAAGATTAAGGCATTCTTTAGAATGATGAGCAGTAAATATGAGAAGTTTGTGTAAAGGTCATATTTGCTGAGGCTATAACCTTTGTGATTAGTTCAGGGTGTTGTATGATTGTTTATTTGTAATTGAGTGAATGATATCTCTGTTTTTTTTAAGGAAAAGGATAATTTAGGAAAGAGCCTTACTGATATTTATTATTATAGTTTCAATTCATCATCATCATTTTTGGAATCGTGCTCAGTGTGAAAGTGGGCAAATTCCTATACCTACTAGTACTTGCAGTAGTAGAGCTAAATAGCTATATAGCTATTTTAGCTTCACTAAAATACAAAAATTCTCCTTGCAGCAGTGGAGGTATACCTAATTTTTTTTTATAGCTTTTAGCTAGAGATTAAAATAATACAACTTTTTTTTTTCATTCTTTTATCACACCGTGCCTCTCTCTCTCTCTCTCTCTCTCTCTCTCTCTCTCTCTCTCTCCTCCTCTCTCTCTCTCTCTCTCATTCACTCTCATCTCATCATCTGAAGCTCATCTCTCAACCCCGGTCTCTCAAGCTCACTTTGTTTACCGCCACCAGACTGACTCATCATCAAAGTCGCCGCCACCGAAGCTCGACGTCACCGATCCACCAGCCGTCCCAAGCCACCGATTAGCTCAGACCCACGCCGCCATCCGCCTTAGACCCACGAGTAGAGCAATGAGATCAAAGCCGAGAGAGAGATGTAGCGTAATCGGAAATCAAAGCATCGATGAGGATGTTGACAACGTGGGCAGCATCGATGCATGGGTTTGTCTTCGATTTGTGTTGGGTTTGTCTCCAGTTGGTAATTTGTTTGGTTTGGATTGAGGAAAATGATTGAGTTTTTTTTTTTTTTTTTTTATGTTTTTTTTTCTACTGTGGACCGGTGGTGGTGGTGGATGTTTGTGTTGTGTTGGGTGTGGGTTGCTATGTTTGGCTACCAAGAAACTTTAAGAAAATATGGGAAGTTTATGTGAATATATTATTTTATTATGGTGGATATATTATTTTATTGTAGTGGATATATTATTTTATTGTGTTGAAAGTTAAAATAGATTTACTGCCGTAGCATGTTTTGTAAAATGAGTAGCGAAAATAGATAAAATAACATTTTGTGGAGCTAAAAAACTCCATTGTTGTGGATGCTCTAAATGATGGTTTATGACAAAGCTATTCTTTTCTATTATTATATATATTTTTTTTTGCTGGGAATCTTTTCTTTTATTATAAGACTTTGCACAAGAGTGTTTTTATATAAAGTAAGCTCTCAACATAAAAAATACCAACAATCTCCGAAATTCTATACAAAATCGTGTCAGACAAGAAGTTAGTCTAGAATTGGAACATATGCATATGGATTCCTGGAAGTTCAATCTTTAGCTGTATCAACTATTAAATTTCCCATGTTATAGAACCATTAACTCTTTGATTATCTGTTGCTCAAAAAAAAAAAAAAAAAAACTCTTTGATTATCAGCCTATTTTAATATTTAAGACCAAAAGGGGAAAACCGGAAAAGAAAAACACTTGAAACTCTCAGCATCTACTATCTAGGGTACCTAGAAAATTTAATTATAAAGAGGAACAGCTTACAAGGAAATCTCAAAAATACTCTGATTTAAAAAGGAGTGCATTTGTAGGTAACTATTGCTGTTTGAAATGCATAATGAAGTAACAAAAAATTCTCTCTCTAAAGATAGGGCTACCCAATAGGAAACCCTCCCTTTATCCAGAAATCCTTCTACCCATTTTTTTTTAAAGTTTTGATCTCTAATCTTTGATACTATCTTAATATTTTAATAACTAAATATACCTTTCATTTCTTAGAAAGCACAGCAGTATCACTTTCTATGAGGTTCAAGATTTATGTTCCTTTATCGCTGATGATGTGCTGAAATTGTCAGTGAACTGTAGGTTCCAAAGCGCTTTAATGGATACCTGTAAAATAGGAACAAATGGACCAAACAAAAGGCATCAGTGCGGTATCAGCCAAAACCCCTTTGAAGGTCAAGCTAGTGAATGAGAAATCTCTAAACACTCTATAGTGAGAGAGCTAGGAATTTCCTACATACCTGAGAAAGGTGGAGGTCTAGTGTTTATATAGCAGTTGGTGGTGAATCAAGATCCCTTGAGAGTGGATATTTTTTTCCTTACGAGGAAGATCTGGTATTAGGGTTTCCGAGATTGTAGGGTGTCTTTCCATAGGAAGGAGTATGATTCCGCAGTTGGTTCACCTTGCGTGGTATGCAAGATGTTTCTTTATATAGATTTTTGTGAGGACCAATTAAAGCCACGTTGGACCCGTCAGCATTCTATTCACCCCATCGGTCTTCCATTTGCCCGTCAGATACTTTTACCCGTCGAATTTCGGTGCAGCCCTGTCGCTTCTCATGTAGGTGTCCTAGACCATCCGTCTACTCTTGGGGGACTAACGAGCCCATAGGCATCGTCAGTTCAGTTTGTAAGACGTGCCTAAGCTTTTATATAAAACACCCCTATCAATAACATAGCAGGGCATATCATAGTTTAGGGCAACCGAATCTGTTCCAACAAAACTAGAGGAGTTTCCTGCTTTATGGCAAGGTTGAATCACAATATTTCTTGAAGAAAATTCTTCTCTCCATCAAGCCATCTGCCATCA
The DNA here is from genome assembly GCA_032878915.1 of Castanopsis chinensis. Taxonomy (NCBI): domain Eukaryota; kingdom Viridiplantae; phylum Streptophyta; class Magnoliopsida; order Fagales; family Fagaceae; genus Castanopsis; species Castanopsis chinensis. The sequence continues at coordinate 9,522,577 of JAVQMG010000114.1, forward strand.
AGGATTCAGTGTAGTGTCACTGGTATTTTACATTGTCACTATGTCCAACATATAGTGTCAAGAATTCAAGGTTGATACATTTCATGATCCAAATTAAATATTACAAATTTAAAAGAGCATTCAAATGTCATATTATTTAAGAAATAACTTTTAACCAAGAAATGAATTATCTTTATTTCAAAAAAAAAAAAAAAGGCCAAATTCAGCTCCCAGTGAGAGAAAGGGGGAAGCATATGCCAACTCTGGTCATAAAGAAGCAAATTTGGTTGGTGAACTTTTAATTAAAATTTGATCCATAATTTTTCAAAAATATCATGGTCCCAAGGGTTGGGATTCATCAAGCATTTTTTATTTGTTTATTTATAATGATTCATGTCCGTATTGATGTATTAGATAAGAGTCCTATATGATATTCAGATATTATATGTTACCATTTTTTTTAATAAAGAAAGAATCAGTGGCAAGTCGGCAAAGCTCTTTAAGGACACCAAAATGATTATAAGTTGATAACTTTAGTCCAAGAAAAATGCCACCAATAATAAAGATTCTCACTATAATGATCATCAACTACCTACTTAAATTTATGATTTCCAAAATCTTTGAGGGCCATTATATTGTTTACTTTTTTCTTAAGAATAGTATAAGTTTGGACTATTATTAAAAAAATTATAACTTTGCCACAAATTCAATTAATGGCGCTCATAAATACATACATTATATACAAAGTGACAAATGGGATATGACCCCCTTCCATTGAATTTTTCAATTGAATATTTATTTAGATGTATGATTGTATTTAAAGGAAAAAAAAATGAAACGTGTTTCATACAAGATAAAAAAGGGAGGGAATTCACTTATTATTGGCATACACTGTCAACATTGTGTTCTCCCCCTCTCTAATCCCTCTCCTCTCCTCTTAATCATTTAAATTTAGTTTATTATATTTTCTTTGATAATCATCATTTTTATGTAATTTGATAATTTCACAGTTGAAGTTTATGTTACTGTGCAGTAGATGTTTACGCTACTGTGTTAGAACCCCCCCTTTTTGTTTTTTAATCATTGTGTTAATCCTTTTACTTGACATTACTGGACACTTTTCACTTGACTATGAGAAATATTCTATTCTTGTTACAATTGCACATTAATACTTATCTGTGTTAAACGTTTTTACATCAATTGGCTGAATATGCTTGCTTAGCATTAATGATGGACTTTTTCTTACTTTTACTGGACATATTCATTTAAGTTTATTGAACCATTTGGATATTGCCAACATAGCCATGCAGGACACATTTATTTGGATTTCATTGAATACATTTGATCACTATTGCTAGATGCCTTTGTCCTAGCTTTATTAGAAACTTTACTTTACATTTGATCAAATGTATTATACATTTGATCACTTCCTAATGATTTACAGCCTAATGATTTACAGCCTTTGTCCTAGATGCCTTTGTCCTAAAATATTATCCTACTTTCATTTGTAGCCATGCAGGACACATTTAAGCATGCTATTTTAATTTTGTCAAGCACACTGCTTTTGATGTGAATGTTTCTAAATGCATTAATATTATTTTGCTAGCACTTCTTGAGGCAAACTCATGTCATTTTTAGTTTTGACATGATTTACATGCCGATCTAACTTGACACTAATATAAATCACCACAAAACAGACTCCAATGCTTTTAAAGTATTTTGCAACTAATCTTAATGTTCTCATTGTTGTTACTAGATGCTTTGGGTCATAACTACGAGAAAGTATACCATGTATCGAGTATATACAATATCTCTCTCATAGCAAGTGGATCCTGCACATCAGTGAGGCCACCTGTTATGACAGAGATGATACATCACCACTTATTTTTTCATAACTACACCGTCACTTATTTTCACTTAATAATTACATACAATAAAGGGAACTACAACGGTGCTAGCTTGCCAATTGGCGATTCATTGGCATGAGTTTCATACTTGACTACTCCCTAAACTTGATTCTAACTGTCGACATATCAAACAATGACAAATGTTGAAGCCAAAAAAAAAAAAAAAAAAAAACCGCAAATAGTAGTCCACTTGGTGGGGACGATCCAGACCCTATTGAGGTGATATGGGAGAAATTATACAGTCTTCTGGATCGTCCCCACCACTTCTCTACCATTCCACTTAAAGACCCCCACTTGTTTAAAATTGCTAGTCAGTAATCAATTTTTGTTTTAAAAAAATTTCTAACTTAGCAATTTTAAATAAGTGTAAGTTTTTAAGTGGAATAGTGGATCACATCACTTATCCACCACGTAGACCTTATAATTTCTAGTAATATGGGCTTGTGTGGTGGGATTATTCCAACGGCCTTTGGTGCCGTTGATGCGTTTCTTCGTGTTTTTGTAATTTGTTAACTCATTCTGTGACTTTTGTTACTTACCTTTAGCCAATGTAATTACTGTTGTGCACAACTTCCCTCAATTTGGTGGGACCATCATGGGCATAACGAAGCCACATCATTTTTCAATAATAATAATAATAATAATAATAAAGGGTGTACATCAACATTTTTTTATACAAGGAACTTGCTTTCTAAGTTTGGTAAGATAATTTCACTTCTTATTTACTAGATATCTTGATACATCTCATGAACCGATTTTGTGGTGAATGGAACATGAGATCTTTGGATTGATGGCATGTACTTTAAGTCCATTGAGTCCACCACTCAAGTGAACCTGTATGTACATCAATTCTTGACCTTCTTGAATTTATAATCAAATTTTTAATACATAAAACCTTTAACACCTCTAAAATTATTTAAATGTTATCATTTTCATATAAATTTCATTCTTTTTTGTGTGTGTGTGTGTGTGTGTGTGTGTATGCTTTCTGTATGCTTCCATTAAAGGAGTTTACATCAAGTGACCTAAAATGACATTGTATATATTTAGGACACAAAACAACACAATATGACAGAATTAGACAAAAAAAATCGTATTGAATAAAAGTAAAATTTATGAGATTAAAATGAAAAATCAAATGTTACAAACTTACAAGATTGAAATTGACTTTGAGAAAATTTAGATTGTGCAATTTTTAAGTGTATGTTCAAAGCTTGTAAATAGAGAAATTAACAACCCTTGACAAGTCTCTTTAAGGATGCAAGCATGATAACTTGGTCCAAGCAAAATGCTAACAATAAGAGTATTATAAGAGCATTCGCATTTGGTATTGCAAATACTATATGTAAGAGAATTTTAGCATTAATGCACCAAACAAATCCAGCATCCAGACTTGCAAACACCAACTATTGCAAAAATATTTGCAATAGTGCTACAGTGTAATTCTAAAGGTAAAATTGCATTGTAGCTCAATTCTTAAAAAAAAAAAAAAAAAAACTAATATTTTACCCACTTTATCAATTCCTTTCTCTCTCTCTCACCGGGTTTTGGGCTTTTGTTTTTATTTGCATTTTAGGATATATTATTTTATTGTGTAGAAATATTATTTTAATGTCCTGTATTGTAAAATAAAAGTTGGGATGCTAAGAGTATTGTAAAATGGTATGGTATAATTGATAAAGTAGCTTTTTGAAATAGTAAAATAGGATGAGATATAATTTTGGGATGTGAATGCTCTTACTATTGGTGGTGCTAAAAAACTATATTGCTATTTATAACACCACCAATCACAAAAATTGGGTTTCAATGGTGAAGCTATAGTCAACAAATTTGGCTTCTTAGCTATAGTGCACAGCTAAAGATGGATGTGCACTGTAGTTCAAAGGTAAACCCATATATTAATATTATATTCTCCTTCTTATATTTTAATTAAAAACTATGTTCTCTCTCTCTCTCTCTCTCTCTCTCTCTCTCTCTCTCTCTCTCTCTCTCTTCATCTCACTGTGTCCTCCTTCCTCTCCTCACTCTTTTCTCTTTCTTCTCCTTCTTCACCTCACCTTGTCTTCTCCCTCTCCTTTGGTTGATCTAGCAAAACCCACAAAGCTCTATACCACCAAAGAAAAAAAAAAACCCCCCGATTTTTGAGTTTTGACCCAAAAGACAGAGATATAGAAGATTAATTGAGAAAATGAGAGAGAGAAAAAGGCACAGGAAAGTTGATACAAATATGGACTCAATCTCTATCTCTACACTATTCTATTTGGTTGGATTTGATGGTGGTGGCAATGGGTGAGATTTTGGTGTTTGTGGCAGCAATGGTGGGTTGCTTGGTTTTGTGACTGTTTTTGGTGAAGGTAGTGGTTTTATTTTTTATTTTTAAATTAGAGTTCTGGTGGTTTGGTTGTGGTTATGGCAGTGGGTGGTTGTGGTTGAGTTGGGTTGGTGGATGTGATGTGGGGGTTGTGGGTTTATGATTTGGTTTTGGTCGGAAGTTCCAATTTGTGGATGTTATGGGTGGCAATGGTGTTTATAGGTTCGGCGGTGGCTGGTAGTGGCTATTGGTTTGTTGGGTTTGTGGGTTTGTTCATGGTTGTTCTTCCTTCAAAGAAAGAGAGAGAGAGACGGGGAAAGAGAGAGAAGGAATAAAAGGGAGAGAATAAAAGAAATAACAAAGAAATAATATTTAAATGAAGAGGTAAAAAAATAGAACCACTTATGTTGGATGTTTTGTAAAGTGAGAAGGTAAAATATATAAAATAGCTTATTGTGGTGCCAAATAGCTAAAACAAATAGTTCCACCAATGTGGATACTCTAATTGAGATTATCACTACAATGAATCTAGAGGAGGAAGAAGATATGCTTCGACCCCTAACTTGAGAATGCAAGGAGAGCCCATTAACTCAAAACATGGTTAAGCCCAAATCTAAAAAGGCATGTACACTAAGAAATTGAACCTATAACACTCCCCTCCAACCTCACATATTGGTAATTGGACACAGCCTATGCTAACTAATAACCCCTTAAAATGGACATGTAGATGACCTAACTACCATTTTTCCATTATTGGCTGAGTAAGTCTTCCTCGAGAGCACCTAATTCAAAACTTTTTGGCGCCATTAAAGGATTAGTTTGATGCAAGGATCCCTACTCTCAATTGCATTAATTGTAGTATTACATTTGATTAGTTCTACTAACTCAAAATTTTGGGAGGGAGTGGGGGAGGTGTTCTTCTTCAAACACCCCATCTTGGGCTCTCCCAGGGGAGAAAGTATCTCTTACGATAGTCTCATGAGGCTTCTATCAACCCCATAAATTAGGCTTTGTGTAGTAATTAGAGCATCTCCAATAGGCTCTTTAAAGCTAATTTTGGAGAGTAAACACACAAAAAAAGCCTTCAACAGCCTCTCTAGCTCTAAGTTTTTTTTGGAGTTGCTACAATAGCTCTCTTGATGAATAGAGCACTGTAGCAATTACTGTAGCAACTCTAACCATTATTATCCCTTAAAATAATCACTGGTTGAATAAAAAATGATTGTTTCCTCTTTCTCTCTTCTTTACCTCAATGGCTACAAAACGCAAAAAACAATCCAAACACAAAAACAATTTTTCTAATAAACCAAATGAAATCGAAAAAATAAAAGAAAAAAAAAAAAAAAAAAGAAAAAAGAGGGAGACCCATCTAGTTTTTGTTCTCCACCGGCTTTCTCTCTCTGTCAAATGAGATTTTTTGTATTATGAACTTTGATCTGTGATGGTCCGTGGAATTGTAAAATTATGAAAGAGGTATGTGGTGAGAAATTAACTATGTACTGTCAAAAGTACAAGTAGAAAAACAAGAACAAAAGTGAAGAGAGAGAGAGAGAGAGAGAGAGAGAGGGCTGGGTGTCCTGGAGTGAAGTAGAAAAGCAAAAACAAAAGTGAACAAGTTGAAGATAAAGAGGAGAGTGGGTATACATGTGTGGGGGAGAAAAAACAAGAGAAGAAGAAGAAGAAGAAATAACATATGGATGAAAAAAAAAAAAAGGAAAAGGAAAAATAAAACAAAGGAAAATAAATCAAAATTGAGAAATGTTACCACAAAATTTAAATATTTTGCAACAAATTTTAAGTGACAAATTTTTATTAGCTAATATTGGTGAGTAAAAAAAAAAATTAGTAGTGCGTTCAAATTAAAACTATTAACAACTTACCATATATTATTCTTTTGTAAAATTATTGAAAAAATGTTGTAAACGTAACATTTCTCATTAAAATTACATGATCTTATAACTCATATTGTTGTAACAAGTGCTCATTGATATTTGTTAAAAAAACATTATTAGAAAATTTAAAAATATTACTGTTGGAAGATTAAAAAAATATAGATGTTAAGAATTTGAAAAATATAATCATTATGAAGTCTGTTGCAAAGTGTCTGGTGGAAAAAAGATAGAAAAAATATAACCATAATGAAGAAATAATATTTTAACGGGATAGAAAAAAGATAGAGAATTTGTTAGAAAATGTATTTAAAAGTAAGAAGGTAAAAAATAAAAGTTACTGTTCATAGTCCAAACAGTACAAAAATTTGAAAAGACTGCTGGAGATGCTCTTAGTAAATAATGTTAGGACAATTGTAGATCATGTTAAGAACAAATGTCATTTAGAATTGTGATTAGGTAGATTTAGGATATGTTTAATACTTCAAAGAACAAGGGTTCAAGTCTAGCATTAAAGCCATGAAGATTAGACCAAGAAACAAGTGAAGAAAAGCTGTTCATTAAAGCTAGACAGATTCTTGACAGTTGCCTACAGATAATATCTATTGAGGATTAATGAATCTCGATAGATATGTCTATTGAGGTCTTGACAGATAGCTCGACAACTGTATCTATTGAGAATTACGAAATTTAGATTTTTAGATTTGATTTTCGGCCCATGCTGACATGTATGTGTATGGTTTCTTTTCTCACAACTCTAGACATATATAAAACTTATTTTAAAGGCCGTCACATAAGAAAATACAAGGAGAACATATGCAAAAGATGACCGAGTGCCTTATTCTCTTTGAAAGAAGTTACTGCATCTTTGTGCCTTAAGATTTTGTAACTAAGTGCTTCTTAATCTTCATTGTTGATAAAGTGAAGAATTTTGCAACCAACATCTTCTTCAAGTTGGTGTGTTAGTCACGTACTGGGATCCGTGTATCATTGGTTAGTCACGTATTGGGATTCATGCAAAAGGGTGGTGTTTATATATTGAAGAGTTCAGAGGTTCTGAAACGGTAGAAATTTTCTACTGTAAGTTCATCTTTGGGGATTGTAGAGTCTAGAGACAAATGTTTTGTACTAGATCTGAAACTTTTCTTTACTATAGTAAATTCTTTTTGGGAAAGTTTCCCCCTAGGTTTTTTACTGTGAATCTAGTTTGTTTCATTGGTTTTCCTGGGTCATCATATCTTGTCTTACTTACTATTCCGCTGTGCATTATTTTGACATGATATGGATGTTTGTTTGTTTTAATAAGTTTTATTCTTAATAAATCTAATTAACAATTTGGGTTTAAAACTTGTTAATTCTATCAACCGGGGTCTAAATTTTCCAACAAATAAGTTAGGTTCTATTGCACTAGTCAAGCATCGTCGAACATTCTTCCCATTTGAGTACTTAACTCAACTCAATTGTGACTTCCTCTCTAAAAATTAATTTTCCCACAAATAAACTAGTTATAATAATTTATTTTTGTTTCTAAAATTAAATTTCTTTTTGTGTAATTTTGTTGTGTGAGATTTTAGCTAGCTATAGAAAGCTTTGGCCCATTGGCCATCCCATTGCTAGCAATGGGTCTCTTTCTTAGAGCATCACCATCAACTGTTGTAAAATTATGACATTTTAACACATCAAAACACCTACTTTATTATTTTACCACATCATTTTATAATACGCCATTTATCACATGTTCTATTCTTCAATTCTATATATTAAAATAATATATACAACATATTAAAATAATATCTACAACTCATCAAACACAATCAACAGCTACCACACAGCTACCAACAACCAACAGCCACCACCACACAACCCATAGCCCATCAACACCAAATCGGAAGCCCCACCACCACCACCACCTTAACCACAAACCTCGACAAACCCACCACCTCCACACCCTCACCCACATCCACTTCCAAACCCAAAACCTTTGTAATCCAAGTCAAACTAGACTCCAAACCCACCATCTTCCCTTCACACTTTCCTCTACCTCTACGACACTCGGTCCCTTTAATTCCTTGGCCTCAAAACCACCGGAAACTCTAGCCTCCTCAAAGAGTCCGACTTTGGCTCCGACCTTGTTATCGCCGTCATCGACACCAACATTACTCCCAACCACAAAAGCTTCAACGACTAAGACCTCAGACCCATACCTACCCACCACTGACCCATCCATTGGAACCCATAGCCTAACCCACCCAAATCCACCTACAGCCTAACCCACCCACCATTGATCTGCCCATCTAAACCTACCCACCTCCGTCGGAACCAAACCCAGCCAACACAATTTGAACTCACGCATTACCGTCTAAACCCACCCATTGCCCAACCCACCCATCAAACCACAGCCCAAAAAAAAAAAAAAAAAAAAAAAAAAAAAAAGAGAAAAACCATTGCTAGAGAGAGATTGGCGTGGAACGTGGAAGTGATCGTCAACGTCGGCGTGGAAGAGTATTAAGGGTGAGAGAACAAAAGATGAAAGGTTGAGAAAGAGGAGAGGATTCGGGTTGGAGAAAAAAAGAGAGGAAGAGACTGACAAAGAGATGAGAAAGAAATATGAATAAAAAAAAATAATAAACAGATGTGCTATATTGGTTCGTACTGTGCCAAACTTATCACGGTACTGTAACATGCTGCAAATTTTTGACACATTTGGAACACCTCATGAGGCTTGAATAGTGTTGTTTGGTGTGTCAAATGCTAAATATTTGGCATTTGACACATCTGATGGTAATGCTCTTATTTGACTTTTAGCCTTAGGCCACCTACGTCACTTTTTATCCCAAACTGGTATGTGAGTGAGCGAGTCATTAAGAAAGAATGACTCAGAGATGAAAAAAAAAGTATAATAAATTATTAAAAATTGTTTACGATATTCACATTATCTTCCATCGAGGACTCCAGGGCCCAAGCTCCTGTTGTTTTTCAAAGAATCTAATCATGGACTTTTATAAGAGCATCTCCTATGGTGTAGCTAAAGGTAAAATATTCTCCATAATAGAGAATGAGACCAAAAAAATGGTCTCCAATAGATTCTCTAAACTCTAATTTTTTTTTTTTTTTTTGGGATTATGAATACTACCTCATCAAATTTGATGGGCTACTGTACATCCTTCAAATGTTTTTTTTTTCTATTATAATAATAAGATATTGAATAAAAAAAAATGTTGGAAGATGTGTAGTTGCTAAAAAAAAAAGAATAAATAATGAATAAAGAATAAATAAAGAAATAATATTTAAATGAGATAGATAATGGGATAGAGAATCTGTTAGAAAATGTATTTAAAAAAGTGGATAGCTAAAAGGTAAAAGTTACTGTTCATTCTCCAAAGAGTACAAAAATTTGGAGAATCTGCTGAAGATGCTCTAAGAGCCAAAAATGGTGAGAAACACTCGAGGTTGTTTAATTAAACTAGTGAAACACTCAAACACAAGCTCATGCTCACATGCAATAGTATAATATAATAAGAGCTACTCTCCGAGAACGAGAATTCAAAAACATAGGAAAGACTTTTTGTTTTAGACAAGAAAAAACATGTTGAGGCTTAGAATTAGCAGCAGCAAATGGATAGCCACGGTGGTTAGCATATGGATTCTATGTAGCTGTGGCGTAGACAGTTTCATTAATTGAAAAATATAATATAGAGCACCCAAATAAGTAATTTTCATTAATTTATTATGAATTGATTTAGAAGCACAATTTTATCATAATTTTAATATAGTAAATTGTGAGTGATTACTTATCACACTACAAAAAAGGGGTCTATAGCCTCGTTTCAAAAACGCGGCTATAGACCCCAAAAATGCGGCTATAGGATATAGCCGCGTTTACAAACCAGTCCTGTGCTGCGCAGCAACAGCCCCTGCAAGTCTGTAGCCGCGTTTTTATAACCGCGGCTAAAGATCAGGCCTAAAGCCGCGTTTTTAACCACGGCTATAGGCTTCGGGTCTATAGCCGCGTTTTGTAAAAACGCGGCTACAGACCCATTTTGAGCTGCGTTTATAACTGCGGCTATAAGTTTTTTTTTTTTTTTTTTTTTTAAATTTGGGTTTTTTTTAAAAAAACAAAAAAAAAAATTTTGGGTTTTTTTTTCCCCTGAAAAATTCAAAATTCAAACAAAAAAAATTCAAAATTAAACACAAACCCAAAAAAATTCAAATTAAACACAACATACTCACAATACAAAAACACCCAGAAAATTCAAAATCAAACACAAACCCAAAAAATTCAAAATCAAACACAGCATTCTCACAATACAAACACACCGAAAAAATTCAAAATCAAACACACCCAAAAAATTCAAAATCAAACACAACATACTAACAATACAAATACAACGTGCTCCAAAATATAACAATACAAACCCATGAATCTCCTCTCATTGAACAAAACCAACCCAAATTCAACACTAAATTCATTCAAAGAACACAAAAGCACAAGCTTAGAAACTCAAGAACACAAACCCAATTACACATAAGCACAATATCAGCAACACAATAGCACAAATTCAAAATTTTCAGCATTTCCTCCATTTTCTTACCACCTAAACATAAAATAACAAAAAAAAAAAAAAAAAAAACTAGATCTATAGACAAATCAGTGGGCTTGAGATGAAGAAAAGAAAGAAAGAAAGAAAAAAAGACGAAGAAGTAGGTGCAAAGAAACAAAGAAAAAAAAAAGAGTTGTGCTGGAGTGAAAAAAAAAAAAAAAAAAAAAAACCTGTTGTTAGTTGCAGAAGAAAGGAGCAAAGAAAGAAAGAAAGAAAGAAATTAAAAAGAAGTAGGAACTCCAAAGAAACAAAGAAAAAAAAAGGCGTAAATGCACTTTTAATCACTATATTTTGACGTTTTTCCATTTTAGTCCCTACATTTTATTTTTACCACTTTTAGTCCCTAAACCAATTAACGCGTGTTATTTTCGTTCTTTCCATCAGTCAACCAACAGAAATAGCTGACGTGGCAGCAGAGACATTAAAATATTATTTAAAATGCCACGTCAGCATTAAAATTTTTTTTTTCAATTTTAATTAAATAAAATAAAAAACTAAAATTAAATAAAATATTTTAATTAAATAAAAAATAAAATTAAAAATCACTAAACTGTCTCTCACTCTCTCAAATTTTCTCATTTTCTTCTCTCTCTCTCTCTCTCTCTCTCTCTCTCTCTCTCTCTCTCTCTCTCTCTCTCTCTCTCGTGTTTCTCACTCGTGGTGGCTGTGGCGGGTTGAGATCAGGGTGGGGTGGGGGGGCTGGGTGAGATCGGGGTGGGGTAGGGGTGGCTGGGTTGAGATCGAGGTGGGGTGGGGGTGGGGGTGGGTGGATCAGATTAGGGTGGGGTGGGGTGGTGGGTGGGTGAGATCGAGGTGGGTTGGGGGTGGCTGGGTGAGATCGGGGGGTGGGGGTGGCTGGGTTGAGATCTGGGTTTGTTTCTGGGTTTGGATTTTTTGGGTTTCTGATCTTTAATTTTCTGGGATTGTGTTCATACCATTTGTGTTTTGTGATTTTTTATTCTATTTCTGTTTCTTATTTAATTAAAATTTTTTTTTTAAAAAGATGCTGACGTGGCATTTTTAATAATATTTTAATGTCTCTGGCTGCCATGTCAGCTATTTCCATCGGTTGACTGATGGAAATGACGAAAATAACACGTGTTAATTGGTTTAGGGACTAAAAGTGGTAAAAATAAAATATAGGGACTAAAATGGAAAAACGTCAAAATGTAGGGACTAAAAGTGCATTTACGTCAAACAAAAAAGAAGAGTTACGTTGGAGTGAAGAAGGAAAAAAGAAAAAAGAAGAAAGAAGAACCTGAAGAGTTAGTGAAGAAGGAAGAAAGAAAAGGAAAAAAAAAAAAAAGGAAGAAGAAGGAAGAAGGAAGAACCTGAAGTTGCGTTGGGTGAAGAATGAAGAAAGAAAAAATAAAAGAAAGAGAAAAGGAAGAAAAGATGAAGGGGGGGTAGGTGGGGATGTCAGTGGGAAAGAGGGGATCACGTGGGAAGATTCCCCAAAACTTTTTTTTTTTTTTTTTTGGTGTTACATATAGTTTCGTTTAAAAAAAAAAAAAAAACGCAGCCAAAGGGGGACCTATAGCCACGTTTTTGAAAACGTGGCTATAGGCCCTCCTTAAAAAAATAATTTATTCGGCTGTACAGGCCATCTTTTAAAAAAATATATATATTATTTGGCTGGACCTATAGCCGCGTTTTCAAAAAGGCAGCTATAGGCCCGATGAAAAAACGTAGCCAAAGGCACTTGAAAATGCGGCTATAGACCTAACCTATGGCCACGTTTTTAGGTCTATGGCCGTGTTTTTAAAATACGCGGCCATAGGTTAGGTCTATAGCCGCGTTTTTTTAGAAATGCGGCTATAGCTCCTCCTTAATAAAAAAATATTTGTACTGTTGTACATGCATCCTTTTAAAAAAAAAAAAATTTGGCTGGATCTATAGCCGCGTTTTCAAAAATGCGGCTCTAGGCCCTCCGAAAAAACGCAGCTAAAGGCACTTGAAAATGCGACTATAGACCTAACCTATGGCCGCGTTTTAAAAAACGCGGCCATAGGCTATGTCTATAGCCGTGTTTCTTATAAAACACGGCTATAAGTTAGGTATATAGCCGCGTTTCTAGGAAACGCGGCTATAGACCAAACCTATAGTCGCGTTTCTTATAAACACAGCTATAGGTCAGGTATAGCCGCGTTTTTTGTAAACGTGGCTAAAAAAAAGCGACTATAGCTGGCGTTTTTTGTAGTGTCATTTTCACGTAGATTCTCCATTTTGTTTTTCTATACGCTCACACAGCTAACTGCATCAAAATTTTGGATGAAAGGGCTTTCTCGGTATAAGTGGAGCAATTATGGTTCAAGCGTACGACATATTCTGCAAGGGAAAGCCGAGCACTTTCATTCTCATGCTTGCTCTATTGCCTACGTTTGTCTCTATTGTGCTTATGACTTTTGTAGAATCTATGAAGCAAACACAGTTGATGATGTGAAGCGATTGAATGGTTTCCTTATTGTTACTTTGATCATTGCTGGTTAACTCATGATCAAACTAATTTTGGAAAATATTTTCAGTTTGCCATTATGGGCACACATTATTACGTTTATTTTTATGTCGCTTCTACTTGCATCACCACTTGGAATTGCAATCAAAGCCCAGAGGGAGGACTCCAAGAGATTTTCACAAATGTTTTCTAGTGAAAGTAATCATTCAAAGGAGAACCAAGCTAAGGATAGTCTAGACTATCATGAACTGCCAGATGGAGAAGGTCATGTTCATGATGATTTGGATGACAAAATTCTGCCTTATGAAGAGGGCATGAATTTTTTGCAAGCCTTGCGTACCATAAACTTCTGGTTGTTGTTTATAGCCATGGTATGTGGAATGGGCTCTGGGGTAGCTGTAGTAAATAACTTCAGCCAAATAGGAAAATCTCTTAATTACACTGCTGTGGAGGTGAATAATTTGGTCACTCTATGGGGTATATGTAATTTTGTTAGGCATATTGGAGTTGGGTATTTATTAGATTATTTGCTACACACAAGAGGTTCGACAAGGCCATTGTTGATGGCTATTTCTCTAGCAGCAATGACTACAAGCCACATTGTTTTTGCTTCCAAATTGACTGGAATTTTATACATAGTTTCGATCCTAGTGAGTATTTGTTATGGTTCATTTTGGTCACTAATGCCCACGATTACTTCAGAGATATTTGGTGTTAGGAACTTGGGTACTGTTTTCAATGCTATTGGTTTAGCATGTCCGGTTGGATCATATATTTTCTCAGTGAGAGTTATTGGGTACATTTATGACACGCAAGTTGCTGGTGAAGATCATTCTTGCTTTTGTACTCACTGCTTTCTGCTATCTTTTCTAATCATGGCATTTTTGGCTCTATTGGGGTGTCTTGCTGCTATTGCATTGTTCTTTCGTAACAGGCTGTTAGGACATATGTGGTTCAAGTGGTTTCAAACATATGTCATTATTATGTAATTGGCTTATTCTTTGACAAAATGCACTTTACTTGTAATTGGGTAGATTTAAGATGTGTTTAACGCTTCAAGAAACTGTGTTTCAATATCAAGTGTTAAAGTCATCAAGTCTGTCCAAGAAACAAGCTAGAAAGTGCAAGTTACTAAAGCTCGACACCTAATCTCGACACATGCATCTATCAAGCTTTAGAAGCTGTTTCAGCCCTGAGGCTCGACAGCTTCTCGACAGATCCTCGACACCTCTATCTGTCGAGATTTATGGAAAACAGATTCTCAGTTCTGTTTTGATTCCAATTCGTGAATGTATTTTTGAGACTTCTTTTCTCCTAATCCTAGACATATCAAAGTACATTTTAAGGGCCATCAAAGTGATGCAAGTTGCACAAGCATTGAAATCATTGTTTATGTAATTTGTGACCTAAGACAAAGTTCATGCCCTAGTTCATCTCTTGTGAAGAAGTTGCTGTGTAATGTGCGCCATAGGGTTTTGTAACCGAGCATCTTCTTGATCTTCATCGTGTGGATGAATTGAAGAACTTTGCAGCCAACAAACTCTCTCTCTCTAATTGGTGAATTGAAGTTGCGTACTAGGATCCACACAATTGGTTAGTCACGTACTTGGGAGCCGTGCATCAAAAGGAGAAACTGTAATTACAGAACAAGTCCAATTGGGTATTGGGGTAAGGTTTCAACTGTAGGTTGGTGAGGTACTGGGATTCCTTACTTGTAACCGCTTGTTGTGATAACAGTAGAGTTTTGAGAGTGGTGACCTTAAATCACCCGGTGAGATTTTTGCCGTCAGGTTTTCCCCATTTGTAAACAAATCACCGTGTTAATTTTATTTCCGCTGCATACTTTAGTTGTTGGTGATTTGTTTGTGCTGCCTCGTGAATTTGCATGTTAACTTGATTAATTAATAACTCAGCTAATTAATCAATTTAATTTATCACAAAGGGTCTATGCATTTGTGGCCTATCATAGGCGGTTCTATCAGTTGGTTGTGATTAGAAGATTAAACCATTATTTAAGATGATGAGAAGAAATATATCAAATTTGTGTACAGAGAAAAGCTAATAATTTAGGCATTCATCATTTTGCTCCTTATGTTATCTAGATACTTATAGGGTTAAAGGGGTGTGTGTTTTGGCTTGGTTTGGTTTGGTTTGGTTTTTTTTTTTTTTTTTTCCTTAGGTCTCAGTTGATTTGAGCAATCTTATTATTTGTTATGTGGTTTTTCCTATTATTATATTAATTTTTATCTATTAAATAATAAATATAACTCATAACACCCTATATTAGAATGCAATCTATTCAAACCATGTATGATCCATTTGGACAAAATATCGTGGGAAGACTTCAACTGAGAAGTTAATATGACACACATAAGATACATTGTGTAACCCAAAACCTTAAGCACGTGGATTTGGGCAATTATATTATATTAATTCTTCAATTTCCTTACTTTTTTTTATGTGACATTTCTATTTATATGTGTATACCCAACAATTCTTCTTTTATGCATGAGTCATTGTGTCTTTGTGGGTCATAAATAGGCGCGTGCATCTAACCTATCAACTTGAAGGCCGACAAAGCAACCCAACCCAATGTATTTAGTTGGTTTTCATAGGTTGAAATTTTGTTTTTAATCTTGAGTTGAATTAGGTTTGGGTTGATAGTTTTTAACTCATGCGTATACCCAATAATACCTCATTCACATGTAAGTCATTGCCTCTTCGTAGGCCACAAACAAGCGTGTGCATCCAACCTATCATCTTGACAAAGCACCTTAATTAACCCAACATTACAAGTTGGTTTTTGTGGGTTGGTGAGTTGTATTAGAGTTTTATTTTGTGTGTTAAAGTTGAATTGGGAGTAGGTTGATAGTTTTTAACTTATATGATCCAACTCGACTCACCATGTGTATATAAGTTTATTTAATGACTCACCATGTGTATGTAAGTTTATTTTATTACTTTGTGGGTTTCAGTTAGCTCAGTTGGTAAAGTATCTGATGATTGTATAAGAAATATGGGGTTCAATTCTCACCTACACTAAAAACTGATTAGTGTCTTGGTCTGATAATAAAGAGCTATTATTAGGAGTGAACGCCATAGATTGAAACTCTTTAAAAAAAAAAAAAATTATTTTATTACTTTATTTTAATTGTTTCTAGGCGTATTAGGTAAATTATAATTATTTTTTTAATTATGAAAGTAATTAAATAATTAATTTAAGACCATTTTTTTATGAAACCCTATAAATACTCAATCATCATTCTAATAAAGGCATGCAAAATCATAAGCCTTTACTCTTATATTACGCAAAAATTCTAGCCAGTGTCGTCTGGCTAAACGTTCATAGTACTTCCGCTCAACCCCGAAAGTTGGGTTTGTTTAGTAATTAGCAAATAGGTTGGGTCCTATTGCACCAGTCAAGCATTGCCGGGGTCCTAGCTGGGCTCCTCTACTCCAACATAACAGTCAATTATAACCGCTACTGGGGTGGTGGGCCATGGGTAATACACTTGGCAAGTGCGATCCAGAATTTCTTGGAGTATTTTGTGATGTGGGCTTGTGTTGTGGGATTGATCCAATGACAACCGATGGCGTTGATGTGTTTGTTTATATTCTTGTCTAATCATGCCACTGATTTTTTTGCCACAGCCAACTTGGTACTGTCCAAAACTTTCCTCAATCAAGTAGGACCATCGTGGGCATCTTTGAGGTAGGTGCTTCGATATTCTCTGGACACTCTTTTGGGGAGATTTTAGCTTTTTATTCTTATTTTGTAAAAAATTTAGCAATATATCTTTATTTTCAAACTATTTAGATCTATATTTTTGTTTTAAAACTCAATTTTTTCTAAATCAAATTCAACCATATAATACAAAAATATAGACCTAAATAGTTTGAAAATAGAAATATATTGCTAAATTTTTTACAAAATAAGAATAAAAAGCTAAAATCTCCCGGAAAGAGTACCCAGAGAATATCGAAGCATCTTTAAGGTAGGTGCTTCGATATTCTCTAGGTACTCTTTCTGGGAGATTTTAGCTTTTTACTCTTATTTTGTAAAAAATTTAGCAATATATCCTTATTTTCAAACTATTTAGATCTATATTTTTGTTTTGAAACTCGATTTTTTCTAAATCAAATTCAACTATATAGAGGCATTTTAAGGAGCTTTATAGCTACGTTTTGAAACTCGATCTTCTCTAAATAGAGTTCTATGCAAGTTTTTTTTTTTTTTTTAATTTTTTTTTAGTAATGTTTTAAGGACTTATAGTAACGCTAAACTCGATTTTGAGTAAATCGAGTTTCAAAACAGGAGCATGGACTTAAATAGTTTTAAAATAGAAGCATATTGTCAAATTTTTTACAAAATAGAGATGAAATGCTAGAATTTCACCCTTCTATGGTTACTTTCCTTTCACTATCTAGTTTTTTAAAAGGTTATTGTCTTGTTCAAAAAATATAAAAAAGGAAAAGCTTTTTATCTCTTAGAAATAGTGGTTACTTGTCTTTCAAAACTTTTAAAACATAACATCATTAGTATCTAAATTAACATTTCAAAAAAAAAAAAAAAAAAGTTGAACTCCCTTGATAATAGAATATAATCATCAGTAAGTTGAATTCTATCCTATCTTAAAAAAAGAAAAGAAAACACAACTAATAATAGCCTTAGAGTTAAAGGCAAGAAAAAACCATAGAAAAAGTTGCAGGGATGATGGAGAGGGTGAGTAACAAATGGATGGCGACGGTGGCAAGCATGTGGATTCAGTGTAGCTGCGGTGTATACACCTTCAGCGTCTACTCCTCCGTTCTGAAATCAAGCCAAGGCTACGACCAATCAACGCTCGAAACTGTGGCCGTTTTCAGAGACGTTGGATCAATCGGTGGTGTCCTAGCTGGGCTCCTCTACTCCGCCGTAACAAACGGTAGTAATCACTCTGGTTTCGGTGGGCCATGGGTGGTTCTCCTCGCCGGAGCAACCCAGAATTTCTTGGGCTATTTTCTAACATGGGCTTCTGTCGTGGGATTAATCAAACGGCCTTCGGTCCCTTTGATGTGTCTCTTCATGTACTTGTCAAGTCAATCTATGCCTTTCTTTAACACAGCCAATACAGTTTCAGGTGTGCAGAACTTCCCTGATTATAGTGGGACCATTGTGGGCATCATGAAGGTACATTTCATATATGATATTTTTATAAAATACATATATCAATTGAGTAAACATATGACCAATAAATTCGAGTCACGATTCATATGATTTCCATCAGATCAGTAACATTTTTTTGCTGAGGCACATCAATACCATTATACATAGAAAGAGAGTAGTTTACATTGGACTAGCAATGTAAACTTTCATCTAAAACACACAAAATGTGTATAATATTTTACTTTTTTTTTTTTTTTTTGCAAATATGGACAACATTGTACATATTTTGGGTGTTTACAATATAAGTTTACATTACTAATACTAACTAAGAAATTTCCAATATAATTATTTATTTCTTTGCTCATATATATTTATTTATGACCTGTTTGATTGAAGCATAAAGGTAAAAAATAAAAATGATTCTTGTCAATAATATATACTATTATACACATTAGCAACCTAATAATATGATTGCTTAAACTAGGCATAAATATGACTTCTTTAAGAACAAAAATAAGTATGGTAAATATATACTATTTATTTACTTTCTTTGCCAGGGATTTTCTGGTATTAGTGGAGCAATACTAATCCGTGCATATAATACGTTCTACGAGGGCGAGCCGAGTAAATTCCTTCTAATGCTTGCTGTGTTGCCTACACTCATCTCCCTCGTGCTTATGCTTTTGGTAAAAATTTATAAAACAAACACAGGTGATGACAAGAAGCACTTGAATGGTTTCTTTGCTGTTGCTCTGATCATTGCTGGTTATCTCATGATTATTATAATTTTGGAAAATATCTTCAGTATACCATTATGGGCACACAGAGTAACCTTTATACTTCTTTTGCTTCTACTTGCATCACCTCTTGGAATTGCAATCAGAGCCCAGAATGAGGACTCCAAGAGAGTTCTAGAAACGCTTTCCTTTGACAGTAATCCATTAAGAGGACACCCTGAGTTACTGCGATCTTCCTCTGACTCTTCTGTACCCGAGGATATGGCATACCATGAACTGCCTAGTGTTGCTCTAGATGACAGAATTCTGTTTGATGAAGAATGCATGAATCTTTTGCAAGCCATGTGCACTGTAAACTTTTGGTTGTTGTTTATTGCGATGATATGTGGAATGGGCTCTACAATGGCTGTGATAAACAACTTGAGCCAAATGGGACAATCTCTCAATTACACTAGTGTGGAGGTGAATAATTTGGTCTCTTTATGGAGTATATGGGATTGTCTTGGCCGTGTTGGAGCTGGTTACTTATCAGATTATTTACTACACACAAGAGGCTGGGCAAGACCATTGTTGATGGCTATTACTCTAGCAACAATGATTATTAGCCTCATCATTATTGCTACTGGATTTCCTAGAATATTATATGTGGGTTCTATCCTAATAGGCATTTGTGATGGTTCTTTGTGGTCATTAATTCCCACAATTACTTCGGATATATTTGGTGTTAGGCATATGGGTACTATTTTCAGCGCTATTACCCTAGCATCTCCTGTTGGATTTTATATTTTCTCTGTCAAACTTATAGGCTATATTTACGATAAGGAAGCAGGTGGTGATGATCACTCCTGCTTTGGCACTCGTTGCTTTATGTTATCTTTTTTAATCATGGCATCCTTGGCTCTTCTGGGGTTTCTTTTGGCCATTGCATTATTCATTCGTACGAAGACGCTCTATTCGCTGAGGAGATTAAAGGACTCTGTAAAATGATGGAGTAAATAACTATGTATGCAAACTTTGTGTATAAGGTCATGGCTGAGGCCATCCTTTTTATTTCTTGCATTACAGGTGGCTAGCTTGTTTTCAGACCATTTATTGTAGGTTTCGTCAGCTTCATGTATATTACTCTTCCTATTATAAGATGAGTGAAGAGTCTCTATGGCTAAGCTCTTGAGCAACTCTATATGCAATGTAAGTCTTGGGACCTGTATCTAATTTTTTAGGCAACTGGAGAGCAATGTTTAAAATACCCTTGTGTGGATGTTTATATTCCTTAAATGGCAAGCAATAGATAAGCTCATCACCATGACATGGCAAGTGTTCAAATAAAGTAGATGAAGACCAATATTTTAGCTTCAGTATCAAGGGCCATGAACGACAATCAAATCGACCTTCTGTATACCCAGTAAAAAATTAGCAGATGTTGATATTAGTTTGTGATTCATTACAATAATTAGTATCACAAAGAAAAATTATCAAGGACAATTTGCAAATCATTTTATTTTGCCTGAGTAGCCAGGTGAAAAGTAAAAATACTTTAAAAAAGAATGGAAAAGTAAAAGGAAAAACAATGACAATAACTCCAAAAAAGAAAATTGGCCTTAACAATCACTAGCATGAATGAACCAATTTTTCATAGGGCTTTTTATTATATATTAATTTGAGACTGAAAGGCAAGGGATAAGAAGACAGTCATCTACCCTTGAAATCAATTGGAAGAAGTACATGTAGCTGCTAATTCTCAAGTGAGGAGTATTTAAGCCACTTATTTTTTGTAAATGACCTGGAACAGTAAGGAACAAGTTGCAATATAGCATCTCCCTTTTTCCCTTACTTGTTTTGAGTAAGATAACCATACTAAAACTCCATTCCTATTTCTTTGAGATTGAAAAACTATTATCAGTGGTCATTAAAGGTTGTGAATTGAATTACTATGTTTGAAACTAAAAGTAACCTTCCTCAGAATAAAATAAATTGAAAATTCCTAGAAAGAAAACCTTCTTTTTAAAGAATTTTCAAACAGTCTCACTAAAAACTAGTAAAGCACAATAGATCAAACACAAACTTCAAGCTTCAGAATTATTTTTTGAACTTGAATCTAATCATACTTTTCATCCAATTTTATAATTTTTTGAAAAAAAAGTAATTTGAAATATAAATCATTTTCATTATCTTTGAAAGTCAAAAAAAAAAAAATAGTAAGACCTGGATGAAATATTCTTGACTTGGAGACCAAAAACATCCTAAAGATTAGACAAGAACTAGTTTAAAATGAAAACAAAAGATGTGGTTCACTATCTCTTTCAAGGTCTATATTACTTGAATGAAATTTAAAAATGCTATACCACATAATGACTGCAGAGTTTTTATTTTTTTAACAAAACAAAAACAGAGCATGCTAATTGCAAGTATACATTTTTAGTCATTCTCTCAAACACCTAGCATGCATGCCCACTAAAACATTGCAACTTAAATAACACAAAGTTATAAAATTTATAGTGTGTATGAATAAATAATACAGTCTGATTATAAAAAAAAAAGAAAAAAGAAAAAGAAAAAGAAAAAAAATACACACACACACACAGAGTAATACATACAAGTTGGACTAAAAGAAACACAAATTAAATGGAAGATATTTGACCCAAAGAAAAGCATATATTAAATTTAACATTTTATTTTCAATAGTATACAAACCCATCAGGGGTTTGCAAAAATAAGAAAGAAGAACAACCAAAGTGAGAATGACCTCTTTATGTGCCCAAAAAAAAAAAAAAAAAAAACTACTTCTGCTTATCAGGAACGGCCTTAACCAAATCTAAGCATAAAAATTAACATTATAAAACAACAATAGAAATTACTTATGAAACCACAAATGATATTTGATATTTACAAATCATAGTAATAAAAGTAATATGTTATAGGGTGCCTCAATAAAGTAAAAGTGAATTCAAAGTGAGTGAAAAGTAGAAAGGAAAAAAAAAAGACACGTGAACAAAGAGAGATCCTTCTGTGTGAAAGGTTCAAAGGATTTCTCCAATAACCATGAAGAAGAAGATGAAGAATATACAATTAGAGGAATATAAACCATATTGTGCCACTTAGCAAACAACAGATCAAGGAAGAGTAAAAATCAAACCTGAAAATTAAATTAAAATGATTAAGTAAAAGAAAAAGTATCTAACCATTCTTCAAGACTCGATGAAGGTCATTTAGGTGTAGGATTTGATTTTTCTAGGGTTTTCTAGTGATTTCAATCAAAAAATAGGAAAAGGATTAAAAATCAAAATCAAAATTTGAATTCCAAACACAAAACTCAAGGAGGCAGAGCCATGAAGGTTTGAGAGAGAGACGACTAGAGGGAAGAACCTGTTAATTAGTGATCTCTCTTAAGAGCTTGGCAAAAGAAGAACCTGTATATTTTGTTTTTTCAGTTTTATAAAAAACCTAGATGACTGGTAGCAGATGTCTTATTAAAATTAAATGAATGGACCATATTAAAACAAGTGAAATCTATAACTAAGATTTTAATGGGTATCGTACCCCCAAAAAAAATGGGGTATCGTAGAATGACCCCTTTATCATTAGTTTAAAAAATCACTTACTTTTTTTTATGTAAACACAATTCGAGGTCAAATTCTTAATTAAAATAAGTTCAGCTAAGAGCTAACTGAAAACCTATATAAACATCTTTAACTTAATTCTTGATACTTCTTTATATTATGGATTTGTTGTATTTTTGGAAAAATCCAATAATGATTGTTGAAAACATTGTCGCTTTGTAATAAATATTTAAATACAACACGTGTCAAGCTTGAGCTTGGAAATCATTTAGACAGACTCTTGTAAATGCCAATAATAACCCCCAAAAAGTGTCATTCTCTTCCTCCATTTGTGTCCCCAAACCCAAAATCTTTGTGATCCAACACTGCAAGTAAAGCAACCAAAAAGGAAAAAATTCGTAAACATCCAAAAATTAATCCAATCAAATAAGCAAAAAATATGACAACGAAATCAATTTTGTCCTTTAACAGAGATAGTCTGTAATCCAACGTGATAAAGAAAAGCCTCGTGGCAGTTTGGTTTTTTGAAAACCATCACTCATCACTCCTTACTCAATTTTCGTCATTTATCACTCATCACTAAAAATACCCAAATTTTCTAAACCCCACCCGTTTGGCACACTTCGCCCAGCTTTTCATCACTCAAATTTTTTTACTTTTTTGTGGGACCCATATTTGTAAATTGGTCAGACTCTTTTGTTAAGCCTACCCGTGGAACCCATTTCCCACCATTTTCTCTTTTCTCATTTCCCCTTCACCCCTTCATCCCTGTTACTCTCCCAAAAAACAAACTCGAACCCAAAAAAATTTCAAAAGCTCCCTCGCCTCGTCAGGACCGTCACTAGTGAACAACACCCATCTCTTCAATGTATACAGCGGTGCGATCTCCTCCGTCGTGACCCAGTGGTGCCGACGACCTTGAAAAAATGTGACCCATTTCCTCCATTCGTCACAAACGATCTTCCACCTTCTCAACCCACCGTCACCAAGGTTTGATTTTTCATGGGTTTGAGACTGAGATGATGGTGCCGAAGGTGGAAATGGGCTGTTTCCATCCCTGCCACTCAACAACAATGCCATGCCAAGCCAAATTGGACATGGTTGACGACAATATTCCTCATTCCACTGCCGTGCCATGTTGAGATCCCCTTTGCTTTTTTTTTTTTTTTTTTTTTTTTTTTTTTTTTGGGTTTTTGGTTTGGTTTGATCTGAGATCGAGTCAGTGACTTCAATGTTTGAATCTTTGTTCTTCTGCTTCTTATATTTGAGAAGGCTTCGATCTAGATTTCGTTTTTTTTTTTTTTTTCATTCCAACAATTTTTTTTTATACATATTTTCCAAATTTTGGAGCTTATTTAAGCTGTTATCAGGACCAAATTTGTGTTTCTGAGCTAGATTTTGCTTTAGATTACTGTAATTAGCTCTTGAATAGGTTTGGTTTTTATAAACAGTGGATTCTTTGAAGAAATTGGGTTTGATTCATGTGTGTTTGAAGAGGAAAAAAAAAAAAAAAAAGATAAGAGACAGAGAAGGGGAGAGCACATGCTCATGAAGTCAAATTGATGAGACAAGGCATAAGTGGGTCCCACCCAGTTGAGTAAAATTACAAAAAGGCCACATAACTCAGTTTTCCATAACTTGAAACACCTAAGATGTGTTTTCAATTTTCATAACTCATCACTAAAAAATCAGAGAATTAAGTGATGGAAACAAAAACTGAAAACAAATCCAAACAACCTCTTCTGTCATGGGACCCATCAATTTTGAGTTATGGGTAATGGAAACTGAAAATCCAAACAACCCCCTAGTTAGTCTCTCTCTTACTGACTCGTTTGCTTCCTTCTCTCTCCCTCGTTGTCTCTTTCTCTTTATGTTGCAATTTTTTTTTCCTCAGCTGTTTGCGACTTTTGAGGTTTAGAAGTGTTGAAAACAAGTGAGGATTGGGGTATGAGTGTTATTTGAGCATAGACTTTTGCAAGAGCTTTTGTTCTTCCTCTTGTCATAGGTTCAGTATAGGAAGTGTCAGAGCTTGATGAAGAGTTCGAATCCATAGTAGGATCAACTTTAGTTGTTCCAAAAAGAGGACTGTTGATTTGGATCTTCTTTAAAGCCATAGAACTTCAAAAGATATGACAAATTGATGAAGAAGAGATGAGAGGCAGAGATGGTCTCATCGGGTGTGCCAGAAATTTGTTAACACAAAATTTCTCAATAGTAGAAAATCAATCCAATTGAAAAAAGTGTTCCACAAATATAATTTTGTATTAATCAGGTAGTGTGTACAATCTTTGTTTTGACTTTTTTACAAAAAAGTGCTCCTCTAATTCTATCTTCTTTACGATGTTGGCTCAGACGCAAAATTTTCTTCAATTTGGTTAGAAGATATATCAAATAGTCTTCACCATGAATCTTTGGCTTTGAGCTTGCTATGGATTTGTTGTCCTTCAAGTTCTTCAAGTCCTTCAAATATTCTTCAAGTCCTTTGAATGTTCCTTAAGTTCCTTAAAGATTCTTAAGACATAATTTCTCTAGATCTTGGGCTTCTTAAAAACTTGGTGTTGAAAATGAGAGGAGATGTCCTCTATTTATAGTCAATTCAAAGGATAAACTCCACTTTGAATTGACATGCTTGAAAATATGTAGTATGTTAAGACATATGTGAGTCATGTTAAGAATATATGTCATGTAGAGTTGGCTAATCCTTTGGCAAAATACACTTTTCTTGTAATTGGGTAGATCTAGGATATGTTTAATACTTCAAGAAATAAGAGTTAAAGTCCAAGTATTGAAGTCATGCAAATTTGTCTAAGAAACAAGTGAAGAAGTGCTAGATTTTAAAGCTCAACTGCTAGTTTGATAGATAGCATCTATCGAGGTTCAAAAGGGATCCTTAGCCCAATGTTCGACAGTTGCTTGATAGATAACCTATCTATCGAGATTCATGAAAATTAGTTTTTCTGATATTGTTTCACACCAATCTGTGTATGCATGTTTAGGCTTTCTTTTCTTACAACTCTAAACATATATAAGGATTATTTTAAGATTTGTGAAAGGTTGCGCAAGTGTGAGACAAAGTTTTGTTCATGCAAATTGTGACCGAAGACAGAATTTGCCCTAGTTCATATTTCTATTAAAGAAGTTGCTGCGTTTGTATGCTGTTGGGTTTTATAACCAAGGAGCTACATGATCTTTATTGTGCTGATGAACTGAAGAACTTTGCAGCCAACATTTTAAAGCTCAACAGCTAGTTCGATAGATAGCATCTATCAAGGTTCAAAAGGGATCCTTAGCCCGATGTTCGACAGTTACTTGATAGATAACCTATCTATCGAGATTTATGAAAATTAGTTTTTCTGATGTTGTTTCACACCAATCCGTGTATGCATGTTTAGGCTTTTTTTTCTTACAACTCTAAACATATATAAGGATTATTTTAAGGTTTGTGAAAGGTTGCGCAAGTGTGAGACAAAGTTTTGTTCATGCAAATTGTGACCAAAGATAGAATTTGCCCTAGTTCATCTTTCTCTTGAAGAAGTTGCTGCGTTTGTACGCTGTTGGGTTTTATAACCAATGAGCTACATGATCTTCATCGTGTTGATGAACTGAAGAACTTTGCAGCCAACATTTTTTTCAAGTTGGCGAGTAAGTCGTGTATTGAGATCCGCGCATTTATTGATTAGTCACGTACTGAGATTCGTGCATTGAAAAGAAGAGATTGTCACTGCAGAATATGTCCAATTATGTATTGGAGACTGTAGGTTGGTATAAGATACTAGGATTCTTTTACTTGTAATCGCTTGTTATGATAATAGTAGATTCTTGGGAGTGGTGACCTTAAAATCATCCGGTTGAGTTTTTGCCTTAGAGGTTTTTTCTTATTCATACACAAATCACTGTGTCAACTTTATTTTCCGTTGCATATTAACTTAGTTGTGATTTGTTTGTGCTATCATGCGTTTTACATGTTAATTGGATTGATTAACTAATTTGGCTAATTAATTGGTTAATTTATTATAAGGGGTCAATACATTCTTGGCTTATCATAGTAGATTCTTGATTAGCCCAAATTTTACTTAGAGATAATTATCTCTATTTATCTATTTTGATAAAAATCAACAAAGATAATTATCCATCAATTTTGAATAAAATATTTATCTTTATTTTATTTCATTTATTATAAAAAACATAAATCCATAAATTTTAAATAGGGAATTTATTATTATCTTGTGGGCCAAGTGAAACGTGGAAAATTTCAATATGCCAATGTAATATCAATTTGGATGATACATGTTGTCATTTGATTTAATTAATTTAATGATATAATAATCTAGAATTTGTCACTAAATTTTGACGTGGCATTTTATAATTGACTTAAAATTTTGCCTCTTACAAGATCTCACACCCAAATAATAGTATTAATAAATTAATAATGATAATAGTAATAAAATTTTTAGAATAATTAAATAAACATTAAAATGAATGTACCTAGATAATGGTTAAATAAAAATAAAAACTTATTGAGAAAAAAAAGTAAAGTTAATAGGTTTGACACTTATTTGGTTTTTATTATTATTTTTATTTTATTTACGTTCCTCTTGTCATTTCAAGGCAAATCACGTGGGCCGCTCTAGTACTAGAGTACAGCAAAGCAAGTTAAAAGTTGCAGTTTGAAATCAATCTAATAAGACTAGACTTTAAACTTCATAGGACAACAGAAAATGCAAGAGTTAAAAGACAAGTGATACGAAATGGAGAGAAGAAGAAGGCTGGGTTTATTCAAGCAAATGGATAATGGCGACATGGTGGCGACCTGAGAAGAAGAAGAATGCTGGGTTCAGTATTTGTTTCATTTTTTGAATGAATCCAATCATGGAGCAGTTAGAAAAATACTGTCCATAGCCATGGCTCAACGAATTTAGGGGTTTTACGCGAAAGCTTTAAACGAGACATTTTATTATATTTAATTATAAATTTATATATTTTTATTATTATTATTTTGTTGTATATTTTTATTATCTTCTAATTCTTTTTGATGAATTTTTTGTTCATTTATGAAATTTTCACTTAAATTTTCTGTAAGATTTTGTTTTTTTACTACTAGTAAATTTGTCCAGAGCTCCTTTTTGAGATTCAATTAGTTCTTCTCTTTGTCTTTTTTTTTTTCTAATTTTTCATATTCAGATAGATATTTTCTAGTAGAAACTTGTAATTAAAAACTATTTATGAATAAATGAAACACAATTTATAATAAAAAAAATTACAATTTAACTAGAATAATATAAATTTAAGGTATAAAACAATAGAACTTGGTTTATCAAAAGCACAATTGTAGCTTTACTTAATACGATCACTTTACACTTTAAACCTACACAAAAAATTAAAATTAAATTTTTCTAAATTTATAATTTTGTTATCAATACTTTTGTTTTTTTTGGTGGCAATAAACCTTTTTTTTTAGAAAGGACTCAACTGGATCTACTAAGACTAAGACCAGCCACTATCCCTCCATTACTCCATCCTACTAAATCTGATTTCTTAAAAAAAAAAAAAAAACATGTAAGACTAAGACTTCTAGAGAAATCTAAACAAAACATGTAAGACTAAGATGTGTGGATATAACCTTTAACTCTTTAAGTGGGCCCATTGACCAATGACCATTCCGTTTCTTTAGCCTTCTAGTCTTCTAAAGAAATCTAAATTTAAGAGTACAAACCAAAAAAACAAAAAAGTAAAGAGCACAAGCAAGTTCGGCCAAAAAGAAGAAAAAAACCCAGCAGGCAGCATCGTAGCAGCAAACTCCTCTTAAAAAAAAAAAAAAAATCCAAACACCCAACAACAAACGGTAAACCATGAAGAAGACGAAAGAGGCAAAGGAATAGAAAACAAGAAACAAACCTGAAATGAAGATTTGTGAACACACGAAGTCTATTGCCAACACCAATTGATAAGTAAGCCAACTAAAAAGAGTGTTTTTTTATTTTTTTTAAAGAATGAATGAAGATGGAGAGAGTCAGAGAGTGAAGAGTGTTTTTTTTTTTTTCCTGCTTTTTCTTATTTGTCTCTTCTTTCAATTTTTTGCCTTTTGGAATTTTTTCTTCTGCAAGCTACTGCCTTTTGTTATCTTTTATTCTGCAAGCTAAAGATTTAGTAATGGGATTAGCTTTTATGTCACTTTAGTAGACATGGCAAAACGGGTCAAAATTTTCTGACCTAACCCGAAAAATACCCGACCCGAACCCGATTTTTTTTACCCGAAACAAAAACGGGTTGACCCGTGACCCGACTCGAGTTTTTCATGTTTTTTGCGGGTCAACCCGACTCGACCCGCAACCCGACCCGAACCCGAATCCCTTTTTTGAAACTTTTTTTTTTTTGTTAAAAAAAGAGTAAAATTAAGACAATAGTAGTTTAATTATTGTGAGTTTTAAGGAAACAATTGATACATTTACATATGCAAATTAATTGAAAGATAAAAAGTTGAGCATTCTGTAATGAATAAAGATTTTTAGATATCAAATAGTAAAGTACATGCTAAGATAATATGCTTACAGTAGAGTTAAAAATATAGATTTAAAGTTGTAGACATGTGTGAGAAACATTTACAAGTGTAAAAATAGCAAAGCCAAAGTATTAAATTAGCATAAATTATGAATGCTTAGACTCATTTTTGAACAATTTATGTCCAAAATAAACGACTTTTTAAAATAAATTATGATATTTTCTAGAGTGTGTATTGCTTAACAATGATATGATATTTATAAAAGAGACCATGTATAAATAAGTTAGCAATCAAATTTTGATGTATATCTCAAATTAAAATAGAGTGCCAAACACAATTGATAATAGATTATAAAATTAATTTTTAAGATTGTAAATTTCTTATATGTTTTTATTCTTTATCAAATGAGTTATCCAATAAGTCATTTGTAATTTTGTTTTATATTTTGAAATGTTGATATTGTGTAAAAATAAAACATGTGTGTTTGTTTTACTTATGTTTGTGTTATTTTGTTTTAGATAGCAATGTTAAGATTTGTATAATTTTAAAATTATTGAATAAATAAGTTTAACTGAATTCATTCTTAATATAAGTGGTGAAGTCAAAATAATGTTTTTTACATAAAATAATTTGTTGCATAACTTTTCAAATGACAAATACATGTTTTATTTATAAAAAAAAAATCATGTGAAAAATACGGGTCAATACGGATCAACCCGACCCGACCCGAAAGCCGATTGACTTGAACCCGTTTTTAACCCGTTTAAGATGACCCGTTTTTGACCCGTGACCCGTTTGACCCGCAACCCGATTGATCCGATCCGAACCCGACCCAACCCGCCCGTTTTGCCATGTCTACACTTTAGAGAAATAGGGATTTTTTTTTTTAATTTTTTTTTTTTTTAGATGAGAACTGCAAGTTAAAGATTTGGGGATGGTGATGAGATTACTGTTCATGTCACTTCAGCTTGCTTTGTGAGAAACGAGTTTTTTTTTTTTTAAATAGATGTAAAACCAATATTATATAATATATTATTATTATTATTATTGGGAGCCCCTCTTACAAGTGGGGCCTTAGCGGGACTTAAATCCCCTCTAGCTTTAGCGGGCACTGTCCATAGGTACACGCAAATGACAAATATATATAAATAATATATATATATATATATATATATATATATATATATATGTATATAGCTGATATAGTCAAGGCTGCAGAAAAATATTCAGAGAGCCAAAAAAAGTATGGAGAGGTTGAGGCTGAGGTTGAGGCTGAGTAACAAATGGATGGCGACGGTGGCAAGCATGTGGATCCAGTGTAGCAGCGGCGCGTACACCTTCGGCGTCTACTCTTCAATCCTGAAATCTAGTCAAGGCTATGACCAATCAACGCTCGAAACTGTGGCTGTTTCCAGAGACATAGGCTCAAGCGCTGGGATCCTTGCTGGGATTCTATACACCGACGTGACGCACAGTAATAGTAACTCTGGTTTATGTGGGCCATGGTCGGTCCACCTGGTTGGAGCAATACAGAGTTTCTTGGGTTATTCTCTAACGTGGGCTTCTGTTGTTGGATTAATCAATCGGCCTCCGGTGCCTTTGATGTGTTTCTACATGATCTTGGCAAGTCATTCTACGCCGTTCTTTAACACAGCCAATATAGTTTCTGGTGTTCAAAACTTTCCTGATTATAGTGGGACCATTGTGGGCATCATGAAGCTACATTTCTATGATTGGCTTATTATTTCTGGCTTTGAAGAGCTATTTTACTACACTTTCGTTATTTAGCATCAAAATCAAATATGTTAGTTAAATGTCACTTAGAGTTTTTGAGTTAGAGTTCTAAGTGGTGGCAAAGTTGAGGCGGATTTGTGCTCCTTTCTTCTCTTCTCTTCTCTGATCCGATATTGCTATCAGATCTGTGCTTTGCTCTTGTTCGTTTCTCTTTTTCTCTTCTCTGATCTGCTCTCGCTACCCAAGTTCTGCCTTCTTCTTTGTTTTCTTCTTTCTTCTTATTCTCCAATTTGGAACTCAAGTTCCACAATCAAAATCGAGTGTCATATACCTGAGATGCTGCTTAACTATTATGTTTGGTTTTCCTATAACATAATGAAATTGTTAGCAAAATCTTGCTTACTATTTGACGTGACTAATTGTAATTATTGAAAAAATAAATGGTAGGTTTATTTGAAGGTAAAGACAATAAGATACAATTTACTGCTACAAATAATTGTGAAATTAATTATGATTCTAAAATTTTCAATTTTAAAAGAGTCTCAATTTTAGGAAGTAATAAAAATTGGCAGCCTTTTTAAATTGAAAGTAACTTGACTCTTTTAGAAAAGTCACTCAAATCTTATTTTATTATAAATGAATTATGGAATGACAAATAATTTGATGACTATCATATTAATTAAATAATAAATAAATTTTTTAATCATGTTTTGGTTTTTATTTTGTAGTTAGATATACTAGTTTGTAAGTTTTATTTTATAAAATTTTTAGTATCATTTTTCCATGATTTGAAAAAAAAAAGGAGTTTCTAACTTTTAATAATTTTATTTAATTACTAAATAAAACAATCAAGGATGACTTAAATCTTCACCAAGATGACTATAAAATTTTCCTACAATTTAGGATGAAAATAACAAACTTAGGATTATTGTAAGTACTTAGAAAATGAAGGCTTAAGTCCACTAAGAACAGTAATGCCTTGTCCTTCAGATCAAACCCAAACAACAGAATTTTTATAGAGAGTAGGTAAATAATTCAAGTGCAATTCAAAGCTAATTTCAAGTCTAAGGCC
Source organism: Castanopsis chinensis (assembly GCA_032878915.1). Lineage (NCBI taxonomy): Eukaryota > Viridiplantae > Streptophyta > Magnoliopsida > Fagales > Fagaceae > Castanopsis > Castanopsis chinensis. The sequence goes on from JAVQMG010000114.1 coordinate 9,554,464, forward strand.
AAAGAACTTAATGTAATAGAGAGATGTAACTCAAGTAGTTGCTAAAAATAGTGCTCTCCTTGGGTTTGTCCTAGGATTTGTTTCTATATACGAATATTCCAGATTTTACGCAAGGTCTCATACTGTTTATTTTACTATTTCTTTGAGGAAAAATGTTCAACCTCTTATTTGGGAGGTTCCCCTCCCTTTTATATCTTTCCTACTTGCATCCTAGCTCTCCACTTGTATGCCCCCTGACTTTTCTTAGGATATTTGTTCCATCAAAGTTTCTACTGAAGGTGGTAGAAGGGATTGCTAGCTGTGAAGTTACTATTCAAATGTCACTACCTCATTAATGCAACTGATAAGGTTGTTGCAGGGCATTTAATGTAGAGGGAGGAGGAATACCTTTCCAGAAAGCTTCCTCTCACCATTTTTGCCCCCCCCCCCTTATGGTCCTTTCTCTTCTCCACGGGCTTTCATGATACACTATCTTGTATCCACTCCCATCCTTCAGTAAAGTCCTTGGAGTTGATATACTTCTTCAGGTGGGATTATGCGAGATATTCCATATTCTAATCCTCTTTGGTCCTCAGACCTCTCACAATTATCATAATCAAGTTATGAGATTGAAACCATCTTTTGAATCTTACTACAAAGTACAAACTCCCCAATAATTGAAGCCTTAACTAAGAGAATGTATCTCATACACTCAACGTACAGATGTCTCATAAATGGTGGAATCCTTACCCCTACATAGTCCATATATAATGATATAATGAGCATTCGAAGCATGAGATAAGTTTTCCTTAGCTAGATAGCTCTTCCTTCCAATCCTGATACTCAACCATTAAAATATAAATCACAAGTCTCCTGATTAGAAAAAACAAAAACAAAAATTGTTGGAAAACAATATGTACATCATAGTGAGTAGTTTGTAAAGTTTTGGACTCATGACCTATCCATAACCTCTTGTTTGATTGAAGCATAAAGGCAAAAATGATTCTTGTCAACAATAATTGTACAATTAAATTTGAGAAAGTCTAAGAATAGAATTTTTGTGTTATAGTTTTTGCCACACTTTTAATGTGATTGACGTTGATTAATAGTAGAGAAAAAGTGTTTGTCTGTGAATTACAAATGGACCACTTCAAATAATGACAAAAATTATGGTACAAAAATTGATTAGACTTTATTTGTCATTTTTATTATAGCCTGATTCTTGACAATATGACTACATTTTTCTTCAATCAAATATATATGTCACTACCTTTTTTGATGTAATATAATCAAATATAAGCATCTGTTTGGAAACAGTTTACTTAGCTTTTTGCTGAAAATTTTTGCTGAAAGTATGTGAAAGTATATTTATATTTTGAAAAAAATTTTAAAAAGTGAAAAAATGCAGTAAAAGTGAGCTTTTAAAAAACTGTATATAAAAGTTAAAAAAAAAAAAAAAAAAAGGCTCAAAACCGAGTTTATAAACTTATAAGAGGTTTATTTTATTTTTTTGTTGATAAAAAAAAAAAAAAAAAAAAGGTTTATATTTTATGTGAAAGTCATGTTCTTCGTGAAACTTCTAATCCTAGTTGATTGCTTAAGATATGCGTGTATATATATATATATGACTTCTTTTACGAACAAAAAAACAGTAAGGGGTCCTTTTGCAATACAATCTCGCCTGAGCTATGCTATGCTGTAATATTACTTTTTCTCTTTGCGGGATGTACTGCAATTAGTGGAGCAATAATAATTCAAGCATATGACATATTCTACAAGGGCGAGCCGAGCAAATTCCTTCTAATGCTTGCTCTGTGGCCGACGTTTGTCTCTCTTGTGCTTATGCGTCTGGTGAGAATTTATGAAGCCAACACAAGCGATGATAAGAAGCACTTGAATGGTTTCTCTGCACTTACGCTAATCATTGTCGGTTATCTCATGATCATGGTAATTTTAGAAAAAAGTTTCAGTTTACCTTTGTGGGCACGCATATTCAGCTTTATGCTTCTTTTGCTTCTACTCGCATCACCTCTTGGAGTTGCAATCAAAGCCCAGAAGGACTCCAACAAGAGATTTCTAGAAACGCCTTCCTTGAGAGTAATATTTCAATGGAGAACCTCGAGTCAAGGTGTTCCTCGTCTAAATCATTTGTAGCAAAGGATGTAGCATATCATGAAGTACCTAGAAGTGAATATCAAGCTAATGTTGCTTTAGATGACAAAATTATGTTTGATGAAGAGGGTATGCATCTTTTGCAAGCCATGCGCACTGTAAACTTCTGGTTGTTGTTTATTGCAATGGTATGTGGAATGGGCTCTACGCCGGCTGTGCTTAACAACTTGAGCCAAATAGGACAATCTCTCAATTATACTACTGTGGAGGTGAATAACTTCTTCTCTTTATGGAGCATATGGAATTGCCTCAGCAGTGTTGGAGTTGGGTATTTATCAGATTATTTACTACACACAAGAGGCTTGGCAAGACCATTGTTGATGACTATTACTCTAGCAATGATAGTTGTTGGCCACATTGTTATTGCTTCTGGATTTCCTGGAGCATTATACGTGGGTTCGATCATAATGGGCATTTGTGATGGTTCACAGTGGTCATTAATGCCCACAATCACTTCAGATTTATTTGGTGTTAAGCATTTAGGTACCATTTTCAACACTATAGGAATAGCAAGTCCTATAGGATCATATATTTTCTCTGTCAGAGTTATTGGCTATATTTACGATAAGGAAGCAAGTGGTGAAGATCACTCCTGCGTTGGTGCTCGCTGCTTTCTGTTACCTCTTTTTATCACGGCATCCTTGGCTTTCTTGGGATTTCTTTTTGTCATTGCATTGTTCCAACGTACTAAGAGGTTCTATATGCTCAGAAAACCAAAGCATTCTTTAAAACGATGAGATGTATATATGCAAACTTTGTGTACAAGATCGTGACCTCCCAATTTATTGATGTAAATTGATAGCATAAAGTTAATGAGTTACTCTCCAACATCACTATATTTTCTTTTCTAATGATCTAATTGAGATATATTTTTTTGGGGTAAAATTATACCGAACTCTGAGGTTTTTTGTTATTACACTTTCCTCCCCTCTTATTTGGAATAACACACTTATTTCTTCCTCTAAAATAAAAATCATTTACATTGACTTCCATATAAAACAATCCTGAATTACCTATTAGAGGGATAAGAAATTAGAGAGGTCATTTTATATATATAGTTTGAATTTTAGAATAAATGAATGTAATAAATGAAAATCTTAAGAGAGACTAGTGTAATTGTTTTTTCTATGAAAAGTTACTGCGTTAATGAAGCTTTTAAATTCATATTACATGATTGTCTATATGATCTTAGATTTGTGATGGGTGCATTTTTCACAATTTCCTTATGTTGATTATAACATTTTTTGTTGTTGTCAATGTTCTTACTTGAGCAATCCTATGCGTCAACTGTCGTTAATTCACTATACTAACATTTTCCTGTTGTAAATGAAGGGATTTGATTCTTGGAATTAAAACCTTTAGGTTGGTATAATAAGGTCACTGACATCAGAATTAGCTAATCACTTGGATACTTCTTGTGGGTACTAGTTAGTTTAACTGGTAAATTTTCTAATAATTGAATAAAAGATCTGGAGTTTAATCACCGTCTACACCAAAAATCGATTAATGTCTTAGTTTGATGATAAAAAACCATCATTATGACCGGACACCATAAATTAAAACTCTCTAAAAAAGAAAAGAAGACTTGGATACCTCCTTAATGTTGTTTTTAATTTTAATAAATATAATATTGTTTGAATGTATGAATTACTTTGATGATTATTCTTTATCATCAATTCAAAAAATCCCTTGATTTTTGGTGTACATTCAAGTTAGTTGAATTGATAAGAATCCACATAAATATCTTTTAACCTAATTATTGATCTTTTAAAGTTCTTTGAATTATCGGCTTACTTTATTTTCTAAATAATCCAATTATGGACTAAGGGTCCGTTTGTTTCGGCGGTAAACAACTTCAAGAAATTATTTTTCACCAGCTTGTGTGTGTGTTTGTTACCTACAGAAAATTGGGTCAAACGAATATCCTTTTCCCCGTTGACTGTAAAATAGCCTCCCTCACTTGTAAATCATTTTCCACTTTCATTTTACCTTCAAACCATTTTCAAAAAATTTCTCTCCTCACTCACTCTCATCACTCATGCCAAGCCCAAGAGCTATCGCTAGAGAGAGCTATCACCAGTGAAGCCCAGATCTAGTCCCCGACCCACGGCCCCACCAGTCTAATCATGCCGCTCAAACCCATCGCCGATCTGATTCACGCCGCCTCAACTCCTTTGTTGTGCACAAACCCATCTTCGATGAACCTGGTCTGATCGTGTTCGCCTTTGCCTCCGCCACGCGATCTCGCCTCCGCCGCGCGATCTTGCCTCTAGATCAACCCAGTCGCCTCTCTCTCTCTCTCTCTCTCTCTCTCTTCGTTCTTCTCTGACCGGATTTGATGGATTATTTTTTTATGTATTGTTTTCCTTTCCTAAAAATATTTTCACTTGAAATTATTTTACATCCAGAAAATATTTTACACTCAAACAAACGCAGCCTAATAAGAAAAACATTGTCACTTTGGAAGAAATTTTTTAGGGTTTTACTAACTTTTGCCTTTAGGGAATATTTTAGTAAACCATTTTAGGAATTTTTTTTTTTTTATGAAAAAATGAAAAAGTAATTAACTGTTTTGACAGTTTTTTTCAATTTCTCATAAAAACTTTCTAAAAATGGATGGTTAATATGTGCCCTAAGGACACACATTAACCAAACTCAATTTTATATACAATTTTGTAAGAAATATCACACGCCTTGGAGTTCATAAAATACAAACTTTATATACACAAAGACAAATGATATAGGCATGGAAGAATATCCTTCCACCTAATAATGCAACACTAATAAAAAATATTTCATAGGAAAATGATTGTAGGACATAGACATGCGCAAATTGACTTGGCTGCCATTATATTCATTGATTTTATTTTTTTAGCCATAAACATCTAAATTAAAATGGATGAATACATAAAGAAAAAATTATATGTAAAGTTAAAACTGGTTAAAATGAATATGTAAAATCAATAAATAGTACGCTTAAGCTTTTATATAGATATATATATATATATATATATATATATATATATATATATATTCGGCATATTTCAAAGATCTTTCAATTATGGACTTACTTTATTTTCCGAAGAATCCAATCATGGACTAATTAGAAAAACATTATCACTTTGTAAGAAATTTTTTATACAATTTTGTAAGAAATATCACACGTGTTGGAGTTCATAAAAGCCATTCTTTATATACACAAAGATAAATTATATAGGTATGGAAGAATATCCTTCCACCCAATAATGCAACACTAATAAAAAAATATTTCACAGGAAAATGATTGTGGGACATAGACATGCACACATTGAGTCATTGACTTGGCTGCCATTATAAGCTAATGTTAATATTTTCTGGGATTATAACTAATCTAGATATATAAAGGCAAGAAAAAAAAAAAAAAAAAAAAAAACCCTAAGAGAAATCTAATTATCTAATTGAGAAGGCTGAGCAGCAATTGGGTGGCCACGGTGGGAAGCGCATGTAAAGATGCTAGTACAACAATATTTTACATAATTTTTGCCACAATTTATTATATGACGAGTTATGAGTGATAAAAAAAATGATAGGTCCACAATTTTACCATTAACACCACAACTCTTTGGCCTATTTTAATGCTAGTTGTGTGAAATGTTGTAATATTAATATTGCTTTGTGTTGTGTGAGATTTTGACCCATTCCATCACTAGATGGGTCTTTTCTCGTCTGAGTCGTTAATTCCATCTCAAATATGGAAATATTCGTGTATCTCACTTGCAGTATGTTAAATATTAGCATTGATACACCATGTTGAATATGCTAGTATGGATGCAAAAGCAAAAAGATAAAGTATAGAACATAATAACACATGAGGAATACGCGGTTCAGCCTAACGGCCTACATCCACAGAGGAAACCCTAAAGGGCTACATCAATAATATATTAGAGTGTAATGCAAATCCTGTGTTACAATAAATCATAACATGTGTATATATAGTAGACTAATAGACTTCTAGTACAATAAGGAGATTTGGTTTGCACACAAAGTAGAATTCAGTTTGGGCTTATGCTAATGGGCTAATATATCTCTAACACCCCTTTTCAAATTCAAGGTAGAAGCTTGATGAGACTTTGAGATTTGATAAGGTTGAGAAGATCCCTTGAATGAAGTTTGGCTCTGTGACGGTGGTTGGAGGAAGGCAATAGTCTTGCAGTGTTGATGCGACTTCTATCGGTGGCATGACTATACTAGAGAGATTTGACGACAGCAGTGGGAAGCTAAAGAAGATAAACACAGCGAAGAAACACTAAGGAAGACAAAGATTGCTCTTAATACACCGTAAGGACAAAAAACCATGGCCATAGGAAAGTGGCTTTGATACCATGTTAAATATTAGCATTGATACACCGTGTTGAATATGCTAGTATAGATGCGGAAGCGGAAGCGAAAGCGAAAGCATAAAGTATAGAATATAATAATACACGAAGATTACGTGGTTCAGTCTAACGGCCTACATCCACAGAGGAAATTCTAAAGGGTTACATCAATAATATATTAGAATGTAGTACAAATCTTGTGTTACAATGAACCATAACATGTGTATATATAGTAGACTAAACTCTAGGCTAATAGACTTCTAGTACAAGAAGGAGACTTGACTTGCATACAAAGTAGAATTAAATTTGGACTTATACTAATGGGCTAATATATTTTTAACACAATACATATAGCAGGAGGCTAAGAGCAATGTCAAGTTGGTTTAGCTGAGGGGAATATTGATGAAAGTAAACTCATTTTGATTGGAGAGCTGTTGCGGAAATTGCTGCCTTGCATTTTGGCTGAGGAGGAAGTGGTGGGCCGGTAGCTAGGGCACACAGCCCAATGCCACATGATAATATTTCTAACACATGAAATGATACGGTTTTGAAGAAGAATATTCACCCACCCAATCATGCAAGACTAAACAAAAGATTTAATTGTTCATCAAAAACAAAAGATTTAATTATGATAAATTGAAAAAAAAAATTAAATTAATAAATTCAACTCATCTAAAGTGGGTTCCAATAGTTTAGCGTTTTTTGTTTTTTTTTTTTTTTTTTTTCAAAATTTGCAATATAGAACATTTTTAGAAAAACAATATAGGAGAATAGCACTTAGACGAAATTATTTAGTTATGTAATTTTAGGGACAAACTCGAGTTCCAATTAGTATGATTCATATTGCTTGGAACTCAAGTTTGTCAAACTTGAGTTTGAGTTGGAACTCGAATTTGACAAACTTAAGTTCAAAAAATATGCTATACCACTAAATAATTTTATTTGAATACTATTCTCCTAAATTCTTAAAAAAATTATGATATAGAGCAAATTTTCCATTTTTTCTTTTATTTATTTATTTGAGAGATAGTTTCAATCTATCGTATTCAATCATATTAATTGCTCTTTAATATTTAGCTAAGATACCAATTGATTTTTTGGTATAAACGAGATTGAAACCCAAATATTGTATTCCACGACAAAAATCTCTACTAGCTAACTAAAACTCACAATTTCATTAATTTAACCAATAAACTATTTTACAGTAAAATTTCTACGTTTCACTCCAAAACTAATTGACGTTTTAGTACACTATCATCATAGAAATGAGTGAGTTCTATGATTTCTATCCTATCTTCAAAAAGCTACAAGACTAATTAGTCAGGTGGGCCAACTCCAGCTACAAATAGCAACACTAAAGCGGAATGGAATTTACAGCTACAAATAATTGACAGGAAATGCAATGATGTTATAATTTTTTATAGCTAGCTTTTGGGCAAGAAGGCAAGGCAAGAAAAAAATATTGCAGGGATGACGAAGAGGGTGAGTAGTAGCAAATGGATGGCAACGGTGGCAAGCATGTGGATTCAGTGTAGCAGTGGTGCATACACCTTCGGCGTTTTCTCCTCTGTTCTTAAATCAACCCAAGGTTACGACCAATCCACGCTCGAAACTGTGGCCCTTTTTAGAGACATTGGTTTAGTCGGTGGGGTCCTCGCCGGCCTCCTCTACACCGCCATGACAAGCAGTAGTAACCACTCTGGTTTCGGTGGGCCATGGGTGGTTCTCCTTGCCGGAGCAATCCAGAGTTTCTTAGGCTATTTTCTAATGTGGGCTTCTGTCGTGGGGTTAATCCAACGGCCTCCGGTGCCTTTGATGTGTCTTTTCATGTACTTGTCCAGTCAATCTCTGCCGTTCTTTAACACAGCCAATATGGTTTCAGGTGTTCAAAACTTCCAAGATTATAGTGGGACCATTGTGGGTATCATGAAGGTATATTTACATATATAAATTTCTTTTCTGTTCATTATATTTTTCTCAAGGTGAATTTGAAGGTCTATTTTGCTACATGTTTGATTTTTGAGAATTATATTTACTTAAAAGCATTGTTGTCAAGTTATTTAGTTACGTAGTTAAACAAAAATCAAGTTAAAGTAAAACTTGATGTCACCAGAGTCGAGTTTTATGCTGTGGCAACATATTAAACTTGAGTTCTTAGTTTCATCTCCCTTCCGTAATATATTACTCTCTTTGCTAGGGATTTGGTGGAATTAGTGGAGCAATAATAATTCATGTATATGACACATTCTACAAGGGCGAGCCGAGTAAATTCCTTCTAATGCTTGCTCTGTTGCCTACATGCATCACCCTTGTGCTTATGCTTTTGGTAAAAATTTATAAAACAAACACAGGTGATGATAAGAAGCACTTGAATATTTTCTCTGCATTTGTTCTGTTCATTGCTGGTTATCTCATGATTATAATAATTTTGGAAAACATCTTCAGTTTACCATTATGGGCACACAAATTCACCTTTACACTTCTTTTGCTTCTACTCGCATCACCACTTGGAATTGCAATCAAAGCCCAAAAGGACGACTCTAAGAGATTTCTGGAAACATTTTCCTCCGAGTCTTCTGTAGCCAACGATATAGCATATCATGAACTGCCCAGTTGTGAGGGTCAAGTTAATGTTGCTCTAGATGACGAAGTTCTGTTTGATGAAGAAGGCATGAATCTTTTGCAAGCCATGTGCACTGTAAACTTTTGGCTGTTTTTTATTGCTATGATATGTGGAATGGGCTCTACACTGGCTGTGATAAACAACTTGAGCCAAATGGGACAATCTCTCAACTACACTAGTGTGGAGGTGAATAATTTGGTCTCTTTATGGAGTATCTGTGATTGTCTTGGCCGTGTTGGATTTGGGTATTTGTCAGATTATTTACTACACAAAAGAGGCTTGGCAAGACCATTGTTGTTGGCTACTACTCTAGCAACAATGATTATTGGCCACATTGTTATTGCTTATGGTATATTATATGTGGGTTCGATCCTAATAGCCATTTGTGATGGTTCACTGTGCGCATTAATTCCCACAATTACTAAAGATATATTTGGTGTTAGGCATATGAGTACTATTTTCCACGCTATCACCATAGCAGGTCCTGTTGGATGTTATATTTTATCTGTCAAACTTATTGGCTATATTTACGATAAGGAAGCAGGTGGCGATGACCACTCTTGCTTTGGCACTCGCTGCTTTATGTCATCATTTATTATCGTGGCATCTTTGGCCCTTCTGGGTTTTCTTCTGGCCATTACATTATTCTTTCGTACTAAGAGGTTTTATTCGCCGAGGAGAAAGTACTTTGTAAAATGATGGAGTAATAAAAGAACTTTTTGTTTGTTTTGTTTTGTTTTGTTTTTGATAAGAATACTTTAACTTCCATTAAGAGAAGAGAAATGCAATACATCATGAATCACAGTGGATTCAATTATACTAAAATTTTCCCCTATCCATGTTACATAGCTAGCAACACTTTTGACATATTGCGTTAATACAATTGTAGGTCGATTCCCTTATCCATGTTACATAGCTAGCAACACTTTTGACATATTGCGTTAATACAATTGCAGGGTCGATTCCCTTGTTGCTTTACATGGCATACTTGTACCATTATGAACTCTCACATCTTTTGCTGGATACAAAAGATAATATTAGTTATAGTAATCGAAGACATAGCTATAGTAGTCGGAGACTCACCTATATTATTTTCTGCGTCAGACACAATTTTTGCAGACTTTGTGTATAACGTCATGGCTGAGGCCATCCTGTTTTTTCTTGCATTATAGGTGCACCGTTATCACACAACTCTTCTTACAAGGGTGATGTAAAAGAAATATGAAATGTCCCTTGCGCTAATCAATTCATAATTTACTTTGAGTTTTATATTTTTAAATATTTTTTAAAATTATTGTTTTTAAATGAATAAATGGTATCTCTCTTCACAATACAATAGAAAGTTCAACCAAAAAAAAAAAAAAGAACAAACAAAAATTATTACAATTTATTGTAATAATCCTGTAAATGTTTGACATACAAGAAACAAGCCTTGTGGAGACGCTACTTCGGTTTGTTTGTCCTATATATATATGGAGAATCTAAGTTTAAATCTTTTTATTCACTTGTTATAATAATAAAAATTAATAATAATAATTGATTACAATTTCTTGTCACAACCATGAAATTAAATTGTATGGTATGCAAGACTTTTTTTCCATCGCGATAAGAATCAACTTAAGCCGGCTCCTAAACATAAATTTTTCCAGAGTTTGCATCATGCATTTGAAACCAAAGATGGTTTGATACTATGCTCTTGTCAAAGACTGTTTTTGGTTTTTCTTTTTCCTTTAATTTTTTTAAAAAAATTGTATTGAAAAGTTTTTTTTTTTTTTTAAAGATATGAAAGAGTATTTTTTTTAGTGGCTAATGGCATTTTTGGACAGAAAGATTGACAGTGACAATAAATAAAAACTTCATGGACTAAATTGATAAAAATAAATATATAAACTTTAAGGTAAAAAATTAATGACAATTTACGAAACTCAAAGAATTTAATTTGCATTTTAGCCTATATTTTGTTATGGTAGGTGTGTACATGTGGATGTTGTCATGCACTTGATATCAAGTGAGTGCGGCTACACCAATACAGCAACCTCGCCGTCCCAGGAATAATTGGAGGCCTCCACCATCAGAGCTCTTCAAAATAAACTTTGATGGAGCTGTCTTCCCACGTGAAAAAAAAATCAGGCATAGGTGTTGTCATTAGAGATCACAGAGGCCTTGTCATTGCATCTTGCTCAAAGCTCGTTCACCAGGAATTAATTAAGCAGTGCTGACGTTGAGGCAATGGCTGCAGGTTGTGCTCTCTCATTTGCACTGGAAGTGGGAGTTTAAAGGGTTGTATTAGAGGGTGACTCATTGACCGTCATTAAATGGCTAATGGAGGAAGGAAGGCTGCTGGTACCTCTGGGTCTGCTCATTAAGGATGCAAAACAGTTGGCTCAATGCTTTGATGAATTACTTTACTCTCATGTTAAGAGGGAATGTAACTTTGTAGTTTGGCTAGATATGCCATTGACATTCCAAATTTTCTAGTTTGGATGAAGGGTATTCCTCCAAAATTTTATGATGTAGTTCAAGCCGATTTATTAGGCTCAATTGAATAAAACCAGCTTCCGTAGTGGATTCCCCCTCAAAAAAAAAAGTCTGAGAGAGTTAAATTGGAAAAACTGATTTGTATTAAGCAAAATGTGCATATTACATTGCTCTGCTTTATATATATATAACAAGACTGGCGGGAAATAATTATTAAAAAAAAAAAATTCTAATAGCCATCTGATGTGGCATAATAGATTTACAGTTCAGCTACACGTGTCAATATATATAGCAGTGTATATACTATACTGCTTGTCATATAGCAGCTCTCAATACTCCTCCGGGAGTTTTCACATCTGGGTTAGTATAAATGTTGTTATTTTACCATCTGAGCTATTAAAACTTTTTTTTACAGATCTAAAGAAGGTAGCAGTAGGTGCCCATCAAAGATTTGAAGAAGAAACTTGTTTCTTAGAATATGATGTCAATATTTTCTGCTCCAATGTTTTTTCCGTTGGTAGTGGATGGCATACAAACTATTGATTAAGAACGGCTAAAGACTTATGAAAGAAAGAATAAAGAAGAAAGAAGAGAACAAAGGAAGAAAAATGTAGCTGGTGACCTGTTACTAGTGATAAGTGGGCATCGAAGAAAGATGGTAGTGGTGCCGGTGGTGGGATGTGTTGGCTGTTGTGTCTTTTTTAATTTCAATTAATTAACGTAACGAAAATAACAAAGGCTGAAAATTAGCGATTAATAAAATAAATGTACATATGTCAAGTTTTTATTTGTGGAGTATAAAGTGAGACAGAAAATTTGGTCTTCACTAACATAAGAATTAATTAATCATATAGAACCTCCTTAATTTTATTTTTATTTTTATTTTTACTAGATATAATATAATTTGAATCTATAGAAAAATAATAATTGAATTTTAGTATAAACACAATTAAAATTAAATTCTTTATTCGAATTAATCGAACAAACTGAAACCCACGTAAACCCAACCATATAGACTAGTTTAATTTTTCAAATAAGCCAAACTTGCTGTAGTTATAAATAAATATTGTCGCTTTGTAATAATTTCTACACATGTCAAGAGTTAATAAAATATGTGGGCAACAAAATATTTATATATATATATATATATATATATATATATATATAATATTTTGAGAATAAAACAAATGATATATAATTAGATATTGGACTTGAAGAATATCCACCATTACCTAACGCAATAATGCAACACCAACTCGTAAAAAACATTCGATTAAATTTTAACGGAGGGCGAACTTGGCTCCAAAATTCTTCACAAGAGATGATGGGTGGGGCATACCATCATTGACTTGCTGTCCCTTAAAAGCTAATACTCCTAATAGTTTCCGAGATTCACTACAAAAAAACGGGGCTATCCCAGCGTTTTCAAAAGCGCTGGGATAGGGTCAAAATTCCTATCCCGGCGTTTTTTTTCCCGGCGCTTCAAACCGCCGCGCAGTGACAGTCGGTATAGGGTCGCCGGACCTGTACCAGCGCTTTTCAAAAGCGCCGGGAAAGGGCAAGCCCTATACCAGCGCTTTTGAAAGCGCTGGTATAGGCATTTTAAATTATGTTCATTCAAGACCTATACCAGCGCTTTTGAAAGCGCTGGTATAGGTACTGCCTATGCCAGCGCTTTCAAAAGCGCCGGTATAGGTCTCTTGAATGAATATAATTTAAAAGACATATACCAGCGCTTTTGAAAGTGCTGGCATAGGCAGCACCTATTCCAGCGTTCTCAAAAACGCTGGTATAAGTCTTCAATGAATATAATTAAAAAGACCCTATTGCGACGCTTTGAAAAACGCTGCAATAGGGCCTTTTAAAAAACAAAATTTTAAATTTATAGCACCTTAAATGTACCTGCAATACATATTTTATAACACCTGTAATAAACCACAATTCATATTTTTACAAATAATAATGCAAAAACCAAATACATAGATTAAAAGAATTTGATTCACATAAATTTTACAAATAATAATGCTAAGACCAAATGTGTAAATTAAAGGAATTCAATTCACATAAAGCCTAATTCATGCCAATCACAGGACAAACCAACAATCTGAAGAACTCAACCTAGGCAACCACAAGATCAGCATCAATCTACCTGCACCATACCAATAAGAGAAATTACCACATTCAAATAAGCGATGACCTTGCAAACATAAAATGGCCCCAAATTAAACCACATTCAACATCAATCAATCTCTACAGAAGTTTGGTGCAAAAAGGAACAAGGATTCCTTTTGAGGGAACAATATATTAAACAATGTATGCACAGAGAAAGAGAAATATTAAAAATACTAAAGCAAATAATGACTAGAAATAAAAGGGTGAGGGGGTGACACCTTGACAGTAAGTGAAGCTACTTTTTCAATATGTGGCTTCTGTTTTGTCTTCTACCACTGCCACGAGAAAACAAAATTTTAGGAGAAAAAATAAATAGAGTGAGAGCTTAACACAAATCTAAAAGGTCTTCTAGAGCCAAACCTGAAGGGAGGAAGATCAGAACCACAACAAATTTCAAGCTGCTACAGAGAATTTAAATGGAGGGAGAATGACAAAGTTTCTAGCAATGAGTATAAGAGTCTAAGGTTTGAGATTAATTTTTTTGGGTCATTTGTTTTTAGATTTTCTTTGTAGAGTTGTTGAGAGAGAAAGAAAGATTTTTCTGTTTATGTTTCGGGAGACTGAGTTGTACACTCTAAATAATCTCCTACACAGAGATCGAACCATCAAGAGCACAGCTCACGAAGAGATTTTTTTTTTTTCTATTTTTTCTTTGATATAGATGAGAGATTATCAGTTCTCCTTCTGGAAGGGACATAGACAATTTTAAACAATAAATCTCATTACACTACCTGCACTCTGCTAACTCGTGGGGCATAGTGACTTAACATCCCACCTACATATTTATTCCTAACAGTGTTTTCCCCACAAGGGCCTACATATTTATTCTCTGCCATTTTCCTAGATTAACCAAATTGTGTTAAATTAAGTCTTGATGTGTCTTCACTATCCTTTGAAGCTGATGTCTTCAGAATATTCACAATTACTAAACTATGATATGACAAACTAATATAGAAATATAGCTTATATAGAAAAACGCCAGAGACCAACTAGGAAACAATCACACACTTTTTTTTTTTAAATCAAATTCTTCATAAATGGGTGGAATTTTTATCCACAAGTAATGCCAAATTAAAAGTTGCCCACTAGGTGGCTCAAGAGTCAAGAATCAAGATACATTAACCCCATGAGTGTCCCCCACACCACCACAATGCCCACCAAGCTGAAGTACTTGTTTGAGAGAATGATCCCTAATGTGATGACTTGTTAAAAACAACCTAATCTGATGGACTGCACAAAATTCATAAACTAAACAAAGAAAAGAGAGAGAATTAAGCATACCTCAACTTTGGAGCTTCATATCTTGTAGGAAAAATCAAACATAATAAGTTGGAACATGATAGTGATAATGAATCAATTAACATAGCCAATAATTGTTCAACAAGAATTTCACCACTTCCACATTAATTTTCAATACCAAACCAAGGCCAAAACAGAAAAACAAATAAATCATATAAAAACAATAAATAAATAAGCAATTTTTTTTTTACGTGAATGCCTAAAACAAATACACTAGTGACTAAAAGTCTCTGTGGTTGAATCAATTAAGAATCATTATAGCCAATCACACTCATAAGGTGTTAATATATATACCTTTTGAGCCTATAATGCCCATTGCTGCACCTTCAGTTTTTCCAAATCCCCACTGTTGACGCTAAATATAAGATATCTATGTTCTCCTATTAAAAATATTTCTAAAATATTTTCTTATGCAACTATTCTTTGTAATAATGTATCCTTTTATCAAAATAAAAACAAATTCATGCCAACTGCAACTAGGAATGAGATCAGTAGCTAAAATCAGCCGTATATAGAAGAGCTTGACCCTAATTAAGCACGGCACCAACTAAAAATGTTGGAAGAAAAACTAAGAAGACCTTTGAGAACCACTGTTGGATTTTGAAGCTGAAGTACTTGTACCACCTACACACTCAAGCACCAAAATTACAACTTAGGCTGGAAGGCAGTAAAAAAAATAATGATATTAATAACAACACTAAATTATATATAAATATTGAGGGAGGAATGTGGCAATACCATGACAAGTAGACAAACAAATAAATAAATGATTCTTCCCTTAGGATCATAACCCACATGTCTATAGAAAACCAAATAAAAAGTGCATATGAAAACTAGATACTAGGAATTGTACTGATGGACCACTACTACTACTTTGATTGTACAATGTGCAGAAGGCCCAAAAACATCCAAGTGGAAAAGAGCCACAGAGATGAGCCAAATAAGTAATATTTATATTTATAAGTAAAAGTCCATTGGGACTTTATTCGTATCTTCATGGGTTTGGATGTTTGGTACTTTTGCCATCAATTTAAAATGAAAAGTTTAAGAATTTCATAGAGGAGCTTGACTAATACGTGGTCTCACACTCTCCAATTTTATTTTTCTTTTGTTAATTATTTTTTTTTCCTTTTGGCCTTGGCTTCACATCTTAACAAAATTTTGCAGTATCAGCAAATGGAAAACAATCTTATGCACTATCCCCCAATTAAATTCAATAATATATAAATTATCCCATATTTTCTTTATTATGAACCCATATTTTTTATTGCATTATCAAACAAGGTCGTGCAATCCTTCCTAATCTATAGCAATCAATGCCAAAGGACATTCTTATTATCCTGCAGATTCCTTTATTTCTTTGTTGGTTCTATCTAGCCAATATTTCAACCTAAATTCAAATTTTCCTATCTTACCCGCATTAATAGAATTGGAACCTGGGACAGGTATTTGAAAAGCACGCATGCTTACCACTAGGCAACTTACATTTATTCAAGTATTTTACCTATAATAATATATATAGTTGTTATAATAATAATAATAATAATAATAATAATAATAATAATAATAATAATAATAATAATAATAATAATAATAATAATAATAATAATAATATTGTGCGTGATTTAAAATTAAAATTTTTTTATAATGGACTTTTTGTTTGAATAGAATTTAAATTTGTTTTAAATTATTGTTAAATCATGCAATCTAAGAAAAAAAAAACAAAAAGAAAAGGTTGTGTGGGATTTAAGTTTAGAAATTTTTGATAATAGACTTTTAGTTTGAATAGAATTTAAATTTGTTTTAAATTATTGTTAAATTAATATTATCCATTAGTCAAAATATGGGGGTTTTTTTTAAGAAAGAAAATGTGGGTTGTTATGTGTGATTTAAGTTTATAAATTTTTTATAATTGACTTTTAGTTTGAATGGAATTTAAATTTATTGAAATTTATATGATAAAATTTTACCCAATTTGTGAAAACAAAGGGAAATACACATCGTGACCATTAAATTCCTCTAAAAAAGAAACAAATACTAAGACCATGAAACTAAGGCTAAAGGGCTAGTGGGTTGTGGCTATATTCCAAAATGCAAAAACTCAAAAAATAAGTCTACCCTTATTAAAAGAAAGATGAACCATCAATCTTAGACTTCCTTATTATCTAAAGAAAAGAAAGTTTCATAATTAGAAAAGGAAAGGCATATAAAATTAGGTAACGGCTTAACACTGTAAAGTAGCATATAAAAATGAATAACCAAGACTTTAAAAAAAAAAAAAAAAAAGTCGAGGATTTGATTTTCCTACCTCAGATTTAGCATCTATAACCTCTTTAAACTGTTTCAAGAGTTTAGGTGGAGAAAATTGGTCAAGTTCAGCTCCTAGTATTGCCATTGGAACCTTAACCCCTGAAATTAATTCCAAATATTGATTAGTAAACAATGACAAAACCATTAACTTTGTTCGACCTTGTACTCATACCAAACCAGAATAAAAAGGAGAATATGGAGGTTAAAAAATAAAAACAATTGTTTGCAAACTACAGCATCTGCATTTAAGTCAAACAAATATGGTACCGTGTTGTGCTTTGACATGGTCCTTGTAAGCTGGGCTGCAACTCCAAAATCACCCAATTTGACATCACCTTGTTCTGTTAACAAAATACTTCCACCCTTAATATCTCTATGGACCTTTTGAATCGAGTGCAAATAAGCAAGACCCTTCAATACATGATGAAGAGGGCCAAGTATAGAAGAGGGAGGCGTGGTAGGTGGAACTCAGAGAGAAGAAAAGAAAAGAATGAGGGTGAAGGTGTGAGGCGGCTGAAGTGAAATGTAGAGAGTAGGGTTTTTTTTTTTTTTTTATGTTTTAAGTTGATGTATAAAACGACGTAGTTTTGTAGGAGAGAAAAAAATTAAAATGTTAAAATGTTTTATCAAGGTTCGAACTCGGGCCAGATACAATCAAACGAGTGTCTTACCAATAGACCAATAGTGCACATCTGGAATTATTTTGTACATAATTATTTAATACAAAATAATCAGTTTGATAATAGAAACTTAAAAGATGAAAAATTAGCTATTATGATGGTTCGAACCTGGGACATAGAGCTGAAATACAAACCTGCAAACCACTAAGGCAACATAAATTTTATAATTGCATTTTACCTATAATAATATATATAGTGCTTATAATAATAATAATAATAATAATAATAATAATAATAATAATAATAATAATAATAATAATATTATTATTATTATTATTATTATTATTATTATTATTATTATTATTATTATTATTATTATTATTATTATCAGTAATAATAATAGGCGTTTTTGGTCTTATTTTAGTCATCGAGGGTATTTTGGTATTTTTTTCAAGCATGGGGTATTTTGGTCATTTTTAGGTTTTGGGGAGTGTTTCGGTTGTTATAATTTACTAATTAATAACAATATAATTAATACTTCCAATTATGTAAATATATTTTAACACTACAAATTAAGTGAGTATAATTTAATAATTAATAACAGTTAATATAATACTTCAAATTAATAAAATATAATTTAACACTACAAATTAATAAAATGAAATATATTAATTAATAAAAATATATTTTAATAATTCAAATTAACAAAATTTAATTGAATTTAATACTTCAAACTAATTTAATATATTTTAATGTAATAGCTAAAAAAATGTAAGATGAGACTCGAGGACCAAAATACCCTTGAAACATAAAAAAAGACCGAAATTAATAAAATATAATCTAATAATCCTTGAAAATAACTGAAATACCCCTAAGAATAAAAAAAATGGCAAGATACTCCATAAACTTAAAAAATGACTGAAACGCCCCTACCATCCATAAAATGACTGAAATACCCCCTGCAACTTGAAAAATGACCAAAACACCATTGAAGCCTAAAAAAGACCAAAATACCCTTGAAACCTAAAAAAAAGACCGAAATTAATAAAATATAATTTAATAATCTTTGTAAATGACTGAAATACCCCTAAGACTAACAAAAAAGGGCAAGATACCCTATAAACTAAAAAAATGACTGAAATGCCCCTACCACCCAATAAATGACTAAGATACCCCCTGCAACTTGAAAAATGACAAAAATACCATTGAAGCCTAAAAAAACCAAAATACCCTTGAAACTTAAAAAAAGACCGAAATTAATAAAATATAATTTAATAATCCTTGAAAATGACTAAAATGCCCCTACCACCCAAAAAATGACTGAAATACCTCCTACAAAATGAAAAATGACCAAAATACCATTGAGGCCTAAATACCCTTGAAAACTAAAAAAGACTGAAATTAATAAAATATAATTTAATAATCCTTGAAAATGATTGAGGGTATTTTGGTCATTTTTTAGGTTTAGGGGGGCATTTTGGTAATTTTATAGTTTTAGGGGGGGTATTTGGGTCATTTTTAGGTTTCGAGATTATTTTTATCAATTTTTTGGCTTCGGGTTATTTTGGTCATTTTTAGGTTCCAAGGTTATTTTGATTAATTTTTAGGCTTTGAGGTTATTTTGGCCATTTTTGAGGTTTCAAGGTTATTTTGGTTATTTTTTAGGTTTCAAAAGGTATTTTGGTCATTTTTTAGATTTCACGGGTATTTTGGTAATTTTTAGGTGTTTGGGGAATTTTGGTCATCTTTTATGTTTCAAGGGTTTTTTGGTTATTTTTTGGATTTCAGGGGTATTTTGGTCATTTATAGGTTTTGGGGGGTATTTTGGTCATTTTTTGGGTTTTAGGGGTATTTTGGTCATTTTATAGTTTGGGAGGTATTTTGGTCATTTTTTTTTTAATTTCAGAGGTATTTTGGTCATTTTCTAGAAATTTAGATCTTATATTGTTTATTTAAATTTTAGATATATTTTAGTAGGTATTAATGGGTTTATCCATTAAGACCCATATAATTAAAAAACCAAAAATATACTAAGGTGACCTATCCCAGCGCTTTTTGAAGCGCTGGAAAAGGGTCACCCTATTCCAGCGCTTCAAAAAGCGCTGGGATAGGTCTTTTCCCATTCTCTTATGGAGTGACCCTATCCCAGCGTTTTTTGAAGCGCTGGAATAGGGTCACCCTATTCCAGCGCTTCAAAAAGCGCTGGGATAGGTCTTTTCCCATTCCCTTATGAAGTGACCCTATCCCAGCGTTTTTTGAAGCGCTGGAATAGGGTAACCCTATTCCAGCGCTTCAAAAAGCGCTGGGATAGGTCTCTCCCTATTGCCTTATGGAGTGACCCTATCCCAGCGCTTTTTGAAGCGCTGGAATAGGGTGACCCTATTCCAGCGCTTCAAAAAGCGCTGGGATAGGTCTTTTCCCATTCCCTTATGGAGTGACCCTATCCCAGCGCTTTTTAAAGCGCTGGAATAGGGCTTCAGAAAGCGCTGGAATAGGATAGTTTCAAAAATTAAATTAATTAAAAAAAAAAAAAGATTACCCTAACCTATAGTGGCGGTTATAAAACGCTGCAATAGGGCATCCTATACCAGCGTTTTTGAAAATCGCCGCTACAGGCCCCCTATTGCAGCGATTTGTAAAGCGCCGATTTTGAACTGCTGTAATAGGGTTTCCTATACCAGCGCTTTCAAAAAACGCTGGTACAGGCTTATCTATTACAGCGGTTTTTAAAAGCGCCGGGAAAAAAACGCTGGGGCAGGACGATTTTTTTGTAGTGATTGTATAGTTGATATAGGCGAGTGATCAACAAAAAATCAGAGAGAAAAAAGAAAAAGAAAAACAAGGATGGAGTGGCTGAGGCTGTGCAACAAATGGATGGCTACGGTGGCAAGCATGTGGATCTAGTTTAGCATAGGTTCATACACTACAACAAAATGTATTTTCAACGACGAAAAAATTCATCACTAAAATTCTAGTTTTTCGTCACTAAGAACCTTTAGTGACGAAATCGGACTTTTAGTGACGAAACTCATTTCGTCGCTGAAACCCCATCATTAAAAGTCCTGGTGACGAAAAATTTCATCACTAAAAGTATGATTTGATTTTTTTAAAAAAAAACTTTTAGAGACGAAAACGTTTCGTGACTAAATGTTTTCCTCATTAAAAACACCATTCAGTGACGAAAATATTTCGTCACTAAAAACACTTTAATTTATTAAATCATATTTAGTGACGAATAATTTCCTCACTAAAACTATTTTCGGGTAGATATAGTGACGAAAAAGTTCGTCACTAAAACTATTTTTAAGAAAATCCATGCACATATAGTGACGAGAATTTTCGTCACTAAAGCCATTTCTTACAAAATTTTGCTACATTTAGTGACAAAATATTTTGTCACTAAAACTTATTTTCTGTTTTTATTTTTTTTATGGCTTTAATATTAACCTGTAACCTTTTATTACATTACTAAAACCTCACATTTAAATAATACATTTATTTCAACAACACATTTATAAAAAAAGATCCATACATTCCACAAGTAAAAAATAAATCAAGTATCTAATTCAAACTCCTTCTATACAATAATTGTTTGCAACATATATAATAACTCAAGATGTTTTATAACAATACAAAAAGTATAACATAATATAATTAGAACTAACAGAAGATGTCCTCATATGTCTTCAAGTAATGCCAAAAGTAAATCTCCTAATAGCCACCAATAAGAAATCTGCACAAATATAAACACAATACCACATTAAAATCGTAAAGTAAAAATATTAATTATATTATATGAAACATTTCTAACAATGCATTAAGAGTAGTCACACCATGTAATGTGGGTTAATTGCTAAAAGAAAGTACTAACCAAAAAATGTTTTAGCTTGAAGTTGAACTACCCCCATAAGTAAGAGCGTCATTATAACCATTTCTTGTTTCCAGTTCTTGTTCACAACAACATTTGAGATCACTTCACTTGTGTCGGTTTCAAAACAAAGTGTTGGGTATGGCTCTCTTTAAAGACTAAATTCAAAAGTAGTTAAGAAAAACAAGGACAATAATGGTAATAACTAGTGGAGGGACTAATTAGTTGAACAAACAGATTGTTTGGAAATTTAGACCCCGATTGATAGAATTAACAAGTTTTAAATCCAAGTTGTTAATTAGATTTATTATACATAAAACTTGTTAAAACAAACAAACATCAATATCATGTCAAAACTAAGTGCAGCGGAAAAATAAATAAGACAAGATATGATGACCCAGGAAAACCAATGAAACCAACCAGTTTCACAGTAAAAAACCTGGGGGGAAACCTTCCCGAAAAGCAATTCACTATAGTAAAGAGAAGTTTCAGATCTAGTACAAAACCTTTGTCCCTAGACTCTACAATCCCCGTAGATGAACTCACAGTAGAAACCTTCTACTGCTTTAGAACCTCTGAACTCTTGAATATATGAATGCCACCCTATGATGCACGGATTCCAATACGTGACTAACATCTTTGCACGAATCCTAGTACGTGACTCACTCACCAACTTGAGGAAGAAGAATGTTGGCTGCAAAGTTCTTCACTTCATACACACGATGAAGATCAAGAAGCACTTGGTTACAAAACCCTAAGGCGCAAAGACGCAGTAGCTTCTTTCAGAGAGAATTAGGCTTCGGTCACCTTTTGCATGTGTTCTCCTTGTATTCTCTTATGTGACGGCCTCAAAAATATGCCTTATATATGCCTAAGGTTGTGAGAAAAGAAACCCTACACAAATACAAAAGCCTGGCCCAAAAATCAGATCTGGAAAACTGAATTCCCGTAACCTCGATAGATACCTCGATCGATCGGGCAGCTGTCGAGCCTCATTAAATCTCGATAGATACCTCGATAGATAGCTATCTATCCGCAGGTGTCCAGCAGCTATCCGCCAGGTGTCCACCAGGTGTCCAGTTTTAGTACAGACTTTTTCTTCACTTGTTTCTTGGTCCAATCTTCATGGTTTTAATACTAAACTTGAACAACATGTTCTTTGAAGTATTAAACACATCCTAGATCTATCCAAATACAAGTAAAGTGCGTTTTGTCAAAAGATTAGCCAACTACATAAAATAGCGACATATGTTAACAAACTTGAACTACATATGTCCTAACACAAATTAGTACAGATTCCATAATGAGCTTTGTGTTCAATATACTCTAACTACAAACAACTATGTATAACTACAAAAACAAAATAGTCTTATTAGTAGTAATTCAAATCAAAGAATATGACCCTTAACTGACTTCCTTCTCACAGATGGTGCCTAAAATTTTTAATTTCTTGTTTGCTAATTTTATGCTTTTTAAACTAAGATATTTAAAAAGCATATAAATATATGTTAGCATCTCAAAGAGGTACACATTACACAATGAGTTTAACCATCAACTATGAGACTATGAAGAAGCTTGTAAAAATAGCAGAGTAGTACTGGAGATTGCTTCTATTTTATCTTTTTTTAATTCAAAAATGAGTTTGAATTGCTTAGATTAGATTTTCATAAACATGACTAGTTCTGAAACTAACAAAAACCCTTACCAAGAAAACAAGTATAAGTTGTCAATAAACTCCAATACCCATTTTTATTTTTCTCTTGCAAAATGACAACCAAACAATTCTCTCCATTCTAACAAAACTATCAAAGGGTACTACACAAATACAAATTTTAAACCATGCTGGACTTGACAATTTAACATAAACTCAATTAGTCAACTATATAGCACAACATGTAACAAACTCAACTCTCTGAGGCATTTTGTCAAACATCAAGTAGATAAATTTGGACAACATAAAAGGATTAGAGACCAGAAAAGAAAAACTCATTTCCATTAAATGAATGAAAACACAAAAATCATAACAAATCTAGCCATGGCAATAATGAAAAAGCAAAAAAGAGAGAGACCATCTAGAGAGAAAGACCAAATAAACTCACAGTGGCCGGCGCTGGTGCGAAGGGGAGGTGAAGGGTCGCTGATGCGAAGGGGAGTCTAAAGGTCACAGGCATGAAGGGGAGGTGAAGGGTCGCCGGAAGCGTCGCGAACTGAAGCGTCGCCGGATGAAGTGTCGCCAATGATCTGCGACTTGATGTGTCGCCAACGGCGGGTCGCGATGGCGAGTCGAAGCATTGCTATGGCAAGCCCAGGCGTCGCAATCGCGAGCCCAGGTGTTGCGATCAGTGAGCCCAAGCGCCGCGATCCGCGAGACAGGTGTAGCGATCGGCAAGCCCAGGCGGTTTGGGAGCTGATCTCTTGGTATTTTTTTTTACCAAAATGATACTGGGTATTGAAATGTTTTGTGGTTAGCTGGGGATTGAAATGTTTTTTTTTTTAAGTTTTTAGCGACAAATTTCAGTTTCGTCACTAAAGACTTAGGCTTTGTTAAGATTTTTAGAGACGAAATTCATATTTCGTCGCTAAATCATACTTTTAGTGACGAATTGTGATTTCGTCACTAAAAACATATATGTGCAAAACTATTATTATTTTTAGTGACGAATATTTTTCGTCGCTAATTCTTCCTTATAGCGACGAAAGGATTTTTGTCACTAATACTATCCACAGCAATACCTATAGTGGCGAAATATTTCGTCACTAAAAATTTCAACTTTTAGTGACGAAATATTTCGTCACTATAGATTAATTAAACTCACGCCAAAGTTTCCCTCTATTGGCTCCCATTTTTCAGATCACAATAGCGACGAAATTTATTTTTCGTCACTAAATGTTATAATTTTTTTCATTATTAGTGATGAAATTCATATTTCGTCACTAAAGCTGTATTTTTAGCGACGAAAAATATTTCCTCACTAATTTTCGTCACTAAAAATACATTTTGTTGTAGTGATACACTTTCGGCGTCTACTCCTCAGTCCTGAAATCAAGCCAAGGCTATGACCAATCAACTCTGGAAACCGTGGCTGTTTTCAGAGACATAGGCTCAAGTGCTGGAGTCCTTTCTGGGGTTCTATACACAGCCGTAACACGCAGTAATAGTTACTCTGGTTTATGTGGGCCATGGTTGGTCCACCTTGCCGAAGCAATACAGAATTTCTTGGGGAATTTTCTAACGTGGGCTGCTGTCGTGGGATTAATCAGACGGCCTCTGGTGCCATTGATGTGTCTGTTTATGTTCTTTTCAAGTCATTCTATGCCTTTCTTTAACACGGCCAATGCAGTTTATGGTGTACAAAACTTCCCTGATTATAGTGGGACCATTGTGGGCATCATGAAGGTACAATTCTATGATTGGCTTAGCATATACCCTATGTGGGCATCATATACCTATATAACTTATTGTATCTCCATTTTCAAAACTATATTTTTTTTCACACGTATTAGAGGAGTCTTTTGGGTAAATATTCTAAAAAATGAAGTTTTTTGGTGTTATAGGTACTTTTCAAAATTATTTGGCAAAATAAGGAAAGAGACTGAATTTCGGCATCTGCATTGCCGAAATTGCAACAAAAAGTATGAGAAAGAAATAAATTGTCAGGTGATAGCAGGATTTGAATTTCAGTAATCTCATTACCAAAATTCTGTTGCCCAGAAGTGTGCCCGAAGTGCTATGCAAGGTGAGTGCTCAAAGGAAAGTATGAATTGTGGCAACCAAGTTGCCAAAAATGAAGGAAAAAAAAAAAAAAAAACAATTGTGGCAACCAAGTTGCTAAAAATGGGGGGGGGGGGGGGGAAGGAAAAAAAAAACCAATTGTGGCAAGCCGAAAATGGGAGGAAAAAAGAAGAAGAGAGAATTATACATATTTTAAGGGTATTTTGCTGCATAAGTTGTTGGAAGTTGACAATTCTCTTCTTTTCTTTTCTTTTTTCTTTTTTTTTTTCCTCCATTTTCGGCAACTTGGTTGCCACAATTCATATTTTCCTTTGAGCACTGACCTTGCAAAGCACTTCGGGCACACTTTTGGGCAGTAGAATTTCGATAATGAGATTACCGAAATTCAAATCCTGCTATCACCTGACAATTTATTCTCTCTCATACTTTTTATTGCAATTTCGGCAACGCTATTGCCGAAATTCAGTCTCTTCCTCATTTTGCCAAATAACTTTGAACAGTACCTATAACACCAAAAAACTTCATTTTTTGCAATATTTACACAAAAGACTCCATATCCGATAGTTGTAAATATAGGGGTAAAATTAATTGTTGTCCTAAAATTATTTTGATTAAAAAAAAGTCTCACCAATATTAGAAAATAACAAAAACTAATAAGCACTTTAAATAGTAAGTAACTTGACTTCTTTTATAAATTCATTCGATTACAAAGAAAAGGGACTATGAGCACCCTAATTTTTTCCATCTTTCAAGAAAAGGGCTAGGATATCATAATATGTATCTATACCAAAAGCCATAGCAGGTCAACAAAGCTTACAAGTTCAAATAATTCTTCTCTCCCAATTATTAAATTATATATATTAAGATTGATGATGAGAAGAAAATCAGTAGGCTGGATGCTTCAGATTAGAAAGGGCTCACGATTACCTTGGTAGCCTGAAAAGAAAGAGAAGTGATCAAAGGTGACCGGGATTGCCGTCCAATAACCCTCCGATGACAAAGTCAGTTTTTCTCTTGTATATTTTTTAAGTTCCAATTTTTTGGGAAATGATTTCACGTACCTTCTCCTGGTCTGACCCTGCGTTTATATAGTGTCTTAAGGGCGGTTATTGGATTTGTAACTTCCCCTTGAATTGAGGAGGTTTGTATTTGAATATAACTTCCAACTGTTTAGGAGTTACCCTTTTTGTGTGCAACGGTCACTGGAGGTTACTCGTATAATACGGAGACATTTTACATCATAAATTTTTCAAGTGTCCACGTGTCGTCCATAATTCCTCATGCTGAAGTCTTCAAAGCAGCTTACCTCATCTTGAGCAAGTCAGGGCAACTTGCCTCGTCTTAAGTAAGTCAAGGCAGCTTACCTCGTCTTGAGGAAGCCAAGACAGCTTACCTCGTCTTGAGGAAGCCAAGACAGCTTACCTCGTCTTGATCAAGCCAAGGCAGCTTACCTCGTCTAGAGCACATTGCTCATCCTGAACGATCTCCATGGACAAATTAGCAGTTGTATTTTATCACACCCCATCAGTTACCCCCTTGTCCATGGGTCGTCTAGGAATCATATTTATTAACGCCGTTCTTTGGACAGGTGTCCTTATGTCAGTTGTAGGTGCCACTTGTCATGATCTAACTGGAGACCAATCATGTCATTTCGTTTTTCGAGGGACATGCCATTTGTCACTTTTTGGCTGGTCGCGTTGCTTCTTGTACTGGGGTCATTGCCTATAAATAGTAGAATTCCTCCGCTACCCTCCTCATTTTCTCAAATTTTCTTCCTCGACCTCCCTCGTCTTAGCGGCTCGTCTAGAAGTTTCCTACATCAATTAGTCTTCTCTCGTCTAGTTCCAGGTACTTTCTTCAATCTTCGTCCTTAGATTTTAAGTTTCTTCCTTAAAAATGTCTGAGGTAGTCCTTTCCTCATCTAGCGACAGCACTGTCAAAGCCATAGACGAGTACCAAGACCCAAGTAGCTTTAGTGGCTCTAGTGATAGTTTTAGGAGTAGTAATAGCAGTAATGATGGGAACACCACAGACGAGTATATGTCTGGTGTCCCAGGGGTTCCTTTAGAGGTGTTTAGGGAACAGCATAGGACTAGGGTCAAATCTGGTTCTAGGGCTGGCACAAGTGCTCCCTCGTCCTCTACTCGAGACGAGGAGGAGGAGGTAGTTTACACTTGTGCTGTAGGGGTTGGATCTAAGACGGATGAGAAGAAGTTGGAACTTCTCAAGACGAGGTACCAAATCCCAGATAGTTTGAACCCTAGGCTGCCCGTCCGTGACGAGTGGTGTTGTCAACCCCGTTTTGGCATTGGCATTTACGAGGCCTACCTCCTAGGGGGGTTGAGGTTGCCTCTCAATGCCTTCGCCAGGGAGTTGCTTTCTAAATTAGGTTTAGGTATATGCCAATTTAACCCAAATGCATGAAGGTTGATAGTAGCCATGCAAATTTTGTGGAGGGAAGTTTTTGAGGGGAACCGTCCTCTTACCGTGGACGAGTTCCTCTACTGTTACAAACCCTCCGAAATTAACCAGTCCCTTGGTTTTTATCAATTCATAGCCAGGGGTAAAGACTGTAGGTTGATTAAGTCTTTAGTCACGTCAGACAGAAACTAGAAGACGAAGTTTTTCTTCGTCTTCGGTTTCTGGGCTGGCCGTCCTAGTAACATTGACAAAGATCCATTCCCTCCTTATACAGGAGAAATAGGGAACCTTCGTCCTGAAGGTATGTGTTTGTCTTGGTATTTGTTACATTCGTTTTTGATTATGTCGTCTGACGCGCTTTTTGTTTTATTTTGTTTTGTAGGTGTTAGACGACCCCATTTGGATAGCTTCCATTTGGAACGAGTCCAAAAAGCTCATCTTTACAGCGATAGGACCTTCCATTTTTTGGTCAATTTACGACGTCTTGCCACTTGGGGTCTAGGTCCTGACCCTTCAGATGAGGCAATTGCCCACGAAGTCACTGTTAGAAGACGTAAGTTGTCTTTTCCCTTTCGTCTTCTCTCTTCTTCTTTTTTTTTTTTTTTTTTTTTTTTTTTTTTTTTTTTTTTTTTATACTGACGTCTTTGCTTATAGGGATGGCAACAATGAAGCAGAACAAAGGCAAGGACGCGTTGGACGAGGGAACTGGGCCTGGAGCTAAGTCCCATCCTCGTCCAGCTTCTGGCGAGAAAAGGAAAAGCCTATCTTTAGGCGTAGACTTGGGAAACCTCCCAAGTAGGCGCAAGGAGAAGAAGGCTAAGCACAAGTCGTCCAAGCCTCAAGACGTCCAAGCTAGTAATCAACCTGACTCTCTCCTCGTCCCTCCTAGCCATCCAGTTCAAATTTTGGACATTGATCCAGAGCTCCCTTCTCCACCCCTCCCACCTAGAGTAGTCCCATCCTCATCTCAACCTTCTCACCAAGTTTCTCACAATCTTCTTGAGGACGAGGACTTGGCTTGGGAGAAATTTGAGAAGGTTGTAACGGATGAAGACGTAACGGCATGCTACAACATGTCGTTGAAGGATTTTGAGCGCTCCGGCGTCCATGACCTTTTCAAGGTATGTAGGTTTTATATGTTTGTCTCGTCTTGCCCTTAGCTTATGCATGGATTCTAATAATGCTTTGATCTATGCAGGCAATGTCTAAGTACATCGCTGCATCTAAGCAGGCAACTGAACTAGACAAGACGAGGGTGTTGTTGGAGAAGACGGTCCAAAAAGGAAGGGACGAGTCCAAGAGGTGGGCAGAGGTAGCAGCTAAGTCCAAGGACGAGGAGGAGAACTTGAAGAACCGCATCACTGAGCTGGAGGCTGAAGTCCTTGAGAAGGACGCTCGACTTGACTTCCTTCAAAAGAGGAATGAAGAGCTTGACGTCCTTCTGGAGAAAGCTAGAGGAGACGCCGTTGCGGAGTTCAAGGCGTCCAAAGAATTCACTGATTCAATGGACGCCAACTATGCAGCTAGCTTCGAGGATTTTAGGATGGACGCGATGGACAAATTCCCTGAAGTGGACTTCAGCTCAATCAAGCTTAACCTTGGCGGGGCGTCTACAAGCTCCCTCATCCAGACCAGCTCAGAAGACATCAACGTGGAAGATGATGCTACCACCTTGCCACCTCAAGACGAGCCAAATGCCAACACTCCATCCGTTTGAGATTTTTCTTGCTTTGATGTAATTTAATTCTTATCTTTTTTTCTTTTTTTTTTTATTGAAATGTATTGGAGTACAGTTATCTCGTCTAGAGTGTTATAGACAAGTTTATTAACAGTTGCCTTTAAGGCTTAATTTATAAGGGTTTTTGGATGGTGATCGTCTACCCTTTTTTTTTTTTAAACTTTAATGAATATTTATCTTTATTCACTATTTGTTAATGTATGGACATGTTTCCCTTTGTGTTTGTTGTGATTGAAACTTGTATATTTCTTAAGTATTAAAGGGTCGTCCATATATTTTGCTTATGGACGGTGTTATTGATCCATCATTTGTTCTTCTATAGACGAGTTAATGATAACCTTTTTTAGACGTTTCCTTTGTCCATAGGTCTGGTCTATTTGCCTCGTCCATAGGCTTGATTTTTGCTTCGTCCATAAGCCTTTCTTTGGCCTTTTGTCAAGGACGTTTTCTAGCGTTTGACTTGTCCTAGAGCATCTGTCTTGGTCAGATGCTCGTCTATGGACTTGTAATTTTTTGTGCCTTAGCTTCACTTTATCCTCGTCTTGAGGAAAGCTTGTGAACGTTACATCCCTGCGTCCAAGGATTTTTGATTCGTCTTAAGATTTTGCCCCCCTCATGGATTTCACCATAGGAGTTAGACTTAATGCATAAAATACATTGAAAATCTACACTGTCATTATATAAGCATTGTTCATAAACATGGCACCTGCTTAGGGCCTTATGAAAGTACTTAGGAAAATATTTAAAAATACATAATTTCGTCTTTCACAAACTTATCCGTAGACGGTGCAAAAGTCTAAGAACTATTGCATTTTTATTCTTAGTACACACCACATCAGTAGTAAGAACACAACAGTAGATATTAAACATAGTAGTAGAGTCGTCCATCATTGTAACCTCGTCCTTGATTAGCTTCGTCCAAGACCTTTACTGATAGTACCTTCGCAGGTGCTCCACATGCCAAGGATGCTCTAGCTTTCGTCCGTCCAGAGCTTCCAAGTAATACGACCCCTACCTCTTGCAGTTGACTACCCTGTATGGTCCTTCCCAATTGGGTCCCAATTTTCTATGAGCTGGGCTCCTAGTTGCCAAGGATACTCTTTTAAGAACGAGGTCCCCTACGCTGAAGCGCCTGGGTTTCACCATGGAATCATGCTGCCTGGCCATAAGATTCTTGTATCTTGCTGTCCTTTGCTCCGCATCCATCCTTACCTCATCAATGAGATCGAGGTCAAGACGGAGTAATTCTTCATTTTCTTGCTCCTGATACTTCATCACTCGATGGCTAGCCATATGAACTTCTGCCGGTATGACCGCTTCACTTCCATAGGCTAATTTGAAGGGAGTTTCTCCTGTCGGGGTTCTCACAGTGGTTCTGTAGGCCCAAAGAACGCCTGGTAACTCGTCTGGCCATATCCCCTTTACCCCCTCAAGCCGAGTCTTGATGATCTTCAGCAAGGATCGGTTTGCTACTTCTGCTTGTCCATTTGCCTATGGGTGGGAGGGTGAGGAGTAATGATTTCTAATTCCAAAATGCTCACAGAAGTCCCTGAACGGTGCGTTGTCAAACTGTCGTCCATTGTCCGATACTAGCACCCTCGGTACTCCGAACCTACACAGGATATTCTTGCAAACAAAATTTTTAACATTTTGCTATGTAATTTTTGCAAGGGGTTCAGCTTCCACTCACTTAGTAAAGTAGTCAATTCCCACTACCAAAAACTTCATCTGTCTAGTTCCTGGGGGAAAAGGACCTAGGATATCCAGTCCCCACTGCGCAAAGGGCCACGGGGCCATCATCGGGGTCTGGTACTCCGACGGCTGTCTAGGGACGTTGCTGTAGCGCTGACATTGGTCGCATACTTTGACATAAGCCTTAGCATTTGCTTGAACCGTGGGCCAGTAGTAGCCGGCACGAATGATCTTATGGATGAGTGATCTTGTCCCCGAGTGATTCCCACATGCTTCTTCATGAACTTCCCTCAAAACATAATTTGCTTCGTCCGGAGCTAGGCATCTTAGGTAGGGCTGAGATAAGCCTCGCTTGTAAAGCACGTCAGTTATAAGTACGTACTTTGCAGCCCTAACCCTTAGTTTCCTAGCGTCGTTCTTGTCTTCCGGAAGATTTCCATCCTTCAGATAGATTACAATTGGACTCATCCAATTTTCTTCTCCTCCAATTTACTGTATTTCTGGGAGGTCTATGCTTGGCATGTATTGGATTTTGCCATACTCGTCCATAACTCCACCTGCCGATGTCGCTCTTGCCAATGCATCTGCTTCCATGTTTTCCTCCCTCAGGAGTTGAACAAAACTCACTTCTGAAAACTTTTGCACAAGTCTCCTCACTTTGCTGAGGTACTTCTTCATTCGATCTTCCTTGACATCACACA
The DNA here is from genome assembly GCA_032878915.1 of Castanopsis chinensis. Lineage (NCBI taxonomy): Eukaryota > Viridiplantae > Streptophyta > Magnoliopsida > Fagales > Fagaceae > Castanopsis > Castanopsis chinensis. The sequence goes on from JAVQMG010000114.1 coordinate 9,586,625, forward strand.
TTCCATTCACCTGGTTGATGACTAGCTGAGAATCTCCTCTGACTATTACTGACTTTGCTCCTAAGGACTTAGCCAATTCCAGCCCTTTGAGTAGTGCTTCATATTCAGCTTCATTGTTGGTAGTTTGATACTGTAGACGGGCTGCAAACTCCAGCTTATCACCCTCTGGGGACTTAAGTATGACTCCAATCCCTCCTGCGTACATCGTAGATGATCCGTCCACGTCTATGACACACCTTCTTGTTTGCTTGTCCTTGGCCAGCTCGTCTTAGCTTGGAGTGAACTCTGTAATGAAGTCCGCCAGCGCCTGCGCCTGCGCCTTGACTGCATTCCTTAGCTGGTACCTGACATCAAATTCACTGAGTTCCACTGCCCATTGGACTAGTCGTCCCGCAGCTTCCAATTTGCTCATTGCTTTCTTTAGGGGATGATCCGTTAAGACAATGATGACATGAGCTTGAAAGTAGTGTCTCAGCTTCCTTGAAGCCGTGACCAAGGCAAAGGCTAACTTCTCCATCATTGGGTACCGTCCCTCTGCTCCTCTAAGTGCCCGGCTGGTATAGTATACCGGTTTCTGCACTCGTCCTTCTTCCCTGACCAGTGCGGAACTTATAGCATGCGGGGATACCGCCAAATACAAATACAGCTCTTCACCGGATACGGACGGACTTAGCAACGGTGCCTTTGTGAGGTAAGTCTTCAAATCTTGGAAGGCCCTTTGACACTTGTGCGTCCACTCAAACGCCTAACTGAGGATTTTAAAGAACGGTAAACATTTGTCAGTAGCCTTCGAAACAAACCTGTTAAGGGCGGCGACTCGTCCTGTAAGGGACTGGACTTCTTTGATATTTTTCGGCGGTTCCATGTTGAGTATTGCTTGGATCTTATCTGGATTTGCCTCAATGCCTCTATGCGAAACCATGAACCCCAAGAACTTTCCCGATGAAACTCCGAAGGCACACTTGCTTGGATTAAGTTTCATGTTGTACCGTCGAAGCGTATCAAAGGTTTCTTAAAGGTCGTCCAGATGTTTTCCCCCGTCCAAAATTTTTACCAGCATATCATCAACGTAGACTTCTACATTTCTTCCAATTTAAGGACGAAACATTTGGTTCACCAGCCTCTGATAAGTCGCCCCTGCGTTCTTCAAGCCAAAAGGCATTACCTTGTAGCAAAACAACCCCTGGCTGGTGATGAACGAAGTCTTCTCTTGGTCCGCTTCGTCCATCCTTATTTGGTTGTAGCCTGAGAAGGCGTCCATGAAGCTTAGCAACCTGTGACCAGCCGTCGAGTCTATCAGTTGGTCAATGCGCGGCAGTGGATAACTGTCCTTCCGACAAGCCTTGTTTAAGTCAGTGAAGTCTACAAACATTCACCACTTGCCATTGGCCTTCTTTACCATGACTACATTCGCCAACCAGTCCGGGTAGTAAACTTCCTTAATGAACCCCGCCGTAATCAACTTCTGTATTTCTTCTTTGATGGCGTTGTCTCGCTCAGGAGCGAATACCCTTTTCTTCTGACGCACGGGTTTGGAGGAGGGACATACATTTAGACGATGAGTAATAACACTCGGGTCAATACCAGGCATGTCCTCATGACTCTATGCGAAGACATCAAGGCTTTTCTTCAAAAACTGGACCAGCGCATTCTTCACCTTTTCTTCCATGCTAGCCCCTATTCTAGTAAACTTCTCAATTCTACTATCATCTAAGGGGACATCTTCTAACACCTCAACAGGCTCCGCTGTGATTCTTGCCTCGTCTATACTCATCGTCTGTAAATGCTCGTCCATAGCCAACATAGCTAGGTAGCATTCTCTAGCAGCTAACTGATCTCCTTGTACCTGACCCACGCCATGTTCAGTTGGGAATTTGACAGATAAATGGTAGGTAGAGGTTACCGCCTTCTAGCTATTCAAAGTAGGTCTTCCAATAATAGCATTATATGATGATGAACAATCGACTACGAGGAAGTTTACCTCTCTAGCTATCTGTTGTAGGTACGCTTCAATCACTGCGGGCACCGTGACGGTGCCCACCGGTTGTACTTTCATTCCCCCAAATCCTACCAAGGGCGAACTCACTAGACGAAGCTGATCTCGTCCTAGCCTCATTTGTTAGAAAGCAGGTAATACAGAATGTCCGCCGAGTTGCCATTGTCTACCAACACCCTTCTAGTCGTATAGTCGGCAATAAGTAAGGTAATGACAATCACGTCGTCATGGGGTTGGTGAATTCTTCCAACATCTTCGTCCGTGAACGTGATTGCTTGCTCGTCAGCTTCCCTCGTCCTTGGAGATCGTCCTGACAGCTGGACGTTTTGCACCACCTTCAGGTATGTCTTCCTCGATTTACATGACTGCACTGCTGAGGTTCCTCCTACAATGACTCTTATTTCTCCTAGCGGGGGTCGTGAGGACTCTTCCACCTTGGCTTTCAACTTCTCATCCTTGTGGTCTCGTCCAAGGAAATTCCTCAACTTTCCCTGCCTGATGAGGTTCTCTACCTACTGCTTTAAATCAAAACACTAGTCTGTGTCGTGCCCATGGTCCCTGTGAAAGCGGCAATACTTGTTCCTGTTGCGCTTGTTAGGATCTCCCTTCATTTTCTCCGGCCACTTCAAGGACGAATCATCCTTGATTTGCATAAGGACCTGCTCTAGCGGGATATTCAGGGGAGTGTATTGCTGACTTCTTGAGGATGAACTTGCCTTTTTACCATCCCTATCTCTTTTTTCTCCTACCTGGGCCTTCTTAGGACGAGGAGCTTGATCTGAATGTCGTTAGTGACCAACTTCTGAGCGTTCTGACCTTTTCCTCTTCTTGGCTATTATTGCGTCCTCAGCGTTCATGAAATTCTGGGCTGAATGGACGAGTTTAGCCATAGTCTGAGGTTCCTTCTCGTACAATTTATGGATGAACAAGTCAGAATTGACCCCATTATGGAAAGCGGCCAACAGCAACTTGTCGTCCATTTCGTCCACCGTCAAGGCCTTCCTATTGAAACGGGTGATGAAGGACCGTAAACTCTCATTCTCCCCTTGTTCGATGGTCAACAAACTGGAAGAGGAACGCTTGTGGCGTTGTCCTCCGATGAAGTTATTGACAAACATCTTACTCAACTCCTCGAACGACTTGACAGAATTTGGAGGTATCTTGTTGAACCACACCCTCGCTGGTCCTTTAAGTGTGGTAGGAAATGCTCTGCACATAATCTCATCTGGAACTCCCTGAAGGTGCATGGTTGTCTTAAAGGTAGCAATGTGGTCACAGGGATCGCGATTTCCATCGTATGAATCCAGGGAAGGCATTTTGAACTTAGGGGGTAAAGGATGGCTGTTGATGGAAGCCGTGAATAGGGAGTCCGTTTGGTGAACCAAATCTTCCACGGGGTTTGCCCGCCTCATATTCTCCTTCATTTCTTCCATGGCTTTTCTCATCTGGTCCATTTCTCTCTCCAAATGTGGCACCCTTCTTGAAGTAGTACCCCTTGTCTGATCCTCGGACTCAACATTTTCTCCTCTACCTTTCTAACCCTGGGGTCGTCCTTCTGCATGTCCATCGCGGTGTTGCCTCCTTATGTTGATCTCCCGGTTCAACTCCTGATTTTGGCGGGTCAATTCCGTCATAGCAGCAGCCATGGACTGCACTTGTTGAAGGGACAACGGCTACGCGGCAGGCGCTGACTGGCGATCGAGGTAGGGATTACTAGAAGCATCCCTGCTCTCCTGGTGGCCTGGGCTGGTAGCCCTTGATCTTGTCCGAACCATTCAGCCTTTTGTCTAGGAACAAAGAATAATCGAGAGAAAGAAAACAAAAATTATTGTCTAAGTGTTCCCACAGACGGCACCAACTGATGATGAGAAGAAAATCAGTAGGCTGGATGCTTCAGATTAGAAAGGCTCACGATTTCCTTGGTAGCCTGAAAAGGAAGAGAAGTGATCAAAGGTGACCGGGGTTGCCGGCCAATAACCCTCCGATGACAAAGTCAGTTTTTCTCTTGTATATTTTTTAAGTTCCAATTTTTTGGGAAATGATTTCACGTACCTTCTTCTGGTCTGACCCTGCGTTTATATAGTGTCTTAAGGGTGGTTATTGGATTTGTAACTTCCCCTTGAATTGAGGAGGTTTGTATTTAAATATAACTTCCAACTGTTTAGGAGTTATTATTTTTGTGCGCAACGGTCACTAGAGGTTACTCGTATAATACAGAGACATTTTATATCATAAATTTTCCAAGTGTCCACGTGTCGTCCATAATTCCTCGTCCTGAAGTCTTCAAGGCAGCTTACCTCGTCATGAGCAAGTCAGGGCAGCTTGCCTCGTCTTGAGCAAGTCAAGGCAGCTTACCTCGTCTTGAGGAAGTCAAGATAGCTTACCTCGTCTTGAGGAAGCCAAGACAACTTGCCTCGTCTTGATCAAGCCAAGGCAGCTTACCTCGTCTAGAGCACATTGCTCGTCCTGGACGATCTCCATGGACAAATTAGCAGTTGTATTTTATCACATCCATCAAAGATTATATCTATCTATAGGTGACTAGGTTCTACCTCAGAACCTAGTGGCTCTTAAAAGTTCGAATCCTCTTATTTGATTGGAGCATAAAGATAAAAATGATTCTTTTCAACAAAATATTGTACAATTAAACTCGAGAAAACTCAAGATTAGAATTTTGCCACAATTTAAAATTGATTGACCGTGAGAAGTGATAAGAAAAAGTGGTTGTCTATTAATCACAAGTTGACCACATCAAAATAGTGACAAATACTGTGATACAACGCAGTTGTGTTGTAAATTGTAAAAGAATTGATTAGACTTTGTTGGTCATATCTATTATAGCCTAATTCTTGACAATATCACTACATTTTTCTTCAAGCATATATATATATATATATATATATGTATGGAGAGAGAGAGAGAGAGAGAGAGAGAGAGAGAGAGAAGTTTCATGAAAACCATGATTTATTTTACGGAAAAAAAAAAAAAAAAAAAGAACAGTCCCTCTTGCTTGAGTTATGCTATGCTGTGCTGTATTATTTCCTTCTTTCTTTGCCAGGGATGTACAGGAATTAGTGGAGCAATACTAATTCAAGCATATAACACATTCAACAAGGGCGAGCCCAGCACATTCCATCTAATACTTGCTCTGTGGCCGACGTTTGTCTCCCTTGTGTTTATGCTTTTAGTGCGAAATTATAAAGCCAACACAAGTGATGTTAAGAAGTACTTGAATGGTTTCTCTGCACTTGCTCTAATCATTGCCGGTTATCTCATGATCATGATAATTTAGAATAAAAATGAAAAATTTATAAATTTAGAATAAAAATGCAAAATTTATCAAGCTCCAAAAAATTTGCAACAAAAAATTTCTCCATAACACATTTTAAAAAAAGAACCAATAATAAGCGAGAAGGTATATATATATATATATAATATATACACATACATTTAAAAAAAAAAATATATATATATATATATATATATACATATATAGTATCTCTTGCATTATTTGTAAAGAAAAAAAATTAGTCTATAATTACTAAATAAAATAATTAGGGGAAGGATTTTTCTTCTTCTTCTTTTTTCCTCATAATCATTAGGGGATGACTTCAAATCTTCACCCAAATCACTATCAAAACTTTCCTATAATTTATGATTAAACTAATGAAATTAGAATTATCATAATCGAGCTATGAGATTGAACATTTGAACCATCGTTTGAATCTTTCCATGACTAAAGTCTCAAATTAAAAAATTAAAAAAAAGTATTTCCTATATCAAATATATATATATATATATATATATATATATATATCTCACAATTTGTGGGATCCTTACACCTATGTTTATGTGGCCCATATATTATGAACAATTGATGCATGAGAAAGTTTTTCCTTATTTAGTTCTTGAATTTAATCCTGATACGCACCATAAAATATAAATCATGATCACATCTTTTTTAGTTAAAATAGAGAAGTAATATCTCAGCCTTTAACCTAACCATTCCACTCCCTACCCAAAATTGTTGAAATTTTAGATCATGACCTCCTAATTGATTGAAGCAAAAAGGAAAAAATGATTCTTGGCAACAATTTACTACACTATTAGACTTTATTAGTCATACGTATTATGACCTGATTCTGGACAATATCACTACATTTTTCTGTTGTAATGATCAAGCTAAGAGGTGTTTTTTTTTTTTTTTTTTGTGGAAAGTCATGGCCTTCATGAAACTTCTAAATGAGTTCTAATTCTAAAATGATTGCTTAAATTAGACAGAAATATGACTTCTTTTACCAACAAAAAAACAGTTTGGCTTCTTTTGTAATCCCTCTTGCTTGAGCTAAGCTATGCTATGCCTGTAATATATTACCTTCTCTCTTTGCCAGGGATGTTCTGAAATTAGTGGAGCAATACTAATTCAAGTATATGACACATTCTACAAGGGCGAGCCAAGCACATTCCTTCTAATGCTTGCTATTTTGCCTACATTCATCCAACTTGTGCTTATGCTTTTGGTGAAAATTTATAAAACAAACACAGGCGATGACAAGAAGCACTTGAATTGTTTCTCTGCAGTTGTTCTGATCATTGCTGGTTATCTCATGATATAATAATTTTGGAGAACATCTTCAGTTTACCTTTATGGGCACACATTTTCAACTTTATACTTCTTTTGCTTCTACTTGCATCACCCCTTGGAATTGCAATCCAAGCCCAGATGGATGATTCAAGAGATTTCTAGAGACGTTTTCCTTTGAGAGTAATCCTTCAATGGAGAACCCCAAGTCAATGGGCTCCTCATCTGAGACTTTGTTAGCAAAGGATCTAGCATATCATGAACTACCTAGTGGTGAAGATCAAGTCAATGTTGCTTTAGATGAAAAAATTCTGTTTGATGAAGAGGGTATGAATCTTTTGCAAGCTATGTGCACTGTAAACTTCTGGTTGTTTTTCATAGCAATATATGGTATGTGGAATGGGCTCTACGCAGGCTGTGATAAACAACTTGAGCCAAATCGGACAGTCTCTAAATTACATTAGTGTGGAGGTGAATAATTTGGTCTCTTTATGGAATATATGGAATTGTCTTGGTCGTGTTGGAGTTGCGTATATATCAGATTATTTACTACACACAAGAGGCTGGGCAAGACCATTGTTCATAGCTATTACTCTAGCAACAATGATGATTGGCCACCTTGTTATTGCTTCTGGATTCCCTGGAATGTTATATATGGGTTCAATTCTAATGGGCATTTGTGATGGTTCGCAGTGGTCATTAATGCCTACAATTACTTCGGACAAAATTGGTGTTAGGCATATGGGTACTATTTTCAACACTATAGCCATAGCATGTCCCATTGGATCTTACATTTTCTCTGTTAGGGTTATTGGCTATATTTACGATATGGAAGCAGGTGGTGAAGTTCACTCTTGCTTTGGTACTGTTGCTTTATGTTATCTTTTTTTATCATGGCATCCTTGGCTTTCCTAGGATTTCTTTTTGCCATTGCATTGTTCCAACGCACTAAGAGGTTCTACATGCTCAGAAGATTAAAGCATTCTTTAAAATAATGAGAAGTAAATATGTAAACTTGTCTACAAGGTCATGACCTCGCAATGAATTGACAAAAATCAATAGCATAAATGTAATGAGTTATTATCAGGCATCACTATATTTTATATTTCTTTGGTAAGGATCTCATTCGCAATGAATTGACAAAAATTAATAGCATAAATGTAATGAGTTATTATCAGGCATCACTATATTTTATATTTCTTTGGTAAGGATCTAATTAGGAGATATTCGTTAAACAAAAAATATTAATAAAAATATGACTTATTTTTTAGAAACTGTTTTCTACAAAAAAAAAAAAAATTCTAAAAAAATAAGTATATTTTACGCCATGCTAAAGAAAGAAAGTGATGAGACAATAAAAAAAACTAGGGGTAATTACACTCTTCTTTCTTGAGATTTAAGGTCCAAACTTAAAGGAAAAAACACCCTCCTTCTTTGAAGTTTAAAGAAATTAACACTTCCCTCCTTTTTATATTAATAACGAAATGTTATAAATTTTTATAAGAATCTCTTTACAAAAATTTAACCACTATTAGTAAAAATAAAAAAATTATAAATTTAGAATAAAAATGCAAAATTTATCAAGCTCCAAAAAATTCCTCCATAACACATTTTAAAAAAAGAACCAATAATAAGCAAAATTCACACTTAATATTTTTAAATACATTTTAATTAAAAATTTAAATAACGTATATCAATTATGAAAAAAGATCATCTTGTGTAAACTTGCCCCTTTGACAAAAAAACAAAAAAAAAAGATTAGTACACAATATTTTTAATATTAATTTTTTTTTTTTTTTTAAAAGGATGGAGTGACTGAGGAAAAAATCTTTCGTGCCCCATGCGCATGAAATACCAGCACCAGACTGAGGCTGAGGCTGAGCAGCAAATGGATTGCCACGTTGGCAAGCCATATGGGTTAAGTGTAGCTGCGGTGCATACACCCTCGGCATCTACTCCTCATAGGCTCAAGTGCTGGAGTCCTTTCTGGGGTTCTATACACCGCCGTAACACACAATAATAGTTACTCTGGTTTATGTGGGCCATGGGTGTGCAAAACTTCCCTGATTATAATGGGACCATTGTGGGCATCATGAAGGTACATTTCTATCATTGCCTTGGCCATATATGATAAATAAGTAAATAACCTTTGCTTAATTTTTGGCTTTTTTGAAAGGATGCCTTTTGCACTACTTCACAGTTTATTGATGTTTTAAAGAGTTATTTTTGTCCCATAAAAAAATAAAATAAAATAAAATAAAAAGAAAAGAAAAGAAGGAGGAGGAGAAGAGAAGAAGCTACTTGAGGCTTTTTAGCACCTCAACCGGTTCTACATCCATTTATTTACTTTTTCATGAATCCATCCATTTTTCTTTTACCGTGCATGGTGAATCACATCAAATATTAATTGTGAAAATTAATAACGAATTAATTGTGGTCCTAAAAATTTTTTGTTTTTTTTTTTTTTTTTTGAGCTCTAAAAATTTTCTGCTTTAAAACAGTCGTAGAAAGTAACAAAGACTAATAAGCCTTTAATTTTTTTTTTTTTTTTTTTGCGGTGAATAATAAACCCTTTAAATTAAAAGTGACTTGAACCCTTTTAAAAAGTCGTTCAATTTCAAGGAAAATGGTCTCTATGAACACCTAAATTTTTTTTTCCTCGTATGAAAAATATGATAAGGTATGATAATATATATCTATGTCAAAAGTCTTATAACTCAACAAATGTCAAAAATTCAAATCTATTTCTCACAATTATTTAATTAAAAAAAAAAAGACTATGTGTGTGTGTGTGTGTCTATATATATATATAGACATTGATGAAAAATCAGTTGGCATGGAAAGTGTACGTCGACGGGGCAGCAAATCAAAGAGGATCTGGTGTAGGATTAATCCTGGTGTCTCCTGAGGGGCTTACCTTTGAGAAGTCCTTGATATTGGAATTCTCGACCACTAACAATGAAGTAGAATATGAAACTTTACTAGTTGGCATGGATATGATTTAGAAAATAGGAGGAAGAACGGTGCAAATGTTCTCGGATTCACAGTTGGTTGTGGGCCAAGTAGAAGGGACGCTAGATGCAGAGATTTAAGAATGCAAGAGTATTTAGCCTAAGTCAGGTATTTATGTGAGAGACCACGCCCCTGGCCCCTTTTTTAGAGTGTTGGGCCAAACTCACGTGAATGGGTGGAGTCGTGTTATTGCCTCTCAAAATAGAGGTTCAACTAGTTATATTTTTTTCCTTTAGAATAAGAGTTTTACAATGGAGTCGCTACTTATTTAATTATTGAAAAAATAAGAAAACTAAAATTGAAAAATTTCTCATTTTATTAATTTTCAATTGAATTTACATTGATCATAGAAAAATTACATGGCTTTGGTCCTAGATACAATCTAAGATAAAGTACATGACTTTGTTTCCTAGTTACAATCTAAAAATTGAAAATTACATAGATAAGAATTTGATCTATTAACCCTTCATTTAAGTTCGAAGGCTATGTTACAAGGTGGAAAGGTGTTAGACACCCACCATGTCCGGTAAAGCCGGTCTTCTAAACTATGATGGCCAACATTCATATCATATCATCCAATATGTCAATCAATTTACATGATGAATTTAATGTGTGTGCATGTGATGAACTCTAATTCAATTTATTAAGCATTGTATTTGGATTGAAAAATGAATTCTAGTGAATGTGTGTGTATCCTAGATTCAAGGATTTGAAAGAATTATGAAACAAACATGTTTTTTTTTTTTTTTTTATGTGGATTTAAGATCAAAACTAGTGCTTATGCATGAATATGTGATGAACAACAAGAACATATAAAGAACATATAAAAACATTCAAACATATTCAAGAGAATTTAAATAATTACTATCATGTTTTAATCCTAAATTCTTATCATGACAACACAAAAAACAAGTTAGGGAAAGAGATTATACCTTCATACAAGATCCATATGGTGGATGAGGAGACTCTTGAGGAAGGTCCTATGGGTGGAGGAAAAGAAGAGTTAGGAGAGGAAGAGTGAGTCTCACTCAATACCTTGAATCTCAAGAAGACCAAGATATGACAAGATTACTCAATTTCCTAGAACTCAAGAGATGAGAAGAGATGGGGGTTTTTTGTTGTATCTTGGAATGAAGGAGATGGGGGGTTTATATAGTAGTAGTGAAGGAAATATGAATGGAAGGCCATTAATGAGGGTTGACAAAGAATTATGAACCTAGACCTCATTTTAGCCTTGGGGGAAATCTGGAGCATTAAATGTAGAAATTGGTGGGAGTGAAGAGCAAGCCAAAATTCGATTTTCCCGTAACTGCTGTAACAGCTTGTAAAGCCAATTTCAAAAAATCATATCTGACTCAATTCTGATCGGAATTGTCTCGTTCTTGTGCTCAAATTGAAGCCCCGGATGTCTAGTTTCTGAGAAAATTATCCTCATTCACATATTCAAAATATTCTGATAGATATCGATGAAATAATGAGCAGCGATCATTTGTTAGAAAATGGTTTCAGCATAATTAAATTTAATAGGTCCCAAATTAGCTCCCAATTAACATTAAATGGCTCCAATCACTCTCATTTCAGACTTAATTAGTTTCAAATTTACCCTAATTAAAAGATAATTGCACAAATCACTCATTGAATAATTAATGTTTAACTATCTAATTAATTAGGTGTATGCAACCTTACCATAAAATGTAGTCCTAACCAATCAAATTATGATACATCGTTAATTTTAAATTGATTATAATTATAACCAGTTAGAATCAATTGTTCATAATCATATAAAGTCGAACTCAATTTGTGATAGTGCATCCCGGCCATTAAAACTTGATTTGATGATAACTTTCAATCTGATGGTCCGATTAGAGCTTATAACCAGTCGATTTGATCATTACAACATTAAGATCATTTTGGTGAAATGAGATTAAGAATCTAATAACCAGAATCAAGATGCATATTTTCAAGATGAAATTACCCTTTTGCCCTCTAAGTGAGGTTAAATGCGGGTTGTAAAATGAGGTGTCAACAATTTACAATCAAAGTTTGAATCTTTTACTTTGTTACATGTCTCTAGAAGTATGAACACCCACGCTGACTCCTTGACTCCTTGGCACAAGGCCTATCTCGGGTCATCCTTATTGAAGACTTGTGTAAGCCCTCCAGAATGGACGTCGGTACCATTTGGAATCATCAAATAATAGTAGGGTCTAGTTGGATGGACCCTATAGTATCTTTCCTTAAAAATGATGTCTTGCTCGAAAATAAATTTAAGGCAGATAAGATACGTAGAAAAGCACCACGATTTTGGTTATCCGATGATCAAAAGTTATACAAACACTCTCTTTCAGGGTCATATTTGTTGTGTATACATCTAGAAGCAACGGAATTACTCTTGGAGGAGTTGCATAAAGGGATTTGTGGAAGCCATACATGAGGGAGGTCTTTAGCCTACAGAGCTCTTACCTAGGGGTATTGGTGGCCTAACATGTTGAAAGAGACACAAGATTATGCAAAAAAATATGACCAGTGTCAAAGGTATGCTCTAAACATCCATCAACCAGGAGGTGTCCTTAATCCTTTGTCCAGTCCTTGGTCATTCACTCAATGGGGCTTGGACATTGTTGGGCCTTTCCTGAAGGCATCAGGGAATAGGAGATGGTTGGTTGTTAGGACAGATTATTTCACTAAGTGGGTCGAAACTGAACCACTGTCATATATCAAGGACGTGGACGAGAGAAAATTTGTCTAGAAAAATGTTGTCACCAGGTTTGGGATTCCTCATACTCTTATTTCAGATAATAGCTTACAATTTAATAGCAAGGCCTTCAGAAGATATTGTTGCGACCTCGACATCACGAATAGATATTTCACTCCAGCCTATCCACAAGGAAATGGGCAAGTTGAGGCGGTGAACAAAGTCATAGTCAGTGGGCTCAAGAAGAGAATAGACGATATTAAAAGGAGGTGGGTGGAAGAACTGCCACATGCTTTGTGGACGTATCAAACTACGCCTCGAAGGTCTACTGGAGAAACGCCTTTTTCTATGACTTGTGGAGCTGAAGCTGTAATTCTTATGGAAATTGGATTCTCAACGATGAGAACAAGCTCTTTCATCCCTAGCAGTAATGATAGTTTGTTCGAAAAAAGCCTGGACCTAGTTGAGAAAAGGTGAGAGAATGCTATAGTTCAACTAGCTTGTTACCAACAAAAACTCAAATAGGGATATGACTTTCATGCGAAGTTAAGACCACCGGCCCCTAGAGATTTGGTGTTGAGAAAGGTCTTGGGTACCGCCAAGAACCCAGCATGGAGAAAATTAGGACCTAACTGGGAAGGGTCTTACCGCATTACTTCACTAGCGGGCATAGGGGCATATTATCTTGCTGATTTAGATGAAAAAGTTGTACAACGACTCTGAAATGTAAATAACCTGTGAAGGTATTACTATTAATGAAAAGCATTTCTACCATTTTAGTTCCATTATCATTGAGTTGCATTGATTGTTCAATTTTCTAAGTATCAAACAGAAGCTTAGTCATGTCTGGCTCCTCAGATCACATACCGTGTTAAAATCGATACTTTTACTAAGTGTTGAACAGAACCTAAGTTATGTCTGGTCCTAAGATCACCTACTTTGGGGAAATTAACACTTCAGTTCAATTTTCTAAGTATCAAATAGAAACTTGGTCATGTCTGGCTCCTCGAACCACATACCTTGTTAAAATTGATATTTTTACTAAGTGTTGAACAGAACCTAAATTATGTCTGATCCTTGAATCACCTACTTTGGAGAAATTAACACTTCAGTTCAATTTTCTAAGTATCAAACAGAAACTTGGTCATGCCTGGCTCCTCGGACCACAAACCTTGTTAAAATTGATATTTTTACTAAGTGTTGAACAGAACCTAAGTTGCATCTAGTCCTAGGATCACCTACTTTGGGGAAATTAACACTTCAGTTCAATTTTCTAAGTATCAAACAGAAACTTGGTCATGCCTAGCTCCTCGAACCACATACCTTGTTAAAATTGATATTTTTACTTAGTATTGAACAAAATCTTAGTTATTCCTAGATCCTCGGACCACATGCCTTGGATCATCCATTGTGAGAAAATTAACACTTCATATCATCCATGTATCTTACGTATATTGGTATTCCATAGGGAATTGGTTAAAATTTGATTACATCTAATCTCTGGTCAGTTTATGTTTAACATAGATCTGGGCCTAAGTTTGCCATGCTGCTCGCAAATCTTGAAGATTCACAAAATAGTGATAAATGGACAGAGGTTCTCAAGCATCACTTAAAGCCCTTCCAATTATATTGAACACACTTAGTGCCTAATGCACGCAAGATTGCTTCCTTAAAATTAGTCAACTTACGGAAGGAAATAGACTATTATCCTTTTGTGGCAAACAAGCATCAAGTAAAAAGGATAAATTTTAAACCCGAAGTAGAAATAAACTTGCTTTTTTTTTTATTATTGATTTAAAATCCTTTGGAAGTACATTTACTTGCAAGTTGTCAAAATTACAATGAAAATGAAGATTAAAAAATAAAAAGAAGGGCCTGGAGGGAAAAGGGGCAATCATGGCTTCAACTTTATCTTCAACTGGCCTTTGGGTTCTTTAGGGGGCTGGGTTGGAGCCAAGGAGTCAGCAACTTTCCCTTTGCCTTTTGAATCTTCCTTTGTGGTTATGGGAAGTGTCGCCAAGACAATCTCCAATGTTTCATTAGTTTTTTCGTCCTGGGAAGCCTCCTTAGGGTCACTGGGAGGCTGTGTATTCTTATTTGCCACCCATGCTGTTGGTTCAGCATATTTTAGAGGCTGACTTTCAGTGAAAACGGGGTCTTCAGCTACATCATCTTGTTTACCCTCTACTCCGTGAATGACAGCATCATCCTTGGTTTGAGGAGAGGTAGGGACAGGGGCTCAGATGGTGGGAGGGAAATAAACATTTTTTGTCTTCCAAAGGTTGGAAGAGGCATCAATCCCAGCTTGGGAAAGTACTTCATTCCATACCTAGAGGCAATAATGCCTACACACCTCCGAGACTTGAACTCTAAAATTTTCTGTGGTTTCTGCCACGCTAACTTCATAACCCTCTTGCTCAGTTTGGTCTTTTGCCTTCTCAGCCTCTTCTTTAGCTTTGATAGCCTCTTCCTTGGCCTTGATGGCCTCCTCCTTTGCCCTTTGAAACTCCTTCAAATCTCTTTTGATATCCTCAATAAGCTTTTTTGCCGCAAAAAAGTTCTCGTTGGCTTGCCTAAGCTGCAGTCTTTGGTTCTCGGCCTGTTTCTCGGCTGCCTTTAAAGCAGCATCCAAGCTGGACCTTTCACTCTCTGCTTTGTTCAAATTAGTCGTGTCCTCTTGTAATCTCTTCTCCTTTAGGTCAAGGATTTTCTAGGTAGTATTGTACTTGAACTCTTCAGCCTTCAAGGATTTATACATGCTAATGACGATCTCCTCTGACCTGTGAGCAGACTAAACAGCCTATACGTCGAAGACAGCAAAGTAATAAGGCACAATTAAAATTTTCAAGTGTAGCAGAATTGGAGGTAAAAAAAACTTGGCTAAGATCCTTACCATAGCAAGTTCCTTCTTCAATGTCATAAAGACATTTTGATCTCTCATTCTTCTGAGCTCACCCATATCCTCGGGTAATAGTAAGGCCTGCTCTAGTGCGTCTGCTACGCAAGTAGCTGTACCCTCATCGGAATTCCTTATGGATGCGTCAGCAGTGACCGCAAGGTCGTCCACGGTCATTTCAGGAGCCCAAATTGGGGCATATACAGCTGTGTGAGACTCGGCCCGTCTATTTGACCTCGTCTACATTATGCGAGCCTGTTTTCCTCCTTTTTCAGGCTTAAGCTCTTTGGGAAGGGGGTCTTTCCCTCCCTCGGTCACCTCTTTCCCTTTCTGCTGATCTCTCTTTCTTTTGTGGTCAACCTGAGTGGTATGTTGAGATTGGGTAGGGGGAGGAGGAAAAAGGAGCTGGGATTCAAGGACTTTCTCGACACCTTTATCTTTAGCCCTAGTTTGAGGTACCTTAGGAAGCACTTGGGTCCCTACTTGAGCTTCCAGTACATCCTTAAGATTCTGCTTTGGCTTGTGTTGGATGCCTATTATATCAGGTTATTGCGTGGTGTCTTGTGGGGTTAGGGTGGATGAGCCGAGGACAGCAACTTAGCTCTCAAGTAAGGAAGGTTGATTGAAAAGTTCAAACTCGTCTTCAGAGTCTGATACTTCAACAATCTCTTCTTCCTCCTTTATGATAGGTTGTGAAGAGGACCCTTCACCCAATATAGGTTAAGTTGGGCAGGGAATAAGAGGAATGCCTTCTGGTACGAGTGGTACTGGTTGGACGGTGAGAGTGTCTTGGGGGATAGGGGTGCCTTCGGGTAAAAGAAAGCCTTCGACTGCAACACTAATCCGTTATAGGTGGGGATCTTTAGCCCTGATCACGCACTTTGGTGCCTAAAAAGCTTGGGATATCGAATTGTAGCCGAGTATTAAATGCACTGCTCTGAGTTGATTGTCTGAGTGCACAAACACTTTAGCCTTCAAGATCCTATTTAAGCGTGCAAAATCAATGAGATGAGGATGACGGTCGATTGCGTGGGGGTCTGCAAAGTTGTCGAAAGGAAAAACAAAGTTAGAATAATTAAATACTTTTATATAAACCTAAATAAAACAAAACAATATATAGTTGCGATCAGTTCAATTGGATTCAGAGTTTCACCTAGTTTCCCCTCCCTTATCGAACAGGGGATACCGTCGTGCCAACTCCCAGATATGATTAAGAAGTCTTTGTTCAAACCCTTATTGGAATGAGGGAGACATTGGATTAATGTAACCTCTAGATGCCTAGATTTTAGGTAATATCCTTGTCCCGTTAAATGATGGAGGTTATAAACCCAATTCACGTCGTGGTGGGTGAGTCCTAAACCCATTTTCTCATTTAGGACGTCTACGGAACCTAAGATCCTAAACATATTTGTAGCACATTGTGTAGGAGCTAACCTAACAGCTCTCAAGTAGTCCCTAGTAATCGTCCTCATGGGGATCTTCATCACTCCCTCTAAGAAAGCTATCATTGGGATTACTACCTCTCCTGTTTCTATTTTGGTATGCCATTCTCCTTCCTTACAATACTTGACAGACACATCTTACGAGATTTTGTATTTGGATTTAAATTGCTCTATCTTTTCATCGTTGTCAATTAAGGATGCAAATCTACCCATTTCTAAGAATAGGGTGTTGATATGGTAGGAGAGTTAAAAAGGTGGGCAAGCCGAGGAGAAAGAAACACAAGAAAGAAAGAGAAAAACAGAAGTAATGAAAAAGGGAGTCTGGTAGAACTTACTTTTTGGAGTTATAGAGTCACTTCGGCCTAGTTCTTGGTAAATGTGAGGACACGTGTAGATTGCAAGGATGGGCAGATTCGTTATATGAGTTTGTAATGGTTAAGAAGGTTTAAATTGTTAATATTTATACTTATAAGAATTGTAAAGCGGGAAAAATCCCGCCTATGTCTCAAGATAACCCTCAACCATTAGATACGCATCACGTCGCTGAGCGTAGGGGACAGAGAGACGTCAAAATTTAATTTAGGGACTCTCTGCATGCCGAAACGTCAAGAGTGTGCGTTGGGCAGTTCAATAGTCATCATCCCTGTCAGCAAAGATGTATGGTGTGCATAAGTTAACGGTAACAAATGTCGAGATCCTCCTTTCCTCCTGGGGTAGCAAAAGGAGAATCTCAAGGGGCTATTGTAGGGTCATTGGGCCCAAGAGTATGTGTGGGGTGGCCCAGGAGTATTCTTTGGGCTGAAGGCCTAATCTGAAGACATAGAATGGTCTGAAGATATAAGAATGTCAACTCATAAAGCAATACTAAACAATAGAGAGGTAATGCTTAGGCGAGTATGTCCCAAAAGATGGTCCGAGGAGTATTATGTCCTCGGCCATGTAAAGCCGAGGTAGACAAAAGGCTTGTTAACATCCACAGGCAGTGGTCTACACGATCCTATATCAAAGGATAAACATAGTAAGCGTGGAGGATAAGAAGAAGGGCGGTGGAATATCTAAGATAAAGCTGTTACCACTGCCCCTGTATTCAATGCTTTGCAACTACATCCCTGGTCGTATTAATGGGGAAGTGATGCTTGAGCATCAGAGTGCAGCCTTACAGCTGCCTCCAAAAATTTCAAGGGTGGTGGATGGGACAAGGATCTAAATCAGTAATCTGATCCACACGTGGAAGAGGGGGAGAGGAAAATATCTGATATAAAAGAAAAGGGAAGACACTCATAGAAAGGGGGGAGAAAGAGAGGAAGAAAGAACACTGTACACACACACAACCAGAATTGGTAACTTGTCTTTAAAACAAAAGAAAGCAATACAAATCGTGCTCGGCGTTCGTCTAAGGATACTTTCTGTTACATAAATATCTGGTTGTATGCGAATTATGGATCTGGCCTATCAATTATGTTATCCAAGATTCATAGAACCTAAGTTTCAAGCCCACTCTCTATAAATTTCATTGTATTGAGTTTTTTGGGCCGGCTCCCTCCATACTGTTGGGTCCAGTTGCAAATTGCGTCCTTATATATATATATACACACACACACAGCTATAGCCTGTAGGTGAGTAGGTTCCACCTTGGAAGCTAGTAGCTCTCTAATTATGTTATTTAAATAATTTAATTTAATAAATTGAGTAAAACTTTTTTTGTTTTTTGAATGGGAGTATATATTTTTATTTGTTATCTAGTGTCATTCTAATTGTACTTATTTTATTATAAATGAATTATGACATTATAATTAATTTGACTGGTATCATATTAACATAATAAATAATTTTTGTAATTATGTTTTGTTTTTTATTTTAAAGTTAAAAACACTAATTTATAAGGTTTATGTTGTAAAATTTATAGTATCCATTGCATCATTTGTAAATAAAAATAAAATGAGTCTGTAATGACACGAATCGGGCCTGGACCCTAATGCATGACTGGGCAGGCCCAAATGGCCTAAACAATAAAATTTGTAGAGAGTGGGCTTGAAGTCTGGATTTATTAGGACACTGGAAAGCAGTGGCGTTTGGGCTAAGTCTACAATTGCATGCAATGAGCTAAACGTGTGATTCTAGCTTTCTTCGAATGTGAGCCGAGGAGTCCCTGTGTTCGTTTCCCTTATTCTGCTTGGGAGAAAAAGACTTTTTCTTGGAGAAGCCGAGTCCCCCTCCAATGGCCTCCCCCTCTCTATTTATACTCCCTAATTTTACGTCCCTATTCATAAAGCCATCAATGCAGATCTATTTCCCATCCATTGTCTTTTTGGAAACTTCCCCTAATGGTCATAAGGCTGATCACCATCCCCTCAAGGGTCACTTCCCCATTAATGCGGCCAGGTGGGTAGGTGTGAAACCTTTAATGCAGTGGTAACAGCTTTATGCAGAGTACTTCCCACTCGTTCTTCCCTTTATCATTCTGTTAAAGTGTAACATGGCTTGTTGAGCTTCAAGCGTTCTTCCTTATGCGTCATGGTGCACCTTTTGGCCCTTGTTTCCATTGTCCAAGGAGACCCTTTCCTCGGACTCTCTCCCATTGGCCAATGACCTGACCTGTGGGCCCCTGGGCCCTTAAGTTAGGTGACCTTATCCCTGTTTTGCAGCCCTTTGGGGGTGTTAATGTCCTCAGACCAGGCCCAAGACCCACATACGTGTTTTGACACTTTTGCCCCCACAGAATCTATAATGTTTAATAATTTTACTTAATTACTAAATAAAATAATCAAGTTTTGGGAGGACTTAAATATTCACCAAAGTCACTATAAAAATTCTCCTATAATTTAGGATAAAAGTAACAAACTTAAGATTATCATAATCATGTTATGAAATTGAGACCATCTTTTGAATCTTATCACAAACTCTCAAATGATTAAATTCTTAACTAAGAAAAGGTATCTCATTCATCTGATATATAGATGTCCCATATAGTGGAATCCTTACACCTAAGTAACCATATATATGAGCATTTGAAGCATGAGATAAATTTTCCTTGGCAAGATAGCTCTTCACTCTAATCCTACTACTCAGACTATAAAATATAAGCCATAAGTCTCCTTGTAAAAAAAAACAATAATAAATGACATAAAACAAAACTTGTTGGAAAACAAGAACATCAGAGTGAAGGGTTTGTAAAGTTTTTGACTCATGTGTCATGACCCAGCCATAACCTCCTGCTAACTAAATACTGCACTTTTAAACTAGAGAAAGTCTAAAAACATAATTTTTGCCATAATTTTGAAAATAATAAGTCTATGTAAAAATAATTATTTATCCATCACAAATTGACCACATCGAAATAGTAGTGACAAAAATTATGGCACATAAGTTGTGGTATTGAAGAATTGATTAGACTTAATTAATCATACCTATTATGGTCTGATTCTTGACAATATCACTATATTTTTCTTCAAGCAAATATAGATCGCTATATTTTTTTTTTCTTTTGGTGTCATGATCAAATTAAGTTTAAGTGGTGTATATTTTATGTGGAAAGTCATGGTCTTCATGACTTAGTAATTATGCATAAAATACACATAAGAAACACATATGTTCATAAAATTGAGAGAAAGAAGAGTTTCTCGTTTGGTTTACAAAACTTGCACAAATAATTTCATTTATTTAAATGTAAAATTACAATTTACGTAATGAACGAAACACGTTATATTCGTCTACTTAAATACGCTTGATGAAATTTCTTAACAAATAGTTTAATTGTTGCTGTCATCTTAATTAAATACGCAGATAAATTTCTTAACAAAGACTTTTGATTGTTGCCGTCAATAATGGACTAATTAGAAAAACATTGTGGCTTTGTAAGAAATTTTTTATACAACTTTGTAAGAAATACTATTATACTACATGGGTGGGAGTTCATAAAAAATAAGACAAATGATATAGGTACTGTTGCATTATTAGATGATGACTCCACCTAATAATGCAACACTATAATAAAAATATTTCGCAGGAAAATGGTGGTGGGACATAGACATACACACATTGACTTGGTTATCCTTTTAAGCTATCACTACCACGGGATCATAAGGCAAGAAAGGAAATAAAAAATATAAGAGAATAGATAAAAATGGTGGAGAGGCTGAGCAACAAATGGGCGGCCACGGTGGCAAGCATATGGATCCAGTGTAGCAGCGGTTCATACACCTTCGGTGTCTACTCCTCAGTTCTCAAATCAAGCCAAGGCTACGACCAATCAACGCTCGAAACGGTGGCTGTTTTCAGGGACATAGGCTCAACCGCTGGGGTACTATCTGGGGTACTGTACACCTCCGTAACACAGAATAAGTACTCTGGTTTTTGTGGGCCATGGTTGGTCCACCTGGCTGGAACGATCCAGGGCTTCTTTGGGTATTTTTTTATGTGGGCTGCTGTCGTTGGATTAATCCAACGGCCTAGGTTGCCGGTGATGTGTCTGTTCATGTTGTTGTCCAGTCATTCTATGACTTTTTTTAACACAGCTAACGTTGTTTCTGGTGTGCAAAACTTCCCTCAATTTTGTGGGACCATTGTGGGCATCATGAAGGTACATCCATCATTACATATATCTTTAAACTATTCTATGATTGCCCATATGAAGTTAATAAATTGAGTAAACACTTTTAATTTGAT
This sequence comes from Castanopsis chinensis, assembly GCA_032878915.1. Taxonomy (NCBI): domain Eukaryota; kingdom Viridiplantae; phylum Streptophyta; class Magnoliopsida; order Fagales; family Fagaceae; genus Castanopsis; species Castanopsis chinensis. The sequence continues at coordinate 9,607,913 of JAVQMG010000114.1, forward strand.
TGGTCATTAACAACGTAAAAAATTTTCTTTTATTATTTTTTTTATTTTTATTTTTATAGTTAGATATAACAATTTGTAAAGAAAAATAATTAAGTCTATAAGTTTTTTAAAGTTTTACTTAATTACTAAATACAATAATTAGGGATGAAGTTTTTTTTTTTTTTTTTTACTTAGAATCATTAGGAGATGACTTAAATCTTCACTCAAATCACTGTCCAAATTTTCCTATTATTTAGGATTAAGCTAATGCACTTAAAATTATCATTTTAAATGAAATTTGTGGTGTGTTTTTATAGTAAAACATCTTTCCCTTTTCATTGTGTGTATGTTTGTTTTTCAAATAAAAAAAAAAAAAAAAAAAAAAAAAAAAAACTTAGAATTATCATAATCAAGTTGTGGCTTGTGAGATTAACCATCTTTTGAATGTTGCCATGACTAAAGTCTTAAATAAAAGTAGATATTGCCTACATAGAATATATAGATATCTCAAAATTTGTGGATTCTTGCACCTATGTCCATGTGGCCCATATATTATGAGCATTCAATACAAGAGATCACTTTTTCTTATTTAGAAAGCTCTTCGCTTGTTCATCAAAAAAAAAAAAAAAGAAAGCTCTTCGCTTTAATCGTGATGCTCACCATAAAGTAAATCACAACTTGTCCGCAAACAATATATATGCAATACATCAGAGTGAAGAGCCGGCAAAGCCTTTGACTTGTGACCGGTCCATAATTCGATAACCTACTTATATCGATTGAAGCAAAAGTTAAAAATGATTTTTGGCAACAACTTACTATACTATACTATTAGACTTTATTCTTGACAATATCACTACGTTTTCCTGATGTAATGATCAAGCTAATTAAGAATTGTATCTTTTATGTGGAAAGTCATGGTCTCCATGAAACTTCTAAATCTAATTAAATGATTGCTTATACTAGACATAAAAATGACTTCTTTTACGAATATAAAAAAAGGTGGCTTTTTTTGTAACCCCTCTTGCTTGAGCTATGCTATGCTATGCCTGTAATATTACCTTCTCTCTCTGTCAGGGATGTGCTGGTATTAGTGGAGCAATACTAATTCAAGTATATGACACATTCTACAAGGGCGAGCCAAGCACATTCCTTCTAATGCTTGCTCTGTTGCCTACATTCATCCCCCTTGTGCTTATGCTTTTGGTGAAAATTTATAAAACAAACAGAGGCGATGAAAAGAAGTACTTGAATTGTTTCTCTGCAGTTGTTCTGATCATTGCTGGTTATCTCATGATTATAACAGTTATGGAAAACATCTTCAGTTTACCAATATGGGCACACATTTTCAAGTTTATACTTCTTTTGCTTCTACTTGCATCACCTCTTGGAATTGCAATCCAAGCCCAGAAGGATGATTCCAAGAGACTTCTAGAGATGTTTTCCTTTGAGAGTAATCCTTCAATGGATAACCCTGAGTCAATGGGCTCCTCGTCTAAGACTTTTTTAGCAAAGGATCTAGCATATCATGAACTACCTAGTGGTGAGGCTCAAGTTAATGTTGCTTTAGATCACACAATTCTGTTTGATGAAGAGGGTGGTATGAATCTTTTGCAAGCAATGTGCACTGTAAACTTCTGGTTGTTGTTTATTGCAATGGTATGTGGAATGGGCTCTACGCAGGCTGTGATGAACAACTTGAGCCAAATCGGACAATCTCTCAATTACACTACTGTGGAGGCGAATAATTTGATCTCTTTATGGAGTATATGTAATTGTCTTGGTCGTGTTGGAGTTGGGTACTTATCGGATTATTTACTACACACAAGAGGCTGGCCTAGACCATTGTTCATAGCTATTACTCTAGCAACAATAGTTATTGGCCACCTTGTTATTGCTTCTGGATTTCCTGGAATGTTATATGTGGGTTCAATTCTAATGGGTATTTGTGATGGTTCGCAGTGGTCATTAATGCCTACAATCACTTCGGACATATTTGGTGTTAGGCATATGGGTACTATTTTCAACACTATAGCCATAGCATGTCCTGTTGGATCATATATTTTCTCTGTTAGGGTTATTGGCTATATTTACGATAAGGAAGCAGGTGGTGAAGATCACTTCTGCTTTGGTACACGTTGCTTTATGTTAGCTTTTTTTGTTATGGCATCCTTGGCATTCCTAGGATTTCTTTTTGCCATTGCATTGTTCCAACGCACTAAGAGGTTCTTTATGCTTAGCAGATTAAAGCATTCTTTAAAATGATGAGAAGCCATTCTTTTTTCTTGCGTTGAAGTGCCCTTTTTTCATTCCATTTACATTTTCTTTCATTATCGCTACTCTTCCTGTAAGATGGGCCCTCATATCGAAGGTTCCCTGGTATAAGAAGGGGTAAGTATCATTAAGAATGGATACATTAAGTTGATGGAGTTCTTAAAAAAAATTTATGTTAAAAATAAATACTTAAATTTACACTAAGGTTTGGGATAATGTCAATCACATTCAAGATATTTCAAAATTGACCAACTTGGTTCCTAATCCCAACTTGCTCTTTAAACACCATTAGGTCTATCCCCGTCTGTTAATCATTTAGGCCTCTATTCTATCTCTCCTCTTCCTAATTCTCTCTTCTTTCTCATCTATCTTCTCTTGTCTCAACTTTTCTCATTCATCTCTAAAAATTCAATTAGCGTATAAACAGCAATGAACATTTAGACCCCCAATATCAAAATTACCAACACAAGCTTATACACAAACAATATATGTGCAGAATGATGAATAAAAATTAAACCCAATATGGTAAAACACTTTAAACCAAAATTAATCACAAACACAATAGCAATTAAAAGGTAAAGAGTAAGGAAAGAGATATGCAAACACAAAAATAACACGGCGATGTGTTATCGAAGAGAAAACCGAAGTACCCAGCAAAAAACCTCTCCACCACCCACCAAGTGATAAAATGATCCACTAGAAAATAAAGTTGGGATACATGAATAACAATAGACCTTCCAAGCCTAATCTACCCGATGCACCTAAACCCTCCAAGCTTCTTGCTCCAACACGATTACACCGAACATTGTCTTCTGTAGCTTACTAGATCCCGCAATAAGCTTCATATTGCATCTGCCATCCTTGGCATCTTCCAATGCTTCTCAAGCTCCAAAAACGCTCTCAACACTCTAAATGGGTGTGGGTAATGTTTGAGTATAAATCTTCTCTCAATGGGTATAACAATAAGAGAGAAAAAGAGAAGAAACTACAAAAAAATTTCTCTAAGAATGAATAGCTCTCTCTCTAATAAGGTGGGTGTGTTGTAGAAACCTCTCTTAGGATTTTTCTCTCAATAGGCTCCTTTTTCAGCACATTACATTTCGTGGGTATAAAGATATTTATAGTAGGGTATGAGATGGAATGTGAAAAATCAATTTTCAGCAAAACAGGGCATTCTGGCAACTCAGCCTCACGACTGGAACGAATCACGAGTTTGAGTCACGAGTTAAATGCCAGGCCAGACTGTACTTTTGTCCTATAGTGCTCCAGCTATTATGACCATTCACTTTCCTGCATGCTTCACACGTGTGGCACTTTGGCAACTTGCCAGTCGCGATTCAATCGCGAGACTTTTCTTGAATACACACAACTTCAGTTTCTTCACACTCTCTCACACACAACCCTTACATTATTCTCACCTAAATACAAGGTTTATACATGCTGAATTACAAGCAAATTTGACTCAGAATAAAGCCAACAAGTGGTTGAATAAATTCAACCTTACACTCTCCTTAATGGTGTTTAGGGATTAATATGCTATTTTGGACATGCTCTCTCTCTCTCTCTCTCTCTCTCTCTCTCTCTCTCTCTCTCTCTCTCTCTCTCTCTCTCTCTCTCTCTCTCTCTCTCTCTCTCTCTCTCTCTCTCTCTCTCTCTCTCTCTCTGTGTGTGTGTGTGTGTGTTAATAATATGGGCAGAATTATGAATGAGCATGTGTTTAAAATATATATGATTACTATATGATGAAATACGATGTAGTAAAGTAATGTGTGTGTGTGTGTGTGATGAGCATGCATGACCAATCAAATTATGAAATGATTATTCGTAATCTTAATATGAACTGTGGACCTGATATTAGAGATAAACATAACATGATGAACAAGATGCACGTTCAGGTTATCATCGATAGTATGTTCATTGTTCATTCATATGATAATAGCATGATATACATTGATTGCTTGATTTTGCATAAAATAGTATGACCATTAAATTCTAGAAGACTGACTTTCAAGTAGGATTAAAATTAGTGCGTACAACCTTCCTATTTTGTAACCTAAACTATGGACTTCCAATTTTGAATTCTAGACTATTTAGTTATCTATGTAATTATCTATTTTTTAGATTGTAATTATCATGTAATTTTCTAATAATTTTAAGGTACGATGATATTCTAATGTTTATGATAGAAATGTAAGAGTTTAAATTCACTTTAAAAAAAAGTATCCACAAGTTTTTCTTTATGGAAGTCGTGGGAATTACACGCTACGAGAGTGGAATTGCCATCAGAAAGAGGCCATTCGTCCTTGTGCACTTGTAGTTGGAAATTACGTTATGGAAGAAAGAGTGCAATGCAAGCATAAGTATAACTAAGCAATCAGTGGTACAATTACAACACCCAAGTAATCTATAACTGTGTCTCGGTTGTTCAGAAATTGACAAGCGTGAGTTCCTAAATAGTATATATATACCATTACATTCATACTTTACAAAGCCTTATTATTAGCGCGCCAATTTTTTTTTTTTTTTTTTGTCTATTTTGACATAAGAATTGTTTTTTTTTTTTTCAATTTTACTTAACTATTTTTTAAAACACCAACATCGAATTATCTACTATATACTCTATTTTATTACAATATCATTTTTTTTTAATAATTGTTTCTATATTTTCACACACAACAATCATCATTCATTTTTTTTTTTTATTGTTTTTGCATTAGCTACATGACTTGATGGAGGATTGTTCACTTGTAGTCGTAGGTGATTTTGGTTGTCCATCCATTCCGTAAACAAGAAAGCTTTAGTTTTTCTTTTAGTACATATGTTGTTTTATTCCCTTCTCAATTTTTTAAGTAAGAACACGGTAGTGAGTGGAGTGACTTGTAAATTTGCAAAAAGTATTGTAGCAAAATCTCATTTTGCACTATGAATACATTAACTGACATGGATATTTTTTGAAATTTTTTTTTAAAGCATTTCAACTAATAACATTAGTTCCAAATAACTGCTTTTTGTTATCAAACTAAAATATCAATTAATTTTTTGTATAAACATGAATTAAATCACGAATTTCCTATTTAATCATTAAAAATTTTATCAATAAAATATTTTCAAACAATCAAACCGCGGACAACACTGTATCCACATGGACCACATATATAACATAATTCCTCCACCAAATAATGCACGAGGCCAATTTTACCACCCAAAAAAAAGAGTAGGTGAAAACCACATTTGCGTTCCTACATTTTCACCCGATTCTCACTTTGGTCCCTATATTTTATTTTCACCACTTTTAGTCCCTGTTTAGAAAAACGCCTTCTATTTAAATACTTTCCGTTAGTGCCGTTAGGGCACTGACCTACGTGGCAAACGGATTGATTAAAATAATAATAATAAATTTATTTTGTCATTAAAAAAATGCCACATCAGCAATTAAAATAAAAATAATAATTTAACTAAATAAAAAAAATCAAAAACAGAAATAAAAATAAAAAATAACGTTAATTGAGATCAAAGTGAATCTGGAACACAAACCAAGAACAACACAAGAACACAAACCAAATCTGGAACAAGAACAAAAACACAAGAACAAGAACAACAACAACAAAAACAACAACAACAAAATTCTAAAAAAAAGTGAATCTGGAACAAGAACAACACAAGAACACAAACCAAATCTAAGATCACAAACCCAGTAATTAATAAAAAAAAAAAAAAAAAACTGATAACAAAATTCTAAATTTCCACACACACACTCAAAAAAACAACATCTAGATCTCAAAAATTTCATCCCAACAACAGCAACAGCAAGAACCCAAATCCAATCCAAAACCCACAAAGTTGAAAAGTTGTCAGTGGAGTGAATAAATGACATACCTCGCTGTGGCACTCGTCGACAGTGTCGCCGTCGCCGTTGCCGTCGTCGGCTTCTATGAATTTTCGCTTCCGATCTTCACCTGCCGCCACCTCTTCCTTCTGACCCGCCTCCGCACCTGCGCTCGAACACCCTGGCAATGAAGTCACCGTCATCTCACAAGTCATCATCTCCCCCTTGCTCCTATCACCACCACCGCCGCCACCGAACGATGTAACTGCCACCTCAGCGCCACCTACGCTCATGGTAGCGCAACCCTTATCCACCACAGCCCAAGTCTCGGGAGTCTCGTTCGAATCCACCAGCGTACTCGATTCCCTCACCGCCGCCGCCATTCTATTGTTAGTTTCTTCATCATAATAACCCTTTTTTTGTCTCGACGGGAACTGACTCACCTGCGACTCCGCCAACTCACTCCTCCTCGAAGGCGGAATCGGTGGCCTCGACGGCGGCTGCTGCTGGCTTGACCGAACCATAGGGTTAATGTTGGTCTGAGTAGTAGTCTGACTCTGACTACTCATGTTCATGTTGTTGCTGTTGTTGTGTGGAAATTTAGAATTTTGTTGTCAGTTTTTTTTTTTTTAATAATTACTGGGTTTGTGATCTTAGATTTGGTTTGTGTTCTTGTGTTGTTCTTGTTCCAGATTCACTTTTTTTTAGAATTTTGTTGTTCTTGTTCTTGTTCTTGTGTTTTTGTTCTTGTTCCAGATTGGTTTGTGTTCTTGTGTTGTTCTTGTTCTTGTGTTGTTCTTGGTTTGTGTTCCAGATTCACTTTGATCTCAATTAACGTTATTTTTTATTTTTATTTCTGTTTTTGATTTTTTTTATTTAGTTAAATTTAGTTAAATTATTATTTTTATTTTAATTGCTGACGTGACTTTTTTTAATGACAAAATAAATTTTTTATTATTATTTTAATCAATTCGTTTGCCACGTAAGTCAGTGCCCTAACGACACTGACGGAAAGGACTTAAATAGAAAGCGTTTTTCTAAATAGAAATTAAAAGTGATGAAAATAAAATATAGAAATTAAAGTAGGAATCAAATAAAAATATAAGGGCAAAAATGTAGTTTTCGCCAAAAGAGTAAAAGATAACAAAAGTTCAAGTATCATTTATTTTTATGGTCTGTTTGGCATTGGCCACTTCCATGTGAATAATTTCACAGGAAAATGTGGTGTGTCGTACACTCGTACACTGACTCACAGTCACAGTCACCCCATAAAAGCCACTTCTTTATTTTGAAGCGTAAAACAAAAGTATGAGTAAAGGCTATGCAATAAATAAAGAAAGATAGCAAAGAAAGAAAGAAAGAAAGAATTGCATGAAGAAGGAGGTTCCATGGAGGAGAAGCTGAGTCTGATGAGTAGTAGCAAATGGATAGCCACGGTGGCAGGCATATGGATCCAGTGTAGCGTCGGAGCATACACCTTCAGCATCTACTCCTCAGCTCTGAAATCGAGCCAAGGCTATGACCAATCAACGCTCGACACCGTGGCTGTGTTCAAGGATATTGGCAGCAACGCCGGAGTACTGGCTGGGATGCTCTACTCTGCCATGGCAGTGGGCAATAACCGTGATAGTAACGGTAATAACTACCACTTCTGGGGTGGTGGGCCATGGGTGGTCCACTTGGCAGGGGCGATCCAGAACTTTGTTGGGTATTTCATGATGTGGGCTTGCGTGGTCGGATTGGTCCGACGGCCACCGGTGGCGGTGATGTGTTTGTTCATGCTGTTGTCTTCTCATTCCATGACTTTCTTTACGACGGCCAATATGGTGTCTGGCGTGCAGAACTTCCCTCATTCCGGCGGGACTATTGTGGGGATCATGAAGGTAACCTTTGTTCTTTGTTAGTTTTCATTAATTCTAGGACACATCACAAACCCAATTAATTCCATCACATGACTCTGTTTTCAAACTTCAATTGAGTGGATTGTTTGTGGTGGACGTTTTTAGTTCTTACATGTGGACCCTTCACTCACAGTGAATCACATCATGATGTGAAATTGGGTGTAAAACTAGATATATATTATTATTAGTTTGATTTTCTTTGAGCAATCCATCATACATGGAGTGGATTCCAGAGTAATTCTAGTAACAAAAATGAGTAATTATTAGGAATTAATTATTAGGAATTTTCAGAGTGCGGTAACATGGTAATTACCTTTTTCACATTAATTAGTAGAATTCATTATGGAAGTGGGAGGGAGAATATTATGGCATATTTTTTTTCCTTTTTTTGGTAAATAGAAATGGGTAGAGGGAGATGATCATTGTGGTTTTTTTTTTTTTATTTAGACGTGACTATGGTAACTTCCTAATTGCTCTCGAGTGAGATCTCATACTCTAGTTTGTGAGAAACTCACTTGTTATACTTTAAACCGTTTGAGATAGAAATAAGATATAAAGAACGCCAACACCAGCTAGTTATTGAGGATCAAACCCAAGTATTATGTCATTATACTCAAAAAAAAAAAAAAAAAAAATTACTTAACTAATTATCCATTACTTTCACATAAGTTTGTCACTTTTGGCCCGATGCTAGAATTTGCCTTTTATGTTTATAATTTGAGTCTTTCAGGCCAGTAATTTTTTATATTTTAATAAATAAATAAATACGTATTTATCAATGATGTGTTATGAGAGTTTCTCTTTCCAGCTTGTGTGCATATATATTAAAGTAAATTAAACTAAATAATTTTATTTTTTAAAAAAAACGTCTCTGATGCGTTTATGAGCTGTCAGGGTATTGTTGTTTTTTTGTGTTTCTGCTTTAAAACAACGAGCAGATAAATATAGAGAAAAAACAAATCTGGCAGTGTTTTTTATAGTCTTTTCTTCATTGAAAAGACTAGAAAATAAATCCGAATCACAATCCTGGCTAACCCAATATACTTTCTGATGGGGTCACGGGTCATTTTTTTCTTATATGGAGCGACTTTTACGGAGGCTGGCTTCGGTTTTATTTACCAAATCATAATTTCATCCGTAAAAGTTATTTTCATCAGTAAATTATAAAACTGAAAATTCTGTAAGCTTAATTTCCTACTCATCACTCATAAGTAAGATGTCAAAACTGTGACCTTTCAGTAAAATTGTTTGTAATTTTTAGTAACTTTAACAGTATTAATATTTACTACCGCGCACTCTTGGTACGATGGTCACTTCACAAGTATAAAGGCTTGTGGGGGTGTGGAGAGAAACAAAGGTCAAAGTTCAAGTCTCTAGGAAGGAGTTTCACACACATATATACTTAAATTAAACTAAAGTAGAAATTCTATTTTGTATTAAAAAAACAGTATTAATATTTTAATAATCAGTAAAAACGAAAGCGTCACCTAAGAATTTTCCATTATAATAATCCAAACTAATTAGAGAAACGAGAAATTTTTTGCGAAAAGAGTAAGGTGTTTTAGTCATATGAAATTATTAACAACTTTATGGACTTGAGGTAATAACCTACTAATTTTCAAGTGTGAAATTTATCTGAATTAGCAAATAGTGCTTTTAAGTTTATAGGTGAGTCTTTTCTCAAAAAAAATAAAAATTTTATAGATGAGTAAGTCACGTTGATGCCCTTCTATTGATTACAATGGAATATATAATTTCAAAAGACATATCTATTAATTTTGAAGGAGTCTAAAAGCTAAACATATGGAAAAAATAATACTAATAATAATAACATAAGAAGTAAAAAATACAGGAGACTATGAGACTATGAGTGGATTGCCTTTGAATCATTGAGAAGCCAACAAAAAGTAATTACACATGAAAGAAAAAGTCAAAGGAATATGACAAATTCAAAGGGGGCCACATCCAGAGGTGGCTGGTGGCCCCTTTGTCCAGTCCATCAAACATATATTGTTTTTCACGAAACTTATTTAGTCCTCTCCAAGACTCCAAAATTAATGATAGTTTAGTATATCTGTACATATAATATACCAGTTTGCAAGATATGAGAAAGGTGTGTTTTTCTCGAGTCCCTTGTGCTATAGGGTTCCTTTTGCATTGTAGTAGAAGCAAAACTTTAGCTGTAAAGATTCAAATGTAGAGATTTTTGCTGTAATGGGGTTTGTTTAAAAGGATTTTTTAACGTTTGGAACATTTTGCAAAATTACAATAATAAAATGTTTTGAAGTAGATATGAGAAATAACAGAGTACATAACAAATTAAAGTGATTTGTATATTCATACTTGAAACTAGTTATATTTTGATCAGTGCCAAATGTTTATCATTATATTTTGATGTTGTTCTTTTTCTCTCTAAAAATGAGTGTTCATCAGGTTTCATTTTGAAAAATAAGAATCGACTTTAATTTGAATTTACTATTTATGTTGAAAGTTAAAACAGTGCACTAATACGCCTTTTAAGGCTAAAACTCGGAATTCCAGTTTTAACTTGAATATAAAATTACCCAATGGGTGAAAATATTGTTAAAAATTTTTCAGCAACCCAGCCTCTTTTGAAACCATGATATCTTCTTCTTTGAAGGGAGCTACATATAGGCTTAAACTTTCGAAGAATTGAATTTTAACATTATATTTTAGCTTAATCTTGCAACAAATATATGCATGACTCCAAACTTTTTGTATTTCCTGTATGACCTTAGATTTGTTAACATTTTTTCTTGTTATTATAATATGGCCCCTCAATCTTAAAATTCTAGCTCTGCCCTGCTCTTGCATGAGGTATTTTGCATTGCCATTCTTACTTCTTTTCTTGCCAGGGCTTTCTTGGTATTAGTGGAGCAATAGTGATCCAAGTGTATGACACATTCTGGGAGGGAAAGCCAAGCATTTTCCTTCTGATGCTTGCTCTGTTGCCTACGTTCGTCACTCTTGTTCTTATGTTTTTTGTGAGAATCCATAAATCTAACACTGGTAATGACCAGAAACACTTGAATGGTTTCACCATAGTAGCTTTGATCATTGCTGGTTATCTCATGATTCTAATCATTTTGGAAAACATCTTAAGTTTACCATTGTGGGCACGCATTTTCAACTTTGTACTTCTTTTGCTTCTACTTGCATCACCTCTTGGAATTGCAATCAAAGCCCAAAAGGACACCAAGAGATTTCTAGAAACATTGTCCCTTGAGAATGATCCTTCAATGGAGAATAATCTAACATATCATGAACTGCCTGCCGGAGAGGGAGAGGATCAAGTTAATGCTGATTTAGATGACAAAATTCTGTCTGATGAAAAGGGCATGAATCTTTTGCAATCAATGTGCACTATAAACTTCTGGTTATTGTTTATTGCTATGGTATGTGGAATGGGCTCTGGGGTGGCTGTGGTAAATAACTTGAGCCAAATAGGGCAGTCACTCAATTACACCACTATGGAGACGAAAAACTTGGTCTCTTTATGGAGCATATGGAATTTTCTTGGTCGTATTGGAGCTGGCTATTTATCCGATTATTTGCTTCACACAAAAGGTTGGGCAAGGCCATTGTTGATGGCTATTACTCTAGCAACAATGGGTGTTGGCCACATTGTTGTTGCTTCTGGTTTACCTGGAACTCTATATGTAGGTTCAATCCTAGTAGGCATTTGTTATGGTTCACAATGGTCACTAATGCCCACCATTTCTTCAGAACTATTTGGTGTTAGGCATGTGGGTACTATTTTCAACACTATTGGTATAGCAAGTCCTGTGGGATCTTATATCTTCTCTGTAAGAGTAATTGGGTACATTTATGACGAGGAAGCGAAGGGTGAAGATGACTCATGCTATGGTACCCATTGCTTTAGGTTGTCTTTTATGATCATGGCATCCGTAGCATTTTTGGGGTTTCTTGTTGCTCTTACATTGCTCTCTCGTACAAAAAGGTTCTATCAGCTTGTCGTGCTCAAAAGAATTACGCTTTCTTTAAGCTGATGAGAAGTCAATGTGAAAATTTTCATTTACAGGGTAACATTAAGTGAGGTCATTTTTTGTGTGTGTGTGTGTGTGTGTGTGTGTGTGTGTCTTCATTAGAACACATTATAGGTTGTAATATGGTTAACACTAACAAGTTTTTTCTTTGTTTTTATTTTTATTCTTTGTTTAAACTTGTTGCTAAATGCTATATATCTCTTTTTCAACCGAACAAATGAGCAATGAAATAGAAAGAAAATAAATAATTTATTTATATTCTTCATTAGATATCACATTAAATATTTTCTAAGTTAGGGAAAATCCTCCAGAAATAATGGGGTGTGTGCAGTTCAGTGGGCTTGGTTTTTTTTTTTTTTTTTCCAAATCTATCTCTGAACCCATAGAGACTGGTTTTCTCATAATTAGAATCGCTGCATACCTCTTAGGGTCAGTTTTCTGACCTATAGCAGTGCATTTTTGTGTGGTCGGTTTAATAGATTTGGTCGGTTTGAAACATTAAAAAAATTGTTTGTTTTCTTTAAAACAAAAAATTGGGCTTTCAAGCCCAATGCACAACATGTTCAAGATTTCAATGAAAACTTTCACTTGACACAAACCTATTCACACATCAAGAAAATATCCACTTAGATTTTTCACAAATACCTATTCATAGTTAACACATCAACCTATTGAATACATCAACCTGTTCACACATAAAAATAAATGAATAAATAAATAACTGTCCAGGTGCAATTTCTACTCTCCCACCTATAATAAATAAATAAATAAAACTTATCCAACAAAATCTGTCCAAATTTCATCATAAAAGTATGTTCACACATAAAAAAATATGTCCAAATCTCATCATAAACTTATCCAACCTGTTCACACATAAAAATCTGTCTAAATTTCATCATTTTATTCACCATGTGAAAAAGTTTTGAAATTGTCTCACCCATGACCCACGAAGTGGTTATTGTGTGCCCAAGAAGATTAAGAAAAAATGCTTACTAAAGATTAAAATGGTTATTGTGTACCCATGATGCAACTTACTGAAGATTAAAATAAAAATGCTGAAAGTGATTACTTGTCCGTGAAGGATGGAAGAGTGAGAGAACTCTCTCAGTCTTAGTCTCCCTAACAATCAAAATGCTGAAAAAAAAAATGTTAGTAGACTTTTCGTTTTCACAGAGAGAGAGAGAGAGAGAGAGTTACTGGCAATAGGTAGTAGCTAGTGGTGAATGGTGAACCAACCAAGTTGCAAGAGGCAAGAGTGAGAGATAGTGCGACTATGGTCTGAGAGAGTTGAGTGATTGTGAGAGACATGAGCTATTTATATTATGGCATAAATTAAAAAACCTAGCTCAAAACGACGCTATTTTGATTGTGATTTTTTTTAATTACTAAGTGAAACGAATCTTTTTGTCAAAAAAGTTAAAAGAAAACTAGTTCAAATGATGTCGTAATAAGGTTTATTACTTAATATATGTTTGTTTGTTTAGACCCCTTAAAAACATATTAGTTTAACATAACGAATTAGCCAAGTATTTACTTAGGTTAATTATGAGATCTAGATTAAACACATGCAAACATATTACTTTGTGCGGAAAAGTAAAGAATACAATAATATGATAACTGAGAAAAACTAATGAAACTAACCATTACAAGGTAAAAACTTAGGGAGGACTTAACCTAGTTATCTTCAAGGTAAACAAATCTATTATGATAGAATAGAAGATTACAATAGATTTGAACCAAATCTAAAGCTACCTCATGTAGAACTTACTAACACGATCAAGTGCAGCTCAGACTCCACGGTCTCTTCTATCTTGAATTTGTTGAACACAAACTCTCACGTTTGTGACTTTGATATCCCACTCAAAAATTTAGCAACATAAACTTTCCAATTTATGACTCCAAGACTACCCTTAAAGGTTTAAATCATTAGCTATGTATGATCTTGTTGTAGCAACTTTAAATCTACCAGTTCTAATAGTATGAGAATGATTTCTAGTAGTGACTTTGAATAGAGAAGACACAACACCTTTTAGATCTCACAAAAGCACCTCTAAAGTCATAACAAAACGTGCCTTAGGGTTTTCTTTAAATATTATGTGAAATAGTTCTGAAACCCTAATCACTTCATGGGCTTAACAGGTTGATGGGCTTAATTAAATTCTGTAAAACCCGTCTTTAGATCAGTCAAACCTATTGTCTTGATTGGTTAAACCTAGCATGTTTTGAATTCTTGAACATGTAGCTTCTTTTTTCTTGTATTCTAACTTGCAATATTCTAACTTGCAGCATCTTGAGCATTGTCTAATAAATCATATAGACTCTAAGATTTATTTTTAGACAAATTTATGCTCACAGTTTGTCAATTATTCTAAAATTTTAGAACCTAACAATGCGCGCGCATGTGTGTGTGTGTATATATATATATATATATATATATATATATAACCCATGTTTCAGTCAGTTTGGAAAAAATATCGGTTTTGGATTTGTAGATCCGATGGTAGCACTGCATCGGTGTCGGAGAAGGTTTCTCCATCCGGTTGCCGGCCTTGGCTCAGTCAGTCGTTACTAGAGTCAGGTCAGTTGGGTCAGCACTGGTCGGTTTGGTCTGCTCCAGTCAATTTCTACACGGTCTTAGTAAATATGATCTATATTTTATTCTCCTAACCAAATAGAATCTTTACGTTAAATTTTCTTTGATGCCGTTCTTTTCTTGGAAAATGTGAATTCTAACCGGTCAACCATTATCACATTCATCATTTTCTTGGTCATGGTCCTCATTTGCCAAATGCTTTCATAATTGCTATCAAAATTCCACCATTTTGTTTTGTTGTTTATGTTGTAGTTGTATTGTCTTCATGGTTACTAGTCAACCTTCATCACATTCATCATAACTAGTAAGGATTATGTTGATGGGGCTTGAATGCCATCGTTAAGGAACATTCAAACGTATTCCACTATATTGGAAATGAGCAAAAGTAAATAAATAAATATATTTTTTAACTGAATATTGTGCAATTTCAAAACAAAAATCAAAACATTTTCTTTTTTAAGCTAACAAGTTACAGTTAAAAAAAAAAAATCAATTTTAATCAATGCAATTTATTTTCATTTTTGAGATACAAATGCATATACACGAGAAAGAATGAAGTTCTAACATAAACATACACTATAAACACTGCTCAAAAGTCATAATAACCTTTTAGAAAAGATGAAACAAATTATATTGCAGACAACACACACTCACTTTAATACTTAGTTACCAATGAAACCTAACACTTAGGAGCCCCATATAGATATGAGTGTAAAATAATATAATACTCCTTTGTGAACTTGATCTCAAATGCCAAGAACTTCATGAATAACTTTAGAGATACACACAATCACACATCTAATTTTACAACTTGTTAACTCATGTATTTATGAATTGTGGACACTTTCAACTTATATAGACCTTTTTTTTTTTTTTTTTTTTAACTCATGACCACGGGAGTCAACAAATTATAAAAACTAGGTTAGCGTCTGGGTTCGGATAAAACTGAATTTGGCGTTTGGCATTTTTTTTTTCAGCAACCCATGAACAGTGCATTTAGGCTTATGAACAATGCATTTCTGGCATTTCACGCCTTTTTTTTTTTTAACTGTGATTTTTTACTTTTTTGCACACCAGTAAATCTTGTGCACTGTTCAAGAAACTCATAAACATCACTTTTTAGTAACTTTTTTATTAAAATGAATCTCATAATACTATTTACATATTTAAAAATTATTTTATTACAATATTTTTAATTTTCAGTTTTCATTTTTCCGCTGTATCTATAGCACCTTCCACTGTAAGAATAATTACTCCGTAGAGTAAGAACTGACATGGACTGGAATAATTGCCCAACTGTCAAGACCACAGAATGCCAACTCAAAAGTCATTAACACACTACAAAGTTCTTGCCCTTTTTCTTTTATGAAAAGCCAAGTTCTTACACTTTTAACAGAACTATCTTAAGCGAGAGCCCAAAAAAAAAAAAAAAAAACTAACTCATCAAACTGAAGCAAGCAATAAGAAATGGATGTGCTCAAGGTCGACACCAAATGGGTCTCCACCACAGCCAGCATATGGATCCAATGCACAAGCGGCTCTCTCTACACCTTCTCCATCTACTCCTCAGTTCTAAAATCAACCCAAGCCTACGACCAATCCACGCTCGACACCGTGTCTGTCTTCAAAGACATAGGCGCCAACGCCGGCGTCCTCTCCGGCCTCCTCTACTCCTCCGCCACAACAGCTAATCACCGCCGCCGTACTGGGCCGTGGCTGGTCCACCTGGCAGGCGCGGTTCAATGCTTTTTGGGGTATTTCCTGATGTGGGCCTCCGTTGTTGGGCTGATTCCTCGGCCTCCCGTGGCGGCCATGTGCTTGTTCATGTTGGTGGCGGCTCACGCGCAGAGCTTCTTCAACACTGCTAATGTGGTCACTGGGGTTAGGAACTTTCCTAATTATAGTGGCACTATTGTTGGCATTATGAAGGTACATCATTAAACTTTTGAGTTATTTTTTGTCGGATTTTCATTGGTTCTCGTATGAGTTCACTGTTAACATTATTTTATTATTATCTGTTATGGCAATTTGTTATCTTGACTGTTGTAAAATATTTTATGAAAATTGTGAGGGCTTTAAACTTATGGATTTTGCTAACCTGTGTTCCAAGTCACACAATAATATATCAATTTTGGAAAAAAATTTTCAAAAATTGAAAAAGTTTTAACAGTTTTTTTAGTTTTCGAGAAATCTTTTCTAAAATTCTAATGTCAAGCTTTTTAATATTTTGCATGGTGTAAGTTTTACCCTTTTTGTGATGAATGATCAATGATTATATCATATGTACTAGGAAGACACTTTATTTAGGGTGTCATGTCTGCATTTTCATGTTATAATTTTTAAAAATTGTTCATGTCCCACCCGTACCCATACATGTGTCCATGTTTCTTAGCATGTGTATGTCAGTATGTGTCAATGTGGTAGACAATTTAGTTCGTAGGAAAAATGTATCAGAAGCAACGTTTATATTCATTTATATAAAAATTACGCCTTTTCTTCTGGGATTTGAATTGTTAGGCAATTATGGTAATGCTCGTTTCCATTTTGTTAGAAAATTCAATTTTTTTAAGAGGCATCTTAATTTATTGTCATGGATTTCAAAAGTGCTTAAATAAACATAGTAGAAAAGGGATATCAACTTTTCAAATGAAGTAGATTGTAAATTGAGTGAGTTATTAATATTCCAGACAGAGGAAGTAGTTTTTTTTAGCTTAATTATTTGGTGTTACTTGAAAAATATTGCAATGAAAATATGTGGGGTTTTTACTACCAACTGACTTACCTGTTTTCTGCATTTGGACCAGCTTCCCATTCTGTAACAGCATCACTGATGATAGGGAGGGGTTTACTTTTCATCATTTATTGTTTCTACTTTCTACAAGTGCTTTTATAGTATTTTATCCAATGATTAGTTAAGAGGAATGCTTACGGTAGTGGAAACTTTACTAAGAAAAAACTTACAAACTGACATGCTTGCTAAGTTGCCAACAAGCTACGCAAATCATATGGCCCCACCGATTTGACATATGGAATGCATAAATGTTCCATTCCACACTCTAGAAGCGATAATCCCACATCTCAAATGAGTGGTAAGTCCCGCCATGAATTCAATTGGTGGAATCCACTTTTACATGAAAGGAGGGAGAAAATACTTGACAAGTTCAAGTTTCTAACCAAATGGTATTAATGTTTGTTGCTCCACATCACTCATCTCCTAACCCTTTTTGAGATCTAAGCTTGTGAAAAGCAGTTCACCTTCCTAACAGGTCTTATGTCATATCTTACGCCATTGTTACTGTTTGAGTTTGAATTTTACTTTTCTTATTGGATTTGTTAGGAGCAAGGACTTAAGTTTGGATATTGAAAATAATTCTTATCTATTGCTAGGGTTTTCTTGGTTTAAGTGGAGCAATTTTAATTCAAGTATATGAGACAATATTCACCAACAAGCCTACATCCTATCTTCTGATGCTGGCACTGTTGCCTACTATTAATACGTTGTTGCTTATGTGGTTTGTGAGAATCAACAACACCAATGAAGGAGATGAAAAGAAACACTTAGATTCTTTCTCATTGATTGCACTGGTCATTGCTGCTTATCTTATGGCCATTATAATATTAGAGAACATTTTTTCTTTTCAATTTGCTATACGTGTCATCGCATTTGTGCTGCTCATGCTGCTGCTTGCCTCACCTCTTTGCATAGCAATTAAAGCCCATCAAAGAGATTCTGATAGGATTTCACAGACTCTCATTATTGAGAGGGACCAACTAACAGATGATCCCAACCAGCTGGTTGTGGAGAAGATATATGCAAGACAAGATTCTGCTGGATATCGCTATTTGCCCAGCAGTACTGATCAAGAGATGGATAATAATGATAGAAGGACTTTACAGGAAGAACAAAATCTCAATCTGTTGCAAGCTATGTGCACTGTAGACTTCTGGATTTTATTTCTTGCCATGGCTTGTGGTTTGGGCTCAGGACTTGCTGCAGTGAATAACATCAGCCAGATAGGAGGATCTCTTGGATACACCAGCTTTGAGACAAGTACTTTGGTTTCTTTGTGGAGCATTTGGAATTTTCTTGGCCGTTTTGGAGCTGGCTACGTATCAGATTATTTTTTGCACTCAAGAGGATGTGCAAGGCCATTGTTCATGGTCATCACGCTAGCAATCATGAGTATTGGTCATTTGGTGATTGCTTCTGGTTTGCCTGGTGCTCTATATGCTGGTTCAGTATTGGTGGGTGTTTGTTATGGTTCTCAATGGTCGCTAATGCCCACTATCACTTCTGAGATATTTGGCGTGGTTCATATGGGTACCATATTCAATACAATTACCATAGCAAGTCCTGTTGGATCTTATATATTTTCTGTGAGAGTTGTTGGTTATATATATGACAAAGAAGCATCTGCAGCTGGCAAAACATGCACAGGAACTCAATGCTTCATGTTATCTTTTCTTATCATGGCATCTGCTACTCTTTTGGGGTCTCTTGGTGCCTTGGGGTTGTACTTTCGGACAAAAAGTTTCTATAATCAGGTTATACTCAGAAGACTAATGCATTCTTTGAGGGGATGAAGTGTTGAGGAATGTAAAATACTTTGAAGGAGTCAAGTGCTTCTGTTCAGTGAGTTAGAGGTAAATCATAAATGCCAAAGTGCACTCTCTTTCTTTCTAGTTGCTTCTTGTAACATAACATGTTCATTGTTGTATTCTCTAAATGTTGATATGTGTGTAAGAGCTTGCTTGGCCTTTCTAGGGAGAAGAGGAAGTCAACTCAATCATTTTTATCTGTTTTTTATTTTATTTTATTTGGGAGGTTACACACACCCATTGGGTCTTGAACTCACTCCCTCACCCTCCATCCCATTATTACTTCAAGTAACCCTTTCTCATTTCTATTCTATGCCTCCAGTTTCAATCCGTGACTTCTTTGGCTTCTTCTCCCGTTTTGCTTCCATTGAAGTAATAAGTATTCATCATGTCCCATTAAGTTGGAAGTCCCTTTATTCCCCCTTGTGTCATAAGAATGTTTCCCCACCAGACAGTTGTTTTGGGTTATGAATCTGGTGTAGTTTACTTTGTGTTTGTCCCACAAATTTTATTGTTTTTTCCCTCTCATTAGATGCTTTTTTTAGTGATTTTTTTTTTTTTTTTGGTTTCAATAACTTTCATTGTTTATGAAGAATTTAAAAAAAAAAGAAAAAGAAAAAGAAATCATGTGCTTGGAATTAGTGGGCAATTGGTTTTTGACTGATGAAATTCTCAGCTGATTCATCAGTCGAAAAAAGGTTCAAGAGCACTTTACCCAAAATATTCTGTTTGGACAATGGGTTTTGATGATACAGTGATTATGTGGTTGACTTAGTAATGGAGTACCTATTTGACACAGATTAATGTAGGTGGCATTGGCCTAAGGTCTCTGATGTTTAAGTTAGTGATCTTACCAGAGAAAACACTCTTTTTAGTATACAGGTTACTCATACTTGACTCTAGTTGTTAGGCATGAATGTATGGTTAGTTGATTTTCCTTTGCTAGATCCTTGTTCATGATTTTCTAAAAGTAACAGATTCTTCTGGTAGTTATGTGATTGCATCGTCCTCTCTGCCCATCTATTGATTAGGTTCAACCAGAGGTGACATGCTGGAGCTGGACTATATTGTTGAGAAAAATTTAAGAATATCAAGAAGACAAAATTGAAATTTGTAAATATGAAGGATTTCAAATAATTAAAGGTTATTATATCTCTGTTTGTGTTTATGCATATACCTACATATATGTGTACACACGTACAAATTATTGAGAGAGAGTTTGTTCCTGCTCAGAAACAGGTTATTTAACACATGCGACCTCCAGATGTTGTCTGGTTGAACGACTATATATCCTATTTGTGAATTAATTTTTTTGAACATTAATTTCTAGGTTTATCGGTTGCCAATGAACTCTAGCTTAACTAGCAATTCCTCCTCTTGCAAGTGCTAGCTAGGGGATCGTGGGTTCAAGACCCACTAGATGTGGGTGTAACTTACCTATCAAAAAAAATTCTAGGTTTAGTGTTTAGGGCGAGGCTTCCCTCTTAGGAGCAGAGGACTGGACACGGGACTGACATGTGTCCATTTTAAGACATGTTTAAGTGTCATGTCCCCTCCAGTGCTCAAATCCACTAGAGGGAAGCCAAACCCTATTGGTTATCTTAATTTGAGTTTGTATGTTTATGAATGAACCATAGGTGTTAAGCTAATGCATAAACTTTAAACTCAATATATAAAGGACACTCTTTTACATTTACAAAGAGGTATGATAACAGAGAGTTGAAAATTTTATACAGCAATTGTCAGCAAGGAGACAATTGTCATATGTTGAAGTGTCCAATGCGAAGGAGTTGGAAGATATTGTGTTGTATGGCCTTAAAATTTTTGGATGACTGAATTTATGCTTTTCACTAGATATGCACAGCCTGATATAATGAATCTAAAATGGTACTTGTCAAAAAAGAATAATAATAATAATAGTCTAAAGTGGTATGTATGTTAGAGGGAGCTAAAATGGGTTTAAAAGATGGCATATTCTAGTACTACTCCAGTTTGTCTGGTACATTATACTGCAAGTTGAATTTTGCATATTTGAACTTTAGTTATCTCATACACTCCCATGGCTTTAGCTTGTTTCCGGTATGAGCATAGTTTCCTGCATCTGTTAGAGTAAGGAGAGAAAGTGCTGTTCAAAACCAAAACCAAAGCCATCACTCTTAATTGCAGTGGCAGCCACCCAGCCAGCTGCTCCCATCATTGTAAAGCCAGAATCAGCTAACTCATTGTCAGCACCAAAGACAAGAGTATTGATTACTCGTATATGGCCTTTTTGGAGGGCATGAAAGTGCTTGGTGCACTTGATGGTCGAAATCATTATTGTTGCTGGTGAGGAGGTCCAGGGAATAGAGGGGGCTCACATGTAACCGAAGGAAACCAAGTGTACGTGTTACGGTGCTGTATCCGAGGTCTTGAGCAGAAATATTTGTTGTTACCATTAGACTTTGTTTGCTTCGGTGCTGTTTCATTGGAGAACCTACCATCAATGATGAATATTTTCAATTTTAATTTTCAAATGTTGGCAATGATAGATATGTTAGTAAATTGGAAACTGTACTACATTTAATAGATAATTTATCTCTCTATGTTTTTTCATGGTTGTTAGACTCCTATACTTCTATATTTTTCTAATACATTCCATAATTCTTAAGCCATAAAATTTTATATTTATATATTTCATATACTAGTTTCTCAAAAAATATATATATCAAAATAAGCTTATACATTCTGAGAAAGAATATTAAAAAAAGAGACATTTTGTCAAAGCATTAAAGTCTAGCTTATATAGAATATATAAGTATCAATAATCCGTCATTTGACATGTTTGAGGGTTTTAGTGCTTGCAATGAGGCAGGTTTGTCAAATTGCTCTAAACCATGTGGACCTGTAATTTCACATGGCAAGTCACATTTTGTACACCTTATGTGCTTTGTTTTACCTGTTCATATCTTTCTCGCTCACTTTGAGCAATCTTTTTATATTTTAATTGGAAGAAAATATTACAAGAAATGATTTTCAAATTATAATACAAAAAATTTAAACATTTATTTTTGTAACATCAAGCTAATAAAGTATTGACTTGCAAGTAATTATTTGTTAATCTTTAATAATTATTTAAAGAAATAAAATATAAATGTAAACTTAATTCAAAACAAAAACATAAATATAAACATAAATATGTAATCTTTTATGTGCATTCTAGATGTGCACCTTTTTGGATTACTCTACACATAAATTAGCAGCATATCATGTAGTAGAGAGCTATTGTTCCGTGATGAAACATGTGTGAATCCGATCACATTCATTTTCACTTTTTCCCCCTAATGATGGATCCGACACATTCATTATCATTTTTTCTCCCTAACGAGGAAGTTTAACACTCTTCAAACATCTGATTATTCCTATGCATGTATGTAGTCTCTTGTTCAACACACATCATATTATTGCATGAAGAATTTCTTGAGGTGATCCTAAAATGCAGGCCAACCCCTTAAAGTCCATTATCACTTCAAATTGTAAGCTTCTTGTTTTAAAATAAGTAGTAATGATTTTAGCATTTTTCCTTCGTTCATATATATCGTTTCCATATATACTGCTATATTAATCCAATAGTTAACATTTGTTGCATTTAACTATTTGAGTTCGCATTGGCTTTATCTTCTTGGTCAGCTAAGCAACTTCATATCACAACATAAATATATAGCGCCGCTTTTTTTTTTTTTTTTTAGTAATTAAACATCTCCACTTGTATTTTTAATATTTAAATTAGAAATAAATCTTACCCAACAAATTAGAAATACATATAGATTAATATAAAAAAAAATTAATCAACAATCAAACCTTATTCGAGTTTTAAATGTCTTGACACAAAGTACGTTTCGAATCAAAATCGTATGTTCTTAAATCCGACCAATGGACATCCTAGACTTGAGATGTTGGGATTTTTCCCTTTTTTTTTTTTTTTTGGGACAAAAGTTGGAATCTTCTTTTTATTCTACAATTGATGATCTGTGCATTACCATTACACGGGTTCACTAGTTTTCTATGTAG
The DNA here is from genome assembly GCA_032878915.1 of Castanopsis chinensis. Taxonomy (NCBI): domain Eukaryota; kingdom Viridiplantae; phylum Streptophyta; class Magnoliopsida; order Fagales; family Fagaceae; genus Castanopsis; species Castanopsis chinensis. Next base: position 9,631,157 of record JAVQMG010000114.1, read on the forward strand.
CCACATGTTACTAATTTTTATAGTATTCAACAATATTTTGTTAACGGATTCTCTAAAAGAATTCATTTAGTGTTTAAAAAATACCATTAGAAATATTTATTGTTACCATTAGACTTTGTTTGCTTCGGTGCTGTTTCATTGGAGAACCTACCACCAATGACAAAAATTTTCAAATGTTGGCAATGATAGATATATATGTTAGTAAATTGGAAACTGTACTACATTTAATAGATAATTTATCTCTTTATGTTTTTTCACGGTACTTTTATACTTTTCTCTCTTCAAATTGCTGCTACTTGCTGAAGATGTAATCTTTTAATTTGCTGTCTCAGTGGATAATAGTTACAGGCTTTTTTTTTTTTTTTTTTTCTTTGAGTCTGAGATCGATGTAACTGAAAGATACAATAGCCGGAAAACGCACTTAATTGTCAATCCTCAATTATCTGATGATAGTTTGAATGACATTGGGAACATTTGGAAGTTGTAAAATAATGTACAGGACCAAACTCCTGTTTTTTACGTAGGAAAATACAGACGAGGCACTCATTTCATAAGCCAAGTTATCGGAACTTTTAACTTTGGAGAGCAAAATGTACCAGCTCCTATTCCTCTTTATACACAAAATTTGAGTCCTTGCTTTCTGTAAATAGCTGGTGATTGCAAATTGTGACACAGGAGAACAAAATCAAACAACTAGAAAATAAAGGGATAGGAACCTGGAGTCAACATTTTGGCTTTCTCAAAGTCAACACCAAGCACGAAAAACCGCTAGAAGCACCTAGGGTTGGCTAGAGTCCGTACCAGACCAAAGAAACCAAAATGCAACTTTATATTCATTTGTGAATCATCTTCAAAAGGAGTACAATAATTTACTTATATAGAAAAACTAAACCCCAGTTCTAATTGGCGTAAGAAACACTAATTTTCCATTTACAAATATATCTTTACTAAATAATACTAAATCTACATAATATCTAAAAACTAAAATGTAACATTTATTGTTACTAAGCTACTTTCGAGCCACTTGTGTAGCATTTTGGTCCATTTTTGTTCATGTAAGTCCACTTTGATCTATTTCAGTTTCTTTCAGTGCAATTTGGTCCACTTGGACCCATTCATTCTATTTCAGTCTCATTCGATCCACTTTAGTCTATTTGGCCCACTTCCATCCCATTCGGTCCATTTTAGTCTTATTTGTTTCATTTTAGTCCTATTCGGTCTAATTTGATCCACTTTAGTCCTATTTTGTCTAATTTGGTCCATCCAATCAGTTTTGGTCAATTTTAGACTAATTGGACTTTAAATTGACTCTTTTTGTAGGTTATCTTTTTGGTTTTTGGCTTAATTTTGTTCTTAATTTTTAGGTTGATATGTATAAATTTAAATTATATTTTGGCCAAAAAAATTAGTTTTGGGTTAAAAAATACAAACAAAATAAACATTAGAAATTACAGATACGAGCCCTAAAAACGTAATAAAAATTATCAATATTCAAAAGATTAGCGTAAAATTCAAGTTTCAATAGTATAATCATTATAGTTATATTTTAACAGAAAAAAAAATGCTACAATTCTAAACTTATATAATAATTTAAACTTAATACTACATGTTACACATGTTCCATCAAATGGGACTGTACATTTTTTTAAATATTCTTGGATATGTTCAAATTAATTGTTGAATGTTAAATATATTATATGTTCCATCACATAATTGATAATACTAATAAAAATATAAAATACTTTTAAATGACACGTACTATTTAATCTACAAACTTTACATTATATTTTTATAAAATAATTTTAAATTTGTGAGTAGTTAAAATAGAAAGGTTATCCAATTGAAATTGAACTCATAAAAAGGATATCCAATATATAAGGCTTTGGATTCTTGATGGCCAAGATTAGACAGAATTCATGTTTAAAGCTATTTGAAGAAGTTCTCTCTCCGCTATTGGCATTCAAGTAAGGCTCTCTCCCCTCTTCATTGAGATGGGCAATCAATTAGACCAATTTTGGGCAAAGTAGACAACCTTAAAGTAATCAACCAAAATCAATTGGGTTCTGTACTTCAGTTTGCTTCAGGACCAAGTATACACTCCATTAAAAAATTGCTTTCAGTCATTGATATCAAGTCGGTTGAACTCTACTCTACTTGATATGGCTGCCTTTGCAATTACAATACTTAGCGTTCACCATAAAACTTGTTATCATCATTCCTTAAATTTGACGCTTGAGACTCTTTGAGAGATTCAATACTATAAATAAAACTGCCTTTGAAAATTGAAATTTGGTTTACACTGATATTGGTGGATAGAAGTAAAGGTAGGAGGAAAGAACTGCAACTGAGCTGTGTGTACCATTTGTGTTGCATTGCACCAATTGTAACTATTCTCATGCAGGACACAAGTGTTTAGCCTTAGCCACAAGCGCCATTTTTTTTTTTTTTTTTTCTAAATGCTGACATAGCAATACACATGGCATAGAAATAATATTTTATTTTGACTATTAATCACGTTAGCATTTTTCATCTATCACTCGGCAAAGACCGTTTTGACACAATTAGGGACTAAAGAAACACATTTAAAACGTTAGAGATCAAATTGACACAACACCATAAAGGTTAGAAACGAAACATGTTGTTGACCCTATTATTTTTTATATTCTTGAGTGAAAACTGTTTTATTTTTTAAATGGAAGAAAATATTATTAAAAAAAATGATGTTTTAATAATACTCCAAAGAATCAAAACTTGTTTTGTAACATCAAACTATTAAAGTATCAGCTTACAATCAATTGTTGGCTAATCGTTAATAATTAATATTAGGGTAAAATACTATTTTGGGCCCTAAAATTTATCAAAAGTTCGTTTTTATCCCTAAACTTTAAAATCTTTTTTTTTTTCCCCTAAACTATTGAAAAGTTAAACTATTACAAAAAAAAAAAAAAAAAAAAAAAAAAAAAACAGTCTTACAATGTATAAGGATGAAAAAAGAGGTTTTTAAAATTGAATATCGAAAAACAAACTTTTAATAAAGTTTAAGAACTAAAATAGTATTTTACCCTTATTTTCATAAAAACAACTTAAGGATAAACTTACATATAAACATAAACGTGTATTTTGCATGAAATAAATTGTATAATTTTTTTTTTTTTTAATGTTCATTCTATACATGTGCACATTTTGTTTTCCTTTATATAACTAATAGAGAAAGTATTGATAAGTTTTATGCTAAAAGCAAAATTTGAGTGAAACAAAATATTTTTTGATATCTAATATGTAAAGAAAAAAATTCTACAAAGATGGAAAAGAAAATGAAACTAGATAAGATTATACATATTTTTCTAAATCCATGTAAACAAAAAATATATTGAGATCACATAATCATCAGCATCAAGATGAATTGATGAATGCTGGGAACCCATCTAATGTCAAATAGGATTCTCCAAGAACGAGGAACCTAGAAAATATTTTTTAAAAAAAATCAGAAGAACTGCGATGAGAGAGAGAGAGAGAGAAACAGAGAAACAGGTTTTTTAATTTCCCAGAAAATAAGAGACACTTGAAATACTATTCAAAAGTTTGTAAGCACTAATTTCAGTCATTCAATCAATATTAATTTTCATAATACCATAGTCGCTGTTTTGGTTACTTAATCAGGAAATTGCTGTATAATCATATATTCAAATCTATATTTTTCTAATCTACTCCATAATTCTTAAGCCATAAAATTATATATATGTATATATATATATATAATATACTAGTTTGTCAAAGATTATATATATATATATATATATATCAAAATAAGCTTATATATTCTGAGAAAGAATATTAAAAAATTTAAAAAAATAATAATAATAATAAAAAAGACATTTTGTCAAAGCGTTAAAGACTAGCTTGAAAATAAGATTAATGATAAGAATCTATAAGGAATATATAAGTAAAGCAGGACTAACTCAATAATCCGTCATTTGACATGTTTAGGGATTTTAGTGCTTGCCATGAGGCAAATTTGTCAAATTGCTCTAAACCATGTGGACTTGTAATTTCAAATGGCAAGTCACATTTTGTACACTTTATGTGGTTTGTTTTACCTATTCATCTCTTTCTCGCTCATTTTAGTCTTTTTTTATATATATTTTAATTGGAAAAAAATAATACAAAAAATGATGTTCAAATTAAACTACAAAGAAATTTAAACATTTTTTCAGTAATATCAAACTAATAAAGTATCGTCTTGCAAGTAATTATTTTTTAATCTTTAATAATTATATAAAGAAATAAAATATAAACTTAAAATTAATTCTAAACAAAAACATAAATATAAACATATATATGTATTTTATGTGTAAGAAATAAATTAAATAATCTTTTATGTGCATTCTAGATGCGCACCTTTCTGAATCTCTACACTGATAAATTAGCAGCATAGCATGTAGTAAGAGAGCTTAGGGATGGCAATGGGGCGGGGCGGGGCCGAAGGATGGGATCTTCGCCCCCACCCCGTACAGATTTTTCTTGCCCCATCCCCGCCCCTTAAGGCCCCGCGAAGACCCGCGAAGCCCCGCCCTACACAATAAAACTTTATTTCTTGTTAATTTTCCCTACAAATATTACTATTTTTCAAACAAAATGACATGTTTCAATATTAAAAATATACTTGAAATTATAAATAAATTTATCCTATCAAATCAAACTAATTTTTAACAAAAACTAAATAATATTATCTAAATGTTTAACAAGACAATGTTACCAAAAAAATCTCATAGTATGACAAAATAAAATAATCCAAACTCCTAATAAGATCATGATATTGGTACCTTACTTCCAACTTTGCTAGGGAGAAAAAAGAGATAGAACCACATTAGGTAGAATAAAATAAGCTGATGATATTTTTGTTTAAATAATAAGGTTTTAGAGTATGAAAAAATTACAACCTAACCCTTATTAACGAGGGGCGGGTATGGGGCGGGGCGGGATGGGTTTAAAAAGTGTAAACCCATCCCCGCCCCGCCCCGTAGTGCGGGTCTAAAATCTCGCCCCATCCCCGCCCCATCACCTTTGCGGGGCGGGGAAAATCCGTACGGGGCGAAGCGAGGAGGGGCGAGTCAAGCAGGGCGGGGAAAAATTGCCATCCCTAAGAGAGCTATACCACAATGAAACTTATGTGAATCCAATCACATTCATTATCACTTTTTCCCCTAATGTTGGATCTGGGTCAAAATAGCCAAATACCACAAGTTCAAAAATTAGTAGCAAAAAAACACTGTTTCGGAAATAAATAGGGAGGTACCACTTTTTTGGTACTCGAGTTTCTTAAACTCGAGTTCTAAATGGTACTCGAGTACTGTGTTGCATGGAACTCGAGTTTACCAAGCTCGAGTACCATAAGGAATATATAAGTAAAGGTGTTGTGCATGCGTTTAAGATCTGGCTTCAAGTTCATGTTACCCAACATCTACAGGCCTAGATTCGAAGCACACTCTCTATAAATTCATTGTTTTTGGCCCTTTGGGCTGGTTCCCTTGGTACAACTGAGATCCAGTTTAACTTGTGTCCATACAAGTGGCGTCGTCTCTATAAATTGCAGTTCAATGTGTCTTTAAGTTGTGTGTTTCCGTTTTATAACTTACATTTGTGGCAATGATGGTTAATATCTTAGGCATTGTTACCTGGCCGGGGTGTGGACTTTTGCTATATTGTTTTTTTTTTTTTATTGAAATTTTTTTATATCGTTGATTGTGTGTGGATTGTTTTTTGTTGGCGTGTGCTGACTTGACCTTTTTTGAATACTATAAATATGATTGGTTGGATTACTGGTGTGTGGATTTCTATTACCTGAGTGTTTGGTCCTCTCCCGGTAAGATGAATGTGCTAAATTGCTTTAGTTGGAAATATATAACTATGCAGATATTTATATGTGCTGTTTCAAGTCCACCCTCTGCAAATTATTGAGTTTGTTGCATTATTTGTACAGAAATACTTCTAAAAAAAAATTAAAAAATTAAAAAGGCCTTTTTCATTCTTGACAGAATAGGTATTGCATTTTGAATTATGCAGGAAGCTTTTGAATAAAAGCAAGCCACAATGTTTCTTGCTTTAGATAAGCTGTTTGTCCCGCACAATTCCTTTTTGCTCGAGTCATTATTAATCAAAGATGCCTTTATGTACTCTATATCAATATTTATACTCTACATGCTCACCACTCACCAGTACAAAGCCAACATACAAAGTCAGACCTCACCTTTGTATTCTAAAATATGTAAAATTATATATTTTCTGACAACAGCTGTGATGTTAATGAATTTGTCTCACTAGTCTTCGTGCTACATTCTTAATTGAAATTTCTCTACTTTGATTTTTGCCAATGGGTATTGACTTACAGACATGGTTGATCAATCAAGTTAGATCATTCTTTGCTATTATTGCTGTTGTTCAGATTCTACATGCCATTTTTACATACAGGTAGGTCAAAAAGGATTTGATGTAAGAAAAATTTAGGTTGATCCAAATTTCTTATTCTGCATATAAAGGAAGTGTCTGGGGATATATAGATAGCGATGTAGATTGGTCTCAATGGATTGACACTGAGATACCAGATGACATAGACAATCTAATGGAATTATTTGTACAGAATAGCTTTCATGCTATGAATCTTACCAAAAATAATAAATAAATAAGATAAAATTGTTTTATGCTATAAGTCATATGAATTAGTTAAATCATTGAAATTCATAAGTTGATACTAATCATATTATTTTTCACATGACAATATCTCTATGCATTTCTAAGATACAAGTTTTAGATCATTTTGCTATTTTCCTACGTGTAAGTAGTGTAATTTTTATAAGGTATGCTTATGATCACATAAACAAACATGGATGATTTTGAAGGAATTGGAAGCTGCAGTTTTTTATATATTGTGTTGTCTGTTTAGACTTATACCCTTGACTATAGTCAATTATTATTTCTTATTTGACTGTGTTTTTAATTTGGGGGTATTATATTATGTTAAAAAAAATACATAAAAGACTTTCCAATAATGCAACAAGGTGAATATTTTATATCAACAGCTATTTGATAATAGGTATTTGATAACTTTAGAATATGAATAGTTTTAGGTTAAATGGGTAAGACAACTTTAATTTTGTTAATTTTTTGCTTTCTAAATTACTAATAGTGATTTATCACGTTAAATTAGTAGTTTATTTGTATATTAATTAGTTACAATGTTGTATGTTATTTTTTTGCCTAATTTTTGTGGTTCAATTCAAATAATTTCGAATTAATCCTCTAAAATTTAATTCAAATCTTGAAATTAAATTCAATAAAAAAACATGCAAAAGATAAGGGTTGCCAATGCCCCTAATATGGTTGAAAAAGTCCCTCATTTCTCCATACAAGCCAAGGCTAGAGGCTTCTCTTCCCCTCCAATGCAGCAATGCTTCTAAGGTTTATCTCAAAAGGACCTATTTGCCTCTAATCTGAGGTATAAACCGATTTCACTGCCAAGGTATTTTTTTTCAATGCGAAGAGACTTGTGTGGACTTTGTGTTAGGGACTTTTTAAGGCTAAGGGGTACTTGAAGAGACTTGGCCTCATGTAATATACGTATATTGTGAGCTTCAGTTGCTACAAATAGTATCATAGTAACTTAGATATGAAACTCTAAATGAAATACAAACAATTAAGGATAGCAACATTCACTAATATTCTTCTTTTTATTTAAATGGTACCTTGCATAATTGCTTAGAATATTACTTTAAAAGTTAAAAAATCATATTCAATCATTTTCCCGTGCAATGTACAGGTTAGCGACTAGTTATGTAGTAAGGCCAAAAGCATTATAACTTAATTAGTGTCTCTCCATGTGCAAAGTGCTTAAAGGTCTAGGGAAAAAAGGTTCCAGCTGCAAAATTAATACAATAAAAATAATGCATGTGAGAAGATATGAATTTTTCTTTTTTCTTTTTTCTGAGTGCTATTTGATATATTTTCTAAGATTTGCCTATAGAGATAGTTTTTACTGATCCACATATGGCTTTTTGTAATTCAAGAATCTAAGACAATACATTCGAATATAAAGGGAGACCAAGTTTTGTTGGTGACCTTTGGCGTGCTTCAAAGGAAATATTTTTAGTCCTAGTTTTTATTGTAGGTCGTCTATATCTATTTTATCAGTCTTTTCTTCATTACCAAACAATATTGTTTATATTGTTATTTGGCTATTTGGGATTTCAAACTTCAAATTGTAAGGCTTCATTTGAGACTTGGATCAATATTATTAACTATTTGCAATTACTTTATTACTTTGAGTTTTGAAACTCTTGCAATTTCTTTATTGCTTTGAGTTTTAAAATAATGGATTTTAATAACATTCCAAACATGTTATATTACTACTTTTCAGGCAAGAAATTAATAACCAAATATATATTTTGTAATATTCAATAATTTTTATACCTTTGGCAGAGATTTTATAACTGCTCCTATTTGACACCTATAGTAGTGGTTGTTTTCTTATGCGGTAACTAATTTACAACAAAGTGTAAGAATGAGAGAACTAGCGGTTTTTAATTTTATAGCAGTGTTCTATAAACTATTGCTAAAGAATCTCTAGTAGCGATTCCCAAAACCACTGTTAAAAATAATTTATGCTAGAGATAACAAAAGGGTATTCTAGCATTTTTAATTTTTTAGTAGCAGTTTACAGAACTACTGCTAAAAAATCTATAGCACTGGTTACATAATCACTGGTATAAATAATAAATGCCAAAATAAAGGGACGAGCGTATACTAGCACTTTTTAAAACCGCTGCTATAACTTATAATGACGGAAACTTAACAACGTTTATTCAGGCTGTTGTAGCGGTTTAGAAAACCACTGGTATAGACCTATCTGACTTTTAGTAGTAGTTTTTAACAATTTTAATAGTGGTTACAACCACTGCTAAAAATCAAGTTTTTTGTAGTGACAATAAAGACTAAAAAGACTGACAGTGATATATATTGTTTGGGCAAAGTGTTAAGCTTTCAATTTTATTTGAAGATCTGGCAAATAAAACTTTAAGGGTGGCTACCGTATTTTGTTCTTTCTTTGTTTGGTTGCCTCAAAAATGAAGGAAAATGAAGTAAAGTTTTCAATTTTGGGTTTTTAACCCCGGTATGGCTCTTGAGAAGGCAAAGAGGAAAAAAAGTATTAAAACCAGAAAATAAACTAAGGACGCAAGTCACAACACTAGGCAGTTCAGTGTTTAGCCTTAGCCACAAGTGTTGGTTTTTTTTTTTTTTTTTTTTCTTCTAAATGCTAAGGTGTTGATATGCATGACATAAAAATAATATTTTATTTTGACCGTTTGCCAAGTCAACATTTTTCATTCATTACTCGGAAAAGACCATTTTGACACCATATTAAAAGATTAGAGATTAAAGTAACACATTTGTAACATTAGAGATTAGATTGACATAACACTATAAAAGTTAGGAAAGAAATATGTAGTTTACCCTATTATTTTTATATTCTTTAGTGAAAACTATTTTATTTTGTAAATGGAAGCAAATATTGTAACAAATGATATTTAAATAATACTCCAAAGAATCAAAACTTGTTTTGTAACATCAAACTATTAAAGTACCAGCTTGCAATCAATTGTTGGTTAATCATTAACAATTAATTTTAGGGTAAAATGTTATTTTAATCCCTAAAATTTACCAAAAGTTTGTTTTTATCCCTAAACTATTGAAAAGTTAAAGGCATAAATATATTTTTAGTCCCTACATTTTGGGATCATTTCTATTTTGGTCTCTACATTTTTATTTTACCGCTTTTAGTCCTTAAAATGAAAAACACATTGCATTTTGGTCATTACCAGCACTCACTTAACGGAAATATCCTACGTGGTAAATAGAGTGCACTGTTGGCATAGTAAATACTAACGTGACCATTAAAATAAAAGTATAAAAAATTATTTGGGTTTTAAAAAATTCCACATCAGCAATTTAATTTTTAAAAAAGCCACATATGATAAAACAATTAAAATAAACTTCTAAATATCAAATTTTTTTAACAGTAAAATAAATAAATTAAATAAAAATATTTTTATCCCTTTCATTATTTTTCAGAAGATCATGTTCGTCTTCTTTGTGTTCTTCCCCAAAACATAACTGATCATGTTCATGTTTTTCATATTCTTAAAAAATTAATCCTTATTTTCTTTCTTTTTTTTTCCTTGTCTTTCTTGTACTTTCTTTTTAACCAAACACATCAAAACTCATTGACAGTTAATAGAAAACAATATTTTATTATCCATTTTCTTGGCAACCAAACAAATTTTTCAATTTCACAAAAAAAAAAAATTCCAGATCTAAAAACCAACCAAACTTTTTATGTCAATCGTAAGATCTAAACATTTTTCACAAACCCAACAAATCCCCTTATACACTGTGGACGACTAAATTTCTCGGTTCGAAATAAGTCGAACAAGCAAAATAGTTTCACAAATGCGAATTTGTATTGATGAATGTGTGGTACAATTCTCTGTAATTACAAAAGAGTGATCCTCTGATTCGATCTCCTTAAAAGACTTGTGATATGATTTTGATTTGAACACAAGATATCCTTCAATTTGGCTGAAGGATGGATCGAAGATCTCTGAAACGGAACTACAATGAATCTCTAGCTATAAGCTTGTTAGAAATTCACGTTCTTCGCGTTCTTCGTGTCCTTCGTGTGTTCTTCGTGCGTTCTTCTTTTTCGAAGCTTTGTGATGGAAGTTTTTCAGGGCTTCGGAGGCTTGAATTCGTAGAGCTTCACTGATTTGTGGTTTATGAGGTTTCTGGAGGCTTTTGAGCTTGATTCTAGTGACCTTTGAGATTTAGGAGGATGATTTAGCTTCGAATGTTCTTCGTATTCGAAGGTTTGTGGTGGAAGTTCTTCGGGGCTTTAGAGGCTTGAGTCCGTAGAGTTTCGCTGATTTGTGGTTTATGAGGTTTCTGGAGGATGATGTGGATGATTTCCCTTCGAATGTTCTTCGTATTCGAAGTTGAAGTTCTTGAAGTTCCTGGAGGCTTCAGGGCTTGATTCTAGCAGAACTTCTGAATTTCTGAACTCAAGATCTCTTCCTGATTCTTCCTCAGATGTCTTCGTGTCTCCTCCCTAGATGTCTTCAAATGCCTTAGGAAGGCTTCTATTTATAGGAGTTTGGTGGTAGGTGAGCGACACATGGCGGAGTCTAATTGGTGACACATGTCACAACTTGATTGGTCTGCTTGTGTCATCGCTTACACAGCCGAATTGCTTGGGTCTTGGGTCATCGCTTACACAGCCGAATTCGCTTGCATCATCACTTACACGCGCCTTCATGTGATTAGCATTTTGCATGCTTTTCATGTTTTTACCTTAATGAAATTTGGCAAATTTCCAGTAGCAGTATATGATGCTTTGTAATTAGCCATACTTTGTGGACTTGGTGGCATGACGTGTCAGCTTGTGATAGACCGAAAATTTTCCCTCTCTACAAATGCCCCCTCGAGACTTGTTTGCGCACACAGCTTCTGAGTGTGGGGAGTGAATGAGTCTCGAAAAGAATGAATTTGGTACTTGACCCTTCAAATGTAGTGGTTTAAAATGGTGGAGCTTTTAGCAGGATGCAAATGTAGTGGTTGAAGGTGGTGGAGCTTTTAACAGGATGAAGTAATTTCAGAAGAGTAGACCCACCCACATGAAAGGCTTTGAAGAGACCGAGAAGGGGTCTGCGAGTATTTGAATGTACTTGGACGACTGAGCCTTCTTAGCAGAGGCTAAGTCGAAGTAATTTCAAAAGAGTGTTTCATGGTACTTAAAGGGGGTTGGTGAAGCTGAAAGTCATTTGCAAGAAGTTGGATGTACTTGCAAGATTGAATCATTTTGGCAAAGATTAAGCTGAAGTAACTTCAGAGGAGTATTTTGGATTGTTGGCGATGATCACATGGTGTTGAAGATGGAGAAGTGAGGATGTTGGCTGGGTACAGCATGCAGAGCTGTGGAGCTAGCCTCCCATTTTTAAGATCTTCTGGTGAAGTTATATCCGAAAGATATACTTTAGATCACAAAGAGATCATGTGGGAAAGTGATTGAATGTGCATGCGTTATCGCATCACTCAAGTTAAGTTGAGGTAATTTCAGAATGGATTTTGTGTCTGGTGGTGATGATGACACGGAAGATGGAGACAAAGCAAAGTGGATGGGTGAAACACAGAAACCATGGCGCTGGCCTTATATGTTGGGATCCCTTTGGTGTAGATGTTTCTGGGAAGTACACCTTGGGATCCGAGATTGAATGTATGCTGAATGAGGTCCGACAGCAAGTCGTTGAATGCGCCTATGTAACTGGACCATGCTGACGGACATTAAGTTGAAGTAATTTCAGAAGTATATCTTCTGAAATTCTTCAAGTTGGTTTTAAGTTGGAGTAATTCCAGAAAGTGTGTTTTGAGGTACCAACAACGATGACCTTTGGGCCACATGTTGGTGGGAACATGGAATAGGGCTTTGGCGACCATTTACCAGCACCAAAAGCTTATTTCTGATGGGCTGGTACTTGGAGGTCATCGCAAGTGTTGGATGGGAGACAATTTGTAGGTTCCTCCAACACCTTTTATCACCTTCACTTGATGTCGCTTGTTGGGTAAGCACAACAAAATGAAAGGTGGAGATAACTTGAGATCCTGGTTTTAGAAACCGACCGAGTTGCTATTTGCTCCGAACCGCTGCTTTTGATGGGAGAGCAAGCAGTTGGAGAGAGACTACGGGAGCTCTAATCTTAGGATCGGGTGTCTCTGCTGGACTTAGATTTCCTGGCCAACCAAGTCCAAGGAAGTATGGAACCAAAATGCAGACCTTGTTATGAATAATTTTATGGACAAATGTAGTTGTTAAGTGAGGAAACAAAATTTGTTTGGACCCTAAAACAATGATGATGTTGTGAGGAGGGTTTCTACTGAACCATGAGAGGGTTGATTTCAAACTGATTATGAAGCGATTTTGGTTGCTAGGCATTGAGAATGATGAGGCCATAATGAGAAATGGCTGTGAGAAGGAGGAATCGAAAATTTGAAAGAAGCAAATCTTCATTTCATGATTCGGCGTGTTTTTCTTGATGAACCTTTGATGAATCCGACCCTTCTATTTATAGCGGAGAGATGAAGAATGGTAGTTGGGTAGTTGAGACCGACAGACGAAAATTTTTGGTGAGAATGGTGGATTAGACCGGTAGGCACCGAATGGGAACGGTTGGTTGGAGACTGGTAGGCATCGAACGGAAATGGTAGGTACCGAACGGGAATGGTAGACTGGAGTGGTGACCCAATGCAATTTCAAGTTTGAGACATACTTGTGAGAGCTGATCTGTTCTTTGAAAGAGGAGCCTTGATGAAGTCTAAAGGATAATCTTGAGAGAATTCAGACCAAATAGACGGTCTCAAATTCTGATCTTGAGAGTTTAAATTTTGGACACCGCTAGTACTTTGGAGAAATGGGTCAAATTGGTGATTTTCAAGTCCAAACAAATAAGCAAATTTCAAAATCAAAATCTTTGGTGAAAATCTGAATAAGACAAGCTTCGTTCGGACATCTTGGTTCTCGGTCAAAGTTTACATCAAAACCAACAGCTGTAGAGTCGCACAACTTGAGTAGTTTTGGGTTAAATAGACCCCAAAATCGGAACGTACACGAAAAATTGGGCAAGACAGGTCACTCTTGAAAATTTTGACTTTTGGTTAAGATTTGTGCAAAAGTCAGCTTTTTAGAAATTGGACCGTTATGCAATTTTCGACTTCCAGATGAAGAAACGGATCCCAAAATCGAAATGCACGCGAAAAATTGAGTGGGACAGGCCCGTCTTGAAATTTTTGAGTTTTGGTTAGAATTTGTGCAATAGTCAACTTTCTGGAAACTGGACTGTTTGCACAATTTTCGAGTTTCGAATGAAGAAATTGATCCCAAAATCGGAATGTACTAAAAAAATTAAGTAGGACAGGTCCATTTTGAAAATTTTGACTTTTTAGTCAAAGTCAAAGGTCTAACTTGGTCAAAGCCCTTTTCTCTCTCTCTCTCTCTCTCTCTCTCTCTCTCTTTTTTTTTTTAGGCGGTTCGGATCCGGATCAAACTGGTTCGGACCGGGTCAAACCGGGTCAAATGGTGACGTCATTGATGACGTCATAGCACTGGAGAGGTGCACATGCGGCGCGTGAACGCGTGAGGAAGTGAGGCGCGTGGACGCGTGAAAGAGCGTGAGAGAACAGCCGTGCGTGTTGGCGCGTGGACACTTAGGGAGGCGCGTGGAAGCGCGTGAAACTAACGCTGGGATAGCCGGAACTTCTGGCGGCGCGTGGCTGGTCGTTTGGGCTTGAAAATTTCAGGTTTTGTCGATCCAAGGCCGTAGAATACTCCTGTAGGGTCAGTTTTGTGAAATTGTGGACAGATTTGCACAGTTTTGAGAGACTAAGCCATTGGTCATCGCGAAGTTCTGGTGGCGCGTGGCGGCGCGTGACAGCTCCGTTGTTGATGATCTTCCTGGGTTTTGTACATCGAAGGCCGTAGAAGACTACTGTGGTGTTTGTTTTGTGAAATGAGGTCAGGATTTGCACGAGTTTGAAAGAGAAGTCCGCTGGCATTGTTGGACTTGTTCTTGGTCTATTTTTGCTTTGGCCGTTCTGACAGTGAGCCATCCATGACTAAATACTCTTTCATTTCAAAATTTGGTACAGTCTTCTTTGACTTCGAGGGCATTTGAGTTTGCAAAATCTGAATTTGAGCTGCAATTTTATTCACACTTCTGAAACGTGAATATTTTTTCACTGGCTGGTTGATGAAACCATTTAATGGTTTGTGACTTTCTTCATTTTTTTTTTTTCTTCTAGTTTTGCAGAAGTTCTCTATATAAGATGTGAGACTGGCTTCATTCATATGGGCATTCTTAGTCTTCAGCCTTCTTCTCCAGCTTTCAAGTTTTTTTTTTTTTTTTAATTTTTTTTTTTTAGTTTTTAGTTCATGCTATGAGATCTTTTTTGACAATTTTTTTTTTTTTGTTGCTTGTTTTGTTTTGCAGCACAGTTTCCTTGGTTTTTGGATTTTGACAACAAACTTTACGTTGACGTTTTCATAGAAGTGCTTGCCTTCATTTGGTGGCTTTGATAGCAACGTTCTTGCAGTGACGTATGCCTTCATGTTATTACATTCTTCTCTTGCATCAACAAAATTTTAGTGATATTCGTCTTTGCAACGATATTTCCAGAAGGATATTCAGCTAGGCAATAATGCTAACGTCAATACTCATCTTTGAAGTCGTTCTAGCTCTAGTATTGGCAATTAAATTGCACAAACACTCGTATTTGTAACGCAGCCACATCAAGAGTCTTTGCAACGTAGCCACATCAAGAGTTTTTACCATGAAATCACGCCAGCATTTGTCCTTTAACACTTGCCTTTACAATGAAGTGGCATCCATTTTTCTTTGCATCAAAAATCGTGTCACCACTCATCCTTTTTTTCATGAAGCAGCATAGACACTTGCAACTGCTATGAAGCATCATCATTAATTTGTCTATTGAAGCAATATTTGCACTTGCACCTGTATTTGCCATGAAGTCACACCATCTTTTGCCTTTGTAATGAAGGTGCACTAGCACTCCTCTTTTGCCATAAAACTGCCTCGACATTTTATTTACATTGAAGTCATGTCGATATTTATTGCTGCCATGAAGTCATGTCAACACTTCATTCATACCGAAGCCGTGCTAACATTCATTTTTGCCATGAAGCTACGTCAACATTTCATTCGCACTAAAACCATATCAACATCTATCTTTGCCATGAAGCCATGTCAACATCTATCTTTGCCGTGAAGCCATGTCAACACTTCATCTTTGCCGTGAAGCCATGTCAACGCTTCATTCACACTAAAGTCGTGCCAACATTCATCTTTGCCATGAAACTACGTCAACACCTCATTCACACTGAAACCACGTCAGCACCTATCTTTGCCGCGAAGCCATGTTAACACTTCATTCACATTGAAGCCGCGCCAACATTCATCTTTGCCATAAAGCTACGTCAACACTTCATTCGCACTGAAGCCACGTCAACATCTATCTTTATCGTGAAGCCATGTCAACACTTCATTCACATTGAAGCCGTGCCAACATTCATCTTTGCCATGAAACTATGTCAACACTTCATTCGCACTGAAGCCACGTCAACATCTATCTTTGCCGTAAAGCCATGTCAACACTTCATTCACATTGAAGCCGTGCCAACATTCATCTTTGCCATGAAGCCACGTCGACACTTCATTCGCACCGCACTCGCATTGAAGTTGTACCAATATTGACATTTATAATAAAGCTACAACAACACCAATTTCCAGAGGCAACATAGCTCAGACATCGAGGGTGCCTAGCTTTGCTTCCTAACGTTAAGACTTCAAGACGTTGAAGATGCAAGGAGTCCGTATCAAGATTTTGAAGATGCAAGGAAATGCCAACAAAACCTTGAAGTTTCAAGAAACTCCCATAAAGACTTTGAGGATTCAAATAGGTGTCAACAAAACCTTGAAGATGCGAGAAGAATGTCGTCAAGACTTCAAAGATGTCAGAATATGCCCATAGAGGAAAGACGATGCAAAACATGCTTCATAAACGTTGGAGAATGTCCATAGAAGATGGGAAATGCCATGCAGACTTTATGTAGTCTTCATCTCTGAGTACAACGATCTTTGATCATCCTATTGAGCAATTGATTGTCTTTAATCAATGTCTTGCCAACCAAAGGGACCTTAAAAGCATATTGACGACCGTCGGAAAACTCTTCAAGTTAGACTGGCAATCTTTCTTCTTTTCATGTGACTGAACTTAGTGAAAAGTACTAAGCTGCCTACGTACCCTGGAGAGGGATCAAGTCATTACGTAGTTCAACTGAGTTTTTTTTTTTTTTTTTTTTTTTTTTTTTTTTTAATGATGATTTTTTTTTGGATGATTTTTTTTTTATGATGATTTTTTTTTATGATGATTTTTTTCTTTTTTCTTTTTTTTGATGATTTTATTTTGATAATTTTTTTTCTTTTTTTTATTTTTTTTATTACAAAAAAGAAAGGAGGGCTCACGTGTGTAATCCTTGCCCCACGCCCCACAGCATCCCATGGGTACCAATTGCGCAATAGTGGGTATCACCACTAATCGAACCTGAGACCTCGGCCTCAAGGGCGACATGGGCATCCAACCACTACGCCACACTCGCAAATGGTGACATAGAGTGGATTAATTTCTCTTTATTTGTACGCTTTCAAAGGTAATGAGAAGACATCATGTACCCTTGTAGCGCTGCAGTGGGCAGTTTAAGCTCTTACCGAGGAGCAATCCTCGACTTTCAAGCATAGAAGCGTTTGAGGAACTTCCCATTGATGGGGCCGATCCTTACTCCATCATTGTCAACCAATTTGTAATCCTTGTTGATGTTTGCCCCCTGCCTGAGAGTTGGAAGTACATCACAAGCAACGGTCACATGGTTTGACCCGACAACTTCATCAAAGTTTAGATCAATCTTGTTTTCTTTGGCAAGCTTCATGATTTGTTCTTTGAAGACGAAACATTTTTGGATTAGGTGGCCAATGATGCGATGATATTTGCAGTAGTTAGGGTTATCAACTTTCCCCATGTCTTTTGGTCGTTTGCATTCTGGCAACTCAATCAGCTTCAATTGCAATAGTTGTTCTAAGATGTTTGGCGCATCTTCATCGGGGAACGGATATGCTTTTTGCTCACGTTCCTTAAAGGTTAGACGACGCACTTCATTCTTTTGCCATCCTTCAAGCTATTTTTCATTTGCCTTTGCTCCTCTTCTTGGAACCTTAACTACGGCAGTGTTAACAACCACTAGGTCTTTGAGATTGCCTTTTGCATTCCTGTCATTCCTCCTTACTTCAGGTGTGGGAGAGTTTGAATTCCCATGGCTAGCAATGCTCAGCTCCATGTCATGCGCACGATGCTAACTCTTCAAATGTTCGAGGCTTTATCCCTTGAAGGATGTAAAGAAGTCCCCAATGCATGCCTTGGATGCACATCTCTATAGCAGAAATTTCAGAAAGTCTATCCTTGCAATCCAAACTCAAAGAACGCCATCGATTGATATAGTCAACAACGGGCTCGTCTTTCCATTGCTTAGTATTGGTAAGCTCCATCATGCTTACCGTGCGACGCGTGCTATAGAATCGGTCAAGAAACCCTCTTTCAAGTTGTTCCCAACTATCGATTGACTCGGGTTCTAAGTCTGTATACCAATCAAAGGCATTCTCCTTAAGTGAACGGACAAACTGCTTTACAAGGAGGTCTCCTTGAGTCCCAGCATTTTCACAAGTTTCTACAAAGTGAGCAATGTGTTGCTTAGGATTCCCATTGCCATCAAACTGCAAGAACTTAGGAGGTTGATACCCATTTGGCATCCTTATGTTGTCGATGCGCTTTGTGTAGGGTTTCAAATATATGAGAGAACTCGTAGAAGAACCTCCATATTGTGCTCAGATGGTATTTGTTATCATGTCTTGTAATTGTTGAACTGATAGCGAAGCAACTGAAGTAGATTGTTCTTGTTGAGAAGTGTCTTGATTTTCTTTCCCTGTGAAGCCAAATGGGAACTTGGGATCATGGCTTGATTCACCAAGACCTTGTATTTTAAGTTTATTCATTAGAGTTGCAATTTGGAGGTCCTTATCTTCAAGTGTTTTTGTGAGAAGGACGACCATTTGCTCCATTTCAGCCATCTTTTCTTCCATGGTAGAGGTGTTAGTTATCATGACTGACACAACTTCCCAAGATGATGGAGAAGGAAGTGAATTGGAGTGAGCACGTGAAATCTCATTTTTTGGGTTCCTTTTGATGGGAGAGAAGTTGTGTGACCAACTTCTTATGAAAGAAGAAGGGGATTTGCCCCCATACTTGAGGTGTTCCAAGGTGGAGATGTCCTTGTTGATGACCTTGTTTCTTGTAAGAAGGTCTAAGGAGATGATTGTCTGGACCTTGGATTCCTTGGTTGATCGAGATTGAAGTTGATTATGAGCTTTTGGTTGACTGCAATTGATTGCACCAATGCAGTTGTTGGTGGTAGCCATACCAAGTCTAGCTGAAGTAGATATTGTTGAAGCTTGAATATTCTTGCTAGAGGCCATTGAGGTTGGTAGCAAGATAATGAAGATTTTTTTCTTTGAAGGAGAATGAGATGAGAGGCAGAGATGTCCCACTGAGCGTGCCAAAATTTGTGGACGACTAAATTTCTCGATTCGAAATAAGTCGAACAAGCAAAATAGTTTCACAAATGCGAATTTGTATTGATGAATGTGTGGTACAATTCTCTGTAATTACAAAAGAGTGATCCTCTGATTCGATCTCCATAAAAGACTTGTGATATGATTTTGATTTGAACACAAGATATCCTTCAATTTGGCTGAAGGATGGATCGAAGATCTTTGAAACGGAATTTCAATGAATCTCTAGCTATAAGCTTCTTAGAAATTCACGTTCTTCGCGTTCTTCGTGTTCTTCGTGTGTTCTTCGTGCGTTCTTCTTTTTCGAAGGTTTGTGATGGAAGTTCTTCAGAGTTTTGGAGGCTTGAATCCGTAGAGCTTCACTGATTTGTGGTTTATGAGGTTTCTGGAGGCTTTTGAGCTTGATTCCAGTGACCGTTGAGATTTAGGAGGATGATTTAGCTTCGAATGTTCTTCGTATTCGAAGGTTTGTGGTGGAAGTTTTTCGGGGCTTTAGAGGCTTGAATCTGTAGAGCTTCGTTGATTTGTGGTTTATGAGGTTTCTGGAGGCTTTTGAGCTTGATTCCAGTGACCTTCGAGATCTAGGAGGATGATGTGGATGATTTCCCTTCGAATGTTCTTCGTATTCGAAGTTGAAGTTCTTGAAGTTCCTGGAGGCTTCAGGGCTTGATTCCAGCAAAACTTTTGAATTTCTGAACTCAAGATCTGTTCCTGGTTCTTCCTCAGATGTCTTCGTGTCTCCTCACTAGATGTCTTCAAATGCCTTAGGAAGGCTTCTATTTTTAGGAGTTTGGTGGTAGGTGAGCGACACATGGCGGAGTCTGATTGGTGACACATGTCACAGCTTGATTGGTCTGCTTGTGTCATCGCTTACACAGCCAGATTGCTTGGGTCATCGCTTACACAGCCGGATTCGCTTGCATCATCGCTTACATCATCGCTTACACGCGTCTCCATGTGATTAGCATTTTGCATGCTTTTCATGTTTTTACCTTAATGAAATTTGACAAATTTCCAGTAGCAGTATATGATGCTTTGTAATTAGCCATACTTTGTGGACTTGGTGGCATGACGTGTCAGCTTGTGATAGGCCGAAAATTTTCCCTCTCTACATACACAAACCCAAAAAATTTCCTTTCACAAACCCATGTTATCCTTTTTGAAATTTATCAAAATTTCAAAACTAATATAGGAAATTCAACCCAAATAGAGAGAGAGAGAGAGAGAGAGAGAGAGAGAGAGAGAGAGAGAGAGAGAGAGAGAGAGAGAGAGAGAGAGAGAGATGAGAAATTGAGGAGGGAGAGGATTCACTTTCAATCCCAGATGGGTTTCGGATCTACCTGGAAACCCACACCACACACTACACACAGCCAAAAAACTTACCCACCACCAATCCCACATTGATTTATCACTAGCCGAGGACCCACGTCACACTGACGATTTGGAAGAACGAAAGAAAGAAAACATGGGGTTCTACCAAGAGAGAAAGAGAGAACAGTAGAAAAGAAAGAAGAAGAGAAGAAAAAAATATGAAGAGATGAAGAAATAGTGATTTGGGAAGAAAAAGAAGAAGGATGAAGAAGAAAGAATGGGAGGCAGAGATATTGAGAGAAAGAGATATGCGGAAGAAAAAGAAAAGGAAAGAAAAAAAAATAAAGAAGAAAAAGAAACAAGTACAAACAAAAAAACACAAAGATCTAAATTCCACTATTTTTTTTTTTAATTATGTTTTTCTCTTTTTTATAATTTTTTTAATTTTTAAAATTGATAAATTTTTTTAAAAAGTTAAAGGCTGGTGTGGATGCTAATGTTGTATTTTTTAATATTATTTTAATGGACATGTCAATATTTACTATGCTAACCGTGCACTCTATTTGCACATAGGATATTTTTGTTAAGTGAGTGACAGTAAAGACCAAAATGAAACGCGTTTTTCATTTTAAGGACTAAAAACGGTAAAATAAAAATGTAGGAACTAAAATAGAAATAATCCAAAAATGTAAGGGTCAAAAGTGCATTTATGCCAAAGTTAAACTCTTAGGAAAAAAACACACTCTTTACAATGTTTAAGGATGAAAACAAGCTTTTTAAAGTTGAAGAATGAAAAACAAACTTTTAATAAAGTTTAAGAGCCAAAATAGTATTTCACTATTATTTTCATGAAAACAACATGAGGATAAACTTACACATAAACATAAATGTGTATTTTGCACGAAATAAATTGAGTAATTTTTTTTTTTTTTTGTTCATTCCATATTTGTGCACATTTTTGTTTTACTCTATGTAACGATAGAGAAAGTATTGATAAGTTTTATGCTGTAACCAAAATTTGGGTAAAACAAAACATTTTTTTATATATAATATGTAAATAAAAAAAAAACTACAAAGAAGGAAAATAAAATGAAATACGATAACATTATACATATTTTTCTAAATCCATGTAAACAAAAAATATATTGACATCACATAATCATCTGCATCAAGATGAATTGAAGAATGCTGAGAATCCATCTAATGTCGAATAGGATTCTCCAAGAATAAGGAACCTAGAAAATATTTGAAAAAAAAAATAATGAGAAAAGAACTACAATGAGAGAGAGAGAGAGAGAGAGAGAGAGAGAGAAACAATACATCAAAGAGAATGACAATGAAGCCAAAAACAGGTAGTTGGCATTTACTCAACAATTGTGGCACAACTATTGTAAGCCTACTTTTGGTGTTTTCCACTGGAAGAGCCCAACTACTTTCTTCGTACTCGCTTTTAATTAAAGAAAATTTTAATTATTCCTAGAAGTTAAAAGTTTTTTAAGTTCCTCAAAGGAACTTGGATCCATTGTTGGATCCTTAGGAATTTTAGAATCAGTATCTTTCTCATTGGAACATTCCCTTTGTGAGGGGAGCTTCACAATCGATATTAAATGTAGCGTAATTGCTTTGCTATTTACCAGATAACAAGAAAAACCTTAGGATACTATTCAAAAGAGTGAAGGCGCTAATTTCAGTTATTCAGTCAATACTAATTTTCATAATGTCAAAGTCACTGTTTTGGTTACTTAATTAGGAAATTGCAATATAATCATACATTCATATCTATATTTTTCTAATACATTCCATAATTCTTAAGCCATAAAATTTTAAATATATTTCATATACTAGTTTCTCTAAATATATATATCACAATAAGTTTATACATTCTGAGAAAGAAAAAAAGAAAAAAAAAAAAAAAAAAGACATTTTGTCATAGCGTTAAAGTCTAGCTTGAAAATAAGATTAATGATAAGAATCTATATAGAATATATAAGTATCAATAATCCGTCATTTGACATGTCTGAGGGTTTTAGTGCTTGCCATGAGGCAGGTTTGTCAAATTGCTCTAAACTATGTGGATTTGTAATTTCACATGGCAAGTCACATTTTTGACTTTTTGTACACCCTATGTGGTTTGTTTTACCTGTTCCTCTCTTTCTCGCTCATTTTGAGCTATTTTTTTATATTTTAATTGGAAGAAAATATTACAAGAAATGGTGTTCAAATTATAATACAAAAAATTTAAACATTATGTTTTTGTAACATCAAACTAATAAAGTATTGAATTGCAAGTAATTATTTTTTAATCTTTAATAATTATTTAAAGAAATGAAATATAAACATAAACTTAATTCTAAACAAAAACATAAATATGTAATCTTTTATATGCATTCTGGATGTGCACCTATTTGAATTAATCTACACATAAATTAGCAACATATCATGTAGTAAGAGAGCTATTGTACCGTGATGAAACTTATGTGAATCCAATCACATTCATTTTCACTTTTTCCTCCTAATGATGGATCCGTTATGTTCATTATCACTTTTTCTCCCTAACAAGGTAGTTCCACACTCTTCAAACACCTAACTATTTCTCTACATGTATGTAGTCTCTTTTTGAACACACATCATATTATTGCATGAAAGAATTTATTGAGGTGATCCTAAAATGCAAGCCAACCCCTTAAAGTCCATTATCACTTCAAATTGTAAGCTTGTTTAAAAATAAATAGTAATTTACCACCGCACACCCTTAGTGCGATGGTCATTCCATAGGTATAAGTGTTTGTGGAGTGTGGGGGGCAAGGGCCGGTGTTTAAATTTCCAGGAATGAGTTTCACACACATGAACACTTAAATTAAGCTAGAGTGGAAATTCTATCTTGTATTAAAAAAATATATATATATATATATATATATATATAAGTAGTAATGATTTTAGCATTTTTCCTTCATTTATATATATCATTTTCAAATCGCAACGGGAAATTGCACGCCTTTCCTGAAACGTGAAAATTTGCAGATTCAAAAACACAATCCCACAAATTCCACAAAGCTAAACATATCAAGATTTTCACGATTTGCTAAACGGCCATTTTTGTCTCTCAATACGCCTAAACAAACGGGCTCATACTACTATGTTAATCCAATAGTTAAAATATGTTGCATTTCACTATTTGAGTTCTCACTATATGGCCACTTGTATTTTTAATATTTAAATTAGAAATAAATATTACCCAACAAATTAGAAATACAGATAGATTAATATTAAAAAAAATTAATCAACAATCAAACTTAATTCGAGTTTTAAATGTCTTAACACAAACTACGTTTCGAATCAAATTCGTATATTCTTAAATCCAACCAATGGATATCCTAGACTTGAGATGTTGGGCTTTTCCTTTTTTTTTTTTTTTTTTGGACAAAAGTTGAAATCTTCTTTGTATTCTACAATTGATGATCTGTGCATTACCATTACACGGGTTCACTAGTTTTCTATGTAGCCACATGTTACTTATTTTTATAATATTCAACAATATTTTGTTAACGGATTCTCTAAAAAAATTAATTTAGCGTTTTAAAAAATACTATTAGAAATATTTATTGTTACCATTAGACTTTGTTTGCTTCGGTGCTGTTTCATTGGAGAACCTACCATCAATGATGAAAATTGTTGGCAATGATAGATATGTTAGTAAATTGGAAACAGTACTACATTTAATTAATAATTTATCTCTTTATGTTTTTTCACGGTACTTCTATACTTTTCTCTCTTCAAATTGCTGCTACTTGCTGAAGATGTAATCTTTTAATTTGCTGTCTCAGTGGATAATAGTTACTGCCTTCTCTTTTTTTTCTTCGAGTCTGAGATGTAACTGAAAGATATAATAGCCGTAAAACGCACTTAATTGTCAATCCTCAATTATCTGATGATAGTTTTGAATGACATTGGGAGCATTTGGAAGTTGTAAGATAATGTACAGGACCAAACTCCTGTTTTTTACTTTGGAAGATACAGACGAGGCACTCATTTCATAAGCCAAGTTATCGGAACTTTTCAGTTTGGAGAGCAAAATGTACCAGCTCCTATTCCTCTTTATATATACACAAAATTTGAGTCCTTGCTTTCTGTAAATAGCTGGTGATTGCATGTGTGACACAGGAGAACAAAATCAAACAACTAGAAAATAAAGGGATAGGAACCTAGAGTCAACATTTTGGCTTTCTTAAAGTCAACACCAAGCGAGAAAAACTACTAGGAGTAAGCACCTAGGGTTGGCTGGAGTTAGTACCAAACCAAAGAAATAAAAATGCAACTTTTTATTCATTTGTAAATCATCTCCAAAATGAGTACAATAATTTGCGTAAAGAAGAAAACTAAACCCTAGTTTTAATTGGCCTAAGAAACACTGATTTTTTTATTACAAAAATATCTTTAATAAATAAACCTAAATCTACATAATATCTAAAAACCGAAATGTAACTAAGCTCCTTTTGAGCCACTTGTCTAGCATTTTGGTCCATTTTGGTCCACCTAAATCCACTTCAATCTATTTCAATTTTATTTGGTCCACTTGGACCCATTCGGTCTATTTCAGTCTCATTCAGTCCACCTCAGTCCATTTGACGCACTTCTGTCCCATTCGGTCCATTTTAGTCACATTTGGTCCATTTCAATCCCAGCAGGTCCTATTTGGTCCATTTTAGTCCCAAAACTCCACTTCTGTCCTATTCGGTCCAATTTGGTTCACTTAGATACTATTTTTTCCAATTTGGTCCACTTCAATCCATTCAATCAGTTTCGGTCCATTTTGGACTAATTGGACCTTAAATTAACTCTCTTTGTTGGTTATCTTTTCAGTTTTTGGCTCAATTTTTTCTTCTTAATTTTTAGGTTGAAAAGTATAAATTTTGATCATATTTGGGCCAAAAAATTTAGTTTTGGGTTAAAAAATGAAAATAAAAATAAAATAAACATTAGAAATTATAGATATGAGCCCTAAAAACATAATAAAAATTATCAATATTTAAAAGATTAGCTTAAATTGTTTTTTTTTTTTTTTTTTGAGATAAAGACTACCTTAAAATTCAAGTTTCAATAATATAGGCATTTTTTTTGAAGACGGAATCAATCATCATGTATTCATTAAAACTGAATCCTGGTACATAGCTTCCAATGCAATTGGAGGTGCATCTTCCATCCAGTAAATATCCTCATTTAAGTTACTAGCATAATAATATAGGCATTTTAGTTATGTTTAAAAGAAAAAAAATACTACAATTCTAAACTTATATAATAATATAAACTTAATGTAATATGTTGCACGTGTTCCACAGAATGAGGGTGTACATTCTAAAAAAATATTCTTAGATATGTTCAAATTAGTTGTTGAATGCTAGATATATTATATGTTCCATTACATAATTGATAATACTAATTAAAATTAAAAAAAAAATACTTTTAAATAACACATGCACTATTTAATTTACAAATATGACATTATATTTTTATAAAATAATAATTATAAAATAATTTTAAATTTTATGAGTCGCTAAAATAGAAAGGGTATCTGTAAGGGCACAAATCAAGTTTTGTGTTGAATCAAACCTCCGGATCAAGCCTACGAGCCCTAAACAATGAATTTATAGAGAGCAGGATTCTAATCCAGGGGTTTGGGCGGTAGATAACATAAAGGTTCGGTTCAATCACAGAATATATGCGTACTTATCAAACGTGGACGAAATATTACTTTGTATATTACTGCCGAGGACAAATGTTTGAGTTTTCTTACAAGTTCTCTCTCTCTCTCTCTCTTTCTCTGATTTTTTCTCCTCCCTCTCTCTGTCTCCTTCCTTCACCTTTTATAGGCCTCTCTCATTTTTCCTTTCTTCCACGTGTAGTCTGGACCTTCTTCTCTTTTGGATACTTGTCCCATCACCCCTTTTTACTAAGGTCTCTGGTGGTGAAGATAAGGTTCAAACCCAACGTTCAGGCGTCACTTCTTTATTAATGCGGCCAGAGAAGCAGGTGTAGAGCTTTTAATGCGGTGATAGCAGCTTTTTTCTGGATATTCTCCTACCCCTCCCCTTTATTCTTTATCCCTGTTTCCTTAATTCCAGCATCAAAGGCCTCCATCAGGGGCGCTGTTGGACTGCTAGATCATTCACATCGTCCTCGGCAACACTTGCCGAGGACTATGTTGTCCTCGGATGTCACATTTCTTGGTGTTTTGGTCATCCATGACACCCCTCTTTATCACGTGACTTTGTAGGTTGGACTGATTACGTCCTTGGACCATTTCAAGATGTGGGGTTGGGCTTCTTTCATTGTGAGAGCTTTTGGGCCGGCCCACTGTGTGTAATTCGGGCCCATTGGTACTACATTAGCCCCTCGAAGCCCTTAGTTCTATCTTATTAGGAGAAGTGGCTTCGATATACGCGCGCGGAATGATCCCTTTCTGGCGTTTCAGTCTATAAGCAGCGCTTCAATTAAATATTGGCGGCTCTTTGTTCCCCACGTCCAACCGTGCGATGATCATCCAACGGGTGGGCGTGCTTTAAGGGGAAATAAGCGGGAGATTTTTTGCTTTACGCCTTCCCACGAAATAAATATTGCCATTTCAAAGGTCTTCTGTTCATTTCAGACTTTGCACACCGAACTTAACCTTTCCTGCAATCTGCACGCGTCTTCACACCCTTCATTTCTAAGCCGAGGTGACGTAGTTGTTTAAAAGTAAGTTCTCCAACCTTCTGTTTTCATTATCGCTATTTACTCTTTTGATTGTCCCCTTTCTTCTGTCCTCGGCCATTTAGATCTTCCGATTCTGTTATAGTGTTTACTCCCTAGTTTTAGGAAATGGGTAGGTTCGCATCGTTAGTGGATACCCCTGAGAAAATAGAAGCCTTTAAAGCCAAGTATGAGATCCCACCTAGAGTGTCCGTTAGGTACTGCAAGAAGGGAGAGTGGCTCACCAAGAGAAAGACCGGTGAGGTAGCGATTCCCATGATAGCGTTTATAGAGGGAGGGATGAGAATCCCTATGATGCCCATTACCATGAACTATCTTAGAACCGCTAGGCTGTCCCCCACACAGTGCGCTCCAAATATGTTTAGGATCCTGGGTGCTATAGACATACTGAACGAGAGATTAGGGTTAGGTCTTACTCACCACGAGGTGAATTGGGTGTATACCCTTCACCGTTTGAGAGGACATACCTACTACATGAAGTCTAGACACCCTGAAGTCAGATTGATCCAATGCCTCCCCATTCCAACAAGGGTTTGGACAAGGACTACCTTATATTGTCCGGGGAGTGGTATGACGGTCTCCACTGTCCGACGACGAAGGGAGAGCCTGGTGAGTGCTCACGTAGTGTTAGCCTCAATCAATGATAAATCTACTGTTTCTTTCGTTGGTTATGTTTTCCCTAATTTGCTTGTACTAATCTGTTTTTTGATCCACACGTGCAGATCGTCGTGCGCTTGCGCCCCGTGCCAATCTCGTCAACTTCGATCGTTTGAACATGATCTTAAAGGCCGAGGTTTTTGTACATTCAGACGGTCAGCTTCGTGCCGCCCACCGCATTCTCGGATACACACCCATCTCCTCCGCCTTCCAAGAAACCAAGTGCGTCATCAAGGAGAAAGATCCGCGACTTCCGAGGATTAGTGTAGCGGTCGAAGGTTTTTTGTTGCCTCCTGGCGCTCCAATCCCTCAAGGCGTTCTAGTTACTGAGCCTGTCAAGGTTGTTCCAGGAGCCTCTCACCTTGCTACTTCCTCGGCTCGACCCAAGTTGGGTGAAGGTTCATCTTCCCATCCGCCCCTAAAGGAAAAGGAAGAAGAAAAAGAAAAAGAAGAAGAAGAAGAAAAAGAAGGAGAGGAAATCGTTGAGCTATCGGATTCAGACGAGGAGTCCGAAGCTTTTGATCAGCTCTTTCCTCCCAGGCATCCATCACCGGTCGTCGGCTCCCCCTCTTTTACATCTTCAGACGACGACGAACAACCCTTAATAAGAATGGGAGTCCAGCGCCGACCCAAGCCTAGTTTGAAGGATGTTTTAGAAGGGCAGGTTGGAGCGCAGGACCCTTCGAAGGTGCCTCCGGAGAAGGCTAAGGATAAGGGTACCGATAAGCTTCCCCCGGTGAGGGTTATTCTTCCTCCTTCCCCTCGAAATCAACATCCAGACCCGGCTGACCACAAAAGAAAAAGGGATCAGCCGAAGGGGAAAGAGATAGTAGAAGGCGGTAAGGATCTCCCTGCTAAGGAGATAGACCAGGAGAGGGGTGGCAAGCATGCTCGCCATGCCCATCCGAGGCCAGAGAGACGAAGTGATCCTCCGGTAGCCCTCCATGCGCCTATTTGGGCTCCTCAGATGCATGTAGACGATCAGGCGGTCACCGCCGATGCATCTATCAGGGGATCCGATGAGGGCACAGCTGCCTGCATCGCCGACGCGTTGGAGCAGGTGCTACTACTGCCTGAGAATATGGGAGAGCTGCGTAGGATGAGGGATCATAACGTCTTCATGACCCTCAAAAAAGAGTTAGCTATGGTAAGGATTCAAATTGGTCGATCCTCGGCACTTATGCTTTTCCTTACCCTTCTTCCCTTTTTTTTTTTTTATATGTAGTGTGCCATTTACTAACAATGCTTGCACGTAGGCTGTCCAATCTGCCCATAGGGCAGAGGAGATCGCTGCCAGCTCCTACAGAGCGCTAAGGGATGAAGTGGTAAGGCTGGACCACACTAAGAAGATACTGGAGCTTAAAGAGAAGAAGCTCCAAGAGGTGACCACCAGCCTGGGCAAGGCGGCGAGTGAAAGGTCAGGTCTGGAGGCTGAACTGAAGAATACCACTAGGCAGGCCGAGGATCAGAGGCTGCAGCTCAAGCGCGCTAATGAAGATCTCGCCTCGGCCAGGTCGCTGGCAGAAGGCCTTGCGAAGGATCTTACGGCGTCTGAGGAGGCTAAGGAGGAAGCTCTAAAGGCCAAGGAAGAGGCACTTGCCAAGGCACAAGCAGCCGAGGCAATGGTTGACGAGGCTGAGCAGAGCGGCTATGACATGGGCGTGGCCGAAACCACAGAAACATTCAAAGCCCAAGTGCCGGGGGTTTGTAGGGACTACTGCCTCCAGGTGTGGAAGGAAGCTCTTTCCCAAGCCGGGGTTGATGCTTCCTCTCCCCTATGGAAGGTGGAGAACGCCTACATTCCCCCTGCCATCCGCGTGGCTGCATCTAGCTCAGCCAAGGATGATTCCCCTCTCCCCTCAGCCGGGGTGCAAGTAGAGGAGAGTGTTGCCGACGACGCTGCCCCTACCGCCCAAGTTAAAAATGCTCCACCTCCTCTTGCCCCCAAGGAGTTGCCCATCAACCCTGAGGTTAGGGGGTCCTCGGCCTCATTAGTGCCTCTTGCTGATTCAGAAGGTCAAGCCCAGCCCAAGCCATAATTACTTGTGCCTTAGCAGCTCTCAGTTTCTTTTCTTTTTCCCGTATTTGCCTTTGTATTTTTACTTCCTAGTTTCGTTTTTTTTTTTTTTACCTTCTTTTCTCTGTGACTTAACAAGTTTGGTTATGAATGTATTGACAAACCTTTTGTTCAATGAAAAGAGTTCCCAATTTAAACTGATATTCTATGTTATGTTCGGTGTTGATATCTTATTTCGTTGTTACACATGTAATATGGCAATACAATAGCTTGGATCCACAGCTAGTATTTATAATTTTCTACCATTAGTCAAGGAAATTTGTGTAACTCATATACGTGCAAATGCTTTAAGTGATGACTACCAAGTCTTGTTCAAATTTAAAGACAAACAAGAAACTAAAAAAGTAATACAGTAAGATGGAATCCGTTTGCTTAGGACTTACTTAACAGCTATTTTCATAACAACACATTAGAAAGGAACGTAATGACATATTTCAAATTTGAATTAACAGTACTTCAAGCTTCGCGCTTAGCACTTAGCAACAATTAAAGATCCGTTCACTTAGTAACTTCAACGTTGTTTTTATATCACGGAAAAAGGGTCCGAGATAACTTTATTTCTTTGCTTTAAATTAAGATAGAGGATCTGATGATCCAGCGTGACCTTAATTAAATTTGGGCTAAGGTAGAGGATCCGAGGACCCGGCGTAACCTTACTTTTTTGTTTTGAATTAAGATAGAGGATCTAATGATCCGACGTAACCTTAATTAAATTGGAGCTAAGGTAGAGGATCCGAGGACCCGGCGTAACCTTACTTTTTTGTTTTGAATTAAGATAGAGGATCTGATGATCCGGCGTAACCTTAATTAAATTAGAACTAAGGTAGAGGATCCGAGGACCCGGCGTAACCTTACTTTTTTGTTTTGAATTAAGATAGAGGATCTGATGATCCGACGTAACCTTAATTAAATTGGAACTAAGGTAGAGGATCCGAGGACTCGGCGTAACCTTACTTTTTTGTTTTGAATTAAGATAGAAGATCTGATGATCCGGCGTAACCTTAATTAAATTGGAACTAAGGTAGAGGATCCGAGGACCCGGCGTAACCTTACTTTTTTGTTTTGAATTAAGATAGAGGATCTGATGATCCGGCGTAACCTTAATTAAATTGGAACTAAGGTAGAGGATCCGAGGACCCGGCGTAACCTTACTTTTTTGTTTTGAATTAAGATAGAGGATCTGATGATCCGGCGTAACCTTAATTAAATTGGAACTAAGGTAGAGGATCCAAGGACCTGGCGTAACCTTACTTTTTTGTTTTGAATTAAGATAGAGGATCTGATGATTCGGCGTAACCTTAATTAAATTAGAACTAAGGTAGAGGATCCGAGGACCCGGCGTAACCTTAGGCACAACAGAATTAATTGTATAAAAATGATAGGAATAAAATGACAACAACACTTTTCATTAATAATAATATCGTTTCAAATTACTTACATTCCAAGGATGGGGTACAACTTTTTCATCCAAGTCTGCCAGGTAGTAAGCTCCTATTCCAGCTATTGCCATGATGCGATATGGTCCTTCCCAATTCGGCCCAAGTTTTCCCCATGCTGGATTTTTGGTGTTGCCCACTACTTTCCTCAGCACTAAGTCCCCGAGAACAAGCGGTCTTGAGTTTACATTCGAATCATATCCCTGTTTCAGTTTTTGTTGGTAGTAAGCCAAACGAATCATGACGACCTCTCTCCTTTCCTCAATCAAGTCCAGGCCCCTTTCTAGCAGTCTATCATTGCTTTCCGTAGTAAAGGAGCTTGTCCTCATTGTTGGAAAACCAGTCTCCAAAGGGATAACAGCCTCGGCGCCATAAGTCATCGAGAATGGCGTCTCTCCCGTTGATCGGCGGGGTGTGGTCCGGTATGCCCATAGAACATGGGGTAACTCCTCCACCCATCTCCCTTTGGCGTCCTCCAGCCTTTTCTTCAGCCCGTTCACTATAACTTTGTTAATAGCCTCGGCCTGCCCATTTCCTTGCGGATAAGCCGGAGTGGAGTACCTATTGGTTATGCCGAGACCACAACAATATCGTCTGAACGCCTTGCTATCAAACTGCAAACCGTTATCGGAGATGAGGGTCCGAGGGACACCAAATCGAGTGACGATATTCTTCCATACGAATTTCTTCACATCGACATCCCTGATGTTTGCCAGGGGCTCGGCCTCTACCCACTTAGTAAAATAGTCGGTGCCGACGACCAAATATCTTCGGTTTCCAGGCACCTTTGGGAAAGGACCCACAATGTCTAAACCCCACTGTGCAAAAGGCCAGGGACTCGTCAGAGGATTGAGCACACCTCCAGGCTGATGAATGTTTGGTGCAAACCTTTGACATTGATCGCACTTCTGCACATAACTCTGAGCTTCTCGCTGCATGTTCGGCCACCAATACCCCTGTGTTAGAGCTCTGTGAGCCAAAGACCTTCCTCCCGTATGACTTCCACAAATTCCTTCATGTAACTCTTCCAAAAGTAGCTCTGTCGCCTCGGGATGCATGCATAACAGGTATGGGCCAGAAAAAAATCGTTTATAGAGTTTATAATCCTCGGCCAACCAGAATCGGGAGGCTTTTCTACGTATCTTGTCCGCCTCAATTTTTTCCTTGGGCAGAACATCATCTTTCAGGAAGGATATAATCGGGTCCATCTAGCTAGGCCCCATTCTAATCTGGTGTATAAGGGTAACACTTCCGATCATTTTCGAGGGTTTAGGTAAGTCCTCAACTATGATAATCCGAGGTAGTCCCTGTGCTGACGACGTGGCAAGAGTTGCTAGGGAATCAGCATGCGTATTGCTACTTCTGGGGACATGGGACAAAGTAAGGGATTCGAATTTATGTTGTACAGCTTTGACTTGATTTAAATAGTCCTGCATCCTCGGATCTCTGGCCTCCACCTTTCCGTCTACTTGGCCCACAACTAGTTGTGAGTCTGAGAACACTTGCACGATCTTTCCACCCAACTTATGGACCATATCCATCCCTTTCAGCAAGGCTTCATACTCAGCCTCATTATTAGTAGCCGAGAATCCCAGTCTTAAGGACTTTTCCAGTGTGAGGCCTTCTGGGGTTGTAATTACCACACCCACCCCGGATCCCCTTTGATTAGCAGCCCCATCAACGTAAACAATCCATACCGCGTGACCTTTGCATGCGACCATACCAACTGATTTTTCATCAATGTCCCTGTTGATCACATTACTTTCCATTGTGGGTTCTGTAAATTCCGCGACAAGATCAGCCAACACCTGACCCTTTATTGCTGTGCGGGGCATGTACTTAATATCAAAAGAGCCCAAGATGGTTTCCCATTTCGCAATCCTGCTTGTATAATCCGCACTCCGGAGTATAGCTTTGAGGGGAAGCTGAGTCAAAATAACCACCGTATGGGACTGAAAATAATGGGGGAGCTTACGTGTACCGTGCACCACAGCAAGGATTGCTTTCTCCAATGGCGGATAACGTACCTCGGCTTCATGCAAGGACTTGCTCACATAGTAAACTGGCTTTTGTATGTCCCCGTCAACCCTTATTAGCACCAGACTAACGGCGTGGGCTGCCACTGCAATATATGCAAATAGGACCTCGTCGACTTCAGGCCGAGACATAACAGGAGGATGAGCAAGGTATTCTTTAAGTTGCTGAAAAGCCATGGCACACTCTTCTGTCCATTCAAACCCTTTCCATTTGTTTAGCAATTGGAAGAATGGCCTGCACCGATCAGCAGATCTTGAGATAAATCGATTGAGGGCGGCCGTCATCCCAGTCAACCTCTGCACTTCCTTCAGATTCCGAGGTGGTTGTAAGTTGTTGATGGCCTTGACCTGAGCGGGGTTGACCTCAATTCCTCTATGCGTCACCATGTAACCCAAAAATTTGCCAGATCCAACGCCAAAGGAACATTTGGATGCGTTGAGGCGTAATTTATGCTTCCTCAGCGTTTGGAAGGTGTCGTCGAGGTCTGGTATGTGGGCCGAGATAATTTTACTTTTAACCACCATGTCGTCTACGTACACCTCAATCGTCTTCCCCAGTTGCGGTTCAAACATACGCGTCATCATTCTTTGATAGGTAGCTCTGGCATTCTTCAGGCCGAAAGGCATCACTTTATAGTGGTAGTTCCCTGTGGGCGTGACAAAAGCTGTCTTCTCCTGGTCTTCTGGAGCTAAGGGTATTTAATGGTAACCTTGGAAAGCATCTAAAAAACTCATCCGAGGATGCCCTACAGTAGCATCCACCAATTGATCTATGCGGGGCATTGGAAATGAATCTTTTGGGCAAGCCTTATTCAAGTCTGTAAAGTCTACACATACTCTCCATTTTCCATTCTTCTTTTTCACTACCACAGTATGGGCCAACCACTCTGGGTAAAACACTTCCTTAATGGCCCCTGCCTTTTTGAGTTTCAGCACTTCTTCTTTCGTGGCGTCGGCGTGCTCTTTAGATGAACGCCTAGGTGGTTGCCTTCGTGGTACTGCGGCCGGATTAACATTGAGGTGATGATAAATAAACTTCGGATCGACCCCTGGTGCTTCGTAAGCATCCCATGCAAACACATCGATGTTTCGTTTCAAAAATGCAACCAGATCTTCCTTCTCCTGTGGGGGCAACTGACTTCCTACCTGGAAGAATTTCTCCGTATCATCTGCAATAACTATTTTCTCCAAATCCTCACAACATGGCCCTTCAGCCTCTGCCTCATTTGGTTCGGCCGAGAATACTAACTGCTACAAATTCTTCTCGGCCAGGGTTTGAGACTCCTGTCTCGTCTGATGTGTAATGGCTGCTGTTATACACTGCCTCGCCATGGACTGGCTGCCTAGTATTTCTTCAACTCCATCTTCGTACGGAAACTTCATTTTAACGTGCAGAGTTGACGACACGGCACCTAAGGCGTGCAGCCATGGTCTTGCCATTATGGCGGTGTAAGGGGAGTAGGCGTCTACTACGATAAAATCCACGTCCACTACCACTGGTCCTGACTGTACAGGTAGTCTGATTAACCCCTTTGGAAATACAGCCTTCCCTTCAAAACTTATCAATGGGGAGTCATAAGCCGTGAGATCTTCGGACCTCAAATTGAGGCCCTTGAACAAATCCGGGTACATAATGTCAGCCCCACTCCCTTGGTCAACCATTACTCTTTTCACATCGTAACCCCCTATCCTTAACGTAATGACCAACGCATCGTCGTGTGGTTGGATAGTGCCAACCTTGTCTTCCTCAGAGAATCCCAGCATAGGCAGAGGATTCTTCTTGATCCTCTTCGGCTCAGAGTTGAGGTCCTCGGCAGTGGGACGTAGTACTGACATTATTCTGGTAGGGCAAGACCCAGTCCGACCTGGCGCCGCAAAAATGACATTGATCGTGCCCAATGGAGGCCTTACATTGTTACTGCCTTGGTTCACGGAGCCAGATTGGGTACCTTGTTCATCAGGTCGATTCGTGAATTGTCTTAATTTCCCCTCTTTAACCAGCTGATCCAGGTAATTCCACAAGTTCCTGCAGTTCTCTGTGGTGTGGCCTTTATCCTAGTGATAATTGCAATAGAGGTTCTGATTACGTTTTGTAGGGTCTCCTATCATCCTACTGGGCCATCTAAATACGGTTCTCGGCAAATTTTTTCCAGCACTTGATGTACCGGCTCACGAAATACGGCGTTCACTGTCTGGGGCGGGGCCGATCTAGTCTGGCTAGTGAAATCTCTTCGCGGCCACTTGCTATTATATCTCTCCGCCTTGTAGTCCCTACTTTCCTGGGGGATGCTTTTCATTTTCCCTTTACTCTGCTGCTGATCCTCTTCAACCCTTTTATATTCGTCAATACGATCCATGAGCCGACGAACCGTTTTTACCGGTTTCTTGGTCAAGGATTTTCTTAGATCGTGCTCAACTGGAAGGCCGACCTTAAAGGTATTGACCGCTACCTCATCAAAATCACCATCAATCTCGTTAAACGCTTCCCAGTATCTATCCGAATAGATTTTCAACGTCTCGCCCTCTCTCATGGCCATGGATAGTAACGAGTCTAGAGGACGAGGTACTCTACTGCACGTAACAAAACGGGACTCAAATGCCATTGTAAGTTCCATGTATGAATTAATGGAGTTCGCCTTTAAGCCGTTGAACCATCTCATCGCAACGGGTCCTAAACTTGAGGGAAAGACTTTACACATCAGGGTTTCATTCTGTGAGTAAACCGCCATGCGTTGATTAAAATGGCTTACGTGCTCCACTGGGTCTGTTTTGCCATTATAAATGGCGAAGTTTGGCTGCGTGAACCGACGGGGTAGTTTCCCTTTTTCAATACGATGTGTGAAGGGTGATTTGGAGAGCTGGAGCAATGCCTTCCCCATGGCGTCGCTGCCCGAGCCCCTGTGAGTCGTTCCTCTATTTCTTCTGTCATGGATACCTTCCTCTTGGTACGAGAAAGTTTCTGTGGGGGGGGGTTCTTGACCTCGGCCTATAGCCACTATTCTGAGAGTCATCTGATGAAGGGTCGGATATGGAAGGCGTCCGTTTCCGCTCGGCACGACGAAGCTTCCTTTTCAACTGGTCAATCTCTCTCTGCATAGCCCTAGTGTTATCTTCTCTAGAGCCCCTGCTTCTGCCCTGTGGGCGGTTACCAGCTGTTCGCCCCGAGTGCACACTGCTCTCTCGATCTCCCATTTGTTCTAACTGTTGTAATGGATCCTCGTGCTGAGATCCTAGAGACTCTGCATGGTCTGGATTCAAATCCGCCATCACGTTATCTGCGCCAAAAACTCAAGGATTCCCACAAACGGCGCCAATTGTAAGGGCACAAATCAAGCTTTGTGTTGAATCAAACCTCCGGATCAAGCCTACGAGCCCTAAACAATGAATTTATAGAGAGCAGGATTCTAATCCAGGGGTTTGGGCGGTAGATAACATAAAGGTTCGGTTCAATCACAGAATATATGCGTACTTATCAAACGTGGACGAAATATTACTTCGTATATTACTACCGAGGACAAATGTTTGAGTTTTCTTACAAGTTCTCTCTCTCTCTCTCTTTCTCTGATTTTTTCTCCTCCCTCTCTCTGTCTCCTTCCTTCACCTTTTATAGGCCGCTCTCCTTTTTCCTTTCTTCCACGTGTAGTCTGGACCTTCTTCTCTTTTGGATACTTGTCCCATCACCCCTTTTTACTAAGGTCTCTGGTGGTGAAGATAAGGTTCAAACCCAACGTTCAGGCGTCACTTCTTCATTAATGCGGCCAGAGAAGCAGGTGTAGAGCTTTTAATGCGGTGATAGCAGCTTTTTTCTGGATATTCTCCTACCCCTCCCCTTTATTCTTTATCCCTGTTTCCTTAATTCCAGCATCAAAGGCCTCCATCAGGGGCGCTGTTGGACTGCTAGATCATTCACATCGTCCTCGGCAACACTTGCCGAGGACTATGTTGTCCTCGGACGTCACATTTCTTGGTGTTTTGGTCATCCATGACACCCCTCTTTATTACATGACTTTGTAGGTTGGACTGATTACGTCCTTGGACCATTTCAAGATGTGGGGTTGGACTTCTTTCATTGTGAGAGCTTTTGGGCCGGCCCACTGTGTGTAATTCGGGCCCATTGGTACTACAGTATCCAATTGAAATTGAACTCATAAAAAGGATATCTAATACATAAGGCTTTGGATTCATGATGGCTAAGATTAGACAGAATTCATGTTTAAAGCTATTTGAAGAAGTTCTCTCTATGCTATTGGGGCGAAAATGGGCTTTTACCCTTTTCACAAAAAAAAAAAAAAAAAAAAAAAAAATTAGAATGTTGCCCCCTTTCCCAAACTAATCAAGGAAATGCCCCTCTTTTGAAACTCGATTTTCTCAAATTCGAGTTAAGCCCTATAGTGACATTTTAAGGAGCCTATAGCGATGTTTTAAGGAGCCTATAGCTGCATTTTGAAACTCGAGCTTCATGAAATCGAGAAAAAAAAAATTTACCTATAACTAGATTTTATGGAGCTCGAGTTACAAAATGCAGCTATAGGTCCTTAAAACATTACTATAGGTCCTTAAAACGTCATTATAGGCTCCTTAAAACGTTACTATAGGCTCCTTAAAACGTCACTATAGGCTCCTTAAAACGTCACTATAGGGCTTCAAAAAAAAATTTTTTTTTTGAGCATTTCCCTAATTAATTTGAAAAAAGAGCCAACATGCTGATTTTTTTTTCGTGAAAAGGTCAAAAGCCCATTTTTCCCATGCTATTGGCATTCAAATAGGGATCTCTCCCCTCTTCATTGAGATGTGCATTCAATTAGACCTATTTTGGACAAAGTAGACAACCTTAAAGTAATCAACCAAAATCCAAATTGGGTTTTGTACTTTAGTTTGTTTCAAGATCAAGTATCCACTCCATTAAAAAAATGCTTTCAGTCATTGATGTCAAGTCGATTGAACTATACTCTACTTGATATGGCTGCCTTTGAAATTACAATACTTGGCGTTTACCATAAAAACTTGTTATCATAATTCCTTAAATTTGACGCTTGAGACTCATTGAGAGATTCAATGCTATAAATAAAACAGCCTTTGAAAATTGAAATTTGGGTTACACTGATATAGGTGGATAGAAGTAGAACTTGAGGTAGGAGGAAAGAACTGCAACTGAGCAGTGTGTGTATCATTTGTGTTGCATTGCACCAATCGTAACTATCACTACAAGAAATATGTATTATTGCGGTGGGTGCAAAAACTACCGCTATAAGTCGTATATTACAGCGTTTTTTCAGACCGCCACTGTACATTGGATCTATTGCGGCGTTTTTTCAGATTGCTGCAATAATTCTAATCTTTTGCGGTGCACTACAGTGGTGGTATATAGAACAGTCGCAATATGTGTGTTTTAGCGGCGTTTACATAGATATAGCGGCGCTCTAAAAACCTACCGCAATAAATATAGCATTTGTGGGGATACTATAGCAGCAATATCAAAAACCACCGCAATATGTACGTTTTAGTGGCATTATACCTAGCTATAGTGGTGCCCCATAAACCCGCCGCTATAGCTAAGATTTACCGGCGTTTGTTTCAGTCTATAGCGGGGATTTTGTGACCGCCGCAATAGACCTTTGAATTACTCATAATTAGTCCAATTTTTTTCCTTTTTTTTTTTTTTCTCTCTCCCACCTAAATCTATCAATTTAGGCCCTAACCTTTTCATTTCTCATCCGATTATATCCCTTTAAAAAAAAAACACACACACACACACACACACACACACTCTCTCTCTCTCTCTCTCTCTCTCTCTCTCTCTCAAATTAAAATCTCACATCGTTGATCTCAATACCCATAGATCGACCTTCCCACCACCACCATGCATTCTCACTCTCAAACCCTAGATTGGGTCTCTCTCTATTAGCACTCACCACCACCACTAGCCAATTGAAGCCCCCAATGATCAATATTTGAATATTAATTTCACCAAGTCTAGTGGTATTAGGACTATCTATTAATTTTGACTGGGTTTGACCAACTTAAATTAAACTTCGATCGTTTGATTGTGACCATAATTTACCAAAATTAAAGTTTCATTACACTTTTCAGATCCAACGGTTAGATTTCAAATCTAAGTTTGGCACGTCATAAACATATGCTGTGTATTTGTATGGTTATGTTTTCTCAATCTAATCATCTAATTGGTCTCAAATTTAACCAACACTAATATGTCACCATACTTTTCGATCCCAATGATCAAGGTTTGAATATGATTTTCGCCAAGTTTAGTGATCTCGGGACTATCTATTAAGTTTGACCGGGTTTGACCAACTTTGACCACGCCTTTCTCTAAATCCAACCATTTAATTGTTACCGTAATTTACTAGAATTACCCTTTTATTACACTCTTCAAATCCAACGGTTAGATTTCAATTCTAAGTATGGCGCGTAATGAACATGTGTTGTGTACCTATATGACTATGTTCTTTCAATCTGACCATCTAATTGGTCTCAAATTTTACCAACACCAATATGCCACCATACTCTTCAATCTTAATGATCAAGATTTGAATATGAATTTCACCAAGTCCAGTAGTATTGGGACCAACTATTAAGTTTGATCGGGTTTGACCAACTTTGACTAAACTTTGACGACACCTTTCTCTAAATCCAACCGTTTAATTTTTACCACAATTTACTAGAATGAACCTTTCATTACACTCTTCAAATCCAACGGTTAGATTTCAAATCTAAGTATGTCATGTGATGGAAATGTGTTGTTTACCTATATGGCTATATATATTCTTTTAATCTGACCATCCAATTGGTCTCAAATTTTTCCAACATCAATATGTCACCATACTCTTCAATCCTAATGATCAAGATTTGAATATGAATTTCACCAAATCCAGTGATATCGGGATCATCTATTAAGTTTGATCGAATTTGACCATCTTTGATTAAATTTTGACCGCACCTTTCTCTAAATTCAACCGTTTAATTGTGATCATAATTTACTAAAATGAACCTTTCATTACACTCTTCAAATCTAACAGTTAGATTTCAAATTTAAGTATGGCATGTGATGGACATATGTTGTGTACCTATATAGTTGTATATACTCTCTCAACCTGACCATCCAAT
Source organism: Castanopsis chinensis (assembly GCA_032878915.1). NCBI lineage: Eukaryota > Viridiplantae > Streptophyta > Magnoliopsida > Fagales > Fagaceae > Castanopsis > Castanopsis chinensis. The sequence continues at coordinate 9,671,838 of JAVQMG010000114.1, forward strand.
TGATTTCAAATTTCACCAACATCAGTATGTCACCATACTCTTCAATCCTAATTATCACAATTTTATATATTAATTTCACCGAGTCCAGTGATATTGAGACCATCTATTAAGTTTGATCGGGTTTGACCAACTTTGACCATGCATTTCTCTAAATCCAATTGTTTGATTGTGACCATAATTTACTAGAATTTACCTTTCGTTATACTTTTCAAATCTAACGGTTAGATTCCAAATCTAAGTATGGCGCAGATGAACATGTGTTGTGTACTTGTATAGTTATATTTACTCAATTTGACTATCCAATTAGTCTCAAATTTTACCAACACTAGTATGTCACCATACTCTTCAACCCTATTGATAAGATTTGAATATGAATTTCACCAAGTCCAATGGTCTCGAGATCATCAATTAAGTTTGACCAGGTTTGCCCAACTTTGACTTTGACTTTGACTACGCCTTTTTCTAAATCCAACCGTTTGATTATGACTATAATTTACCAGAATTAACCTTTCATTACACTCTTCAAATCCAACAGTTAGATTTCAAGTCTAAGTATGGTGCGTGATGGACATGTGTTGTGTACTTGTATAGTTATGTTCTCTCAATCTAACCATACAATTAGTCATATTATTTTTAAAAAAAAGTAAACGTAGTTAATTACTTATTAAAATTCTTACATAAATTTAATAATAGCTATGATAATGTTTTTAAAATTTTTAATAAGATAGAATGTGTGATAATTTTTGTTGTGTGGTATTTTTTTTTTTTTTTTCTTTTGAGAAAGCTATGTGGTGATTTATATTGAGTATATGTAATTGTTTTTTATTTTTAATTTTTATTTAATAGCTCATTATTATTATATTCTTAATATTTTTCACTCATTAACTCACTTAGATATATAGATGTGTTTTTTTTTTTTTTAATGAGAAAAACATGACTTTTATTCAAAAGAAGAGAGAGACAAAGCATCATGAACTACAAGCGATGCAATGAAAGGAGGACATTCCTCCATCCAAGCTACAAAAAAAATCAAAATCTTTAGCAGAGGGGGCTAAAGTATGCGCTGGTCTATTGGCATGTCTACTCATATGTGAGCACTCAAAAGAACAAAAATCCTAGAGTCTAAGGCTTGTCCCAACGACGATATGGGCGATAAAGGTCTGAGCATTCGTGGGGTTGGCCAAAGCAAGCGAGACTAGGCTTGAGTTTGTTTGGAAGATGACGTCGCGGACCCCTACATCCCATGCAAAGATAGATGCTTCATCTAGTGCCTTGGCTTCAGCTTCCAATGGGCCCAATGGGATAGGGAGATGTTTACTTAAAGTAGCAATTACTGTACCCTCATGATCATGAATGACGACACCGATGCCAACCATGTCTAGGTGAGGGAAGACAGCAGTGTCCACATTCACTTTATACCATGGAAAAGCAGGTGGGACCCAACATTTGTCTATGGCATGCTTGGGCTATGTGGGCCGAAAATGGGCTTCTTGGTACTCCATGAGCATGAACCAGGCTTTTGTTTTTATATCATGAGAAGTTTGGCGTGTAGCTCCCATTCTTGTCTTGTTTCAACTAAACCAAAGACCTCATGCAGTCATAATAATGAGTTCGAGTAGCTTTGTCCCTATGTGTTGCTTAAAGATCAAATGCCAGAAAAAATCCATGAAGTCTCTGTAGTAGACTTCATGTCCATCGAACAGTATATCTGAGGCCTTCCAAGTGGCTTGTGCTATGGTGCAATCCTAGAAGAGGTGACCAGTGGTCTCAGGGGCTAGACCACATGCTTCACAGGTGGGGTTGTCGAGGACAAGTCGGTGGCATAGGTTGGCCTTCGTAGGGAGGATATTCCAGCAAGCACGCCAAGTAAAGATCTTGATTTTATTTGGGACATGAAGGTTCCAAAGTCTTTGCCAGAAGTGATTCTGGTCTGTGTCATGTGAGGTCTCCGTAGTAAACAAGCTTTAGGTCATGGATAGTGCCACCTTGTACGCACTATTGACTGTGAAGTTTACTTTTGGTGTGTAATCCCAAACTATACGATCCCTCGATTTGTGACAGCTTAGGGGGATGCTGAGGATGGAGTGTACATTAGCTAGGAGGAAAATTTGGTTAAGCAAAGTAACATCCCATGCACCGATCTCTAAGTTTATTAGGATGCTAACCTTTGTGTCCGCCGACAATAAAGTATGAGGTGTCAGCACATGAAAGGTTAAAGGCCTTGGGATCCATTGGTCTGCCCAAATGCCAATTAAGGCAACATCCCCCACTTGCCACCGATAGCTCAAGTTCACTACAAGTTATGCTAAGAGGATGCTTCGCCATGCATATGAGGGCCTAGGGCCCAACTTAGCGTGGAGAAAGTCAATGTTTGGGAAATATCAAGCTTTGAGCATGCGATGCACCAAGGAATGGGGGTTTTTCTACAAATGCCATCCCTGTTTAGCCAATAAAGCTAAGTTGAAAACCTTTAGATCTTAGAAGCCCAGCCCACCCTTCTTCTTGGGAGCACACATCTTGTCCCAGCTAAGCCATGCCATCTTATTTCGTCCCTCCTTTTGGGCCCACCAAAACCTTCTCATCATCCCAGTTAAGTCATCACAGAGAGTATCAGGGAGTTTAAAGACACTCATTGTATATGTAGGGATAGCTTGCACTACCGCCTTAATAAGCACCTCTTTACTCGCCTGGTACAACATCTTCTCCTTCCATCCCAAGAGTTTATTATCAAGCTTTTCCTTCAACGCCCTAAATGTGTGTTGTTTTAAACGACCCACTAGTGACGATAAGCCTAAGTAAGTTTCATGCTGTTTAATGACTTCTGCCCCAAGTTGATTTTTAATGTCCTCCAGAATGGTTTGTGGGGTGTTTTGACTAAAGAACAGGATTTTTTTTTTTTTTCCTTTGTTGAGCTGCTGGCCAGACACATGCTCATAGATTTCTAAGAGATGCTCAAGGTGGCTGCATTGTTCCAGAATGGCTTGGCAAAAAATGATGCTATCATCAGGAAAGAAGAGGTGAGAGATCCATGGGCCATGAGGTGAAGCAGATACACCCCTCAAAAGACCTTGTGTGGTAGACTGTCTTAGAAGTGCTGAAAGTCCCTCTGCACAGAAAAGAAACAAGAAAGGAGATATGGGATCCCCTTTTCTCATCTCCTTAGCAGGAGTTATATGACCTCAGGGTTTACCATTAATCCGAATAGAATATGTAACAGAGGTAATACGTAGCATCATAAGTTTTACCCATTTCTCATTGAAACCCATTTTCTGCATGATTTTTTCCAAACATCCCCACACAACACGATCGAAGGCCTTACTCATATCTAGCTTTAAGGCCATCTCACCAACTTTACCACTAGTTTTTTTATGAAGGTGGTGCATGATTTCAAAAGAAACAATAACATTATCAGTGATAAGGCGATCAGACTTGAAAGCACTCTGATTTTCACTAATGATAGTTGGGAGAAAACACTTTAGTCTATTTGCAATAACTTTGGAGGTAAGCCTAGAAATAACATTACATAGACTTATTGGTCTGTACTGGGTAATTTTTGTGGGGTTCTTAATCTTTGGGATAAGAACAATGTGTGTTTCATTGAAGTTTGGGGGTGCAATGTCAAAGTTCAAAAAATCCAGAACAGTCTTTATGACACACTCACCCGTAAGAGACCAAAAGTGTTGATAAAATAGAGGAGGCATACAATCAGGGCTTGAATATTTTTTGGGGTGCATCTGTTTGAGAGCTCTGTGAACCTTGTCTGCTATGAAAACCTGAGTCAAGGCGTTATTCTTGTCCTCTATTATCATTGTTTGAATCGCATCAACAAGCTGTGAAGAATCAGTAGGGCTATTGCTGCGAAAGATATTTTCAAAATACTCCAAAATGATATTCTCAGTAACACGATCATCGTCCTGCCAAGTCCCAGCTGAATCACAAATGCCTTTGATACAGTTTCTGTCTTTGCGGTTTGAGGCTTTTTGGTGGAAGAAGGTGGTATTGCAATCGCCACCAGCAATCCACAAATTTCGTGATCGTTGATGACACATGGTGTTTTCAACATCCAGCCAACGATTCAGAGCAACCCTTACCTCCTGTATCTCAGCACTATTTTGGATGGGGTCCGGTTCAAAGAGTTGAAGCTTCATATCAAGTCTCTTAATCTGTTTCCCAACATGGCCAAACTCATTCTTGTTCCATACAGTCAAATGATTATGGCAACTATCAAGATAGTTTGTGATTGGGGTGCGACCCGACTTGAAAAGGCCTTTATGCCAAGCATCATGGACTATTTCAGCACATCTTGGGTCTTGTAGCCATATGACCTCAAAGTGAAACAAAGGTCGAGAACCCAAACTTCGAGGTCTGGAGCGGTGCAGGTGGATGGCGATCAGGGAGTGATCCGAGGATGACATGGAAATGTGATGGACCGTGGAACCAGGGAAGAGTGACTTCCAATCAATGGTGGCCAGGGCCCTATCAAGGCGGATATGTGTGTGACTCTCAGTAGGGTGATTTCTTGACCAAGTGTACGGAGAGCCAACATAGCCAAGATCAATGAAGTTACGTAGGTGGATAGTTTGGCGAAAGCGGTTCATTTGTCGAGCCAGTCTCAGGCAACCTCTGGCTTTCTCATCCTGACTCATTTTCTCATTGAAGTTGCCCACACAAAGCCAAGGCAGGTGGGATTCAAGGAAAGCCCAAGATTCCTCACATTTATTTGTTTCGGGATCGCTATAAAAGCCAGTCAAAGTCCACGATACATGAGCAAAATACATGAGCATCAATAAACCATTTAGAAAAATTGTGAACATGTACCTTAGTGTTTGGTTTCCACAGAAGAGCTAAATCGTCACGCAAGCCATCACTAGATACCACCAAGCCCTGATTGTAATCCCAGTGTAGTTTTGTGGCATTCAGTTGGTCCATGGAAAGTTTCATCTCCATTAAGAAGATGCATATGAGATCTTGTTTTTTTAGAGCTCTCTTAAGAACGTTAACTGTTCAGGAGTTCCCAAGCCCCCAATAGTTCCAGCTGAGGATACTCATTGGACCCGGTGGTGCTGCCATGTAGTCACCGCCGATCCCATGTTGCCTGCCATTATTTTTCCCAGGACCTTTACTTCCTCATCTAGCTTCTATTTTTTATCAAGTGTAATATCATGCACACCATGCATAATAATTGTGTCTGCAGTTTTGCGTTTGGGCCCACTACCTATTAAACAAGTATTATTTGTGTCCAGTGTTTGTTTTGAAGGCCCAAGTGTTTATTTTGAAGGCCCAAGTCTTTTCCACAAACCCTGAGATGGGTCCAGTAATTTTTTAGGCCCAACAGTATGCAAGCTGTCATTGTCCCCCACGTGTGTGGCTATGGTATCAGCTGGACAAAGAGTAGTAGGCTGAGGTGCAAGAGGGATATGGTGTATAAGGTTAGGAGGCTCTAGCACATGTAGGTCCATGGTATGCGTGCTTTCCTTATAGGGAAGAATTGACTGTGGTGATTTTGGAAAGGTATTCAAATCATTGTCAATCTTTGTGATATGCATGTCAAAAAGATTCGAATCTATCAGAATATCCATGTTTGTTAAGGAAGTCAGCATAAAAGATGCGGGGTTTGTGGGAGGGTCTATATTGGTCGATGTGGATTTTTGGATTGGAGATTTACCAACTGCCGTGGAGGGATCATGATCCGTGGGTGTAGACTGCATCGGGCGAGGGGGGCGTGGTGGGCCACGAGGGGTGCTAGGATTGGGTTTGGCCATGTTGGTAACCACTTGTGGCTGATGAAGATTGTTGGTGGGGGATCTTAGCCAAGATCCGTACTGTTGGTCCTCTGTATTCAGCGTACCACCACTGTCAGAACATAACTTGCAATCCTTTTCATCGCGGTTAAGGAGACCACACCAATTGCAGAAAACTGGTAATTTTTTGTATTGAAAAGATACCCATTGCGGTTCCGCATCACCGACATTCACCATTCTTCCTCTGCATAGTGGTTTGGTGATATCTGAATGGATTCGAACTCGAAGGTATCAGCCTTGGCACTCACCGGATAAAGGCATCAACTTGCTCAACGGTGCCCAAAGTATTGTCGATTGCCTCTGCCGTGGCTTTGTTCATGCGTCTGAAGGGGAGGTTGTGAAACTAGACCCAGAAAGATACGCCCATAAACGTAGCATCATCCACCGATTCCTCATCTTTTGGTCTATATAAACCCACCAAATACTTGTCAAAGGACCAAGGACCTTGTGAAAGGATTTTCAGTGGGTTAACTTCATCATCAAAGATTATTAGAACAATATTTGATCCCAAGTCGCGAACCTCGAAGTTCTGAACAAAGTGCCACATGCTGCGTAAGGTTCTCATAAGTGCTTCCAAGTTAACACGGCGCTTTGTGAAGAGTCTGGCAACGAGGACCCTACTATTATTTTCAACGATAGGGGGAAGGTCAACAGTATCATTTTCTACTGCTCGAGGTGAGAGTCGTGCCCATCTGCCTGTGAGTTCATCCATGCGGAGGACATAGAGAGGTTAGGGTCTGGTGGGGAGAGAAAGGAAGATAAAGGAGGAGAAGGTTAGGGAAGAGCCCAGTTTTCATCGAGGAAAAGGAGGTTCTATTCGAAGAATAGAGACAGGGTTTTCATCAACGCAGGTTCTCGAGAAGGACCTTCATGAGAAAAGAATTAATACTTTTGAGAAAAGAAATAATACTTTTGGTCGTCCAATGAACTTGAATTAGAGCTATCTAAATTTGGATCTTGACTCAGTTTGGGTCTTAATAGATATATAGATGTGTTTGATTCGTGTACAATTACAAAATGCATGACAAAATGGTAATTGCTAGTCAAAAATCGTAATTAATTAAAATTGTCTTCTTTTATTTTTATTTTTTCCTCTAAATAAATCTATCTTCTTTTATTTTTCCCACCCAAAATTTCCCAAAAAATTGTTTCCCTCCTAACTGTTTCACTTAGCTTTTTTCCCCCCTAAAGCTAAAATCTGTCTTTTTACTTAGGTTTTTTCCCCCAAAATTTGTTTCCCTCTCTCTAAGTTGTCACTCTTCTTCATCCCTCTTTCCCTCAAATCCTCATCTCATCAAAATTAATAAAACTAGCCGTGAACCTGCCCGTTGCGCATGATAATTATTTTGTAATTATATTTTTAATAAAGAGTAATGTATTTTATATTATAAGAATAATCATAAATGTAATATAGGAACAATCATCAATCATAAATTCAATAATTTTTCTCATACTAAAATGAAAAAAATACAATTTTTCTCAAAAATTCAAAAGGCATGTTAACAAAAATATATATTTTATAATAAAATTTATTTATAACATTTTGTGAATCATTAAAAATAATATAAAATTTGAAAATTATTCTTTTAGTTGTAAACAAACTTTCTCAAACTTATTTTTTCTGCCAAGAATCTAAAACATTGAAAAAAGTAACTAAAAAAATTAATAAAACTTAGCTATGATTAATTGGACCAATTAGGAAAATAATTTGTTATTTATAATCTACTAAGGTTATTTTCTTTGTAGAAATTGTAATTTTGGTTATTCAAAACATATTATCAAATAAAAAATTATTAGCAAAATCTAAGAATTAAATTTCTATATATGCATTGTTAAAAAATAATAATAATAATAATAATAATTAAAGTAAAATTGCGAAAGATAAAATTTGTCTCTCTTCCAATAATTATTGTTTAGCCAACCTTTGCTTTTATCTAAATAAATGGCATTATTGAGTACTTCTAATACAATTATTAAGAGTACTTTGTCCACCACAAAGGATTAAAAAATAAACAAAAATTATTAAAGTCTCATAGTTTAACATCTAAATTGAGCACTATAAAAATCATGCTATCAAATTACTATAACTATCAAATTAAATTATCCAAATCATGCTATGTAGTAAGATAATATTATATTTTTATATTTAATCCTTTATAACGCAACAGAATAACATTTAACAATCAAAGAGAGAGAAAAAAAAAACACAACAATTAAAAAAAACAAAATTAAATCGCATTAACCTAAAGTAGACTAAAGAATATAAAAAATTATCAACCTAAAGCGAAGATGCAAGAAAAATTAAAAAATAAAAATCCACCCAAAAATTGAGTGTGTGTGTGTGTGTGTGTGTGTGTGTGTGTGTGTGTGTGAGAGAGAGAGAGAACATTTTTTTTGTAAAGGAAAACTACGCATAGAATGAAATAGATAGTAACAAATTTATAGTAGGAGGAAATGAATAAGAAGAGACAAAAATAGAGGAAGATGAAGGGAAAGATGAAAAATGATATTAATGTAAAGAGTAGTGGGAAGATGAGAAGTGAGGGAAGGAGAAAGGTTGAAGAAGCAGTGGGGAGATGAAAATGTATAGGAGGGATAAAGGTTGGAAAAATATAAATATAAAATATATATATATATATTAAAATAAGTATAAGAAAATAAATAAAAAATAATAATGACGTGGACGCTGAAGTGGCTCAACGTAAGTGCAGCAACATTATACGCTATGCTTCAGCTTTTAGTAATATGTATATTTTTTTGTGATATCAAAAGAGAAAAAGAAGGGAGAGATGGAGGCCATAGGCTCAGTGTTCGATCCACTCAGAGAATTCGCCAAGGACAGTGTTCGCCTCGTTAAACGCTACCCCAAACCTGACTGCAAAGGTATCTCTACATAATCACTAATCATATTCAAAACCCACCTCTTCTTCTTCTTCTTTTTTGGATCCGATGTTGGATCTTGAAATATTGGACTTTTTTGGTTGCTAATATTTGATTTGATGGGTTACTGTTACTGTAGAGTTCACCAAGGTTGCCTTCTGTACAGCCATTGGGTTTGTGGTTATGGGTTTCGTTGGCTTCTTCGTCAAGCTCATCTTCATCCCCATCAACAATATCATCGTTGGCTCCTTTTGATGTACGTGCAAGCTTCTTTCTTTCTTCAATTTCTCTTCTTTTTTTTTTCCTATATCTACTTATTGTTGTTAAAACTTAAAAAAGAGCTTGGTTTTTGGCGAGTGTAACTTAAGTTCGGGATTTCTGTTTGTTTGTAAAACTTTATGGTTGAATTATAAGGTTTCATTACATCAATAATTTGGGAAATTCATGCATTGGTCCATTGTGATGTTTAACTTTAATGAGATTTGGGCTTTGAGTTTATGATTTGTTTTCTGGTTGATTTGATGCCAAAGAAGAGTAGAAAGTTTGGATTTTGAATCTTTTCTCTTTACTAATCTTCTTATATTTGGGAGTTTATATAATTATGTAATGGAATGGAAAGTAATATGGTGTTGTATTTTCTCTAGACTCTAGTGTGTTCAAAAGTTTATAAAGGGCAGAATGGAAAGAAATAACAATTTTACAAGTATTTCTTTTGTGTTTTAGGTGCTTTGTTATAGATGGTGGTAACTTACACCTCTTTTAGCATGGTCGCTACAGAGTATCCCATGCAAGTAATGTTTGAGTCATTTGCTTAATTATAGTCTATATGAACTTCTACTCTTCCAACTGAATATTGTCATTTCTTCAATGAAAAACCTATCCAAGATACCTACAATTTGGGAGTCAATTCTTAGGACTGCTTGAAATCAACACTAATCTATTGGGGGGGAAATTCCAAAAGACTTGTTACTCAAGCAAAACAAAACATTACTTAATCCTAGTGCTTTAAATAGGGTTCTCACTTCTCAAGTAACATTAAGAACTTTCTCAACAAAAAATAAAAAGTTACATTAAGAAAGGACATAAAATAACGGCATTATAAAAATAAAAAACTTCATAATCAAGTGACTATAGAAAATAAATCATAGTCAATGAAAATAGAAACAACTAAATTTTAGCCTAAAAAGTCTTGATATCCATTAGCATCAATCAAAATTAATTATAATTAATTAGGACAAACTTTTGTGTTGTTTGTCTAATCACTTCAGCTTCATCTTGGTCATTTAATCTTGCTCAATTGCAAATATTTGTAAGGTGTATTGGTCCTAATTTACCCTGCTTATTTCAATGATACATTCTTTCTATTTCAAGGTCAAAACCTCTTTTTTTAGTGAAGTTTGAAGGTCAAACTAGGTCGTCTTTTTTTCTTTTTTGCTAGAAAAACTAGGTCTTTTCAATTGTATTTGGCATAGAGATTTAGCTTTAAATTTTATGAATTATGTCGAATCATGAAATTCATGTTCTAGAGGGTGAGGTGACTAAATCATCCTTAAGAAGATTAAATCCCATTTGGTATTTCAGCTTTTATATTGAAAAGGTTTTCTCAGCCTTTTTTGCATTGAAATAGTAAGCAAAGATGGAGATTCTTTTGAAATTAGCTATATAAATAACTTACGCTAATGATCATGAATAATAATAATAAGTTTTTAGCTGCAGGGGATATGGCATATAAGAATTCAATGATGAGTTGGTAAAAGATGCAAAAGGGCTTATGTTTATTTATATATTCTTTCCTTGTTGGCAAATTGCATAAAGAAGAGGCATTACAAGTTCGTGTAAACAAAGCAAGTGAACTTGTTTGTGTTAGACTTAAGGTACTCTCTCTCTCTCTCTCTCTCTCTCTCTCTCTCTCTCTCTCTGTGTTTGTGGTGGGCTGTTGAATTGGGGAAAACAGGTGGCTTTCATGGAGATATAAGGTGGTTTTAGATAATATTGGAAGTGCTGACTGTTTTGTGTAATATTAGATGATTCTTGTTGAGTTGTTTTTATTTGATTAATTCATTTTAGAGGCTTCTCTCTATCTTTTTCACACATGAGGAACACTAAAATGAAATGGGATATTTAAAGAGATGTCCATTCCTAAAGAATATTGCTAGTAATAATGTTATAGTTACCAAATGTGTTGATAACTTTTGTATGCATTTAAATTCATTGTTTTCTTAGGAACATAGCTGGTTGTTGGGTCACTTGACTAGTCAATTAGGCCAGCATAGATATGATACTACTCTCCTTAGCCTACTTTGGAATGTGATGGACATACTTATAGTATGTTTACAGTTTTGGATGCTATTAAATGATAGTAGCAGTTTGTAGTATGTTAGGTTCTTTGTTTTTTTGTCTTTAGAACACCCTATTTTATTTTGATAAGTTACATTCCACCCTAATTATTGCAGCTAGCATGTATGGCATGTAGTTGACTAGTGGTATTTATCCCATTTCAAATTGTTTAGAAACCAAGCAACCAGTCATGCCGTTTTAGTTTGCAAAACCACAACTTTAATTGGTTTGAGATTTTCAGTTTCACATAGTAACATGCCCCAACTGTTGGACCTTCCAACATTTACTTTAAAGACTTATTAAAAGTTATTCAATTCTTAGAAATGGTGGAACTCTATTTTCCATAATAGAGACCTTAACATGTCTTAGTATTCAATTTTTATGATGATTGTACTTGTTTATTTTTTACGCATGCCCCTCTAGTTTATTAACTATATTTTTCATTTCTTTAGTTAGCCATTTGATATTTATTTACTAGGTGCACTTAATTTCTTTAGTTAGCCATTTGAAATTAAAAATTTCGTGCAATGCTGAAATTAGAGTTAATGCTAGTTATTAGCTGATATGACTTTTGCAAGAGCCCTCAATTAAGTAGCACTAAAATTCTATCAAAATCAGTTAGATCACATATATATATAGGACACTATTCGAACTTGTTTCCATTTTTTGCCTTGGTAATATTTTCTTGTTATTCTATTCCATTTATATGCACTTATTGAGTAGAATGTTCCTCCGATCCAACAATCTCCACCTATCCAAAAATCATCAGCTACATCCCATCACCAAAGAAGCTTATAGATTTTATCTTGGTGTTCAAGGACTCTTTTGTGTACAAAGAACTTCATTGCTACAACCTCATTTTTTGCAAGTGTTGGAGGATAATTTTAAACACTTTGTAATTTGATTATGGTATTAGCTTATATTGAGCAGTTGTTTTATTCAAAGGACCACATCTTTTTTTGTTAATCTTACGATGATGGTAATAGACAATGTTATGTATTTGATAATATATTTCTATATTAATATTATGTTAGTTTGAAAACATTTGTGGTGTTGTTAATTAGTTATGTTTGTGGTATGGTGTTAGTAGAGCCAATTATTACAAGTTCTTTGAAACAGGTCTCTGAACAAGTTATTGGCAAATAGTGGTTTTAAAACCCAATTGAAACCCAGGGGAACTAAAATTGGCAAGTATTATGATATTTTTTTAATAGAACTAAAATTATTATAGGTTGTTTGTAATAGGACTGTGGTTTTAAAACCCAGGGGAAAAAATTTTAACCTATAGCGGCGGGCAAAAAGCGCCACTAAAGGTCTAAAATTATGTTATAATTGAAGCTCTATAGCGGCATTTATATCCCGCATAGGTGAGTGTAACCACAACTAAAAGGTACATAGGATTTGTTGTTTAATAAGCCCTATGGCAATGCTTATTACCCGCCGCTAAAGGTTGTCACCTATAGCGGTGCGCATATCCTGCTGCTAAAAGGTCACTTGACCCAAATGGTAACCACATATGGTAGCGGTTTTCAGCCCGCCGCAATAGACCAAAAGAGCCGCTAAATGAAAAATCTATTGCGGCACTTTTTGTTACCGCTACAATAGATCTATAGCAGCACCACAACAGTGGCAGGTAGAACCGCTGCAATAGCACCCACCGCTATAGGTTAAATGGAACTTTAGCAGCAGTTTTTTGGGCTTTTGCAATGGTTTTGGCCCGCCGCAATAGTACTTTTTTGTGGTGTATTCTCATGCAGGACAAAAGTTTTTAGCCTTAGCCACAAGTATTTTTTTTTCCTAAATGCTAACATGGCAATACACATGGCATAAAAATATTATTTTATTTTGACTATTAATCACGCTAGCATTTTGCATCTATCACTCGGCAAAGACCATTTTGACACAATATTAATAGATTAGGGACTAAAGAAACACATTTGAAACGTTAGAGATTAGATTGAAATAACACCATAAAGATTAGGAACGAAATATGTTGTTGACCCTATTATTTTTTATATTCTTGAGTGAAAACTGTTTTTTTTTTTTAATGGAAGAAAATATTATAAAAAAAATGATGTTTTAATAATACTCCAAAGAATCGAAACTTGTTTTGTAACATCAAACTATTAAAGTATCAACTTACAATTAATTGTTGGCTAATTGTTAATAATTAATATTAGGGCAAAATACTATTTTGGTCCCTAAAATTTACCAAAAGTTTGTTTTTATCCCTAAACTTTAAAATCATTTTTTGTCCCTAAACTATTGAAAAGTTAAACTATTACGGAAAAACGCTCTTTACAATGTATAAGGATGAAAAAAGAGCTATTTAAAATTGAATAAAGAAAAATAAATTTTTGATAAAGTTTAAGAGCCAAAATAGTATTTTACCCTTATTTTCAAAAAAACAACTTAAGGATAACCTTACACATAAACATAAATGTGTATTTTGCACGAAATAAATTGAATATTTTTTTTATGTTCATTCTATATATGTGCACATTTTTGTTTTCCTTTATATAACTAATAGAGAAAGTATTGATAAGTTTTATGCTAAAACCAAAATTTGAGTAAAAAAAAAAATTTGATATCTAATATGTAAAGAAAAAAATTCTACAAAGATGGAAAATAAAATGAAATTAGATAAGATTATACATATTTTTCTAAATCCATGTAAATAAAAATATATTGAGATCACATAATCATCAGCATCAAAATGACTTGAAGAATGTTGGGAACCCATCTAATGTCAAATAAAATTCTCCAAGAATAAGGAACCTAGAAAATATTTGAAAAGAAATAATGAGAAAAGAACTACAATGAGAGAGAGAGAGAGAGCGAATTAAGCCAAAAATAGGTAGTTGGCACTTATTCAATAATTGTGGCACAACTATTGTAAGCCTACTTTTGGTGCTTTCCACTAGGAGAGCCAAACTATTTTCTTAAGTACCTCAAAGGAATATGGATCCTTTGTTGGATCCTATGTTAACATTTATCCTTATGCTTGTTGTATTTTCCTTTGTGTGGGGAGCTTCACAGACCTTGATATTAAATGTAGCATCCAAACAAATTTGTTATTTTCCAATAAACAAGAAAAATGTTACGATATTATTCAAAAGTTTGTAGGCGCTAATTTCAGTCGTTCTGTCAATACTAATTTTTATAATGCTAAAGTCACCGTTTTGGTTACTTAATCAAGAAATTGCAGTATAATCATATATTCATATCTATATTTTTCTAAGACATTCCATAATTCTTAAGCTATAAATTCTTCTATAATATATATATATATATATATATATATCAAAATAAGCTTATACATTCTGAGAAAGAATATTAAAAAATAATTATAAAAAAAAAACATTTTGTCAAAGTGTTAAAGCCAAATTTAAAAATAAGATTATTGATAAGAAACTATATAGAATATATAAGTTGATGGGGAACTAAAATTGAGCCATCTTCAATCCGTCCATAAGAGTCGTCCAGAGCCAAAGGTCGTCCATGTACATAAGAAGGTCGTCCATGGACATAAGGATCGTTTATCAGAAAAGCGCCTGGACGACCCCCCAACACTTAAGAAATTTCTAGAAATGGATTTATCTACAAAAGCTTGTAATTTGGATCATGTGCTACTATCTTAAACATGAACCAAATCCTTGTTCATCGCTACTAAGTACTTAACTCTCAATGGCAGTTATAAAAGATAAGATTGAACATTCTAACTTTTATAGCAGTTGTGGAAGTTAAGACTGAACCTTCTAGCTTCCACAAATATTAGGGAAGTTAATAGACAAGTACCCACTCCAAAGTCCACTATATAAGGTCTCATCCACATCGAATGAAGGTAAGTTTTCACTACTCCTAAAAAGTTGGAATTCTTGAGTCCTAGAGAAAAAACTAACTTAGGCATCGGAGGTTTCTTGGCCAGTTCACCTCGGTCTCCTTTAATCTTATGTCTTTTTCTTTTCAGGTCTTCCAAGCAATCACTAGCCCATTAAAGCCCAGAGCATTCAGCATACTGATTTTCCATGCATCATCATAAGTAAAGCAGAATTAACTCAATAATCCATCATTTGATATGTTTGAGGATTTTAGTGCTTGCCATGAGGCAGGTTTGTCAAATTACTCTAAACCATGTGGACTTGTAATTTCATATGGCAAGTCACATTTTGTACACCTTACGTTTATTTTACCTGTTCATCTCTTTCTAACTTATTTTGGGCTATTTTTTATATTTTAATTGGAAGAAAATAATATGAGAAATGATGTTCAAATTATACTACAAAAAATTTAAACATTTTTTCAATAACATCAAACTAATAAAGTATTGACTTGCAAGTAATTATTTTTTAATAATTAATAATTATTTAAAGAAATAAAATATAAACTTAAACTTAATTCTAAACAAAAACATAAATATAAACATTAATATGTATTTTACGTGTAAGAAATAAATTAAATAATCTTTTATGTGCATTCTAATCGTGCACCTTTTTGAATTATTCTACACACATAAATTAGCAACTTATCATGAAGTAAGAGAGCTATTGTACCGTGATGAAACTTATGTGAATCCGATCACATTCTTTATCACTTTTTCCCCTAATGATGGGTCTATCACATTCATTATCATTTTTTCTCCCTAATGAGGAAGTCCAACATTCTTCGAACATCTAACTATTCCTCTACATATACGTAGTCTCTTGTTCTACACACATCATGTTATTGCACGAAAAAATTTCTTGAGGTGATCCTAAAATGCAAGCCAACCCCTTAAAGTCCATTATCACTTCAAATTGTAAGCTTGTTGTTTTAAAATAAGTAGTAATATTTTTAGCATTTTTCCTTCATTTATATATATCGTTTCCATATATATTGCTACATTATTCCAATAGTTTTTTTTTGTTTTATACAAGATAGAATTTCTGCTCTAACATAATCTAAGTATATATGTGTGTGAAGCTCCCTCCTGAAGACTTAAATCCCGTTCCTTACCCCCAACACCCCACAAGCATTTATACTTGTGGAGTGACCATCGCACCAAGGGTGCGCGGTGATTCATTATTCCAATAGTTAACATTTGTTACATTTGACTATTTGAGATCTCATTGGCTTTGTCTTCTTGGTCAGCTAAGCAACTTCATATGACAACATAAATATATAGCACCGCTTTTCTTTTTTCTTTTTTCTTTTTTTTTTAGTAAATAAATAGTGCCACTTGTATTTTTAATATTTAAATTAGAAATAAATCTTACCCAACAAATTAGAAATACATATAGATTAATACTAGTCACTAACCCGTGCGAGGCACTGGATAGTTAAATAAAAATTAAAAGTACTTATTTTGCTTAAAGGTTTATGATTTAGCTTTAAAAAATGTATAACTTGAAAATAAATGAAAACAAGTAATTTTTTGTTCAATATAATGGTTTAGAAAAATTCTTTCTCTTTCATATCATTAGTTCCACATAACACATTCTGGCGTGAGCTATTCTATGGTGATGACTTCACATAATACTCAATTGCAATTAAATCTACTATCCACCACCAATCTAATCTATGCTATCTTAATAGTAGATCTACAGATTACATTCTCATATTCTTAGAGTTTGCCACATCATTATTATCTATATATAATATAAAACTGAAATTTTTGACTTTTTTAGATACTTACGTTAGAATTATGATACAAAAAATAATTATAATTATTTTTAATTAGCCCTCATGTTAGAATTTTTTTTTTTTTTTTAATGACTCACTTTAGGTTTCAAAAAAAAGAAAAAAGAAAGATTCATGTAAAAAAAAAAAAACTTTAGGATTAAGGGGAAAAAAAAAAGAGAGACTCCTAGTAGGACTCTCTCACTATTTAGCTTAAAAAATAAAATTAAAATTTATAAATTAAAATGATGATGTCATAGAATTTTTTTTTTAAAAAAAAATGGGACTCACTTTAGATTTCCAAAAAAGAAAAAAGAAAGATTCACGTAATAAAAATAAAAAATAAAAAAACTTTAGAATTAAGGAAAAAAGAGAGAGGCTCCTGTTAGGACTCTATCACTATTTAGTTTAAAAAATTAAATTTTTTTATAATTAAAATGATGACTTGGAAAATTGTAGGAGTTTCAGAAGTTTCGATTATATATATATATATATATATATATATTAAAAAAATTAATCAACAATCAAACTTAATTCGAGTTTTAATTGTCTTAACACAAACTACATTTCGAATCAAATTCGTATATTCTTAAATCCGACCAATGGACATCCTAGACTTGGGATGTTGGGATTTTCCTTCTTTTTTTTTTTTTTTTTTAAGACAAAAGTTGGAATCTTCTTTTTATTCTACAATTGATGATCTGTGCATTACCATTACACGAGTTCACTAGTTTTCTATGTAGCCACATGTTACCTATTTTTATAATATTCAACAATATTTTGTTAACGGACTCTCTAAAATAATTCATTTAGCTTTAAAAGTACTATTAGAAAATTTTTATGGTAAAAAAAAAATAATTTTTTTAATAGGTTTTTTATATTTCTCTTACAAGTGAAATTAATATTCTTCTAAAATAGTTATAAAAAAATATTCTTCTAAAATATTTCATTAGCAAATATCATAAAGATATAACCAACAATTATGTGTAATATAATTTGTCTCACTCTCATTTGACATTTTCACTGTTTTGGTTTGTTCCTTTGAAAAAATAAATAATAATAAATAAATAAAGAATCTTAGGCTACATTTTTTAAAAAAAAAAAAACTATAACCGGGGACACCTTTTTTTTTTTTTTTGGGGAAAAGAAACTTTGATATATTCCATCAAAGAAACTGAAATTGAATTAGAACAGAGGGAAAAGCCAAAGAAAAACAAGAAGTCCCAAAGGGGACATTAACACTTACACCGATCAAGAAGAAGAACTTGCTGCAGAATAGGAGGGTCCATCCCAATCCATGTTTGAGAGGTTTTTGCAGATCTGGTTACCTTGGCCAAATCATGCGCAGCTCTGTTGTAGTCCCTTTTCAGATGTCTTGCATTCTAGTTACTGAAGGCACCTAACATGGCAAGAGAGCATTGTATAATGGGACCAATGTCTCCATGGCCTGATTTTGAAACTTAGGCTTGGACAACAGTAGTAGAGTCTGACTCCAAAATTACATTTGACAGCTTCAATTCACAAGCCAACACAACCCCTTCTTCAATGGCAAAAGCTTCAGTTACTTCTGCTAAGTAGGTAACAGGTAGTATTTTCCCCCTTGCTGCAACAACATAGCCTCTGTAGTCCTTGATTACAACTCCAACACTAGAAGGCTTTCCGTTCTCTGATGTCACTCCATCTACATTAATCTTATACGTATTTGGAGGAGGTGCTGCCCATCCCACCTCAAGAGACTGTTGACAAAGAAGAGTTGTTGTGATGGCCCCCTTGAAATCACTCATTGATCTTTGAGCATAACCCCAAATTTGCGATGATGGGAGTTCCACAGCATCATGAACTACTTGGTTCCGATTGTACCATATGGATCAAGTAGTGACAAAAAATATCTCCAGGTCATGAGAGGTGCCCTTCTCCAAGATTTGCATTGCAACATCTATGAAAGCACGGTTTTCAACTAGCAAACTTATAGGACAGGCTTGCCAATGCCACCATACTACCCAGAATTTTTCACAAAATATCAAGGCAAGTTGGGTGCTTTCAGGGGCTTTTTTGCATAAAGGGCACAAAGCATCAATCCTAATTCCCCTATTTCTCAAGTTTACAAGAGTTGGTAGACCATTTATACATGCTTTCTAGGAAAAAATTATGACTTTAGGAGGAATCTTAAGTTGCCACATTTTTTTCCACAACGGGATTCTGTAATCCTCATTAGAACTTTCACCCCTCTCAATCTTGTCAACTATTGGAATGGCAACATAATAAGCACTTTTGATTGAGAAGACACCTCGCCTATTTCCTTCCCAAACTATTTTATCATTCGGGAGGGAGTAGCTTAATGGAATTTGGAGGATAGTGTCTGCCTCAAAGGGAAGAAAAAGGACCTTCACCAAATCAACTTTCCACCTCCTTGTATCTTCATCAATGAGAGAGGAGACCATGGGGAAATCATCAAAATTTTGTGGGGGTGAGCATACTCTATACGTGGTTGGTGTGGGCAGCCATTTGTCCTCCTAAATGTGGATTAATATTCCATTACCCACATTCCATCTTGTACCTCTCCTAATGACTTCCAAGCTGCTATGAATACTTCGCCAAGCATAAGATGGGTTGCTGCTCAATTTCGTTCCTAAGACACCTTCGTTAGGATAATACTTGGCTTTGTATATACGAGCCACAAAAGAACTTTTGTTTGTGAGGAGTCGCCATCCTTGTTTAGCTAACATTGCAAGGTTGAAAGCTTGTAGATTTTGAACCTCATACCACCCTCTAGCTTCGATGTACACATTCTTTTCCACCCAACCCAAGCCATTTTTGTTTCTTCACCTTTCTGCCCCCACCAAAAATTTCTAATCATCCTTTCCAAGTCTTCACATAATCCTTTTGGTAAAAGAAAGCAACTTATTGTATACGTTAAGATTGCTTATGCAACCGCCTTGATTAGGATTTCCTTACCACCCAAAGACAACAGTTTTTCCTTCCAACCTGATAGTTTCTTTGCCACCTTTTCTTTAATCTCTGCAAAAACTTGAATCTTGGATTTTCTAATCATAGATGGGAGGCCAAGGTACTTACCATGCCTGGAGTCCTGCATAGGCCCAAGAATGCTAAAAACTTCATCTTTTTCTCACTGGTAGTGTTCTAGCTAAAGAAAACTGATGATTTATCTGTATTAATGTTCTGCCCCAATGCCGCTTCATAGTGCTCTAGTATTTCTACAAGCTTGTGACAGTCTTGGCTATCTACTCTACAGAACAAAAGAGTATCATCTGCAAAGAACAAATGAGTAACTTTTTGCAGCCCCTGCAAATAAAGATACCATTGAGCCCATTATTGTTATTAGCATCCACAATAAGAGCTGAAAAGGCTTTAGTGCATAAGAGAAATAGATAGAATGATTGAGGGTCACCTTGCTAAAGTCCCCTAGATGGGATTATGTTACCATGTGCTTCCCCATTGATTAAGACTGAGTAGGAAACTATTGAAATACATTTCATGATCCAAGCAATCCATTTTGAATGGAAACCCAACTTATTCATTACCCTTTCCACAAAAACTCACTCTACTCTGTCGTAAGCTTTACTCATGTCTAGTTTAATCACCATATAGCTTTCTTTGCCTTCCTTCTTGTGCTCTAGATAGTGCAGTACTTCAAAAGCAACAAGGATATTATCCATAATCAACCGTTCCAACAAAAATGCACTCTGATTTTCTGAAACAATCTCAGGAAGCACTGCTTTGAGACGATTAGCCAGCACCTTTGAAATCAACTTGTAAGTAACATTGCTAAGGCTAATAGGATGAAATTCCTTCATTCTAGTGGGGTTTTTAATTTTTGGCACCAGGGTTATATTTTTTTTAATTAATCTCATCCATAGGCATTTTAGAGTTCAACACATTAAGCACCATTTTTGTAACATCTAAGCCAACAACATTCTAGAATTTTTGGTAAAATATAGCAGACATACCATTTGGTTCGGGGGCTTTTGTTGGATGCATCTATTGGAGAGCTGATCTGACCTCTTCTACTGTGAAATCCTTGATAAGGTTCTCGTTCATATCGTCAGTGACCTTAGGATGGATAAGGCTGATTACTTCTTCTACTCGACTAGGACGTGTGGTGGTGTAGATGTCCTTAAAGTATGATATGGCAGTGGCTGCTATGCTGGCCCTATCATTACACCAAGTGCCACTTTCACTCCATAGGCTAGAAATGGTATTCTTCCTCCGTCGTTCTGAGGCACGATGGTGGAAGTACTTTGTGTTTCGGTCTCCTTCGCCTAGCCATTGGACTCTTGATCTCTGCGCCCACCAAATCTTCTCCCTGTCAAGTAGTTCATTAATTTCAAGCCTTAATTGATTTATCTCTGCTCCACTCCGTCCCTCCTTGTCTTGTATAATTAAATTACTGAGGACCTTCTTCTTCTCCTTAATCTTCTTAGTGGTGTGGCCAAACGCTGAATTGCTCCAATTTGTTAGGGTAGATGCACACTGTTTAATCTTAGCTGCAATACCTTCTAGTGTGCTTGGTTCCATACTTTCATTCCAATTTTCTTCAATTATCTCTTTACAATCAGCTCTTCTAGTCCACATGGCTTCAAAATGGAACCTACGACCTCCTCGTTGTCCAATGGTTATGGACTCAGTTAGTAAAAGTGGGCAATGATCAGATGTTGTGTCAAGCAAGTGGTGTACCTTGATACTATTAAAGTGATCATGCCAATCAGTTGTTGCAAAAGCTCGATCAAGGCTCAAATAAATTCTATTGTCCCCTTCTTGTTATTTGCACTAAGTAAAATCTGGACCACAATAACCCATATCTATAAAGTCACATCTGTCAACCACATTGCGAAAACTATCCATTTGTTGTTGAGGCCTTGAGGCACACCCCAATTTTTCCTTTCTTGATAAAACTACTGGGACAGTCTCACCGACTTCCACTTTCACTGGCACAGCGGATAAAACGACTTCCACTTCCACATCCACTGGACAAACTACAACCACTGGAACAGGAACAGCTGATCCAACTTCCACATCCACTGTCCCCGCTGAGAAAACAACTAGCCCAACGACTGGAACGGGCACTTGCCCAATTTATGTTACTCCCAAACTGGAACGAGAATCTAATTAAAGTCTCCAAAACATAACCATGGAAGCTTGTATTGTCCGTTTAGAGTATCCAAAAAATTCCACAACTCCTTTCTTCGATGAGTTTCCAAATGCCCACAAAATCTAGTTATCCTCCACATAAAGCTTGTTCCTTCCTCTATTAGAACAACATCAAAATGGTGTCTTGAAAAACTTTTGATTTCCAAATTCATTTCCTTTCCCCAAAACATTGCCAATTCTCCACCCTTTCCTTCTCTCTGTACATAAAAACCATTTGCAAAACCAATTTTTTCCTTCACTCTCTTCATTCTATTTTCATTTCCATCTTCGATAAGAAGACAACTTTAGGATCTCACCGCCGCACATATTCATGCAGCGCTCCAACTGTCCGGGGGTTCTCAAGTCCTCAGCAATTCCATCCTAAGAGACTCATGGTGCTTGGCAGTGCTGACCAACAGGCACCGCGGTTTCATTAGTCAGAACATTATTACCTGTGTGAAGTCCTTCTCTGGTTATCTTCTGCCTTCTGCCTTCTTCTATCTCCAAGCTTTCCCCTTTATTTGTTCTTTTGGACCCAACGTCACATTCTTGGACTTTCATAACTGTGTCTCCCACTGGGCCTTGCTCTCTTGCCATTTTCTTCCAACTTCCTTTTCCTTTTTTTTTCCTTTCTTTGTTTTGGGCCACATCCAAAAACCCTATATCCTCAGCCATCTGCACAGCTTTATTGGGCTTCACTGGGCTTTATTGGGCTTGTTATCTCTCATCCCCTTGTTTTTTCTTTGGTTGGCCCACTATAGACTTTTCACCAGCCCATGTCTTGTCTTTTTCTTCTGCTAAGTCAAACTTAAGAGCTTTTCTGAGGTCACGTGTATGCTCTTCGCTCTGTGTAGTTGGTGTCACCTTTACGGAGTTGCCGGGGACACCGTTTTAAGCCCACAAAACATGGAATCTTTTATTCTTGTACACAATTTCCTGGAACTTGCAATGTTACATGTTAGAGTCAGGCTCGGTCAAAAACAGATAAGCAGTCCCATAAAAAAAAAAAAAAAAACAGATAAGCAGGAACAGGCAGTTCTGGAAGTACAAAACCCACGGGATCCACTCTCACTACCAGTTGATTCCTTTCCTCAAAGTTCATCTCAGTAATATGTTACATGCACGTCTGATTGGTAATTGGTCAATGGTAATCTCTGAAAAAAACACACACACACATTTTGTTTTCTATGTTTTCAGAAGACAGTTTTCAGGAAATAAATCAAGCCAAGAAGCCCTTTTTTCATTTTCTATCTCCATTTTCAAGTATTATTACAGAGACATTTTCACCAAACACATGTGACTGAGAGTAGACCTTGACCTGGTGATTATTTTATTCTTTTTGCGCCAGAAACATTATCTAACATTTATGTCAAGCATGTGATGTCTCTTTCCTTTATCTAGAAGGGCTCTAGTTTTAGCTAAAACTAATATTTCCATTCATATCTTTGTTAGTTTGTCATATTATTGGTATCACAGTCATTGCTGGACCCCTCTCTTTTCAGCCCATGTTAATGCAAGTGGGTTTTCGGTAATAGTTGAATTTTGGTCAAGTTTTTAGGCTTGTCCTTCGGTGTAGGTTGAAAACGCTGAGCCCATAAAAGGGAAATCAATGTAGCCTGTAGGCACAGAACCATTGAACCAACCAAGATCTCTGCAAGTTGATCATTTGGGAAAACCAGTGGTTTTCTTCTCAACCACTACCGTTATTTTAAATACTTTGAATAAAGAACTAATGAAATTCAACTATATAAACTGTTCTAGTTTCTGTCTCTTTCCTTTACCTTTTTTATTATTTTTTTGGATCATGCTATTGCATAAATCTTTTAATATGAAGTTTTTTTTTTTTTTTAAATTCATCAATTTGAAAAGAAATTTGTTAAAAAAAATTTCTTCTGGAAGCTGCAGTTAACCCAGAGAGAGAGAGAGAGAGTTGAAAATTATTGTGGATGCTGAGAGAGATAAGTTGGAAATGGTATGTAAAAAATGTGTGTGTGTGTGTGTGTGTGTGTGTGTGTGTGAGAGAGAGAGAGAGAGAGAATTGAAAATGAATTCCCCCACAAAGTCAAAGATAGAAGGTGTAGATGGGCCAACAGTGAACTGAAAGATACAGAGAAGTTGGTAATGGGCAGCATGTTCAAGAGCCAGCAAATCTTCTCTTTGTATATAATCTGCCATTAATTTTTGGAAGTTAGTCATGTTCTACTGCTGCTTCAGACTCTCCTCAAGTTGATTCAAGGGAGGGATGTTATAGTAGAAACTCTGTTTTTTGTCCATTTGTTTGCTGAGATGGGTCGCCTTCTTGCTAGTACCCTCCTATTTTGTAGCTTGCTGCTGCTTTTTGATGCTTCCTTGTCACATCCCTTATGCATTGATTCAAGTGGGTTTAATTTTCTTTCATACTTGTTCCCCTCTTTTTTTCTGCAATTAAATTTTGCAATTTTTTTTTTTTTCTCAGTGCCTTATGTTTAAGAATCTATCTCAATTCTGAACTGACTTGACATTTCTACTGATTTAATTGGTGTAGCGGCACCCTTAAGCCTGAACACCACACTGAAGTTTTGTTCTTACAATGCGAGCTCATGCTGCAACTCCACAGAGGATTTACAATTACAGAAGCAATTCGAAGCAATGAATATTTCTGATTCTAGATGTGCTTCTGTTATGAAATCAATACTTTGTGCTGTAAGTTCTTAAATATTATTCCAAAAAAAAAAACATGTCCAAGTTTCAGCTTTTTGGTAGGTAGAGCATGATGTATTTGTTTCTGTTTCAATTCCAATTTATAGGTTGTTTTGGATGAATAGATGTTGTCAACTTGACATTTATAAGAGCTGTCCTTTAATCTCCTCCAGTTATTGCATGTGTAATACATATTTGATTTTTGCATTCGTAAGGAAATGGTTTTCAATTTAGCTACCTTGTATGAAGGTCTTGCCGAAGTTTGAGTTAAATATTAGCATTTCTTTTAGGCAAATAAGCACTTAAACATGCTAAATGATTGAATCTTCTCTTTGTTGTTGTTTGTGCCATTTGTCAATTGTCCTAAATAAAGATGTATGAATTGTGATGTGTTTCAATTCTTTGTTATCATGGTTTGTAGAGATGCGATCCATTTTCAGCTGAGCTATTTACAATTGGTTCTACACCCCGGCCAGTTCCTATACTTTGCAACTCCACTGTTTCAGCAAATTCATCTCAATCTAGCCAAGCAGCGAATAACTTTTGCTTTAATGTATGGGATACATGCCAAAATGTGTCTTTCATGAAGTCTCCATTTGCACCTTCACTAAAAAGTCAAGTTGGATTACCAGTGAATTCCAATCTTAGCAAACTGACTGACTTCTGGCAGTCTAAAACTGATTTCTGCAATGCATTTGGTGGAGCTTCTAGTACTGCATCAGTATGCTTTGATGGTCAACCTGTTACACTAAATAACACCGAAATTCCTAGCCCCCCACTGGGCTTGTGTCTTGAGAAGATAGGGAATGGATCTTACCTCAGTATGGCTGCTCATCCTGATGGGTCAAACCGTGCATTTTTTGCTAGCCAACAAGGAAAGATATGGTTAGCAACTATTCCTGATCAGGGATCGGGAGGAACATTAGGGCTTGATGAATCCAATCCTTTTGTAGATCTAACTGATGAAGTATATTTTGATACTCAATTTGGTATGATGGGTATTGCATTTCATCCAAACTTTGCACAAAACGGGCGATTCTTTGCTTCGTTTAATTGTAATAAGGCTAAGTGGTCCGGATGTACTGGAAGATGTTCATGTAACTCAGATGTCAATTGTGATCCTTCAAAGCTAGGAACTGATAATGGTGCCCAGCCATGCCAGTATCAAAGTGTTGTTGCAGAGTATACTGCTAATGGTACTGCATCCCAGCCTTCTTTGGTACAAATCTCTAAACACTGAATTTTTTCATTTTTATACAACTCAAATGATTAGAAATGACTTCATCTTTTTCCCAGGCAACAAGTGCCAAGCCAACAGAAGTGAGAAGGATATTTACTATGGGCCTTCCATTTACGTCACATCACGGAGGGCAGATACTCTTTGGACCTGCAGATGGATATTTATACTTCATGATGGGAGATGGTGGTGGTACAGGCGATCCTTACAATTTTTCCCAAAACAAGAAATCATTGCTTGGAAAGATTATGAGGCTTGATGTTGATAACATACCAAGTGAGTATCAGCAGAGAATGTTGGTCCATATAGTTTTTTATTTATTATTATTATTATTATTATTATTATTATTATTATTATTATTATTTATTTAAATTTCTGTTACTTATCCAATCTGCTGCCTTCTTCATATCTTCCTACCTGTGAATGGGTACTTATCTTATATCTCTGTAAGTACCCTTTTTGTTCAAAGCATCACTCCACTGCCTACGTTGCTTGCTCTCTCCAATTTCTACTAGGAACTAAAGGACTATGTGAAAGATCTGTCTGCTCTAGTGACTCTGTGTTGATCAATCAGAAAAAGGGGAAAAGTAGAAGAAGAAAAAAAAAATTGAAATTCTGAAATCAGGATTATAAATATAATTGTCCTAGACATGATATTTTCTCAATGGAGATGTAAATAGGAGCTGTTTCACTTGCATAGTTTAAGTGTTACTTTGCTTCTTCTTCTTTTTTTCTCACTAGTCCATTGCACTGTCTTTTCAGGTGCTGCAGAAATCGCTAAGCTCAATCTGTGGGGAAACTATTCTATCCCCAAAGATAATCCTTATGAGGAAGATACAGGCTTGCAGCCTGAAATATGGGCTTATGGATTAAGAAATCCTTGGCGCTGTAGTTTTGATTCTGAAAGGCCTTCCTACTTTATGTGTGCTGATGTTGGGCAGGTTTGAGATATTTCTCTTTCAAGTTTAAATAGTATCTGACAGGCCATTATTATGCTACCATTATTCAACATATACATAAAAGAGATACAATTTTATGAAACATCTGGTAGGATTTCCTCACAAAAATATGACTCTGACCAGCCTTATTTTAAAAACTTCCTTGATTAATTAATTCCACTGTCTTGCTTGCATCAAGTACATCTCACACTGCCACAGATAAATATTTAGGTCTCTTTTACCAATGGTTTCATATGAATTTACAAAGATGTCAGAAAGTTGTTATCTTTTTTGCATTCTCTATTGTGCATTCTAGGTAGAATTTGAAGTGAGTCCATTGTGTTTCTAGAGCAAGGAAATTTCAATTTCAACAATTGCTTCATTCTCTTTCTGCTACTGTGGTGATGCTTATGCATCTTCATTTCATTATAAACTTGCATGTGCAGAGGCCATGATATAAGAAACGACCCCAAGACCACTTGTTTCTGAACATATATGACACTTTTGATTGCCTACAGGATCGATATGAGGAGGTGGATATTATCACCAAGGATGGAAACTATGGCTGGCGTGTTTATGAGGGCCCCCTTCCATACACTCCTCCATATTCACCTGGTGGAAATACAACTCCAAGTTCCATAAGCCCAATTTTTCCTGTGATGGGATATACCCATTCTGATGTAAACCTGAAGGAAGGATCAGCATCAATCACAGGGGGCTATTTCTATCGGTCTATGACTGATCCTTGTATGTACGGAAGGTAAATGAGCTCTTTTTTAATTCTATGTAGATATGACAAGTTGAAGAACTGACCATGCTGATAATCTATAAAAGCGATCAACCAAAAAAGAATGAAGATTTATGCTTGGGACTACCATGCTGATCTTTGCAATAATATTGATCCTTGCTAACAAGTCACTCGATCATTATTTCCAGGTACTTATATGCAGATTTGTATGCAACTGCCCTATGGGCTGGCATAGAGAATCCAGTAGACAGTGGGAATTTTAACAGTAGTAGAATTCCCTTCAGCTGTGCAGCTGACTCTCCTCTACAATGCAGTTCCCTGCCAGGAAGTTCTCTTCCAGCTTTGAGTTACATTTACTCATTCGGGGAGGACAACCAGAAGGATATTTATCTCCTTGCCAGCAGTGGTGTTTACAGAGTTGTTCGTCCTAGCCGTTGTAATTACACTTGTTCAAAGGAAAATGTTACTAGTCTTGCAAGTCCAAGTCCTTCTTCTCCGAAATCTCATGCAAGCCAGTTGATTGACCCATGTAACAATGTTGTGATCCTATTCTCTTCTTTGTTACTGCTTTTGCTTGGTTTTGTCTAGCATTTTGCAATGTCTGCATGTTATTTATAAAGAGGGGGTGTTTGTTGCAATGGCTTGTGATTATTTTTGTACTATGTAACCTTTTTTTTCTTTCCTTTAAGCTTTTGTATGTGGGGACTGACCAGATGAAAACAAAGTGCTTTTACGTTTTTTCTACTTATTATGTCAAGATTTCTGGCAGAGTTAAATCCTCTATAGTTCAATAGCAAAGCTGTGGAGTATACGGAATTTTGCAGGAAAGGAGATTCTTATAATGATTATTAACCTGAAGCAACTTGGAACAAGCATATGTTCTTTTCATCAACATTTAGAGTGACATGAATTGCAGATATCCAGTAACTGTATAGCCTGTATCAAGTAAAACCAAAACAAATTTTCATAGCCACTTGGCATGAGTTCACACCCCATCTTTGAAGAACAGCGGCATACACTGAACAATAAACTCGAGGGTGGTTCAAGTGCACACTGCACAGGGCCGGCCCAAGGCCTAGGCCCAAGGCCCCCACCACAAAAAAAAATATTTACCCTTTATAAAAAAATGTCTCATCCCATTATAAAAGGCCCAAAATTTTATAAAAGATATAAATTTTTTTAAATGGTCGTGCGCTTTTAATTATTAGTGGATATTAAGGATATCACAAATTTTATTATAGATTTATAATTTGACATATTACTAATCACAAAAAAGTATTTTAAATATCCATCAATTACATTATTGAAGCTCATCAACCGCAGTTATTGTTATATTATATTGTGAACATTTTGTAGTACCTTTATCATTTTCCTTTTTTTATTTCTAACAAGGCTTTAAAAAAAATTTACAAATGTGTTAAATCATCAATGATGATTAATCCCCTTTAATAGTTTGAAACTTTCGTATTTGTAAACTAATCTACTACCAAGCCACACATCAATTATTATCATAGATTATACATTAGATTAAAAATGTAATTAACTATGCATCGTCATATATCCAAAATAAATTAATTTTCTTTTTAAAAAATAATTTTTTTTCTTTTTGTTAAATTTATGTTTCAACTTTGATATTCAATTCTCTATATGAAATTAACCTTAGTTTTAGTTAGTATCATTTATTAAATTATGTATTTCATACATCAAATTAACCTCAAATTTTTTTTTTTTTTTTTTTTTTTTTTTTTTTTGCTTTTAACCTCAATTTGATTAACAATAAATAGTTTTATTTAATTGATATATACATATAAAAGGCCCACATAAATCTTTCACCTTAGGCCTCAAATTTGGTTGGGCTGGCCCTGGACTCAACTCTCTCTCTCTCTCTCCATATAATATACACTTTGTGATTTAGCTTTTGTCAATTTTCAAAATTACTGTATTGGATATGATAGAAAGCCTACCAGCCACCTATCTCAAACCCTACAGAAATGGGAGCCTTGTGCATTAGATGCATCCAAAGACTGAGGAGTTAAGGAATCAAATTTGCCCCTGTAAATAGTGGATGTAAGCCTTGTATTACATGTGATAACTCTATAAGTAAGGGCATCCCAAATGCCCAACAGTGTGTCTAAGATGCGTGAATTCAAGAGCATATGGATAATGAGTAGAATCATCAATGAAAATAACATGGTCTTTGAGTCGAAGTATTTGGAATCAGAGAAGTACATGAATAACTTTCCTCGTGGCTTCCAATATTTACTTTCCAAAAGGATATAATCACTCTTTGAGAGCCGGTACAAACTAAAACCTAGAGGTCCTTTTCTTCCTAGATTCAATTGTTTGGTACCTAACAAGCATAAAATCTTGGATTAAGAATCTAAATCTTTGAAGTACCTTTTTATTTTAACAAGTCTCATAAATCATAATATCTCGTGTGAGCTGACATTTCCCTTGATAATGCGTCCTTGGTCCAATTCTTGGTTCTTGGGAGTCAATTCTTTGATGACACTATTTTTTTAGTAGGTAAATAGTGGGGAAGGAGAAGTGGTGTTTGATTCACAAACATCTGGAACCACAAAGAATATCATTTGTTGGACAATCTCTTAAACCGCATACACCCCACACTCTAATTGTTCATCATCAAGCCAAAAACATTGATAATTATTAAAGTATTAAGTAATAATTACTAAACACGACTAAATAGATCATAAATCATTAGAGATACTGTATATTCAAGAATCTTAACTTTATAATCCCTCATAAATAAAGACTCAAAAGAATATTTTGATAATCCCACCAAAGATAAGGAAAAGCCAACACCAAATGAATAAAGTATGGTAAAAATTAGAATTCGAGAAATATGCAATGCATAATTTAAGGGTGATCGACACATATCTTTCGAAATCAACACTCATAGAGAATATCTTGAAAAATCACTACCAAAGATCCTTTAACAGTGTGATGAAGAAACTATAAGAGATTAGGAACTAACTTTGTAGGATTGAGAAAGAGACTATGAAGCATTAGAGGGACAACTGTATAAGTTAGATTCTCAACTTAGTCATCTCTCTTTGAAATCATGACTTTATCCACACAAAGATTTGATTACTTCACCAAAGATGTTTCATTAACACGAATATGATGACCAAACTGAAACAGAGAATAGCTTTAATGAGAGAGACGAGAAAAGATTATGACAAGATTGCTGCCAATTTGCTAGTAAAATATGAGAAGACTGAAATTAAATCTAGATGTCATGAAAAGGAAATAATATAAAATAGAGAGAGGGGTGGTAAATCTCATTTTATAACATGGGAAATGTCAATTTAAAAGCAACCTTCACCTTCTAGATGGATCACTGAGACTCAAAAATGGTTTGCTTCAAGTTGAGTCCAGCTTTGTCGAAGAACCTCTGTAAACAGATTGAGAAAACATTCTTTTGGAATTTCTTCAACAGATATTTAGTGTGACAACAATTGTCACTAAGGGGGGACCAAAGTGAGCCTGAATTGTGATATGCACATATCAATCATATGGGCGGCTTAATAGTTAATGTCCTTGGCACGACAAACCAATTGGATTTTTTTTTTTTACTAAATGATGAACTTTATTAAAAAGAAAAGAAGTGGAGCTGGGCCATCTACCATCTTTGCCTCCAAGAAGTGGTTTTCACATATAATAAAAATAATTGATTGATAGTTTATACATCATATGGCTATGGTACATATTTTAAGCTTAAATATAGTTTTCATTTCTGTTTTTTTAGGGAAAAAACTATTATTCACAAAAGAGACAATTAAATCAAAGAAACAAAGCCTCTTAGGCAAGAGGAGGAGGATCCCTCATCCAAGATAAATTATCAGAGATAGACTTAGCAAACTTAGCTAAAAGAGTTCGCCAACGAGTTTCCAATTTGAATGATGAGGTTTGCATGGACTTACCTCCTTTTCTATTTACTCAGTCTGGCAGCAAGGGGGAGAGAGTATGCAAGTTAACAAAGTTCTTGTATGACTTTAAACAAGCCAGTAGGCAATGATTTGCCAAACTTGTTGATGTCATCCCAACTCAAGGGTTTGTTCAAGCAGTTCTTGTTTATGTTGATGACATCTTGGTAGCAAGCAATAATGTACTTGCCGTTAATCAGTTCAAGCAATTTCTCCATGACAAGTTTAAACTCAAAGAATTGGGTTCAGTGAAGTATTTCTTAGGCTTAGGCCTCTAAAGGAATTTGCGTATGTCAAAGAAAGTATGTGCTGGACTTAATTGTAGAAACAGGTGCTTTGGGGTCTAAAACAGTGAAATGTCCTATGTAACATCATTCTAAATTGTCCGTGGATGAAAGAGAGTTACTCAATGACCCTACAAAGTATAGAAGGATGGTGGGTAAGTAGCTTTACCTCACTTTAACAAGTCCTGATTTGAATTATTGTGTTCACAGGCTCAGTTAGTTTATGGAAAAGCCTAGGCTGCCTCATTTACATGCAACTCATAGGGTTTTACACTACCGAAAAAAATGTCCAGTACAGGGGTTTATTTTTTTTAATGCTACATAAGAGTTACATGTCAAAGCCTACACTGATTCTGACTGGGCAGCTTGTCCAGACTCAAGGAAGTCTCTCATAGGCTATTGTGTCTTTATTGGGAGTTCATTGGTTTCATGGAAGACCAAGAAGGAGCAAAACAATCTCTAGAGATTGTTTGTGAAATTGTTTGGTTGGTAAATTTGTTGAAGGATTTTAAAATACCACATCCACAACCAATATTGTTATATTGTGATAGTCAAGTTGCTTTACATATTACACCTATCCCTATTTTCCACTAAAGAACCAACCATATAGAAGTGGCCTGCCACTTCATTAGAGACAAGATTCAAGAAGGATTGATCATGACCTTTACCCAACATCAACTTGCTGACATATTTACCAAAGCTAGCCCTTGCATTACATCAGTTCTCATTGCTGCTCAACAAGACAGGACTGTCAATATATACACCCCATCTAGAGGGGGGGTATTGAGAATAGCTATTGGAAAGCTAGCTTTATAAATACACTCTGTAAACTACAAAGTAGCATAGATTAAGTTTATGATTAGAATTAGATACAGATTTGACACGTGTCAGTCTGACTTGTAACTCTATTATGCCACATCAGATGGCTGTTGGGAAGTTGTTAGTTAGTTTCTTAGCTTCCCTCCCAACTCTGTTGGTATATGTAAAGCAGTGTAATGTGATTGTTTAATTGGCTTAATACAATTTAGTTTTTACATCTTTCTCTCTCAACTTTGCAAAAGTATATGGAATCAGAGAATACATGAATAATTTTCCCAATGACTTTCAAAAATTAGTAAGTTATCCGTGCAATACACGGATAATATTGTAATATTTTATGTAAGGTAATTTTGGAGAAAGTTGTATAAATATTATAACATAATTGTTAGAGAAATTTATTTGTAATGAGTTCATCATAAAAAGCAACAATTATAAATTGTACACACATATCTATTATAATTATTCAATTGAAGTAATGAGAAATAAAAAATAAAAATAAAAACTTTGGAGGAATATTATAAAATAAAAGTTGATATAAAATTTGTCTTTCCTTTTCTCCTTAATTCTAAAAAAAAAAAAAAAATACACATTCTAAACCTCCACAATCAATCACATCATTTACAAAACCCATAAATTCACAACGTCCAACCTTAATATCAAAATAGTAATTATCGTTGTCACTCAATATAAAATGCAAGTCCTTCTTTCTTGGTTGTAGCCAACTCATACGGGATAGGATTAGATGAAACAAAAATGTTAGTACTTGAAAGATTGAAGGTAAATAACATCGTTTTTTGTCTGTGTATTTGACATGAGATGGTATGAAGGATTATGAGTAGGTATATATAAAGGGATAGAAGTGCAAAAGGTGCAAATGGTGTATTAAAATGCAAAGAGGTTTGTGGTATGTGTGAGGGATGAAAAGTCTTGAAATATTGAACCAAATGATACAAAAAATATTTAATTTTTAATTAGAAAAGTCTTGAAACATTGAACCAACTGAAACAAAAAGTCAATATTTAATTTGTTCCTATTTTGAGAATATTGCAATTCTTTTTTTTTTTTTTTGGTAAAGGACGATTTCATAAAACTCAAACCAAAACAAATAGCTCAAAACATTGGCTGTTAAAGAACACACCATTACAATCATCCTCCAAAGCCTTATCTAAACCCACAGGCGGGCTTGAAAACAAAGTGTACTCCACATCTTAATCAGCCCCTAGTCTAGCCATCAGATCAGCGCAACGATTTGCCTGCCGGTAACAATGCTTCAACTGAACTTGTTGAAATATGGTCATCAAGTGCCTGCAATCATCCAAAATAGGAGATATAATATGATTTACATAGGCAGAATTTTGAAGGACATCCACAATCTCTTTGGCATCTATCTCAACAATAAGACAAGTGATATTCAAGTTACTAGACAACAGCAGCCCATCCCTAAGCCCCCAAAGTTCAGCAGCAAAAATGTTGGTTGCTTCTACATGCCTTGTGAATCCAGCAACCCAATTACCATGCTCATTCCTAATAACTCCTCCACAACCAGCCCGATCCATACCTCTCTAACGGACCCATCAGTATTCAACTTTTTCCACCCTATCGGCGGTTTCTCCCATTTGATTCTCTTGTTCATTTTACTGATTGGGTTACGAGGAGAAGTGACACAAAATAGAAACTTTGCAGCTTGGTTGTAGATTTCCCTACATAGATTCAAATTAGACCTATTTCTATTAAAAACAACAGAGTTTCTGCTTTTCCAAATGCTCCACACAGCAAAGTTAAACATGATTCTTTCTGGTGGCTTCCCTTGAATAAGACTACAGCTCAATTTCCCATTATGATTCAGCCAATTATGAAGATTACTCCTCCAAAAAACACTGCTATTGCCCTTCACACCCAGCTGACTCCAAATTTGCTTTACCCTTGGACAATCTCTAAAGGCATGCAAAATGGTTTCCGATTCTCTATGGCAAACTGAACACCCTTCGTCATCCACAAACCCTCTTCTAGCAAGGCAAACTTTAACTCCTATGCTATTGTGAACACATCTCCATAAAAAAGTTTTAATTTTAGGGAGAGTATCTAGCTTCCAAATCTAGCCAGCATCTATTATTCCCTCATCATCCACCTCTTTAGCAAAAGAATAAGCACTTTTGAGATCAAAACATCCTCTACCATTACCTCTCCATCCTATCCTATCCCTTCCACCATCTACTAAGGAAATAGGAATGGCTTGGATGAGCGATTTGATTTCAGGAGTAAGCACAAAGGGAATTCTATCCCAATCCCACCCTTCACTCATCAAGACATCTTTAATCTTCCATTGGCTTGCTTCCCGGGTTAATGGGCCACGAATGAGGCTATGGATAGGACCTTTACAAGTCCAATTGTCCAGCCAAAAGCTAAGAGTACTGCCTCTATGCACCACCCACATGCTGTCTTTGTTGAAAGTTTCCCTGCCCTTTTTAATGGCTCTCCAAGTCTGAGAGCAAGGCAGTTTATCCATATTCATAGCATTTAATCTCCTATTGCTACAATATTTCCTTTTTAGCACTCTTACCCATAGCGCATCATCTTCCGTATGGAACCTCCAATTCAACTTGGCAAGGAGTGCAGTGTTTCTACCCTTCGCGTCTTGCAAACCTAGCCCACCTTCTTTTTTAGGTCTTGTTACTTTCTGCCAGCCAACCTAGTGAGTTTTCCTCGTAGTCTCCGAAGAACCCCACAAAAAATTTCTATTAACCCGGTCTATGCCATCCAAAATTCTTCCTGGTAAATAAGTGTCTTGCATGACATAAGTAGGAATTGTTGACGAAGAGGCTTGAATCAAAACAACCCGGCCAGCCAAGGAGAGCATATTAGCTTTCTACCTCGACAATTTTTGTTTGACTCTATCCAGTATAAAATTAAACTCTTAAGTGGTGGTACCCGGATGCTTGATGGGAAAACCAAGGAATTTACCCAGAGAGGCCGTGGAAGCAAACCCAAGAATATCACATAGCGATTCTCTTGTATCCCTATCTACATTAGGAGAGAAATACACTCTTGATTTGGTAATGTTCACTGATTACCCCGACATGTTACAAAATTCATCAAGAACATCTCTAATAACAGAACAGGTCCTCTCATCTGCCTTCCCAAAAAGAACTAAGTCATCCGCAAAAAATAAGTGCGAAAAGGATGGCCCACTTTGCGAAGCCTTAACAGGCTACCACAATTTTTCCTCAAATTTTTCTTGAATAAGTTGACCAAGAAAATCCATACACAAAATAAACAAGTACGGGGAGAGTGGGTCTCCTTGCCTAAACCCTCTCGAAGGATAAATAGGGTCCCAAGCCTTGCCATTCACCAATATTGAGGTCGAAACTGTGGAAACACAACTCATAATAAGCTCAATCAAATCAACAGGCAAATTGGCTCTAAAAAGCATGCCTCTTATAAAGCTCCACTCAAGCTTATCATACGCTTTCTCTAAATCCACTTTAATAGCCATATACCCCACATTTCCCTTCTTCTTGCTAAGGGTGTGCACAATTTCCTGCACTATAATTGCATTATCAATGCCTTTCCTCCGCGGAACAAAGGCAGTTTGAAGCGAGGATATAAGCTTCTCTAAATAAGGCCTAAGTCTAGCAACAATAATCTTTGTAATCACTTTATAGACTGTATTGCATAAACTAATAAGCCTATAGTTGCCCAACGTCTCCGGCCCTTGAATCTTTGGAATATGAACAATGTGGGTCCTATTCAAAAAATCAGGAACTTTCCTCTCACCAAAAACTTTCTTCACCAAATCAATCACAGAGTTGCCAACAATCAACCAAAATCTATGAAAAAACCCCACATGCAACCCATTCGGCCCCGGGGCCTTAAAAGCCTTGAGAGACCACAAGGCATTCTTAATTTCTTCCACTGAGACACCCCCACTAATACTCTCCCTTTCCTCATCAGTCAATCTGCCTTGCTAAATAGTAGTTAAAGGAATAGACCCGAAGCACTAAAGAAAGAGGAGGAATACACTTCATTGAAAGCACTCCTAATGTAATTTTTAATTTCCTCTTCCTCATACAACCACTCCTCTACTGAATTTTTAATCGCCAAAATCTTATTCCTTTTTCTCCTAACCAATGTAGATACATGATAGAAGGCAGTATTTCGATCTCCTTGAATCATCCAATTCACTCTAGACTTTAAAGCTCAAATCTCTTCCTCCTGATTCAGCACATTATCAAGCTCCTTTAGCAACTCATTCTCAAGATTAAGGAGGAAGTTTGACAGTCTAATCGCTACAGCCCTCTGGATACCATTCAAGCGAGCCATAATATTATTTTTCCTAGCAAAAACATTCCCAAATTGCGTTCTATTCCACTTCTCTGCCTCTTTAGTGAAACAGTCGATAGCATCTACTAGCATGGGGTAGTGTCTCCATGCTTGAGATACTATGTTAGGAAAGGTTGGGTCAGACAACCAACAAGTTTGGAACTTAAAAGGTTTATCCCTATTAACAGCAACTCTTGACTACATTTCCAAAAGCACAGGGCAGTAGTCTAAATGACATCTAGTCAGATGAACCACTTTTGCTTTAGGGTACATGAGGCACCAGCTGGGGTTAACAAAGAATCTGTCAATCCTCTCTTGAATGAGAGCTTGAACATTTCTTTTGTTAGTCCACGTGAAACGCGGACCAGAGAACCCAATGTCTATCATACTACATTTATCCAAGCACTCCTCAAAAAGTAAAGACCTACTGACACTAACAGCCCTACCCCCAAATTTATCACCCTCCAAAAAAGGCTCGTTAATATCACCAGCTAACACCTAAGGCATATTATGCATTTCAGCAACTTTTATTAAATTATTCCATAAAACATGTCTTTCTGCTGTTCTAGGACTAGCATATATTGTAGTAAACAAGCATCCACAAACCACGCGCATACCCAATGGTCTCCGTGTGAATAGCACTATCAAATGGTAGCCTATCAGTAATCTCCCTAGCTCGCTCACCTCCAATTTTCGTTTCCATCACAACCAAAATTTCTAGCTTATGACACCAAATCAACTCTCTAACATTTCTCTGAAAAGAGGGCTTCAGAGTGCCCCTACAGTTCCAAACTATAATATTCATGATGAGAGAGAGCTCTATGGAAGGACTATCATCAAAAGGCAAAAGTACCTTCGCCTCCACCCTCAAGCTCCATAAGAAACAGATCACCATCTCTTTCGTCTGCCTCTCCATTGGAAGCATAGACCATCGGTTGTTTAGGCACACCATTGGACCCACTTCACACCAGCTGGGATTTTGAGCTATCTAAGGCAACAACTCCCAAGTACAACAGCTCATCTCCTCCACCTTCAGCAATTACACCATAGGAGCCCACCATGGACTTCTCACTACCTCCCACGCTAGATCTGATAGAGCCAAATTGTCCATCATTGCACTCCTCTCCGTCAGAGGAAGGTTGGAGTTCCATACCGGTTTTGAAATCTTGTTGATCCAGCCCATCTTCTGAGATAGGTGCGGCTTGATTTCTATTGAAACCACCTCTAAACTGATAGCACAAATTAGACTTCGATCCGGATGAGAACTGAAACTACAGATTAGTACCCGGAACCTTGCCATCGCTACCCTTCTCTTCATTGTGCGAGCTTCTCACCTATCCGTTTAGAAATGAGGTGAGAAGTACCCGGAACCTTGCCATCGCTACCCTCCTTTTCATAGTTGCCTCATTTACATGCAACTCATACGGTTTTATATAGGGTTCGCAAAACCTCATTTTTTCCGACATGAGCTCTCTTATTTTATATATATTGATATTGATATTGATATTGATTGATTGATGATTGATTATCTATTGATTATTCGGGAACCACAATTTGACTACCTATAACTGTTTTAAAATGAGGCCTACGAAGCGTGATGTCGAATGTCATATAAGATTTGAGTGTATCTTCTTTATCACCAATTGATTTTAAGATGGAGTAGTACAGCTCATGATTCAACATATATTACTCTTTGAGAGCCAATACAAACTACAACCTAGAGGTCCTTTTCTTCCAAGAGTCAATTGCTTGCTACCTGAGAAGCATAATCTTAGATTAAGAATCTAAATCTTTGAAGCAACTTTATTTTAATAAGGCTCATAATACTTCATTTAAGTTTACCTCTCCCTTGATAATGCGTCCTTGGTCCAATTCTTGGTTCTTGGGAGTCAATTCTTTAACTCATGATAAGTGTTTTTCCACGTAGAACAACTTGCATCTTCTTTTTCTTTTTCTTTTTTAGATAGGTAAATAGTGGAAAATGGGAGGTGGTGTTCGATTCACAAACATGAGGAATTACAAAGAAGGAAAAATATATTGCACATAGAGTGTTTTACACGGTGGTTTTGGGCAATGTGTACAGCACACACTATGTGCAATAAACATTGCCTTACAAAGAATGTCATTATCATTGAATAACAACTTGAACTGTGTACAACTTGCACTTTAATTGTTTATAATCAAGGCAAAAACATTGATAATTAGTAAAGTTTTAAGTAATAATTACTAAATACAACTAAGTGGACATAAATCATTAGAGATACTGTATATTTTAAGTTCTCGACTTTAAAATCCGTCAACTCAAAGAATATTTTGATAATCCTGCCAAAGACACTCGTCAACACTATAATTTTTAATAATCAAGGCAAAAACATTGATAATTAGTAAAGTTTTAAGTAATAATTACTAAATACAACTAAGTGGATCATAAATCATTAGAGATACTGTATATTTTAAGATTTTAAGAATCTCAAAATCCCTCGATTCAAAAAATATTTTGATAATCTCGCCAAAGACACACGTCAACACTAAATGAATAAGCTATGGTAGAACTTAAAATTTGAGATACTTGTTATGCATTATTTAAGGGTGACTATGTTTGCAAAAATATTGACACATGTAATTTGAAATCAACACTCATAAAGAATATCTTGAAAAAACACTACCAAAGCTCCTTCAACAGTGTGAAGAAAAAACTATAATAGATTAGAAACTAACTTTGTAAGATTGAGGTTGAGAGAGAGTGAATCATCAGAGGGACAACTGTATAAGCTATTCTCGACTTAGTCATCTCTCTTTGAATCATGACTTTTATGCACACAAAGATTTGATTACTTCACCAAAGATGCTTCTTTAACATAAATATGATGACAAAACTGAAACTGAGAATAGCTTTAAAAAGAGAGTCAAGAAAAGATTATAACAAGATTGTTTCTAACTTGCTAGCAAAATATACTGAAATTAAATCTAGATATCATGAAAAAGAAATAACATAAAATAGAGAGAAGGGTGGCAAATCACATATTATAACATGGGGAATATTGATTAGAATACAAACTTCACCTTCTAGATTGATCACTGAGACTCAAATCTGGTTTCTTCAAGTTGAGTCCAACTTTGTTGAAGAACTCTCTGTAAACAGATTGAGAAAAAACATTCTTTGGATTTTAATTTCTTCAATCGGTATTTAGAGTGATAACAATCAGTATGGGGGACCAAAGTGAACTTTCCGAGGCGCACATATCTGTCACATCATGGGTGGCTAATATCATTGGCACGACAAACCAATTGGATTTCTCATATGATAAAAATAATTGATCAATAGTTTGTACAGTATTTGACTATGGTAAATATTTTAAGCTTAATTATATTTTTCCATTCTTAACTTTGGTTAAAGTTGGCAAGAATGTTGTAGCTTAACCGGTAACTCATTGTATTTTCAATGAAAATATTAAGAATTGAGAAGAATTGGTCAACTAAGTGGATCATAATTCTTTAAAGATACTTCACAAAGCTCGAGAATCTTTGGGAAGAATTGGACAACTATTGTGATCTACCCTATGTGTGGCTTAATAAGGATTAATACCTTTGGGACACGACAAACCAATTGGATTTCACATATGATAAAAAAAAAATAATAATATCAATTGATTAATAGTTTGTACATTATATGGTTATGGTACATACATTAACCTTTAAAAGTATATTTCATTTATTAATAGTTTGTACATTATATGGTATTTCTTTGTATTTCAAACAAAGATATTTAAAATTCAAATCCTCTCTCTTCCAACTATGAGTTAAAATAAATATATAAATAAAGTAAATAAAATAAAATTGGTTAAAGTTCCATTTTCTTTAGTAAAATTTAAAAAATTGCTACTTTGTCTTTCAAAAGATCTAAAAGGTTTCAATTTTGTCCTTCCTTCCATTTCTCATTAAATTTACTTCAGACTACATCAATTTTCTAATCTGCCGCACCAACATTTTGTTTGCCACATTAGGTTTTTAACATGCCATGTTAGTATTTCGAATGCCATATATGTAATTTCTTTAACCATATAATGAAGGAATGATGAAATTACTATTTTAAACTTTTCAGGGGTGAAATTGAAAGTTTTTAAATTAAAGGGTTAAAAGTCAAATTTAGAAAAGACTTTATAAACAAGATTATGCATATAAATTGATACAATAGAAATGGCACACTTACTTCGAGATCACAATTCACAACTCATTTCAGTTCAGTTGATTAGATGTATACATGTGTCGAACACGTGCTCAATTTGGACAACTCTTGAGCTTGGTGAACATAAATGGAGAAAATAATAATTGTGTTCTCAAGATTCCCTCCACCAAAAGATAAAATGCTACTCTATCCCACAATTATCACGATCGCTAAAAGTTAATTAACGAATTTTTATAATATGTCACAGATTCCAAGGAAAAATACACTTTATTATTCAAGGTAATAAAATGTAATTTTTCCTAAATCTAATATAAACAAAATTTTATGCTATAAAGGTAATCAACTAAACAATAAACTCTCATAAATCATCTTAGTTAATCTTTAAATAAGGTATTCTTTGTCATTGGATTAGAGACATTTAGGCCGTCACCACCACACTGATATCCATATTCCAATTGTTTTTCTCATTACAAATATTCATTATTCAAGTCAACTGTACAATCAACTACGTCATCTTATACACATGTATGAATATTCTTTGCCTGCCTAGCCACTTTCTCTCACTCCATCTTTGTAATAAAGATAGAAATAGATCCACTTGGTGTGCTTTAAGAAAATAATTTTTATAAACAGTTTTTTACAACAATACATTGGAAATATGTGTATCAAGTTTTTCATAGCTTGAAACAGAAAACCAAACCGAAAATAAGAAATAAATGGGTACTCCATAAACCACAACTTCGAATTTGCATGAAGGCTGTCTTGTCAAGCATAATTGTTTAGATATTAGTAACTCTACTTCTCATGTAAAAGATTATCTTGTCAAGAAAATTTCATGCAAAACCATAAATGTCTATATATATATATATAGAGAGAGAGAGAGAGAGAGAGAGAGAGGATAGTTACCTCCCATTATCTTGAGGGTATAGAAGGTACTTACCTTTCTTAATGTAATCTATAAAAATAAACCAAATAAGGCATTGAGAGAAAGAGAGAGAGATCGAGAAGCAAGGAGGGAGTTGAGGGAGGTCTGTCCAAAAGAGATGACAACAAGTGTCACGTTAACTAGCTTATAATCTTAGTGACACCGGGTGTCATCTCTCTTGCGACAGAGCTCCACCATGCCCTCATCTCGTATGTCATTTGCATGCTTCAGCAGCTTACCCTACAAAAAGAAGGAAAGGGTGGCTAAAAGCCTAAAACTACATGGACTTTCTAATGGCACAAAGACAAGTGTTTGAGAGAGTAAGTGAAAGCATTGTTTGGATAGTTCATAGTTTGTTAGGGTTAACCGCTATTTATAGAAATTCTTAGGTAGAATAGGAATCTAATCAACATGGAAATTACATTAGGCTATAGTATAAATGAAAAAGAAACAGAGAATAAAAACGAAAAAAGTAACCCACCATCGGTAATGTAAATATGTGCTTAATTATGGTCACTCTTATTTCGCTTTTCTTTTTTTTCTTTTTCTTTAATTAGTTTTTACCTTGAGAGAGAGAGAGAGAGAGAGAGAGAGAGAGTTTACTCTTTAGTTACTAAGTAGTTAAGAATGAGTAATTAATTAGACCATCTAAGTGGTCGGCAGAGAGAGCTTACTCTTAATAAATTCAGCTTCTAGACTGTTTATTTAATATAATTAAAATGATTCTTAATGATGGCTATTATCACAACATTCTAGCTAGTCAAAAGGTGAATGGTGGAACAAATTATGAGATGTGATAAAGTGAAGAATTCATATGGAAAAGTTCCAAACTCACATAGATAAAGTTGACTTTGCTTGGTTCTATGAAGTCAAAGATTTGGAAACCATTTTGAAGGAATAATCAAACTTATAAATCCCTTTAAATTACTATATTAGTAACTCTATAATTACTTCAATGAAATTATGACGTATAGCATATGACATCAAAAAATGAGTATAAAACTTCACTTTTTGACTTTTTCTTACACACTGACCAGAAAACGGTGGACATGACGCGAGATTTATTCTATAACAATCCATCACTATATATTTAAGCAGAGATCATATATACAAGAAAGCATGAGATTTTGTCAAGTGGCATATTCTATGTAAAGAAAATAAAAATATTTTTAAGTGTCACATTAAAGATAAGAACAAATTAAACATTGACTTTTGATTTCATATTGTTCATAGTTTCAAGACTTTTTTAATTAAAAAATAAATATATTTTGTATCATTTGGTTCAATGTTTCAAGACATATTTGTTTCTGTCTAATTAAATCAATCAATCAATCAATATATATATATATAAGTAGATACCTCATGTGGAAAAGCATGAGGTTCTGCCAAGTGGCCTATTCTAGGCAAAAAAAAATTGAAATATTTTTAAGTGTCACATTAGAGATAAGAACAAATCAAATATTAGCTTTTTATTTC
Organism: Castanopsis chinensis; assembly: GCA_032878915.1. Taxonomy (NCBI): domain Eukaryota; kingdom Viridiplantae; phylum Streptophyta; class Magnoliopsida; order Fagales; family Fagaceae; genus Castanopsis; species Castanopsis chinensis. The sequence goes on from JAVQMG010000114.1 coordinate 9,715,221, forward strand.
ATTTTGGTTCATTGTTTCAAGACTTTTCTAATTAAAAAATAAATATTTTTTGTATCATTTAGTTCAATGTTTCAAGACTTTTTATCTTCCGCACATACACACAAAACTCTTTGCATTTTAATATATGCACCATTTTCACCTCTTGCACTTCTACCCCTTTATATATACCTACCCATAGTCTTTCATGTCATACCATATCAAATACACGCAAACAGAGAATAATGCCATTTACCTTCAATTTTTAAATAACACCTATCTAGCCCTAACATTGTTGTTTCATTTAATCCTAACCAGTATGAGTTGGTTAAAACCAAGGAAGAGGGGATTTCATTTTATATTGAGTGACAACAGCAATTACGATTTTGATGTTAAGGTCGGAAGTTGTAGATTTGTGGGCTTTGTAAATGATATAGATTTGATTGACTATGGGTGTTTGAAAAGTTTATTTTGTTTTAGAATTAAAGAGAAAGATCTATATAAACTCCTACTCTATAATATTCCTCCAAAGTTTTTTTTTTTTCTCATTACTTCAATTGAATAATTATAATGGATATGTGTGTACAATTTATAAATGTTGTTTTTATAATGAACTCATTACCAATAAAGTTCTATAACAATTATGCTATAAATACATATATAATATTCTTTAAAATCATCTTACATAAAATATTACAATATTATATGTGTATCGCACGGATAACTTACTTAAGTGTTGACAAAATCTTATACTTTGCTAACAATGTCAATAACAGCTATACATGCATGCATATTATTGCCACTTCAGGAGTGAGTTTCTATAATATTCTTGAAAGTTGAAACTTAGAACTTAGAAGTTAGAATACCTAATGAACTTTCACTCTTTTTAATTAATACTAGCGTTGGCTGCACGTGCAAGGCACGTGCTGCCCCAGTAGTGCTTAAATTAATACAGATTTTGTGTGTAAAACTGTAAATTTTGGCTCGTCCAATTTGACTATATTAAAAAAGAAGTCTAAGAATACAACAAAATATCACAATATTTTCACATTTAGGATTCGAACAGATATTTTTTTTATTTTATTTGAGAGAAATGCTACATTCATAATATTTTTAGAACAAATTCTAAATGACAAGTTATTATTGGTTTTAAACTCATAACATTGTTATTATTATTCTCAAAACATTTATTTTTAGTTGTCGTTGGTCACAATCTCATATTTTATTATTTTATTTCGACTGGTAAGAAATTAATACTTCAATATTTGTAAAAATATTGTGAAATTTATTGTGTCAGTATAACAATATATATGTCAGCTTACATAAATATTTAAAAGAAAAAAAAAACACAAACCAATTATTGGGAAAAAAAAAAACTTTAGGCACAGTAGAAATTAACGTTAAAATGTTGTGGACTAAGCATTTTTTTATTTGATCTATAAGAAATTGAGATCTCAACAATTGTGAAAATATTATGATAATAATAAGTGTTGTAACATTTTCTCAAAACATTTATTTCCAATTATGGTTAGTCACAATCTCATATTTTATTATTTTATTTTAACTTGTAAGAAATTGACATGTTAATAATTATGAAAATATTGTAAAATTGGTTATGTCAGTATAACAATATATATGCCAGCTTACATAAATATTTCAAAGAAAAAAAAACACAAACCGATTACTGAGAAAAAAAAAAACTTTAGGCACTATAGCTACCGTGTCAATTGAATAAACCAAAAGCACTGTAGCTCCAATGCTATCCATCAATAATAGCTTACCTATGATTTGTTGTAAAATTAATGTTAAAATGTTGTGAATTTAGCAATTTTTTATTTGATATATAAGAAACTGAGATCTCAACAATTGTGAAAATATTGTGATAACAGTAAGTGTTGTAACATTTTCTCAAAACATTTATTTTCAATTGTGGTCACAGTCTCATATTTTATTTTTTTATTTCAACTTGTAAAAAATTGATATCTCAATAATTGTGAAAATATTGTGAAATTTGTTGTGTCAGTATAACAATATATATGTCAGTTTATATAAATATTTAAAAGAAAAAAAAAAACACAAACCGATTACTTGGAAAAAAAAAAATTTAGGCACTGTAGAAATTAATGTTAAAATGTTGTGGACTTAGCATTTTTTTTATTTGATCTATAAGAAACTGAGATCTCAACAATTGTGAAAATATTGTGATAACAATAAGTGTCGTAACATTTTTTTAAAATATTTATTTTTAGCTATGGTTGGCTACAGTCTCATATTTTATTATTTTATTTCGATTTGTAAGAAATTGACATGTCAATAATTGTGAAATTCGTTATGTCAGTATAAAAATATAAATGTCAGTTTACATCAATATTTAAAAGAAAAAAAAAAACAAACCGATTATTGGAAAAAAATAAAAAAAACCAATCTCATATTTTATTTTATTATTTTATTTTGACTGGTAAGAAATTGACATGTCAATAATTGTAAAATTTGTTATGTCAGTATAGCAATATAAATGTTAGCTTACATCAATATTTAAAATAAAAAAAAAAAAAAAAAAAAACCAAAGCACTGTTGCAGCTACAGTGCTGCACAGTGTTTTGCACTGGATGCACAGTGCTGAGGCACTGTGCACGCATTGGCTTAAAAAAAACCGATTTCAAAAAAAAAAAAAAAATCACTAAACCAAAATCACTGTTTTAGCTACAGTGCTGCGCAGTGAAATAAGTGAAGTGAATAGTATTAAAATACTGTAGCGGCATAGCCGCTTTTTATATAGTTAGTAGAAATGAGTACAAATTAATAAGTCAAAAGAAGAATTTTTCAAACTTTTCATTCTTGTACACTAGCAAAAAAATTGTTAGCATATGGCCTAATTGTTTGAAACTTTGAACCAAAAACAGTTGAAAAGTTTTCTAAGAAGCAGATCATTAGGAAAGTCTGTCATTTGACCGGATAATATTCTTGAAAGTTGAAACTTAGAAGTTAGAATACCTAATGAACTTTCACTCTTTTTAATTAATAAAAAGTCATGTTAACGAATGTCCTTAGGGCATTAGTTAACAATCTATTTTAAGAAAGTTTTAACACCACTTTTATGGGAAATGAAAAAAATTGTCAAAACATTAATTGCTTTATTTCATTTTCTCATAAAAACTTTCTTTAAATAGATTGTTAACCAATGCCCTAAGGACATTTATTAGCATTTCTCGGTAAAAATTAATAAGTCAAAAGAAGAATTTTACAAATTAACTTTTCATTCTTTTACACGTGCAAAAAAATTGTTAGCATATGGCTTACTTGTCTGAAACTTTGAACCAAAAACAGTTGAAAAGCTTTCTAAGAAGCAGATCATTAGAAAAGTCTGTCATTTGACGGGACATTTGCTTGAATTGCTTTGTTATGTGGTGTTAAATTTTTTTATTGCCTAATAAATAGTGCACTTATATTATTACAAACATTATTACACACAAAGTACACACATTTTTTTTTTTTAAAACGTATAAACACCCTTCTTCTGTGTTTTCTTTATGCATAGAAAGAGAATCTATACTTCTTGTTCATGAATATGTTATTATCTTTAAGCATAGAGAATCTAATTCTTCTTGATCATGAATATCTAAATAGGAGAAACCACACTTGTGGACAGAATATCTTTACTAATGAGCAAAACTTTAGAATCAGCTAAAATACGCATTATCCATATAACGGATTTTTTTAGTTGAGAATACTGATCCATTTACCTAAGATACTTCGAGAAGTATTTGTCTACTTATTTAATTATTCAGTTAAATCAATTATTCGATATTGTTACAAATAGCAACAAATCACCACTTCATCTATGCCTTAAGGCAATATTATTTTGGAAATTAGATCACTTTTTTCCCATCCCATCATCTAAATGGTTTTATTTTGTACTTAGATTTGAATATCTAAAAGAAACATGTTAAAAAAAAAAAAAACAAAAAAAAATGTAAACAACTAGAGGTGTGCATGGGTCGGGTTGAGAGGATTTTTTGACCCAACCCACCATGGTGGGTCAAAAAAAATTCAACTCAACTCAACCCATCACAAAAGTCCAACCCAACCCAAATTGGTTGGGTTGGGTCGGGTTGAACCCATAGGTTGGACAAATTTTTTTTTAAATTGAGTAGAAAAAAAAAATATAAATATAAATATATTTATAAACCCAAAGATTAGTATCAATATAACTCCTTAAAGGCAAACAATACTAATGACTAAATAACAATAGTAATTTTCTAGGGTTTGTGTGAACTAACTAGCTTTTATATAGGATAGGAAAAGCTGGTTATTTTTAATAAATTTATTAATTATATAATATATTTTAAATATATATATATATATATATATATATTATGGGTGGGTCAGGTTGGGTTTGGCGGGTTTGAAATTTAATGACCCAAACCCAACCCAACCCGCTATCAAAAAATTTTTTGAAACCCAACCCAACCCACCATGGTCTAAAAACCAACCCAACCCGGCAGGTTGGGTCGGTTTTGGAGGGTTGGCTATACACCCCTATAAACAACAATATGAAAGCCAGGTTTTGTTAAGAATTACATTAAGTTGTATTAATGAAACAAATCAAAATAAATACATGTTAAACTAATTTAAGTCCAATAAAATTAGTGGCAATTCTATGAATTTTTCTTAGATTAGTTGTTAAGAAACTGAAACCATACAAAATCTAATAAAACGAAAACTTTAATATATCGACATTGCAAAAAAAAAATGCAAATACTTGAAGATTTATAATTTCCTTCTACTAATAAAATGAAATTGCAAAAATAGGCTGACGAGCATGGTTTTCAGACCCCGACCATTTAGTGAACTAGAAAATGGAGAAGTTCAAGTTTTTTAAGGTCGGGTCGAAGTTGAACCATGATAATATCATAATTAATTTAATAATAATAATTGTGGGGTGTCAGAGGACCGAGGAGAATTGGATGCGGAGTATCATACACAATACCACTTGTAGGAGCGTGTCCAACCCAAGGACTACATTAACTCCATTGAAAGGAGTAAAGCTTGGGGAGGCAATCAATACGGTAGAAGGAAGCTTCCTGAAAGAGGTGTACCTTCCTCCTCCACATTAAATGTTCTGCAATAACCTTATCAACTGCATCAATGAGAAAACGACTCCTGAATAGTATTTTCACAGCTAGTAACCCTTTTTACCACCTTCAGCATAGCCTTAATAGGACAAGTATCCTGAGAAAAGTTTTGAGACATATAAGTGGAGGGTTAGGATCCAAAGAATGGGAATATAAAAAGGAAAGAGCTCCCAGATGAGAGGGGGATTTTCTTTTTGGAAAATAAAAAAGAATGAATAAGAAAGTAAACAGTGTATTGCCTAATAGAAGCCTGTGTCAATCATATATAAGAACTCTTCCTCAGAACCGACCGAAGAGAGCTTTTTAATCAATAATGGTGTGGCTTATTCTTCTTTGTTTGGGCTTCATGGTCTTAGTCCTAACCTTTACTCACAATTGCATTAGAACTGTTATCCCACCCTCTACATACGAATCTTCTATTGTTTGGGCTTAGTTTGAAGTACAAGGCATACTGTTCTAAGTGACTTGGGCCATCAAAATCATAACTCTTACAATAATAAAATACAAATAAAGGTATTAAAATGGAAAAAGTAACAAATTTTTACTAAAAATATCTCTAAAATATTAAACAACTTTCAAATGAATTTTCACCATTTTTATAAGGTTAATAGAAAATAATAAAGTATAAACAAGTGTAACAAAAATTGTGTTTAGTAATCTTTCAAATAAAAAAAATTATCTAAAATAAAATCATTTTCAACATAAATTAATAAATTGTATATTCACATGTACAAAGTATAAATCTTCAACCTATAATAAAATTATCAAATAATATAATAGATTGAGAGAAGGTAATATAATAAATTGGAAAAATATAATCTAAACTATAAATAAATAAAATATTAAAGCCAAAAATGACACAACAAAGAAGCATAGCCTATTTGTTATTGTATCAGTATTTGACCTACTAATCCCTAGTTCTATCCATCCCCTACACCTATTAGGAAATTATTATATTTAAAATCTCAAAACATGATTGAACCGTAACTTCCACTTAAAAAACCATATTTATACCTAGCTCAAGTTTACCCGGGTCGGATTGGCCGGTTCAATCTGGATTTAACAACCTTGCTAATGAGAGATAAAGTGAAAAAGAATCTAAAATAATGAGAGAGAGAGAGAGAGAGAGAGAGCAAAGGTGTCGCCGCTGCCAAGGAGAACTCATGGCTATAGTATCTCTCTTGGTATCGTTTAAGAAAAATGAAATTAAGGATTACTTTTACAAATTGATTAAACGAGTTACAAATTTAAATGATTAGGGGTTTTTACTTTTTTTGTTTATAAATGAGTTTTTTTTTTTTTTTTTGATTTTTTGTTCATTTGTTGTTGTTTGACGTAATCTTGTTGTTGTTTGGACTAATTTTTAGAGTTTTGTTAAAAACATAATAAATTGTCACAACAATTAAAGTATCAGTTTTTTACAAGTTAAAATAAAATAATAAAATATTAGATTGGTACTGACTACAATTCAAAATAAGAGTGTGGTAAAAATTTTGTAAGATTTTATTATATTTATAGAATTTTTGCAATTTTTATTGTTGTTATTTGGACTTTTATTATTATTTTATTTATTTAAGGGGTTAATAATTATGTTTGGAATGTCAAGATTATTTTTGGTTCATCCTCCATCCGTCCCACTTTGTTTATCCTATTTGAAAAGTCAAACTTTTTAAGAGAATATCATTTATTATCTTGTCTGCCTTATAAAACTGTATAAGTTTACAAAATTACCATTAAATAAATTTATCAGCTTTTTTAAAAAATGGTTAATCTTAATGAAGCAACTAAAAAAGTGCCCCAATTTGATTGATTTTTTAAAAATATTAGTTAGTTTTCTTTTCAAATAGTTTTGAAAATAAAGTAAGAGTATAATAAGAATATTAGTAAACTAATAATTTTTATTTTTAAAAATAGGACAATATTTTTAAACATCTCAAAATGGAATAGGGAATAAATAAAGTGGAATGGAGGGAGTATTTTTGTTTTTTCTTTTTTTTTTTTTTTGAGGGGGGGGGGGGGGATGTGGGGGAGGGAGTATTTTTGTTGAACCAAAATTATTGAATTTTTTTTTTTTGCAAAGTATATGATTATCAAAGCCGCCACTAAATTAAATATAGAAAGAAGAAAATGTAGCATTGAGTCATAGGAAGCCAATTTTCAGAGGCATGATTACTGGTCTACTATTTTGGGAGTTCCCTATGTAATTTCAGTCAAAGGCCATGAGGAATCATAACGAGCTCTTTGATATTTGGAGCAATAATTGCCATAGACATTGAATCAATGATCCGCACTCCAAAGGAGTAATGGATGATGATTCATGAATTTGGATCTGGTGCAATACCTAGGTATTACACCGGATGCAATTATTCTGATCTATCTCATATAAATTTTTATTATTTTTAACCTTTAATTATAATTTTTTAACTTTTTATATTTAATAATTGAGATTAAAAGTGTTTTTTTTTAATAATCAATCTTAACCATCCATTGCTAGTGCACCAGGTGCGTAGCAATGGACGGTTGCACCTTATCTTATCTGAATCCATGATTCATGATTCTGCTTTATCTTTCACAGTGGCAATTCGAACTAAAGGAACTGTCAAACTGATCAACTGTGTCTGGCTCTGAAGCAACCTCGTCAAGTCAAGTAGTCAACTATTCCCTAAACCTTTCGGTGACTAGTACATGCACCATGCATGCATGGTCTTTTTCCTTCTATTAAACCAAGCGGGTGTTTGGTATTACAATTTTAGGAACAATTTTTAATTTTTAAATAATATTATATGTATTTTTATATATTTTTTTATTTATACTTATTTTAAAAAAATATAAATAACATTTCTAAAATAACGTTACCAAACAATCCCTAAATTTCTTGAAATTTCCTTGATACCAAATAACACTTCAGGCCATCATTGTGTTTGAATAGTTTTTTCAATCCCCTCGTAATGGGATTGAGAAATTTTATGCTAAACTGATTTGGAGATAATATTCTTCATTTTTAGGTAGAGTTTGGATAGTGAGTTTAGAGCATTTCTCAGTGTGGCTACGTTTTTTTGTGAGTTTCGTGCACTGTTCACAGGACTTATAAGTACTTTTTTCACCTCAAATAATTTTAAAACTGAGTTTTATAGTATATTCACACATTTAAAAATGATTTTACTACAGTAGTTTTAGTTTTCAGTTTTCAGTAATAAGTGGTATTCAAACATACTTTTAGTGTACTTTATAAGAGCATTCACATCTGAAGTTTTAAAAAATACCTATTTTATATTGTAAAATATACTTTATTTATTTACTAACTCATTTTACAATACACTTAACATTTTATTTTTATTTCAAAAAAAAACATTTCATTTTTTTATTTTTATATAAAACTCAATAAAATAATACAAATTTCACAATAAAATAAGATAAAAGTTAGACATAATAAGGAAAGAACGGGAGATGTAAGACGAAAAAAATATATATAATAAGAAAAGCAACTGCTACAATAAGGTTGTACTTATACAACCTTTATGTAGCTTGTGACTAAAAAATATTTAGCAATGGACACACGGTTGTATAGATTTTTTTGTGTTTGGATGTTTAGAAATAAATGTTAATGCTCTAATGACATGCTGGTAACTTCATTTAAAAATTGTGTAAATAACTAAATATAACTACAAACCTTCTTATTAAGAATGTATATGTAAATAGATCAAGATCCTCTCTAGAGTTCTTAGGATATTATGTCATACTCTATTATGTAGAGTTCCTTAAAATAATGACAATTTCTTTATATACAAATATATATATATATATATATAAAGTTAAATTAAAAAAATAAAAATAAAAAGGCTAAAATGTTGTCATAGTGCCGTTTCTTTACGCCCGTACCACAAACAACAAAATGGTGGAATCAAAAGCTGCAGCCTGCAATCAAAAGATGGCACATGTGTTGTCCTTTGATTTTTTTTTTCCCCTTCTCAAAAGAGAAGTTCAGATCCAATAACATCACGATAAACCAATACCAAAACAAATAACATCTTCATTCAAAGAGTTTAAATGTACGACTGGGACAATTCATCTAACTTTTGCTCGAAATTTTTTTACAGAAAATATGCTTAAATATACTTCTACCTTTAAAAAAAAAAAAAAAAAAAAAAAAGAGTAAAAAAACGTGATGTTTTAAGTTGTACCTAAGAGATAAAAGCTAAAAACTAAAGGACGTGTGCTCTTAGGACAGTTATTACTTAACTATATTAAAAAAGTTTTTAACATCATTTTCATGAAAAATATAAAAGGCTGTCAAAAAAATTAATTACTTTATCATTTTTTCATAAAATATTCTTAAAAATAATTCTTAAATCAATACATTAAGGGTATTCATTAACATTTTTTAAAGCTAAAAGCTAAAGCTGATACCCAACTCTAAGTTTCATAAAAAATGTAACACAATGTCTTGTTTGATTGATTTGAAAATGCTGGAAAAAGACTATTTGACCCAATAAAAACCAATTTCAATGTAAAATTAGAAAACATATATGCATGGGAAAATTTAATGGATCACATAAGAGTATTAGTTTATATATTTTTAGAAATTTTTTATAGGAAAAGAAAAGATTAATTTTTTTTTTTTGTAACTTTTTATATTTTTCAAAAAAGTGATATTAAAACTTTCCTGAAATAATCAACTAACAAATGCCCTAAGACCACAACAGGTCTTGTATATGAGAAATGCTAAGACCACATAAGAGCATTTGCAGCAGTGTAGCTAAATAGCTATATAGCTATTTTAGCTACACCAAAACACAAAAAAAAAAAAAAAAAAAACAGTTGCAGCAGTGGAGCTATAGCAAAAAAATTTAGCTTCTCAGCTACATTGCACATCTAAAGATAGATGTGCACTGTAGCATAAAGGTAAAAAAAAAATTATATTTTATTCTTAGCCAGATTAAAATAATACATGTTTTTTTTCTTTTTTCTTTTTTATATTCTATTATTCTCCCAACCGTGCCTCTCTCAAGCTCACTCTCTCAAACTCTCATCTCTCAGTCTCACTGCTGCCGGCCCGACTCATCCTCAATGTCACCGCCCATCGACTACCACTAACCACCACCATTTGTTAAAAAAAAACACATAAAACGAGAGCCCACAACCCACTACCAGCCACCGCCAGCCACCACCATTGAAAAAAAAAAAAAGCACTAGCTACCACCAATCATAACCCACTTGCCACGAAACCCATTCAACAACCAACCACTCAACCACCGCCACAGCCACTGTCGCCACCACCCACAACCTCAACCCCCAACCACAAAACCAAATCACAAACTCAAACCTCACAACCGCATCACCACCACTAGTCGGGGAAAAAAAAACAAAAACAAAAACACCAGCCACTGTTAGCCACTCTATCAAAGCCATGAAGAATAGATACTGAAAATCAGATCAAACCACCAAATACCCATGGCCATCGAAGCACAGACCACTGAAAATCCTATCGGACCACCGAGCCACCAAAAACCACAGTAAGAGAGAGGGACAAGCAAGAGAGAGACATTTTGGGTTTAGTTGCAAGATGGAGAAGAGAGGCATTTTGGATGAGAGAGTTGATTTCATATGAGAGAGAGAAGGGGAGAGAGGCTAGGCATTAGGAGTGGCCACGTCGGTGATGGGAAATTTTAGAAACAGGGAGAAGCAAAGGACACAAAAAAGGAAGAGATGCACACATGTAGAAATAAATTAACATTATTTTTTTATAACAATCAGCTCTAGTGAGTTGATTGCGGTGGCGGCAACGGTAGTGATTGTGGTGACGGTAGCAATGGAAGATTCGGTGGCGGCAGTGGTGGTGGCGGCAGTAGTGATAGTGGTAGCGGTTGCGGTTGTGGTTGCGGGTGGTTGTAATTGTTGTTTATTTTAGCAGATATATTATTTTATTGTAGTAGATATATTATTTTATTGTGATATTTATATTATTTTATTGTGTTGAAAACTAAAATAAATCCACTGCTGTAGCATGTGTTTGTAAAGTGAGCAAGTAAAATAGATAAAGTAACTTTTTGTGGTGTCAAATAGCTAAATTTTTAGCTCTACTGCTGTAAATACTCTAAAGTTACAGAACTTTTGCTATAGGTTACTCTAACAACAAAAAGGATCTTAATCTTACGTGGATCTAGGTGAAAGCAGGCTCCAAATTTGTGTATTTGTAACAAAATCATGTAGGGTGAAAGTAACAAAAGAAACAAACACATGTATGCAAGTAAATGAATATCAATTCACCATAAAAATAAAAATAAATAAATAAAAACTCTGAAATCCATAAAAATTGTTGGTAAAAATTCTCCCTCTCCAACAACAAACTTGCAAGGTAAATTCATTTTGACTTATTTCTTCTTAGTATACTAAACTTATTATTAACTTGTGCATGTGACCCTTGCACTTGCAAAAATAAATTTAACATAGATCTCATGCAGGAGAGCAAAAGGTCCTGCCATGTGGTGCTCTATAAAAATAGTTTTTCAAAAGCATCTAGTTCACCTTTTTTGCAGTCATCCTGAAGCACTTAATGAAAACTAACTGTTGGTCTTCATTCTTCCCCCTTTTTTTCCCTTTTTCTCTTCTTCTTGGCCATCATTTATTATCTACTAATTCTTACTTTTTGGGATTTCCTACCGATACAATGTTACACCTGTTGCTCTTCCCAATTTGAAGAGTTTTGGTCCTTTTGTTCAGAGCCTACCATTTATAGCACATATGAGATTCACTTTCACAAGGAAATATAGACATTTATTTCAACCCACAAGCTTTAGTTCATTTGGAACTTTTTGTGATTTGTCTTTTGACAAATTAAAAGCATGACCATACTATGAGAAACAATTATATTGTATTTGTTTAAATCTACCTAAAGGGAAGGTTTATTAATATAGCCATCATTTGCCTTTCTTAATTTTAACTGAAAAAATGTACTTTCTCTTTCTTTTCCATAATGTTTAAGATTATTTTTGTTGTCATTTACAATTTTCTTTTTTTTTTTCTTCACTAATTTTACCATCTTATTTTGATGCAAAAATGCAATAGAAAAATCTTAATTCCATGTGCTCAAGCAGTTTGATAGAAGTCTTGAGTGCACTATAGGATTCCTAATACATGTGGTAGAGTGATGGTTCCTACTTTTATGCTAATGGAGCTTGAGACTGTTCTTCAATCTTAGTTACTAACATTTTTCTTGAATTGGGAATTATAGATCATGGAATGTTTTGATTGATTGTTGAACAATTGGAGAATGTAATTTGAAAGATGAGGTGGTAGATGATTCATGGATGTCAAGTTTTATTAGTAGGTAACCAACATTAGCACAAATGTTTACTTCAAAGAAAGAAGAAATTAAAGGGCTATGATGAGATTTCATTTCCAACTTATCAAAATATCTAATTGAACTCTCATTGTTACGTGTCTTGCATGCATTCTATCAGCTTCATCCTAAGGCGTTGAATATCACTTGCGGATTTTTTTTTTTTTTCAATCACATTCTATCATTTAACTATATATAGAATTAGAACTTTCTCATATAACAGCTTACAACATTATCCGCGCATTGCGCGTGCCCTTCAACTAGTTTTTATTAATTATGCCCATGCTATACCCAATTGTGGGAGAGGAAAGCCCAAAGAAGGAAGATCATCAAATGGGCCTAACTATTCATTAAATCAGGCCCAACACAATCAGGATGGTCCAGTCAGTGAAACCAAGGAAGGCAGCTCGCCCGAAGGGCAAACACTCCTTGGGAGACTGGAGACAAACCACTAAGGCCATAGGGTCGAAGGCTAAGGAAGGAAGTAAAGACGTGCAAGCAATGGGAGGAGAAAACTTCCAAATAAAACACCCATCACCTCCATATTTAATGCACTGTACGAATTTAGATTATCGCATTAATGGCAGAATGACTCCTGAACAGTGCCCCCACAGCCTGCATCCTACTCTACCACCACCAACAAAGTAACGATGGGACAAGTATCCAAGAAAGAATTAACAATCATCCAAGTGGAGGGTTTGGATGCAATCTTAGCAGCTATACATAGGAAGGAAGATCCTCCTGAAAAGGGAGATCATGAGAAATAAATGGAGGTAAAAATATAAAAGAGAGAAGGAAATTATGAACTGTGTAACCGATAAGTGTATATCCCAAAAAACTATTGCTCCTCGGACAGCCCGAGGGAGAACTTAAATTAGAATCTTTATCTTTCTTTCTATTATTCTCTACTTAAACAGCCATCTTAGCCAATTTTCTTTCTTTAAATTACCAAGAGAAATTATTAAGGCTTGAAGGGTTGGCCTTGATAATCCAAGGCTTCAAATTAATTGTGTTAGGCCTCCATTCCAGCCCATTCTTATCTAGATTGGGCCAAATCGTTTGTTTTAGTTCTTTATCATTAGAGCAATCGGTTTTAGGTGTAAGCGAGGATTGAACCCCCGATCTCTTATTCAACCACTAAAGACTTTACTAGTTAAGCTTACTAGAACCCACACTAAGACTATATTATTAAATCATAACTATAATAAACAACAAACTACATTATAAATTACGGTGGGTCCAATTGCCTTGCACCTAAGGGGAACATAATAATCCCTCAAAATCAAGGTGAGCCATTGGAAACTAGCTTGAATTTGAAGACAAAAACACAAAAGCTTGTTGACAAATGACATGTAGTAAAAAATTTTAAAGTTTCGAATATGAAAACATATTTGGAGAGAAAATCCCCCCCCCCCCCCCCCCAAAAAAAAAAAGCTCCAACAACCTCTCCAAAATGTGAAAACAGAAATAGAATAGATTAGCTACAGTGCTTTCCACAAATTGAGAGTTGTTGTTCTCCAAATGAATTTTAATGACTAAAATATTCGGCTCCATCTCTCCATTAATTAAAATATTCAACCTCTCTCTTTTTTTATGTGCACATTAAGAATAAAGAGAGGTTTGATTCTCACCTACACCAAAAGCTAATTAGCATCTTGGTCTGATGATAAAGAGTTATCATTAAGAGTGAACTTCATAGGTTAAAACTTTTTCAAAAAAAAAAATGTAAAAAATAATGAAAAAGTATGAAAAAGTAATATTTAAATAGGATAGAGATCGGATAGAGTCTATTGGAAAATGTAATGGAGATGCTCAGTTAGGTATGTAAAACTATTTGTTTTTCAAATAGTATGAAAATTTGCCTAAGCTGTTGGAGATGCTCTAAGTTGCTCATTGTATCACAAAAACGATTTGTATTTTTTTTTTATGAAAATGTTTGGTTAGATGATATGTGTGTGTGTGTGTATAACTGAAACCTCTAAAACTCCCACAATTTTTCACGTCAGCACAATATTTAAATAAAATTGCATTTTATTTAAATAAAATTATTTTTATTTAGTTCAAACTTAACAATGAGTGAAACTCTATGTCTCTAACAAATCCAGTTTAAACTGAAACTCATCATTTTTTTTAAATAAAATCATTTTTGTTTAGTCCAAACTTAATAATGATTGAAACTCTATCTTACAAGTCCAACTTAAACTCAAACTCATCATTTTAAAAAAAAAAATTATTTTGTTTAATCCAAACGTAAAAATGAGTGAAACTCTCCCTCTAACAAGTCCAACTTAAACTTAAACTTAAACTCAAACTCAAACGTTGATAATTTTTTTAAAATATTTTTTGGTCTTTCAGAAGTTTTAATGTCTGAGGTTTTGAGTTATTTTTTTACAATATCTGAAATTATCTGACAAATTTTTTGTAAACTATTACACATTCAAGCAATGATTTCTTCATCCATTTGTAACACAAATTGAAATTATACAAGAACAAATCATGTAATTTCTTAATCAATTTAAGATTTTATAAAATTATTTTAATTTACCTTACAAATAGGTAAGTTTTAATGCATAACACAGGCTAGCAACTAGTATAATATAAGTACGTTATTGTAGCTATTGAATTTTTTTAAAAAAAAAATTATAAGCACAATATTAAACGTAATGGACCTAACTGAACTCGGGCCTATTTAACAATCACCAAAAAAAAAAAAAAAAAATTCTGAAGCTCCATAACTGACCTTTGATTGGGCCAGATTTTGATAGGTCCAGGCTACAGCCTCAAATCCTAGTTTGATAAAAAGGCCCACATTTAGTCCCAGCTTGCCCATCAGAGCCCACATTTAATCTTATGAAGAAAGAAATTAAGCCATTAGTCCATTAATGAATCTAGCTAGGTAACCCAAAACAACATTACAAAATTAACTTTGGATACGTGCATGAGAGAGACACAGCTCTTTTTTCTCTGTCTAAAAAAGGGAAAGTATTTATTTGTACTACATCAACAAACAATTTAATTTATATTCAGTGAAAATTAAAATACCTTATCGGTATAAACCAATAGATTACGGGCTCATATCAAGTTATTTCGGAGAAGATTTAAATATTACATATCGATTTTTCTTTTTTTGGTGCATTAAAAGATTGAGGAGTCAAACCTTGAACGTTATCATTGTTGATGTCAGAAAATGTCAACTAAACCAATAGGTTATTGGCACATATCAAATTATTTCAAACACATATTGAGCAACCAAAAGGTAGTTTTGTAATTATTCTAACGCGCATTACGTGTAGCTTTTATTTAATGTGTATCTTGTTTGTTAGAAACTTTTAGTTTATCAAAAAGAAATTATTAAAGGTGTATAATTGTCACTGCAAGTTAATAATTAAAACTCCTTTGGATGGAATGAAATATTAAATACATGAGACATGGTTTGTATAAGAATAGTGTATAGTCATGGCTCCATCAACACAACACGCAATATTGCAATTCAATTTCCCCTATTTTTGGTTTGGTTAATCAAAACTAGGGGTGAGAGATATGCAGTCAATGGAAGGAGCAGATGTAGCACTGGAAATTGGGTAAGTGTGGTGTTGCAAAGTGCAAATGATTGGTAGATTTTACAAAAAATTTTCCCCGTATTAAACAAAGATGTGCTAAAAATTGATTTTACAAGGCTCTGGCTGAAAACAAAAGCATTTTGTGCCTAGTACGTTTATAGCACATACAAAAAGATGAGAACGAAGAACTAAGAACAGGTTCATCTTTAGCTCCAATGATAAATGAGTTGTCACAAAATAGATCAATTTTGTTTTCACATTTAGATTCAACTCTTTCTCATTTTCTTTTTCTTTTTCTTTTTCCCTTAAGCCTTTTTGTTGAATGGTTTTTCTTTTTAAATTAAAAAAAAGAGTTTCAACCAATAATATAAAGCGGATTATCTTACAAATATGGGACTTTGAATATTTTTCTACCAAAAACACATTCACAACATGTTAAACCACAAGTAAACAATTACCAGCACAGAAACCAAAACAAGTCATCCAAAAAGTCAATTCCAATTTCTTTAAAGTCTAAAGACAAAAAAAACTAGAAAATATAACTTAAAAAAAAAAACCTAGTTAAATTTAAATCCTCATAAATGATCCTTATCACTTCTCAGATTCTTTCTTTTTTCCCAATCAAATACTTCACTCATTACTGTTCTATATTTCCTGATTAATCCCAAATTAATCAAAATCATCAAAACATAAATAAATTTTTATTTTTTTTATAATTAGCCGCCACAGAATATTTCCCAAATTTATAAAACCCAGATTCAAAAAACAAATTTACCTAATAACCCAAAGCTAAAAAAATTTAAAAAACCCCAAAATTTTTTTTTTCACCCAAAATTCCAGTGATTGTGCATTTTGTTTTTGTGTCCCCTTTCTTCCTTCCTCTCTCTCACTGTCTCTCTCTCTCTCTCTCTCTCTCTCTCTAACCCTTCTTCCTCTTTCACTCACATAAACAAAAACAAACCCAAAAAAGAAAGAAGACAACAAAAACAAATACAAAAACCTCAGACACAGAAACAGAAACATTAGATAGAAGAACATTCATTCATTAAAAAAAAAAAAAAAAAAACCTAAGTGAGTTATGGTTTGGAGTTTGGACCTTTGGTCCTCTTCTTCCATCATGTTGTTGTTGTTGTTTTTCAATGCGAACAAATCCATATGATCCTCTACATGTAAGCCCACCATAACTATCCTAAGCCCTACTTCTCGATCTCTCTCTCTCTCTCTCTCTCTCTCTCTCATACCCACAATCTTTCTTTACCATGTCCTCCTCGTCTCCGATCCCCAACAACCACCGATCCTCATCGCCAGAGCCCAACCCCAATTCCCAAAACGACACGACAGCTCCCCAAAACGACACCGCCCCGACCCCACCTGTCCCCGTCAACCGCAGCAACCGCCCATCCCGCGCGTGCACTATCCGGGCCGCCGCGAGGCTCTACGCGGCCGCTGCTCCGGCGAGCAAGCCGAAGAAGAAGGACCAGCAATTGCAGCAGCAGCAGCAGCAGCAATTGGAGGAGTCGCCGCAGAAGGAGCAATGCAGCAAGATCGTCACGCAGCTGGTGGAGCCGCCCCCGCCGGCTCAATTGCCGCGGTGGACTCTTCGGTCCATGTGGGAGTTGGCTTCTATACTCAATTTCTTGCATGTACTGTGTTTGATCTCCTTTTTTTTTTTTGAATAAAAGCTTTCGACTTTAGGGTTTATATCTATATTTGGGTTTGTTTTGTTTATTGTTCTTATTGTTGTTTTTGCGTGTTGAAGGTGTTTAGGCCGCTATTGAATATCTCGATTGAGTTCTCGGCTGAGGAGTTCGAGACGGCTTTGATTACTCCCAATGATACTTTGAGTGACATACATATTCCTTTATTGAAGGTTTGTTTGAAGCTTATTAAAATGTGCACTTTGTGTTTGTGTTGTTGAGCTAGTTTGAATGCAATGTTTACAACTTTAGTTCTACGCAATTCAAATTGAGTGCTAAACTGTAAGAGGGTAAGTTTCAAAATGGGTTATTTTAGTTTCTTGTTGTTTGCTTTTGTTGAGTTTGGAAGTGTTTCTTGAAAGAAATAAGAATGGCTTAGTAGAATGTAGGAGTTCTTGTATGCTTTGATTATTAGTAATGAACTTCGTATATGCAGTAGTTTCTTGAATGGTAGGATAGGGAAATGCTGGATTCCTCTGGTCTGATAGGTGCTATGGTTATAATATTCTTACCGTTCTTTGTGGTTTTGTAGACTTTTTTAAGTGCTGGTTAGAATGCCATAAGTCTAGGAAATCAAACTAAACTGCTTGAGCAGTGGGTTTTTGGACTTCCAAACTCGAGCACCCGTCTTAGTAATGTTTTTCTAAGCTTAGAAGAAGTGAAGAAAGGAGTTTGGAGGTGTTTTTATTTGGCCTCATGTGGTAGGGATTGAAGCTTTGTTGAGCTGACTAGAATATCTGGAAGACAAAGATTTAGTATTTTTAAAAGAAATATATTGATAACTGTTTGCTTCTAAACTTCATTTGAGATTTTTGTTGGAAATGTAGGATTCCCACTAAGTGCAATGAACCTGCATGATTTAGCTGCTGGTTATAGAACATGGGGTGGTTTGCACATTTAGGTTTTGCAATGTATGTTTAACTTGTTATTTATGCCCACACCAGGATGGGGACTTTTCTGTGTGCACTTTTTGGCACAAAGCTGGGATAGTTTTTGTTGTAAAAGGAAAAGGCCCAAAAGAGCTCATCCTTCTTTCTTTCTTTTAAAATGCTCTTCCTCCTGTCTCTTGGTTTTCTGCTACTTCTAATTCGTTACAAGCATGTTAAATCCCCATGTCATTTTTTGGAGAGAAAGATTGCATTTTTTTTTTTGAAGTAGAGGAGAGCAACATTCTTCAAGTCTGTGATCCACTGTCAATTCTTATTGCAAAGTCACATGTCACTGGTTTCGGAAGTATGGTACATTATTTGATGGAGATTATAGGATGGGAGCTTAAGTTTTAGCTACTTACATAATATGGTAGGGACAACACATTAGTCTATCTGATGTCCATTATAATAATCAAATGGTAAAAAGAAGGTAGGCCATGTGAAAAGAGGTGGTAAAACTTTATTATACTCAATACAATAGGGTTGTTCATTGTTGCTCTTTTCTTAAGGGCAGTTATTATTTTAATTCATTTACTTTGATAAGATCACCTCGGAATTTTAAGCAATTATACATTTGGCTGCAAAGAGATCTGGGAGCATTTTTTTAAAGTTGGATCTCCTAAAAACAGTCTAACATGTTTTTAATTATTTTTTTTAATAAGAATTGATACCCTAAGTTTGATTTCTCCATTCTATTACTCTCTAAAGCTAATGTATGATCTATCATGCATGCAAGAAGGCTTTTGTCATAAAAGGCATTTGACAGAGGAATCAACTGAGGTATATTGGCCTTCTTTGTATGCTATGAATTTCATCCTTAGTTGTAAAATCTGAAAAATGTAAATCGAATCTTGTTTACTTTGTAATATTACAGATTGATGGTCAATTACTTTGTTTACCCTGAGATATTGCTTTCACATTGCCTTGTCTCATAATCTTTGTAGACATTAAACATAAAGTGTCTCCTATTTTCTGCCCAAATTTGGATTTTATGTTATATTTGAAACTATTGCTGATTAAATTGTAAGATGCATTCCTCTGGCAATTATGAGTTTAAGATACAAGCATGACCCTGTTAATGCCTGTGCTGTTGGAAGATATCTATTTATTTAGTAATATTCATTTGCATTATCACTTCTAATTCATCTCTTTTATAGGCGATCCCTCCTGTTACGCGAATGGCACTTACACGTGATACCTGGGTCACCGTTTTATGTAGAAAATTGAGAGACTGGTGGCATTGGGTAACTAGATCATTGTACTCATTTAACTGATTATGGACATTATTGATTGGATCTCTTTTTGGTAGTGGAAAATTAACATGAGCTTGGTACCTGATTGTAGGTTGCAGATGGAGATCTACCCATTGTTGCTTCTCATGGGTGAGTACCGTGTATCTTTGGATTTCTCTCATATATGAATCTATGTATATAACTAATGTATCAAATCATGCTAATTTGTTAGGTTGGAAGTTGATGTATACAAGACACTTGATCCTGGGGTTCGCGTGGTCATCTTGAAAGCACTCTGTGACATTCGTGTTGAGGTAGTATCATCATTAGCTCTTGATAGTATGTGCCACTTAGCTTGACTTTTTTTTTTTTTTCACTTAGCCCCAAAACTTTACTAGAAGTGTGAGGGTTATGCTAAGTCCAAGTCATTCATGCATTATTATTAGCCCCTGATTCATAATTTGTTATTTTAATGTATTTGGAAAATTCTGCTTGGTTCAACAAAACCTTGAATCTTGATTTCTTGAGTTTAGTACATGTATCATGCAGTACACTTAATCCAGGTCCTTGTCCCTGTCCCTTAGCATTGCATCTGTAGAAGTTGTTGAGGAACAATGCAAGATTATAATAGTTCAGTGCTCTTTGATCTGAACCTATTATGTTTGGAAACTGTTTAGTATGCTCACTCAAGATCTCCTTAATAATGTCCAACTTTTTAATTAATACTCTTTCTTTTCTGGAATCCGCCACTTTTCCGCAACTCTTTACATGCTGTTGCTTTACCTAAGATCTCATCAAAGGTTTTTTTCTTCTAAAACCATCCAGCAGTCACCTAAGCAAGAACATAGCTTTCTAAGTTTTGGTATAAAACCAATTGGTTTGCTATCCTGTCATGCATTTAATGTTTTTTGTTTTATTTTTTGGGATAATAATTCCCTTTTGTGGCTAGGTAGTGCTGTTTTAAGAGCTTGTTCTGCAACATTATCTAAATACACATTAACTGTGCATCCATTTGTGTTTCTAAAAGATGATGTCTCAGAACCATTGATTTAGAGCTTGAAATTTGTTATTTTAGTACTTTGACTGTTTTATCTATGCTTCTATAGTACTGTTGGTATAAGTATTGAATTTGAGTGACCTTTTGCAGCAAGAAGATATCCGGAACTTTATTGACAACTCGCTTAAACATGGTGTTCAACTTTCTGCATTTCGTAAAGAACGTTCTGGGGGTGATTCACAAGGAATTTCTTACTGGTAATGTAGTTGTTGTTCTCATAGACCATACCCATCAAGTTCTATTAGCTGGCATGTCTTTGCTTGTCCTTGTCAGTGTTTATAACACCTACCAACCTGTGAGTTGAGTATGGGTTGAGTTGCCAATGTTTGGTTGAAAGAGTTGTACTTGTTAACCACTGCCAGTCCTACTGTTAAAAAAGTATGTGTAGACCAAACACAACTTTGTTTAGGAAAAATTGGAAAAATTTTAATTTTTTGAAGTAAGCCCCTGTTTCTTCTTTCAAAGCTCATTATAACACTCCTTTGCTGCTCTTTCAGCTTCTGGTTCTTCTCCTTCTTTCTCTTAATATATATATATATATTTATTTATATAAAAGCAATGAAAAATTTATTAAACTATCAAAGAAGTGTCACCCAATTATACAGAAAGGATACACTAGCGACAAGTACAATCAAATATGCAAATTACAAGCATCCATCAAAGTTTTAGGTCTGGAATTGTCCTTTCAGAATCCTCAAAGCTCCGGTTATTTCTTTTCTGCCAAATTTGCAACATTGAACAATGACATCCACCTCTCCAATTTACTTTGGGTTGAGACAACAAAATCCCTTTGCCGCAATATACTGTCCCAAGATGCGGATGGGCTTAAGCATTTAGATTTGTTTCTGGGTTGTAATTGTTGGTACTGACTATGCTTTCTTTTGGGTTTGATGAGGTGGAAGTTGTGGGATTCCTAAATTTGGACGAGAATAAAATTCCCTAAGTTGGGATATTAGAGAGACTTTATTCTAAACCCAATCTCCTCCTTTATGTCACTCCCCACTTAAGGAATTTGGTGGCCATCTCACACTTGTCCTTGACTGGGTTGCCATAACTATACAACTGTAAAATACATTGATAGGCTTAAAGAATGAGGTGGTGTAATGGTCTTGGAACTATGGTTTTTGGGATGAATTGTGGGTGGCAAATTTGGGCTTCAGCTGAATGGAATTTTGATAAAAATGGTGGTGACGGGTGATGGATTTTGGTGGCATTGGGTGGAAAGAGCTCAGATAAACTCCTCTGTTGATATTGGGGATTTTTTTGGAGGCGCATGACACTACGATTGGGACTGACAGATGCTAATGGGTTTGACCTCACGTGGGTAAAGTGCAACTTTATAATCACAAGTTGGTAGATCAAATTCAAATCAAATTGTATGGGAGTGGAATGTAATTGCTCATTATTTTCAGACATTGCATAAAAGATACACTGAGAATCTTTTAGTTTGAGTGGAAGATTTATAATTCTTTGATCAAGTTTTTGTGCTTTTTGCATTGTTGTGTAGTAGGGGTTTAATCACTTGGTGAACATGGTCAGTGCAGGTATGAAGATGATCCTATAATTGGTCATCGATTGTATCGGGAGATAAGGAAAGTTGAGGTGAAGAAAGCGAAGACAAAGGGTTCCCACGTTCTTCCTAGTGCAACATACCTGTGGGAAACTGTGGCAACCAATTTTGATGAATTTCAAGATGTTTCTGTAAGTCTCATAATCTGTCTGTCCATGTGCATGCATTAAGATATTTATAAAATATTATATAGATCAAATTTCATTTTCAACTCTCTTTTTTCTCTTTTTATCCTACTTCCTGTTATTGATATATATTTTAATAATTTGATTTTTTTTTTTTTGGAAGGGGGAGGGCACATGTTGTGATTGTTGGTACTTTGATTAATATGAAAAAAAGGGAAATCTCAATCAATAATATTTATCTTTAAACTATAATGTTTTGATTTTGAATATCTTTTTCCATCTGTGCATTATTAAATTTAAAGACAAATTGAGATAAATACTCATGGTCTGAGGATCTGTCTGGGTTAATAGAGGACATTTTATTGTGTGATATTCTTCAATGGCAGTTGTGAATTTTTAGATATACTGTTTTCTACTTTAAAGAAATTTGAAGTGTGTGTGTGTGTATTATTTTTTTTATCTTGAGAAGTCAAAATGTTCTGTATGTCTAAAAAATATATCATTAAAGGGCTTGCATTGGCTTTGAGCCAATAGGCTGGTACATTACCTCCCATTTAGATGGAGCTGCCATTTGATGCTTGATTGAAGAGAAAAAAAATCTATTTTGGAGATGCTAAAAATTTTTTATGGTGAATTAAATACATATTTACTGACAGAAAGGTTATTATGTTTAGAATGGAGTTTTAGCCCTTGGGCTAATGCTATCAGGAGCCTTAACTCATTTATGTGCGCTAAAAATAGTTTCACATGACTGATGTTTCCATGTGGGTGAGTTAACTGGTGTCCATTTCACCACTATATGTATTTCCATTTACAGCAAACAAGAAATTATTATAAATATTCTCTTTGGTGTGTTAACTGTTGAGAAGCCTTTGAAGTTGAAAAATACTTTTCAAACAAAATGTTTGTATGAAGTGTGGAGAACTGGACATGCATTTTGCTGTCGCAGAGGTCTGTTGTGGGCCTTGTGGCCTTTTGGGGCTTTACTGGACTTTTTCTTATTGGGAAGAAGGAGGCCAGTGAAGGATTATCATCATTTATTCCAAGCAATAGTAACTGTCCTTCAAAGCTATAGATTTGTGTGTAAGATGTACATCAGATTACAGTAAGTGATTATGGCACCACAAAGTTCAAGCACTCATGACCAAGAGGATTAAAACATCTGTAAATTTGCAAAACATGAACACCAAATACCCGGTTAATCATCTGACATCCTCTATGTTTCTAAACAATCAGTTTCTGTAGGTGTCAAAAGCTATTGGTGGATATATAGTGCTAGCAATTTTTAATGGTACAAATTCTTTGGTTTGTTTATGGCCATTTTCAATAAACCTTTACGATCTATGTATGGTGTTTTTTTTTCAAATAAAATTTTTATGGGATGCCTAGTCCTCTTCCCCCCCGCCCCCCCTCTCTGATTGAGTGTAACTCTAGCTTCCTTTATCTATCACAAAGTTGAGTAATTATACACAAAAATAGTCAGAAATAAGATTTTCAGAAGAACTAGAAGCAGACCAGTATTACTTTTTGAGAGGGGATTTTTGCGGCCAATGTCAATACATTGGAATCAAGGCTTGTATGAGTTGAGTTTTGTGCGATGGATGGAGTTGCTTTTTTTGGGTAGGAAACATTGGTACAGTTAGGAAAACTAGTTGGGCGTTGAGAATACATGGGATCCATGTGTTTTGGGGGGGGGGGGGGGTGTTTCCCCCTCACTGGTAGATTTTGTGCTCATTGATCTATATTTATCTCAGAGTCAAGCAAAATTTAAGCTTGTCAAATAAAATCTTTCAGATTGAAGATGTTCCATCACCTACAAGTGATGATTAATGATGATTCTTTTTTAATGGTACTTATCTGTTTTAATAGACAAGTAACAAATTTTTTGCCTCATGCCAAATTAAACAAAAATATATTCCTGGTTTTTCTCTGCTGCTGCTCATTTAAACTTGTCCATCTATCTTAGGAAAAGCTTTTCTCAAGTAAAAATAGAACAGAGGCTTCACTAGGAAAAAAGTTGAAGATAGACATGCTTCCAGAGATTGAGAAGGATCATAAGGTACTCAAAGCTGTTGGTTTCCAGAACCTTCTTAACTTGATTGGTTGTCTTTCTTGATTCATTTTCCTTGACTTTGTTATTCTTATTGTTATTTTGCTTTAATGATTCATGTTATTTTTTGCTGTTGCTCTAGCAAGAATTTTATCTGAAATGCCGCAATTAATTGTTATTTGCAGAGGAAAGAGAGGTTGCTGAAAAAACAACACAGACAAGCTCTTCTTCTTGATAATTATTTAAGTGTGGATGGGCTTGCTCCAGGGCGCTCCCTTCGTGACAGAAAACCCGTCACCTATACCTTTGGTAAGAGCAACCTGTTCATAATTTGTATAGTTTTAAACTTGTCCAATGACAACATAAATTTAAGAATGTAGACAGGGAAATTCATTGGTTTTAACCCAGGCATTCTCTTCTCAGTTGTTCTCTTAAAGAACATAGGTAGTGAACAATTGGATGGATGTGATCAATGCATTGGGCAGATGGCACACATTTGCCATGTTTTTTTTATGGGGAATCTTCCTATGTTGGATGTGTATTTGGATTAACTGCAGCTGTATCAAGATCATTTAAACAGACAAACATATATTTCTCTGTGCCTGATGATAATTTGCTACTAAATTCAATAAAACCTTAAATCCAACAAGTAGGGGTCATCTAATGTATATTTTTGTCAGTCAGCTATATCTTGAGCCATATCCTCTGGTATAGGTCTTGCGCTGTACTGCACACATTATTGGAAACCTTACATTATGAGTTTCAGAAGGCAAGTGGCATGAATGGGCAGTAGAAGTGGAAAAGGGGGAGATAGAGAGGGGTGGCCTGTGCCTCGAGTGGGTGGGGGGGGGGAGTTTGGGGGAGAGATTATTGACTTTCATGGGGAGGCATAATACAACCCTTTTTTTTTTTAAATCAGTGCTGTATCGGGTTAGCTACTATTAGTTTCATAAAGAACTAATCCCCCATAGAAAGTAGTTCTTGTTATTGGGGCTGCCAGGTGACCATGTCATGAGAGTGAAATGTTTATGGTGCTTGATGCTATTCTCTTGTGATGGATGTATAAAATCTGATTGTTTTTAATGGTTTTGCAGACGACTATGACCGGTCCATTAATGAGGCGATCAAGATAACCAAGTATGGAATTTATTCACCTAGACATATGGTCTTATCATTTGCTCTCTCTCCCTCTGATTTGGATATCATCCTACCAGTACAATGAACTCTTGACTTATGTACTTGTTCTTACTTTTGTGTCAGGCGAAAACAGCCATCCCCTGAACCTCTACATAGAAGAGAATTTGGGAAACCTGAAGCTTCTGCAAATGGTAAATGGAGTGGTCCTTCACATGCGCAACATGACAATTTCAGTGCACCATCTCCCACGTCACCTGATTTTGATGATGGTCAGGAAGATAATAAAACAGACCTGGATCGAAGGTGTGTTAAATTTTTTTCCCCTTGTGGTTTTCTGAATCTATTTCCATGTGTTAAATTCATCCTTGTATTGATTGTATTCACATATAGCAATCGGCGGAGACAGAGACCTCAACGGTATTCGGCAAAAGATTTTGTTGAAGCAGTTTCAGATAATGATGCAGACTACGATAGCGATGATGATATAGTTGGGGAAGCTGTTTATGATGAGGAATATCTGAAGAAACGGAAAGAGAGGAGGAAGTTTTCAAGTAGCTCTGAAGGAGATGAGGAGTATCATTGGGATGACGAAAATGCTGAAGAAGAGGAAGAGGAAGAAGAAGAAGATGATGATTCCTTAAGTGCCAGCGAGGATGATAGTGATGAGCCTCGGAAACTTAGAAAATTGCCAGGCCGTACTAGGAGGGAAACAAAACTAAGGTCAGTTGATGAGCTCCAGTCAGGTCTAAGACGCAGTAAGAGGGCCACCAGAAATCGTATTAATTATCGACAGTATGAATTGTCAGAATCCGAACCTGAGTCTATGAAACCTGAGAAGTCAATTGCATCAGATGCACACTCAGATGCAAGTGAGAATGGTGAGTATTCAATGGAAAGTCAGAATTCTGATGGCAATGATAATGACCAGGAAATGAAAGTTGATCAGCCTGTTGAAGATTACACTGAGACGGTGGAGAAAGAGCAACAACCGCCACCAGAGAAACCAAATAGTCCAGGTCAAGATGAAATTGAGGGTGTACGGAAAAGACGTTTTCTTGACCTAAATGAGCTTGCTCCTGGTTCTGGATTCGATGATGGCCTGAACACGGTAATGAAAGATGAAGATACAGATGACTTCTAAGGCTTCCCTGTGCTGGACAGCAAGGGGGTATGTTTTCTCCCAGGGAAGCTGTGTACGATAGTTAAGTTTATAAATTTTGTGATAAGCCAACGGAGGAAGTTTACAGTCAGAGTTCTTCCATGGTGTATTTAAGCAGCTACTTTGGTGCATGATTTGCTGCGGGGAGCAATGTGATGCTGAGAGTTATGTAGATTAGGTAGTCATTTTTTAGTATTTCTACATTCAAAGAAACCTACGACAGATGAATCGGAATTTGCTGGGAGTTCATTAGTTCATCCAATCAATGTACAATAACCATAACTAATATTGTAACTGAAAAATTTGGGCTATTAGATGTTCAAGCCTTGTAGTTTTATCTCTCATGTTCATGACAATGATCTGCCTGTGAGCATTTGGGTTGGTTGGGTCTGTTGATAAAGCAATCAGGTTAGAAACTGTTGTGTTTATTGTAATGGAACCATCCTCCCTCAAAAGATAACTAATTTGTATCTTTATCTCACTTGCGCTCTCATTTTGTCCCTGAATTTTAGAATCTCTGAATTGTTTTTGCTTTGTTCTCATGTTTTATGACCTCCCCCCCTCCCCCTTTTCATTCTTTGAACATGTTTGATGAATTCCTTAATGGGTTAAAGATGCCAATATAAAAAAGTGCTTATGTTACTGCTTTTGCTCTTACGCATTGATAGAAACAGGATTCTGCGCAAAGTATTTGCACATAAATAACCTGTTTCAATTACACATGCCCGAAGAAATTTACAGTAATTATTTCAAAAAACATGGTCGCATAGCTAACTCACAATACATTTTCAGTATCTTTGTCAACTTGAGACTAAAAAGCATCTTCTTTGGTTGGGCCATTCTCTTTTATTCCAGCTTTCTTCCTTGCTGCATATTCCTTCTCTGCTGCCTCTTCCTTCTTGGCTGCTTCTTCCGTTGCTGCCTCTTCCTTCGCCTCCTCAAGAGCTTGTATTAGGCTTGATAGACATTTCTCTGCATCATCCAGTGAGGACTTGGGCATAAGGTTCTCGGCAACATCTGCAGGCGTGATCTTGGTCTCTCCTATTAACGTCTGAATTGTATCAAACATGGGATGCATTTCAAGACTCAGGTAGTTCTTTGCAAGCACCTTGAACGCCTCAAAAGTACAGTAAGACAGCTTAATATGCTTGTCCATTCTACCCCTTCTTATGAGTGCAGGATCCAGCTTCTCCACATAATTAGTAGTAAAAACAATCAACCTCTCTACCCCACAAGCAGACCACAGCCCATCAATGAAGTTCAAAAGCCCTGAAAGAGTGACTTTGCTGCCAATCTCTTCCTTCGCTTCCTTCTTAGCAATTTCTTTACTATACTTGTCATTCTCATCATCTGAAGATTTCTCTGATTTCTTCTTCCTCTGACCTGTAAGGTCAAGTGAACAATCAATATCCTCTATCACAATAATAGACTTACTAGTTGTCTCAATCAAAAGCTTCCTTAACTCTGTGTTGTCCTTCACTGCTGTGAGCTCAAGATCATAGATATCGTAGTTCAACAAATTTGCCATTGCTGCAATCATAGTAGACTTTCCAGTCCCTGGTGGGCCATATAGTAAATAACCCCTCTTCCAAGCCTTTCCAATCTTTGCATAGTAGTCCTTACTCTTGCTAAAAGTCATCAAATCTTCTATAATCTCCTCCTTCTTCTTTGGGTCCATAGCCAAAGTTTCAAAGCTTGCAGGGTGCTCAAACGCAATATGACTCCACATAGTTTGCTTGTAACTTGGCCACTTGTAACCAGGACTGTTAGTATACAGCTTCCTTTGCCTATTCCTCACCCTAATCTCCTTCCCTTCACTCACAACATGCTCCAAGTATTTCTCAGTGATAATATCACGGTGCTTCTTATGAAATGTGAGCTTGTAGAACCTCTTCTCTTGTTCAGGATAATATGAATTCTGCCTTGCCGGTGACACTGACTTGCTTAATAGCCAACTAACTTTAACACCACGAAAATCATCAGTAACTCTCTCATACTCATCCATGCTCAGCACCAAGTTTCTACTATCTCTACCCATCTCAGCTTTGAGCTTTTTAGCACCCTTGGAAGAGTTAGCACTAAGATATGCCTCAACAGCTGAATAGGCATCACTACGCTCAAGCCTATCACCTGCAGCAAACTCATGGAAAGAAATGCTTATGTCAGGATAGAAGTAACCTGTGATTTTTTGTGCATATTTTTCAGAGATACGACGAAGCTCATATGGACAGTATTGGCCAATGATTGCCCATACAAACATAAAACTAGCTAAGGTAGAACCCATTGCTGTAAACATCTCAGTCATGGTTGAGGGAAACATTATGGGAACTTTCATGTTCAGTCTTTGGGTTATGAGCTTTTCATTTCGGGTCCTGTTAACACAACAGGCGCTGGATTGACAGCACCCGTTAAGAAGGAATTACACGCTAATAAGTAAACTACACGTGGTCCACATTTACATTTATTGAAGAAAGAGTAACACTTTTCGAAAAGTTATTTTTGTTACAAAAATACCCTTCTCTCTCTTTCTTTAACGTCTGAATCCTTCTCACTCGTCCTCCTCTCTTCGTCTCTCACTCTCTCTAACGTTTCAATCCCGGGGAAAAATAAAAAAGTCCACCAACACCACCGCAACTGCCAGATCTGTAACCCATCCACCACCACCACCACCACCAGATCCGTCTCACTCCCTCTCTGCTATCTCCCTCCTATCAGCCAAGGCCAAAGCCTTGAGCTCCTTTCTCTCTTTCTGCCTTTGGTTCTACTTTTCCTTCCTTTGTTTTTGGTTGTAGCTGGGTTGCTTTGGTGAATGGGCTCACTTTGGAGGGTGGTTTTTGTATATCTGAAAAAAAGAAAAAACTCAAAAAGTACCGGCTGAGCCGAGAAAAGAGAGATGATAGATGAAAAATTTTTAGGTAGAATCGGAGTACGAAAAAATAATAATTTTTTTCTTATATTTATAATAAATCTAACTATGAATTTAATGAATAAATTATATTATAAATATGAAAAGAGTGAGCATTATTTTTTATAATCCGAATTACTTAAAAATTACTCATTGAAAAACTATTTTAGTTGCGTTGTAAAATGCCTAATTTTTTTATGCTTTACTGAACACTTTTAAGTGCCACATTCCAATCATCCTATGCTTTTTTCCGTGTGTCGCTCATTTAAAGTAGTCGGTGTGAACACAGGTAGGTAGGGAGTGGGGCAGGACAAGGCTTAAAAGCTTTTTTTTTTTTTTTGAGAAAAGGCTTAAAAGCTTAATGATACCTTTTTGTAGTATTAAAAAGAAGGTCTAGGACACTTGAGATTTGATCATATAATGGGATGTCAACATTTTGACAATTATTGTTTAATTTATCCATTAACTTTTTCATCTTCTTTACATGCTTCAATATCATTCAAGGATTCACGTTTTTTGTATCTGGGTTTCATCTTTATGAGGCGGTACTTCTTGGGTCACATGCTTCACACCATCAATTACATCCAAATTCTGTTTCCAAAAGCACTCAGCCAGACATTGCAAAATAGAAAGAAAAAAAAAATTGTAGTCTTTCACATGCTAGAATAAACTACTACACGAGTACACGGTCATTTATAACATTGTAAACATACATTATTACTATAGTAATCATGTAAATATAAATAGTAATTTTTTATTTTAATACTGGTAGAGATCCTGCAAGCAAGTATAAGGTCCCTCGTTCGAGTCGTGGCGGGTACCATGTGGGGGGTGGGCTCCTAGCTTGCTTTGCGCCTCCTCTGCTGGCTCTCTTGGGTTGCTAGAGTGAGATCTGTGGCATCCCAGTCACAGTGACTATGGCTCAATCTAACATTTCCTAGCAGGGGGGTGCCCCTATCAGGTCACGCCCTGCAGGGTAAGCCACATATGGTCGCCCCCGCCCCCCCCTTTTGTTCATAAAAAAAAAATAAATACAAAATTATTATTTAAGGAAAATAGAATGTATAATAAATAATCTAATCTGGGAGTTTTTGTATAATGTTTATGTAAAATAGAAAAAGTAAGTTCTTATATTAAAATAGACGAAAATTTTTAGACAAACTCATGTGAATGGTCTAATTCTTTGTAAATGATGGGTAAAAAACTATAATAGGAAAATGATAGGGTAGTAAAAAACTGTAATGGCTTTCAACAATGTAATTCTATGAGAACTTTTTTTTCATAGGTAAATATGAAAAAAATACCCTATGAGAATTTAACAAACCTCTCTCACAACATGTGTGAATCATACATACTATAAAATGATAATCTCATAAGACCGTATCATTTAATATCCTCTCGATAAATAGAGGTTGATTGGTGACATAAGGTTTGAATCTCACATATCAAACACAGTAAAAAACACCAATACCAATGAATTTATAGTTTGAGCACTAATTCTATTAAGATCCATGGTTTTAAAAACCGAACCGGGCATCAAACCGATTTTTTCAAAATTTCCGATTTTTGACCGATTTTGAGGGTTTTGACGGGACCGGACTGCACCGGTTTTTTCTGTTGAACCGGTCCTACCAGCCGGTTCGATCCAGTCTTTAAAACAATGTTAAGAACCTCAACAGAGAAGAATGCATTACTATACTATATACTCCATACATTAACTTTATAATTAAAGCATACAATATTTAAAATGGTCTTTTTGGAATATAATGCATTAACATTGTTGGTAGCAATCTAAATTTTCCTGGTTCATTGAAAGCATGACAAATCTATAATAATAATAATAATAATAATAATAATAATAATAATAATAATAATAATAATAATAATAATAATAATAATAATAATAATAAGTAAAGCAGAGAGAAAATCCAAATAGATTTCAAATTGGAATTCAATTAGAATCTAATTTTATACCATGTGTCTCATCTAATCTAAATTTTGAAATTTTGTGCCAAGTGAGTTAATTCAGTATAAAAATTGAATTTTAATTAGAGTTTAATTTTGCACCACATGTCCTGTAGGGGCACAAATCGAGCTGGACCAGAGTTAGACTTTTTGACCAGACTAATGAGGCCTCGACAATAAATTTATAGAGAGTGGGCTACTAATCTAGATCGTTTAGCCGGCAGATAACACAAAGGTTGGATTAAATCATCTAACTCATGCACTAATCTCATATATAGATATAATATTGAGCCGTGTACATTGATGCCAAGGGTAATCCTTAATATTTCTTACAAGTACTCTCTCTATTCTTTCTTTTTTCCTTTTCTCCGTCAGATCTAGGCTTCTTTCTAATAGCATATCATTACCTTCCAGAGCGAAGGAACTGGTTTTCATTGTTGGAAAACTGGTCTCCAATGGGATAACAGCTTCGGCGCCATAAGTCATCGCGAAGGGGGTCTCTCCCATTGATCGGCGTGGGGTGGTCCGATACGTCCACAGAACATGAGGCAATTCCTCCACCCATCTCCCCTTGGCATCATCCAACCTCTTCTTAAGGCCGTTGACTATAACTTTGTTGACTACCTCGGCTTGCCTATTTCCTTGCAGATAAGCTGGTGTGGAATACCTGTTGGTTATGCCGAGGTCACAGCAATACCTCCTGAATGCTTTACTATCAAATTGTAGACCATTATCTGAAATAAGAGTACGTGGAACTCCAAAGCGAGTGATAATGTTCTTCCATACAAATTTCTTCACATCGACATCTCTGATGTTTGCTAGGGGCTCGGCTTCCACCCATTTGGTAAAATAGTCAGTGCCGACGACCAACCATCTTCTATTTCCAGGTGCCCGCGGGAATGGGCCTACGATGTCCAGTCCCCATTGTGCAAAGGGCCAGGGGCTTGTCAGAGGATTGAGCACACCCCCAGGCTGATGAATGTTTGGTGCAAACCTCTGACACTGATCACACTTCTGCACATAACTTTAAGCTTCCCGTTGCATATTAGGCCACCAATATCCTTGTGTTAGAGCTCTGTGAGCTAAGGATCTTCCCCCCGTGTGACTTCCACAGATTCCCTCGTGTAATTCTTCCAGAAGCAGCTCTATCGCCTCTGGATGCATGCATAGCAGGTATGGGCCAGAAAAAGATCGTTTATAAAGTTTATTGTCCTCGGCTAGCCAAAATCGAGAGGCCTTCCTACGTATTTTGTCCTCTTCGACTTTTTCCTTGGGCAGAACATCATCCTTGAGGAAGGATACGATGGGGTCCATCCAGCTGGGCCCCACCCTGATCTGGTGGACGTGGACAACATTTCCAATCGTTCCCGAGGGTTTGGGTAAGTCCTCAACTAGGATAATCTGAGGCAGCCCTTGCGACAACGACGTGGCAAGAGTTGCTAGGGAGTCAGCATGCGCATTGCTACCCCTAGGGACATGGGATAAAGTGAAGGATTCGAACTTGCTTTGTACCACCTTGGCTTGACTCAAGTAGTCCTGCATCCTTGGATCTCTGGCTTCCACCTTTCCATCCATTTGGCCTACAACAAGTTGCGAGTCTGAGAACACTTGCACGATCTTTCCCCCCAATTTATGAACCATCTCCATCCCTTTTAGCACAGCCTCATACTCGGCCTCATTGTTAGTAGCCGAGAATCCTAGTCTTAAGGATTTTTCCAGTGTGAGGCCTTCTGGAGTCGTAACTACCAAACCCACTCCGGATCCCCTTTGATTGGCAGCCCCATCAACGTAAACAGTCCACCCCGCATGATCTTTACATGCAATCATACCAACTGATTTTTCATCAATGTTACTTTCTATGACATTATCTTCTATTGTAGGCTCAGTAAATTCCGCAACCAGATCAGCCAATACTTGACCCTTTATTGATGTGCGTGGCATATACTTGATATCGAAGGAGCCTAAGATGGTTCCCCATTTTGCGATCCTACTTGTATAATCTACACTCCGGAGTATAGCTTTAAGGGGAAGCTGAGTCAGAATAACCACCGTATGAGACTGAAAATAGTGGGGGAGTTTACGTGTACCATGCACTACAGCCAGGATTGCCTTCTCTAATGGTGGATAACATACCTCGGCTTCATGCAAGGACTTACTCACATAGTAAACCGGCTTCTGTACATCCCTATCGACCCTTGTCAACACCAAACTAACAGCATGGACTGCGACTGCAATGTATGCGAATAGGACTTCGTCAACTTCGGGCCGAGACATAATGGGAGGATGCGAAAGATATTCCTTCAGTTGCTGAAAAGCAACGACTCACTCTTCTGTCCATTCAAACCCTTTCCACTTGTTTAATAGTTGGAAAAATGGCTTGCACCGATCAGCCGATCTTGATATGAACCGGTTGAGGGCAGCGGTCATCCCAGTCAACCTCTGCACCTCCTTCGGATTCCGAGGTGGTTGTAAGTTATTGATGGCCTTGACCTGAGCGGGGTTGACCTCAATTCCTCTATGTGTCACCATGTAACCCAAAAACTTACCAGATCCTACTCCAAAGGAACACTTGGATGCGTTGAGGCGTAACTTATGCTTTCTCAGCGTTTGGAAGGTGTCATCCAGGTCTGGTATGTGAGCCGAGATGGCCTTACTTTTAACCACCATGTCATCTACATATACCTCAATCGTCTTTCCCAATTGCGTTTCGAACATCCGTGTCATCATTCTTTGATAGGTAGCCTCGGCATTCTTCAAGCCGAAGGGCATCATCTTATAGTGATAGTTCCCTGTGGGTGTGACAAAAGCTGTCTTCTCCTGGTCTTCTGGAGCTAAGGGTATCTAATGGTATCCTTGGAAAGCGTCTAAAAAACTCATCCGAGGATGACCCACAGTAGCATCTACCAACTGATCTATGCGGGGCATTGGAAACGAGTCCTTGGGACAAGCCTTATTCAAGTCTGTAAAATCTACGCATACTCTCCACTTTCCATTCTTCTTCTTCACTACCACAGTGTGGGCCAACCACTCCGGGTAAAACACTTCCTTAATTGCTCCCGCCTTCTTAAGTTTCTGGACCTCCTCCTTAACAGCGTCGGCGTGCTCTTTGGATGAGCGCCGAGGTGGTTGCCTTCGTGGTATTGCGGTCGGACTAACGTTGAGATGATGACAAATAAACCCCGGATCAACCCCCGGAGCTTCGTAAGCGTCCCATGCGAACACGTCGATGTTTTGTTTCAGAAACGCGACTAGGTCTTCTTTCTCCTGCAAGGGCAGCTGACTTCCTACCTGGAAGAATTTCTCTGTATCATCTGCAATAACCACCTTCTCCAAGTCCTCACATCCAGACTCTTCAACCTCAGCCCCATCTGGTTTGGCCGAGGACGTTAGTTGCTATAAATTTCTCGCGGCCAGAGTCTGGGTTTCTTGCTTCGTCTGACGCATAATTGCTGCTGTTATGCATTGCCTCGCCATGGACTGACTACCAACTATCTCCTCTACTCCATCCTCAGACGGGAATTTCACCTTAACATGCAGAGTTGATGATACTGCCCCCAAGGCGTGCAACCACGGCCTTGCCATTATGGCCGTATAGGGGGAGTAGTCGTCTACCACGATAAAATCCACATCTACCACTACTGGTCCTGACTGTACAGGTAGTCAGATCAACCCCTTTGGAATGACAGCCTTCCCTTCAAAGCTTATTAACGGAGAATCGTAGGCTGTAAGATCTTCAGGTTTCAAATTAAGCCCCTTAAATAAATCCGGATACATAATATCCTCCCCACTCCCTTGGTCAACCATCACTCTCTTTACGTCATATCCCCCTATCCTTAGCGTGATGACTAACGCATCGTCATGCGATTGAATAGTGCCAAGCTTGTCCTCCTCAGAAAATCCCAAGATGGGTGGAGGATTTTTCTTAATTCTTTTCAGCTCCGAGCTGAGGTCCTTGGTAGAGGGACGCCATACTGACATTATCCTGGTGGGGCAAGACCCTGTCCTGCCTGGTGCGGCCAAAATGACATTAATCGTGCCCAGTGGGGGCCTCATAGTGTTGTTGCTCTGATTCACAAAACTAGATTGTGTTCCTTGTTCGTTAGGCCGATCCACGAATTGCCTTAGTTTTCCTTCTTTCACCAGTTGATCCAAGTAAATCCATAAATTCCTGCAGTTTTCTGTAGTATGGCCCTTATCTTGATGGTAATTACAATAGAGGTTCTGATTACGCTTCGTAGGGTCGCCTATCATTCTATTTGGCCACCTAAAGTACGGTTCTCGGCAAATCTTCTCCAACACTTGCTGCACCGGCTCACGAAACACAGCATTCACTGTCTGGGATGGAGCCGACCTAGTATGGCTAGTGAAGTCCCTCCACGGCCATTTGCTATTATATCTTTCTGCCTTGAAATCCCTGCCTTCCTGGGGGACAATCTTCATTTTCCCCTTACTTTGCTGTTGATCTTCCTCAACTTGCTTATATTCGTCAATACGATCCATAAGCCGACGAACAGTTTTCACAGGTTTCTTGGTTAAGGATTTTCTTAAGTCATGTTCAACTGGAAGGCCGACTTTAAAAGTATTAACGGCCACCTCATCAAAGTCATCGTCAATCTCGTTGAACGCTTCCCAGTATCTATCCGAGTAAGTTTTCCATGTCTCGCCTTCCCTCATGTTCATGGCTAATAACGAATCCAGCGGCCGAGGTACCCGGCTGCATGTAACGAAGCGAGACCCAAACGCCATGGTAAGGTCCATGTAGGAATTGATGGAGTCTGCTTTCAAGCCGTTAAACCATCTCATCGCAACGGGCCCTAAGCTCGAGGGAAACACCTTGCACATCAAAGTTTCATTCTGCGAGTAGACCGCCATGCGTTGATTAAAATGGCTCACGTGCTCCACTGGGTCTGTTTTGCCATTATAGATGGTAAAGTTTGGCTGTGTGAACCGACGGGGGAGTTTTCCTCTTTCAATACGACGTGTGAAAGGTGATTTGGAGAGCTAGAGCAGTGCCTTCCCCATGGCGTCGTTGCCTGAGCCCCTGAGAGTCGTCCCTCTGCTTCTCCTGTCACGAACACTTTCCTCTTTGTACGAGAACGTTTCAGTGGGACGGGTTCTTGACCTCGGCCTATAGCCACTATTCTGAGAGTCATCTGATGAAGGGTCAGATATGGAGGGCGTCTGTTTCCGCTCGGCACGACGAAGCTTCCTCTTCAGCTGGTCAATTTCTCTCTGTATGGCCCTAATGTTATCTTCTCTAGGGCCCCTGTTTCTGCCCTGCGAATGATTACCAGCGGTTCGCCCCGAATGCACACTGCCCTCTCGATCTCCCATTTGTTCTAACTGTAGGAGTTGATCCTCGTGCTGAGACCCTAGAGATTCTGCATGGTCTGGATTCAAACCCGCCATCACGTTATCTGCGCCAAAACTCAAGAATTCCTACAGACGGCGCCAATTGTAGGGGCACAAATCGAGCTGGACCAGAGTTAGACTTTCTGACCAGACTAATGAGGTCTCGACAATAAATTTATAGAGAGTGGGCTACTAATCTAGATCGTTTAGCCGGCAGATAACACAAAGGTTAGATTAAATCATCTAACTCATGCACTAATCTCATATATAGATATAATATTGAGTCGTGTACATTGATGCCGAGGGTAATCCTTAATATTTCTTATAAGTACTCTCTCTATTCTTTCTTTTTTCCTTTTCTCCGTCCCCCCTTCCCTTTCTTCTTCCCTTTCCTTTTATAGCCCTCTCTCTTTCTTCCTTCCTTCTTCCACGTGTAGTCCAGGTGTTTCTTTTTGGATACTTGTCATATCATATCTTTTTACTCAGGTCTCTGGTGGTGAAGGTAAAGTTGAAATCCAATTTTCAGGCGTCACTTCTTCATTAATGCGGCCAGAGAGGTAGGTAAAATGTCTTCAATGCGTTGGTAGCAGTTTTTTACTTAGATATTTGTCTGTCATTTTCCTTTATCCCTTATTCTTGTTCTTTTGGTTATTGCATGCAAGATCCTCAATATGGACGTCCTTGAACCACTAGATTACTAACGCTGTCCTCGGCGACATGCTGCCGAGGACTAGGTCATCCTCGGACGTTCCGTTTCATGGTACTCTGCTCGTGCATGGCACCTTTTTGCCACGGGGCCTTATAGGCTGGAGCTAGTATATCCTCGGACCATTTCATGGTACTGGGTTGGGCTTCTCCCTTTGGTGAGAACTTTTGGTCCGGCCCAGCATGTGTCTTGGGCCCACGGGCACTACATGTCCCATTTAATCTAAATTTTTAAATTTTTGTGCCAAATTAGTTAATTTAGTGTAGAAAATGAGGAGTCCAATATAATAAACCATAAAAACATAATCATATAACTTTAAAAAAATTCAAATTTATAAGTCATCTACATGTGTGTGTGTGTGTGTGTGTGTGTGTGTGTATTAATAGGTAACGCTTAGAGAAATTGAATTAGAATTTGAAATTATAATATAATTTTGTGCCATGTGTCTAAATTTATGTGGGAACTACATCATAATTATCCACTTAAGCTTGTGCCATGTGTCTACTTAAGTTTTTTAATCTTTGTGTCAAGTAAATTAATGAGTGCAAAATGCTAAGAATCTAATATTAATGAACTATAAAATTTTAAAAAAAAATCACATATACTCAATAAAAATCACCACATGTTTCTCAAAAAATAAATTAAATAAAAATCACTACACGTTCTATCTTATTAAAAATTAGGAAAAAATTATCGTAAGTAGTATTAAATTTAGGTTATAATTTTAATATGTGACTATTTACATTTTCTTTAAAAAATAATTTGACTAATTATCTATATTTTATGATAAAATTGTGTTTAATTTTAAATGTATCTATATGTATGCATGTGTTACATGCTTTAAAAAAAATTGACTAATTATTTATACTTTTATAATAAAATTTTTGTTTAATTTTAAATGCATCCATGCATTTGTATAGAGTTACATGCTAGTGGTGTAATAAAGGGAAAACAATTGTAAAAACGAAACTGATGTGGCAATTTTTGTGATAGGATTTTCAATCTAAGATAAAGCTAAAAAAAAAGTGATATTAACTTAGTAAATTTTAAAGTGGTTAAAACTTAAAAGCAGTCGTAAACATGTGCCATTAAGCAACACCTACAATAAGAGACAAGTGGTGTCATCTATATCTATATATATCTAAAAGTCGAAGTGTAACATTTGTTATTGCTATGCTCCTGTTGAGCCACATTAGCAGCTACATCATTTACCTATTTCTCATTTCTCTCCACTACTTCCAACTATAACTTTTCTTTTACCTTTTCATCTCTCCACTACTCTTAATTTTGATGTCACTTTTTATCCATCTCTTTTTCTTCCTTTATTTTGACTCTTCTTATCCTCATTCTCTCATAGTAATAGATAACAAGGAGTCTAAGGGCCGAAACCATACTACACGTAATAAAACGGGATCCAAATGCCTGGGTGAGTCCATTAAAAGAATCAATAAAACTCACCCCCAGGCTATAAAACCATCTCATTGCCATTGGTCCTAAACTGGATGGGAACATCTTGCACATCAAAGCTTCATTCTTGGAGTGTGCAACCATCTTTTGGTTGAAATGGGTCACATGCTCTATAGGGTTTGTTTGTCCATTGTACATGGTAAACGTTGGTTGAGTGAACCGTTGAGGAAGCTAGCCTTCTTCAATACTGTGCGTGAAAGGTGATTTAGCAATTTGGTTCAACGCCCTGTTCATAGAGTCATTCCCTAGGCCTTTGCAAGACAAACTTTTTTTTCTAGGGCCACACAGGCTCTCCCCCTTCACACGAAAATGACTTGCTAGGAGGAGTCCTTGATCTGGGCCTGTAACTGCTGTCTCCATCATCACCAGAAGAGGGGTCAGAAGTGGAGGGGGTCTGTTTTCGTTGTTCATGGCGTAGCTTCCTCTTCAAGTGATCAATCTCTAACTGCATGGCTCTAGCACGCTCTGCATGAGAGGCACGACTCCCACTTAATGATTGACTCCTGCTAGTATGAGCAGTATGCACACTCTCCTCCCGGTCTCTGTCTCGCTCAAGATTGAGGGAATGTTCCTGACGTTGAGACCCCATAGACTCTGCTTAGTGAGGACCTGAACCTACCATAATTGAATGTTAGGCTCTCAACCAAACAACAAGATTTTCCATAGACGACGCCCATTGTAAGGTCACAATTTGTACCTAAGGCCAATAGTAGAAAGGGTATAGGCCCAAAGAGCCCAATATAATAAATTTGTAGAGAGTGGGTCCTAAATCTAGTTGTTTATAGGCTTAGTTAACAATGATAATGGCTTAAGATCATAAACATTAGTGATGGACAAGTTTATATGATGAAAAACTGTACTCAGACTCAAGCCGAGGATACAAAAATATCCAGTCTACAGTGTTTTCTTTCTTTCTCTCAGATCTCCTTTCCTGAATGTCTCCTCCTCCTCCTTTTATATCATCTTTCTTCCTCTCTACATGCTCCATGTATAGATCAGATTACTAGTTTTTATACTTGTCCCATTAGCTCCTCCCTGAAGTCTTTGGAGGTAGCTATAAGGCTGAACCCTGATGCTCAGCTATCATCTCCTCATTAATGCGGCCAGAGAGTTAACTGCAGAGCATTCAATGTGGTGACGTTAGCTTTTTCTTTAGATATTTCACAGCCCTTCTTTCTCTTATACTCTTACCATGTACATCCCTATCTACAGGACCTCCTAGAAGGTTACTTCTGGTAGACAGACCATCCCTTTCAACCTGGCTTTACTCTGCCGAGGAAGTATTCCACCTTGGACCGCCTTCTTGGACGACCTTAGTCAGACTTTATCCTTTTACTTTCCAACCCGGACCCTTGAGGAGATATTTTCCTGTTTTCAAACTTCCTAATGTCCTCGGATTGGGCCATTGGCCCAGTGCATACATAGATATATACTCCAAGGCCTATTGACCCCACAACATGTATTCCATTGGCACATTCCATTAACTTAAAATTTGACTTAAAACCTAAATGAATAGAATTTAAAAGAATGTGTCACATAGCAAAAACTTAAGTTATTACATTTGAGATTCATCTATAGGGTAATAATTGAATACTCTCGGTGTACCATAAATGTGTACCCCCTTCTCATATAATTGTGGGTTCCACTAATTGGCAGTTCCTCAAGATTGAGTATAGCCCCCACCCCCCTCCCCTAATGACAAGTAAGCTCTCTAGCCGAACACTTGTCCTCCTTAGTTCCTTTACTTGTCTTTCCTTTAATCTCTAACTTTCTCCCCTCTATTCGCCAACCCCTTTTTCCCTATTTATAGCCTTTCCACAGTGGGTCAGTTATTATTGCCTTTTGACGACACTCGTGTGGGTGGGGCCCATTTTGATTATTCTCGACAGGAGTGGACCCCGCTTTGGGAACAGGAGCTTGGGTATAGGAACTAGCTCTGGACTTCGGATAGTGCTCAGCAGCGACATTCCCCAAGGCACTACCAAGGTACTCTTGGATGTACGCGAATAATAGCAACTCTGAGGCCCAAAATAGTTCTCAGAAAAATCTACCGTGCACATTATACTATCTAGGCCCACAATAGGCTATCAACTGTACACCATGCACAATTAGGCCTATGAAATATGGGCCAACGACCGCACACCGTACAATAGCCCCTTCCTTGATTCGTTCCCTGCTCTTTGGGAACGGATCAAAGACTCTCGTCACACTGACGATCTCTCCTTGGGAATACAAATCGTTGGTTATTAATTATAGATAAGACAACAGTTAGTTTATGGGTAATCGTGGTGACAGGTTGTCTCATTGAACAACCATTATGACCTAATGGTTCGTGTATCGAGGCCTCATGTGCAACGGTTATATAAAATAGGAATCAAAAGTTTTCCCACTTAAATACCCATTTAATGCTCTCTTAAACTTTTTCTCCCTATAAATTAGAAATTTGCCCTACTCAGATCATTTTTCACATCCTCTATTTTTGGAAGCCTTAACTCACCAAGCACAAATTCCCTCCCGAGCAAGTCTCCCTTAGCGCTTTTACTGTAAGAGATTCAACATTTACCTTGTTTTTAGTTTTTTCCTTCCCTTTATTTAGTATTCTAGAATGGGTTTCTCACATCTCCTTAGGACCGAGGCTACTTTAGCCAATTTTAGGGCTAGGTTTGCCATTCCTTTTGGAGTAGATATTGCATATTGTCATGAGGACAACATAGCCAATGAAAGGCTCCCTCATGTAGTGTTCTTCCCATTGATGGCAATCTTAAAGGGTGGGGTAAGGTTTCCTGTAGACCCACTAATACTTAGGACTCTTAGATTTTGTGGCCATTGCCCCGATCAACTTCCACCAAATTTTTACCGAGTAGTGAGTAGTGTAAGTAGGCTTAATGACTTGTATGGTCTACACCTCAACCAGCACGATATTAACTTCATGTACAACCTATGCAGCAACATACGATTGAGTTGTTACATCAAAGTCAGGGACATGATAGTATGGTTCATATCGTGTCTTCCTGATTCAAATAGAAACTCGATAGGAGAGTTCATCCAAGTAAGTGGCAATTGGCTTGCCGATGAATTAACTTGTCTGACCTCACCTTAGACTGTCAGTCGATATCCCATTTTCTTTAACTTACTCTTTTATTACTAACATGTTACTACTTATTCGCTATAATCAATATCTTCTACAAAACACTGATTGTTTTCTTTGTTGGTGCATTTACCAAACGGTTCTTATAGGACCCTAGTGTAATACACGTGAGGGACCTCAAGTTCGTAATTCGGTTCAAGATTTTCGTGCATTTTGACGGTCAACTACGAGCGTCCCATCTTATTCTCAGTTGCACCCCGGCATACGCGAGTTTTCAAGATCCCAGTCAGGTGTTAACCATGGGTAGTCCTCTCCTTTCTTATCTTGATGTTAGGTTACGTGGCTTCCTTCCTAGAGGATTAACTCTTGGCGAGGCTCGAGCACTTGGCCCTTGGCAAATAAGGGAAGGCTCCCTATTACCAGTGAGGGACGGTTCAATGGATACGGTATTCCACGGTCAGGCCAACATCCTTCTCGTTGAAGAGCCAGATCAGGAGATTCAAGGTGAGGACCCACACAAAGAAGCTCGGTTTGAAGGGAAAGTGGTGATTGAATCCGTAGACTCTTCTTTTGAAGGAACTGAAACTTAGAACCCCTATCACCAAATGGTAGTTTGAAGGACAATAACGACTGACTGGTTCCTGCCAGGCGGACGGCTAGCCCCGCAGCAACAAGTCCCTCCTCCCTCAGCTCCCCATGGTCGAATAGGCCCCGAGACACACCTAGTGAGGGAAACTCCTTCCCGAGTCCCACCTACCCTACCTACTTCCCCAATAGTCATGAGAGAGTCCGATCTAAGCCCCCAAACTACCGTAGAAGTGGGTTCCAATATAGTGTCCTCTTCAGCTCCTCCTACTACTAGGTGGCAAAGTGTTTTCATACTCGGGGGTCAACCCCTCTCGGTAACGTCCAGCATACGAAACTAGGCGAACTGGTAAGGTGGTCGCATTGGTCAGAGTTTGAGGCACGCTTTTCAATTGTTGAATGACGTGCAATATTTTGCAGATGG
Source organism: Castanopsis chinensis (assembly GCA_032878915.1). Classification (NCBI taxonomy): domain Eukaryota; kingdom Viridiplantae; phylum Streptophyta; class Magnoliopsida; order Fagales; family Fagaceae; genus Castanopsis; species Castanopsis chinensis. The sequence continues at coordinate 9,758,679 of JAVQMG010000114.1, forward strand.
CAGCAATGAATTAGTGGCACTTAGGCTTCAGTGGCATATCATTGTGGTAACGACTAGGCTTTTCTTATTTTTCATTATCTATGTCATTAGTTTCTTTTTATTGTATACATTTTTTTTTTTGTATATATATACTTTTTTTTTCTTACATGAATTTTCTCTCACCTGAATAGGCCACCCAGTTAGCTTCTATGATGGAGGACAGGGTGAAGAGCTCAACAGAGGAGACCGAGAAGGAGAGGGCTCTTAAAGAGGTGGCGGAGGCCACTATGCGGGAAAAGAGTACCACGTTAGACGCTGTTGTGGAGAGGGCTGGTGATGCTAAGAGGGCTCACGCTTTAGCTAAGCAGAAGGTTGCGTTGTGGGAGACTAAGTTAGGGGATATGGAACTACGGCTGGCCGGTGCCGAGAGTGTGATCTCAGCCCTAAACAAGGAAATAGCTGACCTGAAAGTGGCTTTAACAAAGAGGGAGGACAAATTCTACAACATGGGGTTCACGGATGCTGAGAACTCCAGCGAGCCGGTCATGTTTCAATCGTGAAGGTTTAGTTTCAGTGAGGGGTGGTTGACAACTGTGTCGGCTATGGGCGTACCTGAGGACTCCCCTTTCAGAAACGCTGAGCAAATCCCTTATCTGGAGCCTCCACCTCCCCTTGTTTAGAATCTTGCTCGTGCCAAGGATGAAGATAGCCAAAGTATGAGGGCAATGGTTGAAAAGATTGATGCCCATGGTGAGCTCTTTGATCTTAAGATCTTAAGTGATCCCAACGCCACTCAAGGACAAGCACCTCAACCTATCCCAAATTCTAATCTAATCTCCAGTCTACTTAAGGTGCCATACCCCATGCATTTGATTAGCCCCAAGAACCGATAGTTCAATTATTTTATCAACTCGTTTGCTCAGCCTTTAACTTTATTCAAGATTTGTACTATTATCTGTTCTGCTTTTCTTATCACTTATGCTTCCCTAGGTCACCAGGGTGTGGTGGCGATACTTCAGTACTTAAAAATTACCACGATTTTGGTGATAACACTTTAAATTTACATTTGGGGCCATTGAGTTTTGGTGATGAGACAATTGAATTTCATTAATTTGCTATTCTTTCTTTCCCTTCATTACTTTACCATCTTTATTCTTTGAATGGTTTGCATGTCATTGCTTCATTTAACTTGCTCAATTTTCATTCGATTAGTGTTCGGGTATGGAACTCTGAGAATATATGTTGAGGTTTCCACTTGGTTGATGACCGAGGCCAGGCCGAGCCAAGGCTTCTAGCCCTTGGAGAATTTAGGCTAAGGTTTCTACCTGGTCGGTGACTAGGGTCAAGACAAGCCAAGGCTTCTGTCCTTAAAGAAATAAGCAATCCTAAGTGGCAAAAATTCACGTACTGTACATACCGACCATCCAAGCTTTACATTCTTAGTGATAATACTTTTTTAAGTTTTGTACATTTTATGGTTGGGGCAGTGGTCTTTCCTCTATATCTTCTAAATAGTACACTCCTACTCTAGCTACAGCAGTGACTCTGTGCGATCCTTTCCAATTCGGGGCCAACTTCCTGGCATTGATATCCCAAGCAGCATAAGGTCACCAGCACTGAACTCTCTCTCTTTCACATCCTTATTATACTGTTGAGGCAACTTCTGTTGGTAATCTGCTAAACGGATAATCGTCGCTTCTCGGTGTTCTTCTAGTGAATCCAACTGTCTCACCATTGATCCCTCATTCGTGATTAGGGAAAAATCTAAGTTCCTTGCCCTACACAAACTTATTTCAACCGGTATAATTGCCTTCAAACCATAAGTTAAGGAATAAGGAGTTTCACCCGTTGATCTCCATAGTGTTGTTTAATACACCCACAAAACATTTGGTAACTCTTTAGTCCATCTTCCCTTTGTTCCATCCAGCCTCTCCTGCAATCCAATAACAATTGCTTTGTCTGTAGCCTCAGCTTGGCCATTGCTTTGGGGATATGCCGAGGTTGAATACCTATTCTTTACGCCGACGTCACTACAATACTTGCAGAAAGCCTTACTATCTAATTGTAACTCATTATCTAACACCAATGACTTTGGCACTCCGAACTTCGTTACTATGTTTTTCCAAACAAACTTCTTGACATTCACATCCTGAATATTAGCTAGCACTTCGGCCTCAACCCACTTAGTGAAGTAATCCACATCCACCAAGACAAACAGTCTATTCCCTGTAGCTCGAGGAAAAGGGCCAATGATGTCTAGCCCTCATTATGCGAAAGGCCACGGACTGCAGATGGGATTCAAGCCTACAGTATGGAGTGTGTTTCTGACATTGCTCGCATCTTTTCGCATACTCCGCAGAGTCTCTTTGCATCCTGGGCCACCAAAATCCTTGTGTCATTGCTCGGTGGGCCAATGACCGGCTTCCCACATGGTTGCCGTAGACCCCTTCATAAAGCTCGGTTAAAATTTCATTAACTTTGTTAGGATGGAGGCACAACAAGTAAGGTTTCCCAAAATATCTTCAATACAATATGCGATCTTTGGACAACCAAAACCAAATAGCAACTCTACGCACTTTGTCAGCTTCTCTGCTTTCGCTAGGTAAACAGTCTTCAGCCAAAAATTCAATGATTAGGTCCATCAAACTGGGTTTAGGGAATGCAATAGCCAAAACATTGACTTTCGGGTTAATACTTAGCTCCTTCACCACTTCCAGCTCCCACGCCGAAGACTGCTTGCTCACTCCCAAATGCAAGAGATCGTAGCAATATAATTCTCGGAGTACCGTGGTCGAACCACAAGGAGCAGGGTAAATTCAAAGGCAATATAATTGAATGGCAATTTAAGTGAAGAAGAAAAATAGTTTTGCTTGGTGATTGTTAACAAGAATAATAATAAAAACTGATTCAAATGAACAATGTAAATACTAGGGCATCGGGGCGTTTCCCTATATCGATATGAGATGCTTTATGATCTAAGAAAATATCTATTTCATAATTAATTGTTCTTATACAATTAAAAACTTGTGATTCGGTTGAACTGAGACAATTCAAGAACGCATCATAACCTCGATTAATAATGCGGTTAGAAAAGTTTTTCAAAAAAACTCATTTACTTTAAAATCTGATTTCTGTTTGAAACTCTTAGAAATTCATCTAAACAATAAGAAAAACATGATTAAACTTATTGACAGCATGGAAGAACTAATACATCAATAGAAATCTAATTCAACAATCAAATATGCCGTTGATAAAATCTTAGAAAGAATCACATTGAATATTCATACTGTATAGAAGAAACATAACCCCTAGCCCTAGCAAAGAGTTTAGGCTGCCATTAGAGAAAGGAAAATACAAGTTTTTTCTGCCCAAAAATCTTTCTCACAACCTCCCTTCAAAACCCTAATGTAAAAGTGTCCAAAGAAAATAAAACTTTTACTATTTTCAATTTCCGTCTAGGTTTACAGTGGTAAATTGTGAGTTAATTTCGGCCTCCAAAACTTGGGAATTTCGAAAAACTCAAAACTGGAAAGTTTTAGATAATTGAGTCACGGTTTCAACCCATCTAGCCTTGTATCAATTAGATTTTTGATGACTTTGATACGCCCAAAATACTGATCAGTGCTCAAATCAGATTTTTCCTTTTCAGATTCTACCTCTTTGATTTCTTTCTTTATTTGAAGCTTCCAATCATGGTAGACTATCCAAGCACTCCAGCTACTCCTTAGACATTTAAGCATGGTTCTTTAGCTCCATTTTAATTATAGTTTGGCCTCCATTCTCTTACAAATTCCTGTAAACTCATCTTTCTCACATGATTTCCTGAAAGTAGAAAATTACACACAATGAATGGCATCTTATTCAAGAAATTATGTAAAGATAAATAATAGGGACTAATGCAAATAATGGTTTAATTATACAAATTAGGCATAGTAATAAGGAGATAACGCCCACATAAATATATAACAAGTATACATTTTAAGGCGTTATCAAAGACACACTTATTAGCGTTAAGACATAGCTTGTGCCACCTGAGTATTTCAAATGTCTCCATTAGATCATGCACATGCCTCTGATCCTCCTTGCTCTTCACTATCATATCATCGACATACACTTCTACCATGCCCCTGATCTTCTCTCTAAACATTCTAGTCATCATCCTTTGATAAGTGGCCCCTACATTCTTTACACTAAAAGGAATTACCGTGTAATGGTAATTTGCTTTAGAAGATATAAATGACGTTTTCTCCTAGTCCTTGGTGGCTAAGGCAATCTGATGATAGCCCTGAAAACATCCAAAAAACTTATCCTAGAATGTGCACAAGTGGCATCCACCAACTGATCAAACTTCGGCATTGGGAACAGATCCTTGAGATAAGCTTAGTTGAGGTCAGTAAAGTCTACACAGACCCTCCATTCACCATTCTTCTTCTTCACTACCACGGTATTGGACAACCATTCGGGAAGTAGACTTCTTTAATTGCCCCAGCCAATTTCAGCCTCTCAACCTCTTACTACATAGCCTCCACGTATTTTTTGGCCAGTCTCGTCATCTTTTGCTTCTTCGGGGGGAACATTGGGTCTACATTAAGGTCGTGGTTAATGAACTCAGGATTCACTCTGGGCACGTCATAGGGGCTCCATGCAAAAATGTCGAGATTTTGAACTAACAGTAGTAATATATTCACCCCATCTTCATGCTTCATACTAGCTCCTATATAGAAACACCTATTCTCATAAGGAAGTATGCTTACTTTAATCAAATCCTTGGCATTGTCAGTTCCTTTGCCCTCAAGGGGCTCCTGTAATTGCTACAAATGGTCCTATTTGGTAGACTCTTTCTGTTTGATCTCTCGACTCACTGCTGCCATTAGACACTGCCTTGCTACTTGTTGATCTCCCCTTACCACAACTACATCGTGGTCGTTATGAAACTTCACCTTAACATGCAAAGTGGACGAGACCACTCCCATGGCGTGCATCCATGGCCTGCTGAGTATCGCCGTGTACGGAGAAAATGAACTAACCATAATGAAATTCACCATCACCTATTTCCCTTCTATATTCACCATCACCTCGACCTCACTTCCCTGTCTATAAAATCATTTATTCAAACAGTGACCATGAGTGCATCATCATGCGGGTGGGCTGTTCATTCTAAGTTGTCATCATCAAAAGCAATAGGCTCTTGAGTAAATTTCATTTTATTTCTAGGCCGAACATCTTTCCATCATTTTTTGCCCACACTACGGATAACACCCCCTTTCACTGACTCACACTAGTACCTATTGAAGTTGCATAGTTAACCTAGATCACACCTAATAGGGGTGGGAGTATATTCCCCCATGACCTTGAGGCTTATCTAGAGGCTCCATTCCCGTGGTCCACAACAAACTCCATCAGATGCTCAAAATTTACTAGTTCCTCTAAATTATCCTTAAACGTCCTGCACTGCTCGGTGGTATGCCCCTTGTCTTAGTGGGAGGTGCAGTATAGGCTTTGATTCCTTCTTGTCAGGTAACCCCCATTTTGCTCAGCCACTAAAAGTAAGGCTCGTTTTTTATTCGTTCCAAAATCTTATGTACGGGTTCCTTGAACACCACGTTGATTTCCCCGGTACGAGCATTAGGCTCCTGAATTCTTAATTTTTTTCTGGGTCTTGGCTAGAAGTCCCTTAGTCGAGACTTCGTTGAATATTGCGATGTGGCTAGCGCTTTACCTTTACTTTGCTGCCAATCATCTTCCAACCTATTATACTCCTCTATACACCTCATAAGTTGTCGCATGTTCTCGGGGGCCCTTTTAGTTAATGACTCCCGTAACTCTAAGTCCTCCAGTAGACCCAGTTTGAAGGTACTAGTAGCCACTTTCTCATTACCCCCACCAATCTCATCATACAACTCCTAGTACCTGTTAGTATAGCTCCAAAGAGTTTCCTCAACTCCCATCTTCATAGAGAGCAAAGCATCCACTAGCTGCGTTACTCAGCTACACATCATAAACCAAGCGCCAAACCCTTGAATTAGTTCCCCAAAATTGTGAATTGATCCTTTCTTTAACCAGTTAAACCACCTTAAAGCAGTAGGCCCAATATTGGAAGGGAATACTTTATACATGAGCGCGTCGTTTTGATTGTAGAGAGACATCATCTGAACATAATGACTGACATGCTCAACAAGATCTGCCTTTCCATCATACAAAATAAACGATGGTCTACTAAATCTCCTTAGCATCTGCACATGTTCAATCTCTTTTGAGAATGGTGATCGAGCCGCCCTGGCAGCGCACGGCTTATAGCATCCATTGTGGCACTCCGATGTCTATGCCGTTCAGGGGAAATCGAATCCCTGTCAGCAAAATCCTATGATCTTTCCCTTGACCAGGGGAACTAGATCGACAGGACCCCTCTCCTTGGCTATCCCCAACACTTGCAGACCCCTCGAGAGACTTATCACGGTTCCTTCTTTGGTGCCTACCTCGCACCGTCGATTCCAGATCCCTGACAAGTCTGCGTAGGCACTTCAACTCTTGATCTCGCCTGTCATGATGCTCTTGCTCAGGGACTTCAGACGTTGACCAATACGTTTGCAACAACCCCTTTCCCAAGCCAGTGTTCTTCACCCCATTCATGCCTTCGGTCTTCGTTTCTCTTATGTCTCCTTTCTCACCAACTCGATCCCCGAGACGAGCCCCTAGACCCACTATCGGCATAGCTTACCGAACGATGGTCAGACATGTTCTGTCAAGTGAATTTCGCTAGAACTACAACTATGTAGGAGTTTCCTACAAAAGGTGCCAATTGTGCGCGCCCAATACTTGGCTAATGGGCGAACTATGTGATTGGGCTCACAATTTACTTATTATTGTAGGTTGATGGGTGTCCTACAATGGGCAGTTCCTCAAGAATGAGCAAAGCCCCCACCCGATGACAAGTAAGTTCCCTAGCCGAACACTCTTCCTCCTTAATTCCCTCACTTGTCTTTCCTTTATTCTCTAACTTTCTCCCCTCTATTCCCAACCGCTTTTCCCTATCCTTTTTTTTTCCTATTTATAGCCTTTCCTTAGCGGGTCAGTGATGATTGCCTTATGACGACACTTGTATAGGTGGGCCTATTTTGATTATTCCTGACAGGAGTGGACCCTGCTTTGGGAACAGGAGCTTGGGTATTGAAACTAGCGCTAGACGTCGAATAATGATTGGCAATGACATTCCCCAGGGCACTATCGAGGTTCTCTTGGATGTACCCGAATAATAGCAGCTCTGAGGCTCGAAACAGTTTTTTGCAAAATCTATTGTGCACATTATACTATCTGGGCACAATGGGCTATCAACCGTACACCGTGCACAATTGGGCCAATGAAATATGAGGCCAACAACCACACACCATACATACATACATATATATATATATATATATATAAAATTTTTTAATCGTTTCACAATTGAATTCGATGGATGTTACATCTGGGACAAATAGCTAAATCGTGTGGGTAGGAACTTCTACATAGGTCCTTTTATTAAATACCACTCAAGCAGAATCACATATTTCCTTTGTGCCTTTCAGCTACTATGTGGATTCATCCCAACCTAAAAAAAAAATGCGATTATATAGGGCCATTATAAGGTGCAGTTCTTCATCTTTTCTTTTATAATTCACTGACTGCCAATCCGTTCTATGCATTTTGTAATCGTTTCACAATTGAATTCGATGGATGTTACATCTGAGACAAATAGCTGAATCGCGTGGGTAAGAACTTCTACATTGGTCCTTTTATTAACTACCACTCAAGCTGAGTCACATATTTTCTTTGTGCCTTTTAGCTACTATGTGGATTCATCCAAACCCAAAAATAAAATAAAATGCAATTATATGGGGGCATTATAAGGTTCACTTCTTCATCTTTTCTTTTATAATTAATTGGCTGTCAATCCGTTCTACGCACTAGACAGTTGAGTTTTATATTTTCATTTGACGAAGATTCAAACTTCATCCTTCAAATTTAGGTGAATTTTTGTTTTCACCTGCCCCTTTTTTTTTTAATCTTTTCAAATTTGTCTTAAAGTTTACTTGTCGTGTTGCTCCCCACTACGTGAAACATATTACCATTAATTTCATACAAAATTAATGGTAAATTCTAATTAACTAAGCTAGTCAAATCTCTTATTGTCGAATAAGAAATCTAGGTTCAAATTTCACTCATACTAATTGGTGTCTTTACATGATGATAAAGAGTAATCATCATAGAGTGAATGATGTAGGTTTAAAATTTTATTGTGTTTATCAAAATTCCATACAAAATGATGTAGTTTTATTTTTAAGTAATTTTTAATGTTATTTATTATTTTAAAAGTAATTTTTATTGCTAAACCGGGTTTTCTTTTATGCATTAACCAAACTCTCTCTCTCTCTCTCTCTCTCTCTCTCTCTCTCTCTCTCTCTCTCTCTCTCTCTCTCTCTCTCTCTCTCTCTCTCTCTCTCTCTCTCTCTCTCTCTCTCTCCACCACCAATGCCACTGCCCATTTCTTTCTTTGCTAGTGACAAGTTTGATGGCTCGAGGATGTTGGTTGGTGGTCTTTGTCATTAGGCTTTATACCCTAGAACAACACCAATGTAATTGCCCATCTCTTTCTTTGCTAGTGACAAGCTTGACGACACAAATTGTGCTGGTTGGTGGTTTCTATCATCGAGCCAAGATACTAATTGAATTTTCATATAGGTGGAATTCAAATTCTAGATCTCCTATTTGATAATAAAAGACTTTATTAGTTATAACTAAAACCCATAGCTATTGAATTTCAAAACTTGACAAGAATTTTGGCATGGTAAAAATAAAGTATTCAACAAATAAAATAGACAAAAGGAACAAAAACTAATCACACAAATAAATCTGTAGACTACCTTCTGTTTCTTATAAAATCAAAGCATTTGGTAAACTAAATAAATATTTATATAAATATTTACCAAATAATTGACAAAAATTTTAAGTGTTTCAAGTGTGTTAGTAAACAAAGTAAATATTTAGCAAATAATTGATAAAACTTTTAAGTATTTCAAGTATATTGATTGTTTATCTTATTAATCATTAATCCTAATATTTGTAAACTATGAATAAGCTTCTGATGATTGTGCTCTTTATCATTATCATCATCAAACCAAAATACTAATCGGTTTTTGATGTATATCGGAATTAAACCTCATATCTCTTATTCAACTATCAAAAACTTTACCAGTTGAGCTTATTAGAACCTACACTGCATATGTGCTTTTTATATGCGAGGATGGGTTTTGTTTGGGGTTTTTATTGGATAAGTTAATGAAAGTACGGAGTTTAATGTGTTCCAATGATAAAATTATGAGTTCTTGTAATCAACGTAGTCGATACCATACCGGTACCAGCCATACCGGCTAGTATGTACTGTACCGGTACATATACCAGTATCAAAATGCTAACGTTTCGTACCGGTTTAAATACGGCCGTACCGGCCATATACCGGCCAATTTTGAGCAATACTAGCCTGTACCTAAAAAAAAAAAATTTTTTTAGTTTTGTAATTTTTGAATTTTTGTAAGAGCAGAATGGTAACTTATTTGCATTAACTTATTAGTATTATTTATTTTTTTAGTATGCAATGAACGATTAAGCATTCTATTTTTCATGTTGTGTTTTTTTTTTCTTTTAATTGATACTAAAATCTAAAACCATGAATAATTTGTTCTGAATTGAGATAATATTTTATGGTAAATTTTTATATTTATTATAATACACACACATATATATATATATATAATAACGGTAAATCTGAAACAGTACACCAGTATTGACCGATATCAAAATATATCGTTCTACTGATCACAACCTCCAGTACAAGATTGACTCTCTTACTTTTGGTCCTAACTATTAAGATTATCTAATATTTGTACGGATTATCAACTAGATTTATAATTTATAATTTAATAGTATAAACAATTTAAATAGAACTCATAAGAGTACGACAATAATTTTATGGATCAGTATGAATGGAAGGACTACGTGGACAGTGGTCCAAATCATAGAGAAGTGGTCATGCGCACGAGAGAGAGAGAGAGACAGAGACAGAGACAGAGAGAGACAGAGAGCACGAGCCAGGAAATGGGGCATAGTGAGTTTGGAAGACTGTGGTTACCTATTAATCTTTTATTTTATATTTGATCTTTTAGGCCTAGTCAATTTTCCATAGAATAGAAATTTGAAAAATGGTATTTTTGAGATGGAAAATTATGAGATAAAAAAGTTCATTATGCTGCAACTTGCAAGCTGATAATTGCACATTAGAAAAATTAAACTTAAGCACGTCAGTTCATGTCTTACATATATTTTGTGATTGGTTGTAACAAAGGTGTCTGTATTCATCATACAGAAGAATTTTTTCTTGGAAAGCAAGATATTATTGTGACACCAAGAATCCATGAAGTCATTTCATGCCTCTTGCTAATAGGTAAAAGCTTTTTTTTTGAGAAAGCCAAATAGGTAAAATTTTAAAAAGTTAGTCATGCTTTCTTTAAAAAAATATAATTAGACACGTTGGTTTCATGACAATTTATTGCTTTGCTATTGAAGTATTTTAACAATTTGTTTGTGGAATCACAGCATTCATAGCAATAAGAGCTCCCTTATTCACATACATGTTAGGTTATTTGCTGTGAATGCAAGTGGCAAACACCACCATACGTGTTGGTTTAGTTTATGAAATAGTTAGCACAAAGCTCACTAGTGCTTGTTGTCAACTGAGGTAGAAGACAATTAAAAAATGTTGAACCCAAAGAATAATAATAGGGACACAATCAAATTCATAATATGCTTACGTGTTATCTTGTGATTTGTGCATCTAAATTTTTTTTTTCCCGGCAGGTGTTTTTGTGTGCAAGTGCTACAATCTTATTACAAATTGATATCTAAGCATGTTGTAAAATTGGACATAAGTTTGAATGTGTTAATAAACAGACTGTAATCGAAATATCCCATCATCCTTCAAAGAGGAATTTTTTATCCTTAAAGCCAATATATCATTGATGTACTTGCTATGAAATACGTTTGTATAATAATTTACACCAAAATCTAGTTTAAAAAAGAAAGGGGGAATTCCATTATGTTAAGGTTTTCTTTTGTAGAGTTATTCACTTCCAAGTTTGAAATTTAATGGCTTTTCTATTTGGGCATTTAAGCAATTGTCTAAGACCTCCAAATGGAAGAGGGATCTATAAATTTTATCTTATAGCAAATATATATATATATATATATATAAATTAAGTTAAAGTATAATATCTACTCAAAAAAAAAGTTATAGTATAATATTATATTTGTACAGAAATTTAACTTAAAACAAATTATATCTTATACCTATTTTCTTAGAAAAGTGGTCAATGTCTAGTTTTTTTTTTTTTTTTAACACAATTATTAAGATGACAAGAAATTATTAGAGCAACATCACTTTTAAACGTACATGTCCACCATCAATATTACTTTTATTATATATAAATATGAAATAACAAAACATGTTACGTTAGCAATTGTGAAAAATTTTATTTCTCTAGACTTATTGAGTTAAGAAAATGATGAAACAAAACATTTTTTGTTATAAGTACTTTATATAATTGATGGGAAAAATTCTATTATCATCTGATTTGAATAGAATCTATCATTATTTGTGAAAGTTAAGGTTATTAAGTAATTATATTGTTAAGTGAAGTTAAAATAATACCTTTGATAAATTAGCTTCTATTATTCTACATTTTTAAACTTTATTTTATGCTAGTTAGATTAGATAATGTTTATTTTACTTGTAATTTTTTTAAAGGTCCGGTTAATGTATGTCCAACAAATCTGTTTTTGAAAAAAAAAATTATCGGGAATTGAAAAAGTTTTAAAATTGAAAAAAGTGTTAAAACTTTTTCAATTCCCGATAAATTTTTTCAAAAATGATATATTATTATGTGCCCTAAGAACACACATTAGTAAAAAAAATTTTTATTATACAAATGATCTTAGATATGATATTAAAAAGAGAATAACAAATATTTAAAGAATCTAAAAAAAAAAAAAGTTTTTTATAAAAAGTTCGGTTAATGTAGGTGCCTTAAAGATCCACATTAACTCATCTATTTTTAAAAAAATTTCTCAAAAATTGAAAAGATTGTTAAAACTTGTTTAATTTAAAAAAATTAAAAATAATAAATTATTGTGTCCCTTAAAGGCCTACATGGGTAAAATCCTGATATGAAAGCAAATGTTTTATGCCGACTATAATATAACATGATTCTCAGATTTCCAAGATCCAACTTAGGCCGAAAGACAGTTGCCAATGGGGGTTAGCCCTTTCATAAAATAAAAGCTGTCCAAATATGTTCTCACTTAGTTCTATCTGAACTGACTGATTGACTATTAAAACTGGTCCCTCTCATTTTATAAATTTATAGTTTATAATTCTCTTCCATCGACTCCTTTTCTCACTTTCCCAGCCATGGACAACACTTTTCTATTAAAGTATCTGTAAATACGTGGCCACTGGCCACTGCAGACAACCATTGTAAACAGTGTGGGTTGGTCACTTTCTTTCGGTGTTGAAAAGACAAAGAAGCTAGTCATGTCACTTCACGTGGCCAGTAAAGCTTTTCTAAGTACATGGAAACACAGGACATGGTTTTTCCTGGAAGGTTATTGCGTCATTTTCAAAAGTATGGACTATATGGACTGTCCATGGGCCCACACCACCCCCCCCCCCCCCCCCTGCCCTTTTCTCTTTTGTCTCTTCTTCTATGATAAACTGGATCGTAGAGTAACGTGAAAGAACGAGCTTTTTTATTTGAACAGACGTGAAAGAAAGAGCTAATACTTATTGGGGAACAAACAATCGATCGATCAGTTTTCACAGCTGCTTTCACAAATCTTGGCCTAACATGAATGAAAGTCGGGGAAATGTTTTCCATTCCATTTTAATTGTGATTTTTTTGTTGCACCAATCAAGCAAATATAAACCGTTGACACCTCAATAAGTTTTGAAAAGCCCAACTTCTATGCAGGTTATGTCATGTGGCACAAATAGTTCTATTTTGGTAACATATAAGCACGTGGGTTGTGGGACCGATTATATTTAAACGATTATGATGTGCTTTTGTATTTCAATTATGTTGTCGTCGTAACTCAAAGAAAACCAAGCAAAATGTTTTCGTAGGACATGAAATCTCAGAAACGTTGAGAGCTGTAATTATTGGTTAGGCCAGAAAAATTTGTAAGGAGTTCAAAGGCAATGCAACTTGAGGACAACAGAACCTGCTTTACATATTGGTGTGCAATTAACCATGCTCAAAAAAAAAAATTGCAACTTGAGGACATCAGAACCTGCTTTACATATTGGTGTGTAATTAACCATGCTCAAAAAAATAAATTTTTTTGAGCATTGTTAATTATACACCAATAATATGTAAAGTGTGTGCGCCCCCACAATTTCAAAACACTTTTACTTTTTCAAAATTATAAATTATAGTTGAAATTCTGTTTTGAACGCAATTTTCAAAATTGTGCACAAATATGTGTACGCGCACCACGATTTCAAGACATTTTTACTTTTTCAAAATTATATATGGGTCTGATTAATGAGTACCTTTAAAATACATATTAAGTAATTTATTTATAGAAATATTTTTTTGAAAATTGAAAAAATTGTCAATACTTTTTTAATTTTTTAAAAAATATTTTTAAAAATAATTACTTATTGTGTGCCCTCAAGACACACATCAACAAATATTATTTGGAAAAAATAATTATTTTTACAACAAATCCTATGTGACAGGTTGTGCGGGCTGTTAATGGTTTAGAAAAGAATTTCACACAAATTTAAACCAATAACAAAAATCTTTGATTTGTTATAAATTATAAAAATCTACACAATTTCCAAAATTGTGTAGAAATGTATAAAACAAGACGAGTGTAATAAACATTTAAAACTTTTGCCTGCAGCGCGTTTGAGAGAATATACACCTATAAATCTCATCCAATTCATTCATAAAGCAAAAAAGTTTAAGAAATCACTAGAAAATCCACTAATCTTCTTTTTCACTTGACAAAAAGGCAAAAAGAAAAGGAAAGTTGAGAGCGTCACAAGAACATTGGATGCCTAGCACAATTACCCAATTGAATATCAATTCTCGAACCCCACCCTCTATTCCTCAATTAAGGAAAGATGACATACTAATTGATCCAAAATCCATTACCTATAAAATAACGTTATAAACCCAGAAAAATGATTGGGGGCAGAAGGCACGCCTCTGGACGTTGAAAAATGGGGCCCTTGACCTTCCATCTTTGCACTTATTTTTGGGTTAAGTACGAAGTTTGCACTTGATTTTACTAGTTTATCAAGATGAAAAGATGCTTGAAAGGAAGGAAATGACATGACCTTGATCTAGGGGTGACAATGTGCAGGATAGAATCCGATTATGGATGTCTCGTACTCATTCCATTCCCTATTCGAGAACAGGGAGACACCAAGGATGACAGAGGCACAAGTTGAGGCTGTACAAAGTAAAAGACTTTTTGACATTTTTAATGAAATAGCTCCGACAGTGATGAGACAAAAATGAGAAAAGAATATAGAATCATAAAAAAGCTAAGAGAGAAAAAAACAGTATTTTGAGAGCAGAACATTTATGCCATCTTTATTTTGATTTACTTCCTATTTAGTACTTACATTTCACAGTAAATATTAGAAAACTAAAAGAAACGGACTGTTTCCACTTTCCACCCCTCTGAGAGGGAAGGAGTATAGCTCCGGACTACCAATAATTTTCGAAAGGGAACAATCTCTTTACTATCATTAATAAGATAAAGACGCCACAGCACATAGTACGGTGAAGATGGTTATGATTCCAACAGTACAAGAAGAAAAAACAAAAGCCCACCTAGATTTCAGAGTTGGCAAAGAGCAATGAAATATCTCACATATTTACAAGGACAGAAGAAGAAGAAGAAAAAGAAAAGTCAGTCAAAGCTACAATCTAATATCAAGAAGCTGGGACTTCAATATCCACAAACCAAGTTCACAGGATGGCCCCTACTTGGAACGAAGGCCCCGGGGTTGAGACAGGATCTATTTGTACAATTAGTATTCAGATCAAACACCCCCAAGTACTGCCAGAGAGAAAAATCACAAAATTTTAAAACATTTTTCCTTTCACCAAGAGACGACAATACCATGAGTTGGCAACTTGGGGGCATGCCCAATGGTTCTCAAAGGAGTCAACACCTAGTGCAATAAGCAACATACAAGACAAACGAAGGTGTTGTCCTCACCCAGATTTTAAAGGGCAATATCTCCAAAATATCAATTCTTGTGGGACCATATTTTTGAAACGGATGACTATCTACCACTTTCATATAAACTCACCGACTAAAAATTATAGCACAAAAGTTAGCCATATAAAGAAGGATTTTTTTATTTATAGTTTTCCACTAGCATATAAATATAACGAAGGAATTACTAGCACTGCAACTTGGGCTTCACACTGATCACATTTGAATGCTGATAAGCATTAAAAGGTCACAACTTCTAATCATACTACATGGAAAATATATGTAATCATTTACAATGATAGCATTGATACAACCGACAGATTCTGCTTTTTGACACTTACAGCAGTGGTACTTTGGGTTAGACCATTTTGTAGTGATACTCTAGATTAAGTAATGTGTTTGAGATTCATGAAAAAGTGTAATTAAATGTGTGTATTTAGCTGTTAGTTTGTTTCTTAAAAAAAAAAAAAAAAAAAAAACACTTTATCACTAACCTGACTGGCATCTTTCCATCAACTTTCTTGGGCCATAATAGATGCTAGCCCAAGACAAACACTGAACCAGTTAAAGACGAAACTATAAATTATTGTGTTGCATAGTATGGACCAAACAATAATGGTCTATTACTTAAAGTAGTGGTACTTTGGGTTGGACCATTTTGTATTGATACTTTGGATTAAGTAATGTGGTTGAGCTTGGAAAAAGAATGTAATTAAGTGTATGTTTATTTAGCAGTTAGTTTGTTTCTAAAAAATTTAAAAAAAAAACACTTAACAGTGTCACTAAAAGCATTTTATCAAGGCTCTCAAAAAAATTTCTATTTTTTACATTTTTTAGACAAAAGACCATTCCATCAAACCGGGCAAATCCTAAAATTTTGAGATTCAAGCTACAGTGCAATCTCATATTTGAGACTGCACTGTAGCTCTAATTGTAAAACAAAAATTATTTTTTATTCCCTTAGGCTCTCTCTTTCTTCTTTCTCTTTCCCCTCTCTGCTTCTTTCTTCTCTCTTCTCTCTCTGTTCTTTGCCGATGAGTGTGCGCTGCCGATGATTGTGCTCCACCGATGGTCATGGGTCGTGGGTCGTGGTCTGATATGCTCCGGCAATTTTGTGGGTCTAGGTTTGTTGGTTTGAGTTCATGGGTCTGAGTTTATGGGTCATCGACGTGACCGGGGTTGAGATCGGGGCGGTGGGTTTTGGCTGGGGTTGAGATCGGTGCGGTGGGTTTTGGCTGGGGTTGAGAACGAGGTGGGTGGGTGGTGACTGAGGCGGGTTGCTGTGGCTGAGGCGTGGGTGGGTTTTGCTTGCCGTGGCCGCCGTGGGTCTTGGGTTTGTGGATTTTGTTCGTTGCTCAATCCTCTGCCTCCCTCTCTTCCTCTCACGGTGAGCTTCTCTCTCTCAAGTTTAGTTTTGTTCTTGTTGCTGTTTTTTTTTTTTTTTGGCTATGGGGTTGATTTTTGAATAAATGCTGATTTTGGTGGCAGTGGGTTGGTCGGTCTGGGTTTGCTGTTGAATGTTGATGGTGGTGGTTTCTGACCGTGGCTAGCCGTTGAGAAGAAATTGGTGGAGAGAGAGAGACAGTGGTAAAATAAAAATAATATTATTTAAATGAAGTTGTAAAAAAAATAGAATGTTTGATGTTTAGGAGATTGTAAAATGGTATGTTAAATCCTATAAAGTAGGTTTTTAAAGTGTTAAATGCTAAAATATTTAGCATTCTTGATGAAAATGCTCTGACTGATAATTATATGAATTGTCTTTGCATCCAAAGTCATAACTGGCATCTTTGCATCAACTTTCTTGGGCCAAAGAATATGCTATTTTGGACATAATGGATGCTAGCCCAAGACAAACACTTAACCAGTTAAAGAGGGAACTATCAATGATTGTGTTGCATGGTATGGACCAAACAATGATTGTCTATTACTTTCATATAAACCCAACACTTAAAAATCAACCACACCAGAGTTATGACAAAAAAGTTATCTCTACACCCTTTCCCCCATAATCTTAGCCATACAAAGAAGGATTTTTTATTTATAGTTTTCCACTAGTATATAAGTATACAACCAAGGAATTACTAGCACTGCAACTTTAACTTTACACTGATCAAATTCAAAGCTAATGAGCATTAAAAGGTTACAACTTCTGATCAAACTACTACATGGAAAATATATGTAATCATTTACAATGATCGCATTAATAATACATCCAAGACAGATTCTGCTTTTTGACACTTACAGTATCACTAACCTGACTAATAATTATACGGATTGTCTTGGCATCCAAAGTCCTAACTAGAATATTTCCATCAACTTTCTTGGGCCGCAGAAAATGTTACTTTAGACATAATGGGATGCCAGCCCAAAACAAAAACTCAACCAGTTAAAGACCAAACTATAAATGATTTCGGTGCAAAGTATGGACCATTGTCAAAAGAACCAAGAAAATATTGGTAAAGAAAACTAAATGCATGAACCTCAGTAAACATAATGCATGGACCACAGTCAAACGGTCCAATAATGCTCTAATGCTTGCTGCTGAGTTGGGTAAGAAGAGGGGGAGTAAAATACTACTGGAAACTTTCATCTCCAAATGAAAAACCCAGTACCAAGCTGCTGCAATTTAGTATAGCTACAAGACTTATCCATGTTTAGGACTTGCACAGATTCTTGAGATCACCCTCCTTGGCAAACCAGCTAGGAATTAGCCGTGAGATATGAGGATAAAGATCCTTATAAGAATTCTTGATTGTTCCTTCAGCCACTCTAGTAGCAAGTGAGATATCTGCAGTCACAGGACATTTAATATTTCCTATAGAAAGCCAACGACGAATATGAATCACAATTTTCTGACCTTTGAGTGCCTTTTTCTCATTTGATAGTTGAGTTACAATGTATATAACAGCTGCTGCAATTGATATCGGGCTCCTCCTGCAGATGTAAAAGAGTAAACCACATTTGTTCAAAATTTGAAGAAACAATATACTATGCTTCATATAATTATAATAAGGAACATGTGAGAAGTCTCCTGCAGGAGTGTAGCACAAATTTAAACCCAAGAACAAACTAAAAATCACTGGTCCAAATCAACAAGAGATCTAAGCTGAACCCACGTGAAAACTACTAAACAGTGTTTTTCTTTTTTGTTTTAAATAATTCTTTTAAAGCACACAAACATGTAAATCCATGTGATCAAGAAAGTCAAGAAAGGGAGTAGAGGCTATCTGACTCATAAAAAAGTAGTCCCCATTAAGTAGTTATCATCTAATTTTCCCAAGCACATTTACAATCCGTTTGGATACACATCTGCGACTGCGTTTTAACCTTCTTCTTCTTTTTTTGAGAAGCTTGTTTTTTTGTGGCTTTATGTCACACCAGTGTTCCTGTACACTGTTTACGGGACCCACAAACTTCAATTCTCAGCAACTTTTTCATTAAAAAT
This sequence comes from Castanopsis chinensis, assembly GCA_032878915.1. Taxonomy (NCBI): domain Eukaryota; kingdom Viridiplantae; phylum Streptophyta; class Magnoliopsida; order Fagales; family Fagaceae; genus Castanopsis; species Castanopsis chinensis. The sequence continues at coordinate 9,777,433 of JAVQMG010000114.1, forward strand.
TGGTCTCACAGCACTATCTATACATTTAAAAATTATTTTGCTACAGTGTTTTCAATTTTTAACAAAATAAGCGATATCCAAACACACCTTTATCATTTTTTTTTTTTTATCAGTAAGTTATGCACCCAACCTAATGGGTCTTACTTATCATTCATGTTAATAATCATCTACCTGTTATTTATCATACAGGCATTTGTGAAGCCTGAATTACCAAAAGGCCATCACAGTGGGTATCAGCTACTAAAATGACAGGTGGAAGTATATGCCATTACTAGACTCATATACAATCTAAAATTCTCAAGTGAAGGATATCTATGATAACTTCTTCTCAACTTCCTGCACAGAATATTAGAACAACCTACAAGAAAGGACCAAACTCTGCCAAATTAGAACTTTGAGTTATACTCGAACATTTATAAGAAAAAACCCAGAACAAACCTTATGTCAAGCTCTTCAGATTTCTGAACAATTTCTTGGGCAGCCTTGACTTCTTGATTGGTCATTCCAAGATTGGAACAAAAACGTCTCTACAAATTGAACATAGAAGTTGCATAAATACTAAATAATGCATAGGCACATCTTTCACAAAAAGAAATCTTTGGCACAACACATGCAACTGATAATAAGCCACTAATTCAGATGAAGGAGAACCAGGGAGAAGAGAGAGAGAGAGAGAGAGAGCAACAGCTAACCATATAGTCCACAGCATGTATAGTTCCCATTTCCACAGATTGACCCAGCTCTAGCTCCAGGTGTTTTAGAATGAACTCTCTTGCCCTGCCAATTTCTTTCTGTGTGGCCCCATTGACAACAGAACAAATTTCTACATAAAATCCACAAAAATTAGGCTCTTATGTACACACATAAAAATCAACTAAAATATTATGAAAGATATGCCATTTGCCTTTCACAGTCCGAGGCTTGTTTTCTTGTCGGCAAGCAATGTACAGGCAAGCAGCCACAATTGCTTCTTGATTTCGTCCTCTTAGAGGTTTTTGATCTTCTACTTTCTTATATATTTCACTAGCTCGATCCTAAATCAGATATAGATATAAACAGATGAGCAATCTAAATTAAATCAACATTTATAAGTTTATATAAAGTAAATGATAAAGAAAGAAAATATAAAACCGCAACACTCAAAGGTAAGAACCATCACTGAGTAAACATTCCATGAGCATGCAAGAAGACTTCAATATTACATAAAGAAATCCTAAATTGTATTCAAAAGACTAAGAAAGAGTAGAGCTTCCAAATATCATAACAAACAACTATCAAGTAGTGACTTGTAAACTCATATTAGATCAAATTCAATGCCTTCGTGACAATTGTCAAGCTGCTTAGCATTTTGCACTAAAACATTAGCACACTAATCTTCAGAATGATTGTTTGGTAGATCATTAGAATAGCTTCCAAGGCACTAGCTTTCATAGATGTTCATCCCTCATAAGCCTAGGGCATGAAATCTGTGATTCATGTATAGTCTACATTCCTGTATAGTCTCGCATGTTCACACTCAACAGTACCATGCTTCTAGAGTTCAACAATAAACATCCACCCTGTTGTCCTCCTCATCCTCAACAGTTCAAGCCTCTCCAATGCAATGACCTTGTCTCTTCACTCCAGCATCCAAACATTGTGGCCATCACTACAGGTTTTTTTTTTTTTTTCAACTAAGAAATTTTGGTTAAAAGTAAAACTTCCAATTTTTTTATTATAAAAAACACTCCATCTTAATTCAGGATTTCATCTTTAAAATAAACCCTCTTAACTTTGACCAGTATAGATTTTCCAATTAGTTGCCGTCCCATAACTTGCCCAATCTCCACTTAATTCCTCAGTCTACTACTTACACATTTTTGTCAACCTCTATTTCTAGCCTTTATTCATACACTTCACTAGTCCACATCAACATTTAGTTCTTTCAGCCGCAATGATTGCGCAAAAAGATTGAATCCCCCTTAAACACGCATAATGAATGTCCAACTGAAAAACATGAATGTTAAAACATGCACAACAATAATTCCAACACTAGAATAGTTTATACTAATACACAATCTTGCACAATTACCACCACCATACTGCTTAATAATAATAAGTAACCAGTACTCAATGAAAATGACTGAAAATAGCTGAAATACCTTTATGGTTGTAACCAGTCCCAGCCTGAAACAGCCATAAATTGGGTCAGTTACATATGCAGTTGAGAATGTTTACAACCAACAATAAAAGCAATAAATGCCAATTTCCATTTCCTTTCAAAATACCCACACAAAAAAAGAAGTAAAAATCAAACTCCAAGACGGAGTTAGAATTCTATCTTATCTAAAAAAACAAAGTCAGGACTTAAAAGTAATTGTTTTTTAATCCTTCAAACTTCGTAACCCAACTAAAAACTAATACATCATCGCTATGTTAAACACATTAGTGACTAAAAGCTACCACTTTTAAATTTGATAAGGGACCAAAAGCAATCACTTTTAAATTTATTAGAGATTAAAAGCAATCCCTTTATTTTGGCCAAAAATCAAAATCCCATCCCCAATGCAAGCCATTTCAATCTCTTGTGCCTTTTTTGAACCTAAAGCTATTAGCCAAAAGCAACAAACCTAAAGTTTTAGGGTATTGCACCCTTAAGTTTGGGATAATTTTAATTTTGCCCCTAAAGTTTTAAAATTTGAATCCATACCCCAAACATTAAGCAGGTTGGCCATAATAAGGTCCGTTTAAGTACCAACTAAACTCAAAACGACATCATTTTTTTTCATTAAACCCTGCTAACTTTCGGTAAAGTTTGAAGTAAATTTTATATTTACAAAATACATAGCACGTGTCACATACACATTCTCTTTCGCGTTTTCCTCCGTTTTCTCACAGACCAAACGGACACGCATTTTATCAAATTGAGAGGAGAGAAAGAAGGAAGAAACAAAACCTATCGGACATAATGGCAATGGCCTTGAAGGCCTCGATGAGTTGCCTATCGGAGTTAGAGCCACGAGTCTGCCACTTGCCGAGCGAGGCGGTCAAGAAACCAGAGGAAGTGCCATTGGGCATAGATATGACGGTGGAGAGCCCACCGTCGGAGAGGAGCGGGTTCACCGGGCCGCCAACTCGGGCCGGGTCGTGGTCGTTGGACTCGTTCGCGAAGGTTCGCCACTCTGAGGTCTCGTCGATGGAGTGAGCCTCCAAGACCAGCCCGCATTCCGAGCATATGGTGTCTCCGGCGGAGTGGTCGAACACCACCTCCGTCAGTTGGTTGCAGTCGCGGCAGAACAAGTCTGCCATATTTTTATTTTTATTTTTGTGCGTTTTTCTGGTTTTCTCTGGCTCTGCGTTTATAGTATTCGAGAAGAGTGAAGAGTATGAATTTTTGTTAGGACTTTTTCACTATTTATGGCCATCTTTATACTTGAAAGTTACGAATAGGGGCAAAATTGTCTTTTTACAATTTTTTAATTTTATTGTTTTGTTGCACATTGTCAACGTTTTTGAGTTGCTTTTGTTGGGTTGTGATTGGTCATGTTTATTGGACACGAGTCTGCATCCTAATTGAATACAAGTCATGTAATTTTCAAAAATTAAAGTTTTGACCGACTCAATCTCAAAGGTGGTATTAGACTAGGTGTAATTGGGATTGGCTTACCGCCACTCACACTCGCAATATATGAATGATTTCTTAAGGTAAATTCTCCTTCCTTCCACCCTCCACACCACATATGAATGTTTTCTTTTATGGTATGGTATGGTATGTGGACTCCATGCAATGTATATGAATTTTCACTCTTATGGTATGTAACTCATACTGCTTAAATTTTAATTACCATAATTGGGGTTTAAGTGATAGTCTAATATCATCTTTGTTAGTTGGTTGTAATGTGGCAAGATAAGTTTGTCATCTCTCTCTCTCTTCAGTTGGTTGCAACGCGATAAAATAAGTTTGTCATCTTTGTGGGTGCACGCGCACGCCAACGTTTATAGAATGTGTGAAGAGTGTTGGTTGCAAGACGGCAAAATAAGTTTATTGTCTCTTTCTCTCTCTCCGTTAGTTGGTTGCAACATGGCAAAATAAGTTTGTCATCTCTATGTTTACGGCACCAACATTTATAATATGTATGAATTTACAAGGTATTGTCACTTGTGGCATTTTTATACTTAGAAAGTTCAGAAAAGTAGTAATTTAGAATATTCATTGTTACACAATGTCAACATTAAGAAAATGTGTACCACTTCACACATGAGGTGGGGTTATACCACTTAATTATATCGTGAATATATGTTCATCATACCACGAAAAGAAAGAAGAACAAGGTGGATAATCATCCTTACATGCTGCGATAAAAGTAGGGGGCAGATTATCCTTATTGAAGACAAATGACACCACATACTTATCTCATAAATATATGCATACAGTTTGACTTGATTTAACAGTGTGTGTATACATATAAACATCATTTATAAAATATGAATTAACTTGTGTGCCCTTAGGTCACTCATTAACAAAAGACTTCATTTATATATTCCATATATTGTGTCTCCAAACTTGAAATGAAGTTTCTTAATTTCTAATCTAGCATATGTCTCGAGAATAATGACCCCTTATGGGGATAAAATTGGCTTGACAGTAAATATAAATTGTGTAGTATGAAATTGCACTTTTATGAGACCATGTGTTCTTACAACCATCACAAGATGTGACTTAATGGTAAAAATTCTCATATTGCTTTACATGATGTTTCGCAGAAGTTGGGCGATTCAAACAATGGTGTTTCAATAAATATGTTGTGCCCATGATGATAATCTCATCAGGGCCCGGTGATACATGTGATATTACTTATTACCGTCACATAGCGTAAGGTCGATGAGCCCACACCAGAGATCCTTTTTTTTATTCAGCTAAAAAACAAAAAGGTGTTTGTTCTTACAATTCTACCCAAATCTAAAATCAGTCATGTGCGCGTTGAGGCCTTTGGCCTTACATATATGGCTGACTAGGGTCGTTTTATTATAGCTAGTGAAGCACCAACGTTGTCATAGATATGGTCCCACCCTCCTACGTGAATAGCTCAAGCACGTTTTGAAAAATCATTTTCTTTCTTCTCTGAAGGGTAGCTCAAGCCTCTTAAGAAGGTTCGGAGGCCCTTCCCGCTTGCCCACTTTCTGAAATGGAGCAAAAGACCAATCTCTCCACCTCTTCTATGATTCTGAGACTAGTAAAAGATGATTCGGCCTAGAACTACTTTTGTAGAATTGTACAACAGGGGTTGCAAAAGTTGACACGGCAATTTGTAAAGCTTGTTTCAATGAAACAATGGTGATTAGTGACCAATGTGAAACAAGATATGACGAGGAGCAACAATTCAATGAGAAAGATCAAAATGGCAGGTGCGGAAAGATAGACCATCTTGTCATGTATGCTATGTTAGAGATTCTTCACAGCCCTACAGGATTACATGCCAGAAGCAGGAACAGAGACCATCTTGTTCAGAGGAATTAAATCCTAATTATTAGTAGCTATTCTCCATTAGAGTGTGGGGGTAAATGTGTAGAAAAAGCAATCTATTGATAAAGATAAAAATCCTTTTTTTCCAAAATCAAAAGAGCGATTGGGTTGAACAAATAAAGGATTTCTAACCATCTTGTTATCCTCGAATGAACATAAACCAATTAAATTAGATGGAAAAGGAGAGGCTAAAGAGTCCGTCGATCAGTCTTATCTGGTTCCGGGGTATATATCTATTTATTTCTTACTATAATATCCTGTTTTGACTGTATCGTACTATGTGTCATTTAATAACCCAAAAGAAATCCCTTATCCCCATCTAATTTTAAATGGAGGAATTTCAAGGATATTTAGAACTCGATTTGAAAGCATGAATGGGTACCCAAAAAAAAATAATAAATATAAATATAAAGGAAGCGGAACAAGCAGGAAGTTCTAATCTAATTTCATTTCCATCTCTGTGGTTCTAATGTAAATTACAGAACTGCGATCCGTATGAAATTTTTTCCCTGCACATCTAATTTCATCATCTTCCAACGTCAGGGCCCAAAAAGTAAGGGAGAAAAAGAAAAAAGGAAACAAGGTGCGGGAAATAATGAATGAATTTGTAAGGGCATTTGTACAGGGCCAGAGATAACTAACCCAACCTCCAGAGAATATACAATACATGATGCTATGCCTGCAAAACTTGTTTCTCTCCCTGTTCTATCTCAGATTCTGAAGAAGATCGACCATACCACAATCATCATCTCATGTTGCAGCACTGAGGTTTTCCGTGCAATAGCAATTTGTCCCACATGCAGATCATCTGCCTTGGAGACTGGTAATGGGCTGTATAATAATCTTCTATGCACCCAAACTGGCAGAACTTCAAGCTATGCTGATACACAACCGGTTTGGTGCTGTTGAACTGCTCCACCCACATTCCCATACTCACATCTTCCATTTTAAACAACTACACAAAGTTGTTATTAAATCAATAACCAGCAAAATAAATACATGCCACATAGCATCTAAACAATGCACTTGCACTCTAAACACATGCACACAGGAGGAGAAGAGGGGAGAGAGAGTTACCCTTAATTTGTGTTTCTCAAACTCAGACACAATGAAGTTTGCAATGTCAGATGATAAAACATAGCCCGGTCCATTTGCATACGGTGGATAATCTTCTTCTGGCCACTCCTGATACCACCATCAAATGACAAACATTTGTGAAAATCTGGAACGCATCTCAAAAATCCCAATAAACTAAGTAATAGATAATGTAGGGTAAAACACTGATACAAGAAATGCAGAAGAATTTCTATTAAGCAATCATAGTTTACACCAAATTAGATTTCTCAAAACAATGAATTGGAAAAATACCGATCTACATGAATCATGATTGGTATATTCCTCTCACAAGAAAAATCCAGCCCATAAATAAGACCTATCATCATCCGCTCCAACCAATTATGACCTAAGCTTAATATTTCACTTTTAAGCCAATTGCCAAATCCTGACCAACCCCCACCGCCCCCCCCCCCCCCCCCCCCCCCCACAAAAAAAAAAACAAGAGAGAGAGAGAGAGAAGACAAAGAAACAACAAATCTAAGTCATCAGTCTTCCCCACCTCTACCCAGTTCTATGAGAAAACAAGCCAATTCAGGAAACAATTGGATGGTCATAACCAGTAGAAGAGACAGAGTGCACCAGAGAGAGAGATTTGCAGGACTGCATTTAATACAACAGACTTAACTAATTTTGGTAGTATCATTTAGAAAAGGAATGCACCAAGTCAATTGACAAATCTGAATCATGCATACTACAGAAATTATGAACTAGTTAATTATAGAATTGGGATCACACAGAGACAGATTTGCAGGACTACATTTAATACAGCAGACTTGACTAAAATTGGTAATATCATCTAGAAAAAGAATGCATCAAGTCAAGAAACAAATCTGAAGCATGCATACTACAGGCATTATAAACTAGTTAATTATAGAAGCGGGATCAGGCTCTTCCATACCTCATATGTTACTGCCCATTTACCATAGCGCAATGGCTTATGGTAGTAATTTATGTTCCCAATGTACAAGCTCCTACCCTCGGACACTTTCTTTGCTTCATTTAAAGCAGCATCTACTCTCACAAATGTGTCATCATCACACTTCATGATATACTTAGCAGATACTGTGCGAACCTGTGAACATCAAAAAGAAGTTAACTGTAATGATCTTTGAAGAATAACCTACACAATATGAAGTTACATTACATTCTGCAATCTGTATTTATTCCACAACTCACCCCATATTCACAGATGGCAACAGTTTTCAACACAACAAGATCATAGTTATCCATGTAAGGCACGATAACAATATCTCCAAAATATTCTGCTTCTTTCTTCAACTCAACATTCACTTCCTTTCTTGCATGCTGTCCAAAAGTCAATTCAAAAGGTATTTAATAATATCCACCATGAAATTCATAATTAAGCCTACAACCATTGAACTGCAAGTGCCAAAATTGATGTCACTTACCAGTGCTACAAAAAAACGAGCTACTACATTTGAAGACTTGATAAGATTATGCTGCATCCAAGACTTCCTTACAGCCATTCGCTCGGCAAAATGGTTGCCAGCAGAAAGAATACCAACGAAAAGCTCCACATGTTCATCTGGGAGTGGTGGGGCTTTCCATCTGCTTGAAAAATCAAGATGTCGCTGTGGAGCAAAACTAGGATGTGATGAAGGTAAAGAGGCAGCAAACACAGAGTGGATATCGACATCCCCACTCACTGATAGCCCAGTGGCATCCTCCAGAGTAAATCCCTGTTGAAATTAAAAATTAAAATCTTAAAAACAAAATCCACATTATCCTAAGAAAAGTGAGTTACAGGATATTACTCACAGTGCGATATGGGAAAGAGGTGATATGCCTCCCACCAACATCAACGTGATAACCCTCCAGTCCAGCACTAATAGTTAGAACAAAATGGTTTCCCTCCGAAAATGGGAATGGCAAGTCAACAGTAACCTTTTTGGTTTTGCCTATTAGCCGTTTTAACCACCATGTTGCCTTAGACTCCTCTGAGTGGCTGTCATCATCTCGAATCCACTTCTCACACTTCACCTGACCATCAACTGCAGCCAGTCAAAGAAATTTCTCAATTTGTTGCTACCACGGTAAAATTAGATGAAAGCAGCAGGAAATTTTCCAACATAAAGAAACCATGGTTGGGTTTTTTTTTTTTGGAACAGTTTTAACAATATGTAGAGGAAAATTAACTTTTCAAAAGAACAAATGGCCAATAATAATAAAAACATTAGAGAAGAAACATGAGCAAGGAAGAAAACAACCCCAAAAGTCCTCTAGTTGGAAAATTTCCCCCCTACCATACCAACCCAGAACAGTTTTAAGAGACACAGGCTATTATTTTCTCGTGTCTTCTACCTATATCTCAATGAAAGTATGTTTCTCCTTCATAAGCGTTGGTTTGTTAAGTTAAAGGAAAATTTTTATAAAACTACTATAAGACCAACTATGGTACTGAATGTTATGATGTAAAGAAATAACCTGTTTTTAAAATGAATGTAGCTAAAATTAGAATGTTAAGATGGATAAATGTAAATACACGGAAAGACAGGATTTGAAATGATGAAATCCAATTAAAGATACAGGTAGCCTCTATTGATGAAAAGATATGGAAAATTAGCTTGAAATGGTTTCATCATGTGCAAAGGGGGAGAGCAAATAATGCAGTAGTAAAAAAGAGTGAACAGATTCAAGTTAAAGGAACAAAAAAGATAGAAGAATACCAAAAATAACATTAGTAGAAGTAAATAAAAAGGACATCTCAATTAAGGAAGTAATACAAACTATGACTTCAGATAAAATAGAATTGAGGAAAAGTACACAAGTGACCGGCTCTAACTAATCTTGTAGAGGATCCATAGCCAACCCCAAAAAATTTGGTGGTGGTTGTTGACCTTCAATTTAATCATCAACATGTGAACCTCGGGTGGAAAAAACATTTCTCCTGCCTTCTCAAGGATGATTATTCTGAATGCCACTAGGGCAAATGGAGCAGGAACCAAGTTGGCCTTCCCATTCTTACACCCCCCAATCCCTAGTGTGGGCAGGATTTGATCAAAATTATAGCACGTTTTAACATTTTCAGATTCAACAACTGGCAATTACTGGCAGGCCAGTTCAAAAATAAAGTGAGCTAAAATTACTTCCTGTCCAAAAGTTGAGGCAAACAAAAAGCCAGGTTTCATAAACCCAAAAAAAAGTAATTATATTTTTGAACAAGAAGTCTACCAACACCGAAATTTCACTGAATATTTCACACACCCTCCCCCTTGTCCTTGCATTTTAGTGGACCCAGTCAAGGTGAATGACAATTCTATATGAGAGAGGATGTGAAAATAGGTGCCCCTAGCAGAACTGAGTTTTGATACATGATCACCCTAGGGATCATAAAAATCGACTAATCACCTATAAGTTTCTTCCTTCTTCACGGGTGATAGGTAAACTTTCATAATTCATTCCAACATAACCTCAACTACTGTCTTAAAACTTTAAACCCACTTTATTTCATCTCACGCAAGAAATAAACTCAAAACTGACGCAACAAAGAAAACCCAACAAGAAAAAGCAAATCAATTTCCAATACTAAACACAAAATCTGAATGAAACACTCACTCACTTACCAATTACCAGCTTCTTCAGCAGCCTATTAAATAAAACTCAAACAGACGCAACAAAGAAACCCACCAACAAAAAAGCAAATCCCATTTCAAATACACCACACACACACACACACACACACACACACAAAATTATTAGCAACAAAATCTAAACAAAACACAAACTCACTCACTTACCAGTTTCTTCATCAGCCTTAGATTTCCACCCCTCACACCTCGAAGCTGTACCCCACTGCATCCTATAGCAAGTGTTGAGCTCAATCACTGGCTTTCCACTCCAATCCCCTCTCAACCTTGGATTGAAATGCAAAACTCGCGGTGGGTCTTCACCATCCACAGTCTTCAACCCTTGTAACTCAACTATGAACTGCGAAACCATCACCGACTCTTCCTCGTCTCTCAAAAGCGCAATCTTTGGGTCCTGCTCCGCATGTGCCTCTCTCGGCTTCCCCACCACACTCACATACGACCCCAACGTCATCCCACAAGGCAAAACCATCACTTTCTTCCGGGTCAAAAACTCCGACCCGTTTATCGCAACCGAGTTCGGGCACTGCTCCATGACCCGATTCTCGGTTTCCTTTCTTTCCTCTTTCCCGACCCGAATCTCTTCCCAGAACTTGCCTCCGATCTCCCACGCCACCCTCACCGACTTGTAAAGCTCCGAATCCCAACCCCCGCGACCCGAAAACGAATTCGGGTCGAACCCCAACCCGGAAACGATTTTGTACCCGAACTGAGCCGGGCGCGGCGAGTTCGCCGAAATTAGCTTGTTCGGGCGAGTTGGGGCCCCTCGTTCGTCCAAATCCTCCTCCGATTCGAGCCGAGGAGGCCGAGAAAGCGAGTCTTGTGACACGGCACTGAACCCAGAGTTGAAAACGAAGGGGATTTCTAGGGTTACAAGAAGCATATACAAAAGTCCCAAACCGATCAGAATCTGAATCGATCTTTGTCTACTCAGAGACAAGAAAGTATCGAACTTTTCCAATTTAGCCCTCTTCATTATCAAAAACCCAACCCAACCCCCAAAATTTGATTCAAAACCCTAAAATCTTTATCAATCTTTTACATGCAAAATTCGATTCACAGTTCAAAATAAAATTTTGAATGGGAAAATGGGTTACAGAAAAAAGAACATATATAGAATTTGAAAAATAGAGCCAGAGAGAGAGAGAGAGAAGGTTAGGTCAGCAGCAACGGGCATAAGCGTGTGTAAAATAAGGGCGTGTTTGGGAATAGTGATTTGATTTGGAGGTCGGTGAAAAAAGCTTTTTCCTGGAAACGCAGGCAAATTCTGAATTCTTCTTCTTTTTTCTTTTTTTTTTTTAATTTTTATGAAGTTTAGTTTACGTTGAAAAGGAAATGAAAGAGAAAGAGAATTGGGATTTGAAATTTTGAATGATTTTTTTTTTTTTTTTTGGGAGTTTGAAGTTTTTTTTTTTAATTAAAAAAGAAAAGACAAAGGAATAGTCTCAATAAATTAATGCAGGTGGTGGGTTTCAGGGTAGGGGTGTGTACTCGCAGGGAGAGAGGACTACTCGCTTTGAGTGAGTTTTTCTTGGTCTTGTGGCAATCATCTCTGTCTGGGAAAAGGTTGGAAAATGATGGGTAATTTTGTACAGTACTGAATCTATTGATATATTTGTCTCTTCTAGTTCTAGCTCTTATCTAAAATATGTTGGTGTGATATTAGGTTAATTTTCGTCTATACCAAAAATTAGACAATATTTTGATCTAATTATAAAAAATAATCATCACGTTATAAGTTGAAATTATCTCTAAAAAGTAGGCTCTAATTAATTCAATTAGTAAAGTTTTTTATTTTTGAATAAAAGATACTCCTAAAACTTTATGAAAATGTGTTAACCTCCCCACATGTATTTGTATATTATTTTGGAAGTTATAAATGCATGATTTATGGCATTCATTTAGAAAATACTTTCAGAGAAGTATTACGTCCACAACATTTTCAAAACACTTTTACAAACAAATCATAGGCTTGAATTTATTATTAATTCTAATTTGAACTCATCACTAAATTTGTCTTTTTGCCAATCAATAGCAACTTGTCATTTAAAATTTGTTACAAAAATATTATGAATGTAATACTTCTCGTACTTTTATGAATTTATTATGAGAAAAGAAAAAAAAATAACTAATTTCCTGAAATCAAAATTTTCACAAAACTGTTCATTAAGAGATGCTATAAGAACAACAGTTATCCAAACCTAATAAAAATACAAACTAGTTTTAAGTTTAATTAAAGAATTGAGATTAGTTTAAATCCAGTGGGGTTCCCAAGATGGAAACTCCGAATTAAAACTCCTTTTTATATTTCATCATCTTAAATTTTTGTTAATGTTTTTAAAGATGTTACTCATATTTTAGGAAAATTCTTAATATTGTCAAAATACGGAAAAATTTTACTCCTTCTTAAATTCATAACAAACCTTACCATAAATTTAATTAGTAAACTCCACTATGAATATGAAAAAAAGAAAACATCATTCTCCATGTTACAATCTAGAATAAGTTGTTAAAAATAGGAAAGTAGAATCCTCCATAAGCATCCAAATAAGTCCTAACCTTTATTGTAAATTTCTTGGTCTTTAAATTTTCCAATCTATGACACAGAAGAAATAACAGGGGTAGGTTCCCTCGTATTAAAAGCCCATTAACATATATATTAGAAGTTATATATATACAAGTTATTGATTTGATTGGAAGGGGAAAAAAAAGATCTGAACACTCAATCTCATATTCAAATATTATTATATTATCTACTCAAAAAAAAATTATTATATTAATACTCCTTATACCTTTTTTTCTTTTTTTCTTAAGGTGCGTTTGTTTTAAGGTCCGTTTGGATAGAGCGTTTTGCTGAAAACTGAAAACTGAAAACACTGTAGCAAAATAATTTTTAAATGTGTGAATAGTATTGTGGGACCCATTTTTAATATTTTTTTCTGAATAAAGTGCTTGTGGGTCCCATGAACAGTACATGAACAGTGCTGCTACAGTGCCAAACAGTGTTTTTTGTCTCCTGCACAGTGCCGCTACAGTGAAAAAACGTGCATGAACAGTACCGGTTACTGTTCATGCACGTTGAAAAGAAAAAAAAAAAAAAAAAAAACGCAAAACGCAAAAACGCAACTTTTTTAATCTGTATCCAAACCAGCTCTTAGTGTAAAATATTTTACGAATGTAAAATAATTTTAGGTGAAAATATTTTCAGGAAAGGAAAATATTTTCTAGTGTTTGGTTGTATTTTAAAAATTATATTAGAAAATAATTTCAAGTGTTTGGTAATATTCTGAAAATGCAAATTTTCTATTAGTTTCTCACATTTTCTCAGCCATTTTCTCAGCTTCGAAACAAATTTTATAATAGAAAATTGCAATCCATCAACTTTTAAACAAACAAAAATCAAAACAACACCATTCTAGGCAAGTAAATCATTTGGTCAAATTGAGAGAGGGAGGAGGAAGAAAGAGTCATCACAAATCAAGAGAAAGGGAGAGGTAGATCGAGAAAGAGAGAGATCGGTGGTCCGTGGGTAATGGGTGACGAGACTGGTCTAGTGGCGGTAGGCTTCGGCGATGTGATATCATGGCGCGATCTCAGCGAGACTATCACACGACGCAAGTTCTATGGCGTGATCTCGCAGCCCGATCTCACCAGCGCGAGCTCGATCTCACCGGTGCGAGCTCGACAGCGTGATCTCACAGCTTGATTCGCTGGCGCGAGCTCGAAGGCACGATCTCGCGGCTCGATCTCGTCGGCGCAAACTCAATTGCGGGGCTTTGGGTTGAGGACGACGATCTAGGCTTCACCAACGTGATCTGACCGGATTCGGCAATCTCCCTCTAGCTCTCTCTCTCTATTTTTTGGTGTGACTATCGTTGCTCTCTCTCTCTCTCTCTCTCTCTCTCTCTCTCTCTCTCCTTTTCTGTTTTCAGTCTAGAAAATTCTATTTGAAGGTAAATTGAAAGTGTAAATTATTTTTCGCCTTAAGCTCTCTTATTTTACAGTTAGTTGATTTAATTTTCCCTTTGACCGAATTTTCTGAACATCCCAAACAGTAAGTATAGTGGAAAATATTTTTCTGATTTCCTTTATCGTTGAAACAAACACAGCCTTAATCACTTGGGAGAACTTTTATTACAGAGAAAACAACATCAGAACAGCCTAGATCCCTTCTGAAGAATTACATTAATGATACTTTGAGATTGAGTACATATGGAGGTTTTCAGGTGATCACCAATGATAGTGCATAATTTGTAGTGTCTTGTGTATGTTGACTTGTTTTTTTTAATGAGAAAGCTGAATTCATTCAATACGAAATTGGAGTACAAACATGTTGTCGTAGGAAATGACATTAATTCTGAAGATGCATTGCTAAAAGAATTTGAAAAATTATTGGAAAGAAGAGCCAAAGTCATTATAAACTAACTGCTACTTCCTTTTCGAGGTCAAAGTCTTATAAATAAAACCAAAATAAAAAATGGCATCGATCTCAAGAAAAATTGAAATGGTTGATTAAAATGATTTTTTTTAATGTCATTTAGATCATTTTTTTAAGAGTTTGAAAACCGATGATAACTTTTTTTTATCATCGGATTAAAATACTTATTAATTTTTTATATAGGTGAAGATTCAATCTAGATTTCTTATTTAACTATCAGAAATTTTACGAGTTGAATTAACTAAAGCCAATATTTAGATCATTTATGGCAAGAACCCAAATCATACCATCTCTCTCTCTCTCTCTCTCTCTCTCTCTCTCTCTCTCTCTATATATATATATATATATATATATATATATATATATAAACTGAAGCCTTTGGAGCTCCCATGATTTTCTACGTCATCACTATTTTTTTTTTCTTTTTATCTTAGATTCTTTTTATTTTAGGTTTTATATCTTAAATATTTATTATTTCTCTTCAACCTGTAATTATCTTATCAAGTGTTATAATAATTTAGTTTAAGTAAAACTCTATTAGATATATGTTTCAAAAACTTGAAAATTCTACTTCAACTAAAATTCTATAAGAAAAATTTCAACATATATAAACCCCTATTCTTTTTATTTAAGTATTTTTTTTTCACGTATTATATATATTTTTTAGAAACTTTCACGAATTATATTAGTAAATAATATTTGGACCACTATATTTAAATAAAATTATTTTTGTTTAGTCCAAATTTAACAAAGAGTGAAACTCTATCTCTCTAACAAGTCAAACTTAAACTCAAATTCATTATTATTATTTTTTCAAACAAACGTGTTCTTTCCTCACTACATTATTTATCATCAGTCCATAACATGATCACATCGAAACAAAAACAAAAGGCATATTAATTCTTGGTGAGACTCCAAAACCCAATCCAACTCCAACACACATAACCAGAAATTCCTTTCTGAGAAAACAAAAGCACTTTTATTGAAAAAGCTTTTTCAGGGTTTTCCCATAAGAAATTTATTACCAAACAACACGTCCCATTCAGGTGTAATCATGTACAATAATATTTATTCTTCCTTTTATAATATATAATTGTTAATAAATAAACCAAGATTAAATCATATATTATATGAATACTTAATACATTTTCCGTGCATTGCACGGGTTAGCAACTAGTATACTATATAATAAAAGTTGGACTTAAACGTCGTAGTTGTGCCAAGAAGCTGCACTAAATTGCAGAAAAATTAAAAAAAAATAAATATATTTTTTTTGTACTTATCTTCTTCTCCTATAATTTATAAATTGATAAAAATCTTAACTTGATTACAATTTAAACTCTTCATCTAATCCTTTTTAAAACAAAAAAATAGCAACAATCTTCATCTATTCCTTTTTTTAAATTTAAATTATATTACTTCGTGTATTCAATAAAAACAACTATGTATTCAACAACAAACTTTTCCTCTTCACACGTGATTTTTTTTAAGATAATTATTTTTCACACCGATTTACCAAAAATGATTTTGGATAAAGTTAAAAAAAAATTGTAAATAAGGTAATAAGTATTTGAGTTTAAATTAAATACCTTCTCTTACTTCTCGGAAAAAAAAAAAAAAAGTATCTATATATAATAAATGTTTATTCGTATTAAAAAAAATGTTTTTTTTTTTTGGTTATAAAAGAAAAGTCTCCATTTTTCCATAAATTTTTTTTTTCCTTTTTTCTTTTTCTTTCTATTCATATGACCTTTTTTTTATTCCACTTTTTATGGGATTTATGAGATAGTAACAAACAAATTGATTAGAAATCTTAATTCCAATAGGATTTAAATTCTATATCAAATGAAACTCTACATATATATATATATATATATATATATATATATCTCCCTTTTGAAGTGAATTTTATTCCAATATGTGAATGTCTAAATCCCATGATAAGTATGCATTCTTTCTTCATTATTATTTTCTCATTTTGTTTAATCTATTTTTCTTTAACTTCAAAAAAATTAATAAAAACTTCTCACACACGTTTTAACCAAATTCATAATATTAAACTTTTGTACTTATTCTCTTCTACAATAATTGATTTAGGTTTTAGTTATATATTCACACTGTCATCTCTCAAAGTGATAGAGAAAAAAAAAAGTTTATTCTTTGTTCTTTTTCTAAATTTATATCTTAATTTATAATTTGTGTTAATTTCTTAATTTTAAATTATGAATAAGTTTGATTATATTCTTTATATTGAATGTAAATTGTTGTTTATAGGTTTCTTGTTGTGTTATATTCTTCAGACAATAAAAGAAATAAAATAAAATTAAAGAGCTTATATAAATTTGGCAACAAAGCTAAATAGACAAGCCAAAGAAATGTTTACTAATAATAGTTTTATCAGTAACTTTTTATTAACATGATTTTAAAAAAAAAATTAAATAGAGAGATAATTTATTAACGTGATTTAAACTCTCCTAAAACTTTTTTAAGGGATTGATTTAAAAAAAATTCAAAGTAATTTTCTAATTATTAACTACTTTGCCTTACTTCTAATTACCAAAACCTACAATTGAAATACTAATCCATATAAGATACCACTTCTAAAGATTATTATCTTAGCTATTATATATTATACGCTGACTTTTTTTTTTTTTTTCCAAAAGAAGCGTTTCTCTCTACCCCCACATAACAAAGGGATTATAATAAGAATTAAGTAGATAGGAGTAAGACTACGCCATCTCTTTTCTACAATAAATATTAAATTTAGATCATTTTTCATGCATATACACACACACATTACACAAAGGGGTTATAACAAGAATTAACTAGACAAGGGTACGACTATACAACATTTTTTCTACAATAAATGTTAAATTCATATAATTTTTCATGCATATACACACATATATAGCGTACAACGCACATGGCTTAAACTTTAAACTTAAACTTAGTAGGGTGAAACTCACTCAAGTTTTTATGCCTTCTTCCATGCTTTCAAGAACAAAAATTAAATTTTCATATGAGTCTCTCTTTCTCTACTTCAAATTTTTTTTTTTTTATAAAAGATAAAATTTGTACTCTGACTTAATTTAAGTGTATATGTATGTGCAATTGTTACTTCATAGGTATAAGTGCTTGTTGGGTGTAAATTCAAGGGTTTTTCAATTAAATATATGTGATTAATTGAGCCTCATAGTTCAATGTATTATTAAAAAATATTTTATATAGATTTTTAGGTACTTCTACTATCTTCTATTTAATTATATATATACATACATTTTATAGTATTTTAGTCTCACACAACATACGTTTATTATGTAACTTAAAAGTAAAATATTTATTTATTTTTATTATTTATTTTAAGTAAATTAATAAAAAATTATTTATATATGAATTTTGATTAAATTATATATTACACGGGTATAATGCTAGTGATAAAATAAAATGATAATTTACCGTGCCACTTGGCGCAAAGAAAAAGCCAAAAAAATGGGCCATGAGGTTGTGGACCAGGCTGTGTTTGCCTTTGCCAGAGCTTTACGCATGGCAACAAAGCAAGTATTTGATTAAATGAGTAGTGTAGCGTTTGGGATTGTTGCTAAAAATGATACCCTCCAAATTTAAAAAACGAAGCTTTAAAATGCATTCATTATTTAATATTTATAGCATATTTTTATTAATATCAGGGGAATCTGTAATTCTAATATTTAAAAACTCCGCTGCTGAGGCCAAGATTAATTAGTAAATCAAAAATATATAATTGCCGGCATGGCTGCTCTCAAATAGTGCGTGTCTTGGAAAGGTCACGTAATAGACAGGTGTCTCCTTCTCCCTCGCACAGAAGTTTAGCGGGCTCTTACCCTTATTTACAAAAATAATAGCAATATATTTATGTTTTGAAACTATTTAGGTTTATATTTCTGTTTTTGAAACTCAATTTTAACAAAATCGAATTCGGTATAAAACTCAATATCCACAAATTTGAGTTATAATATTAGGGATGGCCATGGATAGGGTATGGGTATACCCAATCCATACCCTACTCGGAAAATTTACCCATGAATACCCGAATATCAATACCCATTAGTATCCATACCCGAATCTTACTCGGATTTATTATCCATGAATATCAATACCCTACCCAAAACCCGAAACCCATTTAATTTTTTTTTTAATCCAAAACATTTTAACTTAAAAACTAACTGATAGCTTTATCTTAAAAAAAAAAAATCAATAAAAAATTTTTAAAAAATTATTGATTAGTTTGTATCAGCAACTTCTTCTTCTTCTTTTTCTTTTTCTTCTTTTGAGATAGAGATTGAAATTTTATTAGATAAAAAATTTAAAAAATAAAATAAAATAAAGAAGAAACACATGAAGAATTCTCTCTCCTTGCCCAATCCTTCATCGCCAACAACCCTAACCTTAGCCCCAGCACCCCCAACCTCTTCTTCTGCAACATTGAGTTCGCCCAACCTCTACAGTTCCAACTAATAACTCTCATGGCTGGGAAAAGCTGGGATCAGCTACCAGAACCCATCATGTACATGCAGCTCGAAGAGTCTCAGTAGAGCTTTGCACTCTTCGGCATCAATGTCCTCCCTCACATCTGCCTCGTCGCTTCGCACCAGTCCCCTAAGCAATCGAAGCAAATGGACCAAGGCGATTTCTCGTGATTAGCCGATTCGATGGCCGATTTCGTCCAGGCCAAAACCAAGCTTACAGTCAGTCCGATTCTCCAATTCACCAAGCTTATCATGGTCACACCCTGATTTGGATCCCCTTCGCAATCAAGAAGATCGTGAAAGGCAAAACCTTGCTTCATGATTCGAAGCTCTGGCTCGCCGATTCGGAGATGGAGAAGACCACCATAGTGGTGGTGCTGGTGATCGGAGTGATGAGTTTAAGGTACTAGTCTATGGAGTCTCAGGTGAAAGAAGAGAGAGAGAGTGATGGTGAGGATGGAGGCTCGAGAGAGAAAGAGAGAGAGAGAGAGAGAGAGAGAGAGAGAGAGAGAGAGAGAGAGAGAGAGAGAGACTTAGGGTTATATATATATATATATATGGGTCGGGTATGGATAATATCCATACCCTACCTGAACTATTCGGGTAATATCCATACCCTACCCGATTAGGTTATACCCATGAAGAACCAGGTATTATCCAAAACATTTGGATCGGGTAGGGTAGGATATCCATTATCCAATGGGTATGGTCATCCTTAGTTATATGTAAATTTTTTATTGAAAAAAAATTTAAGTGGCAAAACATGCATAAAACTCAAAATTGCTAATGTCGAGTTCCACTTGTAACTCAATTTTGTTAAAATTGAGTTTCAAAACTAGGACACAAATCTAAATAGTTTCAAAACAGGAATATATTGCAGTTATTTTTGCAAAATAAGGGCAAAAGCCCAATATCCCCGAAATTTAGCTGCAAAATTGAATTACGTCTTTTTTATTGGAGTTGAATTTTGACAAATTCATCGTTGGATTAAGTCTTCTTTTTATATACTCCATACTTACAAAATCCTAAAAAATTAAAAATCTATAGCTATGTTATCAATAAACTGTTTAAATTGTAAATTTTTGTAATTTAAAATTATACATAAAATATAAGCTTTTAATTATATAGTAAATGATATCTGATTAACACAAAAGCTACAACCTTACTTAATAAAATAAATATTACTACATAATTTTAAAATCTAGCCATTAAATTGCATGTTCTTTACATTATTAATACATGTGTCAAATATTGTGTCAATCGGATATTATTTATTATATGATCTATAAGTTTATATTTTAAGCATAATTTTAAACTACAAAAATATATAATTTAAACAATTTATTGATGACATTACTATTTATTTTTAATTTTCTAGAAATTTTACAAGCATTGAGGATATAAGAAGAAGATGTAATCCAAAGGTGAATTTAACAAAATTCACCTTCAATAAAAAAATATTGAATAAGGCTATGACCAATTTTGTAGTTAATTTTTTTTAAAGCAAATAAAAACTTATTAAAATGATATTTTAATGAAAAATAAAAATATAATTATTTAAAAATACTTTTATTTTATGATAAAACTTAGATATAATTCGTTAAGGATAATATAAGTGGAATTTCTCGCCCTCTATAATTGATTTTTTGGGGATTTTTTTTTTGTTTAAAAATTAAAAAAAATTATCAAAATTAAAATTTTAAATCTCTTCGTTATACATTTGACATGAAAGCTATCAAAAACTTATATTTTACTAGCCTCACCACACACACTTTGTATGTGTGATAAGGCACTTTCTTTTCTTTTCTTTTCTTTTTGGTTTAGTGTCAACAATTTTTCAGAAAAAATAAAAGAGAAAGAAGCATCTAAAAATTATATAGAACAATCAAAATCATGAGCAATAAAACTATTAAAAAAACACTAATGTGGTGTTTGGTACGGAAGAATTCACATTACTCCTGGCATCCAAATTCCTAGGAATGTGACTCATCGGATTTGAGTGTGAACTATCAAGTTCTTTAAAAAAAATCTTCCTCTAAATCAATAATGAAAAACCAAATATAAACTATTAATTATGACAAATTCATTAAAATTATAGTCTAACATTTCAAAATGAAAAGTACAATACAAAAATAACTATTTAAATTCTCAAATGCTTTTATTCTTAATAATAATTTTTAAAAGAGTTTAATCCATAACAAAACAACCTAACAACTCTTTTTTTTCCCACATGTAAGACCTAAATAAAACTTTTTTAAAGAATAAATTAACAGAGTTGTCTCTCCTATTTATATTATTTTGGAGGGAAAAGATAAAGACAAGGGAAAATATATTGATGACTATTTTTTTATATTGTATCTTAATTGCTTAAATGATAAGAAAAAATGGTTAAAATTGTCAATTTATAAAAAATATAATTTTCTTTAAACTTGGGAATTTGGATTCCCACCTGTTTTAAAGGGAATCCACATTCCTACTGAGAGGGGTTTAAGGGGGGAATTCAGATTCCCCTGACATTTGATTCCCTAGCATGATTTACAACCAAACATAAGAATTTTTAAACATTCTTAGAAATCCTAAAACATTACCCCGTACCAAATGCCATATAAAAAAATTACTTTGTAGGAAATGACTACTCTGTAAAAAAATGAAAGGATAGTTTAACTAAGTTTAGTTGTCCTCAAGCTTTAGATTTTGTAATATTTTATGACACAAGATAAAAAATCTATTCTAGCTTAATTTAATTATATATTTGTATAAAACTTTCTTCTGGAGGCTTGAATCTTGACTCTTATTCCTCGTATCCCAGAAAAATTTTTTAATTTAGAGTAATCATCATTCAAAGAGTCCATGGTGATGATTTTGTAATATTTAATAATCCACCACATGTGGTGGTTTATTTATTGGGTTCTGATAAAGCTGATAGTTTTCGTAACAGTCTAATTTGTTGTTTGTTTAATATATCACCTCTTAATTATTACAAAAAAAAGAACTTTTTAGTGGTTGCTTTCTCCTCAATGGGGTCTCACCCTCCCATTTGATCGCCTTTGCTTTTACTCCTAGTTTATATCGTTCTGTCCATTTCTTAAATTTATTTCTCACAACTAGCCATAGTGACTGTAGCTTTATTTTTTTTTGGAAGTAAAGATAGTCATACACCGTGTTCAGTTGTTCTTTGAATGCAAATTTCGTCAAGTTAGGGGATGGGGAGGACTTAGCTCTTGAAAAAAATGATAGGAAAACTTAGGATAATACAATATTATTATTGGATTTGTCTGGGACCAAGCAACTCATAGCCATGAAGACTCTTAAAAATCAGACCACTTCAAAGTTCAAGCCACCTTTTGACATTAATTCTTTTGGCCATAATGGCAATTAAGACGTTTTTGCGTTCAAATCAAGTCGTCTTCAATTCATACATTGATTATATCATCTACTAATTATTATAAGCTCTATTCACAAGAATGAAATTCCGTTAGGGGAAAAAAATCGAAAATTTTTTTAAAATCAGTTTTTAAAGAGAATTTTAAATTAAATTTAAGTACAATTATATATATGTTACCTTAAATTTCCTAATTGATTTCAACTATATCACTACATTTATTAATGCAAGAAAAAAAAATTATATATTTCATTTATGGCGGTTAAATTAATTATATGATTTATTAGCCAATGTAGTTTCATAGTTGAATGTAATTTAAGATTTTAAGGCACAACACTTAATAAAATGATTTTTTTTCTTTATTAGCCAATGCATTTTTTTTCCTTTTTTTTATATAGAAAAAAATTGAGTTACAAAATTGATTATAGCCTAAGGTTACAATCCTACTCAATAAAATAAACATTACTACATAATTTGAAAATCTAACTTTTGAATTGCATGATCTTTACACTCTTAATACACCTATCAAATTTTGTGTCAATCGGATATTATTTACTATATGATCTATAAGCTTATATATTATGCATAATTTTAAACTACAAAAATTACAATTTAAGCAATTTATTGATGACATAATTATTGATATTTAATTTTTTTAGAAATTTTGCATGCATGAAAAATATAAGAAAAAGATGCAATCTAATGGTGGATTTGTCAAAATTCACATATAATAAAAACATATTAAGTAAGGTTGTAGCTTAAAATTACAACTTATTTTGTAACTAATTTTGTCTTTTTATATACGTCAACAAGAAAGATTCAGAACCGAGACATCTCTATTTAAAATATTAAAAATTTTCATTTAACCAAAAACAATCCTTATTTCGCACCAGTTTGTACATGTGAATGACATAATTTATTTTAATTTGTATACCACATTGTTATTAGTAAATTATTATATTTTCTTTCTCAATAACTTTATGCTCATTGCAAATTAATCGGCGCAATTGAAGTATTCAACCATCTAAAATTCTTTTGTTATCGCCTTTTCGTATTTGGGTTTCCAAAAGAGCGGCTATCTTTTGTTTTATAATAGGGATAGCGTTTTTGTTGAATACGAGATGATTTTGGGGGCGTTTGGATTACTTGTTTCCGTAACTCATAACTCTGTTTTCATAACTCATAACTCAAAAATGGTGGGACCCATGACAAAAACTTTGTTTAGATTTCCATAACTCAATTTCCATAACTCTGTTTCCATCAATCAATTCTCTGATTTTTGAGTTATAAGTTATGGAAACTGAAAACACATTTTAGCTGTTTTCAGTTTCCAAAACTCATAACTCAATGGCATTTTTGTAATTAAACACACATTGGTTACAATCATAGCAATTTTAAAATAAACTTTTAACCGTTGACTTTTTTTTTTTTTTTTTTTTTTTTTTCCTGGGTTCAACGTTACACGTACGTTGTTGTTGTTGTTGTTGTTTTTTTTTTTTTTTTTTTTTTTTTTTTTTTCTGGGTTCAACGTTAAAAATTTTTTTTTTTCTTTTTTCTGGGTTCAACATTAACGTTTTTTTTTTTTTTTTTTTTGGGTTCAACGTTAACGTTAGTTTTCTTTTCTTTTTTTTTTTTTTTTTTTTTTTTTATATTATGCAGCTTCTGGGTTCAGTCTTCACAATTTATTTTTTTTTTTTTTTTTTTTTTTTTTTTTTCAGTACCAGGTCACCTAAACCCAGAAAATTCACAAAAAAAAAAAAAAACTGACGTTAAGCTATTACAACTGAACCCTTTTTATAAAAAAAAAAAAAAACATCTCATTTGATATTAAAAATTTTCATTTAACCAAATAAATAGTGTGAAAAATATGAGTGATGAAAACTGAGTGATGGTGCCAAACAGGTATAATATTTTTAAGTGATGGGTGATGAGTGATAAGTGATGAGTGAAGAGTGAAGAGTGATGGGTGATAAGTGATGAGTGATGAGTGATGAAAATTGAGTGAGGAAAACTTTTAAACCAAACAGGGCCTTTAGAAGGAATTGTATAAATTTTTATATAAAGAATATTGCAATGAGAGAAAATAGACATTTGAATTTTCTTATTGTCCCATGGTTTATTTTTCTGATAATTCAGAAAATACTGTTTGGATTGACATAAGGGATAAGTAATATGAAGGTGACGTTAAAGATATGTTAAAATAAATTGAGATGTCAACTTTAAGATGAAAGATAAAATAAAAAAAGTAGTTAATTTTTTTTATTGACTTTATTATTTGATATATCAACTATTTTTTTTGGAAAGGATTTGATATATCAACTTTAAGATAAAATTAAAAAGTAGTTAAAAAATATATTTGTTATATATTAATGTGTCCCTATTCAAATTTATTATCAAGTAAGTTTGTAAGTAGAAGTATTTAAAAGAATATATTTGATATATATTAACGTGTTAACAATCACAAAAAAAAAAAAAAAAAAAACATTCCAATATTAATTTTCATATTTTTTAAAATCCAATTTTTTAAATGTTGTATAGTAGTAAAATTTTGTAATGTTTAGTATTTTTCATTTTATAATAAATTAAGCTAGCTTTAGGCTATGTTTGGTTGGAGGGAAGTAAAATAGAATGAGAGGGAAGAGAAGAGAAAAGTACAAGAGAAGAGAAAGGAAAAATAAAGAGAAAAGAAAATATGTTTTTGGATGTAAAGGAAAAGACAAATGAAAGAAATTGAATGTATTTTATACTTGTGAGGACCCGAAGACCCGAAAAATGACGTGGCCCGAGGACTGGAAAGCGTCTTAAAGAAAAACCTACTCGGGTCGGAGCCCGAGGACCCAAGGAACCGTGAACTGACGGTGTAGGCCATCACAAATATCTAGAGACATTGAATTCTGCAGACAGGCCTCCTTAACTGTAATAAATGTGGAAACAGCAGCCTTACTTCCAGCATTAATGATGAAGTGACCTGAACAGGAAAGTGGATCTCTAGATATTTTACCATCAGTGCTTTCGGTAAAAAGGAGTTACAAGTGTCACCAAGTAGGGAGGGGAGGGAAGTGAGATGTGAGGTGGAGATGATAGGGACCTGAGGTATAAATAAGATGGGAGGGGATACGGTGAAGGGACTGGCAAAAAAGGGAGAAAAAGGCAAAGAAAGAGAAGATTAGTATCCAACTAAGGGAAAGAAGATAAGGAAAAGAGAAATAGGGGAAGAACACCATAAACCCTCGGGACCGGCATGTTTCACTGTTGCATGGTTCCCCCTTTATAAATTTCATTGTTTTGGGCCATGATTCTGAGTGGACCTTAGCTTTGTAAAGCCCAAGGGTGAATTTCAGTCTTTGGACCACAGTAGCAGATTCAGGACCTTACAATTGGCGCCGTCTGTGGGAAACAACAAAGTAGAGCGTGCTGTCTGGAGGACAGATGGCAAGTTTAAATCAAGAGAGGGAGGAGTCATTAGGTTCGCAGAACGAAAATCGCCAGAGAAATGGTACGCCAAGTGTGGTAGTGGAGTCACGTCCTAATGGGCAAGAACGGGGAAGACCATCAGCTACGTCCGACCGGACCTCTCGGGACGAGGAGGTGCCAAAAATGCAGTCAGAAATAGATCGCCTGCGAAGAAAGTTAAAACGAAAGCGAAAGGCTAGGCGAAGTTCCCCCTCTTCGTCCAGTGATAGTTCAGAGGCCGATGAGGAAGAAGGCGATGGCCGGGAGTCCGAATCTTCCATGGACAAAACTCGTCCCAGTACGAGTGCATTTGACCGGGTTAAAGGTGGTGGAGATAAGCATGTTGGGGGGTGGTCATATCAGGGCACGGGGAATGACGCTATGAGTAAGGCCTTAAGGCAGATTTCCAAATCCCCATTCGCGAGGTGGATAAACCGGGCAAGGTTGCCTCATAGGTTCTCGCAGCCCACCTTTGCCATTTATAACGGAAGAACTGATCCCGTGGAACATGTGAGCCATTTTAACCAAAAGATGGCAGTTCATTCACGCAATGAGGCGCTGATGTGTAAGGTATTCCCGTCCAGTTTGGGACCGGTGGCCATGAGATGGTTTGATGCTTTGAAGGAAGGATCGTTAGGATCCTATGAGGAATTAACAAAAGCGTTTGGCGCACGGTTTATGACATGTAGCAGGGTGCCGAGGCCTTTAGATGCTTTGCTGTCAATGGCCATGAGAGAAGGCGAGACTCTCAAAACATATTCAGATAGATACTGGGAGACATACAATGAGATTGATGGCGACGTGGAAGATGTTGCAGTGAGGACCTTCAAGGTGGGACTCCCGACTGATCATGGCTTAAGAAAATCTCTGGTGATGAAAACGGCGGTGAATATGCGCCAACTCATGGATCGCATTGATAAGTATAAACGGGTAGAGGAAGATCAGATGCAAAGTAAGAGTAAGGCAAGACAGTTCCCCGAGAAGAAGGATTCGAGGGGTGGGGGTTACCAGGGCAATCAACCCAGGAGAGACTTTGTGGGACATCCGCCTGCATCTAGGGCTCCCATGGTTAACGCCTTATTCAAAGAGCCGGTGCATCAGATATTGGAGAAAATACAGAATGAACCTTATTTCCGTTGGCCTAATAGGATGAATGGAGACCCGTCCGAGCGAAACCAGAACCTCCATTGTCATTATCACCAGGATAATGGGCACACCACGGAACAGTGTAGAACATTACGGGACCATTTGAACCAATTGGCCAGGGTGGGAAAGATCAACCATTTCTTGGTGCAGCCGGGGGGGCAAGTCCAGCGTAGTAGAGGGACCCGACCTGACAATGTTGCTCGGCCGGCCTTGGGAACTATCAATGTAATCTTAGCCAAACCAAGGGGGGAAGGCACCGCTTCTTTTCGGGTCATGTCCGTGCAGAATAGCATGGAAGGTGGCGCTGAGTGTTTGGATAACCACAGCAGCAAAAAGATGAGGTTGGCCCCAACTCCTGTCTTGGGATTCTCCGAGGAAGATAAAGAGGGAACTATTCAGCCACACGACGATGCCTTGGTAGTCACCGTTAGAATCGGTGGATTCGATGTCAAGCGGGTCTTGGTGGATGAAGGAAGCGGAGCTGAGATTATGTATCCCGATCTGTTCGATGGCTTGGGATTGAAGGCCGAGGACCTCAAGACATATGATTCTCCATTAATAGGCTTTGATGGGAAAACAGTAGTCCCCCAGGGAACGATTACTTTGCCTGTTCGGGTGGGGGAAGAGGAAGTACAGGTTAATTTCATAGTTATCAAGGCCTATTCGCCCTACACTGCAATATTGGCTAGGCCGTGGCTGCATTCTATGGGCGCGGTATCGTCTACTTTACACGTAAGGGTTAAATACCCCACAGGTGGGCAGGTGGGGGTATTGTTAGGCAATCAGTTGACAGCAAGGCAGTGCCTTGTAATGGCAATCACCAAGACATCCGGGATTAAAGAAGAAGAGGTAGGTCAGAAGACCTTGTAGCAATCAAAGAGTCCTGTTGGGGAAGGAAGTGCCTTAGGGATGGAAGTTTCCACCGAGGACCTTCAGGAGATCTCAATAGGAGAAGGCGGGAGGTATTTCCGCGTGGGTTCTCAGTTTCCTGATGTCGAAAAAGACAAGTTATTGGAATTCTTAAAGGCAAATATGGATGTTTTTGCTTGGACAACGTACGATGTACCCGGAATTGATCCAGAGTTTATCTGTCATCGTTTAAATGTTGATCCCAGGGCCATTCCCCGTAAGCAACCTCCTCGGCGCATGTCCTGTGAACATGTCGATGCTGTGCGGGAAGAAGTAAACCAGCTGAAGCTGGCTGGAGCCGTTAAAGAGGTTTTTTACCCCGAGTGGCTCGCCAACACGGTAGTGGTCAAAAAGAAAAGCGGCAAGTGGCGAGTTTGTGTGGACTTCACCGACCTAAACAAGGTCTGTCCGAAGGATCCTTTCCCCATTCCCAGGATTGATCAGCTAGTGGATGCTACCGTAGGGCACCATCGGATGAGTTTTTTGGATGCATTCTAGGGATACCACCAGATTCCCATGTCATTGTCTGACCAGGAAAAAACAGCTTTTCGAGCTCCTAGCGGAAATTATCATTATCGGGTAATACCTTTTGGTCTTAAGAATGCAGGATCAACTTATCAAAGGATGGTGACCCGAATGTTTGAAGGACAGCTGGGACGAAATATGGAGGCCTATATTGACGATATGGTGATAAAAAGTAAGAGGGCAGTAGACCACTTGGAGGATTTGGAGGAGACTTTTTCGGTGTTGAGAAGGCATCGGCTACGCTTGAATGCTTCAAAATGTTCCTTCGGGGTCAGCTCGGGAAAGTTCCTCGGGTATATGATCACTCACCGTGGGATTGAAGTTAATCCCGACCAGATTAAAGCGATTATGGACTTGCATCCACCGCGAAATCCCAAGGAGGTGCAGAAGCTCACTGGGATGGCTGCAGCCCTAAATAGGTTCATCTCCCGGTCTGCGGACAAGTGCAGGCCATTTTATCAACTCTTACACAAATGGAAGGACTTTCGGTGGACGGATGATTGTGTCCGGGCTTTTGCCGACTTAAAGCAATATCTCGCTAGTCCGCCAATATTATCTAGACCCGAGAAAGAAGAGGTGTTGTATGCCTACTTGGCAGTCACGGAATATGCTGTTAGCCTAGTCTTGATGCGCAGCGTAGATGGGATTCAAAGGCCGGTGTATTATATTAGTAAGTCTCTACAGGAAGCAGAAACACATTATTTGCCTCTGGAGAAAGCAATCTTGGCAGTTGTGCATGCCACGAGAAAACTCCCACACTATTTTCAAGCTCACACCGTGGTTGTGCTCACACAATTGCCATTGCAGGCTCTTATGAGGAAGTTAGACTACACGGGTCGAGTCGCGAAGTGGGCAACCAGATTGGGGGCGTATGATGTCAAGTACATGCCCCGCACTGCTATCAAGGGACAAGTCCTTGCCGACTTTGTTGCTGAATTTACAGATGCTAACTTGCAGCAGGATAAGATGGTCCTCGCCATCACGACGATGGGGCCCGATCTAACTCATCCGTGGGAAATTTATACGGATGGAGCATCTAACCGGAAAGGATCAGGGGTGGGCATTGTGTTGGTCACTCCGGAGAAGTTGGTCATAGAAAGGTCATTGAGGTTGGGATTCGCTGCCACCAATAACGAAGCCGAGTACGAGGCTGTTTTAGCTGGAGCAAAGTTAGTTAAACATTTGGGGGGAGAGGTGGTGAAACTCTTCAGCGATTCTCGGCTAATTGTTGGGCACATCAATTTGAGGCTCGGGATGAAAGAATGCAGAAATACCTTAATAAGGTGAAGGCTGTCTTGTGTCTATTCAAAACAGTTACGGTCGAACAAATTCCCAGAGGGCAGAATGCTCACGCCGACTCATTGGCAATGCTAGCCACTTCCTTGGGGTCGAAGCTTCCTCGGGTGGTCTTGGTCGAGGACATGATGACGTCTAGTCTTGATAATGCGCCGGCAGCCGGGATTCATAGTATTCACGTAGGACCAAGTTGGATGGATCCTGTTGTGACTTATTTAAAGCAGGGAATATTGCCCGAAGACAGGGTGGCCGCGGAGAAAGTACGCCAAGCAGCTCCTCGTTACTGGCTGTCAGAAGGGAAAAAACTATACAAACGGTCGTACTCGGGACCGTACCTGTTGTGTGTACATCCTGAGGCCGTAGAGCCCATATTGGAAGAGTTGCACGAGGGCATGTGTGGGAGCCACACTGGGGGGAGATTCCTGGTACATCGGGCCCTGACCCAAGGATACTGGTGGCCGAATATGCAAAAAACCGCCCAGGACTATGTTAAAAAGTGTGATCAGTGTCAACGATACGCTCCAAACGTGCACCAACCTGGGGGTGTCCTAAATCCGCTTTCCAGCCCATGGCCCTTTGCCCAGTGGGGCTTGGACATCGTCGGACCATTTCCTCGGGCCCCTGGGAACCGAAGATGGCTCCTCGTTGGTACAGATTATTTCACTAAATGGATAAAGGCCGAACCCTTGGCTAGTATTAGGGATGTTGATACAAAGAAATTCGTATGGAAAAATATAGTAACAAGGTTTGGAATCCCCCACACATTAATATCGGACAATGGGCTTCAGTTTGACAGCAAAGCCTTTCGTAGGTACTGCGGGACGATGGGCATAAGAAATGGGTATTCGACGCCGGCGTACCCACGAGGGAATGGTCAGGCAGAGGCTACTAATAAGGTCATCCTGGCCGGGATAAAGAAAAGGTTGGATGATGTCAAAGGCAAGTGGGTGGAAGAGTTGCCCCATGTGCTATGGACTTACCGCACTACACCCCGGAGGTCAACCGGGGAAACCCCCTTTTCAATGACATATGGAATGGAGGCAGTCATCCCTCTGGAATCCGTCCAGCCAACGTTGAGGACAGAACAGTATGGAGTGGAGGAGAATAACCGGTCGTTGCTAGATAGTCTGGACACCATACAAGAGAGGAGGGAGATAGCCAGCGTAAGGTTGGCCAGTTATCAGCAGAAGCTTAAACAAACGTATGACAAGGGAGTGAAACCAAGACCCCTAGTACCCGGGGACTTGGTGCTGAAAAAAGTAGTGGGGGCAACGAAAAACCCAGCGTGGGGAAAGCTAGGGCCAAATTGGGAAGGACCCTATAGAATTACGTTTGTTGCTAGGATCGGGGCTTACCGCTTGGAAGACGTGGATGAGAAAGTTGTACCTCGTTCGTGGAATGTAAATAACTTGCGGCGTTATTATTATTAGTAATGAAAAAGTGGCTGTTTTTGTGGAGAACAATCCATACCAATTACTTTTTGTTTATGTCTATGGGATGAGTAATAAAATCTTTGAGTGTTAAACTGAACCTAGTACTTGCTTGGCTCCTCGGGTCACGGGTCTAGGGAAAATTAACATCGTGCAAAAATCTTTGAGTGTTAAGCTGAACCTAGTACTTGCTTGGCTCCTCGGGTCGCGGGTCTAGGGAAAATTAACATCGTGCAAAAATCTTTGAGTGTTAAGCTGAACCTAGTACTTGCTTGGCTCCTCGGGTCGCGGGTCTAGGGAAAATTAACATCGTGCAAAAATCTTTGAGTGTTAAGCTGAACCTAGTACTTGCTTGGCTCCTCGGGTCACGGGTCTAGGGAAAATTAACATCGTGCAAAAATCTTTGAGTGTTAAACTGAACCTAGTACTTGCTTGGCTCCTTGGGTCACGGGTCTAGGGAAAATTAACATCGTGCAAAAATCTTTGAGTGTTAAACTGAACCTAGTACTTGCTTGGCTCCTCGGGTCACGGGTCTAGGGAAAATTAACATCGTGCAAAAATCTTTGTGTGTTAAACTGAACCTAGTACTTGCCTGGCTCCTCGGGCCACAAGCCTAGAGAAACATAGCATCATGGTAAAATTATCCAAGTGTTGAAACGAGCCTAGGACTTGCGTGGCCCCTCGGGCCACAGGTCTAGGGAAAATCAACACCATGGTAAAATTATCTAAGTGTTAAACTAAGCCTAGGACTTGCGTGGCTCCTCGGGCCACAAGCCTAGGGAAACATAACATCATGGTAAAATTATCTAAGTGTTGAAGCTATCTGATTATCTAAAGTTGTCTAGGGGAAATTGCCACGATCATGGAGTCCTTTAAATGCTAGAATTAAATTTAAACGTAAGCACGGCCTAAACCCCGTTACAATGGCCAGGCCAATTTAAAGGGGTGCTGCGGGACACTAATGTAATGCGGGCCAACATTCCAAAGAAAAAATTGGATAAATAGAGACACTCACAAGAGCGGAATCAAGGCAGTAAAGGCAAGGAAAGTAATGGTACCAACGTGCAGTAAGAAATATATGAAATAAATGAGAAGTACAAACGACCAATGATGTTATTAAAGCTAAACAAAAATTTCGTTAAATATAAGTGAATTCCCATCCAGTGTTCTCTTTCCAAAACAAGGTTACAATTATAAAGAATGTCCTACTACAAAATACGACAAAAACCTAAGACAAGCGCTTCAAGCAGAAGACTGTTTATCTTCATGCTCCTTTGTTTCTTTTTCCTTCTGCTTATCTTTTTTCTTCCTCTTCGTCAACGCCATCTCGGCCACCTCTTCCTCGTCCTCCACAGCAATTACCTCGGACGGGGATGGGAGAGATTGTGCTTTATTTTGACCCGGGGAGGTAAGGGGTTGGGGATCTTGCTCTGAAGGGAGGGCCGAAGGTGAATGAACAGGACTGGGATCCACCTGAGGCGCTAGTTGCAGGGTGGGCGGGTAAAGTATGCTGCTCGGGTCACGAAGCTCCGAGTCAGCAGGGACTCCCGCCGCGTCCAAAGCATAACCCTAAACCTCTGAGCAGAAGGTACGGGCCACGCCTCGGAGCTGAGCCGTGAGGCTCTCCGACGCCTTCTTCATCCCGGCGTCATAAGCAGCTTGCTCTGCCTCAGCCTTCTCCTGCTCCTTGGCTTCCAGTCGTTGGGTAACTTGCTTCAGCTCAACGACAGTAAGCGCAAGGCGATTTTGGGCGCTTTTCTGTGCCTCTAGGGCAACAGTGGCCTGCCTCTCAAAACCTTCAAGCGCAGCTTCAGCATTCTTGTGCGCCTTTTCCACCTCAGTAAGTTTGCCCAGAGCATCCTTCAGTTTTTGTTCCGCCTCGGATTGGGCCTTCACTGCAACCTTTGTGTTGTGCTCAGCTTTTCGAGTTAAGTCCAAATAGTGATCCACCCATTCCTCGGCCATGAAGGATGCCTGGACAGCCTGCAAGGAATATGTGTTAAGCTTAAATTGGTAGATAAAGAGAAGGGGCAGATACCAAAAGTAGGTTCGTTGGATTGTGAGGGTGGCGTACCTTAGCTAGGTCCTGCTTCAACGAAAGAAAGACCTCCCTTTTCCGGAAGGATCGCAACTCGGCCATGTCCTTAGGGAGACATAGAGCCTTCTCCAAACACTCCGCTACCAACCTTGTGCTCCCTTTCTGCGGGTCTTTAAGGTTGGCATCGTCGAGAACGGGGCTCCCGGTACTGAGAGTGAAAGACGGACGCCAAGCGGAAGGCCTTTTGGTCTGGTCAGCCCCCATGTCCTTTGAAGTCCCTGCATGGCTAGATTTCTTGGAATGGCTTTTACTCACTCGGGCCTCCTTGGTAGGGGGTTCGGTGACTTCCCCTTCCTCGGGTTCGACCGAGTGTTTGCTCCCTTGCCCTTTCTTCCTTTTTCTCTCCGCCCCATCCACGTGCGCCGATTGAGATATTGCCGGCGTGATAGGGCAGGGAGGAACCGCCACGGCTGGTGTGGAACCCCCGGCGTGGGCTTGCAAGAGGGCGAGTAAGTCAGGCTCCCTCTCCTTAAATCCCATTGCACTGGAAGAGTGGACCGCGGAAGAGCTGGGAGCGTCCGGGCGATAAAAGACTTCAAAATCTTTGTCACGCACCTCTACCTGTTGAGGTTCAGGCGATTCCTCCCTAGCCTTCTCTTCAGCGACCACGGGGGATGCCCGAGGATAAACGAGCTGAGTTGTTAAGGATGCGGAAAGTTGGGCGTCCTGCGTTCCTCGAGGTGGGGGTCTGGCCGGTAGAAATCCAGGTAGGGTAACATTTATTTGCGCTAGACGTGAATCCCTAGCTCGGATTACGTTCTTCGGGCTTTGAAAACGTTTGGTGGACGGCTTGTAGCCGAGGATGACGTGAGCCGCTCTTAGTTGTCCGTCTGTGTGAAGGAAGATCTCCGACCTGAGGATGCGGTTCAGATCTGTGAAGTTCACTAGGTGTTTGGCTGGCGCAGTGTGGTATTCGTCTGCCATAGAATGCAAGCATCGTTAGTAAGATAAAAAAAAAAGGGGGAAGAAAGAAAAAGAAAAATCCCTAGCGTTTATTTTTCTTTTCCTCATCGGGAGTACTACCTGGCTCCCCCTCCTGAGTGGGGCAATGCAACCCATCATGCCAATTACCGGACACGATGAGGAAATCTTCATCCATTCCCTTGCTCGAGTCGGGCAAACAGGAAATCAACCTAACGGCGGGAACCCTACACTTCATGTAGAATTTGGTCTTTTCCCCCTTTTGACATTTATATACCCAATTGACATCATGCCACGTCAAATTGGTTCCTAGTTTTTTGTTTAAGGCATCCACGCACCCTAGAATCCTAAGGACATTACTAGAACATTGGTATGGGGTCAGTCTATAGTTTAAAAGGAAGTCTCGGGTAACCCTACCCATGGGAATCTCCATGCCGCCCTCAATGAAAGCGATCATCGGGATCACTACAGACTCGGGGGGACGGGATGGCAATAGCCATTCCCCCTCTTCACAGTGTTTTATTTCTACATCGTCGGGAATCCTATATTGGGCCTTGAACTTGGCTTTCGCCTCGTCAGTGTCGACTAACTTAGCGTATCTACCCCTTGAATTGTATGAAGAATAAAAAAAAAATATAATAGCAATAAAGATGAGTAACAAGGGAGGACTAGCGAGAGTACTAACACACCTCTTAGAAAACGCTCTCTGTGCTCCTCGGGAGGTTTCTTTCTTCAGAATGCAAAAGTGAACTCCAGAAAGCTTATGGCCATATTTATACAGTGGTGAAAAAGGCGCGGTCTTTTTCCCGCTCAGTAAAAAGTAAATCCATACCGTACGTTTTTGATCACGCCGTAGAACGTGGACAGACACGAAGCCGCCTGACACCATAAATGACTAATCGCGGATACCGAAGCGCCAGGGACGTGCGTTAGCACACGAAAAGACGCCTACACGTGGGAAACTGTTTGGCACGTAAGTGGCAAATCAAGTGGATTAAAACTTATCCTACGATCTAAGATCATTGGCATAAGTTTTAAGGGGCTATTGTGAGGACCCGAAGAC
Source organism: Castanopsis chinensis (assembly GCA_032878915.1). NCBI lineage: Eukaryota > Viridiplantae > Streptophyta > Magnoliopsida > Fagales > Fagaceae > Castanopsis > Castanopsis chinensis. Next base: position 9,812,826 of record JAVQMG010000114.1, read on the forward strand.
CCGAAAGATGACGTGGCCCGAGGATTGGCAAGCGTCTTAAAGAAAAACCTACTCGGGTCGGAGCCCGAGGACCCGAGGAACTGTGAACTGACGGTGTAGGCCATCACAAATATCTAGAGACATTGAATGCTGTAGACAGGTCTCCTTGACCATAATAAATGTAGAATCAGCAGCCTTATTTCCAGCATTAATGATGAAGTGACATGAACAGGGAAATGGATCTTCAGATATTTTACCATCGGTGCTTCCTGTGAAAAGGGGTTACAAGTGTCACCAATTGGGAGAAGGGAAGTGAGATGTGAGGTGGAGATAATAGGAACCTGGGGTATAAATAAGATGGGAGGGGATACGGTGAAGGGACTGGCAAAAAAGGGAGAAAAAGGCAAAGAAAGAGAAGATTAGTATCCAACTAAGGGAAAGAAGATAAGGAAAAGAGAAATAGGGGAAGAACACCATAAACCCTCGGGACCGGCATGTTTCACTGTTTTATGGTTCCCCCTCTATAAATTTCATTGTTTTGGGTCATGATTCTGAGTGGACCTTAGCTTTGTAAAGCCCAAGAGTGAATTTCAGTCTTTGGACCACAGTAGCAGATTCAGGACCTTACAATACTTTTATCCTTTTAATATATAAAGAAATAAAAATACAAATGTAATTTCAAACAAAAATAAATTTTCTCCCTCTATGTATAAGAGTAATTTTATGGATTTAGATGGAAAGTTAAAAATAAATTTTCTCCCTCTATTCTCTTTTAACCAAACAAATGAAGTCTTTTCTCTTTCCTTTTCTCACTTTCCCTCCAACCAAACATAGCCTTGTCATTTTCCTAACAAGAGTAAGAAAGAATACGAGTGAGATTTTGTGAGCCGCGTGTAGTTTCAACTGGTATATGCGATACACGTCATGGCACGTTGAATCGTTCAGAACTACTTTCATTCTCATTGGTTATTATGAGTCATTGTGACACCTTTGAGTTTGACCACCCTGACGTTGGAATGCAACTACTTTCTCTTATTCTTTATGTAATATTCTAATGCCTTTAAATTTTAATCCATCCAAAAGTTAAAGGGGGAAAAAAGAAGGGAAAAAAAAAATGGTCCTAAAAAACAACAACAAAAACCCTTTATTGCAGGAAAAGAACTCGAATCTGTGCCTTTATGCTAGTTCCAAACAATGCAGAAAATAAAAAATGGTCCAAAAAAAATGAAATTAAAAGTCTTTTTTATATGACACAAGATAGAGGGGTCAATTTTTTTTTGTGAACTTATCAACCCTGTTACAAGACGATAGTAAATAATATCACGTGTATTATCACTCAAATTACTCACAAAGTAAACTCATAAAATAAAGCGGGTGAAACTTAGATCCAGTTCTTACAGTACACTGAATCCGTTAAAATAGTAACATATATTCAAAAATAGACACGTGTTATAATCTCAACAGGTCCAGTATAACTAGATATTAGACTCAAATTTCACCCAAATAAAACAATACGAAAACTTTTACCATAAAACCACATCATGCAGTAATAAGATAGAGATATAGTGTGGTCCTACCATATCAAAACAATAGATCTTATATTCAGTTAACGGTTTTATGTTTAATTGTCTATTAACAATAATATACGATTTGTAAAGAAAGAACTATGAAGTATCCTATTCTAATTTTTTATGAAAAAATAAAAACCAGAATCCAAAGCTGAGTAAACGAATTATCTTTTGGCTGGATATACCTGTCTCCTACTCTGGAAAGTTAAATTTTATAATTTGAGGCTAAAAGCTTTGTATAGCTAAGCTGTTTGCCCATAAGTCTATCTGTTTTCTTAGAAAAAGAACAAGCACAGAATAAATAATTGTATATGTTAATGTGATCCTTATTTAGGGATATATAATATGCTCCAAATTGAATTTTAACGCTTTGTTGGCATTTTTTGGCATAAGCTTCTTATAATTGACCTGTCTTGTGAACAGTTAGTGTGCGTTGGAGTTTTATGCTTTTAAATGTAGTTCACTGAATGGTATAGTTTTAAAGGTGACTCTGTCTTTCTTGCTCTCAATCATGATATAGTTTTTCCCTAATAAAGGAATAATCTCTCTCAGGCCATCATGCCTTCTCGCTTGTCTAGCACTTTACAGGTTTACATCCCTTTCTTTATCAACCCCCCAAGAACAATAACAACAGCAAAAAAAAAAAAAAAAAAAACCCATTTGGTGTTTGGTATATCTATTGAAGTATTAAAGATAGGATAATCAAAGTCGCAACTACTTTGATCATTTTCACCAAAACAAAAAAAAAAAAAAACTACTTTGATCATGAAGAGAGGACTTGGATGTATTCCATGTGTCACTAAGGCCTCGCTTGGGAGGAGGGAATGGAATGGAATGGAAATGAATGAAAAGAATAATTTTAGAATATTCTTCCCTTCCCTTGTTTGGGAGTTTTAATGGAGGGAATGGAAAGTCCATTCCCTTGTTTGGGAGTTTAAGTGGGAGGGAATTGAATGGATAGGAGGGAACACTCATTCCTCTCTATTCCCTTAAAATCTCAAATTTTCATTCCCCCCGAAATTGGGAGGAATGAGGGGGAATAGAATTAGATTTAATGAATTTTTTATTAAAACTCCCAAAATACCCCTATTTATTCAACCATTTATTTTAAAACAGGAGTCTAATAGTAATATTGCAATAAAATGATTCCATTCCATTCCTTCCATGTTACTCCCAAACAAGATTACTTACATTCCATTCATTTTCATTCCTTTCCATTCTTTTATTTTAAAACATCCAATCAAGGTTACTTAATTCCATTCCATTTCATTCCATTCTTTTCCCTTACTTAAATTTATTCCATTCCATTCCATTCCATTCTATTCTTTTCTATTCCCTTATGATCATTTCATTCTATTCCATTCCCTTCCCTTATGAACTTCCAAGTAGAGCCTAAGTCTCAGCCGGAAAAAATATCAAACATTTCGGATGCAAGTAGTATCATACTCACAATACATGAGCTCCGGTTATTAGTTGTGGGATCCTCATGCTATGAGGGTGATGTTATATGCATCCGAAATGTTATTTATTTATTTATTTTTCAGTAGAGACATAGTCAGAGCCAAGCATGATTTTGCATTCTTTTGTGTTGTTTAGTTTATGCAGTACTGGTAATGGGACACTTAACAAAATCAGAATCATAAAGCTTATGTTTTCTTAATTGCCAAGAATTATATAGCTTTGGCGTGTGCAGTATATGACTATGACATCTATGACAGTGTATCATCCCTAGCCCAATGGTATTACACCTCAGGCATCTATTACCTGTTGCAATAGGGATACACGGTTGAGTCAATCTCAACCAGTAAATAAAATAAAATTAAAAAGAAGTTAAAAAAGTTAAAAGATTAAAATTAAAAAAATTGAAAATGGTAAAAATTAATGTGAGTGAATGTAGTGTAATTCCATTCGGTACAATAGCTTAGGTATTATAAAATATGCACCAATCTGGAATTTTCTATGCTGACCAATTCCTGGATCACTCACTAGAATCTTCGGTCAGGAAATTTGACTGGTCACTATAACTATACTATCATACAATGATATAGTGAGGCGACGACTTTGAACCAATAAATTAATTTGACTGCTGAAATCTTTTTTTTTTTTAATGAATATATACAACCTTGGAAATACATTGATGGAATTCATTATTTATTTTTCTCAAAAATGTGATTTGCTAACACATTTAAGCTTCATGTAGGATGATGCTGATTAGCAAGTAAAGAGGATTCACAGATCGACCATTATATATTTAGGACAAAATTTATATACAGTATTTAAAGTGTTATTTCTTAGGTTTTTTTTTTAAAATTTTGTCATGTAATTACTTAACTTAAAAATTACACTTCTATTTATGAAAAAAAAAAAAAAAGTCACGTGACAGAATCTTAAGAGAGGAATTTAAAGAACAATATCTAAGTATTGTAACTAAGTTTTATTCATATATTTATATGTGGCTTAGTCTACATTTGTTTCAATAAAAAACCTTATTTGTTTTTCCAAATTGGTCAAAGTGAAACTCAAAAATGTGATTTGCTAATACATTTAAGATACGTGCAGGATAATGCATGCCGATGAGCTAGTAAAGAGGATTCACAGATTGACCATTATTTATTTTATATGCAGCTCAGTCTACATTTGTTTTTGCATAATTGCAAAGATAGTTTTTGCATTTTGTTATATTTGGTAGTATAAAAAAAAAATTGAGTTAGGAAAACTATCTTTTGCCTCAACTTATTTTAGGGTTGCTACCGAATAATTTTTTAAAAAATACTTAAAAAAAAAATCAAAGGAAAACTATCTTTTGACTCAACTTATTTTAAATTCGAATAATTTTTTTAAAAATACTTTATAAAAATTATTTTTCAAAAAATATTAATTTCGAAACAAATAGAAACCTACCTCACGTAATTGCAACTAGCATTGAAAAAGATAGGAGTGTTATGATTCAGTGGTCCACATAAAATGGACTAATAATTATGCTGTAATAAAATTTCCATTAAAATTCATTGTAGTTGTTACATAATTCGGATCAACACACGTCCGTATAATAATTATACATTCTTCCAATTTAATTCACATAATTTAAAGTATTACAATGATGGGGACGTATAAATAAGAAAACTTTTTTCTCAAAATTTAACTGCATTTTGGAGTTCTGATTACAAAATTAATTTTGAGAACTATTTTAAGGCGTCAAATATGGCCTCTAGAACTCTCTATCTTTCCTCTATAGTAGGTGATACTAAAAAATTGTGCAATGGTGATCCTGAAAAATAATTTCAAAATTGTTTTTGGGAGTTCAAAAAGGACATATTGCACCCCAACAATCTTAAAAATAATGTAGGAATGCTTAATGCTCAATGTCCATTTGTGATGAAGTAATACGTAGAATACAGTTCTTCTGGGCCTATAACTTTCGTGCCACAATACTAAAATACAAAATGGTATTAGGGATGGAGTCATGTAAGTAAAAGTAATACCTTCCCGGCCTTAATAAATCTTGAAAAAAGTTGTGTGATATTATGTTACTTTAACTAATGGTAAAGGCAAAATTTAAAATTGTTTGGATGAAAAAGATTGCTTAGATAATATTTTTAATAACAAGTTAGGAAAGTTGGCCATACAAAGAAATTTTTTTTAGAGAAATTCTATTGGGGTTAAGACTTTAGAGGATGCTTTTTTCTCCCTTGAATAACTGCTTTATTGATTTTCTTTTAAATTTTTTATTTTTAAAATTTAATAATTTTCTTTATACAAAATAGAATTTTTCCTGTAACTTAATCTAGGTGTACTTAAGTTTTTGCCCCCTACACCTCACAAACATTTATACTTGCGGAGTGAATACCGTATTAAGGGTGTGCGGTGGTAAAATTCAATAGTTATAACAAAGAAAAGAGATATGAACATTTTTTATTGGGCAAAAAAGAGATATGAACATTGAATGTCTCGATTAAAAACACAAAATAATGTTGGTTGAACTTTATAACTCTCGGCAACTACTTTATTGAACTAAATTCACAAAAGAGAACATGGAGAGCATGGGTCCATTTCTTTCCAAAGCGTGGACTACAAGAGAAGCTAGACAAGGTATGGACTCTGGCCCAGCCCAATGCAAAAGAGGTGTCCATTGGGCTGAGATATGGGCTGGAACAAAACCCTCTATGCTCAGCACAAAACATAAGGAAAAATTCTCCATAGGTGTTTACAAGTTTCAACATGTCCTCTGATAAGGCTTTAATAATGAAATGAGGGCTCAAACTCAGGATTTACAAAGGCTCAATGTGTCACCTTCAAGAATGAATTTGAAGAGACTTTTGTCGATATATAATATCTTAAGAATGATATATATATATATATATATATATATATATATATGTATATGTGTGTGTATTGTCTTGATGTAAAATTTTGAGATTTAGGTAATATTGATATTGTATTATAAATTGTTTAGCTAAAACCCTTAAATTCAATAGTATTGCCAATTTCTCTCATGTATAAAAAAACATGGTGCTTAGTCTAGAAACATTGCATGATACGTACTAGATTGTACTAAAAAAACATAACCAGCAGTATTGACGTCAGTGATCACATGGTGGCCATTCAATTCATATTTGGGACTATCCGAAAGTAAAGAATTGTAATCCAGTGTTGCTACTGAGCTTGGCAAAAGCCATATGCATGTAATATATACTTTCCTCCTTTCATCCCAAGTCATTCTAAACATGCACATCACCAGGAAATCATGCTTGAAAATTTTTTAATGTCCAACAATTGGGACTGATAATACTTAGTCCTCTCCTTAATTACTCTCAGCTAAACTTATTTGTTTGTAACTTACTTCCATTTCTCTTATGTAATTCCAAGGTTCTATCCTGCTTGATTATATTTGTCTTATTATACGGTTGGATTTGGCTTCATGGTAAAAATGGCTAAATGCCCTTTATTTTTAAAGTCTTTTCAAAGTATTTAGCAAAATGCCATGTTTTGGAACTTGATTTTAACAAAATTAAGTTCCTCATAAAACTAGATATCCTCAAAATCGAGTTCCATGTGTATTTTTAAGTAGAACTCGACATTAACAATGTTGAGTTCCACTTAAATCTTCAAAAAAATTCAATAGGCAAAATATGCATAGAACTCGACTTTGGAAAGATGGATGTTTTGCTACGTACTTAAAAATAAAGGGCATTTAGCCATTGTCACCCTTCATACATCATACCCTTAGAGATAATCACATGGCCCCATTGATCTTTAACAAATTTTCAGAATCATACCTCAAAGATGAAATCCCATTGCCGCAAGGTTAAAAGGTAACATTTTTCTACCTGGACATCCATAATTAAACAGTCATGCTGTGTGAAAGCCCCCATGTCTCCAAGCATATGTGGTATTCCACCTGGACATATTGATTACCTTTTATAAAAAATCCTTGTCCTCAGACCTAGTTACTAACTTGAAGATTCACTTTTTAACTGAACATAATTTTCTAATATTCGTTTTCCTAATTTCTGTGCTTTTGTTACCCCGTTATTTTCACATTGTAGATTATTGATGCATCAGTAGTGAAAATAATGGAGCAGTATCGTAGGTTCCGAACAGTTTCTAATGCCACATATATATGATGCATGCATGGTAGTTCAAAGTTGCAAGACACTCATAGGTTGTTCAATATCATTTCTTCAATTAGTTGAATCGTTTGTTTAAAATAGTTTCTCTCGTCAAACTTGTGATTATTAGAAACTATACAGATATAGTCATTTCCTTTACACAATGAACTAACTAATATAAACGAATCAATAATTTATGCTAATTTAGTTAGATTTAATCTAAGTTTAACCAAATAATTCACCCGATTTGAACCTGACTCAAATGCTCTTGAAGCCAAGCATGTGAGTATGGTGGAGTTAGAGAGAGAGTAATCTTTATTTTCATCTCAAACCGTTGGTATGAAGATGGCATACATCATGCAAATTTAGTTAAATGGGAGCAAGTCAGCATGCTTTTCTTGCCTTCACACTTGTTATACCTTTAAACCCCTCTACTCCATCCTCTCTTTCCTCTCAAAGAGCATTTGCAAAACAAGTTATTTGAAGTTGAACCACCATTATCTAGCTTTCTCATCATCAACTCTCTTTTCTTTTTGTTTTTGTTTCCTACTTTCTTTTTCATTTATCTAATTTTTGGATTAACAGATAAGATGGTAAGATCGCCTTGCTGCGACAAGCTGAACCTTAAAAGAGGTCTATGGACTGAAGAGGAAGATGCAAAGATACTTGCGTATGTCTCCAAACATGGCACAGGCAACTGGACAGCTGTCCCCAAGAAAGCAGGTTAGTTTATATGGGTTGGATCAGACTTATAATATGAACTAGTTATAACCAGATTTTAGTTTAACTGATAATTTTGATACTGTATGTGAGGCTGTTCTGCAGGACTTAAGAGATGTGGGAAGAGCTGCAGGCTAAGGTGGACTAACTACCTGAGGCCTGATCTTAAGCATGACGGCTTCACACCTCAAGAAGAGGAGATGATTGTCAGGCTTCATGCAGCTATAGGTAGCAGGTGGGCTACTTATAAACTTCTATAGTAGTTCCTCTCTTTCTCTCTCTCTTCACTTGGTTTAATTATAAATTACTTATTAAAAGGGAATAAAACTCTTTTTGGATCTTGTTTTTTAAGCTTCCTGTTTCTTTTCTTTCGTATTCCATGTTGCTCTTCCAACATTTTCTCTCGTGTAGAAAGTTGCAATGCATACAAGTCATATTTGCTATTTTCTCTCAATTTTAAGTTGATTTTCGCCCCAGAAATTATTTAATTATAATTACTTTGGAAACAATATTCTGTCTCAAAGTAGAGTTTGTCATATGCAATCCCTTGCATTTCCTACACTTCATATTTGTTTTCCAACACGTACCATGTATATAAGCTTATTTTCATATCAGCATCAGAGTTTCCAACACTTTCCCACTCTTGCATTTATGCTGTCTCCACCAGTCTCTCTAAGTACCTTTTTTCTCATCCTTGTTCCTAGTATATCTAACTTACCAAAATCTTGGTACTTTAGCACACTTCTGGATTTTAGAGAAACAGCTTCTTACAAAATAGTATGACTCAGTTTGCTTAGCAGTTCTGGTTTCTCTCCTCTCTGAAGAAAACAATCAAAATTTTCAGTAAGGAAAGAATATCCAAAATCTGGCCATGTATTACTATTCTATATTGGGTTGTGTTAACGAGCACAGTAAGACGCATGTTAACAACAGCTTTTTATACATCTTTTTTACTTTTTGCAGCTTTTTATTTTTATTTTTTTGACAATTTTTTAGCAATTTTTTTTATATTCTTTTTGGCAATTCTTTTAATAACTTTTTGTCATTTTTATGAACACAACCCATTAAGGGAAATCGTAACAAGCACCGCAAGGTACTTGTTAACATTTCCCTTTGGTATTTCTTATGGAGAAAGTTGTGTCATTTCTCAGAAGATGGTAACAAACATAACCACCAACTGTAGACTGTTTTCTGTTACTAGTGCAAGAGAAACGTCTCTCTCTCTCTCTCTCTCTCTCTCTCTCATAGTCTCATGGTTTCTGTGGTCCAGGTGGTCCATAATAGCACAACAACTTCCTGGGAGGACAGACAATGATGTTAAGAACTACTGGAACACCAAGTTAAGAAAGAAGCTTTCTGAAATGGGAATCGATCCTGTTACTCATAAGCCCTTCTCTCAAATACTTGCTGATTATGGAAACATTGGTGGCTTCCGAAAACCTGGCACCAGAGTTGGACCTCTTAATAAAGATTTGAAGAGTGCAATTACGTTAAAATCAGAACCATATCCAGCTCCACCACAAGGATTCCCAAACTTCAACAGCCAATTGATGACTGCAACAATATCACCCCAAAAAGAACCAATCCAAGATACCCTTTTCAATAACAATCATACTGACAACTACCCATCGGATCTTCTCGCTGAGCTCCAAGCTATAAAACTTGTCACAGAGGCCTCAAATTGCTCCAACAATGAGACCATCCCACCACCAGCCTTTGCTGAGGCTTCGTTGTCATCATCTTCAATGTCATATTCTCCTACTTGTTCTACTACAGCCGCGCAAGAAAAGTCATCCCTTGACTTCAGCTGGCACGACTTTCTTCTTGATGATGCATTTCTACCAGCTGATCCTCAAGAACAAGAAACCACTGCCGAGTATTCATCAAAAGAATTTGCAATCCAAAAACAAAAAGGGATACTGCAAATTAGTGACACTGACAATGAAGCTGCCATTCAAGAAAGTAATACCAAAGCTAATGCAATAGAATGTGCAGTCATAAGCAATGACTTTGAAGCTTCATCGTCCTCTGACTTTGCTTTTGTGGAAGCCATGCTATATCAAGAATATGAAATGTTGTTAGACTTCCCAAACCTGGAACCATTCTACTACTGAGTCTGAGTCTTCTCCAAGTTTTATGGCATTATGGTGTTCAAATATATAGTAGGTTAAGAATTACTGAATAAAGATTTATTGGTTTCCATTTTTTATAATAGTTTTCTATCCTTTTCAGCATTTATGGGTTGAGGGCTAACAGTTTATCATTGTGTTAAAATTATGGTTTTCTACTTCTAATAGTTTGTTCTTAGACTATTTATCTTGTACTTAGATGCATCACTATTCTTTTGCAGCAGACAATCCTCTACTGACATAATATTAAAATTATATTGTTTCAAAGTTCGCACTCCATAAGTAAGTTTACATTGGACTAGATATTTCCTATTTATTAATTTGAGTTTTCTGCAGAAGATGTACTATCTTATATCTCTAGGCTAATGATACTTGATACTTGTTGGTAAAATACAAAACCTATCCCCTAGGTTCGGGTTAATGTTAGGTACTATCAAATTTTTTCAAAAATATCCAATTTGGCATAAATGTCACTTAAAATCATTTAAAAATTTCGCTGCTCCGCTCCTTCCTTCCCCATCCCAAGTTACTATTTATCTATCACTTTAGAGCACCAGCATTGAATATGGTAAATGGTAAATGGAGCCCTTTTCTGCAATTTATTTTACAATTCAGCCCAAATGAGTTGCTCCATTGAATGTTGTATCTTGCAAGAATGGTAAAAAAAAATACAATTGAGCTACAGTACCATCTTAAATGTAAGGTGGTACTGTAACTAATGGGATAAAAAAAAAAAATTTTTTTAATTCTCTCTCTCCCCTTTTCCCGGTAATTTCTCTCTCCTCTCTCACTATATCTGTTCTTTTCTCTCTCTTCCTTCTCCCTTTCTCATTTGCTCTCTGCACTTGAGATGGCTCTGATGGGTTTTATTTTTTTATTTTTATTTTATTTTTTTTCAGTTGCGCCGATTGGGGATGATGGAGGATGGTGGTTGTATGATCGGAGTTTGGTTTTTGATCGGCGTGGGTTTTTTTTTTTTTTTTTTTTTTTTTCAATTGCGCCGATCTGGAATGATGGAGGATGGTGGTTGTGTGATCGGAGTTGGGTTGTATGGTTTTTGATCGGCATCGGCGTGGTTTTTTTTTTTTTTTTTTTTTCCAGTTGTGCCGATCTGGGATGATGGAGGATGGTGGTTGTGTGGAGGAGTTGGGTTGATACGGTTTTTGATCGGCATGGTGGTTGATGGAGGATGGTGGTTGATCAGTTTTTTTTTTTTTTTTTTTTTCGCCTTCGCTGATATGGAGTTGTGTGGAGGAGGAGACTGGAAGAGAAGAATGGGAAAAATAAAGTGCTGAGATTCAGTGAGATAAATTTGGGGAAAAATATATATATATATATATATATATATTTTATTGTAAAAATATATTATTTTAATGAGTAGGATAAAATAATAGAAGTTTTGATGTTGGGGTATTGAAAATTGGTATGGTATAATTGATAAAGTAATTTTTTAGATGGTAAAATAGGATAGAATTAGAAAAAATGAATGTGGACACTCCCTAGTGCTAATATTTGCCATGATGCAGTCATTGTGACAATCAAGATAAGCTATTAAAGAGAAGCAATGAATAACGAACTTTCAAACGGTTTTAAGTGTCGTTTGTACTGAGAGAGAGCAAAGTGAGTAAACAAAAAAATGGCTTGGTTGTATTTGGTATTAGTCCAAATATTATTTTATTTTATTTTATTCTTATGTTTGAGTGGAAATATTTGTAAAAATAATATTTTTTTAATAACAATTACTTAAATTGGTAATATTTTGAAGTTATTTCAGAATCAGGTCTCTTTAAAAAAAAAAAAAAATTGTATTTTGATTTCAACTGATTTGGATGAACTGTGCTAATTGAATTCAAATAATTACTATTATTTTGCAAATTTTGCCCAAGCTCAGCCTAATTTATTCTTTTATTTTTTTCTCTTTATTAAACAACTCGTAGCAAATCTAATCTAGGTCTTCTTTTGCCAGTTATGCTATCTTTGCAAACATATTCATTATGCAACCGTTTCTCAAAAAAAAAAAAAAAAAAAAAAAAAAAAAAAAAATCATTATGCAAACGAAAACAAAGCCTATTAGCTTTTTTTTTTTTTTTTTTTGAGGAACTCGAAACATATTAATTAATTATATGACCTTGTTTGAAAATACATGAGGGTGAAAAAGTGTTTGAAAATACGTATAAAATTATTTAAAAAATGAAAACATATGTTAAACACATGTGTCAAATGACCCTTAATTTTTTTTTTTTTTTTTTTATGAGAAACACACGCACATATAAGAGAAGAGGATGAGATAAGGGAATACATTCACAAGCCAACACCAAAAATGCATGTGACAATTAGTGTCACGAAACAAGTGATAAACCATTTCTCAATTTCACGCCTTACCAATCCAACCCAATTGAACGACTCGTGTAGTTATTGATCTTATTCCCAATAAACGACCTGTAGCAAACGGAAACCATTCATTATACTATTATATTACATTGTTCAGAAAACAAAGCAGAAAGCAAACGAGAAATAGATAGTATCCACGGGTCAATTCAGATTCGGATCACAGAGAGAGAGAAAGAAGAATCGGAAAAAAAAAAAAAAAATGGTGGCGATATCGCTATACAGAGGGAACCTTCACAGAGTTCCCGACGTGCCTCGCCGATGGCTCATGCCAACCCCTAAACTCTCCCTCAAAGACTTCAAGTCTCTCCTTCACCGTCGCTCCAAAGCCCTCTCTCGCCTCCGCTCCTCCTCCACCACCACCCCTGACCCGGACCCGAACCCGAACCCGAACCCCGACCCGAACCAGAAACCCGAAGCTCCGAAAGAGAACCCGGCTTCGGTTGAGCCTAAGTTGGAAGAGGAAAAGGCCGGTGATTGCGAAGAAGCCCCGCCGAAGAACGAGGAAAACGATCAGATAGGAACCGACGGTGGTGATTGCTCGGCGAAACCGGTTGTTGTTGTTGATGCGCCGGATTTGAAGCCTGAGAAAATCGATTCCGGTGCGGTTGGTGCCGATGTCGATGGACAAGCTTTGCCTGCCGAAACAAAACCTGCTGATTTGCCAATCGCAAACCCTAATTCTGAGGTAATCACTGTTTAACTTTTTTTTTTTTTTTACAATTTTTTTTTTCTGTTATTGTAATTGGATGAGAATTACAAAGAGCTTGTTTGATTGAACTTGAATTGTCTGTGAAGATTGCGTTTTTGCAGATGATAGATATAGCTGGTGGTGATTTTGGTATGAAATGTGCAGAGATTGTACCAGTGTGTCAGCACTAGCTGTGTCGCATAATAATTTTTCAGAAATTGCTCGTGTCACCATTTTGTACCAGCACCCGTACACACATATCCGTGTCCGTGCTTCCTAGAATTTTGCACTGACTACAATTACATACATTTGGTCACCAATTCATTTACAAATTGAAAACAAAAGAATTCCCATTTATTTAGAGTTTGACGCTTACCAATTGACATTGTTTTGTATGCATGAATTGGTAATGAAAGATGAAGAGAAGGTGACAAATTTCCGTATGATATTGCTTTCTTAAGAAGCTTAGTTTATTTGAGAGTCAGAATGTTTGTAATTTGTATTCACCATTACCTTAAGAATCTCGGACATGTTATAGAAATAGTGAATCACTAGCTAAACATTGTGGTTCGAGGGATACCTGAGTGGTTTCAGCACTAGGGTTCGAACCCCACCAGCCCTCCTCCCCAAATTTGCTGGGAAAAAAAAAAGTACTAGCTAAACATGGGTTTTGATTCTGAAAGTATGAGTTTTTAAGTTATCGGTCTCTGTTCTTTACAATGTTTGTTTACTGTATTTAATTTTGTTTTTTGGTAGGTAAGCGACATAGTGGATGTGTTAAACAAAAAACAGAAGAGGAAAAGGGAGGTCGAAGATAAGTTAGAAAGTTTGAATGCTAAGAAACATAATCTAGTACAAGTGCTAAAGCAGGTAAGCTTTGGTTTTATACTCCCCTTTTTTGGGTCTCTGTTTAGATGTTACACGCATAAGTGCATAACTCATTACTTTGTGTTGTGTTGGAACTATGTTCTACTGCTCTTTTTTTTTTTTTCCCTCCCTTTTTTGCTCTGACAATGATTTTGGTAGGTATATATAATCAATTGGCGGTGGTTGGCAGATCTTGCATGCAGAGGAAGAACTAAAGAGGCGACATAGTATGCAAGGAATGGCGATTCGTCCTTCTGTTCCACTTCAAGGGGATGGAGCAAATGACATGGGGTCATTGACTAGGCATATTGCTCCGAGGATGGGCTCAGAGGCAAATCTTGGTGGAGATTTGGAAGGGACAGAAGCTGACGATCCTTTAAATCATAGCATTAATCCTCGCCATGTGCTTCGGACTAGCAGTATGTCACCATCTTCAGAGTCTCCTCTTCGAAGGCCCGTCTATAATCAACACATGGTAATGTTTACAAATGACTAGGACTTGTATCATGTAGTGAAGTATCTAAGCATGCTGCTTTCTCCAGCTTTAATTTCCTCAGATTTCTTTTACATTTTATTGATTTCTGATTATCATGATTGTTTTGTCATTGGGTTTTGTTGAGAACTTATAACTTAATTATTAATTTCCTCTGATTACTTTCACATTTTATTGACTTCTGATTGTCGTGATTGTTTTGTTATTGTGTTTTATTGAGAACTTATAACTTGAGTATACACATTTTTTAGTTAGAGATTTAAGGTAGAAGTAGGACTGTCAATTGGGGCAGCCTGAGTTGGTCTCATGTTAAATAAGCTCATCTCTGAAATTAACCACTCATTTTTATGATCACCATAGCCTTTTAAATTTTTTACTGCCATACGAAAGGCCCAGGTTATAGCCCATTGTAAGGTACAAGATGTGGACCAAGTTCTGGCAGGTCTGACTTAAAGAATGGAAGCAATAACAGAATAGGAAGTTATTTGTTGTGAGGAGAAAATGAACCATAGCTCAAGCAACACCTCTTCCAATTGTAAGAACAAAGAGGAGGGTGAAGCAGTATATTTATTGAAAAGAGAAAATGAGTCATAGCTCAAGCGGCAATTCTTCCGATTGTAAGAACAGAGAGGAGGGTAAAGCGGTATTAGTAAAGCTGTAAAGCACACTTAAGCACGCAGGCCTCTTAGAGCTTAAGCAGAAAGCATGAGCACTTGCCTGATTGAAGTATAGCACTCACTATTCAAACATAATATATAATAGCCTCTAATTGAAAGATTAATAGTATATAATGAAAAAAAGTTATTGACTCTGAATAGTAACATATTTATTGAGAGGATTACTTGAAACTAGACATGAAAGTTTCATTGCATGTACTCTACCAGTACCCCTATTCTGCAGTCTACTGTTGAATGAGTCCTATGTGGCGTAGTACATGTACACGTGTGTTTGTAATAGATTTAAAAACTGGCTAAATTATTAACCAAGGCATCTTAGATAAAAATCATATTATATTCTATATAATAAAAGTTGTGTCTTACACACTATGTTTGTGCCAAGTGCATAACCTCTCCCTTTCATTTTCTCCTTCCATGTGGTTAATCATTTTGCCCATTCATTTAAAAATTTTAAATTCTTTCGTGCCTAAAGAAAAAGTAGCCATTACTCATTTCAATATGATGGTTGACACATTGGATGACTAGGAGCCCTTTGGTTTATTTTTTTGAAGCACAACATGTTAATGCAAGTATGTTATGTTTATGTGAAGGTTTCACACCCCTCACGTACGAGTTTAGTGGCAACCGGCAGTCCATCACGCTTTGCTCCCACTGGGCATCCGGGGAATTCTGGAAACCTGCCCACATTATCTGTATCAGGAACAAATTACATTGCATCCTCTCCTTCCCCTGCAGCATCTGGTGGTACATCTGCTTTTAGAGATGCTCGGCTACCTAGTCCATGGAATTAGAAGGTCAGACATCAACATCCTTCACATTACATCAGTCTCAAATTTTCTTTTTTAGTTCCTGTCAAGGTATGTCATCTGCTGATTGGGCAATGCTACCATGCTGAGTTCTGAAATTTCGAGCACCTCTTTGTTTCAATTTCTCAGAGCCATTATAGTTTCTGTTCAGGAAAGCATAAATCCAGGTTTTATTACCCTTTTAGCATTTATGGTCAACGAGAATCAGAAACTTGTGTTGTATCATTCATTCTGAATCAGTGCTTTGTGTATTCTTGATGATATTGTAAACTAAAAAAAATTTCTTGCAGGTTTGAGCTGTACAAAAGAAAAATGTACAAGAATTGAACAAACTAGACTGATGTATTGTTTTCTTTTTGTAATGGTCTTCGCATTTTATACTGTTGTCTACCTTTGGAAAATAGTACTCTAGTTATCTAAGTTACGACTGACAAGTGAGATCTAGTTATCTACCTTTGGAAAATAGATGTGCTTTGTGATGGTGTTGTTGAGACGTCGTCGCATGAGATCGAATTGAATTCCTTATATAGTCTAGAGACTCTTCAATGGAAGAATCTTTTGACAACCATTTGAGCATTCTAACCAAACATCATGTTTATCAAATTCAAATACGCGGAATAGACTTTGCTGCATCTCAAAAAAAATATTTAAAAGAATGATAAAAATCTCCTTTTGTTGGACTCGAGTCTGAAAGTCTGTGGGGGTGGGGGTGGGGGTGGGGGAGGAGACATACTGATTCGTAACTTATTGTACTCTTGGGACCTATGCATGATGATTTTCATTTTCTTACCCAAAAGCCAAACTTTAGCCCAAATGCATAAGAATTCAGAGTTATACTTCTGACCAATGTATAGATTTTACTGGAATTTATGCGCAAAAAGAGCAAATAAAGATTTTTGAAATATCTTTTCCGCTGAATTTGTCGCTGCACGTATTAGCCAGCCAAGTCCTTTGTTGATTTCAAAGTTTGGTTAGAAGATGTTCCACCTGATGTTTTATCTGTTATTCTTCGACATGTTTCTTTATTACTATTCATCAATAAAGCCTTACTGGCATGTTTCTCAAAAAAAGAAAAAAAAGAAAGATCAACTCTAAACCAGTAACAGTATGATGAAATCTCCTCCAATCCACTTGTACGGATGTAGAGGTCAGGGAGGTGACACCACATGTTTTTGTTTAGAAAATTCAGAACTGTTTTTGTTTCTCGTGATGTATGTCTTTTTGTTAACATTTATGGGTACCTCTTAATACATGTCTCCAAAAATAATTAACTAGAAGGAATGGCCTGCAAAAATCGGCGTGATATAATAAGAAAGGAAATAATGAGAGCCATGTGCTTTACTGCTTCTGTAGAAGACACTGTTGTTGGTTATGGTCATTTGCCCTATTTTTATTGCCCATCACGACGAAATCTATTACTACAAATCATGGGTAATCTAGTCAGCTTCTATCAAAAAGTAGATGCCATTAGGGTTTCTCTCTCTCTCTCTCTCTCTCTTAATTCTTATTTTTCATGATTGATGCATGATCTACATTAATTTAAAAGTTCAATAATAAATAACTGCTGCAACTGTAGTACCAAACATATAGTATCTTCTGCTTAGTGAACAAAGAAAATTGTAATCAGATATGTTAAACACCTTTTTGAGGCAAGGAAAGTTCTACACTTTCCCTGTCCAAGTAATGTGAGTTCTGCTAAACAACTTCGTTTAAAAGAAAATTTTTAAGTACTCTGAGAATATAGTAAAATGATATTTCATTATCTTATATTTATGATGAACTCTAACATAAATTCAATAAGTGGATTACATCATGAATATGAGAGTAATAAGTATCATTTATCGTTCTTCGAAAATACTTAAGAAGTAGTCTTGTTTAAGAATTATTGTCTCTCTTGGGTTCTTTTATATAAAAATCACACATGTGAGATGAAATCTAGGCCCAATCAAAGGGAAGTGATTGAATAATGCAAGCAACTATAGAAGTTGTGTAAAGAAAGTTTTGAATGATAGGATCCTTTCACTTTCAAGTCAAGTAAAATGAAGATTAATTTTCTTTCTTTGAATGTAATAGCATGTATGATGCTGACATTAATACATCTTTAACAGATGGATATTTTTATATTTAATACCTAAACTAAAACTAATCAAGTCAACAGTCAAACCCAAGCACTAACTTCCCATGTCCTCCGGCCCCGGCGCATGTTAGAACAAAACAGCAATAGATCTCACACTAGTCACCACACAAGTCCCTATCACAGTGAACCCCACCACTGACCATTTTCCATGTACCCCAAAACTCATATACTCTCTCCTCTCCCAATACCCAACCACCTTATATTCCTCCATTTTCTCTTGAACCTACTCCTACTTTTTCCTATTCCCCACCAGCATGGCTCACCACACCAACCAAAGGCGCATCTTAGCAAAAGCAGAAGAAGAACCCAAACTCAAACCATCCATGGATCCCACTCTCGTAAAAAAGCACCCCAAACCCACCACCACTACCACTTCTCACCACCACACAAGACCAAACTCAGATCCCCCTTTACCCTCTAAACCCTCCTATTTCATGTCCCACAGCTTCTCTAGATTAAACCCATATCACAGAAAAGCACATAAACCCCAAAACCCCACCAATCCACATCCAACCCCATGTGTTATAGACACCCATTTACAAGCCAAAGCCTTGACTGTTTCTGTTGATTCCTCCATGTTTTCCTTAACCAAATCAAACCACCTCACCAGAACAACTATTGCTCCAAAACTAGAAAAAGACAGCACCAAAGCAAGAAAGGAGGTTTCTAAAGAGAAAGTCAAGAAAGAGTTAGATAAGAAGAAGTTCCATGAGGTGAGAGTGAATGAGAAAAAGAAAGAAACCCATGAAGAGCTTGATGTTAAGAGACTGTCAGAGAAATTGAAGGATGTACAAATGAAGGATCTTCAAGATTGTCATGAAAATAAGAGAGTTTCAGTTTCATTAGCTGTGAGAGGTGGCAGAAGGAGGTCTTTCTGTGACTCACAGGTTGACTTAGCAGATATCCTTGCAAGCAATGGTGTGAAAGTGGTTTCAGCTGATATGCCACCATTTATGCAGATCCATGCTGTGGATTGTGCTAGAAAGGCTTATGATAGTATGGAAAAGTTCACTTCGAAGACCCTTGCTTTGACTCTCAAAAAGGTAATCAATCAATTGTTATTAATTGCAATGTAATTAGTTCATATTTTGATCATGACTCTATTATTTAGTGGAGATTTTATGTTGATTTTCCTTAATGTTTTTATGTGAGTTTGAGTCTTGGTGATTGATGTGGTAAAAGATTTTTGTGGGGTGGTTGTGATTTTGCAGGAATTTGATGGGGTGTATGGGCCAGCATGGCACTGTATTGTAGGGACAAGTTTTGGGTCTTTTGTAACACATTCAGTAGGTGGGTTTATGTATTTTTCAATGGATCAAAAGCTGTACATCCTCCTGTTCAAGACCACTGTACAAAGAGCAGATTGAGGTGATGATTAGGAACAGTTGGAAGTAAAAAGATATTTTTAGAATAGGAAGTTTTGGAAAGCCAAAACTAAAAGTAGATATCTCCTTTGCTGCTTGTACATGGGTTTTGTTCAAGAAAAGATGAAAATATGGTGGACAGATATGGAAGGTTCTCTTTTCTTTCTTTTTTGTTCAAGGACCTTTTTTTAAGTGGTCTAGGACTTTTACTTTCATGTAAATGTTGGGGTTCGGCAATAGATAGCCCCATTTTACCATACTACATAGTTGTTATTATGTTCTGCTTCAAATTTCATAATTGGTATTTTTCTTCTTCCTGATTTGCTTTAATTAACACCATAAAATATCACTTGTTTGCATGATGTTTTAAAGTTAAAAGTTGAGCAATCAATCTCATAATCTTTTTCAAAATTGTAAATAACATCCTACAGTACGTTTTTATTAATATTTGTCAAATTAAAAATAATTTTTCCATCAAATGGTCTTCTATGTTCTAACTTCTCTCCTAACCACTCTTATGCAGTGATGCTTTAACCTTGTTAAAGCACTTAAAAATTGTTAAATTCAATGTCAAGAAATTGAAAACAGTAATCAAGTGAAAGCTGATTACTTGAGCAAAAAAAAAAAAACGTGAAAGCTGATTACCATATCCAATAATTTCATTATCCTCTACTATTAGTTGCATTTAATGCTTTAGAAGTCTGGTTGTACCCAATAATTTCACCTCACGTAAGTGGTTGTAGCATCACCTGCATTTTAGAACATAGCAGGAATTTTACATCAAGAGGGAATGGTATCTTCGGAGGCCTGTTTAATTAGAGATGCTTCTTGGTTTAAATAAATGTGTTACTTTGGTTTCACCATCGAAGTGTACTGTGATGTGCTATGCTGTGTTTTTTACTGACCATAGACAGCAAAAAAATAAAAAAAATGATACAATATTTTTCTTTCACAATTGTTGCTATAATTTGTTGTAATTAGAACAAAATCATTTTAAATTGAGTCTAGCAATAAATCACAAGAAATTATGCTTGAAAAATGTGTAAAAATTTTGGGTAAGCTAAGACTTATTTTTAAAATTAACAAATAAAAAGCATAAAAACGATACCCTTTTCACTCACTCACTCACTCACTCATTGACAATTGAAAGTTTCATGTGTCCTGAGCATATCAGAGGCCGATCATGTTCTATCTGCAGAAGCATTTATATTATGCAGGTGATAATTGTAGTGCTAGGACCACAGCAATAAATCAGACTTGGATGCTCACTCTTTCTTTTGACCAGATACTAATTCTATTGGATCAGCAAACTAACTGCCTATATTTCTTTTTCAAAAATAATTATTTTTTATTATTTTTTATTTTTCTTACCATTTTTGGGTCTCATATGAACCTCTTGCTTTAACTTTTACTTTTTTATCTACCACAATTTTGGTAAAGAACTAGATAAGCTAAGGCTAGGGGTTTGTTTAATGCTTCACACACTTCCTAGTATGAGGCAGGAAAACAGTTTTAAGCAGTCTCCAGTCTAACTGAAGAAGCATTAAATGGATCTACAAGCATGAAATATGCTCTAGAATAAATTTTGTGCTTTTGTCAGCTTAACAAGGCATTCCAAAGAAATAAGAATTGGCTCAATAAATAGGAAAAGTAACTTGTAAAAAAAAAAAAAAAAAAACCCAGATCATATGCTTACAGCTTTCAACAAATATTTTTTCTAAAAAAAAAGCTTTCAACAAATGTGTAATTTTGTTTTTGGGGCCAAACTTAAATTCAAGCAAGGCTGTATTGATCACTATAGTGTTATCAATTTTAAGATCAACAGAATTTAACTATATGATTCATTGGTCAATGCAAATTATGCAATCACATTGTTACATTGTTGAATTTAATTGAGAAAAATTAACAACTCTATGCCTATCTTTTTATTCTTTTGTCTGTGAGACATGCATGGAATCCAATATCATTGATGGATGGTCAAAGGCTCAAAGGACCGTAGGAGTTGGGACTAGGGCCACCGTTGATAGAGAAGTCCATCTCTCATTATTGGCCTTTTAGTTGTTGTAGCTCGGCCTATGACTGGAAACTATACCCAAAATTTAGTCAGTGTAGGCCTGAAGTTATTGACACCATCGACACCCCAACTACGTAGATAAACCCGTCAGTCTAATTTGTATAGCTAGGCCATTATGCATGTTTTAGACTCTTTTTTAGGTCCTGTTGTAGACTTATCGACACCAATTTGTATGTGTGTGTGAATTAAATTGGCCCAAAAGTGAAAAAAAAATCAACAATTGGCCCATAAGTGAAAAAAGGTATTAGGATCAAATTTTGCTTACCTAATCATAATCACAAGGGAATCAAAATCCTTGTGTTCCACACCACATATGACATTATTTGTTCTCATCTTTTCCTGCAAAGAAGTTACTTAGTTTATTTTATTTTATTTCTTCAAAATCAGAAATGGATTTTTGGTTATTAATTTATTGTTGAAGGTTTTCTGCCTTCAAACAATGGAAAGCATGGATCCTAAGAATTCAAACATTCACTTCTTGATGAAAATAGTTTTACAACCAGGTTCTATTTCCATTTAGCCTAAGAAAAACAGGGAGGAGAGGGGTGGGGGGACAAGAATTTTGATCGATAACAACTATTAGTAGTAATTAACAAATAAAAAAAAGGTTTAAATTCATTAACATGAGATATTGCCAATAACTTTGACAGCATACACATTGAGTAAGCTCCGTTCACTCCGAGGCCATTCAATCAAGGAGGTCAGTGCTGATATTTCGATTTGCCTAATTCTTTGAGTCTTCCATCGTGAGCTCAGCTGGGATCCGAAGTTTTTCATTTCTTCTTAAAGTTGAAATTGAGGACTGGGCTAAGTTTTTCATTTCCTCTATGTGAGGAATGGAATTCGCCCCACGGGAGTTTCAGCATAGATTAAGTAGTGCCCTGGTAGCTCTTCCAAGGGCTGGTGCTTTCCATCCCTCTTGGATGAGAAGGGTAGGTTTTGAATCTTGGCTCTCTTCTTTCTCCTGTAGTAAGTATTGTAATAGGTATCTAGGATAAGTCATTCCATCCTTTATAGCTTCATAGCTTTTTTCAAACTTGAGGCCTAGGGAAGAGAGGGATGAGTCTTTTCATCCTTGTACGGATGGAACCTCAAAAGGTGCCCCAAACAACTGGACAACGAGGCTCACTACCTTCACTTAGGATGCACCGCACTCACTTCGAGAAAGAATCGGTCCGGATAGCTCTCCGTACCCATAATACATTCTTATGCAGGCAGGACTAAACTATCGGCTAAGTTGGCTATGGAACAGAAGGGCGGCTAAGAAAGTCATAGCACTAATAGGGCCAAGGTCCACCCTTTGAATATGAGCTCTCCTGTGAGATGTGCTAAAAGAATTCTCCAACAATCTCAAGCAATTAGACATTACCTTGGTGGAGACATAGTAGTGAGCTTTTTTAAAGCAGATAGGTAGTTATGTCAGATTGAGACATGTTGGTGTGAGACCCCGACTCAAGACGGCATGGCTAATCTTTTTTTTTTTACTTGTCTACTCAAAAGAAGAGTGGAATGATCGATGATAGGCAGTCCGAAAGTAGGTGGCGCTCTTGAGTCAGTGACGAAGCGATGTTGAAGAACCCACACGAGGACGTTGTTGGGGGAAGCCTTGTTGAGTCACCTTGGACTCGAGACAATGACTGTTTAAATGCGAGTGCCGCAGATCGAAGGTTGGTACACTCGAAAAAAAGAATGGATAAGGCCGGTTATGGTAATCCATTGTAGGTATGAGACTAGAATTGTTTAAAGTATCTTTCTAAAGTGAAAGACAGTATATGTGTGTTGAAGGTTGTTGGATAATTTGGTCCTTGAACTGTGGTGTTCTCGGGCGTGAAGTGAACATTTGGCGCTGGAATGAGCTTCAGTGCCACTTTCATAATGTGACGGAAGTCCATTTGGTTGGAGGGACAATTGAGAACCAATATGGTGCTGTTGATATGGCACTTGGTGAATTTGAATTGTTGTACTGTCGGTACAGTACTTGGTGGGGGTGATTGCCGGGTAGCGGACTACTGGGTCATCCTGATGAGGAGTCAAGGAAGTGACTCTCATCAAAGCTGGGAGGTGGAGTCGGTGGACTGGCTCTGACCCATAAGGCTGTTGGCTTACTTATGATGCGCGTGGCGATACAAGTAGAACTGGGTTTGTGGGCAGCGGACTCCGCGGGCGTTAGGAGCTCTGTTTGCGTAAAATAATCTGCAAGCACATAGAATCGTAACAAGTAGTAAAGTGTTTTTAGAAAACGAATGTCGAACCCACAGGGACTAACTATGTTATTGAATACCGAAATTCACTAAATCAATTACTATTTGGAAAATTGAAAATAAATGGAATGTTCTACTATCTGAATTAAAGTAAACTATTTAATAAAAATAAATCTACACATAAAAGATTAACACAATGCAAAAATCTAAAAGTGTAAAAATATGATAAGAATGGATCTAGAGCGGTTGATTTCACCTAACAAATCCCACACAATTTATTCCTCCTAATTATTAAATTCTAATAATCTCCCGTTGATGATTAAAAATTCCTTAAGTATTCAATATCTTCTCTCGAATAATATCAAAAATATCTTCAACTAACAATTCCATATCTCTATGTGAATTTAATTAATTGAAGACTCATTACGTACTTTGAATTTTATGAAAAATCACACTAATCACAGTAAAGCATCTCTACTTTCGCTCAACTAATGATGTTTAATTCTAGAACTAAAATAACAAATCACCTCTCGGTCTCATTGTAATTCAATTAATCAAACTATAATTCGTAAAGAAAATAGTAAGCATTAAGAATAAGAATTAAACACTCAATCATGGAAACATTGAAATAAAATAACTCAGAAAAATAGAAAATAAATTGTGTGTTCATTGCTAGACTACATCAATGCTCTAGAAAATAAATTTAGTTCATGATAAAGTTGAAAAGAAAGCAAATAAAACTTATGTCTTTCATCTAAATTGGTTGATCAACTTGAAGCTCTCGCCTTTGTCCTTAGATCCTCCTCTTCATCATGACTCCCAAAACAAATTCTTTTCTACGGAACCTCCTTTTCCTCCCTAGGGTTTTATTTTTTTTATTTTTTATTTATTTATTTATTTATTTTTTCTGAAAAGCCTTTAAATAGGTCAAGGAGTCCTATTCCCGTTTGGAGAAAATTCCAGATTTTTAGGCTTCACTTAATCGACGATTTTGGCCCATTTAAAATCAGAATTTGGACTTTTGTTAAACTACAAAGTTGTAGCCCTTTAAGTTAACTTTCTAGCCCAACTGAATCATCTCAATTGGATATCTGAGCCGAAAGTTATGCCAAAAATACTACTGATGTGCAGGCTGGATTCCTAATCCGAATTGGATTTGGATTTGGTGCAAATTTCCTTTGATTCCTTGCTCCACTTGGACTTGAATTTAATTGGCTTAGTCCCACTTTGCATGCAAAGCTCTTGTTACCTGCAACATAAAGATATTATATAATCAGTAACAAAATAACATAAAAGTAAGGCTACGCGCACAGTGCGCGCTGTCTCTCAGCACCAGAAACGGAAAAAAAAAAAAAAGAAGAAGAAGAAGAAGAAAACGTGGAGCAGCTGGACGTGGACGTCCAGCTGCTCTATCCAAACGGGCAAATAAAAGTAAGGCTAAATATGTAGATATGTGAGTACTTTATTGTATATATTTCATGCACATCAAGCTTTAATAAGGGAAGCCCTTCATTCTTGTCGGGCAAACAAGCATTATTTCATTTCATGCGGGTAGTGCTAAATGCCGACATTGTTTTGTGCGTGTGAGCTGTTGTGGTGGAAAAAACATGCATATTTTGGCTTGGAGTTGTGGGGAGCGACTCTGTTGTATTCACCTAGGAGCGCTTGGGGAAGAAGTAGGCGAAGTTATGTCATAGTTGCAAGGTGGTGCCTGGTCCAACAGAATTGGAAACTACTGGGGTCAGATTTCAATAGATCAAAGTAACGAACTCAGCAGTAAACTAGTTGAAGATGTTTCTTGGCGGAACGATCTTGAGTGGAAGAAGAATGTTATGGGTTTCTTCTCCTACCTCTACAGGGACGTCGAGGAGTTGAGTGAGGGAGGCGTGTCACACCCCTTTTTGGGGGACTGTTGGCTAGCTAGAGCTGACACTTGGTTGCTAGCATGAACGTTGGTGCGGGAGACTTCAAAAGTGCTAGTAAGGCTTTTGATCGTCAGGCTGGGCTGATGAGGTAAGCAACAGTGCTAAGTTGGGTCATGTGAAGGTGCCGGTCAAGGTGCTGAGGTAAGAAGGCAAAGGGCACGAGCGCGCTGGGCGCCGAAGTGCTAGCTAGCTAGAAAGGTAAGGCAGTGAGACCGGGGTCAAGCTACACTACAACCTGTGGATCGTCAAAAAGGCTGTTTTCCTGCTTGCAGAAAGCCCTTTTTCGACAATCTGCTTCATGAATGTGAGGTTCTGAAAGAAAAAAACCGGATGTACTATTTCAGCAGATCATAAGCGAGCCTGCTTGTTGCTAGCCTTGCAATCATTCATCAACTTCAAGGCGAGTTCGAAAGCTTGACAATTTACTTTGGAGAGCCCTTCTTGGACTTAGCTCTTCCATAAAAGCAGAGTAGACAATATGTCTAGTAGTCTACTAGGAGCAAAGAGAAGCTCGCCAAGCGGAGGAGCCGGGCTCAACTACTTAACTAGTCTGGAGCAATGTCCCTATGTTTTTGTCTCGAGGCAAGTCTGCTATCTTTTCCTTGTTGTCTGCCTTTACTTAGTCTTTCTTTCCTTGACAAGAGAACTGAAATCCTTCCCTTCCAATGAAGGATCACAAACAATTAACCCAGTGAGGGACTTTCACGAGAAGGCTGTTTTCTTAGCGTTTAATGGCATGTTTATGAGCCAGTTGTCAAACCAACTACTATACGAACAGTCCTCTCCATTGCTCTAGGCCAAGGCTGGCAAATCAAACAACTTTATGTTAACAACACCTTTCACTTACAACATTCATGAAAATGAATGAGGTGCGGGCAGCAGACGGGAATAACAAGACTCTATGGCTTAACAAGTTCCTTCCCCACCAAAACCCTTACTCGGGCCTCGACAGGGTGAGAGTAGTTGGGTCGAAATGAGCGTCCCCTTTGCGAGGAGGTTGCTTTCGCGTGAAGATTGAGGACCTGCAGACGGCAGAATTAGCGTATATAAGACGAGGTTGGTGTCAAACTTGGAGGGTGCTTTTCGAGATGCAGAATCATCACTCTTATCGGGCCGGATTTTCTTCCTGTGCTTTTAGTGTACTTTTCTCTATGGATTTTGCTTTCCTATCTTGAAAAGTCGAGTCATTCTGTCCTCTCTTTCCCTTGGCATAGTGCGGGGGCTTCGGCTTCTAGGAACCTAC
The DNA here is from genome assembly GCA_032878915.1 of Castanopsis chinensis. Taxonomy (NCBI): domain Eukaryota; kingdom Viridiplantae; phylum Streptophyta; class Magnoliopsida; order Fagales; family Fagaceae; genus Castanopsis; species Castanopsis chinensis. The sequence continues at coordinate 9,839,697 of JAVQMG010000114.1, forward strand.
TTAAAGATTCAATAGCTTATAGCTGCTTATAGATATAGACATACTGCTATCCGGTATATTGAAAGGCCTGGTCTTTAGTGCCAATGTCCCCATTTCTTTGGTAGGCAATCCAGGGGTAGGAGATCAAGCAATCCTCCTCAATCAGGTTGAAATCAAAGGCACCCCTAAATATCTCACAGGTAATCTCCCTTCATTGTAGCCCAAGGTTACCAACATCCTCCTCTTAGATTCCTCGGAAACCCCGCAAGTGAACCAATTACTCTTTGCAGGGTTAGGAGTCAACCCAGACATCTCTTTGAATTTCTACAAGCAATTCATTAGGGCAATGACACCCTCCTCTTCTCTACACAATATGAGCAAATCGTCTGCAAAGCAAAGATGAGAGATTCGTTCCTTCTGGAACTTCCAGTGGAATTTAAAGTTCTTGTTCGTGGTGACTTCCTCCATTAGCCCCGAGAATACCTGCATAGCAAAAGCGAACAAATAGGGGGACATCGGGTCCCCTTGCCTCAAACCTCTACTGTTACTGAAGAAACCGCATAGTTCTCCATTGATGTTAACAGAGAATCTAGTTGTTGTGATACACTCCTTAATCCAGTGGATAACCCTCTGTGGGAAGCCGGTGGCTTGGAGAGTAGCCACTAGAAACTCCCAATTAATAGTGTCATAGGCTTTCAATAAGTAAACCTTGAGAGCACACCTAGGGGAGCCCTTATCCCTGTGATAGTTCCTCATTAATTCCTGAGCAAGGAGGATATTGTCGCAAATTCTTCTACCTTCCACAAAAGCCGACTGTTGAATGCCCACTAAGGATGGAATCACTTTCCTCAACCTGTTGGCAACGATCTTGGGTATGCACTTATAAATCGTGTTGCAACAAGAAATAGGTCTGAAATCTCTGAGGTAAGTGGGATTAGGCACTTTAGGGATCAAGGAAATCGCGGTGCTATTCAATAGATCATTTCCTGCCCGAGCTGAAAAAGGATTTGATTGCTGCAATCACATCATCACCCACTATACCCCATGCTTTCTTGAAGAACTTTGCATTAAAACCATCTGGGCCAGGAGCTTTGCCATCTTTTAGAGAAAACATCGTTTCTTTGATTTCAAGATCCGTGACCTCCTTTTCTAGATCCTACTGCTGACTAGGGCTCAATTTGGCACTGAAAGTCTCCTCCAGGATGTCTCGATCAATGTGGGGTTGTGATTGGCTCCAGAGTCTACTGAAGTATCCTATCACTTCCTCCTTGATTTCCCCCTGTTTAAGAATTCTGGTACCATTCTCCTTTGTGATTGAACTAATGCGACTTACGCCATGAAAGCTACCCATTGCCTTAAAGAAAAAGCGAGTATTCTGATCCCCAAGACTGAGCCACTGGACCCTGGATTTTTTCTTGTAAAAGCTCTCCTCACTTCTCCTAAGCAAAGCATACTCATGAACAGCCATCACTTCAGCCCTAATTCCTTCCCCATTCATTGGATTAAGTTGTACAAATTCCTGGGCAGCCTCCATACTCTCCTTAGCCCTTTTAACTCTATCGGGCAGATTAGAGAATTCCTCCTTGTTTAGCTTCTTAAGTACCACCTTCTGCTTCTTCAGCTTGGAGCATAGCTGGAACATCAGAGTGCCTCTCACTGGTTGCTTCCACACCTCCTCCACTGTCGGTAAAAACTTAGGATGATCCGCCGTTAAAGAACGAAGAAGGTTTCCTAACCTTGCGAAGGTCCGAGAGCTTGACAATCATAGGTTGGAACTAGCATGAACCTAGTGGTCACTATCCTCTAAGCCGAGTTGTCACTCCCCTTGACCGAGAAGAGATGACCTCTTTGATCCTTTAGGTTAAGGAAAAAAGCTGTAATGGAGTGGCAAAACTTTCGGTGGGGGAAAGGTATTATTATCGCTTAGCGCTTGTGCTAAGGGCAATCGAATAAAAAAAGGAATTCGTAAAGAAAGCTCATTAGGTCAAAACTAGGGGAGGGCTTAGTTCCCTCACTCGATCCACCAAAGGAAAGGAAGGAAGAACTACTTATGTAGAGCATCGGGAGTCAAGTCAGGGCAGCCTGCCTTTACGTAATAGGGCGGCATCAGCGGTGAGCTGTAACGGAGATGTGGATGAGAAAAGGGCTGCTACCGGTATAGAAAGACCAAAAGAGCAATGTTCGGGAGTGCCTGAATGCGGTGAGTGCCTTATGAAAGGGCTGGAGCTTTCTTCGAGAGAGATGGCTAGTGTGTGGGTTGCTGTAGGAAACTGAACGTAACAATTTCTCGTATATGAAGAGGTTCCTTTCTTCTCTGGATTGAGGAACCCTCTAGGCGACACCCTCCGTCGCCTACGACTGTGAAGATCTTTCCCCTTCTATGAAAAGGGGGGTCGATATCACGGGCTAGATAGAGAGACAGAGGCCCGCCGAGAGTCGGGGATGAGGAGTAGCCTTCCTCACCGTCCAGGGAGGGAGAGTGGCTCAGTTGAGTGGCAAGCCGACTGAGGGGCCCCCATAGCGACCCGACCGATCACAAACCGACAATCACGATATGCTTAACACTGCTCAATTGCTTGCAGTTACAGGAGCTTCCTAAAGCACAAGTGATCAACAAAGAAAATGAGTCCGCCCAAATGAGTCGGGGGCTTTGTTAGATATCGATGGACAAAGTCTCGTTGTGGAGAACATAAATATGTGGTACTGAGGACATAACTATGTGTTTCTATTTGACACAATAAGAAAATTTTCAAAAAGTTTTTTGAAGCCTAAAAAAAATAAAATTTTATCAATAGAAGAATTATATATTTTCATTTTACATTTAGGCATATTTATGAGTTCTAGGATAAAACAAAAATTCATAACATTTTCAAATTAGCCTATCATTGCACATGTGGGCTAATAAAAGAAATTCCAAATTGCATATTAGATGAGACTCATGTTTGAGGTGATATGTTAATTTTTGAATGTGAAATTATTGTCAAATTTTACTGTGTCCCTATTTTATTGCATATTTATATGGCATAGAAGACTCAACCAGCATGTATAATGTGCGTACCCAAGATATGGTTGTTGGGATCAATCTTTACTTGGGCTCACAATCTATTTGTATTGTGGGCTTTAGATTTCCTACTATGGGTGGTCCTATGCTTAGTGACCCAAATATTGTCCTATTTCTACAAACCCTTTTCTCACAATGTCACTCTCCTTTCTTAATCTGATCGATTTTTTTACCAGTTCTCTCTCACTTTCCTTTTCAGAATTGCCAAACCCTATCTCTCCTTTCGTTCTCCTATTTATAGCCTTAGATAAGTGAAAGTACCATGATTACTCCCCCTTACTAGTGTAGTTGAAGGTCCAATACTATCATCTTTAGGTGGGTTTTAGGTGGGAAAGTGGTAGTGGCATTGGAATTGATTCTCACCTCCAAAAACCCGCTCGACAACGATATCCCCGAAGGCACTACCGGGCATAGGATATCTCCGAGCAACAATACCCCTAACCAGGTTAAAAATGATCGGGGGGAGGGGGGGATTTGCTTGGGGTATTTAGGCTAGCGAAGTCCTATTTCAGCTTTAAGGCACAGATTGGGCCCTAGGGCATTTGGATAGAGGCTAAAGGACCAAAGATGGGAGCAGGGTCAAATAACACGTCGCAAGGCTAGGGCCCGAGGCCCCATGGGCCTCGGGCCCAACTCTGTACAATAGCCCCCCTTGATTCGTGTCTTGATCCAGGGCAAGAATCAAGGAAGGCATGTGCCTGAGATTCCCTGGGAAGCTTGGGTGTCAATCACTGAACGGATGGGACGTTCATTTATGTGCCCTTGAAAGGTGTGTCGTGCCAGACTGTCAGATATTAACTATCATCATTTCCTGACGGTTCGTGAATTGAAGCGGTCCGCGTGTCAGTTACAAAAATAATTCGGAAATTTTTTCCCGCCTCTCCTTTGCATTAAATGTTTCCACCCTCATCTGGCCTCTATAAATAGTTCCCTCTGCTTCTCCATATCACTCTTTTCATCCCTTCTTCTTCAATTTCTTTTTTGCCGAGCGTCCTTCTCTTGTGCATAAACACACCACTCCGGATCATTGTCCTCTAGAGTCCAAAGTAAGTTTTCTTTACTCTTTCTTCCTTACAGTTTTTCTTCTTTTCATAGTTTAGGAATGAGATACTCTCATTTTCTTGCACCTAGGGCTGCCTTGGCCAATTTTAAAGAGGTCTATGGCGTCCCAGGGGATGTTGATATTGCCTACTCTCATAAGGGTAATATCGCTCTTGAGAGGGCCTCTAGTTCAAACGTTGCATTCTTTCCAGTGATGGCTATACTTAAGGGTGGGGTTAGATTTCCCGTGGACCTTCTTATTATAGGTACCCTTGGGTTCTATGGCCTATGACCTGACTAACTACCCCCCAACTTTTATAGAGTTGTAAGTTATGTCAGTGGGCTAAATCAGATATTTGGGTTGCAATTGAACCACCATGACATTAACTTTATGTATAGTTTGTGTAGCAATGTTAGAACGGATTATTATTTAAAGACTAAAGACATGTGGGTTCGGCTTATATCATACCTGCTCGACTTAAATACAAACTCGGTAGGAGAGTTTGTCCAGGTGCACGGCAACTGGCTTGCCGATGAGCTCCCTTGCCCACTTTCACCGCGTGACGTTGGTAGGTACCAGGCATATTTTATTTGTTAATTGCGCTTTATTTATGATTAATTCGCTCAAATAGCCGCTAACTAGCTTTTGTGTTGTTTCGATGCAGAAAGCAAAACGTTTAAGAAAGACCTCAGAGTAGTGCACGTGAGGGACCTGAACTTTGTACTCCGGTCCGAGATATTCGTGCACTTCGACGGGAAGCTTTGGGCATCGCACCTTATCCTCAGCTGCAATCCCGGCTATGCTACGTGGCAACCTTTTGGGATGGCTCTGTTGGTGGATAGTCCGTTGCTGTCGTATATTGACGTTTAACACACCAATTTTGTCCCTCCATCCTTGATGGTCGGTGAAGCTCGGGATCTCGACCTCAGGTATACCACAGAAGAGGACCTTGCATTGGTGAGAGACAAGTCGACTAAACGTGTGTCTTAAAGCCATAGAGTCCACGTTCCTGTTGAACAATCTGAGGCTTAAACCGAGCAGCTAAGCCGGAAGCAACTGAGGCTGACCAAGACATAGATATGGTGAGCAGGTGAAAAATGACTGTTGACCGGTTCTTACCCGGCACTCGTCCTATGGCTCAACCTCAAGGCAAGGACCGGACTCCTTCTCTCCCTACCCGTCGTGCTAAGAAAAAACAATAGGTTGCCGATCAACAGACCGGGATTCCAAGTGGTGCTCCTTCGAAGACCCCTACCCAAATATCGAGCAGGACCACTATCCAGGAGTCGGCGGGTGATGTCCGGCCAACTCTAAAGATTGGCACCGACATGGCGTCCTCTTCTTGGCCTGAGGTTAGTTGACAGCCCACCTTCAAACTCAACGACGGGCCTCTGTCGGCGTTCGCCAGCCTCAGGACCTGGGCCCAAGGCCAAGGGGGATGGGTGGCCCAGTGCTTGGTGCACGGCCTACTACTTCCCAAAGACGTTCACTTCTTCTCGGAGGGAGACGAAGAATCGCTTGCTAGGAGGCTACAGTGGCACACCATAACGGTAATTTTCTTTCACATTTATTTCAATGTACGCGTATCCTTTTGACTTTCATACTGACTATTACAGCAATATCAGGCTGCGCAGTTGACCCACGTCCTTTACGAGAGGATAAAGGAGCTCGCCAAGGAAGCTGAACGAGAGAAGGCCTTGAAGGATGTTGTTGCTGCCACTGTGAAGGAAAATGGAAAAGCTACTGAGACCACTGAGGAAAAGGCTTGGTCTTCGAAGAAAGCCTGGTTGGTGGTAGAGAGAAAATTGGCTAAGGCGAAGGAGAAGTTGGGGGAGGTAGAGGTTAAATTGGCAGAGGTAGCCAGCCTAAACCTAGCCCAAGCTGACACGATGACCGATTTGAAGGTGGCCCTTGAAGCTTGCGAGGACAAGTGGTACCATGAGGGCTTCGCAGATGTTGAGAACTCTGTAGAGCCCACTGTCCATAAAGCCTGGGTTCATGGGTTTGGGGAGGGATGGCTGGCAGCCCTTCAAGCAATGAGAGTGCTTGATGACTCCCTACTAAGGAATCCGGAACATATCCCATGCTCGGCTCCTACCCCCTCCCCCTCCCCCCCCAGTTTAGAGCCAAGTTGGTGTTGTTGATAAAAAAGATACCCCCAGTATGAGGGAGTTGGTCTGAGCTATTAAGACCCATGTGGAGACTGTTGATCTTGAGGTCACCAACAACCTTAATGGGGCTGAAGACGGACAAGCCCAGCAACCACCAACTGGGGACATTCCAAATCGGAAAGTTGATGATGCAGAACATCTCTCGCCCACCGATCTTGCTGTTTGAGAGTTATGCTTTTAGCTTGCTATTATTTTTTGTTATTAGTGTTTATTTTTCTCTTTTATTCATTTGGTTTGCCTACAGTCACTGGGTTGTGGTGACGGAACAACGATTTGACTTTATTTTCCTACAGTCACTGGGTGGTGGTAACAAAACCTTGGTTCAATTTTTATCTATTTGCTTTATCTGATTGGAGCATGTTAATTGAACATTTGTTTTGATTAGATTTATAAACGATTATCTTGTTGCCATTAGGGGTGTCCATGGGTCAGGTCGGGTCGATTTTCGACCTAGCCCGAACCCGACCCACCAGAGACTGGTGGACAGAAGAGTGACCCGAAACCAACCGCCAGAGTCAATCGGTTGGGTCGGTTTTGGGTTCGGGTGGAGTTGGGTCTATTCGAGTGGAGATCGGGTTGTCGCCGGAGCTGCAAATCATCGCCAGAATTTGCAAATCATCGCCAGAATCTGCAGATTATCGCCGAAAAATGTAAAAACTCACTAGATCTGCATCAAAATCGCCGAAATCTACACCAAAATCATTGAAATCTGCAGGGAATGGCCGGATCTAGCTAAAATCTGACCAAATATGGTTGAGAACTCGCTGGATCTCCTCGGATTTGAACGTGATTTTGCCGGATTTTCATATTCCTTCGTCGGGTCAGGTGGCTCGGGTTTTGGAGAAGAAAACCCACCACTTGACCCGTCGGCGTCGAGCCTTGTGCGCAGAAACTCAAAACCGACCGACAGGATCGTCGGTTGGGGCTGAACTAGGGCGGGTTGGTCGGTCTGGCGGGTCACGGTCGGGTCTGGACACCCTTAGTTGCCATTGAGTTGTTTGTCTGTATCTGATCAGTGATTAAAACTACTCATTTGTTTCCATTAGGACAGATTGTACCTTTACACGCATAATAACCGGGACCGGTCTGGAAGAAGCTGCCCATACCTTAGGAGTTGACTCTAATAATGAGAAATGAATTTGATGCATGCTGAAAATAAACTTTTGGCGATTGAGCCTAGCAGAGGATAGAACCTTCCTTTGTTAGGAGAATTTAGTGTTAAGTTTTTTTCCTCCCCAATGATTAAGGCTTGAACTAGGAGAACAATTTTTGGTTCTTATAACAATTGAGTGCTAGGTTTTCTCTTATCCGGTGATGAAGATTGAACCAGAAATAGGTTTCTGTTAGATAGATTTTGAAATTAGGTTTCCACCTGTTCAGTGATGGAGATCGAACTGGGAACAGGTTTCTGTTCTTAGATAAAAATTACAATTAGGTTTCCACCTGTTTAGTGATGGTGATTGAACTGGGAACAGGTTCTGTCCTCATAATCATTTGACGTAAGGTTTGCACCTGTTTCATGATTAGGATCGAACCGAGAAGAAGATTTCTGTCCTTAGAATAATTTGACGTAAGGTTTCCACCTGCTCGGTGATTAGAATCGAACTGAGAAGCAGGCTTTTGTCCTTAAAATAATTTGACGTAAGGTTTCCACTTGCTCGGTGATTAGGATCGAATCGAGAAGTTGGTTTCTATTCTTAGAATAATTTGACGTAAGGTTTTCACCTGCTCAGTGGTTAGGATTGAACTGAGAAGCAGGTTTCTGTCCTTAAGATAATTTGACGTAAGTTTTCCACCTATTTGGTGATTAAGATTGAACTGAGAAGTAGGTTTCTGTCCTTAGAATAATTTGACGTAAGGTTTCCATCTGCTCAGTGATTAGGATCAAACCGAGAAGTAGGTTTCTGTCCTTACGATAATTAGCCTCAATCCCCCTCGCATTCGTTGACCGAGTTAATGAATTAACAAACGATGGTATTATAGGTACAGATAGACCTGCATGGATAAACATCACCTCCGTATTAATTAATAATATGCACATACAACGTTGTACTAATAATCAGTGGTAAAACTTCTTTAGATTGTGGGCATTCCATGGTCGGCGAAGTGGTCTTTCATCAAAATCTTCCAGATAATATGCCCCTGTGCCCGCAATGGCGGTTACTCTATAAGGTCCCTCCTAAGTCGATGCTAACTTCCCTGTGTTGACATCTCGCATATTCCCAATTGCCTTCTGAAGTACCAGATCTCCTGCTCCAAATTCCCTTTTTCTCACATCCCTGTTATACCTCTGGGTAAGTTTTTATTGATATTCTGCCAGTCGTATAGTCATCGATTCCCGCCGCTCTTTCAACAAGTTCAGCTGCTTCTGCATTAATTCCGTGTTCTTGGCAAGGTTGAATTCCAAAACCCGGGCACTGTACAAGTTTATCTCTGCCGATATAACTGCTTTCGTTCCGTATGCTAGAAAGAACGGAGTTTCCCCCGTGGACTTCCTCGGAGTTGTTCGGTATGCCCATAGAACACTAGGTAACTCCTCTACCCACCTGCCTTTAGCATCTTCTAACCTTCTCTTCAACCCGTTCACGATGGCCTTGTTTGTAGCCTCGGCTTGGCCATTACTATGTGGATACGCCAGAGTGGAATACCAGTTTGTAATGTTGAGATTGCTGCAAAACTCGTAGAAAGCTCTGCTATCGAATTGCAACCCGTTGTTTGATACTAGGCACTCTGGTACTCTGAACCCCGTCACTATGTTTTTTCATACAAACTTCTTAACATCCACATCTGTATGTTCACCAATGCCTCTGCCTCCGCCCATTTGGTGAAATAATCTACGACTATTAAAATGAATCTTCGATTCTCTATAGCTCGAGGGAATGGACCAACGATATCTAGCCCTCACTGCGCAAAGGGCCAAGGGCTACTAATGGGATTTAAGCTCCTTACTGATTAGTGGATCAACAGGGGGTGCTTTTGACACCGTTCACATCTTCATGCATACTCGGTAGCATCCCTTTGCATTTGCGGCCACCAAAATCCTTGAGTCATTGCTCGGTGTGCTAACGAACGTCCTTCCACGTGACTGCCGCATGCTCCTTCATGTAGCTTGGTAAGGATTTCTTCAATATTGTTGGGGTGCAAACACTGTAGGTAGGGCCCATCAAAAGATCTTCGATACAGCTTACGATCGGTTGACAACTAGTACTGGGTAGTTGTCCGGCGTACCTTTTCCGCTTCCTTCTCGTCAGTAGGCAATCGATCCTCAGCCAAAAATTCGATGGTCAGATCCATCCAACATGGTTCAATTGTTGTTACTAGTGAAACACGTACCCCTACTTTGATGCTTAGTTCTGCTACTAACTCTACTTTTATTAATCGAGGAATTTACTCGGTTGATGATGACACCAATGTGGCCAAGGAGTCAACGTGCCGATTCTGCTCTTTAGTTACCTGAAGCACTCTAACATTCAGGAAGCTGTCCATAGTTTGTCTCACCAACCGTAAGTACTCGATCATCTGGGGATCCTTGGCCTCAAAGCTTCCCTGTACCTAATTGACCACCAACTGAGAGTCTGAGTAGACCTCTACTTCTTTAGCACCTAGATCTGCTACAACTCTCAACCCGGCTAGTAGGGTCTTATACCCGGCTTCGTTATTAAAGGCCTTAAAGCCTAACCTAAAGGAATGCTCCAACTTTATCCCTTTTGGGGTGATGACTACTATCCCAACTCCGGCTCTTAATGCGCTGGATGCATAGTCCATAAATACCTTCCAAGGGATTACTTCGACAGGGCAAATCATCTCCTTCCTCACTCTCGGGGAAAACTCTGCAATGAAATCAGCGAGGACCTGGCCCTTCACTGAGCTTCTAGGCCTGTACCTAATATCAAAAGAGCCTAGCCAAGTTCCTCACTTAGCTATCCTTTCTGTGAAATCATATCTCTCTAATAATGACTGCAGAGGATACTCAGTCAATACGTAAATAATGTGAGCCTGAAACTAGTGGGGTAGTTTACTCGTGGTATGAACTAACACTAACACCAACACTAACTTCTTTAAAGGCAAATACCTCGTCTTGGCATTAACCAAGGTTTTGCTAATAGAGTATATAGGCTGTTGCACACCCTAGTCTCTCAGCAGCAAGACACTTACTGCATGTTCGGACACCGAGAAGTACATGTATAAGTCCTCGCCAAGCTTTGGGGCTGTTAATAGAGGGGCCTGTGTCAAATACTCATTCAGACCCTGAAAAGCCCTTTCACACTCTTCGTTCAATTGGAATCCTTTCCATTTTTTAGAAGTTGGTAAAATGGACGGCAATGATAGACAAATTTGGAAATAAACCGGTTAAAGGCAGCTAACATACCGGTTAGTACTTGGACTTCCATTGGGTTGTTTGGTGGTTTGAGGCGTTTTACTGCTTCAATTTGATCGGGGTTAACTTCTATTCCTCGGTTAGTGATCAAGTACCCTAAGAACTTGCCAGCCCCCACTCTGAAAGCACACTTCTCGACATTGAGGCGCAGCTTATGCCGTTGAAGTACTTTGAAAACCTCTTTGAGGTCACCAATATGCTGTGTCTCCCATTTGCTCTTTATCACCATATCATCAATATAGACTTCGACTATGCGCCCAATCTTATCTCTGAACATTCTCGTTATCATCTGTTAATATGTGGCCCCAACAATTTTCAACTTGAATGGAATCACGGTATAATGGTAGTTAGCGTCAGGTGAAATGAATGCCATTTTCTCCTAATCCTCGGTGGCCAAGGCAATCTGATGATAACCCTGAAAAGCATATAGAAAGCTCATCCTTGGGTGCCCATAAGTGGCATTTACTAGCTGATCAATATTTGGCATTGGAAATGGATCCTTCAAACATACTTAGTTCAGGTCGATGAAGTCAACACAAACCCTTTACTTACCATTTTTCTGTTTTACCACCACGGTATTTGCAAGCTATTCTGGAAAAAATATCTCCTTTATTGCCCCAGCTTCCTTCAGTTTCTTAACCTTTTGCCTAACAGCTTCGACGTGCTCTTTAACTGATCTTCTCAGCTTCTATTTCTTGGGGGGGTATAAGGGGTCCATGTTGAGCTTGTGAACTATGAATTTAGGATCCACCCCGAGCACCTCGTACGGGCCCCAAGCAAACACGTCCACATTTTGCACAAGGAATAGTAGCATCTCTATCCTCTCTTTCTTTTCCACACTTGCTCCTATCAAAAAACTCCTATCTTCATTTGGCAATATCCTTACTCGTACCAAGTCCTCGGCATAGTTAGCCCCCGCTTTCACTAGGGGCTCCTATAATTGCTATAAGGGAGCTTCCTCAATTGACTGCTTTTGTTTTGTTCCCTGGCCAACTGTAGCTACCAAGCATTGCCTGGCCACTTGCTGGTTACCCTTCACTATGGCAATACCTTGCTCTGTGTGGAATTTGACCTTCACATGCAGGGTGGACGGTATTGCCCCCATTGTATGAATCCATGACCTTCCTAGGATTGCTGTGTAAGGAGAAAACGAAGTGACCACTATGAATGTTACCATCACCTCCTTGCCTTCCATTTTCACAGGAAGCGAGATTTGTCCTTCTGGGATCACCATCTAGCTATCAAACCCCATTAGCGATGTATTGTACTTGGACAAATCTTTCTTCTTCAAGCCAAGCCCCTTGTACAGGTCTAGATACATCACCTCGACACCACTTCCCTGATCTATCATTACCCTTTTTACTAAGAAACCATTTATCTGGACTGTCACCACCAAAGCATCATCATGTGGTTGAATCGTGCCCTCCAGATCATCGCCATTAAAGGCAATGGGCTCCCAAATATACCTCAACTTCTTCTTGGTAGGTTGATCACCCGTGCAACTTTTCGTCGGTACCACAGCTAGTACCCCCCCTCTGTCGGACACTTGAATACCTCTTGGGGTTGCGTGGATGACTTCTATCACTCCTAGTAAGGGTGGGAAAGGATTCCCATGAGGCCTGGTGCCCTACCTGGCTACCTGATTTGTAGGATCCACCATGAATTCTTACATTTATCTTGCCTTTACCAACTGCCCTAGATGACCTTTTAACACCTTGCACTGTTCGATGGTATGCTCCTAATCTTTATGGTAAGTACAATACAAGTTCTAATTTCTTCTGGATGGGTCTCCCCCATCTTGTCACAATCATTTCCCCGATTTGTGTGCCCGGCCCCTATATCCTCAAATCTTTCTGGGGTCTTACCTGAAAACTGCTCTGTCGAGGCAGATTTATGACCAGGGCCTTACCTTTTCTTTGCAATCAACCATCCTCTAATTGTTTATGTTTTTCAATACGCCTCATTAACAGCCTCATATCCTCGGGAGGCCTTTTTGTCAACGAGTCCCGTAACTCGGAATCCTCGGGCAATCCCATTAAAAAATTAATTGCTGCGATTTTTTCATTACCTACGCCAATTTCGTTGTACAACTCCTAGTATCGATTAGAGTAGCTGCGGAGGGTCTCAGCAGCCCCCATTTGCATTGATAGCAGAGCATCCACAGGTTGCGGAACTCGACTGTAGGTCATGAATCGAATACCAAACTCTTGAATCAACTTAGAGAAGCTGTGGATCGATCCTTTCCTAAATCCATTGAACCACCTCAAAGCAGTGAGACCAAGACTCGAAGGAAATACCTTACACATCATGCATCATTATGAGAGTGCAAAGACATCATTTGAATATAATGGCTTACATGTTCTACCGAGTCCATCTTTCCATTGTAAGAATTGAACGGCGGCCGTGTGAATCTGCTCGGCATAGGGGCCCCTTCAATGTTCCTTGAAAATGGTGATCGGGCAGCTCGGTGCAATGCGCAGCTTATAGCGTCCATGGAAATGTTTCGGGGTCGTCGCTCCTCTGAGAAAATCGAGTCCCGGTATGCGTATTCCCATGAGCAATCTCGATGGCGATGAGATCTGGATTGGTGGGATCCTACTCCATAGCGACCTCCCACACTAGCCGACCCTTCTCCTTGCTCTTCATGGCCCCTTCTCTGATGCCTACCTCTTGCTTTCAACTCTAAATCCCTTACCAACCTACGTAAACATTCAAGTTCCTCATCCCTTCTCTTAAGTTCTTCATCCCGTTCGTCAAAACGATTACGCCTAGAAGCGCCGGACATTGTCCGGTATGTCCGAAACGACCTTTCTCCAAGGCCAGTCTGCCCTTCCTCCTCATACTCCCTATCTTCGCGTCCCTTCTGCCTTCTTTCACGCCAAGTAGAGCCCCAAGAAGTCCTCCCAGAGCCATTTTCAGCATAACTCCCTAACTGACCCCCGGACATTTTCCCGTGCACGACCTGACAAAACTACAGCTTCGTAGGAGAGCCCCACGGTGGGCGCCAATTGTGCGTACCCAAGATATGGTTGTTGGGCTTAGCCTTTACTTGGGCTCACAATCTATTTGTATTGTAGGATTTGGATTTCCTACTATGGGTGGTCTTATGCTTAGTGACCCAAATATTTTCCTATTTCTACAAACCCTTCTCTCATAATGTCACGCTCTTCTCTTAATCTGATTGATTCTTTTTACCAGTTCTCTTTCTCTCTCATTCTCAGAATTGCCAACCCCTATCTCCCCTTTCATTCTTCTATTTATAGCCTTAGATAAGTGGAAGTGCCATGATTGCTCCCCTTTACTAGTACAATTGAGGGTCCAATACTATCATCTTTAGGTGGGTTTCAGGTGGGAAAGTAGTAGTGGCATTGGAACTGATTCCCAACTCCAAAAGCCCGCCTCGCAGCGATATCCCCGAAAGCACTACCGAGCAACTAGGCATAGGATATCTCCGAGCAACAATGCCCTCGACCAGGTAAAAAATGATCGGGGGGGAATTTGCCTGGGGTATTCAGGTTGGTGAAGTCCTATTTCAGCTTTGGGGCATAGATTGGGCCCCAGGGCAACTTGGGCCTAAATATGAAGGGTACATAGTATTAGATTAAATGATTAAATTAATGGTTTTTAACAATTTAAACTTTTGAGGCAAATAACAATTTATGAAATTCTAGTAGACGGGGGATACAACAATATTTATATGGATATATCTAATTAGCTAGACTAGACTCCTTTTTTAACCACATTGTAGCTTTGAAAAAGACAAGTATGGTTAAATTATTTTTCTATATATATAGGTTTTAAATGAAGATAAACCATGTATTATTTTTCTCTTTTTTCCTTCTATTTTTTGCTTGCTAGGTAGATAAACCTACAGTCACTAGCTTGGCGAAATTGAAACCCAATTTAACTAGATGAAATTTTGTTCTTATTATGCAGGTAAATAACGCAGCGGTTAATGGATTAACCACAGTTGGTACAGTGGATCCAAAAGACTTCAAATTTGGGCCTGATGATGTGAGTCTCTCAGTGTAATATACTCTTTTTCAGTATTTCAAAATTTGAGGACATAATCCAAAATTTAGTAGCAATGGCAAGATGAATAATTAAAAGTAGTAATCAAATAATTTAATTTAGACATGTATGAAAGTTGGTTTACCACTGTCTGCGATAACAGGTTGCAGGTCCAAATGCCGGAGCCTTTAAGAAATTTGTACAGCAAACTTATGAATCTGCGGTGAACTCTTTCAAAACAAATTATTATGGGATCAAGCATTAGAGCAAAGAACTTATTCCACTTCTTCAGTTATCAAAATCAGCAAGAATAGTAAACATCTCCTCCGACTTGGGACAGCTCAAGGTATAATATTATTAATCCCAAGAAGCTAGTTACCTCTAGTTATGTCAGAGAAAGAGAATGTATCTTATGTATTAGATATATACATCACATCCCTCACAGTTTGTGGCCCTATAGGCTGAAAGAGGTTGAATGTATAGACCATATACGTAGGAGACTTTGGAAAGAGGCACAATTCCTTCGTAATCACATGGTTAATAAAATTATTACGTGACATTTAAAGAGCAATACTAGCTAGGAATATTACAATTTTATTATTTAAATCTTGCAAACTAAAACGTCGTGTTTTAAATACAAGATAAAAGGATAATAAAAAATTTTATTTATGGTATTGTTGATGTTTCACCATTCACATTTATTATAATATTAGATTTTGAATATTTTGTAGTAAAACTAGTTGTAGATTTAGTATTTTGAGTCATGATTATCAAATATTCACCAGAGTACATGATCCATATACACTGTCATCGTTCACATTTTATTATGAATATTTGTACAAAAACTATGAAAATCATGCACAAAATTCTAGATATAATGTATACGGAGTGTACACTAATGAGTGTGTAAATATATTTTCTTTTCGTATTGTTCGAAGTCAAAAAACTTGAGGGAAATTACACCAACTATGCTTCTTTTTACACTTACCTTCTTAAACTATATTCTCATTTACACTTCTCGCCCTAAACTATGAGAATGCACACTTACCCTCCAAACTATTACTTGTGTAACACTTTGCACCCTAACCCATGGGTAATTGTTTGGGGAAGTAAGTGTATATTTTCATAGTTCAGGGGTAAGTGTAAAATGATAAATACTTTAGGGGTAAGTAAAAGGGGAATAATTTAAGGGAATAAAGTGTGCATTCTTATAGTTTAGGAGTAGTGTAAATGGTATTATATTTTAAGGGGTAAGTGTAAAATAAGGTATAGATTATTAGGAGCAAAGTATAATTCTCCAATAACTTGGCAACTTTATGGTTGTTCCTGATAATTAGATGATATAAACATGTTTTTACTTGTGCTTTGAAACTGTATTTGACGTGCATTAAACGAAGGTGCTAGAATTTTCTGGACCAAGATGGAAAAAAGAAAAAATATTCAAATTGAAAATATATGTTTGTATTTCAGTTTATTTCAAATGAGAATGCAAAAAAGAAGCTAGGAGATGTGGATGGTCTCACAGAAGAGAAAGTGGATGAGGTGGTTGAAGAGTTCTTAGAAGATGTGAAGGAGAATTTGATAGAAGATAAAGGTTGGCCTAGTAATAATTTTTCAGCGTATTCTGTCTCCAAGACAGTTCTGAATGCGTTCACAAGGGTTCTAGCAAAGAAGTATCCCACAGTTGCCATTAACGCAGTTAGTCCTGGCTTTACCAAAACGGATTTGAATTACAACGCTGGGGTCTTGACTACTGAAGAAGCTGCAAAAGGCCCTGTGATGTTGGCTTTGATGCCTGATTCTAAGCCTTCTGGACTTTTCTTTGATAATACATAAGTTTCAACGTTTTGACTGCAAAATATTATGCAATAGTTATAGCAGCAATACAATAACATGTTACGTATGTGGTTTATTTTTAACCAACACACCAATCGGTTTTGTTGTAGGTAAGAATTGAACCCCAGATCAGAAATTTCATCAGTTAAACTATCTGGTTTGTTAACCAATTGGGTTACATGTACAAACTACTTTCCCTTGCAATTGTGTCTCTTTTGTACTTCATTTTAATAAAATAAAATTCTGATGAATCGTGCACGAGGACAATTTTCGTTTTTCGTGGAGTCAGTCTTGCAAGTAAAAATAAGGTGAAATTATTAGAGTCATACAGTATAGTTCCTACAATTTGTACCTAAAGCGTAATTCAATATCTCTAATGATAAAAAAATCATAGTTATTGTGGTGATAATATAATATATTGTAATTAGCGCTTAATAAAAATGGTCTTTAGTGGTAGTGCAAATGAAAGCAACATTACATTAATAAATAAATAAAGATTTAGATAGCAATTATGAAGTTGTGAATGTGAAATAATTGAAATTAAAATTTTAAAAGTTGTGAAATAGTTGAATATATAATTTTACCTTTTCTTTACAATAATTTCAGTAAAGAAAATTAGATAAGCTAAGGCTGGGGTTTGTTACAACATTTAGCAAAAGTTCTTTATCATGAAATCCCTAAATGCCTACACTGTAATAATTCTGTAGTACCTTAAATTTGGTTTTGTGTGAAGCATTGTCTTGTGAATGCGTTGTGTGGACATGTACTGAATCATATTAATTGTGTTTAGAATAATCAAGAATATATAAATAGTCATAATGAATATTTGAATTAATTTTTTTTGTAATTGACTGCACATCAATTTGTAGGTTTTATATAGTAAAATTTGAAGTATTCATAAAAATTTGTAGTACAATACAGTAATATACTAACCTTGTAGTTCGTTTTTGCTAAATAGTTGGGAGATTCATGATTTAAATCCTTAATGTCTTCTTTAAAACACCAAAAAGTGTAATCCAGTTCAACTAAGAAGTTCTAGCCTTTTTGCAATCTTTATTTCCAAAAAAAAAAAAAAAAAAAACATAATGATGTAGAAATATTCCTTTGACTGAGTTCAATATATAAAATATATATTTTTTGAGAAACTATATATAATATATTTGAGACTAAAGTTTAATGTTGTTTCAGTCGGGAGGAGCAAAAAGATGTATCAGAGCATCTCTAGCAGTTACTTCAAATTTTTTGTACTGTTTGGAGAGTGAACAGTTACTTTTACATTTTATTTACCTATTTTTTCAGTTACATTTTCCAACAGATTCTCTATCATTTCTCTATCTCGTTTAAATATTATTTCTTCATTCTTTCTTTCATCTTTTTTTATTCTTTCATAATTTTTTTATAATCTTCATTTATTCATTCCCAATGGCTAAATTTTTTAAATATCCCAATGGTAAAAATTTCAAATTTTTGGATGGTTGTTTTTTATTTATTATAATTATTTTTAATGGATTTCGTGAAGTACTTGTGAAAACAATATTGTGAGTTGTTAGTTTTTATTAATTTAGGTTAGTTTTGTGCAAATCTTTTAAAACTTCTATTTATTTTGAAATTTATCAAACTTAGTCTTGAAATTTATCAAATTTATGTGATTTAGAATGAAATTAGCTCATCAACTTTTTTTCTAAAAAAATCATTAACTTTACCCCGGATTGTAATTATTATTTTTTCTTTTTTTAGTGAATTTGATTTATTATTCATTAATTATCATTAGCTCATTTTTTTTTATTCCTTTCTAATTTAATCAACCTCATTTTTCCACCACACACTTCCACTTACACAATACACAGTTGATATATCACCACACACCTCTTGCACAAATTTACATCCCCACGGACCACACAGACCAAAGTTCATTGATAGGTCAAGAATGTATTGACCCCTTTGGTAATTTAATAAATTGATTTAGCCAAGTGAAATTAATTAGATTCAGTTATATGCAATAAGTGCGGTAGCACAAACAAATTACCAATTAAGTTAAATGCAGTGGAAAATAAATTTGACATAGGTGATTTGTTTACGAATGGAAAAAACCACCGAGGTAAAACCCCATTGGGTGAATTTAAGGTCACCACTTCCAAGAATTTACTATTATCAAAATAACCAGTTACAAGTAAAATGAATTCTAGTACCTAATACCAACCTACAGTTGAACCCAGACCCCAATACCCAATTAGACTTGTAATGTAGTAACAATATCTCATTTTCAATGCACGTCTCCCAGTACGTGACTAACCAATTGACGCACGAATCCAAGTACGTGACTAACACACCAACTTGAGGAAGATGTTTGCTGCAAAGTTCTTCAGTTCATCCAACGATGAAGATCAAGAAGTTCCTTAGTTACAAAACCCTTGGCGCAAAGACGCAACAGCTTTTACAAGGAATATGATGAACTAGAGCAAATTCTGTCTCCGATCACAATTTGCATGCACAATCAATTTGCATTAAGTTGCATCACATTTGACGCCCTTTAGAATAATCCTTATATATGTCTAGAGTTGTAAGAAAAGAAACCCTACACTAATACACATGGATATGCGTGAAATCAGATCTGAAAATCTGAATTTTGTAATTCTTGATAGATACAGCTTCTGTCAAGTTGCTGTCAAGCATTAGCATTAAATCTGGATGAATATGGATTTATCGAGCTATCTGTCGAGATTTAATGAACAACACTTCTTCACTTGTTTTTTGGATAGATTTGTATGGCTTTAATACTAAACTTGAACTCTTGTTCCTTTGAAGTACTAAACCCATTTTTGATCTATCCAATTACAAGTAAAGTACGTTTTGTCAAAGGATTAGCCAATTCACATAACATATGTCTCTAACAATATTTACATATTTCCTAACATTCATAAATAAGAAAGATTTGATTTGAGAGAGAGAGATGCGGGGGAGAACAAAAACCAATGGTTATTCTTCACACCCGAGAGAGAAAGAAAGAGTCGTGTCTTCTTCTCCACCAATAGCAACTTGCAATCTAGATGGGTCTTTCACTTTGCAGATGGGTCTCACTTCTCTCTTTGTAGATGGGTCACTCTCTTTTCTCTTTTTTCATATTAGTTTTTTTTGTTCAGATTTCATTTGGTTTATGAGAAAATTTGTTTTTGTGTTTGGATTGTGTTTTGTGTTTTGTAGTCGTTGAGATAAAGAAGAGAGGAAGGGAGTGTGGAAGAAAAAGAAAGGGAGCAAAGAGGGAAAAAAATCAATTTTTATTCAATTGGGTGATATTTTAGGTGAAACTACAATGTTAGTCCCTCAAGTTTACCCTATGTGCGCAATTGATCCCTCAAGTTTCAAAGGAGCACAATTAGTTTTCAAAGTTTTAAAACTGACTTGTGTTAGTTATTTTACTAACTGTCGTTAGTAGTGTTACTTACGTGGTTAACGGAACAATGACTTGACATTTTTTTTAATGATGTGACATTTTTTTATTAAAAAAATACAAAATAAATTTACACATAAGAAATTCACAAACTAATACCAAATTAAAACCAGCATTGCAACTGATTCACAAACCCACACTTATTCACAAACCCACCCACAAGAGAGAAGAGGACTGATTCGCCGCTAGTGGAGACCCAAGCCCTAGTCGCTACCCGGCAGCCCAATCCTTAGCCATTGCTGGCGACAGCCACTAATTGGTGTCCCTGCTTCTGTCACACATTGGAAACAAAAAAAATCTATTACTCTATCTAGATTGGAAACAAATTCTGGTTCATGACCTTATTGGAAACAAACAAAAATGAAGATTCGTTCACCTCATGAGCCACCCCTTGGACCTCATGGCGGTCCCAATATAGAAGGGCATACTAGTGAAATCACCACACCATCAACGTTGTGCATTTTTGTATAAAAACATAACCATTAATAATATAAAAGAAACAAAGAAAACCATATGGTTTTTGACTTTCTAGTTTCATTGTACTCTGACTAGACTCCCATGGCAACCGAAGTTTTGATTACTTTAAGCGCAAAAGCAATAACGTGCCATTTCAAACATAAGACTTACCTGTAGGTTCCAAAACCCTTTTCTAAATCAAATTGAAAATATATAATATTTTTGCTTTTCTCTTTGATTAAATATATGGGGATTACCTTAATCGATTTCGATGATTAGGGTGGAGAAATTCCCTTACGTATGTAAATGTTTGTTTCCAATTTGGACAGAGTAACAATGGAATTTGTTTTTTTCCAATGTGCGAGAGAAGCAGGGACGCTAGTCAGTGGCTATCGCGGGCCGTGGCTAAGGCTTGGGTCTCCACCAGCGGTGGGTTCGTCCTCTTCTCTCTCTTGTGAGTGGGTTTGTGATTTTTTTTTCAAAGAAGTGTGGGTTTGTGAATTAGTTTCAATACTGGTTCTAACTTGGTATTGATTTATTAATTTCGTACATGTAAATTTATTTTGTAATTTTTTAATAAAAAAATGCCACATCATTAAAAAAATGCCAAGTCATTGTTCCGTTAGCCACATAAGTAACACCATTAACGGTAGTTAGTAAAAAGACTAATACAACTCAGTTTTAAAACTTGAGGGACTAATTGTGCTCCCTTGAATCTTAAGGGACCAATTACGCATGTAGAGAGGGAAAATTCCCGGCCTATCACAAGCTGATACGTCATGCCACCAAGTCCACCAGGTATGGCTAATTACAAAGCATCATATATTGCTACTGAAAATTTGCCAAATTCTATTAAGGTAAGAACATGAAAAGCATGCAAGATGCTAATCACATGTAGGCGCATGTAAGCGATGATGCAAGCAAGTCGGCGCGTGTAAGCGATGACCTAAGCAATCCAGCACATGTAAGCGATGACACAAGCAGACCAATCAAGCTGTGACATGTGTCACTAATCAAACTCCGCCACGTGTCACTCACCTACCACCAAACTCCTATAAATAGAAGCCTTCCTAAGGCATTTGGAAAAAACCAAGACATCTAGGGGAAACCAAGACATCTGGAGACACCAAGACATTTGAGGAAGAACCGGGAAGAGATCTTGAGTTCAGAAATTCAGAAGCTCTACTGGAATCAAGCCCTGAAGCCTCCAAGAACTTCAAGAACTTCAACTTCGAATACGAAGAACATTCGAAGAAAGATCATCCAAATCATCCTCCTAGATCTCAAAGGTCACTGGAATCAAGCTCAAGCTCAAAAGCCTCCAGAAACCTCATAAATCACAAATCAGCGAAGCTCTACGGATTCAAGCCTTCAAAGCTGTTAGGGCATATGTAGTTCAAGTTGTTAGCATATGTCGCTATTTTATGTAATTGGCTTATCCTTAGACAAAACGCACTTTACTTGTAATTGGGTAGATTTAGGATGTGTTTAACACTTCAAGAAACAGTGTTTCAAGATCCAGTGTTGAAGTCATCAAAGTCTGTCCAAGAAACAAGCAAGGAAGTGCAAGATTTTAAATCTCGACACCTACCTCGACACATGCATCTATCGAGCTTTAAGAAGCTGTTTTGCCCCGAGCCTCGACAGCTTCTCGACAGATCCTCGACACTTCTATCTGTCGAGAATTAAAGAAAACAGATTTTCAGTTCTGTTTCAAGTCCAATCCGTGAATGTGTCTTTGGGACTTCTTTTCTCCTAACCCTAGACATATAAAAAGATTATTTTAAGGGCCGTCAAGATGATGCAAGTTGCACATTCATTCAGAACTTCTTGTTCATGCAATTTGTGATCTGAAAGACAAAGTTCGTGCCCTAGTTCATCTCTGATGATTTGAAAAACTTTACAGCCAACATTCTTCTCTCTCTAGTTGGTGTTTGAAGTCGCGTACTGGGATCCGCGCATCTGGTTAGTCACGTATTTGGGAGCCGTGCATTGAAAGGAGAAACTGTCACTACAGAACAAGTCCAATTAGGTATTGGGGTAAGAGTTCAACTATAGGTTGGTAAGGTACTGGGATTCCTTGCTTGTAACTGCTTGTTGTGATAATAGTGGAGTTTCGGGAGTGGTGACCTTAAATCACCCGGTGGGGTTTTTGCCGTAAGGTTTTCCCCATTCGTGAACAAATCACCGTGTTATTTATTTTCCGCTGCATATCTTAGTTTCGGTGATTTGTTTGTGCTACCACGTGATATTGCATGTTAATTTGATTAATTAATAACTGGGCTAATTAATTAATCTAAGTTATCACAAGGGGTCAACGTCTTTGTGGCCTGGTAAAAGCCCCGAAGAACTTCCACTACAAACCTTCAAATACGAAGAACATTCAAAGAGGAATCAGCCAAATCATCCTCCTAGATCTCAAAGTTCACTGGAATTAAGCTCAAAAGCCTCCAGAAACCTCATAAATTACAAATCAGCGAAGCTCTACGGATTCAAGCCTGCAAAGCCCCAAAGAACTTCCATCACAAACCTTCGAATATGAAGAACATTCAAAGGGAAATAATCCAAATGATCCTCTTAGATCTCGAAGGTCACTGGAATCAAGCTTAAAAGCCTCCAGAAACCTCATAAACCATAAATCAGTGAAGTTCTACAGATTCAAGCCTCCAAAGCCTCGAAGAACTTCCACCACAAACCTTTGAAGACGAAGAACACACGAAGAATACAAAGAACATGAATTTCTAATAAACTCATAGCCAGAAATTTGTTATAATTCCATTTCAAAGGTCTTCGATCCATTCTTTAGCCAAATTGAAGGATATCTTGTGTTCGAATCAAAACCATACCACAAATCTTTCAAGGAGATCGAATTAGAGGATCACTCTTTTATAATTACAGAGAATTGTACCACACATTCATCAATACAAATTCGCATTTATGAAACATTTTACTTGTTTGACTTATTTCCAACCGAGGAATTTAGTCCTTCACAAATTCTGGCATACCCAGTGGGACATCTCTACCTCTCATCTCTTTCTCCTCCAAAGGAAAAGAAATTCGACTTGCTACCAACCTCAATGGCCTCTAGCAAGAACATTCAAGCTTTAACAGCAGCTACTTCAATTAGACTTGGTATGGCTACCACCAACAACCGCATTGGTGCAATCAATTGTAGCTAACCAAAAGCTCATAATCAACTTCAATCTCAATCAACCAAGGAATTCAAGGCCAGACAATCATCTCCTTAGACCCTCTTACAAGAAACAAAGTCATGAACAAGGACATCTCCACCTTGGAACACTTCAAGTATGGGGGTAAATCCCCTTCTTCCTTCACAAGAAGTTGGTCACACGATTTCTCTCCCATCAAAGGGAACCCAAAAAGTGAGATTTCACGTGCTCACTCCAATTCACTTCCTTCTTCGTCATCTTAGGAAGTTGTGTCAGTCATGATGACTAACACCTTTACCATGGAAGAAAAGATGGTTGAAATGGAGCAAAAGGTTGTCCTTCTCACAAAAGCACTTGAAGATAAGGACCTCCAAATTGCAACTCTAATGAATAAACTTGAAATACAAGATCATGGTGAATCAAGCTATGATCCTAAGTTCCCATTTGGCTTCACTTCTACAAAAGGTGACGCAGGGAAAGAAAATCAAGACACTTCTCAATGGGAACAATCTACTTCAGTTGCTTCATTATTAGTTCAACAATTACAAAACATGATAACAAATACCATCCGAGCACAATATGAAGGTTCTTCTACAAGTTCTCTCACATATTCAAAACCTTACACAAAGCGTATTGACAACATGAGAATGCCAAATGGGTATCAACCCCCCAAGTTCTTGCAGTTTGATGGCAATAGAAATCCCAAGCAACACATTGCTCACTTTGTAGAAACTTGTGAGAATGAAGGGACTCAAGGATACCTCCTCGTAAAGCAGCTTGTCCGTTCACTTAAGGGGAATGCCTTTGATTGGTATACAGACTTAGAACCCGAGTCCATCAACAATTGGGAACAACTTGAAAGAGTGTTTCTTGACCGATTTTATAGCACACGTCGCACGGTAAGTATGATAGAGCTTACCAATACTAAGCAGTGGAAAGACGAGCCCGTTGTCGACTATGTCAATCGATGGCATTCTTTGAGTTTGGATTGCAAGGATAGACTTTCTGAAATTTCTACTATAGAGATATGCATCCAAGGCATGCATTAAGGACTTCTTTACATCCTTCAAGGGATAAAGCCTCGAACATTTGAAGAGTTAGCAACTCGTGTGCATGACATGGAGCTAAGCATTGCTAGTCATGGGAATACAAACCCTCCCATACCTGAAGTAAGAAGGAATGACAGGAATGCAAAAAGCAATCTAAAAGACCTAGCAGCCGTTAACACTGTCGTAGTTAAGGTTCCAAGAAAAGGAGCAAAAGAAAATGAAAAACAACTTGAAGCATGGCAAAAGAACGAAGTGCGTCATTTGACCTTTAAAGAACGTGAGCAAAAAGCATATCCGTTCCCCGATGAAGATGTGCCAAACATCTTAGAACAACTATTGCAATTGAAGCTGATTGAATTGCTAGAATGCAAACGACTAGAAGACATGGGAAAAGTTGATGATCCTAACTACTGCAAATATCATCGCATCATCGGCCACCCAATCCAAAAATGTTTCATCTTCAAGGAACAAATCATGAAGCTTGCCAAAGAAAACAAGATTGATCTAGACTTTGATGAAGTTGTCGAGTCAAACCATGCAACTGTTGCTCGTGACGTACTTCCAACTCTCAGGCAGGGGGCAAACACTAACAAGGATTACAAATTGGTTGACAATGATGGCGTAAGGATCGGCCCTTTCAATGGGAAGTTCCTCAAACGCTTCTACGCTTGAAAATCAAGAATTGCTCCTTGGTAAGAGCTTAAACTGCCCACTGCAGCGCTACAAGGGTACATGATGTCTTCCCATTACCTTTGAAAGCATACAGATAAAGAGAAATTAATTCCACTCTATGTCACCATTTGCGAGTGTGGCGTAGTGGCTGGATGCCCATGTCGCCCTTGAGGTCGAGGTCTCGGGTTCGATTAGAGGTGATACCCATTATTGCGCAATTGGTACCCATGGAATGCCGTGGGGCATAGGGCGAGGATTACACATGTGAGCCCTCCTTTTTTGGTAAAAAAAAAAAAAAAAAAATCTGTTGAACTACGTAATGACTTGATCCCTCTCCGGGGTACGTAGGCAGCTGAGTACTTTTCATTAAGTTTAGTCACATGAAAAGAAGAAGGATTGCCAGTCTAACTTGAAGAGTTTTCCAACGGTGGTCAATATGCTTTAAAGGTCCCTTTGGTTGGCAAGGTATTGTTTAAAGACAATCAACTGCTCAATAGGATGATAAAAAAGGAATCGTTGTACTCAAAGATGAAGACTAAATGAAATCTGCATGGCATCCCCCATCTTCTATGGACATTCTCCCATGTTTTGCATCATCTCTCCTCTATGGGCATATTCTGACATCTTTGAAGTCTTAGCGACATTCTTCTCGCATCTTCAAGGTTTTGTTGACACCTCTTTGAATCCTCAAAGTCTTGCTGGGAGCATCTTGAAACTTCAAGGTTTTGTTGGCCTTTCTTTGCATCTTCAAGGTCTTGATAAGGACTTCTCACATCTTCAAGGTTTTGGTTGGCACCTCTTTGAGTCCTCAAAGTCTTGATGGGAGTTTCTTGAGACTTCAAGGTTTTGTTGGCATTTCCTTGCATCTTCAAAGTCTTGATACAGACTCCTTGCATTTTCAATGTTTTGTTGGTATCTCTAAAGTCTTGATGTCTGGCAACAGTGCTAAGCGCCCTCAATGTCTGAGCTATATTGCCTCTGAAAATTGGTGTTGTTGTAGCTTTATTATAAATGTCAATATTGGTGCAACTTCAATGCGAGCGCGATGCAAATGAAGTGATACATGACTTCATGGTAAAAATGAATGTTGGCACGGCTTCAATGTGAATGAAGTGTTGACATGGCTTCATGGCAAAGATAGATGTTGATGTGGCTTCAGTGCAAATGAAGTGTTGATGTGGCTTCATGGCAAAGATGAATGTTGACGTGGCTTCAGTGCAAATGAAGTGTTGATGTGGCTTCATGGCAAAGATGAATGTTGGCGTGTTGACATGGCTTCATGGCAAAGATGAATGTTGGCACAGCTTTGGTGCAAACAAAGTGTTGACATGACTTCATGGCAGCAATAAATATTTACATGACTTCAACGCAAATAAAATGTCAAGGCAGCTTTATGGCAAAAGAGGAGTGCTAGTGCATCTTCATTAGAAAGGCAAGAATTGGTGCGACTTCATAGCAGATGCAAGTGTCGGCGCCGCTCCATGAAAAAGATGAGTGGTGACAAGATTCCGATGCAAAGAAAAAAAAATGGATGCCACTTCATTGTAAAAACAAGTGTTAATATGGCTTCAGTATGAGGACAAATCTTGGCGTGATTTCATGGTAAAGACTCTTGATGTGGCTACGTTGCAAAGACTCTTGATGTGGCTGCGTTGCAAATACGAGTGCTGGTGCAATTTAATTGCCAATACTAGAGCCAGAACGACTTCAAAGACGAGTATTGACGTTAGCATTATTACCTAGCTGAATATCCTTCTGGAAACATCGTTGCAAAGACGAATATCACTAAGGCATACGTCATTGCAAGAGCGTTGGTATCAATAAAATACGAAGCCACCAAATGAAGGCAAACATTTCTATAAGAACGTCAACGTAAAATTTGCTATCAAAATCCAAAAACCAAGGAAACTGTGCTGCAAAACAAAACAAGCAACAAAAAAATTTTGTCAGGAAAAAGATCTCATAGCATGAACTTAAAAAAAAAAAAAAAAAAACACTTGAAAGCAGGAGAAGAAGGCTGAAGGTTGGGCATGTGATGAAGGCAATAGCATGCCTTTATATAGAAAAATTATGAGATAACGGACAAAAGAAATGTGAAAACAATGGAGCTCAAAATTCAGATTTTGCACATTTATGGCCCTCGAAGTCAAAAAAGACTACACCAAATTTTGAAATCAAAAAAGATGTTCAGCCACGGATAGTTCATTGTCAGAGCAGCCAGCACCAAAAAATAGACCAACAAGACCCGCGACTTTCCCATTCAAATTTGTGAAAATCCAGACCTTATTTCACAAAACTAACACCACAGTAGTTTTCTACGGCCCTCGATGTACAAAACCCAGGAAGATCATCAACAACGGAGCTGTCACGTGTCGCCACGCGCCACCAAAACTTCACGATGACCAATGGCTTAGTCTCTCAAAACTGTGCAAATCTGTGCACGATTTCACAAAACTAACCATACACCGATATTCTACGGCCTTCGATCTCCAAAACCAGAAAATTTCAAGCCCAGACAATGAGCCTCGTGCCGCCACGCGCCTCCAGAAGAGCCGGCAATCGCTGCCTCCGATCCACACACTCCTCACGCGCCTCCCTTAGCTTCCACGCCCTCACACGCGCCTGTTATGTCACGCGCTGTCACGCGCCCACGCGCCTCACCCCCACGTGCGTCACACGCGCTTCATGTGTGTAGGTCCAACTCTATGACGTCATGGGTGACGTCATCTTACACGGACCGGTTTGACTTGCCTGAAAAAAAAAAAAAAAAAGGCAGCCTTGACCATGGTTGACTTTGACCAAAAATCAAAATTTTCAAATTGGACCTATCCCACTCGATTTTTTGAGTACATTCCAATTTTGGAATCAGTTTCTTCATCTGAAACTCAAAAAGTGTACAAACAGTCCAATTTCCAAAAAATCGATTATTGCACAAATCTTGATCAAAAGTCAAAAATTTCAAGACGGACCTGTCCCACTCAATTTTTCGAGTACATTCCGATTTTGGGATCCGTTTTTTCATCTGGGACGCGAAAATTGCATAACAGTCCAGTTTCTAAAAAAATTGACTTTTGCACAAATTTTGACCAAAAGTTAAAATTTTTAAGGACCTGTCTTGCCCAATTTTTCGTGTACGTTCCAATTTTGGGGTCTATTTATTCATTTGAGAATCCAAAATTACTCAAACAGTGTGATTCTACAGCTGTTGGCTTTAATGTGAATTTTGACTAAGAATCAAGATGTCCGAATAAAACTTGTCCTATTCAGATTTTCACAAAGATTCCAATTTTGAAATCCGCTTCTTTGTTTGGAACTTGGAAACCACCAATTTGACCCAGTTCTCCGAAGAACTAGCAGAGTCCAAAACTTAAGCTCCCAAAATCAAAATTGAAGATTCATTCACTTAGTTTGGATTCCCTCAGGGTCATCCCCCAGACTTCATCAAGGCTCCCCTTTCAAAGAACAGATGAACTCTCACAAGTATGTCTCAAACTTGAAATTGCATTGGGTCACTACTCCAGCCTACCATTTCCATTCGGTGCCTATCAGTCTCCAACTGACAGTTCCCATTCGGTGCCTACTATTCTAATCCACCATTCTCACCAAAAATTTTTGTCTGTCGGTCTCAACTACCCAACTACCATTCTTCATCTCTCCGTTATAAATAGAAGGGTCGGATTCATCGAAGGCTTATCAGGAAAAACACACAGAATCATGAAATGAAGATTTGCTTCTTTCAGATTTTCAATTCCTCCTTCTCACAGCCATTTCTCACTATGGCCTCATCATTCTCAACACCTAGCAACCAAAATTACTTCATGGTCGGTTTGAAATCAACCCTCTCATGGTTCAATAGAAACCCTTCTCATAACATCATTATTGTTTTAGGGTCCAAACAAATTTTTTTTCCTCACTTAACGACCACATTTGTCCATAAAGTTATTCATAATAAGGTCTGCATTATGGTTCCATGCTTCCTTGGACTTGGCTGGCCAAGAAATCTAAGTCCAACAGAGACACCTGTTCCTAAGATTAAGGCTCTTATAGCTTCTCTTCAACTGTTTGCTTTCCCATCTGAAGCAACGATTCGGAGCAAACAACAACTTGGCCGGTTTCTAAAACCAAGATCGCAAGTTAGTTCTACCTTTCATTTTGTTGTGCTTTCCCAACAAGTCGCATCAGGTGAAGGTGGTAAAAGGTGTTGGGGTATCCTACAAATTGTCTCCCATCCAACACTTGCGATAACCTCCAAGGTACCAGCTCATTAGAGATCAGCCTTTGGTGCTGGTAAATGGTCGCCAAAGCCTTATTCCATGTTTCCACCAACATGTGGCCCAAAGGTCATTGTTGCTGGTACCTCAAAACACACTTTCTGGAATTACTCCAACTTAAAACCAACTTGAAGAATTTCAAAAGATATACTTTTGAAATTACTTCAACTTAATGTCCGTCAGCATGGTCCAGTTACACAGGCGCATTCAACGACTTGCTGTCGGACCTCATTCAGCATACAGTCAGTCCCATATCCCAAGGTGTACTTCCCAGAAACATCTACACCAAAGGGATCCCAACATACAGGGCCAGCACCATGGTGTCATGTGTTTCACCCATTCACTTTGCTTCGTCTCCATCTTGTTCACCATCATCACCAGCAGACCCAAAATCCATAAGCTTCTGAAATTACCTGAACTTAACCTGAGTGATGCGATAATACAAACACATTCAACCACTTTCCCACATGATCTCTTCGTGATCCAAAGTATATCCTTCGGATATAACTCCAAAGTTTTGCATGCTGTACCCAGCCAACATCCTCACTTCTTCTCCATCTTCAACACCTTGTGATCACCGCCAACGATCCAAAATACTCCTCTGAAATTACTTAACTTAATCTTTGCCAATTGGTTCAATCTTGCAAGTATCGTCCAACTTCTTGCAAATAACTTACAGCTTCACCAACCCCCTTTAAGTATCATGAAACACTCTTTTGAAATTACTTCGACTTAATCTCTACTGAGAAGGCTTAGTTAGGCAAGCACATTCAAATACTCGCAGACCCCTTTTTGGTCTCATTAAAGCCCTTCATATGGGTGGGTCTACTCTTCTGAAATTACTTTATCCTGCTAAAAGCTCCACCACTTTCAACCACTACATTTGCATCCTACTAAAAGCTCCACCACCTTCAACCACTACATTTGAAGAGTCAAGTACCAGATTCATTCTTTTCGAGACTCATTCTCTCACCACACTCTGAAGCTGTGTACGTGAACAAGTCTCAAGGGGGCATTTGTAGAAAGGGAAAATTCCCGGCCTATCACAAGCTGACACGTCATGCCACTAAGTCCACCAAGTATGGCTAATTACAAAGCATCATATATTGCTACTGAAAATTTGCCAAATTCTATTAAGGTAAGAACATGAAAAGCATGCAAGATGCTAATCACATGTAGGCGCGTGTAAGCGATGATGCAAGCAAGTCGGCCCGTGTAAGCGATGACCTAAGCAATCCAGCACGTGTAAGCAATGACACAAACAGACCAATCAAGCTGTGACATGTGTCACCAATCAAACTCCGCCACGTGTCACTCACCTACCACCAAACTCCTATAAATAGAAGTCTTCTTAAGGTATTTGGAAAAAACCAAGACATCTAGGGGAAACCAAGACATCTGGAGACACCAAAACATCTGAGGAAGAACCGGGAAGAGATCTTGAGTTCAGAAATTCAGAAGCTCTGCTGGAATCAAGCCCTGAATCCTCCAGGAATTTCAAGAACTTCAACTTCGAATACGAAGAATATTCAAAGAAAGATCATCCAAATCAACCTCCTAGATCTCAAAGGTCACTGGAATCAAACTCAAAAGCCTCCAGAAACCTTATAAATCACAAATCAGCGAAGTTCTACGGATTCAAGCCTCCAAAGCCCCGAAGAACTTCCACTACAAACCTTCAAATACGAAGAACATTCAAAGAGGAATCAGCCAAATCATCCTCCTAGATCTCAAAGTTCACTGGAATCAAGCTCAAAAGCCTCTAGAAACCTCATAAACCACAAATCAGCGAAACTCTATGGATTCAAGCCTCCAAAGCCCTAAAGAATTTCCACCACAAACCTTCGAATACGAAGAACATTCGAAGGGAAATCATCCAGATTATCCTCTTAGACCTCGAAGGTCACTAGAATCAAGCTCAAAAGCCTCCAGAAACCTCATAAACCACAAATTAGTGAAGTTCTACGGATTCAAGCCTCTAAAGCCCCGAAGAACTTCTACCACAAACCTTCTACCACAAACCTTCCACCACAAACCTTCGAAGACGAAGAACACACGAAGAACACGAAGAACATGAATTTCTAATAAGCTCATAGCCAGAAATTCGTTATAATTCCATTTCAAAGGTCTTCGATCCATCTTTTAGCCAAATTGAAGGATATCTTGTGTTCGAATCAAAGCCATACCACAAATCTTTCAAGGAGATCGAATTAGAGGATCACTCTTTTGTAATTACAGAGAATTGTACCACACATTCATCAATACAAATTCGCATCTGTGAAACTATTTTACTTGTTTGACTTATTTCCAACCGAGAAATTTAGTCCTCCACAACTCACATAGAGTAAACTTGAGAGACCAACATTGTAGTTTCGCCATTATTTTAATAGATAAAAATATTTGAAGGTGTTACAATAAACGCTACAGTACTCTCTTCTTTAAGAGGGGTACTATAGCAACTCTAAAAAAAAAAAAAAAAATAGAGTAGAGAGATTGTTAGAGTGAGTTTTTGGAGTGTTTGCTCTTCCAAATTGGGTTTAGAGAGCCTATTGAAGCTGCTCTTAGTAAATATTAATTCAGGTCTAGCACAGTTGAATATTATTTACAAATAATTTTCATAAATAATATTCAACTGCTGAATATTATTTATAAATAATATCCAACTGTTGAATATTATATAGATCATAGATGTCATCATGGCGAACATGTAGAAATAGAATGGAATAGATGGAAAAAAAATGTCATGGCTTTCGTATGCAAAAGTTTAGCAAGACTGAGAAAGAGACAATTCAATGAGCCGAAATTATAAATACCAATTAACTTTAACATTTTTTTACACCAACTTCAAACCACAAATTTAATTAAGGCGTCTTCTGCATTAATTGGTTGAACATACTCTAAGCTCATAACAAATGGCTGAAACAATTATAATGTTTTTATTTTTTTTAAGAGATTTTTAACCTATAGCGTGTTTTTGAAGTGTTTGCTCTTTCAAATTGGCTTTAGAGAGCCTACTGAAGATGCTCTCAGTAAATATTAATTCAGGTCTAGCACAGTTAAATGTGCATTTGGATTGAGCTTATAATTGCTGCGTTTTGATGTTTCTGCATTTTCCCTTTTTTTTTTCAACGTGCATGAACAGTAACCGATACTGTTCATGCACGCTATTTCACTGTAGCATCACTGTGCGGGAGACAAAAATCACTGTTTGGCACTGTTTAGACACTGTTCACCACTGTTCATGAGATCCACAAGAACTTTATTTAGAAAAAAATATTAAAAATGGGTCCCACAATACTATTCACACATTTAAAAATTATTTTGCTACAGTGTTTTCAGTTTTTAGTTTTCAGCAATAAGCTCTATCCAAACGGACCCTAAATATTATTTACAAATAATTTTCATAAATAATATTCAACTGTTGAATATTATGTATAAATAATATTCATAAATAATATCCAACTGTTGAATATTATATAGATCATAGATGTCGTCATGGCGTACGTGTAGAAATAGAAAGGAATAGATGGAAAAAAATGTCATGGCTTTCGTATGCAAAAGTTTAGCAAGACTGAGAAAGAGACAATTCAATGAGCCAAAATTAGAAATACAAATTAGCTTTAACATTTTTTTACACCAACTTCAAACCACAAATTCAATTAAGGCGTCTTCTGCATTAATTGGTCGAACATACTCTAAGCTCGTAACAAATGGCTGAAACAATTATAATATTTTTATTTTTTTTAAGAGATTTTTAACCTATAGCATGTTTTT
Organism: Castanopsis chinensis; assembly: GCA_032878915.1. Lineage (NCBI taxonomy): Eukaryota > Viridiplantae > Streptophyta > Magnoliopsida > Fagales > Fagaceae > Castanopsis > Castanopsis chinensis. The sequence continues at coordinate 9,873,015 of JAVQMG010000114.1, forward strand.
GGAGTGTTTGCTCTTCCAAATTGGCTTTAGAGAGCCTATTGAAGATGCTCTTAGTAAATATTAATTCAGGTTTAGCACAGTTGAATATTATTTACAAATAATTTTCATAAATAATATTCAACTGTTGAATATTATTTATAAATAATATTCATAAATAATATCCAACTGTTGAATATTATATAGATCATAGATGTCATCATGGCGTACGTGTAGAAATAGAAAGGAATAGATGGAAAAAAATGTCATGGCTTTCGTATGCAAAAGTTTAGCAAGACTGAGAAAGAGAAAATTCAATGAGCCAAAATAAGAAATACCAATTAGCTTTAACATTTTTTTACACCAACTTCAAACCACAAATTCAATTAAGGCGTCTTCTGCATTAATTGGTCGAACATACTCTAAGTTCGTAACAAATGGCTGAAACAACCAAGAATCCTGAAACGAAGAGGTAATTTGATCTTTAATTATAATGTTTTTATTTTTTTTTAAGAGGTTTTTAACTTATGGCGTCTGCTCCTGATGATAGTCATTATTATCAGACTAAGAGATTAAATTCCAAATCTCTTAGTTGAACATAAACCAGAGATCCTAGTGACACCCTTAATCCTCATTATTCTCTGCTTTTTTTTTTTTTTTTGGCATTAATTTCAAACTCTTTCCCAGGGTTGCAGTCGTAACAGGAGGCAACAAAGGGATAGGATTTGAGATATGTAAACAGCTAGCTTCAAATGGAGTCAAGGTGATATTAACTGCTAGAGATGTGAAGAGGGGCACTGAAGCTGTTGAAATACTCAAGGCTGCTGGGTACTCCGATTTGAGTTTTCATCAACTTGATGTCTCGGACCCAGTTAGCATTTCTGCTTTCGTGAATTTCATCAAATCCGAATTTGGGAAGCTTGACATATTGGTACCTAGCTAATCCAACTCTCTACCCATCTTCTGAACTTGACTCTATATATACTACTACTTGTATGTGATCGTGTAGATTGTGTTTAATTGCTTCTTTAATTTGTTGCAACCATTTTCCTAGAATTTTGGATTAGCAAAATTTTGATTTTAACAAAGATAATACATTAGTATGTTGTTTTGATTCTAATATATTGCTGATTGTTTCAAAATTTATCACTGTTATCATGATAACAGTGATAACAGTGATCTCTGTCTCCACATCTCCTTTTGTTTAAATAAAATTTAAAAAAAAAAAAAAAAAATCTCACATAGGGCAACTTGGGCCTAAATATGAAGGGTACATAGTATTAGATTAAATGATTAAATTAATAATTTTTTAACAATTTAAACTTTTGAGACAAATAATAATTTATGAAATTTTAGTAGATGGGGGATGCAACAATATTTATACGGATATATCTAATTAGCTGGACTAGACTCCTTTTTTAATCAACTTGTAGCTTTGAAAAAGACAAATATGGTTAAATTATTTTCTATATATATATATATATATAGGGTTTTAAATGAAGATAATTAAACCATGTATTATTTTTCTCTTTTTTCCTTCTATTTTTTGCTTGCTAGGTAGATAAACCTACAATCACTAGCTTGGCGAAATTGAAACTCAATTTAACTAGATGAAATTTTGTTCTTATTATGCAGGTAAATAACGCAGCGGTTAATGGATTAACCACAGTTGGTACAGTGGATCCAAAAGACTTAAAATTTGGGCCTGATGATGTGAGTCTCTTAGTGTAATATAATCTTTTTCAGTATTTCAAAATTTGAGGACATAATCCAAAATTTAGTAGCAATGGCAAGATGAATAATTAAAAGTAGTAATCAAATAATTTAATTTAGACATGTATGAAAGTTGGTTTAGCACTGTCTGCGATAACAGGTTGTAGGTCCAAATGCCGGAGCCCTTAAGAAATTTGTACAGCAAACTTATGAATCTGCGGTGAACTGTTTCAAAACAAATTATTATGGGATCAAGCATTTGAGCAACGAACTAATTCCACTTCTTCAGTTATCAAAATCAGCAAGAATAGTAAACATCTCCTCCCGCTTGGGACAGCTCAAGGTAAACTATTATTAATCCAAAGAAGCTAGTTACCTCTAGTTATGTCATAGAAAGAGAATGTATGTTATGTATTAGATATATACATCACATCCCTCACAGTTTGTGGCCCTATAGACGGTAAGAGATTGAATGTATAGACCATATATGTAGGAGACTTATGAAAGAGGCACAATTCCTTCGTAATCACATGGTTAATAAAATTATTACGCGACAATTTAAAGAGCAATACTAGCTAGGAATATTACAATTTTATTATTTAAATCTTGTAAACTAAAATGTCGCATTTTAAATACAAGATAAAAGGATAATAAAAAATTTTATTTATGATATTGTTGATGTTTCACCATTCACATTTATTATAATATTAGATTATGAATATTTTGTAGTAAAACTGGTTGTAGATTTAGCATTTTGAGTCATGATTATCAAACATTCACTAGGGTACATGATCCGTATACACTGTTACTGTTCACATTTTATTATGAATATTTGTACAAAAACTGTGAAAATCATGCACAAAATTCTAGATATAATGTGTAATGGATTGTACACTAATGAGTGTGTAAGTATATTTTCTCTTTGTATTGTTCAAAGTCAAAAAACTTAAGGGAAATTACACCAATTATGCTTCTTTTTACACTTACCTTCCTAAACTATATTCTCATTTACACTTCTCGCCCTAAACTATGAGAATGCACACTTACCTTCCAAATTATTACTTGTGTAACACTTTGTACCCTAACTCATGGGTAATTGTTTAGGGAAGTAAGTGTATATTTTCATAGTTCAGAGGTAAATACTTCAGGGGTAAGTAAAAGGGGAATAATTTAAGGGAATAAAGTGTGGATTCTTATAGTTTAGGGGTAGTGTAAATGGGGGTATATTTTAAGGGGTAAGTGTAAAATAAGGTATAGATTATTAGGAGCAAAGTATAATTCTCCAATAACTTGGCAACTTTATGGTTGTTCCTGATAATTAGATGATATTAACATGTTTTTACTTGTGCTTTGAAACTGTATTTGACGTGCATTAAACGAAGGTGCTAGAATTTTCTGGACCAAGATGAAAAAAAGAAAAAAAATATTTAAATTGAAAATTTATGTTTGTATTTCAGTTTATTTCAAATGAGAATGCAAAGAAGAAGCTAGGAGATGTGGATGGTCTCACAGAAGAGAAAGTGGATCAGGTGGTTGAAGAGTTCTTAGAAGATGTGAAGGAGAATTTGATAGAAGATAAAGGTTGGCCTAGTAATAATTTTTCAGCGTATTCTGTCTCCAAGACAGCTCTGAATGCGTTCACAAGGGTTCTAGCAAAGAAGTATCCCACAGTTGCCATTAACGCAGTTAGTCCTAGATTTACCAAGACAGATTTGAATTACAACGCTGGGGTCTCGACTACTGAAGAAGCTGCAAAAGGCCCTGTGATGTTGGCTTTGATGCTTGATTCTAAGCCTTCTGGACTTTTCTTTGATAAGACAGAAGTTTCAACGTTTTGACTGCAAAATATTATGCAGTAGTTATAGCAGCAATACAATTACCTGTTACGTATGTGTTTCATTTTTTATTTATTTTTATTTTTATTTTTTGAGGGAGAGAGAAGCATCTGCTTTGATGATAACTTTTTTATCATCAGACTAAGAGACCAATTGGTTTTTAGTGTAAATAAGGATTGAACTTTAGAACTCTTACTCAACTATCAGAAATTTTACCAGTTTAGTTATCTGGTTTGTTAACCAATTGGGTTGCGTATACAAACTACTTTCTCTTGCAATTGTGTTTCTTTTGTACTTAATTTTAATAAACTAAAATTCTGATGAATCGTGCACGGGGACAATTTTCGTTTTTCATGGAGTTTGTCTTGCCAGGAAAAATAAGGTGAAATTATTAGAGTCATACAATATAGTTACTACAATTTGTACCTAAAGCGTTATTCAATGTCTCTAATGATAAAAAAAATCATAGTTATTGAGGTGATAGTATAATATATTGTAATTAGCGCTTAATAAAAATGGTCTTTAGTGGTAGTGCAAATGAAAGCAACATTACATTAATAATAATAATAAAAAAAGATTTAGATAGCAATTATGAAGTTGTGAATGTGAAATAATTGAAATTAAAAATTTTAAAAGTTGTCAAATAGTTGAATATATAATTTTACCTTTTCTTTACAATAATTTCAGTAAAAAAAATTAGATAAGCTAAGGCTGGGGTTTATTAATGCTTTCACAGACTTCCTAGTACGAGGTAGGAAATCAGTTTTAACTTTTAAATATAGCCTCCAGTTTAAGGGTTTGTTTAAGATCTACTTATTTTGTTAAAATTAAAAACTTTTCTGGAAAGTACAGTAGATAAAGATAAAAGTTAGCTGAAATAATATTGTGAGATCCATGAATAGACCAAAAAGTGTAGTGAGACCTATAAATAGTAGCAAAAATAAGCTGAATTGTAAAATAAGCTGACTTTTTAATTTGGAGCTAAATGCACACTAAATGTAAAAGCATTAAATGGATCTACAAGCATGAAATTTGCTCTAGCATAAATTTTGTGCTTGTGTCAGTTTAGCAAGGCATTCCAAAGAAATAAGAATTGGCTCAATGGAAAGGAAAAGTAACCCGTAAAAAAAACCCAGATCATATACTTACAGCTTGCAACAAATGCTTCTTCTCAAATAAAAAAAAAAAAAAAAAAAAATCCACAAATGTGTCATTTTGTTTTTGGGGCCAAACTTAAATTCAAGCACGGTTGTATTGATCGGTGCGGTATTATCACTTTAAAGAACAATTAAATTCAACTATGTGATTCATGGATCAAATAAAATCACATTGTTGAATTTTTGATCTATGAGATAGTATATTGTTGAATTTCTGATCTATGAGATAGTATTAGGTGAAACCTGGGGCATAGAAGCCCGTCTCACCCTAGAATTTTTCTAAGAACTATATACCAAAATTTTTATTCATTGTCTGTGAGAATTGCATGGAATCCAATACAATTGATGGATGGTCAGGGGACCCTAGGAATTGGGACTAGGGCCAGTGTTGACAGAGAAATCCATCTCTCATTAATGGCCTTGTAGTTTGTAGCTCGACCTAGGACTGGAAAGTGAAAACCATACCCAAAATTTAGTCAGTGTGGGCCTGAAGTTTTTGACACAATAGAAGCCCAAACTACATAGATAAACCCGTTAGTCTATTTTGTCTAGCTAGACCATTTATGGCTGCTTTTGACTTTTTTTTCAGGGCCTGTAATATGGACTTAGACACACCAATTTCTGTGTTTGTGTGAATTAAATTGGCCCAAAAGTAAAAAGAAAGGTATTAGGATCAAATTTTGCTTGCCTAAATATAATCACAATGGAATCAAAATTCTTGTGTTCCACACCACACATGACATTATTTGTTCTCATCTTTTCCTGCAAAGACGTAAGTTTGTTTATTACATTTTATTTTTTCAAAATCAGGAATGGATTTTCAGAGTTGAATGAAATAAGAATAATAACTGATTATACGTATTTCTAACGTTAATTTTTGGCTATTAATTAATTTACCGTTGAAGGTTTTATGCATTTCAAACTGTGGAACATATGAATAAAAAATCCTAAGAATTCTAACATTCACTTCTTGAACGTATTTCTAACCAAAAAAAAAAAAAAATATAAACAAAGTTACTAGAATAACGTTAATTTTTGGCTATTAATTAATTTACCGTTGAAGGTTTTATGCATTTCAAACTGTGGAACATATGAATAAAAAATCCTAAGAATTCTAACATTCACTTCTTGATGACAATAGTTTCCACAACAAAACATTTGGTAAAAAAATTTGTAATTAAGTATTAAATTCTTTAATTCTTTCCTTTAAAAAAATAATTAACCTTATAAAAAATTGATTCTTTCCTCAAAAAAAAAAAAAAGAGTTTCAATTCAGTAACATGAGATGTTGGACATAGCCCATTATGCCCAGATTGTGCCCATGGGCCAAGTGAAAATGGGTCGGGCCGGCCCGGGAAGAATTCAAATTGCGACATAACTATGTGTTTCTATTTGATACGAAAAGAAAAATGTCAAAAAAATAGATTTTATTCTAACTAGTCATTTTTTAACGAGATTGTGCAAACTAAATCTTATTATAACTTAGGCTAAACCTCTAACTTCATAAAAGTTTTTTGAAGCCTAACAAAATAAACATTTATCAATAGAAAAATTATATATTTACATTTTACGTTTAGGAATATTTATAACTTCTAGGATAAAACAAAAATTCACAACATTCTCAAATTAGCATACCATTGCACATGCGGGTTATTAAAAGAAATTTCAAATTGCATATTATAGTAGATGTGGGGATAAAAGGCCCAAAATGTGTTTTTGGGCCATTGGCCGCGTTCGAGGATGTTTACCTATCCGAGAATCCTCAGAAGGATTGATGGTAATAGGGATGTTAAACTTAAAGGCCCACGAGCAAGTTGCTGTGAAAGAGGTTAATAGAAGTAATTCGATGAGGGTTATCTCCTCGAATAAGTGAAGTAAGGATCATGTGATACATCATGTTGACTAGAACAATATTTTAGGAGGTCTTGTGGGTGGAGATACGTTTCACGGGGGCACAGAAAGCAGGGACAGTTGGGAAATATTTCAGAGAAAGCTGCTACCACTACATTGAATGTTCTGTACCTAAGTCTCTGGCTGCATTAATGAGGAAGTGATATCTGAACAGTGATTTTCAGCCTTACAGCTATTACCTAAAGACTTCAAGAATAGGCTGAGGGGACAAGTATCAAGGGAAGCAATCTAAATCTACACGTGGAGAGCAAAAGTGGAAGTGAGGAGGAAGTATAAGAAGGAGGAAGGTACTGGAGAAGAGGGGATCGAGAGATAGAAAGAGAAAACACTGTAGGCTGGATATCTGTAATTAATCTTTAAGGGAGAAGAAATATAAGAATCCGTTTCTCGGCTTAAGTCTGAGGAGATTTCTGACCCACTTTCTATAAATTTATTATATTGGGCTTTTTGGGTCTTGACCCTTCCTCCTGTTGGGCTTAGGTATAAATTGCGATCTTACAGTAAACTCATGTTTGAGGTGATCTATTAATTTTTGAATGAATGTGAAATTATTGTCAAACTTTACTGTGTCCCTACTTTATTACATATTCATGTGGCATAGAAGATTCAAACAGCATGTATAACATTCCTAAATTGTGCATAGTATTCTAATTGGCCTTGAATGTGACCATAAAAACCATATAAAATAAGAAAATATTAGTTAATGTTTAAAAATATCAAAGATTGATCACTATGTGATGTCCTTCGTAACATTTATTGATGTGCTTGTTGTTTCAAGCTTGATGTAGAATTGGAGAGTGGTAGATGAAGCAAATCAAATGCTGATAAAGATTCCGATGGAGCATTTGTTATAACATTTAACAAAAGTTCTTATCATAAAATCCCTGAAGGCCTACATCGTAATAATTCTGTTATACCTCAAATTTGGCTTTGTTTGAAGATTTGGGTTGTGAATGCGTTGTGTGGACATATATTGATTGATATATTAAATGTGTTTGGAATAATCAAGAATATAAAAATACTAAATAGTTATAATGAACCTTAATTATAATCTGATTAGCCATTCTTGGATATAGTACATATGTGGCTAATACTTTTCTCAAGGCATGGCAGCAACACATGTCTAAATAATTCATCAAAGAACTAAACATTGCAATTTTACAACTCAACAAAACTTTCTACACAAAATGGCTGGGCAACCTTATCATTAGTTTATGTGAGACAACTTTTACTAGGCATTACACTATCTCCTCCTTGTTTTGGTAAGTTTATCTTAAAGGAACTTGGTCCTCTTAGAACTGAAAACACACTTTAAATTATGGGTCGGGGCCCTTTATGTAGGGGGCACATCTATTGTCTTCTACTTTTTTTTGATCAATCATTTACTATGGACCATGTAGTAGATATGATTCCAATCACCCCCGCTACATATGTTTGCTATTGGCCTTTTGACCTAATGATATGCCGCTTAAACACTTTTGTTAGTTAAATTTCTCATTTAGAGTGAATTTTGAAATTTCCTTACGAGCCTTATCCTCCCCCTTTTCTCATTTTTAGATTCTCTCTCACACACACACACACACACACACACACACACATATATAAATAATTTGATAATTATAAATTTATAATGGGATAGGGAACATGTGAACTTTGAGCTTTTTTGTTGAAAATACCAGGTGATGCAAATTAAACTACAAAAATCTTAACTTTAATCCTAATCTTAATACATAAGAAAACACTAAAAAGTGTTTTCTTAGTGAAATCATTCAAATTTTTATAATGAAGAAAGTAAAGATAATCTTGAAAACCAACTCCCTTTTTTGGCGACCCTTCTATCGCTTAAACACTTTTGTAAGTTAAATTTCTCGATTAGAGTGACTTTTGCAATTTGCTTATGAGCCTTATCATCTCCCTTCAGTCATTTGTAGATTGACATTAACTTAAAAAAAAAAAAAAGGCATATATTGAACTTAAGAGACTAATCATTACAACCTTGTTTAATATTATATTTTAAGCTAAGTAATGAATTAACGATTTAATTACTTATTGTTAAGTTTAACTCTCTCGAGAGCACACACATATGTTAAGTTTTAAACTTTAAACCTTGCTTAATCTTTTTTGTTAGTTTGATAGTTATAAAGGATTATGAGAGATTTGAATTCCGAATTTCTTTGTTGAAAATATCAAAAGATGTCAGTTGAACTATAAAACTCGACTTAAATCTCAATCTTAACAAGTAAGAAACCACCAAAATTTTAGAAGTGTTTGCTTAGTGGAATTATTCAAATTTTTACAAGAAAGAAAGCAAAGATAATCTTGAAAACTAACTCTTTTTTTTTTTGGGGACCACTTTTATCTTAAACACTAACTTTATTATCATAAAATTGACCTTAACTGTCATTTGTCAATGAATTCTGAAAGTAGATGGACAATTTGTATCAGTCACATCTGCCCTTTACAAGTCGATAATCTGTTATTATTGCTAAATGATTAGCAATATTTCAGTTTCGCATGTGGACTATACCTATAAAGGAAGAGTTCAGCTTCACATATTCAGTCTAAACCAACAAACTCTTGCCACGTTTCAACTTCACATTTTAGCTTTACAACATAATCAGTATATATCATCACTTTGATGTTTAAGATTGGAAAACTTTATTTCGTCATCTTCTACCTTCTTTTATTTTCTGCATGTTCTTATTCACTATCTATCAAACTGTACTATGATACCAACATTTGATGTAATGGTGAAAATTGCAATGGAACACATCCCATTTTGATGTTTTAGCATGTGCAATTGGATGAGAAGGACATGACATGACCATAACAAAATTCCTAACAATTTTACAAGCTACAGCTTGATTCCAAGTCCAAGTTTTGGAGCACGTTTTCAAAGAACCCAAGTCTAGAACACTTCAAAAAAAAAAAAAAAAACAAGAGGGAGTTAGCCCTTCTCACGTCCCTATCTGTGAGCGTGACGAAATAGCTAAGTTAATTTGCAATGGAAAAACTAGAGCCACATGAATTGGACACCAGCTATCAAAGGCATAGCACAAAGAGACTTTTTGGGGTTTAATTATATTTGGTTAGCTGAGTATCAGTTTTTTGCTAAACAAGTTAGGCACAGCGAGTGACTTGGGGTCTGTGGGTTTATTTTTATTTGGTGATTAAGAAGGAGAAGTGGTTAGGCAGAGAGAGAGAGAGAGAGAGAGAGAGAGATAATAGTGTTTCTGAAAGCTATAAGCTTCTCTCAACTTTGAATTCTTTGACAAAAAGAGCAGGCAAGTTGTGTATTTATCACTTGCACCAACCCTGCGTCCTTTGTCCACACAATGGCTGTTCTTCGACGCATCTTTAGGTTGTGCCTCATTACTCTCTCTCTCTCTCTCTCTCTCTCTCAAGAATAAGATGGGAAACTGTCTTTCACATCAGTAGAAACTAGGGCAAATGTGTGGGGTTTGGATTCTACTACAACTAGGAATCTTGTAGTTAAACGTAAACCAGTTTGCCGTATTGCTATCTTCCGTGGCATACCTATATAAACTACTACTAGATTTCTATTTATTGAACCTCAATTAGATATTATGATCAGCTAGGGTCTTAGGGATCAATTATTTTTGAATAAGTTTTTGACCCTTTGGTTGCTCAAGTGATGGGCTCATTTGGTAATGCTGTTATAGTAAAACGTTGTTGGTATTTTTTGAAAATACGTGTGAGTGAAAAAATGTGTATAAATACGTGTAATATTATTTAAATACTGAAAATTATTGTTCTAGTAACGGCAACAAACGGCCCAAGAATGTCTTGCCATTGAACAAAGGCTTTCCTTAAATTTGTATGTCATCTTTAAGTAAAAAAAAAAAAATTATTAATGTCTTGATGGGATAAAAATAATAATAAAGTGGACCACAAAATTTTAAATCTTATCATATTTATATATAAAAAAAGTTAATGTTTTTTATTGTTCAAAATACTATCAATTTAAGTTCTTTAATAACCACTACGAAGACTTGTTAAAACATATTTAATATTCCAATAAATGGTATTAGCATTTTTTAAAAATAAAGTCAATTTGTATACAAATATCAAGTGTCTCATTAATGAGTGTCGTGCAACACCCATATTTAAGAAGTACTCAATTTAATATCAGTTTTGTTCTACAATTACTAGATTAGCAAAAAAATTATACTTAATTTGTTTCACGTATGTTTCTCTTTCTCCCCATATATTTTCTCTATGCTCTCCTAAAAAGTCATGTAAAAAATGCATCTTATTGTCGAGTAGCACCTATCAACAAAAGCCATTGAGAGAAACACACCGTTATAATATATTTGTTCATGCAGACTAAATAAAGATTTACAAGTTTTGCTTTTTTTTTTTTTTTTTTAAATGTACATTACAACTCATAATTAAATATTTATTATTTTTTAATTGTATCATTTTGAGTTATGACACTGTTTAACCGAACCCCTATTTTAATTACTATTATGTGTAAAAAACATCAAATAACAAAAATCCTAATCACATCACCTATCATTTAATATTCTCTCTCAAATAAAAATATTCTTTACATAATTATTAAATCATTTAAATAGATAAATTTTTAATTGCTGCTATCCAAGAGTGTTTTCAGGTGCTATCATATCATTTAAATCTCTAATTTTTTTTTTTTTTAAATTTCACCAAATTGAAATGAGTTCAAGTACTTTTGTGGTGTGGAATAGGAATACTGGAAATAAGTGATTTGTTAGGTAATTGATAAAAAAGAATTTTTTTTTAATAAAAAACGATAAAAGGAATGTGAAAAATAGATAAATTCCATTAACATGAGTCCAATTTAAAAGGATAACTTCTGATAAAAAAAAAAAGGATATTTTTTTTCTCAAAGCTAATTATAAATTGTACGAGGTTTGCTATGTACTATATTCCTTAATTTATATAAAATAAATAAATAAAAATAAACCCTGATCCCAGAGTGCATGTAACTATGGTTTTTTTTACCTCAAAAATCAGTCTTTGCAGGGTTTTTTTTTTTTTTATTTATTTTTTATTTATTTATTTATTTTTTTATAAACTTCTGGCTGGTGCAGAGAATGGTGCATGTTTGAGTCATTGACCCCATATTTTGGTTCTTTGTACGATGAACTTTTGCGAGGCGCATGATCCCATAGCAAAACTCTTTTTAGAACATACGAGAGTGTGGTAAAACATATATAATTATATATACTCTCCCCTATGCCATTGCCATGTGATGATTTCGGTCTGAATTGAAAGTAATTTGATGAAGGAAAATGCTTTCAATAACTCACGTAAATTGTTTCGATAATTCACCTAAATAATTTTATAATTTGTCATATAATAATAGATTAAAAATGATAATTTCATACTTTGTTAATTTAATCCGAATTGGATGTTATTTTATGTGAGCTTACAAACAAAAAGAAACAAAATAAATTTAGAAAAATCAAGATTATTTTTTATTAAGGTACACATTGAGTGAGTACCTATTAAATATTAATATAATATGCTCGCAAATATGTCCACGATTTAAATCAAATAGCGTTGCCTTTAAAGCGTTTGTTAATAAAATATTTTAAGGAAGTTTTGATATCAATTTTTTTGAAAATATAAGTAAATAATTAATTACTTTTTTTATTTTTTCATAACAAATTTTAAAAATTTTTTTTTTAAATTAATGCATTTAGAGTATTTATTAACTTTTTCCATTAAATAAAGGCATGGAAGAAGGGCTCTTAATCTTCTTCTTCTTTATTATTATTTATTATTTTATTTTATTTTTTAAGGTGAAAGCCCTCTGAGTCTCTCACTTTGCGCCTTGCCCATGTCTCTATCCACTTGGGAACTTGCAAGTAAATTAAAGACTAAAGGGGATAGGCCTACACATTCAAGAATATGTATGGTCCCCTTTTCGATTGGTCACTTTCTTTCCCTTTCTCTTTGTCAAATTATGAACCAACACTGTGTTTGGTTTGGGACAAGAGAAAAAGAAAAAGGAAAAAAGATTACTGAAAAGAGAGGGAAAAGAAGGGATTTTCCTCGTTTGGTTGAGAGAAATTTATGTAAAGGAAATGAGAAATTTATTTTCCTCTTAATTGACCATTTTCTTTTCTACCAAGTTGGGAGAAAAAGCCAGAGGGAAAAATTTAAAGATGAGACCCACTACCACTAGGCACTAGTAGGTTATTTCTTTCGCTTTTCTCTTTCTAAACCAAACAACTAAAAAGAAAATTTCTTCCCTCACCTCTTTACTTCTCTCTTTTTTTCTTCTCCCCTTGTCACTTTTTTTGCCAAACATAGTGTTGGCTTGAAAGTACCGAAGCCACTTCCAATGAGTTCATTTATGAGCCTCCTCGTATTTCTTTTTTATTTTGAAATTAGTAATTATCGTTATCTACACTCATATAAAACTTTTTATAGCATTTCCCATTTTTTATAATCATATAAAACTAGTTAGATGAAGTAAAAGCATTCCACATATAACCACTTGACATCATCTTAATTTCAAACTTATGTTTTATAAGCACTTGACATCATCTTAATTTCAAACTTATGTATGATAGCATAACAATATGCGATAGATTTTTCTTTTCCTCAATAATTTGATAGTTACACTTACAATGGAGATGAAGAATTTTATCCTTTATTAGAAACATTAAAAGATGCCATTTGATAATTCGATAGTTGATTGTACAATGAAATAAAATCATTATATTAATATTTAATAAAAATAAAAATAAAAGGCACCGCAATTGAAATAAGGATGGAACGATACATTTTTCCTTTTTGACTTTATATTCCATCATCTCCTTGCTCAAAGAACCCTACATTGTTCCTTGTCTTTAATGATAATTCTTCACATTATGGTCCTTATCCTTGGCCCCGGTGATTTTGGACCTCTTGCTCTTGTATTGTCCTCCTCATTCAAAAGAAAAAAAAAAAAAAAAAAAAAAAAAAAAAAAAAAAAAAAAAGAAGAAGAAGAAGAAAGATCATATTCTCATATTATAATGATGTTCTAGACTCATTTATAATGTCCAAATATTTTCTTTTTCCAACATATGCCCTTAACTTTATTGGCAACCAAACAAAAAATTCTACAAAGTGAGAACAAATAAAACATAGTATTTGTGAACAAACTCTTGAGTATGAGTCTTGATTTAAGAAGGCATAAATGTTCCCTGACAAAGATGTAAGGGTTTTTAGGGGAGAAAATTGTGATACCCCATAGTATGTGGATTTGGTTGGATTAAATTGTATAAATATGTGTTATGTGAGCGTAAGTTGAGTCTTACATTAGGTGTTTACAAAATAAATCATGTACATATAACTAATATAAGCGATTATGAAGAGTCTTAATTGTTATTTGACTAGTTATTTTGAACTTGACTATATAAGCTATTATAAAGAATCTTAATTGCAAGGCAAGAGAAACGAATAATTATTATCTAAGATAGGGAAAAGTGTAATCTTCCTTAAACTTGAACATTGTAATTTAAATTGTGTAGGCATGTGAGGAAGAGTAGACTGGTTGCTGATGATGCAGATCATCACAAGGGTGATCTTTTCCTTTTTTGATAGGATCACAAGGGTGACCTTGGTCAATGAAAACCTAACAAAGAAAGAAAAACATTAGATGAGCCTTGAAGGACTCTTCGATGCCTAAGTTTGCAACAATTTATCACATAATTCTTATTGAAAACATTCATACGTTGAAGTTTGTGTTTTTCATACATTTTCTTTGTCCAGTGCCTTTCATTTATTCCATTTATGGGAGAGATTTCCTTTGTGATTTTAAGTTCGAGGTTGAAATTGTATCTCAAGAATTTTGGTAATCAACTGAGGTTAAATGCATTCCTTTATTTAGAGATTAGGGAGCCATTTTGCTTTCTTGTTGAGGCATGCTTAGATTGGTCGAGTGGGTTCTTTGTTGTGACTGGCTGAGGTGCCACATCAACACCATACTCATCTGTTGCCGCCATTCAAATGTTTGTTAGATGAAGGTTTTTATCATAAAATTTTATTACAGTTATAATTTTGGAATTTCTATTTTTTATTTCTCCTGTATGGTTAACAAAAAAATTGTTTAAAATTTTTTGTGGTATCTTTTATCTTATAATTTTTAAGCATCCAAACTATAAATCAAGTTTCCCGGAGAGAATATATCATAATATAAATGCTACTAGAACTAAACTTCTTATATCACCACCATTCTCCTCTCAATACCGCCACCTGTTGGGTATTAATGCGTGCGTGAAGTCCTACATTTTTTTTGAGAAACAAACTAATTTTTGAACACACACATACACACTTAATTACACTCTCTCACCAAACTCAAACACATTACTTAACTCAAAGTACCGCCCTAAGTCCCACATTGAATAATGATCAGAATAATGAGTGGTTGATATGACATAGTTGAGCTCATACTCATTAGAATTAGATATTTTGAATTAAGTGTGTCTTTATATGTTATATTAACTATTAAAGGAGGTTTAGAATTTGATTAAACAATACTTAAGGGGAAATGCTTGGGTATTGTAATTATCTTTGTTTTTTTTGGATATAAAACTACTCAGTAAGAGTAAAAGTATTAAACATATAACATTTATTTTTTTTTAGAAATAATTACTATATGCTACTAACCTTGCAACTCAAACCCTTTCTTCCTTAGACTCCCAAACACTTTGTATATGGAGAGATGCCAATTCAATTACAAGACCTTTGACAATATATAATATTCACTTGATACAACTGTAATACTTAAAATCATTTTATTGTAGCATAAGAAAAAAACGATAGTAAAAGATACCCTATAACATAAACAAGTCTTGTATCCACTGAACTGAAATAAAAAAGAAATAGGACACTCCCAGGTTCCAATAGCTCTTAATTTAAATTATGTGAGCATTTAAAAAAAGCAACTTATTTAAAAAGCACAAGAAGAAATAACTAATAAGGTGTGTTAATAATTCTATTTATTTATTCATATATAATTTTCTAAAACCTTACCTTCAAGACATAATTATGTTTTTTTAATTTTAACTAACTTTCAATAAATAAATATTAAATACATTTTAAACAAAAATTGCATCCAACATTTGACTTTTTTTTTTGACTGAAAAGCATCCAACATTTTACTTAAATCCACTTTTTATGTTACTTTCTACCAAATAAACTAAAACTTTGTTTGGATGGGATGAGTTTTGAGAAATATTACTCCGTTTTCTGTTTCTATCATTCAAATTGTATAGGTCTCACAGTTAAGCATTTGTTTGGATGAGCATTTGTTTGGATGAAAAATAAATAAATTTCTTTAACTCACATTTTACTTAAAAAAAAAAAAACAAATTACCTGACCCCAAAAACTCATAAGTCTCTATCAAAATCTATATTTGTTTCAGCCAAGACAAATTTCTGTTTTGAGAGAAACAAACTAAAATAGTATTTTACTATCAGCCAAGACTTGAGAGTAAAGTGGTAACTAATAAATATCTTGGAGTTATAACATAGCAAAACGAATTGTCAACTTCAACACGAAATTCTAGAAATCAAAGTAGCAGTAGTGTTGAAAAGAACCCCCGAGCCTCAGAGGCCAAACAGAGTAGCTTGATACCCTCAAATATTTACTATAACAAAACAGCACCACAGACCACAGTATAGTATTTCCTATATATTATGCACTTACTACTTTTGATCTCGAAAAAGTTAATTAAAGAAAAATCTCTCTAATTTTTTTTAGGAGTTTACTAGCATATACCCTTAAGATATATATTAATAAATTAATTTAAAAATTTTTTTATGAAAAAAAGGTGTTTAATTATATTGATCGTTTTTTTTAATTCTTCATATATTTTTTGTCAAAATAAATAGTTAATATAGGTGTGAATTTTAAAAATCTATCCGTATGATTGAATATTTTTATTTATCGCTATATTTGCAAGATTTCAAGAATATAAAAAATATATTGCTATGTCATCAATTCAATTTTTAGATTTCAAGTTTTTATAGCTTACAATTTTGCATAGAAAATATTAAGTTTTTTAATCAAATAGTAAATAATATCCGAATTAAAATTAAATTTGACATGTTATGAACATAATAAACATGCAATCAACGATTGTATGCTATGCATATTATGTTATCAATCAAATTTTTGTAGTCTAAATTTTTTTTATAAAAAACAAGTTTTTTTGATTGAAAATTAAAGTACATCTACAGAAAAATTTTCGAAAATTACATTCAATAAAAAAAAAGTATTCCAAACAATTTGAAGGACAGATAGAAACCTTTCCTTTGATTTAAGCCCCCACACTTTGGTCACCAAACAGTAATCTCGTACTTCTGCCCTTAGCAGATCTGTGTTTCTCTCTCTCTCTCTCACACACAAACAGAGTCTCACTGTTCACACCATTCAGAACCTAAAAAGCACAATGTGCGCATTACGCACCCAACCACCCCCTCTCCCCAAAAAAAAAGAAAAAAAAAGAAAACTCTCTCTCGCTCGCAAAAGATCACATCTTGCTTTGCCTCTCTCTCTCTCTCTCTCTCATAAAAACAACACAGATACACTTTCTCTCTCTTTCATTGCTAAACCACTTCTTATATATTATAATAAGCAAAACCCATTCTGTAAAAACCTTCTGTTTCTCTCTCTTAGTTACAATATTGTTCAAAACTCACAAAAAGTTTGAAGCTTTTGTCTGTTTTATATATATATATATATATATATTCAAAGTTTTGAGTCTTTTTTTATTGGGAGCTGAAAGTTCAAGCTCAGCTCAAACTCTGAACTCTTTTGGGTCACACTACGCTGAATGAGTTCGGGTCACTGGAAATGGATCCTCCACTTGTAAGCGAGTCCTCATTTTCAGCAGCCAACCCTGCAGCTTACAGCTTGGCTGAGCTTTGGCCATTTGGTGGTCCGGAGCCTGGAACCGGGTCACTGGGGCTCCGGATGGGTAACTTGGGTCCGAACCCAAATGGGTTTGCTGAGAGCTCCGGGAACCGTGATGGGTCGGCCGAGGAATCGACTGTGACGGAGCAGAGTGGCGGTGGTGGCGGTGGTAGGAAGAAGAGAAAAGAAGTGAGCTCTGAGGATGAGTCTTCAAAAATGGTTTCCACTAGTAGTGCCAATGACTTGTTGGTTCGTCTCTCGCTTTCTTTTTTCTTGCTTTTTTTGTTTTGTTTTGTTGTGTTATCTTTGTTTGGTTGCTGAGAAAGTGGAGGAAAATGGAAGCAAAGATGTGAGAAAAAGGAAAGATTTTTTGAGTCTTTTTTGGTGGGTTTAAGCTTAATTGAGTACTGGGTCTAATGTAGTGAAATAAGTTTTGACGTTTTTGGTTCATGTTTTTCTGTGTTTGGTGTCTGGGAATTGAAGGAAATGGAGAGAAAATAAAATTATGGTGAATGGTTTTAGTGTTAAACTAAGGATGAAGTAGAATGGAAATGTTTCGAATTGAGTGGTTTCTTTTACAACATTTTCTTGGCATATAACTGTTTTTTTTGTCTTTGTGTAAGTTGTAAATGGTTAGGACTTTTTGCTTTTGGAAACTTAATGTATCTATGATTTCTTGTGGTTTTATTCTCCTTTAAGCTGAAAAATTAGATGTGAATATCCAACTAGGGGGATGGATTGGAAGTTTGAATTGTGTGGAATTAAGAACTATGTGATTATGAAATGGGGTATGATTTGGGAAACTAATTTATTTTGTGAATGTGCTTAATTTTTATGCTGAGTTTTAAGGCTTTAGTGTGACAGTATTTATTCATTTGGAGCAGAGTGATTCAAATGGTAAACGGATGAAAGTAGCTGGATCCTGTGATGACAATGATGGTTCAAAGGCAGAGGTGGAAGCTAGTTCAGCAGCTGATAACAAACCAGCTGAAGGGAGTACTCAACCTTCTGAGCCACCCAAGCAAGACTATATCCATGTGAGAGCAAGAAGGGGCCAAGCTACTGATAGCCATAGTTTAGCAGAGAGAGTAATTCCCTTCAGTCTCCGTGAACTTGCCATTTCCAATCATTGGCTAATTTCTGAAAATAATGAACTAAAATTTCATGGGAGCTCTAGTTCCAGATGGAATTTTTTCAATCTTTAGTGCAGTACACTTGTTGCTGTTGAATTAGATATGTATGGTAATATATTACTCTGGAAATGTGTTACTTACCATGCCTATACTGGCAGGCAAGGAGAGAGAAGATCAGTGAGAGGATGAAGATTCTCCAAGATTTGGTCCCTGGATGTAACAAGGTATTTTTTGTTCTCTAGTTGGTTGCTTAATATGGGTCTATGAAGCATGGACATGGACACAACACGAGACATGAAAATTCTTGAAAAATTAGGACACAACGCAGTAGAGATACTACAACTAATTAATTATTATATTTTAGGTAATTTTATTTATTTATAGGCATTTTTAGGTTTATTTATAAGTTTTTAAAATAGATAACAACTATCAAAATCTTTAAAAACATATCTAAAATTAAAATTTTTCTCCCAACATTATGAGGACACATGCAGAGGTGTCCCTTGGCGAGTCTGACTAGGACATGGACACGCTGGGGGTTTTGAAGTGTCTGTGGTTCTTATGGTACTATTAGCCTATTGCTATAGATTGTGCTGGCTAAGTGCTATATAATTTAGCATATAAAAAATTAATGATGGAGCCTGTTGAGAGTAGGAATAAGGATTTGCCCCCTGGTCGAATTAAAGAAGTTGCTCAGCCGAGTGGCAAGCATTTGTTGGAAGAAGAGGGTGGGGTTCCCGCTGATTTTGTGTCTTTTTAATGTAATGTTTCAAGTTTTCTTAACTCGGGAGTAGCTTAATCCTATTTTGATCTTTGTGAAAATCCGAAGGTTTGAATCCAAAGTCAGCTTTGACTTGGTGTACTTTCCTTGGAACAGGTCATTGGAAAAGCACTTGTCCTTGATGAGATAATTAATTACATCCAGTCACTGCAACGCCAGGTTGAGGTACGTATCTCCTTTGCCACTGTATGATGATAGTTTCCTTTAGACTGCTGAACCTGAACTTTTGCAATATGTACTCAATTTCACAGTTCCTGTCAATGAAGCTTGAAGCAGTTAATTCAAGGATGGGCATCAACCCTGTCATGGACGGCTTTCCTCCAAAAGATGTAAGCTTAAATACATTGATTGATTGCCTGACATATCTGTCATCATAAAGTGATTGTCCCAAATAATTATTTTTCCTGATACATCATTTTAGGAATACATTTATGATCTATTTATTTATAGTGCGCTGCTTATTGAGCAACAATAATTTTTGACATGGTCATCATCAGTCTTGCTGAAACAGAGTTTTCAGTCACCTGAATAGTAGATTCTTAACAAACTTGGGTAGCATCTGAAGTTAAATAAAGAGTGTAGTTTAAAATAAAATTTTAAGGACAACTTTAAGCTCTAATCTGTTCCATTAGAGAGCACAGTTCTGTTTTTAGGCATAAAAAAAAGGTGTGCTGTATGTGTTTTTGGCACAATGTTTTTCTCCAAATAGGTTTTGAGGAACCTCCTCCAACCCGTTACATGGTGATCAGATGACCTTGCACACATGCTTAATAATATGAGTCAAACAAGTTACAGGACTTTAAAAAAAGTCATGTGAGTAAAAGTGCACGTTGATGATCCTCTCATTGCCATGTATTGGATTGGAGGACCTTTTCTCTAAATGTGTTTGGAGGAAAACTCTGTCCTTGTTTTTATAATGGAAAATTAGGATCAAATGTTTCATTTTGATTAAAAGTACACGTGGATGATCATCTGATCACCCTGTATTAAATTGAAGGAACTTTGAAGGAAAATGGAGAATTACGACCAGATGCTTCATTATAAAGTGGTTTAGTTTTTCACAGTTGGGTGAAATTGATATATACACACTTATTGTCTCTAGACTCTCACCACCAGCATGAGAGAATTTACAATGTTTTAAAGTTAAAAAAGGCATTTCATTTCATCATTCTTCTTTTTTCTTTCTCCTTTTTTTTTCTTCGGTTGTAAAGTATAAGGATGAGATAAGAAAAAATCTCATGTTATTGGCTTTTAATCTTGATTATTTTCTGTTTGAGGTCTTATGCTGAAATCATCTCTGGAGTCTGGTACATTTTGTTTTGTTTTGTTTTGTTTTTTTGTTTTTGTTTTTGTTTTTTTTGTTTTTTTCTTGTTTTTTTGTGTGTATATTTCAATGTATCAACAATTCAAGGATTCAAAAGAACATTACTATATATCGACATTCAACTGAATAACAGAAAATCTCTTGTAATGCTTCTCTAATTCTAAGATGAAGTTCTTGGTCTGCCAAAAGTCAAAGTGATGATTTTAAAAATGAGAAAAGCTATAGTAAACTATTATATTTTATTGAATCATAATTTACACACAACTTAATTTGCCTGCTAATAGCCATGTATGTTTTACTTTCTTATGTGTTATGCCTGTAATTGTTTCATTGCAAATTCAATAGGTGTTTCTAGTACATTCGCAAAATTTTCATTAAAAGTGAAAAATTGACTTTCTAACCAAAGTTTTGTACGGCTCAGCTTGAAGCTGCCCTTCACTGTGTCATTACCTTCTTAGATTTATGCCACCACTTCCATATCCTATTTCTTTATACATTCCATTGGTCTGTAATGCCTTCAGATTTTTTTTTTCTCTGTAAGTCATGGCCTTATTGGGTGCTCTGAAGAACATTTAGTGGCAGTGGAAACTGTTGTGTTTAAGCTATGAATTCATGGACCATTGGACAACACCTTAACTGCATCAAACTTTGTCAGAGAAAGAGCGAATATGTGAATATTTCTAATATGTTGATACTTGATGTGGATCTCAAGTATGGCTATTACCTAATAATTGGGTTGACTACAAGAACTCTATATATATTAGTTCACATCTACAATGAAGCCATCCTCTGATTTACCTATTTTATTTGGGCAAGCTGCTATTTTGTCCCTAGATTATATTGGTAGGTTAGAGTTCAATTTTGTCCATTAACTTTTAATTGTGTCAATTTAGTTCCAATATTATGGAAATGGTTGCATGTTACACTTGCTCCCACTTCCCTTTTAGAAATTGATTCATTTTTGTGAAATTCTTTTCAAATTGAGTGAGTTTACTTTGATCCTTACTATTACGAGGAACAAAGATTTTGAAAGGGGCAAAATTTGTACTACTTCCTGTGGTTAATATTCAGTGGGAACAAGGTAAGCATTGAACTATCATTAGAACTTAAGCAACTAAATTGACACAATCACTAGTTTAACGATGAAATTGAACGATCTCACATGGTTCAGGACCAATACAGTTGTTTGGCTTTTTTTTTTTTTCCTGCTCTACTTGTTCTTTTAATAGCTTCCAACATATATGTGGGCTTTTGTGTACAATCATTGGCTTTCGTGGTGCATGATTATGCCAACTCCTCTCTCCATTTCGTGCCACCCTTGGACATTGGTGCACTCTTCCACCCAAATTCATTTATCCCTTTCAGTACTTTAAATTTAATACCCTTAGTACATGGACATCTGTTCTATCTATATCTTTAGGTTCAAATTGTACTGTTGGCTTGTACTTTATTCCCAAGGGCCAAATCATAATTGTCAGTTTTTTCTTACTCACTAGTTTTTTGGTGGATAGGCTCTTAGGAATTTGCTTTGAATATTAAGTTATCCTCTTGTGAAGAGAATATCATTTTTTTAATTGTATCACAGATCCAAAAAGAAGACTTTTAGAATTATATGCTGTAGGACTGTTCTAACGAATTAATGTGGCGTTGCAGCTTGGTTCACAGCCATTTGATGCTTCTGGAATGATATTTGGATCACAATCAATGAGGGAATATGCTCCAAGCTCACAACCTGAATGGCTGCACATGCAGGTTGGTGGTAGTTTTGAAAGAGCGACATAATCTCGCGCATGTAAGCAGATTAGAGAAGAATTAGTACCTAATCATTTATAATCAAAGGGCAGCTGTGTTGTAGGTTTCTCCACGTCTAATGCTGAAGTGTGTTTCCTAGTCTCTTTTCATGTCCTAAAATCGTAATATGAAATCATATGTAGAAATGCATTAATCTTTTTATGTATCATCTTACTGGATACACTTTAGTCAATTGTATTAGTACACGCAGACAGAATCTCCTAGGTTGATTTTAGTTCTTAAGCCGTGTAAGGAAAGGACTCTGCTTTCTGGAACTAGTCACAAATTCTTATTCATTGTTACAGTATGTTACTAATTGATACAATTTCATGCCAAACTGTGTAATGAGAGAATTGTGCTTTTCAAAGTATCATTTTCATTGTTAAATATGTTACTAATTGGTACAAATTCATGTTTCAATAATGGTAATGAAATAAATTCAAATAATGCAAATATTTGGAGTCATTAAACTATAACCAATGTTGAAGTGCAGAATGAACAATTGATAAATGCCATGGAAGATTTTTTATTTTTATAATTTTTGAGAGAAGCCATTAAAGACAATTTAAATCATTACTTTCTACTTAAAAAAGAAGCCAGATGAAAATTAATCTGAGTTATAAGTACTCCGTGACAATTTACCGTCATTGTATGTGGGGGTTTGACATAGGACACTTGGATTATTTTATCAGAATTCAGAGGTATATTCTTCAAGGTATCTTTTTTAACAGTGAGGGAGATTCGGTTGTTTTATTTAGAACTCAATAGTTGGAACTCAATACTTCAACTTACAGGTGAAAACATTTATCATAAAATTCATCAATAAACATAACAACATAGGCATAATCAAAACAACAAATTTTATAGTATCAATCAATAATCAAACCAACATACACTGATAACCTGAATTACACAGCCCAACAAATGGGAGGCAGGCAATCTCAAATATCTTGTTACACAATCTTCAAATCAAAGGGACGTTAGCAGGAAGGCCTTGGCTTAAGAACCAAATTTAGATTTTATGGTATTGATAACAGAATCTTCTACTCGGAAGGCCTGAGTTAACACTTCATTAGGCATTGATGGTTGTGAACCAAAGATAGTTGTTGCGAGAATCACAGCTCCTGGCAAGTGACTGTTGAAAGAGGTGTATGCAAGAGCTTTCCCCTTTCCAACATTCTTTTGGAAGTGTACAAGCCCCCTGGGAATGACAAAAATCTCCCCAGGTTTCAAAACCTTGGAGTAATACACATTGGAAGTTGTCACAAACCCCACAAGTACTCTCCCTTTAATGATCACACCAGACTCAGATGCACGAGGGTGAGAGTGTGGTGGATTGAGTCCTCCGGGGCCGTAGTCTACACGGTTCATTGCAATCCCAAGAGTGTTGACAGCAGGGAATGTAAGGACATTTGCAGGAGTGATACTGAAGTTTAAGTTTGATGTGTTAGTGACACCCTCTTTGCTCAGATCAAAGAAAAAATCATTTGCACTAACTTTTGAGGCAGGTTTGCAAGGAAAGCCATTGATTGATATGGATGCACTCAAATCTGCAACACAAAAGTCCTGTAATTGATCAGGGTCGGCCGATAAGGAAGGCACTGGTAGAAGCAGCAACACTGTAAGACAAGAGAGCAGGTAGAGGGCTGAGTTTGATGATTTCATCATGGCTGCTAGTGCTAGAAACTCCTGTTTATTAGGGAGTATACAAGATTGTAAAAGATAAAGTTTTGGGTTGGTTTTGTGGTTGAAGAAAGAAGATTATGATTCTATATGTAACACTCTTTCTACGTGATAACCCCCCAATAGGCTTCATTGCCTGATGCAGACAGTGGAAGTCACACAAGTAGCAACAAAGTCATGTGAAGAAGGTGAGCGGTCGTCAAAAATTAAAGTGTCTTTTAATTTTGTATTCGCAAATGGCGTCCGGCTTGGAAACTATTAAAGGAGCAGTTGTCTTTGATAAAGATAGCAAGATGGAAAAATCTTAGTTGTTTTCTAGATCATTAGTCTTTTTTTGACACTGTGTCAGATGGACAATGGCTGGAAATTAATAATTCAATAAATAATTGGAAAGGGTTTTATCATTTTATGACATGAATGTGAATGGGGTCTGGTACTTATTGCAATTTCAATTCATTGACTCCTTCAACCTTGGAAATTTTGGCTCTTTATGAAGAACTTTAGTATTTTCTTTTGTAGGAGAGAACTGAAGTCTTTACTCGTTATAGTAGTCGGATACGTGGGAAGACCTAGTGTATATCTGTATTTTGGAAAAAATGGCCAAATAAACTTAATTTTTAATCAATGTAGTCAGACAACCAATTTTTCAAATTATAAAGTAAATAACCACTTTTTCTGAAATTCAAATATTGTGTTTTATGCATATTTTGCTATTTAAATTTTTATTTTAATTTTGAGCAAAAATCAACAATTTTACTAAAAAATATGCATAGAGCTTGAGTTCTAGTCAAAACTAAACATTAACAATGTTGAGTTTCAAAAGAGTGACATTTTGCTAGATAATTAAAAAAAAAAAAAAGAGGCCGTTTAACTACATAATTTAAAAATTAACAAAATTTCCATATGGTGGTCCCGGGAACCTCTCTTCAATGAGCATTATCACACTCACTACATAATTGTGTGTTTCCAAAGAAGTTCTGTGCTGATACATGACCGCAGATACATCATGCTTTGTCATCTGTGAAAGTTACCAGCTTTCCTTGAACAATTATGGTTTTCCATTTATTAATCTTAATCCATATCCCATGGAGCTGCATGGCTCATTTGAACAAATCAATGTAATTATCAATTGTTTATTTTGACTTGCAAAGGTCCAAATTATTCAAGGTTTGGTATCAGCATCCATTGCATCAGAATTCATGGCAGAAAAATCAGCAACAAGACTGAGTCATGAATTCAATCATGTGTAATCCAATTTCATCACATGCCATATTTACTTTCGGACTATACATTGCATTCAGGAATGTTTTATTTATTTATTTATTTAAGAGAAATTTTGTAGACAGCTTTTGTGCCATAGCTTACTTTTATCATATATTTGATGTGGTTGATTGTGAATGAAAGATAAAAGTGGAGGGTCCATTTGAAAATGATAGACAATTATTCACAGTTGACGAGAGTTGTGACAAAAAATTATGGCACAAAAGTTGTGATCCTAGAGAAACTCTTTATTTAATAGTGTTGCATGTCAAATTAAGTAATTTCATCCAAACATTTTGTTGGATACATAGGGTAAAAAAATTAACGGAATGTGCTAATGACATAAATGATAATGTTTTTAATAGTTTAGGGGGAAAAAACTAATGATTGTTTAAGGATGAAAATTGAACTTCATGTCAATTTAAAAGTTGAAAGCAATATTTTGTTAAAAAATAATTTCTACAATGTATGCAAATATGCAATACATTTTTCCTTCACACTATAAAGTAAGATTATTATCAAAATATACTTTGCTCATTCATTTTACATTTTAATTTCTAAATAGAATTTCTTATTTCTAGTGAGTTAGTAATAAAAATAGCCAGATTTTGGTGAGATGGTAAGTGTTATTAGCCTAATTAATATGTTGTGGGTTCAGTGTAAACGTTTGGGGTGGGCCTTGGATCCTGTGGCTACAAGAATCCTATTCCTACTTCCCTTACACAAGACAACGTGATTTGGTTGGAGAGAGATCTCCACTCTTTTTTGTTAGGTCCGCATAAGATTGGGCTGATAAAGAGCAGAGATTCAATAATTCTCATACCTCCTTTTGGAAATCTTTATGGTAAAGCATATTCCATGAATGGTTAAAAATGTTGATGCTTCTTGTTACCCCTAAAAGCAGGATTAGTGAAAAGATTGGGAGGGAAGAAGACACATTAGCACATGGTATCTATGTGGTAGAAAAACAGAATTAAGGTTCACTTGTTTTTAAGTTGTGATGTTCTTCTCCAAAAAAAATGAAAAAGAAAAAAGTGATGTGGTAAGATTAGTGTGGTTTAGATCAGTTTTGAGAGACAAACAAGGTTAGTGTAGACTTCAGTCTTGTTCCGATTAAGGCTTTTGAATCCTAGATAGTGAGGTCTTGCAAGGAGGGCTTTCCAAATATCAAACTCTTCTTATTGTAGCTGTGACCATGAACATGATTTGGAAATTAAGAAATAAAGTGATTTTAACAAGTAAGCTTCTCAATCTTGATGGCTTGAATCAATAAATTCATTTGGACTATCAGAAATTCGAAGCCAAGATCCCTAAACCCCAAATTTGCATGCAAATTTCGAGACAAGTCTAGTGGGAAAGATCACCTTTCTATTGGTAGAAAGCAAATGTTGATGCTTCTTGTTAGATGGTAAAGTGCATGCTGCAATAATGATGATGAATTATGAAGGTGAATTCTTGAAAGCATTGGGTGAAAAGAATCTCATTTGTCTCTGCTCTAGTCAATATATAACTCAATAACTGAAAATCTCTTGTATTGCTTCTATAATTCTAAGATAAAGTTATTGTTCTGCCAAAAGTTGGAGAAATGATTTTAAGAATGAGAGAAACTATAGTAACCTATTAATTTTTTTGAATCATAATTTACACTCACACCTTAATCTGCCTGCTAAATATCATGTCCGTTTTACTTTCTTATGCCAGTCATTGTTTCTTTGCAACTGTTCCTAATTCATTTCACAAATTTTTTTATAAAAAGTGATTAATTGACTTTCTAATTAAAGTTTTTTATGGCGCAGCTTGAAGCTGCCCTTCACTGTGTTATTAAATTTTTAGATTTATGCCACCACTCCCATATCCGATGTCCTTATATATTCCATTGGTCTGTTAATGCCTTTAGAATCGTTTTTTTGGCTTTGTAAGTCATGGCCTTAGTTGGGCTCTCTGAATAACATTTTGTGGCAATTGAAACTGTTGTGTTCAAGCTATGAATTCATGGACTACTGGAAAACACCTAAATTACTTCAAACTTTGTTACAGGAAAAATGAATAACTGAATTTCTGATATGTTGATTGGATCTCAAGTCTGGCTATTTTAAGTGACTGGGTTGACTACAAGAACCACACACACATTTGTTCACATCTACAATAAAGCCATCGCCACATAACCCCAACCCCCCCACCCCCTTGTTTTTTGGCAAGCTACTATTTTTGTCCCTAGATATATTAAGAATTCAATTTCGTCCATCAACTTTTAATTGTTTCAATTTAGTTCAAACATTTTGAAAATGGTTGCATGTTGCACTTGCTCCCACTTCCCTTATAGAAATTGAATGATTTCTGTGAAATTCTTTTCAGATTGAGTGAAGGGGGAAACATTAGTACAGCTTCCTGTAGTTAGTGTAGACAAGAAGTGGGAACAACGTAACATTGAACTTCGTTAGAACTTTAGCAACTAAATTTACACAATCAGTAGTTTAACGATGAAATTGAACGTTCTCACATGGTTTAGGACCAATATAGTTTGTTTGGCCTATTCAATATATTTTTTCCCCTTCACATTATTCTTCTTTTCTGCTTTACTTGTTCTTTCAAGAGCTTCCAAAATGTATGTGAGCTCCTGTGTGCATGATTATGCCAACTCCTCTCACCATTTGGTGCCACCCTTGGACATCGGTGCACTCTTCCACCCCAAATTCATTAAACCCTTTCAGTAGTTTAAATCAAATACCCTTTGTACACGGACATCTATCATATCTATATCTTTAGGTTCAATTTGTCATGTCGTCTTGTATTTTATTCCCAAAGGCCAAATCATGCTTGTCCCTTTTTTTTTGCTCGCTAGTTTTTCTGTGGCTAGGCTCGAAGGAATAGGCTTTGAATAATAAGAATAATAAGTTATCCTCTTGTGAAGAGAATAGCACTTTTTAAATTGTATCACAGATCCAAAAAGAAGAATTTTGGAATTATATGCTGTAGGACTTTTCTAACAAATTGATGTCGTGTTCCAGCTTGGTGCACTGTCATTTGATGCTTCTGGAATGATGTTTGGATCACAAGCAATGAGGGAATATGCTCAAAGCTCACAACCTAAATGGCTGCATATGCAGGTTGGTGGTAGTTTTGAAAGAGCAACATAATCTCGCTCACGTAAGAAGATTAGAGAAGAATTAGTACTTAAATCATTTATAATCAAAGGGCAACGTTACTGTGCTGTAGGTTTCTCCATGTTTGACGATGCTGAAGTGTGTTTGCTAGTCTCTTTTAACGTCATAAAATTTTAATACGAAATCGTATGTAGAAAATGCATTAATCTTTTTATGTATCATCTTAATTAATACACTTTAGTTAATTGTATTAGTACGCAGACAGAATCTCCTAGGTTGAATTAGTTCTTAAGCCGTGTAAGCAAAGGACTCTGCTTTCTGGAACTTGCTTACAAATTCTGATTCATTGTTACAGTATGTTACTAATTGATACAATTTCATGCCAAACTGTGTAATGAAAGAAGCTTTAGTAACCTGTTAATTTTGTGTATCATCTTAATTAATACACTTTAGTTAATTGCATTTGTACGCAGACAGAATCTCCTAGGTTGAATTAGTTCTTAAGCTGTGTAAGCAAAGGACTCTACTTTCTGGAACTTATTTACAAATTTTGATTTATTGTTACTGTGGGGATAAAAAGCCCAAGGTGCATTTTTGGCCCATGGGCTTTGTCCAAGGATGTTTACTTATCCGAGGGTGGATTGATAGTGATGAAGATGTCTGACCCAAAGACCCACGAGCAAATTGTGGCAAAAAAAGCTAAGGGAAGTAATTCGAAGAGGGATATGTCCTCGGCTAAGTGAAGTAAGAATCAAGTGGTGCGTCATGTTATCTAAAATGATCTTCTAGGAGGACTCATGAATGAGGTTATGCTTCATGGGAGCACGAAGTTTAGGAACAGTTGAAAATATTTAAGGGAAAGCTACTGCCACCGCATTGAATGCTCTGTACTTAAGTCTCTAGCTGCATCAATAAGGAAGTGATACTTGAACAGTGATTTTCAGCCTTACAGCTATTACCTAAAGACTACCGGAAGGTGTTGATGGGATAAGTATCAATGTCAGCAATCTAAACCAACACGTGGAGAGCAAAAATGGGAGAAAGAAGGAAGTATAAGAGGGAAGAAGGTCCCAGAGAACAGGGGATCGGGAAAGAAAAAGAGAAAAACATTGTAGACTGAGTATCTGTAATAAATCTTTGAG
Source organism: Castanopsis chinensis (assembly GCA_032878915.1). Classification (NCBI taxonomy): domain Eukaryota; kingdom Viridiplantae; phylum Streptophyta; class Magnoliopsida; order Fagales; family Fagaceae; genus Castanopsis; species Castanopsis chinensis. Next base: position 9,902,741 of record JAVQMG010000114.1, read on the forward strand.
AGAGAGGAAATATAAAAATCTATTCCTCGGTTTGAGTTCGAGGACAACTTTCATCATATAAACCAATCCATTCTTATTATTTTGTAATCTTGGGCCATTGTTTTATTATTTAAGCTCATTAGAAACAAGATTTCTGACCCACTCTCTATTAATTTATTGTATTGGGCTCTTTGGTCATATACCCTTCCTCTTGTTGGGCTTGGGTACAAATCATGACCTTACAATTGGCGCTGTCTGTGGGAAATTTTTGGTTTTTAGTCAGCTTAAGGTCTAGTTATGGCAAATTCAGGTCCACATCAGGTAGAGTCTAGGGGTTCCCAGCATCAAGATGACTTCCTCAATCTTGAATGAAGGGGAGATCGGGAGGGAAGTGTACATACCACCCATACTAGCAGGAGTTAGTCACGAGTTGGAAGCAGAACCTCCTATGAGGAGAGTGCTAAGGCCATGTAGTTGGAGATTGATCGTTTGAGGAAACGTTACGTAGTGAATGATGGAGGCGAGCTCCGTCCATTTCTGACACTTCTTTTGGTGAGAATGAGAATGAGGAGGGCAACTACAGGCCTAGGTCAAGAACTTTCCCTAGTGAGTCTTACTCTTATGAAGAGAGTAACCCCCATAACTACAGGAATAAGAATCCACCTAGCAGGGGCTTGAGAATTGATGCTATGAGCAGGGCACTGAATCAAATTTCTAAGTTGCTATTCACATGTAAAATTGAAGGGGGAAAGCTTCCTCGGCATTTCACTCAGCCAACATTCACCATGTATAATGGTCGAACTGAGCTTGTGGAGCACGTAAGCCATTTCAACCAAAGGATGGTTATGCACTCCAAGAATGAGGCTTTGATGTGCAAGGTTTTCCCATCCAGCTTAGGGTCTATCAATTCCTTTAAGGAACTCATCCGGGTATTCGGATCTCCCTTTATTACATGCAATAGAGTCCCTCAGCCTTTGGATTGTTTGTTGTCTATGACCATGGGAGAGGTGAAATCTTAAAAACATACTCAAACAGGTACTGGAAAATGTTCAATAAGATTGATGGAGACTTTGATGATGTGGCCATAAGAATTTTTAAGGTCAGCTTATCAGCTGAGCATGGTCTGAAGAAGTCGTTAATTGGGAAACTAGTTAATAGTGTGCCCCAGCTCATGGACCGGATCGATAAATATAAACGGGTTGAAGAAGACCAGTAGTTAGGTAAAGGAAAGGCGAAGGTGGTCTTTCAGGATAGGAGGGACTTCAGGTCGGATAAATATAATGATAATCGTCCTCAGCGAGATTTTAATAGGTAGACTGGGGCTGCTATTGTGCCACAAGCAATCAACATGGTGTTCCGAGAGCCAGTTCATCAGATTCTAAAGAAAATCAAGAATGAGCCATACTTTAAATGGCCTAATAAGATGAGTGGAGATCCTGGTAGACACAATCAGAACCTTCATTGCTAATATCACCAGGAGCGCGGGCACACCACTGAGAATTGCAGAACGTTGTGGTATCATTTGGAGCAATTGGTCAGAGATGGAAGGTTAAAACAGTTCTTATATAGGCCCAATGGGCAAGTTGATCATACAGGCTCAAGAACTTAAGGGAACACTTTTTCAAGGTCTTCATTGGACACCATTAATGTCATTTTTGCCGCTCCTGGGAGGACAGGTTCGTGTCCCTCCTATGTAATGACTGTAGCTCGGCCGCTACTCGAGGACTCTAATTATGACCCGAAGAGGGCTAAGGTTGTAATCCAACTGGCATTGAGTTTCTCAGAGAAGGATAAGGTTGGAACTATACAACCACATGATGATGCTTTAGTAGTCACGCTCAGGATAGGGGGTACAATGTGAAGCGTGTACTGGTGGATCAAGGTAGTGGGGTAGAAATTATGTACCTCGATTTGTATAAGGGGTTGGGGTTAAAACCAAGGGATTTGACTAGTTATGATTCACCTCTAGTAGGTTTTGATGGAAAGATGGTTATACCAATGGGGCAAGTCAAGTTGCCAGTACAAACGGGGATAGAAGTTGTAGAAGTCAACTCATAGTGGTGGATGCATATTCTCCATACGCGGCCATTGTGGCAAGATCCTGGCTTCATGCCATGGGGGCTGTCCCTTCCATTTTGCATTTGAAGTTGAAGAATCCATCTATGACCAAGTTGAGGAGCTGATTGGAAGCCAATCTACAGCTAGGCAGTGTATGGTGGCTGCAGTTAGACATCAAGTTGAGGAGGAGTCCTCGGCATCAAATGTGCACGGTTTGTAGCAATTATAGGAGCCGATGTTATCATAAGATCTAGTGGTGGAAGTAGAATGTGAAAGTTTAGAATGGGTTTCTATAAGTGATGATAAAGAAAGGTATTTTTAGGTAGGCGCCCAGCTGCCTCCTGAGGAGAAGGAGGAATTGATGAAGTTTCTTAAGGAAAACATTGATGTTTTTGCCTGGAATGCTTACGAGGCCCCTGTGGTTGATCCGAGCTTCATCTGTCATCATTTGAATGTCAACCCCATTGTCATACCAAGGAAGCAACCACCATGGTGATCATTTAAGGAAAATTCTGAAGCTATCAAGGAAGAAGTAATCAAACTCAAGCCGGTAGGAGCTATCAAGGAGGTATTTTATCCCGATTGGTTAGTCAACACGGTGGTGGTGAAAAAGAAGAATGAAAAATGGCAGGTAAGTGTAGACTTTACTAATTTGAATAAAGCGTGCCCCAAAGATCCTTTTCCCATGCCTCGCATTGATAAGTTGGTGGATGCCATGGTTGGGCATCCTCAGATGAGTTTTCTAGATGTTTTTCAAGGTTATCACCAAATACCTTTGGCTTTAGACGATCAAGAGAAAACAGCCTTTGTCACTCCTATAGGAAACTATCATTACAATGTAATGCCTTTCGGTTTGAAGAATGCAGGGGCTACCTACCAAAGGATGATGACCAAGATGTTCGAATAGCAGTTGGGGAAGAGTATTAAATTTTATGTGGATGACATGGTGGTAAAGATTAAGATGGTGTTCGAGCATGTTGGGAATCTTGGAAACATCTTCAAAATACTAAGGAAATGTAAGTTGCGCTTAAATGCTTCCAAATGCTCTTTTGGCATAGGATCTAGTAAATTTTTGGGTTTTATGGTTACACATTGTGGAATCGAAGTTAATCCTGATCAAGTTAAGGTGATTAACAGCTTTCATCCATCTCGAAATACTAAGGAAGTTCAGAGATTGACAGGAATGACGGTTGCCTTAAATATGTTTATTTGTCAGTCCGCGGATATATGTAGGCATTTCTTCCAGTTGCTGAATAAATAGAAGGGATTTGAATGGACTGAGGAGTGTGCTTTGGGTTTTTAATAGCTTAAAGAATATCTTTCTCTGCCACCTATTATATCCAGGCCCGAGGTGGATGAGGTATTATTTGCTTACATTGCTGTGGCTTCCCATGCTGTTAGTTTGGTGCTGATAAGGGTTGACAATGGTGTTTAAAGGCCTGTCTATTACGTGAGTAAATCATTGCATGAAGCTGAGATTCATTATTTACCACTAGAAAAAGCCATTTCGGCAGTGGTGCATGCCACACATAAGTTTCTCCATTACTTCTAGTCTTACACGGTTGTGGTTCTAACCCAACTCCCGCTTAGGTCTCTACTTCAAAGTGCTGATTATACGGGAAGGGTTGCCAAGTGGAGAACAATTCTGGGGGCTTTTAATATCAAGTATATGCCACGCACCTTTGTGAAAGGCCAGGTCCTCCCTGAATTTTTAGTCGAGTTTGCTGAGCCTTCATTAGAAAAAAATATGAAGAAATCAGACATGGATTAAAAATCAGTTGACATGATCTCCCTGAAAGAATCTCTATCGTGGAAGGTGTACGTGGATGGTGCAGAAAAATCAAAGAGGATCATAAGTGGGGTTGGTTATAATGTCTCTAGATTAGATCGTTATTGAAAGATCCTTAAGGATGGATTTCTCGGCCACAAATAATGAGGCCGAGTATGAAGCTCTACTAGTAGGAATGACCATGGTACAGAAAATGGGAGGGAAAACTGTAGAGATGTTCTTGGACTCAAGATTAGTTGTACGTCAGGTGGAAGGGGAGTTAGAAGCCAAAGATCCGAGGATGCAGGAGTATTTAAGTCAAGTTAGACGCTTGCAATTAAATTTTGAATCTTTTACTCTAGTGCAGATCCCCAGAAACAGAATACTCATGCTGACTCTCTAGCCACCCTGGCAATGTCCTCGACATAGAATTTGCCTCAGGTAATTTTAGTGGAAGATTTGTTTGTTCCTGCTAAGATGAGTGTAGGTATAGTCCGTGTTCATCAGATTAGAGTGAGACCTAGCTGGATGGATCTCGTTGTGCTGTACCTCAAAGAGAATATCTTACCTGAGGAAAAATCCAAGGCTGACAAACTATGTAGAAAAGCTCCTCGATTTTGGTTGTCCGATGATCAAAAGTTATACAAGCACTATTTTTTTGGACCATACTTGCTGTGTATATATCCTGAAGCAACAAAGTTACTTCTAGAAGAGTTGCATGAGGGGATTTGTGGAGGTCATACAAAAGGCAGATCTTTATCTTATAGAGCCCTTACCCAAGGATACTAGTGGCCCAATATACAGAAGGAAGCACTAGAGTATGTGAAGAAGTGTGACCAGTGTCAGAGGTTTGCTCCCAACATTCATCAACCAGGGGGCGTCTTCAGTCCTCTAACTAGTTCTTGGCCTTTCACTCAATGGGGTCTGGACATTGTAGGACTCTTCCCCAAGGTAGTAGAGAATAAGAGCTGACTGCTGGTTGGCACAGGTTACTTCACTAAATTGGGTTGAAGCCGAGCTGCTATCAAATATCAGGGATTTGGAAGCAAGAAGATTTGTTTGAAAAAACATTGTCACTCAGTTTGGAATTACACTTATCTCAGATAATGACGTCCAGTTTGATAGTAGGCCTTTAGAAGATATTGCTGTGATCTAGGCATTACAAACAGATATTCAACCCTAGCTTATCCACAAGGGAATGGACAGGCCGAGGCTATTAATAAGGTAATAGTTAATGGGCTTAAGAAAAGATTGGATGATGCTAAGGGAAAATGGGTGGAAGAGCTGTACACGTCTTTTGGACCTACAAGAGTACACCTCGTAGGTCCACAGGAGAGACCCCCTTTTCAATGACTTATGGGGCTGAGGCAATAATTCCTCTCGAAACAGGTTTCCCAACGCTGAGGATGAGCTCCTTTAGTCTGAGCAACAATGATCGGTTGTTATAGAGGAGTCTAGATTTGGTTAAAGAACAAAGGGAAAGTGCCATGGTTTAACTAGCATATTATCAACAAAAACTTAAACAGGGTTAAGACTTGAACGTGAAGTTAAGACCATTGGCGCCAGGGGATTTGGTGTTAAGGAAGGTGTTTGGTACTGCAAAAAATCCAGTTTGGGGAAGGTTAAGGCCAAACTGGGAAGAGCCATACTGCATCACCTCAATAGCTGGAATATGGGCTTATTATCTTGAAGACCTAGATGAAAATGTTGTACCATGTCCCTAGAATGTAAATAACCTGTGAAGGTATTATTATTAATGAAAATCTTTTCTGTTACATATAGCCTATTACTTCATGCATTACAGTAATTATTTCTCTAAGATTCAAACAGAACCTTGGTTGTGCTAGGCTCCTCAGACCACATACTTTGGAAAAATTGATATCTTCAATTATTTCTCAAAGAAACAAACAGAACCTTAGTTATGCTTGGCTCCTCGGACCACATACCTTGGGAAAATTGATATCTTCAATTATTTCTCTAAGAGTCAAACAAAGTCATGGTTATGCCTAGCTCCTCGGATCACATATCTTGAAAAAATTGATATCTTCCATTATTTCTCTATGTATCAAACAGAACTTTGGAATTGCTTGGCTCCTTGAACTATATGCCTTGGGAAAATTAATATATTCTATTGTTTTCCTAAGTGTGGAAATTGATTCTGGTTACATTTTGCTCCTCGAACCACAGTGATCTAAACAAACTGAGGTGCATGAGCATCACTTAAAGAATTTACAAGCATATTAAATATATATGCGTGGTCAGTATCTGATTACTTCCTCAAAATCTTTAGGCTTATAGGGAATGACGTGGATGATAGCTTTGTTATGATGTATGAATTATTGAGTTAAAAGTATGTTTTACTAATATTATGAATTTAGTAATGTTTATCTTTGTATTATTATCTATGTAGATTTTAAAATGGGGCATGTCTCATTGTCCCCCTAGTTAGTTACTAAGGAAGATAGAAATTACACAAGGAAAGAGTATAAACATAACTATTGTGAATAAAGAACTTGTGATTTTCATTGACTTAACTCTTGGTAAGAGGCAATTTGCTTACAAAAACCCTATTACATAGTGGCAAAATGCCCTCGTCGAGGAAAAGATATAAAGAAAAATTACAAAAGAAAAGAAACATGGCTGCGAAGTAAATAAAACCCTAGGAGCTAAACTTTGGCTGCAGGAGCAGGGTCTTCTTTGGCTAGAGGAGGAGGGTTGTCTTTCTTGTTTAATTAAGAGGTATTAGTATCTTTGACAGTGGGATTGACCTCTTTGGGTTTGGCCTTTACCTCTTTCACTTTGGCCGCCACATCCTTGGCTTTGGTAGCATCCTTGGCCTTGGCATCATCCTTGGCCTTGGTAGCATTTTTGGCCTCTGAGGGGAACTTAACCTCCTTGCCCTTGCCTACCTCGCTCTTTTGGCCTTCATCACCAGTTTGGGTGGGTCCTTTGGAGGCTTCAGGGGGCAGAGGAAGGCCTTTTGCAGCAGCCTCTGGCTACTTAGAAGAGTCTGGGATAGTGGCAAGATAAGGTGTAGGGGCAACTAGGGTTTCATGAATGTTAGGATGGTAGTACACTTTCTTAAGCTGCCTCCACTTCGAGGAAGCAGAGACCCCTGCAAGGTCGAGGGCTTTCTCCCAAGTTTCCTTGTAATAATCCTTACGCACCTCGGCCAGCTCCTTAGCTAACCAGATCTCAGTTTCTTCTACTCTGCGGTTGTAGGATGCTTTTTTTGTGGCATTTGCAGCTTCCTTAACCGCCCGAGCAGAGGCTTTGGCCTTCTTCAGCTCAGCCTTGAGCTCCAGAACTAGCTACTTCTGCATAGCCAAATCTATTTCCTTTAGATGAAGTTGCTTGCATTGGTCTTCAGCCTGGTCCTTGGCGCCCTTTAAGCCAGACTCCGCACTCTTACGCGCCCTCTCCTCAAAGATCAATTTGTCGGCTAGCTCCTGCCTTTCCTGTTTCACAACTCCTAGGGTTTTAATGGTTTGAGCGTGGAGTTAGACCTCAACCTGGGTCTCTTTTTGAGCATCATTGACCCACTCCTCGGCCATAAAAACTTCTTAGATAGCCTGCATAAATATGATAGATAAATCAGTAAAGGCGAAAAATAGAGTGGGTATAAGAGCAAAGGATTAGAAGAAAGCCCTAAAATTTATCTGACATAAACGATAGCAGAACTTACAATACCAAGATCTCTCTTCAACGACATGAAGAGGTCTTGCTGCCTCATGTTCTTCAGAGCATCCATGTCTCATGGCAAGAGGATGGGTTGCTCCAAAGCCTCAGCAAGGTAGGCAGAACGCCCTTTCTGGAATTCTCTAATAGAAAAATTCCATGGGATGGCGGTGCTATCTAAATCCAGTCGAGGAGCCCAAACGCATTGCTGGCGCACCTCGGTTGCTGTTGGATCCTCCTCGTTGTCTGCGGGGGAGACCCGTTTATCTTTTGTCATTTTTTTGCTGCTTGGCCCCCTTTGGAGGGACCACTTCTCCCTCCTCCAGTTCCTGCTCCTTCCTCTTCTTCTTCAGGTTATCCATGGGAAGCAGTCCAGTTATGGTTATAAGAGGAGGAAGGTTAAGTGGAAGGGTGGGTGGCAGTTGGGATTTAAGGGCCTCTTTGGATGACGACCTTTTATGCCTAGCAGCCATTATATCCTTTAAACCCTTCCTTGGATTCAAAGCCATTGATTCTTCCTCAACTTTGCTATCTACCTTGGCGATTATCAAAGGAGGGAAACAGGTTGTTGATCTATCGAGCTCACTCTCAGAATCTGAGTGGTCGATTGGATTGATTTGCTCATCTTCTTCTTTCTCAAGTTGGAATTGGTTTATTTCCTCCTTGAGAGACAAACGTGAGGAGGTAGATTCTTCCCTAGAAATTGCTACTTCAGGATGTACAGGGGGGGAATTACTGCTATTAGGCGTGCGAGAAGAAAGGGAGGAGACTCGTCGGGTAAGTCTACTCGGGCAAGAAATCCTACTTTAGAGGCCTCTATTCTTTGGCGTCTAGGTAGTCTTCTTTCATGCCCTTGTTGGACTTGGGAAGGCACGATATGAGTCTAACAATGCTGGACCTAGATTTAAGGTAATACCCTGAGTCAGCGAGTGAGTGACACTCATACATATGGACAACGTCATGCTATGTGAGTCTCAAACCCATCTACTCATTAAGAGCGTCGACGCTACCTAAAATTCTAAATACATTGGGCGCACAACCTAGGATTATACAGGTAGTCTCGAGTTACGTTCCCATGGGAAGCATCATTCCTCCTTCTATGAAGGCGATCATAGGAATAACGACCTTCCCTTCTTTCCTATCGGTAAGTATTTGATATGGGGCACAATACCTCAAACCAACTCCCTGGGGACACAATACCTCAAACCAACTCCCTGGGGAATGTGGTATTTGGCTCTAAAGCCCTCCATACCAATGGGAGTGTCTACTAGATATTTGAATCTACCTATTTGAACAAAATAAAAACGAATATTTTGAAAAATGGATAAGGATTAGGAAGTCTAGAAGAGTGGCCGAGGAGAAAAGAACCTAGTAGTGTGAAAACTTACGAGAGAAAGAATAGATGACTCTTCAGGAACTTCTTAAGAGTTAGAAAAGTGAAGGATTCTTAAGGGCTAACCAGTTTATGAGGTAAAGGAAAAAATTGTGATCTCCTAGGCGTTTTATATGAAAGGCGGGATCAAGTGGGAGTTATCCTGCTCAAAATTAAAGGAGAAATTTTGACCGTAGGATCTACATCACACCATTGAATGTAGAAGACAGGGCACTATCTAGAGCATTTAATGAGGCATCACGGGTCTCGAAGTGTCAGAAATAGTTACATGAGTGGGAAATGACGTTCTCACGTGTAGAAATTGAGAAAGGGTGTGGAAGCCGTTGTGCTGGATGAAAACCCCAATTTTCTTCTCGGATGGGAGAGAAAAATGGAGTTTTAAGGGGCTATTGTGGGGATAAAAGGCCCAAGGTGCATTTTTGGGCCATGGGCTTTGTTTGAGAATGTTTACTTGTCCGAGGGTGGATTGATAGTGATGAAGATGTCAGACTTAGAAAACCACGAGCAAATTGTGGCAGAAGAAGCTAAGGGAAGTAATCAGAGGAGGGATATCTCCTCGACTAAGCGGAGCAAGAATCAAATGGTGCGTCATGTTATCTAGACTGATCTTCTAGGAGGACTCGTGGATGAGGATATGCTTCACGGAGCACAGATATCAGGAACAGTTGGAAAATATCTTGGGAAAGCTGCTGCCACCGCATTTAATGCTTTATACCTAAGTCTCTAGCCGCATTAATGAGGAAGTGATACCTGAACAATAATTTTTAGCCTTACAACTATTACCTAAAGACTTTCGGAAGGTGTTGATGAGACAAGTATCAACGTTAGCAATCTAGACCTAAACGTGGAGAGCAAAAATGGGAGAAAGAAGGAAGTATAAGAGGGAAGAAGGTCCTAGAGAAAAGGGGATCGGGAAAGAAAAAGAGGAAAACACTATATACAGAGTATCTGTAATCAATCTTTAAGAGAGAAGAAATATAAGAATCTGTTCCTCGGTCTGAGTCCGAGGACAACTTTCATCATATAAATCGACCCATCCTTATTATTTTGTAATCTTGGACCATTGTTGTTCTTGTTTAAGCTCATTAGAAACAAGATTTCTGACTCACTCTCTATAAATTTGTTATATCGGGCTCTTTGGGCCTATACCCTTCCTCTTGTTGGGCTTAAGTACAAATTGCGACTTTACAGTTACAATATGTTACTAATTGATACAATTTCATGCCAAACTGTGAAATGAGAGAATTTTGCTTTCCAAAGTTTCTTTTTCGTTGTTAAATATGTTACTAATTGGTACAAATTCATGTTTGATAATGGTAATGAAATAAATTCAAACTATGCAAAATTTTGGAGTCATTAAAATAGAACTAATGTTGAAGTACAGAATGAGCAATAAACAAATGCCATAGGAGACGATTTATTTTTTATTTTTTTGAGAGAAGCCATTAAAGCCAATTTAAATAATTACTTAAAATGAAAATAAATGGAAATTTGCTGTCATTGTATGTGGGGTTTGATACAGGACACTTTTAGATTATTGTATCTGAATTCAGTTGTGATACAGGACACTTTTGATACAGGACACTCTAGAGTAGAGGTATATTCTTCAAGGTATTTTTTTACAGTGAGGGAGATTCAGTTGTGTTATTTAGAACTCAATACTTCAACTCACAGGTGAAAACATTTATCATAAAATTCATCTGTAAAGATAACAACATAGGTATCATAAAATCAATCAAAAAAAATAACTAAGTTTTATAAATCAATCAATAATAAAAGCAACATACACAGATAACCTGAATGACACAGCCCAACAAAGGGAGGCAGTTAATCTCAAAAGTATTATTACACAATCTACAAATCAAAGGGACCTTATCAAGAAGGCCATGGCTTAAGAACCAAATTTAGATTTTATGCTATTGACAACAGCATCGTCTACTTGGAACGCCTGAGTTAACACTTCATTAGGCATTGGGGGTTGTGAACCAAAGAGAGTTGTTGAGAGAATCACAGCCCCTGGCATGTGACTATTGAAAGAAGTGAAGACAGTACCTTTCCCTTTTCCAACATTCTTTTGGAAGTGTACAAGTCCCCTAGGAATGACAAAGATCTCTCCAGGAGTCAAAACCTTAGAGTAATACACATTGGAAGTTGTCACAAACCCCACAAGTATCCTCCCTTTAACGACCAAACCCATCTCAGTTGCACGAGGGTGAGAGTGTGGTGGATTAAGTCCTCCAGGGCCATAGTCTACACGGTTCATTGCGATTCCAAGAGTGTTGACGGCGGGAAATGAAAGGACATTTGCAGGAGTGACACTAAAGTTTAAGTTTGATGTGTTAGTGATACCCTCTTTGCTCAGATCAAAGAAAAAATCACTTGCACTAACTTTTGAGGCAGGTATGCAAGGAAATCCATTGATTGATATGGATGCATTCAAATCAGCAACACAAAAGTCCTGTAACGAATCGGGGTCGGCCGATAGGGAAGGCACCGGGAGAAGCAGTAACATTAGAAGGCAAGATAGCAGGTAGAGGGGCGAGTTTGATGATTTCATCACGGCTGCTAGAAACTCCTGTTTTTTAGGGAGTACAAGATTGTAAAAGATGAGTTCTTGGTTGGTTTTGTGGTTGAAGGATGAAGATCGTGGTTCTATATATAACTCTCTTTCTATGTGAAAACCCCAATGATTTCTTAGTTTTGCTGATGCTGAGACATAGGTAGTGACCCAGGCAGCAACAAAGTCCACTGAAGATGGCGGGATGCGGTCAAATTATCTTTTAAATTTTGTATTAGCAAATCGTGTCTTTCTTTGAAACTGTCAAAGGATCAATTAGCTTTGATAGAGAGCAAAATGGAAAGTCTTAGTTATTTTCTAAAGCTTTTTCATGGTCTAGAATGTATGTCTATTTTTGACAGTGTCAGATGAATAAATCAATAATTTAAAGTAGAGTCTTCTGAACCAATCATGAAGTAGATGGCTGTAAAGGAACAATTCCATAACTTAATGGAAAGGGTTTTATTATGACATGAAAGTGAATGGGGGCCCTGGTTCTTTTGCAGTTTCAATTCATTGACTCCTTCAACCTTGAGCCTCTTTTTAATGAGCAGTAACTACATGCATGGACGGGGCCATGGTTGGATTTCCCCCCAAAATATTTTTTTTAAAAAAAATATTATTATATATATGGGTACTAATTATAGTAATTTTGTTTTATAAAATTACACTTTTGTCCCCTTAAAAATATCATTGATTATTTTAATTAGTAGTAACTAATGCATGGACGGAGCTATAGTTGGACTTGGGGGCAATGGCCCCCCAAATATATATATTTTTAAATATTATTTATATATAGGTACTGATTTTAGTAATTTTGTTTTATAAAATTACACTTTTGTACCCTTAAAAATATCATTGATTATTTTAAGAGTGTTGTTATAGTCAACAAATTTTTTTATAACATTTTTAAATTGTTAAGATAGTAAATTTTTATTAGTTTGCATTTGAGTCTATCACTTACATTATCAGCAATTTGTAAATAAGTTTGTAGTTCAAACATTTTCCTCATTTTAAAGACCATTAAAAATTTATTAGTCTAAAATCTAAAAAAGAAATATACAAGCAACAAAAATCACCAATAGTAAAACTAAAAAAAAAAAAAGCCTAGTCAACCAATTTTAACCAAAACAAACAATCTGACCCTTTTAAAAAATTTTGGGATAATTACACTTTACTCACCTGTGGTTTGCCTTTAATTCGATTTGCCTACTCGTGGTTTTATTTTTGACACTTTGCCCACCTAAGGTTACCTCTGTTTATGATCCGTAACCCACCTTTAATTTTTCCATTACTCTAACTCTAATGAGTTTCGTAAAAAACTCAAAAAGAAATCAGATCAAATACACCTTTCCACGCACTCTCACTTGAATCAAACAAGAAATACACCCAAAAAACTAATACAAATCAAACAAGCAATACCATCCAACTTGCTCACCAACCTAAGATCCTAGATCCAAGGCAGTAAATCTACAAAAATAAAGCAGACTGCAACACCTTAAACTGCATTGTAGCATCTAGGATTTTTGTTTTGATCTATTTTTTGGGTATTCAAAATTTTCCTAAGAAGATCAAGATTTTCTTTCCAAATAAAGACTAAAAAATGAAAAATCAAAACAAAAATCCAAATGAAGCCAAGCACATGGAAACAAGCATAGAAATAAAGAAAAGAACTCAGATAGAAATTTCTTTCCACCATTTTTTTCTCAGTATCCAAACAAAAATCCACCATACCCGAGGACTCTAATTATGACCCGAAGAGGGCTAAGGTTGCAATCCAACTGGCATTGAGTTTCTCGGAGAAGAATAAGGTTGGAACTATAAAACCACACGATGATGCTTTAGTAGTTATGCTCAGGATAGGGGGTAGAATGTGAAGCATGTATTGGTGGATCAAGGTAGTAGGGTAGAAATTATGTACCCCGATTTGTATAAGGGGTTGGGGTTAAAACCAAGGGATTTGACTAGTTATGATTCACCTATAATAGGTTTTGATGGAAAGATGGTTATACCAATGGGGCAAGTCAAGTTGCCAGTACAAACAAAGATAGAAGTTGTAGAAGTCAACTTCATAGTGGTGGATGCATATTCTCCATACACGACCATTGTGGCAAGATCCTGGCTTTATGCCATGGGGGCTGTCCTTTCCACTTTGCATTTGAAGTTGAAGTATCCATCTGGTGACCAAGTTGAGGAGCTGATTGGAAGCCAATCTATCACTGGGCAGTGTATGGTGGCTGCAGAATCATGACTTGGAGGAGCAGTTGCGGTAAAAGAATGCAAGCCTCTGTACACAGGAGGAAAACTGGGAAGGGACAAGTGCTGAAAGGAGGAACCAGGAAGGACCTGAGGGTTGCAACACTCCTAGCAAACCGGAATGGTAGGACACAAGTTGGCCATCTGTCACTGAAACTCTCCCACCTCACATAGCCACCGAGATGCAAATGATGAGGGAAAGAATGGACGTAATGATGAACACCCTTAAAGGTTGAGTATCCAGCGAACCTCGATGACTTGGTCTAGTAAACTGATTCGCCAGTCACAGTGCTCGTCAGTTCACGCCCCTTTCCCCTGAAATTTCGCAAGCCTCAGGTGGAGAGTTATGACGGGTCCAAGGACCCCTTAGACCATTTGGAGTCTTTCAAGACAATAATGCACCTTCAAGGGGTACTAGACGATATCATGTGCAGAGCCTTCCCTGCTATGCTGAAGGGACCTGCGAGGATCTGGTATAGGTTGACGCCCAACTCCATAAGCTCTTTCAAAGAGTTAAGCGCTCAGTTTGCATCACACTTTATCAGGCGTCACAGGTATAAGAAATCAACCGTGTGGTTGATGAACATTAGGTAGCAGGAAGACGAGATGTTAAGATCGTACATAGCTTGCTTTAACAAGGAGACTCTCTCGATAGATGAAGCGGACGATAAGATACTCGTGGCCGCGTTCACCATCGGTCTGTGGATGGGTAAGTTCCTATTTTCTTTGTATAAGAATGACCCGAAGACTATGTCGAAAGTACTTTACAGGGCGACCAAATACATGAATGCGGAAGACGCATTATTGGCCCGAGAAGAGAAGCCTAAAAAAATGTAAATTACTAAGTCCATAAAATGGACGGATCATTCTATGAAGGATGGAAATTACTAGGTCCATAAAGTGGACGGATCATCCTATGAAGGATGGAAATTAATTAGTCCATAAAATGGACAGATCATCCTATGAGGGATGAAAATTGCTAAGTCCATAAAGTGGACAGATCATCTTATGTAGGATAAAATTGCTAAGTCCATAAAGTGGACAGATCATCTTATGGAGGATGAATTTACTAAGTCCATAAAGTGGACGGATCATCCTTTAAAGGATGGCGATTACAAATTCCATAAAGTGGACGGATCATCCTATGAAGGATGGAAATTACTTAGTCCATAAAGTGGACTGATCATCCTACAAAGGATGGAAATTACAGTCCATGAAATGAACAGATCATCCTACAAAGGATGGAAATTACAGTCCATGAAATGAACAGATCATCCTATGAAGGATGGAAACTAAGTCCATAAAGTGGACGGATCATCCTATGAAGGATGGAAATTGGTAAGTCTATAAAGTGGACGGATCATCCTATGAAGGATGGATTTACAAAGTCCATAAAGCGGACAAATTATCCTATGAAGAATGGAATTTACTAAGTCCATAAATTGGACGGATAGTTATATGAGGAATGAATTTGAATAGACGGATCAGTATAAGAAAGGCAAATTCATTAAAAAAAAATGTATACATACGATAAATGTCTACAAATGATGACGGTTAAATATGATGTTCTCCCATACATTTTTTCAATTTAAATAAAAATATAAAAACACGGGGTATGTATTACTCCTGGACTACAACGGTGTCCTCCTTGTCACAAGGACCTTGAGTTGAGGATCGACGGGCATCATCTTCGATGGATCGCTTCACATCAAACTTTTAGGCCTCACCCTCGTTTTAATCTTCCCCAAAAAGCTCATCTGTCCCCTCAGTATTGACGGGGCGAGCTGGAGTCTGACCCTCGGGATCTATAGTGATGTGAGAGAGATTCAAATCAGGAAAAGAAGCTTTAACTTGACGGAGGCAGTTGTCAAAGCCGTCAGTAAAAGAAGTACCCAACTTAGTTAGAAGGGCATTGGAGTCCCGGTAATCTTTGATAGCATCAGCTTTTGCATGACAGAGGCTATCATCTTTCTCTACCAAGGCTTCTTTCATTAACTCAACCTCCTTCTCCAATTCAACATGAACTTGCTCGGATAGTTTTAGCTTCTCTTCGTGACAGAGCTTTCAGGCCTTCATTTTTGCCAGCTCTACCTCTGTTACATTTACCTTTGCACGGACACGCTCTAGCTTTTTCTCGTGAGAAAGGCAATGGTCCATCAGCCCCTTCGCCATCAAGACCCCCTACACCAAAAATAAAATATTAAGTTTGAAACAAATAAAAGCACGACGAAAATATCTATGATGGGTAAAAACTTGTGTAAGGGTGAATAGTGTCGTCTCCCCTATAACCTCAGTTGCATGATTACCCAGATCCTTGTAGTCTTCGTCTTTAATGATGGACCTGATTTGATGAAGGGCATACTGGGAATCTTCTCAAAGCAGGACGGGAGGTTCTCCTTGATGGGGTTTGGGTTAACCATCAAACCCTTACCTTGCCTAACCCTAGCTTGGGTGGCAACTTCAATCCGCCGGATCCTTGACCGGCCGCCAATGGCGTCACTACCTTCTGCTTTTTGGCGTGACAGTCAACCTTCTCTGTCGGTTGCATTTTGGAGGACGAATGGGATGAATCCAAACAGTGACATTATGCCCCAGGTCTTATCTACAGGCATAAATTCACGGTCGTTAGGGTGACACATCCAATCATTCCCTTGAAGGAAAAAATATCGACCCTTTCAGTTTCGATTGGAGTCCAAGGTCTGACACACTAACCTAAGTATCGGACTCCTTAGCACGAAGCTGTATATGCTCTTTGATTGGGCAATCTCAGACAAACGGTAACAATGGAAGAACTCCTCCATTGTTAACCGTCACGCACCATTGGACATTACACCATATTAAACTTCAACACCCAGAAAAACTCTCCAGGCGTTTGGTGAAATTTGGGTGATGGCCAACCCTAAGTATTGGAGAAGATGATGGTGTAAGACACTTAGAGGGAATTGCAGACCCCCTTTCAGCATCTGCTCATATACACCGACATCTTTAAGGCTCTTGTAATAACACTTCTTGAACTTGAAGGGTAGACAGATGGGTATGTTGTCAGGTATCATACTTCTCCCTAAGAGTATTGAAGTGTGGTTGCTTAACGGTAGAGACAAAGTCATTCACTGTCCATAAAGGGAGCATGATGAATTCCATGAACCCATCAGGACCTATGATGGACTGGATGGGAGGGTCTATGTCGGTTAGATCATCGTTTGAATCATACCTTGACCCATCCTCATTCCGTACCTCATCCTCCTTATTGGGAGGAGAGTTGGCTGACGGTTCCCTCTCCTCACTAGAGGTACTGGGGTCTGTTTGACCTGACAGAAACACCTAATCGTAGCCCGCTCCTTCGCAGACAAACGACTGACCACTTGATGCCTCACTAGACATTTGACACCTACAAATGACGGATAAAGAAAACCTAAGACTCAAGGTTTACACTGGCGATGGGCTGACAAACACAAATAAAGGAAGAAAAATTGAGAAAGAGAAAAGAAAACTCACAGCTCAACGGTACGATAAAGACGATAGAAGAATGAAAAGGATGGTAATATCGATTTGTTGATGCAAATGTTGATGCTTCGTGTTAGATGGTAAAGTGCATGTTGTAATAATGGTGATGATTTATGCAGGTGAATTCTTGAAAGCATTGGGTGAAACGAATCTCATTTATCTTTGCTCTAGTCAAAATTTAACTCAATAACAGAAAATCTATTGTAATGCTTCTAAAATTCTAAGATAAAGTTAATGGTCTACCAAAAGTTGAAGAACTGATTTTAAGAATAAGAAAAGCTTTAGTAACCTGTTAATTTTGTGTATAATCTTAATTAATACACTTTAGTTAATTGCATTAGTACGTAGATAGAATCTCCTAGGTTGAATTAGTTCTTAAGCCGTGTAAGCAAAGGACTTTGCTTTCTGGAACTTATTTACAAATTCTAATTCATTGTTACTGTGGGGATAAAAGGCCCAAGGTGCATTTTTGGGCCATGGGCTTTGTCCGAGGATGTTTACTTATTCGAGGGTGGATTGATAGTGATGAAGATGTCTGACCTAAAGACCCACGAGCAAATTGTGGTAGAAGAAGCTATAGGAAGTAATCCGAGGAGGGATATCTCCTTGGCTAAGCGAAGGAAGAATTAAGTGGTGCGTCATGTTATCTAGAATGATCTTCTAGGTGGACTCATGAATGAGGATAAGCATCATGGGAGCACAAAGATCAGGAACAGTTGGGAATATTTAAGGGAAAGTTGCTACCACCGCATTGAATGCTCTGTACTTAAGTCTCTAGCTGCATCAATGAAGAAGTGATATCTGAATAGTGATTTTTAGCCATACAACTATTACCTAAAGACTATCGAAAGGTGTTGATGGGACAAGTGTCTACGTTAGCAATCTAGACCTACACGTGGAGAGCAAAAATGGGAGAAAGAAGGAAGTATAAGAGGGAAGAAGGTCCCAGAGAACAGGGGATTGGGAAAGAAAAAGAGAAAAACATTGTAGACTGAGTATCTGTAATCAATCTTAGAGAGAGAAGAAATATAAAAATCTGTTCCTCAACTTGAGTTCGAGGACAACTTTCATCATATAAACCAATCCATCCTCATTATTTTGTAATCTTGGGCCATTGTTTTATTTTTTAAGCTTATTAGAAACAAGATTTCTGACCCACTATCTATAATTTTATTGTATTGGGCTCTTTGGTCCTATACCCTTCCTCTTGTTAGGCTTACATACAAATCGCGACCTTACAATCGGCGCCGTTTGTGGAAAATATTTGGTTTTCAGTGAGGTTAAGATCTAGTTATGGCAAATTCAGGTCCACATCAGGTAGAGTCTAGAGGGTCCCAGCGTCAAGATGACTTCCTCAATCTTGAACGAGGGGGAGATCGAGAGGGAAGTGTACATACCACCCATACTAGCAGGAGTCAGTCACGAGTTGGAAGCAGAATCTCCCATGAGGAGAATGCTAAGGTCATGCAGTTGGAGATTGACCGTTTGAGGAGAAAGTTACGTCGCGAAAGATGGAGGCGAGCTCAATCCATTTCTAACACTTCTTTTGGTGAGAATGAGAATGGGGAGGGCAACTACAAGCCTACGTCAAGAACTCCCCCTAGTGAGTCTTACCCTTATGAAGAGAGTAACCCCCATAATCGTAAGAATAAGAATTCGTCCAGTAGGGGCTAACTGATGCTATGAGTTGGGAAGTGTACATACTACCCATACTAGCAGCAGTCAGTCACGAGTTGGAAGCAGAATCTCCCATGAGGAGAATGCTAGGGCCATGCAGTTAGAGATTGACCGTTTGAGAAGAAAGTTACGTCGCAAACGATAGGCGAGCTCCATCCATTTCTAACACTTCTTTTGGTGAGAATGAGAATGGGGAGGGCAACTACAGGCCTACGTCAAGAACTCCCCCTAGTGAGTCTTACTCTTATGAAGAGAGTAACCACCATAACCACAGGAATAAGAATTCGTCCAGCAAGGGCCTGGGAACTGATGCTATGAGTAGAGCACTGAATCAAATTTCTAAGTCGCCATTCACACATAAAATTGAATGGGGAAAGCTTCCTCAACGTTTCACTCAAACAACATTCACCATGTATAATGGTCGAACTGAGCCTATGGAGAACGTAAGCCATTTAACCAGAGGATGGTTGTGCACTCCAAGAACGAGGCTTTGATGTGCAAGGTTTTCCCATCCAGCTTAGGGCCTGTCGCAATGAGGTGGTTTGATGGCCTCGGAGTAGTGTCTATTATTCCTTTAAGGAACTCACCCGGGCATTCGGATCTCCCTTTATTACATGCAGTAGAGTCCCTCAGCCTTTGGATTGTTTGTTTTCTATGACCATGCGAGAGAGTGAAACCTTAAAAACATACACAGATAGGTATTGGGAAATGTTCAATAAGATTAATAGGGACTTTGATGATATGGCCATAAGAATTTTTAAGGTCAGCTTATCGGCTGAGCATGGTCTGAGGAAGTCGTTAACTGGGAAACTAGTTAATAGTGTGCGCCAGCTCATGGACCAAATCAATAAATATAAACAGGTTGAAGAGGACCAGCAGTTAGGTAAAGGAAAGGCGAAGGTTGTCTCTCAGGATAGGAGGGACTTCATGTCGGATAAATATAATGATAATTGTCCTCGGCGAGATTTTAATAGGTAGACTGGGGCTGCTATTGTGCCACAAGTAGTCAACATGGTCCGAGAGCCAGTTCATTAGATTCTAGAGAAAATCAAGAATGAGCCATACTTTAAATGACCTAATAAGATGAGTGGAGATCCCGCTAAACGCAATTAGAACCTTTATTGCCAATATCACCAGGTGCACGAACACACCACTGAGAATTGCAGAACCTTGTGGTATCATTTGGAGCAATTGGTCAAAGATGGAAGGTTAAAACAGTTCTTATATAAGCCCAATGGGCAAGTTAATCATACAGGCTCAGGAACTTAAGGGAACATTTCTTCAAGGCCTCCATTGGACACCATTAATGTTATTTTTGCCACTCCTGGGAGGATGGGTTTGTGTCCCTCCTATGTAATGATTGTAGCTCGGCCGCTACCCGAGGACTCTAATTATGACCCGAAGAGGGCTAAGGTTGCAATCCAATTGGCATTGAGTTTCTTAGAGAAGGATAAGGTTGGAACTATACAACCGTACGATGATACTTTAGTAGTCACACTTAGGATAGGGGGTACAATGTGAAATGTGTACTGGTGGATCAAGGTAGTGGGGTAGAAATTATGTACCCCGATTTGTATAAAGGGTTGGGGTTAAAACCAAGGGATTTGACTAGTTATGATTCACCTCTAGTAGGTTTTGATTGAAAGATGGTTATACCAATGGAGTAAGTCAAGTTGCCAGTACAAACGAGGATAGAAGTTGTAGAAGTCAACTTTATAGTGGTGGATGCATATTCTCCATACATGACCCTTGTGGCAAGATCCTGGCTTCATGCCATGAGGGCTGTCCTTTCCACTTTGTATTTGAAGTTGAAGTATCCATCTGGTGACCAAGTTGAGGAGCTGATTGGAAGCCAATCTACCACTAGGCAGTGTATGGTGGCTGCAGTTAGACATTAAGCTGAGGAGGAGTCCTCGGCATCAAATGTGCACGGTTTGTAGCAATTATAGGAGCTGGTGTTATCAGAAGATCTAGTGGTGGAAGTAGAATGTGAAGGTTTAGAATGAGTTTCTATAAGTGATGATAAAGAGAGGTATTTTCAGGTAGGCACCCAGCTACCTCCTGAGGAGAAGGAGGAATTGATGAAGTTTCTTAGGTAAAACATTGATGTTTTTTCTTGGAATGCTTACGTGGCCCCTGGGGTCGATCCGAGCTTCATCTGTCATCATTTAAACGTCAACCCCACTGTCATACCAAGGAAGCAACCACCACGGTGATCATTTAAGGAAAATTTTGAAGCTGTCAAGGAAGAAGTAATCAAGCTCAAGAAGGCAGGAGCTATCAAGGAGGTATTTTATCCCGATTGGTTTGCCAATATGATGGTGGTGAAAAAGAAGAATGAAAAATGGTGGGTATGTGTAGACTTTCCTGACTTGAATAAAGCGTGCTCCAAAGATCCTTTTCCCATGCCTCACATTGATTAGTTGGTGGATGTTACGGTTGGGCATCCTCGGATGAGTTTCCTAGATGCTTTTCAAGGTTATCACTAAATACCTTTGGCTTTAGACGATCAAGAGAAAACAATGTTTGTCACTCCTACAGTAAACTATCATTACAAGGTAATGCCTTTCGGTTTGATGAATGCAGGAGCTACCTACCAAAGGATGATAGCCAGGATGTTCGAATCGCAGTTGGGGAAGAGTATTAAAGTTTATGTGGATTACATGATTGTAAAGAGTAAGATGGTGTCCGAGCATGTTGGGAATCTTGGAACATCTTCGAAATACTAAGGAAACATAAGTTGTGCCTAAATGCTTCCAAATGCTCTTTTGGCGTAGGATCTGGTAAATTTCTAGGTTTTATGGTTACGCATTGTGGAATCGAAGTTAATCCTGATCAAGTTAAGGCGATTAATAGCTTTCATCTGCCTCGAAATACTAAGGAAGTTCAGAGATTGATAAGAATGATGGTTGCCTTAAATAGGTTTGTTTCTCGGTCTGTGGATAGATGTAGGCATTTCTTCCAGCTGCTGAATAAATGGAAAGGATTTGAATGGACTGAGGAGTGTGCTTTGGCTTTTCAACAGCTTAAAAAATATCTTTCTTGGCCACCTATATGTTCAGGCTCGAGGTGGATGAGGTGTTGTTTGCTTACATTGCTGTGGCTTCCCATGCTGTTAGTTTGGTTCTGATAAAGGTTGACAATGGTGTTCAAAGGCTTGTCTATTACGTGAGTAAATCATTGCATAAAGCTGAGATTCATTACTTACCACTGGAAAAAGCCATTTTGGCAGTGGTGAATGCCACACATAAGCTTCTCTACTACTTCTAGTCTCACACAGTTGTGGTTCTAACCCAACTCCCGCTTAGGTCTCTACTTCAGAGTTCTGATTATAAGAGAAGGGTTGCCAAGTGGAGAACAATTCTGGGGGCTTTTAATATCAAGTATATGCCACGCACCTTTGTGAAAGGCCAGGTCCTCCCTGACTTGGTGGCCAAGTTTGTTGAGCTTTCATTAAAAGAAAATATGAAGAAATCGGACATGGATGAAAAATCAGTTGGCATGATCTCCCTGAAAGAATCTCTATCGTGGAAGGTGTATGTGGATGGTGTGGTAAATCAAAGAGGATCAAGAGTGGGGCTGGTTATAATATCTCCAGATAAGATCGTTATTGAGAAATCCTTAAGGATGGATTTCTTAGCCACAAATAATAAGGTCGAGTATGAAGCTCAACTAGTAGGAATGACCATGGTACAAAAAATTGGAGGGAAAACTATGGAGATATTCTCGAATTCAAGATTGGTTGTAGGCCAAATGGAAGGGGAGTTAGAAGCAAAAGATCCGAGGATGCAGGAGTATTTAATTCAAGTAAGATGTTTGCAATTAAATTTTGAATCTTTTACTCTTGTGCAGATCCGAAGAAATAGAAATACTCATGCTGACTCTCTAACCACCCTGGCAATGTCCTCAACACAGAATTTGACTCAGGTCATTTTAGTGGAAGATTTGTTTGTGCCTGCTAAGATGAGTGTGGGTATTGTCCGTGTTCATCATATCAGAGTGGGACCTAGCTAGATGGATCTTGTTGTGCTATACCTCAAAGAGAATATCTTACCTGAGGAAAAATCCAAGGCTGACAAAGTACATAGAAAGGCTCCTTAATTTTGGCGGTTCGAGGATCAAAAGTTATACAAGCGCTCTTTTTCTGGACCATACCTGCCGTGTATACATTCTAAAACAACAAAGTTACTTCTAGAAGAGTCATATGAGGGGATTTGTGGAAGTCATACAAGAGGTAGATCTTTATCTTATAAAGCTCTTACCCAAGGATACTGGTGGCCCAATATGCATAAGGAAGCACTAGAGTATGTGAAGAAGTGTTACCTGTGTTAGAGGTTTGCTCCCAACATTCATCAACTAGGGGGCGTCCTTAATCCTCTAACTAGTCCTTGTCCTTTCGTTCAATGGGGTCTGGACAATGTAGGACTCTTCCCTAAGGCAGTAGAGAATAAGAGTTGACTGTTGGTCGGCACAGATTACTTCACTAAATGAGTTGAAGTCGAGCCATTGTCAAATATCAGGGACTTGGACGCAAGAAGATTTGTTTGGAAAAACATTGTCACTCGGTTTGGAATTATACTTATATCAGATAATGATGTCTAGTTTGATAGTAAGGCCTTCAGAAGATATTGCTGTGATCTAGGCATTACGAACATATATCCAACCTCAGCTTATCCACAAGGGAATGGATAGGCCGAGGTTGTTAATAAAGTAATAGTTAATGGGATTAAGAAAAGATTGGATGATGCTAAGGAAAAATGGGTGGAAGAGCTGCCACACGTCTTTTGGACCTACAAGACTACACCTCGTAGGTCCACAAGAGAGACCCCCTTTTCAATGACTTATGGGGCTGAGGCAATAATTCCTCTTGAAACAGGTTTCCCAATGCTGAAGACGAGCTCTTTTAGTTCGAGCAACAATGATGGGTTGTTATAAAGGAGTTTGGATTTGGTTAAAGAACGAAGGGAAACTGCCATGGCTTAACTAGCATATTATCAGCACAAGCTTAAATAGGGTTAAGACTTGAACATGAAGTTAAGACCACTGGCGCTAGGGGATTTGGTGTTAAGGAAGGTGTTGGGTACTGCAAAAAATCTAGTTTGGGAAAAGTTATGGCCAAACTGGGAAAAGTCACACTGCATCACCTCAGTAGCTAAAATAGAGACTTATTATCTTGAAGACCTAGATGAAAATATTGTACCATGTCCCTAGAATGTAAATAACCTGCGAAGTTATTATTATTAATGAAAATCTTTTCTGTTACATATAGCCTATTACTTCATGCGTTATAGTAATTATTTCTCTGAGAGTCAAACAAAACCTTTGTTGTGCTTGACTCCTCGGACCACATACTTTGGAAAAATTGATATCTCCAATTATTTTTCAAAATTTTTCAAAGAATCAAACAGAACATTGGTTATGCTTGGCTCTTCGGACCATATACCTTGGGAAAATTGATATCTTCAATTATTTTTCTAAAAGTCAAACAAAGCCTTGGTTATGCTTGGCTCCTTAGACCACATATCTTGAAAAAATTGATATCTTCTATTATTTCTCTATGTATCAAATAGAACCTTGGTAATGTCTGACTCGTCGAACCATATGCCTTGGGAAAATTGATATATTCTATTGTTTTCCTAAGTGTGGAAATTGATTCTGGTTACATTTTGCTCCTCGGACCACAGTGATCTAAACAAATTGAGGTTCATGAGCATCATTTAAAGCATTTGCAAGCATATTAAATATATATTTGTTGCCTGGTTAGTATCTGATTACTTCCTCAAAATCTTTAGGCTTATAGGGAATGATGTGGATGATAGCTCTGTTATGATGTATGAATTATTGAGTTAAAAGTGTGTTTTACTAATATTATGAATTTAGTAATGTTTGTCTTAGTATTATTATCTATGTAGATTTTAAAATAGGGCATGTCTCATTGTCCCCCTAGTTAGTTACTAAGGAAGATAGAAATTACACAAGGAAAGAGTATAAACATAACTATTGTGAATAAAGAACCTGTGATTTTCATTGACTTAACTCTTGGTAAGAGGCAATTTGCTTACAAAAACCCAATTACATAGTGGCAAAGCCCTCATCAAGGAAAAGATATAAAGGAAAATTACAAAAGAAAAGAAACATGGCCATGAAGTAAATAAAACCCTAGGAGCTAAACTTTCGCTGCAGGAGTAGGGTCTTCTTTGGTTGGAGGAGGAGGGTTGTCTTTCTTGTTTGATTGAGAGGTATTAGTATCTTTGACAGTGGGATTGACCTCTTTGGGTTTGGCCTCTACCTCTTTCACTTTGGCCGCCACATCCTTGGCTTTGGCAGCATCCTTGGCCTTGGCATCATCCTTGGCCTTGGCATCATCCTTAGCCTTAACATCATCCTTGGCCTTGGTAGCATCTTTGGCCTTTGAGGGGGGCTTGAATTCCTTGCCCTTGCCTTTATCCTTGTCTACCTCGCCCTTTTGGCCTTCATCACTAGTTTGGGTGGGTGCTTTGGAGGCTTTAGAGGGCGGAGGAAGGCTGCTTGCTCACTCCCAAGTGCAGGAGATCGTAGCAATATAATTCTCGGAGTACCGAGGTCGAACCACAAGGAGCAGGGTAAATTCAAAGACAATATAATTAAATGACAATTTACGTGGAGAAAAAAAATACTTTTGCTTGGTGATTGTTAACAAGAATAATAATAAAAACTGATTCAAATCAATAATGTATATACTAGAGCATCGGGGAGTTTCCCTATATCGATATGAGATTCTTTGTGATCTAAGAAAATATCTATTTCATAATTGATTGTTCTTATACAATTAAAAACTTATGATTCGGTTGAACTGAGACAATTCAAGAACGCATTATAACCTCGATTAATAATGCGGTTAGAAAAGTTTTTCAGAAAAACCCATTCACTTTAAAATCTGATTTCTATTTGAAACTATTAGAAATTCATCTAAACAATAAGAAAAACATGATTGAACTTATTGAAAGCATGGAAGAACTAATACATCAATAGAAATCTAATTGAACAATCAAATATGTCGTTGATAAAATCTTAGAAAAAATCACATTGAATATTCATACCGTATAGAAGAAACATAACCCCTAGCCCTAGCAAAAGGTTTAGGCTGCCATTAGAGAAGGAAAAATACAAGTTTTCTCTGCCTAAAATTCGTTCTCACAGCCTCGCCTCCAAAAACCTAATGTCAAAAAAGTCTAAATAAAATAAAATTTTTTCTATTTTAATTTCCGTCCAGGTTTACAGCGGTAACTTGTGAGTTAATTTCGGCCTTCAAAACTTGCGAATTTGGAAAAACTCAAAACTGGAAAGTTGTAGATAATGAAATCATGGTTCCAACCCATCTGGCCTTGTATCAATTGGATTTTTGATGAGTGAGATACGCCCAAAATACTGATCAGTGCTCAAATCAGATTTTTCCTTTTCAGATTCTGCCTCTTTGATTTCTTTCCTTATTTGAAGCTTCCAATCATGGTAGATGATCCAAGCACTCCAGCTGCTCCTTAGACATTTGAGCATGGTTCTTTAGCTCCACTTTAATTATAGTTTGGCCTCCATTCTCTCACAAATTCCTGTAAACTCATCTTTCTCACATAATTTCCTGAAAGTAGAAAATTACACACAATGAATAGCATCTTATTCAAGAAATTATGTAAAGCTATATAATAGGGACTAATGCAAATGATGGTTTAATTATACAAATTAAGCATAGTAATAAGGAGATAACGCCCACGTAAACATATAACAAGTATACATTTTAAGGCGTTATCACACCCCCCAACTTAAATCTTGCTAGTCCCTAGCAATCCACAAAGCACCTATGTCTACTAAAAGTGAAAAATTAAACCTAAAATACAAGCCACTTTCGTAGGCTACACGACTGCACTTCCCATGTGCAGCAAGTCTTTGAACCCCTAGGTCACCCTAGTGGACGAGTTTACTCTCGTGAGGGTTTGCAGTGACTCTACCCACAAAAGTCAAAGGTTTCTTGAAAATTCCTGCAGCAAATGTTTGTCTGCTTTATCATTATATCATACAAATGAACTTTCAATTTTTGAGTTGGGATACTATTCATCATATTAAAAAGTTTTCACTAGCTTCACTTTTGGAGTGTGTGTGTGTATAGCCCATCCAATCAAACCATCTTTTCCAAATATGCATAGACCAAGAATAATCTAGATTAGAGCCTCTACTCCAAAACCTCTCTTAAGTCATCAACACTCTGAAAGAACACACATAGAAGTATTGGTTTCTCTCTTCAAATCACATGTGAATAAAAAGGAAAGAAGAAATTTTAAGAATATCACATGTGTATACTAAAGCAGCCGCTAAAACAACGGAAAAAGATCTCTTGGAAAGGATGTTGAGTTCCTGGAAACATGAGGTTAATACCATTCTCATCCCTAGTTTTTATCCCAAGCACATACCAGCCATGCACCTTTAGGATCAAGTAGGGCTTTAAGCTCAGTGGTAGTATAATCTTATGAAGGTAAACTGCTCTCTTTGAAATATGAGGTATATGAATCAAACGCAGAAAATTCAAACCAAACCCAACTCATAGCTGTGGCAACCAACTTAAATCAATATAACCTTTACTCAACCATATAACCCTTCTGAAATACATGAAAGATGTGTAAGACACCAAGGATTTATTGATTGATTATGTATGTCTCCTCTTTCTTTTTCTTTTTTCTCTGTCTCTTCTCTTTTTTTTCTTTTTTTTTTTTTTTTTGATCTTTCTTTTTCTTTTTTTTTTTTTTTTTTTTTTTTTTTTTTCTTTTTCTTTTTTTTTTTTTTTTTGAAAGAAAAGAGAGACAATGGTGGTATCTAACATATCAATTGCTCAAAACTTGAACCCCCATGAGAATACCCATAAATAAAAATGTTTTGTGGTATTGTAGAAGTATTTCCCATGGCTCAAATGATGGTGACAAAGGTTAATGTAAAGGTAGGCTGAATATTTGTTTAGCTGGTGACAAAAAAAAAAATTGGTGGTTTTAGGCTCTCATCTCCTAAAATTTCACATAAACCAGCATGCCTAAGGACAAAAATAAGTAGGATCATGGTATGTCTCCCCATAATGTTTCCAGTAGTCAACCAAAGGAATATAGAGATCTTTTACAAATATTGAAGCATATGAAAGAAATTTAAGAGTTCAAACAAAGATATACTCTCACAAAGAAAAGTAAGGCTCAAGAACTCTCTATATGGGTTGAGTTTCAGCTTTTATCTAGCTTGTTCATGATCCATGCATATCCAACATCCAACCGTCCACTAACCAGGCTATTGTGCTCAAAAGTTTCCAATTGTGCTCTTCATGAAAAAGTCTTAATATAGCAAATAGTATACCCAACTCAGCATTATTCATTCCATCATATGATATGAAAATAAAGCTTATAACTCTTCTGCATTCAAATTCAAGGTTTTTTTTTTTTTTTTTTTTTTTTTTTTTTTTTTCAGAGAATTGAAAAGTTGCAACAAAAAAAGAAAGAAAAATAAAATCATGCAAGGTGCAACAAAATGTGTAGACCTCTCCCCCCAACTAAAATATTGCATTGTCCCCAATGTATCAAAGCCAAAATAAATTCGAGTGTAAAGGGAAGAAGTTACCTTAAGCATTTAATTTTTTTTTTTTTTTTGAAATTTCTTTCACCCCTGCAAGTGTTAGCTCAAAAAAAGAAAAGAAAAAAAAAAAAAAAAAAAACAAGAACAAAAACAAAAGCCAAAAAGAAAAAGGAAACAAAGAAAGAAAAAAAAAAAAATTGAAACAAATATGGTACAATTTCATAAGGCTTTTACAGAGTTCACTTAGCATCCCAATAGGCAGGGATCTCAAGCGACATAGTCTCCTCCTCTGGTATAACTCCCCCTAAGTATGGTTTTAACCTTTGTCCATTTACTTTCAAAATTCTACCATCTCTAGGGTCCTCAACTACGACAGCTCCATGGTTAAACACTTCCCTTACTATGAAAGGTCCATCCCACCTAGTTTTTAGTTTACCTGGAAATTTATGAAGCCTCGAATCATAAAGAAGGACTTGCTGATTTTTCTCAAAATTTTTCCTCACAATGCTTTTATCATGAAATAATTTCATCCTTTCTTTATAATTGCGAGTGCTCACATAAGCCTCATTCCTAAGCTCTTCTAGCTCATTCAATTGGAATTTCCTCAATTTTTCAGCCCCTTGTAGATCAAAGTTAAAGGCTTTAATAGCCCAATAAGCTTTATGTTCCATCTCTACGGGCAAATGACAAGGTTTCCCATAAACAAGACGATAGGGAGACATTCCTAAAGGTCCTTTATAGGCTGTTCGGTAAGCCCATAATGCATCAACTAGCCTTAAAGACCAATCTTTACGGTTTGGATTGACTGTTTTCTCTAAAATTTGCTTAATCTCCCTATTTGCAAGCTCAACTTGTCCACAAGTTTGAGGGTGGTACGGGGTGGACAACCGGTGCACCACTCCATACTTTTTCAGCAATGCTTGAAAATAACGGTTACAAAAATGGCTTCCATTATCACTAATTATAGCCTTTGGCATTCCAAATCGTGAGAGAATGTGTTCTCTCAAAAATTTCAAAACCGTTTTATGGTCATTAACCTTGCATGCTATGGCCTCAACCCATCTAGATACATAATCTATTGCCAAAAGAATATATAGATTACCAAAAGATTGGGGAAAAGGTCCCATGAAGTCGATTCCCCAACAATCAAAAACTTCTATCTCAAGGATAGGGGACATCGGCATCATGTTCCTACGTATGATACGCCCTAACTTTTGGCATTCTATACACCTCTTACAGAAGTTGTAAGTGTCCTTAAACATAGTAGGCCAATAAAATCCACACTGCAAGATTTTTGCAGCGGTTTTTCTCACTGAAAAGTGGCCACCACAAGCTTCTGAATGGCAAAATTTTATAACATTATGGGTCTCATTATTAGGAATGCATCTTCTCAAGATTTGATCAGGGCAATATTTAAACAAATAAGGATCATCCCAATAAAAGTTTCTTACCTCAACAAAGAATTGTCGCCTATCTTGCGCGGTCCAGTGCTCAGGAATGGCACTCATGACTAGGTAATTCACTATATGTGCATACCATGGCAGCTCAGTAACAGCATAAAGATGCTCACCTGGGAATGAGTCTCGAATAGGCATTTCTTTTAGACCCTCATCAAAAGTAAGTCGGGATAAATGATCTGCCACTACATTCTCCACTCCTTTCTTATCTTTGATCTCAATGTTGAATTCCTGCAAGAGTAAAATCCAACGTATTAATCGCGCCTTAGCATCCTTCTTAGAAAGAAGGTATTTAAGGGCGGTATGATCTGTAAAAACAACAATAGGAGCACCAATCAAATATGAGCGAAATTTATCTAGAGCAAATACTACAGCTAGTAACTCTTTTTCTATGGTGGTGTAGTTCATTTGTGCACTATTTAAACTTCGACTAGCATAGTATATCACATAAGGCTTTTTATCTTTTCTCTGTCCAAGGACTGCCCCTATTGCATAATCACTAGCATCACACATGATTTCAAATGGTAGAGACCAATCAGGAGCTTGCATTATAGGGGCAGACGTAAGCATGTGGACTAGCTTTTTGAAGGCTACTTCACACTCTTCCGTCCACTCAAAATTGGACTCCTTAAGTAGGAGATTACAAAGAGGTCTAGATATAGAACTAAAATTCTTTATAAATCTCCTATAGAAGCCAGCATGCCCTAAAAGGGATCTAACATCTTTTACTATCTTAGGGGTTGGTAGATTAAGAATTAAGTCTATTTTAGCTTTGTCCACCTCTATGCCTCTAGAAGACACTACATGTCCAAGAACAATTCCTGAAGTGACCATAAAATGACACTTTTCCCAATTAAGAACTAAGCCTTTTTCTTCATAACAGGCTAAAACCAACTTTAAGTTATTAAGACAGTCATCAAAAGAGTCACCAAAAACAGACAAGTCATCCATAAACACTTCCAAAAATTTCCCAACCATGTCACTAAAAATACTAACCATGCATCTTTGAAAAGTGGCTGGTGCATTACATAGCCCAAATGGCATTTTTCGAAAGGCGAAGGTACCAAAAGGGCAAGTGAAAGTGGTCTTTCCCTGATCTTCTAAGGCAATCTCTATCTGGTAATAGCTTGAATAGCCATCTAGGAAGCAATAGAACATATGGCCAGCTACCCTTTCCAATATTTGGTCAATGAAAGGTAAGGGGAAGTGGTCCTTCCTAGTTACAGCATTAAGCTTCCTATAGTCCACACACATTCTCCAACCTGTAACTAATCGGGTTGGGATCATCTCATTGTTTTCATTCTTGACCACAGTCATTCCAGACTTCTTAGGAACCACTTGCGTCGGGCTTACCCACTTACTATCAGAAATAGGGTATATGATACCTGCATCCAACAATTTAATTACCTCACTTTTAACAACATCTTTCATTGTTGGGTTAAGCCGACGTTGGGGTTCTCTAGAAGTCTTAGAATCATCCTCTAGGTAAATTTTATGTGTGCAAATCAATGGGCTAATGCCCTTGATATCAACTATGGTCCATCCTAGGGCTGATTTGTGGTCTCTTAAAACATTCAGCAACTTACCTTCCTGTTCCTCATTTAATGCAGAAGAAATAATTACAGGAAAAGTTTCACCTGAACCCAAATATGAATACTTAAGACCATTGGGCAATGGCTTAAGTTCTAGCTGTGGTGTCTCTTCATTTGAAGGCATAGGCTTTTTGTCACTCTTTGGTAGCTCCTCAAAGCAAGGTCTCCATCCTTCATTAATTGCCATCACCTGTTGTCCTTCCAAAACCTGTGAGGAATCCAACAAAGAACAAATTTCAGATAAATGAATATCACTTTTTAAATCATAAGCATCAACATAATTATTAAGAAGAGCTTCAAGAGGATCAGAAAAACAATTTTTATTAAACTCTTCTTGAACCACTGCCTCAATGAGGTTCACATAGGCACAGTCATCATCTCCATGTGGTTGTTTAGCCACATGAAATATGTTTAGCTCCAAAGTCATGGAACCAAAAGTGAGTTGCATCCTTCCATTCCTGCAATTAATTAAAGCATTAGCTGTGGCAAGAAAAGGCCTACCCAAAATAATAGGGGTATGAGCACTAGGATGTAAAACAGGTTGGTAATCTAAAACAATAAAATCAACTGGATAATAAAAGTGTTCAATTTTTACCAACACATCCTCAACCATCCCCCTCGGCTCCCTTACAGAGCGGTCAGCTAACTGTAAAGTTACTGAAGTAGGTTTTAACTCACCAAGTCCAAGTTTTTGATATACACTGAATGGGATCAAATTAACACTTGCCCCAAGATCTAGCAATGCATGCTCCATGATGTAATCTCCAATAGTACAAGAGATCGTAGGACAACCTGGATCCTTATACTTTGGTGGGGTCTTATGTTGAATAACTGCACTTACCTGTTCTGTTAGGAATGCGGTCTTCTTCACATGATGCTTTCTCTTGATGGTGCATAAGTCCTTAATTACCTTGGCATATGCAGGCACTTGCTTGATAACATGCAATAATGGCAAATTTATCTTGACTTGATGCAAATGCTCTAATATCTCAAATGTGGTGTCTAATTTCCTAGGTAATTTTAAGGCTTGTGGAAATGGTGGAGGGATTGGGCATTGTTCAACGTCATCAAGCCCAAGTGACTCAGTTTCAACCTTCTCTTCTTCAACTGGGATCTCCTTAGGTTTCTTAGTTACTAAAGGAGAACTTTTATCAACCTCTTTACCACTCCTCAAAATGGTCACAGTTTTTACTTCCTCATGTTTATCTTTAAAGCCAATTTTTAGATTTTGATTGATGGGATTGGGTTGAGTTTGGGAAGGAAGTTTCCCTCTCTCTATCCCACTCAATGAATTTGTAAGCCTAGTTATATGACTCTTGGTCTCTCTTACCTCTTCATCTAGCCTAGTGAGCATGGATTCAAACTTTTGATTTTGCTCACTTTGCTTTTGAATGAAAGTACTAAGTGCATCCTCCAAAGAATTTTTAGATGATGATGATGATGATGCATGTGGTGAATTAAAATTCCTTAGAGCAGAAGGATTCAACACATTGTCACTTTTATAACTCAAATACGGATGGTTTCGCATATTTGGGTTATAATTGTTAGAATATGAAGAATTATTTGGCCAATATGAATTAAATGCATGTACTTGTTCTTCTGGCACATTTAAAAATGATGAAAGTGATGCACATTCATTTGTAGCATGGTTTATCTCATGACAGATTTTACACACCTCCATAGGGTCCTCTCTAAAGGTAGCACTAACACTCTTACTTCCTTTCATTTTGAGTGCCTCAATTTCTTTAGTTAACATGCTAATTTTTGCACTCATGTTATCATCTTCCCTCAACTTGAAAACACTTCCACTAGAAGTGGTAGTGTTAGTTCTAGTCCTATCAGTGGAGTCCATAGGGCTAGGTCCAGTCCATGTGTTAGAGTTTTCAGCTATCTCATCAAGATAATCCATTGCATCTTCAGGTTCTTTTTGTAAAAAGTCCCCTCCGCATGAGAGTTGAATAAACTATCGATCCCTAGGTGTAAGTCCTTCATAAAAATAGCTAACCAACCTCCAATCTTCATACCCATGAGTTGGGCAGAAATTGAAAAGATCTTTGTACCTTTCCCAAGCTTGGTATAAGGTCTCATTTTCTCCTTGGACAAAACTAGCTATCCTTCTTTTTACTTGCTGGACTTTGTGGGGAGGAAAATGTTTCTTAAAAAACTCTTTGGCCATCTCCCCCCAACTACCTATAGACCTAGGTTTCAAGGTGTAAAGCCAACTTCTTGCCTTATCCTTAAGAGAAAGAGGAAAGAAACGTAACTTAGCAGTCTCAATAACATTTTGTGCATAGAAACTACTAATTACCTCTTCAAAAGCTCTAACATGGACATAAGGATTTTCCTTTTCTTGTCCCCTAAATTCAGGAAGTATTGCTAATAAACCTTGTTTCAATTCTACGTGTGGTGCATTAGGTGGAAACATGATGCATGAAGGAACAGAATTTTGTGTAGGATGCAACAATTCATACATAGTTCTTCTATTCTCCTCATGATTATTACGTATTTCATCACCCATGATTGATGAAGAAGGTGAAGGTGATGGTGTGTCAAAAAGATTACCAAAGTAAGTTTCAAAAATTTCTAATCTGTCTCTCTCATTTCTAACCCAAATGCTCATGCAACAATGAATACACAATCAAATAAAATAAAATAAAAACAAACAGAAAAATAAAAACAAAATAAGGGGAAAAAAATGGAACGAAGTTACCAATAGAAGAATTTCCACCAGCTATGCTTTGCTCCAAAAAAAAAAAAACAAATTGCCTCTGAACACGCAGCAGCTCCCCGGTAACGGCTCGAAAATTGCTTGCTCACTCCCAAGTGCAGGAGATCGTAGCAATATAATTCTCGGAGTACCGAGGTCGAACCACAAGGAGCAGGGTAAATTCAAAGACAATATAATTAAATGACAATTTACGTGGAGAAAAAAAATACTTTTGCTTGGTGATTGTTAACAAGAATAATAATAAAAACTGATTCAAATCAATAATGTATATACTAGAGCATCGGGGAGTTTCCCTATATCGATATGAGATTCTTTGTGATCTAAGAAAATATCTATTTCATAATTGATTGTTCTTATACAATTAAAAACTTATGATTCGGTTGAACTGAGACAATTCAAGAACGCATTATAACCTCGATTAATAATGCGGTTAGAAAAGTTTTTCAGAAAAACCCATTCACTTTAAAATCTGATTTCTATTTGAAACTATTAGAAATTCATCTAAACAATAAGAAAAACATGATTGAACTTATTGAAAGCATGGAAGAACTAATACATCAATAGAAATCTAATTGAACAATCAAATATATCGTTGATAAAATCTTAGAAAAAATCACATTGAATATTCATACCGTATAGAAGAAACATAACCCCTAGCCCTAGCAAAAGGTTTAGGCTGCCGTTAGAGAAGGAAAAATACAAGTTTTCTCTGCCCAAAATTCGTTCTCACAGCCTCGCCTCCAAAAACCTAATGTCAAAAAAGTCTAAAGAAAATAAAATTTTTTCTATTTTAATTTCCGTCCAGGTTTACAGCGGTAACTTGTGAGTTAATTTCGGCCTTCAAAACTTGCGAATTTGGAAAAACTCAAAACTGGAAAGTTGTAGATAATGAAATCACGGTTCCAACCCATCTGGTCTTGTATCAATTGGATTTTTGATGAGTGAGATACGCCCAAAATACTGATCAGTGCTCAAATCAGATTTTTCCTTTTCAGATTCTGCCTCTTTGATTTCTTTCCTTATTTGAAGCTTCCAATCATGGTAGATGATCCAAGCACTCCAGCTGCTCCTTAGACATTTGAGCATGGTTCTTTAGCTCCACTTTAATTATAGTTTGGCCTCCATTCTCTCACAAATTCCTGTAAACTCATCTTTCTCACATAATTTCCTGAAAGTAGAAAATTACACACAATGAATAGCATCTTATTCAAGAAATTATGTAAAGCTATATAATAGGGACTAATGCAAATAATGGTTTAATTATACAAATTAAGCATAGTAATAAGGAGATAACGCCCACGTAAACATATAACAAGTATACATTTTAAGGCGTTATCAAAGGCCCTTTGCAACCAGGGGCTGCTCAGAAGAGTCTAGGGCAGTGGCAAGAGAAGGTGTAGGGGCAATTGGGATTTCACGAATGTCAGGATGGTAGTACACTTTCCTAAGCTACCTCCACCCCAAGGAAGCATAAATCCCTACAAGGTCGAGGGCTTTCTCCCATGTTTCCTTGCAGTAATCCTTACACACCTCGGCTAGCTCCTCAGCTAACCGGATCTTAGTTTCTTCTACTCCACGGCTGTAGGATGCTTGTTTTGTGGCCTCTGCAGCTTCTTCGGCCGCCTAAGTAGAGGCTTTGGACTTCTCCAGCTCAACCTTGAGCTCTAGAACTAGTTGCTTCTGCATAGCCAAATCTATTTCCTTTAGATGAAGTTGCTTTCGTTGGTCTTTAGCTTGGTCCTAGGCGCCTTTTAAGCCAGACTCTGCACTCTTACGCACCGTCTCCTCAGCGATCAATTTGTTGGCCAACTCCTGCCTTTCTTGTTTCACAACTCCTAGGGTTTTAATGGTTTGAGCGTGGAGTTGGACCTCAACCTGGGTCTCTTTTTGAGCATCCTTGACCCACTCCTTGGCCATAAAAACTTCTTGGATAACTTGCATAAATATGATAGATAAATCAGTAAAGGAGAAAAAGAGAGCAGGTATGAGAGCAAAGGATTAGAAGAAAGCCCTAAAATTTATCTAACATAAGCGATAGCAGAACTTACCATGCCAAGATCTCTCTTCAACGACATAAAGAGGTCTTGCTGTCTCTTATTCTTCAGAGCATCCATGTCTCTTGGCAAGAGGATGGGTTGCTCCAAAGCCTCAGCAAGGTAGGCAGTTTGGTGATTTGTTTGTGCTGCTACGTGATATTATCTGTTAATTTGATTAATTAATAACTGGGCTAATTTAATTAATCTAATTATCACAAGGGGTCAACGCATTTGTGGCCTGTCACTTGTTTCACAACTCCTAGGGTTTTAATGGTTTGAGCGTGGAGTTGGACCTCAACCTGGGTCTCTTTTTGAGCATCCTTGACCCACTCCTTGGCCATAAAAACTTCTTGGATAACTTGCATAAATATGATAGATAAATCAGTAAAGGAGAAAAAGAGAGCAGGTATGAGAGCAAAGGATTAGAAGAAAGCCCTAAAATTTATCTAACATAAACGCCCTTTTTGGAATTCTCTAACAGAAAAATTCCATGGGATGGCGGTGCTATCTAAATCCAGTCGAGGAGCCTAAACACGTTGTTAGCGCACCTCGATTGCTGTTGGATCCTCCTTGTTGTCTGCGGGGGAGACCCGTTTATCTTTTGCCATTTTTTTGCTACTTGGCCACTTTTGGAGGGACCACTTCTCCCTCCTCCAGTTCTTGCTCCTTCCTCTTCTTCTTCAAGTTATCCATGGGAAACAGTCCAGTTGTGGTTATAAGAGGAGGAAGGTTAAGTGGAAGGGTGGGTGGCAGTTAGGATTTAGCAGCCATTATATCCTTCAAACCCTCTCTCGGATTCAAAGCCATTGATTCTTCCTCGGCTTTGCTATCTACCTCGGCGATTATCAAAGGAGGGAAATGGTTGTTGATCTATCGAGCTCACTCTCAGAATCTAAGAGTTTGGTTGGATTGAGTTGCTCCCCTTCTTCTTTCTCGAGTTGGAATTGGTCTATTTTCTCCTCGAGAGACAAACGTGAGGAGGTAGATTCTTCCCTAGAAGTTGCTACTTTGGGATGTACAAGAGGGGGAATTGCTGCTATTGGGGTGCGAGAAGAAAGGGAGGATGCTCGTCAGGTAGGTCTACTCGGGCAAGAAATCCTACTTTAGAGACATCTATTCTTTGGCGTTTAGTGTCGCCCTCTGTGATTGCGTTACCCATGTCTTGGAAAATGGCAAATATTGGCTCAAAGCCCAAAATGAGATGGATTGCCCTCAGCTGCCCATCTTCACTCACGAACACTTCGAATCGTAAAACTCTATTGAGGTCTTCGACGTTGGTTTGGCTTAAGCGAGGCGCTACGTGTTGTTTGTCTGCAAAAACATTCGAGGAGCAAATTATGGTCAAACCAATAAAGTCCGTCATTAAAGGGAAATGTTTGTAAAGCAAAAAAATGAACGATAAAACTAAGGGAACTAAATCCCCTGCCAAGGGATCTAATCCTATGGAATCACACCTGGTGTTCCCTCCCGTATTGGGCAGTGAAGACCGTTGTGCCACTCCCTGGAGGCAATTAAGTAGTCGTTTTTCATGCCCTTTTTGGACTTGGGAAGGCACGATATGAGTCTAACAATGCTGGACCTAGATTTGAGGTAATACCCTGAGTCGACGAGTGAGTGACACTCATACATATGGACAACGTAGTGCCATATGAGTCTCAAACCCATCTGCTCATTGAGAGCGTCGACGCTACCTAAAATTCTAAATACATTGCGCGCACAACCTATGGTTATACAGGTAGTCTCGAGTTACGTTCCCATGTGAAGCATCATTCCTCCTTCTATGAAGGCAATCATAGGAATAACGACCTCCCCTTCTTTCCTATCGGTAAGTATTTGATTTGGGGCACAATACCTTAAACCAACTCCCTAGGGAATGTGGTATTTGGATCTAAAGCCCTCCATACCAGCGGGAGTGTCTACTAGATATTTGAATCTACCTATTTGAACAAAATAAAAACCAATATTTTGAAAAAAGGATAAGGATTAGGAAGCCAAGAAGAGTGGCCAAGGAGAAATGAACCTAGGAGCGTGAAAACTTACGAGAGAAAGAATAGATGACTCTTCAGGAACTTCTTAAGAGTTAGGAAAGTGAAGGATTCTTACGGGCTAACCAGTTTATGAGGTAAAGGAAAAACTTGTGATCTCCTAGCGTTTTATATGAGAGGCGGGATCAAGTGGGAGTTATCCCGCTCAAAATTAAAGGAGAAATTTTGACCGTACAATCTGCATCGCACCATTGAATGTAGAAGACAGGGCGCCGTCTGGAGTATTTAATAAGGCATCACGGGCCTCGAAGTGTCAGAAACAGTTACAAGAGTGGGAAACAACGTTATCACTTGTAGAAATTGAGAAAGGGTGTGGAAGCCGTTGTGCTGGATGAAAACCCCAATTTTCTTCTCGGATGGGAGAGAAAAATGGAGTTTTAAGGGGCTATTGTGGGGATAAAAGGCCCAAGGTGCATTTTTGGGCCATGGGCTTTGTTTGAGAATGTTTACTTGTCCGAGGGTGGATTGATAGTGATGAAGATGTCAGACTTAGAAAACCACGAGCAAATTGTGGCAGAAGAAGCTAAGGGAAGTAATCAGAGGAGGGATATCTCCTCGACTAAGCGGAGCAAGAATCAAATGGTGCGTCATGTTATCTAGACTGATCTTCTAGGAGGACTCGTGGATGAGGATATGCTTCACGGAGCACAGATATCAGGAACAGTTGGAAAATATCTTGGGGAAAGCTGCTGCCACCGCATTTAATGCTTTATACCTAAGTCTCTAGCCGCATTAATGAGGAAGTGATACCTGAACAATAATTTTTAGCCTTACAACTATTACCTAAAGACTTTCGGAAGGTGTTGATGAGACAAGTATCAACGTTAGCAATCTAGACCTAAACGTGGAGAGCAAAAATGGGAGAAAGAAGGAAGTATAAGAGGGAAGAAGGTCCTAGAGAAAAGGGGATCGGGAAAGAAAAAGAGGAAAACACTATATACAGAGTATCTGTAATCAATCTTTAAGAGAGAAGAAATATAAGAATCTGTTCCTCGGTCTGAGTCCGAGGACAACTTTCATCATATAAATCGACCCATCCTTATTATTTTGTAATCTTGGACCATTGTTGTTCTTGTTTAAGCTCATTAGAAACAAGATTTCTGACTCACTCTCTATAAATTTGTTATATCGGGCTCTTTGGGCCTATACCCTTCCTCT
Organism: Castanopsis chinensis; assembly: GCA_032878915.1. Taxonomy (NCBI): domain Eukaryota; kingdom Viridiplantae; phylum Streptophyta; class Magnoliopsida; order Fagales; family Fagaceae; genus Castanopsis; species Castanopsis chinensis. The sequence goes on from JAVQMG010000114.1 coordinate 9,942,206, forward strand.
TGTTGGGCTTAAGTACAAATTGCGACTTTACAGTTACAATATGTTACTAATTGATACAATTTCATGCCAAACTGTGAAATGAGAGAATTTTGCTTTCCAAAGTTTCTTTTTCGTTGTTAAATATGTTACTAATTGGTACAAATTCATGTTTGATAATGGTAATGAAATAAATTCAAACTATGCAAAATTTTGGAGTCATTAAAATAGAACTAATGTTGAAGTACAGAATGAGCAATAAACAAATGCCATAGGAGACGATTTATTTTTTATTTTTTTGAGAGAAGCCATTAAAGCCAATTTAAATAATTACTTAAAATGAAAATAAATGGAAATTTGCTGTCATTGTATGTGGGGTTTGATACAGGACACTTTTAGATTATTGTATCTGAATTCAGTTGTGATACAGGACACTTTTGATACAGGACACTCTAGAGTAGAGGTATATTCTTCAAGGTATTTTTTTACAGTGAGGGAGATTCAGTTGTGTTATTTAGAACTCAATACTTCAACTCACAGGTGAAAACATTTATCATAAAATTCATCTGTAAAGATAACAACATAGGTATCATAAAATCAATCAAAAAAAAATAACTAAGTTTTATAAATCAATCAATAATAAAAGCAACATACACAGATAACCTGAATGACACAGCCCAACAAAGGGAGGCAGTTAATCTCAAAAGTATTATTACACAATCTACAAATCAAAGGGACCTTATCAAGAAGGCCATGGCTTAAGAACCAAATTTAGATTTTATGCTATTGACAACAGCATCGTCTACTTGGAACGCCTGAGTTAACACTTCATTAGGCATTGGGGGTTGTGAACCAAAGAGAGTTGTTGAGAGAATCACAACCCCTGGCATGTGACTATTGAAAGAAGTGAAGACAGTACCTTTCCCTTTTCCAACATTCTTTTGGAAGTGTACAAGTCCCCTAGGAATGACAAAGATCTCTCCAGGAGTCAAAACCTTAGAGTAATACACATTGGAAGTTGTCACAAACCCCACAAGTATCCTCCCTTTAACGACCAAACCCATCTCAGTTGCACGAGGGTGAGAGTGTGGTGGATTAAGTCCTCCAGGGCCATAGTCTACACGGTTCATTGCGATTCCAAGAGTGTTGACGGCGGGAAATGAAAGGACATTTGCAGGAGTGACACTAAAGTTTAAGTTTGATGTGTTAGTGATACCCTCTTTGCTCAGATCAAAGAAAAAATCACTTGCACTAACTTTTGAGGCAGGTATGCAAGGAAATCCATTGATTGATATGGATGCATTCAAATCAGCAACACAAAAGTCCTGTAACGAATCGGGGTCGGCCGATAGGGAAGGCACCGGGAGAAGCAGTAACATTAGAAGGCAAGATAGCAGGTAGAGGGGCGAGTTTGATGATTTCATCACGGCTGCTAGAAACTCCTGTTTTTTAGGGAGTACAAGATTGTAAAAGATGAGTTTTTGGTTGGTTTTGTGGTTGAAGAATGAAGATCGTGGTTCTATATATAACTCTCTTTCTATGTGAAAACCCCAATGATTTCTTAGTTTTGCTGATGCTGAGACATAGGTAGTGACCCAGGCAGCAACAAAGTCCACTGAAGATGGCGGGATGCGGTCAAATTATCTTTTAAATTTTGTATTAGCAAATCGTGTCTTTCTTTGAAACTGTCAAAGGATCAATTAGCTTTGATAGAGATAGCAAAATGGAAAGTCTTAGTTATTTTCTAAAGCTTTTTCATGGTCTAGAATGTATGTCTATTTTTGACAGTGTCAGATGAATAAATCAATAATTTAAAGTAGAGTCTTCTGAACCAATCATGAAGTAGATGGCTGTAAAGGAACAATTCCATAACTTAATGGAAAGGGTTTTATTATGACATGAAAGTGAATGGGGGCCCTGTTTCTTTTGCAGTTTCAATTCATTGACTCCTTCAACCTTGAGCCTCTTTTTAATGAGCATTAACTACATGCATGGACGGGGCCATGGTTGGATTTGCCCCCAAATATTTTTTTTAAAAATATTATTATATATATGGATACTAATTATAGTAATTTTGTTTTATAAAATTATACTTTTGTCCCCTTAAAAACATCATTGATTATTTTAATTAGCAGTAACTAATGCATGGATGGAGCCATAGTTGGACTTGGGGGGCAATGGCCCCCCAAATATATATATTTTTAAATATTATTTATATATAGGTACTGATTTTAGTAATTTTGTTTTATAAAATTACACTTTTGTACCCTTAAAAATATCATTGATTATTTTAAGAGTGTTGTTATAGTCAACAAATTTTTTTATAACATTTTTAAATTGTTAAGATAGCAAATTTTTATTAGTTTGCATTTGAGTCTATCACTTACATTATCAGCAATTTGTAAATAAGTTTGTAGTTCAAACATTTTCCTCATTTTAAAGACCATTAAAAATTTATTAGTCTAAAATCTAAAAATGAAATATACAAGCAACAAAAAATCACCAATAGTAAAACTAAAACTAAAAAAAAAAAAAAAATTAAGCCTAGTCAACCAATTTTATCCAAAACAAACAATCTGACCCTTTAAAAAATTTTGGGATAATTACACTTTACCCACCTGTGGTTTGCCTTTAATTCGATTTGCCTACTCGTGGTTTCATTTTTGACACTTTGCCCACCTGAAGTTACCTCCGTTTATGCTCCGCAACCCACCTCTAATTTTTTCGTTACTCTAACTCTAATGAGTTTCGTCAAAAACTCAAAAAGAAATCAGATCAAATACACCTTTCCACGCAATCTCACTTGAGTCAAACAAGAAATACACCCAAAAAACTAATACCAATCAAACAAGCAATACCATCCAACTTGCTCACCAAACTAAGATCCTAGATCCAAGGCAGTAAATCTACAAAAATAAAGCAGACTGCAACACCTCAAACTGCATTGTAGCATCTAGGATTTTTGTTTTGATCTATTTTCTGGGTATTCAAAATTTTCCCAAGAAGATCAAGATTTTCTTTCCAAATAAAGACTAAAAAGTCAAAAATCAAAACAAAAATCCAAATGAAGCCAAGCACATGGAAACAAACATAGAAATAAAGAAAAGAACTCAGATAGAAATTTCTTTCCACCATTTTTTTCTCAGTATCCAAACGAAAATCCACCATACCTGAGGACTCTAATTATGACCTGAAGAGGGCCAAGGTTGCAATCCAACTGGCATTGAGTTTCTCGGAGAAGGATAAGGTTGGAACTATACAACCACACGATGATGCTTTAGTAGTCACGCTCAGGATAGGGGGTACGATGTGAAGCGTGTATTGGTGGATCAAGGTAGTCGGGTAGAAATTATGTACCCCGATTTGTATAAGGGGTTGGGGTTAAAACCAAGGGATTTAACTAGTTATGATTCACCTCTAGTAGGTTTTGATGGAAAAATGGTTATACCAATGGGGCAAGTCAAGTTGCCAGTACAAACAGGGATAGAAGTTGTAGAAGTCAACTTCATAGTGGTGGATGCATATTCTCCATACACGACCATTGTGGCAAGATCCTGGCTTTATGCCATGGGGGCTGTCCTTTCCACTTTACATTTGAAGTTGAAGTATCCATCTGGTGACCAAGTTGAGGAGCTGATTGGAAGCCAATCTACCACTAGACAGTGTATGATGGCTGCAGAATCATGACTTGGAGGAGCAGTTACGGCAAAAGAATGCAAGCCTCTGTACACAGGAGGAAAACTGGGAAGGGACAAGTGCTGAGAGGAGGAACCAGGAAGGACCTGAGGGTAGCAACACTCCTAGCAGACCGGAACGGCAGGACACAAGTTGGCCATCTGTCACTGAAACTCTCCCACCTCACATAGCCACCGAGATGGAAATGATGAGGGAAAGAATGGATGTAATGATGAACACCCTTAAAGGTTGAGTATCCAGCGAACCTCGATGACCTGGTCTAGCAAATTGATTCGCCATTCACAGCGCTCGTCAGTTCACGCCCCTTTCCCTCGAAATTTCGCAGGCCTCCGGTGGAGAGTTATGAGGGGTCCAAGGACCCCTTAGACCACTTGGAGTCTTTCAAGACAATAATGCACCTTCAAGGGGTATCAGACGAGATCATGTGCAGAGCCTGCCCCACTACCCTGAAGAGACCTGCGAGGATCTGTTATAGCAAGTTGACGCCCAACTCCATAAGCACTTTCAAAGAGTTAAGCGCTCAATTCGCGTCACACTTTATCAGGGGTCACAAGTATAAGAAATCAACCGTGTGTTTGATGAACATTAGATAGCGGGAAGACGAGACGCTAGGATCGTACATAGCTTCCTTTAACAAGGAGGCTTTCTCGATAGACGAAGCGGACGACAAGATACTCGTGGCGGCGTTCACCAACGGGCTGCAGATGGGTAAGTGCCTATTTTCTCTGTATAAGAATGACCCGAAGACTATGTCAGAAGTACTTTACAAGGCGACCAAATACATGAATGCGGAAGACACATTATTGGCCCGAGAAGAGAAGCCTAAAAGAAGGTAAATTACTAAGTCCATAAAATGGACGGATCATTCTATGAAGGATGGAAATTACTAAGTCCATAAAGTGGATGGATCATCCTATGAACATCCTATGAAGTATGGAAATTGGTAAGTCTATAAAGTGGACGGATCATCTTATGAAAGATGGATTTACAAAGTCCATAAAGCGGACGGATTATCTTATGAAGAATGGAATTTACTAAGTCCATAAATTGGACGGACAGTTATGTGAGGAATGAATTTGAATAGACGGATCAGTATAAAAAAGGCAAAATTCATTAAAAAAAAATGAATACATACGATAAATGTCTACAAAAGATGACGGTTAAATATGATGTTCTCCCATACATTTTTTTAACTTAAATAAAAATATAAAAACACGGGGTATGTATTACTCCTAGACTACAACGGTGTCCTCCTTGTCACAAGGACCTTGAGTTGAGGATCGACAGGCATCATCTTCGATGGATCCCTTCGCATCAACCTTTTGGGCCTCACCCTCGCTTTAATCTTCCCTAAAAAGCTCATCCGTCCCTTCAGTATCGACGGGGCGAGCTGGAGTCTGACCCTCGGGATCTATAGTGATGTGAGAGAGATTCAAATCAGGAAAAGAAGCTTTAACTTGATGGAGGCAGTCGTCAAAGCCGTCAGTAAAAGAAGTACCCAACTCAATTAGAAGGGCATCGGACTCCCGGTACTCTTTAATAGCATTAGCTTTTGCATGACAGAGGCTATCATCTTTCTCTACCAAGGCTTCTTTCATTAACTCAATCTCCTTCTCCAATTCAACACGAACCTGATCGGATAGTTTCAGCTTCTCTTCGTGACGTAGCTTCCAGGCCTTCAGTTTCGCCAACTCTACCTCTGTTGCATTTGCCTTTGCACGGACACGCTCCAGCTTTTTCTCATGAGAAAGGCAATGGTCCATCTATCCCTTCACTATCAAGACCCCCTACACCAAAGATAAAATATTAAGTTTGAAACAAATAAAAGCACGATGGAAATATTGATGATGGGTACAAACCTGCGTAAAGGTGAATAGAGTCATCTCCCCCATAGCCTCAGTTGCATGATTACCCAAATCCTCGTAGTCTTCGTATTTGATGATGGACGTGATTTGATGAAGGGCATACTAGGAATCTTCTCGAAGTAGGACCGGAGGTTTCTCCTTGACGGGGTCTGGGTTAACCATCAAACCCTTACCCTTGCCTAACCCAAGCTTGGGGGGCAACTTTAATCTGCCGGATCCTTGACCGGCTGCCAATCTTGTCACTACCTTCTTCTTTTTGGCGTGACGGTCAACCTTCTCGATCGGTTGCCTTTTTTTGAGGACGGATGGGATGAACCCATTTTAGGGGGAAGATCACCACCTTGCTTTTTCTTAGCAACAGCTTGCTGCTTGATGATTACCCTTCTCCTGGCATCTTCCATTTCTGCACAAAAGTGGACAGATAAGAATATGGAGATCGATAACATAAAGAAGACAATGGGCAAAGGACTTACGCTTACGGATTCGATTATCGTACTGACGGGCTGCGATGGTGGGTTCTGGACTATCACAGTACCAATGGAAGGTATCCAAAGTGACAAGCTTTACCCAAGTCCTCTCCAACAACCTGGTGGTCTGGAAGATCTTTTCCAAAAAACCGAACTGTTTTGTGGTAACTTGCAGACTGTTCCGAGCTACAAAAAGGAACGGTTAGAATAACTTCAATGTTCTATGAAAATAAGTTAAGGAGGACATATGTCTGTTTTACTTTCTTATGCCACTCATTGTTTCTTTGCAACCTCCATAGGTGTGTGTTTCTAATAAATTCATAAAATTTTTATAAGAAGTGATAAGTTGACCTTCTAAACCAAAGTTTTGTATGGCGCAGCTTAAAGCTGCCCTTCATTGTATTATTAATTTTTTAGATTTATGCCACCACTCCCATATCCTAATTCCTTGTATATTCCATTGGTCAGTTAATGCCTTCAGAATATATATATATATATATATATATATAGAGAGAGAGAAAGAGAGAGAGAGAGAGAGAGAGAGAGATGGGTTCAAGTTACACCTGGTGTAACTTTACAAAAGTTACACCTTTTTTAAATCGTAGATTTCTATGAAATCTAATTGTTAGAAAATCACTATAATCAATGTCATCTTTAAAATTATTTGTTTTCCATATTAACTAACCGAATTAATTTGAGAGAATATTATATTATTTTCTTTTTAACTTTCCTTCTCTCTCTTAATCAATTCATCCCTAACCTTACACAAAAGCATATACTCAACTTTCTTGGGCATTTAAATATGCACTGGATTGAAATGGTTGTCTAAACTCAGCCAATTAATGAATTCACAAAAAAAAAAAAAAAAAAAAAAAACCTCAACCAATTAATTCTGCATCCAGGCTTGCTTGCTATGCAACTAAGATCAAGCTAGGTTCAAAATTTAGTACCCAGAAGATTCATGCTTAAGTAGTTTTTTACTTGATTAGCCTTAGGGGTCTAAACATGCAAGGTTAAGCCAAATGGCTTCTACATACTCGTGTTCTTTTAAATACTTTCTAAAAACTATCCTCTGATTGTGAAACATGCCCAATCATTGGCGTGAAGAAGTTGTTTAGAAAAAGTATACTTTGGGGTGAGTTGCCTTTTATTTTTTATGAACACAATCCTTGCTTCCTAAGAATATGAGATTTAACTAAATTTTATATTATCAATCTGCCCGGTTGTCATTAGAAATTTGTGGAGAATGTTAATGATCAGCAATGCCATAGACGTCACACTGGTGGTGCTTAGCTGTAGTTTTGACCATTGCATCGTTGCAGGATTTTCTGTAATTTAAGCCTAGCATTGGAGCTATTAGTGATGTAGCCCTAGGTAATTGTGAATGATAAAGGTTTGATTTTTTTGCAATTGATGATGTCGTTCAATATAAATTTGGTGAAAAATCCTCAGTGTCCTTGCTCTCAAGTGGATTTAGTGATGGGACATTCAAAAGTTATAGTGGGTATGTTGAGAAAGATTCCCAGCAAAAGTGTTTTTAATTTTGATTAATCAAGAGAGCAATAATACAAGGGTTTTGTTTGAATATGCAGATTTGATCATTACACAATCCCTCATCAATGGCTTCTTTAACAATTGAAAGTCCAGCACAACTGCCTCCATGCCCAAGAAAAATGAGAATATGTTTTTGTGTAAGGTTAGGGATGAATTGATTAGGAGAGAGAAAGAAATTTAAGAATAAAATAATATAATATTCTCTCAAATTAATTAGGTTAGCTAATATGGAAAGCAATTAATTTTAAAGATGACATTGATTATATTGTTTTTCTAACCATTAGATTTCATAGAAATCTACGTTTTAAAAAATGTGTAACTTGAACCTATCTCATATATATATATATATATGTGTGTGTGTGTGTGTGTGTGTGTGTGTGTATTGTCATGGCCTAAGTGGCAATGGGAACTGTTGTGTTCAAGCTATAAATTCATGGACCATTGGAAAACACCTACTGCTTCAAACTTTGTCACCGAAAAAATGAATATGTGAATATTTCTGATATGTTGATATTGATCTAAAGTGTGGCTATTTCTTAATAATTGGGTTGACGACAAGAACCACACACACATATTAGTTCACATCTACAATAAAGCCTCCCTCTGATTTACCACCCCCCCCCCCCTTTTCTCTTTTTGGAAAGCTACTATTTTTGTCCCTTGATATATTAAAAGTTCAATTTCGTCCATCAACTTTTAATTGTTTCAATTTAGATCCAACTTCCAACATTTTGAAAATGGTCCCACTTCCCTTAAAGAAATTGATTGATTTATGTGAAATTATTTTCAAATTGAGTGAATTTACTTTGATCCTTACCAACACAAAGAACAAAGAGTTTTAAGGGGGGAAAATTAGTACAACTTCCTGTAGTTAATGTTGACAAGAGTGGGAACAAGGTAAGAATTTAAGCAACTAAATTGACGCAATCAGTAGTTTAGCAATGAAATTGAACGTTCTCACATGGTTTAGGACCAATATAGTTTGTTTGGCCTATTTTCTATTTTTTTCCCCCTTCACTTATTCTTCTTTTTCTGCTTTACTTGTTCTTTCAAGAGCTTCCAACATGTATGTGAGCTCTGTGTGCAACGAATGCTTTTGTTGTGCATGATTATGCCAAATCCTCTCACCATTTGGTGCCACCCTTCGACATCAGTGCACTCTTCCACCCCAAATCCATTTATCCCTTTTAATACTTCAAATCAAATACCCTTAGTACATGAACATCTATCATATCTATATCTTTAGGTTCAATTTGTAATGTTGCCTTGTATTTTATTCCCAAGGGCCAAATCATACTTGTCAGTTTTTTCTTACTCATTGGTTTTAGGTCAATAGGATCCTAAGAATTTGCTTTGAATATTAATTTATCCTCTTGTGAAGAGAATATTGGTTTTTTAATTGTATCACAGATCCAAAAGAAGACTTTTGGAATTATATGCTGTATGACTTTGGTAACGAATTGATTTGGTGTTTGGGCTTGGTGCACAGCCATTTGATGCTTCTGGAATGATATTTGGATCACAAGCAATGAGGGAATACTGTCAAATCTCACAACCTGAATGGTTGTATATGCAGGTTGGTGGTAGTTTTGAATGAGCAACAGAATCTTGCGCGCGTAAGAAGATTAGAGAAGAATTAGTGCTTAATCATTTATAATCAAAGGGCGGCTGTGCTGTAGGTTTCTCCATGTCTGATGCTGAGAGAGGTTTCTACAACACACCCATCATTGGCCTTTCTCGTGAGTACTTGTGAAATGACAGGCTGGTATGACTCTTCAGCTTCTAGTCATGTGTTTCACATGTGGTCTTTTCTCTGGTTTCTTTACTTGTGAGTTTTTTGCGAGCTAGTCGATAAACTGCATTGATCTTCATTGCAGGCTTGATTCTTCACCAACTTAATACTAAATCCAATACAATAAAATCCCACAAAATACAAGGAAATAATTTATGGGAAATATTAACTAATGCACTTAGGGTATTGGTTAATAATCCATTTAAAGAAAGTTTTTATGAGAAAAAAAAAAAAAAAGCAATTAATATTTTGCTAGCTTTTTTAATTTCCCATAAAAGTGGTGTCAAAACTTTCTTAAAATGGATTGTTAATCAATGCACAAAAAGCACTCGTTAGCACGGTTCATAATTTATCGCAATTACAATATTTTTTTTTATCATGAAATAAAGCCAACACAAATGTTATGTAAAAAACCATAATTTAACACTTGTATTACACAATCTGCCTCCTATATAAAGATATCCATGTATATTTTATAATTTGAGAAATACAATACTATTCATTCAGTATTTCTAACAAGTGAATATTATTGTATTTCTCAAATAATAAAATATATATGAATGTCTTTTATAGGATGCAGAGTGTATAGTATAAGTATGTATGCAATACAAGTAAATAAGATAGGCCTAAGGCCCACAACCTATTACATGTTAACAAATTGTATTAGTACACAAACAGAATCACCTAGGTTGATTTGTTCTTAAGCTATGTAAGCAAAGGACTCTGCTTTCTGGAACTTAGTTACAAATTCTTATTCATTGTTACAGTATGTTACTAATTGATAACACTTCATGCTAAACTGTGTAATGAGAGAATTGTTCTTTCCAAAGTTTCATTTTCATTGTCAAATATGTAACTAACTGGTACAAATTCATGTTTCAATACTGGTAATGAAATAAATTCAAATAATGCAAAATTTTGGCGTCATAAAAATCGAACTAATGTTGAAGTAAAGAATGAGCAATTGACAAATGCCATAGGAGACGATTTATTTTTTATTTTTCCGAGAGAAGCCATTAAAGCCAATTTAAAGTCATTAAAATCGAACTAATGCTGTCATTATATGTGGGGTTTGATATAGGACACTTTTATATTGTTGCATCCGAATTCAGGTATATTCTTCAAGGTATTTTTTTACGGGAGATTCGGTTGTGTTATTTAGAACTCAATACTTCAACTCACAGGTGAAAGCATCTATATCTATATATATCTAAAAGCTGAAGCCTAGCATTTATTGTTGCTACGCTCCAGTTAAGCTATATTAGCGTTATTCACGTCATTATCTTTTTTCTTTCCAATTTTCCTGTAACTGTTTTTAACATTTATTTACCACTGCTCACTCTTGGGGCAATAATCACTCCACAAGTATAAGTGCTTGTGGGGTGTGGGGGGTAAAAGCTGGGGTTCAAGTTTTTAAGAAGGAGTTTCATACATATTTACACTTAGATTAGACTAGAGTAGAATTTTTAACTTGTATTAAAAAAACATTTATTAATTTTTAATATTTACACTTATCTAACCTTTCTCCCTCCCGTTTTTTTAGAGAGTTTCAACTTATGCCATTCGCTCTTGATGATAACTCTTCATCATCAAACCAAGACACCAATTAGTATCTAATATAGGCGGGTATTGAATCTCAAATCTCTTATACAACTATCAGAAATTTTACCAGTTATACTAATTGGAACCCACAGCTTTCCCTCTCCTTTAATTTTCATCTTTCCACTACCCTCTGCATTAATATCATTCTTTCTCTTTCCCTTCATCTTTCTTAATTTTTGTCACTTCTTATTCACACCTTTTTACTATAAATTTGTTACTATCTCTTCCATTCTATGCATAGTTTTCCATCCCAAAAAATGTTCTCTCTCTCTCTCTCTCTCTCTCTCTCTCTCTCTCAATTTTTTGGTGGATTTTTTTTTTAATTTTCCTTGCATCTCTACTTTAGATTGATAATTTTTTATATTCTTTAAAACTCTACTTAATTTGGGTTAATGGGATTTAATTTTGTTTTTCAAATTGTTGTTATTGTTCGTTTTTTTTTTTTGTTCTCTTTGATTGTTAAATGTTATCCTATTTTGTTATAAAGAATTAAATATAACATATAAAAATATAATAGTATTCTATTACATTGCTTGATTTGGATAATTTGTATTTATTGTAATTTGATATTTACTCTATTTCATAGCTTAATTTTTTATAGTGCTCAATTTAGATGTTTTTTTTTTTTAAAGCGCTCAATTTAGATGTTAAACTATGAGACTTTACTAATTATTATTTATCTTTTAATCCTTTGTGGTGGACAAAGTACTCATAATAGTTGTATTAGAAGTACTTTATAATGTCATTTATTTAAAGAAAAGCAAATGTTAGCCAAACGAAAATAATCAAATGGGTGACAAATTTTAACTTTTGTAATTTTATTTTAATAATTATTATTATTTTATAACAATGCATATATAGTAATTTAATTTTTAGATTTTGCTAATAATTATTTATTTGATAATATGTTCTGGGTGGACAAAATTACAATTTCCGCAAAGAAAATAATAGAATAGATTATCAACAACAAATTATTTTCCTAATTGATCCAATTAATCATTGTTAAGTTTTATTGATTTTTTTAATTATGTTTTCCGGTGTATTGGATTGTAGGCAAAAAAATATTGAGAAGGTTTGTTTAAAACTAAAAGAATAATTTCCAAATTTTATATTCCTTTTAATGATTTACAAAATGTTATAAATAACTTTTATTAAAAAATGAATATTTTCATTAACTTGCCTTTTGAATTTTTGAAAAAAATTGTACTGTTTTTATTTCGGTACTACAAAATCTATATTTATAATTTATGATTGTTCATATAATAAAAAAATATATGATTACGAAATACATTACTCTTTATTAAATTAGTTTAAATTGTAAAACCACCATAAAAATAATTAGATTTGTGGCTAGTTTATCATAAAATTCGTCTATAAACATAACAACAGTCATAATCAAAACAACAAGTTTTTAAAAAAAAGCCATAGGAGACTATATTTATTATTTTTTTGAGAGAAACCATTAAAGCCAATTTGAATCATTACTCTCCACTTAAAATGAAACTAAATGGAAATTAATTTGATCTATAAATACTCCGTGACAATCTGCTGTCATTGTATGTGGGGTTTGATACAGGACAATTTTAGATTATTAATGTTTACAAATTCAGAGGTATATTCTTCAAGGTATTTTTATACAGTGAGGGAGATTCGATTGTGTTATTTAGAACACAATACTTCAACTCACAGGTGAAAACATTTATCATAAAATTCATCAATAAATATTACAACATAGGTATCACAAAATCAATCAATAACAATAACAATTTTTTATAAAATCAGTCAGCAATCAAAACAACATACACGAATAACTTGAATAACACAGCCCACCAAAGGGGGGCAGGTAATCTCAAAAGTATTATTACACAATCTTCAAATCAAAGGGACCTTGTCAGGAAGGCCATGGCTTAAGAACCAAATTTGGATTTTATGCTATTGACAACAGCATCGTCTACTTGGAACGCCTGGGTTAACACTTCGTTAGGCATTGGGGGTTGTGAACCAAAGAGAGTTGTTGAGGCAATCACAACCCCTGGCATGTGACTATTGAAAGAAGTGAAGACAATACCTTTCTTGTTTCCAACATTCTTTTGGAAGTGTACGAGTCCCCTAGGAATGACAAAGACCTCTCCGGGAGTCAAAACCTTAGAGTAATACACATTGGAAGTTGTCACAAACCCCACAAGTATGCTCCCTTCAACGACCAAACCCATCTCAGTTGCACGAGGGTGAGAGTGTGGTGGATTAAGTCCTCCAAGATCAAAGTCTACACGGTTCATTGAAATCCCAAGAGTGTTAACGGCAGGAAATGCAAGGACGTTTGCAGGACTGACACTGGAGTTTAAGTTTGATGTGTTAGTGATACCCTCTTTGCTCAGATCAAAGAAAAAATCACTTGCACTAACTTTTGAGGCAGGTATGCAAGGAAATCCGTTGATTGATATGGATGCATTCAAATCTGCAACACAAAAGTCCTGCAACGAATCAGGGTCAGCCGATAGGGAAGGCACTGGGAGAAGCAGTAACAGTAGAAGGCAAGATAGCAGGTGGAGGGGTGAGTTTGATGATTTCATCATGGCTGCTAGAAACTCCTGTTTTTTAGAGAGTACAAGATTGTAAAAGATAGTTTTTGGTTGGTTTTGTGGTTGAAGAATGAAGATCATGGTTCTATATATAACTCTCTTCCTATGTGAAAACCTCAATAGTCTTCTTAGTTTTGCTAATGCGGAGGCACAGGAAGTGACACAAGCAGCAACAAAGTCCACTGAAGATGGCGAGCTGTCGTTAAAATATCTTTTAAATTTATTAGCAAATCGTGTCCCTCTTGATAACTGTTAAGGACCAATTAGCTTTGATAGAGATAGCAAAATGGAAAATCTTAGTTATTTTCTAAATCTTTATCATGGTCTAGAACATTTGTCTATTTTTGACAATGTCTGATGAATATCACAATAATTTAAAATAGTCTTTTTAACTTATCTTAAAGTAGATGGCTGTAAAGGAACAATTCAATAACTCAATGGAAAGGGTTTTATAATGACACGAATGTGAATAATTGTTGATATGGATCTCAAGTGTGGCTATTTCTAAATAATTGGGTTGACTACAAGAACCATACACATATTCGTTCACATCTACAATAATTCCATCCTCTGATTTACCCCCACTTTTTTTTTTTTGGGGCAAGCTACCATTTTTATTGGGGCAAGCTACAATAAGTCCGTCAACTTTTAATTGTTCCAATTTAGTTCCACCATTTTGAAAATGGTTGCATGTTACACTTGCTCCCATTTCCCTTAGAGAAATTGATTGATTTCTGTGAAATTCTTTTCAAATTGAGTGAATTTACCTTGATCCTTATTAATACAAAGAATAAACAGATTGAAGGGGGGGAAATTAGTACAACTTCCTGTAGTTAATGTTGACAAGAAGTGGGGAACAAGGTAACTTTGAACTTCGTTAGAACTTTAGCAACTAAATTGACACAATCAGTAGTTTAACGATGAAATTAAACGTTCTCACATGGTTCAGGACCAATGTAGTTTGTTTGGCATATTTTCAATTTTTTCCCCTCCACTTTATTCTTGTTTTTCTGCTTTACTTGTTCTTTCAAGAGCTTCCGTGTGCAACCATTGGCTTTTGTAATGCATGATTATTCGAACTCCTCTCACCATTTGGTGCCACCCTTCGACATGGGTGCACACTCCCCCCCCCCCCCCCACCCCCCCCAAAAAAATTAATTTATCCCTTTCAATTTGTAATGTTGGCTTGTATTTTATTCCCAAGTACCAAATCATGCTTGTCAGTTTTTTCTTTCTCATTAGTTTTTTGGTGGTAGGCTCTTAAGAATTTGCTTTGAATATTATGTTATCCTCTTGTGAAGAAAATATCTTTTTTTTTTTAATTGTATCGAAGATCCCAAAAGAAGACTTTTGGAATTATATGCTGTATGACTTTTGTAACGAATTGATTTGGTGTTTCAGCTTGGTGCACAGCCATTTGATGCTTCTGGAATGATATTTGGATCACAAGCAATGAGGTAATATGCTCAAAGATCACAACCTGAATGGCTGCATATGCATATTGGCGCGAGATAGTTTAGAAAGAGCAACGTAATCTTAAGTGCGTAAGAGAGAAGAATTAGTGCTTAATCATTTATAATCAAAGGGCAACTGTGCTGTAGGTTTTCTACTGAAGTGTGTTTCCTAGTCTCTTTTGATGTCCCAAAATTGTAATATGAAATCATATGTAGAAAATGCATTAATAATTTTATTTATCATCTTACTGCATACACTTTATTTAATTGTATCAGTACGCAGAAAGAATCTCCTAGTTTGATTTAGTTCTTAAGCTGTGTAAGCAAAGGACTGCTTTCTAGAACTTAGTTACAAATTCTTATTCATTGTTACAGTATGTTTCTAATTGATACAATTTCATGCCAAACTGTGTAATGAGAGAATTGTGCTTACCAATGTTTCTGTTTCATTGTTAAGTATGTTACTAATTGGTACAAATTCTAGTTCCAATAATTGTAATGAAATCAATATATATATATATACATATATAAAAGCAGAGACCATGTGCAAGAGAGCATGGGGTTCTGCCATGTGGTGCACTCTATGAAAGAATTGAAATACTCTTTTGCCACATCAGAGATAAGAATAAATTTAAAAATAAGTACACTTTATTTCTTTTGATTCAATGTTTCCAGACTAATTTTTATTACATTTGTTATTCAATGTTTAAAGACTACCATTTATTTCATTTGGTTGTTTCAAGACTTTTCCCCTTTCTCACACACAAAAAACTATGTGTTTCCATTCACCCTTCTAACTTCTACTCATTTATATACACATGCCCACAGCCCTTGGCTTCATGCCACACTATCTCAAATACGCTAAGACAAAAAACAATACCATTTACCTTCAACATTTGAATGATACCTACATAACTTCAACATTGCAATACTATTTGATCCTAACCCATATGAGTAGGCTTTAACCAAGGAAGGGTGCTTGGGTTTTTACTTAGTGATGGTAGCATACGTTTTTGATGCTATAGTCAGACATTGTAGATTTTGTGAAGGTTGTGATTAGATGTTTGAGATTTTGGTTTGGGAAAGTCATAATTGCATTTTGTTTTAGAACTAAAGAAAAAGAAAAAGAAAAATTCTAGTTGATTATTTATCAAGTTAGATATTTTTAGAACTCATAATTTGTAGGTTTCTTTGTAGGTGCTTTACTGCTATTTCGTATAGTTTGAGCCATAGTGACAAAATAAAAATAAAAATTGATGACAATTTTAAAGAATTTTTTGCTTATTTTTTAAGTATACGCAATCCAAACTAAAGACAATTAAATTTTTATAAAATCTTATTTTATGCTTTAAATTCTTATCTAAAGATTTCAAAATCATTTAATCAATTTAAAAAATAAAATCTATTTTTAACAGTAAATATTATAATTTGTTATAGTCTTATAATGTTATACAATTTTTTTTTTTTAAAAATAAAATATGAATTAAGAAAATCAAGTTTCAAAGTATTCAACAATATTGTGGGCAAACATAAATATTATTATACAACAAAAAAAGTATTATGTGTAGGTCTTAATATATATAAAAATGAATTCAAGTTTCAAACTCTAATCAATCAATATAATATATATATATATAAAAGCAAAGACCTCATGTGAGAGAGCATGAGATTCTGCCATGTGGCGCACTTTATGAAAGAATTGAAATACTCTTAAACCACATCAGAGAAAAGAATAAATTTAAAAATAAGGACTCTTAACTTCTTTTGGTTCAATGTTTCAAGACTAATTTTTATTAAATTTTGTATTCAATGTTTTAAGATTACCATTTGTTTCATTTGGTTGTTTCAAGACTTTTCCTCTTTATCACACACAAAAAAATTTTTGTATTTCCATTTACCCTTCTAACTTCTACTTCTTTATATACACATTCCCACAGCCCTTGGCTTCGTGCTATCCCATCTCAAATACAATAAGACAAAAAACGATACCGTTTACGTTCAACCTTTCAACGACACCTACATAACTCCAACCTTGCAGTACTATTTGATCCTAACCCGTATGAGTGGGCTTTGACCAAGGAAAGGGGCTGGGTTTTTATTTAGTGATGGTAGCGTACGTTTTTTATATCATAGTCAAACATTGTGGATTTTGTGAAGATTGCGATTCGCTTTTAGTCTTTGGATGTTTGAGATTTTGGTTTGGGAAAGTCATAATTGTATTTTTTTTTTTTTTAGAACTAAAGAGAAAGAAAAAGAAAAAGAAAAATTATAATTGATTATTTATGAAGTTACTTATTTTTTTATTCTCTGTTAGAACTCATAATTTCTAGGTTTTTTTGTAGGCTTTTTATTGCTATTTTGTGTAGTATGAGCCATAGTGATAAAAAAATAAAAATCGTTGATAATTTCAAAGAATTTTTTTTTTTTTTAATGATATGGAATCCCAACTAAAGACAATTAAATTTTGATAAAATCTTATTTTATGCTTTAGATTCTTTTCTAAAGATTTCAAAATCATTTAATTAATCAGTTTAAAAAATAAAATCTATTTTTAATGGTTTATGGTTTATAGTGTTATACAATTTTTTTTTTTTTTTTAAAAACATAAAGAAAATCAAGTTTCAAAGTATTCAACAATATTGTAGGCAAACATAAATATTATTATACAAAAAAAAAAGTATTATATGTAAGACATAATATACATAAAATTGATTTCAAGTTTCAAACTCTAATCAATATATATATATATATATATAAAAGCATAAACCTTATGCGAGAGAGCATGAGGTTCTGCCATATAGTACACTCTATGAAAGAATTGAAATACTCTAAATGCTCGTCAGAGATAGGAATAAATTTAAAAATAACTTCTCTTTATTTCTTTTGGTTCAATGCCTAAAGACTAATTGTTATTTCAATATTTTCAAACTACCAATTGTTTCATTTGGTTGTTTCAAGACTTTTCTTCTATCTCACAGACAAAAAACTCTTTGTATTTCCATTTACCCTTCTAACTTCTGCTCCTTTATATACACATGCCCACAGCCCTTGGCTTCATGGTATCCCATTTCAAATACATTAAGACAAAAAATGATATCGTTTACTTTCAACCATTCAACGACACCTACATAATTCCAACATTGCAGTGCTATTTGATCCTAACTCGTATGAGTAGGCTTTGAACAAGGAAAGGGGCTTGGGTTTTTATTTAGTGATGGTAGCATACGTTTTTGATATTATAGTTGGACATTGTGGATTTTGTGAAGGCTGTGATTCGCTTATAGTCTTTGGATGTTTGAGATTTTGGTTTTGGAAAGTCATAATTGTATTTTGTTTTAGAACTAAAGAAAAATTCTAATTGATTATTTATGAAGTTAGCTATTTTTAAAACTCATAATTTTTAAGTTTCTTTGTAGGTGCTTTAGTGCTTTTTTGTATAGTGTGAGCCATAGTGATAAAAAAATAAAAATTGATGATAATTTTAAAGAATT
Organism: Castanopsis chinensis; assembly: GCA_032878915.1. Lineage (NCBI taxonomy): Eukaryota > Viridiplantae > Streptophyta > Magnoliopsida > Fagales > Fagaceae > Castanopsis > Castanopsis chinensis. The sequence goes on from JAVQMG010000114.1 coordinate 9,960,685, forward strand.
TTTTCGCTTTTTTTTAAAGGATACCCAATCCCAATTGAAGACAATTAAATTTTGATAAAATCTTATTTTATGCTATAAATTCTTATCTAAAGAATTCAAAATTATTTAATCAATTTAAAAAATCTATTTTTAATGGTAAATATTATAATTTTTTATAGTCTTATAGTGTTATACAATTTTTGAAAAATAAAATATGAATTAAGAAAATCAAGTTTCAAATTATACAACAATATTGTGGGCAAACATAAATATTATTATACAACAAAAACAGTATTATATGTAGGTCTTAATATATATAAAAATGATTTCAAGCTTCAATCTCTAATTCATCAATATTTTTTATATATAAAAGCAGAGACCTCATGCAAGAGAGCATGAGATTCTACCATGTGGCACACTCTATAAAAGAATTGAAATACTCTTAAGTCACATCAGGGATAAGAATAAATTTAAAAATAAGGACTCTTTATTTCTTTTGGTTCAATGTTTTAACACTAATTTTTATTTAAATTTTTTATTCAATGTTTTAAGACTACCATTTGTTTCATTTGGTTGTTTCAAGACTTTTCCTCTTTCTCACATACAAAAAAACTATTTTTATTTCCATTTACCTTTCTAACTTTTGCTCCTTTATATACTGCCTACAACCCTTGGCTTCGTGCTATCCCATCTGAAATAAACTAAGACAAAAAACGATACAGTTTACCTTCAACCTTTCAACGACACCTACATAACTCCAACATTGCAATGCTATTTGATCCTAACCCGTATGAGTAGGCTTTGACCAAGGAAAGAGGCTTGGGTTTTTTTTTAGTGACGGTAGCATACGTTTTTGATGTTATAGTCGGACATTGTGGATTTTGTAAAGGTTGTGATTCGCTTTTAGTCTTAGGATGTTTGAGATTTTGGTTTGGGAAATTCATAATTGTATTTTGTTTTAGACCTAAAGAAAAAGAAAAAGAAAAATTCTAATTGATTGTTTATGAAGTTGGTTATTTTTTTATTCTCTATTAGAACTCACAATTTGTAGGTTTTTTACTGCTATTCTATGTAGTATGAGCCATAGTGATAAAAAATGAAAATCGTTGATAATTTCAAAGAATTTTCCGCTTTTTTTTATTAATGATATGGAATCCCAACTAACGACAATTAAATTTTTATAAAATATTATTTTATTTAGATTCTTTTCTAAACATTTCAAAATCATTTAATCATTTTAAATAATAAAATCTATTTTTAAGGGTAAATATTATAATCTGCTATGGTCTTATAATGTTATACAATTTTATAGAAATAAAATATGAATTAAGAAAATCAAGTTTCAAAGTATTCAACAATATTGTAGGCAAATATAAATATTATTATATAAAAAAAGTATTATATGTAGGTCATAATATATATATATAATTGATTTCAAGTTTCAAACTCTAATTGATATATATATATATATATATATATATAAGCAGAGACCTTCTGCAAGAGAGCATGAGATTCTGCCATGGTTGCTCTCTATGAAAGAATTGAAATATTCTTAATGCACATCAGAGATAAGAATAAATTTACAAAGAAGTACTCTTTATTTCTTTTGATTCAATGTTTCAAAACTAATTTTTAGTAAAATTGTTATTAAATGTTTTAAGACTACTATTTGTTTCATTTGGTTGTTTCAAAACTTTTCCTCTTTCTCATACACAAAAAAACTCTTTGTATTTTCATTCACCCTTCTAACTTCAACTCCTTTATATACACATGCCCACAGCCCTTCGCTTCATGCCATCCCATCTCAAAAAAACTAAGACAAAAAACAATACCATTTACCTTCAACCTTTCAACGACACCTACATAACTCCAACATCGCAGTACTATTTGATCATAACTCGTATAAGTAGGCTTTGACCAAGGAAAGGGGCTTGGGTTTTCATTTAGTGATGGTAGCATACGTTTTTGATGTTATAGTTGGACATTGTGGATTTTGTGAAGGTTGTGATTCGCTTTTAGTCTTTGGATGTTTGAGATTTTGGTTTGGGAAAGTCATAATTGTATTTTGTTTTAGAACTAAAGAAAAAGAAAAATTCTAATTGATTATATATGAAGTTAGCTATTTTTAGAACTCATAATTTTTAAGTTTCTTTGTAGGTGTTTTACTGCTATTTTGTATAGTGTGAGTCATAGTGATAAAAAAATAAAAATTGATGATAATTTTTAAGAATTTTTTCGCTGTTTTTTCAAGGATACACAATCCCAATTGAAGACAATTAAATTTTGACAAAATCTTATTTTATGCTTTAAATTCTTATCTAGAGAATTCCAAATCATTTAATCAATTTAAAAAATAAAATCAATTTTTAACGGTAAATATTATAATTTTTTATAGTCTTATAGTGTTATACAAATTTTTAAAAATAAAATATGAATTAAGAAAATCAAGTTTCAAATTATACAACAATATTGTGGGCAAACATAAATATTATTATACAACAAAAACAGTATTATATGTAGGTATTAATATATATAAAAATGATTTCAAGTTTCAAACTCTAATCTATCAATCAATCAATATATATATAACAGTAGAGACCTCATACGAGAAAGCGTGAGATTCTGCCATATGGCGCACGCTTTGAAAGAATTGAAATATTCTTAAGCCACATCACAAATAAGAATAAATTTCAAAATAAGGACTTTTTATTTCTTTTGGTTCAATGTTTCAAGACTAATTTTTATTAAATTTTTTATTCAATGTTTTGAAACTACCATTTGTTTCATTTGGTTGTTTCAAGACTTTTCCTCTTTCTCACACAAAAAAAAAAAAAAAAAAAAAAAAAAAAAACTCTTTTTATTTCCGTTTACCTTTCTAACTTCTGCTCTTTTATATACACATGCCTACAACCCTTGGCTTCATGCTATCCCATCTCAAGTAATCTAAGACAAAAAACGATACTGTTTACATTCAACCTTTCAATGACACCTACATAACTCCAACATTGCAGTGCTATTTGATCCTCACCCGTATGAGTAGGTTTTGACCAAGGAAAGAGGCTTGGGATTTTTTTAGTGATGGTAGCATACTTTTTTGATGTTATAGTCAAACATTGTGGATTTTGTAAAGGTTGTGATTCGTTTTTAGTCTCAGGATGTTTGAGATTTTGGTTTGGGAAAGTCATAATTGTATTTTGTTTTAGAACTAAAGAAAAAGAAAAAGAAAACCTATAATTGATTATTTATGAAGTTAGTTATTTTTTTATTCTCTATTAGAACTCATAATTTGTAAGTTTCTTTCTAGGTTTTTTACTGCTATTCTGTGTAGTATAAGCCATAGTATTAAAAAATGAAAATCGTTGATAATTTCAAAGAATTTTCCGCTTTTTTTTTATAAATGATATGGAATCCCAACTAAAGACAATTAAATTTTGGTAAAATATTATTTTATGCTTTAGATTCTTTTCTAAAGATTTCAAAATCATTTAATCATTTTAAATAATAAAATCTATTTTTAAGGGTAGATATTATAATCTGTTGTGGTCTTATAGTGTTATACAATTTTTTAAAAATAAAATATGAATTACGAAAATCAAGTTTGAAAGTATTCAACAATATTGTAGGCAAACATAAATATTATTATATATAAAAGAAGTATTATATGTAGGACATAATATATATAAAATTGATTTCAAGTTTTAAACTCTAATCGATATATATATATATATATATATATATAAAAGTGGAGACCTTATGTGAGAGAGCATGAGATTCTGCCATGTTTGCTCTCTATGAAAGAATTGAAATATTCTTAAGCCACATCAAAGATAAGAATAAATTTACAAATAAGTACTCTTTATTTCTTTTGTTTCAATGTTTCAAGACTAATTTTTATTAAAATTGTTATTAAATGTTTTAAGACTACTATTTGTTTCATTTGGTTGTTTCAATACTTTTCCTCTTTTCCATACACAAAAAACTCTTTGTATTTTCATTCATCCTTCTAACTTCTACTCCTTTATATACACATGCCCACAGTCCTTTGCTTTATGCCATCCCATTTCAAAAAAACTAAGATAAAAAACGATACCATTTACCTTCAACCTTTCAACGACACCTACATAACTCCAACATTGCTGTACTATTTTATCATAACCCATATGAGTAGGCTTCGACCAAGGAAAGGGGCTTGGGTTTTTATTTAATGATGGTAGCATATGTTTTTGATGATATAGTCGGACATTGTGGATTTTGTGAAAGTTGTGATTCGCTTTGAGTATTTGGATGTTTGAGATTTTGGTTTAGGAAAGTCATAATTGTATTTTGTTTTAGAACTAAAGAAAAAGAAAAAGAAAAATTCTAATACTATTTATGAAGTTCGCTATTTTTAGAACTCATAATTTGTATGTTTCTTTGTAGGTATTTTACAGCTATTTTGTTTAGCATGAGCCATAGTGATTAAAACAAAATGATAATTTTGAAGAATTTTTTGTATTTTTTTTAAAGGATACACAATCCCAGTTAAAGACAATTAAATTTTGATAAAATCTTATTTTATGCATTAGATTCTTATCTAAAGATTAGAAAATCATTTAATCAGTTTAAAAAATAAAATCTATTTTTAACGGTGAGTATTATAATTTGTTATAGTCTTATAGTGTTATACAATTTTTAAAAATAAAATATGAATTAAGAAAATCAAGTTTCAAAGTATTCAACAATACTATGGGCAAACATAAATATTATTATACAACAAAAAAAGTATTATATGCAGGTCTTAATATATATAAAAATGATTTCAAGTTTCAATCTCTAATCCATCAATATTATATACAAAAGCAGATTCTGTCATGTGGCATACTCTATAAAAGAATTGAAATACTCTTAAGTCACATCAGGGATAAGAATAAATTTAAAAATAAAGACTCTTTATTTCTTTTGGTTCAATATTTTAACACTAATTTTTATTAAATTTTGTATTCAATGTGTAGTGCCAACGGGCCCAAGGTATGTATTGGGCTGGCTCAAGAGCTCTTGCGGGATTGAAAGCCCAACCTAACAGCATGGATGGTCCGAGAACATAAGAAGGCCCGCCTGTAAAGTAACGTGACATAAGAAAGATGCCATGCATGAGCAGAACATCCCAAGGCATGATGTCCGAGGATGGCAACGTCCTCGGCCATGATGTCCAGAGGATCAATACTAAAGACCTTGGACACAAAGGCTGAGAAAACGGATCGGAGATAAAAAAGATGACTATCAAGGATAAAGTTGCTACCACCGCAGTGACCCCTAAGTATTGGAGTTCAGTCTTAGACCTACCGCCAAAGACTTTGGTAGAGTGGGGTGATGGGACAAGTAGGGTCGTCATAGTCGGGAAGTCTGACCCCTAAGCATTTGCTGGACATAATGGGCTATTAACTACTTAACGGGCCGGACCGGGCTGGGCCGAAAGAGAAAACCTTAGCCCATGACCCTGCCCATGGGCAATGCCCATTTTGTCTTTAGCGAGCTGGGCTATTGGGTTGGGTCTAGTGGGCTATCCATGGGCTTGTGCTAAGGGCATCTAATACTGAAGACCTTGGACACAAAGGCTAAGAAAACAAGGATAGGAGATAAAAAAAAGTGACATAAAATATCAAGGATGGAAACCTATTTAATTTTTTGCTACCACCGCATTAAAAGTTTTTTATTTTATCTTTAATAATACCTACCTCAAATGGTTAATTGGTCTAGACATTAATGCAAAGGAAGTAGCATAATTACTTTGAGTATCTTAGTAGTTCTAAGAAAGCTCTATAGATCCAAGATACCGCCAAAGACTTTAGTAAAGTGGGGTGATGGGGGACAAGTATCTAAAGGAAGCATATGACATACACGGGCCGGTGGATTAGCCCGGTAGGAAGGAGGAGGAAGGCCTATAAAAGGCTAAAGGAAGAAGACAACGTGGAAAGGAAGGAGGAGGAAGGCCTATAAAAGGCGAAGGAAGAAGAAAGGAAGGGGGACAGCAAAAAAAGAGAAAGACACACACACACAAAAGAGAAATTGTAAGGAAAACACCAAAGATTGTCTTCGGCATCAATATATAAGAGAGTTTTCATCCACCTACAAAGAGTATGCATGTGTTCTATGATCTAATTTAGCTTTTGTATTATCTAACGTCCATAGACCTAGATTCAAAACTCACTCTCTATAAATTCATTGTTTTGGGCTCTTTGGGCTAGTTCCGAAAGTACAACTTAGATCCAGCACAATTTGTGTCCTTACAATTGGCGCCGTCTGTGGGGATTCTTGTGTTTGGACGCAGATAACGTGATGGCGGGTTCAAGTCCAGACCACGCAGAGTCTTTGGGGTCTCAGCACGAAGATCCTTTTTAACATTTAGAGCAAATGGGAGATCAAGAGGGCAGTGTGCACACAGGGCATACTGCCAGCAATCACTCATGGGGTGGAAGCAGAGTCTTTTATGAAGGTGGTACTAAGGCCATGCAGAGGGAAATTAACCAGCTGAAGAGGAAGCTGCGTCGTGCTAAGCGGAAACAGACGCCTTCTGTATCCGATCCTTCCTCAGATGACTCCTAAAGCAGTGGTTATAAGCCCAGGTTGAGAACCTCTCCTAGCGAAACTTTCTCATGTCAAACGGGAAGTCTTCACGACAGAATGAGCAAGAGGCCTCCTTCCAGGGGCTTGGGCAATGATGCCATGGGAAAAGCGTTGTACCAACTTTCCAAATCACCTTTCACACGTCAGATCGAGAAAGGAAAGCTTCCTCGCCGTTTCACGCAACCAAATTTCACCATTTACAATGGCAGAACAAACCCAATGGAGCACGTGAGTCATTTTAACCAACGCATGGCAGTTTATTCAAAGAACGAAACCTTGATGTGCAAAGTATTCCCCTCGAGCTTAGGGCCTGTTGCGATGAGATGGTTTAATGGCTTGAAGGCAAATTACATTGGTTCCTACATGGAACTCACGATGGCGTTCGGGTCTCGTTTTGTTACGTACAGCAGAGTACCTCGGCTTCTAGATTCGTTACTATCCATGACCATGAGAGAGGGCGAAACCCTGAAAACTTACTCGGATAGATACTAGGAAGTGTTCAACGAGATTGATCGTGACTTTGATGAGGTGGCGGTTAACACTTTCAAGGTCGGCCTTCCAGTTGAGCACGACTTAAGGAAATCTCTGACCAAGAAATCAGTAAAAAATGTTCGTCGGCTCATGGATCATATCGACGAGTATAAGCGAGTTGAGGAAGATCAACAGCAGAGCAAGGGGAAAATGAAAATTATCCCTCAGGAGAGAAGGGATTTCAAGATAGAGAGATACAACAACAAGTGGCCATGAAGGGACTTTGCTGGCCAGTCTAGGTCGGCTCCTCCTCAGACAGTAAATGCTATGTTTTGCGAGTCAGTGCAGCAGGTGTTGGAAAAAATTTGTCATGAACCATATTTTAGATAGCCCAGTAAAATGATAGGAGACCCTATAAAACGTAATCAAAACCTCCATGGTAATTATCATCAGGATAAAGGTCACACCACAGAAAACTGCAGGACCTTATGGAATTATATGGATCAGCTGGTCAAAGAAAGGAAGTTAAGGCAATTTATGAATCAACCTAATGGGAAAGGCACACAATTTGGTTCTGTGAATCAAGGCAGCAACACTTCAAGACCTCCGTTGGACACAATAAATGTCATTTTTGCTGCTCCAGGTCGGACTGGGTCTTACCCTACCAGGGTAATGTCAGTGTCACGTCATCCTGCCGAGGACCTCAGTTCTAAGCCAAAGAGGGTCAAAGGGAACCCTCCTCCCATTTTGGGATTTTCTGAGGAAGATAAGGTTGGAACTATCCAGCCGTACGATGACGCGCTGGTTATCATGCTAAGGATAAGAGGTTATGACGTAAAGAGAGTGATGGTTGATCAAAGGAATAGGGCTGATATTATGTACCCGGACTTGTTCAAGGGGCTTAATTTGAAACCTGAAGATCTTACGGCTTACGACTCGCCATTGATAAGTTTTGAAGGGAAGGCTATCATTCCAAAGGGACTGATCTGATTACCTGTGCAATCAGGACCAGTAGTGGTGGATGTGGACTTTATTGTAGTGGACGCATACTCCCTTTATATGGCCATAGTGGCAAGACCGTGGCTGCATGCCTTAGGTGCCGTGTCCTTAACCCTGTATGTTAAGGTGAAGTTCCCGTGTGGGGATGTAGTTGAAGAGATAGTTGGCAGCCAGTCCAGGGCAAGACAATGCATAACGGTAGCAATTACGCATCAGGCCAGGCAGGAGTCCCAAGCGTCGGCTGAGAGAAATTTGTAGCAGTTAACATCCTCGGCCAAGCCAAAAATGGCCAAGGTTGAGAAGCCTGGGTGTGAAAGTCTAGAGAAAGTACTTATTGCCGATAATATGGAGAAGTTCTTCCAGGTAGGAAGTCAATTGCCACTCCAAGAAAAGGAGGAGCTGGTTATGTTTTTGAAGCGGAACATTGGTGTATTCGCATGGGACGCTTATGAAGCTCTAGGGGTTGATCCAAATTTTATTTGCCATCACTTGAATGTAAATCCAACGACAGTGCCGAGGAGGCAACCACCTCGGCGCTCGTCCCAGGAGCATGCCAATGCTGTTAAAGAGGAGGTACTAAAGCTCAAAAAGGCAAGTGCTATTAAGGAGGTGTTTTATCCAGAGTGGTTGAAGCATATAATGGTAGTAAAGAAAAAGAATGGGAAGTGGAGAGTGTGTGTGGACTTCACAGACTTGAATAAGGCTTGTTCCAAAGACTCATTCCCGATGCCTCGCATAGATCAGTTGGTGGATGCTACCGTAGGGCATCCTCGGATGAGTTTTCTAGATGCTTTCAAAGGTTACCACTAAATACCTTTAGCTTTAGAAGACCAGGAGAAGACATCTTTTGTCACCTCCACAGGAAACTCCCACTACAAGGTGATGCCTTTTGGTCTAAAGAATGCTAGAGCTACTTATCAAAGAATGATGACGAGGATGTTTGAATCCTAATTGGAAAAGACAATTGAGGTGTACATGGACGATATGGTGGTCAAGAGTAAAACTATCTCGGCTCATATACCAGACTTGGATGAAACTTTTCAAACGTTAAGAAAGCACAAGTTATGTATTAATGCTTCCAAGTGTTCTTTCGAGGTTGGATCTGGTAAATTCTTAGGCTATATGGTGACACATAGGGGAATCGAGGTCAATCCTACTCAAGTTAAGGTAATCAATAGCTTGCAGCCACCTCGGAATCCAAAGAAAGTGCAAAGATTGACCGGAATGACTGCTGCCTTCAACAGATTTATCTCACGGTCTGCTAATCGATGTAGGCTATTTTTCCAGTTGTTGAACAAGTAGAAAGGATTTGAATGGACAGAGGAATGTGCCACTGCCTTTCAACAGCTTAAGGAGTACCTCTCATGTCCTTCTATCATGTCTCGGCCCGAAATTGATGAAGTTCTATTTGCATATATAGCAGTTGCGAGCCATGCTGTTAGTTTGGTGCTGATAAGGGTCGACGGGAATGTGCAGAAGCCGGTTTACTATGTGAGTAAGTCCTTACATGAAGCCGAGGTGCGTTATCCACCATTGGAGAAGGCAATTCTGGCCGTAGTGCATGGTACATGTAAGCTCCCCCATTATTTCCAATCTCATACGGTGGTGGTCCTGACTCAACTTCCCCTTAAAGCTATACTCTGGAGTGCAGATTATACAAGTAGGATTGCTAAATGAGGAATCATCTTGGGCTCTTTTGACATCAAGTATATGCCCCGCACCTCAGTTAAGGGCCAAGTGTTAGCTGATCTAGTCGCAGAATTTGCTGAGCCCACTATAGAAGATGATGCTAAGGGCATGGACATTGATGAAAAATCAGTTGGTGTGGTCACGTGCAAAGAACCTTCAGTGTGGACTGTTTACGTTGATGGGGCTATAAATCAAAGGGGATCTAGGGTGGGGTTAGTAATCACAACCCCAGAAGGGCTTACATTGGAAAAGTCCCTCAGATTAGGATTTTCGACCACTGACAATGAAGCCGAGTATGAGGCTTTAGTAAAAGGCTTGGATATGGTACAAAAAATGGGTGGAAGGTTGGTGCAAATGTTCTCGGACTCGCAACTAGTTGTAGGCCAAGTAGAGGGAAATGTAGAGGCTAGAGATCCGAGGATGCAGGAATACTTAACTCAAGTCAGGCTTTTGCAATTCCAATTCAAATCCTTTACTTTGTCACATGTCCCTAGGAGTAACAACACGCATGCGGACTCCCTGGCAACCCTCGCCACGTCCTCGGCACAAGGTCTGCCTCGAATCATCCTCATTGAAGACCTATGTAAGTCCACTAGAATAACAAGAAGTATTATCCAGGTTCATCAGGTTAGGGTAGGGCCCAGTTGGATGGACCCCATTGTGTCTTTCCTTAAGAATGATGTTATGCCGAAGGGAAAGGCCGAGGCAGATAAGGTGCGTAGAATGGCATCTCAGTTTTGGTTGTTCGAGGATCAGAAGCTGTACAAACGATCTTTTTCAGGGTCATACTTGCTATACATACATCCTGAAGCAACAGAGCTGCTTTTAGAAGAACTGCATGAAGGGATATGTGGAAGTCACACAGGAGGAAGATCTTTGTCTCATAGAGCTCTAACGCAAGGATATTGGTGGCCCAATATGCAACGAGAAGCTCAAAACTATGCAATGAAGTGTGATCAATGTCAAAGGTTTGCACCAAAAACATCCATCAGCCTAGTGGTGCGCTTAACCCTCTTACAAGTCCTTGGCCCTTTGCACAGTGGGGTCTGGACATTGTGGGACCCTTCCCAAAGGCGCCTGAAAACAGGAGGTGGTTAATAGTGGGCACCAACTATTTCACCAAGTGGGTAGAAGCTAAGCCCCTATCGAACATTAGGGATGTGGATGCGAAGAAGTTTTTTTGGAAGAATATTGTCACCCGGTTTGGAGTCCCTCATACTCTCATCTTGGATAATGGTTTGCAATTTGATAGTAAAGCTTTCAAATGATATTATTGCCACCTCAGCATAACCAACAGGTATTCTACTTCAGCTTATCCACAAGGAAATGGACAGGCCGAGACGGTCAACAAAGTTATTGTCAACGGGCTTAAGAAGAGGCTAGATGACGCCAAAGGTAGATAGATGGAGGAATTGCCTCATGTTTTATGGACGTATTAGACCACGCCACGCAAATCCACGGGAGAGACGCCATTCTCGATGACTTATGGCGTTGAGGCTGTGATTCCTTTAGAAACTGGATTCCCGACAATGAGAACAAGTTCCTTCACTCCCGACAGTAATGATAGATTACTAGAAAGGAGCCTAGATCTGGTTGAAAAGCGAAGAGAAATGGACATGATCTAATTGGGTTATTATCAACAAAAATTGAAGCAGAGGTATGATTCACACGTGAACTCAAGGCCACTTGCTCCTAGAGATTTAGTATTGAGGAAAGTCATGGGTAATACCAAGAATCCAGCATGGGGGAAGTTGGGACTAAACTGTGAAGGACCGTATCGTATCTCTTCAGTGGCTGACATAGGGGCTTACTATCTTGTAGATTTAGATGAAAAGGTTGTGCCACATCCCTAGAATGTAAGTAATTTGCGACGATACTATTATTAATAAAAGGCACTTCTGTCACTCTAATTCTATTGCTATTATGCTACACTTAATGTTATGTTCAAGAATGTCAATATAAATTGTTAAACAAAATCAGGGTTACGTCAGATCCTTGTATCCTCTACCTTGGGCTAAACAAAACCAGGGTTACGTCGGATCCTCTACCTTGGGCTAAACAAAACCAAGGAACAAAACCAGGATTACGTCGGATCCTCGGATCCTCTACCTTGGGCTAAACAAAACCAGGATTACTTCAGATCCTCGGATCCCCTACCTTGGGCTAAACAAAACCAAGGTTACGTCGGGTCCTCGAATCCTCTATCTTGGGCTAAACGAAACCAAGGTTACGTCCAGTCCTCGGATCCTCTACCTCAGGCTAAACGAAACCAGGGTTACGTCGAGTCCTCAGATCCTCTACCTCGGGCTAAATGAAACCAGGGTTACGTCGAGTCCTCAGATCTTCTACCTTGGGCTAAATGAAATCAGGGTTATGTCGGATCCTCGGATCCTCTACCTTGGCAGAATAAAAGTCTCAATGCTAAGGGTTAAGCAAAAATTAGGTTGTGTGGACTCCTCGGAATATACATATCCTTTGCAAACTAGAATTGTTTTTAGTTCAAGTGTGACCACAAATGTATGGCGTTTGAATTGCTTTTAATTCAAGAGTGATGCATTTCAAAAGACTTAGTATTCCTTATCTTGACATATTATGTGCGTTAGTATGATATTAATTCTCGAGCAGGTCTTAACTGAATCAGTTCTACGTGTATGGTTTACTCTTCAACGTTGTTCGTTGCCGAAACAGAATATAAGCCCGAGAGCATCACTTAAAGCATTTGCAAATATAGAAGATTTACAATTACTGTTATCTTTACTTGTTTACGTACTTAGAACTATCAATATAAAGGGCATGTATTACTGGCTATCAAGTTGCGTAAATAGCTAAGGGAATGACATATTATAAGAAAGTATTACAACAAGCCACGATATGAATAATAACTTCTTCTCATTAATTAAAAAAACTTGTGAGTACATTTGGAAGCAAATTGCAAGTTTCACAAAGAAAAGTACAAGGGAAACAAAAAAAAAAACAGAAAACGAAACAACAACAAAAAATATCTAATATGTAGAAGAGAAGAGCTGTCAACGCTTTATCTGTGCTTGATCCTTGGTGTCGGCAGGAGACACTATTGTGGCCGTAGACCCTTCAGCCACCTCTTTGCCTTTGGGACCCCCCTTTGGCACAATGGGCAGGGTCGCCAAAACGATCTCCAAAGTCTCGTCGGCCTTTGAGCTGAGAGGTAGCTCCTTAGGTTCAATGAAAAGCTGCGCATCTTCAGGTTGAGCCCCTTCACCTTGTGCCGAAAGAGAAGGCTCAAGAGCAATAGTATCAACAACAGCTTCTTCTGGTTGCACCCCGGCGGCAGAGGAGCCAGCATCACCCTCGACCTGAACAGAAGCGGAGGCTCGAATGGCCGGGGGTACATAGGCATTCTCTGTCCTCTAAAGGGGAGAAGAGGCATCAACCCCAGCCTGGGATTGAGCTTCCTTCCACTCTTGTAAGCAGTAATCCCTATATACCTCTGGCACTTGAGCTTTAAAGGTCTTGGTGGTTTCTGCCACCCCCCCTCATACCCACTCTACTCAGCCTGGTCTACTGCCTCTTCAGCTTCTTAAGCTTTGGCGATGGCCTCCTCTTTAGCCTTGAGGGCCTTTTGCCTAGCCTCGTCAGATTTTTTAAGATTTTGTTTGAGGCCCTCTATTAGCTTCTTGGCCGAGGAAAAATTCTCGTTGGCATGCCTAAGTTGTAGCCTTTGCTCCTCAGCCTGCCTTTTAGTGGTCTTCAGCTAGGCCTCTAAACCTGACCTCTCACTCTCCAATTTGCCCAGACTTACCGTGACCTCCTGTAACTTCTTCTCCTTCAGCTCAAGAATCTTCTGGGTGTGATCGAGCCTCACTTCCCCAGCCCTAAGGGATTTGTAGGAGTTGGCAGCAATCTCCTCGGCCCGATGAGCAAATTGAACAGCCTACATGCAAAGTATGGCAAGTCAGTGATACGCAAACATAAGTGTTGTGGAAAGGACATCATAGAAATCCTTACCATGGCAAGTTCTTTCTTCAAAATCATGAAGACATTTTGGTCCCTCATCCTCTGGAGCTCACCCATATCCTCGGGCAATAGCAACACCTGCTCCACTGCATCTGCGATACATGCAGTAGTGCCCTCATCGGAGCCCCTAATAGATGCATTAGCAGTAACTGCTTGGTTATCTACAGTCATTTAAGGGGCCCAAACGGGTGCATGCATAATTGTAGGAGGCTCAGTCCTTCTGTCCGATCTCGTTTGAGCATTTCGAGCTTGTTTTCCTCCCTTCTCGTGTTCCACGTCCCTAACAAGAAGGTCTCTCCCACCTTCAACTATGTCCTTCCCCTTTTGGTAATCCCTTTTCCTTTTATGATCAGCGGGGTCGGAGCGATGTGATTGGGTTGTTGGAGGAAGGGAGAGCTTTAGCGGGGGAGCTTTGTCAGTACCTTCGTCTTTGGCTTTAGCCTGTGGTACCTTAGGAAGCTCCTGAGTCCCTACCTGAGCCTCCAGTACATCCTTCAGGCTTTGCTTTAGCTTACGTTGGATGCCCATTGCTTCAAGATGGTGGGTGGTGTCCGGCATGGCTAGCGAAGATGCGCCGAGGACAGAAGTTTGATCTCCAGGTGAAAGAGGTCGGTCAAAAACCTCAAATTCCACTTCAGAGTCCGAAACTTCAATAACTTCTTCTTCTTCTTCCTTTATGAGTGGCTGAGAAGAAGAGCCTTCACCCCGCGTAGGTTGTGCCGAGGATGTAACAAGAGGAACCCTTTCTAGTACGAGTCGTACCGGCTCGGTGATAAGTGTACCCTAGGGAATGGGTGCACCCTCCGGAAGTAGAAAACCTTCAACCGCGACACTGATCCGAGACAGCCGAGGATCTCTTGCCTTGATCACGCACTTCGGCGCTTAGAATATTGTTGAGATCGGATCGTAGCCGAGAATCAGGTGAACTGCTCGAAGCTGACCGTTTGAATGGGCAAATACCTCGGCTTTCAAAATTTTTTCTAAGCGGGCAAAGTCAATGAGATGAGTGTGACGAGTAAAAGCGCAGTGATCTACACAATTATTTAAAGAGATGGTAAGGTCAAAAGCAAAGAAAAACATGACAATAACAAAAAAGAACATTGGAGCTAGTGTCGTGCAGGTGTTCACCTGGTTCCCCATCCCTCGTCGGACAGGAGAGACCGCCATGCCAGTCCCCGGATACTATTAGGAAATCCTTATTTAAATCTTTATTGGAGTGAGGGAGGCATTAAATCAATCTAACATCGGCGCATCTAGACTTCAAATAATACCCTTGCCCCTTCAAGTTGTGGAGATTGTAAACCCAGTTCACTTCGTGATGGGTGAGTCCTAACTCCATTTTTTCATTTAGGGCGTCTACAGCACCTAAAATCCTGAACATGTTTAGGGCGCATTAAACCTAACCACTCTGAGATAATCCCTAGTGATTGGTCTCATGGGGATTCTCATTCCCCCCTCTATAAAGACTATCATGGGAATCGCTACCTCATCGGTATCTCTCTCAGTGTGCCACCCCCCCCCCCCTCCTCGCAATACTTAATGGACACTCCCAGTGGGATTCCATACCTAGCCTTAAACTCCTCTATTTTTTCAGGACTATCTACTAAGGGTGCAAACCTACCCATTTTCTAAGAGGAAAGTGAGAATATTGTGAAGAGGTTAAGGAATTTAGATGGCCGAGGACAAAGAAACTAAGAATAACAAGAAAGAAAGAGGAGCAATAATGGAAGCAAAAAGTTGGGACAACTTACTTTAGAGTAATAAGGTCACCTCGGCTTAGAACTGGAAAAGTGTAAAGACGCGTGTAGATTACAAGAATGGCTAGGTTCTTTGTACAAGCTCTGAAACGAACAGATAACTTTTAAACTGGTAGTATTTATATCGTAGAAAGTCATAAAGCGGGAAATCTCCCGCCTACCTCCCTACGCAGCGCTCATTCGTTGGATGGACATTGCGCGGTTGAACGTGGGGAATAGGGAGCTGCCAGCATTTAATGGGAACGTGTTCTGCATAACGAAATGTTAGAAGCGGATTGTCTAGAGTGCGTGTGTCGAAATCCTCATTCCTCCTAGAGAAGTAGAAATGAGGATCTCGAGGGGCTATTGTAGTGCCAACGAGCCCAAGGTATGTATTAGACTGGCCCAAGAGCTCTCGCAGGATTGAAAGCCCAACCTAACAGCATGGATGGTCCGAGGACATAAGAAGGCCCGCTTGTGAAGTAACGTGACATAAGAAAGATGCCATGCATGAGCAGAACATCCCGAGGCATGATGTTCAAGAATGGCAACGTCTTCGGCCATATGCTACCGAGGACGAGAAGAATGATCTGGCAGTTCAAGGGCATCAAAACTGAAGACCTTGGACACAAAGGCTAAGAAAACAAGGATAAGAGATAAAAAAGAGTGACAGAAAATATCAAGGATAAAGCTGCTACCACCGCATTGAAGGCTCTACACTTACCTCTCTGGTCGCATTAATGAGGAAGTGACGTCTGAGTATTGGAGTTCAGTCTTAGACCTACCGCCAAAGACTTTGGTAGAGTGGGGTGATGGGACAAGTATCTAAAGAAAGCATATAACCTACATGTGAAGGAGAGGAGAAGGAGGAGGAAGGCCTATAAAAGGCGAAGGAAGAAGAAAGGGAAGGGGGACAGCAAAAAAAGAGAAAGACACACACACACACACAAGAGAGAAATTGTAAGGAAAACACCAAAGACTGTCTTCGGCATCAATATATAAGAGAGTTTTCATCCACGTACAAAGAGTATGCATGTGTTCTGTGATCTAATTTAGCTTTTGTGTTATCCAACATCCATAGACCTAGATTCAAAACTCATTCTCTATAAATTCATTGTTTTGGGCTCTTTGGGCTGATTCCAAAAGTACAACTTAGGTCCAGCACAATTTGTGTCCTTACACAATGTTTTAAGATTACCATTTGTTTCATTGGTTGTTTCAAGACTCTTCCTCTTTCTTACACACAAAAAACTCTTTGTATTTCCATTTACCCTTCTAACTTCTGCGCCTTTAGATACATATGCTGACAACCATTGGCTTCATGCTATCCCATCTCAAATACCCTAAGACAAAAAACGATACCATTTACCTTCAATCTTTCAACAACACCTACATATATAACTCCAACATTGCAGTATTATTTGATCCTAACCCGTATGAGTAGGCTTTGACCAAGGAAAGGGGCTTGGGTTTTATTTAGTGATGATAGAATACATTTTTGATGTTATAGTCAGACATTATGGATTTTGTGAAGGCTGTGATTCATTTTTAGTCTTTGGATGTTTGAGATTTTGGTTTGGGACAGTCGTAATTGAATTTTGTTTTAGAACTAAAGAAATAGAAAAAGAAAAATTCTAATTGATTATTTATGAAGTTAGTTATTTTTTTATTGTGTTAGAATTCATAATTTGTAGGTTTCTTGTAGGTTTTTTACTGCTATTTTGTGTAGTATGAGCCATAGTGATAAAAAATAAAAATCATTGATAATTTCAAAGAATTTACCACATTTTTTTTAATGATACGGAATACCAGCTAAAGACAATTAAATTTTGACAAAATCTTATTTTATGCTTTAGATTCTTTTCTAAAGATTTCAAAATCATTTAATCAATTTAAAAATTAAAATCTATTTTTAACGGTAAATATTATAATTTGTTATGGTCTTATAGTGTTATGCAATTTTTAAAAAATAAACTATGAATTAAGAAAATCAAGTTTCAAAGTATTCAACAATATTGTAAGCAAACATAAATATTGTTATACAACAAAAAAATTGTTATATGTCGGTTATAATATATATAAAATTGATTTCAAGTTTCAAACTCTAATCAATATCGATATATATATATAAGCAGAAACCTTATGCGAAAGAGCATAATGTTCAGTCATGTGGTGTACTCTATGGAAGAATTAAAATACTCTAAAGCCACATCAGAGATAAAAATAAATTTAAAAATGAGGATTCTTTATTTCTTTTGGTTTAATGTTTCAAGACTAATTTTTATTACATTTGTTATTCAAAATTTTAGGACTACTATTTATTTCATTTGGTTGTTTCAAGACTTTTTGTCTTTCTCACAAAAAAAAAAAAAAAAAAAAAAAACTCTTTGTATTGCCATTCACCTTTCTAACTTCTACTCCTTTATATACACATGTCCACAGCCCTTGGCTTCATGCCATCCCATCTCAAATACACTAAGACAAAAAAACGATATCATTTACCTTCAACCTTTCAACGACACCTACACAATCCAACATTGCAATACTATTCGATCCTAACCCATATGAGTACACTCTAACCAAGGAAAGGGGCTTGGGTTTTTATTTATTGACGATTGCTTACAGTTTTTATGTTAAAGTTGGACATTGTGGATTTTGTGAAGGTTGTGATTCGCTTTGAGTATTCAGATGTTTGAGATTTTGGTTTGAAAAAGTCATAAATGTATTTTGTTTTAAAACTCAAGAAAAAGAAAAAGAAATTTTCTAATTGATTATTTATGAAGTTAGCTATTTTTAGAACTCATAATTTGTAGGTTTCTTTGTAGGTTTTTTACTGCAATTTTGTGTAGTATGAGCCATAGTGATAAAAATTAAAAATCCATGATAATTTCAAAGAATTTTTTGCTTTTTTTAAAGGATACGGAACCCCAACTAAAGACAATTAAATTTTAATAAAATCTTATTTTATGCTTTAAATTCTTATCTAAAGATTTCAAAATTATTTAATCAGTTTAAAAAATAAAATCTATTTTTAAAGGTAAATATTATAATTTGTTATAGTCTTATAGTGTTATACAATTTTTTTAAAATAAAATACGAATTAATAAGATCAAGTTTCAAAGTATTCAACAATATTGTGGGCAAAAATAAATATTATTATATAACAAAAAAATATTATATATAAGTCTTAATATATATAAAAATGAACTCAAATGAAATTATAAAGTAATCCGCGCATCATGTGGGACATCATCTAGTAAATTCAAATAATGCAAAATTTTGAAGTCATTAAAATTGAACTATTGTTATATCTTACGGAATGAGCAATTGACAAATGCCATAGTAGATGATTTATTTCTTATTTTTTTCAAGAGAAGCCATTAAAGCCAATTTGAATCATTACTCTCCACTAGAAATAAAACCAAATGGAAATTAATTTGAGTTATAAGTAATCCATGACAATTTGCTGTCATTGTATGCGGGGTTTGATACAGGACACTTTCAGATTATTGTATCCGAATTCAGAGGTATATTCTTCAAGGTATTTTTTTACAGTGAGGGAGATTCGATTGCGATATTTAGAACTCAATACTTCAACTCACAGGTGAAAAAATTTATCATAAAATTCGTCAATAAACATAACAACATAGGCATAATCAAAACAACAAATTTTAAAGAATCAATCAATAATCAAAACAACATACACTGATAACCTGAATAACACAGCCCAAGAAAGGTAGGCAGGCAATCTCAAAAAGTATTATTACACAATCTTCAAATCAAAGGGACCTTATCAGGAAGGCCATGGCTTAAGAACCAAATTTAGATTTTATGCTGTTGACAACTGCATCGTCTACTTGGAACGCCTGAGTTAACACTTCATTAGGCATTGGGGGTTGTGAACCAAAGAGAGTTGTTGAGGCAATCACAACCCCTGGCATGTGACTATTGAAAGAAGTGAAGACAATACCTTTCCCGTTTCCAACATTCTTTTGGAAGTGTACAAGTCCCCTAGGAATGACAAAGACCTCTCCAGGAGTCAAAACCTTAGAGTAATACAAATTGGAAGTAGTCACAAACCCCACAAGTATGCTTCCTTCAACGACCAAACCCATCTCAGTTGCACGAGGGTGAGAGTGTGGTGGATTAAGTCCTCCAAGATCAAAGTCTACACGGTTCATTGAAATCCCAAGAGTGTTAACAGCAGGAAATGCAAGGACGTTTGCAGGAGTGACACTGGAGTTTAAGTTTGATGTGTTAGTGACACCCCCTTTGCTTAGATCAAAGAAAAAATCACTTGCATTAACTTTTGAGGCAGGTATGCAAGGAAATCCGTTGATTGATACGGATGCATTCAAATCTGCAACACAAAAGTCCTGTAACGAATCGGGGTCAGCCGATAGGGAAGGCACCAGGAGAAGCAGTAACATTAGAAGGCAAGATAGCAGGTAGAGGGGTGAGTTTGATGATTTCATCATGGCTGCTAGAGACTACGGTGTTTTAGAGAGTACAAGATTGTAAAAGAAAAGTTTTTGGTTGGTTTTGTGGTTGAAGAATGAAGATAATGGTTCTATATTTAACTCTCTTTCTATGTGAAAACCTCAATAGTCTTCTTAGTTTTGCTGATGCAGAGTCATAGGAAGTGACACAAGCAGCGACGAAGTCCACTGAAGATGGCTGGCTGTCGTCACAATTTCTTTTATATTTATTAGCAAATCGTGTCCCTCTTGGAATCCGTCAAGGATCAATTAGCTTTGATAGAGATAGCAAAATGGAAAATCTTAGTTATTTCCTAAATTTTTTTCATGGTCTAGAACATTTGTCTATTTTTGACAGTGTCAGATGAATATCACAATAATTTCAAAGTCTTTATAACTAATCTTAGAGTAGATGGCTCTAAAGGAACAATTCAATAACTTAATGGAAAGGGTTTTATTATGACATGAATGTGAATGGGGCCCTGGTTCTCTTGCAGTTTCAATTCATTGACTCCTTCAACCTTGACCCTCTTTTCAATGAGCAGTTAACTACACGATTGTGTGTTTCCTAAGAAGTTCTATGCTGATACATCATGGTTTGTGATCTGTGAAAGTTACCAGCTTTCCCTGAACAACTACGGTTTTCCATTTATTAGGCTTAGTCCATACCCCTTGCCCCTGGAGCTGCGTGGCTCAGTTGAACAAATCAATGCAATTGTCCGTTGTTTATTTTGACTTGCAAAGGTCCAAATGATTCAAGGTTTGGTAGCAGCGTAACTTGCATCAGAATTCATGCTAGAAGGCAGTTGCTTCTTCAAATCATGTGTAATCCAATTTCATCACATGCCATATTTACTTTCAGACTACGGATCACATTGTTTAATGTTTTATTTATTTATTTATGAGAAAATTTGTGGACAATGTTTGTGCCACAAATGTGGTTGAATGTGAGTGATAGATAAAAAGTGGGGCATCTATGTGACAATAATAGACAATCATTTACAGTTGATAATATCAAAGTTATGACAAAAAGTTATGAAACAAAAGTTGTGATCCAAGAATAACTCTTTATTTATTTATTTTTGAGAAATAACTATTTATTTATGGGAAATGTCAACAAATGCCCTTAGGATAATGGTTAATAATCCATTTAAAGAATGTTTTTATGGAAAAAGAAAAAAAATTTAAAAAAAAAAACAATTAATGTTTTAACAGTTTTTTCCATAAAAGTGGTGTAAAAACTTCCTTAAAATGAATTATTAACTTTTGTCCTAAGGGCACCCGTTAGCATGACTCTTTATTTATTAGTGTTACATGTCAAATTAAGTAATTTCACCTAAGCATTTTGTTAAATACATAGGATAAAAAATTAATGGGATGTTCTAATGACATAAAGTATAATATTTTCAATGGTTAGGGGAAAAAAACTTTGGATAGTTTATGGATGAAAACTAAACTTCATGTCAATTTTAATACGAAAAACAATATTTTGTTATAAATAATCTCTACAGTGTATGCAATACATTTTCCCATCACACTATAAAGTAAAATTATTATCAAAATATACTTTGCTCACTCATTTCAGTTTTTACTCTCTAAACAGAATTTTTTGCTTCCTTGTGAATTAGTAATAAAAGGGGCCAAATTTTGGTGCAATGGCAAGTGCTATTTGCCCAACTAGTTTGTTGTGGGTTCAAGCACGAGAATCAGGGGTGTTTGTTATTGTTGTTTAAACAACAGTTTTCAGTGTTTAGACAATATTATACGTATTCTACACATTTTTCACCTATTCGTATTTCCACAAAATAACAACAACGTTACTAGAAATCTCTTAGTAAATAAACTCTGGAGGATGCATTTGTCAACTAATCACCACTCTTAAGCCTCATAAAAGTGAGAAACTCAAGCATTGAATATGTCATTTTCCTGATGTCGATTACTACAAGAAATTCTATTAGTGTAGGGCAAGGCCTCAGTATAAACGTTTGGAATGATCCTTGGATCCTGTGGCTACAAGAATCCTCTTCCAACTTCCCTTGCACAAGAAAATGTGATTTGGTCAGAGAGAGATCTCCACTCTTTTTTGTCAAGTCCATATATTGGGCTGATAAACAGCACAAATTCAATAAATCTCATACCATCTTTTGGAAATCCTTATGGCAAAGCATATTCCATGAAAGGTTAAAAATGTTGATGCTTCTTGTTACCCCTAAAAGCAGGATTAGTGAAAAGATTGGGAGGGAAGAAGACACATCAGCACATGGTACTCATGTGGTAGAAAGACAGAATTGAGGTTCACTTGCTTTTAAGTTGTGATGTTATTCTCCAAAAAAAGAAAATGAAAAAGTGATGTGGTAAGATTAGTGTGGTTTAGACTCAAGTCTTGGTCTGATTAAGGCTACTGTATCCCACATAGTGTGTCATTACATGGAGGACTTTCCAAAGATCAAACTCTTCTTATTGAAGCTGTGAGTCTGACCATGAACACGATTTGGAAATTCAGAAATAAAATGATGCTAACAGGTGAGCCTCTCAATCTTGATGGTTTGATTCAATAAATTCATTTGGACTATTAGATATTCGAAGCCAAGACCCCTAAACCCCAACTTTTCAAGCAAATTTCAAGGCAAGTCTAGTGGGGGAGAGCACCTTATGTTGGAAAGCAAATGTTGATGCCTGCTAAATAGTCATGTCTGTTTTACTTTCTTATACCAGTCATTGTTTCTTTGCAACCTCAATAGGTGTGTGTTTCGAATAAATTCATAAATTTTTTATAAAAAGTGATAAATTGACTTTCTAAACCGAAGTTTTGTATGGCGCAGCTTGAAGCTGCCCTTCGCTGTGTTATTAATTTTTTAGACTTATGCCACCACTCCCATATCCTATTTCCTTATATATTCCATTTGGTCTGTTAATGCCTTTAGTTTTTTCTTCTTCTTTTTTGGCTTTGTAAGTCATGGCCTTAGTTGGGCTCTCTGAATGACATATAGTGGCAATGGAAATTGTTGTGTTCAAGCTATGAATTCATGGACAACTGGAAGAAAACACCATAAATGCTTCAAGCTTTATCACAGAAAAAATGAATATGTGAATATCTCTAATATGTTGATATGGATCTCAAGTGTGGCTATTTCTCAATAATTGGATTGACTACATGAACCACACACACACATATTTTTTCACATCTACAATAAAGCCATCCTCTGATTTACCCCCTTTTTTTTTTGGCAAGCTACCATTTTTATCCCTAGATATATTAGGAGTTCAATTTCGTCCATCAACTTTTAATTGTTCCAATTTAGTTCCAACATTTTGAAACTGGTTGCATGTTACACTTGCTTCCACTTCCGTCAGAGAAATTGATTGATTTCTGTGAAATTCTTTTCAAATTGAGTGAATTTACTTTGATCCTTATTAATACAAAGAATAAAGAGTTTGAAGGGGGGAAAATTACTACAACTTCCTGTAGTTAATGTTGACAAGAAGTGGGAACAGGGTAACTTTGAACTTCGTTAGAACTTTAGCAACTAAATTGACACAATCAATAGTTTAACGATGAAATTGAACATTCTCACATGGTTCAGGACCAATATAGTTTGTTTGGCCTATTTTCAATTTTTCCCCTTCACTTTATTCTTCTTTTTCTGCTTTACGTGTTCTTTCAAGAGCTTCCAACATGTATGTGAGCTTCTGTGTACAACCATTGGCTTTTGTTATGCATGATTATGCCAACTCCTCTCACCATTTGTTGCACCCTTTGACATGGGTGCACTCTTCCACACCAAATCCATTTATTCCTTTCAATTTGTAATGTTGGCTTGTATTTTATTCTCAAGGACCAAATCATGCTTGTCAGTTTGTTCTTACTCATTAGTTTTTTGGTGGATAGGTTCTTAAGAATTTGCTTTGAATATTATGTTATCCCCTTGTGAAGTTAATTGTATCAAAATTCCAAAAAGAAGACTTTTTGAATTATATGCAGTATGACTTTTGTAACGATTGATTTGATGTTTCAGCATGGTGCACAGCCATCTGATGCTTCTGGAATGATATTTGGATCACAAGCAATGAGGGAATATGCTCAAAGCTCACAACCTGAATGGCTGCATATGCATGTTGGAGGTAGTTTTGAAAGAGCAACATAATCTTGAGTGCGTTAGAAGATTAGAGAAGAATTAGTACTTAATCATTTATAATCAAAGGGCAACAGTGCTGTAGTTCTCCATGTCTGATGCTGAAGTGTGTTTCCTAGTCTCTTTTAATGTCCTAAAATTGTAATATGAAACCATATGTAGAAAATGCATTAATAATTTTATTTATCATCTTACTAGATACACTTTAGTTAATTGTATTAGTACACAGAAAGAATCTCCTAGGATGATTTAGCTCTTAGGCTGTGTAAGCAAAGGACTCTGCTTTTTGGAACTTATTTACAAATTCTTATTCATTGTTACAGTATGTTACTAATTGATACAACTAGATGATGTCTCGCACGATTTTCGGATACTTTATAATTTCATTTTGAAATAATTTCAAACTAATTTTTATGATCCATTAAAAATATGTAATCTTGTGGTATAATATTTACTTAATTAACTTCAATTATTATATTTAAAAAAAGAAAAAAATAAAAGAAACATAAATTACTATAATATAATTAAGAATATATGTGTTGTGTGAGTGAATTCACAATTATTTAATTATTTTGGTTAAGTTACACGCACAATTATTGTTGTCACATACTTTTAAAGAGAGCAAGCAATGAATGGTTTGAGAAATAGATATCAAAAGTTTTTGAATCTTTTCAACTAGCTACAACAAAGATACTAATTGTCAAGGAGCTACATGGTCTTTATTTTTTAATGAATATACCCTCTAGTGCAAGTAGTAAATTCCTCTATGCAAACCACCAAATTATGGCCAACACATAATTTCCCAATTAGTGTATCACTGTGGAATAGAGTTTAGAAGGAAGATATTTTTGTTTAACCACAACCATCTTTATTAAAAAAAAAATGAAAGGGTGATATCTCACTATTGTTCAACTTATTAATAGAAGTGTAAGAATTCATTTATACTTAATTTTCAACATCCTTGAAGCCTCCAATATACATTATCTATGGCCAAATGCACTAAGAAATACATCCTTTGGCACCAAGACCAAGTCTTCTACTTGGAACTTTCATTATGTATTTCTCTAGAACTTACTAAATATATACCAAGATCTAATACTCTGAAAATGTCCCACACATAAGGGACATTTTTTCCACCATGAATTTTCAATCCAAGTGTTGCAAATATTTCATCAGTTATTGAAGCATTGCCTTTGTAGTAATTAAACACCGTAGTTAAGGCCTAAAAGAACTTCTTCTTCTTTTTTATAAGTAAAGACCTTAAAGAAAATTATAAAAGGAGACTCTGTAAATTTTCATTAATAGAACAACTTTGGCTGCATTTGTTTCAGTGTAACATATTTTCTGAGTGTAAAATAATTTCAGGTAAAAATGTTTTCGGGAAAGAAAAATATTTTCTAATATTTGGTTGCATTTTAAAAATTATATTAGAAAATAATTTCAAGTGTTTGGCAACATTTTGAAAATGAAAATTTTCTACTAGTTTTTCACATTATCTCAGCCATTTTCTCAGCTCCCAAACAAATTGTATAATAGAAAATTTCAATATATAAACGTAAAAAAACAAAACTCAAAACAAAAAATCATTCATCAAACACTGTATCCTCGGTGAAACTAAGAAAGGGAGGAAGAAAGAGTGAGTGATTAAGGAAAAAAGAGAGGCAAATTGAGAAAGAGGTAGAGGCAATCGTTATGGGTGAGTCGATCTAGAGGCAGCGGCGGCGGCGAGATCAAGAGAAAAAACTGACGAGATCGGTCATGGGTGGTGGCGACGAGATCGTGAGTAGACGATCTCACCCAAATCATGGTTGCATGCATGACGGCAGGGCTTTGGGTTGAGGACGACGATTTAGGCTTCACCGACAGCCAATCTCTCCATGCTTCAGCTTAGGCTTGGCGTGACTTGTGAGTGATGCGTGGAGGGGAATGGGGCGGCATGATCTGATCGGATTTGAGGGTGGGTGGTCAGAGTTTGTGACTTTCCCTCTAGCTCTCTCTCTCTCTCTCTCTCTCTCTCTCTCTCTCTCTCTCTCTTTTCTGGTGTGAGACTTTGGAAAATGGGTTTTGAAGGTAAAATAAAACTGTAAATGGTTTTACGGGTGAAGGGGCTGTATTTTACAGTCAAAGGGACTCATTTTCAAGTTGACCATATTTTACATGCGCATCCAAACTCACATGATGGTGTAAAATATTTTCCTGAAGTTGTTTACACCCGAAACAAATGGAGCCTTTATTAGAATCATGATCCAAGTTGGAGAACTAATAAATTCAAAAAGAATTTCATAGAGTTGAGAGAAGTAGTGTTAGTAACAAAATTTGGTAGTAATATTTTCAAACATAGTCAAAGAATGTCATATGCTAAGTTGCAACTTCTAACTGGAACTGATTCATAGTCTAGAACTAAAATAATTAAAATAAATTTAAAGAATCAATAGTTACACTAATTTTTTAGGCTGCTTGACAAAACTTAAAAGGATAAAAAATAACCTAGTAACCTTTGGTGAATAGGCATGCCAACCCTCCATTTTGAGCAACAGTTGATGCACAATTGGGACAGGTGCAATTGCAAACAATACAATTATTTGAAATTTATTGAGTCTTTGGGGACAACGATCCAACCAAGGTTTAAAAAAAAAAGCTCAAAGATTGGAAGGATAAGAAATAATATTAAAAAATTTCAAGTTTATAGAATCTTTTTAGAGATAAGTATTAACAACCAAATTGATAATATGCATCTGGCAAGCTGTAATATACCAAGAACAAATCCATTATATATATAGAACAGAAAATTATTAAAGTTTCTAAGGCAACCATAAAACAATGAAAGTTTTGAGTAGGGAAGACATGGAGTGGAAATATATACATCATGTATAACAAAGTTAATTTTGGACTTTGCAAATGTTAAGCCCTAGATGGGAAAGTTACTTGTATCTGCACAGAAAATCTTGTGGCTTCTTCAACACCCAGAAAGTTACTTGTATCTACACAAAAAATCTTGTGGCTTCTTTGACACCCAAAATTGTGTTTCTTTGTTTAAAAATACGTTTCTTACTGATTTAAAAAAAAAATTAACTACATTATGCAAAAAAAAAATTATAAAAATAAAAAACCCAAGGGTAGGTTCTTTTTTTACCTCGACAGGTCATCCTTTAGCTTGAGGTTAATTTTTTGGGTTGGTCCTATATTCCTAGAATCATCATTCAGAATGTTAAAAGACTACATAGAAACCCAAAGTTCAAATTTCATTTAATATTGGCAGGAAATTTTTCAAAAATTGTTTTTGAAGTGCTACTTTCTATGGAAACAAAAAGGGAATAAAGCCTATACAGGTAGTAGTACATACAAATTCAACGAAACCTTGTTGACACGTGCTAGAAAAGCCTCACATGTGGAGTCGCTGAGATTCTCAAAGAAGTTGATAATCTATTCCCCCCCCCCCCCCCCAAAAAAAAGAATGAGAAAGAGAAAGACCTTAACATTCTATTTTTAAGAGAAATAGAGATAGAGAGACTTAGGTACCTGTTGAAATTGATGCCAAGCATGGACAACATCTTGGTCGTGTAATTGAGATTGAGATTGAAACAGAAAAGTGAAAGGCCAAAACTCAAAATAGCAAGATGTAGAGAGCTATGAGTTTGTTTGGACTTTGTAAGAGTAAGAGACATGAAGAGAGAGTTGTGTTATGAGAGAGAACTTCAAAGGCACTACGTTGTTCTCTGTACATGGGGTTAATTGTAGCTATAAATTATTACTTATTAGAGTTTGGCTGGGAATAAAAATGGGATTGGGTTTGCTATGAACTTTGATCTTGGATAAAACATATTGTTAATTTTAAATGTCAGCTCATGTTTTTTTCTAAACTACTTTATCAATGCGCCACTTGGCATAACCTCATGCACTGCTGTATGAGGTCTCTGCTTCTATATATACTAGCGTTTAACACGCGCAATGCGCAAGAACATTTTACGTATTAGAAGATAATAACTTAACATAACAAATACAATAAATAAAATACATTAAAATTTGTTCGGTTCAAGTTGTACAGCTACTTATTTGTCATTGTCCTACTTGTAGGTATGCTATCTATAAAAATAGGTTTGTGCTATCTCTGTTTTTCAAGGAGTTGTCATTCTTTAGTTCTCATACAAAATCATATTTTGTGCCCTGAATGATTGACACTTTAATTAAATGGTGCCTCAAGAAATGGTTAACATTAAATCAAGTTCAAATTTAGATTGCATTCTTTGTACTATGCATTGACTTTGAAGCTATTAGAAAAATTATTATAATATTTTCCTTATTCTAATGACAACCAATTATATATAAATCGGATGTACATAATCAAAAATATTATTCATGAATAATAAAAAGTAATGTGCAGAATCAAGCAATTAGTAAGGACTTAAACGGATATCAAAAAGGCTCAAAGATTATCATCCATATTCTTTGTTGTGCTGCTGTTACATTATCCATTTTTGTTTCTATTATAAAATGGTAAAGGACCTTTTTAACCTTTTTTTTTTTTTTGAATCAAATAGTACATATTTGAAAATCTTCTTATACTATTTGTGTTAGGATGTGTGTCCTTAAATCCTATTATATGATACTATGTATGACATTATGTTGTGTTTAATAAAGTTGTTTTATTATTATCTAAAAATAATGGTAACATGAATATTGGGACATTATCATATAGTCCATAAGATACATATGTCATTTATGTGATTTAGTTATAAAAGATATAAATCACAAGTTCTTTGTAAACTCATAATTTTAGCTTGTAGTCGGTGATGAAATTAGGCATTTCATCTGCGAAAATTATAACATATCAACTAAAATGATTTGTCTTGATCATGAAAATGGAGATTTCTAGTTGGTATGTTGATATGTTTTAAAAGTTAAAACATATTGAACAGGACCGCTATGAGATTTATTATTCTCTTAACGACTGTCAAATGAATAATCAACTCACGACTTCTATTTACATAAACTCTTAAACCTAAGAGGATAATGGACTTGATCATGAAGTGTAGGTTGCTTTGATATATCAGGAGTGAGGTCTAAAGTCATGATCAAAACCTCAATATGTTGGGCAACCACATTTAGTGTTGATGGAACATATATTCTTAAGATGGAATTCATTGTCTCTTAACGGAGATACAAAGTATTCCCTTCAAATAAATTTAATGGGT
This sequence comes from Castanopsis chinensis, assembly GCA_032878915.1. NCBI lineage: Eukaryota > Viridiplantae > Streptophyta > Magnoliopsida > Fagales > Fagaceae > Castanopsis > Castanopsis chinensis. Next base: position 9,989,958 of record JAVQMG010000114.1, read on the forward strand.
TTGATTATTCAGAGTGTTAAACCTAACTACTTTAGTAAAGAGTTACTAAAGTATATATCTATGAAATTGGATTTCATAAATATATGATGAATAACTTAGAGGATTAAATCGGGTACTCAAGGAATTAAGATGTAGTAATCTTCAAAGTGACAGTCTATATTTATGACTTTGTATTACTACGAATATTTTATGAAGGGGTTGCACGTACAATAAAGTCTTGGGATATAATTTATAAATAAGGCCTAGAGTGCAACTATATTTATATAGTGGTATTAAATATAGTTAATGGAAACTTTGGACTTGTCAAGAGTTCATAGAAAAGCTCAAGGCCTATTGGAGCCAAGGAAGTTAATACCGTACCGGGGGCTGTACCGGTTTGGACACCGGTACGATATATTTCTGATACCGATCAATACCGGTATACCGTTTCAGGTTTACCGCTATTTTATATATTTAATATGTATACACACATACCAAATCCAAATTAAGTAAAAAAAATTGGAGAGATCAAAGGTTAGGTGAAAAAATCAAATTATTTACAACATAATTTCATTATTAATTATTTTTTAGACAAAAACTGCCACAATTACAAAAAAAAAAAAAAAAAAAAGACACACACACAACATTTTGTGTTTCGATCCGGTATGGCCGGAATTCACCAGTATGGCCGGTACACGGCCGGTATTTTTCCCAGTACAAAATAAGAGTGTACCAGTACCGGTACCGGTGCACTGGTCGGGACGGTATGTACCGGCCGGTACCGGTACGATATCGGCCACATTGATTGGAGCTAGTGTCTTATTTGTCTCTTTTGATCCCAATCCAAGCCACACATTTAAACCCAATTGGAAAGGCCCAAAAGGCCAGCCCAATTAGATAACTAGTTAGATATAAAGGGAGAAACATACAGAATTTTAAAAAGTTGATAACATTATTATGAAATATTGTGTATGTGTGAGTGTAAGCCACTCTCTCTAATTCTCCCTTGAAAATTGATTGAGAGACCACACTTCTTGGGCATTAGTAGAATTGGAGTAAAGATTAAAAGTGTTCCCAAGTGCTTCTGATCATTGTTTTTGAAATTCACCACACCAATGTATTCTCTCTTGTACTTGAATTCCGAAATTTACATAGTGCATGTTATCAATTGCAAATGAAGTAAATCCGTTAATTTTCCACTGCATATGTTTTGTATGCGATACAAACATATATTTTTTCAACAATTTTTGTGCTAATTTTTTTTAAACATCAGCAAATTAGATAGTTTCACATTAAACTAAGAGTAACAAAGGGGAAATTACGCTATCCTGACCTTTCAATTTAGCTCAATAGCTCTAATCAAGTATAATTATCTGAAATCTATAAAACATAGCAGGTTTAAATAAATGAACCATAAAAAATAAAAACATTTAAGGTTGAGTAACACCGAAATCAAGATGTCACCAATAATTTTCAAGAATTAAGATACATACTTCAACATTATCTAATATCAATTATAACACCAAAACCCACAAACACCAATAGGGAAAAATGTTGGAAATCATAAACCATATATAAAAACTCAGTTTGAAATTGCAATGAATAATTTCAGAATCATCATAATTTGAAATTCAAATCGCTCAAAATCACAACAATATAATCTTTGAGGTAGACTGAATTAAAAACCACAAAAATACAAATTTGGCAAATTGATTAGAAAGCATAGGCAAAAATAAATAAAAAATAAAAAAAGGCAAAAGAGAATCCTAACATCATATTTTGCTACTGGAAAATGATGGGAAAAACCTAATGGAATCATAAAAATTTTACAGTTCAATTTAGTTTAGTCCAAAACAAAAACTAATTGAATCCAAATACTTTTAAAAAGATGACAAAAATATGCAGAACAAAACCAATACAAACCCAAATACAAAAATCAACAAAATTTAATCTAAAATATGAGAGATAAATACTGAGAAAGTCAAGCCACTCTAACCTATCAGTTTGATCTAGCAACTCTTCTTACATAACACCCAAGTGTCTTATATGGCAAAGAACGTTGTAAAGCTATAACTAAAAATTATTGAATCAACTTAAAACATAGTTAAAATTTGCAAAGCAAAATCAAGTCAAACCCAAATATATTAATGGACAAAATCTAATCCAAAATATGAAATAAACATAGGGGAAATCAGGGCATCCTAACCAGTCAGTTTAATCAATCAACTCTTCTTGTAGAATACCCAAGTGTAGTATTTGACAGAAAACGCTGTAAACCTGTGTTTCAACAAAATGATGCAGTAATCTGAAGCAAACATAGTAATCTTGCAAAAAAGTGGAAGCTTTTTCCCATATTAAATTTTTTTTAAAACAAAGATAATTTTCAAGTTCCACATAATAATCTAAAAATTAATGTGTAAATTAACAATACAACCGTATTTAGTAAACAAAGATAACACAATTTTAACATTCAGTTGTCTACTTTCCTTTTTTTTTTTTAATCATAAATCAAAACCAAACATTTTAATTTTTTTTAAAAACTATAACTTAGATAAAATCATAACACTCTAAAATTCAAATTTAAAATGTTCCTAGGAGAAATTGACTTTTAATCACAAAATTTCAAGGGAAAAATCCACTAATGATACCAAAAAAAAAGCCATAAATGATAAATTAAAACAAAAGAATCCAAAGAAATAGAATAAAGTCATCAATTAACAAAACAATCAAAGAAGAACCCTAGCCTATTAAGTGGGGAAAAGGCAGATACCAATTCGAATAGAAAAGCTTCCATTTACAAAATTACAAAATATAGATATTGAAACATTCAGATGCTAAGGAAAAGCAATTGTAGAATATTACAAACAAAAAATATAAAATAAAATAAAAATGCTATGCTGAGGAAAATTTTTTAAAAAAAAATTGAAGAAAAAGATGACTAGAATATTCAAAATAGAGCCAATTCAAACCTAAATACATCAATGGAACAAAATTTAATACAGAGTAGGAGATAAACAGAATGAAATTCAGGCCATCCTAAACTGTCAGTTTATCCAGCAAATCTTATTGCAAAATACCCAAGTGTCATACTTGACATAGAACTTAGTAAATCTGTATTTCAATAAAATGATAGGGTAAGAAAGTTTTTTAAAATTACAAAGGAAAAAGATGAAAGAGAGACTACCAAAGAAGTTAAAGCGAACATTATAATATGGTTTGAATTGTAAAAAAGTGAAAGATTGTTCCCATATCAAAGATTCAAAGGTAATTCAACAGTCTCACAAAAATAATGTAAGCATTAATATACCCCTATCTTGTCCTCTATATTTTTGTGAACTTTAAACCTAAGCAAAGTGGTACAGGCATACATTAAGGAATTTATGAGGATGTCCATATGTTTAGATAAGATTGAAGAAACAATTAAAAGAAATAATAGAAGTCCTATAAACAAATAGAAAGAAGTACAAAGTGTGTCATATAAGAAGGGTGAAGAAAAATTAAAAGTTTAAAACTTGTGTTAGTGATAGATTGTTGAAGACAATAAATGTTATCACACAAAGAATGTTAGCCAACAGCATCGGGTCTACCAATCATGTTGAAATTGCATCCTTTGTTGATAACGCTTCTAATTTTCTCATGTCTCATCACCTCCCTACTCTTTGTTCTTTGCGTAAAACGAAATATTAATAACACAAACAGAAAGTTTGTTGTCTAATAACACATAAATAGTAGACACCATAGGTTGAAATTCAATCATAACTCTAAAACAAAGAAAGAACTTATGAGGTATCAAAAAAAAAAAAAAAATTAAGGAACGTTAATAGGTTTATGTCCACACCCTTATAATTCCACAAAGTCCGAAGGCTCCAACAAAAGGCAAACACAAATAGAGAAACCATTTCGAATCAGAATATAACAAAAAACCAAAGACACAAATTTAAAAATGCTCATCACAAAAAAAAAAAAAATCAACAAAAGAAATAACAAATTAGAATTCATATTTCCAAAAGGAAAGAATTCAAAAATACTCCTTGCAAAAAATTACCAAAATCAATCTAAAAAAATTACGTTAAGTAGAAAACAATTCTAACCCAATTACCATAGCTAAATCCAAATCTAACTCAAATACACAAATCCAAACCAATCCAACCAAACGACTAAACATAAAAATCAAGTTATGGTGTAATATAAAAACGAATAATAAAAACCTTTACCTGTAGCAGTTAAACAATGGAGGGAGGCCATTTTTTTGTGTATGGACAGCAACGGTAGTGCCTGCCCGCAAATTGTTGCTCTCTCTCTCTCTCTCTCTCTCTCTCTCTCTCTCTCTCTCTCTCTCTCTCTCTCTCTCTCTCTCTCTCTCTCTCTCTCTCTCTCTCTCTGTTTTTCTCAATGAACCCATTTTTGTTTAGTTAAACAATGTCTAACATAATACAATACAATGTAATAAACTCTCTCTGTTAAAATACAAACATATACAGTGTCTACCATAAAATGGTATATCATTATAACCTGCAAGACCATGTTCCTTATTTTCCTTCCACCTCCATGTATTAATCATTCTAGAATAAAACAAAAAAACAGTAATTTTATCAAACAAATTGTGTATAAAAAATTAAGTTGTTCTATTAGCAGAATTAGAAAAAAGATGTTAGCAATGAAAGATAAAGTATCATCAAGGATAACAGTAAAAGATGTTGGCAAAGGATTTGGCTTTCATAGACCAAGGATATCCCAAACATCCATAAAGCAAGATTAACAACAATAAAACAATATGCCCAAATTTAATCACAATACTACACTTCAAACAAAACAGTTAATTTTCGCATAACAGTAAACAATTTTTGCATAAACTTTATCTAGAAACTTCCTTTTCGTCTAATAATTTCAGATTTTAAATAATCCAAGGTAAATTTTAACTTTTAAGCACAATAGATAAGGACAAAATTCCTAATGTTACCAAAAATTAAAGAAGACAGATGGATAATTTGAAACCAAAGCATCCAAAGAAAGAGGATCAACCCATCTATTTTTTTAAAAGGGGTAAAAGAACAACCCTAGAAAATTATGCAAAAGGAACTGCAGGTTTTGAATTCAAAATCATAGATATATTGAAGATTTAGGATTCTAAATACCCAAGCCTAAATCATAATTAAACCCAAATTTAAAGAACCAAAAAATAGAGATTAACCGATGGAGGATACAGATCTGAAGGTTTGTCTCTCTATTTCTCTATATCTACCTCTCTGTATCACAATACCGCTTGGACCTTTCATCATATTTAATTTTGACCGGTGGTAGTTCTCTCTATCTTCGTATCTCCCTTTCAACAAACCATTTCAACAAATTGTCTACCTTTATAGTTTGGGTTTTGGACGATGAAGAAGGGGGTTTGGCCATGGAGTGTGTTTTGGAATGGAGAAGTGGAACAGGGAAGGAGAAGGGGAACAGGAACGGGAGAAATAGAAAATCAAAATTTTGTTTGTTGTATTCTAGGGTTTTATGTATTATCGGGTTAGAGAAAAAAAAAATCGGGATTTTTGTTCTCTCTCTCTCTCCTCATAGGGGCAAGCCGTACTAATTTATTAAGCGATTAGGTTTTTTATTTTTTTAATACGGAGAGGCTCTCAAAAGGTGTTTAAACGCACTCAAACTTACGTGTCTGAATTTTAGATGACCACTTTTCCTACATGGCAGCACCTCCTAAATTGTAGAAATGAACTTTCTCTTAGCTTTTGCTATTATATATAGTACATGATATGATATGGTATGACTAGTATTATGCCCGTGCGATGCACGGTTTAATCAAGAATCATGTGTAAATTAATGAAAAAAATATTATATTAATTAAAATTAAATAGATAATAAAAATAAAGTAATCTTTTACTCTATTTTTTTTAAACGAAGTAACTTTAAGTTGTATAATAAATACATATCGTGTAAGATTAAGTTTTTATAATAAGTTTCTCAAAAAAAAAAAAAGTTTTATAATAAAAAAATCATCTATAAGTCCAAAATTAATTGAATGGAATATAATAGATAATTATGCAACTAATATAAAAGGAGATACCTTAAAAAAAGGGAGTTTGCATAATTAAATCTCAAGTGCATATTTAAATGAAAAACCTTGAATTTAATAATTAAAAAATAATAATTGAAAGCATATTTAAGCAGTAACCTCAATGTAATAGTTAAGTATTATGAACAACCCATATTACTAAACCTTAAAAAATAAAAGTAGATAAACTTACGTAAGAATTAAATTTTTATCTTTGAAAGTGAAGGAGTAAGCACCGAATTTCACCCTATCAAAACAAAATGTGTAAATATAAATTTCAAGTAGAATTTGAGAGAAAAGCAAATAACATATAACCCTAAAAAATGATAGATACTTGGGCTTTCAAAATATTAATGAAATAAATTATGAATCTGGCCTTATTATTTATAGTGACTTGAAATTCTAAAGATGAGAGTCATGGTATAAGAAAACTATTATCCATAATCATTCCTATATTTATCCAACAAACAAAATTTCAACCATGGTAAACTTCAACCCAAAAAAGAAAAAAAAAATTGTTAAGAAGTTAGTTTCTATTTAAAACAATAATTTTAAGTTGTGAAGAAGTTGTTATAAGCAAAAAAAAAATAAAGAATAAATTTATTTAAAATAAATACCATAAAAATCAAGTTGTTAACGTTAATTACAAATTTGTTTCCTATTATACGGTAAATATCAAGTTGTTAACGTTATTATTTTTTTTTTTTTTTTTTGTTATTCAAAAATTTGATATTTATCCAAAAAATAAATAAATAAAAACAATATATTTGAAAAAAAAAAAAAAAAAAGTAGATAACAAATTTATTATTAATTCCTCCCGTGTGTATATCCTCCCAATGAAAGTGGTTTTTTTTTTTAAATTCATGGGATTAGCTATACTTCTACGTACACAACTACATATTTTAATATTTTATGTTTTGGATTTTTTTTTTCTTTCTATCCTATTATTTTAGGCTTTGTTGATAATATTTAGATAGACACAATTGTAGGTTGTAGTTGTATAGCACCAACGAACTAAATTTACTTCTCAAAGAAGAAAACCAACAAAATTTAATTTCTTTTTAAAATTTTACTTTATGTTGAATGTGGGTTGCATGTTTTGTTAAAACTGTTTATATATGTGTGTGTGTATATATATATATATATATATATAATACACTACACGTAAAAATAAGGATTAAATAGGTTAGATGAAGAATTTGGATTAAAATACATTACACTTAAAAAATAAGGTTATGTGAATTAGATAAAGAATTTGAATTGTAATCAAATTAAGATTTTTATCAACTTAGAAATTGTAGGAGAAGAAAAAGAATATAAACCTTCTCCCTTATTCCCTTATGTGTGTGTGTTAAAATACTTAATATTCTCAAAAGAAAAATTATATTTATTTTTAAAATCTAGAAATTTAAAAAAAAATTTACAATTTGATGAAGCCACTTGGCACAACCACAGCTTTTAAGCCCAACTTTATTTTATATAGTATATGATATTGATTTCATGCCAAACCATGTCATGAGAGAATTGTGCTTTCCAAAGTTTCTCTTTCATTGTTAAGTATGTTACTAATTGGTACAAATCTTTGTTTCAATAATGGTAATGAAATAAATTCAAAAAATGCAAATTTTTGGAGTCATTTTTTTTTTTATATACAAGATTGAATTCTACTCTAGCCTAATCTAAGTTTAAATGTGTGTAAAACTCCCTCCTAGAGAGTTAAACCCCGACCTTTGCCCCCCACACCCCACAAGTTTTTATACTTGTGGAGTAACTACCACACCAAGAGTGCGAGGTTGTTTGGAGAAATTAAAATCAAAACTAATGCTATATGTTACAGAATGAGCAATTGACAAATGCCATAGGAGATGACTTATTTCTTCTTCTTTTTTCCAGAGAAGCCATTAAAGCCAATTTGAATCATTACTCTCCACTTAAAATGAAACCAAATGAAAATTAATTTGAGTTATAAATAATCCTTGACAATTTGCTGTCATTGTATGCGGGGTTTGATACAGGACACTTCTAGATTATTGTATCCGAATTCAGACGTATATTCTTCAAGGTTTTTTTTTATAGTGAGGGAGATTCAATTGTGTTATTTAGAACTCAATACTTCAACTCACAGGTGAAAAAATTTATCATAAAATTTGTCAATAACATAACAACATAGGCATAATCAAAACAACAAATATTAAAGAATCAATCAATAATCAAAACAACATACACTGATAACCTGAATAACACAGCCCAACAAAGGGAAGCAGGCAATCTCAAAAAGTATTATTACAAAATCTTCAAATTAAAGGGATCTTATTAGGAAGGCCATGGCTTAAGAACCAAATTTAGATTTTATGCTGTTGACAACTGCATCGTCTACTTGGAACGCCTGAGTTAACACTTCATTAGGCATTGGGGGTTGTGAACCAAAGAGAGTTGTTGAGGAAATCACAACCCCTGGCATGTGACTATTGAAAGAAGTGAAGACAATACCTTTCCCGTTTCCAACATTCTTTTGGAAGTGTACAAGTCCCCTAGGAATGACAAAGACCTCTCCAGGAGTCAAAACCTTAGAGTAATACACATTGGAAGTTGTCACAAACCCCACAAGTATGCTCCCTTCAACGACCAAACCCATCTCAGTTGCACGAGGGTGAGAGTGCGGTGGATTAAGTCCTCCAAGATCAAAGTCTACACGGTTCATTGAAATCCCAAGAGTGTTAACAGCAGGAAATGCAAGGACGTTTGCAGGAGTGACACTGGAGTTTAAGTTTGATGTGTTAGTGACACCCTCTTTGCTTAGATCAAAGAAAAAATCACTTGCATTAACTTTTGAGGTAGGTATGCAAGGAAATCCGTTGATTGATATGGATGCATTCAAATCTGCAACACAAAAGTCCTGTAACGAATCGGGGTCAGCCGATAGGGAAGGCACCAGGAGAAGCAGTAACATTAGAAGGCAAGATAGCAGATAGAGGGGTGAATTTGATGATTTCATTATGGCTGCTCGAGACTCTTGTTTTTTAGGGAGTACAAGAATGTAAAAGATAAGTTTTTTGGTTGGTTTTGTGGTTGAAGAATGAAGATCATGGTTCTATATATAACTCTTTCTAGGTGAAAACCTCAATGGTCTTCTTAGTTTTGCTGATGCAGAGACATAGGAAGTGACACAAGCAGCAACAAAGTCCACTGAAGATGGCGGGCTGTCCTCCAAATATCTTTTAAATTTATTAGCAAATCGTGTCCCTCTTGGAAACTGTTAAGGATCAAAATGGAAAATCTTGGTTATTTTCTAAGGCTTTTTCATGGTCTAGGACATTTGTCTATTTTTGACAGTGTCAGATGAATAAAACAATAATTTAAAATAGAGTCTTCTAAACTAATCTTGAAGTAGATGGCTGTAAAGGAACAGTTCAAAAACTTAATGGAAAGGGTTTTATAATTACAGGAATGTGAATGGGGCCCTGGTTCTTTTGCAGTTTCAATTCATTGACTCCTTCAACCTTGACCCTCTTTTCACTTAGAAGTAACTACGTGATTGTGTGTTTCCTAAGAAGTTCTATGCCGATACATCATGGTTTGTCATCTGTGAATGTTACCAGCTTTCCATGAACAACTACCGTTTTCCATTTATTAGGCTTAATCCATACCCCTTGGAGCTGCGTAACTCAGTTGAACAAGTCAATGCAATTATCCGTTGTTTATTTTGACTTGCGAAGGCCCAAATGATTCAAGGTTTGGTAGCAGCGTCCATTGCATCAGAATTCATGCCAGAAGGCAGTTGCTTCTTCAAATCATGCGTAATCCAATTTCATCACATGCCATATTTGCTTTCAGACTATGGATCACATTGAGTAATGTTTTATTTATTTATTTATTTATGAGAAAATTTGTGGACAATGTTTGTGCCACAAATGTGATTGACTGTGAGCGATAGATAAAAAGTGGGGCATCTATGTGAAAGTGAAAGTGATAGACAATCATTTACAGTTTATTACATCGGAGTTGTGACAAAAAGTTATGAAACAAAAGTTGTGATCCTAAAATAACTCTGTATTTATTTATTTTTGAGAAATAACTATTTATTTATTAGTGTTGCATGTCTTATTAAGTAATTTCATCCAAGCATTTTGTTCGATACGAAGGATAAAAATTTAACAGAATGTACTAATGACATAAAGTATAATGTTTTCAATAGTTTAGGGGAAAAAACTTTGGATAACTTCATGTCAATTTTAAGACTGAAAACACTATTTTGTTAGAAATAATCTCTACAATGTATGCAATACATGTTCCCATCACACTGTAAAGTAAAATTATTATCATAATACACTTTGCTCATTCTTTTTAGTTTTTACTCTCTAAATAGAATTTCTTGTTTCTTTGTGAATTAGTAATAAAAGGGGCTAGATTTTGGTGCAATGGCAAATGCTATTTGCCCAACTAATATGTTGTGGGTTCAAGCACGAGAATCAATTTTTCTAAAATTGAGGATGCAGCTGTCTACCAATCACCTCTCTTAGGCCACAGAAAAGTGAGAACCTCGAGCATTGAATTTGTCATTTTCCTGATGTCTATTACTACAAGAGATACTATTAGGCGTAGATGCTTCCTTGTAGGGCAAGGTCTTGGTATAAACATTTGGAATGATCCTTGGATCCTGTGGCTGCAAGAATCCTCTTCCAACTGCCCTTACACATGAAAGCGTGATTTGGTCGGAGAGATATCTCCACTTTTCCTTGTCAAGTCCATATATTGGGCTGATAAACAGCACAGATTCAATAATTCTCATACCATCTTTTGGAAATCCTTATGGCAAAGCATATTCCATGAAAGGTTAAAAATGTTGATGCTTCTTGTTACCCCTAACAGCAGGATTAGTGAAAATATTGGGAGGGAAGAAGACACATCAGCACATGGTATTCATGTGGTAGAAAGAATACAGAATTGAGGTTCATTTGTTTTTAAGTTGTGATGTCATTCTCCAAAAAAAAAAATGAAAAAGTGATGTGGTAAGATTAGCGTGGTTTAGATCAGTTTTGGGCCAAAGATAAACAAGGTTAGTGTAGACTCAAGTTTAGGTCTTATTAAGGCTTCTGTATCCCAGATAGTGTGTTATTACAAGGAGGGCTTTCCAAAGATCAAACTCTTCTTATTGTAGCTGTGAGTCTATGACCATGAACACGATTTGGAAATTGAGAAATAAAATGATGCTAACAAGTGAGCCTCTCAAGCTTTGATGGTTTGATTCAATAAATTCATTTGGACTATCAGAGATTCGAAGCCAAGACCCCTAAACCCCTACTTTGCATGCAAATTTCTAGACAAGTCTAGTGGGAAAGAGCACCTTACTCTTGTTGGAAAGCAAATGTTGATGCTTCTTGTTAGATGGTAAAATGCATGTTGCGATAATGGTGCTGAATTAGGCAGGTGAATTCTTGAAAGCATTAGGTTAAAGAATCTCATTTAATTTTGCTCTAGTCAATATTCGACTCAATAAGAGAAAATCTCTTGTAATGCTTCTATAATTCTAAGATAAAGTTATTGGTCTGCCAAAAGTTGAAGAAATGATTTTAAGAATGAGAGAAGCTATAGTAACCTACTAATTTTGTTGAATCATAATTTACACTCACACCTTAATCTGCCTGCTAAATAGTCATATGTCTGTTTTATATGGCGCAGCTTGAAGCTGCCCTTCACTGTGCTATTATTTTTAAGATTTATGCCAACACTCCCATATCCTATTTCCTTATATATTCCATTTGGTCTATTAATGCCTTTAGATTTTTTTCTTTTTTCTTTTTCTTTTTTTTATTTGTAAGTCATGGCCTTAGTTGGGCTCTCTGAATGACATATAGTGGCAATGGAAACTGTTGTGTTCAAGCTATGAATTCATGGACAATTGGAAGAAAACACCTTAAATGCTTCAAGCTTTGTCACAGAAAAAATGAATATGTGAATATTTCTGGTATGTTGATATGGATCTCAAGTGTGGCTACTTCTAAATAATTGGGTTGACTTCAAGAACCACACACGCACATATTCGTTCACATCTACAATAAAGCCATCCTCTGATTTACTCCCATTTTTTTTGGCAAGCTACCATTTTTATCCCTAGATATATTAAGAGTTCAATTTCGTCCATCAACTTTTAATTGTTCCAATTTAGTTCCAACATTTTGAAAATGGTTGCATGTTATCTTGATTCCACTTCCCTTAGAGAAATTGATTGATTTCTGTGAAATTCTTTTCAAATTGAGTGAATCTACTTTGATCCTTATAAATAAAAAGAATAAAGAGTTTGGAGGGGGGGAAATTAGTACAACTTCCTGTTGACAAGAAGTGGGAACAAGGTAACTTTGAACTTCGTTAGAACTTTAGCAACTAAATTGACACAATCACTAGTTTAACGATGAAATTGAACATTCTCACATGGTTCAGGACCAATATAGTTTGTTTGGCCTATTTTCAATTTTTTCCCCTTCACTTTACTCTTCTTTTTCTGCTTTACTTGTTCTTTCAAGAGCTTCCAACATGTATGTGAACTTCTGTATGAAACCATTGACTTTTCTTATGCATGTTTAAGCCAACTCCTCTCACCATTTGGTGCCACCCTTCGACATGGGTGCACTCTTCCACCCCAAATTCATTTATCCTTTTCAATTTGTAATGTTGGGTTGTATTTTATTCCCAAGGACCAAATCATACTTGTCAGTTTTTCCTTACTCATTAGTTTTTTGGTGGACAGGCCCTTAAGAATTTGCTTTGAATATTATGTTATCCTCTTGTGAAGAGAATATCTTCTTTTTTATTAATTGTATCAAAGATCCAAAAAGAAGACTTTTGGAATTATATGCTGTATGACTTTTGTAGCGAATTGATTTGGTGTTTTCAGCTTGCTGCACAGCCATTTGATGCTTCTGGAATGATATTTGGATCACAAGCAGTGAGGGAATATGCTCAAAGCTCACAACCTGAATGGCTGCATATGCATGTTGGTGGTAGTTTTGAAATGGCAACATAATCTTGAGCGCTTGAGAAGATTAGAGAAGAATTAGTACTTAATCATTTATAATCAACGGGCAACTGTGCTGTACGTTTCTCCATGTCTGATGCTGAAGTGTGTTTCCTAGTCTCTTGTAATGTCTTAAATTGTAATATGAAATCTATGTAGAAAATGCATTAATATTTTTATTTATCATCTTACTGGATACACTTTAGTTAATTGTATTAGTACGCAGAAAGAATCTCCTAAGTTGATTTAGTTCTTAAGCTGTGTAAGCAAAGGACTCTGCTTTCTGGAACTTAGTTACAAATTCTTATTCATTGTTACAGTATGTTACTAATTGATACAATTTCATGCCAAACTGTGTAATGAGAGAACTGTTCTTTCCAAATTTCTCTATCATTGTTAAGTATGTTACTAATTGATACAAATTCATGTTTCAATAATGGTAATGAAATAAATTCAAATAATGAAAAATTTTGGAGTCATTAAAATCAAACTAATCTTATATGTTACAGAATGAGCAATTGACAAATGCCATAGGAGATGATTTATTTCTTATTTTTTCGAGAGAAGCCATTAAAGCCAATTTGAATCATTATACTCTCCACTTTAAATGAAACCAAATGGAAATTAATTTGAGTTATGAATAACCCATGACAATTTGCTGTCATTGTATGCGGGGTTTGATACAGGACACTTTCAGATTATTGTATCCGAATTCAGAGGTATATTCTTCAAGGTATTTTGTTTCAGTGAGGGAGATTTGATTGTGTTATTTAGAACTCAATACTTCAACTCACAGGTGAAAAACTTTATCATAAAATTCATCAATAAACACAACAACATAGGCATAATCAAAACAACAAATTTTAAAGAATCAATCAATAATCAAAACAACATACACTGATAACCTGAATAACACAGCCCAACAAAGGTAGGCACGCAATCTCAAAAGTATTATTACACAATCTTCAAATCAAAGGGACCTTATCAGGAAGGCCATGGCTTAAGAACCAAATTTAGATTTTATGCTATTGACAACAGCATCGTCTACTTGGAATGCCTGAGTTAACACTTCATTAGGCATTGGGGGTTGTGAACCAAAGAGAGTTGTTGAGAGAATCACAACCCCTGGCATGTGACTATTGAAAGAAGTGAAGACAATACCTTTCCCTTTTCCAACATTCTTTTGGAAGTGTACAAGTCCCGTAGGAATGACAAAGATCTCTCCACGAGTCAAAACCTTAGAGTAATACACATTGGAAGTTGTCACAAACCCCACAAGTATCCTTCCTCTAACAACCAAACCCATCTCTGTTGCACGAGGGTGAGAGTGTGGTGGATTAAGTCCTCCAGGGCCATAGTCTACACGGTTCATGGAAATCCCAAGAGTGTTGACAGCAGGAAATGAAAGGACATTTGCAGGAGTGACACTGAAGTTTAGGTTTGATGTGTTAGTGATACCCTCTTTGCTCAGATCAAAGAAAAAATCACTTGCACTAACTTTTGAGGCAGGTATGCAAGGAAATCCATTGATTGATATGGATGCATTCAAATCTGCAACACAAAAGTCCTGTAACGAATCAGGGTCAGCCGATAGGGAAGGCACCGGGAGAAGCAGTAACATTAGAAGGCAAGGTAGCAGGTAGAGGGGTGAGTTCGATGATTTCATCATGGCTGCTAGAGACTCCTGTTTTTCAGAGAGTACAAGATAAGTTTTTGGTTGGTTGAAGAATGAAGATCACGGTTCTATATATAACTCTCATTCTATGTGAAAACCCCAATAGTCTTCTTAGTTTTGCTGATGCAGAAACATAGGAAGTGACACAAGCAGCAACAAAGTCCACTGGAGATGGTGGGATGTTATCAAAATATCTTTTAAATTTTGTATTAGCAAATCGTGTCCTTCGTGGAAACTGTTAAGGATCAATTAGCTTTGATAGAGATAGCGAAATGGAAAATCTTAGTTATTTTCTAATTCTTTTTCATGGTCTAGAACATTTGTCTTTTTTTGACAGTGTCAGATGAATAATACAATAATTTAAAACAGATTGTTTTTAACTAATCTTGGAGTAGATGGCTGTAAATAAACAATTCAATGACTTAATGGAAAGAGTTTTATTATGAATGTGAATGGGGCCTGGTACTTTTGCAGTTTCAATTCATTGACTCCTTCAACCTTGTTTCCTAAGAAATTCCAAGCTGATACATGCAGATACATCATGGTCTGTCATCTGTGAAAGTTTCCAGCTTTCCCTGTACAATACTTAGATGGTCACAAAGGGCGGTCCCAATCCCTTTGAGAGAGCCTGAGAGGTGAGAGCTCCCAGCAATGTTTCAGCCTCTGAGGACCATCTAATATCTATTGCCCCAAATTGTAATAGGATTGCTGGGTCATCTGATGTTAGCAACTGCCCCCTTTCTTAGTGATGTTGCAAGGCAATTTTATTACCATACACTTTCACACAAATTTTACTGCAACGGTCCTACGGAGAAAAATCATGATTCTGTGTGATAATAACAGACAATTAATCACAATTTGCCACATTAGACAATTGTGATAAATTATGTGGTACTGACATTATTGTGTTCTAAAGATTGTTTTATAATGCAAATTATTTTTGCAAACAAGGGAATAGTGTAAGCGCTTTTGATAATGATTGAAGTAAAAAATATATTATGTGCTTAAACGTTATTATTATGCTTCTGGTATTAGCTCGAAATGATTATATGACTACGTGGATTGGGGTATGGGGATTAGAAATGCCTCATTTAATAGGATTTTTGAAATATCCACAAGTAACAACCGAAGAGAATGAAAAATTCTAAGTAACCTAACTCCTAAGATGATTAAGTTAAACTAAATGCCTACTTAAAGTTTATTAAGCCAACATGTTATGTCTTGAAATAGAATATTGTGACATAAGCTACCTCGATTTAAGGCCTACTTTAACAATTCATCTTGATTGAATTTGAATTAAGCAAAGTTATTTGATTCAAGCCTATTGGATTGTACTAACTCTAAATTACTTCAAGTTGAACAATAATTTAAAAGAGATTCTTTCTAACTAATCTTGGAGTAGATGGCTGTAAATAAAGAATTCAATGACTTAACGGAAAGAGTTCTATTATGAGATGAATGTGAATGGGGCCCTGGTACTTTTGCAGTTTCAATTCATTGACTCCTTCAACCTTGGAAATTTCGGCTCTTTACGGAGAACTTTAGTCGTCGCTACAATATTCAATATCAACAAAAATTTCCAGATGGTCCTGGGAACCTCTTTTAAATGAGCAGTAACAACACGATTGAGTGTTTCCTAAGAAATTCTATGCAGATACATCATGGTCTGTCATCCGTGAAAGTTTCCAGCTTTCCCTGTACAACTATGGTTTTCCATTTATTAGTCTTATAATCCATACCCCGTGGAGCTGCATAGCTCACTTGAACAAATCAATGCAATTATCCATTGTTTATTTTGACTTGTAAAGGTCCAAATTTCAAGGTTTGGTAGCAGCATCCATTGCATCAGAATTCAAGCCAGAAAATACAACAAGACTGAGTCGTGTCTTCCAAGAAGGCAGTTGCTTGCTTCTTCAAATCATGTGTAATCCAATTTCTTCACATGCCATATTTACTTTCAGACTATGGATTGCATTGAGTTATGTGTTATTTTTTTCTTTATTAGAAATCTATGAACACAACATTTGTGCCACAACTTTGATAATAACTCTCACAAACTCACGGTTTATGTCATCAGAATTGTGACAAAAAAAGTATAACATAAAAACTATTATCTTAGAATAACTCTTTATTTATTAGTACTGCTTCAACCGAGGCATTTTGTTAGATACACGGGATAAAAAGTTAATGGAGTGTACTAAATGACATAAAGTATAATGTTTTCAATAGTTTAAGGGGAAATTTTTTTTTTTTTTTTTTTTTATAGTTATGGGTGTTTGGATAAATGAAAACTAAGTTATATAACTCAGTTTTCATCACTCAAAAGTTGAAACTCAAAAAATGTGAGCCCCACTGAAAATCAAGTTATTTGGATTGATTTTAGAGTTGAGTTTTCATTACTCAAAACTCAAAATTTTGAGTTTGAGTTACAGAAACTAAAAACAAAATTTGGAAGTTTTCAAATTTTGAGTTAAGTGTTTCAATGGCACTATTGTAAATAACTCATTTAGTAGGGCTGCGTCATTGTATTGTCAAATCAAATCAATGTGTGACTGTTGGGAGCTAGCTCTTTACTTTTTCTTTTTTCTTTTTTCTTTTTTCTTTTTTTCAAGCAACTTCTCTTCTTTAATCAGACCCCACCACTTTATGCATTATTTGAGTTATATACATGAGATATGCATCCAAGATATGAAACCAAACAAATATTTTCTGGAGTGAGCGAAAAAATAAAGTTAGAGATACAAGTTATGACAATTGAGTTTGAGTTATAAAAACTGAGTTATGAGTGATACTCAAACCAAATACCCATCAATTTGAACTTCATGTCAATTTTAAGGATGAAAACAATATTATGTTAAAAACAACCTCTACAATGTATGCAATACATTTTCCATCACACTATAAAGTAAAATCATTATCAAAATATATTTTGCTGATTCATTTGATTTTTTACTCTCTAAATAGAATTTATTGTTTCCCTGTGAATTAGTAATAAAACTGGCCAGAGTTTGGTGCAATGACAAGTGCTATTTGCCCAATTGATATGTCGTGGGTTTGTACATGAGAATCGGTTTCACTAAAATTGAGGATGTGACTGTCTACCAATCATCTCTCTGATTTTTCAAGCAATAGATTCTCAACATAGGAAGGACTATTATGATATCGTTTAGATGAAGTTTCAAGCTTCTACTAACTACTATTGACTTCTATTAGTCTATTATTAATAGAAGAGTAGAATATTTGTATATAAATTTTATCACAACTTTATGACCCCAATTCATCTCATTTTCCCATTAGAAAAAGAAAAGGGAATTATTTCCTCCAATAAAATAAAAAATTTAAGAGGAGCTACCTCATACTAGAAATTTAAAGGCTGCTAGAGACTCCTGTTTTTTTAGAGAGTACAAGAATCCTCTTCCTACTTCCCTTACACAAGACAACGTGATTTGGTTGGAGAGAGATCTTGACTCTTTTTTGCCAAGTCCTGATAATATTGGGCTGATAAACAGCACAGATTCAATAATTCTCATTCCTCCTTTTGGAAATCTTTATGGCAAACCATATTCCACGAATGGTTAAAAATGTTGATGCTTCAGGTTACCACTAAAAGCAGGATTAGTGAAAAGATTGGGAGGGAAGAAGACACATCAGCACATGGTATCTATGGGGTAGAAAGGCAGAACTGAGGTTCACTTGTTTTCTCCAAAATGAGGAAAAAGTAATGTGGTAAGATTACACGTCTTAGATCAGTTTTGTGCCAAAGATAAACAAGGTTAATTAGTGTAGACTCAAGTCCTGGTTTGATTAAGGATTTTGTATCCCAGATAGTGAGTTATTGGAAGGGGGCTTTCCAAAGATCAAACACTTCTTATTGTAGCAGTGACCATGAACACTATTTGAAAATTAAGAAATAAAGTGATGGTAACAAGTGAGTTCTCAATCTTGATGGTTTGATTCAATAAATTCATTTGGACTGTCAGAGATTTGAAGCCAAGACCCCTAAACTCAACTTTGCAGGCAAATTTCTAGACAAGTCTAGTGGGAAAGACTACCTTACTCTTGTTGGAAAGCAAATGATGATGCTTCTTGTTAGATAATAAAGTACATGTTGCAATGGTGGCGATGAATTATGCAGGTGAATTCTTGAAAGCATTGGGTAAAAAGAATGTCATTTGTCTCTTCTCTAGCGGCTAAAGCTCAGGGAATTAAGTGGACTATGGAGTGAGCCATTGCCGCCAGGTTCTACAATGTTATTGTCGAAGGTGATGCTCTTACTGTGTTTCAATTTGTGAATCATCCAAAGAAAAGCACATGTTAGGAAATAGCTCAAGTTGTAGAAGACATGGGATGAAGTAAAGATGGCAAACCATTTTCAATTGTCCTTCAAGTTGGCAAAAATAGAAGAAAACAAAGATGCACTTGAGTTAGCAGCTAAATGGACTGCTAAATCTTTGTTTGAAGGAGAACTGCTTGGGGGTGCCTGCCAGAGCTTGTGAAGCACTCAATTTTTTTATGATTTGTGAGTTGTGACCAAGTAGGAGGAGCTGTAGTTATTTTGCGTCTGGGATGTGTTTTAGGTTTTCCCTATTTTCTTGTTTGCTGTTGTGTGGTGTTTTGGACTAGTTGATGTTGCTGTACTCTCTTCGTTTCTCATATATATATATATATATAGAGAGAGAGAGAGAGAGAGAGAGAAAGAAGAGGAAAAAAAAAAAAGAAAAAATAATTCCTACATTTAATAAACTGATTTTTTTTTTTTTTTTTGGGTTTGATGTTATCTATTATTTAACTTAACAGTACCATAAAGTGGCACAATTTTGCATAGTTAGCATATCCGTGGAACAACTGTAGGAATACTAGGGCTATACATACTTGTTCTCAACTTCTGCTTCTATATACTATATAGATGCAACTTTATCTTAAAAAAGAAAAGAAAAGAAAACATCTTCACATAATACAAATATTTATTGCATTGAATAAAACCGTTTCCTTAAATGATAAATCTTGAGTAGTATTTCCAATCTCTCAAAGTGTGTTGGTCCCAATCAGTAATATACAAGTCATATAAAACCTACCATTTTTGAGATCTATTTCAATGGGCATATGTTGTGGACAATCAGCCATGGCTTCTTAACTATAAAAACATCATAAATTTACCTCATTCCTTTGATAGCACAATTACTGCATTTCAAGCAATCAAGACAGCATTTGACAGCTTATGAGACAACCAAACTCAAATGCAGGAATGCGGATCTATCATTTGAAGAAAGTGACCAGGTTTGATTTCCAAGTCAAATGTTAAAGCTTCATCCTGCAAATATTTAACTAGTTGGATGAAAAGAGAATCTAACTCATCTAAATAGAAGAGGAATTTACATAGTTATACCTGTCGAAAGCATCCGGGCTGATGGGAATCACACCAGCTGGGGACACAAGAGCATCAACGGGAACATCATTTGCAGTCACTGGTATAACTCCTTCATCCAATATCTGCAGAGAATAGGATAGGGCAACTGCAGAACCAGAGCCAATCATTTCAAAAGACTAACAAAAACATGTAAGCTGACAATAAGACCATAAGCAATTATTAATTATTAGAAGTCATGCATACCAAGGAGGGGTTGCTTCCAATCCCTTGCCTTCACAAGCTCTTGGTAGTTCTTCAAGAAGGTATCATAATAACTATTGATTTTCATCAAACACCAACATGAGTTATGCACAATTTTAAGAATTTTCAGTGAATATGGATAAATGGTCAAGTTTCATTTTAGAATTAAAGTGATTGAGATTTTTAGAGATGAACATGAGCCTATTAGGAATACAACCCAATTCCTAGATCTGTGAGATGCAAAAAAAATAAATAAATAAATAAATAAAATAAAAGAGAAAATATGCGCCAAAGAAAAAATAATTACACAAGACAATATTTACATAATTCGGAAATTTGCCTACGTCTACAGAGTTACAGTAATTTACTATTTCATGGAAAAAAAATACAAATGCAGCATTACAGTGTTTTCTCTCTCTCAACAACACGACAACGCCAATCTAAAACAACGGTATTTATATCCTACAGAGAGGATCCTCAATAGGCTAAACATGGGCCAAAAACTTTCATAAGCGCTCCAACTTGGGCCTATCAGCCCAAGCCTCCAATCCATGGACTAAGTCTTAGAAAATCTCCCACTAAAAACCATAACAATTTAATATAGGGTTGGGTTATAATCTGGATCAAATACAAACTAGGCTGCACATAGCCCAACAATGCCCCCCCCCCCCCCACCCCCTCTCTTTCTCCTAGGAGGGTTGGGTTGGATTTTCCATACAATCATCACCATTCTGCAGTCCCACAAAGTTGGCTCACCAATTATTAGGGAACTACAATAGTATTCACAAATCAATAGTTCTACTAGTAGTTATACTGTAGGAGCTTAAAAAAAGGTTTTATATCAAAATGAGTAAATGATATCTTTAACCAACTAAGCTCCCACAACATTAGAGGCTAAATGAAATTCTATATAGGCCAAGATTCATAGCCATACCCACCACCACGACCCAGGCGCCTTCCGGATCTGTCAAATGCTAGTCCTGCAGGCAGAAAATTGCTAATTATTATTGCTTAAATTTTGGTTTCCGCAAGACTGCAACTTTAGAGCATTCTGCGGGTAATTAAGAAAATTGGGATAAAGTTTTACCAGGTAAGAGTAACAAATCAATTGGCTCATTTGCCTGCATAACTGCATCAAAAGTGATCCTTTATCATAAGTGTTAATTTATGTGCAAACCATGCAATTATGAAATATAAAGTCAAGCCTATGAGAAAATATGAACCAGAAGAAAATAAATGGAGACATTCACTTGCAAGAAGGTTAAAGCGCACAAAGTGAAAGGAGCATGTGAGTTGTGTCATGAGTTCCAGAGAAGCAGAAGCTCCTAAGTAGCACCCTGGTCCTCCCCAACATAAAAAGCAAATGTTTTTGCATCTGAGCAAATCTTGAAGCACAACATAGACAAGTTTAACCATATTATTTTCAAAGGCTAATCACGTTTCTTCTTCACCTACTAGTTTATCTTGGCACTGATAAGTTACAATATGACAACTCCTGTCATCATTCTGATGCCTAAACTTAATTCTCACTCCTCATCATGTGAAATTTGTAATTAAATAAGCAGAAAATGACTACAACTTATAAATTATTCATAGTGCGAGCAGCCTGCTGGTCATTGGAGATAGAGAGAGTCGTCACAACATATACTAGTACAAATTTGTAATTACCATTTTTACGTTCATTTCCATCACCATCCACTGAAGCTGGTTCTAAAATGTTCATTGAATTCGCAATAAGATCATCAATACTTGAGATGTTCAGCATGTGCATATGACTATTTTTGTCCTCCACACGTGGAACATAAAGTGTTTTGCCCATCTTTATATGATCATCTGAGTCAAAATAAAATGTCAATACTTTCAGAAGTGTGACAACAAGTCAAGATAGCTTTTATTAAAGAGATAAATTTAATGAAAATGCATGTATCATACAACCACTAAATAAACAAAATAATTTGATAAAAATAAGCTTATCCAAACACACACACACACACAAAAAGTGTCATAAACTTTTGCTCTACAGCACAGAGGAAGAGATGGTTATTAGTTATTACATGAAATAGTTAAATAAGACAATCTTAGGAACTATCTGCTCAGCAATCATATGTATATGTTTTTCTCAAACAATTACAACATGTTCATATAAAAAAAACTAGAGCATTCTGTCCAATGATTATCTCTCTAAAGAATCTCTTGTGAGGAAGAACCAAGCAGTCATTCCTGTGACATTTTTTAGTTTACAAACACATTAAAGTAACCCACTGGGGGGCACTTCCTCCCCTTCTAAGACCAAGGTGGAGGTGGGGTAGTTTATTCAAGACCAATTGGATGCATGTGGAATATTCCAGTAAAGAAAATAAAAATATACTTAAATCCTTTTGCATACAAGAGAATCATTCATTCCCAGTATGATCCCCCTGCTCATAAACTCTTTCAATTGAGATAGGGTTGTGATTGAGCCAGGTATTGAATGATTGAACATGTCTTGGCCAGACTAACAAGGAGATCAAGCTCGTCTTGAGCTCACTTATAATGTTTAATTTTGGGCTTGTTACAAGTAGCTTGAATTTGACTTGCCTCAGCTTGCTTCATTAGTCAAGCCATCAAGCCAAGTACAAGTCCAAATCAAGCTCAAGATCAATCCTACAAACAAGTTTTAGGAGTAATATTTTTCTACAGATTCCATTTTACAATCACATTCACATTTGAATGTCAGATGACAAAACTAAAACGTAGGAGACAGCAAGTAAACACAAACCTTGAGCTGGGTTTTGCAAGATTTCTGATAACAATTTTGATGTGTCAACTTCTCGTAAAGAAGAGCAACTTATATAGGCACACAATCTCTGACTAGATTTAAACCAAGGAGATT
The DNA here is from genome assembly GCA_032878915.1 of Castanopsis chinensis. Taxonomy (NCBI): domain Eukaryota; kingdom Viridiplantae; phylum Streptophyta; class Magnoliopsida; order Fagales; family Fagaceae; genus Castanopsis; species Castanopsis chinensis. The sequence continues at coordinate 10,013,162 of JAVQMG010000114.1, forward strand.
CCAAAAGAATGCTCTGGATTACATTGTCTGAAAACAAAAATCAACAACAACCAAGTGAAAAAATTTCAATAAGACAAAAATCAACAACACCCAAGTGAAAAATTTTCAATAACAAAGATGCATCAATCTAATAATTCTAGATAGACCCAGTAGTAAAAAATTAATGCAAAATGATTTGGCATTATTAGTACATGTTAAAAGTTACCTTCTTGGGATCTGAGAGTTGGGTCCATATTCTTGAGGTCCTTGCGGACCCTTGATCGGAGAAGCTGTTTTTGTTTGAACAAAGCGTTCAGATGATCTTGTTCTTCATCGTTGTTGTTGGCCATTGTTGTCGTGAAGTTCAAACTGTAGCGTGGTGCGTACGAGGTTGGGCGAGAGAGGAAACAGAGTGGGTTTGTTGTTGTTGTGACAATATTGCACGGTTGGGTGATCAATACTACTAGTTGTTTCATTTTTCGGCTCAGCCCAGTTGGCCTCATAGCATAGCATGAAGCCCCTTCTCTCTCTGCTGTCGTGCTTTATTTTATTTTATTTTATTTTGATTTAACAGATTATCAGCTCATGTTTTGAATTTGTTCATAAAATTTACACTGTAAACTTTTTTTCATTTTATTTTATTTTTTCAAATTCAATAGTTACAATGGAAATGTTAAATTTGAATCCATCTAGGTTAGAAAGACCTAAGAATGTTAGTTAAATTATAAATCTCTTGGTTATAAGTTCATTTTTGGTCTACCCTTTAAAGAAACTTGAATTTTAATTATTATATATATATGAGAAAGTTATTAATCTCTGTTGATACCCATTTTCGTGACACATTTTTTACAAACCCAATTCAACCAAACCCGACTTTCTTGTGAGCTCAATTCATGTATTATATTATATTTTATTTTTTAAAGCATGGCCCAAGTCCATATAACTTACGGAGGAAATTGAGGAAGTGTGGTTTACAGAATATGAGTCGGTTCCTTTTGAACCTTTTGCATAAGTCCAGCCCATGCGTGCTACCAAGTGAGCAAGAGATGCTGGTAGCACCTCTAGCTCATGAAAAATGTCTAGTACCCAAAATTTTCACCCCAAAACAATTTCTATGCTCTGGCTGATTATGGCTCAAAGTTTCTACCCTAACCTAATTTTGCTACCATATTTCTTTTCCACCCAAAAACACAGCTGACCTTAAACTAATTAGCTAGCCTATTGTAATCAAGCTGTCAAAAGCCTACAATGACAAGGAAACAATAGCTAATGAAGTCAGCCGCTTTATTTCTAAAATCATGCTAAAAGCATGCCAAACTCTTCCCTAAACAAAAGCAACCCAACCCAACCCAACCCAACCCAACCCAAAACGCCAAATTAGTATCATGAGGGATGAAAGCCTCTTCCACAACTCAAAAAATAGTTATTAGCAACACCCAAACTCTATATAGAACTCTCTCTTCAGCTTAAAAATAACCAACTGCGTTTTCCTCGTAGAGCTGAAACTTGGGAGTAAAAGCCCATTCAGTCAACTAACATTTTCACATTTCTAAACCTTGGAGGTGGAAATAGGGGTATAGGAAAACCTTCCCTTTCTTCCTCACAACCTCTCTCAATTTTCTCTTCTCGCTGACAGTGGGTCGAAATTTCAGACTTGTGCACTTTTTTGCATTTTCTTGTATTTCAGTTATATTATTTTGATTTCTCTCTTGTTAAAACACCATTAACCTTTTGTTCATTGTACATTTGGAATTTCGGGCTTGATTCTCCACAAATAAACATTTCTAAAGAACGTAGTGGGAGATTTAGGTCATTCTCGCATTTTTGGCCCTTATCGCAAAAACGTCTCCGACAATCTCTAACCATCTTAATATTTTGTAAGTAAGTAATATATAAGGACACAATAGCCTAATAATAATTGATTTACTAAATAATAAATTCAATAACTAATGTAACATTCCAAAAACTTATAAAATAAGATTAACAGAGTCTCCAAACAAAAATTTTTCTTGCCTCCACCATTGTATATAGATTATAAAGACCATTTGTGGGTTCCAAGTAAAATCTCTGATAATTAAATAAGAAATTTGGGCTTCAATCTTCACCTACATTAAAAACTTATTGGTGTTTTAGTCTAACGATAAAGAGCTATTATTAGAAGTGAGTGTCATAAGTGGAAAATCTTTATAAAATATATATATATATATATATATATTATAGAAATCACTTTTTTATTTTGTTTTCACAATTTTCTTCCTTTTATATGCATAAAATGTTAATCTAAACTTATCCTCACATGTATATTTACAAGTATAATATTACATTTGAGTTCAACTTATTGAGCTTAAACTTTGCTCAAGCTTAACTCATTTGCAATAAACATAAATCATGTGTTTCCCGAATAAAGTGGATCTATAAATGTAATTTTATAAATTTTACAAACCCAACCGAGTTATATAAATCCATTCGGGTCACCCAAGTCACCATAAACCCATCGAGGTTGACTGGGTTTAACCCAGTCATATGTAGAAACAATCCATTTAAACACTCAGACTAGTCTAAATGCAGGGTCATTGAGTTTTTGGTCCAACTGGCCGACTTAGTCCGAGTTTAATAACTATGTTCTCAATATTAAGAGTTTGTTTGGATACCGCTTATTTTGCTGAAACTGAAAACTTATTACTGAAAGTACTGTAGATAAAGGTAAAAGTTAGCTGAAATAGTACAGTGAAGCCTAGGAATGGCAACGAGTTGGGTTCGAGCCGAGTTTTTTCATACCCAGACCCGACTCGCAGGCCAAGACCTACAGCCCGGACCTAGCCCGTTTATTAAATAAGTTTTTTTTCTGGGGCCCAAACCTGCTCTGCCGAGCTTCGTTAAGACCTGCCAGATTTGGGCCCAATTCGCGGCCCAAATCGTTGCCCAACCAAAAAAAATAAAACAAAGAATTAAAGCCCAAATTTATTTTTTCAGATTCAAGCGTGACTGAAAGAAAGAGAAAGAGAAAGAGAGTGTTTGTTAATATATTGACTCTCTCTCTCTTAGTCACATAGACAAAAAAAAAAAAAAAAAAAAAAGCAAGCAAATTTGGGGATTTGGTAACGTTGATTCATTTCATTCATTCAAGGTATCCATTATAAGAAGAACAAAACCAAACCAAACCCAACAAGAAGAACAAGAACTAAAAACGATAGCAGTAAGCAACACCACATAAGGCTTGAGGAGTGAGAGAGACAGAGACACAGAGAGAGATTCACAAAGGAAGAGAAAAAAAAAATCAAAGTGGTTTTTGGGGACCAAACAAAGACAAATGCAAAAGAGCCAATTTTGTAACCAAAGCTGAAGAGAGAGTGTGGCAGTCATTACAAAACAACAATAACAATAACAGTCTCAACAGCAACTAATCAAGAGAATGAGGAGGCGTGAGAGGCAGAGACGGTAGTTGTGGCCCGTGTGACTGTGAGGTGTGAGACAGAGAGTGAGTGAGGGCGTGTGCTGTGTAGGAATGGTTGACTGAGTGTGCTTTTGTGAGGCAGTGAAGGTGAGGAGGTGTGAGCTAAAATGAGGGAGTGAGGGTGAGGAGGGAGGCATGAGCTGCTGCTGAAAAAGGAGGGACTTAGGGTTAGTTTTAGCTATATATATAGATTTAAATATATATATATAGGGGTTTTTAGTAATTTCATAATTACTGGGCTGGGTCTAGGTCCGATTTCGGGCCGGATTTTTTATAAAACCCAGACCCGACCCAAACTCGCTTTGGGTTTTTTTTTTTTTTTTTTTTTTTTTAATTCATACTCAACCCTATTCCTTATCAGAGTGGGTAAAACCCGGCCCATTAAGTTGGGGTTGGGTCGAGTACCTGCAGGTCGGGCAGAAATTGCTATCCCTAGTGAAGCCTATAAATAGTACCAAAAAATATAGTGGGATCCATAAATAGTAGCAAAAATAAGCTAAATAGTGAAATAATTTCCATTTTTCATTGGTATCCAAACGGAGACGAAGTCTAAAAACATTATGAGGGTGTTTGGTAGGTAAGTTTAAACACATTTCCACATATTTTAAATAACTTTACACACGTTTCAACACACTTTTTTATCCTACATATATAAAAAACACTCAAAACAGTGTTTCTCCAACTAACCAACCAAACAGCCCTATATCTTTCTTCTCCTTCTCAACAGTCCCCACTGTCACCCAAAAAAAAAAAAAGAGGGTTTTTCCTTCCCAGTTTGGCAGGGCATATTTGTATAAAAAAAAAAAAAAAAAAAAAACTCCTCCAAATATTGATACCAATAACATAAATACACATAAAACCAGGGACCCCTCCAAAAAATCCCCAATTCTGAAAAACCGTGTTCACATCTCTCTCTCTCGCTCTCCTCGAATCGATGCCCAATTCAAACCCTAACTTGGCGGCCATGACCTGAGCTGAGTAGTACTCGTTCACCACACAATCGAAATCATCAGAAACACGAAACCCACTCAGCGAAAACCATGGCAGCGTCGCAGTCCGATCTGGAGCGACAGATCGAGCAGTTAATGGAGTGCAAGCCTCTGCCAGAAGCAGAGGTGAAAGCGCTGTGCGAGCAAGCGAGGTCGATTTTAGTGGAGGAATGGAACGTGCAGCCGGTGAAGTGTCCCGTCACCGTGTGCGGCGACATCCACGGCCAGTTCTACGACCTCCTCGAGCTCTTTCGGATCGGCGGCAATGCTCCCGATACCAATTATCTCTTCATGGGCGACTATGTAGGTCTGTATATTTTGCAAAAAAAATCTTACTTTTTTGCCATTTCGTTTTTGGATTAGCTTAGTTATATATATAGAGCATGTGGGTGTGTGCAGAATAAAGCTTTGAAACAAGAAGGTGGCAATTTGATATGGAAGAAATGTGTTGTGAATGATAGGATTTGAATTTATGGCGATGTTTTGTGACATTATGGTTAAGAAAGCATAGACATTGATGCCGGGTCACGTCAATTCTTGAAAAATTAGGACGCGAAATGGTGGTGATAGGACAGTTAATGTAACTTTCTGTAGGACAGAGACTATAGAAACAATGGAATAGAATCTATCAAACAAAACGCCTAAGAACCCAATTCCTCAAATGTACACCTGTTTATCTGCATCAAACTTAAAGGAACCTGATTCCAAATATTTGATGAATGTTTATTAATCTGGTTCCTCCAATCAAGTATAAGATCAATTACCCTCTCTGATAAGATCCAGCAGATCCCAAAAGATCGAATAACAAATTTTCACAACTGATAAGCCTCCTTGCAATGAAGCAAAAGGTGATTCATTGCCTTCCCACTACATCAACACATGTAGCACCAATCACTATAGTAGAAGGTCACTTACTAAGATTGTCACAAGTGAGTATCTTCCCCTTTGCTGCCTTCACACCCCAAATACTTTTCCAAGGGAAAGTGGCAGCATTAGGCCCCCACAAAGCATTATAGAAAGAGTGAATATCAAACTCCCCTTCTTCTTAAGGTATATTTTATGTTTATTTCTAGGAATTTTTGAATAAAAATTTCATTTTTTTTTACCTCCCTGCATATTGAGGACATGCATACAGGACTGTCTGTCAGGTTTGTCAGGATTTTGGAGTGTTTGTGGTTCTTAGGTTGCTAATAGGTGGAGATTGTGTTTGGGTGAAACGATTGGTCATTGGTGGGGTGATGTGGAAGGGATAAGAATGTGCTTATGATGTTTATGTTGGATTGATGTGGACTGGAGTGAGTTTAGGGTAAAACAAGATTTGATTATTTGGGATATAATACTGTTTATTTTTGGGGGAATGAGAGTTTCGAGTTAGAATGTCAGTATATGAAAGTTAGTTGGTAATGTAGAGAAGGCATTTCATTTGTAGCTTTCATACATAGTTAGCAATGAATGACTATATATGAGTTTTTAGGTTTTGCTATGTACAGACTACAGACATCTTAGTAGTAGCACTTACTATATTGAAGAATGTGCAGTGCCAACAAAATTGGGGAGGGAAAAACTCAAAGATGAAGTTATTTTGTGTATGTTGTTGAATTTGACCTGTTTGATGAATTCAGGAGGAAAAAGATAAGTCCAAAGGACCCTGCCTGGGTGAGGTTACACATCCTTAAAAAACAAAAAAGGAGGAAAAAGAGTGAGAATTAGAGCAAGATAGATCTGTCACGGGAGAGATTAGAAGATTTTTTTGAGGACAGTAGACTTGCATCTGGGCCTCATACCAACATATAACCCTGATAAAGATTGTGTGTGTGTGTGTGTTTTTTTTTTTTTTTTCCCAACTCAAGGCCAGTTTATTAAAATAAGCCTGACTCAACATGCTACTGTCGAAGCCATAGGTTACTTGCAGCTGCAAAATTTCTATTTGGCTATTTGGTTGCAACTAGAACAAGACCTTTTTTTTTTTTTGATAGGTAAAAAAGATATATATTCAAGAACACTACCTTAAGCAGAAAAACATAAGGCAGAGAGAAAAATACAAAGGGAAAAGAAAGAGTAAAAAGAAAAGGAAAGGAAAAGAAACTAAGTACATAGGAAAGAGCTAAGGAACATAGGGAGAGAATCACTAGAGGTGAGTCCCCAAGTCCTAGACCAATCAAATAGAGTGCCACTAAAAGAGGCCAATAGTTGGTCATCTGAACTTTCCATGTTCTCGAAAGTCCTCCTATTGCGCTCCCTCCAGAGACACCATATCAAGCATAAAGGAGCTAAATTCCAAATGCTAGACAAATGCTTTCCAGGCCAATTCCATCAACTGAATAGAGTATCTGCAACTGATCTAGGCAAGACCTAAGAAAACCCAAATGATCTAAATACCAAACTCCACAGTCGAGAAGCCCTTCCACAATATAGTAACAAATGATCCGCCATCTCCCCATTACTGCAGCACATGATACACCAATCGACAAAATCCAACCCTTTACCCCTCAAATTATCCCCTATAAGGATTCTATCCCATACAGGAGTCCACACAAAGAAAGAAACATGCCGATGAGCCTTAACCTTCCAAACACCTTTCCAGGGGAAAATAATGGGCGCGAGGCTTCTCAACTTATTGTAAAAAGAATGAATATCAAAGTCCCCATTCTTTGTTAACTTCCATCGCATACGATCTTCATTCTCAATAGGAGGAAGATTAGAACTCGAGGTACGGAGAAAATCATCCACCCCACCCATTTCCCAATCATTTGATCTCTGAATAAAATGAACATTCCAGCTGCCCTGCTCCTCAATCCCCAATTGTTCAAGAGAAGAGGCCACCGATGCCTCTTTATTAGATGCAATCCCATACATGCTCGGAAAAGACAGTTGAAGTGGAGACTCCCCACGCCAATGATCAGTCCAAAGCTTCACTCTATCCCCCACCCCTACCTCAAGGCGAGTATTCTTGCTAAAATCCTCCCATCCCATGCGGATACTTCTCCACAAGCCACACCCATGTGCCCCTCTACCTAGCTTGGACTTCCATCACCCCCCCCCCCCCCCCAAATTCTTCCCCAAACTTGAGGGCTATAACCCTTCTCCAAAGCCTTGTCTCCTCAATCCCAAACCACCATAAACACTTCTCTAGTAAAGCTTTATTAAAAGTATTTAATTTCCTTACTCCTAACCCACCATTTTTCACAAAGGTGCACACACCTTGTCCCATCCTACCAAATAAAACTTGGAGTCCCCCCACAAGAAATCCCTTTGCAACCTTTCAATTTTATTGGCCACATGCGTAGGGATGGTAAAAAGAGACGAATAATAAGTGAGGAGACTAGATAAAGTGCTTTTAAGTTTTAAGCAACGTTAGTCTTCTACCTTTTGACAAATACATCTTCTTTCAACCGGCCAACTTACGTTCAAAATTCTTCAAGATAGGATTCCAAACAACAGGGGACTTGAAAGACCCCCCCCCCCCCCCCCCCCCCAAAAAGGCATACCAAGATAGGTCGTAGGCAAAGACCCAATCCGACATCCCAAAATCTCTGCTAGGACATGGACATTAGGAACCTCCCCAATGTGAACCATCTTACTTTTCAGCGCATTAACCTTTAAAATCGTATCATCCGCAAACAAAAGATGCGACACACATACCCCCCCCCCCCCCCCCCCGCGCGTCTACCATGGGCCCTAAAGCCTCAAAACAAACCAGCCCCTTCAGCTCTTTTCGTCATCTTACTAAGAACCTCCATCATAACCAGGAACAACATGGGTGAAAGCGGGTCCCCTTGTCTCAATCCCTCAAACTCCCAAAAAAATCAGCCGGAGACCCATTAAACAATACAGAGAATTGGGCTGTAGATATGCATGCGTGAATCCACCTACACCACCTCACCCCAAATCCCATTCTCTTCAACAAATCAAGAAGAGCCTCCCAGTTCACATGATCATAAGCTTTCTCAATATCTAATTTACAGATAACCCCTGGAAGCATACTCTTCACCCTACTATCAACACACTCATTAGCAATGAGAACTGAATCAAGAATCTGTCTACCACTCACAAAACTGTTTTGAGACTCAGATATCAACTGATCAAAACCTCTTTCATGCGGTTTGTCAACACCTTGGCCAAAATCTTGTAGACACTCCCCACCAAAAGGTCTAAGCTAGAACAAGACCTTTTGCACTCTGAAAATGCCAAGTCGACTGTCTAAATGTACTTTAGTTGACCATTTATGTTTATGCATCTCTTTTTGAAATTTAGATATACAATATTGTTAGAATTTTATTTACTTCATGTTTTTACTGATCAAAAAACTATTTTTAGTATTTTACAATTTTCTTCAATGGTTGCAGATCGAGGATACTACTCAGTGGAGACTGTCTCGCTTCTAGTGGCTCTGAAAGTACGTTATAGGGATAGAATTACTATTCTTAGAGGAAATCATGAGAGTCGACAAATAACTCAAGTGTGAGAACTTATTCTTTTCAAGTTTTCTCACTCTAAAAAAGTGTACAGAAATCTTGTTGGTAAAAACATTGTATCTGCATGCTTGTGAATGCCAACATGCAGCCATGTACAACCCAAAAGTTTCCTTGTTTATGTTTCAGAAACTGTGACCTACTATGTTTAAGTTTTGTCACTGTAGGCAATCTTTTTCATGCAACTGCATAATCTGCACAAGATGCTCTCAGATTAAGCAATATTAATGCAACACATATTTGATAATCAATTTTAGGGAATTAGCAACGCTATAAGTAAACTTTTAAGATCATTTTAAATAGTTACATATTTGGCTTACAGAGCTACTTCCAAAATTTTAACCCTAAAACATAAATAAAGAATTAATTACATCCCATAGAGAGCTATTATCCATGTGGTAGATTGTATTTTTCAACTTCATTTGTTAACAAAATGTAAGCCATTTATTTTTTCAAAAGAAAAAGAAAACACCAAAAAAAAAAAAAAAATGGAGGAGAAACAAAGAGATCAGAGTGCAAGCCAAAGTTTTTTTAAATTGCTAATTTAATATGAAATTGAAGCATACAGGTGTTCAGGACTCTTGGTTTATAATTTCATAATGCCATATTCTGTTTTACATCAATAACTTGGTGGTTTCTTTTTCCCAGGTATGGTTTTTATGATGAGTGCTTGAGAAAATATGGAAATGCTAATGTCTGGAAATATTTCACTGACCTTTTTGATTATCTGCCACTCACAGCCTTAATTGAAAGTCAGGTTCGAACTATTTAATGCAATCTTATCCTGATTTTCCTCAGATGATCTCATTTAACAAGCTTGCTTTATACTAATCTTATTCATTTTTATTTGTTTTTGTGGTTGCAGATCTTCTGCTTGCATGGTGGCCTGTCCCCCTCATTAGATACATTAGATAACATCCGTGCTCTGGACCGGATACAAGAGGTACAATTACAGTTTTCCATCTTGTAGTTCAAAGTGTTACCACAACATATGATTAAATTTTGATTTTTATTCCTCATGTCTTTGTTTTGGATTCTGACTACAAGTGAATGTCTTATCACATTGTTGTTACCAGTTGTTACCACATAAATTACCTGTAGAAGAGCATAAGTGTACAATGGCTTGATCTGTTCATAACAGCCTCAATTTACATGCGATTTGTAATCTAATTTGCATTGTAGCCTCTTACCTCTATTAGAAATAAAATAGTTTTAAAGATATTTTGATACTTAAAATTCCTCCTTTTTACATTATAAGAAGATTAAGTATATCATCTTGGAGGGATGCCACAGGCAAAAGTTAACTTGAACAATTATTTAAAAAAAAAAAGTTTAGGTGAACAGATTCCAATGATACATCACTTTCCTCCGGGTCACTGTGTGAGCCTTCCATTAAACAAAAATTTAGTATTCCTACTCCCTTGTTTATCTAATATTCTCAATTGTATATATAATATAATATAATATATTATTAATTTTTGTTTGGGAGTAGGTTCCGCATGAGGGTCCAATGTGCGATCTCTTGTGGTCTGACCCAGATGACCGATGTGGGTGGGGAATATCTCCTCGGGGTGCAGGGTACACATTTGGACAAGATATCGCTGCACAGTTTAACCACAATAACGGGCTCAATCTTATTTCCCGAGCTCACCAGCTTGTTATGGAAGGATATAATTGGTGCCAGGTTTGTGAAAGGAAAGCAGAATCATATTTGAAATCGGTTTTTCTGGAGGTTAATCATTATGTATTTTCTTTGTTTTATTTTTAGGAGAAGAATGTGGTTACAGTGTTTAGTGCTCCAAACTACTGCTATCGGTGTGGAAATATGGCTGCAATTCTCGAGATTGGAGAGAATATGGATCAAAATTTCCTTCAATTTGACCCGGCACCTCGTCAGGTTGAACCTGACAGCACACGCCGTACTCCAGACTACTTTTTGTAATCATCATAAGTTCATAACGTACTATCACTGGCAATTCTTCTTGTTTCCTCGCGCGCGTGTGTGTGTGTGTGTGTGTGTGTGTGTTTGGTAGAATATGGCTTACATGAGGTGTGTTGGTGTTTAGGTGAGGGGGAGAGTAAAGAAATCATTTTTGTAATCATTATTTCTTTGTACTCTTGTTCTTGTTAAATAGGATTATCTGGTATAAGGTTTTAGGGGCCTTCCTGTTCTGTCTTGTATTTAGAAGATGAAGGAAATAGCAAATAACAAGGTATTCTTTGGCTTCATAAATTGTGCATTTATGGTTGAAAGTTGAAATACGTGGGAAGATGGTCTGCTCCTTCCTAATGCTCCTTAAGATTTTCAGCTGACATGAGAAGAGAGAGCCATAGCCAAGAAGGCTAGAACTCTTTGCTTCTTAATAAGGCACATTTGGTGGTTTGGCTAATTTCATAAACAATAATGGTCTATCACAAGAAAAGCAAAACAATATATTTCCAACAGTTAAAAACTGGCTAACAGAAATAGCAAAACAGAGACAAGGATTTAGTTAAGTTTACATAATTGTTTCAAAACATGTTCGAATCAGAGACTAATAAGCGCCAAAACAAGGCATGGGGAACAAGTTGAAGAGAGGAGTAGCTGTTGAAGAGCCAGAGAGGCTTGATAGTGATACACTAGAGGTGAAGGCAGACATAATCCTCTGTTAGTACGGGATAATCCCGCTTGCAGATTGAAGATCATGTATGGCTTCGTTTTTATCAAGCCCTACAGTTGTTTCTTTCCTCCTATACTTTTCCAAGCAAAATGGATAGTAAATGCAAAATTGATGAGCAAAATTACATATTAGCCTTAATAGTCCATGATGATGTTGCAAGATAACATTAAGGCGTTGTTTGGTTGGGGGTAGAAAAGTGGAAAGATAGAAAATACGGAAGGGATGGAAAAATGGGATAGAAAATATTTTAGTTTCCCCTCATGGTATTCATTTGGGGTGGAAACGTGGAGGGATGAAAATTTTTTTTATTTAATTAAAAAGAAAAATCATAAAATGGAAAATATAGTTTGTATAACTTTATTTTCATGCAGCTATTAGATAAAAAAAAATAATAACAATTAAATTTTTATTAAAAAAATGTGTATGAATTGGGAGCTTCATTAAAAAAACAAGAACCTTGTACAAGGGGACATTTTCATCCAAAACACCCTAACCATTTACACCCCCCCCCCCCCTCTTTTTTTCTCTTCAATTTTCTTCATGATTTTTGGAGATTGTTGTTTGGTGGGCCTAGGGAGAAAACACCTGGATACTAACAATTTTTTCTCACATTTTCTCCTCTAGACAAATATCCAAAAATATCATTCTCTCCCCCACCCCCCCTCCCCCTTTCCATCTTCCCTAAAATTGCTCCAACCAAACGAGCCTAAGCATTAGTCTTTCACACTAAAAGTCAAAACACTTATCCATTATAAAACAAAAGATTTGGATCCTTCCATGATGCCCTAAGTCTTATGGTAGAAATAGTTATTATTTGAATCACTAAAATCTTATTGAGGGTTCACAAAGCGCTCTAATTCTCCACATTTTAGGGTTCACTTGCCAACTATGACGATCTTTGTCTTTCTTTTTCTACTTTCCTTGACATCGTCAACTGTCTCCTATCATCCTTGCAATAGAAGTACATAAATTCGAAAGCAGTGGTATTCTAATAGTGTGTTCTTTACGTCCACTATCATGTTTTAAAATGTAGTCATTTTTTAAAATATGAATATTTTGTATCAATTGTAGATATTGATATAAAATAGGAGGTGTAAACGAGTGCAAGATGACATTTTTTTTTTTTCCAAACAAATGCAGTTACAATATTTTCGAAGAAATATGTTTTTCAAAATTAAAATTGACAATTTTTTTTAAGATCGATTATATCACAAGAATATTACGTGGATTACCTATTATTAATTGAAAAGTAACGTTTTTAGAAATATCTCAATATAATAAATTAATTAATAATTATATAAATATTATTTAATTGATATTTAAAATATAATATATAAAATTTCACTCAAATATGCGGTCTTAGGTTTTGAATTGAATCCAGCCCGCCATAACTGAGTGTGGAGTTTATTTTATTTTATTCTATGTTCCTCAAGAAACTCAAGTGTTTCATTGCTAATCTGGAAAAATATATATATATATATATATATTTATTTATTTACCACAAATTGGGCGAAGTCGGCGACAGGGTAAAATTTATTTTGATATTTCAGATATCATATATTGATTTCCCAAGCCGTCAAGCCGTTTGCTTTTTGATCAGCTTGCTCGGCTCGCAAGAATCCACTTTTCACTCGGAGTACTTTGAGTTTCCTTAATATATATTTGCTAATCCTCAAATCAAACCCATTAATCTTCTTCAAGAATTCCTCTCAAACCCTTCCAAGAAAAAAGCCAAAACTTTCCTCTCAAACAAACAAACGCTTTCTTCAATCAAGAACCCAGTTCTTGATTTGCCAGCCCAGAATTAAGGATGAAGCGTCGACTACGTCCATCTTCTGAGGCCGATGAGGGTCTTGTCGTGTATCTCAATGACACATTCTGTGATGAAAACGTCAAAAGGCGCAAACTTGAGCACCCTAATCCCATAGAGCAAGCGTTCTTGGATGATGATGATGATGACGACGATGTTGATGATGTTGTTGATCAAGTTGCTCTGATGCGTGACTGGAAAACCAATGATTTGTTGCGTAAGAAAAAACTTATTCTTGTTCTAGATTTGGACCAGACTTTAATCGAGGCAAGAGCAATTAAAAAGTTAACTTCGGAAGAGAATTATTTGCTTGAGTCCGAGGCTGATGGTGATCAAGATTGCAAATCAAGTTCTGGTGGCAAAGGTAGTCTTTTTAAGTTTAAAGTTGAACCCCCATTGTTGGTGAAACTGAGACCCTTTGTTAAGAAGTTCCTGAAAGAGGCTAATGACATGTTTGAGATGTACATATACACTCGGGCGTGCCGAGTCTATGCCTTGAAGGTTGCTCGTTTGCTAGACCCAGATGGGGATTACTTTCTTTCTAGAATAATCACAAGGGATGAAAGGCCTGGTTGTGATAAAAAGTGCCTTGATGAGGTGTTGGGGCACGAAAATGTGGTTCTTATAGTTGATGATAATAGAAACATGTGGCCTAAGCATCAAGCAAATTTGATAAACATTCAGAAATATGAGTATTTTGCTTCAAGTTTTTGGAGAGCAAGGGATGACAGATACAAGTCTCTGGCAGAGAAGAAGATCGATGAAAGTGAGACTAATGGGCCGCTTGCGAGAATTCTTGATGTTCTTCGAAGAATTCATGAACTGTTTTTCCATCCAAGGCTTGAAGTTGATCTCGCTCATAGAGATGCAAGGTTAGCACTCAAACTGATTCGACTTAAGGTGCTAGGTGGGTGTGTTTTATTTTTCAGTGAATTGATTTTGGGGCCACTGGAGGAATCACATATCTGGGGCATGGCAGAGGAATTAGGAGCAATGTGCACTGTGGAACTCGGTCCAGCAGTGACACATGTAGTGACAGTGAACATTGAAACAGAGGAGGCTCAGTGGGCAGAGCAGAAAAAGAAGTTCTTGGTTCACCCAACTTGGATACAAGCAGCTTATCATTCATATCAAAGGGAACCAGAAGGCAATTTCCCAGTTGATACATTCTGATTTGAATTCTTTAAAGACTTATTCTAATTGCTATTTTTTTTGTTAATATAAAAACTATGTTGTTGTTCCTTAATTTTGAATTAAAATGCATTCATTAATTTTAGTGAACGTTTTTTTTTTTTATCTGTGATATGACATTCTTGCAATGTAAATAATTGACAGATTTGAAAGGAAACATGTATGAAAGTGTGTCCCATTGAGAGGACAATTTTCCTCTTTCTAGCTAATCTTTACATGCCCTGATGTGTCACCAAGACTGCTCTAATTTTGCAATATTGTACAAGTGCTCTAATTTTGCGATTTAAATTTATAATTAATAATTCATAATGAATAAAATTTCCATAAGTTCAAATTGATGTATAACCTGTGCCGCTATTTGGTAGTCTTGGTTCAGCAAATTTCGTAAACTATGGGTCCGTTTGGATAGAGCTTATTTTTGCTGAACTGAAAACTGAAACTGAAAACACTGTAGCAAAATAATTTTTTAATGTGTGAATAGTACTGCGGGACCCATTTTTAATAAAAAATTGCTAAAAAAAGTATATGAATAGTGCGCGCACAGTGCAATCCTGCACTTCTTGTCCCCCACGCGCCAGAACCGAATAAAAAAAAAAAAAAAAAAGCAAAACTTGAAAAACGCAAACGCTGAGTTGAAAAGTTGTATCCAAACCGGCACTATAATAGTCTGTCACTAAAAAGAAGCAAAAATAAGAGAACTATTTGTGAAACTTACATAATTGTTTTAAATTATGTTCTAACCCAGTAGAGGAGAGGAATAGTTGTTGAAGAGGCTTGATAGTGAGATATGCCAGAGATGAAGCCAAACATATTCCTTTGTTTGTAAGGGATAACCCTCTTACAGACTGAAGAACATGTATGGCTTCATTTCAATTGTCAAGCCTCTTCTAGAGCTGGTTCTTTCCTTTTCTCCACAATGATGTTGCAAGATAAAATTAATCATTATTTGCAATTCTTAAAGAACACTTATCCATTATAAACCAAAAGAAATGATTTTTCAAGTAGCCATCTACAAAATGCTTTAGAGTTCTTACTTTTATATTTTTTGAGATCAAAATACATTGCATTGGTAGCTCGCGACTCACATATACACGAGTTTAGAGGCAATGGACGTTTTAATCCTTATTTATTAAGAACTTAGAGCAATAGCTTTAGCCTCACTAAAACCGCATTTCAACAAAAGTTTGGCTAAACTCAACTAAAATCACTCTGCATCAACCTCTAATTTCTTCCTTTAATTTTGATAATATTTAAAAACATTAAAATTAATGAATTGAAGTAAAAGTAATGAAGAAAAAGAAAAGTGTGAAATGAGTTCTTTCTAAATTAAAGTAGATGAATGTGTAAAGTCAATTGGTTAATATATTTAATAAAAAAAAATTTAGAGGAACAAATCAATAAATAAAAAAGTTGATGTGGCCTATGATTTGGTCCACTTTGGTCTAGCTCAGTCCATTTAAACTAATTCGGTCTAGTTGAGTTTAATGTGGTCCATTAGATCCACAACTCCACTTTAGTTCAGTTCAGTCTGTTTTGGTCTTATTCGGTCTATTTGGTTTGTTCAGTCTATTTTAGTCCATTCGGTCCACTTTTGTCTATTTCAGTGCGCTTACATAAGAATGAGAAAAAATAAGTTTTGGATTAGAGTGCCTATTTTAAATTCAAATTTATTAAAAAATGTAGCTGATAAAATGTAATATTTTTTTTTTATTATTTAATTTAATGATTTGTAGTATTATCTTTCTTTATGTTCTGTTTTCTCTCCTTAGCTAATATTTGTATTTTAGTTTTTGAGTGAAAACACAATTTTAGTATTTCTTATAATTTAATTTTAATTTGAAGACCAATTGAGGGTTTTTATTTATTTATTTATAAAGGGATAAGAAATTTGTAAATTTATGATAATAAGTTCAGTATCAATGCTTTGATGAATGAAAGAAGCACCAAACTTTTTACTTAACAAAATTGCTAGTGTCCCATGCTTTGTGTGGGCCTACAACTAATTGGTATAGAGAACGACAATAAAATGTTGCTTAAAACAAACAGGGCACAATGCGACAAATTCATTGCATTTAATTATATTTTGAACTAAAAGTGTAAATTGCATTATTAAAATTTAGGATAATTTTGATTTTTCCCCTTAAAATTTCAAAATTTAAATATGTACCCATAATATTACATATAACTTGAATTTAAGTGATTTTGTCAATATAACTTGAATTTAAGTGATTTTGTCAATATACCATGATGAGGTATTCCATAAGTGCCACCTCAACTCAAAATGATAACCAAAGTTGTGGCTTTGATTGAGAAAAAAAATCTCTCTCTCTCTCTCTCTCTCTCTCTCTCTCTCTCTCTCTCTCTATATATATATATATATATATATATATATTCACACTAGAGCATAAGTCGGCTTCTTTTTTTTTCTTTTTTTTCACACTAATATTGGGTTTAGGTTTTCACTGTATGATAGTGGCAAGTCCTATTACTACTAGGACTCGGTAATTGAAAGCAGCACCGACTTAATAAAAATAAAAATCAATAAATCTTTACAATAGCCGTTTCTTTGCTTTGCTTGGCTTTGATAAGCTTGGCTCTCAAGAATCCATAATACTCTTCCCACTCTCAACTTTTTCCTAGTTTCCTTTCAATCTCTCTCTCACTTGAAGAACCCCATTCTTGATTTGCTAGCCCAGCATCGGTCTCTCTGAGAGTCTCAGAGCAAACTAAGGATGAAGCTTCTACTACGTTTACGTTCTAAGCCCGAAGATGGTCTTGAAAGCGAACACTTGGGAACTGATTCTGATTCACACCAACAAAACGTCAAAAGACGCAAACTTGCTGAATATCGTAACAATGTTATCAAATTGGAACGTGACTGGAAAACCCATCATTTGCTTCGTAATAAAAAGCTTATTCTGGTTCTTGATTTGGACCTCACGTTGTTGGAGTCAACAACTAGTGAAAAGTTAAGTTCGGAAGAGAAATATTTGCTTGAGGAGGCTGAGGTTGTTGAACAAGGTGGTGGCAAAGGTACACTTTTTGCGTACCAAGACAAAAAGTTCCCACTGTTGGTGAAACTGAGACCCTTCGTTAAGCAGTTTCTGAAAGCGGCTAATGACATGTTTGAGATGTACATTTACACTAATGCAAACCGATTCTATGCCCTGAGGGTTGCTCGTTTGCTAGACCCAGATGGGAATTACTTTGCTTCTAGGATAATCACGAGGGATGAAAGGCCTGGTTGTGAGAAAAAGAGCCTTGATGAGGTGGTGGGGCATGAAAATATGGTTCTTATAGTTGATGACAACAGAGACATGTGGCCAAATCATCAAGAAAATTTGATAAACATTCATGCATATCGGTACTTTTCTTCAAGGAGTACAAAGGATGACAACTATAAGTCTTTTGCAGAGAGGAAGATTGATGAAAATGAGGCTAATGGGATGCTCGCCAGAATTCTTGAAAGTCTTCAAAGAGTTCACAGACAGTTTTTTCATCCAGAGCTTGAAGTTAATCTTGCTCATGTAGATGCAAGGTTAATACTCAAAATGATTCGACTTAAGGTGCTAGCTGGGTGTGTTTTATTTTTCAGCACAAGTTGGTTTATGGGTTATCCACCGGAGGAAGTGCCTTTATGGATTATGGCAAAGAAGTTAGGAGCAATGTGCAGTTTGGAACTTGGTCCAGCAGTAACACATATGGTGATGTTGGACATGGAAACAAAGGAGGCTATGTGGGCAGAGCAGAAAAAGTTCTTGGTTAATCCAGGTTGGATAGAAGTTTCATATCATTCATGTCGAAGAGAACCAGAAGACAATTTCCCAGTTCATAGGGCATTCTTGTGACATGTATTCTTAGAAAATTTATTCTAGTTTTTGCTATTTTTCTGCTATTGTTCCCGTTGAATTAAAATGCATGAAATGTGTCCTTTATTCATTTAAAGTTAGTGAACATTTTTTCTTTGAAATAAAATTCTTTCCAATTACAAGATTGACAAATTTGCAAGGAAACATTTATGAAAGTGTGTCCCATTGAGAGGACACTTTTTCTCTTTGTAGCCAATCTAACACGCCCCTGCTCTAATTTGCAGTTTAGAATTGTAATGAGTAATTTGAAAAAGTAGGAAAGTTTCATATGTTCAAGTTGATTTATAACCCACGCTGCTATTTGATAGTCTTGGTTTGGAAATGTAAACAATAATGATAAATGGTCTATCACAAGAAAAAGCAAGACCATATACTCCCAGCTGTTAAAAATGGCTTACAGAAAGAGCAAAAAGATAGAAGGATTTAGTGAAATTTACCAAGACATAATTGTTTTTAAAAAATGTTGAAACCAGAGACAAATAAGCGCCAAGAGCAGCTCTTGAAGAGGCTTGATAGTGATACACCAGAGATGAAGTAAGAGATAATCCCTCTTACAGATTGAAGATCATGTATGGTTTCATTTCATTTATCAAGCCTCTTCTTGGGCTGGTTCTAGCCTCCTATATTTTTGCAAGAATTATGGATGTACATGCACTATCGATGAGCAAAATGTTCAAAAGCGTTAATAGTCCATAATGATGTTGCAAGATAACATTAAGCATTAGTCCTGTTCTCTAATGAAAACGCTTACCCTAAACCAAAAGATTGGGATCCTTATATGAAGCAACAACTCTGATGGAAGAAACAATTATAATTTGAGCTATTCAAATTTTATGGAGGGTTCAGAAAGCACTCTAGCTCTCCACATTTTGGGATTCACTCATCAGCTATGAAGATCTTTGTCTCTCCTATGGACCCTGACATCACCAACAATCTCCCAGCACCCTTGTAATTGAAGTACATAAATTTTAGTCAACATAATTTACAGTTGATTTTAGTTTTCATCATTTGATTTCCAGGTAGGTGCATGATATATAACCTTAAAGCACAGCAACCATTTTCTGCCAACCCAATCAAGTTGACTCCCACTAGATCAAAGCTGTAGGTTGCATTCAGGTGAAGAATTGCCGGTGACACCAATGACAGTGCAATGTCAATGCTTTCACCTGCACAACATTTAGTCAAAAAAAAAAATTTCGTCCTTTCTTATTTCCCTTTAATAAAGTAAAACTGGACAATACAATGATAACCCAAACAGGCATTACATAAAACCAAAACAACAAACAAACTTGTAACATTTAATCAGAATTAATGCTATTCTATTTAATTTCATTACCTGGATTGCAGCACCTAAATGAAAATAAGAGGCACACTGGAATTACCAAATTGCATGAGATACTTATAGGTTTCATGGAATGATGCTGTTTAAATTGTATCGTCACTTATGCTGATTACTGATTGTTTCATTTAATCTGTCTTCTCTTCACTTTTAAATTGTTTAGTTTCTTGGGTGCTTAAATACCACCTTAATTTTTTTCCAAATTTTTTGAAAGATTATAGAAGTGTGATACTCTTCACTCTGTTTAAGATGTTCCTACAAATGCAATAGAATAGATTGAAGCGCTAAGGAATTGCAGAAAGGAATTATTTGTGCTGAAATAGGTATATAGATGGATATCTAATAAGATACATACTAAAATCACTTCAAATTAAACTTCCAAAGCCTGATCTCCCTTTTCTTAAGATCAGGCCAAACTGAAGCAGTTCTCAGATAAAGATTTGTCAAGGACATGAACCAATAGCCACAACTGAATAGAGAAGACTGCAGAATGATTTAAATAATTGAGTGGTGTTCCTATTTTGTTAAGTAAATTTTGTGTTGTTTCATCCCAGAGTGAAATGCCAAAAGACAAGGCAATAAGACAACATCAAACTACAGATGAAATTCCAGATGATGCAATAAAAGTGACAAATATTATTGGCTGTTTTAGTAGTAAGAAGCGTGGCAAAGATTAAATGATATAATGCAAACAATTATTTATGGTTCTTCAGCAAGTTAGCGCTTAACATGGAGGATCTGTACTAATCAATTTAACTGAGACTTCAAGCCCTTGAATTCTGACAGAAAATCCGTTTATGTACTATTCCATTTATCATTTTAGAAAGCCCTACTTACCCCAAGGGAAGAAGGTAGCAAGACCAAGAGCTTCTTGAGGCCTCAAAGCTAAAACAAAAATACCTTTCCAGCATGCAAGGAAAGTATATACATCCTAAGAAAAAAAGAAACTGCAACCAAAAATACAATCTTATAAAAATTTATAAATTGATTAATTTGGTTTAAGACCTGATAGTTCAGTATGTACGGGGAAAGTGCAAATGCATTTCTGAGAGCACACACACCATCGCGGGTGAAACTACAAGGAGCAATATCCTGAATCTTAGTAATACACATTTGGTATGGTTAGTAAGTACTTTCTTATATCATCATTTTGTGAGGTTAGTATCCTTCTGTACGACTTTTGATGTTTATGGCTGATTAACTACATAGCTGACACAAGCTTTACTCTGTTAATCTTCAGATATTAGATGATGAATGCAAATTAGAGATAATGGAAGTGCTTCATATGGTAGAAGGGTATTTCGTTTCTGCAAATCCCGTGTTATGCTTTGGTTAACACCATAAACTCATGCTCAGGAAAGAACTTCTATGACCATGGAGCCACTGTAAAGTTCAACCTTCAGTAATTCAATCTTGTGAGGACTGACACAAGCCTAAAAGGCTAAAAAAATTTCCAATCTCTGTTATAAAAGAAATTCATCCTAGGATCTGGATTTATCCAGGTACCATTCAGTACCTTGAAGCCATATTCACCACCATGCAATGTAGTGGGCACTTTTTAACATGGGTGACATGTCCATTGTGTTATGGCAACTGTGTTTAGAAGTATTGGATGGTATCAGGAGGAGACCAATCAACTAATCAAATTATTGTGGATACAGTTGTGTAGTCAATAAATCAGATGTACTTCAAACAATACTTTACACTAACAAGTGCTTCTAACCATCCATGATGACAGAGTTGGCTAGTTCAATGTGCTCACCTAGTAATGAGAAATATATAGTGTTCACATGTAATGGAAACAAGGCCTTCAATGAGTACCCAAATTGACTCAGATTTGTCGCATAAATATGAGGAAAAAGAAAACTACTTTTAGCCATTAGCAAAACTACACTAGTTTCAAAAATGTAAGGATCGATTTTTGATTCCCAAACCCTACTATTAGTCCTATTAATCAACTCTGAATAAAGAGACTGGCCATCCTATCTGCATTCATTATTTTGTTTTACTTCTCAGCGGATAGCTATAGAATCTTGACCCATCACACATATCATGTCAACTAAGCACAATTAGGATTAAATTGCATTACCATAAAAAAGATTACAATTATAATCATGCATCATTCTCCTCAGGGGGCATTATCACAATCTGACGAAGCTTCCACAGATTTTGATAAATCTCTGTCAAAAGTTTTGTTCCTTCACTCTCTTTTCCAAGTTTCTGAGCAGCATTCTCTATGAATCCACCATCTGCTTTAAGGGCCTTCACCCTATTACTAAGCAGAGACAATTCTCTTGATAGGATAGCTTTCCTTTGCTTTCCTGCAAAATCAGAAAAACTAACTGATCATCTGATGGTGACATTGTAAATGCAAAATATTATTACAGACATGCCCTTGTTGATGTATATGGATTTTTTTATGTTACCTATCCAATTATCAATACGCTTATAACATACTCATATTGTACATATATCGATTTTTCTGTATGTATGTTACCTGTCTTATCAGTTGTATGCTCAGATCCATCACTGCCGGACTGTGAGAAATGAATTTTTTCTGATGACAAGTGATTTCTCCTGTCTGGTCTTTTGAACCGTCCCAGAGAATTGGTTCTCTCAGCTTTAAAATCTTTCAATACTGGACTTAGGGTACCCCCTCCATTTGCCTCCTGACTTGACAAGGCTAGATAATTATTTTGCCTATTTTCTCCATTAATATCCCCTTCATTGACACCAACATTAAAGATGTCACTTTCAGATTTTGCACCATTAGGTGAGTAAGGTGTATACTCTCGGTAATCCTCAGCAGCCCCAATTTCACATCGCCTGAAATCATCTTCACTTAAACATCCATATTTTTGTCTATATACCACAAGTTCAGCCTCTAAAATCTTGATCTCTTCCTCTCTCTTGGCAAGCAACTCATTGGTTGCTCCTAGGGCTTCTTCTTCGTACTCTGCCTGCTCCTCCATCATTCTCTGATACTGCAAGGCTTCCATCTGAACAGCTGCCTTTTCTGCTTGTAACCGGGTAATCATGGCCATTGCATTGTTAGCTGCAACAGCTGAAGCATTTCTTTCCTCATCCAGTTCCATGTACAAAGCCACCAGTGACTTGCGATCCAAGTGAACCTGTTTTGTCAAATAATGCAAAATGGAATCACTTTCAGCTTCATTTGGCAGTTTCCCCTCAACAGACTCCGAAGCAAATGCTAATTTTGAAAGTGACGATTTCCTTGTAATCTTAGGAGCCCACCTAGGACTATTAGTAGGTGAATCTGTTAGTGAGATCCCAAAAAACTTGTTCCCTCTATCAAAGTTAGAAGTCTTGGAGGCATCATCATTCAAATCCACAGTTTCTGTCAATAATGGCACTGTAGCAGCTTTGACATCTTCCCTAACTGGAAATACAAAATCCAGACACTAAATCAATGAGATGATTACAAAAATATATTGGATTGTAATCGGCATTTTAGATTTTTTATTTTAGGGGGGAAATAATGAAAACTTCAAAGGCAAAGCAACAAAGTACAGATGACAGACTAGAGATACAAGACTTTCGAGCAAAGCAAGAAGCATTGCAGACAGTAAAGAAAAAAGGAGTATAATCGAGCTAAAGCAAATCAAAAGCTACTGGGAATAATTACAATATCAATAAACAATTCCTAAATGATTGACCTATAACTGGCATATTGTTCTGGGTTATATCTAATTACCTAAGATTTCTCGCAGACTAAAAATTACTCAAAAGTATGAAGAGTTCTGTTTTTAGAAATCAGTTTATGAGTTAATAAAGAAAAATAACAAAAATTTAGATCCAAACTCACATTGAATATCAGAATTAGTTGCACTAAGGCCATCCTCATCCTCCGGAGGTGAGTCATTGCCAGACATAAATTTGAGTTGTGTGTATTGGATGTGAGGCAAATCCAAATTGCAAGATTCCTCATTTTTCAATGTCACAAACGATGCTCGAGGTGAAGGAGCAGGAGCTTGTGAATATGCACCAGAACCTTTTCCTTTTGAATACGATGATTTCACCTTCAATGGCTCACCACAACAAGAACAACAGTTAATGCCATTCTTCTCAACCTCCAAAGTATCATCCTTTTTTAGAGTAGGCAAACTGAGATGAATTGGGTTAATATCCTCAACAAAGCCCTCAAGATCCTTATGCAAAATCCCAACTAGAGACTTATATGTATCGCGGTCAGAATGCTTCCCAGTTGCAAACGAAAAAAGGCACCCTTCACATAGCTTTCTTATATCAGCCAGTCTGTTGTGGTCGTGGCAATATGCCAAATACGAAACCTCCTTCTTGTGACCTTCACATATTGAATCATTGTAGTATGAATCAGGTTTTCTATTCACAAGCAGATGATCGATTCTCGTGCAAAGCAAGCAAGGCATTGGCAATTCAAAGTACTTGGCGAATTCATTTGCAACAAATACAAGAAATCCATAAAAGAATAGCAGAGTTATTAACACCCATTCGAGCACAGCACAGACCAGGAAGTGTGGGAATTTTCCCAGCTCTTGTTCGACATAACGTGTAAATGATCGCTTCGCCATTGGATCCAAACAAAGGGAAATGAAATAATACTGACAATGATGTTTATCTTATCTTTCTTTTCTTTTTTTTAATCTATATTGTTGAAATTGAAATGGGTCTAAAATGAAATGAAATCAAGTGCCTACAGGTTGGTGAGATGAAAGATGACGACCTTGAAGGGATGAACCGAACAGAGATCATGACCTTTTTTGTTTGTGAGATTTTATGTCCGAGGAAGGAGAGTACTAGGAAGGAGATTTTGATGTTTCAAAGCAAAGACTTCTAAATGTGGGTGGTGTATTCCATTGGTCTATAAATAGACAAAGTTATCAAAGTTGTTAGGCAGATCATGTAGCTGAAATAACGGTCCATCATGCACTTCCCAACCAACCAAATAACAGTCAATCCACATTGTTTCATGGAAACTTTTTGCATGTCCCGTTGCCCACATATCTGGCACTTGAATCTGGGGCCTGTAGATATTTGGTGGGAAGGTGGGGTAGATGTGAGAGTTATATAGATTAATGTGTTTCAATAAGTTGTCAAGCATATTGCTTCAATGTGTTTTAGTTACATCTCAACTGGTAAATTTTCTTATCGTCAAATTCTGCGTAAATCAAAAATCAATTAATATTTTGACTTGAGTTATTTATAGGTACAATTATCTTTTTATCTGATTTATACTAAAAATTTTATCAAATCTTACCTATACCAAAAATCAATTGATATCTTGTCCTGAACTATTTTTAGGTACAATTATCTTTTTATATAAAATTATTATTAGTAATTAAAAGTCTAGGACTGTAATTGACTGTATGCCAAGTCCTTGCATGGAGTCTCGTTACTTAACAAGAAAGAAAGAAAAGAAAAGAGAAGCATAAATGATGGTAAGTATGCTCTAGAGATAATTGACATTGGAATATAAGAGCTTATTTGGTAATGCTGTTCTAGTAATGTTGTTTAAATTTTTCAGAAATACATGTACGTGAAAAAGTGTTGTGAAAATACGTGTTATATTATTTAAACAACAAAAACTGTTGTTCAAATACCCCTCTCGATCAACTCTCCCTCCTCGATTTGCGAGCTCCGATCCACGATCCACGAGCTCCGATCACAATCCGCGAGCTCCGATCCACGATTCGCGAGCTTCGATCCACAGGCAAGGCTCACGAGCTCCGATCCAGTTAAGCACCAATCGTTCTGATCAAGCACCGATCTGTGTTTGTGTATCTCCTTTCTTTTTTTTTTTTTTCTTTTTGTTGAGCAAGTGTATCTCTTTGTTGACTTGTTTGTGTGGATATGTTTGTGTGTGGGTGTGTTTGTGTGCATCTAAGGAAAAAAAAGAAGATGAGGAGAGAACTGAGTTTGTTGAGCACGGAGAAGAAAGAAAAGAAGGAGCAAACAGAAAACAATAAAATATTGTATGAATGAGCTACAGTAGTCGTGTATATTTACACAGTTACTGTAGCTCGTGGATGGATTTGCAAAATTTTACAAATTTTTACACCCACTGATGTGGGTGTTTTTTTGCTCAAATGTATAAAATTGGTAGTTTTTTCTATTTTAGAAGCTTTTACATGAACTAGTGTAAATACTCTAAATTTTCTCAAATGACATTAATACTTGAAATTCATGCCTTTTTTTTTTCTTTTTTCTTTTTTTAATTAAAAAAAAAATGTATTAGTACTTATATTTTAACAAAAAGGCGCAACCACGAACTTCTCATTTCTCAAAGAGGAGATAAACATATTAAATAGAGTACTATTAACATGTGCCTTTAGAAATATTGTTAATAAAACAGTTTATAAAAATTTGGCCACCACTTTTATGAGAATATAAAAAGTAGTCAATTTTTTTTTTTTTTTCCATCAAAAGGTTTCTAAAATACTTTCTAAATCAATGTCATTATGACATCCGTAAACTTTTTTCTATTAAATATTATAAAGATGACTTTTGGTAAGTAAGCCTTAAGACTGTACTGAAAGAACTTTTATTCCAAGGGCATGATTATGATACAAATGGAATTTTAAAACCTTTACTGTACGGAAACAGAGTTGTTCACTAGACTTTTCTATTCCCAGTTTAGTTTCCAATCTTAACATTGCTCCACCATGTCAACTGCCTGACTCCAAGAAGTAAAATGCAAGAAGCCTTTTTCTAGTCCAAACTTGACTCCACCGTCAGGTCCATCACAATCATTTCACAATTTTAATTTAATTTGCCTCATATCCAGAGTCCAGAACAACCCTCCTGAGAGAGAGAGAGATAACACCCATGAGACTTACTAAGTAGCTCAACCGAACAAATAACAGACAAGTAGTTAACTAGCCAGTTCAGCATCCACACCACTGAAACATGGTTTAAAAAACCATGGAAGGGCAACCTATACGTAACAGTCACTCTCATTTCTGGTTTCTTGACAGCTTTTTTTTTTTTTTTTGGCACATCATCCAGCCAAACGACTGAACTATTCTCACATGATTCATACATTCTACTCATCACATGAAAGTTAGAAATTTAAAACACAGCTTTCACAAATCATACTGGCTAAAATTAATAATGGGATACAGAAACACTGGTGAATACAAGTATTCCTAACAATTAAAGATAATCTTGTAATTAATAAAAGATAGCAAGGCTAGCAATGGCTAATGCTCATTGAGCGTCAAACAAGTGTAGGAGTATTTTTTGATGATAAATAAATTTAATGACCATTACATATAAGAGATTAGAATAATACTTAAGATCAAAATTTTAATCAAACAAAAGAATGACAGTCTTTGATGTCTATTAAAATCATATAAGACTGGCTTCTGCAGCCACTATGCAACCCATCTCTTGCGTGGTTGGGACATAACTTAGCTGAATAACTGTAAATGAGATCCTAAAAGAAGATAACGGCAAAGGAAACCCGAAAAGAATATACTTGGATATCATCAGTAGAATAAGACCTAGCTTGTAGAGAAAACATTTGCAGACATGTAAGGTGAAACGCATCCCTGAACCTGAAAAGAAGTCAATTGTTCAAATAAGAACTACAGCAGTAATCAAAATTTAAGGATCTAATTGTCATGACAAGAATAAAATGAGTAAAAGGAGTCCTCGAATGATTTTAAATAAAATGTGAATGAATAAGGTAGTAAGCACAGCAAGTTGGTCATTCCTATATCATGTAATGCTTATGAGCTAATTGAGGCACAGATGGCCCATTTATGGTTTAGAGAATAGTAAGGCACGTTCTGTGTTATGGTTTTAAAGAACAGAGTGCAGATTATTGCAATAAGAAAGGTCAGATTTATACTTATCAAAAAAAGAAAGGTCAGATTTATGATTTGACAAATGATGTGGCAAAAGGGATCATGTATATAATCGAATAGTTGAGATTTAAAGCTTTATCATGTTGAGCTTGCATACAAACATCCTACACACCCACATTTCCTTTAGCAATGATGCTGAAAAATTCAGAAAAATACACCTCCCTTTTAATTTTTGCCCCAATGAATTTCCCGTGCAGTAACCAGCATTTGGCAGTCTGTCCTAAACCACTCATCCTCATATGCATACCTCATAACATCCCAACAACAGATTCATCAACACATGCAACAAGCATATTAGGGTAACTAGTACACTTAAAAATGGACAAGCATCTTTTGATCCTAAAAGACCATTTTGCAGCAGGAAAAATGCAAAAGAAAATTAAAAATTACACAAATCTTTCACACAAACAAATGCATGCAGACAGAAATCAACCTGGATATGGTACAGAAAGTTGAGCACGTAAATGATTAGCAGAAAAAACATGTTTTCTTTTCCAGGACAAGATATGAAAGAGGAGGGTGGTATGTTACCTGCAATAAGCCAGTAGGAATTTGGATAAAACCCTGCAGAAAGAGATCGACTTTTTCCAGAGTGCTCTGAGGGACAGGTGTGATTACATATAGCAAACCTTTAAAAGTGTCAATGCCTCTCACTATCCCTGGTACAAAATGGAATTAAGTTCGTGGGATTGTTAGAGTCATCAAACTTAAGGATTACATTGAAAATGGAAATGGAAACATAATATGATAATGGATATAAATTGGTTCATGGTTACAATTCCAAGAGGAAAAAAAAATTGGAAGTACAAACTGCTCTCTTAAATAAATACTGAAACATTGCCATCTTTTAAAAGCAATGAAACATTTATTACTCCCTCACACGTAAAAACCTTTTCCAATCAGAATATCTTTTATATTGCAATTAATATTTCCAGTGTGACTCTAAGGACGAAAAGGCATGGAATGCTCTGCAGGAAATTGATGATGGGATATGGTTCTAAAAAAGTGTTATTGTTAGATGATATGCAACCAAGAACAATAAGATGATGACCATGAAGGATAAAAATCGCCTTGAGTTTATCTTCCAAAGAGGGTATAGCATTTGCAATATCATATATGAAATTGAGAGAGAGAAGTAAGCTCATAGGAGGAGCTTCTGGCATGCTAGGATAGTAAATACACCATCTGGCATGCTAAAACATTAAAATTTCCATTGAAATTTTTGTAAGTGGAAATGATAAATATCTCTTATATAATTATGTAATTAATTTATAATAATAACATGCAATCATCTGGCAAGAAATAATTAATAGAATATACTTTAGTACTACAACTTGATCAGAAATCTGCAGCCATCTATTACGAAAAATTATTCTAGCTTATTTTATACAATAAAACTTTACCCTCCATCTCCCCAGACAAACTAGCATTAACAATGGAAAAAATCATGACTGATTAAAAACACTGGCCAGAGCCATGCAGCTGAGAGAAAGTAAATAATGATCAATTTAGCAAGGTGACACAATAAAGTAAAAGTGACCCACCAAGGCCAACACTCAAAGGTAAATTCTCAGAGCCTTCAGAGCTAACTGCCAAGCCAACGAGAGTTGCATTCAAACTGTAGAATACTTCAGAACTTGGGACCTAGCATTAAAAAATTGAAACATTTTTAAGAACTTGAAATAATTTAACAAATAAATGTATACATTCCTGTGACATGGATCAAAAAAAAAAGTTAATAGCAATATTTTAGCAAATTCTAATGACATGATTTATTTTTTTCTCTGAATTCTGCCTTAATATATCCTAGGCTACACTGAATAGGAACGTAATATTACAATCAAAGTGGTATGCACTGAAAAATAAATTTTAAAAACAACACTGCAGCAATTTAATCAACATCTTGAACTGACCTCACAATGAAGATGCCTGATCTTGATGCTTGATACTGGAACTTCATAAGGCGGGTGCGAAGCTAATGCATGCGCAAGTTCTTTGATTGTGGTAATATTCATGTTACTAGGAAAGCACTGCCTGAAATATGCCATTATACGAAATTCCCGCAAGGAACGTGCATCCTTTTGCACAAGCACCCTGGAAAACAAAGTGAAGATAAAATGTAAAGAAGAAAAGCCACAACTCTAACAAAAATCCATGTCTTGTGGCAATAAATATGCCACTCATCAAGGCAACAAATTGTATAGTATCCTACCACAATTACTTTTAGGATTGACTACCCAAGAACTCTTTGCATAAAAGATCCAAAATAAACCCAGGCATTATGACATTCAAACAGCCAAATAAACTGTAAATTCCTTTTAAAACATAGTAAGTTTTTTTTTTTTGATAAGTAAGAAAGATGTATATTCAAAAAGCTTCTTTATGCATAAAAGGCACAAAGCAAAGCAAAGATTACAAAAAAGAGAAAAGTAAAAGAACAAACTAATGTGATCAGTAGAACACACTTTTTTATTATGGATAGGTTACATTGAAAAACTCCAGAAGAGAAACAAGGTCATAATTTCAATGATCCTCATGTATGAAGAATGAAAACCAACATAAGACAAAGTGAAATATATTTGATAATGCAAAGGAATCAAGATTTACAATTTTGCAGATAATAAACTGCATTCACAATGTAATAAACCAGGAGATAGCTAAGAACTTACGATCTATTGTAAGAATCCTGGCGAGCTGAATTGATCTCAATTAGATTAACCATCTCCTTATCCTCATCTAACCAGAATGCCCCAGCTGGTAGATTCTTACTCTCGGCAGATATGTTTATTTTAACTACATGGGTGGGAGCAATGTATTTCAACATATCCACCAATATGTCATAACCAACACCTGTCACATGAGAAAATTTGGAGAAAATAGTGTTGTTACAGAAACAAATCAAATAATATTCATGTAAATACATTGGTACCCAGAAAAGAAGTAATACAAGATTGGAATTTGCAGAAAATTTTATCACATTGCAAATCAGAAGAAAAAAAGAGAGGCAATTAACCACTCAAATAAGGCTACCTTTCACCCAGCCAGGAGTATTTATGACAAGAGGCAATTCAGTCTTAGTAGGGTTTTCACTCTTGTTTGACAAGCAATACTCCGTTTGATAGTAATCACATAGGGAAAATATAGCATTCAAGTACGCTTTTGGATCCCTTTTTGAAGATACATCACCGAAGAAGAAGCATCTAAGAGGAAATGAAAATAGTATGTCAATACATGTATTTTCTTCGATAGAATCTAGCATATACATGGAAATGCCTGCTTGCAATATAAGGCGGAATTAAAAGAGGGGCAGAAGAGAGAAATAGTTGAACAGTTAATCGATAGCATGTGATAGTAAACCCTTGGAGACTAATTACATTTTGGGAAGGAAAAAAATTGTATGAGCTCGCATCTAACAGACGGTGCTCATGTAATAGGTCACAAGTAATGTTTGATCTACATTCATAAAGTAGCAAGATCCCATCTTAAATTCTACAGACCAAAAAATTTCAAACTTTGTACTGATTGTGGGAATCCAAACTATAATTTATTCACTTCTCCATAATATTAGGAACTTCCATTTAGAGTTTCCAATTCCACCACAATTAAAGTAATATACCAAAACCAAACTCGAAGCTTATAGTGCCCACTTTTCTTCTTATTATTATTTTTTTTAAAGAAGCTTATAGTGCCCACTTTGAAACACTTGATCCTCAAAATTCCCTCATACAGCATTTAGCAAATCAGGGAATCGGGGATAAACCAAATCAATCTTCACATTATCACACTTTTGTCATGGTTCATCACTCAGTTGGCTTTCACATATTATATCAATAGCAAAGAATATATATATATATATATAGATAAGTTACAAAGAAAAATATTTTTATAAGAAAAAAATTACGACGACAGGTATAATGTTATAACTTATGTGAATGTTATCATAACAATGGCAATGGATTAATCAAGGGTTATGGCCAGAAAGGCCTATTGACAGGACCATGAAAAATCCATCATTACAATGCCCTTCACATGCTAGACGACAAGCAACCGTTTAACCTACTTCTCATTAAAGACAATACTGTCCAGTCAGTCTCATTTAGCCCAATAACTCCTATTCATTGCAGATTGTCAACTCTATACCATAACACATAATTACATAGTTGATCCACTAGCAACAGTGCCAGTTTTTAATATTTAAGAATGAGGTTAATAATGAGGAGGACAAGGTTCAACAGTTCATACCTCTCTGCAGTCTTCAGACATGGGATTGTCAAATCTAATTCAATGAAACGAAAGAGAAATCTGGATAAATAATTATAAAAATTACAAGAACAAACAATAATACTCCAGTGAAATTATAGTAACACAATGAATTGACAAGATTGTTAACTAACTTAAAACCATAAATAAGTACCTGGAGTTAATTGGTCAACTATTGTGAGGGATAGAAAACCAGGAGGTGTAAACTCAGGTTGACCAACATCTGTATCCAAATAAGCTACTTTCTTATACCTATAACAATAGAAGTAAATTGAATTTTTTAGGGGGGAAAAACTATAACTAAGAAAATGAAAATATCAGTCAAAGAAAGGCAGCATGAAGCTCACAAAACTATTTCCCAAACCCTCATCCCTTCACAAACAAATGAAAAAGGAAAACAAAACATCAATATCAAAGATAATAAACCTGGTTCGGTACTTCAACTGGCAGAAATAACAACTGGGATATATTTCAAATTTCAACACAGGCTATGTAGACGATACATCTTCAATTTATCCACACAGGTCTACCAATGAGGATCATATTCTGAATTAAAACAATATAATCAAATGGAAAATATTAAAGGTACTACCAATTTTACTACAAACAGCTTACAACTTGACATAACAACGAATGTGATTGGTGCCACATTAACAAAATAAATAAATTTCTTAATTACCTTTTTATTTTGTGTTTAAAAGTTGACACATTAGTCTGTAATGCTTATTTAAAAAAAAAAAATTAGTACCGCTAGCATCACTCATTGTCAAATATATGCGAGGAAATCTTGCAATAAAAAAAAATCACTGACTTCAATAAAGCAATGCAACAAAGAAACATCAGACTTATCATGTAGTACATGGATAGCTTTTCACATTATCACATACAAATCGAATATAATAAATTAACAAATTAAGATCAAGGTAACTGTTTCTATCAGATATTAAATCTAATTGACAAAAACCCTTTTGGGGGTAAGAAATTAACAAAAACATATTAAATGAGAATAGTAA
Source organism: Castanopsis chinensis (assembly GCA_032878915.1). NCBI lineage: Eukaryota > Viridiplantae > Streptophyta > Magnoliopsida > Fagales > Fagaceae > Castanopsis > Castanopsis chinensis. The sequence goes on from JAVQMG010000114.1 coordinate 10,046,066, forward strand.
AATTTCAGTGCAGCTTTTCATTGATGACATACAAATATTCCCAGGCATAAAAGTTGTGAAATTATAAGCATACCCATGAAAGAAAAAGGAAAAAAAAAAAAAAAAAAAAAATTTCACTAGTAAACACATACTAAATAGACATACAAATATTCCCAAGCATAAAAGTTGTGAAATTCAAAGCACACCCATGAAAGAAAAAGGAAAAAAGAAACAATTTTCACTAGCAAATACATACTTAAATAGACATACAAATATTACCAGGCATAAAAGTTGTGAAATTGAGAGCATACCCATGAAAGAAAAAGGAAAAAAGAAACAAATTTTAGTAGTAAATACATACTTAAAGGTTCACTAACATAGTATCCATACAAATTCAAAGATAGTTTATATATATAAAGAGAGATTAATTAAGAGAGAGAGAGAGAGAGAGAAAGAGAGAGAATGAGAATGGACCTTTGGAGAAGGATGTTCAGGAGGTAGCGAGAGAAGGTGGTTTTGCCAGAGTTTTTGGCGCCGCAGACAAAAGCAATGGGAGGCGGCGAAGTGACAGAATCGTAAGCTATGGAGTCTGCGGCATCGGACCATTCCTCTGGTATGTAAATGTTCTCTGATGGGGTTTCGGGTTCTATAAGCGAAGCCATCAACTTCAACTTCAAGAGTTCAAAGTTCCAATTCTTTCGCTGTGTTCTTTTTCTTTTTCTGTTTGTTTCTGTTTCTATAAGCTTGGCGACAATATATTATGTGTTTGTTATTGTTGTTGTTGTCGTTATTGGTGGTGGAACACGCGTGATTGAGTGAAGAAGGGGCACGTTGAGTTTGTGAACGAATCAATTGGAGATTTTTTTTTTTTTTTGAGAAACAATCAATTTTGGAGATTGATTGCTTTTAGTTCAGTTTTTATAAAATTTAATGATTCTTAAATAATAACTGTGGGGTACTAGAATTTCGAGGAAAGGAATTACACCACATGTCATAGTATGGCCGAGAAAGGCAACTATTGTGCCAAGGAGCCTATGTCCTCGGATTCTATGATCAGGTCATCAATACCTCATCAAAGGAGTTCTTACGATAAAAAAAGCTTTGGGAGGGGGACTAGAACTAACGTGATTGAAGAGCTGATGGATGTCATCATATTTAATGCATTCTACCAAACCTCTTGGCAAAACTTTATGTGGAGAAGTCCATTGAATAGTGCCGTCTTTGTTGCCACATCTCGTAGGAGTTCAGGAAAGATGCCTGATAGGACTAGCACTTGAGTGGTGGCCTGTGTGATCAACAAATGAAAGGGCAGGATCATCTAAAATGATCTATATAAAATAGAAGGTCCCTCGGAGAGAGGGAATCGAAAAAGGGGCAAAGAAAAATACTGTAGCACAAAGAACTGAAATTGTAAACAAATCTTACAATGATATATTCAAGAACAAATCTCCTCAGACTTGGCCGAAGAGATTATCCTTCACAATACCGTGGTTGCCCTCTGTTTTTCCTTGTCTCCTTGTTATCTTTAGCCCATTGTAGGCGTTATCTTACCCACAAAAGCCTAGTCTTGAAACTCACACTCTAACAAATTCATCGTGTAAGGCTATTTGGACCTGGGTCCTCCAGTCGTTTGGGCTCAGGAGCTAAATCTAGTCCTTACAATAATAATAATAATAATAATAATAATAATAATAATAATAATCATAATTGTAAGGACTGGATTTAGATCTTGAGCTCAAAAAAGTGAAAGACCCAAGCTCAAATAGCCTAACACAATGAATTTGTTAGAGAGTGGGCTCCTAAACTAGGCTTTCATGGATAAGATAGCGTTTACCATAGGCCATAGATAACAATGAGGCAAGGAAAAATAGAAGGTCATCACCAAATTGAGAAGGATAACTCCTCTCGGATGGTTTCAAGGAGGTTCTGTTCTTAAATATATCATTATCAGACTTGTTTACAATTTCTTTTCTTCGTGCTACAGTATATTTCTCTGCTATTTTTTCCTCCCCTCCCTCCAAGGGACCTTTTACCTTATATAGGCCCTTTAGGATGATCCTGTCCTTCCATTTGTTGATCACGCAGTCCACCACTCAAGTGTCAGTCCCATCAACCACCTTCTCTGTACCTTGTGAGATGCAGCAACCAAGGCAGTATTGCTCAAGGGTCTTCTCCATATAAATGCGGCTAGGAAGTTTGGTAGAATGCATTGAATATGGTGGCAGCTTCCAGCCCTTCAGTCACGTCAGTGCTAACTCCCTTCCCAAGGCTCTTTTCGCACAATAAGGTCTTCTTTGATGGCGTGTTGATGATGCGACCATAAAGTTTGAGGACGTGGACTCCTCAGTGCAGTAACTACCCTTTTCGACCATGCCATGGCACGTGGCATGACTGCCTTACTTGGAGTTCTTGTACCCCATAATAATAATAATAATAATAATAAGTTTTATATAGTTTTTTTTTTTTTTTAGAATAAAATTTTTATATAGTTAAATACATTATTTGATATTGAATGTGAAACTATATCAAACTGAAACTCATATATGTTACCCTAAATTTTTTTTTCTTCTTATAATTCAATAATTGGATTTGAATTTTAATGTCTTGATAAAATTTCGACTTATGAGGTTTGCTTTTGATGGTTGTATTCATTATTATCTACCTAAAACACTAATCAGATTTTAATTTAGGCGGGGATTGATCTCCAATCTTTTATTGACCTTAACGTCGTTATCAAAAATGGCAAAAAGAACCAGTTGAGTTATTGACTCTTAGGATCTTTAATTAATGGTTACACTAATCATTATGGAGCAAACTCTATAGGTTTAAATTTTATTATATTTATAATAAAAATTAAATAATATTAATAACATCACTAATAAAAATAAAAATAAAAAAACGAATATTTAATGTTTATGAAGTCTAATCTCATTACATATTCAAACACTAACATCAAATTGTCTTAAAACCTTACTATATAATGGCAAAACCAAGTTTGAACAAAAAATAAAGATGTTCAATAAAATAATATTACTCATTGTTGACATGGAAATAAGATAAATTGAACAATAATAATAACAAGGTCTTAGCTAACTCGAGCTAATCTGTCAAAAATCCATAACTTACCAAATATGTTTAAATCTTAGACTTGGTTGCTATTGTTATTTTAAAAAAATTTTAATGTAACATTTCAAAACCTACAAAATGGAAATTGATTGAAGATGACTTGTTATACCCACGCATTTGACACCTTATTAGAAATCACAATTTGGATATAATGGGATAACATTCTTATGTGAATGAAATTCAAATAACTAAATGTTATGTAAATTTAAAATGTAGATAAAGAAAAAATAATTAAATTATTAGCTCTATACCTCAAGAGCCTTGTAACACATATGTCACATTTTGATGTTTCTAATGGAGACATATATGATTCAAATATTTCCTCCCCATTATAATAATCAAATTTATCCCAAAAAAAAAAAAAAATAGAACTTGTCAATTTGCAGTGCATATCCATTCTACATGGACATGTGCCTTTTTAGCTTGGCCTTTATTTTAATCTCTCTCTCTCAATTGCATATTAAGTGAAACTGATGAGTCCAGAAAAATCATTAAGGTCGTCCATATTAATGGACGACCTTGCATCATTAATAGGCTATCAAAGATAACCGTTCAACACATTCAATAACGACCATCAAAGGTCTTAAACTCTCATCAAGACAAAAAAATGTTATAATCAATGTGATAATCACCCTATAATTTATGTACAATAGCTACCTAAGTCATCTATAAAATGGACAATCTGTCTCACTAGCTAAGGTACGTCAAAAACCACTACAAAACGATATCTATCTACGAAAGATATAGGTTAATACTAACTTAAGGTTGATACTAACTTAAGCATCGAAGGCTCTTCCACCAAGTACAATCCGGTGATCTCTTCGATCAACTCTCTTTATCTTGCAGGTCCTACAAGATCGTCTAAAGCTCTGGGTTAGACGAGTGATCCAACTAAAAATTTTGATATCATCAGAAACTATTAACAATCAAGCTATAGGTTTTGACTCTCAATTTTATTTTAGGGTAAAAAAATAAGCTTAATGAATATCATAAATGAGACAAAATCCAAACAATCCATATCTTTTTATAAAATCTTTCAAAATAAACAAGTAAATTTACACCATAATTTGATATATTACACTAAAGCTTCGTTGGAGATTGAAGCTTGAAGAAGAGTATTTGGAGGTAGAGGACCATATTGAGAAAATTTATGGACACAATTCTTGTGCCATGAATGATGGAGAAAAAGTAGTAAATACAAACTTGATGTGGATTATTATGAAGAATGGAAAAAAAGTAATGAGTTCATGTGAAAGTAATAAATAACTAGTCATAGTATGTCAAGTTAAAGTAATAAACAACTAGTCATAGTTTGTCAAGTTAAAGTTGAAGCAAAATTTATGGTCCAAGAAGAACTCAACCATAGCTGTTATTGATGGATATAAAAGTAATTTAAGTGATGAGTTTAAATTAGAACCGATAACGATTTACCACTTATGATTTGTTGTGAAAATATTGTTAAAATATAACACTTTTGGAGACTATGCAAGGAAAAGGGCACTACAATAGGCACTCAAGTGATAGTGTGACAACCACCACAGCCGTAAAAATAGGATCATCACAAGACCATTTCTTGTGTTGTCATGGAGGAAAAAATATTTAGAAATAAATTTGGAGATAAAAGGGAAATGAATCTGTCCCCTTTTGAAGTTTCCAACTGCAAGCAATAAATTTTCTTCTGTTCCCTTGTGTTGTGTATACGAAGCAGTTGATACTGATAGTGATTCTCGTGCATCTGGGTACGTCTCCCTTATTTCATTATGATCACAAGTGAAAACTGCATACAGAACAGCCATTTTGTTGTCCCAAAATAGTCATATTACTAATGCAATGTTGGTCTCTTTCAGATATATACTCACTGCCAGGGACCCTATATATGGGCTCCTTGATATGAAAACTGAAAGTCAGATCCATGACAAGCCAAATTTTAGGAGGAACCTACTTGGATTAACCCAAATTAATGAATTTGGCACCAACAAATTATCTGCTGGACTTATCAAAACTTCCAGCTAGTTCATGTTTTCAAGTTTTCCCTTCGTGTTTAAAATTGCAAAATTAAATCACAGGTACATATACGAGATCAACTCTTTGTTTGTGGCTATACAGCGTATAAATTATGAGTTTTTCCAAGCGCAATATTCTCCAAGTCAATTGAAAGTTGAAACTCATTCTTCTATTCAATCCATCATACTAGGCTGAAATCGTTATTTAGTATGAAAAATGCTTTAGACTTGATTTATTTCCAGCAGTTGACTTTTTCTCTCTCTCTAGCAAGCTTCTTGTTTTCTACAATAACTACCTTCTCCTGGATTATATTAGTTTTTCCATTAACTTATTCCTCATGTACAGCTTTTGAAAGGTTTATATTTTATTCGTTTATGTACTGTTTAGTCTACAATTTAAATCTTACATTGATAGTTCAATGTAAACTCATCATTTTCCTAACCACCACCCCCTCCCCCCAAAAAAAATCTTTCAAAAACTATTGGTTTCCTTCTATTTCAATAACTTGTAGCATTCAAAGTTTAGTTTATGCAGTTTTTTATTGGTGTTGTGTGATGGTTTATTTTTATCGGTTTCTATTCATATTATTCCACTCTAATCATTATTTGTTCTGTAGTCCACGCTCATCAGAATTTTTTCTATAGTTATTTTCTTGTTCTGTGGCTTTTCTGCTCATCAAGCCATATGTGTCATAATGTTCTGTTTTAAATAAATTTACATTTTGTTTTCCAATTTAGGTTGCTGATAATTTCCTTCTTGACGCCACTAGCATTCTTGAATCCTTAATCTATTGTTCTCAGGCCGTTAGAAATCTTAATCCTTTTTTCTAGATTCAAGCACTTTGGATCAGTCTTTGTTCATTAATTTGAGCTTGTAGTAACTAGGTCATTTACATGCGGGAGAGACATATACTGAGGTTTTATGTTTTTAGTAGTGGTAGCATGTGGGAAACAACTGTTATCTACAAGTAGCATTTTCAAAACTGATAAGAAACTGTAAATTTAATCACTTAACCATTATTCTAACATGATTGAAATCTAGTTAATCAGCTGCCGTGTATTTTTGTTTTGCAGCAATTATGAGTGACAAAACCTTTCACATAGTTATGTACCCATGGTTTGCCATGGGCCATCTGACCGCATTCCTCCACATCTCCAACAAACTTGCAGAGAGAGGCCACAGAATCTCTTTCTTCTTGCCAAACAAAACTCAAGCTAAGCTAGAATCTTTTAATCTTCACAAAGACCTCATATCTTTCATCCCAATCATTGTCCCACATGTAGATGGCCTTCCTCCTGGTGCTGAAACAACCGCAGATGTTCCTTTCCCATTGCTTTCTCTCCTAATGACTGCTATGGACCTTACAGCACCCTCCATTGAAGCTTCTCTTCGTGACCTCAAACCCCATTTTGTATTCTATGATTTCACTCACTGGCTACCAGCGTTGGCACACCGGCTAGGCATTAAGTCTATACATTATTGCAGCATTAGCCCGGCGTCTATAGGGTTTTTGCTAAGCCCAGAACGAAAACTCAATGAAAAACCATTAACGGCAGCTGATTATAAAGAACCTCCACCATGTTTCCCACCTTCATCGATCAAGTTACTTCCATTTGAAACTCGACATCTATCCTTTTCAGCAGTGAAGCAATTTGGCCCAGACATATCATTCACAGAACGCCTACTTATGTCTTTCAACAATTCTGATGCGATTAGTTTCAGAGCTTGCATGGAGATGGAAGGGCCTTACTGTGACTATGTTGAAGAACAATTTAAAAAACCCGTTATTCTTACAGGGCCAGTAGTGCCTAAGCCACCAACTATAGAATTAGAGGAGAAATGGACAAAGTGGTTGGATAGCTTCAAGGCTAGAACTGTGATATTCTGTGCATTTGGAAGTGAATGCATTTTAAAGAAAGATCAGTTTCAAGAACTGGTTTTGGGTTTTGAGCTAACAGGCTTGCCTTTTTTGGCTGCACTAAAACCACCAATGGAGGCTGAAACAATTGAATCTGCATTGCCAGAAGGGTTTGAAAAGAGAGTAAAAGGAAGAGGGGTTGTTCATGGGGATTGGGTTCAGCAGCAGTTGATACTGAGCCATCCTTCTGTAGGGTGCTTTGTGACACATTGTGGATCTGGTTCTTTATCAGAGGCACTGGTGACCGAGTGCCAATTGGTGCTGTTACCACATGCTGGGGATCAAATTATCAATGCAAGGCTGATGGGTGGAGATCTAAAAGTGGGAGTCGAAGTTGAGAAAGGTGAGGAAGATGGGCTATTTACTAGGGAAGGTGTGTGCATGGCAGTGAAAGCTGTAATGGATGATGATAGTGAAGTGGGGAAAGATGTGAGAGCTAACCATGCTAAATGGAGAGAGTTTTTGTCCAGCAAAGGGCTTGAAAACTCCTATATTGATAACTTTGTTCAAAAGCTTTACTCTCTGCTCAAATGATTTTATGGTATTTATATTTTGGAAGTTAGCTATACATATATAAGAAGCTCGGATATTTCATCATGACTCTTCTTATGCCAATATTTGCTAAGTCGTCTTGTTAAAACTCATTTTGAACCTCAATCCTAACCTCTTTTCCCATAAATATTTATACTTGTAAAAAGACGCAATAATAGTTGGTTGAATTCTTTATTTTAGTGGAAGCATTACACAATTAAAAGGTATGATTAATGTTATGACCATATTACAATGACTATCCTTCATTAAGTTATTTAATTGTCATATGAGCCAAGTGAGGAATGTAGCCAAAGGCTTTGTAACTGAATTGGCACCTCCCCATGCACAAAATGCATATGGGTTTAAGGAAAAATAAAATAATGTTTAGTTACCTCTAAAAAACAAACAATTAATGAAATATTGTTAAAGACTTAATGTGGCCCACATATATTAATTTTATTTTAGTTATTTAATTATGATTTATTCATATTTATTTTATTTATTTAAATTATAAGTGTGATAGATAAATACTTGTCCTATTAGACCGTTCACATTAGTCTCTTCAAATATTTAGTTAAACTAGTCCAAAAAAATTCACTTTTGGTAGTTTGCTATCTATTATTTTTATACACATATATCAACCTCAATACTTTATTAACATTAAAATTTAATGCTACATGTAAAAGATGAGTCTTCTTTAAAAAAAATTTCATTTTGAATCATCAGTGCCCTAAAATCTTCTAAATAAATATTTTTATATTTGAGCAAAAAAAATCTCACATCAGTAGTTAAAAGTTGAATTCTTTATTTTAGTGGAAGCATTACACAATTAAAAAAGGTATGATTAATGTTATGGCCATATTACAATGACTATCCTTCATTAAGTTACTTAATTGTCATATGAGCCAACCCAGTTCACATGCTCAACAAAGGCTTTCAAACCCAGTGAATAGAGATACACTTGCTAAAAAAAAGGGTTTACACAAACACAAGCTCGTGAATCGTGGATCGAAGCTCGAATCGGAGGTCGGAGCAACATAGATCGGAATTACTTCTGTAGAAAAAAGTCAAGAAACGTAAAATTATCTCCGTCCAAAGACTTAATGTGGCCCACATATATTAATTTTATTTTAGTTATTTAATTATGATTTATTCATATTTATTTAAATTATAAGTGTGATAGATAAATACTTGTCCTATTAGACCATTCACATTAGTCTCTTCAAATATTTAGTTAAACTAATCCAAAAAAATCCACTTTTGTTAGTTTGCTATCTATTATTTCTATACACATACATCAGCCTCAATATTTTATTAACATTAAAATTTAATGCTACATGTAAAGATGAGACCATATTCTATAAAAATTTTAGTTAATTTAGTGAAAATGATGTTCGCTTATTTTGGTTAAGTTTAGATAAATTTCTACTAAAATATTAAATCGACGAGACTAATATCTTAAGAGTCTTTTTATATATGAATAAACTCTTATAGCTTTGTTCGGTAGATAGACATTTTTTTTTTAAGAGCATTAGCATTAGTCTATCTAAAATTTTTTGTCTATTTTACATATAAATGCCCACTTTTTCTATTTTGCATTACCATTTTACATAACACCCACGTCTGTTCACCTATTATACACACTATTCTATTTAAATAATTTTTTTTCTTTTATTTATTATTATTTTATTAACATTATTCAGCCCGCGTCTCTCTTTCTTTCAAGTCTCTCCATCCTTCCTCAACTCTCTACCTCTCTCATCATATCCCAAATCCACACACTCACACATGGAGGCGAGGAGATCCGACAAAAATGGCGGCAAAGTTAATGGTGGTGGATCAGACAATAATAATGCAACTCTGAGGTAGATCAGTGGCAACTTTGAGGTGGATCGCGGCAACTCCGACGATCTCATTGGGTTTTTTTTGGGTTTTTGTAATGGGTTTTCATTGGGTTTGGTTTTCATTTGTTTTTGGTTTGGATTGATTTTGATTTGGGTTTGAGATGGGTTTTTAGGTGGATTTGGGTTGATTTTAAGTTGGGTTCAAGATGGGTTTTCCGACGGGTTTGGATTGATTTTGAGTTGAGTTTGAGATTAATTTTCGATGGTTGGGCTGATTTTGAGTCGATTTTGTGTTTGGATTTTCAACCATTGAAGTGGGTTGTGGTGATGGAGGTTGGTAGTGCTGGATTGCGGTGGTGCTGGTGGTGGTTGGGTGGTGTTGGTGGTTGTTGGTGATTGGGTCTTCATCTTCTTCTTCACGTTGAAGAGACTAGGGAAAGGGAGAGAGAGACTGATGAGAGTATGTGTGTGTTTGTTTCCACTTTTTGAGGCGTTTTTGAAAAATAATTTCTGTTGTTGTGTTTGGTAACACATAAATTTGGCTTTTATTAAAAAGCTACGTTCTTTGATACGAAGTAAACGCCCATAAGTTTTATGGATAGAGAAGGACCAAAATTGAAAATGTGGACTGCACTTTTACAAGCTATCCGTTGGGACCACGGAAAAGCTACGTTCTCTGATACGAAGTAAACGCACATAAGTTTTATGGTTGGAGAAGGACCAAAATTGAAAACGTGGACTGCACTTTCACAAGCTATCCGTTGGGATCACGGCTGTTTTACCCCATTGCCCTTGCTTTCCCCAATCTCCAATCCCCTCAATTTTACCCCTCTCTTCTCTCTTTTCCTCACGCAGACTGCCTCTCATCTCTCATCTCTTTGCTCTGCGCTCTCTGCTTCTCTTCTCTTTGCTCTGCGCTCTCCATTCGTGGTAAGTCTCTTCTTCTTCTTCTTCTTCTTTTTCTTCTTCTTCTTCGTCTTTCTTCGTCTTCTTCCTCCTTCCCTTTTCTTCTTCTTCCTTCTTCCTCTTTCTTCGCCTTCTTCTTCTTCTTTTTCTGCAGTTTTCTTTTTTAATTTTAATTTATCTTTGATATGTTTAATTTGTTGAAAAATTTGTGGAAAAATTTTAGGATCTGTGCTTTTTCTTCTCTCTCAAGACTCATCACGCCAGCCTCTCCTCTCTGCTCTACGTTCTCCGCCCGTGGTAAGTCTCTCTTCTTCTTCTTCTTCTTCTTCTTCTTCTTCTTCTTCTTCTCTGCAATGGTGGTTCTTTGTGATTCCATTGCTAGTTTCATTTGTGGGATAATAATTAGTAGTTTTATTTATTTATTTTATAATGTCATGTAGTACAATTTATTAAACTTGGGTTATTGATATGTATTTTATCATCTTTTTACATTTTTATGTAGTATAATTTAACTTGGATCATTGGTGTGTATTTTATCATCTTTTTACATTTTCATTTTGTACTTCGTGATGACGAAAAATATATATTATAATATATATATATATATGTGTGTGTGTGTGTGTGTGTGTTTGTGTGTGTTATAATATATATTAAGATATATATATTATAATATAGATTTAATATATATTATTGGTATTAAAATAATACCAATAATATATTTATTATATTATTATTATTATTATTATTGTTATTATTAATTATTTTTTTAGTAAGTATATGAAGTAGTTGATTTAAGTATGAAATAAACTCCCTTATATATAGACATTGTCCTTTTTAGTAATTTACTCCTCAAACTGCTACTTTTATAAGTGCTAGCTAAACACTCAGCTTTTTCAAAAAGCACTTTTTAACAGCTTTTACTAAACACTCAGTTTTTTGAAAAAGCACTTTTTCATACTGTATCTTTTGAAAACTCCACTTTTTCAAAAAGCCCAGTTTCAAAAAGCTGAAACAAACTCACCCTATGTAGGGGAAGAGGACTGATGAGAGACAAAAATTTTATAAAAAAGTAATATACACATCTACAGTAACTGTGCATCTTTGGTCTTGTCACAGTTATTGTAGCAAATGTGTATATTTGCATAACAATAGCCGGACAAATGCAGAGCAAATTTAGAAAATATTGTGTAAATTATGCATCTTTTTCTATTTAGTACAATTTTGCACCTACTGCTATGAGTGCTCTTAACAGAAATTTCCCGATGGATGGAACATTAAATTGATGAGGTTCATAGTAAAGGCATGCAAAAAGCCTTATTTATTTTTTTTTTAAATCTAAGTTTATAATTCATTATTTTACAGTGGATCTTTCTCAATAAATCACTTGAAATTTAGCTACGAAATTAAATATTATATATAATATTTTCAAAATAAACATTATGAGGATCATCATCAAAGCCCATTTGTTGTGGCTTGATTTAATGATTTCTCTCAAGTATAATTGCATCTCTCTCTTTTTGAATTGTCAAAAAGCTACGAAATTAAATATTATATATAATATTTTCAAAATAAACATTATGATCACATATTTTGAAAATCTTACCGTTAAATTGCATGTTTTTTACGCTCTTAATATGATTGTCAAATTTTGTGTCAATCGAATATTATTTACTATATTCTATAATTTTATATTTTATGCATAATTTTAAACTACAAAAACTTGCAATTTAAAAAATTTATTGATGACATAACTATTCATCCTTAATTTTCTAAAATTTTTTCAAGCATAGAGAATATAAGAAAAAGATGTAATTCAATGGTGAATGGAACAATCTTCGGAGTTATGTTTTATTTTTGTTCCACCGATTTATAAACATGGTTGAATGATGACCATCTAAGGAAAAGGGCATTACAATAGCCACACAAGGGTAAATTATTGTGTACTCTCAGAATACTATAAATGTGTACTCTTTTCTTTCACATGAATGGTGGGTCCTACTAATTAAATTTATGGTAAAACGCAGTATTCATGTGAGAGAGGAGAATACGCATTTATGGTACTCCGAAAGTACTTAATAATTTTCTCTAGACAAGTGACATGGGCACCATGTTCCAGGAATCATCACAAGCCCATTTGTTGTGGCTTGATTTAATGATTTCTCTCAAGTATTAATTGCATCTCTCTCTTTTGCATGAATTGTCAAAACAAGTTTAAGTTAAAGTATGCTTTTGGTTTAACTTTTGGGACAAAATTTAGCTACAAAATTAAATATTATATATTATATTTTCAAAATAAACATTAGGATCACATATTTTGAAAATCTAACAGTTAAATTGTATGTTTTTTACGTTCTTAATATACTTGTCAAATTTTGTGTCAATCGAATATTATTTACTATATTATCCATAATTTTATATTTTATGCATAATTTTAAACTACAAAAACTTGCAATTTAAAAAATTTATTGATGACATAGCTATTCATCTTTAATTTTCTAAAAAAAAATCAAGCATAGAGGATATAAGAAGAAGATATAATCCAATGGTGAATTTATCAAAATTCACTTCCAATAAAAATTCGACAACTAATTTTGTAGCTAAAATTTGTCCGTTTTAAAATTTATTAATGATTAAATGGTTATATTTAAATAATTTTATCAAATTAAGCTCTCCTCAAGAGTTATAACCAGTAATCTATACTATCTATAAGAGGATTCCTCTCATGGTCGAAGTCATAATTTGACTCTCCAAATTTAAAAAATATATATATTATCATATATGTGGGTGTTAATTTTAGCAATTTTGTTTTATAAAATTACATTTTTGTCTCCTTAATAATATCATTGATTCTTTCCAGAGTATTGTTATAATTACAAATTTTTCTACAATATTTTTACAAACTGTTAAGATAACAAATTCTTATTGATTCACATTTGGACCTACCACTTACATTATTTTTACTTATAATCACTTATCACATTAACAATTTGTAAAAAAGTTTGTAACTTTAGCATTTTTCTCATTTTAAAGACCAAATCTAAATCAAAATATACAAGCCCAAAAAAATTAGTCTCACAACAAAATTACCAATAGTAAAACTAAACAAAAGTAAGCCTAGTCAACCAATTTTACTCAAAATAAACAATCTAACCCTTTAAATAGCCAACAGCTAAGTAGTAGTAGAGACAGAAGCCAAAGTTACTAAACACAACCAGTAGCAAAGTCACCCCCCTAACTCCAAGTTTTGGCTCCGTCTCTAATTCCTCTCTTTAGACTGGATTTTTATGTGGTTTATAAATACCCCTACACCATATGTGGATTTTTTTTTTTTTTTGGGGGACAAGTTAGTAAATAGTGAATTGTTTACTCATATAATTACGATGTTAAGCATGTTTGGATAGCATGAAAACTAAGTGATATCACTCAATATTCATGATCCATCATCCAAACCGAGTGGGTCCCACAGATGACCAATTGTTTGGCGTAGTTTTGGATCATTGTTTTCATGACTCAAATACTCAAAATTTTAGATGTGGATGATGGAAAATGAAAACAAGATTTTGGTGTTTTCAGTTTTTGAGAATTGAGTTCCAATGGCATGATGGTAATTTTCCTCACAAGTTGGGCCCCACGGTCAGAGTGTTGTCCCATCAGTCTTAGCTTTACTCCCTCCAACGGTCATAAATCACTTTTCTACGCAACCATCTTTTTTCCTTTTTTTCATTCTTTACTTTCTTCTAAAGAAGCTCCTAAACCCACTGCAAAAGCTCCTCCCATTCTGGTCTTGCATACCCATCTGAAGGAGAAATTTGGAGCCAAAGGAAATCTCCATGTGACGTGCTCCTCTGTAGTGGTGTGTTTTGGATACTCTGTTATTTTATTTTGCAAGAGCATCCATAGTAAAGTAAATATAAAACAAACTAGAATCTGCAATTAGATGAATTCATCAATCTACAATACTGCTTGATACAAAACAAGAAATGAACTTCATGTTAATAATCAATTTAATTATTCTGCCATTTTCTCACCCATTTATTTCCTCAACAACAACACCCATATGATTTGTAAATTCCAATCTCTACCCAGTACTCCCTTCCCACATGAAATCCCAACTGAAACCCTAAAATTTGAAACAATACCACCTCAAAAAAAACCATGTATACTATTATCCATTCATCATTTCTCCAATTAACATAGACACATAAGCAAGCTTGCAACAATAAAGAAATAAACTTTATTGAATACCATGACATACCAGAAAAATAAGTTCATTTTTTCCCTAAAATTTCATAAAACATTGGATGTGTTTTGGAGAATTTTAAGTTATAAAAAATGAGTTATAGGGTGATGAGTCATGATATTTGAGTGATAAATGATGAGTAATGAGTGATAGATAACTCACCACCCAAACAAGGCCTAACATTCCCTCACCTTCTCACATGTGGAACTAGACAGCTAGACTCCCTTACCTAAACTTAAACACTAGTGAATATTTCCTAATGCTAAATTATCAATAGTCTTAAAAGATTAAGTTGTTAGAAAATTATAAATTTAATCATTTTATTATAATCCTAAAATTTGATGTTATAGATACGTGAAATGCTAAACTTTATATGAAAACCTTGTTTAATTAGCATGTGATGTTGGCTTTAATTATTTGAGTTTTTGTGCACTTTGTATATGATTTTAGGTACAACGAGATTTAGAAGAACTACCTTCTCAAGCTTTTAGTCCATTGAGGGATTCCTTAAGATGAGGAGTTATCTTTTTATACCTTTCACCGTACGTGGACGAAGAGGCTTGGATAAATATCTTATTTACTAATTACTACTACGTATACTAATTACGCTGCCAGAAAAATATGAATAAATGGTTAATAATATATTGGGTGGGCTTTAAGCGAAAAACAAAGCCCTCCTCATATAATTATAAGGTGGGTTTTTAGATATATATATATATATATATATATAATAGTCAAAAATAAGATGACATGATAAGCTAAAATAAACAGATCTACAATATAACTTTGCTAAAAGAATAGAAATTTATTTAAGTTGTACTTGATAATTATCCAACATTTAAAAACCTTACTTTTCATTTTTAAGTAGAATTATGACTTTGAAAAAAAGATTTTCATGTGCATAAATCCCTCACAGATAAATATAATATAATAAATACGTTATTTTAATGTGAATATATATATTTTTTTTGGCAATTGAGTACCGGTTAGTGTTTACCTGAAGGAATTGTTATTTTTCAAAATGACCTCAAATACTATGCCAATATGCATGTTTGCTAACATATGCATAAATGCACATATGTCAAATGTAAATTTTGCCTCCCCTCAAATTAAATCTTGGTTTTGCCACTAATCACCTCCATTTAAAATGGATTTATTTTATGATTCTAATTAAAATTTTACAAATTTAAAAAAGTATCTAATAACACGTTGTAAACACAAAGTGTCTGTTTGACTAGAGCTTATAAACTTAATTTTTAACTTTTAGCTTTTATATACAATTTTTTAAAACCTCATTTTTTTTATAAAAAAAAAAGTACAAATATACTTTAGCATATTTTTAGCAAAAAATTTCAATAAAAAGCTAAATAAGTTATTCCCAAATTGACACAAAATCTCAAGTTTGAAAATCAAACAATCGAAAATGTTTCACAAATATGGATAAATGAGTACAATTCTCTGTTTTTTTTTTCTTTTGCAAAATAATGATTCGATTCCATGATTCAGTCTTCTTAAAAAGTTCTTCATTCCACAATTTGTGTAGACGAAGTCTTGATTCAAACATGAAATCTTCTTTACATTGTTTGGAAGATGGATTGAAAAATCTTTATAATGAATCTCTAGCTTTTAGCTTGCTAGAGATTTGTTGGTCTTCAAGTTCTTTGAATATTTTTGGAGTTCTTGAAAGATTCTTTGTATTTGAAGGCTTTGGAGTTGAAGTTTTTTGGCGTTTTAGAGGCTTGATTTGTAGAGGGTTTTTTTTAAGTTTCTGGAGGTTTTTGAACTTAATTTTTTTGAATGTCTTTGGAGCTTTCTTGAGGTATAATTTATCCTGATTTAATTTTAATGTCTAGAAAAAATTGATGTAGAATAAAAGGGGTGTCATCTATTTATAGTGGTTTCTTAAGATGAGTTCCACTTTGAATTGATCTCATTGATAATATATAGTAAATTTTGATTGGCCCAAAATCAAAGAGTCAACTAAGACTTGTTGTTGTTAATATTTATCTCTATTTTTATTCATTTTAATAAAGATAATTATCCACAATTTTGATTTAAAAAATTTATTTATCATGGGCCCAAAAGACATGTGGCAAATTTTAATCTATCAGTGTAATGTCATCTTGGAAAATACATGTTAACACTTGATTTATTTAATTTAATGACGCAGAGATTTAAGATTTGTTATTAAATTTTGTGCCATGTGATTTCTTAGTTGGGTGAATAAAATTTTTGCCTCCTAGACGTCATTTAGATTTTTGAATGTCACAACACTCAATAGGAGGCTCTCATGTCATAACAATAGGGGAAAATTTGTTATTGAATTTTGTGTCGTGTGATTTCATAATTGGGTGAATAAAATTTTTGCCTCCTACACGTCATTTAGATTTTTAAATGTCACAACACTCAAAAGGAGGCTCTCGTATCATAACAATAGAGGATACTCTATTACTTCTTCTTGATCCATGCATCAAAAAATATCTTTTGGGTGACAATATCACTCTAAAAAACCGCTCATTTGTTATTTGGTTGTTGCATATTTTAAGGAAGGAATCAAGGGATAGAGAAATCTATATAGTTGACTCATGCTCATGTGTATTTTTGTTTTGCAGCAAATATGAGTGACAAAACCTTTCACGTAGTTATGTACCCATGGTTTGCCATGGGCCATCTAATTCCATTCCTCCAAATCTCCAACAATCTTGCAGAGAGAGGCCACAGAATCTCTTTTTTCCTGCCAACCAAAACTCAAGCTAAGCTAGAACCTCTCAATCTTCACAAAGACCTCATTTCTTTCATCCCAATCAGTGTTCCACATGTAGATGGCCTCCCTCCTGGTACTGAAACAACCGCTGATGTTCCACTCCCAATGCATCCCCTCCTCATGACTGCTATGGACCTTACTGCACCCTTCATTGAAGCTTCTCTTTGTGACCTCAAACCCCATTTTGTATTCTATGATTTCACTCACTGGTTACCGGCACTGGCACGCCGGCTAGGCATTAAGTCGGTACTTCATTGCATCATTAGCCCGGCAACTATAGGGTTTTTGCTAAGTCCAGAAAGAAAACTCGATGAAAAACCCATTACAGCTGCTGATTATAAGGAACCTCCGCCAAGTTTCCCACCTTCATCGATCAAGTTAACTCCTTTTGAAAATCGACATCTAACCTTCGGAGGGGTGAAACAATTTGGCCAAGGCATAACATTCATGGAACGCCAATTGACGTCTTTCAGTGAATCTGATGCGATTAGTTTCAAAAGTTGCACGGAGATGGAAGGGCCTTACTGTGACTATATTCAAGAACAATTCAAAAAACCTATTATTCTTGCAGGGCCAACAGTGCCTAAGCCACCAACTATAGCATTAGAAGAGAAATGGGCAAAGTGGTTGGATAGCTTCAAGGCCAAAACAGTGATTTTCTGTGCATTTGGAAGTGAATGCATTTTAAAGGAAGATCAGTTTCAAGAACTGGTTTTGGGTTTTGAGCTAACAGGCTTGCCTTTTTTGGCTGCACTTAAAAAACCAATGGAGGCTGAAACAACTGACTCTGCATTGCCAGAAGGGTTTGAAGAGAGAGTAAAAGGAAGAGGGGTTGTTCATGGGGATTGGGTTCAGCAGCAATTAATACTGAGGCATCCTTCTGTAGGGTGCTTTGTGACACATTGTGGATCTGGTTCTTTATCAGAGGCCATGGTGACTGAGTGCCAATTGGTGCTGCTACCACACGCTGGGGATCAAATTATCAATGCAAGGCTGATGAGTGAAGATCTAAAAGTGGGAGTTGAAGTTGAGAAAGGTGAGGAAGATGGGCTATTTACTAGGGAAGGTGTTTGCAAGGCAGTGAAAGCTGTAATGGATGATGATAGTGAAGTGGGGGAAGAGGTGAGAGCCAACCATTCTAAATGGAGAGAGTTCTTGTCCAGCAAAGGTCTTGAATACTCCTACATGGATAACTTTGTTCAAAAGCTGCACTCTCTGCTCAAATAATTTTATGGTATTTTTATTTTGGAAGTTAGCTTTATATTTGTAAGATGAAGGGCTATTTCATCATGACTGGTCTTAAGCCAATTTTTGCTAAGTGATCTTGTTTGAAGTTATTTAATTTGGATTAAATTAACATGCAAGACATATGAATGTATGATTTTAAATTTGAGTGATGAGGCTGTGAAGGTAAAGATGATATATATTGTATTGGGGCTTCTAATAATGATTATCATTGATGGATTAATTTCGATTTGTACAATTTAGATAATAATTTAATCTAAAAATTATGTACCATGGTTTGAATGTGTGTTAAATGCTCTTATATTTATATATGCACCAGCCTTTTTAGTTAACAATGATGAAATATGACATATCTACATGATGAGAATCAAAAACTTCTTACAATCGCATGAAAAAAAAGGGTAAAATTTCAAAGTTTTTCATTATAATTCTATATTATTGCATTTCATTTGCAAAATTTAAAGTCACTGCACATTTAGTTGCAAGATACTCTGCAAAACATGCAAGGAGAACCAAATAGATGGGATATTAGATCTCTCATAGTATAAAAATGCTTGGAAAACAACATTCACCATTCTTTGACTTGTTGGAAAGAAAATATATTGGGAAACTCTAATTGAGTAGTTAAATACAACATATAGGGACCATTTAGGCCAAAAAATTTAAGTCTATAAGTTTGAACTCAACTATATTATATTAATCACTCTCTCTTATTATTCTTGTTTAAGCCAAACTAAGTCCATAAATTTTTCAATGTGGAACTTCGCTTACACATATAGACCCAACATAACTATAATTAGATTTGGCGTCTATTACAATATGAAAAAAAAAAAAAAAAAAAAGGGCGAAGAGCTAGTTTGAAAAGCAATTGACAATAAAAGGAAATCAATTCCCAAAACTTTATTGCTTCAACTTTCTCTATTTCCTAATAAATTGAAATAAGGAATAAAATACATGATTGGAATAATAACATTTGGAAGTGCTCATACAATATGTTAATAAGGTGGAACATACATTTTCCACAAATGTTAAGTGACTTTCATATTTTTCTACACAAAGCACCATTCATTTTATTAATAGAATCAACAAATGATAATAGTCATCCCCAACAAAATAATCCATCAATGACATCGACATTTTATAATTAGAATTATTCAGTACTAATTTGTTTCATACATCCATTAGAATTTACTATCGTGATCCCATCCATGCATGTAACATTAACTCGGTTGAACTCTTCCACAATGGATCTCTTCACACGAACACTTAAGTCTATGACTTCCTAGTATCAATTTGAAGGTCCCCATGGCAACAACTTGACTG
The DNA here is from genome assembly GCA_032878915.1 of Castanopsis chinensis. Lineage (NCBI taxonomy): Eukaryota > Viridiplantae > Streptophyta > Magnoliopsida > Fagales > Fagaceae > Castanopsis > Castanopsis chinensis. The sequence continues at coordinate 10,065,946 of JAVQMG010000114.1, forward strand.
TGTAAGTTTCAACAACTTCCAAATAATCACTAGTCTTCAAATCTTTATCCAAATAATTACTAGTCCTCAAATCTTCATTTTGTTGGTAACGGAGAGTCTCACTTGGCACAAAATCCGTGGTGCACATCAAACACATCAATCTCTCCTCTCTCCCATGTTTATAAAGGCACAATCTCTCCTCTCTCCCATATTTTGGTTTAGCAAAACAAAAAAAAATCTACATAACATTTTTAATATATAGTGCATTCAAATAAAAGTTGAGATGTTAAGTATGTTGTAAAATAATATGGTATAATTGATAAAGTATGTTTTGAAATGATAAAATAGAATTTTTTGAAGAAACTGGATGCCAATGCTCTAAGGCTATAGAAAAACAACTTCCTTGACTTATTTGCCCACTAAAAACTAATAAATTTAATCACTTACAAATACTGGTTTGCCAACACAGTTACTCACAAAATTAATTGTGCTATCCAATGATAAGGGTTAGTGGCATTTGACACCATATTAAAAATCACGAAACAATGAATGGGATAAAATTCTTACACTATAACTTTTGTTGTAATAAAAAAAATTCAAATATTTGAATGCTCTATAAATTAAAAATGTTGAATGAGATACAAAATTTGTAGATTTTTTTTTGTTTTGCTAAACCAAAATATGTAGAATTAAGTACTAAAACTTGTTCCATCCATTGCATATCCAAATTTTATGTGGATTTCATTGATGTGACTTTTATTTCGATGATCTCCTCCTGTAGTAGAATTACAAACAGTCAAGCTATGGCCATGGACTCTCATTTTTATTTGATGGCACAAATATAGCTTTAACAAGCAAATAAAATAATAAAAAGGACAAAATTCAAACGATCCACACATTTTCTTTTTAATCGTTCAAAATAAACATCTAAATCTACACCATACCACAGTAAAAATATAGCCAAAATTTTTACTATTTGTATCTGTAAGGACACAAATTGCGCTGGACATAGGTTGTACTTTCGGACCAGTTTAAAGAGCCCAAAACAATGAATTTATAAAGAGTGGGTTTCGAATCTAGGTCTAGGGACGTTGGATAACATAAAAGCTAAATTAGATCATAGAACACATGCATAATCTTTGTACATGGATGAAAACTCTCTTATATATTGATGCCGAGGACAATCTTTGGTGTTTTCCTTACAATTTCTCTCTTGTGTGTGTGTGTGTTTTTCTTTCTCGCCTCCCCCCTTCTTTCTTCTTCCTTCGCCTTTTATAGGCCTGCCTCTTTCTCCTCCCTTCCTCTATGTGTAGGTCAGATGCTCTTTTTAAATACTCGTCACATCACTCTACTCTACCAAAGTCTTTGGCAATAGGTCTAAGACTGAACTTCAATACTCGGGCATCACTCCCTCATTAATGCGGCCAAAGAGGTAGGTATAGAGCTTTTAATGCGATGGTAGCAGCTTTATCCTTGATATTTTTATGTCACTCTTTTTTATCTCCTATCCTTGTTTTCTCAACCTTTGTGTCCAAGGTCTTCAGTATTGATGCCCTTGAACTGTCAGATCACTCTTCTCGTCCTCGGCAGCATATGGCCGAGGACGTTGCCATCCTTAGACATCATGTCTCGGGATGTTCTACTCATGCATGGCATCTTTCTTATGTAACGTTACTTCACAGGCGGGACTTCTCATGTCCTCGAACCATCCATACTGTTAAGTTGGGCTTTCAATCCCGCGAGAGCATTTGGACCGGCCCAATACATATCTGGGACTCATTGGCCCTACAATAGCTCCTCGAGATCCTCATTTCTACCTCTCTAGGAGGAATGAGGATTTCGACACATGCACTCTGGACAATTCACTTCTGGCGTTTCATTATGCAGAACACGTTCCCATTAAATGTTGGTGGCTCCCTGTTCCTTACGTTCAACTGCACGATGTCCATCCAACGGATGAGCGCAGCTTAGGGAGATAGGCTAGAGATTTCTCGCTTTAGGACTTTTTGCGATATAAATACTGCCAGTTTAAAAGTTTTCTGTTCATTTCAGAGCTTGTACAACGAACCTAGCCACTCCTGCAATCTACACGCGTCTTTACACCTTCCCAGTTCTAAGCCAAGGTGACCTTATTACTCTAAAGTAAGTTTTTCCCAACTTTCTGCTTTCATTATTGCTACTTTTTCTTGCTTGTTGTTCTTAGTTTCTTTGTCCTCGGCTATCTAAACTTCTCGACCCTTTCACAATATTTTCCCTTTCTTCTTAGAAAATGGGTAGGTTCGCACCCCTAGTAGATAGTCCTGAAAAAATAAAGGAGTTTAAGGCTAGTTATGGAATCCCACCGGGGGTGTCCATTAAATATTACAAGGAGGGAAGGTGGCATACTGAGAGAGATACCGATGAGGTAGCAATTCCCATGATAGCCTTCATAGAGGGAGGAATGAGAATCCCTATAAGACCGATCACTAGGGATTATCTCAGAGCGGTTAGGTTATCCCCTACCCAATGCGTCCCAAACATGTTCAGGATTTTAGGTGCTGTAGATGCCCTGAATGAAAAGATGGGGTTAGGGCCTACCCATCACGACGTGAACTGGGTTTATAATTTCCACCATTTAACGGGTCAAGGGTATTATCTAAAGTCTAGGCACGCCGAGGTCAAACTGATACAATGCCTCCCTAACTCCAACAAAGGGTTAAATAAAGACTTCCTTATAATATCTGGGGATTGGCATGATGGTCTCCCCTGTCCGACAAGGGAAGGAGAACTAGGTGAATACCTATACATCATTAGTTCTCTATATCTTTTGTTTGGTTATGGTTATGTTTTTTCTTTGTTTTTACCTTACTATTTCTCTAAATGACTGTACAGACTGCCGTGCACTTGCTCGTCACACCCATCTTGTTGATTTTGCCCGTCTGGACAAGATTTTTAGAGCCGAGTGTTTGCCCACTCGAACGGTCAACTTCGGGCAGCTCATCTGATCCTCGGATACGACCCCATTTCAATAGCCTTTCAAGCGCCGAAGTGCGTGATTAAGGCGAAGGACCCCAAGCTACCTCAGATTAGCGTTGCAGTCGAAGGTTTCCTGCTCCCCGAGGGTGATCCTATTCCTCGAGGCACTCTGATCACCGAGCCTGTGCGGATTATCCCTGAAGGCCTTCCTCTCGCTGCATCCTCGGCTCAACCCACATTGGGTGAAGGCTCTTCTTCCTAGCCGTTTATAAAGGAAGAAGAAGAAGAGATCATTGAAGTTTCGGATTCTGAGGGAGAATTCGAAGTTTTTGATCGGCTTGCATCACCTAAAGATCAACCTGCTGTCCTCGGCACACCTCCGTTGACCTCTTTGGACACCGACCAACAACTTGAGATTATTGGTATCCAACGTAGGTCGAAGCCAAGCCTTAAGGACGTGTTGGAGGCTCAGGCGGGAGCTCAAGAGTCTTCAAAGGTGCCTCAAGCGAAGACTAAAGATAAAGGCACTGAGAGAATTCCCCCACTGAAACTCCCTATACCCCCCATCAACCTAAACCCATCGCGTCGATCCAACTGATCATAAAAGGAAAAGGGATCAACACAAGGGGAAGGAGCCAGTTGAAAGGGGTAGAGATCTTCCTGCTAAGGATGTGGAGCAGGAAAAGGGAGGGAAACATGCTTGTCTCATACAGACGAGGATAGAAAGGCGGGTTGAGCCTCATGCAGCCACACCTGCACCTATTTGGGTCCCTCAGATGACCGTGAATGATCAGGCAGTCACTGCCGATGCCTCCATCAGGGGCTCTGATGAAGGCACTGCTGCGTGTGTTGCAGATGCTCTAGAACAAGCACTTCTGCTGCCTGAGGACATGGGTGAGCTAAGGAGAATAAAGGATCAAAATGTCTTAATGATCCTGAAGAAAAAGCTTGCTATGGTAAAGGTTTTAGATAAGGAATTTTTATATCCGCATTTTTCTTTTATGTTTATACATAGCTATCCTAACGCGTTTTGCACGTAGGCTGTCTAATCTACTCACAAGGCGGAGGAAATTGCTGCCAATTCCTACAAGTCCCTTAGGGCCGGGGAGATGAGGCTCGATCACACTCAAAGGAAAGGCCGAGGACCACTAAGAGGCAGGCCGAGGAGCAAAGGCTGCAACTGAGGCATGCCGACGAGAATTTTGCCTCGGACAAGAAGCTTATTGAAGGCCTCAAACAAGATCTTAAACAATCTGTGGAGGCTAGGCAGGAGGCCCTCAAAGCTAAAAAAGAGGCTATCGTCAAAGCTCGAGAGGCTGAAGAGGCAGTAGATCAGGCTGAGCAGAGTGGATACGAGGTGGGAGTGGCAGAAACCACCGAGACCTTTAAAGCCCAAGTGCTAGAGGTATGTAGGGATTACTGCCTCCAAGTGTGGAAAGAAGCTCTATCCTAAGCTAGGGTTGATGCTTCTTCTCCCCTTTGAAGGACAGAGAATGCCTATGTACCTCCGGCCATTCGAGTCTCTGCTTCTGCCCAGGCCGAGGACGATACTGGCTCTTCTACAGCCGAGATGCAACCAAAAGCAGTTGCCGCTGATGCCACTGGTATTCAGCATTCACTTCTGCCACAAGGTGATGGGCTCAGCCTGATGATGCGAAGCTTCTGGTTGAACCTAAGGAGCTACCCCCCAGCTCAAAGGCTGGCGAGAATTTGGAGATCGTTTTGGCGACCCTGCCCATTATGCCAAAGGGGGGTCCCAAAGGCAAAGGGGTGGCTGAACAGTCTACGGCCACAATAGTGTCTCCTGCCGACACCGAGGATCGAGCACAGATAAAGCGTTGACAGCTCTTCTCTTCTACACATTAGATATTTTTTGTTGTTGTTTCGTATTCTTTTTTTTTTTTTTTTTTTTTTTTTTTTTTTTTTTTGTATCTTGGTTTCCCTTGTACTTTTCTTTGTGAAACTTGCAATTTGCTTCCCAATGTACTTACAAGTGTTTTTAATTAATGAGAAGAAGTTATTATTCACATCGTGGCTTGTTGTAGTACTTTCTTATAACATGTCATTTCCTTAGCTACTTACGCAACTTGATAGCCAGTAATACATGCTCCTCATATTGATAGTTCTAAGTAAGTAAACAAGTAAAGATAACGGAAAATGTAAGTCTTCTATACTTACAAATCCTTTAAGTGACTCTCTCGGGCTTATATTCTGTTTTGACGACTAACAAAGTTTAAAAGTAAACTAAACAAGTAAAATTGATTTAGTTAAGACCTGCTCGAGAATTAATATAGTACTAATGCATATAATATGTCAAGATAAGGAATTCTAAGTCTTTTGAAATGCGTCACTCTTGAATTAAAAGTAACTCAAACGCCATACCTTTGTAGTCACACTTGAACTAAAAACAATTCTAGTTTGTAAAGGATATACATATTCTGAGGAGTCCACACAACCCAATTTTTTCTCAACACTTAGCATTAAGATGTTTATCTTCCCAAGGTAGAGGATCCGGGGATCTGACGTAACCCTGGTTCTGTTTAGCCCAAGGTAGAGGACCCGAGGATCCGACGTAACCCCAGCTTCGTTCAGTCTAAGGTAGAGGATTCGAGGATCCGATGTAACCCTAGCTTCGTTTAGTCCAAGGTAGAGGATCCAAGGATCCGCCGTAACCCCAGCCTTGTTTAGCCCAAGGTAGAGGATCCGAGGATCCGACATAACCCCAGCTTCGTTTAGTCCAAGGTAGAGGATCCGACGTAACCGCAACCTCGTTTAGCCTAAGGTAGAGGATTCGAGGATCCGACGTAACCCCAGCCTCGTTTAGCCCAAGGTAGAGGATCCGAGGATTCGACATAACCCCCCAGCTTTATTTTAACAATTTGTACTGACATGTCAAATTTCCCAAGATAGAGGATCCGAGGATCCAGCGTAGTCATGGTCTTATTTGACAATCCATATTGACATTCTTGAACATAACATTAAGTGTAGCATGATAGCGATAGAATTAGAGTGGCAGAAGTGCCTTTTATTAATAATAATATCGTCGCAAATTACATACATTCTAGGGATGCGGCACAACCTTTTCATCTAAATTTATAAGATAGTAAGCCCCTATTCCAACCACTGAAGTGATGCGATACAGTCCTTCCCAGTTTTGTCCCAACTTCCCCCATTCTGGATTCTTGGTATTACCCATGACTTTCTGCAATACTAAATCTCCAGGAGCAAGTGGCCTTGAGTTCACATGTAAATCGTACCCCTACTTCAATTTTTGTTGATAATAAGCCAATTGGATCATGGCCATTTCTCTCCGCTCTTCAACCAGATCAAGACTCATTTCTAGTAATCTGTCATTACTGTCCGGAGTGAAGAAACTTGTTCTCATTGTTGGGAATCTAGTTTCTAAAGGAATCACAGCCTCGGCGCCATAAGTCATCGAAAATGGAGTCTCTCCCGTGGATCTGCGGGGCATGGTTCGATACGTCTATAAAACATGAGGCAATTCCTTCACCTATCTGCCTTTGGCGTCATCTAGCCTCTTCTTAAGCCCGTTGACTATAACTTTGTTGACCGCCTCGGCCTGCCCATTCCCTTGTGGATAAGCTAGAGTAGAATACCTATTACTTATGCCGAGGTCACAGCAATATCGTCTGAAAGCTTTACTATCAAATTGTAAACCATTATTCGAGATGAGAGTATGAGGAACTCCAAACCGGGTGACAATATTCTTCCACACAAACTTCTTCGCATCCACATCCCTAATATTCCATAGGGTCTCGGCTTCTACCCACTTGGTGAAATAGTCGGTGCCCACTATTAACCACCTCTTGTTTTCAGGTGCCTTTGGGAAGGGTCCCACAATGTCCAGACCTCACTGTGCAAAAAGCCAAGGACTTGTCAGAGAGTTAAGCACACCACCAAGCTGATGGATGTTTGGTGCGAATCTTTGACATTGATCACACTTCTTCACATAGTTTTGAGCTTCTCGTTGCATATTGGGCCACCAATATCCTTGCGTTAGAGCTTTGTGAGCCAAAGACCTTCCTCCCATATGACTTCCACAAATTTCTTCATGTAACTCCTCTAAAAGCAGCTCCATCGCTTCAGAATGTACACATAGCAAGTATGACCCAAAAAAGATCGTTTGTACAGTTTATGATCCTCGGACAACCAAAACCGAGGTGCCTTTCTACGCACTTTATCCACCTCGACTTTTTCCTCCGATAGGATATCATCCTTAAGGAAAGACACGATGGGGTCCATCCAACTAGGCCCCACCCTAATCTAGTGAACCTGGATAATACTCCCTGCTATCCTAATGGGCTTACACAGGTCCTCGACAAGGATGATCTGAGGTAGACCTTGTGCTGAGGACGTGGCGAGGGTGGCCAGGGAGTCAGCATGTGTGTTGTTACTCCTAAGTACATGTGATAAGGTAAAGGATTCAAACTTGGATCGTAAGGACTTGACTTGAGTTAGGTATTCCTGCATCCTCAGATCCCTAACCTCCACCTTTCTGTCTACTTGGCCTACAATTAATTGCGAGTCCGAGAACATTTGTATCGCCTTTCCACCCATTTTCTGAACCATATCCATCCCTTTCATTATAACTTCATACTCGGCTTCATTGTTTGTGGCCGAGAATCCTAATCTCAAGAATTTTTCCAGTGTAAGACCTTCTAAGGTTATAATTACCAACCCCACACCGGATCCCCTTTGGTTTGCAGCCCCATCAACATAAACAGTCCATATTGAAGGCTCCTAGCATGTGATTATACCAACTGATTTTTCATCCATGTCCATGCTCTTGGCATTGTCTTCTACTGTGGGTTCAACAAATTCTGCAACTAGATCAGCTAACATTTGGCCCTTTACAGAGGAGCGAGGCATATATTTGATATCAAAAGCACCCAAGATGGTTCCCCACTTAGCTATCCTGCTTGTATAATCCACACTCCGGAGTATAGCTTTAAGGGGAAGCTGAGTCAAGACCACCAGCGTATAAGATTAGAAATAATGGGGGAGCTTACGTGTACCATGCACTACAGCCAGGATTGCCTTCTCCAATGGCGGATAACATACCTCGGCTTCATGTAAGGACTTACTCACATAGTAAACTGGCTTTTGCACGTTCCCATCGACCCTTATCAGTACCAAACTAACAGCATGGCTCACCACTGTTATATATGCAAATAGAACTTCGTCAATTTCGGGCTAAGACATGATAGGAGGACACGAAATGTCACGACCCAAACCCGATACCCGGATTTGTGACCATGACCGGCATGCTAATATCAAGTTTAAACCTGATATTAACAATAACCAACTTAACTTTTAACAAAACTTTCACATAAGCTTTCATCTTTTTTTTCATTCTTATTTCTTTACTTAAAAGATATAACCTTTCATTGAACATTCAGAGCATCTACATTGTACTTCAAAGAATAACATAATCCACCAGTTACTCAAATTTTGAACTTCACATAATACATCTCTACATACTTTAAGGTACACAACTTTCATTAAATCCTAAAATACACAATACTACAGAACTAAACATCAAACTACTAATTCGGGGTCTATACTTTTAAAACTAAAACCAGCTCCTTCCAAAACTCGACTAAGGCTCCCTCTGCTCCAAAATAAAACCTGTTGACTGAAAGGGTGGAAGGGGTGAGCTACACAGCTCAGTAAAGGTAAGATACATAAGAATTTAATAAGAATGCATGTAAATCAAATCATTTCATTTTATAAATGATCAGATAGGAGAACATCCTTTCATGCATAGTATTTTATACTATTCATAATAATAACTTATACGTTTTTCATAAGAAAATGTTGTTCTCCTTTTTCTTATCAGAATAATATTACCAAAACCTTTCAAGCTGAATTTCTTTTATTTCTTACAAAGTCACCCAATATAATATTGATTGTTTAAAATCACGTATATGTATATATATATATATATATATATATATATATATATACACATATAGTCTTATTACAAAATAGTCATTTTGACTTAAATCAGATAATTGGTAACTTTATTTTTAGATTAGAAATATCTTAACAAATAAGAAGCTTTTCTTTATAAACTTCTTTTCATAAAATATTATAACTTTCATAGTTATAAAACTTAACGCTTCATAAAGAATAGATATCTGATAACTTTTTAACGTAAACTTGAATTCTCATAAGAAACTTTATCTTTACATATCACTAAAACCTTATCATCATATTCTTTATCTTTAAAGTACAATAGAACTTCAGAAACTTTTATCTTTAAAGAACAACTTTTCTTTTCATCATAAACTTCTTTTCATGAGAGTTTTCAACTTTTCATAATACATTTAAATAATTCATTCTCTCATGATCAGTAAAATAATATAACTGTTCATAGCATATTGGTTAGTCCATATCTAATAAGTCTGTACAGAGAATGCCTCATCACATTTAGGTGCTCCTGTGTGTATGATATTGTCCTCTTTGGGAGGCCTGATGGCACATCCCCTCAAGGTTTTATTCCTCCCCGCCGTCCGTACACATTGGGGAGAAGGCCTTGTTTAGATTAGAGTTACGGGCAACCCCATTTCCTCTACTTTAAATGGCCTAGAGTTACGGGCAACCTCATTTCCTCTACTTTAAACGGCCAAACAGATAACATTTTCCATGGAAAGCCAGTAATTAACCCCTACTGGCCGAGTTCAGATTACCAGAGGACATAACCCGAAAACATTTCATACTTATACATCATACTGAAATTCATAGTTTGCATAATATTTCACAATAATAGCATTTCCATTATTTTCTTTAAACATCATGTTCGTGGAATTAGTAATGGCATCAATATGCTTAATTTATATACATAAGGTTTCAAAAGTTCACGAACACATCTTTTTCTGAAACATGATTATATGCCATATCTCTAATAAAAAACCCTTTTAATGCATCATATACTTTAAAATAACCTCATGACTTACCAAATGCCCATATAACTTATCCCTTACCTGAAAACAAAGGAACCGAGAGCCAACAGTCGAAGGAGCCTAGACTTGAGTACTGGTAATCCCTAAACCAAAGATCAACACTTATTACTATCCATTATACCTTAAAATAAACTTACATATTCATTTCAAAGCCTATCTCTTAAAATCAAGAAAGTCCTAATCCCACCTCCAAGAGGTCCCCACAAACATATTTTGCACACATCAACAAAGGATGTCCAAACTAAAGAAAACCAACATTCTCATATTTATATCATATCTCCGGAGGAGCCAACTTCATTTCAAAAGGTGCTTTGAGATTAGGGCAATAATGCATGCATAAACATAAACTCTTTTAAGCATGGTCATGTAACCATATACACTCACATGAACAATTTAATGGTTCTCCTTTGTGTACCAAACCTTGAACCAAGGTATACAAAATTAAACTATGATCTAGACATACCAAATGATGAGCATAATAAATTATAGCTTAAATCATTCACCCTAACTTTAGAATTAAATCCTCAAAGTTAGGCATGTCCCTTACTGTTCTCTGTTTTATTCCAGCAGCAATGCCTCATTTGTAAAATACAAAAGGGCTACCTAAACACATCAAATTCTCATGAAATTTTACAGAACAACTTCTCTGGATGTCTATTGATTACCATATAAATTTCGGAGTCAAAGCATAAAACCATAATTTAATAAAAATCATACAATCCAGCATACTCAAAACTGTCCTGACAGAATTTCATGCAACTTAGAAATTACACCATTATTTTTATGTTCATCCAAATGCTGTGAGACCACTTCCATAACAACCATACGTGTCTTAGGATTCATAGGAATTATCCCTAGCATTCAAATTCACTATATACAATTTAATACCTAATTTATCATGCATAAACACAGAATCTGTCACAGTGACAGCACTGAAACGTTTTTCTTGTAAATTCACAAACAATTATCAAACGATGGTATTTTCCTATGAAATTTAATACACACATACTAGACATATTATATAATAATCTCCAATAAACCTTTCACCCATAGCTGTCCTATAAAAATACAGAATTTACAATAACCAAACAGGTTAACAGTGAGTGCAATTCTTAACAAGTTCATAAACTAACACTCAACAAGCTTCAATTATTGAATCAACTACCCATATACAAAATCATATATCCATTAGTTAAGTTTAAAAATGAACAATAGACTAAAAGAATTAGATTTTCCCCTTACCCTAAGCATGGTTCTTGGAGTGATTGAGCTAGAGTCACTCTAGCTTTAAATTTAGGAACAAAAGCTTGGGAAGAATGGAGAGAACCTCTTGTTGTTGCTGGACCATAGGTGTGAAAGGGAGAGGAGAGTTGAGAGCTTTTCTTTGTTTTGGTATTGATCCGTGGGAATGAAAGAGGGAGAGAGTTTCTTGAGTGTACTAGTGCTTGAGAAAGTCAAAGAATGGATGAGGTGTGAACGAGAGAAAGTAGAAAGAGATAAGAACTAAGAGAAATGACTAGGAAAAGAAGAATAGGGCTGAACCTTCAGCCAAAGAAGTCAAGGGAAATAACTTCATGGACACGTATTTGCAAAGGAAAAAGGGAGTTGATGACTCACCTTTTGCAACCCTTCTTTTTTCTCACTTTCCACCCCTCCATAACCTTATATTCTATAAAGGCCCAAAGTATAAAATGACTTTGCATATTAACCATTTCCTTAAACACTTAATTAAACATCAACAACTATATATCTAATAACTTAACAACTTACTATAGTTTTGTACATACTTATACTTAGTATTTATTTATAATACAAATAGCCATTTCAATTATTTATAATCTTTACAATTCTTATTCAATAACACTATAAAATAATATCTTTATTAAATACTCTTATATTAATTTTAGAAAGTAAGGAATTCAAATAATAATTAACCACTTGAACACATAGGTTAATTATAAAATTGGGGTCGGGGTGTTACACGAAAGGTACTCCTTAAGCTGTTGAAAGGCGACGGCACATTCCTCTGTCCACTCAAATCCCTTCCACTTGTTCAACAACTGGAAAAATGGCCTACATTGGTTAGCAAACCGTGAGATAAATCTGTTGAGGGCAGCAGTCATTCCGGTCAATTTTTGCACTTCTTTTGGATTCCGAGGTGGCTGTAAGCTATTAATTGTCTTAACCTGAGCAGGATTGACCTCAATTCCCCTATGTGTCACCATGTAACCCAAGAATTTACCAGATCCAACCCCGAAAGAACACTTGGATGCATTAAGACGTAACTTGTGTTTTCTCAGTGTTTGAAAGGTTTCATTCAAGTCTGGTAAATGAGCCGAGATAGTTTTACTCTTGACCACCATATCGTCCATGTACACCTCAATTGTCTTTTACAATTGAGGTTCAAACATTCTCGTCATCATTCTCTGATAAGTAGCCCCAGCATTCTTTAGACCAAAAGGTATCACCTTGTAGTGGTAGTTTCCTGTGGAGTTAACGAAAGCTGTCTTTTTTTGGTCTTCTGGAGCTAAAGGTATTTGGTGGTAACCTTGGAAAGCATTCAGAAAACTCATCCGAGGATGTCCTACGGTAGCATCCACCAACTGATTTATGCGAGGCATTGAGAATAAGTCTTTGGGACATGCCTTATTCAAGTCTGTGAAATCTACACACACTTTCCACTTCCCATTCTTTTTCTTTACTACCACTATATGTGCCAACCACTCTGAATAAAACACCTTCTTAATAGCACCTGCCTTTTTGAGCTTTAGTACCTCCTCCTTAACAGCATTGGCATGTTCCTAGGATGAGCGCCGAGGTGATTGCCTCCTCGGCACTGCCGCTGGATTCACATTCAAATGATGGCAGATAAAATTTGGGTCGACCCCTGGAGCTTCATAAGCATCCCATGCGAATACATCAATGTTCCGCTTCAAAAATATAACCAGCTCATCCTTTTCTTGGAGTGGCAGTTGACTTCCTACCTGGAAGAACTTCTCCATATCATCGGCAATAAGGACCTTCTCCAGATCCTCGCACCCAGGCTCCTTGACCTCAGCCACTTTTGGCTTGGCCGAGGATGTTAACTGCTACAAATTTCTCTCAGTCGAGGTTTGGGGCTCCTGCCTGGCCTGATGCGTAATTGTTGCCGTTATGCATTGTCTTGCCATGGACTGGCTGCCAACTATCTCTTCAACAACCCCTATACGGGAACTTCACTTTAACATGCAGGGTTGAGGACACGGCACCTAAGGCATGCAGCCACGGTCTCACCACTATGGCCGTATAGGGGGAGTAGGCGTCCACTACGATAAAGTCCACGTCCACTACGATAAATTCCACGTCCACCACTACTGATCCTGACTGCACAGGTAATCGGATCAGCCCCTTCGGAATGACAGCCTTCCCTTCAAAACTTATCAACGACGAGTCGTAAGCCGTAAGATCCTCAGGTTTCAAATTAAGCCCCTTAAATAAGTCCGGATACATAATATTAGCTCCACTCCCTTGATCAATCATCACTTTTTTTACGTCGTAAACCCCTATCCTTAGCACGATAACCAGCGCATCATCGTGCGGTTGGATAGTTCCAACCTTATCTTCCTCAGAAAATCTCAAAATGGGTGGAGGGTTCCCTTTGACCCTCTTCGGTTCAGAACTGAGGTCTTCAGCAAGATGACATGACACTGACATTACTTTGGTTGGACAAGATCCAGTCCGACCTGGAGCAGCAAAAATGACATTTATTATGCCCAACGGAGGTCTTGAAGTGTTACTGCCTTGATTCACAGAACCAGATTATGTGTCTTGTCTATTAGGCCGATTCATAAATTGTCTCAACTTCCCTTCTCTGACCAATTGATCCAGATAATTCCATAGGGTCCTGCAATTTTCCGTGGTATGACCCTTGTCCTGATGATAATTGCAATGGAGGTTCTGATTGCGCTTCGTGGGGTCTCCTATCATTTTATTGGGCCATCTAAAATATGGTTCATGGCAAATCTTTTCTAACACCTGCTGCACTGGCTCACAAAACATAGCATTTAATGTCCGAGGAGGAGCCGACCTAGATTGGCCAGCAAAATCCCTCCATGGCCACTTGTTGTTGTATCTTTCTGTCTTGAAATCCCTTCTCTCCTGAGGGATGGTTTTCATTTTCCTTTTGCTCTGCTGCTGATCTTCCTCAACTCGTTTATACTCGTCAATACGATCCATGAGCCGACGAACGTTTTTTACTGGTTTCTTGGTCAAAGATTTCCTTAAATCGTGCTCAACTAGAAGGTTGACCTTGAAAGTGTTAACTGCTACTTCATCAAAGTCACCATTAATCTCATTAGACGCTTCCTAATATCTATCCGAGTAAGTTTTTAGGGTTTCGCCCTCTCTCATGGTCATGGATAGTAACAAATTCAAAGGCCGAGGTACTCTGTTGCACGTAACAAAATGAGACCCGAAGGCCATCGTGAGTTCCATGTAGGAATCAATGGAATTGGCCTTCAAGCTATTAAACCATCTCATCGCAACGGGCCCTAAGCTCGAGGGGAATACTTTGCACATCAAGGTTTCGTTCTTTGAATAAACTGCCATGCGTTGGTTAAAATGACTCACGTGCTCCACTAGGTCTGTTCTGCCATTGTACATGGTGAAATTTGGTTGCGTGAAACGACGAGGAAGCTCTCCTTTCTCGATCCGACGTGTAAAAGGTGATTTAGAGAGTTGGTGCAACACCTTTCCCATGGCATCACTGCCCAAGCCTCTGGAAGGAGGCCTCCCGCTCATTCTATCGTGAAGACTTCCCGTTTTACGTGAGAAAGTTTCACTAAGAAGGGGTCTCGACCTGGGCTTATAGCCATTACTCTGGGAGTCATCTGAGGAAGGATCGGATACAGAAGGCGTCCGTTTCTGCTTAGCACGACGCAGCTTCCTCTTCAACTGGTCAATTTCTCTCTGCATGGCCTTAATACCACCTTTATGAAAGATTCAACTTCCACCCCGTAAGTGATTGCTGGCAGTACGCCCTGTGTGCACACTGCCCTCTCGATCTCTCATCTACTCTAAATGTTGAAAAGGATCTTCGTGTTGAGACCCCAAATATTCTGCATGGTCTGGATTTGAACTTGCCATCATGTTATTTGCGTCCAAATACAAGAATTCCCACAGACAGCGCCAATTGTGAGGACACAAATTGTGCTGGACTTAGGTTGTATTTTTAGACCAGCTCAAAGAGCCCAAAATAATGAATTTATAGAGAGTGGGTTTCCAATCTAGGTCTAGGGACGTTGGATAACATAAAAGCTAAATTAGATCATAGAACACATGTATAATCTTTGTACGTGAATGAAAACTCTCTTATATATTGATGCCGATGATAATCTTTAGTATTTTCCTTACAATTTCTCTCTTGTGTGTGTGTGTTTTTCTTTCTCACCCCCTCTTTCTTTTTCCTTCGCTTTTTATAGGCCTACCTCTTTTTCCTCCCTTCCTCCACGTGTAGGTCATATGCTCTTTTTAGATACTTGTCACATCATCCATCACCCTACTCTACCGAAGTCTTTGGCGTTAGGTCTAAGACTGAACTTCAATACTCAGGTGTCACTCCCTCATTAATGCGGCCAGAGAGGTAGGTATAGAGTCTTCAATGCGGTGGTAGCAGTTTTATCCTTGATATTTTTCTGTCACTCTTTTTTATCTCCTATCCTTGTTTTCTCAGCCTTTGTGTCCAAGGTCTTCAGTATTGATGCCTTTGAATTGCCAAATCACTCTTCTCGTCCTTGGCAGCATATGGCCGAGAACGTTGCCATCCTCAAACATCATGCCTCGGGATGTTCTACTCATGCATGACATCTTTCTTATGTCACGTTACTTTACAGGCAGGACTTCTCATGTCCTCGGACCATCCATGCTGTTAGGTTGGGCTTTTAATCCTGCGAAAGCATTTGGGCCGGCCCAATACATTTCTGGGACTCATTGGCCCTACAGTATCTAATTATATATAATTTATATATATATATATATATATATATATTGCAAATGGGAAGGAAAATAGTTTCTCTATGTTTAGTTCACTGTTATTACAAACTGATACAATTTCCCTTGACAAGATCACGAATCCTTTTTTTTTTTTTTCTATAATAATGTTTACAAGGGACAAGTGTAGAAAAAAAGAAGTTGTTAAAAACTAGTTTTATTGTACAATGTGATTCGTAGATAATACCAAAAAGTACAATGAGACTCATAAATAATACAAAAAAAAAAAAAAAAAAAAAAAACTTAAAAGCTCAAATAAGCTGAAACTTACATCACATTCCAAATGTGCTCTTAGTAAATTTCTAATTCAAATTTTGTTTTGTTCTGCTTTTCAATGAGATGTGGATTAGGGCCATAGTTTTCTTACCATACAGCTGCTTGGAAGAGATATTAGGAGTATTATTTGATGTTTTTGGCATCGTCGTTACTTTGAAACAAAATTATAAAGAGTTACTTTTTAAAAACAAAATTATAAAGAGATTAAATGTTGCTACGTTGTCAATCTACGAACTTGTCAAGTACACACAATGCTGTTTTGTGTATTTTAATATCCTTTTCTTAAGTATAATAATGTTTACACACAATTATTTACTTAAAATAAATCAATAAAAAAAGTAGAATAAATTATATAGACATTTATTTATATGAAAAATACAACTAAAAAGCTTCCTCTTCTCTAGTTCAAATGTTTCAAGCCAACGAGGATTTCAATATTGACAAGCTGTTGAGTGGGACCCAAATAACCCTACCCAGTCTAATCACATGGCACGTGTCCATATCCCAGCTCGTGTTTGACCAATAGTCAAAGAACACGCACAGATCAGACGGCTAAAACTAAATCACCGCCATTTCCCTTAAAAAAAAAACACCATTCCTGATCGTCAATTAATCATCATCCTCATTTCTCACCCCCCCGGGCGCCAAAAATCCCTTTATCCAAAAACCCAAGCCCAATTAAAAAAAAAAAAAACAAACAAAAATCAAACAATAAAGTAACAAAGAAATATCAAATATATTGTTTACTGGTATTAATATATATCGAATAGCTACTGGTTTGGTTTTGGTTGATTTTGTGAGTTCAAAAAATGGAGCTCCAGAACACAGTGAAAGAAGCCCTAAATGCACTGTACCATCACCCAGACGATACGGTGCGTATGCAAGCCGATCGGTGGCTGCAAGATTTTCAGCGCACTCTCGATGCGTGGCAGGTACTGCTCTCGATTTTTTTTTTCGCTTTTGCTTTGCTTCGGTTCTTAGATTCGGAGGTTTTTGGATTCGATTCGCTGTGTGTTTTTGATTGATTTTTTGTTGCTAGATGAATTTGGTTGATGTTTTTTCTTACTGTTTTGTGGATTGAGGATTGGATTTCGGGAAGTTCGTAAGCGCGTGTATGAACTGTGAAGTATTGGAATGTGAGGGATTTGAATTTGAATTTGAATTTGAATTTGAATTTTTTTAGGGTTCGTTTTTTGAAATCATGAGTAGTGGTTCACTGTTCTTTTATATTTTTATTTTGAATTTTGGAAATGGACGTATTCTTTGTTTGGTTACTGAGAAAATGTGGAGAAATTGAAAGAAACTGACAAGTTTGAATTGTGGAATATAAGTTGGGAATGGTATGAAGTTCATGTTGTATGCTGGAATTAATTGTATTATGTTTGGTTTCAATGAGAATTGGATTCGAGAAGCTCACAAGCACATGTTCAAATTATGTGCGTGTGGTTTTTTTTTTTTTGAATATGAAGGATCTGAATTTCATTTAGGGCTTGCGGTTCACTGTTTTTTTTTTTTTTTTTAATTCTGTGTTGTTTATGTGTGTATGTTAATTTTGGTTATATGTCTAGGAAGGATATAAAGGTTTTTTTTTGGTTACTGAGTAAATGTGGAGAAATGAAAAGAAACTGGCAAGTTTGAATTGTAGAATATATATTGGGAATGGTATGAAGTTCATGTTGTATACTGGAATTAATTTTATTGTGTTTGGTTTTAATGAGAATTGGATTCTGAGAAGTTCACAAGCACACATCCAAATTTTAAACGTGTTTTATTTTTAAGTGTGGAGGAGTTGAATTTTCATTTAGTGTTTGTTTTTTAAATTTGAGTAGTGCTTCACTGTCTTCTATTTTGAATTTTGTATTTTTTATGTGTGTATGTTGATTTTGGTTATATGTCTGGGAAGGAAATGAACATATGCTTTGTTTGGTTACTGAGAAAATATGGAGAAATGAAAAGAAACTGGCAAGTTTGAATTTTAGAATTTATGTTGGGAATGTCATGAAGTTCATGTTGTATACCAGAATTAATTGTATTATGTTTGGTTTCTGAGAAAGAAATAGGAAAAAATAATATACTGGGAAGTGTTTGAAATCTCATAGTTTATATTTCTGACTGATGAAAATTTATGTAATTTAGCACTGTAATTTTAATTTTGTGCATCGACTAGAGAATGTATTGTTGCTATAGAATTGTTTTAGGAAGAAGAATTTGAATTCCAAATAGTTAATTATCAAAGAAATTTGTTTCTTCCATACTTGTTTATTATTAAATTTTAACTGATATGTGTTGCTATAGGGCTGCAAATGAGCCACAGTGTTGCCTGCTTTGACTTTAGCTTGAGATTGAAGGCTCATGCTCACTATCAAAGTCTGGTATCTTGGGCTTGGGCTTGGGCTAGGCTTGGCCTGATTTCGGGCACTACATTAATTCTAGTCAGTAAAAGGTTTACAACTTATGATGACAGCATATCAATTATGAGTTCTTCCAAGCAAATATTCTCAAAGTCAATTGAAAGATGAATCTCATTCTTCTGCTCAACTCATCATATTTCAAACACTAACCTCTGAAATCATTATTTAGTATGAAAATTGCTTTGGACTTCATTGATTTGTAGCAGTTAACTCTCTCTCTCTCTCTCTCTCTCTGTAGCAAGCATTTTGTTTTCTAATAGAACTGCCTCCTCCTGGATTATATTTAAGGCATGTTTTTTAATGTATAGACTGAAGTTAAATGGTCAGTTCTAGAAGTTGTTATCCCTGTCCTCCCCCCCCCCCCCCCAAAAAAAAAAAGGAATCTTTCAAAAAGCTTTGGTGTTCCTGTGTGATGGTTCCATTTGTATCGGATGCTATTACATGTTTTTTTTTTTAATAAATATATTAGATGCTATTATATTTATGCGTCATTTCACTCTAATTAGAATTTGTTATGTAATATAGTTATTTTCTTGTTATCTGGCTTGTCCACCCATCGAGCCATATGTGTCAGTGTTCTGTTTTAGATGGATTAACATTTTGTTTTCCTATTTAGGTTGCTGATAATTTGCTTCATGACGCCACAAGCAATCTAGAAACCTTAATTTTTTGTTCTCAGACCCTTAGAAGCAAGGTGAACTTACACACTTGTGAATATTTTTTGCTCGATTCTATGGATATGTGAAACTCTAAACAATGAAAAACTTGTTTTGCATGTGATGTTGGATCTTTTTGAGTTTTCATGCACTTTGTATCTGATTTAGGTACAACGAGATTTTGAAGAACTACCTTCTGAAGCTTTTCGTCCATTGCGGGATTCCTTAAATGTGAGTGAGTATCTTTTTTTATACC
The DNA here is from genome assembly GCA_032878915.1 of Castanopsis chinensis. Taxonomy (NCBI): domain Eukaryota; kingdom Viridiplantae; phylum Streptophyta; class Magnoliopsida; order Fagales; family Fagaceae; genus Castanopsis; species Castanopsis chinensis. Next base: position 10,085,492 of record JAVQMG010000114.1, read on the forward strand.
TTTGACCATGGAAGAAGCTTGGATTTTGATATCATATTTACTACTACTAATGTTACTGGATAAATAAAGCATGAATTGCTGGTTGTGCTAGTAGGAACATGACTTTTCCCTTTTGAAATATATGATATATGTTATTTTGTCTATGTAACAAAACAAAGATGCAGTTGAATTGTTTCATTAGCACGTGTGTGTAATCATTAGATTAGTTAATAGAACAACAACCCCCCCCCCCCCCCAATTTTTTTTTCTGCATCTTCTTAATAGTAGTCAATCGTGCGAAACACTTCTTATGCATACAAAATGGTAGAAAATCTTATCTTCCTTTGATTCTTATAAATTCAATAAGTAAAAGAATTAAGATGGGTGTACATCTCATCAATGTATGTTACAGATCTTAATGATTTGTTTTTGGAAGTTATATGCTTCTGCTTTCAACAGAAGACAGAATCTCTCTAATGAAGCACTTGAATTGGATCGGTCCTTATTTATTAATCTTTGAGATTGTGGTAACTGTGAGGCAAATTAAGTCCATTTTTACATGCCTGTGAAACATATACTAGAATTTCATGTTTTTACTAGTATTAGCATGAGAAACAGGATTATTGATGCCTTGCATCAAAAATATATTTTTGGGTGTCCATACCACTTTGAAAAAATGTTCAATCATTATCTGGATGTTGCATTTTTATGGAAGGAAGCAAGTGATAGAAATCTAGTTGATTAGCTCATGTGTAATTGTAAAGGAAGAAGTACAAGTAATAATGCTATCCAGGTTATGACTTTGGATCTTGTGGTAGCAGTAGCGCATCTCATTATTGTCAAGCTGTAGATTTCACCACTCCTTTCTCTTGCCAGATATTTGATTGGGTTGTAGTAGTTTTTTCTGCTATTGTCTCCTATTACTGCTTTGTTTAGATTTAGTCAATGAAGAAGCAGTGTTATTTTTTTATCCGTATATACAAGCATTCATATGCATGCACACAAAATACATAAGGAATTTCTTATCATGTTCATGAAATTTGGCTGCATGGATGTTTTAAATGCAGACATTACTGAAAAAATTTCACAAAGGGCCTCCTAAAGTTAGAACTCAGGTATCATTTGAAAGTCCTTTCTCATGCATATCCATCTTGTAATATTATGAAACCAGGAGGATATTATTATGCTCAATTGGCTTGCTCTGTAGATTAGCATTGCGGTGGCTGCTTTGGCTGTATATGTTCCTGCAGAAGATTGGGGAGATGGTGGTATTGTGAATTGGCTTAGAGATGAGATGAATTCTCATCCAGAATACATACCAGGATTCTTGGAGCTACTTACAGTTTTGCCTGAGGTATATATTAAATCTCGCGTGTTGAGAATTTATATCTGTGATGTATTCAGCATTTTTTAGAAAGAAGAAAGACAAATATTTTCTACAAAAGAATTAAATGATGAGAACGTTGTCCACAGAGAAGCTAAGTAATGCCCTTGAGTCCAAGTAGAATGTGCTTGGTTAGACAGTGTACTGGAATTTGTTTTGCACCCACCCTCGCGCGGGGGGGGGGGGGGGGGGGGGGGAGCGGGGGGGATAGGGTTGTTTATAAGTAATTTTTTTTACTCCAAAATTTTGAACAACTGCTAGCATATCTTGAAAGCAAATGATTAAATGTAAGGCAGATCCTGAAAACTTTGAAACAATTAATTAATTATAGCACTCTTTGCCTAACATGGTTGTAGGGAAAGTGATGCCAGAGGTGTGAAGAATTTTATTTAATTTCCTAGAGTCAAGGTTATTTTTGTAACTCAATAATTGGCTTTCCCAAGTCAACTAGAATTAAGGTTTGGTTTTAGTATTCTATATAAGAAATTTATTCATGCTATTTTTCTCCTATGAGACAAGTTTATGATATAATAAAAAAATTTATCCTGGACATTTTCCAATGGTTTGGTGCTAACTTTAAGCCAACTTTAGGTACCTACAAATGGATTTGTTTTCTCATGCTAGGTGTAGGCTTCAAGCAAGCCTAGGTGCTGCTTCCATTTCTGTTGTTGAATTTGTTTTGGTTTTTTTCTGCATCGGTTTTGGTATCAGACCGTTCGAAGCATTGCCATGGGGTCACAACCAAAAACATCAACAACCAAGTTAAGGCCAAAATCTGATTTCTACCATTCGCAATAACCCATCCCACCACCATCAACAATACAAGCAAAATAAAAAGCCACAAAAACCAGTCATACCTCTCTTGAACCCAATCTCCAACATAGTCTCATTCCCTGCCACTACCCAAAACACCTAGGTTTCGCTAAAGCAAACCTGTTGGCCCCAAATTTGTCAAGCCTAGCATTGAACCGAAGATCGCCAAAAGCCAAACTCGCTTGCACCACCCCCCCCCCCCCCCCGGGGGCAGCAGTTATTTCAAACCCATTAGACTTAATTCTTGAGAAACCCAGTCACCAACTGGCCTTGTCACCTCCCAAAATTCACACAAACTTACCTCAACACCAGGAGAGACATGCCGCAGCACTGCCAGAACTCCATTGGCAACCATCATGCTGCTTGATCTTTGCTGGGATTGAGACCTGTTGTGAGGACCAATTGGGTCTTGCAGACCACCCCTATGTAGTTGAGGTTTTGCTTGGAGAATTCCACGTTTCAAAAAAAAAAAAACATGAAGACTCTGGAGTAAACAATGCTCACATGATCAAATTTTTGAGTTGTGGCCTCAATCATCTTCTTTTGACCTGTGAAACAATAGGTCCATCACAATCTCATGAGCTCATCAGCACATACCAACCCCCACAGACGTCGCGTGCCCAAATAGAGTAGGCCCAGTGTCTCTAGTTGAGTTGCTGGAGTGCTGGAAGGGGAGGTTTGCTAATCACGATAATGGTGATATTGGGAGATCTGTACCTTTTATCTTATGTGGACCATTTGGGGGGAACTTAATGAGATCCTTTGAAGGTTCTGACAGGATCATGGTGGAGCTAAAGATGAGTTCTTTTGATAGCTTGGATAAATAATTTATAAGGAGAGAGAGATTGAAGAAGATGTGAATCATATAATGAGAGTAGGTTGGATGAAGCGGATAAGTGTATCATGAGTATTGTGTGATCGTAAAATGCCTCTTAAGTTAAAGGGGAAATTTTCTATGATTGTTATAAGACTAGCTATGCTTTATGGTAATGTATGTTGGGCTATTTAGAAGCAACTTGTTCATAAGATGAGTGTAGCTGAAATGATAATGTTAAGATGGATAAGTGGAAATACAAGGAAAGATAGGATTCCAAAAGAAGAAATTTGTTTAATGATAAGGTTGGCCCCAATTGATGAAAATATGGGGAAGAGTTACTTGAGATAGTTTTTTCATGTGCAGAGAAGAAAGATTAATGCATCAATGAGGAAAAATGAGTTGATTCAAGGTCAAGGAAACGAAAAAAAGGAAGAGGAAGATGTAAAATGACATTAGTAGAGTTGTAAGGCCCCTAGGGGTTCCAACATCTCTTGTGGTGCTTGGGCATTGGAGTTTGCACCCCCATCAACCCTTTCCCTATTTATCTAGGGAAAAAAAAGGATATGTCAATTAAGGTTGTAATAGAGAGTATGATTTTGGATTGGGTAGAATGACAGAAAAGAATACATGTGGCTAACTTTGATTAGTTTGTTGTGGATCTATATTCGACCCCTAAGTTTTGAGGTTAAGACTTCGTTGTTGCTAAATACTAACACAAATATAACATTGAAGCAATTACAAGAGAAATAAATAATTTAATGATTTGATAAAATAATAATATTACCATGGTTTGAGAGAAAGTAATAGTATTGAGTTGGACATTAAAAAAAAGAAATGCAGGAATGCTTCTTTTAGTGGTCTTTATTGAAAAGCTAATAATACATAGGTAGTAACTTTGCTGCCTCTATGCATTCTCTTCCTCATTGTTATTGCAATCAGGAAGTATATAATTACAAAATAGCAGCTCGTCCTGAAAGACGCCGTCAATTTGATAAAGAGCTCACTTCTCAAATGGAGGTTGCTTTAAGTATCTTGACAGCTTGCTTGAGTATCAATGAACTTAAGGAGCAGGTAAGAGCGGTTCTTGTTAGAATTTTTGTAATTCTAATTATGTTTTGATGTTCAGGACATGATAGGTGCCCACTTTTGATTTTTTTCTAACTGGTTTTGGACCATTTCAACCTAATGCCTTTGTCAGGTTCTCGAGGCATTTGCATCTTGGCTTCGACTGAAGCATGGGTATGTATTTCCTCTTCTTTGAATCTTGTACACACATGTAAATAAAATTTTCATTCAGAATTTGTTTCTATACAGAGAGGGGAGTACTTGATGCAAGTTATGTATTCTGTAGTAAATATCAGTTGGTGGCTCTTACCCCTCTAATCTAAAGGAGGTTCTGGGACAAATTATGTTGTTGTGGCATTGTTCATTAAAAGTGGTGCATGGGTGGCGAAATTAGCATTGAGTTTATGTAAAGAGTTAGGGTTTGCATTTACTGGGTTCATGGGTAGTTTGATAAATTCTGATCCCCCACCTGGGAAAGAATTGTTAAATTGATTGCCAAAAAAAAAAAAAAAAAATTTAATAGGCGAGAGTCCATTTATTTGTGCGATAGATGATAGGAAAGTTTCTTTAGTGTCATATAAGTGGCTTGCCCTTTGAACAACTTCAAACTGCTGCTCCATGGTTGTTGATTCTTTATTATTATTATTTTTTTTGAAGTAGGGCCTAGTCTCCTTGAACTTAATGGAAAGTTTTCTTATCCTTTGGGTCTTCTAATATTGGCTTTCTAAGAGGGCTTAATCACTACTTTACAAATGAAATGCGGGGGACTATGCTTTATTTATTATGTGATAGAGTGAATCATAGAGTTTTAAGATTTCAAGCTTTTATTGATTGGAAATTGTATGGAGACTCGAGATATTGGGGCCTTGACTTTAATTTTTTGTTTGACAAAATGTAAAGAGATTGTGATACTTAAGGGTAGACTTGATTAGACAGCTAAAGGAAATGGGTTGAAGTTCATAACAAAATGATAAGACACAACATTTTCTTTTATCCTTCTTGAAATAGTTGTGTCAATGACTTTGTTGAGTTGGGTCCTATGAATCCATTTGTTGCATTTATATATGTTGTACTCCTGTGTTTGTTTATCACGTATCTTACATGACTAGGGTTCCCTTTTTGATATCAATAAAACTTATTACTTATCAAAAAAAAAAAGTATCTTACTTGACTTTATATGCCTCAACTTGCAAATGGGTCCTTGGTGTGCCATTCTTATGCACAGCTTGTGAATTTTGCGGAGTGGGTGAATAACATGAAAAGTGAATCTTGTACTAGGGTGTTCCCTTTTTTGATATCAATAAACATCTTACTTATCAAAAAAAAAACATGAAAAGTGAATCTTGTCTTGGTTTCAGGATCCCTGGATCTGCGCTTGCTTCTCACCCATTGGTACTCACAGCTCTTTCAAGCTTGAATTCTGAGCCTCTTTCAGAAGCATCCGTAAATGGTATCGTAGTTGGGAAGTACTAATATTTCTTGGGGAATTTATTAGAAAAGTTCCTTTTCTGATTCGTGTTTAAAACTTGCATATAGTCCATTTCTATAATATCTAATGAGATTGTTGTTTTCATTATACCGTCCCTTCTTTGCAGTGATTTCTGAATTAATACACTACACAGTGGCTGGAAGCTCTGGTGGTGTTGCTGTACAGATGCCCTTGATTCAAGTACTTGTACCTCAAGTTATGAGTCTAAAGGCACTTCTTAAAGATTCTTCAAAGGTATTACATGTATTTCAGAAAAGTAATAGCATTAAATAAATTGCTTCCTGTTAAACTAGTGGTTTTTTTTAAAGAACGTATCATCTTACAATTTATGGCTACTTTTGGCTGAGTAACAATTCTTGGTTGAAAGGTCACCTCTTCACACACACACTTGGGAATATCTTACAAACTAGAAGATTTGATATGTTTTGACTTATTCATATATTTATTGCTACAGTGTTCTCATTGGTAAAGATATACACTGGGGGTGTTTGGTCCATGGGATTTTGCTAAATCTGAGTGAAATTTAGCATGGTTGTCATGGATGATATGGGAAATGAGATTATTGCATAATATTAGGTATTTTGAAGTTGCTTTACTAAATGAAATGATGACAGAGAATTAAATGGTTTTTTTGTTCTATTTCTTTTTCTCTTTTATGCTTTCCTTTGAGGGTAAACAAATTGTTGGAGACCCTTTTTCTCCCATCAAAGAGTTCAAAAAAAGTATATATGTTCAGATCTCATCACTGTGCTATTGCACTTTGGAAAAGTTATTGCATTAAGGGTAATTATTAGCTTTTTATTCTATTTGTACTTTTAGGATGAGGAGGATGTCAAGGCTATTGCTCGATTATTTGCTGACATGGGCGATTCATACGTTGAATTGATTGCCACTGGTATGCATATCTACAAATGATTGAAACCCTTTTTGGAAACTTTTGGATGCTTCTTCCTGTGTTGGAGCAAAGTACCTTGTAGTGTTGCCAAGTGCTCCTGATCCTATCATTTGTCTTCTATCTGATAAATATCTTTTCTGGTTAATTATTTCCTTTCTTCAGGTTCTGATGAATCAATGATAATAGTAAATGCATTATTGGAAGTTGCTTCTCACCCAGAAAATTATATCGCTTCAATGACATTTAATTTTTGGCACAGTCTTCAGGTGATCTTGACCAAAAGGTGAATCATTCTGTAATCTGCCAGGGATTCTTATTTACTTGGTTGGTAATGACATCAATATTACTCAGTTGTGCTTAAAACAAAATACTAAATTCAGTAATTGCAACCTGCCAGGGATACTAGTTTACCATTTGGTAATGAAGCATCCATTGAGGCTGAGAGAAAGCGGAGGCTGGGTGCTTTTGTTCCATCATATGAGTCACTTGTTTCTCTGGTGAGCCTTTTGGATTTGAAGTTCAAATATTCACTTGATCCTTCATTTTTGCCAAGAATCTTGTAGCTTAGTGGCATTCACTTGTCTTCTTTACATTGGTAGTATTGTCATCTTAATAATTTCGTAAAATGTTATTCCTGATCTTGTTGTTTAGCATTGTAAGGTGTGTCTTTTATCTTTGGTCTGGAGAAGCACATGCTTTTCTTGAATTGTTGCTATTTGCACCCCCTTCACTTTTGCATTTGCCAATAAATGATTCCTTATGAACAATGGAATAACAGTTTGATAAATTTTTTTTTTCTGTCACAAGTGTGAAATGGAAGAAGAATTGACAAATATGTCTCTCAACTAAACTTAAAACTGAGTTGAAGACAACTTTCATGAGTATCTTTTAATTGCCTATAAGAATTTTAGAGAGAGCTATGGTTTTCTTCACAGGTTAGCTTCCGAGTTGAATATCCCCAAGATTATCTTGATCTCTCACATGAGGACCGCAAAGAGTTTAAACAGACTAGATATGGTAATTATCACCTTTTTGGTGTTTTGTTTTTGTTTATTGTCCATTAGTAATTCATACAAATTCATATATTACACATGTTGTTCAACAATTTTTTTTTTAAGTAATAATATTTTATTGAAAACAATGCCTTGCTTACACAACAGTATGCAAAGTATCCTAAAGAGATAATTAAAATCTAAATATCAGAGAAAGAATGGAATTTACAATGCAACATATCTCACTATGACCCAAAACACAATGGGGGTGTTTGGTAGGGGTGTTTAAACAACATTTTTCAATGCTTAAACACCACAACACATATTTCCACAACACTTAAACAACGATATTAGAAATCTCTAACCAAACGGGTACTACTCAAACAAAGTTCTTATGAAAGAAGATCTTAGCAAAATAGTCGAGGGCTTGAGGATCCACTTCCTTAAAAGTATGTCACTTCCTTTGTTTTCACAAGGTTTGCAGAAGGAATAAAGGAGCTAAGTTCCACCCAAATGTAGAATAATTCTCAAACCAATTCCTCTATCTAGAAAGTAGTTCAACTACTCCCTTGGGCAATACCCATTATACTCCAAAAACTGACAAGATAAAAGTCCACATTAAATTAGTTATTTCACAATGCAACAACAGATGATCAATGGTCTCACCACTGCATCTGTACATGCAACATTGATTAAAGAAATTTCTTAAGTTGTAACGCTTCAGGTAGAATGCAAAAAATTTTAAAGTTATTTCTAGCTTTTTTTTTTTTGGGAGAATCTTCGAAAAACATGAACCAGTATTTTGTGGTTGCTGAAGTAATGATTAAGTTTGTACTATACACAATTGTTGAAGAGAGGCAGGGTATAGGCATAGGACTAATGTTCTTTATTTCAGGTCATGGTGAAACATCTCATCAAGTGCAAAAAGATTGTAGTTGATTGGAATTAATAATTTGTGGTTAATGAAATAGAACTCTGGATCTCCATTTTCTTTGTTGCTTGGAGTTCTGGAGTATTCTATCCATTAGCAACCTGAAGAAATCCTAATCAAAGAAAAGCTTTCATTAAAATAATTTTTAAGATTTTTAAACTTGAACCTTCCATTAACTAGTTGAGGTTTTTTTTTTTTTTTATGTCTGTCTTTGACCAACTGATTTTCATTTCTTGTTCTTCTTCTTTTTTGATAAACATTTCTTGTTCTTCTTCTACAATGCTAACTGAATCTGTAATGTTGCTAGCTGTTGCCGATGTCCTGTCTGATGCAGCATCAGTTTTAGGTGGTGATGCAACGCTACAAATCCTTTACAAGAAGCTTCTTGAGGTGCATGTTATTATTATTATTTTGGATTCTCAAATAGTATTTTCCATCTTTATAACAGAAGATCTAAATTTTGTAAATTTTGGAACTGATTTTAAAAGTAAGTCTTAATTTATCCACTTCTAAGGTATCTAAAATTGGCAATGATGAACTGTTCTGCTATTTTCTTTTTCTTTTTTAATTATTTTCTGCAATTTGGATTTTAACTATTACTAAGTTTGTTTTTCTTTTTGGTGTCATCATAAATTAATCTGGGTGCTGAAAACCTGAATTGCTAGTACTTATTTGTTCTCTGATAATAGATTTTATCATATATAAAAAGGTTGTGGCCTATCAAAAAAATAAAGCGGTTGTGTCAAAATTTCAAAATAGATGGAGAAATAGAATAAGAAATTCCAAAGTTTGTGACCATTTGTCCTTCATTTGGTCTCTAAGAAGAGGGAAAAAGAGCATAAAAAAATTCTTTTAGTGTTTGGGACTAGCTTATAAGCTAGCTTTTTGCTTTTTAGGTCTTATTGATAGTTTTTTAAAACCTCACATCTTCTTACTTTTTCTCACTTTTTCAAAGTTCAAGTATGCTTTAGCACACTTTCATCAAAAAGTTTTTAGCAAAAAGCTAAATAAGTGGTTGTCATTTCTTTTCATTAGTTCTATTCCCAGAAATTGTGGGTTATGGATCTATGGCCTGTAGGTCAAAACTTTAAGAAAGTTTCAATATCCCATATTTTATACTTTTTGTTGTTTGAAGATCTTTTTACTTTTTGCTATGGTATATTCACTATCTATTGTATTATTTAAGGCCGTAGCTCGCTGTGGAAATGGTGAAAATAATGAATGGCGCCCAGTGGAGGCTGCTCTATTTTGCATTCGGGCTATATCAAATTATGTTTCAGTTGTTGAAGCTGAAGTAATGCCTCAGGTATCAACTTCCTCGTGTTCTTTGTTCTTAACTATTTGCCGTGTCATACTAATTACTCCCTGCTGGTGAGAATATGGACATAAATCGACAATAATATCTTCCTGCCAAACTTCTTGTTGTTCATGTGGCCTGTGCTTAACTATTGTACATGTGGAATTCACTAAAAAAATAATTTTCTAATTGAAGAGTGCCTTCCTTCTATATTGTTTTGTATTATATATATTTTGACAATATCTATCAGTATAGAACTCTTAAAGAGTGTTTTTTTTTTCTTTTTGGTTTGTTTGCTATTTGCAGGTTATGGGTTTGCTTCCCAAACTTCCTCAACAACCCCAACTACTTCAGACGGGTAATATTTCTGTTAGAGCTTAATAGGCTGCTCTTTTCCCTTCCACCTTTACCCCCAACTAGGGTCATGGTGGTTACCATGGCACAGAGATGGTGAGCCATCTCTACTTAAGGTAGAAAAGATGTTTAGTCCAAATACCATGCTTCACCTGGCTGCTGAGGGGGATGTCTTTGCAATTGCATATCAAATAGCATTTACTATTTTATCACAGCATGTGATCTCTAAATTTCATTGTTTATAATTGATGTTTGTCTCATGGTTATGGAAAACAGTGTGTTTAACAATTGGAGTATATTCAAAGTGGCTTGACTCTGCATCAAGTGGACCGGCTATATTGCCTTCACTGATTGATATCCTCATGAGTGGCATGGGTACATCTGAAGATTCTGCAGCTGCTGCAGCTTTGGCATTTAGACACATCTGTGATGGTAAGGAATTTCTCTTGTAAAGTATGTATTTGATTAGATTTGTGTGTTTTTGCCATTAGGATCATCTATAACACACTTGCTAGGATCTTAACATCTTGGTGTCCTGTGATTTCACATATGTGAGTGAGTGCTTTGGTTTTCACCTAATGATTACAAAACTCATTTTTCTGGATGCTTTTAATCAAGCCCTTGATTCCAAACCTGATGTGAGACCTGGGTTTCAGGTCTGATGAATCTTAGCTACTAAGATTTGTTGGTGGGACTGTAACAAGCAGACTTCCAAATTCTGGAATCCCCAGTGAATGGGCTGAAAATGTGTAATTGATTAGCTGTTGCCTTGATTTTAGAAAGCTGGTAAAGAATAATTCTCCAGATTTGATTTGATAACTTGCTTCTGTTTTGGTCTAAGATATGTGGGACATATTGTAAAGTCATCCAAAGGGCTTAGTGTGATGGGAATGAAAGAAAAGGAAACCTTATGCTTAGTTATCTCCCCAAAGGTCTTAAGTCTCTTTCTGTTTTACATTCTGTTTGAGAGTTTGAAGGAAGTGGAGAGTTTGAAGGAAAAGGTGGAAAGCACAAGGGGAGAAGGGAAAGGAGAGGGTGTAGGTGTTGTTAAAATGTCAATAAATTGTTAAGGGAAAAAGGGAGAATATAGAAAAATTTATTAAGTTTCAGTATCCTCTCTGTCCAAATTTATTTAATTTGAAGGAATTGAAAAAAGGATATTTTTTGAGGGCGGTATGAATCCTATTTTTAATAAGTAATAAACTTCATTGAAAATAAGAAAATGCAATGAAAACAAGGCACACAGGCAGTGTGCCATACAGACAACAGAAAATATAAACTAAATAACAATGAAATTAAAAAAATCAAGCAAATCAGGCAAAGAATTAAAAGTAAGAACACCCAAAGTATTTGTCCATTCAAACAAAGTCTGAAAGAAGAAAAGTCTCAACTCATGATATTATGAAATCCCCTCAAATCCTCTCACCCTCAAAACATCCAAACAGGGGAAGGGTAACCCCCACCCCATTCCTCGTCTCTCCTCTCCTCTCCTCTCCTCTCCTTGTAAACATACCCTTATTTATTATTTACTCTCTTTATATAGGTAGCACCCTAGTCAGGGATTGGACTCAGCTCCCTCTTTTTTCTTTTTTGGATCAGTAAATAAAAAACTTCATTGGAAATGAAAAAGAGGTACAGCAAAAAAACAGTTAGCCAGGTAAACAGGAGTGTACAAAGGGAAACAAAGCACTATACAAAACTACATAAATCTAGAAAATTCAACAAAGAAGATACAGGAATACCACCCAAAGCATTCATCCGCTCAAATAAAGATAAAATGAAATTGAGCTTCAACTCAATGACTTATGTGCTCCCTCTTATCCCCTATGGTGGGAGGAGGTGCGTTTTGACCATTGACTTCTTTTTTATTTTATTTTTTTTTCTCGTATGATTGTTTGATATTGAATAATTGATTTATATATGTTTCTTGTAGTATTTTCTCTTTTAAATGTACACCTTCGATATTTATTTTTGGTTCTTAAAGATACTAATCAGTTAGTCTTGTTTGCTGCACTCTTTTGGCGGCCGTATTGCAAATTAAAATTTCGTTTCATAATATTCTTTATCGAATAAAATGGTTCATATTAACTGTAGATTGCCGGAAAAAGCTTTGTGGATGCATAGATGGTCTCTTCCACATATACCATAGGGCAGTTAGTGGAGAAAGTAGTTTTAAAGTGGCTGCTGAGGACTCATTGCATCTAGTTGAAGCCTTGAGGTAAATTTGTTTCTTACTGGAAATAATAAGATTGCATGGTGAAATTAGAGTATGTATTGGGCATCTTTTTTGAACCTTTAAATATTATTGCAGCATGGTCATTACAGAACTTCCTCCCGACAATGCTAAGAGGGCTCTGGAGGCTTTATGCTTGCCAGTTGTTACTCCTTTACAGGTTGGTTTTATTTCTAATGGAATTATTTACTAAAACTTCTTTTGTGGATGATTTCAACCAATTTTATAATGTCAACATCCAGGAAGCAGTTAGTCAAGGTCCAGAGATATTAAATAAGAAACCTGCTCGTGAATTAACTGTTCATATTGATCGATTTGCATACATATTTAGGTTTGACCAAAATCCCTTTGTAATTTCTTTTAGTATTCTTAATCTATTTATATGTCTTCAACATGCTTCTGAAACCTTTTCAGATATGTGAATCACCCTGAAGCAGTAGCAGATGCAATTCATAGGCTGTGGCCAATCTTTAAGGCAATCTTTGACCTGTAAGTAATTGTATGTTGTTTCTTAGGTTTGATGAGCTCATATTTTAATGTACCTGAATTTTCTCATTCTTATATGATCCATGTTTTAAATGATTTTGGTGTAGTCGTGCTTGGGATGTGCGAACAATGGAGTCTCTTTGCCGAGCTTGCAAATATGCTGTGAGTTTCTGAACCATGTCATTTTCTATGTTAGCTTGATGAAATTTATAAATCTAATTGTTAAAACATTAGGTTGTACTGGTGAAACTTAGGATGTCAAATACAGATTTTCCTAGTATAATAGTGCTGAGAACCAGTCTTTTGTGTTATGTTATTTTAGTATTTAATTATTCCCCATTTGTGTGCTTTCAATCTTCATGCATATTATGCACCTGCAACTTGACTTGTGGTTATGTTTGTTCCCAATAACTGATGTTATAATTATAGTTCTGGTTCCTGGTGTATGCTGCTCAATAATCAATTGTATGCTTGATATGTGTCTGCTATAAAGTTTGAGTTTTCAAGTAAAGGAATCTATGTTGATCTAGGTTCTCTATAATGATGACTTAGCCTTATAAGTGCCAATAATCCGTGTATCACCTTTGAATTGTCCCTATTTTTGTTTCTTTAAAGTGTGTTTTCACTTTCTTCTAAACTATGTATTAAATATTGGGGTGGCTTTTTAGAATTTTGTGATTAATGTGAAATGATTGTTATGTTAGTATAATATTTGTTCCCAGGGAGTAGAAATTTTACGATACTATTAGTAATTGTATAAAGATCTAAATTTTTCTTAGGTAAGAACTTCTGGAAGGTTCATGGGAATCACAATTGGAGCTATGCTGGAAGAGATTCAAGGCCTATATAAACAGCATCATCAGTCATGCTTTCTTTATCTCTCTAGTGAAGTCATAAAGGTATGAATTCCTCATAAAAATAAGATACTTTCGTTTTAACTTTTTTTAAGTATCTTAATATTTGAGCTGTGAGTGCATATTCTGTTGCAGATATTTGGTTCTGACCCTTCTTGTGCAAACTATTTAAAAATTTTGATTGAATCACTCTTCATACACACAACGCATCTTCTCACAAATATTCAGGTATAGCTTCTAAAGCAGTTCATTGCATTTGGTTCTTCAGATCTGTCTTTAAATTTGTTGATAATTGACCTACTTATCAAAAGAAGGGGGGAAAAAAGAAATACAGATCGAAGAAAAAAAAAACTTGATCCTATTTGACTCTTTTTCTGCAGGAATTTACTGCCAGACCAGACATAGCAGATGATTGTTTTTTGTTGGCATCGAGGTGCATTCGCTATTGTCCACAGTTATTTATTCCATCTGAAGTATTTCAACCATTAGTAGATTGCTCAATGATTGGGATCACAGTACAGCATAGGTATAGCCCCTATCTATCTATCTCCCTCCCCAAATTATATTATCAGTGACAGTGAATCACTTCTATTTCATGGTTGTTTTACCTTTTTCTTCCCCTTGCAGAGAGGCCTCCAATTCCATATTGACCTTCTTATCCGATGTCTTTGATCTTGCCAACTCTAGCAAGGGAGAGCAATACTTACCTATCAGGGACAGTGTGATTATCCCTCGAGGGGCCAGCATCACCAGAATTTTGATTGCCTCTTTAACAGGAGCTCTACCAAGTTCTCGATTGGAACCGGTAGCTCCTAGTTTTACTTTGAACCTGTTATAGCATTTACATTCAGATGAACGTATCCAATTTTCACTTTTTTAGTTCTGGAAATTTATGTAGCGTCCTTTTCCCAGGTAACTTACACAGTACTGGCATTAACACGTGCCTATCGAGCGAGAGCAGTGGAGTGGGCTAAGGAGAGCGTTTCTCTAATTCCCTTGACAGCTGTCACAGAAGTTGAGAGGTCAAGATTTCTGAAAGCATTGTCTGATGCAGCTTCTGGATTTGATATTAATAGTCTTACTGTTGCAATTGAAGAGATGGCAGATGTTTGCCGCCGTAATCGTACTGTTCAAGAGATTGTTCAAGGAGCTCTGAGGCCGCTTGAGTTGAATTTGATACCTGTATCATAGGAGATTAGTGAGTGACAAAAAAGGGCCATTTTGATTAGGCCACTATAGTCAAATTGCCAAATTTGTCTGTGTATTAGCTGTGTTTTTTTTTAAATTTTTTTTTTTTTTAACCCTTTCTGTATTTAATTTCCATTCTCCAATTTTAAAGGAGAATCATTGTCCCTTCATATTGGGTTGGAGGAGCGACCGTTGTTTCGCTGTTGATGAGATGTGGGGAATTGGGATCATAGAGTGATTTCACTTGTCTTGGCTTTGTCATTTTTTGGGGTACCAAGTTTATTCGGTATAGATTTGTAATTTACTGTAATGGAAAAGAAAAACAAAAAGAGAAGGTGAAAAAAAAAAAAAAAGCATTCTTTAGGAGTCAATGATCTTTCATCTTTAAAATGTTGGAAATCTTCGAACCCATTGCTATTCTTACTAGTCGTCTACTCGTCTTTGTCTTTGTTAAATTGAGGCAAGTTACCTCTCAAATGCATTGCATTATTTGGATTGACCATGTTCATAATTTCTGGTTAAGAAATTGTTTAATTTTGCAAGGGACGAAACAGTGTCAGATGGGCAAAATGCATTGGTCAGTAAGCCCCAATTTTTGTTAATGAAAGATAACACTGCTCGTGCCATATTGGCTGATACAGAAACATGGTTGAATTAGCTAACATGGTTGAATCTAATTTTAGAATTTAAAGTACAACATTTAAGACTTTAAAGTATATACCCAATGAATTGTACCTAGATTTTATCCATGTCAAATTAATAGTGACTTGCGTAAATTTGATTGTTGAGAAATTTGTTTCGTCGAACAATAGTAAATTTATGTTTCAAGAATTTAGTTTTAGCTTAAATTGAATGAAAGAAGAAACGGCATTGTGAAAGTCGTGTAACAAGAACTTTAAACAAACAAATCCTAACAATTAGATACGCTTACCAAAATTTTATAAGAGGCGACGAATCAGATGATTATTTCGTGTAGGCTTCATGTATTACATTTTTGTTAAGTAAAACTTATTTCCGTTAATTTGTATTTGCTTAAAAATTAAGTTTTGGGAAAAAAAAATATAACTATGCCAAATTGGTTGTGCTATCATTTGTTGTTTTGTTTGTTAGGAAGAGAGGTGGGCGTGCTGAGTTTGGAGTAAAAACTGCCTAATGATAAAGATTAAAGAGAGAAGCGACGGTCAATTCTGAGTTGACGGAGACATTGCTCTGACGCAGGCCTCAGATGGCTGCATTTATTTACAAAATTTACACTTATAACTTTTTTTGAGAGATGAAACTTATAACTTCAAAACACTCAAAACTTGTTTTCTGTATCCATGATTTAAACCCAAAATTATGAGTTGTTTTCTGTTTCTATGGCTCAAACTCAAAATTTTGAGTTTTGAGTTACAAAAACTCAGATTTTTCTTCCCAAATGGCCTTAAATATCAAACATTTTTGTTAGTTGTCAGGTTTTAAAATAATGTTCGAAACTAACATCTCGAGTTTTAAAACTCGAGATCCGGTTAGAACTTGAGTTTTAAAAACTCGATTTTTGGTGTTTGTCATACCCTTACGTGGACAAATTTTCCATGTGGACCAAAATTAGCCACGTAGAAATCGAGTTTATAAGACTCGAAATCTGCACACTATACACTCTCAACCACTTTCAAACGCCTCACTCAAACACTCAGTCTCTCAGTCAAACACTCTCAGTCTCTTAGTCTCTCAAACACTGTCAGTCAGTCTCTCCAACACTCTCTCAAAGGTTCAAACACTCACCCTCAAACACTGAAATCAATCACCCTCAACCCCTCGGCTTGCAAAAAAACTCACCCTCAACCCCTCATCATGCAACAAAACTCACCCTCACCCTCAAACGCTCTCCTCTTTCCTCAAAATAGGCTTCAGACAATCCCCTCACCCATACCTTCAAAATCCCTTTTGTCCCTACCAACGGAAGTTCAAATTTTTTCAAGTTTGGAGATATGTTTTCTCATTTGTATATTCATTTATAGAGAATTGAGAAATGAGGAATAATTTGTGATGTGGTAAAGGTACTTTTTCTTATAAAAATTTGAGCTTTTTAAATAATTATTCCATCTGGGTTTCTTTCTTTTCCCTACAAAATTTGGCCATTTTTGCTTTATTTTGTGAGATTGTAGCGTTTGATATGAGGAGTCTACATTGGAATTAATGACTGTTTCCTACATTTTTAGCGGGGCAATTTTAGTTTTTTTTTCATTTTCGAAAATCTTTCCTTTTTCTTTTATTTAATTTGTTCTTTTTGTAACAAATTTTGTAATTTTTAGCTGAAATATTGTTGTAATGTATTTAAAATTTTCATATATAATTAAAAGAACAAGTATCATTGAATTTAAGTTTGTTTGTAATATTGAGGATCTTTGAAGCTACATTGGTGAATTTGTGTAAAGACCTTATTTGTTCCTTAGAGATGACAACATTTCACATTAGAATCCATTAAGGAATGTGATGATTTTAATACATCAAATGTCTCATCGTCATCAATGTCTCTCTCAAAGTCTGCAAAGTCCCCTCGTTCAATCCTCTCTTCATACTCATCTCTATCGACAAAATCTTCACCGTTAATGGCAGTCTCATCAACATAGTCATCATCGTCATCATGAACATCATCCTCTACATGTGTAAAATACACATATTGAGCATCCGAAACTATAACCTGTAAACTTGTAGGTTTTTGTTGGAATTCCTTGGTACCAACTTCTGCACGCGGCTCCAACTATATGTACAACTCAATACCATTTACTTCGGGTATTCTCTCCAACTTGTAAAACATGATCTTTACATGTTTGTCTGCTTCTATCACCATATACCTGTAATTAATCCGGTTTTTTAAGACTTTATGTGGCATACGATAAGTAATTTGTATGTTGTACACAGCAGGATTCACACACAATTCTTCCATAACTATCATCTTCAATTCATCAAGGGTCTTCAACTTACAATCAATTTGGGTATAATAGCACTTTATATCTGGCCCTTCAAATGACAATCCCTTGTTCGCATTGGCATTCTTAAGCGGATCACCGTGGTATAGGATTATATCAATTACAGTCATTGTCATTGTGAACCTATTCGAGTTAAGTTACTATATTAGTTAAAAATATTTTATCTAGTCAAACTATACAAAGTACAAATTCCAATTCATTCAAAGGGCATGAATTTCATTACACATTTCATACCCAAACCCTTTTTTCCGTCATGCTAAGACTACCCATTTCGTACCCAATACAATACAATACAATGCCAAAAAACAAAAAAAAAACCAAAATCCTTGTGAAAGTATACAACATTTATCTAATCACATTTACATACCCATTTCATACCCAATAAAAAAAAAAAAAAAAAAGAAGAAGAAAAAAAGAAGCCATTTCATTACACATTCAAATGGCATAAATCACATACCTATTTCATTACAATTCATTCGAAGGGCATGAGTAAGTCACTCATTTCATTACATACCCATATACCCATTCAAAGGGCATGAATTACATACCCAATTCATTACAATTCATTCACTACCCATTTCGTACCCAAAACAATGATAAATAAAGTCAAAAACCTTGTAAGATCATGATAAAAATAAGAGCCTAGAAATGATGAATCTTGATAACAAAAACCATGCAAATAAATACTCAAAAAATTAAAACTAACAAAACAAAGTTTTAAAATTCACAATATTGGTATCTTAACTAAGTTATGTTAACTATCTACAAGATAAATAGTCAAACTCTTTAACTCACTCTCAACAACAAATAATACCCAACTACAATGACAATCAAATCAAAAAACCCTTACCTGAGATATGAATTTCTTGAAAGAGAGGAGCAGTGAGAGAGGCAATGTGGTGAGTGAGAGTAGACTACACATATCTCACAATCTCACCTTTTTTTTTTTTTTTTTTTTTGTGTTACACGGTTTTTCACTTTTTTTTTTTTTTTTTTTCTAACACAGCCAATTAATAATTTGATGTGTATTATATCAACTTATTTGTATTGTAGTGATATTAATTTATTAAATTTCAGCTTTCAAAGAAAAATTGCAATCACCAGGTTCTATTGTTTTATACCTTAAATTTATTTTTAGTTAAATTATCATTTTTAATTATAAATTGTGATTTTCTCATTACCTAGAAAATATTTATCCGGATATGAAAAACTTATAAAAAAAAGAGACAATGTGGTGTGAGAAGTATGAGAGTTATGGGTGAGTGAGGCAGTGAGGAGTGTGAGGCTGAGTGTAGGTGAGAGAGTGAGAGTTATGAAAGTTATTGACTGTGTATCCGTTTTATAAATTTTGCCCAGCAAAATTGGAGTCTATAAGACTTGAAATCTAACTAAATTTTAATTAGATTTCGAGTCTTATAGGCTCAAGATCTATGTGTCAAAAACATTTTTCCCTCAAAAAATCGAGTCTTAAAGACTCGATTTTTATTTGGTAGAACTCGAGACTTTAAGACTCGAGATCTATGTGGCCTTTTCCTGTTCAAGTCATCAAGTATGAAGCGAGTTTTTGAAACTCGAGTGTTAAATACATCTTGAGTTTCTAAAACTCGATATGTTAGTTTCCTAAAACATTTCAAACGCATGTTAACTTACTATTTTGTCCTCTCTTACTATGCTAGGGGCCAAATAACCTCCAAAAACTCAACTTGAAAATTGAACCAAACACATATTTTTTTTAGGTAGGGTCCAAGGATTTTGAGTTTCAAAAATGGCTAAAACCAAATACCCTTGCTAGTGTGTTATCCCAAACTAATGTCGTACTCAAAACTCTTGTTTTTCCACTCCTTCAACCCTATAACACTCCACAGGTTTCCTAAAACGACAAGTAGGATAATAAACACAAAATTGTTGCTACTTGCGAGTATTAAACACGAGCACAAAAGGCGCGTTTTGCAGCCACAGTCAAACATTTGTTAAATCCAATGTATTCTCGATCTTCCATGTTTCCATAACTAGCAATTGCGTTAAGATTGTTACCAATAATTGTCACCTTTTCTTCTCTACCATCAATCTCTCTCTCTCTACGATGTAATCCCAAGCTCTCTCAGCCCGCCTTGAATATCAAAAATTCTTGGCTGGCTCTCTCAAATCGCTAACCCCATAAAAAAAAAAAAAAACACACACAAACACACAACCTTAACAGATTCTTTGCCCAAATCTCTAACCCCATAAAAAAAAAACACACACAAACACACAACCTTAACAGATCTCTCTCTCTCTCTCTCTCTCTCTCTCTCTCTCTTCAAAAATGTTGTCGAATTCTCAGAAGAAGAAACGCTTGCACACTTTCTTAGCCACCAACCTTAACAACAAGCTCACAGTTTCAATCCCATCGTATTCCGACACCACCACCCCCCAAGATGACTTCGATTTCTCCGAAGTGTTTGGTCCCTTAACCCCGCATCATAACCAAAACCCAACTTCAAATCCCAACCCTTCATCTTCATCACCAGCGTCCACGTTATCATCTTCCTTCTCTGCCGCCTCTGCTGTCACCACCGCCTTCCCAATCCCAGTGGACCCACCTGTGATCCACAACCGGTCCCACTCCTTCGTGGGTCCCTCTCCTCGCTTCACCACCACCTCTCTCTCCCGCTCTCTCCCTCTTGAACCCGAACTCGAACCCGACTCAGAACCCGAAACCGAACCCGGAAATGACCCAACTGGTGATGGTAAGAGTGAGAGCGAGAGTGTGGGAAAGATTGGGCCTTTGGATTTTGAGATTCTGAGAGTTGTGGGGCAAGGTGCTTTTGGAAAAGTGTTCCAAGTCAGAAGGAAGAAGAAGAAGAAGAAAGAGAATATTCACTGTGGTTCTGATAGTGATAGTGATGGTAGCAAAGATGGGATTTACGCCATGAAAGTGATGAGGAAGGACACCATTATAAAGAAGAACCATGTGGATTATATGAAGGCCGAGAGGGACATTCTCACTAAAGTTGTCCACCCTTTTATTGTTCAGCTCCGCTACTCCTTTCAGGTATACTCTCTTCTTTTTTTTTTTTTTCTTTGTGAATTTCAAAATTTTATAGATTGTTATACATGGGTTTCAATTTTTGTGATGCAAGGTTCAATTTTTATTGGTCGTAGTTTGCCAATTGTGAATTGGGTTCAAGACAATTAAAATTAAACGTGGAAACAATGAAAGATTCTAGATTCTCACAAAAATTTGAGTTGGGCATTTAACCTTTGTTGTTGCTGCTTTCTACGGGCCCACATTAGTAAACTAAACATGATTTGAAAGTTTTTTTTTTAATTGGTGGTTTTGGTTATTGGATTATGGGACTTAAGAAATGCAGTTATCACATTTCTATAGATCAAAGATTTGATTGTATAATCTGTATACTAGGAATCTTAGATGGCAAAAGGGTATTGCCTAATGTGCTTTTGAATTATATTTTTGCTGATTTGTTGAAAGTGGGCAAAAGAATGGTTGAACCAAGAAAATATGAGGTTTTAAAAAGCAATATATAAGCAAATAAGCTTTAAAAGCTGAAGCTAAATGCTAATCCAAATGGACATGTACACTTCGAAGATTTGGCTTGGCATGATAAATGGTCCAAAAATAGGTTTGAGATTCTTTTTGGTTCCTCTACATTTGTGGAGAATCCTTATGAATTTACATGGATGTAGAATGTTGTAATTATTATTTTGTGGATGACATTGCAGACCAAGACTAAGCTGTACTTGATTCTGGATTTTATTAATGGAGGGCATCTCTTTTTTCATCTGTACCGGCAGGGAATCTTCAGGTATCTTCTGTAGTTCTGTTTGAAGTTCTAGATTTCTAATCACAATGTATGAATGTATGTTCACCTGTTTGATTTTGGCTTTGGGTGTGTCTTGAGTAGTGAGGATCAGGCAAGGGTTTATACTGCTGAGATAGTTTCTGCTGTTTCACATCTTCACAAGTGCGGGATCGTGCATCGGGATCTTAAACCTGAAAATATTCTCATGAACGCTGATGGCCATGTAATGGCCATGCCCATTTACCCATTTCGGTCATAGATATAAATACACTTGAAAGTCTTGAAATATGCTTTTCTTGCATAGATATACTTTCTTAAAATAAGTGGGCTTTTATTTATCTTAATGTTGGTACCTGTGATACAGGTTATGCTAACTGATTTTGGACTGGCAAAGGAAATTGATGAATCAAGCAGATCAAATTCAATGTGTGGGACCACAGAATACATGGCTCCAGAAATTTTGCTGTCTAAAGGCCACAATAAAGATGCAGATTGGTGGAGTGTTGGGATACTCTTGTTTGAGATGCTAACTGGACAGGTAATACCACATGTGAAAATTTTGTGCTTTAGAATTTCCAGATTTTAGCTTATGATGACCTTAGGAGTTTACCTAATTTGAATATGAACATTGTATTCATCCATCCCAAGTGGTCACTGGGAGTGGTTTGTTTTAGTCTTCTTGTCAGGAGTGGCTTTACTGAAGAAAATGAACTCTTTTAACAATTATGGCTTTCTTGGTGCCCAAATAATTGCTAGATTTCCAAACCAGTAACCTGTTAATAGTATCCACCAATGTCAAAGGGTCAAAAGTTAGGTAGCATGGCTTTTACCGGAAGGGAGTGCATATTGCTTCCTAGAATAAATGGGGATAAGAAAAAAAAATGATAATGGACAAACCTAACTGAATAGCTATTTTTGGAATTTGCTCTCTTTCCATACTTCATGCGAAAACAATGTGCCTCTGTAACATACTAGCATGTAAGGCATGGTTACTTCATCATTTTGAGAATGATTGAAGTAACTTACAGTGTGCTAGCAAGTTGTTCCTTTTTTATTTGTCATAGATGTTGAGGACATATCCAACTGTTGTGTTGAGTGCATACCCATGCCCATGTGCTTGTCATCCTGAGTTAAGGTCAGATACTCGCCTTTTCGTAACCATTATTCCATATAGCACAGATGTAATGAAGTCACCTGCTTTGGACTGCGAGTTGCTCCTGATAGAACTCAGTTGGCTCCTTTTTTGGCTAATATCTAGTCTGATATTGATAGTTGAGGAATTTATCATTGAATATCTTTGAACTGTCGGGCTCAAATAGCTAATTATTAGGGGTCTGAAGTGTTGTTACATTAATTGCCAAATTTTTATTGTTTTTTTTTTTTCCAAAACTATTTATTTCTTTCTGCAGCCACCATTTACTCATGCAAATAGAAAGAAACTTCAGGAGAAAATCATCAAAGAGAAGTTTAAACTTCCACCATTTCTTACCAGTGACGCTCATTCCTTACTTAAAGGAGTAAGTATATTTCTTTATTCCTTTCCAAGTGATTTTTTTGTCTCTCTTCTTTTCTTCCCACCCCCCCCCCCCCCCGACCCCACCCTGCGCATCTTTTATTTTAATTTTCCTGTCAAATAAAACTTAGATAAATATTTCTCTAATTTTTTTTCCAGTTGCTGCAAAAGGAACCATCAAAAAGATTAGGCAGCGGTCCTAATGGAGGGGATGATATCAAAAGTCACAAGTGGTTTCAATCAATCAATTGGAAGAAATTAGAGGCTAGAGAACTGCAGCCAAAGTTCAAGCCAGATGTGAGTGGAAAAGACTGTACAGCCAATTTCGACCGGTGCTGGACAGCAATGCCTGCAGATGACTCGCCAGCTCCCACGCCAACTGCAGGTGAACATTTCCAAGGATATACTTATGTGGCACCTAACCCTTGGCTTTCATCTGTATAAACTTACAGCTTCTGGCCAAGAACATAGTTAGGATGATATGAAGGGTGGTTTGATGCAGGGCTGCCATTCAATTGTAATCTTAACTGAATGCAAGTCCTGCTATCAAATAAACAATTATGTTCACATTCTTATCTCATGTACTATATTTCTAACTCGTCTTAGAATAAATATTTTCGTGGATTTTCACTTTCTACTCAGCTTAGTCTTAAATTTTTAGTGAACTTTTTAAAAATGAAGTGTGGCCATCTATGTTTCATTTCATTCCTTCTGCACTAGAGCCAAATCAGGTGCAGCTTGTCCAGTAAGATACAAACTCTGCATGGCAAGTTCCATTTATTTTCTGAGGTTGATAATTTCTCTATCACAATTGCTTTTTACTAGTAGGACCAAAACAAAGTACATGGATCATAATTTTAGTAATGGTAGATATATAGATGAAGGGGTTGTAAGACTTAATGCAAGAAACACCCAAGGCCAAGAGTGAGTTTATGATATGTTGGATCAACAATTGATTAAGATGGAGAGATTAAAGATGATGTAAATCATGGGAAGAGTAGAACGAATGAAGTGGTGAAGTACATCAGGAGTTTTGCTCTTATTAAATTAAATAGAAAATTTTGTAAAACTGCTATAAGAACATCTATGTTCTATGATGCTAAATGTTGGGCTGTTAATAAGCAAAAAATTAGTGTAGCCAAAATTAGCGTAGCTAAAATGAAAATATTAAGATGGATAAGACTGGCATCTATTGATCAAAAGATTAAGGGAGAGTTGTTTGAGATGATTTGGTCATGTGCAAAAGAGAGCAATTATGCACCAATAAGAGTGAGTTGATAACATTAGTAGTAATAATATAAGTTATATGTTAGTCAAAAGCCTTGTAGCCCAGCTGGTCTTTAGTGAGTTGATAACATTAGTAGAAATAATAGCAATAAGTGATATGTTGGCCAAACACCTTGTCGCTGAACTGGTTGGCACCTCCTAGTGTTTCTAATGAAAACATCCACGGTTCAAATCCTCCCTCCCAATTGTCAAATTTAAAAAAATAATAATAAAAAAATAAATCTTAACAAATTTAAGACTTATTAAAAAAAAAGTGACATATTAATTAAGGAATTAACAAAGAAGATTAATACTTTGGATATTCTAGAATGATGGAAAAGAATGCATGTAGTTGACCCTAATTAGTCTGTTGAGGATTGATAGTTAGTCCCAAAATTTTGAGACAGTTTTGGTTGTTATTTTTATTGTGGAGAAAGAGATACTATAGCAACAAATAACTTCAAAAATCAAATAGTAAGACGGTATTCATTAAAAAAATAATAATGATCTTCAAAGGAGAAGTAGAAGAAGTCAAACATCAAATAGTAAGAAGCTGTTTCATTAAACAAATAATAATGATCACCGAAGGAGAAGTAGAAGAAAGATGCTAATGATAATAATAATAATAATCATCATCATCTAAGGAGAAGAATATGCTATTTAGCACAAATAATTCTGGTCAATGTGAGGCTGTGGTATAAGAGACTATATAGTAAGATGCTGGATAGGATTGTATAGCAAAGAATTATCTGAGTTAGCTCCAAGTAGTGGGTGGACTTAAATTGTGTTTGAAAACAAAGAAGTTGAGACAAGTGGAGAGCAGAGTAGATATCCCTCCTCTTATTTGGATGTTTTAAAAATTAAAAGAGTGGAGGAGAGTTGGTTGTAATATGAAAATGAGAGGAAATGATTATTTGTAAAAAGTTGGATAAATATATCATTCATTTTTTAAACTCTACAATTTAAGAGGGGTAAAAACACATGGGGGAAATACATAAAATTTATAAAATTAGAATTCATTCCCCTATAAATTCTCTCAAATTGGACGTCTCTAAGCCCCAAATCCCCTCAAATTCTTTCCCCTTGCTGTTAAAAAGAAATCCAAATGAGGTTAAATCTCCAACCGTCTCCCTCTTCTCTCCTCTCTCCCCATCCAATTGTGAAGTCAAGCTAAGGTTTGATAAATTAATATAAAAAAAAAAAAAAGTGAATCTCCACTCATATGGGCAAATAATAGAGTGCTATGCAAACTTAGAGTAAGTGATAAATAATAGAACATTATGCATACTCACAGAGAGAGAAAAAGAGAGCCTGCTGGGCACTAACTTTTATCCATTTTATTTATATTTTATCTTGGTAGGGTAGAACAAATATTGGTTTTTCTTGTGAAGAAATTGTGTTGGTCCCGTGGTGATGGCAAATTATTCATGTTTAATCTCGTTGTAGAGGTTGGAGAGCTCAATAACTTGAGATTTTTAAATATATAGTTAATTGCATGGTGAATGATCGTGGTTACACTCCTCACCTAAGTTGCAGAGCGTGATAATCTATAGAGGCTTTCTGACTTTTTAGATAGTTACTATTTGAAGCATATCAGAATATCCAATCCAAATCACTAAACTAAGCTTATGGCTAGGCTTCTGCCAAATTTCAGAGAGAGAGAGAGAGAGAGAGAGAGAGGGGATTCTGTCTGGAACTTCCTCAGGAAGTTGACACAAAGCAACGGTGAAAAGTAAGAGATGCATTTAGAAAATATAGAGAGGAAAGCAACATAGAAGAATCTTGTTCCAACTCACTTTATAGACAACAAGAAAATTAACCATTAAAATCTAGACAACTCATTAACATGTGCTTAGCTAATGATGGCATCTCAGAAGCTTGATATTTACTAGGAAAATGAATGACAGAAATTTGGTTTATTTTTCCCTCTTTGTGGATTGGAATTAATTGTACAAGTGATAAGAGTTTTTCTGGGCATCTGTAGGAAAAGTAAAACAAGAAGTCATGAATAGTGATGAGTACCCCAACAATTGCAAATCATCTTATTTATCAACAAAAACAATGGCATATCATGCTTCACGCTTACTATTGTTGAGCATAGATGGGTAGGGGGGATAGATTCTTTAGGTAACATTATGACCCCCAGAATAGGACCTTATTTCATAAAATTTGAAAGGGGTGCATCCACTAAAGAAAGTAGGTGTTTCTTTGGCTGTTTTTTCCACAACCCTAGAAGGACCCAGATAGAAAATCACCTATCTACAACCCTACATTGCTTCAGAAGCAAGTATCACTTGCTTATTTATATACAAAATACCATTATCATATCACCAATTAACCTCAATCATCTTAATTGCTATTAGAGAGAAGTTGTGGCAGTTAAAAAGTTTGTAGCCATGAATAGTAAGGGCAGGAGCAACAAGTCCATTTGTGAGAAGTCAATGAAGATGGTAGTGAACATCATTAAGCTATCATCTTTCTGTATTTCTAAGATGAGTCTTGGAGTAGGTGGAAATCAAGTAGTAACTAAGAACCTTCCAATTGTGATGAGCTCTGTCATGGTTGACGTGTCAACCAAGAACCAAAGGTCACAAGAACCACAGAGCAGGTCAAAGAAAATTTCATACTTGATTGAACCCGGTGAAAACGATGAATCTATGTATGTGATCTGCGAAGAGATGAACATTGATGGTAGGGCTTCTGCATACATTAGGAAGGTACATGAGAAATGCCAAAATCATTATGACGCATCAAAGATTTCTCCATGCATACTACCTTCTCAACCTTATGCAGTACTTAAATAGCCACCTTTATCTGTGTTGTGTTCATGTTTCTGTTTATCTACTTGCTGTCATCTTGGTTAGAATAAACCAGTAAATAAGATGGCGTATCTTCCTTGCTTGGATAGGATAATGACTAGTGTTTTGTAGAGTGTGTTAGATTCTCCTTTTGCTGTTGGTTACCTTTATGCCTTGCTGAATAGAAGGGGCTCATGGTCCTCCTCTACCAGAGCTTTATGTGGCATTGTTTGGTGGAATTGAATACTTGTAAATTATGGTGTCCTTTTTAATAGTGTGGATGTACTCCTTTTCAAAGCTGTCATTTGGCTTCATAATACTTGTTTTTACTATTTTGTTTCCTCGCAGGCATAAAGCAAATTTTGAAAAATAATATGCAAAGATTTCTTCTTCTCTTTTTTTTGTTTTCTTTTTCTTTTTTGTTGGAAACCGTTGATTTAAATTATACTTGAACCTTGTGAACTTTTAGCCCTAAATAAGTTTGTGAAGAACTTATATATAAGTTTGAGTTAAAACCTAGGCAACGAATAAATCACTATAAACAAGAAGGATAAACTATCTATTTCGGACTGTCCCTTAACTCGTAGGTCAGTCAAACATTATCTTATTAACTAAGAAATGCCCTATGATTTTTCTTATGCTTCCAATTAGCATAAACTACCCTTTTGTTTGAAACAAGGATATTGCAGGATGGCCATTTGCTCAATATTTCAAAAAAGAATATTACAAGTAAAATTGGGACACTTAAAAAAAAATTACACATTCAATAACCTTACCTAGCTTCTCAAAAAACAAATAACCTTTCCTCTCCACACACACACACACACACACACACAAAAGCATTTATTCAAAATCATCATCCTTTGTTTTTAGCAGAACAAAAGTAGCAGTATGTCGGTATATCCAACTAAAGAATGTACTTGTAAGTTGTAATGTGCAATGTGAAAAATTAAACCTTCCAAATAGCCCATAATTCTGCTAACAAAATAGTAGTACATCGTACTTGTCTCAGTCAGGACAAATCCAACTAGAAATTCAAAATTGGCCACAGACCACAGTGATCTCGCACTATCTAAGCCGCATGCTTGCTTTCAATTACTTTTTACAATGAAGAAAAAAAAATTCACTCGTCAATTACTCATGGCAATGATAAGTCATAATTGTGACATTAATAAAGGCCATTTTTTCACTCTAGTGGTTACATGAACGACCTGAGTGGAAAGGAAAGCCATAACAAGGTCGTAGAGAATTTTCTTTACATATTTAATGCATTGGATTTGGTGGTCATATTGTGTAAACCAAGCCCTAATGTCTAATGAGTAATGATTGTAATAAATAATAAATAAATAAGCATAATTTATGTGATAATTTTTTTCCATTTTACTTACTAATAATATTAGTACCACGTACTTTTATACACACTTTACCACAATTGTCCCATATGACAGACTGTAATTAGTTGTCTATCACTATTACATAACCCCACTATTTTTTCTTCACCATTTATAGTTTATCACATATGACAATCATGTGAAAGTATATGATAATAGCATTATTATTCATTCACTGTACTACCACTAATTAGTAAATGTGAAAAGTTAACAAATACTCTGTTAACAATTTTTTTAAAATAAAATTATGAAAAAATAAAAATAGTTTAAATAGTTTTTTATACTTGTCATAAAAGTAATATTAAAATTTTTTAAAAATGATGTATTAACAAATACCTTATTAAGAGTATCTTATTAATTGAACTTTCGGTAAATTTGTCAAATCAAATTAACGAGTGCAGTGCTTCAACGATTCCTTCTGGATAGATAGGACTTTCTTGGAATCAAGTGTTGCCTCCTTTTTTGTAGTCATTTCCAGAGCTGGATTAGCTAGAAATGATTACAATGAGAAATTGCAGTAATGTCAATTGTCACACGGTGTCCAGATACAGCTTCCAAAAAGGAATGCCAAAAATCCGTTCCTCTGGGTGGCAATATTTGACAATGCGAATTTTTTTTTCAAAGTTAGACTATTAATGTAAATGAATTTGTATTAAAATGGTCAGTTCATCTCTTGACATAATTAATAAATGACTTTATTTATTATTCATGTCATTTCCATACGAATCAATTTGGGTGGAACTCCATTGAGTTGAAATAATTACTTTTAAATTGTGTGCTATTATTAGTGCTTTAATGTTATAATGAATTAAACTCTCTATATAATTTATTTGTTTGAACTGTTATAATTAATGTACTTACTAAATTTTTTTTTTAAAAGTCAATTATTTTGGATCATATTATATTTGTGGGTTGAAATAGATAGTATCCATGTCAATCAGATATAAAATGTTTATTAAATGAGTTAAAATAGGTATATATTAAGCGTGTTAACTTGTTTGTCCCATATTAAACCTATTAATATATAAGTCGTACGATTATTAAATTCATCATTCATCAAGTTAGGGTTGACCAATGTATTGAAATACCCCTACTTTAACACTAACACGACACAAAAGCAAATTACCACCCCCAAATTCTCTATATCTCAAGTTGGAATGTGAGTCCTAAAATCTCTTTAAACCCACTACAAAGGGTTGTGGATAACTCATGTGCTATTAATCATTAACTTATTAAGTTATTTAAACTTGTATAATTATTAAATAACTCATATGATTAAAAACATATATGCATAATTTTTTAAAGAATTTGGCTAAATTTTATTGCACCAATCACATAAAAGTAATATAAATATTTATATATTAATTTTTGAAGTGAAACCAATCACATTTTTATGTCAAGTAAATTTATCATTTTCCTTTCTTCCATACAAAGGACTGTTCCAGACATAGCTGCCACAGCAGACAGGACACTGATAATAAACAGGGCTGGCAAGTTCTGGTTCAATTAGTTAATCATCAATGTTTGACCCATAACTCAAACTCAAGGTTTAGCCCATCTCAACTTGCTTGTACCAGATTCAACCCAATGGCCCACCCAGGTACAGAGCTTCCTATACAATAATGTCTATGTTTCACGTTTAACTGCAACTTTTCTCTTTTACTGAGATTTCACTTCCAATACAACTTTCCTTTTTAAGAAGTCAATAAACTTAATCCAAATAAAGATAAGAATCAATACCATATATTCAGCTGAGACTTTAATTTGGGGCCAAATGAGAATTATTGCACTTAATCCCAAAAAAAAAAAGTTAGCCATGGGGCAAGAAATTTCAGAATTCAGTCACCATATCCATGCCAATAGAACATTCCCTGTATCCTTTAGTACAGAAAATGAAAAATATAGATCTCGAAAGTCCAAAAAATCAGCAAGTCAGTCTGCAAATTTTCCATTTCTATTTTCACTTTCCTAACTATATTTAACAGACCCTCTCCTCTGGCAAATGAGAAAAAGCTTCTGTTTTCTACCTTTTTATATTTTTCTTTTCACAGAGCACCATAATTCTTAATGTCAACGTCAGTTTTAAACAAACAACCCTTAAATACGGGGTTTCTCACTTCTAAAAGTTCCATGAAAGCAACCATTTTCTACCAAATGTAACAATCAATAAAACCATTAATGTCTTTACCAAAATAAATAAATAAAATAAAATAAAACCATTAATGCAAAACCCACCTCACGTTTTAAAAACTATTTGCCCCATTCAATTGAACCTTACAAATGTATGACCACAGCACAGCATTAATCACACTACCACAACTACCCTGCTCCATTATTGGGTACCAAAATCAATCCACCCACACAAAATCAATGTGTCCATCACTGAAAAGGGAAGAAAATGCGCTTCTATCAATAATCCAACTTGATTTTTTCTCCTCTAAAAGCCATGAAAACCACTAACGTTAGAGTTAGGCTAGACCCACCATTTATAAGTAATGAACAGTGTCCTTGTTATTTTCAGTTATATTAGCTACAATCAAAAACAGCCAAAGAAACACGAATCTAAGATAATAGCATAAACCAACAACAAAGAAAATGACATGACAGTTTCTGGGTCTGTACAAAACAAACAAGGACAAATTCAGTCACCTAATTACCTTGTCATCTCTAACCCATTCTCTTTTTTTTTTTTTTACTTCTAGAGAGATAAATTGATCTAAGAAACCTGCACTAATTATCAACCATTCCCCCATATTTAATATTTTTCTCAAGCAACAGTGATGATACTATCCCCATTGTTGAAGTTTGACATTGCTTGGAAAGCTGAAGGATGCCTCGACGGTGACTCCCTCTGATCAGATGTCAATGACAGCTTGAGAGTCAATGGTGAAGGATCAGTAGCTGACTTCCAATTCAAGTTAAGGTCCGTTATGGTTGCGGCATGAGTAGCCGTGTGGATAGGAATTGGACGGACAAGCTTTGATGATGCATTGATATCCAGATTCCCCTGTCCCAAGCTTAGATTTTCCATTGGGTTCTCAATGGGAACTGGAACCACAGCCGGCCCAACAGACATTGGAAATGCACGCATCATAGGATAACCATTAAAATTGCACGATTCAGGTGGCGGAGGTGGCAATGAATGTGAATTGGACACGTTATCTTGATTATTATGCCCTGGCTCATCTTCCATTGGAATTGCTGTGACCTAACACAGGAAAATTGGTCCATGGTCAAGAAAAGGTTTTTACCATTTGGTCATTGAGAAAACGTAGGAAATCACAAAGAAAATCACTCAACTATAAATGGGTCAACTTTCACAAATCCTTAAAGAAACCAAAACATAGGATTCTCCATTAGTACTACGACTACTACTACGACTATTTTTTTTACCTTGGGTTTAGTCTTTCTAAATTTTCTCAACAACCAAAACGTACTATACTAGCAAAACCGAAGAAATAACATGGAAATGAGCACCACCATTAAAAATTAATAACCTTCATTTCTATGTACATATTATCTCATTGCCGACAAAGTAAGAAGACCGTTTTTCCTTGTCACAGGTAATTGCCTAAGAACTAACAAAATTAAATCCAACACTCAATCTATATATTCATAAAAAATAATTTAAAAATATTACCCAAAAACTAAGTCAACAGTCAAACATAATTAGATCACAGCTCATTAAAAATTCAAGATTGAAAATTTCAAGATTCTTTTGTTTGTTGTCCACAATCTTTTTCTTTTATTTTCTTTTCTTTTCTCATCAACCAAACAAGAAAGCAAGCATAGTATCTAATGGGTTACCGTATCAGTGGTGATGTCAAAGAGGCTAGATCGGCGGCGGCGGCGATTGAGGTTGGTACGGCGGAGAAAGTATTTCTGAGCATGACTTGCAACCTGGGTTGGCGTGCGAGTCTTCACAAAGTTTCTAGATATTCCTCTCCAATCTCCTTTCCCTACTTTCTGCAATCCCAGCAGGAATAGCTTGTGCTCGTCCTCAGTCCATGGCACACCTAAAAACATCGTAACAAAAACAACCAAACCTTAGTCCCAAAATCTTATAATCTACCATAGATTCAACAAAAACAACAACATCATCAATAACCAAATCTTAGTCTCAACAGACTAATAAAGACAACTTTTTTTTAACTGCTTCTACTAATGTTACTTTCTCTCCTTCTTTTTTTACTCTCTCTAAACTTCAATCAACTCACTCTTAACAGTAATCAAATCAAAAACTTTATTTTTCTGAGCATTCTTTATTTTTTCACATAGGAACAGTAAAAAAAGACAAGGAAATTTGTACATGCGAATTCATAGCTTTATGGATCAACTAGGAGTAGTAAAAAATTCAGCAAAAAAAAAAAAATACCCATTATAGCAGAATTTGGTATAGAATATA
This sequence comes from Castanopsis chinensis, assembly GCA_032878915.1. NCBI lineage: Eukaryota > Viridiplantae > Streptophyta > Magnoliopsida > Fagales > Fagaceae > Castanopsis > Castanopsis chinensis. The sequence continues at coordinate 10,118,417 of JAVQMG010000114.1, forward strand.
TAGTCAAAAGGGTTTTGGATTTGGATTTATGAAAAAATAAAATAAAAATAAATCTCAAAATATAATGATCGGTGATCTATCAGAATCGGACCTCGTTTACGTTCACGTTCACGGGTGGTGCGTGAGCTAGGGACGGCGTCGTCGGCAGAGGCGTAACCAGCAGCAACATCATCTTTGGTCTGAATCTTATTGCTACTATTATTGGAAGCCTCTCCATCTTGATGAGGTTGAGGTTGAGGTTGAGGCTGATGCTGAGGAGGCTGTTCATACTGAGAGAGGTTGTTCATACTCACGCTCTTCCTCATCGAGTCCACCACAACTCTCACCCCAAACAACATGATCTCTCCGTTTCCACTCGTGTCTGACTTCATCTCCATCTCTGAGAGAGAAAACCTTTCACTTTGCTATACCCTTTTCTTTTTCTTTTCTTATTTTTTTTTATCACCTCTTCTTCTTCTTCTTTGTTAAAGGTGGAATCTTTAGAGACCGTACAAGTGCAAATAGAGAGAGAAGGAGAAAAATATGAATGAAAGGTTGTGTGTGTTGGTGTATATATATAAATATATGTATGTGTGTGTGTGTGGGAGAGAGAAAGAAAGACAGAGATGGGGTGGCATCATGTGGATGTGTGGGTGTAAAGTTGTGGCGTTATGAAACCTATGTTTTGTGTCTGCTTTTCATACGTGGTTTTGCGTTTTTCATTTTGGACATTTTGTTTTAAGATAGATCAGTTGATACTATTAGGATAATTGTTAATAAAAAAATTTTATAAGTATTTTAGAGTTTAAAAATGGTACATTTTTTCTATTTATAATGAGATTTATCATAAATATAAGAGAAAAGTGAATCATTTTTTGTATTTTAAAAGTACTTAATAATTATTTTTATTAATAAATTATTTTTAAAAAATTTTAACATTACTTTTACGAAAAAAATATAAAAAATTGTCAAAATAATTAATTATTTTGTCATAAAATATCTTTAAAAATAACTCATAAACTAAAATAACTCATAAACTAATGTCCTTAAAATGTCCGTTGATTTTTCATTTGTTTTTATTTACCGTCGATTTTTTAAAAAAGGGGTTTAATTAGTTCAGGTCAATCCACTTAACAACGTTTTTATATTTTCTATATTTGATTGATTATATATCATTATCATTCTTTGTTTGTTTGTGTATAGAAACTATGGGTTTGGTGTTTTGGAGTCTTCGGACCATTTTGGGCTTAGTTTGTTATTATTTGGCTAAGAGGATTAAGATGATGTATTGGTCTTTGGTGTCATTGGTCAAGCGTGATAAGCGGTATGTATCAATGCATTTTGAGGTGTGTATGTGACAAATGCGTGACACGAAGATGAAAATTTTGTGGGTCTCATGTTATATGTAAAAACGTTAAACAATTTATAATAATAAAAAAATGAAGTTGCATTTCTCTTGTTGGTTTATTGATTCATATAGTCCGCAAGCGTCCAATCAATCCTTGTCATGGACAAAGAGAGTTGAACAAATTTTTAGACCCATCTTACACTCAAATGTGATGCTTCCTCAATAATGTTGTTCAAGTAAAATCTGAAGAGACTTGAGAACAAATTAAACTTATTGACATAGTATCTTATAACTGGAGTGATACCTTTGGCCCTTTCTTTAATAAATGATTTAGATTCAAATACTGACATTAGTATTGTAAACAAGTTGAGTAGAACAAATTATTAAAAATTAAACATTATCCATTTAATTTTATTTTGAACACAATTTGAATTTAAACTCATTAATAAGCTTTATTACATATTCATGTTTAGTTCATTTACCCTTCAAACAAGCTTGATCTTGTTCAAAATCTACTTCATTGACTTAATTTTTCTCCAAATACAGTGAATAATATGGCTGAATACTTTTTACATGTATTTATGCAAAAAAATTGATAACTAAAATAGTTGAAATTATTATTTAAATTTTTTTGAAATTATATTATTAAGTTAATTAGATATAATATTTTCATTTACAAACTTATAAAAATTAGATTTATTAACCCTGTATTACTAAAAATTATTTTATATTATCAATCAATTATAAATAATAATTTTGAATCTTATACATTTATTTAGAAATTTACATTATCTCATTTTAAGTCTATATAATTATATTCTTATACATATGTTACATATATTATTATATATATTTAAATTGGTTCTTATATTAACGAGTTTGTTCATAAATAAATTATTATGATTGAGCTTAGTTTTCAATAGTCAAGCCTTGAATTTGGCTCATTAGCTAAAAAAACAAATATCAACAAGGGTTTTCTCAAAACATTGGTCATAAATAATTTGATTTATCTACCGCTACAACCTGGATATAGGTTCCCTTAATTTATTTATGCAAAAGAAAGAAATTATTCATTCAAATATATAACTATCATTTAGGCCTGTTTGGTTGGAATGATTATTGAAAGATGGAACGTGAGAAATTAAAAGATGAGGAGAAAATGGTGGGGGCCTATGAGCTACGAGTTTTCTCTGTGGGTCCACCATTTGGGGTGATTTTGAAATCTCTCTACTTAGGAGAGAAAATGTGGGGAGAAGGAGTTTGATGGGAAATTACTCATCTTTCATATATCCACATCTCCTCCCACTTGTGTTTGACATTGGTATTTTATTTTTCCTTTTTACAACTTTAATATTTAGGTTTTTATTATTATTTATATTGATTATTGACAACAATTTTTTTTTTATGTAATAGGGTCATGAGAGTTTATTTATATAAATTTCATTTTCTATCATCTCATTTTTCTCCTCAACCAAACAAATGAGTTTTCTATCTATCAACCTTTTCATCCCCAACCAAACATACAAAATAAAAAACCAAATATCTTCTATTCTCCATTTTTCCATAACCAAATCAATCAAAGCCTTATAGATAAGAATGATATCCCAGCCAAATACATGACAAAATTTTGTCTCATATCAACACAACTAAAATTGAGTTTTTTGTCTTGACATATTTTTTTTTAACTTCTTCAGATTTGTTGGGAGTTCTTCGATTATTGCAAGATGGCATCTTCTATAGTTCAGTAGCAAAAAATGTGTGGATATGGAATCATCAATCGTACATGCTAGCTAGCTGTTGGATTCACATAATCTCATGTGGTCACACATTTGTACCGCAACTTGTTTGATAGAACAATTTGTGAACTCTATAATATAGTAAAAAGAGATAACGAGAGCTAAGCTAGAGACAACCATGGCTTCAAAGCACCAATAAACTCTAAACAGGTCATGTTGATTTTGATTTCTTTTTGGGTTATAGGGACATTCATCAAAACTAGGGACATAAGGTGTCCTATCTATCAAAGAGACACTCACTCCTATCCAACGAATCTTCTGGATTTCCAAATAATCTTATCTATGGAAAAGCTAGGCACCCCTTTTGTTTTTCATTTTGGACTCAAGTTGGAGCTGCATGTTAAATATGCAAACGATTTGTCTTACAAATTTGGTCCCTAGAGACCTAAAATCTAGTTGGTTTACAGGCATGTTTACCTAAAATTTCGAAGCCTAAATTCATGTGTTGGTGGATTAGCTTCCTTCAGAAGCGGCAGAAAGTTACTGAGGTTGCAGTGGACTAAGTCACATGTCAAGTGGCAACTAATTTTTCTATTTTGGTACCAAATTTAGCCAATTTTGTTAGAAACTTTTATGCTTGTATTATCTCTAGAAATTCCACATTTACAATTGTATTTGGTAATGGGTTACAATTATCATTAAAGTTCTTCTAGTACCACAAATAAATTCACAATTTTTATTACAATTCTCTTCTATAGTACACTATGATTGACTGTCTGATACTTTTATATAAATCAACCTTCTTTTTTCTTTATTGCTCACAATTTACAATGTGTAAAATTGTGGCAAAAATTATGCATTTGTTTGTGGCACTAAATTTTTTTTGTCAACATTTATTATTGTTGGATTTCTTTCTTCACCGCTGCATCTCTCATTGTTGGTGTTGGATGTTTTATGATCTAAGGTACTACCTCTGTAAAGGAAATTTTGCTTCTTTCCATATATTTTCAATTTCATTTTTTCTACCTATATTTTATCTTATTTTACTTACTAATTATATTTTATTATTAAAAGGGAAGCACAATGGTAGCGGTAATGAGGGACCCATTATCATTTATTTAGGACCCTACTATCAAACAATGTTTTATTATCAAAACTATATAATAATTAGTTAGTCACTTGTAATTTAATTGATTTTCACCTAGAATAGAAGTAACCATTTTAATATGTTATAAGCCAAATGGCAAAAGTACACAAAATTTTACGACATGTAGTACACATGTTGAGTCACCGACGCAATCATGATATGTAGGATGTAATATAATTTTTATAAGATCCTAACACAAAATAATGATAGATGATCAAAATAATTAAATTAAACAAATCGTTTTATTTCAAATTTTCTGAAGCTTTTGCTAATGGAATTTAATTGGAGTAATATTTTAAAATGGATTTTGCTCATAGAGTTTCACATTATACATAAGTTGAGTCACTTGGCACATCTATAACTTCTAGGATCTAATTTTTACAAATTTTGTGAAAAATTATCTAAAGGTTCATGCCTTACGTCGTAACGCGATTTCAAACATGAATGTATATAACAAATAATCTTTTTGTTCCTTACAAAAAAATAATAATAACAAATCTTATTGTAAATTTTTTTGGTCACCATAACTAAACATCTAATTATTACAAAATTTCACAACTCTCATATGCTAGACCAACAGTTTTAAAGTGATGTTTGGTGAAAGTAGTGCAATAAAATGTCACTTTCTTGCATAGAAAACCATCACGTGAATTTTATCATTCAGAATAAAATTCTAGAGGCAAAATTTTATCTCTTTTCTCTAATTTTTTTTTCTTTGGTTGTGATAATCACCTTAAAGGTCGTAGTCTTTTTCTTTGATTTTGACAGTCAAAATTTCTAGTATCATTTTTTCATGATAGAGGCCTTATGGGGATCATGCATAAGATTTTTGATAGGTCCAAAGACTCGATCTTATTTTCTTTTTCATCAAAATTGAGTTCTATTCCATTAACGTTGTATTGATTGAAATTCAACTTATTAAAACAATAAATAAATGAAATTTTTCTTGGTTTACAAAATACTCTAGGACCTTAATTTTTGAGATCCCACTTAATTTTAGTACAGATTTTATTAATGGATGTCCTTAAAGTATTTATTAATAGATCATTTTATGAAAGTTTTAATACCACTATTATGAAAAATATATATAAAAAAAAGAGTTATTTTTTTCTTAACATTTTCATAAAAGTTTATAAAATTATTTCTTAAATCAATATCATTAGAGCACCTGTCAACTTTTCTCATAGTTATCATATTGTATATGAGGTAGTGAAAAGTCCACAAGGACTTCGAGTAGTTTCTTAATTTTACCAAGCAAAGCAGTGAAAATAAAAATAAAAAACAGATATGACTTCCTCTTCTACCTATTCAACCACCACAAATTCAAGTTGTGCATCAGAATCTAGGTTCAGAAACACTGCACATGGGAAGGTGCATCACCAACGTATATAAATATCCTATGTGGACCCCCATTTTTTAGTCACATGAATCTAGTCAAACCGATCTTGTCTGAGCAAATTTAATTAAGCAAAAAAAAAAAAATGTTAGCTAAACCAATAACTATGTATGATCAAACTTTTATCCTCAAGAGCCGCACACAACTTTTTTTTCTTTGTATTTTTCCATGTAAAACAAATGCCAACCCCAAAGTTTTCATAAAAACTTTGCTAGAAAATTGGCATCAACATGATGCACAACTGTAAAGATTAAGCTCTTTTATAATTATATTCTGGTTATATAATATATTATAAATCTAATTTAAAATATTAATATTACTATTTTTATGTGTGTTTTAATAAGTATTACTGTTTACTTAAAAAAAAAAAAAAGCTAAGAAACATGAACACAGACACAGATACAGGTATGACTCGACAACACTAAAAATTTCTGAAAATTATAACATAAAACAACTTATACGATGTCAGTATAACACAGATACTTCACTAATAGGGCATCATAAATAAAGTGTCAGACTGCCCGTGCTTCTAAACAATCAAGTGTACACAAAATGATTGAAGATATATATACAGCAAAATAAAATTATAGGTGGAAAGAGAAATGGAAGTAATGTATTATGGAGTATGGACCGTCCGCTCGGCATATTCGATTGTTGTCCATATAACAGGACGAAGAAGAAGATTTTTTTTTGTTATCTCTTTACAGGGCGTACACTTTAAATATAATGGCCTTCCATTGTGGACTGGTGGGTTTTGCTTCTTGGTAGGATAAGCTAAGATAAGGTTTTGTGGGGTTCCATTGTCCATCTCGACCTTTTGTATAAGTTCCACACTCTCTGTCTCTCACTCACTCACTCAAATAAAGGTTTTTATAAATTTTTAATCACACTCTTGGCAAATATTTCCTTTGATCTTATATGGGGAGGTACATATTATATATATTTTACCTAGAGGTCATATATTTTACCTAGAGGTCACTTATTTGATTGGAAAAAATTACAGAGTCACGGGCTATAAGAGAGGTTATATCATCAGAGATAAATTCGATCTAACCAAATTTGCAGATCTTTGCCAAACTTAGCTTGTCTAGCTAAATAATGAGTAACTGAATTACCTTATTTTTTTAACATGAAAGAAAGGCATAGAGTTCGGCAAAGAGAAGAAGTATATATATGATATATCCTCTAGGACATGACCATAAACTGAAGGTAGATACTATATATGCACTTACAAATCCATATTTGAGGATTAATTGTTATCCTAATTCATGAAAATCCACATGAGTTCACATAAATATTCATGTATGACTTGCATGCATGTTGAATATGTAAATTTAATAAATTATTCTACAGTTTTTTTTTTTTTTAAAGAAAGAATTATAAAATAGAGATCATATATTTAATTTTAGTTTTAAATTTATCTGCAAAATTTCAATTCTATAGATATCCAACTTTTAGTTTCTACTTGGTACAAGTTAAACCTTTCACAGCTCTATATTCAATAAAATTAATAAAATTTTATATTAGTTGTACTTAAGACCTAGCTAGAATTTAAAATAATTCTTTATGAATGGCAAGTGGTAAGTGGCAAGTGGTATTTTGATACCAAAATTGCCTTAAAATAACTAGGATCCACATGAAGGGGGAAAAAAGGATCTTAAGAGTAACTCACGTGAGCTTCATTGCTTTTAAGTTTTAGTTGATTATTAGTACCCACTTGGTAAAATTAATTTTTCAGCTTTTTGAAAATCAGGTAAATTAAAAAAAAAAAAAAAAAACTTCTAGAAGGAAGTAAAATTTATATATAAAAAAATTTACTTTTAAAAAGATCAATTTAAAACCCTGTTAGTTAATAGGCACCTGAAAACAATAAGTCTAAAGTCTCCAGTTTTTTCACAAAAATTTTCACAACCATCAAGGTGATAGATTATAAATGGTAAACAATAAAATAGTGATAGTAATGAGCCCAAATGAAAATCACTAACAACTTGACAACTCAATATTTCTAAAATTTATTGTTAAAAATATTATATTTGTAGCATTACTTCACCGAGAATCTAGATTGCAACAATTTTAAAATTATAAGATGAAATTGGTGCCATTGAAATTTCAAGATTTAATTGATGCCAAGATCAAACAATGGGATTTATTATGTATTACTACATTTTAGAGAATCTAGATTTTTTATATATCCGACTTGTTCAACTGCACTTATGATAAGTTTTTTTTTTTTTTTCATTCAATACTTAGGGAGGGAGAATATAAATCCTAGACGTTTCTGTTGGAAATACCATAAAAAAATAAAATAAAATAAAATAAAAGGTTAAACTAAAAGCTCCTAATTCTCTCATGATAACAACATAAATTGGCAGATTTGGATAAGTTTGGATTTGGGATGGAAAATTTTCTAAAGTTTGGTCAAGCTTCATGTTATGAACGTCACTTATTGTGTATATTGTCATAAATAAGTTAGATCGGATATGTCCAACCATGTCATTCATAGATCATAGCTTTATTTTGAAACATTCTGCAATGACATACTGATCTATATAATCTGTAGTAGGTATGGTGCTACATGTGATTCAATAAATGATGGTTTCCAATCTTGTTTATCAATGGATGAACCTACATGATCCACAAAATATGCACCTTTCCGTTCTTTTCTTCTTTTTCTATTTAGGTGAACCAAAACCCCATAGACAACATTAAAGGTAAACCATAAACATCAAAGAATTTAGCTGAAACTTGGAAGCAAAATGAAGTAATGAACCAACTAAGGTATAAAAAAAAAAAACGTGTGAATCGCAAATTCTGACTTCTAGGCTTTTGGACAGTCTTACATGCGTAGTTAATGCCTTTCTACTTTTTACTGTATCAATACCAACTCATTTTGTTTCATTGGCTTTTTCTTTTCTGCTAATATGCAGCTAAAGTGTTTGTTTTCTTAGCCTCAAAGAAATGTACTCTCTTTCTATAACTAAAGATGTACAAACTACAAAGCCATCATGCATGCATTACCTGGATTTTTATTCATAAAGTCAAGAGGGGAGAGAAAGTATAACCTGTTCACTTTTTTTTTTTTTTTTTTTTACTTTAGCATTATAGAATATGAAATGTGTGCACTATGCACATCACATGAACACGTGCTAGAGAGAGAGAGAGAAAGATGTGTTTTGATTTGGTTTGTCACACCTAAAACCTTAGCATTTTAATTAAATTGTAAGTACTAAGTACATAAGACAAGCATGAGAGGAAAAGGTCAATAAACCACTAAGAAAAAATAGTATTGGATGGGATGTGACAATAAGCAGTGTGACTCCAGATATAAAGCATAATCCAACTTTGATAAAAAAAAATAATAATAATAAAAAAAAAGTGAAAATAGGATATGGTGGGCACCCTTTTAATCATATTAGAGGAAAAAGTTGATAGTAGGTACATGAAGATGCTTAGCTCCAAGAAAAGTCGATTATGACTGAAAATGTCTTCACTTGTGAACTTACATCATCTACAAATTGCTTTACATTTACATTTTACAGTTACTCCTTTGTCATTTTGCTTTTGGATTAACCCTCCTGTGTTCTAATGTTTTCTCATGGATGTCCACACTTTATTTGATTCTGTCCATTCTTGAAATCTGTTTGGAATGGACTTGATATAAAGAAAATATCAACTTGACGTTTTATTAGTTTTGCCAAAAGGAAAATTTCAACTTGCTGATTAATTATCACCATCTTTGTGTTAAGACTAAAGGCTCCACTAAACCGGATAGGAACTCTATCAAGATCAATGTAGTTGCGTCTTGGAATTTTGAGAGTTCATCTATTGCAGCTGTAGCCAGAGCTGGAGAGGGGAATTGGTGTTTGCTTGTTCGAAAAGAGTGAATACCACTCTCCCTCTCCAAGCATCTATCTGCATTGAGAGTGAGTCCCCAAAGGCCTGTATTGATGCGCTGATACGTCCTAACATGGATGTCCTTCGAAGAATCAGATCTATTTGTCTCGATGTGTTAGCCTTAAAGTCTTAAATCTCAAATTGTTTTATACGCTGGGTTGGTAGAGAAGCAAATTTTGAACAACTCTTTTGGTTCTTTTGATGTGGATTTGGAACCTCTTTGTTTTGTGTTTGTGATTGAAGCTGAGGCTCGTAATCATTCTGAATAGTTGCTTCTTCTTTTTTGTGTTAATAAAAATTTCTGGTTCGTCCAAAAAAAAAAAAAAGGGACTCCACTAGAATAGGTTCAACAAGCATAAGGTTCTATCAAAATGTTTAGTCCAATGGAAGTAAAATTATGCAAGAAAAATTTAGGTTGTGCGGTAAAATTGGTGGTATATGCCTCTCCATCTTTTGTTCTCAAAAACCAATCTTTTCCCTTCTTTATTGCCATGTATTTGTATAATAAACAATTACAAGAACAATCAGAGCCGGTAAAGTGGGTTAGGATTAAGATATCCATAACAATTTTTTAAAACTTGGATCAAGATTCTCTATATAAATTATATCTTCACTATATTCCCTTGGATAGTCTTTGTATTCCAAATCTTGTAATATTAGTGCTCCATGATTGGCCAACGGGTGAAAATGACAGTCTTTCTCTCTTTTTAGTTGACAGGAAATATTCGTCCTTGAAAAATTGAGTGCACAAGGCAAGGAATAATATATATTTTTCTCTTTTATTTTATATAGGGTTGTGATCCTGTGGACTAGGGCACACATGCCCCTAAAAATTGATACCCTAGATAGCCTTAATTCCCAGGGGACACAGAAGTGGAGGCCACATGGTCAGAGGTTAAAATTATTTTGGGATCATCAAGTTCCTCATACTCTTCATTAACCTCCAGATTATACAGCAGATTGATTTCAGAAAAACCTAATTTGTTCTTTTTATATCTCAAAGACTTGTCTTTTTGTTCCCAATTTAAGCATATAGAAGTTGTACAGATTGAACCTGACTCACCCTTCAACTATTCTAAATATTAGGAGTGGAAAAAATATGTAATGTACATTTACATATGAAAAGAATAATCTAAAGCTACAAAATCACAATTCTATTCATCACCTGAAATTCCCCAATGCTAAATACAGGGAACAAAACTGAATTTTGATCAAGCTGCTTAGTAATAGTGGCTAACTGAGCTTTAACCTGTTATCGTGCAAGTAACATTATGATTCCATTGCTGGCAAGCTGATTGTTAACTTTGTATAGACCATAACACATTCTCCAGCAAATTCATTCACAAATGCTCACTTCCTCTTCCTTTTTAACTGAAAGAGGGAGGCCAAGATTTTTGTCAAGCCCTTGAACACTGATGAATCCATTTCAATCTCTCTTTTAAACTGTGCTCGGTATCATCTCTGTTCTTGTCATAATTCTGCTTTCAGAGTCGGCATCTTTTTCGTGACCATTCATTACATCACTTCTGGGAGTTCTTTTTCCAGGAAGATTAAAGGGGGAGTTACTCAAATCAATTATTCTGTCCTTTTTGGACCCATCTGAGGATGACTCTGTGCCCGACAAAATCCGCTTGAGCTGTGATCTCTGGCAGATAATCCGACCCTTGTTCCATCCTGGGAAAGAAAAGAATGATGACACTTTATCCTGCAGAAATGAATAGGCAGCCTTTGCAATGGGAAAGTCCCGCGAAATTGAGCTTTTTTCCATCTGCCCTCTCCTGATCAATGGAAAATACATCTACGTTAATCATAAAACTGTTTTGAGTTAGGCAAGTCAATTGACAAAACTGTTCTGCTTTTAACTTTTCTTCAGACTAGTAAACTTTTTGACATGATTAAGTTAAATCTATTATGACCTTCTATACCCCCAACCCCAAAAGAAAAGAATAACGACCTAGCGGAGTTGACTATGAATCCTCAACAAATTAATCAAGATTTTGTTCACATGTATTCTTTTTTGCCGTTCTATACCATCCAAAATCATAACCTCTGTTACCTACTTAATTGACATGTAATTTGTTTAGTACTTCTACTTAATGTTACTTTAGGTCTTCTCTACCTTTTTTTTTTTTTCCCCTTCCCTCAACTTAAATCAACTTAATTATCCTCATTGATGTATTAATCCTCTCATTTTTACAACACCAAACCATCTCAAGTAACTCTCTCATATTTTCATCAATAGGGGCACCCCTATTTTAAGTCAAAATCTTTATTTTGAATCCTATCTTTTATTATATTTCCATCTATCTATTTTAACAATCTAACTTCAATTAGATTTATTTTATTAACATATTCCTTCTTAATAACCCAACATTCAATACTATAGAGTATAGTCGGTCATATCACAGTCTTACAAAATTTTATCTTTAATTTAATTGGCATTCTATGATTACACAACATTTTTTATGCACTTCTACACTTCATCCATTCCGCTCTTACTCTATTATTCACATTTTCTACAATCTCTCCATCCTTACGAATTATTGATCCAAGATGTTGAAAACAATCACGCTTTGGCATCTCTTGAACATCAAATCTTACAACTTCTGCACATTAGTTTCCACTTTACTATACTTACATTCCATGTAGTATGTCTTAATCCTACTTAGTTGAAAGTCTTTAGATCTCTCCAAATTTCTAACTTGCTATTAACCCAACATCTAGTTTTATCCAAAAAATTATATCATCTGCAAACAGCGTTCACCAAGGTATTTTATCTTAAATTGATCTAGCGAGCTCATCCATACCGATGCAAAGAGATATGGACTTAATGTTGATCCTTAATGCAAGCCTATAGTGAGAGGAAAGTCACTTATTCTCACACTGGCTATAATTTTGTCATTCATATTTTTAGAGTTTGTTTGGATACTGTTTATTGCTGAAAACTGAAAACACTATAGCAAAATAATTTTTAAATGTGTGAATAATGCCGTGAGACCCAGTTTTAAAGTTGTTTTTTTTAAGGAAAAAAAAAGTAGTTTGTGGGTCCCGTAAACAATGCATGGGACCCACTAAAAAGAAAAAAAACGACCCGCTGGAAAACGCAAACGCGCTTCCCAAACGGAGGCTTAATCAACTTAATACACTTTAAAGGAAGTCCTTTATTTTCTAACTCCCATCACATAACCTCTCTAAGTATGATACCATTCGTTTAGTCTAGGCCTATAAAAACACATGGAAATCTCTACAAACTTCTCTACATTTTCCCATTAGACATCAAAGTAGTTTTCATGGTAGATCACATGGCATAAAGCCAAATTGATTCTTTGATATTGTTGTTTTGTGTTTTAAATTATGTTCAATCACTCTCCCAAAATTTCCCAATGTGAATCATAAACTTAATTCCAGAATGATTCGTACAGTTTTGAACATCTCCCTTGTTCTTGTATATAAGTACTTCTCCTCAACTCACTAGACATTTTGTTAACACTTAAGATCTTACTGAAAAGGTTTGTCAACCATGCTATACCCACATCATCTAAGTACTTCCAAATTTCTAAGGGAATTTCATCAAGTCCCATGACTTTTACAATTTTCATCCTCTTCAAACATCCTTTACCTTGGTCATACTAGTTTATAACAATCCCTCGGTTTCTATCCTTAACTAGGTTACTCAATTTACTCCAATATCGTGTATGGGTTTCATAGATAAGTTTACCCAAAAAAAAAAAAAAAAATCCCATCTCTTTCTAATCTTTTTCTTCCTTAGTGACACTCTTTGATTTTCATTTTCAATGTACTTGACACAATTCAAGACACTTGTTTTCACTTCCATTGTTTTAGCAAGTTTATACATATACATATGTGTGTGTATTTTTTTTTCTTTTTTTGGATAACTATTTTAGCAAGTTTATTTCTCCATACTTCATCCCCAACTTGCTATAATTTATAATAAGCTTTAAATCTAGCCTCTTAGACATCCTTTTTAGCTTCCCTCTTTGCCCCTTTTATAATTGCCATAAGCAGCATTGTCTCTACATTTAAGTAGGCTTTAATAGCTCTCTCTCTCTCTCTCTCTCTCTCTCTCTCTCTCTCTCTCTCTCTCTCATTTAACTGTTGCTTGAAGCCTTGAACCTCCTCATTCTAGCAACGAGTCTCTTTAATTGGTAGTCCAAATCCTTTAGATGCTCCAAGTACTTCTTTTGCCACTCTCTTAATACAACTAGTCATTTCAACCACATCTTATCAATATCTTCATTTGAACTCCACTTGCCTTCTTTAATTTTCTTTAAACACAACTCATTTCACTCTTCAAACCCCACCACCTAATTCTTGGGTTCACATCTCTTTTTTTCCATTTTCTAGTACCAGTAATTAGTACCACCAACCTCCGTTGAGTAGTTATGCTCTCTCCCAGAGCTTGTCTGGTAATGTTAGCACTACTGGAGAAGAGCGTTAAGACTCTTAAAACTCATCAGCAGAAAATTGCTAAGGAGCTTTAAAAAGGTCCTTAAAGCTGAAAAACAGCTTTAGGCTAAAGCTGAAAATTTGAGCTCTTGCATTAAAGCTCTTTAGAGCATTGTTCCAGCTTTTAATAAAAATAAGGAATTGACATAAATTTTCATACTTATTTTTCAAAATGACACTCAATAACCACCCACTTTGAGAGAGAGAGCACTGATAATGCAAAACATTTTAATTATATCCTTTTTAATCATTTCTCACATCTTAAAGCTCTTTATTAATTTGGTTACCATATGGAAATAACTTCAACACAGTGATAACACTTTATCAATGTAGTTCTCCAACACTCTAAACGCTAGAACCTTTTTAGTTAACCACTTCCTACAACAATACCAAACAGACCTCTAATATCACCTTACAATCTTTACAACATCTATGATCGACTTTTTGGGTAAAGGTGAAATCTATTCAACTAATGTTTGTCCTGCTTTGAAGGTAATTAAGTGTGAATTCATTTTCTTGAACCAAGAGTTTGTTAATATGCTTAGTACCCTTTGAGTCAATTCATCTTTTTCCTCCCAAATATTTTGCTCAATTGATTCTTCTAATACTATCTAAGAACGTATGCACTAACTATATTTCTCTCGGCATAAAACAAGTTCTATTAACAAAATTCCATCCTCTATCCTCCTAAACTAAACAACTTCCTTTTTAAGACTTTTAGCTATGATTATCTCTGCCCCATTTTTAATTTTTGATTTTCCTGTATAACATAATCTACATCATGTATGTTTAATTTCTCTAGATTTCTCACCTACTCACTTAGTCTCTTGAAGGCATATTCTGTTAATTCTCCTTCTAGTCACAGTATCTACCATTATCCTAATATCATGGACTAGCTTCTTTACCCACACCCGTCCATCAAAGAGCAAGAACTCTTTACCTATTTGTCACTACACCCGAGCTTCTAAACATCAATGTGCTACACCACTTACAGGAACACCCTAGCTAAACATTGCCCACTTTTCACTGCATCCAGGATTTGACGCAGCATGTCACTTAGTATGGGACACCTTAGCTTGAATCTGTAGTTACAGTCATAATAAAGAGACTAAATATGATGCTAATCCTCAACCTAATACAATCCTTTTTCTTTTTTTAGGCCTTAGGATTGGCTATGAACACAATCTAAGATACTAAGCACAGACATGCAGAGTTTCCCGAAAGAAAAGGAAAAAAATGTAATATTAAAAATCATAATGTGGTACCATAGTTTATAACTTTCACATATATAAAGCAAAGAACCTAAAATTATCCCAACCATAGTTATTTGAATTGTATATTGCAAAAGAGCATCATTTATATAAGGACCTATCACCATAGGAGCAACGAGTAACTTCCATGCATATCATGCTCACTACATGATACATTTTTGTGTATCTAAGCCTGTGCATTGGTCTATAATAGCCAAACCATCCAGTTCACCTTTGCCAATTATCCATTCTATTGGATTTAACCTGTACTAAATCACTTGTCCACCAAATAAATGCCAAAGCAGAGGCCAACTGCATGTTCTAAATCAAGATTTTTCTTTAGCCAAATAACAAATTTAACAGTTTGTAATCAATTACTACCCAGACTTTCAGCAATGTAAGCCAAAACTGTCAACATTTCAGGCTTGTGTGTAATGCATATTTGTATATGCGTGTGGTTGAGGTGATGAGAGAAATATAAATAGCTCTGACACAGCACTGTAGGCCTTAGGCTTGTTTACTGTCAGGCCCAGCACACCCTAGTACTGAATCAAGGTGACCACACAATCTGTGAGTCCAACCCAACATGTATGAGCTCTATCCCCCTCCTCCACCACTATCTCTTTGGTATGTGTTTTGAAGAAATATAAATAGACACATCAAAAGCAAGAAAAGGCAGCTTACACTACAACAACGCTTGCTAGTTGAGGAAGATCTTCCCCGTTCATGAACATTTCATACATATTGTTTAGCCAAAGTGATATTGCTGTATATGCTCCACCTTCCCACATTCTGCAAAATGGTCAACATTGAGACCAAAACAAACCTAACTCAAAGAACACTTGGAAGATAAAAAATAAAAAAAATTTGTGATACCTGTGTACATCCACAGACCACACGAGTTTGTTTTTACGGAAGAGTTCAGGAAAAATTCCCCTCTTTAATGCTTCATTGAGCACTCTTGCAGCCCTTTGTTTCTGGCCCAGCCACCAAAGTGCTTCTAAAAGTGTATTATAAAACCTCATTCCCAAACCACATCCTTCGGAGTTAAGTTTGTCAAAGACATACTCTACCATCTGCCAGTTAGAGTCATCATCATAATCTCCCTTGATCAGCTGTCCAGTCACTTGATGTATACTTGATTCTCTATTTGTCAGCATCTCATCCAGCAACTCATAGGCGTCATCCCACCTGAAAGCAAAGAATGCAAGAGGTAAGACGCCATATAAGCAAATGGACGATTGGTTCATTTCTGTAGAGTCTGCGTAATTCCGTGAATAAATTTTACTTCATTAGTAACCAATGTTCGAATGAAGTTGAAGTGTAGAACACCACAAAATTTGGATTGTTATTTTATTTATATGAATGCACCAGCAACACATACTTTATGATACTAGAACTACATTTCTTAAAGCTTGTTCATCAAGAACAACAACAGTACAGATCACACGGTTAACAGCCAAGTACAAAAGCTTCATATCATGATGCAGGTCATTGTGACTCAGTAGTGGAATGGATGTATGCCCGTTTGGGCACTAATGCAGAAAATAGCATTGAATCACTTATCACCACACCCAAAAAAAAAAAAAAAATTGGAATCCAGATTTCACTCACAAGTTGCAGCAATCACCCTTATATTTTAGTAACATACCTATCTCATTTACAACTCATGCCAATAGACAAGATGGATTTGGATTACTTGTACCTTTTTCTAATTTCTGTGATGTCAGGCTTCTCTTATTCATACAAATTGACAAGTATATTTGTAACCACTAGCTTAGAAATTAGAAACTGTTATTGTAGTGAGTTTTTATAAATATTTAATAATTGAAATTTTGAATGAATGCTGACCTGTCACTCTTTGCATAGACAGCTAGCATCATGCAATAGCACATGACACTGGGCAATATTCCTGAAGATTTAATTTCCTGGAAGTGCTCCACACTCTCATCAACAAGACCTGCGACACAGTAAACACTTAGAACTGCCTCAAGGGTCCGTTCATCGGGATCACATCTAGACTTTTCCATCTCAATGTATGTCTTTACAGCTTCTTCAAATTGGCCTCCTTGCCGAAAAGCTTCAATTACACCATTGAAGGAATCCACATTTCGCGCAACACCAGACTCACCCATTCTGTGTAAAATAGCTCCACACTCCTTGTATAATCCTCCCCTCGCAAATGCATGAATCAGCGAATTGTAGGTTTCAACAGTCGGCCCACTTCCCACTTCATTCATTGTATTAAAGGCAACAAGAGCTTCCTCATACAATGCAGTTTGCCCGTACGCTTCAATAACCCCAGTGTAAACCTTAGAACTAGGCACTATCCCTTTCTCGTTCATCTTAACCAAAATTCTCTTGGCATCCTCATGGAGCCCCCCTTTCCCACAAGCAAATATTAACCCCTCATAAGTTTCCATATTCGGTTCCACATTCTCCTCCCCCATATCATGAAACAAAGTCACCACCTCCTTAAAATACCCACCCTCACCAAACACCTGTATCAAAATGTTATACGTAGCCGCATCTGGCTCCGTGTTGCTCACTTTCATATCGAGAAAAAGCTCACGAACATCATCATACCTCCCATTCCTCCCATACAAATTCAACAAAATACTATAAGTAGCTGCATTAGGCACACACCCTGCAGCCTGCATCTGCCTAAACACCCCCATCGCGTCTTTAATAGACCCCAATTTCGCGTACGCCTCTAACAACACATTATAGGACATTATATCAGGCAAATTCCCTCCTAACTCCATTTCCTTAAGTAACCCCGAAACCTTCTCGAGCTTACCCAATTTCCCAAACGTCTCAACTAAGTAACTATAAGTAGTTATATCAGGAACTATTCCTCCCTCAATCATATTCCTAAAAACCATCTCGGCCTCATCGCTTAAACCCCTATGAGCACAAGCACTAAGCAAAGTATTATAAGTAACAAGATCAGGTTGAATCCCTTCATATCTCATTTCAGCAAACAATCCTAACAATCCCTCCCAATCCAAACCACCTCTAGCACAAGCATTGATAACAGTATTATACGTTAATATACTCGGCGAAACCATTTCCTTTTTCATTCTATCTAAGAGTTCAAGAGAGACCATATACTGACCGTGGCGGCCATAGGCATTGATAATCGCGGTGTACGCGAACACCGTTCGAGCCACGCCTTGGCTCGGCATTTCATCGAACACCTCGCGGCACTTGTCGAGCAATCCTTCGCGGCCTAGAAGGCTGATCATGATCGTGTATATGTGCTCGTTAGGCTTGCACCAGATCTGCCGCTGCATGTACTTGAAGAGACGAAGCGACCGCTGCCAATCTCCGCGCTGCGCGAACTCCTTGAACACGAGCGCGAAGTCGTTCAGCGACATCTTGTTCTTGAACATCTCCAAGCACCGCGCGATGCTTCCGCGCGGCGGGAGGCTGCTCAGCTTGTTGATTAGGGTTTCGACGTCGTAGCTGTACTTCCCTTTCTCCACCGTCACCGACGGGTTTCCGAGGACGAGCTCCTTCGCCTTTGCCCTCGGTTTTCCGGCGAGGGATCTCCGGTCGCCGGCGGAGAGGAATATCCGGTGGAAGAAGAAGAATCTTCTAGGGATCCTGGTTGGGAACGTGAACAGCGGAGAGGAGGAGAGAGGTGAAGAAGAGTGCGGTAGAGAGAGAGTGGGCGAGAGGGTCATTTTCGTAATTTCGCGGTTAGCATGAATTTTGTTTTCCCTGGAATTCGAATTCCCACGGATTTGAAATCTGAATTTGACAAGGAATTTGAAGTTTCAGAGTACAGAGGAAGAGAAAGCTTTGAGAGTGAGAACTGAAAATAGTAGTAACGAACTTAGCTTGAAGAAAGACACGTGGAGCTTGTTTTTAGTTGTGGATAAAGAGAGAAGGAGGGAAGAGAAAGAGGGTCGGGTAAACGGGTTGTAAGGGCGGGTCCACTAGTTTGTTACCCGGAAGTTAACCGTTGTTGTGGGTGACGGTTTTGGACTTTTGGGTCGTTGATGGGTCAACCCGGATTTATTTTAATGATTGGCGGTAACAGAATTTTAAAACAGTAGGCTCTATGTGGTTGCAGCGGGAAAACGTGCATGAGTAACGGTTAATCATTTTTATAAATAAAATTACCAAGTGTTTCTCTTTCTCCTTTATTTCTTTCTCAGTCCTAATTTATGAAGGATTAATTTGGTCACCAAACTTTTGTAGTATTGAACAAGTGACTCTTTTTTCTTTTGTTTTTTTAAGATTCAATTTATAGCGTTCGTTCTTAATAACAGCTCTTTTTGAACTAATAAAAACTTACGCTATTAATTGATATTAATCCTAATCCAATCTGATGTATTAGACTAGTAACTTGGTAAACTGGTTTCTAAGTTGATATGATTGTTTAATTGGAATACTTGTGCAGTTGATCAGGTAAAATATAGCAAAATTCAACTGTTTTTTTTTTCTTCATTGTGTACAACCCAAGTGGGTTGTTGTGACCAATTTGGTTTTTATAATTTTAAATAAATTTATTTTTATGTGTTTATTAACTGTAGTACTATTTTTTTGAATTTGGAACATAATCAAAACAAGAGATTTGATTTTAAAATTAGGCTGATGTTTGAATTTTTAACAAAGATATAGTTTCAAGTTTTGACTAAGATAATCCATGATATTACAGCAACAAGTGAGATATGCAATATGTTAAAGGGTGAATTTGGAATTTTAGATATACTTTTGTGCCTAGAGATAATATAATGTAATAAGATTTTATGTAGTAAAGACTTTGCTTCAACTTTATGACATCTTTTATTCTATATTTTTTTGGTGTTGTTACTTGTGAAACCTTGAGTTTGAATTATATTCAGATGGCTTATTTTTTAGACTTAATATTAATTAGTAATTTTGGCATGCCTTTTTTTTACCAAAAAAAAAATCATATTTATTTTATGACTTCTCACATTATTTTTATTTAACCATGCGGTTTGACTGATGAACCAGTGACCTAATGACCTAACTATTATGCCGGACTAACATCCGATACTGGTTTTAATAATTACACTAATACTATAATACAATTTTTTTTCCTCAATTGGCTATTTTTCAATAAAAAAATCAGAATAATCCCCCTATAGTGTTATTCCTCATTGTAGTTAAATAAATTTCCTGTTTCACGCAAATATAAGTTCTTTTAATTTGCTAAATTTTTTATGCAGTAGATTCAAGCTATATCACTTAATAATATTTAATTGGATTGTTGTTATTTATTAATTACATACTTCTTTAGTATTGTATTCAAATATGTCAATTATTTTCCTATACAAAATAATAATAATATGTCAATTATCCAAATCATAAACACATGTACATATAGCATATTTTAAAAACGAACAAACTAATTTAGATGGTTGTCAATATCTATTATTTTGATATTTAAGTGTGTGTTTGGGAGGGGCTGAAACGCACAGCGTCTGCGTTTCAACCCCTTCCTCTTCTTTTTTTTTTTTCATTAAGGGACGCGCGTTGTGCACTGCTCATTGACTATGAACAGTGATTTTAGGCCAATAAACAGTAACATTAAGAGTGAACAGTATTTTTTACACAATAAAAAATTATTTTGCTACAGTATTTTTCAGTTTTCAGTTTCAGCTGCACTCAAACGGACCCTTAGAAAGCAATGAAGCCATACAAAGAACCTACAATCTAATTGTGAATTTATCAAAATTATTCAATTAAATAATTGTTGAGCATTGTAACTCCAAGAATAGTGTTACACGGTGAGTGATTTAAGTGCAATCTTGTATATGTATTAGCATTCCACGTTTGATAGAAAATTTAAAATATGTGAAAATTGTTAGTGATTATTTTAGGTAAATTCCTAATAAGATTCAATTTTTGTTTTGTTTATTTAAATATACTATTGGTCCTAAAACTATAGCTCATGAGCGATTTTAGCCATGAAATTTAAAGTAATCGCTTTTGATCCCATATATGACTTGATCAAACTAAAATTTGACACACCATAGCACATTTAGACACGTTGTGCACTAAAAGTCTAAAAAAAAAAAAAAAAACAATCGCTTTAAATTTTAGGGACAGAAATCACTATGAGTTAAATTTTGAGAGACTTATACTGTATTTTGGCAAGATTGTACAAGGGTGTAGAATTTGGTGGTTGGATAAGTTTAAAGACATATGAACATATTGCAAAACATCTGCATGTGTCCTGTGTGGCTATAATAGCTTCTTAGAGCATCCCAGTGAGGTTGCTAAATTGACCAAAAAAATGTCAATTTAGCAACCAACTCTCCAAAACTGCGACTGCAGCTAAGTAGTTGAAGTTAAAAAAATTTAACTTTGAGCTACAGTGGGCTGCTTTAAATAGCAGCCCACAGCAGCCCACTGTAGCTCAACTTAAAACAAAAAATAATATTTTAATGTAGACGGTTAAAAAAAGGTATTTTAATATATTAATAGTTGTGGTTGTGGTTATTGGTTATTGTGTAGATATATTATTTTATTGTGTTATTTATATTATTTTAATGTGTTGAATGTTAATATAAAACCTTTGCTGTAAAATGTATTATAAAGTAAATTGTTAAAATAGATAAAGTAATGTTTTGAGTTGTCAAAAGCTATATTTTTTAGATGTTTTTCTGTGAAGCTCTTATACTAGGAGAAATCAATACTTATGCTATGTTTGGAAGTTTTGAGAGAGAAGAGAGTAGTGGAGAAGAGAGTAGAGGGGAATGGTTATTATCTACCTTGTTTTGATGTTTTTAAAATTTTTTTGAAAAATAATTACAACATGCTGCTAACCCCGCAACTCGAACCCTTTCCCCCCTAGACCCCAAGCACTTTGTACATGGGAGATGTCAATTCAGTTACAAGGCCATTAGCTTGGATGTTTTTAAAATTAATGGCCTGTTTGGGAGTTAAAAAAAGGAGGGGGAGTAGAGTAGAGGGAAGGAGAGTAGTTGAATTACATTATTTGGGAGTTTTTTAAGGGAGGAGGGAGAGGAGTTTGGAGGGGTTTGGAGGGGTTTCAACTCCCTCCAACCCCTCATTTTTAATTCCCCCAAAATGGAGAGATTTGGAGGGAGAGTGGAGAATAAAAATACTTGACTAAATGAATTACCAAATTTGCCCTTATTATATTAACAAAATTACAAATGAAAAGACTAATTACTCCCCTCCCCCTTACTTAATTTTAAAAACATCCAAACAAGGTGGAGGATAGCCATTCCCCTCTACTTTCCTTCCCACTACTCTCCTCCCCTCTACTCCCTTCTACTCTCCGCCCTCTCTAAACTTCCAAACATGCCATAAATAAGGAGAAAGGGAATAATTAGTCTTTTCATTTGTAATTTTGTTACTATAGTAAGGGCAAATTTGATAATTCATTTGGCTAAATATTTTTATACTCCACACTCTCTCAAAATCTCTCCAATTTGAGTGAATTAAAAATGAGGGATTAGAAGTAGTTCCAATCCCTCCAAACCCCTCCAAATCTCTCTCCCTCTTTCCTTAAAAAAAATTCAAACAAAGTAATTTAATTACTCTCGTTCTCTTTACTTTATTCCCGCTCCTTCTCCCATCATCCAAACATAACATTAATGAATTGAGTTATAACTCCTCAATCCTACCACTATTGATCTCTTAAGGCATGACTCGTGAGTAATTATTGGTTACACGGTGTTTTTATACTACCCTTAAGTAAAAGGAATATGAGCTAGGACTTACATGTGATGTGATGTGTGATCCAATAGATATGTAGTAACATAATTTATACATTTGCCAATATTTTCCTCAATTATGATTATCTCATATCGAGCTCACACAAAGAAATTTGTTTGGAGAGTAAAAAATGTCTATAGCCATTTTGTATCACAGTCATGTCACATAAAAGGTGTACAATCATTAAGCATTTTTTGTGAATTTAAATAGATATTGATCATAAAAAAAAATAAAATAAAAACAAAGTGTACGTTTGACATTAATTATTTTTGCTATTATTTATAGGTCTCATTGTATTTTTTGGTACTATATATGAGTCTCATTATACTATTTCAACTCACTTTTATTTTTATTTACAATATTTTTAGTAAAACAATTTCAATTTTAATTAAATAAATTATTTTTAAACCGACTCTTAAAATGAAAATCGGGAAGAATCCAAATGATAATCTTGTTTTTGTTAAATAAATAAGTAGACTAGGCTTCTTCAGAGTTCAAAGTAAAACTCCATGTGAAAGCTGAAACGCCGCACATTAGAAGCTTGATCTGCTGTGACTTTTCACACATCCAAGGGCGTAACAATATCACGTATCGTTCACACTACACACTCTTCGAGTCATGACCTATAGGTTGACGAATGACAACTTGGTCTGTTTAAAATATTTTAAATAATCTTCACGTGTGTGACGAACGAAGATTTCAGGCTGGCCTTGCCTCCAATCTAACGAGAATTTTGAATCGGTGAAATAACTAGTAACTAGTGGCCTTGCCTCCACTCTAACGAGTGTACGGTGATATAACATTTTGTAAATAGTAAAAAAAAGTTGGTAGATCTATGTCATTCCGCACTTTCACTTATCACAATTCGTTTCATAACAACTTAAGATAAAAAATTGTGTATCTCTCTCTCTCTCTATATATATATATATATATATATATTAAGGCTCTGTTTGGATCACGTCTCATGTCTACTGCGTTAGAGTTTTTTTTTTTTTTTTTTTTTTTTTTTTTTTTTTTAGCGCTTGTTGCACTGTTCATGGGACATGAACAATGCAAATAGGCAACTGAACAGTAATTTAAAAAGTGAACAGTAACCATAAAATCTTTTTTATTGTTTTCAATTTTTCGTTTTCAGTTTTTAGCAAAATAAACTATATTCAAACGCACACTAAGAAGATTAAGAAAGTTAGTAATGATTTTAAAAATTTTAAAAAATGCCCTTAATTTAATTAGATAATCCTTATTCTTAAAAAATAAAAAATGGGGTTAAAATTGTAACTTAACAAAATTCAAAAACCAAAAAAATTACTAGAGAAACTTTTTTCCTAAAATTAGAACATTCTCTATTTAAATATATATCATGCACGTTTAATACATTTTTTTCCCTAAAAACTAGCACACACTAAACCCAATCATTTACTCTATTTCAAATTCTAAAATGAAGGACCCGCGATGGTTGAATAATAGAGCAGCGATATTGTTAGAAGAATACAGGAAAGCTCAAGCAAATATGGTGATGTCAAATGCAGCACCAAGAAGCAGCAACTACTAGTAGCCCCCTTTGCAGGATGCCCATAAATTGAACTTTGATGTAGTGGTCTTCTTGGACTTAAAATGTTCTGGTGTTGGTGCGATAATTAGAAATTCTGCAGGTGAGGTCATGGCTAGAATGTCGGCTAAGGGAGAATATGTGAACAACAACGATGAAGCAAAATCACTGGCATGTCATAATGCTTTGAGGGTGATAATTCAAATGTCATGAGAGCTATATCGAGTTTTGCAGTAAATAATTCCTTGTATGGCCATATAGTGGATGATATTAGACATTATATTTCGAGCAGACAAATTGTTGCTTTTAGTTTTTTTTTTTTTTTTTTTGAGAAGGAAAGTAAATAGAACAACACACACACAGGGAATGGGGACAAAGGCATAATATCACACAACTTACCCCTTACAAAAGCCGGTAACTCTTGTAAGGTGTAAAAAGGCTTTATACCCGATTGTTGCTTTTAGTTGTGTAAAAAGGGAAGGAAACATGGTGGCTCATTCTTTAGCTAGATTTGTTAGGAATATAGTGGACGATCTGTATTGAATTGAAGATGATCCCCCACCCACATTCACATATTAATGAATGAGTGATTCACTTGTCAAAAAACAAAAATTCTAAATTTTGGTTTCTTAAAATTCCTTCTAACTTAATCTCACTAAAAATACATAAATTCAAACTGAAAAATTACATTAAAAACAAAATATAAAAAGAATGTCATCGCATGTGTAGAACTCGGTTGACAAGGCTAGTGTAATTTATTGCGATAGAAAAGGCTGAAAACCGTTTCCCGATTGGGACACACTATTCTGTTGTGCTACCCCACCGTAGGCCAGCAATCACCACCGTGCAACTGTCACATTGCGCTTCCCAAAGCACATTCAGCCCTTAAAAACCTCACCACTGAAGTGATTAACTACATGCATCGAGCCACGTGTAAGATCGATGCCGTCCACGTCATCGCCATTATAAGACCGCTGGGTGGGACCAGTACTTCCCACTCTCTATTACGCGCGCCCATAGTGAAAACCAAAATATAATGGAAATGGGGAAAAAAAAAAAAATTAAAGAAAAGTTAAATTACATTTTCAACCCTAAAAGTATTTTTAATTTAACTATATAATTTCAAGAGGATTACATTTGTTTCTGAAATTTATGATTATTACAAATTAGATCTTATAGTTTTGTTGGTTTTAAGTAGAATTATGAACTTTTCATATTAATTTAACTCCTAACTTTCAAGTTTGATTTTGAATATTAATTCAATACAATTTTAAAGCTTAGGTTTTGATTGAAAATAGCAAAATTATGAGGTGTGTTCTAGTTATCTCAATTAATAAAATCTCTTGTCGTTGAATAAGAAATATGAGTTTTGAACATCGCTTACACAAAAATAAATTGATTTTTGACTTTATGATATAGAATAATTATCATAAAGCGGATACCATATATGAAATTCTATCATTTTTAAAATTAAAAAAAAAAAAATCTTCATGATAAGGTTCAATTGATAGCCCAAAGTCATTTATGGTGCTAATGGTTGTACTTCAAATCACACCACTTTCTCCTACTATCTACCATCTATTTATAAAATCAAAATTTAATTTGAAAATTTGCAACTATAAGCATTTATTTGAAATCCCATAAATATAAGTTTCGAAGTGTACTTTTTTACAAAATAATGTCATTTGATGGCAAATACTTTTTTTATGTATCCAATTATGTGTTTGGTTCATCTGTAAATTAATTTTTGGAAAAATATATATATAGTTTACATTTATGAGTGTTTGAGGCAACGGAAAATGCAAGTCAACCAACAATTGTTTTCTGGTTGATCATAAGATAAATGCACTTGTGGCGGAAATTAGTTTATGCTTTTATTTTTTATAAACCATTTTATGCTTCACTCAAAAGTTATTAATTAAATTTCCAACCCTCACCCACTGTTTGCCACCCAACTACCTTCCTTACTAACATCCCTAGTCTCTGGTGGCCAACCATCGCCGCCGATTGTTGATTATGAATTTTTTATCCAATTTTTATTATTATTATATATATGCTTGGGAGATGAGAAAATGTAAGAAAGTAGTACAAAATATGTTTTCATAGCATTTTAAGATATGCAACCAAATAGTTGAAAATATTTTAAACAGTATTTTTAAGAACGCAGCCAAACACTTGAAAATAATTTATTTTCTAAAAATTATTTTCATTGAAAAGTATTTTTCATTGAACTAGTGTTCCATAATAATGTCTTAATATCATTGATTCAAGACACTAATTATTATTATTTTTTTTGGAAGCAAGTGAGATTTAAGTAGATGAACTATTAAGATTAAAATGGGACAAACATAAACAAAAATATATTTAAAAAAAAGAAAAAAGAAAAAAGAAAAAAGAGGTCGTGTTAAGGTTTGTCTTTGTCAGTTTCGTAAATACGAGGATGTAACTAGGGCAATCTAGTAAAACAGACAAGGCTTTCAGTTCATAACAGACAGACAGCTACTGCAAAAGCTAGAGAGGAACATAACAAACCAAACCTCCCTCCTCTTCTCTTCTCAACTACACTCCTCTTCTCAGTCTCAGACCAAAGCCCAAAGTCACTCTTTTTTTTTGTTTTATGCATTAGCGAAAATGGAAGACTCTGAGGTAAATTTTACGAAACTACCACTAACTGAATCTGATCCCAACCACAACTGAAAACCACCACTGCCACCACCACCACCCCCACCACCATCAACTACCACTTTTTTTTTTTTTTTTTTTTCAAAAAAAGAAAAATTACAAATGTTTGAATGGGTTTGATTTTGATCTTCTTTCTGTTTGTTCTTTTGGTTTCCTATGAGATTTTTCTGTGTTGGGTTTTGCTTAATTTGTTTGGTGGTTTTGTTTTTTTTTTGGTTAGAAACTGACGGCTTTGAAGAAAGCCTATGCGGAGATAATACTCAACACGGCAAAAGAATCGGCGGCGCGTATTATGGTGTCAGAGAGGAAAGCACTTCGGTTTCAGCAGGAGCTTTCCTCGACCAAAGAAGAGGCGCTTCGGATGCTCTTGAGGATCAAACAGATGTTGGATTCTAAGGTATAATGGTTTTGTTCAAATGGGGTTGCTTTCTGATTCTCTTCTGGTTTTCATTTTTTTATGTGAACATCTTGTTTGGTTCTTGCTTTTTCTTGCGTTTTCTGATGTGGGTTTGGCGTGAATCTTTGTTTGGTGGTGAAAGTTCTCATCTTTAGTAGAGTTTCTTTGGGATGTTTTTTGCATTCTTGGTGTTCTTTGTGTTGTGGATTGCGTATAAAATGAACGTTTTTTTTTTAGACAGTATCGCGCTGTGTTGCGGTGCTTTTGGAAGTCATATAGTCTGTTCTCCCACCGCCAAAATTTGGTGGGCTTGATGGAATGTGGTAGTTCAGTCTTAACATTTGATCAATGGGCACAAATGTGTTATTGGGAACTCCATTTTCTGAGTTAATTATGAGTTTTCTTGTTGAAAGTGGACTCCTTTGAGGTATACTTGACTACCAAATGGTGTATTTAACAAGTTAAACTGATACCTCTTTCTTCCGTTTGATAGGAAAGTATTTTGCAATTTGTTTTCTCTGTAGTATTTTTCATAGTTGAATGGGGGTGGTCTTCACTGTTTTGCAGCCGGCGTTCAATGTCTTGATTCATTCTTGTCACCTAATATTTTATTTATTTATTTAAAAAACCTTCTTTTTGATACATATTGAGAGTTGCTAAACATAGATTGCAGCTATTGCATACATTTTTGGAGTTGCTGAACATAGGCTGTGGCTATCACATACATACTCGGCTTCTTTGGTGCAAACTTCGTGTGAAAGGGACAATGAAGACAAGAGTAGGGAAATGGGGAACTGGCTAGAGCAACCTATTGTGTGACCATAAGATAGCATACTTAAATTATCATCCTGTTAATGAAATTTGAGCTAGTTCATTTTACTAAGGATTAAGGTTCTTTTTAGGTTGCCTAGTCCCACTTTGGATTAAAATTCATAGACTTGATAAGTTGAATAAGTTGATTTGTCACATGGACTTAGAAAGAGTTTTATGAAATTTAAAATTGTGCTCAACCATCTAAAATTTCTACATCTACTTCTGGTATTTAATTGAGTGCTTTGAACTGAGAAGTCAAATCTCTCCTTAAATAACCCATGAACATTTTCCTGTCTTTATCTACTTTATTTTTGTTTTTAAGCTGTAGAATCTACGCTTAAAAGATACAGCATTATCTAATTTTTCCATATTTACAGGTTACTGAAGCAGAGATGACATCCTTGAGCCAACAGAAGAAAATTGAAGAGCTTGAAGCACAGCTCCAGGAAGCTGAGGATATAGTAAGAGACCTTAGAGAAGAATTGAGAGAAGTGCAGGCAGAGTTGGAGAAGGTGATAGAAAACCAACAGCAGCCTTTGGATGAACAAAATTTAGAGGGTGATACTGCTATTCATAAAGAAATACCACAAGAGAATAGACTCATGACGTCTGGGTCTATATTTTCCATACCTGATTCACAACTTGAACCAGCCACAGCATCTGGCATGAAGAGCTTGACTTCGAACGGGACATATGAGGACAATAAGTGCTATGTTGCAAATGATTCACATATGGATAATTGTTATCTTCCTAACCCTTATTTTGCCTCCATAGTAATGAGAAGCAAAGAACCTGAGCTGTACAGAAATGGATGCACCCAGAGAATTCGTGCATTTGAAAAGTACCTCTTGGATGGAAAGTTGTCATTTTCTGGACAAGTAGATGATGTAAAAAATGAAGCATTTACCAGAGGAGATGAGGACGTTAAAGGGTTGTATAAGACATCTATGCATAAGGCTGACAATATGCTTGGATTAGAAGAGACAAACCAAGATGAACTTAAAGTAACGCAGTCAGATAATGATCATATACAAGTGCAGGATGCAAAATCCTTTTGTAGGAAAAGAAAAAAAAGAGCTGGTAGATATAAGAAATGTAAAGCTCCCTCATTTAAACAAGGTAATGGGATTTGTGTAATACCTACCCATGAGGCTGAGAATAGTGGAGTAGAAGAGAAGAACCTAGATCAACTGAAAGTAACGGAGATGGACAGAAGTGATTTCCAAGGGCAGATTGTTAAGTCCTTTTGCAGGAAAAGAAAACGAGGAGCTAGATATATAAAAAGAGACCCTTCCTCATTTATGTCTATTGCTGATCACCTCATGGAAAAACCTCAAGTGTCTGACCTTTCTAACTCCAAAACTTCTCCAGATTCAGTTGATAACATTGATGAAGCAGTAGAAGATCCTTCTAAGATAACTGAGAATGAAGGTCAAAAGGATCCAGTATCCACTGTGGACCCAGTTTTACCTTCAGACGCAACTGGTACACATTTGGGATCCATTGGCATGACTCAAAATGATGTGGATTTTCTGAAGCCTTGTAGTGTTGATAACACAATGAACAATGACTCAGTACCAATTAACAAATTGGATATGACAATTCGGGAAAGTTTATCAGCTGAGAATTCAGAGGTTCAGGGTTGCAGAACAGATGTTGAGACATTTGATGAGTCCTTAGTTAATTCAGATCTGAAAGCATCAGATTCAAATGATGTGGTCAGTCAAACTGTAAATAATAGGTTTCTCAAGTACACATTCCGAAGAAAACGCAAGAAGGATTCTTTAAGCAGTCCCGATTTGGATTCATCTCTTGACAATGGAACTTTAAATATAAACACTGGGGACGATCAGAATGGTTCTCTAGAGCCACAGAATACCTTGGTAGCAGAATCATCTCGAGACAGTCGGCGACTAGCACAGGTTGCTCGTCAGGTTAGTGATATATTTATGTTGTGAGCCTACCCACCCACTTTTGTTCTTGTGTGTGAGCATATGTTTGTGTTAACCCAAGAAATTACAATTATATCTAGTACTGGTAAGTTCATCTGGAAGTGAATATCAATGACGCCTGTGTTTTTGTGTCATCAATTTTATGAATTTCAGCTGGGCTTGAGCTGGTTCAAAGTCAGTATGCTTAGTCAAATTGCCTTATCATATTGTAGTACTAAATTACTTGTGACACTAGTCGTGCTATATGTTTAGTATATCTGTCCACTTCCTTACAAATTTGCTCTTACAAATGCAACTTATCTTAAAGCTTTCAAACATCCTATTTAATTAAATATTCACCAAGGATTACTCTTACCCCACAAATGGTTAGCAATTATTTGGGTTTCTCTTTGTTTATGATATTTTGAGTGTTGTGTTGTTTAAGTAGTTCAGACCATCTTTAAACGAAAGAGCTTGTTCAACATGATTGTTATTTTTCCTTGACTCTGGGATGCTCTGAAATGATTTCATCCTTGATCTTTTTACAGAAAATATCTAGCTGAGGTTTTTTTTACCTTTGGTTGGCACATCAATTTTTTGTTTCCTTTTTAGCTGAATAGATAAAAACAAATTCAGTTATGATTCAATAACCCTCCTAGGCATCACCCACTGAATCCTGAAAAGGGCGAAGACCATTTCCCATAATTCTCTTGCAATAGGGCAATGTAACAACAAGTGATCCGCAGATTCCTCATCCCTCTTGCACATACAACTCCAACTTACCAAGATAATGTTATGCTTCCTCAAGTTCTCCGCTGGTAGGGTGTTCTCCAAAAAAGTAACCCAGAGGAAAAAGGCACTTTAGTGGAGTCTTTAGGCTTCCAAATGCTTTTCCAAGGCAAGCTTTTACCTCCAGAGGGAACTAAGACTTTATAATAAGATCTGACCTCAAAACCCTTTTGAATAGATGGCCTCCAAAATAACTTTTGCACTCCAGTGCCTTTGACCTTGATTGAATATAAAAGATCCAAAAACACCAAAAGAGATTCCAATTCCCCAATCAAGTAAAGTTTAACTCCCAGTGAACTGCTAGGAGGTGAATAATGCACGTAGAATATGTTTTTCACTAACTAAAGCACTGAATGTTTAATTCTTTTGAGGATGCCAAAACTTGAAAAGTGGTTCATTCAGTCATTTCAATACCTGGCCTAATATATCATAGATGAATCTACATAAAAGTTCCTTCAAAATTTTAGGTTCAGTTGATTTAAGGCCAAAATAATTAACTCTTTTGAACTTGATGTCTTTATATTTTTATCATCCATGGCCATGTCTTTCATAGATGGTTAGACGCTCATCATACTATTGGTGCTCTTGGATTTTATTTGCTTTTCCGGATCTTATACTGAAAATATGCAAGCAAATCTTGTTTCGATATGCCAAATCCCAAAGCTATGGCTCAAATGACATTTCCTCCTTGTAGCTAATTAGTTAGTTAGTTAGATGATTTCTTACGCATTGGCCATAGGATTTAGACACTTGTCAACCATCTAGAGGCTGCCAATGCCAAACAGCTAGTATAAGTAGCAGAATGTAAGCTCTTTGTAAATCAGTTTGTTCATGTGAATGACAATATGCTTTGAGAGCTTTTATTTGAGAACTTTGTGTTCTTTGCCGAGGTGCCTAACCACCTATCAATGTGTTCTAAGCAACTTGCTTTCCTTCTAATTCTAAACTGTATCACGGCCCATCACTTTCCTTGCATCCGGTTGTGGGTAAATTCACTAGGTGCATTTATAACTCACAAATTAAAGGGGAAAGGAAAAACATCTTTGAGATTAAACTTCCAAATTCGGTCAGTCCTCTATTGATTAGATGTTATTGGTTGGGCATTTGTACACTTTTAAATCAAGTGAATATACAGTATATGCTCAAAAACCAAATACAATAGATAATTGAAGTGGAATGGGGTTTCTCTATTTATTCTTATTTTTTGGAGGAAAGAGTAGAATGGTTTAGGTTTAGTAATTCTCTTCCTATTTGTTTGTTTGCAAATGGGAGCATGAACTGATTTGGTTACTGCAATGTGCTTTGAATTAGCATGAGAGTACATCTCAACTGATAATTGCTATAGCTTAATTTGATTTCCAAATATGGCAGTAGGCCCTTTTTATTAATGATTTGATCAGATTAACTTCATGGTTTCCAACAAAGCCCATATTTTCAAATATTGATGCAATCTCAAGAATCATTCATATGCTGATTTGAACACTATTTTGCTTTTGCCCTCAATTAAAACTATTGCTTCTAATTGAAGTTGCTTGCATGATTATGTGTTTCCACATAAATTGTTCTGATACAATATATATTGAACGTCTCCATTGGAAATACTGGAAGGCACCGGTTGAGCTACAAGGCTTTTTGCTTATCTTTATAAATTTCTAAGATATCTTAATTTTGATAGACTCCTAAGTCATAAGGAGTATGAATTTTACAAATCAAAATAAATGATAAGGGTAATTTAAGTTTGATTTCAAGCCTTCTTACTAGCTATAGTGTGGATTCCTCTAGTCCACTTTCATTTATTTGCTCTGATTATTCTTTCGTAGAATATGATTTGGAGGTATAAATTTGATTGTGGCTTGAAGCAGTAGCATAAATTGCCTACCTCAATGTGTACGCTACCTATAAATGCGGTTTGCTTAAAACCATGTTCACTATGTTTATTAATGTGAGTACCACTTGTGATTGATTAATAATACTTGATAACAAGCTTCTATTAAGTTTTAGAGAACGTGATAAATCCTAAGTTTAGAAGCCTGAATTTGGGGAAACAGTAAAGGAAAGGCAAATCTTGTTTTGTGATGCAAGAACTATGCTGCTTCCCCAACTTCTAGTAATGAAAGCCTGGATTATGCTCCTTGTATGGCAGTAACAACATCCCTGTTGGTTGTTTTATTCCATGTGATACTAATGCAAATTCAGTGGTGTTCTATGTCTTACATAGTATTTTCTGAATTATACCTGTGGAGTTACTCACTTCTTTCTTCATTTTCTCTTTCAACAGCTTATATCTTTGTCTGGGAAGAAGTGGTGGCAGTAGGTCCCTGAATAGTTTTGGAGAGGAAACCAAATCCAGCTTCACTGCAATGAAATTTTGGAGAGTTGTTTTGTAAAAAAATCAGACCAACAGGCATTCTCTTTATCAAGGAAGAGCTATAGATCCCTGAATAATGCACGAGCATAATATATCCATTTAAATTGCCAGTATTGCTGTATTTCTCTAGTCTTTCTCTTTTACATAATATTAAAAGTTAAAATAGCTTAAATTGTAATTGGCATTGTTATCCTGCTCGGGCCTATTCTATCTAAATGATTGCATTACAATTTTAACCTAACATGTTCCTATGAATATCCATGTCAGTGCTTTGACTTGTTGAATTTTGGCCTAATACTTTTGGGGTTGCCAAAGAAGACTCTAATTTGGTCAACAGGTAAGTGCCTTCCAAGAAGGTTGAAGCACCACTCATTGGAAGGGAATTCCCCCAGCTTGAAATCTGATCCATTTTCAGTGCTTTTAACTGTGAAATACATTTGAGCAATCGATTTCTTCTTGGAACATCTTCTTCGCCTTATTTTCTTCTTTAGTAATGTTAAGGATGCAAAATTTTTTGATCTTTTTTCACAATTACTAGCGTGATAAGTTGTGATTGGAATATCACTTTGATATAGATATAGATCCACTATTGATGTAACTTATAAGTAGTGACCTATAGGCATCACTCTCTTTTTTTCTTTTCTGGTTACAGTGGTTATTTTCAGAGCTCAACATGGCCCCCAAAGAGAATTAGTTACTGAAGAATAAATTTTGGTGGTTACTCTTGCTCCCCTCTCTCTTTGACAAAACCAACTTGAAATGTTATAAATTAAAATTATACAGAGAGATGGCACATCATCTCTCCTTCAAAAATTGCTTTCTAGGCTTCCATTATGCACCGTAGTTGCTAAGGCATTATGCTTCCGAATTCAATTTTTGATCCAACAGAGCAAGTGAAGGAAAAGCTTAAGCATGTAAACCAATGTCTTATTATTGGTCTTAAACCGAAACTGGACACTCCTTACATTTGTCCATAACTACAATTGGTCAAAATATGTAAAATAATTTGTGTGTAGGATTACTCGATTAAATTTTTGTTGAGATTTGAGACGAGGCAAATTTGTTCAAAAAATTAAAATTTTTTTAAGTGTTTGGGTGTGAAGTAATAATTAGGCTCCACAACAAAATAAAAAATTCCTTACTAAAAAAAGGCATCATCTCCCTTCGTAAAGGGTCCAAAATTTTATAAAAATATAACATTTTGAAATTAATTTACTTTTTTGTTTTTGTTTTTAAGAGTGATGCTAAAGATATTACAAATTTTACTATAGGTTTAATTAAAATATCACTAATCACATAAAAAAGTAATTCAAATACAAATAAATTAAGTTGTTGAGATTCATCAATTATAGTTATTATTATATTATATTGTGAACATTTTGTAATATCTTTAGTATTTTTTTTTTTTCATTTCTAACAAGACTTCCAAAATAGGAGACCAATAGAAATTTAAACTAATTGAAACCCTAAAATGTTTAAAAAAAGATGCTGCAAATATGATAGATCATCAATGATGACTAATCTCAACCAATATTCTCTCTTGCAAAGTCAAATCACTATTCTTAAGAAAAAAAAAAAAAAAACTTGAGTAACATAAAACTGATAAGATTTTCCCTCAAAATAGTTGAACACTTGACACTTGTCAATTCATTAAACTTGAGTGACTTTGGTGGTGTTTGGGTTTTGCGTTTTAGGCGTTTGCGGTTTTTGCATCTTTTTTTTCTTGACAGTGCCTCTAGCAATGTTTATTGTCTATGAACAGTGATTTTAGGTTTATAAACAGTGCCTAGCGCATGAACAATAACTTTTTTTTATTATTTTTATTATTATTTTCAGTTTTCAGCAAAAGAAGCGGTATTCAAATGGACTATTTGTATTAACCTCATAAACTGTTACACTAAACATGTGTAAATTTGCGACACCTTCAGCTTTGGATTTAACAAATGTTGTCAGCAGTCAACACAGTGTGGGGAGAGAGAGAGAGAGAGAGAGAGAGAGAGAGAGAGAGAGAGAGAGAGAGAGAGAGCAAAAGGGGTTTTTTCATTCGTTATAACGTGTTGAACAAGACCAAAATTAGGAATTAACTATGTTTCTCAAACAATATAATTAGTAGGCATTGTTACAAAACTATATTTTTTACTAACATCTCGAGTCTTATAGACTCGATTTTGGGCCTATAAATCGACCCTTAAAGACTCGATTTTCATGGTCTAATCACATCTGATATGACGTTTTTTCACGTGACGTCCACTTGAAAATCGAGTCTTAAAGACTGGATTTATAACCCTTTACAAAACAAGTATAATGTTTTAAGCACATTTGTGAGTGGCTAAAACAACACAACCCAACCACCATCATATTCAATCCCACCCAACCAACCCACAAAATAAAACCCAGAAAAATAAAACTTAGAAAACTAGAAAAATAAAACCTAGAAAACCCAAAAAAATAAAACCCAAAAACTAGAAAATTAAAACTTAGAAACCAGAAAATTAAAACTAGAAAACCCGGAAAACCAGAAAAATGAAACCCACCGGTGTTGGTGATGACGGAGGGTGAAAAATAAGGTTGTTCGAGTGGCAATGCATGTGGAGGAGAGGCTTGGTGGTTTAGCAGCGTATTCTAGAGAGAGAAGAGAGGATGACATGATCTTCAATTGACACTGATGTTTTTTTTTTTTTCCCTCTGGTGAGAAGGTGTAAAGGGTGTGCTTACATTATACTTGTTTTATAAACGGTTATAAATTGAGTTTTAAATACTTAATTTTCAGGTTGATGTCATATAAAAAAAATGCTATGGTGGTCAGATACCCAAAATCGAGTATCTGATACTCGAGAAGTTATTAAAATATATATTTTAATACGGTGCCAACTAATTATAGAGTTTGAAAAAGGGGCTTATTTTGGCCTGTGGAACAATCAGCAGAATTCGGGGTAGAGCTTTGGCTACGTCTTTCTTGCTAAGTGAGAAGAGTACATAGGAAGCGCAGAGAGAAAAAGTTCGAAAGAGGGAAAAGAGGAGGAAGAGAAGAGAGACACAGAAAAAGAAGAAGGAGAAGAAATCGAAATGGCAATGGGTATGGCTAGTAAGACAGCAGGAGATTGGGCCTTCACGGCCTTAACGACGGGTCTAGCCGGCGGTACCTTGTACTTCGCCTGGGCTTGCTCTGTCAACATCTACAGAGGCCTTTCCTGGCACAACGCTCATGTACTCTCTCTCTCTCTCTCTCTCTCTCTCTCTGTAACTTTTTTTCTTTTTGGGTATTTCTTCTTTGATTTAATGATTATGCTATCTGCTATAGTTCTGGGATGCGTTAATGTCCACTCCAGGTTTCAAGATCCAATTTTTAATTTTTTTTTGGTGACCCTTTTATGATTCCTTCAGATTTCATTCACCAATCCATGCTTTGCTTTATTTATTTTGATAAATTTACATGCTTTATGCTTTTAGGGTTTCATTGACATAAAAAATTGAGCTCTACCTCAAATGACAGAGAGTAGCTGGAGGGTCAGATTATGGGTTCAAGATCATCTGGGTGTTTCGAATTTGTGTTATCTGATTGATAAGAGAATGAAAATTCTGTGGGAAGACTTAAGTGTCATACACTCATACTCATATATTGGCATGTGGTGGAGTTTATGAGGGCTTTTGTTGATAGGTAATTAGGTTTTATTCGGAAAATGATGCGACGGATATGTGAGTTGTACATTTTTTAGACATCTGAAGATATCGCGTGGTTATGCTACAGTCTAGATTAACTAGGAAAGCAAAACAGCGTTAAGCAGTAGCCCTCAATTGAAGTCATGGTCAGGAATGCCTATGGCTTTGAAAGATTGACACTCAAAACATACATGGTCCAAAGCATAATTGGATGACAATTGACAGACTACTAAGGAAGGGCAAATTACAATTTACCCACCTGTGGTATAACTGAAATTCAAGTTGCCTATACTTTGAAATTTGACACTTTATCCACCCGAGGTTAGCTCAGATAAATTTTTATTACCCACCTCTTATAAAAACAGAGTTAAATATGTAATTTTGCTCTACTTTTATGTCTCTTTCCTCTAAAAAAAAATACAAGATCAAATAAGATAAAAAACTATCCATTGGAACACTTGCATCATGAAATTTCAAACCATAGAAAGATAACTTAAATTTTGATCAAACTTTAGGTGGGTAAAATGTCAAATTTTAATCTATAGGAAGACAACTTAAGTTTCAGCCAAACTACATGTAAGTTGTAATTTGCCCTTTTGTTTAAGTATAGTTGATGTTAACATCTTGGTGCAACAATCGCATGTGTTAAAACTATCTTCCCAATCCACTTGCAGCCTAATTCTTAATCAGTTGATAGATTTTAATTATAAGGTCATGCATCTTAAATCTCATAGTCTGATAAGAAGATAGAATGCTTGATTCCTAGCCCTGCTATATCTACACCATTGTTAGAAATAGAAGGCTTAGATTATAGTTGCTTGCTGATTAAAGATTACGGAACAACAGACTTCCCTTCTCTCTCACTGTCTTCTGCTGTTATCCATGTCTAATATTTGGTTGTGTTAATTTCCTTTGCTGCTCATTAAGAATCAGAATTACTTTGGTTAAATCCTTAAATATTTAGCGAGGTCATCTAGTGGTACTTAGCTGTACAACTTGTACTTTGTTGTATTGTATATATCTGGGTTTCTATTTTTTAAACAGGATAAAAAAAAGCTTTTTGGATTTTTGTTTTTAATGATATGTAAATATAATTCACCTAAATGTATGGGATTGTACCTATGACCTTATCACATTTATCTATGGGGGAGATACCATTTTGTCTAAAGACAATTGGCAAATTACTTTTGAATTGTACTATAACTTTGTTGGAGTGGAAGTATATGTACTCTGGTGTTGTGCTATAAATCTATGGAGTGGTGGAAACGTTCTTTGTTATATCACACTATTGCAGAGAAGCTACTTTGTCTGGTGTTATCAACGTAGCAGTTTTGAATGTGTGAAATTGGGTTGTGAGAATCACTTGCTATTTAATTTAGGGAATTGTGATAGCTGTAACTATTGCATTAAAATTTCCAAGAAAATCCAAGAATTGCTTGTGTTCTAATCCATAACCCTTAAGCATAAAACGTTCTCAAGATATTTTGGTTTTTTTTTTTTTTAAATCTTAATTTAAAATGTAGAGCACTGTCTAACCAAGACTCAACAATTTTCTTTCTGCAGAAAAATGAGAAGGCAGTTCCCACTAAGCAAGCCCCGTGACTCAAAATTGTGTTGCCGTCTTGAATCCTACATATTACTTTTCTTGTCTTGTCAAATGTAGAATATGAACATTCGCATTCGCTCTTCAATGGTCACCTGATAGAGTAAGTTAAATGTCTGGGCAATAAGGGTCCACTGCTGGAACTATTTTTCCAAAGTTTGTGGAGTCCTTTGTTATTTGGAGACAGCAGTTTGGAACACTCATCTCTTAAACTGAATGTGATTTTAGTTTACCTAAGATGTCCGTGTGCTCTTACTTTTCTTCTTGTCCTGCCTGTAGAAATTCAGCTGCTAGAAATTTATTTTGATGATATCTAGGATAGGCTCTGAGATCAACAGACATTGCATGAGCATTTGAGGAGGGTTTTCCCATTAATTAATTTTTCACATACTCCCAAAAAAAAGGCATGCATTTATTTGATAGATGCCACCGGTTCTTGCTTTTAAATTGATCAATTTGTTATCTATTTTTGTAAGACTCTTGTTTATTTAAATACACCATCTAGTCTAATAAGTGGTATCAGTTGCCTGGATAAGCAAGTTCCATTGTTTGATTGTGACAAAAACATGGATGAAGATGCTAGATTACTTTGTGTTTTTGCCAAAATATAGGCAGGGATGTTCTTTCATAAACTAATACGATAAATATTTTTAGGTAGAATTTGTTTGGCAGTTTGAGTCAGCTTTGGTGGTAAGAATCTATTCTGATTGAAATATAGTAATATGGCCCGTAGAGCATGCACATTAGCTTCATACTTTTAGCTAAACTAACCCAAAAAATTTCACTTTTTTCTAGTTTAGCTATCTTCTTCCTTTTTAAAAAAAAAAAAATACACATGCATCGGGTTCAACACTACACCATTATTTCAATAAAACATTATTTTTTTTCCAATTCACATTTTTAATACCAAGTTCCACAATCACCCATCACAACCGCGTACACCCACACCCAATTGGCTCTTAATCCCAAAAGCAACACCCACCCATCACAACTGACAACCCTATAAGATCCACTAGTGATCTTCAACGAATTAGATACTTCAACATGCGCGAATTAGATCTGGGTTTCTGATGGGTTTGTTGGGTTTGATGTTGGATCTAGTTGATATTGATTTGGGTTGTTGGTGTTGGATTTCGGATCTGATGGGTTTTAATGTTGGGTTTTGGACTTGAGTTGTTGATGATGGTGGTCATTTTTTATGGGTTTGGTGGTGGTGGTGCTAAGTCTTTTTGGGGGTGGGGGGGGGGGGGTGGGGCGGTTGATGGTGCTGGCTGTGTACGACGCACTTGTGCGCGCGCACACAGAGAGAGAATAAAACAAACATTTTAATTGAAGTAGCAATGAACAGTGTTTCAACAATAGTATTGAGACTACTGTTCATCGTTAAGATTTTCGGACATGCTGATGCACTGGTCTTATGGATGAGTTTAGTTAAATTTTTGACTAAAAACTACTTTATCCATCCTGATGTGAGTGCTCTAAACACTAGCGGTCTGTTTTGTTGTGATGTTTAAATAACGAGAACCATAGCTTAAACAATATAACATGTATTTTCACAATTTTTTTCACTCACATGTATTTCACAATATTTAAACAATGTTATTAGAACAATATTAATAAACACAATATTACTAAACGAGCCCTAGCCAACCTGAAAACCAATGGAGATAGCTTCTAGGTTTCACAGTTCTGGAGGACTTCCTAATTTTAATATATATATTTCTTTTTCTGATAAGAATCTTGGTCTTGGGGAATGTCAACCAATGGCTGCTTTGCGCTCATTGAGTGCCTCTTCAGAAACCAGCTTGACCAAGCAAAAAGGACAGTTGCTCTTGTAGGTGTGATCCTGAATTATTATGGATAGAAACCCACTGCCTGATCCCTGATTGTATGACCAGCTCTAATTATTATTGATCTTATGCCCATTAGTGGAACCTTTTGCCATGCTCTCTCAATTACAAGGCATTTGGAAAACTTAGAATGCAAGGGAAAAGGAAAAGGAAGATTAAAGATACAGGACAAGTAAAACTTGAACCATGTAGGCATGCTCATCACAATGATAGCATCCACATCTTCACTGCCTTTCTAGATCGAGTAATTATGAATCAAAATAAAGAGAACAACTCTCCCAAAAAAAAAAAAAAAAGGTAAAAGCAAATTCTACTCCTCTATACACATTTCACCCTCTATACCATAATAGTGGCATTTAGTGGTTCACTCTCTAAGCGAGTTCTCAATTTTAGTACAATAAAGAATCATACAGAAAAATCAATGCTGCACCAGATGAATTTTTAAGTGAATTAGCTTCTTTATGGCTTTTCCAAGAGTATCTTGAAACTGCTTCCATATGTGATATATTAGAAGGATTTGCTTTCATCACATAATTTGCAATAAGCTACTTCATGACGAGCCAAATATATCCATAAAGTGATCATCTTAAGTCTTCACACCCTTTAATCATTTGATGGTATTTTCACCAAACTGAAATTATAATGGGAGGAAACTCAAAGCTCCAGCCCAAACTATGCATCAGATCTGCCAAATAGAAAAAGTTTGAATCAGATATGCTTGAGACCGGGAAACAGATTGTCACCAGAACAGTTCTATTTGCAGGGGGGTGGTGATCGTCATTATTTTTGGTTTTATTATTACAAAGGGAAGAAATTAAAATAGAAAGGGCATATTTGATCTCACATTTGTCGGAATAAAACAGTGATAAGATATGGTGCTTATGTTACAGTGATAATGGAAAAGGCTTGCTTAGAAATTTCTTGGAAAGGGGCATAAACTATGCTGTTGAAAGATGTGCTCCCCTTACTGGAAGCATCATAATTTGGAGTATTATGAACTTGCTCTTATTCTATACTCACCAAACATAAAAGTTGAAATCAGATAACCTATTCCATGATTTCCCACGGTAAAAAAAGCACTCCTGCATTGCTTCTACCTAACCTTAGAGAGGTGACACTTTCAGCATGCAGCCTTTTCTACCTTCCCTTAGAGAGGTGACACTTTAGCACTAAACCTTATCTACCTCAATTTCTGTACCAGATGCAAAATGAATAATTTGTCTATGGGATGCAACTACATGCATGTAAGGTAGAAAAGACAGACTTGAAAATGACTGAAATAAAAAGAAAAAGAAGGAAAATTGCAAAAGAACCATGTTGTACAATACCTGCTGTCTGTCCATTGATTAGCGATGTGCCACCTCTGAAAAACCCCTTGAATCGCTCTGAATCTCTGCCAGTGGATTCACAATGAACCCGCCACCACCCTGCAGCCGAATTCTACGGCTCTCTGAGTTCACGGTTTCAGCATTTCCATTCAAATCAGCTCTGTAGCGCATGACAGGCACAGAAGGGGTGGCACTGGAAGTAGAAAACCTTGAGGATGAATACCGGCCTTCTGTCTTCCTCCAGAACTTGGAGCTCAAAAAATCTGCACCAGGCAGCAGGCAACACTTCATTCTGAGGGAATCAGCGTTAGTCATCCTCCCAGTTGATAAAGCTAGATCATATGAGATCTCATCCAGTGCCAACTCTAGGCCATGCACCCGTGTCTCCAAAGAACGCATTCCATTTTGTGAGCTCCCAATGAATCTCTAAATGCAAGAAGAAAATGACAAAGGTGAGGAAACATGAGAAAGGAGAAGCGGCCTTCATCAAATTCACTACTTGAATCAGCAGCATATATAGTAGAAATGTACAATATAACACAAAAGAGTATCAACTACCCTTAAACAATGTGCCTACTGAAGTCATGCTAAGAAAATGTAGTGTCCAGGTACAACAGTCTGCTGCTGTAGGCATCCGTGTGAAGGACAATGAAATTGTGAATAATATTTCAGTGTTAAAAGTCAATGCCATAACTCTGCATGTACTTCTGACATTTTGATATCTCATGAGCTCATTACAGATTGATGTTAAGATTAAATAATAAAGCTTTCACACTTCTCAAGAACAACTGAGTCTCAGATGAAATTAAATTTAGGTTAATCCAAATTAGGTTGAATGTTATTTAAATAATGCGTATAAGGCCGTGAAATTCTGACACAAGACAAGTTTTTCCTTTTCTCCTTATTCGAGAGGGCAGTCCCTTAAAGCTATTCAACATTTTATGGTGGATCACCTATAACTTCAAGCCTTCAATTGTGTGCAAGATTGTCAAATGCACATGCACGCACATCTGCAGCATTTAATTAGAGCAAAATTCCATTAGTTCTCTAATATCATCAATAGAGTTCAGTCACATATTATGATATTTCTCCAGATTAATAAACTAGCTCTGCTGTTTTTAACATAACAGTAAGAGTGGAAAAGAAGTTGTGAACAGTAGAAATTAGTAGCATGGAATCACAATCATGCTAGGAGCAACCGGATTTTCGGTATCTGCAAGGTAACAAATCAAGAAAATGAAGCATGATGATTTATTTTCAATCACAAGAAAAGTGACAAGGACAATGAAATTGCTAGTGATGTTTCTACAAAAGTATCATTTGTCCTGGAAGCTTAAGCTGGTATAGTGTAGGTAACTAACAATTTAAGGTGACATTTAAATGAGACATTCAAAGGGATTATCAAAATAATGAAGCCAGACATGAAGGTAACTCCGACAGCAATATAAGGAAAAATTCACATATAATAGTTTAAAAGAGGGTGGAAAAAAGATTATATATACATACGTCGAACAAGGACAAAATTCGAAAGCTCAATTTCCAGGCACAGACACATTACACATACCTGCAGGAGATCCAGTAGACTGGATTGCTGATTTTCAATCTGAACAAGTTGGTTACGGATCAAAGATAAATCCTCGCTCTCTTTGTGGTTCTTAGGTAAATCCTCAGTAACATTATTGCTAACAACAACAGTGGATGCTGGGCTCTCCTCTTGACATGGAGCCACACGCGATCCATTCTTGTACCCATCAACATTCTTACTGAAAAGTACCCGCTTTGTTTCAGGCTTTTTTAACTTATTTTTCTCGAAACTCCTTCCCTCAGGGATGTT
Organism: Castanopsis chinensis; assembly: GCA_032878915.1. Taxonomy (NCBI): domain Eukaryota; kingdom Viridiplantae; phylum Streptophyta; class Magnoliopsida; order Fagales; family Fagaceae; genus Castanopsis; species Castanopsis chinensis. The sequence goes on from JAVQMG010000114.1 coordinate 10,162,163, forward strand.
CTCATTTCTGTCCTTACAATCAACCTCAAAAGCTCCAGAAGCATTAGATACTGCAATCTCAACTTTCCAGTCTGAAGTTTTCTTGTTCCCTAGCTTCCGGAACAATGCTGAATTTGGTTTCTTGTCATTGCTCTTCAAAGGACTTCTCTTCCTAGTAGTGGTGGCAGATGAACCATCAGCTGGAGTCAACCGGCTAGTTACAATGGGTCTCTTCCTCAATTGAGGAGTTTCGAAAGCAGCACCAAGAGAATTTTTGGACCCAGATCCATCACCTCCATTCTCTGTCCCCATAATAAAAGAAAAATCCATAAAGAGAATGATACAATCAAATCAACATAAAAAAAAATGTCATAAATGGATGTGCCAAGAGCAACAACAACAAAAGAAAGTAGATGAAATCAACATCAGAAAATGTCACAAACAGTTGCCAAGAGCAACAGCTACAAAAGAAAGTAGAAGATTAAAACTTTTCAATCTAAGAATAAATTAAAATAACCCAATTTGTTTTTTATTTTTATTTTTTATAATTTGAATGAAGTAACCCCAGCATATTAATCCCATAATCTGTCACATCATCAATAATTTTGAAATGTTAATACTACCACGAACAGATATAAATATGTTAGACTTTAACAAAAAAATAACAAAAGGTTTGATTTGTCACAAATCAAATGTGCAAGGGGTTAATCATTTAGATTTAAAGTCCCAAGGATCAAATTGACACTCATGTCAAAATCCAAAGATGATTTTTTTTTAATTAGCAAAAAAAAAAAGATGATATTTTTAATCCAATCCCAAATTATTTTTTTATTTTTTTAAAAAAAAGTGCTAAGTCCTCTCAAAGCTTCAACTATAAGGTAGTCCAACCATTAACGATTGACTACCACACTTTAATAAGAGATCCAATATTCATTGACCATCAACTTTTCTCTCTTTTCCGCTAAGTTACTTTATCATAAAAACAATAATAATAATAAAAAAAAATCTAACCAATAGCAAAAATTTAAAAACAAATAAAATCAAATATACCTTTGGAAGAAGAAGCTGATTGTGGTGGCGGTGATAGCTCATGCGAAACGTCAGGAATTTGCTTCCATGCCTCTATCATTTCATTCATAACCTCTCTAACTGCCTTAACCTATACTCCAAATACAAATATTAATTAATTAAAAAAAATTAAAAATCCAAATCAATGTTAAGCCACAGAGAGAGAGAGTTTGGACCTTATCGTATCGACGAGTTTCGAAGACTTTCAAGCAGTTAGCCTTATACTCCGGCAGCGAATCTCTCTGAACCGCCGCCAAACTAAGTAGCGCCTCCGCCGCCGCCTTTCTCGCCGCCCAATCCTCGCTACTCAAGAACTCGACCAAGCAAGGCACTAAGTTCTTCACCACTCCGCCAAACGACGCCGCACCGGTGCTAACCACGCTCCCAATCAGCGCGAGAAGCGCCGACTTTGCCTTGAAGCTCTCGCATTTCAGCAACTTCTCAAACCTCGGCAACATCCTCGCCAGCCTGGCCGGGTCCGGGTCCGGAGCTGCGTCGATCGCCGAGGCCAAGCACAGCGCCGCTCCGATCTGAGCTGGCAAGTCCGGCTCCGTGAAGAGCGCGTCGGAGAGTGGCTTCAGAAACGAGCTGAACGGCGGCTTCGTGATTTGCGAGGAGAGCGCCGCGACGGAGTTGACGCAGGCGGATCGGACAGAGGAGTCCGGGTCGCGGAGCCGCCGGGTTATGGAGGATAGCATTTTGGTTAAACACGGCGAGAGAGTGTTCCCGTGAGTCTCCGAGAGAACCGCCAAGAGATTCACGCATTGTTTCCGTACCGGCGACTTGTCGGAAGTGTCGGTGGAGTGAATGCAGGAGAGAAAAGTTTGGAACTGGTTCGGTTCAAGAGTCCGAGCAATGGATTCGAGTTCAGACGCCGCTATAGACTGAGTATCACGGTCGGAGAGCTTGGTAAGGCACGTAAAAACCCGGTGCTTGAGATTGTGAGCCATTACTTACAGTTTTTTTCGGGTCGGATTCTGCCAATTCAAGTCGTGAAGAATTATGGTTTTGGCGGTGGAGCCTCCGGGATCTCCGGCGACATTGCCGGAGATTATGAGTTTTCAGAATAAAAGGAAGTTTTAAGTGAGAAAGAGCAGAATGTGTTGTTTTGCTTTTTATACAGAGTGAAGAGAGAGAGAGGGAGAGTTGGTCTGTCACAAATGTAGTAGTAATTTTTTATTCAGTGTCAGGGTACAGAAACGACACCGTTTGTTTTGCAGCTAACTGCGGCTCCTTTGAGGATTGGGGAGGTTACTCTTTTTGCACTTTTACTCAAGGTGTGTGGTGGGGGCTATAGCCTAGTCAGACAGTCAGTCATGCTACTTAGAGAATAAGCATGGCTGGAAATTCCTTATTAATGTGTTAATTAAGGTGTAAATTAATGGTAAGTTAATGATTGAGAGAGAGTTTTTTATTAGGTGCACTCGCTTTTATGTGTGCTCAATCCATGAATTAAGTAGATCTTTTTAGGATGCTCCCATTTGCCATACATAAAACCTATCCAATTTCTACGTTGCCATGGCTGGTTATTCACGGATTAGTAATGCTAAACATAATTTGAATGATAGATTTATGACACAATTAAATTAAAATGAATTGGTTTCTACTAGGGGATTACTTATTTTCGCACTTGCTATTTTATTTTTCAATTATTTTTTCAGTTAGAATGTCGATGGTTTGATTATTTATTTTATGGGTCCTGTTAATAAATATTTTTAAGGTAAAGATTTGTTACAAACTAAGTTGTAATAACTTTTGCATAATGCACATGTGTTAATACCTCAAGTAAACCTTAGTTAGTGACAAATTCAATTTCGACACGAAAAAATATAAGCTTAGCAGGTGTTTATTTGAGGTATTGACATGCATGTATTTTTGCAGAAGTTGCTACAACTTAGTTTGTAGCAAATCTTTTCTCATATTTTAAAGACATTTGTTAATAAATTATTTTTTTTAAAATTTTATTTTACTTTTATGAAAAATATAAAATAGTAATTACTTTTTTTTCATAAAAATTTTTAAAAATAATTTTTAAACCAATCACTTTAGCTCTTAAGTTTTTACTAGTTGGGCTTTTCATTCTTTGACTTTTGTAGATTTCGGCCAATCTCTATATTCCGACATGTGCTGCAGGTGCAGCTGATTATTGTGGGCAATGCTGATTTTCTTTCTCCCTGAATTTTGGTCACCGACTAATCAAAGAGTCTGCCACGTGGTATATTTTCTGCCTCAATCCTCTCTCTCACTAAGTTTCTTTATTTTATTTTTTCTAAATATTAAATGTGATAATTATTTTATACAAATTCATTACTATTATTATTTTATTATAGATGTGTTTAAACTGGGAGTCACAGAATTTTCATGAAACTGACCCTGATAATGTAGTACTCTTAGCTTTTGTATTCTACTTAGGCTTCTTGTTCTTATTAAGGGGCAAGAAAGAAAAAAAGAAAACTCCAAGAAGTTATACCTTGCATCGGACATATGTTTCTCTTCTTTCGTAATTGGTAGATATTATTTACGATTAGAGAAGAAACATGTACCTCCGCAGTGGTCCCAAAAGAGAATTTACTTAATAGATTGGGTAGTGGGTGTACCAATCTTGCTAATGCCTTTTTTGTGATTGATTGCAGGCACCTCATCTCACAAATTCCTCAAGTGAAGGTAAATCAGTACTATTGTGAAGCAAACTTTTGTGTTGATGCTCTTGTCAGAATGGAGATGAGGCTTTTTTTTTTCCTGATTTTATGTTTTTTTCTTTCCCTCTCCCAAATTCGTTTAATGTTTATGTATCGGACATTTATGGCATTTACCATCCTAGGTTGTGCCCCTGGCTAGTTGTTTCTCCTCTTTTTTAGTTTTTAATGAAGTTACTTTCTTACCCAAAAAAAAAAAAAAAAAAAGGCAGTTAATGTGGGTGGGTAATTGGCTCCAACATTAAGGAGTCACGTGACAGTACAGTAGCACGGTTTCATCATTAAAAATACCTGTGCCTACAATCAAGTTGCTCAATTTTCTACCATCCAAATTATTACTTGTTCATAATTAAGGCCATGTTTGTTGTGGCATTGGGAAACCATTTTGGTGACCGTACCTATATTGATTGAAAACTAGACAAGTTATTCGTTGAACGGTTAAAGAGAGTTTTTTTTTTTTTTTTTTTTAAAGAAACAAACACAAACACAAACGTTTGAAGAGTTTGAAATCTGAATATCCAATATGACAATATTTATACTACTATTTAAAAGGCTTCTCTTATTTAAATTTTTCATTTTTTTAGTTCAAAAATGCCTCTAAAGTCCTATGTTTAAATAGAGACAAAACTAAAGAATAATTTGGTAAAAATGTAACTCTAACTCTAACTCTCACTAAAACATTGCTTAAAAAATAAGACCACTCTCCTATTAATTTCTAAATTTATTTATTCACTTATAAATTAGATTTTTAAAATAAAAATTATATATATAAAATAATTAAATACAGTTTTTTTTCTACAAAATAGGATCACTAAAAGAGCAAAAAACCTCATCACATGAGCGAAGCACGTGTGATGAGGCTAGTATATAATGAATGATAAACAATAACCAATTGTATTGTAATTTTTTTTTTTTTTGAAAAGGAATTGTCTTGTAGTTCTAATAATATATATATATATATATATATATATTTAAGGAAGACATTCTGGATTTTAAACCTATCATCTTTTCATTATTGAATTTGTAGGGCTAAAGGACCCAAGATATGTATTGGGCCGGCCCAAAAGCTCTTATGTGGATGAGGGCTCAACTCAACGGTATAGGCAATCCGAGGACATGAATAGGTACGCCTAAGAAGTGACAGGACAGAAGACAGAAGTCATATCTGGGCAGAACGTACTAAGGCATGAGGTCCGATGATGATAACGTCCTTGGCCATAGGTAGCCGAGGACAGGAAGAGTGACCTGGCAGCTCAAGGGCATCCATGCTAGAGACCTTGAACGCTAAGGCTAAGAAAACAAGGGTACGAGACAAAGAGAAGTAACAGGAAATATAAAAGAAAAAGTTGCTACCACCGCATTGAAGGTTCTGTACTTGTCTCTCTGGCCGCATTAATGAGGAAGTGACGCCTGAGTATTGGAGTTCAACCTTACACTTACCGTCAAAGACTTTGGTAAGGAGGGGTGATGAGACAAGTATCTAAAAAGAGCATCTGACCTACACGTGGAGGAGGGGAAGAGAAAGAGGCAGGCCTATAAAAGGCGAAGGAAGAAGAAAGAGAGGGGAGGAGAAAAAACACACATACAAGAGAGAAAATTGTAAGGAAACACCAAAGATTGTCCTCGGCATCAATATATAAGAGAGTTTTCATCCACGTACAAAGATTATGCATGTGTTCTATGATCTAATTTAGCTTTTGTGTTATCCAACGTCTATAGACCTAGATTCGAAACCCACTCTCTATAAATTCATTTTTTTGGGCTCTTTGAGCTGGTCTGAAGGTACAACCTAGGTCTAGCACCATTTGTGTCCTTACAGAATTAATTAACATAACTAACCTATCAAAAAAAAAAAAAAAAAGAATAACATAACTAAGAATTTTGAAAACAAAATTGAATTTTAACTTGTAAAAAATAAGAAGTTTTTGATGGCTATCTGCGATCTTTAGCCTATTACTTTGCAACAAATTATCTTTTCTTGATCATGACTTGGCAACAATTATCATAAATTTTAACTCCAACCATTTTGAAGAAATAGGGGACAAACAATTTTTTTTTAAAAAAAGGCCTAACCAAATTAGGTGAAACTAATACATTAGAAATTAAATTTAACTTTATCTTGATAAAGTGGTCTCTCTTTCCACATTCAGCTCCTCGTGACAAAGAGCCTCCAATAATTGCCATCTACTCTACTACAAATAATTATATTCAGTTCATAAAAAAAAAAAAAAAACACTTACACACAAAATAGTGCTTCTATAACTAACTATGGAATGAAATTTTCTGAGACTAATTTATGGACTGAAAATCAAATCAAACAGTGAAGTTGGTAACTGCATGTGGCAAGATTGGTTATCCACTGGCCTTTATTAAATACACAATCTCAATTCTTTTTTTCTTATATTCATCATGGTCTTAGGGCTCCAGTGATTTCAAAATCTATCTGGTAACATACCTCTATATTTATTATGATTGGACAGTTGGACTGTTGGAGACATTCTATTTCCAAGTTCATCCAAATGCTTTCTTACTTAAAGAAAGAGGGGAAAAAAAAAAAAAAAAAAACCTTTTACGACTTTTCTGTCATAATTGAAACTACATTACTACTTACTTTGCAAGTGATATTAAACCATATGATCACTTCAATTGCAATGCTATATTGTTGCAGGTGGGTTGGGTCTACCCAATATTTTATTTTCATATAAGCTTGGTTACATGCTTAAAAAAAATCTCATATTTGTGTGACACTCATATATTGTTGACTAGTACTCTAATAGTGTAATGAGAATATGAGATTATTGTGATCTCACTTATTCTAGTTCAGCTAATCCAACTCCAAATGTGGGTCACAATTCTCAACCTCCTTTACCTACTTGAAAACTTTCAAGAGGAAAAGGAATATCTAAAGAGCTTAATTTATTTGGGAGGAAAGAGTGGCCCAGTTGGTGAAAAGTTTTGCCGGGTTGCAATCATTCAAGAAGAAAAAAAGAGAAAAGAAGTACACTAGAAGAAAAATGAGGCATAATTATCTTAAGAAATATGAAGTCCCACATAGCCAAAAAAGAAAAAGAAAAAGAAATAAGAAGTCTAGAAACCTTGTGAAAATGCATGCAAAATGGCTGTTTGGTTTGGTCCCTTGAAGATTTATTATGGGTTGGCCTTGTCGGTTAGGCCAGTCCAAAATTCATTCCTCTATTTCTTTATTGTTGTAAACATTAAACAGTATTAAAAGAAAGCAGTGGACTGTCTTTGGAAAAGAAAAAAGAAAAAGAAAAAGAAAAAGAAAAAGTAGACTCTGAAAATAACCAATACCCCTCGATTAAGTATAAGTTGTTGGTGTTGGTGTTGGGTGTGACTCAAACACTTACTATTATTGTAAATCCCACATTGGTTTGAAATGAGCACCTTCTTATATTTATACGTAATTTTAAATTGATATTTTAAAATATTGGCTATGTTGTGGACAGGGCTACAAGCTTTATTTGTATCACGTAGGGCAAACTTTAAGTACAGTACATTAGATACTATTTCTTAAATTCTCATCTTAAAATTCAGTTACGTGGCAACTTAACTAAAAAATATACTTCTATCCTATTAAAAATTCACATGATAAAATCTTAAGAATGGAATCTAAAGAACAACACCTAAGTATTGTACATAAGTCTTGCTCGTATCACATGAGTGTGCCTTGCCTCATTTCATTTCGCACGTGATGTTATTAAAAAAAAGTTTTGCTCATGCATTGTGAGATATACTCTAGTTCAACAAAATCCTGCTTATTCACTAAAATATTTCCGATATAAATGGGGTACAAAATTTTTTAGGATGATTGCCACGGTTTTTTGCAATTGGTACATGAAAATAAATAAGTTGGTTATTTCAATAAGTAAGTTAGCTTGATGTAAAGCTCATTTATGCTTTTAGTTTTTTTTGAGAAACCTTATGCTTTAGTTTTGATTAGTGTGACTTTACATCAATTTATACAGTAGGAAGTCTAGTTTTGAGAAAATTCATCTTGAAAGCTCTCTTCTGTCTGAAACGCTTGTACAAATCAGTGACATCATTAATTGACTAATTCATTATTTCAAGCCGATATAATAGTTGGCTGAAAGGGTTGGTTGAACTACCCTTAAAATATATTTCGTTAAGCAACGAATGACAAAAGAAAAGAAGAAGAAGAAGAGCTTCATGTAATCATATTGAAGATTTAAATAAATAACATTGAATTGTTCAAATGCTAGATATATCATATATCTAACAAGAGTGTAAAAAGAAGTAAAGCATTGGAGGTTATTAGGAGGCATCCAATTTACTCAATCGAAATACACTGGGACTCAACACACATACTTTGAAGTTAAAAGAAGGCATTAACATAAGTAGAAATAGCATATAGTCAACAAACAAAAGGAGAGAGAGAGAGAGGGTCAACTAAATTTATTATAACCCGAGTTAACAAAAAAGCCCAAAGTTATGAAGTCTTTTTCTGAGTGAATAATTCAAGATTTGATTTCTGAAACAAAAAGAATAAAAGATCGTTTCTATTAACAAAAAAATGAATCTATATTTGTATCTAATTCATTAGCAAAAATAAATAAATAAAGCCATGTTTAGGAACAAGTAGAAGATTAATTAAGGGGATAAACAAAGGAGGAGGAAGAAGTAGAACCAAGGACTTGCTAACGAACATTGAACAAGGACATATGTGGAAAAGATGAGAGGGGTCTTATATTAATGACGATCATGATACTAAGTACTAACAACCATGTTGGTCAAAGAAGGTGGCTCTTTGTATATTATTATGTTGATCAATTGTGTAAGACTGTAAGAAAGAATTAACTGCCGAACTGTTTTTCTTACTTTGTTTAATAGCCTAAATGATGTTTGATATTGATTTTTTAATACTTCAATAGTTACACGATGGGAGATGGGAGAGAAGAGATTTGAACATTCTTCTCAAAAAAGAGCAAACAATATTATTGGACTGCAAGACTTTTATCATGACTCCTGATGCGTAAATTATTGAGTATACATTTTTGTAACCCAAATTTAATTTAGTTGAAAAATAAGGTATGATATTGTCAAGAACATTGTAACTCAAATCGGCAACTTTTGATGTTTCAAATGAAGATGTCCAAGATTCAAGTCCCCTCTCTCTATTATAACTATCAAATTTACCTTTTTTTTTAAAAAAAAAAAAATTTTAAAATGGAAGTAAGGTAGATGTTGTAGGGGTCTACTAATTATTATAACACAAAGGACTGGGTGATTCAAATTTTAGTTCTTCTCGTAAAAAAAAAAAAAAAAAAAAAAGCAAACAATAACATCATTGAGTTATAAAACTCAAAACCTATTCCACTTTTATTTTACATGACATAAATTGCATAAATCTATCATGCATCTAGTATTTCCTATTATGAGACCTTGTAATTTAAGATCGAGTCAATGTTACGCTGGCTAACCAAGTATGGGGAGCCCATCCAAAAAAGAAAAGCCCCAAGAGAAGGTACATGACATAGATTGGGATAGAAGCAAATTGACAAATTCAATGTGATAAAAAAACTATCATTCCTCCAAATTCCAATCTCTCCGTCTCACATTGTTTGGATACTCTAGCGTAGCCCCATCATTCCATGTGCAATTTACTTGCATATGATGTGACACATAACATGATCTATACGAACAAAAAATGTAAAACGTAGTGGACTTTGTTTGAGTATCCTTACAAAAAAATTCTGTGTCTTGATGCTTCTGTGTCAAATGATCTATCCATTTAGATAGAATAAATACAATAATCCTTATAAATACCATCCCATCCGTATTTTTATGAGATGAAAATGAAACATATATGCAATTGCAGGGCAAAATGGGCATTTGCTCTTTTCGCCCAAAAGATATAGCAAAATGTTCATGTTCTAAATTATCAAGCAAAACTCGAGTTTCAATGAAAAACTCGATTTGATGAAAATCGAGTAACGTGAGAAATTTTACATGGAGCTCGAGTTCCATGTATTTTTTTTTTAAGTTTGATTTCACATAACTCGATTTTCTAAAAATCTAGTTTTTCATTGAAACTCGAATTTAAAATAGGAGCATTTTGCTAGATAATTTCAGAACAGGAGCTTTTGCTGAAATTTTTTGGCAAAAGGGGCAAATGCCCATTTTGGCTTGCAATTGCAAGTAGGAAAAGATATTATTCAAGAAATTGACTTTTCTCACCAATATGTTTCAAATGTCTACGTATTTCTGGAATGGGCTATTTGATAGTGTATTTTGAATAACAGTTTTCAGTGTTTAAACAACATTACACGTATTTTCACACATTTTTTCATCCACAAGTATTTTCAAAAAATACAAATAATGTAATTAGAACAACATTAGTAAACAGACCCTAGTTAGATTATTTTATAAGGCCCAAATGTCTTTAGCCTTTACTGTTTTTGTTCTCTCTCTTATAATCTCATTTCCTCGATTTCTCTAGAATATTTAGCTTTTTATCGAAAGCATACTAAAATATATTTGTACCTAAAAATAAGAAAAAGTGGAAGAAAAATGAGGTTTTAAAAAGTTATATATAAAAATTAAAAGTTAAAAGCTAAAAGTTGATGCTAAACTCACTCTAAGGTTGAGTTTGGATAACTTATTTTTTGCCAAATTATTTTATTATTTAGCTTATTTTTATTATTATTTATAGGCCTTACTGTACTTTTTGGTATTATTCACTGTACTATTTCAGTTAACTTTTACTTTTAACTCCAGTATTTTTACCAAAAAATTTTCAGTTTCAGCAAAATAAGTGGATCTCAAACAGACCCTAACCCAATTTTTTTTTTTCAAATTATAATTGGTCAAAACATACTTTCTTAGGTATTATACATGCCCATCTTTTGCTGTTACAATATATCTTCTACAAAACTAGAAAAAAACTGTAGTCTACGGGAAACATTAATAGTATCTAAATTCATTGAAATGGACAGGACTACTAACATGGTTGAATAACACATGAATCTGACCTCATTCATGTTTCTATACGTTAAAACCTTAAACACGTTTTGGAATGGTTCCCTCTCTTTCCAATAGAGGGTGACTTTAAGAAAGGTAAGACTTGCCCCAATGCACTGATGTGACTGATTGCATAATTTAGGGGTCCCCTTCCATGTGGGGGACCTTACCTTTTGAAGGATATCATAAATAATGTTACCATGTAAATGTTGTGCACAGTGGTAGGTAACATTAGAGTATACCCTCATCAAAAAAAAAAAAAAAAAAAAAACATTAGAGTATACCCTCACACTTATTGTTCCACATGGAACCAATTAGACTGATCATGTGCTGGTCTTCTCTGCTTCATCTTCTGTGGGTGATGGTTTTTTTTTTTTTTTTTTTAGGATAAAATTTATTACAAGCACTGAGTTACAATACTTTACTTTCATAACTAAAAAAGTGAGTTAAACTTACGTTTTCAATTTATGTGGGTAACAATTGGTGTTTTTTCTTCTTCTAATTCTCTCTCTAATATAAACTTTTTTTTTCTTTTAATTAAACAAAATGAAATAATTACACTAACTCAAGCGGCTAGTTATTGAGTTCTTACAGCCCCATGAAATGAGAGATAAAACCATTGTTTTATTTTATAAGTAATAAGAGTTTAATTGAGAATGAAAAGTACTCTATGGTCACAATGGTGAACACAAAGTATCTTAAAAAAATACAAGAATATCAAATATTGGAAAGTCTAAGGGAGTTTTGAAATTCAAAAATGGAAGAATTCATTTTGATCATTTTTTATTTTTTCAAAATAAAATTTGTCCTACAACCTATTAAAGCAACCCTTGACAATAAAATTAATACTCATCCATTTCACTTATTAGCAATCCTATGAAACCCTAAAACTACCCATTTGAAAAATCCATTGATGAAACTAACATATTGCAAAAATTATCAGCTCATATTTCCAGCAATCCTAAGGATGCAGCAAGGCTCGAAAATAAACCAGTTTTAACTCTATATTATAACACACTCCCAAGCGTCAGTTGATGGACACACAATACCCAAATATCCACGGGAAACTTTTGTAAGAAAAATCAATACTAGTCCAATTTATTACATGTTGTACTTGTATGGTGCATGCATCAACTTTTAAAATGCGATCTAATCAGATTTAAATAGCTCATTATTATTATTATTATAAACAAGGGTATTAAGACATTTTTGAGTTTCTGACTATTTTTTTAGGCATGTGTAGTCCTCCATCCTACACACGGGGTTATTACAAAAAGGAATGCCATGAGGGTGGCCTCAAGGTGCACCAAGGGGTTTTGAAGCCAAATATCATGGATATTATGAGGTTTTAGGATTACACTTCATTAATTTTAATTAATTCTTATTGGAACCAGTCAAAATCAAGCGCTTGAAATAAGATGTGATTAGGACTTGATCGTGTTGATGCAACACTACCGTTAAAAATTATTTTGATATAACTTTTGATCGGGTGGTTTGATTGAAACCCATGACATATCGTATGATTGTCAAGATGTCAAGATTCGTTTTGTATCACAAATTTGAAGATCTACCAATTAAAATTATGATTATGACATTGGGTGCAAAATTACTATTTTGCCCTTGACAACGGTTAAAGGTAAGTCACAAAAATAGGATGTCCATAGCAGTATGCAACAACCCTGATCTATTACTAAAAACAATTAAATTTGCATTATGTGAATCACTCCAGAACAAAGAATTCAATATTAATGCTATAAGGATACAAAGTAAGCCTTAGGCCCAAATGCGTGACTGGGCCGGCCCAAGTGGCTTATACAATAAAATTTGTAGAGAGTGGGCTCAAGGCCTAGACTTCATGGGGCTCTAGAAAGCTATGGCATATGGGCTAAGTTCGCTATTGACGTGCAACGAGCTGATGGAGCGACTTTTTCTCTCCTCGGACGTGGGCCGAAGAGCTTATATCCTGGCTTCTCTTCTATTATCTAGGAGGAGAAAGAGAAAGTCTTCTTTCTGGGAAAAGGTCCGGATCCCCTTTCAGTAGTTTCCCATTCTCTATTTATACTCCCCCTTCCTTGTTTCCTGTTCATGCAGCCATCATGTTAGGTCCCTCTCCCATCCATCCTTTCCCAGAAAATGCTCCCCCATGGCTATAAAGCTGACTCCTATCCTTTCAGAAGTCACATCCCTATTAATGCGGCCAGGCGAGTAGGTGAGAAGCCTTTAATGCGGTGGCAGTAGCTTTATGCAACGCACGTCCCCTTTGTCCCCCTTCTCGGCGTCTCGTTGAAGCTTGGTTTGACTTGCTGAGCTTTAAGAGCTCTTCCTTGGGCGTCGTGCTGCGCTCTTCGGTCCCTGACCCTGCCGTCCGAGGAGACATTTTCCTCGGAATCTCTTCCAACTGGCCGACGCCCAGGTCGGCGAGCCTAAACGGGGGCCCCATTCTCGACTTACGGCCCCTTGGCGGAGTCCACGCTCTCGGACCAGGCCCAAGGCCCACATGGTGTTTTGACATCTTTACCCCCCACAAATGCCAATGCAATAGAAGGCGCAATTAATGGAAGATTTTTAGGTTGGAACATAGTAAATTTTTCAATAAGACATTTTGAAGCCATCATGTTACTTGAAATAGCATTCCATTCGAATAAGCATTTCATTCCTAAATCCAGATAATATGTAAAGCTGATTACCCAATATAAACTTTACATGTTGAAGTTGCAGGGTTGAATTTTGTGTTTTAAAGGGTGATAACTTAAAGTGGAGTCATTTATGAAAAGTTATAAATTATTAGGTTCTTCCAATATCTAATAGTGGTACTCGTTGATTACTTCTTTTCAAAAGCTATCACTTTGATATATTTTTTTTAAAAAAACTTTAGCCTCAATTGAATAGGCTTCTTTATACAAATATAATGTCAAAATTTTTGCAATATTATCCATGTTATTGGCATGTTAAATATCTTTCATGCAAAATACGGTCACAATTCTATGAAGTTTATATATATATAGAGTATTTTAAATAAAAAAAGTTTTAAAAACTTATAAATTATAAATGGTATCATTTCTATTCAATTCAACTTTAAATAGATTCTTTTCAAATTTCGCTCAAATTCACGGTCGGTAAAAATAAGCCCTAGTCTAAGGCTCACTCAACACATTTTTTGGGCCAAATGCAAATGTAATACGTATTGTTACTATATATTTTATAATCAATACATGAATTATAAAAACGAACCCAACATTTTTATATAATTTAACACAATAATTTTACTGTTTTCATGTATTTATAAAACACATTTTAATCCCCTCAAAAAAAAAAAAATATAAAACACATTTCAAAACTTTTAATTCTAAAAATATCAAAAAAACCATTATCAGAATTGTGGGGGCAGAAGGGCCAGAACATATTCTTGGGCCTTGGGCTTGTTTCGAGGAAATTAGCCTATCCAAGGAGGTTTAGTGGTAATAACTGCACTGACTTTAAAAGCCCACAAGAAAATAGCGCGATGGAGGTTGGTGGAAATAGTCCAAGGAGGAAGATCTCCTCGGTTATTCAAAGTGAAGGTTGTACTATACACTCTGATGTTTGTAGGGAAATTTTAGGAGGTCTGTTGGATGGGCATGTGTTCCATATGAACACAGAGAGAAGACGTGGCTAAGAAATATCTTAGAAAAAGCTGCTACCACTGCATTAAAGACTCTGCACCTACCTCTCTGGTTGCATTAATAAAGAAGTGACATTTGAAATAATGGTGATCAGCCTTACAACTACTATAGGAAGACTTTAAGAGGGCGGTGGATGGGACAAGTATTTGTATTAATGATGTAATCCATATGTGGACGATGGAGAAGGGGGGAAGAATATAAAAGAGGGTGGGAGGAAGAACAGAGGAGGGGGACCTTCAAGTGTAATCCATTTTTATAACAAAGAACAGTAAGCCAAATCATCCTCGGCATAGGTCCGAGGTGAATTTCAGTTACATAAACATCTTGTTACATGTGAGTAGGGGATCTGGCTTATCATTTGTGTTATCCAATATCCAAAGAGCCTAGGTTTTAAGCCTACTTTCTATAAATCTCATTGTATTGAGCTTTTTGGGCTAACTCCCTTCGCACTGTTGGGTTTGCGTGCAAATTGTGTCCTTACAAGAATTAATATTATATTTTAAATGGTCATTGTCTCTCTTGGCAATGTTGGATTTCAATTATTGAGCAAAAGATTTTCAATAATGAATTTGTCTTGAAAAGTATTTATTCTAATTTTAATTTGATAGAGAAACAAAGGCAGAGTCAAATTTTTGGTAGATTAAAAATTTGTTCTCTCTTAAACTATCTTAAACATAGTAATATCCAATAATAAAATGTTGAACATTCGAAATTTGTATTACATTTTTTTTATATTATTATTATTATTATTCAAATGTTCAACATTAATAATATTTAATCACACGGGGGTATGGCTTGATGGTAGGAATCTAGAGAGGAGCAGTTTGAGTGATAATCTCAGCAAGGCCTATGTGGTATGCGTAGTATTATCCATTACCGTCACGTGATGTGGGATTGATGAGCTCATCCTAGAGACCTCGTTTTTTCATTAAGCAAAAAAGGAAAAAGAAAAAGAAAAGACTATAATATTTGAAATTTTTATTTATTATATTTGTGAGCCTAAATTAAAAAGTTTACATCATAAGATGTATAGACAAGATATTCTATCGACCAATAAAATAAGTCATTTTTTCCCTAAGAACTGTACTAAAAACTAGATCGAACCAACCAGTTCAACCAAAAACTAGGCACCAATTTGGTCCAGTAAAATCCCAAACCGGTATAATTGGTCAAAACTGGAAATCGGGACCAAAACCGGTTCTTTCATAGTACCAATTTTTAAAACCATATTCTTACGTGAAGGCCTTATTTTTTAAAATTATTGGCATTTTTTAAAACCTTTGTTTAAAGGACAACTTTTTTTACCCTCTCACCAAGCTCAAACACATTACTTAACCCAAAGTAGTATTACAAAATGGTATGACAAAACTTAGATACACAAACTTAGTACTATTTTTAGAGAAAAATACACCGTGTCTGTTTTTCTGTTTCTTTCTATTCTCCTTCTTTCATTGAGAAAACCCAAGAACCCAACTCAGATAGAAAATTAAGATAAGAAAATTCTCCTTAACCCACACATAAATTGTGGTAATTCCTTAAAATCCACAACTCCATTATGAAATCACGCTCAACCAGCCGCCTAAGTCAGGAACCCACCAAGCGACGATGTAATCTCCATACCAGCTTAACCAATGTACTGCACCATTAATACAAACACTTTTCCCTCCTTTTCGGTAAAATCAAAAGGCAACACGGGTACAAGTATGAGAGTTTGAGTTTGAGTTTGAGATCAGAAAACAGAATTACCAGAAAAAAGAAGAAAGAAGAAAGAAGAAAGAAAAAAGAGAAAGAAGATTAGAAAAGAGAGGGACAGAGAGAGAAGCAGAGACTAGGCATCCCTGGTTGTTTCCTTATATGCGTTAATGCAATTGTTGAAAGGTTCTACCTATGTCAACTCCAAATACAAAGGCTGACAAATGGTTTGTTTTCCTATAGGGTTTTAGAGGTATGGAAATGCATGATACTTCAATTTGTAAATCCAGATGATTCCTTTCATATATTTTATAACAATGATAATCATGATATGATAGCTTTTGATCCCCAATTATCAATAAAAAAACTTGGATAAACGTGGAAACAACAATGACATTATGTCCAACTTCCCTCCAAATTAAAGAATGTGTTAAGCATGTTATTTCTCAGTTTTTTTGAAGTTCGACTCTAGCACATAATATTTTTGAAGTTTCTCTAGAATATTTGCCATTCTGTTTAGGGTTGGTATTCTCTCTTTCTCCTCTTAATGGATGCATAAGAGGGGTCTTATATTAATGACCATCCATCATGATACTAACTAAATGATGATCAAAGAAGGTGCTTCTTGGCCTATTAGTATGCTGATCAAGTTGCGTAAGACTGCAAGAAAGAATTAACTGCCACACTGCTTTTATTACTTGGTTTAATGGCACGAATGATGCCGGACATAAATTTCTTAATAGTTCTATAGTTACGAGAATGGGAGAGATGAGGTTTGAACATTTTTCTCACAAAAGAGTAAATAATGCTATTGAACGGTAAAGCGCCTCTTGTAATGAATCATGATGCATACATTGTTGAGTATACAGCTTTGTAATTTAAGTTCAATTTACTTGAAAAGTATGGTATAATGTTGTCCTAAGCCTTGTAGCTCAACTGGCCTCTTCTAGTGTTTTCAATATAGATGTTCAGAATTCAAATCTTCATTCCCTATTATAAGTTTATAACTATCAAATTTATCAAAAAGAAAATATAAGGTATGATACTGTAGCCTTCTATTATTATTATTAATGACTGTAACAAGGATATATGTGAAAAAGATGAGAGGGGTCTTATATTAATGACCATCATAATACTAAGTACTAACTAACATGTTGGTCAAAGAAGGTGGTTTTTTGGTCTATTATTATGTTGATCAATACGTGTAAGACTGTTAGAAAGAATTAACTGCCACGCTGTTTTTATTACTTTGTTTAATGGCCTGATTAATTAATATTGGGTCACATGATGCTGGAATTTTTGTTTAACAGTTCAATAGTTACAAAAGAGATGAGATTTGAACATCTTCTCACAAAAAAAGAAAACAATATTGTTTTTTATTTTTATTTTTTATAGATAATAGAATTCTACTCTAGCCTAATCTAAGTGTATATGTGTGTGAAACTCCGTAAACTTGAATCCCAGCTCTTGCCACCCACACCTCACAAGCACTTATACTTGTTAAGTGTATATGTGTGTGAAACTCCCTAAACTTAAATCCTAGCTCTTGCCACCCACACCCTACAAGCACTTATACTTGTGGAGTGACTATCGTACCAAGGATGTGCAATGGTAGAAAACAATATTGTTGGTTTGCAAGCCTCTTGTCATGATTTGTAGTTTAAATTTAATTTACTTGAAAAGTAATATATGGTATTATCAAGAGTTTTATAATTCAATTGGTACTTTTTGATGTTTCCAATGTTGATGTCCAATCCAAGATTCAAATTTCCTCTCTCTATTGTAACTATGAAATTTATTAAAAAGAAAAGTGAGGTATGATATTGTAGCATTCTACTACTACTATTATTATTTTTTTCTAACTTAATTATTACAACAAGTAGGAAAGATTGATTCAAATTTTAGTTCTTCTCGTAAATAAAAGCAAACAATAATATTATTGAGGTATAAAACTCTCAACCTTTTCCACTATTAATTTACATGACATAAATCGCAAAAATTTATCATGCATCTAACCAAGTATGGGGAGCCTATCCAATAAAGAAAAGCCCCATGAGAAGCTACATGACATAGATTGGGATAGAAGCAAATTGACAAAATTCAATGTGATAAAAATATCTCATTCCTCCAAATTCCAATCTCTCTGTCTCGCACAGTTTGGATATTCTCTAGTTTGGACATTCTTTATCTTGATGCTTCTGGGTCAACTGATCTGTCCATTTAGACCAAGTACATACAATAATCCTTATAAATACCATCCGTATTTTTATGAGATAAAAATGAAAAATATATGCAAAATAAAAAAAGATGTTTCAACTTTCAAAAAGTTGACTGTTCTGTTCTCACCAATATGTTTCAAATGTCTATGTAATTCTGGAAATTAGTTAGATATTAGAACAGTTTGTTTAGGCATTTTGGAAGATTAAAAAAATGTTTTTAAAATCCAAAACTTTGTTTTGCAATCACAACATTTTATAATTTTTTTTACAAACATTTATTTTAAACTTAAAATATAGTTTTCCAACAATTTATTCGAACACTCCCATTATATAAGGTTCAAATGTCTTTATTCTTTATTGTTATTGTTCTCTCTCTTATAATCTCTCATTTCCTCGATTTCCTTAAAATTTTAGTGTGAGTCAATTTATAAAATTATAATTGAATAGAACATATTTTCTTAAGACTATCTTAAAACTATACATGCCCATCTTTTGTTGTTACAATATCTTCTAGAAAAATAGAACAAATATAGTCTACTGCTGAAGACATTAATTGTATCTTTTTTTAGCTGAAAAAACATTAATTGTATCTAAATTCATCGACATGGACAGGACTATTAATTGTTCTCTCTCTTATAATCTCTCATTTCCTCGATTTCCTTAAAATTTTAATGTGAGTCAATTTATAAAATTATAATTGAATAAAACATATTTTCTTAGGGTGTGTTTGGTTGGGGTGAAAACAGAGAGGATGGAAAATAGAGAAAGGAAAATAGGGTAGAAAATGACATTTTCTATTGTTTGGTTGAGAGGGAGAGGGGGAGAGAAAAGTGGTTGGGCCCACAAGTTTTCTCTCCTCCTCCTTCAAAATATAATCTCTCCAAATTGGAGTGAAAAGTGAAAATTTTTTTTTGACAAAACTACCCTCACTTTTCTAATTTTTTTTTTTAAGATCACGTTTTTGTCTCTTTCTTTTTTTTCTTTTGACTTTTTTACTGTGGTGTTGGGACTTTTTTTTTTTTTTTTTTTTTTTTTTTTTTTTTTGCTTTTTTCTTTTTTTCTTTCTTTTGTTTGGTTAGGGGGGTTCTTCCTTTTTTTTCTTTTTTTTTCTCTTAATTTTTATTTTTATTATTTTTTAAGAAAACACTTTTGATGAATTCTTATGCTATTTTTTTGAAATGTCCACTTTCATCTATACATAATTTTTTTTTAAGTATAATGTATTACTTTCTCTTTAATTTAAGAGGGAGATGATAGTAAATTCATACAAACTTTATTTTCAACCAAACTAAAAAGTTTTCCATCCTTCTACTTTTCCACCCTCTCAACCAAACACAACTGAGGAAAACTAAAAACTTTTCTATCCTCTTACTTTTCCATCCTCCCTCTATTTTCTATCCTCCCACTTTTCTATCCTCCCAACCAAATAGACCCTTAAGTACTGTACATGCCCATCTTTTGTTGTTACAATATCTTCTAGAAAAATAGAACAAATATAGTCTACTACTGAAGACATTAATTGTATCTTTTTTTAGCTGAAAAAACATTAATTGTATCTAAATTCATCGACATGGACAGGGCTATTAATTGTTCTCTCTCTTATAATCTCTCATTTCCTCGATTTGCTTAAAATTTTAATGAGAGTAAATTTTTAAAATTATAATTGAATAAAACATATTTCCTTAAGTACTATACATGCCCATCTTTTGTTGTTACAATATCTTCTAGAAAAATAGAACAAATATAGTCTACTACTGAAGACATTAATTGTATCTTTTTTTAGCTGAAAAAACATTAATTGTATCTAAATTCATCGACATGGACAGGGCTATTAATTGTTCTCTCTCTTATAATCTCTCATTTCCTCGATTTGCTTAAAATTTTAATGTGTGTAAATTTTTAAAATTATAATTGAATAAAACATATTTTCTTAAGTACTATACATGCCCATCTTTTGTTGTTACAATATCTTCTAGAAAAATAGAACAAATGCAGTCTACTACTGAAGACATTAATTGTATCTTTTTTTAGCTAAAAAAACATTAATTGTATCTAAATTCATCGACATGGACAGGACTATTAATTGTTCTCTCTCTTATAATCTCTCATTTCCTAGATTTCCTTAAAATTTTAATGTGAGTCAATTTTTAAAATTATAATTGAATAAAACATATTTTCTTAAGTGCTATACATGCCCATATTTTGTTGTTACAATATCTTTTGGAAAAATAGAACAAATATAGTCTACTACTGAAGACATTAATTGTATCTTTTTTTAGCTGAAAAAACATTAATTGTATCTAAATTCATCGACATGGACAGGACTATTAATTGTTCTCTCTCTTATAATCTCTCATTTCCTTGATTTCCTTAAAATTTTAATGTGAGTCAATTTTTAAAATTATAATTGAATAAAACATATTTTTCTTAAGTACTATACATGCCCATCTTTTGTTGTTACAATATTTTCTAGAAAAATAGAACAGATATAGTCTACTACTGAAGACATTAATTGTATCTTTTTTTAGCTGAAAAAACATTAATCGTATCTAAATTCATCGACATGGACAAGACTATTAATTGTTCTCTCTCTCTTATAATCTCTCATTTCCTCGATTTCTTTAAAATTTTAATGTGAGTCAATTTTTAAAATTATAATTGAATAAAAACATTTTTTCTTAAGTACTATACATGCCCATCTTTTGTTGTTACAATACCTTCTAGAAGAATAGAACAAATATAGTCTACTACTAAGACATTAATTGTACCTTTTGTTAGTTGAAAAAACATTAATCGTATCTAAATTCATCGACATAGACAGGACTATTAACATGGTTGAATAGCATGAATCTGACCTCTCTCATATTTCCATATATACGTTAAAACTTTAAACACGTTTTGGTCTCTTTCCCTCACTTTCCAATAGATAGGTGACTTAGAATTAAAGAAAACCAAGACTTGCCCACTGATTACAAAATTTAGGGTTCCTCCTTCCATGTGGGGGGCCTTTTTTTTCTTTGTTTTTTGAGGGATATCATAGTCATAGACATTATTTTTTACAATGTAAATGTTGTGAATAATGGTAGGTAACATGCATTAGAGTATACCCTCACACTTAATGGTTCCACATGGAACCAATTAGACGATCATGTGCTGGTCTTCTCTGCTACATCTTCTGTGGGTGATGGCTTTAAAATATATATATATATATATATATATATATATATATATATATATAATCTATTACACACAAAGTTACAACACTGTCTTTTCATAACTAAAAAAGTGAGTTAAACATACGTTTTCAATTTATGTGGGTAACAATCACTGACCTCTTTTTTCTTCTAATTCTCTCTCTAATATAAACTTTTTTTCTTTTAATTAAACAAAATGAAATAATTACTATAGCCCTATGAAATGAGAGATAAAACCATTGTTTTATTTATTTATTTATTTTTTTGACAAGTAATAAGAGTTTAATTGAGAATGAAAAGTACTCTATGGTCACAATGGTGAACAATAAGTATCTTAAAAAATTACAAGAATATCAAATATTGGAAAGTCTAATGGAGTTATTCTAAAAAAAAAAAAAAGAAGTCTAATGGAGTTTTGAAATTCAAAAATGGAAGAATTCATTTTGTTCTCATTTTAAATTTTTTTTTTTTTAAATAAATTTTTTCCTACAACCTACTAAGGAAACCCTTGACAATGAACTAATACTCATCGTTCACTTCTTATCAATCCTGTGAAACGCAAAAACTAGCCATTTGAAAAAGGACAAAGTTTAGCTACAAAACTGGTTGTAACTTAAGACTGTAAACTCACTCAATAAAATAAATATTACAATATATTTTGAAAATCTAACCATTGAATTGCATATTCTTTACGCCCTTAATATACATGTTAAATTTTGTGTCAATTGAATATCATTTACTATATGATCTATAAGCTTATATTTTGTGCATAATTTAAAATTACAAAAACTTGCAATTTAAAAAATTTATTGATGACATAGCTATTTATCTTTAATTTTCTTGAAATTTTGCAAACATGGAGGATATAAAAAGAAGATGTAATCCAATGGTGGATTTGTCAAAATTCACCTCTAATAAAAAGATATTAAGTAAGCTTGTAGCCTAAGGCTACAACTAATTTTGTAGCTAAACTTTGTTCTTTGAAAAATCCATTGATGAAACTAAATTGCAAAAATTGTCAACTCATATTTCTGGCATTCCTAAGGATGTAGCAAGACTCAAAAATCAACCAGTTTCAACTTTATATTATAACATGTTGTATATATAGGTATATACAAAGATAAGTTGTAATAATGATGGTTGAGTTTGGAGAATATGGTTTCATAAAGTGAAAATTCAAGTTCTAGAATTTTCTAAGTGAAAATTTGAAAATTCGACTTTTTTAGAATTTTTTGGTGATCGTTCAAAAAAGTTGAAGAGGTTTCAATCTTTGTTGACTATTTTATGAAAAAATAATTAATTCTCCATACGTGTCTTTTCATGAATAGAGACTTATGTTCACTTGAAAAATAACTAACTCTCTATACGTGTCTTTTCATGAAACATAACTGTGGTACCCATGGGCCCAAATCGCGTATCTGGCCGGCCCAAAGGCCCTCACAATAAAAGAAGCCCAACACTACATCTTGAGATAATCCGAGGACATAATCAGTCCGACCTACAAGATCACGAGAGAGAAAGAAGTATCATGCATGTCCAGACACTAAGAAACATAACGTCCGAGGACAAACCAGTCCTCGGCAAGGCGTCGCCGAGGACTATGTGAATGTTCTTATAGTTGAATAACGCCCATGATGAAGGTTTTTTCTTTTTGATGCTGGAGTTAAGAAAACGAGAATAAAGAATAAAGGGAAAGAATTGACTGTGGCCAAAGGAAAAGCTGCCATCACCGCATTTAATGCTCTACACCTGCTTCTCTGGCCGCATTAATGAAGAAGTGACGCCTGAACGTTAGGTTTCGACCTTATCTTCACCACCAGAGACCTGAGCCAAAAGGGGTGATGGGACAAGTATCTAAAAAGGAAACACCTGGATTGCACCTGGGAAGGAAAGGGGAGGCCTATAAAAGGAAAAGGAAGAATTTGGAAGAGGGGGAGAGAAAAAAGAAAGAAAAACGATCGTTCTTAGTATCAATGTATTCAACTCCAAGTTACATACTCATACAAGTGTAGTGCCTGAATAAAAAGCCGAACAAAACTTTTGTATTATCTATCATCTCAAAAAACCTAGATTAAACACCCACTCTCTACAAATTCATTGTTGAGTGCTCATTGAGCTGGTCCACTGTCCAAACTTGGACTAGTTTGATTTGGGCCCCTACAATTGGCGCCGTCTGTGGGAATCTTGCGTTTAGGTGACAGATAACGTGATGACAGATTTGAATCCAGCCCATGTAGAGTCGCTAGGATCTCAGCACGAAGATCCACTACAACAGGTAGAGCAAATGGAAGATCGAGAGGGCAGTGTACACTCGGAGCGAACAGCTGATAACCGCTCACGGGGTAGAAACAGGGGCTCTGGGGAAAGTAACACCAGGGCCATGCAGAGAGAAATTGACCAGCTGAAGAGGAAGCTGCGTCGAGCAGAGCGGAAAAGGACCCCCTCCATATCTGGCCCTTCATCAGATGATTCTCAGGACAGTGGCTATAGGCCGAGGTCAAGAACCCCCCCCACAGAAACTTTCTCATACCAAGAAGAAAGTGTTCGCCACAGAAAAAGTAGAGGGACGAGTCACAGGGGCTCGGGTAGCGATGCCATGGGAAAGGCATTGCTCCAGCTCTCCAAATCACCCTTCACACATCGTATTGAAAGGGGAAAACTACCCCGTCGGTTCACGCAGCCAAACTTCACCATTTATAATGGCAAAACAGACCCGGTGGAGCACGTAAGCCATTTCAATCAACGCATGGCGGTTTATTCTCAGAACGAGACCTTGATGTGTAAAGTCTTTCCCTCAAGTCTAGGGCCCGTTGCAATGAGATGGTTCAACGGCTTAAAGGTGAACTCCATTGATTCATACATGGAACTTACGATGGCATTCGGGTCCCGCTTTGTTACGTGCAGTAGAGTACCTCGGCCTCTAGACTCGTTATTGTCCATGTCCATGGGAGAGCGCGAAACGTTGAAAACCTACTCGGACAGATACTGGGAAGCGTTTAACGAAATAGATGGTGATTTCGATGAGGTGGCGGTCAACACCTTTAAGGTTGGTCTCCCAGTTGAGCATGATTTAAGGAAGTCTTTGACCAAGAAGCCGGTAAAAACTGTTCGTCGGCTCATGGACCGTATCGATGAGTATAAGAGGGTTGAGGAGGATCAACAGCAGAGTAAAGGAAAGATAAAAAGTATCCCCCAGGAGAGTAGGGATTTCAAGACGGAGAGACACGGTAGCAAGTGGCCGAGGAGAGATTTCACTAGCCAGACTAGGTCGGCCCCGCCCCAGACAGTGAATGCCGTATTTCGTGAGCCGGTACAGCAGGTGTTGGAAAGGATCTGCCGAGAACCTTATTTTAGATGGCCCAGTAAGATGATCGGAGACCCTACAAAGCGTAACCAGAACCTCTACTGTAATTACCATCAGGATAAAGGCCACACCACAGAGAACTGCAGGAACTTGTGGAATTACTTGGATCAGCTGGTCAAAGAAGGGAAACTAAGACAATTCGTGAATCGACCTGATGAACCAGGTACCCAATCTGGCTCCATGAACCAAGGCAGTAACAATGTAAGACCTCCGTTGGGCACAATCAATGTCATCCTTGCGGCGCCAGGTCGGACGGGGTCTTGCCCTACCAGAATAATGTCAGTACTACGTCCCACCGCCGAGGACCTCAATTCCGAGTCGAAGAGGATCAAGAGGAATCCTCTGCCTATACTGGGATTTTCTGACGAAGACAAGATTGGCACTATTCAACCGCACGACGATGCGCTGGTCATTACGTTGAGGATAGGGGGTTACGATGTGAAGAGAGTGATGGTTGACCAAGGGAGTGGGGCTGACATCATGTACCCAGATTTGTTTAAAGGTCTCAATTTGAGGTTCGAAGATCTCATGGCTTATGACTCCCCATTAATAAGCTTTGAAGGGAAGGCTGTTATTCCGAAGGGGCTAATTAGATTACCTGTACAGTCAGGACCGGTGGTAGTGGACGTGGATTTCATCGTAGTAGATGCTTATTCCCCTTACACAGCCATAATGGCCAGACCATGGCTGCATGCCTTAGGTGCCGTGTCATCAACTCTGCACGTCAAGCTGAAATTCCCGTATGAGGATGGGGTTGAGGAAATACTGGGCAGCCAGTCCATGGCGAGACAATGTATAACAGCAGCTATTACACATCAGGCGAGGCAAGAGTCACAAACCTCAGCCGAGAAGGATTTGTAGCAGTTAATGTCCTCGGCCGAGCCAAGTGAAGCCGAGACTGGAGGACCAGGCTGTGAAGATTTGGAGAAAGTGGTTATCGCAGATGATGCAGAGAGATTCTTCCAAGTAGGAAGTCAATTACCCCTACGAGAGAAGGAAGATCTGGTCACATTTTTGAAGCGAAACATCGATGTGTTTGCATGGGATGCTTATGAAGCACCAGGAGTCAATCCGGAGTTTATTTGTCACCACCTCAATGTTAATCCGGCTGCTGTGCCACGAAGGCAACCACCTCGGCGTTCATCTAAAGAACACGCTGAGGCTGTTAAAGAAGAGGTGGCAAAACTCAAGAAAGCAGGGGCCATTAAGGAAGTGTTTTATCCAGAGTGGTTAGCCCATACGGTAGTAGTAAAAAAGAAGAATGGAAAATGGAGGGTATGCGTGGACTTTACGGACTTGAATAAGGCTTGCCCAAAAGATTCGTTCCCAATGCCCCGCATAGATCAGTTGGTCGACGCTACGGTAGGGCATCCTCGGATGAGCTTTCTGGATGCTTTCCAAGGTTATCATCAAATACCCTTAGCTCCAGCAGACCAGGAAAAGACAGCCTTTGTCACACCCATAGGGAACTACCACTATAAGGTGATGCCCTTCGGCTTGAAGAATGCTGGGGCTACCTATCAAAGAATGATGACGCGAATGTTCGAACCACAACTGGGAAAAACGATTGAGGTGTACGTAGATGACATGGTAGTTAAAAGTAAGACTATCTCGGCTCACATACCCGACCTCGACGATACCTTTCAAACACTGAGGAAGCACAAGTTACGCCTCAACGCATCCAAATGTTCCTTTGGTGTAGGGTCTGGCAAATTTTTGGGCTACATGGTGACGCATAGAGGGATTGAGGTCAACCCCGCTCATGTCAAGGCCATCAACAACTTACAGCCGCCTCGGAATCCGAAGGAGGTGCAGAGGTTAACTGGAATGACGGCTGCTCTCAACCGGTTTATTTCAAGATCTGCTGATCGGTGTAGACCGTTCTTCCAACTATTAAACAAATGGAAGGGGTTTGAATGGACAGAAGAGTGTGCTGTTGCCTTCCAGCAGCTTAAAGAATATCTTGCCCACCCTCCTATCATGTCTCGGCCCGAGGCCGACGAGGTCCTATTCGTATATATCGCGGTGGCAACTCACGCCGTTAGTCTGGTGCTAATAAGGGTTGACGGGGACATACAAAAGCCAGTTTACTATGTGAGCAAGTCTCTGCATGAGGCCGAGGTACGTTACCCACCATTAGAGAAGGCAATCCTTGCCGTGGTGCATGGCACACGTAAGCTCCCCCATTACTTCCAGTCCCATACGGTGGTTATTTTGACCCAGCTTCCACTAAGGGCTATACTCCGGAGTGCGGATTATACCAGCAGGATTGCAAAATGGGGAACCATTTTGGGCTCTTTTGATATTAAATACATGCCCCGCACAGCAATAAAGGGTCAGGTGTTGGCTGATCTCGTTGCGGAATTTGCTGAGCCCATAATAGAAGGTAGTGTAATCAACAAGGACATTGATGAAAAATCAGTTGGCGTGGTTACATGTAAAGGTCTCGCGGTGTGGACTGTTTATGTTGATGGGGCTGCTAATCAAAGAGGATCCGGAGTGGGGGTGGTAATTACGACCCCAGAAGGTCTCACACTGGAAAAGTCCTTAAGACTGGGATTCTCGGCTACTAACAATGAGGCCGAGTACGAAGCCTTGCTGAAAGGAATGGATATGGTCCACAAGTTGGGGGAAAAATCGTGCAAATGTTCTCGGACTCTCAGCTAGTTGTGGGTCAAGTAGATGGAAAGGTAGAGGCCAGAGATCCGAGGATGCAGGATTATTTGAATCAAGTCAAAACTACACAACGCAAGTTCGAATCCTTTACTTTGTCCCATGTCCTTAGAAGCGGCAACACGCATGCTGATTCCCTAGCAACTCTTGCCACATCATCAGCACAGGGACTACCTCGGATTGTCTTGGTTGAAGACTTACCTAAACCCTCGAAAATAATGGGAAGCGTTATCCGTGTGCACCAGATTAGAGTGGGGCCTAGCTGGATGGACCCCATTATGTCCTTCTTAAAAGATGATGTCATACCCGAGGATAAAATCGAAGCGAACAAGATACGAAGAAAGGCCTCCCGATTTTGGTTGGCCGGGGATCATAAGCTCTATAGACGATCTTTCTCCGGCCCGTACCTGTTATGCGTGCACCCTGAAGCGACAGAGTTACTTTTGGAAGAGTTACATGAAGGAATCTGTGGAAGCCATACAGGAGGAAGATCTTTGGCTCACAGGGCCCTAACACAGGGGTATTGGTGGCCGAACATGCAGCGAGAAGCTCAAAGTTATGTGCAGAAGTGCGATCAATGTCAAAGATTCGCGCCAAACATCCACCAGCCCGGAGGTGTGCTTAATCCTCTGACGAGTCCCTGGCCTTTTGCACAATGGGGTCTAGACATTGTGGGTCCTTTCCCAAAGGCGCCTGGGAACCGAAGATATTTGGTTGTCGGTACTGATTATTTTACTAAGTGGGTAGAGGCCGAGCCCCTGGCGAATATCAGGGATGTTGATGTGAAGAAATTTGTATGGAAGAATATCGTCACTCGATTCGGTATCCCTCATACCCTCATCTCCGATAATGGTTTGCAGTTTGACAGCAAGGCGTTCAGACGATATTGTTGTGGCCTCGGCATAATCAATAGATACTCCACTCCGGCTTATCCGCAAGGGAATGGACAGGCCGAAGCTATTAACAAAGTTATAGTGAATGGACTGAAGAAGAGATTGGAGGACGCTAAAGGAAGGTGGGTGGAGGAGCTGCCCCACGTTCTGTGGACGTACCGGACCACCCCCCGCCGATCAACGGGAGAGACGCCATTCTCGATGACTTATGGCGCCGAGGCTGTTATTCCTTTGGAGACTGGTTTTCCAACGATGAGGACAAGCTCCTTCACTCCGGAAAGCAATGACAGACTGCTAGAAAAAGACCTCGACCTAATTGAAGAAAGGAGGGAGGTTGCCATGATTCACTTAGCTTACTACCAACAAAAACTGAAGCATGGATATGATTCCAGTGTAAAGTCAAGACCTCTTCTTCTCGGGGACTTGGTGCTGAGGAAAGTAGTGGGGAACACCAAAAATCCAGCATGGGGAAAGCTTGGACCTAATTGGGAAGGACCATATCGCATCACGGCAATAGCTGGTATAGGAGCTTACTACTTGACCGACTTAGATGAAAAAGCTGTACCCCATCCCTGGAATGTAAGTAATTTGAGACGATATTATTATTAAGGAAAAGTACTTTTGTTATTCTACTCTTATCATTTTTGCGCCATTAATTCTGTCGTGCCTAAGGTTACGCCGGGTCCTCGGATCCTCTACCTTAGTCCAAATTTAATTAAGGTTACGCCGGGTCATCAGATCCTCTATCTTAATTTAAAAGCAAGAAGACTAAGGTTACGCCGGGTCCTCGGATCCCTACCTTAGTCCAAATTTAATTAAGGTTACGCCGGGTCATCAGATCCTCTATCTTAATTTAAAAGCAAGAAAACTAAGGTTACGCCGGGTCCTCGGATCCTCTACCTTAGTCCAAATTTAATTAAGGTTACGCCGGGTCATCAGATCCTCTATCTTAATTTAAAAGCAAGAAGACTAAGGTTACGCCGGGTCTCTCCAAATCCCTACCTTAGTCCAAATTTAATTAAGGTTACGCCGGGTTATCAGATCCTCTATCTTAATTTAAAAGCAAGAAAACTAAGGTTACGCCGGGTCCTCGGATCCTCTACCTTAGTCCAAATTTAATTAAGGTTACGCCGGGTTATCAGATCCTCTATCTTAATTTAAAAGCAAGAAAACTAAGGTTACGCCGGGGTCCTCGGATCCTCTACCTTAGTCCAAATTTAATTAAGGTTACGCCGGGTCATCAGATCCTCTATCTTAATTTAAAAGCAAGAAGACTAAGGTTACGCCGGGTCCTCGGATCCTCTACCTTAGTCCAAGTTTAATCGAGGTCGGGTCAGGTCCTCGTATCCTCTACCTTATTTCAATTCTTATTGAGGTTATGTCGGATCAACAGATCCTCTATCTTAATTTAGAATAGAGAAAGGAGGTTACCTCGGATCTTTCCCCTTGATATGGAAACAGCAGTGGAGTCATTAAACGAACGGGTCTTAAAATGATGTTAAGTACTAAGCCCAAAGCTTAAAGTACTGTTAGTCCAAATGCAAAATATGTGGTTAAGTTCACTTTTCAATATGTTATCATGGAAGTAACTTTTGAGCGAGTTCCAAGCACACAGATTCCCCGTTAGTATATTTCCTTTTTTAGTGTGTCGCTTGTCCTTAAGCATAAGCAAAAGGTAACAGTCATTACTTAAAGCATTTGCACATATGTAAGTTGGCTAAAATTTCCTTGCTTAAGGGCAAAGGGGTATAAGTACATGCTATAGAGACAAGCCGATAGTATAGCAATAGTACATGCATAGCAAGGAAACAAGATATCAACACCAAACGTAATATAAAACAGCAATTTAAATTGGGAACCCCTTTTCATTAACTGAAAGATTTGTCAATACATTTATAACTGAACTGTCAAAGTACAAGGGAAATAAAGTAAAAACTGGGACTAAGAAATAAAAATACAAGGCCAAAAGCAACGAAGGAGAAAGAGAAAAAGAGCAAGCAGCCAAGCCACGGGTGATTATGGTTCGGGTTGGGTCTGGTCCTTTGGGTCAGCAGGAGAAACCACCAAGGCCGAGGACTCGCCAGCTTTCTCTTTGGGCTCTACAGTCCCACCAATCTCTAGGTTGGGGGTGGCCTCCTTGGGGGCAGGAGGAGCAGTAGGAGCAGCATTTTCGACAGCATCCTCGTCTACTTGAATCCCAGCCGAGGAAGGGTGGGAATCATCCTTAGATGAGCTAGAGGCAGCCACGCGAATTGCGGGAGGAATGTAGGCGTTCTCCTCCTTCCATAGAGGGGAGGAAGCATCAACCCCGGCTTGGGAAAGAGCTTCCTTCCACACCTGGAGGCAGTAGTCCCTACAGACCTCCGGCACTGGGCTTTGATGTCTCTGTGGTTTCGGCCACGCCCATGTCATACCCGCTCTGCTCAGCCTCGTCAACCATTGCCTCGGCTGCCTGTGCCTTGGCGAGAGCCTCTTCCGTGGCCTTGAGTGCCTCCTCCTTTGCCTCCTCAGATGCTGTAAGGTCCTTAGCGAGGCCTTCTGCCAGTGATCTGGCCGAGGCGAGGTCTTCATTAGCTCGTTTGAGTTCTAGCCTCTGATCCTCGGCCTGTCGGGTGGTACTCCTCAGCTCGGCCTCCAGACCTGACCGCTCACTTGCCGCCTTGGTCAGGCTGGCAGTCACCTCTTGGAGCCTCTTCTCTTTAAGCTCCATTATCTTTTTAGTGTGGTCCAACTTGACCACCTCATCCCTTAGTGCTCTGTAGGAGCTGGCAGCGACTCCTCTGCCCTATGGGCAGATTGGACAGCCTACGTACAAGCTTTGTTAGTAAAGTACACACTACATAAAGAAAAAGAAGAGAGGGTAGAGAAAGAAGAAGCATAAAGAAAAACATAAATGCCAAAGATTGGCCAATTTGAATACTTACCATGGCTAGCTCCTTTTTGAGAGTCATGAAGACATTATGATCTCTCATTCTACGCAGCTCTCCCATGTCCTCAGGCAATAGCAGTGCCTGCTCCAATGCATCGGCGATGCATGCAGCCGTGCCCTCGTCGGATCCCCTGATGGATGCATCGGCGGTAATCGCCTGATCATCTACTTGCATCTGAGGGGCCCAAATAGGCGCATGGAAGGCTACAGGAGGATCATTTCGTCTCTCCGTCCTCGGGTGGACATGACGAGCATGTTTATTTCCCCTCTCTTGCTCCATCTCCCTACCAGGGACGTCTTTCCCCCCCTCGGCTATCTCTTTTCCCTTCTGCTGGTCTCTTTTCCTTTTATGGTCAGCCGGATCTGGATGTTGAGTTCTAGGGGAAGGCGGTAGAATAACCCTCACGGGCGGAAGCTTGTCGGCACCCTTATCCTTGGCCTTCTCCGGAGGCACTTTTGAAGGACCTTGTGCTCCAGTTTGCCCTTCTAGCACATCCTTCAAGCTGGGCTTGGGTCTACGATGGATTCCCATCCTCATCAAAGGTTGGTCGTCGTCGTCCGAGGATGTAAAGGTAGGAGATCTGGCAACGGGAGAAGGATGCCTGGGCGGAAAAAGCGGATCTAAAGCTTCGAGCTCTTCCTCGGAATCCGAGAGCTCAACTACTTCCTCGTTTTCTTCTTCTTCTACTTCTTCCTCTTCTACCTCGGCGAGTAGCTGAGAGGTAGAACCTTCGCCAAATCCAGGTCGGGCCGAGGGCGTAGCCAAATCAGAAGCTCTCGGAACAACTCTGACTGGCTCAGTAATCAGAACGCCTTGAGGAACTGGAGCGCCAGGCGGTAACAAAAAGCCCTCGACTGCTACACTTATCCTCGGAAGCCTCGGATCTTTCTCCTTGATGACACACTTGGTTTCTTGAAAGGTGTAGGATATGGGTGTGTATCCGAGGATGCGGTGGGCGGCACGAAGTTGACCGTCTGAGTGCACAAACACTTCAGCCTTCAAGATCTTATCGAGACGATCAAAGTTGACGAGATTAGCACGGGGTGCAAGCGCACGACGATCTGCGCATACGTCCAAAAAACGGGTTAGTACAAACAAATTAAGAAAAAAGACCACCAACAAAAGAAACACCGCATTTATCATTGATCAAGTATGACGCTACGCGAGGACTCACCAGGCTCCCCTTCCGTCGTCGGACAGTGGAGACCGTCATGCCACTCCCCGGACAATATAAGGAAGTCCTTGTCCAAACCCTTGTTGGAGTGGGGAAGGCATTGGATCAATCTGACTTCTGGGTGCCTAGATTTCAGATAGTAGGTATGCCCTCTCAAATGGTGAAGGGTATATACCCAATTCACTTCATGGTGAGTGAGACCTAACCCTAACCTTTCGTTCAGAACGTCTCACCGCACCCAAGATCCTAAACATATTGGGAGCGCACTGTGTAGGGACAACCTAGCAGTCCTAAGATAGTTCATGGTAATAGGCATCATAGGGATTCTCATCCCTCCCTCTATAAACGCTATCATAGGAATCACCACCTCGCCGGTCTCTCTCTAGTGAGCCACTCCCCCGTCCCACAATACCTAACGGACACTCTGGGTGGGATCTCGTATTTGGCTTTAAAGGCTTCTATTTTTTCAGGGGTATCCACCAGGGATGCGAACCTACCCATTTCCTAAAACTAGGGAGTAAGCACTATAACGAAATGGGAAGATTTAAATAGCCGAGGACCAAAAAAAGGGGACAATCGAAAGAGTAAAAAACAATAATGAAAGCAGAAGGTTGAAGAACTTACTTTTAAACAATTACGTCACCTCGGCTTAGAGATAAGGGGTATGAAGACGCGTGCAGGTTACAGAAAAGGTTAGGTTCAATGCGCGAAGTCTGAAATGAACAGAAGATCTTTAAAGTGGCGATATTTATTTCATGGAAAAACGTAAAGCGGGAAGTCTCCCGCCTGCCTCATCAAAAGGCGCCTATCCGTTAGATGAGCATCATGCGGTTGGAAACAAGGAGCATGGCGCCGCCAATATTTAATTGAAGCGCGTCCAGGAGATCGAAACGTCAGAAGCATATCGCCTTGCGTGCGCGTATATCGAAACCCTCATCCCTCTCCAATAGAATAGAAATAAGGATTTCGAGGGGCTATTGTGGTACCCATGGGCCCAAATCGCGTATCTGGCCGGCCCAAAGGCCCTCACAATAAAAGAAGCCCAACACTACATCTTGAGATAATCCGAGGACATAATCAGTCCGACCTACAAGATCACGAGAGAGAAAGAAGTATCATGCATGTCCAGACACTAAGAAACATAACGTCCGAGGACAAACCAGTCCTCGGCAAGGCGTCGCCGAGGACTATGTGAATGTTCTTATAGTTGAATAACGCCCATGATGAAGGTTTTTTCTTTTTGATGCTGGAGTTAAGAAAACGAGAATAAAGAATAAAGGGAAAGAATTGACTGTGGCCAAAGGAAAAGCTGCCATCACCGCATTTAATGCTCTACACCTGCTTCTCTGGCCGCATTAATGAAGAAGTGACGCCTGAACGTTAGGTTTCGACCTTATCTTCACCACCAGAGACCTGAGCCAAAAGGGGTG
Source organism: Castanopsis chinensis (assembly GCA_032878915.1). Taxonomy (NCBI): domain Eukaryota; kingdom Viridiplantae; phylum Streptophyta; class Magnoliopsida; order Fagales; family Fagaceae; genus Castanopsis; species Castanopsis chinensis. The sequence goes on from JAVQMG010000114.1 coordinate 10,196,136, forward strand.
ATGGGACAAGTATCTAAAAAGGAAACACCTGGATTGCACCTGGGAAGGAAAGGGGAGGCCTATAAAAGGAAAAGGAAGAATTTGGAAGAGGGGGAGAGCAAAAAGAAAGAAAAACGATCGTTCTTAGTATCAATGTATTCAACTCCAAGTTACATACTCATACAAGTGTAGTGCCTGAATAAAAAGCCGAACAAAACTTTTGTATTATCTATCATCTCAAAAAACCTAGATTAAACACCCACTCTCTACAAATTCATTGTTGAGTGCTCATTGAGCTGGTCCACTGTCCAAACTTGGACTAGTTTGATTTGGGCCCCTACAATAACACTATGGGTATAATTAGAGGTTTATATTCACAAGGTGAAATATAAAAAATACAAGAAATCCTGTGGTAATTCTCCAGACTTGCTATCTGTAGAACCCATTATCTTAGTTGTATCCTGGAGACAAATTTGCGATACCTCTTTATCAACAAAAGTGTGGGGGGCAGATATCGTCTAAGGAAACGATATAGTGCTTCCAACATAACACACTCCCAAGCATTAGTTAATGGACGCACAATACCCAAATATCCACGGGAAAATTTTATAAGAAAAATCAACACTGGTCCAATTTATATTTATTTTATAAATAAGGGTATTTAGAACTCTTCGAGTATTTGATTGTTCCTTTAGATATGTGTAGCCTCTGTCTTATATACTAGGTCATTACAGGGAAGAATCTTTTAAGGATGGCCCTAAGGTGCGCTAAGAGCATTCCCATCAGTCATTGCAAAATTATGCCATTTTAATACATCAAAAAACCTATTTTATTATTTTACCACGTCATTTTACAATACATCATTTATCACATGTTTTATTCTTCAATTGTACATATAAAAATAGTACATACAACATATTAAAATAATATTTATAACTCATCAAACACAATCAACAGCCACAACATATTCAGCAAAAAAAAAAAGACAGCCACAACATAGCTGCCAACAACCAACAGCCACTACCACACAACCATCACATCCTCCACAACCCGAAACACAATTCGAAACAAACTCATAGCCTTCCAACACCAAATCGGAAGCCCCACCACCACCACCACCTCAATCACAAACCCTGACAAAATTGAGCTTTCGGCCATGGCCATGGGTTAGAGACAAGAACAAAAATAAATAAATAAAATAGAAGGAGGAAACAAAATATAGAAGCAGAGAGATGGTGAACCTCAGTGGTGGTGCAGGCCTTGAAGCTTTTGGTTGTGGAGCTTTCAACCATCAATCGAAACCCATAGGCTAACCCACCAAAACCCACCCATCGCCGACCCATCCATCAGAACCCATAGCCTAACCCACTGGAATCCACCGATAGCCTAACCCACCCACCACTGATCCGCCCATTCGAACCCATCCACCACCGTCGAAACCAAACCCAACCAACACCGTCTGAACCCACACATCACCGTCTAAACCCACCCATTGCCCAACCCACCCATCAAACTATAGCAAAAAAAAAAAAAAAAAAAAAAAAAAAAAAAAAAAAACTAAAAAACCATTGCTAGAGAGAGATCTGCGTGGAAGAGCAGTGAGGGTGAGAGAAGAAAAGATAAGAGGTTGAAAGAGGAGAGGATTGAGGTTTGAGAAAAACAGAGAGGAAGAGACTGACAGAGAGATGAGAGATGAGAGAGAAAAGGAATAAAAAATTCATTAAAATTTTACAACTTTTGTCTGTACGCTTCCATATTTGAGAGTGCATTGTTCATCAATGTCAAATATTTTGATATTTAGAACATCTCATGGGAGTTTTTTTTGGTGTTTGGTGTGCCAAATGCCAAATATTTATCATTTAGCACACCTGATGGTAATACTCTAAGAGATTTTGAACTTAAATCTCATGGATATTATGAGGCTTTAGGATTACAATTCATTAATTTTAATTAATTCTTATTGGAACCAATCAAAATCGGGTGCTTAAAATCAGACGTGATCGGGACTTGATTGTGCTGATGCATCACTACCATTGAAAATTTTTTTATTATAACTTTTGATTCGGTGGTTCAAATAAGACCCATGATATATCGTGTGATTTTTGGGATGTCAAGATTCTTTATGTATCACAAATTTAAAGATCTAACAATTAAAATTGTGATTATGACATTGGGTGGAAAAATTATTATTTTGCCCTTGACAAGGGCTAAGGGTAAGTCGCAAAAATTAGATGCCTATAGCAGCATGCAACAACCCATTTCTGTCACTAAAAACAATTAAACTTGCATTTAACAATTAAATTTGCATTAAGTGAATCATTCGATTTTTAGGTTGGAATATAAAAATTTCTAATAAGACATTTTGAAGGCATCATGTTACTTGAAACAACATTACATTCAAATTATTTCATTCCTAAATCCAAATAGTATATAAAGCTGATCACCCAATTTGAGCTTTACATATTGAAGTTGCAGGGTCGAATTTTGTGGCTTAAGGCAATAATTTAAAGTGGGGTCATTTACAAAGAGTTATTATTTATTAGTTTCTTCCAATATCCCAATGGTTGTACTCATTGAATACTTGTTTGCAAAAGCCATCAATATGATTTTTTTTAACAACTTTAGCCTCGATTGAATAAGCTTCTTTATACAAATATCATGCCAAAATTATGCAATATTAACCATGTTATTGGCATGTTAAATATATTTCATGCAACATAAGGTCACATTTTTATAAAGACTTTTTATATACGTAGAGTATTTTAAATATAAAATAAAAAGTTCTAAAAACTTATAAATTATAAATGGTATCATTTCTATGCAATTCAATGTCAAACAAATTATTTTCAAATCTCACTCAAATTCACGGTTTGCAAAAATTAGGCCTAGTCTAAGGCTGACTCAACACATTTTTTGGGCTAAACACAAATGTAAAATGTATCGTTACTAAATATTTTATAACCGATACATTAATTAGAAAAAAGAATCCAACATTTTTATATAATCTTATACAATAATTTGACTGTTTTCATATATTAATAATATCAGTATCATAATGAATATTATATTTTAAATGGTTATTGTGTCTCTTGATAATGTTGGACTTCAATTATTGAGCAATACATTTTCAGTAATGAATTTGTCTCAAAAAGTATTTATTCTAATTTTAATTTTGATATAGAAACAAAGGAGGAGTCAAATTAAAAATTTGTACTCTCTTAAACTTTCTTAAACATAGTAAAATGCATTAATAAAATGTTGACCATTCGAAAAGAGTATATAATATTTTTAAAATTTTATTTTTATTTATTATATTTGTGAGCCTTAATTAAAAAGTTTACATCCCAAGACAAATAGACAAGATATTATATCGACCAATAAATTATGTTTTTTTTTCCTAGGCACTAGTTTAATAATTGGATCGAACTAATTGGTTCAACTGAAAACTAGGCACTAATTTGGTCTGGTAAAATTGGTGAAAAACTAAGTAAAACCAAAAATCGAGACCAAAACTGGTTCTTTGACCGTATTGGTTTTTTAAACCATGTTCCTACATGAAGGCCTTATTTTTTAAAAGAGTAAATTCCATTAATATACCCTGAGGTTTGGGTTAATAGCGACTAGGGCCGAGACATTTCAAAATTGACCAATTTGATTCCTAAAGACAGTTTAATCCCTAACACCATTAACTTTTGTGACTCATTTTTTATTTCTTCCTTTCTTTGTCTCTCTAACTCTCCCATTCCTTTCTTTTGCCTTAGAACTCTCACTCTCTCTCTCCAACCCAACCCAACCCACTCTCCTCCCTCTCATCCCTCTATTTCTCTCTCTTCTTCTCAGTGGTGCATGGGTTTGGTGGCTGTGGGTTGTGGTTTGGGTGGTTGTTTTGTAATGGTGGTGGGTTTCAGTTTGTTGTGAGGTTTTTTGGGGGTGGTGGGCTTTGAGGCAGGAGAAAACTTCACCTTGATCCAAATTCAATCCAAATAAAAAAAGGCCCCAAATCCCAAATGAGTAGTAGATCCAAATCCAATAGTAGCAAGATCTCACACACCTTTAAAACTCAGAGCCCAATTCAAACACACATAGATATCAAAATACTATCGATTTCCTCAAACTCTAAACCTAAAGCCAAACAAAAGAAGATCATAACTATAAACATCATTGCTCTTTTGCTCCACTCTTAGTCACAAGAGCTTGCTATGTGGAGGGAGGGACACATGCTAGTTGATTGTAGCCGTTGTAGCCTTTGTTGTGAATTTTTTTTTTTTTTTTAATTTTTAAATTTGGGTTTTGTGGTCGATGGCTGTGATGGGTTATGATATGAGGTGGATTTGCAATGGGGGTGGTTGTGGGTTTTGATGGGATAGTGGTTTGCTATAGCTTTTTGGATTTGGGTTTTGTTGATGTGGGTTTGGCTGGGTTTTATGGCAAGTGGTGGTGGCAGATTTGAGGTTAGAGGGGGAGAGTGACAAATGAAGAGAGAATGGTAACAAAGAGGGACAAAACATCATTTGGGTTTGGAAATTTACAGTGACAGCAGGCTCTGACTTGGAGATCTTCCTCATAATCTTCTACCATTGGTAAACTTTGGTTGTGCTTAGTAAGATGAAATTGATATTTCTATGTTCACTTGAAAATGCTATTAAAAGTGGTAAAAATCTTAAGTCCCACATAGGAAAGGAAATAGATAATATATGAGTTTATATGCTCATGAGTTGGACATTGTGTTAGGCTTTTGGCATATGTGGACTCAGCCTACTTGTCCAAATAATAATATTTTATTATTTTAATTTTTGAGTTAGTTAGTCTGTGCATAGCAGTTATTACTAATACAGAGTATCTGTTCAATAATGTATAATTTTGCATAGTCCCTCATTCATAAAAAAACTACTTTTCAGAGAAAAACTCTTTAAAGTGAGAATTTTCGTGCATTCATTCTGTGTCAAATAGAGATTAAGAGACATTGAGTAGTTCACAGAGCACGACCTTGTGTGCTTCGTTTTTGTGATGTAAATCATTTTATCCTAGGAGGCAGACGTTCGTGAGTCTCAAAGCACTATATTAATTGTGTGAGGGGCGAAATCTGCTTTAAGGAGATTGTGTTAAATACAAGACTTGATCTGAATTGTTCATCCTTCACGTATTTGGTCTGTGAGTTTTTAATTATTTGCAGATTTCTCTTTATATATATATATTCAGTATTTGTTTGTTTTTGTTGTCTTGTACATCTATTTGTGTTATTGCTTTTTCTTAGGTCTATGTTATGTTCCTTTTGTTTAATTACAAAAATAAATTGTTAAAATATACCCAACAAAATTTTGGTTGTGCTCTGGGAAGATGAAAATGATTTTTGCTTGCTTTCTAGATGTAGGAGGAGAGAGTTATACTGAAGGGAGATAAACTAAAGGAGGATTTAACAGTGTTAGGGATTATATTGTCTTTAGGGACTAAAATGACCAATTCTGAAATATTTTGGACCTAATTGGCATTAGGCCAAACCTTAGGGTATATTAGTATTTAGTAGAGTTTACCATTTTTAAAATTATTTTTATGCAATACTATAAGATAAATAGTAATAATAAACTCTATTTTAGGGTTCTTTTTCAATTTGGGTTTTAGGCCATTGTCCGAAGGACAAAACTCAAATGCAGTTAGGTACTCTTTTTAGCAAAAAATACACCTCCTCTCGGATACAAAATTCAGCCACTTGTAACAAACGGAGTTAACGGTATCTCACTATCTCTCTCTGTTTCTATCTTTTCTCCTTCTTGCATCGAGAAAACCCAAGAACCCCAACTCATATAGAAAATTATGATAAGAAAATTCTCCTTAATCCACACATAAATTGCGGTAATCCCTTAAAGAAAAAAAGAGAAAAAAGATTAGAAAAGAGAGGGACAGAGAGAGAAGCAGAGACTAGGCATCCCTTGTTGTTTCCTTATATGCGTTAATGAAATTGTTGAAAGGTTCTAGTGTTCTACCAATGTCAACTCCAAATACAAAGGCTGACAAATGGTTTATATTCTTAGAAGGTTTTAGAGGTATGGAAATGCATGATTTTTCATCTTGTAAATTGAGATGATTTCTTTCATATATTTCATAACGATGATAATCATGATACGATAGCTCTTTGATCCCCAATTACCAATAAAAAACTTGGATAAACGTGGAAACAACAATGACATCATGTCCAAGTCCCCTCCAAATTAGAGAATGTGTTATGCATGTCATTTCTCAGTTTTTCTGAAGTTCGATTCTAGCACATTATATTTTTGAAGGTCCTCTAGATTTGCCATTCTATTTAGGGTTGGTATGCTCTCTTAATGGATACATGGGAGGGGTCTTTTATTAATGATCATCATGATACTAACTAACATGATGATCAAAGAAGGTGCTTCTTGGCCTATTTGTATGCTGATCAAGTTGCGTAAGACTGTAAGAAAGAATTTAACTTGCCACACTGTTTTTATTACTTTGTTTAATGGCATGAATGATGCCGGACATAAATTTCTTAATAGTTCTATAGTTACGAGAATGGGAGAGAAGAGATTTGAATATTTTTCTCACAAAAGAGTAAATAATGCTATTGAACTATAAGGCACCTCTTGTAATGAATCATGATGTATACATTGTTGAGTGTACATTTTTGTAATTTAAGTTTAATTTACTTGAAAAGTATGGTATAATGTTGTCATAAGCCTTGTAACTCAATTGGCATCTTCTAGTGTTTCCAACAGAAACGTTCAGAATTCAACTCTTCCTTCCCTATTATAACTATTGAATTTATCACAAAGAAAATGTAAGGTATGATATTGTAGCCTTCCACTATTATTATTATTAATTTCTAACCTAATTGTTACAACAAGTAGGGAAAGGTGATTCAAACTTTAGTTCTTGTCACAAAGAAAAGCAATAAGTTGCATAAATCTATTCCACTAGTAATTTACATAAGTTGCATAAATCTATCATGCATCTAGTAGTTCCTATAATGAGATTTTGTAATTTATTAAGATAGGGTCAATGTCATGCTGAAGAAGGTACATGATATAGATTGGAATAGAAGCAAATTCAATGTGATAAAAATCTCTCCTTCCCAATAGAAGTCCATCCCCCATTCCTGCAATCTTTCTGTCTCACCCATTTTGAATGCTCTAGGCTCTAGCCCCATCATCCCATGTGCAATTTGCTTGCATATGATGCGACACATAACATGATCTTCGAACAAAATGTAAAAACGTAATGAACTATGTTTTGAGTATCCTTACAAAATCATTAATTCTTTGTCTTGATTGGAGCTTCCATGTCAAATGGATTGTCCATTTAGACCAAATACATACAATAATTCTTTTTGATAGACATACAATCATTCTCATAGCTAGATATCATCCGAACGTGTTGTTATGAGATGAAAATGAAACACATATGCAAGTAGAAAGAGATGTTTCAACTTTCAAGTTACAAGAAATGGACTGTTCTTTCAAACTTGTTTGGTGGCCACCTTTTGAAGATTTATCCCTGTACTTATCTGCCACATGTGGGATGAGAATTCTATATATATGGTCCAAATGTCTTTCGTCTTTTACTGTTTTTGTTTTTATTTATAATCTCTCATTTCCTCCATTTCTTTAAAATTCTTTTATAAGTCTTTTTTTTTTTTTTTTTTTTTAATATTAGTTCTGATATCATGTTAAATATTAGGTCTTATACCATGTGTTAAAATAGATGTAAAAATTGGATCATAAATTAGAAAACATAAGAATATGAGAGTTATATAATTCTATATTCACAGAATAAACCTTTAAGGGCTACATCTTTATTTAATAAGAGTGTAATTAATATAAATTCTATGTTACAATGAACTCAACATGAATGTATATAGTAGGCTAAACCCTAAACTAACCATTCACTAATTATACAAATTATAGTCTATGAAAAACATTAATTGTATCTAAATTCATCAACATGGACGGGACTATACAAGTATAACATGGTTTTCGTAAATAAAAAAAATAAAGTATAACATGGTTCAGTAGCATGAATCTGATCTCATTCACTTTTCTATACGTTAAAACCTTAAAGACTTGAACACATTTTGGTCTCGTTCCCTCGCTTTCCAATAGATGGGTGACTTAGAATTAAAGAAATGTAAGACTTGCCCACTGATTACAAAATTTAGGGGGCCCCCTTCCATGTGGGGGAACTTCCCTTTCGAAGGATATCATAGTTAATGTTACCATGTAAATGTTGTGCATAATGGTAGGTAACATGCACTAGAGTCTACCCTCATACTTTCAGTTCCACATGGAACCAATTAGACTGAACATGTGCTGGTCTTCTGCTTCATCTTCTGGTAATGCTTTTTTTTTTTTTTTTTTTAAGGGTAAAATCTGTTACACGCAATGAGTTACACGGTGTGTTTTGATAAACTAAAAAGTAAAAATGTGAGTTTTTAATTCATTTTTTCAGTCATGAAAACACACTGTTTGTAATAACCACTGCCTTTTTTATAAATCCCCTCTCTAATATAAAGTTTTGGATACATCAAAGGAGCATTGCCTATTGGTTAGTGTGCCAGTAGGTTCCAACCGTCATGTTTCCACTTATTTGAAAGTTTTACTTACAAAAAAAAAATTGGATTTTCTTCTCTCTTTTTTTGGGGAGAGAGGAATTGTCTTTAAATCTTCTTTGAAAAATTATAAGAATTTAATTTAGCTGAATTGGCATACTGTAGTTTTCTTTTTTTCCTTTTCTATGTTAAATTAGTTAATTAGTCATCATCAATTTTTTTTTGGGGTAATGAGTTGGGAAAACCTAAATCTTAGATTTATTCAAATTTAAATTATGGCCTTGAAAACTTTGAAATGGAGAGAATCCAAATTCCAATCCAATTTATTGATAGCTATTATTGACCACATTTTCTTTAGCAAGAATCAGAGTTTTGTAATTTTAGGTGTTACTTTCACCTCATGAGGTGGAAACTATTTTAACCTTATGTTAAGACTTGGGAATCGACTTGGGTCTAGTGTTCTTGGACCTAATTCTTGCCCTAAGGCTGAATCTTTTTATTTAAAAATCAGACATCAACTATAATACAAACTTGCTTAAAAAAACTATAATATTAACAAAAATATATTTTTGTTTTTTAAAAAAACAGTTTTGAATTGGATATATATTGCTATCATGCATGATTGTCCATAATCCTTGAAATATTAAAAAGTTAATATACTTGGCTACAAGTAGGAGTGTATATCAAACCCATCAACTTGATGATTTCAACCCAATTAGGTTGAAATTTTATTTTAAGTTTTAAGTTGGGCAGAGTTTGGGTTGATAGCTTTTTAACCCATTTGACTCAACCCAACCCACCATGTATATAAATTTATTTTATTATTTTTATTTTTAGTTAGATTCTCAAAAAAAAAAAAAAAACTTTTAAGTAATTGATTTTAGTATTTTGAGAATTTAGTTTTGACGAATTTGAAATTTTAGAATACAATTAAAACATATTATATATAATATAATAATTTATTGAATTTTAATAATAATAATAATAATAATAATAATTATTATTATTATTATTTATGAAAGCCTAATTTCTAACAACGCATAAAACAGGGCAATGTGAATCAATTCTGTTTGGGTCGGACTTGTGGGTTTGAATTGAAAACTGAAATGGGCCAGCAAATCCATCAATTATATGGATCCGTTTATCAATTTAAATTGAACGATTCCATTTATTAACTGTTTTCTCTCCCACTGTCACACACACAGTCTCACTCTTGGCATTGCCATTCATTCAAACAGAAGAGGAAAAGCTTTACGTAGTAAGTACTATTAGGGGTTTTTTTTTGGTAGTATATGATATTAGGGTTTATCTATCAAATTAAAGTTTGATTTAAAAAAAAAATCAGGATTTAGTGATTCATTTGTTAGACCTGTTACTCTAATGTCGTAGTATTACATTACTATTACTTTTGTTTGTGTGTTTATTTGTTTTTCAATGTTTAAGGTATACATGGTCATATATCAATGCACATTTTTTCTTTGTTTTGTTTAGTAAGCTTTCAGGTACAGTAAGATATAGTTGAATATCTGGACATTGTGGAGGAAACGTTTATGGACAAGAGAGAGACATATGCTCAATTCTTGAAAACAATCTACAATTTCAAAACCAAAAGGTTCTTCTTCCTTCTTCTTCTTCTCCTCTTTTTTTTTTTTTTTTTTGGCATTATGTTTGTTACTTTGCCCTCAATTTTGCCTAAATCTAAGTGTTCATGAAATATAATTGCATACTTACATTTTTTTTTCTCTTTATTTTTCTATTCCATTTAATTTCCTAGTTGTGTGTGGTGTTGGATACAAACCAAGTTGTTATTAGAATTAGTTCTACAGTTGAAATATTGAAATATGAACTGTTTATTTGGTTGTGCTTTTTCTAGTGTCGGATAAAATCTGGTTTTGTATCTCATACAAAACACACAGCGGAAGCAACAAACAAGGATCTATTTCATTCATGATTGACAACATGCACTATGTAAATTTCTGAATTTAAGAACAAGATAGCGTACCTTGGTGTGGAGAAATTCAAAACAAAGATTAGAAGCACTTGGGAAAACTTTTAATCTTCACTTCAATTCCACTTTACGCCCAAGATGTGTGGTCTCTCAATCAGTTTCCAAAGGGAGAATGAAAGTGTGTCTCACACTCTTTCTTTTCTCTACGATTCTTTTCTTAAAATCGCATTAAAAAATTCTGTATGTTTCTCCCTTTATAACTAACTGATTATCTAATTGGGCCGGCCTATTGGGCCTTTCCAATTGGGCTTTAGTGCGTGGCTTGGAATACGCGATTTCGGCCCAATTACAATGGGACCAAAAGGGACCAATAAGACACTAGCTCCAATGGGCCTTGGGCTTTTCCGTCAACTCTTGACAAGTCCAAAGTTACCATTAATTATATTTAATACCACTATATAAATATAATTGCACTCTAGGCCTTATTAATAAATTATATCCCAAGACTATATTTTACACGCAACCCCTTCATAAAATATTCGTAGTAATACAAAGTCATAAATATAGACTGCCACTTTGAAAATTACTACATCTTATCCTTGAGTATCTGGTTTAATCCTTTAAAGTTATTCATCATATATTTATAAAATCCAATTTTATAAATATATACTTTAGTAATTTCTTACCAAAGTGGTTAGACCTAACTCTCTGAAAAACCAAACCCATTAAACTTATCTCAAGGGAATATTTTATATCTCCGTTAAGAGACTATGAATTTCATCTTGAGAATATATGTTCCATCAACACTAAATGTGGCTGCCCAACATACTGAGGTTTTGACCGTTACTTTAGATCTCACTCCTGATATATCAAAGTAACTTACATCTCATGATTAGGTCCATTATTCTCTCAGGATTAAGAGTTCATGCAAATAGAAGTCGTGAGATTTATTATTCATTTGACAGTCGTTAGAAAAATAATAAATCTCACAGCGGTCCAGTTCAATATGTCTTAACTCTTAAAACATATCAACATATCAACTAGAAGTCACCACTTCCATGATCAAGACAAATCATCTTAGTTGATACGTTATAGTCTTCGCAGATGAAATGCCCAATTTCATCACCGACTACGAACTATAATTCTGAGTTTACAAAGAACTTGTGATTTATATCTTCTGTGACTTTTTACATAAATCACATACTATGCACCTTATTACACACCTATCTCATGGACTGTTACATAAGGATCACATACTAGGCTTTTTGCTGCCTTCTGGTGCATCTCAAGGAATGGACTATATGATAATGTCCAAATATTCATGTTATCATTATTTTAAATAAGAAATAAACAACTTTATTAAACACAACATTAAGTCATACATAATGTCATACATAGCATCATACAATAGGATTTAAGGGCACATATCCTAACAATCTCCCACTTGCCCTAAAGACTATTGTGCACTAATCTAACTCTCATTCCCTCCAAATGTGACTCGAAGGTCCTTTGAGGCACGATTTTGGTAAAAGGATCTGCTAGATTATTTGCACTTTCAATCTTTGCCACCACAACATCTCCACGAGCAACAATGTCTCGAATGATATGGTACTTCCTCTCAATGTGCTTTCCTTTCTTATGATTTCTTGGATCTTTGGATTGTGCAACTGCTCCACTATTATCACAAAACAATGTGATGAGAACTTGCTCCATTCTTATAACACCAAGATCAGAAAGGAATTTCTTGAGCCAAACAGCCTCCTTTGCTGCTTCACAAGCAGCAACGTACTCGGCTTCCATGGTGGAGTCCGCAATGCAAGATTGTTTAACACTCCTCCAACTTATGGCTCCACCTCCCAAGGTGAAAACACACCCTGAAGTGGATTTTCTGAAATCTAGATCCGATTGAAAATCTGAATCTGTATAACCAATGGGAATCAAATCCTCACAATGGTAGATAAGCATATAATTTCTCGTTCTCCTAAGATACTTGAGAATATGCTTTACAGCTTGCCAATGTTTTGGTCCTGAATTTGATTGATATCGGCTGACCATGCCAACTGAATAACAAATGTCTGGTCTAGTACAAAGCATGGCATACATGAGACTTCCCACTGCAAAAGTATAAGGAACTTGTCTCATCAAATTTTCTTCCTCTTGAGTCTTAGGCCGTTGGTCATCAGACAGAGGAACTCCATGTCTAAAAGGAAGCCATCCTTTCTTGGAGTTTTGCATGCTAAACCGTTCTAGAACCTTATCTATATATCCAGCTTGTGATAAGCCTAACATCTTATTCTTGCGATCTCGTCAAAGCTTGATCCCTAGAATAAAGTTACCCTCACCCAAGTCCTTCATATCAAATTGGCTAGACAACCAAACTTTAACTGATGACATTATCCCTACATCATTCTCAATGAGTAGAATATCATCAACATAAAGCACTAGGAACATTACTACTTTGTCTCGATGTCTTTTGTACATATATGGTTCATCAAGATTTTGTTCAAAACCAAATGATTTGATTGCTTGATCAAACCTGATGTTCTATGACCTAGATGCTTGCTTAAGTCTATAAATGGACCTATTCAACTTGCATACCATATGCTCTTGGTTCTTTGCTATGAAACCTTCCGGTTGCAACATGTATATTTCTTCTTCAAGATTGCCATTAAGAAATGCAGTATTGACATCCATTTGCCAAATCTCATAATCATAATGAGCAGCAATGGATAAGAGAATTCTGATAGATTTAAGCATGGCTACTGGCGAAAAAATTTCATCATAATCAATACCTTCCTTTTGTGTATACCCTTTCGCCACTAGTCTTGCTTTAAAGGTTTCAACCTTTTCATCTATCCCTCTCTTCCTCTTGTAAACCCATTTGCAACCAACAGGTTTAATGCCCTTAGGCGCCTTTACAAGATCCCATACATGATTGGAATACATAGAATCCAATTCAGATTTCATAGCTTGGATCCAATGATGTGCATCTATATCATTCATGGCTTCATCATAAGTGTAAGGATCCGATTCAGCCTTTTCTGAGATAGCTTCATAGGTTTCTTCCAAACCTATAAATCTTATAGGAGGCAGAACAATTCTCCCACTACGACGAGGCACCTGTGTACTAGACATCTCATGAGTAATATCTTGTGGTGTATCTAATACAGCCACATCATCTCTAGTTTCATCCATTGGTTGGTCAACTACAGGTTCATTCATTTCAGCCAAGACAACTCTACTTCTAGGAGTATAATCATTCATATAGTAATTTTCCAAGAATTTGACATTTGTGCTAACAAACACTTTATTATCCTTACGACTATAGAATAAACCTCGAACAGTTCCTTTTGGATACCCTACAAAGAAGACCACTTCTGTTTTAGACTGTAACTTGTCAGACTTTCCTTTCAACACATGTGCTAGACAACCCCAAATGTGGAGATATCTCACACTAGGCTTACGCCCATTCCACAACTCTACAGGTGTTTTAGGAACAGACTTCGAATGTACTAAATTCAGAAGATACATTGCAGTATTTAAGGCATATCCCCAAAAGGAAATTGGTAGAGTCGAATAACTTAACATGGATCTAACCATATCCAAAAGAGTCCTATTCCTTCTTTCTGCTACACCATTTTGTTGTGGAGTTCCAGGTGCAGTCAACTGGGATATAATCCCATTTTCAGTCAAGTAATCCTTGAAGTCACCAAGAAGGTATTCGCCACCTCGATCAGATCGAATGGCCTTTATGCGTTTACCTAATTGATTCTCAACTTCAGCCCTAAACTCTTTGAACTTTTCAAAGGTTTCGGACTTCCGTTTTATTAGGTACACATAACCAAATCTAGAGTAATCATCAGTGAAAGTAATGAAATACTCATAGCCACTTCTCGCTTGGATTGACATAGGACCACATACATCTGAATGCACTAGTTCTAATAAATCTCGGGCTCTTCTACCTTTTGCATTAAAAGGCCGTTTGGTCATTTTACCTTCCAAACAAGATTCGCAAACTGGAAAACCATCAAAGTCAATAGGCTGTAAAAGTCCATCTTTGATTAGTCTTTGAATCCTACTTGAATTAATATGACCCAAACGCAAGTGCCAAAGATATGCTTCACTAGTAGAAGGAAACTTTCTCTTTAATGATTTTACATGAGAGCTATTATCTATTTCAGAATTGTATAATTCATGCATGTCAGGAGTTAAAATATAAAGACCATCCACAATATTGCCAGAACAGATAAATATTTTATCCTTCTTTATTACAACATTGTCTTTCAGGATAACACAATATCCATGCTTACCTAAATAAGTTGCAGAAATTAAATTCCTACGAACATTAGGTACATACAAACAGTCTTCCAATATTAACACTCTAGACTTAAAACACAAATTATACACTCCAACAGCTACAACCGGAATCCTGCTCCCATCAGCCAAAGTAAGAAATAGTTCTCCCTCATTCAACTTTCTGGTCTCCTGGAACCCCTGCAAAGAATTGCAGATATGATTAGTACAACCTGAATCCACACACCAGGAATCTGTTAGATTCTGTACCAAACATATTTCAAGAAGAAAGGAACTTTTCATACCCTTATTTTTGGCAGCCTTGAATATTGGACAATTCCTCTTCCAATGTCCTTTCTCACCACAATGGAAACACTTTCCTTTACTTTTCTTTCGTTTATCGGCAACCCTTAAGGCAATTTGTTTACCAATTTTCTTAGTGAAGTCCTTCTTCTTCTTCTTACCCTTGCCTTTCGACTTAGGTTGAGAAGTAGAACCTTCACCCACATTGGCTTCAACACTAGAAGTACCAAGGATGCCTTCCACCGCCACTAACTCATTCATTAATTCAGAGAAAGAGTAAATCTTTTTGTTCATATTATAATTGAGTCTGAATTCCTTGAATGATTCTAGTAGTGACTGGAGTATCATATCCACTTGGGATTCTCCATCAATGTCGGCACCTAAAACTTCTAATGTGTTCAGATTAGCAATCATCTTAAGACAATGCTCCCTTACTGAACTTCCTGCAGCCATTTTGGTATTATAAATTTGCTTCATAATTTCTTGCCTTGCAAACCGGCCTTGCTCACCAAACATCTCCTTCAGACTTAGCATGATGTCCGAAGCATGTTCTACATCCTACATTTGATGCTGTAGAACATTTGAAATAGATGTTAGGATATAGCACTTGGTCATCTCATTAGATTTCTACCAACGATCATATCGCTGTTTTTCCTCAATAGGAGCGTCTAATGAAGGAAAGCTAGGACACGGTTGAGTAAGCACATATTTGTGCTCTTCAGCAGTAAGAATAATGTCCAAATTCCTTTTCCAGTCAACATAGTTGGATTCAGTCAGTTTGTTTTGATTAAGAATAGCAACAAGTGGGCTAAATGATGCCATTATTTAAATCTGAAAATAATAAACATGAATACAATAAGTAAACTGGACATTATCAATTTAGCATATAAGCATATAATATGGAACTTTAATAAAACCATAATATAATATATGCAACGACAACCCAATCCCATATTCAATATCCCTCAGCATAGAGTGAACATTAAATACTATGATTGATTGAGAACTACTCTCATTATTAGTGCTATCATGATAACTCTTATCAAACACTAATAATATGCCGTTTTACATTTAGCCTCTAAGTAATAATAGCAAGAACTCAGCATAGAGGATACTAAAATACTTAGTCTAGTGTATACCATTGTCTAGAATCATGTGTAGCCACATTTGATCCCTTTAACAAGCTTATTTTGTGGTACCATGATAAAAACACCCTCCGCATGGAATGCAAAACTCGAGGCTAAGACAAGGTGTTTATCAAACCACTATAAACTAGGAAATTCAATCTTATAGGATCATGAAATAAATACCCTCCGCATGGAATGCTAAGCTCGAGGCAAAGACAAAGTATATATTTCACACTACTATGAACCAACAATGGAGGCCGTGAGATACAACCTTTGCATCTCTCTCCCACTAGATATTTTAAAATTAAAGGTTTTTAAGGTCAATAACCATAATAATGCTAGACACGTGAAAAACATAATTCTAATCTCATTAGGAATAAATTTCACAAAACTAGTATTAATATATTTAAATATATATAAATATATATAACGTAATATAAACCTATATTATATTATATATATAATATAATATATATATTACGTTATAAAACTATATTATATTATATAATATAATATAATATAATATATATATATAAACTTGGAAAAGATGAATCCGTACAATAAGGATTCTACTTTTCCATGGCCATTGCTTTATATCCGTGTGTGTATATATATATATATAACCATCAGATGGTGAAATCCAAGGACAACAAGTCAACGTCCATTTTGACAATTACCAATCAATTGTCTTAATATATATATATATATATTTATATATATATAATCGTGGGCCATAATTGTTCAAGCCATGCATAGACGTGAAAAACATTCAAACCATGCATTTGATTCACCAAGCAGTACAATAACTGAATCCATAAAAGACACGGCACTTAATACATCTGAATCATGGCAGTTACTCAACTTACATGAATATACCATTATGATATATAATCTTATATACGGATTCAATCTGGCATAAAGTACTTGGTGTTTTAATGCATATGAACTCCATGAATATTAAAATCATGACACAACACCATTATTTAATGCAGAAAATTGTTATACAAAGATAACGGTTTTCTTAAATTCTAAAATCCAATTACACGCTATACAATCATGAGATGAAAACCTGGCTCTGATACCAATTGTTGGATAAAATCTGGTTTTGTATCTCATATAAAACACACAGCGGAAGCAACAAACAAGGATCTATTTCATTCATGATTGACAACATGCACTATGTAAATTTCTGAATTTAAGAACAAGATTGCGTACCTTAGTGTGGAGAAATTCAAAACAAAGATTAGAAGCACTTGGGAAAACTTTTAATCTTCACTCCAATTCCACTTTACGCCCAAGATGTGTGGTCTCTCAATCAGTTTCCAAAGGGAGAATGAAAGTGTGTCTCACACTCTTTCTTTTCTCTATGATTCTTTTCTTAAAATCGCATTAAAAAATTCTGTATGTTTCTCCCTTTATAACTAACTGATTATCTAATTGGGCCGGCCTATTGGGCCTTTCCAATTGGGCTTTAGTGCGTGGCTTGGAATGGGACCAAAAGAGACCAATAAGACACTAGCTCTAATGGGCCTTGGGTTTTTCCATCAACTCTTGACAAGTCCAAAGTTACCATTAATTATATTTAATACCACTATATAAATATAATTGCACTCTAGGCCTTATTAATAAATTATATCCCAAAACTTTATTTTACACGCAACCCCTTCATAAAATATTCGTAGTAATACAAAGTCATAAATATAGACTGCCACTTTGAAAATTACTACATCTTATCCTTGAGTACCCGGTTTAATCCTTTAAAGTTATTCATCATATATTTATGAAATCCAATTTCATAAATATATACTTTAGTAATTTCTTACCAAAGTGGTTAGGCCTAACTCTCTGAATAACCAAACCCATTAAATTTATCTCAAGGAAATATTTTATATCTCCGTTAAGAGACTATGAATTTTAATTTGAGAATATATGTTCCATCAATACTAAATGTGGCTGCCCAACATACTGAAGTTTTGACCGTTACTTTAGATCTCACTCCTGATATATCAAAGCAACCTACATCTCATGATTAGGTCCATTATTCTCTCAGGATTAAGAGTTCATGCAAATAGAAGTTGTGAGATTTATTATTCATTTGACAGTCGTTAGGAAAATAATAAATCTCACAGCGGTCTAGTTCAATATGTCTTAACTCTTAAAACATATCAACATATCAACTAGAAGTCACCACTTCCATGATCAAGACAAATCATCTTAGTTGATACGTTATAGTCTTCGCAGATGAAATGCCCAATTTCATCACCGACTACGAACTATAAATTCTGAGTTTACAAAGAACTTGTGATTTATATCTTCTGTGACTTTTCACATAAATTACATACTATGCATCTCATGGACCATATGATAATGTCCAAATATTCATGTTACCATTATTTTAAATAAGAAATAAACAATTTTATTAAACACAACATTAAGTCATACATAATGTCATACATAGCATCATACAATAGGATTTAAGGGCACATATCCTAACATCTAGTTGGTACGATAATTTTCTTGATGGATATTTTTGTGAGTGAGATTAACAACAGATGAGAGTAAAGGTTTTTTTTTTTTTTCAAGAGGGTTCTCTAGTCTGCACGATATGATATGATACATAAAGGTTCTAATTTATATGATTTTTGTGAAGAAAAAACCCTATTTAGATTTAAAGTAAACTACATATTTGATCCCATCATTTACACTATACTTCAATTTGGTCTTTATTCTTTCAATTGTATCAATTTGGTCTCTAACTTTTTAGTGTCATGTCAATTTAGTCACTACTATTATCCCTTTGATGTAAATTATTGAAGTGGCCATTGGAAATTGTAGACGTGTCAAAAGGCTAAAATAAACAATTAGTTTTAGTTAATGTTGCAATAAACTAAAATTTTATTTTGGTCTTTTGCCATTATAATAATTTTCATTCAAGAGACTACAACAGTGGTTAAATTGACATGACACTGAAATGTTATTGTGCGTACCCAAAGAGGTTTTGATGAAGATGAGCCAATATTTGGACTCACAGCTTATTTGTATAGTGGGCATAAGAGTTCCTTACTATGGGTGGTCCTTTGGCGAGTGACCCAATAGCACCTTCTAGTTCAAAGGAACTCTCTTTCCCTCTCCAAGTCACTCTATTCTCTACTGTTATTATCACTCTTTTTTTTTTTCTCTCTGTTTTCTCTCTCCCCTTGCCAACCCCTAACTTTTCTTCAGTTCTTCTATTTATAGCATCAGGTGGGTGGAGGGGACATGATTACTTCTAGACCTCACTCGTGTAGGTGGGATTTGGTATCATCGTTTTTGATAAGAAGATGCTTTTTTGGGAATAGCGGCAGTGGCATTGGAACTAGTTCTAACTTCTAAAAGATTGCTCGGTAGCGATATTCCCCCAATCAATTCTAATAGTTGAGAACATAGGATGTTTTTGGCACGCGCGTCTTTTGATCAACGCACAACTAATCAGCGTGGGCTTTTTACCAAGGTTCCAGAAGAGAGGGACCTATTTTGGTATTTGGGCCCACAGTGGGCCTAAAATAGTGTTCTTATTAAGACCAAAGGCCCAATGGGTGTGTGATCGTGCATCGCGTCTTACGACCAGGACCCAAAGTTCAATGGCCCTAGGCACCAACCACGTACAATTATGAACTAGATTGACACAATTGAAAGATTATAGACCAAATACGTAGCTTTCCCTTTAGACCTATATGTTTATGTATTGTCCGATTTATATGATTCTTATTTCATATGATGCGCATGTATGTATTGTACCATTCTTTGACATGATTGATATGCACTTGCGATATAGTACCTTTTGGCTATGATCGTGTATTTTTCAATATTAACAACTATGGATTTGAATTCCTAAATGAGCATTTATCCTCCATTGTTTCTTGTATTTTTTTTTTTTTTTGGAGAGGTCACCATATTAAAGTAGGTGCTTCTTTATGTTTTCTAGACTTGATAAGTTGAATTCTGAACCAATTTTAGTAAAATCACGGACCAATTTTTTTGTTTTTTTCAAATTTATTCTTATCAATGTATGCATCTCTCATTATGTGGGAAAAGGCATATGGTTTGATAAAAGCATTAATGGATTTAGAAGGCTCACTAATCGTTACTAATCAGCCTCTTCTCTTTAATTGTATAGAGGCTGTAGGTTAATATTATGCATGATGACTTTTCCAAATCATTGATGGGGATGCTAGAGAAGCTGTGGGTTAATACTTGCTCAAATTTAGTTGTTTTTACAACAATTGAAACAAAGTCCAACAAAAATAAAAATTTAATGACACAATAAAAATTGTAAAAAATTAATTGAATGATATTTGCATCATAATTTTACCAAAATGATATTTGTGTTCATAAGTAGGTATGAAAAATGTCTATATATCAACCACTATATCATGCAAATTAAATTTATAAACGGATAAAATATAATCAAATCACTACTTTACTCTTATTGTTTTTCTATTTTGTCTATAAATAAAGTACTAAAAATTTATTGAAATATTGGAAAAAAATAATAACAAATATTTTTATGGAAAAAGAAAAAAACACTAAAAACAAATATTTTTATAGGAAATGAAAAAAACTCTAAAATATTTTTATAGTTTTTTTATTATATTTCTTATAAATGTGTCATAAAACTTACGTTTATTAACAAATATTCCAAAGGCACTCATTAACTAAACCTTTATTTTAAAGGGTATATTATAATATACCAAAAGTGCTCTTGGAAATATTTTCAATATCAATTATTCTAGTAGCATGGTTTGCTATTTTTCTTTACATCTCGATCCATGTTTTCTAAACATTTTAGTATTCATAAAGTTACAATAACATTTTA
Organism: Castanopsis chinensis; assembly: GCA_032878915.1. Classification (NCBI taxonomy): domain Eukaryota; kingdom Viridiplantae; phylum Streptophyta; class Magnoliopsida; order Fagales; family Fagaceae; genus Castanopsis; species Castanopsis chinensis. The sequence continues at coordinate 10,217,207 of JAVQMG010000114.1, forward strand.
GAATACTTATGATTTGTTTAGATATTAAGATTTAGTAAACTTGCATTACAAATGCAATTATCTTCTGTTTAGATGCGTGGGGTGAATGCAAAACAAATCTTGGGCCTAATTATAAGGAATGTAAACACCAACAAGAATATTAGCCCAAGCAATAGGGATAAACCCCACGATGGTCAGCTAATTTCTTAATCAATGCACGCAGGATCTTGGATCCTCAATTAGGCCCAACATCCACCCAAGTAGCATGAAGAGGTTACCTCCGAGATCTATCCAAGCTAACTAGATAGGTAGCAGAAAGACCAAACTTCTACAAGATAGTCTTCTAAGGGATCCTGGTAATTCCACAACCACATTCGCATTGAGATAGGTCGCCAGCTAGACATCACCAACAGAGGACCCCCAAAAGTCTCCATTCATGATGAAAAACCCGCAAAAGAAAAATCGGATAAGACCAAGAGTTGTATATGTGGACATTTGAACAATGAAAAATAGATGAAAAGTCATGGAAAGAAGAGCCGATAAGATCAAAGGCAATCCAGGTGGACTTAGACAAAAGATGAAGAAGAAGAAGAAGATGACTTGTATAAAAGGAAGAAAATGAGACTCACAGGATGCATGTAACATATGAGATTGAAATGAATAATGGAGATTCTGGTTTTTTACATGTTCTTGTCCAAACTTCCCACTATGAATCAATATCAACCCATGTCACAAATTAATTGTAACACGTATCTTGCTAAGTATCTTAATCCATAAGGGCAACGCTCCTACAAATGCCAAGATTTGGGCCTATGATTTCGATTTGAGGGTTCAAATCCAAATTTCCTATTTAGGTTATTTAAAAGGAAAAGAATTTATCTTTGGCCCAAATCCATTGATTTCAAATCATCCCATAAACTATAGAAGTTGGGAAATCCTCACACACATCTTTTTGCTCTTCCTCGTCAGCTCAAGCTCCATTCACCAGAGCCTTGCCTCCACAAACCACCTTGTCACCAGAACGTCTCACATCACCCATTCCCTCTAATGGCCACCCCACTGAGGGATTAAGGCAAGTGGTGGCAGGCTTCAATTGGTCCACACCTTCTTGGATGCTAGCTTTAAATTGCTCCACTTAGATGATAGAACCAATGTCGTTGCCAGGGTTTTGCAAATTGTAACCCTAATTCTATTTTACCAAACCAAATTACAAAATGATTGTTTTTGTAGTTGTAGGTGTGACTGTTTGTGCGCCTCTATCTCTCTTTTCTACTGTTTTTTTTTTCTTCAAACGGTTTTATCTTGATTTAATCAGTGAATCTGATTTGACTCTTTGTATACACCCTGTTTCGTTCAAGGATACTCTTTTGCATGTGTGATACCTAATAACAATAAACAAATTATAACAATACTCTTTAAACAAATTAAATGATACATATAAACTTTTCAATCTCTCTCTCAAAGATTCATTTGTGATAAATAAATAAGAAAACAATTGGTTTAAATAAAATTGTGATTTGTACAATAAATAAAATGAATATTTTTGTATTTTTTTAATTGAGAAGATAATAAAATAGAGATGAAAAATGATGGAGCAACATATGAGAGATACGTCGCTCTCAATTTTTCAGTTCTTTAAACAATGCAGATTGAAAACAATGGTAATTTCTACAATAAGTAGTATATGAGTGGATATAGCTAGGTGGATCAAGGCAATGGATTGTGAATCCACCATACGTGGGTTCAATTTTTGTTGTTCACCCATAAATAAATAACATAACTAATAACTCCGGTCTATTTTTATTTATGTAAAGACAAAGAAACAAATTTTATTCTCTCCTATCCTATTTACTTTGACGATGAAGAATCAAATTATCACTATATTTATTTATTTATTTATTTTTACTTCTTCTTCCAAGTGCAAGATAACCTCAAGGGATGGCAGTTGTTGTTGTTGTTGTTGTTGTTGTTATTGTTATTATTCCTACCAATTGGGGCCCCTCCATTCACCTCCCCCATGGAGATGATCTATAGGGTTCATAATTACTACACTCATTTAGACTCACAATAACTGATGATTGGATTACATTTATTAAGTACTAATAGTGAACCAATGTATAAATGACATTATTTTGGACACTACCGTGTGATGACCCCCAAAAGTGTTTTTAGAAAATAGATTCTTTCAAAAGTATTTTCTGGAAAAATCATGAATTTTTGAAAATAGAGGAGTTGCCACTTATTTTAATACTTTTTAAAAAGAAAAAGAAAAACAAATAATAAAACCTTTTTATTTTGAAATAACTCCATGGATTAAAATGATTTACGTTCTATTAAGTACAAGTTTGTGTGTTGGGTTCTGCGAGAAGGTGTGAGGCACCTATAGAAGCCTAGAATGCTTACCAGTTTCTACTAAATAAGGACTATTTGATGTTTAACTAATTATTTAATGCCATTAAACAATTAATAATTTTTATGATATGGTGGCCTAAAACTAAATCATGTAACAAGACAAGAAATAATAGTAGAAATAACAGGATAATGAAATTAACAAGTGCAAGTAATAAAAAGAAAATAAATGTTTTTATGTGGATGAAAAAAATTGGAAAAAAAAATTATTTTACTTTAAAAGCATGTCTAAATAATTATTTGGGCTTAATCATTGTCACATAATATTATCTAAAGGTAGCAAAAAAGAAGATGTGATTCAAATTAAGAATAAGCCTAGTTCGTGGGCTTAAACAGAACTCGACCCATTGATAAAGCCCAAAGAGCCCTAACTGGCCTTAAGTCGGTTTGGGTGAAGACTATAAATATTTGTTTCCTTCCTCACGCGCTCTCTCTCTCTCTCTCTCTCTCTCTGTTTTCTCCAGACTGAAAATTCAGAAGAGCCTTGAAGACTTCTCGACTGAGCCAACTCGGTTGCAACTCAATGGACCAAAAGTGAGCCTCTGGTTTTACTTCATCTTTTGATCTTTCTTTTGTGTGTTTGTTTTTTGGATACTGATTTTTATATACTCTTTGCCAAAGAAGCTCTGCTCGTGCTTGCAATTCTAAAACGGTACCGCTTCGCCAAACCAGACGTGAGTCTCTTCTTCTTCTTCTTTCTTTATTTCTCTTATTTTTTATTTTAGGTTTGAATTTGTTAAACCCTATATTCTGTTATACACATTGTTTTTTTATTTTATTTTATTTTTTATAATTATTATTTTGATTTTTAGGGTTTGGTGAGATTTTGTTTTAGATAGAAGAGGAAAACTTGCTTATATAGTTTTTGTTTTGGATTTTGATTTTAGGGTTAGAAGGTGTGAGATTGTTTTGGATAGAGGCGGAATTTTGGAGATGGCACATATGGGTGGAGGTGCTGAAGCACATGCCAGGGATAAGCAATATGAGTATCGAGCCAACTCGAGTCTGGTCTTAACCACTGAATCTCATGATACCCGTGAGGCTATGGGTGAGGCCGAATCTCTATGGGGAAAGATTGACCCCAAGAGCTTTGGTGACAGAGCATACCGAGGAAAACCCTCAGAATTGGATGAGAAGTTTAAGAATTCGAAGAGGAAGGAGGAGTGTGACCCGTTTTTTGAGCCTTCTCCTAGTCGCCAGAGCAAGCGTCACTGCCTTCAAGAAGAGAGTGTATTGAATTTATTTGAGGAATGCGTTTACCAGCCCAAGACAAAGGAGTCGAGGGTTGCCTATGAGGCTATGCTTGGTGTGATTCAGCAACAGTTGGGAGGGCAGCCGCTTAGTATTGTTAATGATGCTGCCGATGAGATATTGGCTTTGCTTAAGAATGAGACACTTAGGAACCATGACAAGAAGAAGGAGATTGAGAAGCTTTTGAACTCTGTACCAAATGCTGTTTTTGATCAGTTGGTATCGATTGGAAGGCTTATTACAGATTACCAAGATGGGGTGGTGATGTGGCTAGGAATACTGGTGACGATGATGTGGGTGTTGCAGTTGATTTTGGGGTGGAGGATGAGGATAGCGATCTTGATATGGTACAGAAGGATGAAGAGGAGGACAATGAGGTGGTGGAAGCTTATGTTTATGGGGGTATGCAAATGGGGTGTGCAATTGATGATGATATGAGCCTTAATGCTCTAAGCATTGGTGCTTATTGGCTTCAAGGGAAGATCTCTGAAGCATTTGAAAAAGAGATTGATCCACAACAATGCCAGAAGCTTGCAGAAGATGTGCTTAAGATACTCGCTGATGGTGATGACAGGGAAGTGGAATCAAAGCTGCTGGTGCTTCTCCAGTTTGATAAATTTAGTCTTATTAAGTTTCTTTTGAGGAACCAGCTGAGGATTATTTGGTGTACCCGTTTGGCAAGGGCTGGAGACGAAGAACAGAAGAAGAAGATTGAGGAGGAAATGATGGGAATGGGACCGGAATTGGCTGCAATTGTGGATCAGTTGCATCCCACAAGAGCTAGTGCAAAAGAAAGGCAAAAGAACTTCGAGAAGAGTACTAAAGAAGAGGTAAATACATTGAAGGATGTGAGTGGTGAAGATGAGGACAGAGGCAAGAAAGGGATTGCTGATAGAGATGCGGACAGTGGTTGGGGCCAGTGCCAGTTGCTTGATCTTGGTAGTATTGCTTTTGAACAAGGTGGTTGTTTGGTGTCCGAAAAAAAGACTGAGCTTCCGGATGGGTCTTATAGGCATTCTAGCAAGGGATATGTAGAAATTTATGTGCCCGCATTAAAGCCAAAACAATTTGATCCAAATGAGAAACTTATAAAAGTATCTGACATGCCAGACTTGGCACAACTAGCTTTCGAAGGAATGAAGGAGTTGAACAGGGTACAGAGTAGAATCTATGAGACAGCCCTTTTTAAAGCTGACAATATCCTCTTATGTGCTCCCACTGGGGCAGGGAAAACTAATGTTGCAGTGCTCACCATACTTCAGCAGATATTATTTAACAGGAATTCAGATGGCTCATTTAACCACAATGATTATAAGATTGTATATGTGGCACCTATGAAAGCTCTTGTTGCTGAAGTTGTCAGCAATTTATCCGATCGTTTGCAATGTTATGGTGTCAATGTCAGGGAGCTAAGTGGAGACCAGTCACTAACTCGCCAACAACTTGAAGAAACTCAAATTATTGTCACAACTCCTGAGAAGTGGGATATCATTACCAGGAAGTCAGGTGACCGTACTTATACACAGCTTGTGAAACTTCTTATCATTGATGAGATTCATCTTCTTCATGATAACAGAGGACCTGTGCTTGAAAGTATTGTAGCTAGAACTGTTAGACAGATTGAAACTACAAAGTTGCATATTCGGTTGGTTGGGCTATCTGCTACACTACCTAACTATGAAGATGTGGCAAAATTCTTACAGGTTGATTTGAAGAAAGGATTGTTCCACTTTGACAATAGTTACAGACCTGTCCCTCTTTCTCAGAAGTATATTGGAATCACAGTAAAGAAGCCACTGCAAAGGTTCCAGTTGATGAATGATGTCTGTTACAAAGAGGTAATAGCTGTAGCAGGAAAGCATCAAGTCCTTATTTTTGTCCATTCGAGGAAAGAAACAGCCAAAACAGCTCATGCCATAAGAGATATTGCTCTTGCTAATGATACTCTTGGTAGATTTTTGAAAGAGGACAGTGCAAGTCGTGAGATTCTCCGTTCTCAAATAGATCTGGTCATGAGCAATGACCTTAAAGATCTTTTGCCATATGGTTTTGCAATTCATCATGCTGGGTTGACAAGGGCTGACCGCCAGCTTGTTGAGGAGTTATTTTCTTATGGGCATGTGCAAGTTTTGATTTCTACTGCAACACTTGCTTGGGGTGTGAATTTGCCAGCTCACTCAGTGATTATTAAAGGGACCCAGATCTATAATCCAGAAAAGGGAGCTTGGACTGAACTTAGTCCTCTGAATGTTATGCAGATGCTGGGTCGCGCAGGAAGGCCCCAGTATGATTCTTATGGGGAGGGCATAATCATTACTGGTCATAGTGAACTACAATATTATCTTTCACTAATGAATCAACAGCTCCCCATTGAAAGTCAGTTTGTGTCCAAATTGGCTGATCAATTGAATGCAGAAATTGTTCTTGGAACTGTTCACAATGCTAGGGAAGCCTGTAATTGGCTTGGGTACACTTACTTGTATGTCCGAATGTTGCGGAACCCTACACTATATGGTTTAGCACCTGATGCTCTCGCAAGAGATAGGAATTTGGAGGGGAGGAGGGCTGATTTGATCCATTCTGCTGCAAACATATTGAACAAATATAATTTGGTGAAGTATGATAGAAAAAGTGGATATTTCCAGGTCATGGACTTGGGTCGCATTGCTAGCTACTATTATATTACTCATGGGACTATATCCATCTATAATGAGCATTTGAAGCCCACTATGGGTGATATTGAGCTTTGTCAGTTGTTCTCACTCAGTGAAGAATTCAAATATGTTACAGTGCGACAAGATGAGAAGATGGAACTTGCAAAGCTTTTAGATTGTGTTCCCATTCCTATCAAGGAAAGCTTGGAAGAGCCTAGTGCCAAGATTAATGCTTTGCTGCAAGCATATATTTCACAGTTGAGGCTTGAAGGCCTTTCATTAACATCTGACATGGTGTTTATAACTCAGAGTGCAGGACGTCTCATGCGAGCTCTTTTTGAGATTGTCTTGAAACGTGGATGGGCTCAATTGGCTGAGAAGGCTTTGAACTTATGCAAAATGGTTGACAAGAGGATGTGGAGTGTTCAAACACCTCTTCGCCAATTCCATGGAATTCCAAATGATATTTTGATGAAGTTGGAGAATAAGGATTTGGCCTGGGACAGGTATTACGACCTTTCATCTCAGGAGATAGGGGAGCTTATTCGCATTCCAAAGATGGGAAGAAAGCTGCATAAATTAATCCATCAATTCCCTAAACTTAAACTTGCAGCATATGTTCAGCCAATCACTCACACAGTTTTGAGGGTTGAGCTGACAATTATAGTGGACTTTCATTGGGAGGACAAAGTTCATGGATATGTGGAACCATTTTGGGTAATTGTTGAGGATAACGGTGGTGAATATATTCTTCATCATGAGTATTTTATGCTGAAGAAGCAGTATATTGATGAAGATAACACTTTGAATTTCACAGTGCCAATTTATGAACCATTGCCGCCTCATTACTTCATCCGTGTCGTGTCAGATAGATGGCTTGGGTCACAAACTGTTTTACCTGTATCTTTCAGGCACCTCATCCTGCCTGAAAAGTATCCTCCACCAACAGAGCTACTGGACTTGCAACCACTGCCTGTGACAGCCTTAAGGAATCCAACTTACGAAGCTCTTTATAAGGGAATCAAGCATTTTAATCCTGTTCAAACTCAGGTATTTACTGCTTTGTATAATACGAATGACAATGTCTTGGTTGCTGCACCAACTGGAAGTGGCAAGACCATATGTGCTGAGTTTGCAATTTTAAGGAATTTTCAAAAAGGAGCTAACAGTGTTATGCGTGTTGTGTATATTGCACCCCTTGAAGCACTAGCCAAGGAACGCTATTGTGATTGGGAGAGGAAGTTTGGTAAGGGTGGTCTTGAAATGTGGGTGGTTGAATTAACAGGGGATTCAGCTACAGATTTGAAACTTGTGGAGAGTGGTCAGATAATAATCAGTACTCCAGAGAAATGGGATGCTTTGTCACGTCGCTGGAAACAGAGGAAACAAGTTCAACAGGTTAGCCTCTTCATTGTTGATGAACTCCACTTGATTGGGGGTCAAGGTGGTCCCATCTTGGAGGCGGTGGTTTCCAGGATGAGATGTATTGCAAGTCATGTTGAGAACAAGATTCGTCTTGTGGCTCTTTCAACTTCTCTTGCAAATGCAAAGGATCTTGGGGAGTGGATTGGTGCTACCAGTCATGGCCTTTTCAACTTTCCTCCTGGCATCCGTCTAGTGCCATTGGAAATACACATTCAAGGGGTGGATATAGCTAATTTTGAAGCAAGGATGCAAGCAATGACTAAACCAACATACACTGCAATTGTTCAACATGCCAAAAATGGGAAGCCTGCTCTTATTTTTGTTCCAACAACGAAGCATGTCCGACTCACTGCTGTGGATCTGATGACATACTTAGATGTGGATGATGGTGAGAAGAAGCAATTTTTATTGCAGACCCCTGAAAAACTCAAGCCTTTCATTGACAAAATTAATGATGAAATGTTGAAAGCCTCTTTATGTCATGGAGTGGGCTACTTGCATGAGGGTTTAACTAATTTGGATCAGGAAGTTGTGTCACAGCTGTTTGAGGCTGGGTGGATTCAGGTCTGTGTCATGAGCAGTTCAATGTGTTGGGGAGTTCTGTTGTCAGCCCATTTGGTGGTGGTGATGGGTACACAATATTATGATGGTCTGCAAACTGCTCACACTGATTACCCAGTTACTGATCTGTTGCAAATGATGGGTCATGCCAGTCGCCCTTTGTTAGATAATTCTGGTAAATGTGTCATCCTTTGCCATGCGCCTCGCAAAGAGTACTACAAGAAGTTCTTGTATGAAGCATTCCCAGTTGAAAGCCATTTGCACCACTTTCTACATGATAATCTGAATGCAGAAATTGTTGCTGGAGTTATTGAGAACAAGCAAGATGCTGTGGATTATCTTACATGGACATTTATGTACAGGAGGCTCACACAAAATCCCAACTATTACAATCTTCAGGGGGTTAGTCATAGGCATCTTTCTGATCACCTGTCAGAGCTTGTAGAGAACACATTGAATGAGTTGGAAGTGAGTAAGTGCATTGCTATTAAGGATGATATGGACCTTTCTCCTTCAAATTTGGGCCTGATAGCTTCATATTATTACATCAGTTACACTACTATAGAATGTTTCAATTCTTTGACTTCCAAAACTAAGATGAAAGGTCTTCTGGAGATCCTGGCTTCAGCTACGGAGTATGCACAACTTCCTATACGACCTGGGGAGGAAGAGGTGGTTCAGAGGTTGATTAATCACCTGAGGTTTTCATTTGAAAATCCCAAATGCACTAGTCCACATGTGAAAGCTAATGCACTTCTTCAGGCCCATTTTGCAAGGCAAACTGTGGGTGGGAACCTGGCATTGGACCAACGTGAGGTGCTTCTTTCTGCTAGTAGATTGCTTCTGTCAATGGTTGATGTTATTTCTAGCAATGGCTGGCTGAGCCTTTCCCTTCTTGCAATGGAAGTCTGCCAAATGGTGACACGGGGCATGTGGGAGCATGATTCCATGCTTTTACAGCTTCCCCACTTCACAAAAGAGTTGGCCAAGAAATGCGAAGAAAACCCTGGAAAGAATATCGAGACTGTTTTTGATTTTGCAGAGATGGAGGATGATGAGAGGCGTGATCTGCTGCAGATGTCAGATGAACAGTTGCTGGATATTGCACGATTTTGCAATCGGTTTCCCAATATTGATATGACATATGAAGTGCTTGAGAATGGAATTGTGAGAGCTGGGGAGGACATCACACTGCAAGTCACCCTTGAGCGGGATCTTGAGGGAAGGACAGTGGTGGGACCTGTTGATGCTCCCAGGTATCCCAAGGCCAAAGAAGAAGGGTGGTGGCTTGTTGTTGGTGATACCAAAAGTAACCAGTTGCTTGCCATCAAGAGAGTTTCCCTGGAAAGGAATGCAAAAGTTAAGCTTAAATTTGCTGCCCCTGCAGATGCTGGAGAGAAGCAATATAACCTCTATTTCATGTGTGATTCATATATGGGCAGTGACCAGGAGTATAGCTTCAGTGTTGATATCAAAGAATCAGCAGGCCCTGATGAAGACAGTGGAAGAGAATGACCAGGTCATCATTTTTATTTGCTTTTAATCCCAGTTATTTTTCCTTTCTGATATCTTGAACATTGTGAGAGGGAACCGTTATGTTTTTTGATAATTTACAAGCCAAATACCTTTGCATGTTTTGAAGCAATTGGATCTTAGCTAATAGATAAATGTCTCTGCTAGCTTGTGTCTAATTATTATTTATGGTTTGGGGAAAACTGATTAACTCCTGCTGTAGTTTTATCTGTGCTTCATTTGGTTGAATTGAGAACAGGTGGTGGGTTTTTTTTTATTATATTTTTTTTTATGTGTATTTAAAAACTTTTGGTTTTATATGGCAGCCTTAACCTTTTTTATTTGTTGCCTGCCTACAATTTTGAGCTTGTATAAGGTGCCCTGGCTTTTTGGTGTTTATTTAGTTTTCTGAATGTGTGGCCCATAGAGAGTGTTTACCCAGTAAAATTCCATTGATGACTAATAATGTTGGTTAGCTTTGGTAAATTTTTATTTTATGTTAACAGGTCACCTTTTTCAGTTTGAATATTCTTTATGCTTAATTTCTCTCCCACAATATTTTTTCTGCTGCTGCACCTTGTAAATCTTAAATTTTGAGCACGACTTTTCTAAGCATATGGAATCTCCTAGATTAATCCCATTCTTATATTACAGTGGTAGCTTGAGATTGGAGAGGGAATTTGGTATTCACTTCATCTAAGAATGTGAACACCAACATCCCTCTTCAAGCTAAAGCTGAATCTATTCTGGCTATCCGAATGCAGATCACGAATCTGGTTTCTTTGTGGAAGGGTTTGGTCTCCTTCTTTTGTGGGTATAATTCGAAAGAAGCCCTGCCTTTAACTGAATTTTCCTGGTTTTGTTTTTGTTTGCAATAAAAGTTTTTCATTGCATCAAAAAATAGTTTGTCTGGATTCCAACTCACAATCTGTCTATCAATGCAATGTCTGCCCATTAGGAATTATCCAATTCTAAATTGTATCTAATGTCTATAATTTATTATGATTGATGTGGACAATTGGCCATTATAAAGTGTAGACTATATAGAGAATGAGAGGGGAGTAAATGACACGAGGGGAAAAAGGGAATCATTCAGTTTAATACTATTCTATTTGATGGATAATTGATATGAGATTTGATGACCTTTTGTGTTTTTATATACAAGGATTTAACAAGTATAATGACATCTAAATTAGAGAATTTACATAACTTCTTTTTATATGTTCAATGTATATTGCATCTAAACAAAGAAATTTGTAATTACAAGAATTTAAATATAGAAATGTAAGTCTTATCATTTGTGAATTTGTATGTACTTAACACTTATTAATCCAATGGTTCAATTAGTGACAATTAAAAAACATTTCCACATCTTGTCCCAATCCTTTATTGGTTCTATAGGCCTTATATCGTTTACCAATACCTTGCTCTTTCTTCTTTTTCTCTTTTTTTTTTTTTTTTTAATTTTTTTATTGTTTTTTAATTTTTAATTTTTTATGAATGTTCATCAATACCTTCCTAACTATTTTACTGGAGCAACTCATAAGCTAGATGCTTTAATGACAAAAACAGGACAATGTATATATATATATATAACACAATCATAGATTTATTGTAGCACAAGTTATTATGCAAAGTTTTATATCATAGTTCTGTTGTAATAAGATATATAGGAAAAAAAAAATATATTCAATAGCACTAGGTATTGTGTATAGTCTTATATCACAGTTCTGTCGTAGTAAGCATATATAGAAAATATCCAATAACACCATAATGTCATTCTGGTATTAACCAAATTGACAGCTACTACTTTCATGATTTTTTAATTTATTCTGAATTTTACTGTTTTTTTAAGAGATTCAGTAATTTCAACATATTAGGACTATTATGTTCTTCCACCATTCAAATGCTAATCAAATAAATAAAATAAATGTACTATCTGATAATATTATCCACATAGAAGTATGTAATGCTTGCATGTCTACCATAATTAAAATTAGACAAAAATTCAATTTATACCCTATAACTTTGGTGAATTGTCATTTTTTTTAGAATGGGTGAATTGTCATTTTAATCATTTAACCTTGATAACTTTGTTATCTTAGTTTTTTCATTTATTGTTGTTTGAAAAAAAGCTTTTTTTTTTTTTTTTTTACTTATCTTAATCTAGTTTTTAAAACAATGCTTTTTTTTTTTTTTAAAAGCATTGTTTTAAAAACTAGATTAAGATAGAGGTGGGATATTTGCAGAGCAGCATTGTGAGGGGGAAAATATATGATAAGTTAACATAGGCTGTAAAGGAAACTAGAAACTAGCATCTTGAGTTTTGAAAACTTGCAGAGCAGCATTGTGAGGGGAAAATATATGATAAGTTAACATAGGCTGTAAAGGAAACTAGAAACTAGCATATTGAGTTTTGAGAACTCGAGTTTGAAAGCCTCAATTTCCACTGCTGCCACGTACTAATTTAGCCACATAGATCTCGAGGCTATAAGACTCGAGTTCTAAAAAGCAAAACCGACTCTTAAAGACTCGAGTTCCATAGAAAAAGAAGATGAATCTGAAGAACACGATAAAGATGATTCTGAAGAAATTTGAAGACGAAGATGAAGAGAAAAACTCACAGAAGATCTGAAGAAAGAACGAAGAGACGCAGGGTGGGCGATCTGGCTGGAGAAGAACGTTGGGTGGAGCGATGAAGAAGAACACCAACGACGCTGGGCAATCTGGCATAAGAAGAACGTTGGGTGGAGCGACCAGCGATAAAGAACACGAACCAGCGACGAAGAACACGAACAAACGCAAGGAAGAAGAAGGAAAATCAAATGGTGGAACTTGAGTCTTAAAAACTCGAGTTCCAAATGGATCTTTTTCTAGCTCACCTTCCATCGTTTACAAATCGAGACTTAAAAACTTGAGTTTTTATCATGTAACTCAAGTTTTAGACACTCGAGATGTTAGTTTTCCACATTCTCTTCCAACCTGCCAACTAAATAAATGGTTTGATATTTAAGGTTGTTTAAAAAAAAAAAAAAATCAGATAGTGGTGTTTTTTTATTTAGGACAAAAAAATGGTAGAAGTAGAGTGTGTTGTTTTATTTCTATCTTTTTGAATAAGGGTGTATTGTTATATTTATAATACATGATTTTTTTTCTTAATTAATTTTTTGAATTTGTTAAGGTTTAATACTCTATATTTTTATTTCCTATTTGTATGGTTTTGGGGGTTTTTTTTTCATGTTAATATTTGTAGTATATATTTTGTTCTAATTTTTTAATACAAGATGTGAAGACTCACTTCAAATATATTATTTTTTTCAGAAACTTTCTCTGTAAATATTATTGGTGATAAAAATTTTATTTTTTATTCTAGAATTATGAATTAAAATATTTATAACTGCACCAATTATTATTTACCCTTAATTGCTTTATGACCACTTTGGATATAGATTTTAGGGTCAATGCCCTTTACAAAATTTTTCCTTACATACTGGCCATTTTAATTTTTACCCCATAAAAGAGAAAAATAAAGAGTTGCAAAATGGAGTGTCTATAGTTGGGAACTAACTGGCGCGTGGAAGAAACACTAGAAGCATCTTTAGTGAAGTTTAGTGTTGCTTCTCTATTGGTCAGTCATGACAAAACTATCAGACTTCGTAAGTTTGTACTTTCTATGCATACAACTTCAGAACTTTCAACACTGCATTCTGCGTGATAATTACTCTATAAATAAATATAAGTGCTTATAAGATGTGAGAGATAATAATTGAGATTCAAGTTTTTAAAAGTAAGCTTCATATACATATATATTTAGATTACGTTAAAGTAAAATTTTTATCTTGTAAAAAAAATAATAATAAAACTACTTCTGAAATTTCATTCAAGTTGGAGGTACATTTTGAGGTCTATTTGATTGACATCATAGATGTTGTGTCACTCAAGGGTTAAACACTTCTAAGGAGGCACCAACTGCCAAGAACTTCTTTTCGGTTTCAATACTTTATTGCTAAAAGGATGAGATCACTGTGCCACTCCAAGGTGACCCGGTTTTGAAGAATGCTGATTTTGGAAGAGCAATACACTCTGTAAACCAAGATAACGTACAGCATAAAAGCACCAAAAAAAAAAAAAAAAAACAGCAAGCATATTGACGTTTCAATTGCTTTTAATTTAATTCTATTCTAATTACAGCAACAGTTTATTGATGATGAGCAGCGTTACAACTTCTTCCTTGAATCTCTCCAAGAACATTGAACATTGAAAATTTGAAATGGGAAAAAGAGCCTCAAGAAATTAGTCCTTGAGGTTCTTGTTATTCCTTCTTGATCTTTATGCTAAAGCTATGTTGAATTCATGACCTTATGTAGATGACATTCATAATACTGGGGTTTAGAATGTTTCTGTGTTTGGTTTTGAGGTACAATTTTTCATATCTCAACACTCATTTCTCATTACTCTAATCCGATTCTCATATCTGTAACTGGCATTTTTTTCTCCCATAACTCTACCAGCCTTGCTTTTGGGTTGTCATTCCAGGTGGAGTTTTCATCTCAAACACTCCAAATTTTAGAAAACTTGTGGCACCCACTCGCCTGACTAGTGACTATAGTCTATACACAGACGAGGAGCAAAAGCATGAATAGTGGAAAAAGGATAAGTAATAATAGCCCAGGAAAAATTCTATTAAAATGGAATTAGGAGCTTGATTAGACAATAAAATAAAGGGTGAAAAACTTTCCAATAGTTTGCTTGAAAATCTTTAGATATACATCACCTTATAATCGGTTAATTTCTTGTTGCAGATGCACATTCTTTTTCATGATAATGAAGATTTAGAGGGGTAATGCTATTTACATTAAAAAAAAATGACAACTTTTTTTCACACCAACTGAGTTGGTAAAGTTTTTATTTGTTGGTCTCTAGACTTTATTCAAGTAGAAAGTTCAGAAACATGAGCTGCCCATTGGTCATATTATCAACTTTTGTGTGTGTGGGGGTGGGGGGTTGGTCGTGCTGCCTAGGCTCCATTGGGTTTCGTCACCTGATATTTCATTTTTTTCACCGACAAGGTTGGACTAAGTAGAAAAATTCCCTTATTACATCACAGTGATTATCAAAAAAGCAAAGGTTTGGGAGCGTACGTTTCCCTCAGGTTGTCATTGATCAAAAAAGCTAAAGTCTAGTCACTGTCCCACCCCGATCTTGTTTGTTTTTAAGTATAAAATATGGATTCTTTCATCCCCATCTCCAGTTTTCTCGTCCCAGAAGGAACAAGCAAGAATGCTCACCAGACAAGGAATTGAGTAGGGCTGGAGGGGACTTTAACGAAATACTACTATAAGGTTTAATTTCATAAACCGATGTTAACTGTTAAGGGAATTTGTTCAAATTGAAAGTCTAAAGACATTGGTGAAATCCCTTACTTTTAAGGAAACAATGAAAAGTCATTTTGAACCAAGTTTTTTTGAGATAAAAGATAGATTCCGAACCAAGTTTTAATCAGGATTGTTATCTTTCGTAGCAAAGCTTCTTAGCAAGGATAACTTGTTTGGTAGTGTGGAAGTAGTAATGGCTACCAAACCCACCTAGTGTTCTTTCACATTACTTATTTGTTTTTTGGATGAATTTTCACATTGCATGTGTTTCTCACTGCAATGCAAAGTCGCTAAATTTGAGCATGACTATTTTACTGATTTAACATGACAGAAAATTAGACCTTCTTTTTCATATTTAGAGTAAAACCCATCTGCCATTCTGTTTTTGGCAAGAATGTTACTTCAAGAGACTTCATGTCATGTGATGGTAGCATGGGCTAGTTGGCTCTTTCTTTGTGTGCAATGTCAGCTATTGGAACAGAAATAAAGTTACAGCAAAACACGATTTTGTTTCCATACTTTCCATGGCGTGAAATGAGAGGAAAACATTTTATTCGGGAAATGTGTGTAAAACATTTTTATTTTCCAAAAAGGTTTTCAAGGTAAATAGGTAATATAGAAAGGACAAAACTTAGTTACAATTTTTTTTTTTTTGAGAGAGAACTTAGTTACAAAATTAGTTGTATCTTAAGGCTGCAATTTTATTCAATATATTTTTATTGGTGGTGAATTTTAACAAATTCATAATTGGATTACATCTTCTTCTTTTATCCTTCATACTTGCAAAATTTCTAAAAAATTAAAAATTAATAGTTATATTATTAATAAATTTTTTAAATTGTAAGTTTTTGTAATTTAAAATTATACATAAAATATAAACTTATAGATCATATAGTAAATAATATCTAATTGACACAAAAATTGACAGATGTAGTAAGAGCGTAAAGAACATATAGTTCAAAAATTAGATTTTCAAAATATGTAGTAATGTTTATTTTATTGAGTAAGGTTATAGATTTAGGTTACAACCAGTTTTGTAGATAAACATTGTCTATTATAGAAATGACAAAATTTAGTTACAAAATTGGTTACAACTTAAGGTTGTAACTCCAATCTTATTCAATATTTATTTTATTGATGTAGTACCATTGGGCCCGAATTATACGCAATGGGCCGGCCCACAAACTCTCACAATGAAAGAGGCCTGACTTCACATCTAGAAATGGTCCGAGGACGCAATCCGTCCAAATCTACAAAGACACGTGATAAGAAGGGGTGTCGTGCATGATCAAAATACCAAGGAATACAACGTCCGAGGACAGCATAGTCCTCGGCAAGTGTTGCCGAGGATGACGTAATTGATTTAACAGTCCAACAGCTCCCCTAACAGAAGCCTGTGGTGCTGGAACTAAAGAGATAAAGATAAAGATTAAAGGGGAGGGATAGGGGAACATCCAGAAAAAAGCTGCTACCACCGCATTTAAAGCTCTACACCTGCTTCTCTGGCCGCATTAATGAAGAAGTGACACCTGAACGTTGGGTTTGAACCATATCTTCATCATCAGAGACCTGAGTAAAAAGGGATGATGGGACAAGTATCCAAAGGAGAAGAAGGTCAGGATTACACGTGGAAGAAAGGGAAAAGGAGAGAGGCCTATAAAAGGTGAAGGAAGAAGACGTAGAAGGGGGAGATAGAAAGGAGAAAGAGAGAGTGAAAGAGGGAGAACTTGTAAGGAAATTCAAGCATTTGTTCTCGGCAATAATATACAAAGTAATATTTCGTCCATGATTGACAAGTATATGCATAGGTTATATGATCAAGCCAAACCTGGATGTTATTTATCACCCAAATCCAAGGATTAAAATCCTGCTCTCTATAAATTCATTGTTTAGGGCTCAGAGACTGAATCCAATATCAAGCTCGATCCGTGCCCCTACAATTGAGTAAGGTTGTAACTTTATGCTACAACTAGTTTTGTAGATAAACTTCGTTTATTATAGAAATGACAAAATTTAGTTACAAAATTAGTTGTAACCTAAGACTGCAACCTTATTCAATATTTTTTTATTGGATGTGAATTTTGGCAAATCCACAATTGGATTTTATCTTCTTCTTTTATCATCCATACTTACAAATTTCTAGAAAATTAAAGTTTATGTCATTAATAAATTGTTTAAATTGCAAGTTTTTGTAGTTTAAAATTATGTATAAAATATGAACTTATAGATCATTTAGTTTATAGATCATTTAGTAAATAATGTTTAATTGATACAAAATTTGATAGGGGTATTACGAGCGTAAAGAACATGTAATTCAACGATTAGATTTTTAAAATATGTAGTAATATTAATTTTATTAAGGTTGTAACCTTAAGTCACAACTAATTTTGTAGCTAAATTTTGTCCATATAGAAAGAACAAAATTTGACTATGAACTTGGTTGTAACCTGAGGTTAAAACTTCACTCAGTATTTTTTTATTAGATGTGAATTTTGACAAATCTAATAATTGATTATATTTTCTTTTTATATCCTTCATGCTTATAAAATTTACATAAAATTAAAGATTGATAGTTGGTTGTAGCTAAACTTTGTTCATATAAAAATGAAAAATTTGACTATGAACTTGGTTGTAATCTAAGGCTACAACTTCACTCAATATTTTTTTTTATTGGATATGAATTTTGACAAATCTAGCAATTGATTATATTTTCTTTTTATATTTTTCATGCTTGTAAAATTTACATAAAATTAAAGATTAATAGTTATGCTATCAATCAATTGTTTAAATTGTCTCTAAAAAAAAAAGTTTAAATTGCAAGTTTTATAGTCTAACATTATGCATAAAAAATATGTTTATGGATTATATAGTAAATAATATGTAATTAACACAAAAATTGATGTATGTTAAAAGCATAAAAAATTTACAAACCAACAATTAGATTTTCAAAATATGTAATCATGTTAAGCTTTTTAAAGGAAGTTATAGTCTTAAGTTATTATAAAATTTGTAGTCAAACTTTGTCCATATAAAAAATTTATGATATATATATATATATATATATATTATTATAAAAAATTGCTATAGTTATATTTTTTGACTTGCCAACGGAGCTATGAGACTAGGTGATAGAAAGTTTTTTATTCTATCAAGTCACTAACGCACCAATATATGTACTAGGAAAAGAAACTTTGATCTTTATAGGGAAGTTCATACCACATCATACTTTAAAACAAAATGCTATGTCTCATGCCACAAAATTTTTCTTCCTCAGAGCCATTCTGGCGGGGCACTCATCCCCTTATTCACTTAAATTCATTAGGTCGATCTAGGATCCTTTAGCTTTTGTTACTATCAATACATATGGAAGCTCGTTAGGTAACCACGATATGTTCGGAATGGGTGGTGTGGCATGTTCAACCAATGGTGAATGGTTGTGGGGCTTCTCCTTACACCTGGGAGTCACCAATAATACCATGCCGAGCTTTGGGGTATTTGGGAGGCGTTGGTTTGAGCATGGGCCAACAGTCATCGTCAAGTTTGTCTTCAAACAAATTCTCTTCTTGCTTATAAATGGTTGAATACTAATGAGGATTACCCTATGGAGTTTTCTAACTTGATTTTGGATTGCTAGCTCCTCAACAGGGGCTGGGAGGCACACGTTGGGCACGTATGGAAAGAGGCAAATAGCTGTGTGGACTTATTGGCAAAGACGGGTGCTTCTCAATCAGAAAGGGAAGTTTTGTATGATACATGCCCCACCTTTTTGTGGCAATGTTTATATTGGGACTCCATGGGTTTTGTTTCATCTCGGAGTCGTTGCGGTTAATAATGGTCCAGTTGTGTTTTGTTTTGGTTCAAGCTTTTACCTCTCATCGGTTTGGTTAGTTGTGTACGGACTATGCATGTCTTATTTCAGCCTGGTTTGTGTGCCGATGTTGTTCTATGTACTGTAGTTATGTTGTTCTTGTAATATTTCTATTTATTTAATATATTCCCCGTTTATGCAAAAAAAGAAACCTTTTATTTTTCGAGAGAGTACTGGGAAAAGAATCTAATGTTGTTTTATAATAAAAAATAAATAAATTACATGTATAAAAATCATTGTGATTATTTTTATATTGTTAATTTTTGTGTATTATTTTGTTGTAATTAAACTCTTTTTGATTAATTTCATATTCATAATATTATATTTGTTATATTTCTAGAAACAAATTTACAAAGCGATCCTTTTTTTTTCTTTTAAGCAAAGAAAGATTCAATTAACGTTTCAATAATTCTCTCTTTTTGTCTTTAACTTTCTCATATCCAAAATGATATTTTAATTTTCTAGTGATGATTACGTTTAAAAAGATTTTTTTTTTATAAAAAAAATGCATTTATATATATAAAGAAACGCTATTTATAATATAAAATTATACTAATATAATAAGAATTAAATAAAATTTATAATTCAAACTTCAAACTATAAAGCCTAATTTATCAAAAGTTCATAGGAAAACTGTCCAATAGCCTTGAGAATTTCCCTAAATTGAATATAGGATTCGTATTTTTTAAAGAAATTTGACTTTAGTCCCAAGATTTAATTTATAATTACTAATCAATTGAAATCAAAAAAAGAAACCATAAAACCATTGTTTTTTTTTTTTTTTGGCTGAATCCATTTATTAATAACAAGAAATTGTGAATGACGTTGGAAAATTTGAAATACATTACAAGAACGTGTGTATAGTTTTACACAACACAAGAATATGTAATTGCAAATAAAAGTAAATCACAATAAGTAGTAGTATGACTTTTCATTAAAAAAAAAAAAGATGGGGAAAAAAAAAACACAAAAAGTCAAAACACAATCTTGACATTTATATTGAGGATTATCAATCATAATATATTTGGTTTTTTTTTTTGGATATAGGGTACTACCCCCCTTATTTTGAGTCTACTATCAGGATTGAGGCAAGCAATTTTACTTTTTTGTAGCTTCTATTTTTCTTTAATAAATACTTCTTTCCCATAATATTAATATATATAATATGATAAAAAATTTTCTTTTTGAAAGAGAATTTCAACTTATAATGTCTATTATTGATGATATTAAATCAAGACACTAATAAATTTTTGGTGTAAATGAAGATTGAACTTCAAATTTCTTGTATATCTATTAGTGATTTTATCAATTGAGTTAATTGAATACAATAAAATTGAATGGCTATGATGTATTTGAAACTTCCTATGCAGTTATTACACCCAAATAAAATCTTAGATAATAATCCAAATAGGAAAAAACTGCGTAATAAATGCCACATCCCCATCTAGAAAATCTTGGATAATATTTTAGTTTAAAATTTTGAGCAAATGACAGTGCTTTTACGTGGTATCCAAGTTTTAAAATAAAAAAGAAACTTTAAAACGGTGTCGTTTTGACAGGTAATCTTGACCCCTAATATTACCCCCTCAATTTTCACCTTAAATACGCGTGCTCTGTATTTGGTATCCCCGCAAATTAATTATAAACCCAGGGGCATTTACGTAACTGGGGTAATATATATATCAAGCACGGCCTTATTTTATTAGAGTCTCTGAATAGTCAAGAGGCGAAGCACAGGAGTTTCCGTTATCCATTCACCAAAATATTTCTCTCTCTCTCTCTCTCACATCGGAAAATTTAGGGTTTTTGAAGATCTCTCTCTGTGTTTTATTCGAATCGCGAATCTGAGTGTGTCAGCCATGGTTTCAGACTCGATCACCAGAGCTTCGATGTCTTCGGGTCCGAACGTGAGGGATTTGGGCAAGAAGAAGAGGGTGAGAATTGCAATTTCTCCTTTTTGATTTCGTTGATTTTGGGAAAATTTCGAAAATTTGATTTCATTTTTTGGAATTTGGGGATTTTTCAGGCTAACAGGTCTGCCAAATTGAAGCAGTGCAAGCTTGACGCTCGTCGCGAACAATGGCTATCTCAAGGTACGCTTACGATCTCTTATTCTTTGTATTTGTATTCTATAGCTATTTATGTAATTAGAATCACACATGCATGTATATGAAAACGAGAACAAAAAAAAAAAAAAAAAAATTTATTTAAAAAAAAATTTTATTTGGTAATTTTAATTGATTTGGAAATGATGGGTGGGGTTGGGTTAGGTACGGCGAAAAACAAAGGGTGTAAGGAGGAACAAAACGACGTGGTTCAGTCACGTAAAGGGGTGAACGGTTCGTTGAAGAATTTAGAGATGAGTTCTAGAGGTGAAGAAATGGGAGGGTCGATGTTGATTCATCAATACAGCGATTTGGAGTCGCCGGGGAACAGTCCAACCAGTGTGACTAGTAGTGTCTTGAGGGGTAGTACTGATTCGGGTACGAGTTTCACTGGGACTAGCAGTGGTAGCAGTAGAAGTAGTAGTAGTAGCAGTGGTGGGTATTGCTCTGGGAATATTACAGAAGATGAAGAAGGAGGTGAAGAAGGAGGAGGAGATGATGGGTGTTTGGATGATTGGGAAGCTGTGGCTGATGCTTTAGTGGCTGAAAACAATAACCCATGTTCAGAATCTTCTCCGGAGCGTGAATCTGTTGCTGAATTGGTTTCTTCTAGGGAAGCAAATGATGGGGTGGGATTAGGAGGTGGTGATTTGAAGCCTGAGTGTCCAAAAATGGTTCTGAGGGGGGCTTGTGGGAACAGCCAAGCGTGGAGGCCAGATGATGCTTTTAGGCCTCGGAGTTTACCCAATTTGTCTAAGCAGCAAAGCATGCCTAATCCAGATCGGCATTATGGCGGAGGAGCAGGAGGGGTCGTGTGGGGTTGTAACAAAGTGGTGTCTACGCCAACTTCGTGTCCTATATGCTATGAGGATTTGGATTTCACGGACTCGAGCTTTTTGCCTTGCTTGTGCGGGTTCCGGCTCTGCCTTTTCTGCCACAAGAGGATTCTTGAGGAGGATGGCCGCTGTCCTGGATGCAGGAAGCCATATGAGACTGACCCTGTTGAGGCAGAGACAAGTGTTCATGGGGGCAGCCTGACTTTCAGGTTGGCTCGTTCTTGTAGCATGATCGCAAGGTCTTAGGCGTGTCTCTGTGTTGGTCAATTTGAGATGTATGCTGGGTCTCTCTTTGCATGTCTTGTGTGTGTTCTGTTTAGTTGAGACCTTTTTTTTTTTTCCAAAGGTAGATGTTGTCATAGGGTTTTGAGCACTCAGGAATTAAGCTGCTTCTCCTATGAGTTTGGCTCTTATGTGTATGGTGCACTTGTTGATGTAGAGGACTAATTTTGGTATGTGAATACATATGGTGGTATAGAAATTCAATACATAAAAGATGATTACAACATGATTGTTCTCTTTTCTGCATATGCTTTCCTGTGATTCCTTAACCGTGTGGACTTTTCATGTGTTATTCCATTATTTTGATCAATATTTCATTTTAATTTCTTTGCGTTTGATGTCTGAGCAATTTGTCATGTAGGAGGTGCCCTCTCTGTATATCAACTTGTGTTACATGGTCATAACACTTATTGCTCTCTGAGGACATGCTTGACTAATGCAAGAAAGAGATTATAGAAGATGTTTTGATTTTACTTTCCTCGATCAGTTCTTATTGTTATAATTGTAAATAATTTAGCTCAACCCTTCAGACTTTGTGGGATATCACCTGTATATGGATACTGTAGAGTTCTCGAACTTAGTTTCTTCGTACTTGCATTGCTGTTTGAGGTTTTTGAATTGAGTCATGTCTAATTATGACTTATCTACAAAGGAAATCACTTAAATATAGACTCTTGCTCTCTTTATCTATCTTATCATTTTCTATGATAAGTCATGCTATTAGTGTAGTCAGTTATTTAAGAATCCTGTGAGAGGATCTTTGGCTGACATTATTTCAAAGTTGTAGGTTTGAGTGGTTTTCATTTCTCATGATTGATATCTTTTTGAGTAATATTAATTTAAATTTTAAATTTTCTACTTTGCTTGTACTTTTGGTTTACCTGTCCTCCCCATGAATTCAAGGTACTTGTAGTTTTGATACTCAGTCAATTGGAGTTCAATTCCCTCTTCTTTTGCACATTGCTTTACATCACCATATCATGGTCTGGATTGATCTATGAGCAATTTTACCAGGCAAACATTATTAAGGGATTAAGGCAAGTGTAACATCTTGTGTTTGAACAAAGTAGAGATGGTCGTCGTATCCTCATCTCCCCCTATAGATGGGAACAGCTTTTTTGATTATATGTTATCTGTCCCCATGTGAAGAAAATCTTTGTTATGATCACCCATATATCTATTTGTTTATATATTTAAATGACTGACTAAATTTTAGCTCTGTATTTTTGTGGTTGTAATGTCCTTGGTGTCCATGGTATTTGGTGAGTTTATGGAGCATCAGAAGGCTCGTAATGCAGTCGCTGCAAAAACTTTTTGGGTACTGCAGCGTTTATGCTTGTATTGTAAGAGGTATGTGTTTATATGTCTCTTTCATTTTATGATATTTTCCGGAGCAATATACAGAACTTTGATCATCTTGGTGAAAGGAAAAAGGCATAAGCTTTGATGGAACTATTCACATTATCATTACAAATTCATTACTATCTAATATTTATATGATGTCCTTTATATTTTTTTAGATAACAAATTTTTTTCTATGCTGCTCTTTATTTGTTATTGGGGTTTTTGATAATCATTTATTTGCTGTTGTCTTAGCTGTGAGGGGAAATATAGTGAATAAGTCTTACTTGGTGTTCTTTATGTTTCGTTTTCATTTGTGTGTTGTGGGGGGGGGGGGGGGGGGGGGTTTTGTTGGGCGCAGAAGCAGATGGAGCAAATTTAGCAGTCAAAAATTTTTTATGTTTACATCTTGTGCCTACTCGCCCATATTTAAGGGGCTTCCACAAGAAGGTTTGTTCTTGAGGTGATTAGTCATGACACACATATAGCACATAACTGTCTGAATACATACTAAATAAAAGATCCCAACCTAGCCTGTTTGTAACGTTATCTGTTTAGCACTTGCTGTTTTGCAGTCTCAGGTCGGGTGTTCCATTCATGGGAATCAAGAATCTGACAAGGGGAAAAGTTTTTTGATTATCTTCTTCCATTTAGACTTTTTTTTTTTTTTTTATTATTATTTTTGCATTGAAATATGTCACCAATGACTTTAAGACATTTAGTTTTCTTTGATCTATGTTGGAGACTGGAGCTAGACAAGTTTCTCGCTGTTATATAATCAGTTTTTTCTACATTAGGACTGTTTTGTGATTTGCAATTCCACATGCTTCTTAGTTAGTTTTGCCATGAGGTTGCCTTCGATAATGAAGTCATTGTGGTGTGGCTTCTACTTTGTAGTCTGATATGTAATGCTGGTACATCTGACAAATTGGTCCACACAAAGTGCTACTCAAGTGGATAAATGTCCTTTGGGAAAGTTCTTGTTCTGTACTGGTATTCTATTTCTCCTTAGTTCTTTCATCTACAGTGTATTTAGGTTGATTGGGGTATGCTAGAATTTTGTGGGAGCTCATTGTTCGTTTCCAACCAAAAAATAAGAATTTCATGCTTGGCATGTTCGGGAAATCTTGGTTATTTTTTGTAGTACATTGCATGAAGTAATTTTACCTTGATTTTAAAAACCAGACCGTACCCGTTGGTTCAACTGGTTTAACCAAAAACCGGACAGTAATTCAGTCCGGTTATTATTAAAAACTGAAAACTATTGTTTTAACCAAAAATTGGTACGGTTTAACCAAAAACCGGACAGTAATTCAGTCCGGTTATTATTAAAAACTGAAAACTATTGTTTTAACTGAAAATTGGTACGGTTAAACCGGTTTTAAGCAGTTATTCATAAAGACTTCTGCTGTTATTTTTTTGAAAAAAAAAGAAATTAAAAGAGATATTTTGGAACCATTTGGTAATATTAATTGAACAAAGTTTCTCTCCAAACTAGTTTGGAGAGAAACTCTACAAACTCTTCGTATATCTCTTTTTTTTGTGTGAATTTTAAAAATTTAACCGTTGAATTTTATGTTCTTTATGTTCTTAACATGCATATCAAATTTCGTTCAAATTGGATATTATTTACTATTCGATCAATAAACTTATTTTTTATACATAATTCTTTATCATAAAAATTTGATATTTTAGCATTTGTTTGATGAGATAGCAATTGATTTTTGATCTTCTTGAAATTTTACATGCATAAAGAATATAATAAGAACATATAATCTAATGGTTAGATTTTCAAAATTCACACTCAACATAGAAATATGCAAGGAGTTTGTAGAGTTTCTCTCCAAACTAGTTTGGAGAGAAACTTTATTCTTCTAGTAATGTTATTATTTTTTGAAAATACAGGTGGGTAAAATTTATTGTGTGAAAATACGTGTAATGTTATTTAAAAACTAAAAACTGTTGTTTAAGTGCATGTATTAAACATACCATTTGTTTCAGATTTAAGAAGAAAATAGATTCTTATCGTCCACCTTCTATGGAATCCCAGCTTTTCCATCACCTTTTTCAACAAAAATCCATTTCAACCCAGTCGTATGCCTTGCTCATATTGAAGTTGGCACCGCGACAAAGTTCTCCTCCCCTGCTCTTATGCTCTTTGAAGTGGTGAAGCCTAAAATGCCACAATGACCCCCCAAAAAGGCTAAAATATCAAATTTACCATCTTCGTGTTGAGGAAGAAGCTCAAAGATGAAGCAGATTTACAATTTTTTACAATGATATGATCTGTGCTTCAGTTGAGGCCTTTTCTTGCTGCTCTTCTCAGCTTCAGTATGCTTCAGTTGTGGTATACTGGTATGAACTACGAAACATTTGAAAGTTTAAAATTGGTATTTGTAGTAACTAAAATGCAAATGCCGAAATAGAGGGATAGCAATAGCATTTAAAGAAGTGGGGGTAGATTGAGATTTTTAATGGTGTGCCACGTTTCAGTTTTCTATTGGTTATTGGCTTTTTTTTTTTTAAATTCCATTCAATGTGTGTGTTCCGTGTGGTGCCACGTTGTTGGCATGCAAGGTAGTAATTTTTTTTTTATTTTATTTTTTCCATTAGTCATGACTCATGAGTGATCATGATATTTATTTTTCTTAAAAAAAAAAAAAAAGTAGTATCACCTCATTTCATTAATATAAAAACATGAAAATGAGCATACATTTATATATATATATATATATATATATATATATATTTATGATTTAAATAACCAAATAATTATATATTAACTAAATATTAATATATTATATATAATTAATTAATTCATATACTAAATAAGTCTTTGGTTATATTTTAGTATTTTTATTTTGTAAATATAAGATCTAAAAGCTTACTTAAATCATTTTTTTTAAAAATTATATATTTTTAACTAAACATATTTACTACCATTAGCTTCTTATTTATATAAAAAGACTTATTATTTATTTTTATAATTTAAGTAAATTATTTATGTTGTCACCAGTCAGACCATTGGTTCGACTTCGGTAGGACCACAAAACAATAACTAGTCCATTTTTCAGTTATTTATCCGTTACAATTTTTAAAACCATGAATTTTACTTTTAGGAGAGCTATGAATTGTGAATTTACGAGAGGATAGTTGTCTTGTTCTCCTTTTACTAAGTGTGGAGGTGTGATAACCGAAATTGGGGTTCAGCAGGGTGGATTTTTGTTTCATGCATGTTATATATGACCAAATAGCAAGTTCTATCCTTTTGGAAATAATGCCATCATATTCGTATAATTTTATTTTGCAATCATATTATGTATTTATGGGACTGAATTAATTTATGTTCAATTATAGGCTTTATTAACATCTTAATATGGCATATAATTTGGCCGATCACATTAGAGGGGGGTGCTTGAAGTTTGTTACCATTCTCAATTTCTTCTGTTACTTTTTGGTCCACGAAATTTTCAATAGGTAGGAATCACAAGAACACAAAAGTATGGTCCACGAAATTTCATAGAATCTAAGAAACATGTGGCACTTTTCAATGGGTAGGAATCACAAGAACACCAAAGTATTACTGATCAATCAATAGTGATGCCACCCTGAGGTTGGATGATGGTTCTGCATATCAATCCCGTCTCTGTTGAATAAGTTTTTTTTTTTATTTATTTTTTATTTTTTTATTTTTATTTTTTTTTTATGGTTCATTTGGATTGAGGGAGAGACAGGAAAAGTAGAGTAAAGTTGGCTCGAAATTAACCTATTTTTAGCCGGTTTTACTCTACTCCTCGCTGTTTCCTCCTCAATCCAAACGGGCCATTAATGTGCACAAAGTAATACTGATTACAAGAATAACGGTAGAGCATACACAAAAATTAATTTTTGTGGTTTTTTCCCCCTTTTTATTGAAACAAGAAATATAGTAAACAACCACACAAATTCTTGATTAAAACAGAAACGAACTACCGAACCACGCTATCTTTAATGCAAGATTTCAACTGATGCTCCTCTTCAGGGAGTGTTTTCCACCACTTCATAAAGGTGGAGTTTAAACACATTTCTAACCAACTATTTGCTCCATTCTGTGCTTGCTCTTCTAGTTGCAAAACCTTTTCTTGACTTGTTCAGACCATCCTGTGCTGCATGTTTCAATGCGCAGCTCCTCTACCTTGGCACAAATTCCTCATTATCCATCAGCTCCTCTACCTTGGCACAAAAGCATGACTCTTCACTAGATTCAGCAGGAATCCTCTTAGCACGCTTAAGCCATTTTTGCGTAAACCTGTAACGTTTTGACCTGCCCCTCTCCAAATAAGCTCATGTCTTTGTTCTTCAACTTCAGTATTGATTGTAGTTGGCAATATCCAGGGGCTCAACAATTTCCAATCATAGTTTTTAATTTTTTTATGTAGTACGTACAAAGAAAGTTTGAGCCCATTGAATGAAACTTACTTATTTGACATAAATGGCTAAATACTTAACTCTATCATATTTTTAAACAACTAGTGAGTTCTAATTAACTCAATTAATAAAGTCTTTTGAGTTATCTGTTCTTAGAATACCATCAAAACAAATTATTAATTAATATTTGTTTTTGGTTAGTTATACATGAAATTATGTGTAGTTTTTTAAGCAATTAAAAAAGCTTATGTAATCCATCGAAAAAACCTCTTATATTATATAACAATTTCAAATGCAAAGATTTAATCTAGGATTAACATAATTGCGATATCTTTTGAATAGAACTTTGTGTTTAAATTTATTATTGTTCTATTTTTTTTTTTTAAAAAAATTCCATCTTGCAAAATTGCTAAAATTAGTATATTTTTAAGAGGCATCTCTAATTTAGTAATTTCTCAACATATTATGCATCTATGCAAAATTTTCTTGCTTGTGCATACATACATACATACATACATACATACACATGCACACGCATACATACATACATACATACATACATATATATATATAGAGAGAGAGAGAGAGAGAGAGAGAGAGAGAGAGAGAGAGTGCTTGTTATTTTAGAAATAGACATCAGAGATATGAGATTGCTTGTTATTATTATTAGTATTATTTTTTTTTTTGGTGTTTTGGAGGCTAAAATTATAGTTACAGAGTTTTACAACTCCGAATACAAGTGAGTTGGGACTTGGACTTGGTGTGTACAATTCGGTTACTATAGATAAATTTATGTAGTATCAACAATTTATCAAAGCACTCCTCCCTTTTTAAAAAAAAAAAAAAAAAAAATTATTAGTACTATAAATAATTTGATCGGTTCATTTTATTTTTATTTTTTAAAAGGATAATCCTAAGTAAAATTAAAAAAAAAAATCCTCTCTTTGAACAAAAAAAAAAAAAGAAGAAGATAGTTTTTAGCTTTTATGTATAACTTTTTTTTTTTACTTTTTTAAAGTATAAATATATTTTAGCACACATTTAGCAAAAATGTAGTATTTGTTTGGGAACAACTTATCTAGCTTTTCGCTGAAAACTTTTTGTTAAAAGTGTGCTAAAATATAATTGTATTTTTAAAAAGTGAGAAAATTACTAAAAAAATGTGAGATTTTAAAAAACTATATATAAAAGCTATATATATATATATATAAATAAAACTGGCCAAAAGTAAACTTTTTTTCTCCCTTTTTTAAGCTGGTGTGTTTGTTGGTTGCAGAACCTAATGATTTAAACTCCTATGTAAGTATATGTAACATAATTTTCTCTTACGTAGTTACTTTTGTTGCTTATATTTTTTTTCATTAATATTTTGTGTCTGTATATCTTTTTTCATCATTTTACTTTCATTGTTTGTGTAATATTTTATGGAAAAATTACAATTATCTCTCTTAAGGTTTGAGGAAATGACACTCTCCTAACTTGAAGAGAAAAAACATTTTCCCCCCTTAACATTCATTTGACTAAACTCTGTTAAATTAAAGTTAAAGTTAAAGTTAAAAATATGGTATCTTTATTTGCCCTTTGAATAAATAGTGAATAGCAATAGCGTGGCAATTCTTTAACAATTGGATCTTCAAAGAGCTTCAGTGAAAGATTTAGAAAGTTGTACTGGTCAATGCAAATTAAAGTTTTGAAGGACATTGCTAATGGCCCTGTAATTTGGAACATGAAAATACAATGTATCCTATTAATCACTCAACTCCGTCATCAATTTGTAAGAATCCCATTATTTATTCTGGATAATAAACTTCCTTGAGTCAGTTTTTGAACCATCACATCGATTTTGAATAATAAACTTCTTTTTGGGAGGGAGGTGGGGAGGCATCGTTATGATTGGCTAACCAAATAATTAAATTGTTATAATTTATTCTACGAAAACTTTGGGCATCTTGTTAAAATCCACTCTTGAATGGTGTATTACTTCAGTTAGTTATTACTTATTACTAGTATGTAACTCATGCTACCGCATGGGAATAGATATAATTTAATAAAATAATAGAAATAAATATATTTCATTTTATTATTTAAGTGACACTATTGGTTTTGTTTTGTTTTGTTTTTTTTTTTATTAATCATGAGTTTAGTCATGTTTAAAAGACTTAGTTTATTCATGTTAATAAATCTTAGCATTATGTAATTTTTTAATCATACAAAATTCTAAAGAAAGAATGCTACATAGACATATATATATATATATATATATATATATTCAAGGTTGATTCATACACGGTACATATAGCTATAATTAAGTTGCTTTATCATAAACCATTTTTAGTAAAATATTTTAATCAAGTAAATGTGAATCTCATAACGTGCATCTCATAACAATATATAACAATAGAATAACGTGAATCTCATTAAAAAAAATTAATCAATTAAAAATCACTAAAATTATGAGCATAAAATGCAAAGACAAACAAATAAGATAAGTGCTAATTATATATATGATCTGCAAAATAGCTTGAGTTCATGTCTTCACCAATTGTATATAAGTCTGAGTTTTGATGAGTAAAGATCTAAGAAGACTGTAATTCAATCTTGAGAAGATTCCTATATTTAATAATTAAAAAAAAACTATGCATCCAAAGTCTACCTTTGTAGTAAACACTATATATCTTTTTAACACTCCAAAGGAAAAAAAGAAAAAAGAAAAAAGAAAAAAGAGCCCATCATCAATCCTATAAACCAAAAATTCTTAAGAGAAATAGATTGAGAATATAGGACGAAAATAAATAGATCTAATGAAAATAGAGAGTGAGAGCTAGATTATAAACTCCATAAAACTTGCAAACAAAAAAAAAAAATAATAATAATAATAAAAAAAAAATCATATCTAATTAACAATTACCTTGCATATGAAGCCTGCCTTTGTAATGGAAATATATAATTGATCTGCAAAACAGAGCGAGAGAAAGAGAGATTAGATTGAATTTTGCAGAGATGGAACAAAACCAAAAAAAAAATTTTTTTTTTTGATAAAACAGATTTAGTAGAGAAGTAGAAATTGAACTTTGCACACACAGAGAAAGAGAGAGAGAGAGAGAGAGAGAGAGAGAGAGAGGTTCGGATGAATATGAGTAGTAGAGGCGTGTTTTTTTTTTTTTAAGAAAAAATACATGAAATCAAAAAATTACAATGGAATCTATGGAAAACCTCTTCTTATATAAGATATAAAAATATCTAAATACATGCATCATTGATATCGAGGGATCCTTTTCAAATTCCTTATCAAATTTCATGACATTCATTGAACAATAGGAGAGTTGTATTGGAGATGGAGAGATGAACCTTGAAATATGCAGATGTGAGGAGATGAATCTTAAAACACGTAGGTGTGATGAACCTTGAAATACGAAGGTATGGAAAAAAAAAAAAAAAAAGAACACATCGGAATTACAATTAATCCACTTAAATTTAGACAAATGGAACTACATGAATCTTGACACATGACACAAAATTAGGATTCTAATTTAGAATTCCAATTAGAGTTTCTCTCTGCTTCACCTATTATATATATATATATATATATATATATATATATAGATTACTAATATCACTTCTCCACTTATGTGTACTATGTAGATCGTGTTAAAATAAACCAATCGTATACCTAGCATGAAATGATGCAACAATTTCTCTCACATGTTTTTGACATAATATTAAATACTATAAGAATTAGAGCAAAATGTTAGCAAAGTTATGTTGATGATCATCTTGTTCTTAGCTGGCATCAATTACATCAATTTTGACAAAAGATACAGAATTCGCTAATGGTGATTAGAAACCAAGAGACTTAAGGTATAGTTTCTGGTAGCAAGCGATGGTATCTATCAACAATAGCAGGCAAGTATTATTCACAATTCTAGATCAGATTCTCTTGTAATTGACTTTATTTAACTGCTAGAAAACACAAGAATCAGATAACCAAAATAACCATAAAAGCTCTTAACAGAAGGTCTGAGCAGTCAAGTGAAGTAAGTCGTAAGTGAGCAGCAGCTTTGGATCTTCACCAATCAAATAAGCCAATGTCTAATTTCTAAAGAAGTTTTTTGGTTTATCTTGGTTGATATAGTAAATTTATAACATAAGAAACTTGAAATTTCAATGCAAATATTGTCACTTCTGTATATAAAGTGAAATTACTACAAATCACTACAAGAAAAAAGTCTTATTGCAACGAAATTTTTTGTTGCAATTAACTTCAAATTATTGCAATAAACCTCTATTGCAACGAAAAAAATTATGTTGCCCACTATTGTGATGAAGTTTGTGGCAATAGACTATTGCAACAAAAATTTTGTTGCAATAGAGTTTTGTTGTAATTAAATATTTTTATTATTATTAAAAATACTTTATTGCAACAACAAAATTTTGTTGCTACAATTTGTTGCAACAAAACTTTTGTTGCAATAGGTTATCGTAACAATACAGCTGATCATTATAAACAATATTATCATCATTATTATCAGCCATATGACCCGCATCATTCATTAGCTAATCATCAAAACCCTCTTAATATTGCATTTGGGGAGGGGGGTTGTTGCAATAAATTTAAATTGTTGCAATATACCTCTATTGCAACGAAAATAATTTTGTTGCCCACTGTTGCGATAAAGTTTGTGATAATAGACTATTGCAACAAAAATTTCATTGTAATAGAGTTTTATTGCAATAAGATATTTTTATTATTATTAAAAATATTTTATTGCAACAAAAAATATTGTTGCTATAATTTACTCCCTTGAAGCCATTGATGCTTGAGATGAGAGTGGAGAGCATATGGGCTTCAAGCCTGGGTTTTTGGATTCAGTTAGAGAGAGAAGAGCTTGGGTTTGTGATTGTGATTGTGGGTTCGGCTAGAGGAAGAAGAGAAGAGGTTGGGTTTTTGGGTTTGGTTAGAGGGAGAAGGGAGGAGCTTCAATTTTTGGCCGCATGAGTTGAGGGAAGGGAAGTAGCGTAAGGCGTGGGAGAAGGGAAGGGAGCATTGCGGCTTGGGTTGAGGGAGAACCATGTGAAAATATATATATATATATATATATATATATATATATATATATATATATATTGGAGGCAGCGTGTGAGATGTGGGAGAAGGGAAAAAAGGAGGGAGAACAAGACAAATAGAGGGAGAACCAGAAAGAAAGAGGGAAGAGAGGCAAAAAAGAACAGGGAAAAAGTTGGAGCGTGTGATGAAAATGAGGAAAGAGCACGTTTGTCTGATTAAACAAATGATTTTTTTTAACTTCTTGCTACAGTGAGATGTTAAAAAAAAAATAGCAGCTCATTGTAGCATGGTGTCAAAATTTTATAGCATATAACATGTTTAATGTAGTGTCTTTTTTGAAATGAGATGCTAAAAAATAGCATTTTTAATTTTTGAGAGCTTTAATGTAAATGCTCTTATAGTTAGTTGTGATAGCAGAAGATGGGTTAATAAAATATGATGATGCTAAAATTCACCAGTGAGCTACACGGTCCTCACGAGAGTGAAATAAAAACCTACAAAACAAAAAAGGACCTAGCAGAGAGCACCGGTGTGGTGCCGGCCAAAAACCCTCCGAAGGTCAAGTTAGGAACCTTGTTTTCAACACTAGAGTGCTAGAGTTGAGTCAATTATGCATACCTTGGTTTATGAGGGTTTTGGAGTATTTATAGTCGCGTAGATCTAATGCCTATGCCTTGACAAAGAAGTCCTTTCCTTCTAGGGGAGTGACTCCTTTTCCTTGTAAGGGTCTTCTTTCTTTGGGCCTAAGCGTGTAGATCAAGCAAAAACCCTAGTAGCCCAAATGCAAGCCGCAACCATGCTCATGTAAAAGGCCTTGAAGCCCAATCACATAACATGTATTGCACACGTTCGTCCACCATGTGTCCGTCATATATTTTTCCTCTTCAAAATCCGTATTTAAGCAGAAGTTATTCTCCATTAAGATATTGCAGTACTACATTGGAATGAGAAGTTTAAAGCACAAAACCCAAGGGCCTGTAATTTAGTCCCTTATATTGAACTTAATTTTATGGGATTGAAAGTATTTCTCGATTGGCTGACTACCATTTTTTACCCTCCTATTTTGTAGATCATTGGCTGGAAAGCACAGGGGTGCCGATCCAATCGGTGCACTCACGTCCAATATGCACGAATGCGTCGTGTGGCCCTGGACGTGGCTACACGCGCGTCCGTGATTATTTTTTTCGTTTTTCGATTCGATTCAAAATGGGCTGAAACAGGCCCTAAATTGTTCCAATTAAGGCCAAAATAAATGTTAAAAAAAAAAGGTAAATTTTTTTTCTCAAAACACACCATTTTGACATCCATTTAAAGAAAAAAAAAAATCCTAAATTCATTTCAAACCCTAAATTTTGTCACTTTATTATCTACTATTTCTCTTAAATTGGTATATGTTTACCATTACATTAAAAAATATGCTTTGCAATATATAGAAAATATAAATAAAAATATATTTAATAAATTATTAATTAATAAATATATCCTGCTGCACCCACACCCTACCTTTTCAGAAATTTTCGAGTCACCGCCCCACACCCTACCTTTTCAGAAATTTCCGAGTCACCGCCCCACACCTGCACCTATATCCAAACCCGAATCCACATCCATGCTTCCTAGATCATTGGTAAAGACCTTTTGATTTTGCTTTCTGATTCAGAGGATATCTTAATTCTAGGATATTGCAATGATGACAAATATATATATATATATATATATATATATATATATATATATATATATTTTAAAATTCTTAGTGCTTTCTTTGTGAAAGTAAGTAAGTGTTTTGCTACTGCTTTGGTGAATCTCAATGTATATTGGTTGTTGACATAGGTTTATCTCATTCCAACGTATTGAGCTGCCTACTTTGAGAGAACGGGACCATCATCAAACAACTACTGATTCCAGGTAAGCCACTTCTGTCCTGTGGATGGTCGAATTGGCACTAACATTTGAGTGACCCTGCAATCTAATAAATTATTTTCTTACTTATAAAATAATAATAGTTTTATGATTATCAAGCTAATTTATTAAGTCTGTGTACTTTGTTTACTCCATTTTTTCCTTCCTTAAAATTTAAATTTCTGTTTTCTTTGCACTTTTATTGATCTTGATTGGAATGCTAATGCAAAATTTGGAAAATGAGCACTTATCCTAGAGTAGTATCATTACAATCCAAAAGTACTTTGTGAAGCAATTTTATGGTGTTGATCTTTCATTTAATTAGGATATCTCCAAGCATGTGCACATGCTTGGGTCATGATAAAAAATTGTGTGTAACTATTTTTATCAAATACATAAAGGCCTGATTTTTTATTTTTTATTTTTAAGCAATGTGATGAAAGGGCACAAGGAAGATTTGAGGAGCTAGGTGAATTCTGATTAGGCTACATAAATAAAATTCGTTGTGTTTGATTTGATTCCCATCAAAGAGGTGGGGATAGAAAAAAAGAAAAAAAAAATGAGTGTTATATTATATAGGGTTAATATATGGACATACTAGCTTTTCAACTTGAAGATTGGTTCATCAACTCATACAAGGTAGAATACCAATTGTTGCGATGGAAATAGAACTCAAACTTCCTTGTTAATATGTTTGTATTTTCTTTCCTTATCCCTTGAAAAGAAAAGTATTCAAAATACATACGAATTTTCCTGAGTTCTAACTTTTATGATTTTCTTTTTGCCGTGGCTGTTTCATTGCTGTTAGTGCACATAGAGATTGTTTGGTTCTATATATATATTCCATTTCAACAAGTGATGGCAGCAGAATTATTGACAAGGTTAAAAATATTTTGACTTGTTCCTTTATTAGAGAGTTTTTTTTTTTTTTTTTTTGTATGGGTAAAAGAAAGTAATATAGAAGTTGGGCCTTGGAATCAGTCTCTCAAAAAAATAAGAGTAAGGCTGCTTATCAATGACCTCTCTCATACCCAGCAAAAAGTGAGTATATGCTTTATTGTATTGGGTACTACATTTATTAAAAAAAAAATGAATTCGCTTAATCATCCCTAAATAATTGTCCAATTTGAAAAGAAATTTTTTGTTTGAACTAACATAAACTGCTTACCCACCTACCTAAGATTATGAACTTTTCAATCGTACGTGTAAGATTTTGAGCTTAAGGTGGTTAACAATGGCGGAAACTTAAAGAATAGAAAATGAGAGAGAGAGAGAGAGAAATATTTATGTATTGAAAATGAATTGATTAAGCAAGCTGAAAGTAATACATTACAACACACTCTATATATGTACACCAGAATAGATTAATCTAGAACCTTCTAGAAGGTTCTACTGTAACAGACTCATAACTACTCCTATAACCAACTATCCGTAATTCCCGGACTGACAATTGAGAGCTTGAGGAACGGCTTTGAAGCCATACCATAACTGAAAAAGAAACAGAGCACTGCTGAGAAGAGTCTCAATAAAGAAGAAACATAGAGTCCAAAATGACACAGTTCTGATTAATGTAAAACGTCACCGTTTCACCACTTCATTAAAACACATTTCATTAAACGCCACCGTTTCACCACTTCATTAAACATACTTCACTTAAGCAGAACGACATCGTTTTGGCCTTTGACAAATGATTGTTGATAAACTAGCCGTTACTCATCTTCTTCATCAGGTTTGAATCTTGTGCAATCTGAGTTAATTCCTTTAACATCCCCCCTCAAAACCATGGGCTCAACAGACACCATGATTTTGGATCTAAGGAAGCCAAAACGAGCAGTGGAAAGGCTCTTGGTGAATATGTCAGCTACACACATGATAAGGCTTGGAAGGATCAACATACCCAGGAGGCTGAACCATGTAAACCTTTTCTCTAAGAAGACCATGGAGAAAAGCATTACTTACATCTAGCTGTCTCAAAGGCCAATCAAACTGAACAACAAGAGAGAGAATCATTCTAACTGTTGGAGGCTTGATGACTGGACTGAAAGTCTCCTTACAATCAATACCATACTGTTGGTGAAATCCTTTTGCAACCAATCTAGCCTTGTATCTGCTAATACTACCATCACTGTTATGCTTGAGTTTAAAAACCCACTTGCAACCAACTACATTTTGTGCTGGAGAATGGGGCACTAGAGACCATGTACCCTGTCTTTGAAGGGCAGCAAACTCCTCATCCATTGCCTTACACCACTGA
This sequence comes from Castanopsis chinensis, assembly GCA_032878915.1. NCBI lineage: Eukaryota > Viridiplantae > Streptophyta > Magnoliopsida > Fagales > Fagaceae > Castanopsis > Castanopsis chinensis. Next base: position 10,254,430 of record JAVQMG010000114.1, read on the forward strand.
GGGTGTTGAACAACAACTTTTAAGGAGGGTGGTTTAGTGATAGTGTAATCAGGCTTGGCAGCCTTAGCTGAACCAGATGCAGTCTTAGCAAGCATATCTTTTGGCTTGGAAATACCATTCTTAGACCTTGTCACCATAGGATGGGAATCAGTAGTTAAAGGAACCTGAACTGTAGAAGTCACATGTGGTATTGTGGTAGAGGGATCAAGTACAGATGATGGTGAAAGGACAGGTGGAATGGAGAGATGGACAGGCTGTGATGCAGAAGGCTGTGACTGTGGGGACTGTGAAGTGGTAGAAAGAGGAACAGTAGATATAGGTAAGGAGGAAAGGGATTGTTCAGAGAAAGATAAAGGCATAGATTATGTTGGATGACTGTGAGGGGTAGAAGTAGGACTCATGGTAGGTGAGATAAGTGGATAAAGGTGAACAGAAGGAGAAAATTGATGCAAATGAGGGTTTGTGGACAGTGACTGACTAGAAGACACACGATTTGGACTAGTGGATAAAGACTGAGAAGACCAGAAGTAAGTTTCATTGAATAGAACATTTCTTGAAATGTAGATCTGAGAAGTAATAGGATCCAAGAAAATATAACCCTTTGTGTATGCAGGGTAGCCAAGGAAAATGCAGGATATGGTGTGTGGTTGAAGTTTGTGATTGTTGTATGGTTTCAATAAAGGGAAACAATCACACCAAAAGTCCTAAAATGTTTGATATTAGGTTTGGAATGGAAAAGTAATTCCCAAGGGGACAAATTTTGAAGATTAGGTGTAGGAAGTCTATTAACTATATGCACAGCAGTGGAAATAGCATAAGACCAATAAGAGGTAGGTAATTGGAAATGAGAAAGCATAGTGAGTGCAGACTCAACTAAATGTCTGTGTTTTCTCTCAGTTACTCCATTTTGTTAGGGAGTATGTGGACATGTGAACTGATGAACAAGGCCATTAGACAAACAAAAAATTTTAAAAGCATTTGAGGTGTATTCTCCCCCTCTATCAATCCTTAACATCTTGATTCTTGTATCAAGTTGATTTTCAACTGTAGCTTTAAAATGTTTAAAGATATCAAAAACATCTGACTTGAATTTTAACAGATAAAGCCAAGTGAATTTTGAGTAGTCATCAACAAGTATGACATGGTATAGAAAATCATTGACAGAAGTCATGGGTGTTGGACCCCTTACATTAGAGTGAATTAATTCAAGTGGTTTAGAAGCTTGGAAATCAGAAGTATTAAAGGGAAGCTGATGCATTTTTCCATTCAAACAATGTTTACAATGAGTGACAGTATCACTACTGTTCAGAGTACAGGATACATCAATTGAAGAAAATGCATTACTCTGAACCTTATTGCTAGGGTGTCCTAACCTATGATGCCACAATAGCCATTTATTGACACTATTTACATGGAAGGCATAAGGTGTTTGAGAATATTGAGCAGATTGAGATGACTGAAACTGAGAAGACTGTGGCTGTGATGACAATGCAGAATTGAGAGAAGGAGATTTGATGAACTGCTTTGAGTAGATAAGGTAGACCCCATTTTCACTCAAGCCCTTGTAGAGGAGTCTCCCCGTAGGAACATCTTGGATTTTGAGTTCATTTGCATCAAAATGACAAGAGCAATTATTATCAAGGCAAAATTTATGAATAGAAAGTAAAATTAATGGCAATTCTAGGTACATGAAGGACATTTCTGAGCATAAAGTTGTGATATTTGGTATGTAGTGTAGTATTACCTATATGATTGATTGGTAGGGACTGACCACTACCCACAGTGATTTGTTCAAGTCCTTTGTACTGAGATTGCAGTGAAAGGTTGTTAAGATTGGCTGTGAGATGATTAGTGGTGCCTGAATCAGTAAGCCAAGGGTCTTGATTGTTGGTGATAGCAGCATTGGAGGCACTTGCCATGGCAGCAAGCTTAGTAGGTGGATTTTTGCCTTGGTAAGCAAAATCCATCCTATGATAGCAATCTAAGGCTCCATGTCCAGATTTCCCACAAATCTGACATGATTGACGATCTGCCTTAAAATTTTAAGAAGAATCTTGATTTTGATAGTTCTAAGGAGAAAATTCTGTGGAGAGAAATTCTGAGCTGCCTGAGGACTGAAGTGCTCACTTCCAGTGTTATTGAATCTACCTCCTTTCCCTCTATTGTTATTGAAGTTGTTCCTACTACTTCCTCTTCCAGAACCATGACCTTAAGATTGATTCTGGTGACTGCTATTAGGTTTACTATTAGAAGCAAACATAGCAAGGGAGTTAGGTACTAGATCTGAGAGTTCAGTCATTGCTTGCTCTTTACTTTGGAGCATGATAGCAAGTTGCTCATAGGAGATAGGATCACTCCTAGTTTAAATGGCTGAGCAGAAGTGAGCATATTCTCTAGGAAGCCCTCGAAGCACAATGCATATCAACTCCTCATTATCAACTATGACTCCCACAGCAAGTAACTTGTCTCTGGCAATTTTGATTTTTTGCAAGAAACCATGTACAAAATCATTGCCTTTCTTGAGACTTTGGAGCTCAAGTTTCATATTCAAGATGTTAGCTCTTGAAGTAGAGGTGAACCTCTGTTCTAGAGTGTTCCAGACCTCTCTTGAGCTTGTGATTCCCACAACAAGAGAGAAAACTTGTGGTGTGAGAGTAGAGTTTATCAAGGAAAGCAAAGCTTTATCCTTGATCTTCCAAGCTTGAAACTCTGGATTCACAACTGCAATTGGATTTCCTAAGGAATCAAGAACAAAAGGTAGAGGTCTTTGAGCAGTGCCATCAATGTGCTCAATCAAAGAATAAGCTTCTAGGATTGTAATCAACTGATCCTTCTATGGTATGTAGTTAGCATAGTCTAGCTTAATGGACATGAGATTTGACACATTTGATAGCAAAAATAGCGAAGATTGAATTGGTGATGGAGCGGTATGTGAAGGTTGAGTAGGAATTTGTTGAATGTATGGTATGAGAGGACTAAGCCGTATCTTGAGGTGTTGTTGAAGCCATGGATCTATGGCTCTGATACCATGTAAGATTTTGAGCTTAAGGTGGTTAACAATGGCAGAAACTTAAAGAACAGAAAATGAAAGAAGAGAGAGAGAGAGAGAGAGAGAGAGAGAAATATTTTTGTATTGAAAATGAATTGATTAAGCAAGCTCAGAGTAATACATTACAACACACTCTATATATATACACCAGAATATATTAATCTAGAACCTTTTAGAAGGTTCTACTCTAACAGACTCATAACTACTCCTATAACCAACTATTCGTAATTCCCTATTGACAGTTGAGAGCTTGAGGAACAGCTTTGAAGCCATACCACAACTGAGCAAGAAACAGAGCACTGCTGAGAACCCATAGTCCAAAACGACACACTTTTGATTAAAGTAAAATGTCACCGTTTCACCACTTCATTAAAATACGCTTCATTAAACACCACCATTTTACCACTTCGTTAAACATACTTCACTTAAGTAGAATGGCATCGTTTTGGCCTTTGACAAATGACCGTTGATAAACTAGCCGTTACTCATCTTCTTCATCAGGTTTGAGTCCTGTGCAATCTGAGTTACTTCCTTTTAACAAATTTTTCATTGAAAGAGGTGAAAAGGTAAATCAGATTGTTTTTATTGATAAGTGAGCTTTTGGCCCTAAGGAGAGGGGATAGGGGAGTCTGCTTTATTAGGCGTGCTCCCAAGCCCGATTGCTCTACCCCTTGGGATAAGGGATTTGTGTATTATATATGTGATTACAAGGTTTACAGTGGAAAGTGTCAAATAATTCTTCAACTTTTTGACAAAGGGATGAGTTTTGGGACATCCCATAAAGGAATTTAGACCGTTAATTAATTTGGAGATGGGGGGACGATTATCTTTAAATGACTCTTTTATTCTGTTGACATGAGGATTTCATGGGGAGTAACTGAAATGTTCTGTAAGTGGCCTAATGCCTACAACATGCTTTCATCAGAAATTCTAGGATTCCAGCATCTGCCACTTCAATTGATTAACCTCTAGCCCTTTGGCGTGATGCTTGTTTTCACCGGAGGATTCCCTGAAATCAGATTTAATTGTTCTTGGTGACGAACTTCGTTTTTTGCATGCACACAACCGTTCATATACTTTTATCTCAAATCAACCTCCGACACAAGTCACCCCTATATCTTGTAGCGATTTTCCTCGAGGAATACTTTTTGCTACAGATAACAGTTTGCAATTGGAGTCTCTTTGCTATTCATTTGTTTTATTTATGGATTTTCCAAATGGATCTATAATAATATTTGGGTTTCATATGATTATAGTAATTAAGTTGTAAATTTAAGCTGCAATTTTGTACAAATAAGTGAAAAGAGATGTGTATTAATTTAAATTTAGGTACTACCTCAATAGGTTTTAGGTTCAATTTTATTTAAAAAAAAATAAAAAGAAAAACTAAACAAAATGAAGTTTATACACATTGTTCACCATCATGACCATAGAGTACTTTTCTTTCATACTCTCAAATTTTGACATGTTGGTACACAAACATTTTTATGATCTTGATTTTATGACTCTCTAGACAGGGATGCGCAATAAGCTGAAGGAGAAAGAAATGTAACTTTACAGGCATCCGAAACAGTTTGTGTATCATACAACAAGTAGAGTTTGGCTCCTATTAAGATTAAAAAGATTGTCCTGTGTACAACGTATGTTTCTGGCCACCCTGTGATAATGTGGTCCTAGCGTCGTATAATATTTGCTCGTAAAAAAGTAGTGAAGTCAATGATACTAGTGAGAGTTTGTACTGAACAGGTATTGGTTGACCTTATGACTGGACCAGAAATCCCGACAACCAATACCTATTCACTACAAACTTTCACTCACGCCATTGAATTTGCTACTACTTTACGAGCAAAGTTATATGACACTAAAAACACATTATCATAAGGTTGTAAGAAACATATGTTGTACGATCAATTTTTAATCTCAATAGGAGCCAAATCTGCTTGTTGTATAATACACAAACTGTTTCAGGATGCTTGCAAAGTTAAATTTCTTCTCCTTCAGCTTATTGTGCATCTCTAACTTGAGAGTCAAAATCAAGATCATAAAAATGTTAGCGTACCAACATGTCAAAATTTGAAAGTATGAAAGAAAAGTACTCTATGGTCATGACGGTGAACAATGTGTATAAACTTCATTTTGTTTAGTTTTTCTTTTTGTTTTTTCTAAATAAAATTGGACCTAAAACCTATTGAGGTAGTCCCTAACTTTAAATTAATACCCAACCATTTTCACTTATTAGCACAAAACCCCAGCTTAAGTTTCCAACTTAATTCCTATAATTCTTAACATCTGAAATACTAACAAAGAAAAATGGAAACAAAACAAACATGGTAATCATTGATTAAGAGATTTCACAATTTGCAGTGAAATTACAATTTTTCTTTTTGATCCTTACCTTCAATCATAGAAAGGTGATTCTCAGAAACCTTCACCAGTGAATAAAGCGACGGGACGCGAAAAGCAAATTCACTGAACACACAACATGCATGAGAGAGAAGTAGTAGTCTCTAGTTTGAGAGAGATATCAAAGAACAAGAGAGAGAAGAAGTGCCTTCTGTTTCTTTCTGTCCTTTTTTTTCTCTAGATTTTTTTTGCTATTATACGTTACTTGCTTGACCTATAATTAGTGTCTCATTAAAATTAAATTAGCAGTCAGGATTAAAACAAAGTGAAATACACGATTAAGATGCAAGTAGTACCATACCTACTAAAAATATAAAGGGTATAGTAGAATGACCCTAAAAAAATAAATAAAAAGAAAATAAAAAATAAAAAATGACCCTTAGACCTAATTGTGACTTGGGATAAGACAAGACAGAGTAACCTAAGAGATCGAGAAATGACGCCTCTTTGCTTTGACTTTGTCCCGGAGAGGTTTTTTTGTTTGTTTTTTGATAATGGTGCTAATTTATTAATATGATCAATTTGTTAGGAAAAGTTGTGTTTGATTAAGGAGTACCTATCAAATTAAAAATGAGAGCTCCAATTTCCCTTAACCTTTTCTCCCTTCCTCCAGAAACATCTAAATATGAGCAGCTCTAGAGTAGAGCTAGAGTTCAATTCCCAATTTACCCAACTTTTTATAATAATTGAATTATGAAAGGAAAAACACATTCCCTTTCTTTTTGCGATTTTTCCTTCTCAGAATAATACTTTTCATAAAAGAAATTACAAAGCAATAATAGGAAAGGATCCGGTATACTAAAAGTTAACACAGAAACAATATAAAAGGTATACGTCTTTATCCGTTAAAGAAAAAAACTCTTTTAATCAGATTTTTGTTTTTACTCTAAATTGAAAGCTAGTCCTACTCACTAGCACTAAAACATTCTATTTATACCAATGTGGTAGCGACAGAATTCTGTAACTAAATCCTTTTATTTTCTTTGTGACATAGAAGTTTAGGAATTTTGAATAAAAATTCTTATAATTTAGGGATTTTCAATAAAAAAATTTGTCAATTATAAAAGAAAAAAAATGATTGATTATTTATCATAACTTAAAAAAACTAGATTTTAAGGTAATTTAAATCACGGAAATTTTTATTGGACACACCAAAATGTGTCAATCAAATTATAAAACTCTAACCAAACAAAGTAAAATTTGATTGCCCATTTTTTACCCTGGGGTGTGAATATTTTGTGTTAGTTGGTATGGCTATAATCATATGTAAGGATTCCATTGTTCCTTTTATGTTTGTAATAAACATTCAAAAGTTAATAATAGATACGAAAATGATGAAGACACTTAATTTATTATACGCACCAGTCCAATTAATTGGTTAAGGGTGAGTTTGTTACAGCTTTTTGAAACTGAACTTTTTGAAAAAATGGAGTTTTCAAAAAGTGCAGTATGAAAAAATGTTTTTTTAAAAAGTTGAGTGTTTGGTAAAAGCTGATAAAAAGTGATTTTGTAAAAAGCTGAGTGTTTGGCTAGCGTTTATAAAAGTGGCAGTTTAAGGGTAAATTACTAAAAAGGGCAATGTCTATATAAAGAGAATTTTTTGTTTTAATTGCCTCTTTTAATGCAAGTTATGAATTTAATATTTTCACAATAAAGTCTATAAAACCAGTTGTTATTAAGAGGAAAAAAAAAGTCCCTAATAAGTCTAGATGAGAACTAATAATAACTTACTATGTAAACTTTATTATAAAGTTGTTATAAAAATATTCTGTCAATTGTACTATTTTATTTTTAAGAAAAATAGTATTGACTTAAAAAATTTATTCTTTTTTTTATCATCATTTATTCTTCTTATATTCATTCTTAACAATTATATTTTTTAATGAATAATGTTATATTCACAATATTTTTCGCCATATTTCTACAACAAAATTATGTGAAAAGTTATTACTAGTTCTAATTTGAAGCCATCATTGGAATTATATTTTTACTCGCCAATATTAACTAATAACAATATGTTACTTAAAATTTATTGTGAAATACTATTGTAGCATTTTTAAATTGTATTTTTCTTTTCTTTCTTTCTATCATCCACATATTTCCTTTTTTTTTCTTTTTCTTTTTCTTTTTCTTTTCTCTTGATTTTTCTCCACCACACACATATACCCATTATCTCCATTCTCTCCTTTTTATTTTTTTCTCTACACATTTTACTTGATTCCAGAACTATCTGTGTCTTTCTTGCTCCATCTGTTTCTCTACTTTTTTTTCTTTTTCTTCTTCTTTTTCTCCTCCCCACACATGGTATCCTATATCTACCCCTTCTTTTATTTTCTTTTCCTCTTTCTTTTTCCCAACGCAGTCCAGATAATAGAAGAAGAAGAAGACGAAGAAGGAAGAAGAAGAAGAAGAAGACAAACTCTCCACCGATTCATCATCAAGCTCTCATCCTCCTCAAACTCTCACCGATTCATCCATCATCCTCACCGATTCATCATCGTCCTCACCGTCGCCGCCGAAGCTCACGCACCATCACACCCAAGCTCACGCATCGTCACCAACCCACACACCATCGCTGACCCTATTCATCATCTTCCTCATCCATATTCGAAGCCCAGCTCCGTTCATCCATCATCCTTCGCCGATCTGCCGATATTGCATTTGGGTGTGTGTAGGGATGGCAATTTAGATCCGACCCGCGGATACCCGGCCCGGCCTGACTCTAATGGGCCGGATTTTACCCGGTCCGATAAAGAATAGGGTCGGATATGGGTTTTTAAAAAAAAACCCGAAGCGAATCCGGGTCGGGTCCGGGTTTTTTAAAAAAATCCGAAACCCGACCCGAAACCCGGCCCGGATAAAAACCCGGTTATATTAAATTACTAAACCCCCTCTTATATATATATATATATATATACACACACACATATATATATATATACACACATATATATTCATATATATATATATATATTCATATATATATATATATCATATTAGTAACCTTGTGGACTTGACTAAATGGGTTTGAATCTAGAAAAAAAATTGTAATTGGCTTCACATTTTTTTTTTTTTTTGGTTGGGCTAGATTTGGGCCCAAGAGATAAACGGGGCCCGCGGGGCCCGTGGAGCCCGGCGGGGCGGGTTTGGGCCCCGGAAAAAAAACCCGATTAATAATCGGGCCGGGTTCGGGTCTCGGGTTTTGCCCCGCGGGTCGGGTCCGGGTATGTAAAAACCCGGCCCGAACCCGACCCGTTGCCATTCCTAGGTGTGTGTGTGTGTGTTTGCATATGGGTCTCAATTTGCTTTGTTTACTGATGTGTGTGTATTTGCATATAGGTCGCAGAGCAGAAAGATGAGAGATGAGAGGCTCTGTGACTGAGGAATGTGTGAGAAAAAGAGAGAAAGAAGGGTAAAGCGAAAGGTCAAGCAAGGGCAATTTTGTAAAATTACTTGTGATCCAACGGATACTTTCAAAACGCGCTCTCAACTTTTCCAAAATGCTCTGAAGATGCCCATAATACAAATGCACGTTATGTGGAGAGTTAAGACACGCGCATAAATATTAAACGCGCATCAATGCTCTCACCAAACGCATAAACAGACTTTTGTAAAAAGCGCATATTCAGTCTTAAAAAGTGGAAACAAACACACACTAACTCTCATTCTTCAGAAAGGAGCTTTCGATTTAGTGTAAAAACAAAAATGTGTTTAAAAGGTTTTTTTTTTTTTTTTTTTTAAATGGACACATACATATAATATACACTTTTATATTGTTTCTTTGTTAGCTTTTAGTATACTAGATTTTTTCTAGTATTTTTCTGAAATTTATTTTATGGAAAGTATCATGAAAAAATCACAAAAATGTGATAATTTTGTTTGACATACAAGGTATTTTGGGACCCCTAAAAAGTGAGAAAACCCTAGGTTCCTAAGCTAAACTAGAAAGTAAAAGAATGTCTTGAACCAGAAGACAGATTCGGAAGCTTGGTTACGTGTAGGGAATGTGTTAAGCACCCCCACAACGCCTATCCAAAAAGATAGAAATTTGTTTTGAATTTAACCTTAAAGTTTACCATTTAAAGAACAACTTAAAAGATTTGGCATTTAGTTTTAAAAAAGAATAAGACATGCATGTTAATGTGAAATGAAATAATGATTAAGCTTACCCTATATGACATGTAATCTATCCTAGAATGACATGTAAAAAGAACATGCATAATCTATCCAAAGATGGCATATGAGAAATGACATGTATCTATCCCAATCAAAGATGGCATATGAAAAATGGCATGTGTTTATCCTGAGATGACATGTGAGAAATGACATGTATCTATCCTAAGGTGGCATGTGCTAAGTGACACGTATCTATCTTAAGATGACATGTGAAAATGTCATGCATCTATCCCAAGTTGACATGTAGATGTATGATGTGTACAACCTACCCTAAGGTGACATGTTTATGATTATGAATATACATGTGAACAATCTTAGAATTACATATAATTTATCTTAGGATGACATGTGAATGACTGAATGCATGACATATATAATCTACCCTTACAGTAAGATGAGCATGTAGGCATGTGCGCATGGATATGTGAATAATTTATTTTTGAAAACAAAATTAAAAAAACATTGCTAAGCATGTGATAGCATTGCATTTGCTAAGAAAATAAATTGAATAAGGCTTACCTCATTGCATAGCCATAATACAGCATACCAAGTGCAATCTTGCAATTCCTCTTCCCAAAGTATTCTTTCACGCAAAAGACACAAATAAATAACAAGAAAATGATAAATTCGAAGTGTGAAAACAAGGTCATATGACAAATTTATGATTTTAAAGGAATAAATTTTATTTGCGCACAAAATGAGATTGAAAATGCATTTTTGGAAGTGTTAGAGGTCAATTTGTGATTTCAAAGAGTTTAAGGTCTTTTGGGTCGAAAGTTTAATTTTGGAAAGTTTGAGGGTTAAGAATGTAATTTTATGATTAGAGAGTTATAATGTAATTTATGAAGTTTAGGGGTTGAAATATCATTTGGAGAATTTCTGGGGTTGAAGTGTGATTTTGTGAAGTTTTGGGGTCCAAAGGTAATTTTGAATTGGGCTTAATTTTAGTTGGGCCAAAGTTGAGTGTGGATTTTTTTTTTTTGGTGAGTGGGCTGAGCTGGTCAGTTTGCTCTAAGTTTGCTAGGATTTTTTTTTTCTAAATAACCAAATCTTTCAAACAATTTCATTAGCTAGCAAGGTTTCGAAACTATTTAATAATCTAACAGATCAAGTCCATTGGACTCGATTTTGCTCTTTGGAATCGAGTCAAGAGGGGTCGAGTTCCAGCTTGAAATCAAGTGTTCCACACTTGAGTTCCATGAGGACACCTGAAGAACGATACCCAGAAACTGAAGAACAAAACCCAGAAACTAAAGAACTACACGAAGAAGGCGAAACCAAAGAAGAAAACCTAGAAACCCAGACTAAACAAAGAAGAAATACAAACCAGTGATTCCAAGAAGCGGAGACGAAACTCTGCGAAGGTTTTCCTCTAATTTGTTGTTTTTCTTGTTTGGGTCTTTGATTTGATGATGCTCCGTTGTTTTTTCTTGTTCTAGTTTCATGTTCATTGGCTTTCAGAGAAACGGGTCGTCGAGGAGTTCCATGGAAATTGAGGGTCTGTTTGGTGAGTAATCCCAAACTCACATTTTCACATTTTAAACAACATTACACACATTTTCATACACATTTTCACACACTTTTTCACTCACAAGTATTTCAAAAAATTACAAAAATTTCATCTCAAACTACTCTACTAAACACCCCCTCGAGTTTCTAAGAGTCGATTTCCATGGAACTTGGCTCTCAACAACTCTATTTGTTAGATTGCTAAATAGTTTTAAAACCTTGCTAATTAATAAAATTATTTGAAAGATTTGGTTATTTTGAAAAAAAAAAAATCCAGTTTGCTGGCCTCCTTGTGTGTTTCGGATTGAGCTGAAACATTTGTGGGTTTTGTTTTGTCTTAATTTTTTTATGTGAGTGGGCTTGGGGTATAAGTGAGAGTGGCTCTTAAAGTTGGACTTGGATGCATTTCAGAATTCAGACCCAGGTTTTAGTGAGGCCGGACTGGGCTTTAACTAAAGTGAATGTTAGGCTTTTGTATTTTGGTGTGAGAAAGAGCTTGTTAGGTTCAAGTTTGGGTTGAGTTGTTGTTGCTGGGTTTAAGAGAGCTGATTGATTTTTGGGCTGGATGAACTTTTATGTTTACATGTGGGCTGGCGTGAGACAGATTTGGGTTATAAGGAATGGGCTAGACATGGGTTGGAGTTGGACTAGTTTAAACCGGTCCAGGTCTACACAAATGAAATCCCATCACCCACTCAGGTCCTATATAATCTCTAAAGGCACCAATGAAGAATTGCCACCTCACCTAGGGTTGTACACAGTACGGAAAGTTTTTGGGGGCTATTTTGCACCACACCTGCAGAGGCGGTTTCCTTGCATGTCTGACCACATCTCAACTGTGGAGGGGGTGGAAACTGGCTTACACAAAGTGCGGTGCACCATGCCGGTTAGGTTTGGTGCGGTTAGTTTAGTTATTTTTCAATTTTCTCAAGAGTCAAACACAATAAATTTAACACACAAACCATATTTAAATCATTAAAATACCCCAAATATTCCCAAAATTATAAATTGCTCAAATAAGGAAACCCAAATGGTATTTTTAGTACTAATTTTTCATGGAAATCACACTAAAATTTTAGCAATTTTATAGAAATTACATACTTTTTTCATAATTGGGTAATTTCATTCAGCCGGTGATATCTCATTAAAATTAGGTTTGATTTTTGCCCATAACCAATCAAATTACATTAAATTTCATGGTTTTTTAAAAAAAACATCAAAATTAATCTGATTGCATGGTTAGATTTCAATTTGAGCTCAATTAAATTGATATAAAGAAAAAAAAAAAAAGAGGTTTAACCATTAAAACCATGCAATCCTTAATTAATTTAGGGTTAAAACTTGTATTGAAATTTAGAGCTAGACAAAATAGGGTGATTGGGGTATGCTAGAATTTCATGGGAGCTCATTGTTCGTTTCCAAGTTTCCCACCAAAAAACAAGAAATTTCATGCTTGGCATGTTCGGGAAATTTTGGTGATTTTTTGTAGTACAATTGTTATTGCATGAAGCAATTTTACTTTTAGGGGAGCTATGAATTGTGAATAAGAATCAGAGGATAGTTGTCTTCCATTTTCTTTTGGAGCATCTGAAATAATATAAACCTTTGCCAAGTGTGGAGGTGCGATAATTGAAATTGGGGTTAAACAAGGTGAATTTTTGTTTCATGCATGTTATCTATGACCAAATGACATATTTTATCTTCTAGAAATAATGACATCATTTTCGTAAATTTTTATGTTGTAATCATATTATGTATTTATCAGACTGAATTAATTTATGCTCAATTACAAGCTTTATTGACATTTTAGCATGGCATATAACTGCGTTGGCCGATCCCATTAGAGAGGGGTGCCTAAAGTTTGTTACCATTCTCAATTTCATCTTTTATTTCTGGATAATATATAATAGTATGGCCCACGAAATTTTTAGAGAATCTATGAAACACGTGGCACTTTTCAATAGGTAGGAATCACAAGAACACCAAAGTATTACTGATCAATCAATAGAGAAGCCACCTTGAGGTTGGATGGTGGTTCTGCAGATCAACCACTTCTTTGTTGTTGTTGAATAAGGTTTTTCTTTTTTTTTTTTTTTCTTTTTTTTTTTTTTTTGAATAAGGTTTTTCCCCAATTTAATGTGCATGAAGCGATACTGATTCCAAGGATGAGCATACAAAAAAGATAATTTTTTGTGGTTTTTCCCCCTCTTTAGCAAATGTTTAAATTTTTTTGAAACAATATATAGTACAACCACATAAACTCTAGATTAAAAAAAAAAAAAAAAAAAAAAAAAACCCACACGAACAGCCAACTGAGCAATTGCAAAACTCAAACATAAAAATACTGAAGATAACAGAAAGCAACATAGTTGCCAACTAAGGAATCAAAATGCTGCTAGACACTCATGAATCCTTCTATATCTTTAATGCAAGAATTCAACTTATGCTCATCTGGGAATGTTTCCCACCACTTCATAAAGGTGGATTTCTTGAACAACACATTGTGGTGGGCCTTTTTGTGTTTTGGGCTGGATTGTTCCTGATGCATTAAGACCCTATGATTTTGGAGTTGGAGAGTCGAGATTGGCGTAACTGAAATACACCTCACTTCAGCTTACGCACAAGTTAGGGCCCTTCTTGTGCTAACGCGCCCTGGTAGGAATCTTGAGCATGTCGCGTGCTCACTGTAGGAAATACTATCACAAAATATTATAGTAAGAAAAACATAATATAACAGGATAATTAAAACACTTTAACTAAATACTTTCTATTGACATCAATAATACTTGAACAATTTCACAAAGGAAAAGTATGACAACATGATTACGACAGGAATATTAATAGCAAAAAAGGTCACATTTGTCCTTAATCAACCATGGCAAAAGAAAAAGAAGTTTAGTCTACTGAAGGAATGGGCTTGAGTCTTTAGCAGATTCAAGTCCAAAAAGGGGAACCAACTTCCAATGCGGGTAACCTCAGAGAGAAATTCTGCTGTAGAAGTTACTCACTTTGGAATATGGATTTAAGTGACTTCATCTCAAATTCTTGACTATTTAGAGAGTGGGCTATTGAGAGGGAGAAAAGTGGGTAGCCCATTGGTGCATGCTTTTACTCCTTTCACTCATATTTTCCTTCCTCACTCTTGGTTTTCTATTTTTTCTTTCCTTTACTTGTTTTCCTTGTTTTCTTTCGTTTCCCCTCTTGTTATTGTCATTCTCTCATTCTTGTTTATTGTGCATGTTTATGGCCTTTTTATACTGCCTAATATGACATGATTTACCATTTTTACCCCTTAACTACTTTTGGCCTGTTATGGGTGTCCTTCCAAGATTGCCCACTGGTCTGCCGGCTATCCAGCCACCACTAGTACACTGTGTTGGCTGTGCCACGCCTCATTCCCAGACAAAAGTGGTTTTGTTTTGTTTTTTACTTCCCTTGACACTCCCATCCGAATAAGGGCTAGGCTTCTTCCGTACCAACTTCTATAGCATGCTCTTAGTGATTCTAGCTCATGTTTATCTCTTTTGGATGAGATGTCATCCTAGCAGGACATTCCTCTTAAAAGAGCTTGAACAAGAACCCTAAAATAGGCTCTTTCTTCTCCCCACCACCAAACCACACCCTTTCTTACCTCTGACCAGCGGCCTACCTCCTCTATATTGGCTGGGTACAGGTAGGTGGTGCCTAAGTCTTTGTGTGCGTGCTCTACTCCCATATGAGTCCATTGCTGGTGCTCATGCATTTGCCATTGCCTGTCTGACTCTACTGCATGCTCTAGTGCCTGGATTAACTCTGCATCTCATTTCTTCTTTGGGCTAAGCATTGCTTGGGTGTAGGCTCTCTCTTCTTTAATTTGGCCTATGTCTCTTTCATCATTTGTCTGTGGGCTAGTTGGTGCTACTGCCACGTCATTGCATTGTTCCTGTTATGATATCATTTGCCCTTGTTTACCTTGTTATTACTTCTGGGCTTGCGGGCTGAAGTGCCTACCATGCCAGTTTCTCATATTATTCCTTCTTTTAGTTTTTACTGCCTAGCATTCCTGTTGGACCAGTTCATACAACATCTCGGGCTTCCCGGCCCATTTCACTCTTTGAGCATCCTTTGTCTGTTTCATTCTTTGGGCATCCTTGGCCCATTTCATTCTTTCCTACCTCTTGCATTTCATTTTTTCCCTAGCTCAATTACCACATTCTTTACCTTTGGGTTTATTGGTCTTCGAACCAATCCTATTTACTAATTCCTTTCTTTTGGGCTCCTCCAGCCCATTTCTACTTTCTTTCCTTTTCTTACAATTTTCATGGACTTACTATTTCATTCTTTGGGGCTTCCCCAACCCGTTTGCTTTCTTTAGGGCCACTTTATCATTTTGTGGGCCTATATGGACCATTATTTCTGCCATTTTGGCCTAATGGTCTTTATTTTGCTATTTCTTTCTCCTCCTTTTTCATATTGTTGGGTTTCTCCTGCCATTGGACTTTTCTGTAAAAATTGGGCATCAACACACATCTTTACCCAACTCGTTGCCATTGATCCATTTCTTTACCTGTTCTTTAGTTGCAAAACCTTTTCCTTGACTGGTGCAAAGCCTCGTTGGCCACTAGTTTTAATGCGCAGCTCCTCTACATTGGCCCAAAAGCATGATTCTCCATAAGATCCAATAGGCATCCTCTGAGCATGCTCAAGCTATCTATGAGCGAACCTGTAACGTTTTGGCCTGCCCCTGTCCATTTAAGCTCCCGTGTCTTTGTTTTCCAAGTGTCGACAGTAGTTGGCAATGCTTAGGGGCCCACTAACGCGGCGGTACCTTGTTCCAAGTTCTGCCTATTTTTTCTCGTCCTCAAATGCATCTGGGAGTTCATACCTTTTTAACATTTTGATGATTTCATCCCATATACCTGCTAACTCAAGCCCCTTCACATGAGCATCAAAATCCTTGGAGGTTTCTTGAAGCTTGAAGGCATCATAACAACCTAGGCTACTAATATTATGCCCACAATGCAATCGGTAGTCTTCTTGTAGGTAATTCATTGCCTTTTCAATATCTGTCATCTTGGTATCAATGCGGTTCTGGTTGCCATCCTTTCGATTCTCCAGCTCCCCAGCAACGCGAAGACACAATCTAGCGCTTGTGCTCTAGAACCCCCCAAACACAAAATAATCATATAAAGAAATGACTAAGAAAATTCTTTGGCAGCAGTGCGCTAAATTTAACACATTTTCTAGCATTAAATTAATATTTCCTATTCTTTTGGTAAATTCTTTTGCAAGTCAAGCATTGAAAACAATTATCTTTTAAGAAGAGATTATTGATTTCAAGATTTTGAAATTTGTTGAAACACCAATAAAAAATATTTTGGCAATAACAAGCAAAGGAAATAGAACTTACCAAGCCAAGGTCCTTCAAGGTTGTGTTCATTGTTGCAGTATCACCACTGGTGGAGTATGTAGAAAATGGAAGTTGTTCCAATGGCTCCAACAAAACAACATCTAGCATATTGAAGCTCTCTTTCAATTCATTCTCATAGCTGAATGTTGTTGAAGGCTTCTTTGGGCAACATCTATGCGTTCTCTTTCAGTACTGCACAACTGAGAGGAGTAAAACAGTAGTTGCAAAACAGCATCGGGGGGTTCCTCAAGATATTCCAAAGGCCTTGTAAGGGCTTAAAGCAATGAAATTGGTTACAGTTTCCAATAGTAGTTTTGTATTTCCCATGAGGTTGCAAGCAGCATGGCTTACCACAGATGACGCATTCCTCATTACATTCGAATAAAAATTTCAAAGCCTCCCCGGGTGTGTTAGCGGATGCTTTTGCATTAAGGAATTGGAGAACTGGCTGTAATTCTTGTTTAATGGATGACAAAGGAGCAAGCAAGATCCGAGGGACAATGTCATATCTCATGACAAAATGTATGAAGTAGGGAGCCCATTTCTCACGCATAAGAGCATGGGAAAATGTATGGTTACTAGTTAGAGGACATCCAAATGTCAGACAGCGAGGTGAGGCTCTTGAGGTCTCTGGTCTCAAGTATATTTCCAGGAACCAAATTGTTGCAAGGATGGCAAGTGAACCACCAGTGGAGTGTCCTGTGAACACTATTTGCTTCTTCTCATTCATAGCCTTTTCCACCTAAATGAAATAATCATAATAAACCCAACTTTTGTTAGTTTGAAATGATAAGTAATCTTATCAAAAAGAAAAAAAAAATGATAAGTAATAAGGTCATATTTACAGGTGTCTTTAAGACAATTGTTAATAAATGAGTTTAGAAAGAAAAAAAAATTATACCATTTTTATGTGAAATTAAAAAAGTTGTCATAATATTATTCTTTTTTTTTCTTTTCCCATAAAAACTTTCCTAAAATGGTTCACTAATAAATGCATTTCTAATAATATAGAAAGAATAAACATTATTACTGTAAAGTTACAATTTGCACCCAAGCCCAAAACTTAGGTCAGGATAGGTCCAAAAAGCACAATACAATTCATTTATAGAAAGTGAGCTCGAAATCTAGATTCTAGTGATTTTGAATAACACAAAGGTTGAGCTCACTCACAACATCATGCACGTTAGACAGTTTATATAACAGAAATCGTTCTCGGATACAAGCCGAGGATACTAGATAGTATATTTCACTTTCTCAAAGATAGATTACAATTCTCTGATCCCCCTTCCTATTCTCCCACTTCTTCATCTTATACATCCCTTTCTCCTTCATCCTCACTCTCCACGTGTTAGCTCTAGGCAACCCCCTTAGATACTTGTTCCATCAATACCTTCCTGTGATTTTTAAATAATAGCTGTAAGGCTTATGATCACTGTTCAGATATCATTTCCTCATTGATGCGGTCAAAGACTTAGGTACAAAGCATTTAATGCAGTGGTATCAGCTTTTTTTAAGATATTTCCTATTCATTCTGCCTCTCTACCTCCTTGTGAAACATATCTCCATTCACAAAACCTTCTAAAATATCATTTTAGTTAACATGACATACCATTTGATCTTCACTTCACTTAGCCGAAGAGATACCCCTCCTCGGACAATTTCTACTAACCTATTTCACACACTACAAAAAAAAAGTTCTATAGCCGCGTTTTCAAAACGCGGCTATAGATCAAAAAAACGTGGCTATAGACCGATTTGGTCTATAGCTGCGTTTTTTTAGGCCACGTTTTTAACCATGGCCTAAAATGTGTAACTATAGTCTTGAGGCCACGTTTTTTCCAACCGCGGCTATAGGCAGGACCAATGGCCACGTTTTTTAAAACGTGGCCATAGAACATACTCTAGCCACGGTTTGTAAACCGCGGCTACAGACCCATTTAACCGCGGCTAAAAATTTTTTTAAAAACAAAAAAAAATAAATTCTGGATTTTTTTTTTCAAAACAAAAAAAAAATTCTAGGTTTTTTTTAAAAAACAAAAAACAAATTCCGGGTTTTTTTTTCTACAAAAAATTCAAACAAAAAAATTTTAGGGTTTTTTTTTTTTAAACAAAAAAAAATTCTAGGTATTTTTTTTCCCCAAAAAATTCAAAATTCAAAATTCAAACAAAAATATTCAAAATTAAACACAAACCCAGAAAAATTCAAATTAAACACAACATACTCACAATACAAAAACACCCAAAAAATTCAAAATCAAACACAAATCCAAAAAATTCAAAATCAAACACAACATTCTCACAATACAAACACACCCAAAAAATTCAAAATCAAACACAACATACTAACACTACTAACAATACAAGAACACAAACCCAATTACACATAAGCACAATAGCACAAATTCAAAATTTTTAGCATTTCCTACATATTCATACCACCTAAACGTAAAATAAAAAAGAAATAAAAAAAAACTAGATCTATAGACAAATTAGTGGATTTGAGATAAAGAAAAAAAAGAAAGAAAGAAAAGAAGAAGAAGAAGTACCTGCAAAGAAACAAAGAAAAAAGAAAAGAGTTGTGCTGGAGTTGAAAAAAAAAAAAAAAAAACCTGTTGTTAGTTGCAGAAGAAAGGAGCAAAAAAATAAAGAAAGAAAGAAATTAAGTGCTTACCTGAAGTTGCGTACCTGAAAGAAAGAAACAAAGAAAAAATAGAGAACTTGAAGAGTGTAAGAGGAAGGAAGAAAGAAAAGGAAAAAAAAAAGAAAAAAAAAGAAGGAAGTTGCGTACCTGAAGGAAGTGTGGGTGAAGAATGAAGAAAGAAGAAAGAAGAAAGAAAAGATAGGGATTGAGATCCCGTGCAATACCTAGGGTATTGCACGGTGTGCAATAGCACAAATCTCAACCCTTCATTTAATCTAATGACTCAAAAATTTGACACCTCACCTGTCCAGGTTGGCAATTCGTGTCCCACTTCTGTTCTTCCCAAAATTTGAATTTCTCTAAAAACCTCTCTTCTCTCTCTCACTTCAACCGGGTTCTCTCCCTCACTCTCCCTAACGCTACACTCTCTCAACAACCTTCACGCTCTTTGCCTCTCCGTCAACCCATCGTCTCCACTTCTAGCATACCCAACTCAAACCCATCAGTAAAAACAAAGAAAAACCTTTAACTCACCATCTGAGATCCCAACACCGAAACGCTCGCATCCTTTTTAGACCCAGATCATAGAGAGAGTAAGTGTTGGGGTTTGGAGAGGACCGGGTGTAGAGAGAGACATTGATGCTTTTCAGACCCAAATCAGAGAAGGTTAGGGTTTGGGTTTAGAGAAAATCGGGAAAGAGAGAAGTTGATGATCTTTCAGGTTTGATCTATGGAGGGAAATGAGATTGAGAGACACAGAAAGAGATTTTGGTCGAAGGAGAGAAGAAGCCACCATCGGAGGTGGTGGTTGCGGTGAGCCAGCCTGCCGATTTGTTTCAGAGGGAGACCACCACCGGGTAGGTTTTCTTTTATCTCTATTTTTTTTTTATTAAATTTTTTAAGAAACTCTGTTTGGTTGCTAGGAAAGGAAGGAAAGAAAATAATGGTGTCACAATTTTGTTGATTGATTTATTGGTGCTGAATTTAATTGTATTTTCTCTTATTGTAAGGTGCCAGAATTGATGACTGGATTTTACCTTTTTATTTGTTGAAAAAATGTGGATAAGCAATATTTTTAATATAAAAATTCTTTCCGTTTTTGGGTCTTAATTCAGTTATGTGGTTGATCGGCTAACCAGGCACCAAGCAGTAGGATCTCTAATCTGAAATCAGTTTCCTTTCCTATTAGTGGAAAAAGCTTTACAACTCTAAGGATGCAGCCAGCACGTTTCCGTATTTCTTGTGCGGTAATTTCTTCACTATTCCAGAACATATCAAATTTATCAATATTTTGACCTCTCAACAGTCATATTATGTTGTTCTTTGCATTCTAGATATATCCACTAGCATTGTATTAGCTGATTCATCATTTGTTTGTCAAACAAAAGCCTATCATAACCTTGACGAGGTTAACCTTATGATTCCAGTGGCAGTCAGTCAGAAAGTTTTCATAAATGTCTAAAATGTGTCATGAACAATATGCTACATGGATTGTCAAGGTTGTTCAGCTTCTCAGTCTGTCTTTTATACTCATTCTACTTCTTGGAAAAGAAATTAAGTTCATGGATTACTAGTAAGTGGATGTTTCTCTCCCAACCTATTGTTAAGCTGCTTTGTTCTTTAGGCATGCTATGTGGTTTTAAATGATGAAACTAGTACATATATATAGATTTCAAGCGTAGTGTTCGTATGGTGATGTAACCAGCAACAAGAATGCTAATGCTCCTGTGCAGGCCAAACCAAAGACAATGACGAGGGTGTGTGAAATTGTGAAGAAGCAGCTAGCTCTACCTGATGATTCTACAGTCACTGGAGAGTCAAAATTTTCTGCCCTTGGAGTTGATTCTCTCGACTTGGTACCCTAATATCTACCCAAGAAACATCTGTTATATTTTCCTGTACATATTATTTTGTTCTGATGCAACTCTTAATTAAAGGCCCATTGTTTATTTTGTTACTGTACAACAACCATCAAGCAATTTTGATATTGCTGTTGAACTTGTTTGGAAAGGTAATGCTTGAATATATCTGAAATGAGAGGGAAATCAAACTCTCTGAATGTAGATGTGTTTGCTTAACCTTTTAACTCATACCTTCTCCAAGAATAACAAATAATATGCTTGAGCTACTACTTATTTTATTACTTGACCTCACTAAAGAATATGAAACAACAAAAAAAATCCTTATACTTTATTCCCCTTCCAATTAGCATACATCTCATCAGAATGGTGGTATAAAAATGAAGTGACATCCAATATAAGAGGAAACTAGAAGAAAAGAGTGGGTTGGGTAGGGGTTAAGGATTTAACGAATCATGTGATTTTAATACATGTGAATGGTCTTATTCAATGTAAGTTGTAACTCGTGAAATGTATTATTCTGGTAGGATAATATGTTTGGCTTGTTGTAGTTCATTTCATACATACAATGTATGGCTCTTGACAGATGAAAGAGGACTTTCTTTGCTGTCTTGAATTGTTACTAATCATACTTTATAAGTTCAGCTCAAATTTTAGGTAACGAACTGGTTTGGAGTTGTTTGTGTGGTGCTAAATTGCCCTGAGTTGTAGAACTTGCGTTTTCTTCTTCTTTTTTTTTAATGAAACTTGTGTTCTTTACTGCTGTGGTAGAAGGCTAGAAGCCTGACTAGTAAGTTCAAATGATTGACTGTAATGAATGTAACCAAAAAAAAAAAAAAAAATTATGGTTACCGTACTAATTGAAATCTGTTTTTCAACACTGCAGGATGACATAGAAGCCAAGCCTCCTCAACCTACTACAAAGCTGGCTTTGTTCGTGATTTTTTTTTTTGGGAGAAATTGTTCATGAAATTTTAGATGTGAAGAACATGACTCATATTTTTGTTGAAATCATAATCAAGATGTGGCTATTTTGGCTCTCTTAATCTTGAAACATTGTAATCACATATTTACATTGTAAAGCTAATTTAGTTGGCTATAAAACCTTTTTGTTTTGGATGGTCGGGGATAAAAATTACAATGAATTTTTTTTGTCTATAACAAGTGAATTTGGTGGCCCTACTACTGAGTATAAATGGTTTTTTCTTCTTGTTACTACTAGATGGTATAAAAACCATAATTATTAGGTTGTCTTTAAGAAAGAATTATTAGCTTTTATGTGCTCTGGTTGTGCCTTTCATATAAGGACTTATCCTTAAACTTTTCAAGGAATTTATCAAGTTTACAGTACTATAGATCAGTTGGGAATTATGAGGAGCAATTTCTCCACACTAATTTAACTAGTGTCTTTTGTGGAATTATTGTATGATTAACATAGTTATTATGAACAAACATATTGTTGCTTATCCTAGTAAACAATGCCCCATTCCCTCTCCCAAAAAAAGAAAAAGAAAAGAAAAGAGAAGAAAACGAATTCAATTCATTGCAATGAAATTTTTTTTAAGGCAAATTCAGCACAATAGACCAGTTTCTTTAACTCTAATTATATAGCAACACAACAAAAGTTCAATTACAATTTTAAGGACCACAATTAACTAAAGAAAAAGGGAATGTAATGGATAATGAATCAGATGCATATCTATAGTTAGCAATGTGTCACAATGACTTATAACAAGCAAAAAATTTAGAATTTAATCTACAATAAAACATAACAATTTAACTCTTAAGAACATATCATTCCCCCAAGAACAATTCCAGTTCAAATAGCGGCCTTGAGTAAGAGCATATAAAAGAAATCAGTTATTCTTCCCCTAAACGAGTTCTCTTCAAGGAGCTTCTAGAATCAATCACTCTTCAAGGAGCTTCTAGAATCAATCACTCTTCAAGGAGCTTCTAGAATCAATGTTTTCCAACATCAAAACCCATTTGCCTTCCATATTTTAGCCAAAATTCCCATGCAACTTTTGATGTATCGAATTCCATACCAACTTTAGGATTCAAATCTACGTTGGCATCCATCTTTTGAGAGAATTTTCTGACTAGCTCTCTCCTTCTCAAATGTCTCAAAGTACTGATAGATGATTGTAACCGCAAGTAATATTCCAGTTCCTGAGCCAATTGCCCCCATGAAATCTGCCAGCACTGTAAGTGCACCAATGCATATTCCACCAAATGTAGCTGCAGTAAGTATGTAGCGATTCAGCTCCTTCTGTAAGTTAGAATCACAATGTCCAAGCATCACCATTTGTTGTTCCTGCAGAACCAGCATAGAGTGTTTAACATCATCAAAATGCATAATAATTCATAATTATAACATTTTTGGAGCACCATCCTTAATCCTACATATATCTTCTATAGTGTAACGCTCATGATCATAAAGCAGCAACAGTGCAAAAGGAATATCATCTATAAACATGGAAAATCAAATATGGAACTCTATAGATATTACAAACATTTTAGAAAGTTACTGCAAAAAACAGAGCATAGGTGTCTTCATAAGATCACAAAACTGAGAAAACTAGTGGCATCTCATGCCTACTTAATTAATGTTACATGAGGTGTCATTACTCGTCAATAGCATTAGCAATCTATATTATTGATCAAAGAGATTGCACTTCAAATGGGAAAAATTAAAAATAAATATTTGTGTGTTTTTTTGAAGTGTGACGTAAGTTTCATCTTGGAATACCTTGAGCTGTTTAGCAACATCTCAGGCAGAAGACCCAGATACTTCAATCCAAGTTTTAGATAATAGGGCACAAGCTGAAAGCATAAACACCAAACTGCATATCAGCCAAACTGCATAATGATAACATCAATAGAGGAAAAAACAAGGCATTAGAGCAATGGACAAAAACACAATGACTAGCTATTCCTGGTGGCACACGCTTTTGCACTTTAATACGATAATACCATAATATATGATAAAGGAAAATACTGCATCACCGTGCTGGTGCAGTGACATAGTAAGCAAGACCACCAACTGGAATATACAGGCCACCTGAATATTCAGATTCCTTCCACTTTCCCAAAAGATATACGATGAAATTTCCACTGTACTTCCTGTATAGCAACTAGATGGATTTTTTTTTATTAAAAAAAAAGTGTCATTCAATTGCAATGTAAAGCAAGGTGTTTGATATTCACCACTGCATAATTAACTTTAGTACCTGGGAGATGAAATATAGATTTGACACAAGGGCAGATTGGAGAATGATAGGCATGTTGGAGGTGTAGGAAAGCTTAATTGGATATGAGCCCCATTGTCCACAAGCGTTTTTTGATCTGACTGGCAGAACTACATGGAAACCTTGGAAGTAGATGACAATAAAGTATAAGGAATTTTTTTTATTGTTGCATATTCTTCAATGAGGTCAAGTAATAAAATAAATAGTAGCACAATATTGGCTATAGAGATTGAGTGCATTTTATCAGGAAATCGATTCAGAAGGAAGACAATAAATGCAGTTTGATAAAGAATCAATCATTATCAATGATAACTCCATGTGAAGTTAAATGTAAAATGCCAAAGCAAGATAAACAAAATAGTGAAATAAGCTCAAGCATGTTATTTGTTATTCTTGGAGAATTAAATTCAGCACCAATAAATCAATCAACAAAATTGTGACACCATTATTTTCTTTCCTTCCTTTCCTAGCAACCAAACAGAGTTTATTAAAAAAATTAATAAAAAAAAAATAGAGATAAAAGAAAACCTACCCGGTGGTGGTCTCCTTCTGAAACAAATCGGCAAGGCTGGCTCACTGCAACCACCACCTCCGATGGTGGCTTCTTCTCTCCTTTGACCAAAATCTCTTTCTCTGTCTCTCAATCTCATTTCCCTCCATAGATCAAACCTGAAAGATCATCAACTTCTCTCTTTCTCGATTTTCTCCAAACCCAAACCCTAACCTTCTCTGCATTGGGTCTGAAAAGCATCAACGTCTCTCTCTACACCCGGTCCTCTCCAAACCCCAACACTTACTCTCTCTTTGATCTGGGTCTAAAAAGGATGCGAGGGTTTGGGTGTCGGAATCTCAGATGGTGAGTTAAAGGTTTTTCTTTGTTTTTACCAATGGGTTTGAGTTGGGTATGCTAGAAGTGGAGACGACGGGTTGACGGAGAGGCAGAGAGCGTGAAGGTTATTGAGAGAGTGGAGCGTTAGGGAGAGTGAGGGAGAGAACCCAGTTGAAGTGAGAGAGAGGAGAGGTTTTTAGTGAAATTCAAATTTTGGGAAGAACAGAAGTGAGACACGGATTGCCAACCTGGACAGGTGAGGTGTCAAAGTTTTGAGTCATTAGATTAAATGAAGGGTTGAGATTTGTGCTATTGCATACCATGCAATACCCTAGGTATTGCACGGGATCTCAATCCAAAAGAAAGAAAAGATGAAGGGTAGGTGGGCAGGTCAGTGGGAAATTAAGGGGGGATCATGTGGAAAGATCCCCCAGAATTTTTTTTTTTTTTTTGGTGTTACATATAGAAAAAAACGCAGCCAAAGGGGGACCTATAGCCGCGTTTTTAAAAACACGGCTATAGGCCCTCTTTTTAAAAAGAATTTTTTTATTCGGCTGTACTGGCCATCTTTTCAAAAAATATATATTTGGTTGGACCTATAGCCGCGTTTTCAAAAAACGCAGCTATAGGCCCTCCTTTATTAAAAAAAAAAAAAAAAAAGAGAAGCCCGTAGTGGGTTCATGAACCCACTACGGGCTTTTTTTTTTTTTTTTTTTTTTTTTCCTATAGCCACATTTTTAAAAACGTGGCTATAGACTATCCTATAGCCGCGTTTTTAAACGCGGCTATAGGCCCTCCTTTAAATATACATATATATATATATTGTTGGATCTATAGCCACGTTTTTAAAAAACGCGGCTATAGGTCCTCCTTTAAATATACATATATATATATATATATATTTGGCTGGACCTATAGCCACATTTAAAAACGCAGCTATAGGTTAAGTCTATGGCCACGTTTCTTAAAAACGTGGCTATAGGATAGTCTATAGCCATGTTTTTGGAAACGCGGCTATAGATCCGCGTGTTTTGTAGTGACAATAATCTGCTCATGGGCCTTTGAGCTTGACATGCTTATTACCACCAATCTGTCCTCAGACAGGTAAGCATCTTCAGATCAAGCTCATGACCCAAAAACATGCCTTGGGCCTTTTATCCTTACAAGTACTTTTAAGTTAATTTAAAAAAATAAAAATCATATAATCTGTTCAATAAAAATTGCATAGAACATTTTAAAAATTTTGAGTTTATTCTTATACTCTTTATACTCATTAATTTATTTTTTATTTTACTTTTAACTCATTCAAAATTACTTATTTGAATATCTTAAAATTATTCTTTTAACTTCATACTCTTCATCTATAATGACTATATATTGAGTTTAGTCACTATAAGTCACCGTCAGTCCGTCACTCACGCTAAGAAATTTATTCACTAGTCCTAGAACATCTTGTCATCTTAGATTATGAAGTACCTTAAAAAAAACAATTATTTTAGTATACTTCAACTTTAACATTAGTTTTAACCACCAAAAAAAAAAAAACCTGTAATATTAGACACAATAATAATAATACTAACACATGAGAAAATAAATTCTCACCTATCCACATTATGTTTTTTTATGTCAATCAATTTCTGTTTAATTAATTAATTACTTTTTAAATATACTAATTAATATTTTGAAATTAATCTGGCTTTAACCTTTTATTTTAATCCTTGTCCTCTACTAAAATCCTAGTTCTGTTACTGCTACCATGTAACCACTTCTCCAGACAAAAACTAGTATTCTACTAATTTTTTAATTTCTAAACATTTCATATATTATATTTCCACCAAACCTTACATATTACAAATACATATAATATGGTTTACATTCTTAATATATTTATTATGGCGTAAACAATGTTAGCAAATCATAGAAGAATCAATAGTAGGGACAAGCAGGTGGTCAGTCCATTTTTTTATTTGTATTTCTTGAGTTGGAGCTTGAAGACTTCCTTTAATTTTTATTTTTGTCTTTGGCCAAGATTGGGTTAAACGATATAGTTCAAGACCAAGACTTCCTTTAATTTTTAATTTTGTCTTTGGTTGAATGAACAATGTCATTGACCAAGACCTGCTGGAAGGTGATTGGAGACGCTGGCTATAGAAATATTCTTAAGCTTCCAATGAAAAGCCTCATAAGTGAAAACTTGGGCCAGACATATTTCTTCAAGGTGGTTTCTTGATGTGATCAAGTATGTTGCTCTCACAACTTCCTATTTGATCTTCTTCTTTTCTCTTTTTATTTTTTTATTATTATTATTATTTATTTTTAGTGTAAGTGAAGTGACTGTGGTAACTACGCATTTGGAATACTTCAAAGATGTCAAACCCATAGTTATTAAACTTGGCAAGGATAGTAATTCGATCTTTGAGTTAGATCACTGGGTTACAATAGAAAACTTTAAAATATATATATATATATATATATATATATAAAGTAAGTTTTAGAAATCATAATATAAATACATAAATTTTTTTAAAAAAAGCATGTATCTAAATTAAACTAGAAATTATAATTTAAAATCAAGGTTTCACTATAACAAAGTAGTCTTTTGATAGCATGAGAGTTTGGGAGGTAGGTAAATAGACTGAGAAATGCTTTTTTTTTTTTTTTTTTAATAAAAAAATTTAGGTTTTCTCTTCTTTAAACTAACATATTATAACACATTAATTAGTAAAGAAGTCAATAAAGTGGACCTATAAATGTAATTTTATAAATTTCACAAACCGAACTAGGTTATATAAACCCATTTGGGCTACACTGGTTGCCATAAACCCCCCGAGTTTGACTAGGCTTGATTGGGTTATATGCAAAACAATCTATTTAAACACTCGAACCAGTCTAGGTGTCCGGTCACCAGGTTTTCAGTCCAACTGACCGGTTCGGTCTGAGTTTAATAACTTATTGACTCAAACCATTTGTATCTGTAAATGTAAAATGGCATAAATGTAACATTTTGGCCAAACAACCCAAAAAATTACCCACATCAATTTGTTCAAATTATGCATATCTTGCCCACATCTACAATACTCAAGTAAATTTACACAGCTAAAGTTCAGGTGTAAAGACATTTTATACATTTCTCAATTCACGATTGCATGTATTTGAGTAATGTGGATGTTTTAAAAAAAGTGATTATGTGCATAACGAATGAATATTTTATTGAAATATTTTTAGAATAGTCTAACATGAGTGTCTTTGAAAAATGATTGTATAATAATAAAAAATAAAAAATAAATAAATTTTCATGCTAACATCGATAAGAATTTTGATGTGAATGCTCCTTTCCGCTTTAAATGTAGCAATACTACTGTTCTTACTGTGTACTTGGAAAAAGTAGGATTGGCCTACATGACACATTGAGAAAATGTCTAGTGGAATTGCATTTGTAAATCACTAAATCCCCACAATTTCACTGAAAATAATATAATCCAAGCTTAACGGCAGGAAATGGACAGGGCACCTATCACACTATTAGGCTGTAGAAGATCGAGATCTTTTTTGTGTTGAGGAAGTAGAAGATCGATTTCGGTGTAATAATAGCAACACCCACCCACTTAGCCAATGTCTAAATAGAACCTACATGGAGAATTAAAGGGATAAAAATTACGGGCACTCTTTCTCATGTAAAATTATTTGCATTCAAAAGATTTGCGTCATTAGCTCTTCATTTTTTATTTTAACTAGCCACAAACCACGCAATTCGTGGGAATATAAATATTATGTAATGAGGTGTAATATATAAAAAGTAACCATTACTTCAAGTATTGTTTATTTTAAAAAAAAAATTCTACGAGTATTTTTTTTTATCTTTTTATCTCTACAAATATATTATTTTATTATTATTTTTTTATGTTTGATTAATATTTTTTTAAGGTGAACCATATTCTTCTAACTTCTATTGTAGTGTATTATATTTGTTTAATATACAACTAAAGTTTATAAGTTTCAAATTTGTTATTCAAATTTCTCATTTCTTAAGGAATAAGGAAATTATTATAATAATCAAAACTCATTACAAAATTACAATGTTGTCTTAGCCAAAATTAAAATGAAACTAAAGGAATAAATAATAGGCTTTATAATAATTTATTACTCAAACAATTGGTAGGCATATTCAAATTCCTATTTTTTTTTTTTAAAACTAAGTATTAACCCAAACTAAAATTCAACCAAAGCTATAAAAGGGAAAGAGAAGACTTTCTGATGGGATATTGAAAAAAAACACACACACACACAATACCAAAACCCTTAATTAAAAAAAAAAAAAAAAAACCATCAACCTTAATTAGAGTTATAAGAAAAAACAAAAATTTAGAGAGAGAGAGAGAGTGTGTGTGTGTGTGCTCTCAATTTTGTGTGGGAAAATATGGATTGAATGGGAAAACAATATCAAATTTATATAAAATAAAATGGGTAGAAGAAGAGTCAAAATATAAAAAAGAGGAAGGAAGTATAATGGTAAAATAGAGGGAGATAAAGAAGTAAAAAGAAAAGAGAAAGGTTAGAAATGTAACAGTAGATGTGTGAACTAATAGGAAGAAAAAAAGTTTTTTTTTAAAAAAAAAAAAAATAGGGGGAAGAAAAATTTAAATAGAGAAAAGAAAATATAAAACATAAATGAATGACGTGGCTGTTGATGTGGCTCAACAGGAGTGTAGCAATAATAAATGCTACGCTTCAGCTTTTAGTAATATATAGATAGATATAGATTTTAAAACCTTCACAGCATTAGAGTTTGGCAAAAGAAAGTTTTCCATAACGGCCTTACCAATATTTTCCTACCAATCAAAACAGAAATAAAATTGCAGGCATTGTTTATATTCAAAAAGATTATTTTTTAAAAAAAACACGTGGGGCTTTATCATTCATGGAAGAAGATAAAATCAATCAGTTTTTCTATGAAATTCAAATGCAAGAATTGGATGTTAAAAAAAGGAAGAATGGTAAACAAAATATATCCAAGAAAAAACGGAAGATTATAAGATTTATTTATTTTTCTAAAACTTAGAGTGTTAGAATTTATATGTGTTATCTTTAGCATAAATATTTATTATTGAATTAGTCTTAGAGCATTGGCACACCAAACACTAAAAAGCCTTCCACACATCAAATGTTCTAAATGTTAAAAACTTTAACATTGATGAATAGTACAGTTTCAATTGTAGAACAATATGAGCATAAATGGTAAAAGTTTTATTGTTTTTTTATTCTAGTTTTCTCTCTCTCTCTCTCTCTCTCTCTCTCTCTCTCTCTCACATTTTCTTTTTTGATTTCTCTCATCACTCTCGGCCTCCCTTCCCCTCACTTTCACCCAACCTCTCCTTCTTCCTCTCTTACTCTCACCGTACCTCTCCTCTCTTTCTCTCTCACTCACACTCTCAGCCTCGCCAAGTTGGCCACCATCCCACACCACTCCTCCACAATGCCCTACTGTCGGATCTCTCTCTCTTGATGTACAAGTAATAGGTTTTAATTCTAGGTTTGTTTTTTTTTTGGGTTGTTGTTGTGGCTAATTTTGGTGGGTTTTAATTTGGGTTTGTTTGCGTTGTGTTTTTTTTTTTTTTTTTTTTTGTGTGTGTGTGTGGTGTAATGGGTTGATTTTTTTGGGGGTGCAGTGGCTGATTTTGGTGGTCTTAGTGGTTCCAATTGTGGTAATGGGTTCGAATTTGTGGGATCTGATTTGGAGGTGGGTTTGGATGTTGTTGACTAAGTTTTTGCATTTGGGTTTTTATTTTTAGTTTTTGTATTTTTGTAGAACCATGGTGGCGGTGGTTATGGGTGGTGGTCACGACGGTGGATGGTTGCTAGGTTCAAAGAGTAGAGAGAAGAGAGATGGTGGATGACTTCTAGTTTAGCGTAGAGAGAGAGAGAGAGAGAGAGAGAGAGAGAGAGAGGAGTTTTTGGAGAAATTAAATTGATTTTTTATTAGTTGATTATATTTTTTTAATGTGTTGTATAGAAAATGTGATATAGAGTGTAATGTTAAAATAGAAATACTAGGTTTTGTTTTGTTGTGTTAAATGCAACGTCACATCACTGACCCCTCTGTTTCCCTTTAGCTTTTTTAATGAAATTTCCTCCTTACCAAAAAAAAGAATTGGCATTTGGCATAACCATGGTTTTAAAAACCGAACCGGGCATCAAACTGTTTTTTTCAAAATATTCGATTTTTGATTAGTTTTTCTGTTTTTGACTGGTTATTGACCGGTTTTATGGCTTTTAATCGGATCAAACTGGACCGATTTCTCCAGTTGAACCGGCTGGTTCGATCCGGTTTTTAAAACAGTGGGCATAACAGCTGATGCTAGTGCTCAAGAGTGTTAGGGATAGCATAGCAATTACATTAACTATCAAGTCAAAGTTTGTGACGTTGGAATTAATCTAATGCAAGCAAGTTTCCATCTCATTGTATACGAGTTTTCATGCAATCACCTCCTTTCCATCTCATTGAATGTTAATTAGCCTCACCTAAAAGTTTTGTTGCTTAATTGACACTTTTTCATGCGCAAAGTGTTCTAAGAGTCTAGAGGTGGAAAGGAAAATATGGTAGTATAAACTGTGAATTATTAGAGGATAGTTGTCCTCCTTTTGCTAAGTGTGGAGGTGCGATAATCGAAATTGGGATTAAGTAGGGTGGATTTTGGTTTCATGCATGTTATATACGACCAAATAACAATTTTTATCTTATGGAAATAATGACATCATGTTCGTATATTTTTATGTTGTAATCTTATGATGTATTTATCGGACTGAATTAATTTATGCTCAAATACGAGTTTTATTCACATTTTAATATGGCATATAACTTTGTTGGCCAAACCCATTAGAGAGGAGTGCCTGAAGTTTGTTAGCATTCTCAGTTTCTTGTTTTATTTTTTGGATAAAATATAGTAGCATGGTCCACGAAATTTTCAGTGAATATAAGAAACACGTGGCACTTTTCAATATGAAGGAGGAATCACAAGAACACTGAAGTATTACCAATCAATCAAATAGTGATGCCACCTTGAGGTTGGAATTGGATGGTGGTTCTGTTGAATAAGTTTTTTCCCAATTTAATTAATGTGCATGAAGTGATACTCATTACAAGGATGAGCATACACAAAACAGAATTTCTCTTTAGGGAATGATTAAATTTTATTAAAACAAGAAATATGTTACAAACAACCACACAAACTCTCGATTTAAAAAAAAAAAAAAAAAAGTCACACAAACAACCAGCTGAGCAATTACAGGCTGTTGATACTTGAT
The DNA here is from genome assembly GCA_032878915.1 of Castanopsis chinensis. NCBI lineage: Eukaryota > Viridiplantae > Streptophyta > Magnoliopsida > Fagales > Fagaceae > Castanopsis > Castanopsis chinensis. Next base: position 10,286,835 of record JAVQMG010000114.1, read on the forward strand.
AGTAGCCAATTAAGAAATAAACATGCTATATCTTGAATCCTTCTATATCTTTAAGGCAAGATGCTAACTTGTGCGGTTCAGGTTGTTTTTTCCACCATACCATAAAGGTGGAATTCTCCATCAACACATCTTTATCCAACACTCCGTCATTGATCCATGTCTTTGCTTGTTTTTCTAGTTCCGAAACCTTAACCTCGAATGAGGCAAACCCTTCTTTGCCGCTAGTTTTAATGCGCAGCTCCTCAACGTCGGCCCAAAAGCATGATTCTCCAAAATATCCGGCAGGCTTCCTCTGAGCATGCTCAAGCCATCTTTGTGTGAACCTGTAACGCTTTGGCCTGCCCTTTTCCGTATAAGCTCCGCTGTCATCATTCTTCAAGTGTCTATAGAAGTTGGCAATATCTAAGGGCTCAACAAGGCGGCGGTACTTTGTTCCAAGATCTATCCACTCCTTCTCACCCTCAAATGCATCCGGGAGGTCATACCTTTTTAACATTTCAATAATTTCATCCCATATACCTGCTAACTCAAGTCTCTTCACATTAGCCTTGAAATCCGCTTCGGATTTTTGAATCTTGAAGGCATCATAACAACCTATGCGTTGATGCTCACAACTCAATTTGTAGTCTTCTTGTAGGTATTTCATTGCTATATCTGCCTTCTTGAGATCGATGCTGTTCTTATTTTTAATCTTCCGCTTCTCTAACTCTCCAGCAGCACAAAGACACAATCTAGCTCTTGTGCTCTAGAACACCTCACACAGGAAATAAGCACAAAGAAAAGACTAAGAAGATTCTTTGGTGAGTTGTGCTCTAAATTCAACATATTTTCTAGCATTGAAATTTTTTTTTTTTTAAATTCTCTTTGTATAGTCTATTGCAAGTCATGTTTAATTACTTTTTAAATAGAGATTGATTTCAAGATTTCAGAATTTGTTAAAACAAGCAAAGGAAATAGAACTTACCAAGCCAAGGTCGTTCAAGGCTGCATTAATTGTTGTTGTGGTTGGAGAGTCTGCAGATAATGGAAGTTTTTCCAATGACTCCAACAAAACCGCATCTAGCTTATTGAAGCAGTCTTTCAATTCATTCCCATAGCCGAAATGTTGTTGAAGACTTCTTTGGGCAACATCTGGCAATTCTACTTCATTGTCCAACTGAGAGGAGTAAAACAGTAGTTGCAAAACAGCATCTGGGTTTCTCAAGATAACCAGTTTTCTATTCCCAGTGCAGAAGACAAATGTTCCAAAGGGCATGTATGGGCTTAATGCTGTGAAGTTTGTCATGGTTTCCAATAGCAGGTTTGTGTTCCCCATGAGGCTGCAAGCAGCATGGCTTGCCACAGATGATGCATTCTTCATTACATTCATATAGAAATTCAAAGCCTCCGGGGGTGTGTTAGTGGATGCAGGGGTGGATGTTGGATTAAGAAACCGGAGAATTGGCTGAAATTCTTGTCTAATTGATGAGATAGGAGCAAGCAAGATCCGTGGGACAATGTCATATCTCATGACAAAATGAATGAAGTATGGATCCCATTTCTCACGCCTAAGAGCATGGGAAAATATATGGTTACCTGTTAGAGGACATCCAAAAGTCAGACAGAGAGGTGAGGTTTCTGAGGCATCTGATCTCCAGTATTTTTCCAAGAACCAAATTGTTGCAAGGATGGCAATTGAACCACCAGTGGAGTGTCCTGTGAACACTATTTGCTTCTTCTCATTCGTAGCCTTTTTCACCTGAATGATATAATCATATTCAGTCAAATCTGGTTTTATTTATTTAATTTTTTATTCCATATAAGTATGTTGCTGTGCCTGAATGTGATCATTTCCATGATGTCCTAAAATCTGTTAATCTCTAAACTCTTATTGAAACTATCCATGTTCCTAGCCAAATCAAGCTGAATCCTAACCTACTTAGAGCTATTAAAAAGACAATCAAAGAAGGGTTTCACTATAATGGCAAGATGTGATTGGCAAATCAATAAAAATAGTAGGCTACATATGCGTGACCAAATATGGAACACAAGTTTTTTTTTTTTTTTTACTTAAAAAAATTGAGTCACATTGGTATTCTCGAATGGGTTTGGTATTGTCTCAATTAAGATTACTTCGATTCAGCAACAATAAATGAGGATATTATATAAAGACCTGGCCTCTAACTCTGTTGGAAGTTGGAACTGAATTTTTATTCAATTTGGTTTTTACTCTAAAACTTTTATAGGTGTTGTAATGAATAAACTTTCAATGCCGTTAAATTGGGTTTTGTTCATGATTTTTGTTCTCTCTCTATACTGATAATACGTGTTTTAAAGAACATGCAAATCTAGGACAATAAATATAAATAGAAGTTACGCACTTACATGAAAAATACAGAAAACACTAAGTAATCTTGATGGAAATCCAAGCAATAACTCAATCAAATCAAATACAAACGAGTGATGAGGGACTCAATATTTGGTAGTGATGATCAAACAACAGTTTTAAGTATTTAAATACTAAAAACTATGGGCCAAAAAAAATGTTTGGTAGTGATGTTTTATTTTGGATGTTTGAGTTATAATTCTCAAATTAGGGTATTTAAAACATGTATTTTGAAAATTTATCTATACTAGTTTTTTAGTTTTCAAGTAATGTTACTAAATGGTCTCTTTCTATAAATAAGTTGAAAATTATAAGGCTCATTGACAAAACCAAACTCTCCTTTTTTTTTTTTTTACTTTTTTTTTTTTCCTCTTCTTTTACCGTACAATCATCACTTTTAAAAAATCACTTACACTTGCACATACTCCCCGAAAGAGAGAAAAAATCCCATCATGAAACCTCCCAATATTAAAAAATGGTATTTTATCACAACATTCCTTAACCAAAGTGCCAATAATTTTTTTTTTTTGGGAAATAAACCCACCTTTTGTTAGTTTGAGATAATAAGTAATATAGAAAGAATAAACATTTAATACTTTTGAGTGAATTTAAAATAAATTTATATAATTTATTTAATAAAAATCAAGGCTTGTATAGAGCAATTTAAAATTTTTGAGTATATTCCTATAATTTTAATACTTCTTATTAATTTATTTTTTATTTTAATTTTTAAGTCATCAAAATAACTTGTTTGAATATCTTAAAATTACTCTTTTAATTTCATCTATTAATGACTATATATTGATTATTTTTATTTATATCTTTTACTATTTATTTAAAATATACTTTACTTTTAGTCATCTATAGATTCTATATTTCTATACTTTTAATAGTAAGATTCTATGATTGGGTTTCAACTTTCAACATTTTGCATACTAAAATACCCTTACACAAATTTTTAAAATCTCTAAAATGCCCTTATTCTCTAGCTAAATAATTTCAAATTAGAAAATATAAACTGGTTAAAAGAGTAATCTACTGTTCCTAAGTTTTAAGCTTTTTTATTTATTTTCTCCACTTAGCCTAAATTTTAGGACACTATCTCTATCTCATTTTTAAATATTATTCCACGTTACCTTACTTTTTTTTCTTAAAAAAAAAATACAAATAGTTATTATATATCATTTTTAAAAATTATAACACTAAATAAAAAAATAAATAAATAAAAAAGAGAATTATTGCACGTGTGATGAGTCTAATCTTAAATAACGAAGTACCTTTAACATAATAGTGATTATATCATACTTCAACTCTAACATTAGACACAAAAATAAATTGACACCAAGCACGAAAAAGTAAATTCTCATTTATATTCACATTATGTTTTTTTTTTTTATGTCAATCATTTTTATATATACTAATTAATATTTTTGAAGTTACTCTGTCTTCAACCTTTTATCTTACTCTTTGTCCAAGACTAAAATCCTAGTTCTGTTACTGCTAACTTGCAAACATTTTTCCAGACACAGTAGATAATAACTACTATTTTTTTAATTTCTAAACATTTCATATATTATATTTCCACCAAACCTTATACATTACAAATACATATATGGTGTAAACAATGTAAGCAAATTATAGAATTATCAAAAGTAGGAACATGTAAGTGGTCAGGAAATTTAAAAAAAAAAATTAGAGAGAGAGAGAGAGAGATAGAGAGCAAAATGTACGTCATTTTCGAAATCTTGGTTCGTCGAGATTTTGTCAACAAATCTCTGCAGAAAGGCTTTGTTGACCTTGGCATGTTCATCAATGCCTATACTTTTAAGAGAAGGAAACAAATCAAGATTGATCTTGGTTTCTCCGAAAGGTTCTCCATCATACCAGTCATTTTCAGACCAATATCCAGGAAAGCTAATGATCACATCTGATGAACCATCAGTCTTCTCAAGAGTATATGAATTTGGTGAAGACTTGCTGTGAGCATTTACTGCAAGAGAGCAAGCCTTTTGGATTAGGCCTGTATTGATTTCTTTGTTTTCTCCAACCTTTAGACTGGCCATTCTTCTTGCTCTTTCTTAAGTTAGAGCTTGAAGCAAAGAAGTAGTTTGTTTATACTGCAAAATGCAAATACCCTCTAGCTTTTATGTAGATTATAACGTGAACATTGGGTTAAAAAAATATTGACCAAGACTTGCTTTTATTTTTATTTTTATCTTTATTTTTGGGTGATCAATAATGTCATAGACCAAGACTTTGCCCCAAAATAAAAAAATTAAAAAAAAAAAAAAAAAGGCTAAGACTTTTATTGACCAAGACTTGCTTTTATTTTTATTTTTATTTTTGGGTGATTAAACAATGTCATAAACCAAGACTTTGCCCCTAAATAGTAATAAATAAATAAATAAAAAGGCTAAGACTTTGCCGAAAGGCTATGATGTACAGACACGGACACGAACACGGACACGGTAATACGGCAATTTTTGAAAAACAAGGACACGACACGGCATGGACACGGCAATTAAATAATTAATTAAATTATATATTTAGGCATATTTTTTAATATTTTTAGACATAAAATACATTTATGTCTAAAATTTAAATTAGTGTTTTTTTTAAGGGGGGAAATTAGTGTTGATTTTTGAAAGTGTTGATTTTTCACTTTCAGCATTCATTTTACTAAATCACCTACAATATTTAAGTAATTTAACTTTAATAAATAAATAAAACTATAGCATTAACAACTAACAACATTAGCACATAATATAACAACCTAATATTATATTTATATCCCACTCTCACGGTCACACAGTGACCGTGAGAGAGGGATTAAAAAAAAAAAAAAGTGTTATAACTTAATAACTTATAAGTCAGTAAGTCACCCAACCAAATGCCAAACAAATATCTGAAGGAAAAAAAAAAACAGAGAGAAGCTTAATGGTCGGACTTGAGTTGTCCATGCCGAGAGAGAGAGAGAGAGAGAGAGAGAGAGAGAGAGATCGGATGGGTCAGGGACGGCGTCGACGTCTATGGAGCTCGTCGATCGGCCCGACCTAGCTCCGACGAGGGACAGAGGGCAGCGGCACAGCGGGCAAAGGTCAGAGGGAGGACGAAGGGAGAGGTTGATACGTGGGTTTCGGGCTACTAACTACTAAGTTCTCACTTCTTAGACTTTTGTTTTAGGGTATATCATGAAATCAATGGTTCCGGTAAGTCCATCTGTCAAAATCTGTGATTTTCCTTTTTTTTTTTTTTTCACTGCTGGCGTGTCGGACGTGTCAGAGACACAAAAAAAAAAAAAAAAAAAAAAAAAAAAAGGGGACGCTTCTCGGACATCGGAGTCTAGCGAATCGTACTCGTTCCGGTGTTCGACACGTATCAGACACCGACACTTCGCCAGAAATGCCGTATCCGTGCAACGTAGCTGAAAGGTGATTGGAGACTTGGAGCTATAAAAATTTGCTTAAGCCTCCAATGAAAAAATAAAAACCTCCAATGAAAAGTTTCATGACTTAAAACTGGGGCCAGCACATTTCTTTAAGGAAGTTTCTTTGGTTTGATCAAGAATGCTTTCTACTTGTCTAGGTAAGCATTTTTGTCCATTCTTTTTCTTCTCTAGTCAAGTGAAGTGACTGTTGGGTAATTACGCGGTAATTAGGCGTTTGAAATACTTTACATCTTTAGATTCCATCTACCCTGGAAAGATGTGACAATACTATCATTTTTTGGATACCATATAGTTCTTGGAGAGAGTAGGATTGGCCTACATGACAGTGACACGTTGAGAAATGTCAATATTGCATTTGTAGAACACGCTTGTATTTGGTGCATTAGTCTTCTCAAGAATATATGAATTTTGTGAAGACTTGCTGTGAGCATTCACTGCAAGAGAGCAAGCCTTTTGGATTAGGTCTGTATTGATTTCTTTGTTTTCTCCAACTTTTAAGTTAGAGCTTGAAGCAAAGAAGTAGTTTGTTTATACTGCAGAATGCAAATACCCTTTAGCTTTTATGTAGATTATAACGTGAACATTGGGTTAAAAAAATTATTGACCAAGACTTGCTTTTATTTTTATTTTTATTTTTGGGTGATTAAACAATGTCATAGACCAAGACTTTGTCATTTCTATTTTTGGGTGATTAAACAATGTCATAGACCAAGACTTTGCCCCAAAATAATTAAAAAAGGCCAAGACTTTGCCGAAAGGTGATTGGAGACTTGGAGCCATAAAAATATGCTTAAAGCCTCCAATGAAGAAATAAAAAATAAAAACCTCCAATGAAAAGCCTCGTGACTTAAAACTGGGGCCAGCGCATTTCTTTAAGGAAGTTTCTTCGGTTTTTGTCCTCAAGAATGCTGATACCAGGGCCTTTCTACTTGTCTAGGTAAGCATTTTTGTCCATTTATTTTCTTCTCTAGTCAAGTGAAGTGACTGTTGGGTAATTACGCGTTTGAAATACTTTACATTTTTAGATTCCCTCTACCGTGGAAAGATGTGACAATACAATCGTTCTTTGGCTACTACAGAGTTCTTGGAGAGAGTTAAGGATGGCAATTTTTGCTCGACCTACAGGTACCTAGCTCGATAAAGAATAGGGTCGAGTTTGGGTTTAATAAAAAAAACCCGAAGTGAGTCTGGGTTTTGAAAAAATCCGACCCTAACCCGAACTCGACCTGACCCAGTTAGCTATGATGAGGCAGAAAGCTTGTCAGTTGATAAAGGACGGGTCTAGATGGAACCGAACTTGTATCTCGCCTCTCTTAGAGTCAAGAAGATGACAATTAGACCTGCAAAGGTGGTCACCGGTGTGGTGCCTGCCAAAACACCTCCGATGATTAAGTTAGTTTCTGGAAATTTAGAAAGACAATGATAAAAAATGGATGCGCTATGGTGTGTTTTTCTTACCCCTGGCTGGCGTTTTTGGAGGGTTTATATATGCCCCTTTTGCCTTCTAGCCGTTGTAGTAGTTATTGTGGTTTTAATGCTGTTTTAAGTAACGCCTTCCACTTAATGGCAAGGCTTCAATTCGTCTCCAACAGGATGCACATCTGTTTTATACAGCCTGGGGTATTATTGGTGATATTAAATGTTCTTGCCGCTTTCGCCTGCTCTTGCACATCTTATCTTCGTCGTCACAGGTTATCTTCGTCTCTTGTGATTTCTTCGTTTGTAATGCTTTTGTCGTCAGTATTTATTTCATCAGTCCTGTCAAGCTAAATATAAAATTACAAAAAACTCTACCTCTCTCTCTCTCTATATATATATATATATCATAAACCTAAGCCTAAAACTCATTTCTCTCTCAACTCTCAACTTAGCCACCTCTCTCAAGTCTCAGCTCACCCTCATTGACTCTCACTCTCACCCTCACCCTCACTCACATCTCATCTGCCCCTCACCACCTTATTGACTCTCACTCTCACTCACATCTCATCCTCACCCTCACCCTCAACCTCACTCTCATTCACTCATCGACCCACCCTCACCCTCATGGAGGAGCACAGATCTCGTGGTGGTCGTTGTTTGTCACGAAGGAGCACGGGTCTTGTGAGGTAAGGTGAAGATTGCTGAAACCACCGCCGATGAAGCCACTTTTTGAGTTCTTCATTTTTTTTTTTTTTTTTGGTTCTTTTTTTTTTTTTTTTTTGTGTTCATTTCCTCTCAGTAGTTTTTGTTTTTGGGTATTTGATGTTTGAGGATTCATGTAAGAGTCAGTCCATAAATGGAGTTTTATTTCTTCTATTTTCTGTGTTTATTTATTATTTATCGTCTAAAAATCTCATTTCAGCAAGACTGATAAAAATGTTGATTGATTTGTATTTGTGTTGTTGTTGTTTGTGTTTGTGCTTATGCTTGTGTTTTTTTTTTAATTAATAAGATTGGGTCGGATTAGGCCACAGATTAGGCCCAGAAGTGGCTGGACAGGACCCACGGGGCCCACAGAGACCCAACGGGGAGGGTTTCGGGCTGAAAAAAGACCCATTTATTAAATGGGCCGGGTCCGAGTAATAGGGGAGGGCCCGCGGGTCGGGTCTAGGTACCAAAAAACCCACCCCGAACCCGACCCATTGTCATTCCTAGAGAGAGTAGGATTGGCCTACATGACAGTGACACATTAAGAAATGTCAATATTGCATTTGTAGAACACGTTTGTATTTGGTGCATTAGTGCATTAAACACGTTAAGATATAAAAATACGTTTAAAATTAGATATGTGTCCACATCTTAATATGTCTTGTACATGACACAATCTTAACCCTTATTTTTATACCCTTTTTTCCTCCTAAAATTAGAAATTTCACTTAAAATAAATAATCCAACCTTAAAGGTTGGAAATGGAAAGGTACCATCACTATTAGATTGTAGAAGTTCGATTTTGGTGAAATTATTGCATCATCTACCCCCATAATGATTCCCATAATGTCCTTTTAGGAGCTAATGTTTAGAGCATTCATATTGGTTGTGTAAAAATAGTAAAAGCTAATTTTGGCATAAGTAATACCAAAAAGTATTTCAAATCAACAAATTCATTGTGTTTAGAGCATTCACATTCACATTGTGTTTAGAGCATTCATGTTGTAGCAAGTTGCTACTTGTTTTTATTTATTTATTATTCTCTCGCAACTCAGCCTCTCACTCTTTCTTCTGTTACTAATGGGTGGATGTTTTAAATTATTTTAGTGGGTGTTTATATTATTAGTTGTCAAATGGAGAATCGTATCGTGAATCGATTTTTTATTTTTCTGTATCGTGTATCATATTGATTTGTGTATCGTAAGATACCCAAACATCTAATAAAATTATAAAATAATTATAGATATAAATATATAAAAGGTATATTCATTATAAATTTGAAATATATTTAACTTGTAAAGTTGTGATTTATAACTATGTTGTGTTGACTTTAATCCTGTGTCAAATTTGAATGTAATATTTTCAATCATTTTCCCTGTATGTATGTGGGTTTAATTGTAAAGAATGAGTGTGAGAGATTAGTGAAGAATCAAGCTTCAAAAGTTGAACAAGTGGATTTCGCAACTGGCTTGTGACTGTCTCGCGAGAAGCAAACCGCGAGATAAGCCACATGTAAAGTACATGGTTGGAAGATTGAAGAGTCGTGCCAGGTTGGAGTTTTCACAACTGTCTTACAAGTAAGGCCAACCCACAAAGGATTTGCGAAACTTTCTGTTTGGCAAAAAGTTGTGTTTTGCTTTACCAAGTCTTTACCCACACTATATATACCCACACTATATATACCCTCATTATCCACAAATTATAAGGAGTGCTTTTTAGAGAGAAAACCCTAGAAAATACATTTGAGAGTTAGAGATTGTTATACCCACAATCATCTATTCATTTCCTTGTGGTTTTCCTCAACTCCTACCTCTCTATCTCTATATCTTTGAAAGTTTGCTAATCCAAACACTTACCACACCTATTCTGAGTGTAAAGTGAGATTTTGGTGTTGCTGGGAAGCATTAGAAAGAGCCATTCATTGGTGGATGGAATCTAGATGAATTGCGGGATCCGAAAAGCTAGAGTAGACAAGGCTCCAAGAATTCAGATGATAGCAAGAGCTTGGAGGGCTCAAGTACACGGGGTAGACTAGGCTTGAAGGGTCTTTTGTTATTCGTTTACTCTAAGTTTATTCTCTAATGGATCAATTTTGACTTGAAGGGTCACGGAGAGGTTTTTCACCTAGTTTTTCGATTTCCTCTTCGATAACACGTCTCGATGTTATCTTGTGTTTGCGTCTCTCTTCCCCACTCTGTAAGCTTTCATTTAATTGTTGATAATGGATGAATGTGACTTTAGGTATTGTTAATGATTCTTTACGCTTATTTACTTTTGTTCCGCACTTAGTATAAGTTAGAGTAAAAGCTATCTAGCCGTAATTTTTAATTAAGGGTCTGAACAAGCTCTTGTGTTTTAGAAAAAATTCGAGCTTTCAATTGGTATCAAAGTGGGTACACTTATCAAATTTCATTATCCAAGTGTGATCCTAAACCCCAAGTGAGATTGATAGATCTCAATCCCTTAATGCTCCTCTATACTTTGATCGGAGAAACTATGCCTTTTGGAAAGTACGTATGCATGCTTTTCTTTGTGTCATTGATGAGACAATGTGGGATTATGCTGAGAATGGGTATGTAAGACACACTATTGCCAAATCTGAATGGATAAGGCTGCTCTTGCTTTGGAAAACGCCAATAGCAAAGCAATTAATGCTATTTTCTGTGGTGTTTTTACTGATGAGCTTCACAGGATTTCACATGTGAAGACCTCCAAAGAGACGTGGACCATTCTTAAGACAACCTACAAAGGAACCAAGAAGGTTAAGGACACCAAGCTTCAAATGTTCACTACTTGGTTTGAAGAAGTAAAGATGAGCGATGATGAGTCGTTTGATTCCTTTTATGGGAGACTCAACGAGATAGTGATTGCCAAGCGCAATCTTGGGGAGAACATTGAAGACACCAATAAGGTGAGGAAGATCTTAAGATCCTTACTGGAAAGCTTCTGGGCTAAGGTCACAGCCATAGAGGAGAGTAAAGATTTGGATGAGATGAAGATTCAAGAACTCATTGAATCTCTCCAAACCTATGAGCTCAAACTGCCCTCTCACAAGTCCAACAAATCACTTGCTCTTAAAACTATAAATGAGAGAATGAGTGATTCCTCCGATGAAGACGATGTAGAAAATGAGGTGGCGTTTCTTGCTAAAACTTCCGAAAATTTCTCAAGATGAAGAATAATGAGAAGTCGTTTAGAAAAGGGAAGTTTGTTGAGGGGGAAATTGATGCCTTTGAATAAAATGTTAGGAAGTCAAGCTGAAACTCGACTATGGGCTATTGAGATGGTACCCAAAGGCTTTCAGTGTGATGACAAGCCTATCCAAGCAAGAAACAAAGACTACACTGGACAAAACAGTAACAAAAGCCCAATGAAAAACACTTTACAATACTTAATTAATACGTTAGTGGTCTTGGCCTGATAGTATAAGGGAAATAATTTCTCCAGCGGTAAGGGCGAAATTACTTTTAAGTCCAAAAAGATATATTCTCCAATGGAAAAGGTAAAATTACATAGTCCAGCAGTCAATGATTAAATAAATTTAGGAAAGTGTTAACTCCTGGGGGTTCTTGCATGTCTTGGTCAGGGGAATTTATTATGTTTTTGGCCATTATTACATCAACGTGAAGGAAGAGTTCTATTGTTACAAATACATTATATCCTTTAACAGTAAAATAAAAAGTAAAAATTAAAGGTTTTATGGGAAGAAGAAAATGATTAATTGGCATGGTGTGAAGGGAGAGAGGGATCCCAACTTAATGCAGCAAATATTAAACTAAGATTTTGCTGAGTGTATGTTTACAAGGTATGAACGGGATAAATGTGGGTTGTTTTGAGTGAGTGGGATAGGATTAATATTGAGATTAAGACTTTTAGTGAGTAATGAGTTGTTTGTGACTAGTTGGGAGACATTTATGAGTTGTGATTGTGTAGAGGAGGGAAAGAACATTTGAGATTAGGTGAGTGTAGTTTAAGGGGAATGAATGGTGAGCTTCAGGAGAGCTAAAGCATCAGCAAAAGATGGCAAATGAATCAGGAGTTTCAGAGGGAGTGGCTGTGTTTGTGGGCTAAGGTGCTTTTGTTTTTATAGTGAAGTTTAGGTAGGCATTAATTAATAAGAATCCTAACGTAGGACTCATCAGAGGAGGGAATTAGGTTTTAATTATCCTAGGATTTGGCCAGAAGTAGGAGATTTACTTTAGGGGCTGTCTTGCTTCTTTGGGTAATACATGACACATGATGGGATTTTGGAGTGTTTTGCATTAAATGTTAGGATTTCTGAGGCTGAGCTTAACCAATGAGATTAAGGCATGTATCAAAAACGAATCCTAATGCTGCAATTGAGATTTGGACCCCAAGAAGTAGGATTCAACACCCCAAGCCAAGTGTCAAACTCTAAATCCACTTCAAGGAGTTTCGCTGGAGATCCCTTTTTGCCCTCCTAACCACATGTTCCTAATTTTTTCCCTTTAAGATTCATAGGCTTAGCACATGAATCATGTCTTGAACGTTTTTTGACATTTATAGCATCAATTTGTTGAGGTTTTGATAACTTAGTTTCAATTCCCTTTCCGTTGGAGGTACAGTTTTGAGGAAGATGATGGAGTTCCATCATCCTTCAGACTTTAGCTGATATCATAGCTCTCGGGCACTGTTCACGTCAAGTAGAGGGTAACAGAAAACTAATGGGATAACCCCTAATTCATCTTCAAAGACTTGGTTCTCTTGTAGGGGCCTCCAGCTGTACTTTGGTCAGAGATGAACAAGGGCTGATTTATCCACTTTCAATCCTCTGCCTCTTGCTGGGGTCTTTTGGATTGGGCTTGCTCACATGGGCTAGTTCCTTTGGGCTTGAGTTGTGTGCATTCTACAAAATGGACATTGACCACACATGTTTAACATGGGTTTTCATTCCTCATGGACTTTTATTAGTAAAAATTTTTAGGTTTTTTTCATAGATACTTGCAATGGGCTTTTGGGAAATTAGTTGTAATGTATGAAACAATGGGACAAGTTTCAAAACACCTCTGTAAATAACGTTTACTTATGATGAATTCCATATTGTAAATAATGTCCATGGTTTCTAATAATCGCATCATAATTTTATTGATGAGTTTGTGGGTTTCAATACTTACCCTAAGTGTTGAAGGTATATATTATGGATGTTGTGATACAAATGATGACCATGTATTTCATGGGTTTATAATATGAGAACATAATCTTCAAGATATCTCTAAATGAGCTTTTATAAGACAATTGCCATGGTTTTTGCCATGGTAATATCATACCATAATTTTTTTTTTCTTTGCCAAGCGTTAATAATCTTGGGTCTTTTTTTGATAAAATAGTGTTAATGAAAAATGGGCTTTGGATATTGCTAGTGGGGCTTTTGATATTGCCAGTAAGGACTGGGCTTTTTTATGTTGCCAATGAAGATTGGGCTTTTGATATTGTCAGTGGGAACTGGGCTTTTTATATTGCCATTGAAATATGGGTTTTTGATATTGCCAATAAAGATTGGGCTATTGATATTGCCAGTGGGAACTGAGTTTTTGATGTTGCCAATGAAAATTGGGCTTTTGATATTGCTAGCGAGAACTGGACTTTTTGGCCAATAATTTGCCACAGGTTTGAATCATGGCCTTTGATCATGGGGTTGAATCCCATTGGAAAAAATAGTATTCCCATGACTTTGAATCATGGGTTTTTTTCGAATATTTGCTAAGTATAAAATTCTTGGGATTTAGAAAAAAAAAATAGATTTTATCTCACTCAATAAATAATTCAAGCTTTACGAGAAAATATGAGGTCTTATAGTGTTTTGCATTTGTAGCCCAATTTTGTGATAGAAAGGAGAAATGTTGTGGGCTAGCATAGTGATAGTCAAAAGAGAATATCTAGGCATGCCCAATAATTAGTTTGTGACATTTGAAAAGAAAAAAAAAATAGGTGTTATTTAAATAATATTAAGCATAAAGAAATATACCCCAACAAAGTTCTCATCCTCAAAAAATGACAAGAGGGAGTTCAAGAATAAGGATGGGAAAGACTCGTCATCAACTCAAGAAATCGTGTGCTATGAATGTAATGGGCATGGACATCTCAAGAAAAAATGTCCAAATTACTTGAGAGGAAAGGGTAAAGTGCTTACTACTTCCCTTAGTGATTCGGAGAGCACAAACTCCAATGCGGAAGGAGAATGTAATAGTGAGGGAAACTATTCAACCTTCATGGCAATTACTACTATTGATTCTAGAGATGAGTTAAGCGACTTGGTTGATGAGCTAGGTGTACATTCCGAAGGTGAAGAAGTTGAGATTTGGAAGATGAGGATGTGTGCCTCAATGAAGGTGAGAAGAACCTTCAAGAAGTGTATGATGCACTACTTAAAGATTGTGGTAAATATGCAAAAGTTGCAAAGAATGCGGTTAGAAAGATGAAGAAAATCGAAGAAGAGTACAAATCCACACTTGTGCAACTTAAGGAGGCTAAATGTGAGTTTGAAGAGCTAAAGGAAGAGTTGCTGAATGCGTATTCTAAGATCAAGTTCCTTGAACTTGAAATAATCCAAGCTAAGTCAAAATGGAGCGCATTTCCACCAAGAAGCTTGACAATGTGCTCTCTTCTCAAAAATCTTTAAATGACAAAACTGGTTTAGGTTATATCGGTGAAGGAAGCACAAGCAGCGGGCGTACAAAGGAAGTGAAGTTTGTGTCGGCAAAGAATGTAGAGAAGCCTAAAGTGGAGAAGCCCAAGATTGAGACCCTTGTTGTTGCAAAGAGAACCATTAGTCCAAAACCAAAGGAAAAAGGGAATCCATTACCCAAAAGTCAAAGGGGGACCTCAAGTGAAGCATTTTTGTCATCATTATGGCATGCGAGGGCACACAAGGCCAAATTGCTTCAAGCTTCAGGCACTCAAGAGGGCTGATTCTTTGCGTGGCCAAGACAACTCAAGAAGAATGCCAAAGGGAACTCAAGCTAAAGAAGAAAATGAGGAAAAACTCATTGGAGATATTATGGAGATGTTGAAGAACATTTCATCGTGTCTTGCTAGCTGCACCCCAAGGTTTGAGAGTTATGTCGATCGTACCCCTCCTTCTAAAGATCTCACCCAAAACACTCGTACAGTGTGGGTGAAGAAGATTACTTATGCATGATCACTTACTATATTCATGCATTAATTCTTCCAATGTATTAGGGTTATAGTTTCATGAATCATGACATATGCAATCTTCTTGTGTCATTGCTTCCGTTTTAAGCGTGTTTCTTTTACAAGTCTTTGTTTGTTTTTCTTGTTTTTGTTGATCTTACTTTATTGATTTATTTTTTAGTGTGTTGAAAAATTCAAAAACCTATAAAAAGTGAAAAATCTCAAAAAGTTTGATTTCTTGTATCAAATCGTGTATCGTAAGATATACAAACATCTAATAAAATTATAAAATAATTATAGGTATACATATATAAAAGGTATATTCATTATAAATTTGAAATACATTCAACTAATGACCAATTTAATCATTACTTATGTAATAAAATTTAACAAAGCTAACTAAATAAATCAAATTAACTTATGTTAATAACATGCACGTTCAAATTAATTAAACTGAGAAGTGACAATACATGATATATGAACCAAAATAATAATATCTTTTTATCAGCTTGGCTAAGAAGCTCCATCTAAGTCAATGTTATCATCATGTTCAGCATTTTGCAAAATTATTTTTCGTAGACATTTTCTTCATTATTATCAACATTTATTTATTTATTTATTTTAATAATTTTTTCTTGGCATTCTAGCTTTTGAGACTTATAATAATAATGATAAAAAATAATTATATTTTCATTTAATACATTATTAATAGCATAGAAAATAAATTTACACATATGAAAGTAAGTGTTATGAGTATTCTCTAAATTTTGCAGAAGAAAGAGAGGGGGAAAAAAAAAACTAAATTAAGTTTCCCAATAATTTTGTCTTAAAAAAGTCTAACAATTTGTTTGAATCAAAAAATCAAAAATTTTAGCAAAAAAACTAATTTTAGATCCACATGTTTATGTATTGTACGATACATACGATTCACCAATACAATACAATTCATGTGATACACATCTATGTATCAGACAATTCATGAGTACTTATAATACACAACTTTTTGTATACGATATGATACATATCGTACGATATATATCGCGGATCGCACAACACTAACAACTATGTTAATGGGTAATATGCTAAAATAAGAAATGAAATATAGAGTGCATTTTTAAATGGAATGTTAAAATAAATAAAATAAGTTTTTGAAGTGCTAAAAACTAAATTTTTTAGCACCACCGATGTGAATGCAAAAGAGCCCAAATGAAGGATAAAGGCATAAAAATGATAGGCACTCTTTTATATAAATTCAATCAATAAATTAACTTCAACCCATCATAACACTGATAATATCCGCTAACAGAAATCAAGAGAACTAAATTTGTGTCCCAAGAATTACATTGGCCTAATCAACTTGCATTCAAAAGATATGTCATTCGCTTATCTTCTTTTTCTTTTTTCTTTTTTTTTTTTCCAACCTTCACAACATTGGAATTGGGTAAAGTTGACCATAACCAATAATCTCCTACCAATAAAAACAAAAATGAAACTGCAGGCAGTGTTTATATTTTTTTCCTTGAAAAAAACACACACACACACACATGGGGCTTTATTATTAATGGAAGAAGATAAAATTAATTAGTTCTTTTGAGAATCAAATTGCTTAAAATTCATATATTGTGTTATCTTCAGCATAATTAGTCCAAGAGTATCAAGAATAGCAAAGCAATTTGATTAATCATCAGGTCGAAGTCTGTAAAGTTGGAATTAAATTAGTGCAAGCGAGTTTCCGTCTCATAACTCACTGAGACGGAAACTCACTTGCACTAATTTTTCTCTATAAAGCCCATTACCCTGTCCTTTTCTATAATGCCTATTCTCTATAAAGCCCATTACCCGATACATTTTTCATTCTCTATAATGCCTATTACCCGATACAAAAGAAAAAGTAATAATAATTATAAAAAAAATTTAAAACAAAGCTAAATTACAAATTACCCTTAACTTTCAAGTTTATTTAATATAATTCGATTTTATCAAAAAAGTGTTGTTAATAACCCCCAAAATAACGTACTTTCATTTGTTTGACTATTTTCATTTTGGAGGCCACTAACAATGAATTTTTTATGAAAACTAACAAAATAACTAAATTGAATAAACTTGAAAGTTGAAGGACTTAATTACATGAAAGTGAAGTTAGAGGACTAAATTGAAATTTGGACAAAGTTAGAAATTGTAATTTATAATTTGGCCTAAAAAATCAAAGGCTTAGTTTGCTGAATAAAAAAAAGTAGGATCATGTAGGTAAATCACATCCTACCGAGCAGAATATACCATGAGATTCCCATATTGGCCTACAGCCCCAGTACTAATGAGCCTCACACTACTCCAACTCAAGCGCTATGACGAAGTGGACAAGGTGCTTCACCACTGGACCCTATACCAGGGGCTAGACTGATTGCAATTTTTCTTGTTGTAATAGTTTTGGTAATAACTTGTTTGAAACTAGGATTTTAGGCTATACATTAACATGTCAGCTTTAGAGTTTGAGATAAGTGTCTGGATACGGAAAAAGGCAAAATATTGGAGATTTTATTTTTGAATGTTGATAATTAAATTGCCTTTAGGCTATCTAGATTGCTTAAAAAGGTGGGAAAAATGAAAGTTAGGTACAGTACAAACTGTATTGAATTAAATTTAAAGATGTGGCTGTATCAACCAATTAAATGGTTAAAGTTAGTTGTTTTTGAAAATTTTATCAAAAATATTAATTGTTTTTTTTTTAAATTATTTTTGCTATATGTCAATAAAATTATGTGATTGAAAATTAATTTGAGTCCTAAAGAACTGCACATAAGTTTTGCTAAAAAAGAATAGTAAGCTGCATCATGGTCAGCCATGAGATCTTCCATGTAAAATTGGGGTTCTTATGGGATGTTTGGTCGATCACAAAATGATAGAAAATTGAATGAATAAGACTATTCAATTTTTATTTGCTTTAATTTTAAGTCGAGTGGCCGTTCATATAGCATCCTAAGTGGCATAAAAATAATACATTATATGGTTCTGGTACAAAACTCTTGAAAAAAAAAAAAAAACCACACAAGTAGTCTACTGAGCAATTGCAAACTCAAACATAAAACTACAGAAGATAACAGAGAGTTGTTGGCAGTAGCCAATTAAGGAACCAACATGCTTGACACTCACGAAACCATTAAATCTTTGATGCAGGATGTCGACTTATGCCCTCTAGGGAGACCTTCCCACCACTTCCTAAAAGTGGATTTCTCCAGCAACACATCTCTATCCAACTCTTCAAGATTGATCCAATTCTGTACCTGTGCTTCTAGCTCCGAAACCTCATCCTTGATTGGGTCAAACCCTTGGCTGCTAATTTTAATGCGCAGCTCCTCTACCTTGGCCCAAAAGCATGATTCTCCACTGGATTCAGCAGCCATCCCGTAAGCATGCTCGCGCCATCTCTGCGTGAACCTGTAACGTTTCGGCCTGCCCCTTATCATATAAGCCCCTGTGTCTTCATTCTTCAAGTGTCTATAGTAGTTGGCAATATCTAGGGGCTCAACAAGGCGGCGGTATCTTGTTCCAAGCAATACCCAGTCTCTTAGGCCCTCAAATGCATCTGGGAGTTCATACCTTTTTAACATTTCAATGATTTCATCCCATATACCTGCTAGTTCAAGTCTCTTTACATTAGCATCGAAATCCTTGGAGGTTTCTTGAAGCTTGAAGGCATCATAACAACCTAGACCACGATTCTCACAAGTCGATCGGTAGTCTTCTTCAAGGTATTTCATTGCTTTCTCAATATCTGGCTTCTTGAGATCGATGCTTTTTTTGTTTCCAGTCTTCCGCTTCTCCAGCTCTCCAGCAGCACAAAGACACAATCTAGCTCTTGTGCTCTAGAACCCATCACACAGGAAATTAGCACAAAGATATAACTAAGAAAATTCTTTGGTGAGCAGTGCTCTAAATTCAACACATTTTCTAGCATTGAAATACTTTTTTTATTCTCTTTGTATAGTCTATTGCAAGTCATGATTAAAAAACAATTATTTTTTATAAAGAGATTGAATTCAAGATTTTCAAATTTGTTGAAACAAGCGAAGGAAATAGAATTTACCAAACCAAGGTCATTCAAGGCTGAATTAATTGTTGCATTATCACTACTTGTAGTGTGTGAAGATAATGGAAGCTGTTCCAGTTGCTCCGACTCCAAGTAAACCACATTTAGCATTTCGAAGCTCTCTTGAAAATCATTCTCATAGCCAAAATGTTGTTGAAGACTTCTATGGGCAATATCTGTGCATTCTTCTTCACGGCACAACTGAGAGGAGTAAAACAATAGTTGTAAAACAGCATCTGGACCTCAAGATAACTAGTTTTCCATTGCCAGTGCAGAAGACATATGTTCCGAAGGGCTTGTAAGGGCTTAATGGAATGAAGTTTGACACAGTTTCCAATAGCAAGTTTGTGTTTCCCATGAGATTGCAGGCAGCATGGCTTACCACAGATGATGCATTCTTCATTACTTTCATGTAAAAATTTGAAGCATCGAAGGTGTCAATGGATGCACGTGCAGGATTTACGGATTTCGCATTGAGGAATTGGAGAACTTTCTGAAATTCCAATTTTATGGATGAGATTGGAGCAAGCATGATCCGTGGGACAATGTCATATCTCATGACAAAATGTATGAAGTAGCGAGCCCAGTTCTCACGCCTTAGAGAATGGGAAAATATGTGGTTACCAGTCAGAGGACACCCAAAAGTCACACACACAGGTGAAATTTTGTAGTCAGATTCTGGTTTTAAGTATTTTTCCAAGAACCAAATTGTTGCAAGGTTTGCAATTGAACCACCTGAGGAGTGTCCTGTAAACAGTATTTGTTTCTTTTCTTCCACTGCCTTTTGCACCTGAATAATGTAGTAATATTTAGTAACAAGATATCACCTGTTTTCCAATTCCATATGAGTATGTTTTAGTGCTTGCAGGGCATCCTTTCTATAGTCTCTTTAAATTCTTATTGAAACTAAAGTTCCATATTTAGACCTACTAAAAAAACAATCAAACTACAAAAATAGGCTTTTAATTTTCTTTCTTCACATTCAATTAGACAGTGCATTCTATTGGCAAATAGGGGGAGCCTTGAATTTTTTTTTCTCTAGTTGAACTATCTGTGATTAAAATGTTTTATTTTTCTTTATTAGAACTCTATTAGACAATTTTGCAACTCACAATCTAGCTAAACATGTTAGAGGTTTATCGACGTGGATGGACCATAATCCCCCACACCTTCATGATGTTCTTCTAACCGATTATGGCTAAGTTTCTTTCTTCCAATAGAGTTTCTAGTATCTGGTTCAACTTGACCAACTTATCTTCCATTCTCCTAAAAATAAACCTTATCTATTATTTGGAATAAATTTTTTTTTGAGTAACAATTATTTGGAATAATTTACTTTTTATTACTACAATGAAAATATGAATTTGGAATAAACTTTGTATTATTAATTTTGGATCTCAAAAAGTAAGAAAAATATTTTTTAATTACACACACACACATATATATAATTTAATTAATATTTAAATATAACAAAAAACCTTTAAAATTTTTGCCTTAACCCCCAAAATTTCGTTGAGGCCCTTTAAACTAATGTATCAATTTTTTTTTTAATTCTTTTACAATGATATATACTCTTTTAATTTTTTTTTTAAATAAATCCAATTATATATATATATATACACACACATAAGAATAAACATTGATAATTTTAAGCTAATCTAAAAAACATCATATAAATCTCTTAAAAATATGTTCAAGGCTTACATAAAATATTTTAAAATTTTCAAGTATAGTATTATACTTCTTAGTAGTTTTCTTTTTTTTACTTTACTTATAAATAATAATAAAAAAATTTGTTTGAAAATCTTAAATTAGTCTTGTAACTTCAGCTATTAATTACTATATGTTGATTATAAGTATTTATATCTCTTTTACTTGTTTGAAAAATATATTTATAGTTAACTTAGATTACGAGGAGGTGCCTTGAACATAAGGATGATTACACTATCTTTCAACTCGAACATTAGATAAAAATAAATTAACACTGAGCATGAAAAATAAAACTATCACTCATATTTACATTATTTTCTATGTCAATCAATTTATTTATTTAACTTTTGTTTCTTTCATTAATTACATACTTTATTTATGTTAAAATTTTTAATATTAATTTCACTTCAACCTTTTATTTTATTATCTTGTACCCTAAACTAAAATCCAGTTTGTGTTCGAAAGCTAGAAATTTTTGTTTGGGGCCAACTTATAATACTAATTTATTAGCTTAAACAAACTTCCATAAACATGCACAAATACAAATATTTATACACACAACTTAGGGCGAGTTTGTTTCAGCTTTTTGAAATTGGGCTTTTTGAAAAAGTGCAGTTTTCAAAAAGTGCAGTATGAAAAAATGTTTTTTTAAAAAGCTGAGTGTTTGATAAAAGCTGTTAAAAATGGGTTTATTTGAAAAAGCTGAGTGTTTGGCTAACACTTATAAAAATGGCAGTTTGAGGGATAAATTACTAAAAAGGACAATGTCTATATAAAAAGAATTATTTGTTTTAATTACCTCTTTTAATGCAAGTTATGGACACAATATTTTCACAAAAAATTTCACAATTAATGGTAGGAAAAAAAATGTCACTAGTAGGTCTAGATGGGAACTAATAACAGCGGTAATATTACTGTTCTGTAGATGTGTTTGTGTGCATTTTGCAACTGGAGCTCTGAGCTCCATTTTGCAAATGCGTGTTTTCTTCACAAACTCAAAACGTAGCTTTTAACAAAATGTTGCTTTTTGAACCTAACTAAACGGGCTTTTGGGCTGGGCGTTTTCAAAACGCGCTTTTTTGGCTGGGAAAGATGAAACAAACGGGCACTTGGTATCCTCCATAATGAATCTATAAAGTCTTCATTTTTAATATAACTTCCCAAATGGTCTACCAAAATGTGTAAAAAATTAAGAGCACATTTTACAATAAAAATTAAATATAAGGGAAAAGAAAACATTTAAGAGCAGACTAACTCAAATATTTGGAGTTCGTCCCATTTTTATAGACTAATAATTAAAATATTAAATATTTATATATAATATAAAAATATTTTTAAAAGCATGGCCGTCCACTCATACATGTATCTCCGCCCTGCAATCATGCAACCACTCCACCAGACAGATTAAAAAATTAAGATTACTACTATATATTTTTTTTCTTTAAATTTCTCAAATGTTCATGTTA
Source organism: Castanopsis chinensis (assembly GCA_032878915.1). NCBI lineage: Eukaryota > Viridiplantae > Streptophyta > Magnoliopsida > Fagales > Fagaceae > Castanopsis > Castanopsis chinensis. Next base: position 10,309,190 of record JAVQMG010000114.1, read on the forward strand.
AATTTCTGCCAAACTTTATGCAGCAAAACAAATACATGGTTACATTCTTAATTTATGTAAGGCATAAACAATGTGAGCAAGCTATAGAAAAATCCTGTTCATCAAAAAAAAAAAAAACAGAAAAATCCATAGTATGAACAAGAAGTACACCTTAAAAAAAAAGAGTCCAAGAAAACGAAGTAGAAGAAGAAGGAAGCAAATAGTACCTGACGATCAAAATCAGAATTCCCCAAGATTTTGTCTACGAATCTCTGCAGAAAGGCTTTGTTGACCAAGGCATTTTCATTAACGCCTATACTTCTAAGTGAAGGAAACAATGATGGAAGATTGATCTCCGTTACTCCAAAAGGTTCCCCATCATACCAACCATTTTCAGACCAACATCCAGAAAAGCTAAAGATGATAGGATCTGATGAACGACGACTTCTTCTCTCAACATTATATGCCCTCTCTGAAGACTTGCTGTGAGCCTTAACTGCAAGAGAGTAAGCTTTTTTAATTAGCTCTGTATCGATTTTTATGTCTTCTCCAAGATTTAAACTGGCCATTTTTTTTTCTTTCAGTTGTTTCTTTAGCAAGAGAGTATAAGCTTTTTGCCTGTTGCTACAAATTAGTTTGTATTTTATACTGCAAATACCCTGTGGTTTTTATGGTTGAGTCCTGGGTTAAACAATCATTGACCAAGACTTCATATTTTTTTTTGGCTTAATAAATAATGTCATTGATTGACCAAGACTTGCTGGATGAGGGTTGGAGACTAGAGCTATATAAATATACTTAAAGCCTCCAATGAAAAGTCTCTAAAGTGAAAACTGGGACAGAAATTTTTTCAATGAAGTTTCTTGGCAAGATCAAGGGTGCTGTTTTTAGAGCCTCCTATTTGTCTGGATTCGCACGACTCTTGTTTTTCTTTCTTTTCCTTCCTCTTTTTTATTCTTAAGTGCTAGTGAAGTGACTGCTGGGTAACTAGGCGTGTGGAATACTTCAATTATAGTACATTTTTAGATTCCCTCTACTATGGAAAGATGTTAAAACATTCACGCTAGATTGTCCAAAATTTTATGTTTATTTCTATGTAAGAATTTACTCTCTTTTTTTCTATTTTATTTTATATAACTATTTTTTCAAAAACGCCTACTTTAGATTTTTACACATTTTTATTAAATATTATTTCTTTATCAATTTTTTATTAATCTTTCAAACCATCTCTCTCTCTCTCTCTCTCTCTCTCTCTATGAGTAAAAAAATATTAAAAAATAGATTTACATGTGAATAATAACCAAATGTATTTATATGGTTATTGTAACAGTAATCTAAATTTACATGTATTGATACAGGTGATTTTTTAGGTTAAATGTACAAAATTATATGTTAATTGATGTGAGTGCTCTTAGTGCTTTAAATGTGGCAATATTATTGTTGTGACCCATTGAGAATTGAGTAATTCTAATACCACATAAAAGCCACAATTATCCTGTGTGGTAGATTGTAATTGGATATTTATCACTTTTACACGACTTCACCATTTTTTCTTCACTACTCACAGTTTATCACATGGACAGATGTGAAAAAAGTTATGGTTTTTTATGTGTTCATCAATTTTTGCTGAGGAATTGTCCCTGCTCTAAAATCTTGTCCACATGGGATTGCATTTGTATACCTTGGAGATTTCAAAGCAATCACATATGTTCCTTCATTTTACACATCTATTTTTAAAAACCTACTTTTTTCTATTTTACACATCTATTTTTACAAAACACTCACATCAGTTCATCTATTCTATCACCTCTTTTAATTAAATAATCAATTTTCTCAAATTTTTTATTATTTCTTTCAACTACCCCCTTTAATACGCGCGCGCACTCTCTCTCTACCCATTTTTTTCTAATTTGTTGCGCTTTCTCTATACCCATCTCTCTGCCCATCTCTACCCATTTTTCAGATCAACTCTCCCTCTCGGTCTAATCCATACCATCTCGATCATAAACACCGATCCACAGCTCTGATTAGGCAAGACCTGATCAAGCACCAATCCATAAGCACTGATCTCCCTAGCTCCGAACCACAAGCACCGATCAAATCTGACCAGATCAAACTTGACCGAGATCTCCCTAACTCCAATCCACAAGCACCGACCAGATCTCCCTAGCTTCGATCCACATGCACCAATCAAATCCGAGATCTCCCTAACTCCGATCAGGCACCGAATACAAGACCCATCTCGGTCAGATCTCCCTAGCTCCGATCAAGCTTCGATCATGCAAGACCCATCTCGGTCAGATCTACCTAGCTCCGTTCAGGCAAGACCCACAAGCTCTGATCAAGCAAGACCCACAAACACTAATTGTTCCAATCACGCACCAATCGTTCCACAAGCACCAATCGTTCCGATCAAGTGTATCTGTGTGTGTGTGTGTGTTTTTTTTTTTTTTTTTTTGAGCAAGCTTATCTCTGTTAATTTGTCTGTGTGGATGTGTTTGTGTTTGTGTTTGTGTTTGTGTTTGTGTGCATTTAAAGAGAAAGAAGAAGATGAGGAGAGGAGAAGCAATTTGTTGAGCACAGAGAAGAAAGAGAAAAAAACGAGCGAACATGAAATTAGTAAAATAAGAGATAGACGAGTTACAGTAACCGTGTAAATATACACGGTTACTGTAACTCGTGGATGAATTTGCACATCTTTACCCAACTTTACACTCACTGATGTGGGTATTTTTTTTTACCAAAATGTATAAAATGAAGGAGTTTTTGTATTATAGAAGAGTATCCACCAACTGATGTGGATGCTCTCACTTGAAATAATCCAAAACTTAATCGCGGAAATGGACAGGGTAGGTTGTAGAAGATCAATTTTGGTGTGATAAAAATGGAAGAATGGTAAAACATAAAATAGATACAAGAAAAAAAAAAAAAAAAAAAAAAGAAGGAAGATTGTTTAGAATTTTTTTTAGACATTTTTTTTTAAGAGATAATTATAAGTTCGAACTCTTTCTTCCCATTTCCTACCACTCTGTGTATGGGGAGGTGTCAATTTAACTACAAGAATTTTGACATAATTACTAAACATAGAATTTATATTTGTTATCTTTAGCATAACTGCTCTAAATCTCTAAGAGTATCAGGAAAAAAATAGCAATTAGATTAACTATCAGGTGGAAGTTTGTACCGTGACAATAAATTAAATTAATTAGTCCAAGTAAGTTTCCATCTCATTGAACATGAGTTTCCATCTCTCTCTCTCTCTCTCTCTCTCTCTCTCTCAGAGAGAGAGAGAGAGAGAGAAATTTGGAACCCTCAAAATAAAAAAGAGTTTTCATGGAACCCAAAAAATAAGCTGTAGAAAAGTGATAAGTCCAAAAAAAAAAAGCTGTAGAAATTTGGTAAACTAGCACCTTTGGATTGACACTGCTACTTATGGTTTCGGCCTGGACATATGGCCCCACGACCCAAATCCCAAAAGGCCAATTATCTGTGTGGGGTTGGACTGGCCCAAAAGTATCCATGAAGCTTCTTTACAAATCATACTCTGTGGGCGCACCAAAACTTTTGTCATACGATCAGCCAATCAGGTAAAACTAGTACCCTTTTTCAAAAAAAAAAAAAAAAGTTAAAACTAATACCTCTCTTTGCTTGAAAAATGTGGAAACTGTGTACATTTTATATTGTTCGCAAACTAATTAGAAACTAGGGTTTTAGTTTGAGGTAAATATATGGATATAGAAAAAGGGAAGAATTGGTGCCTTTTGGCTGTTTTGGTTGCTAAGATTAAAGGTAGAAAAAGGTCTTCCAATTAAATTCAAGCATGTGATTGCATTGACCAATTAAATTCTTTTAAATGTTCTTGAAAAATTTATCCCCAAAATATATATATGTTCTTGAGAAAGATAACATTGTTTTTGTTATATTATTTAATACTTATACAACCATGTGGTTGAATTAAATTTGAGACTTAAGGAATTGTACATAAGTTTTGCTGAAAATATACCACTAGTTTTACTTAACAAATTTGTCTAAAATAAATTTAAAAAAAAAAAAACAAAGACAGTTATTGTAACGAATAAACATAAGCCTCTTGTTAAGCACAACATGTTGTACTTTCTTTTAGTAGTGGAAATTTGAAACTATTGAGGCCATTGGTATGATTAGCTGTGCACAAATGTAACTGAAGGACATGCACTTAGCAGCTGTGTATTGTTTTGTAATGACATATTCTTGTGTCAAACATAATGTTGGATGCATGGCATTGTAGGCATAGCAATTGCTTGGAGACGGCTTGTTTTGAACAAAGTAACTCACACAACACCATGTTTGTTCTATACAGTGAAAGGTTGGAATTCTAGAGTGTTTTTTAATGCAGTTTGGGAGGGGAGTTGAAACCTACGTAGCAAAGCTTGATACTGAGATTAGCGACTCTCAGTCTTTCAGAGAATTGCTTGTCACCTGCACCCTTAAGCTCGAGGAACTTGGCATATTTTGCAAACATGTAAGTTATACAATTTACTTGGCATCCCTTTAATATATCTGTCAAGGTTAATTAGTTTTATATATTGTTTATATGAGGCACCAATTTTTATTTTTCTTATCAAAGAATTCAATCTTTTAACCTGGTATTCACTTAATTTTGATGAATTTTTGAAACTTTTGACCCCAAATGGAAGGGGCAAAGGAAGATACAGGGCTACCTCTGCTTCACGAGGCATTGTCCAGCCGATTGTGATTTGAAGGTCTCTTCTTTGCATATTCACTCTATTTAAGGCAAACTCGATAAATTAGAGCTAGTAATTTCTGATATTATTAGCTTGCAAATTTTATAGTTGCACACAGATAACATTGGTAGGTGATATTATTAGCACGAGAATCATGTTCAACGATCATGAATCCTTTACATTTTTAATGAAAGATTTTGATTTATGCTCTTCAGGGAGTGTGTTCCACCACTTCATAAAGGTGGATTTCTCCAAAAACACATCTCTACTCAACTCTCCGCCTCCGCCTTTGATCCATTTCTGTACTTGTTCTTCTAGTTTTGAAACCTCTTCCTTGACCTTGACTTGTGCAAACCCTCCTGCATTGCTAGTTTTAATGCGCAGCTCCTCTACCTTGGCCCAGAAGCATGATTCCCAACTAGATTCAGCTGGCATCCTCTTAGCATTCTCAAACCATCTCTGCGTAAACTTGTAGCGTTTTGGCCTGCCCCTTTCCATATATGCTCCAGTGTCTTCATTCTTCAAGTGGCGATAGTAGTTGGCAATATCTAAGGGCTCAACAAGGCGTCGGTACCTTGTTCCAAGATCTATCCAATCGTTCTGGCCTTCAAATGCATCTGGGAGTTCATACCTTTTTAACATTTCGATGATTTCATCCCATATTCCTGCTAATTCAAGTCTCTTCACATTAGCATCGAAATCCTTGGAGGATTCTTGAAGCTTGAAGGCATCGTAACAACCTAGGCCACGATGCCCACAATTCAATTGGTAGTCTTCTAGTAGGTATTTCATTGCTTTCTCAATGTCTGGCTTCTTGAGATCGATGCTGTCCTTGTTTCCAATCTTCCGCTTCTCTAGCTCTCCAGCAGCACGAAGACACAATCTAGCTCTTGTGCTCTGAACACCTCACAAGGAAAAGCACAAAAGAAAAGACAAAGAAAATTCTTTTGTGAGCAGTACTCTAACTTGAACACATTTTCTAGCATTGAAATACTTTTTTTAATTCTGTTTGTAAAGTCTATTGCAAGTCATGTTTAAGGAACAATTATTTTTTAAAAAGAGTTGATTTCCAGATTTTGAAGTTTGCTGAAACAAGCAAAGGCAATAGAACTTACCAAGCCAAGGTCATTCAAGGCTGCATTAATTGTTGCAATATCACTAGTAGATTCTGTAGATAATGGAAGCTGTTCCAGTGGCTCCAAGTAAACCTCATCTAGCATTTGGAAGCTCTCTTGCAATTCACTCAAATAGCTGAAATGTTGATGAAGAGTTCTCTGGGCAACATCTGTACATTCTTCTTCTTTGCACAACTGAGAGGAGTAAAATAATAGTTGCAAAACAGCATCTGGATTCCTCAAGATAACTAGCTTTCCATTCCCAGTACAGAGGACATAAGTCCCAAAGGGCTTGTATGGGCTTAATGGAATGAAGTTTGTCACAGTTTCCAATAGCAGGTTTGTGTTTCCCATGAGGTTGCAAGCAGCATGGCTTGCCACAGATGATGCATTCTTCATTACTTTCATGAAAAAATTTGAAGCGTCGAAGTTGTTAATGGATGCATGTGCAAGATTTATGGATTTTTCATTGAGGAATTGGAGAACTTTCTGAAATTCCAATTTAATGGATGAGAGTGGGGCAAGCAAGATCCGTGGAACAATGTCATATCTCATGACAAAATGTATGAAGTAGCGAGCCCAGTTCTCACGCCTAAGAGCATGGGAAAATATGTGGTTACCGGTTAGAGGACAACCAAAAGTCACACACAGAGGTGAGAAATGTGAAATTTTGTAGTTATTTGGTGATTCTGATCTCAAGTACTTTTCCAAGAACCAAATTGTTGCAAGATTGGCAATTGAACCACCTGTGGAGTGTCCTGTAAACAGTATTTGCTTCTTCTCTGTCACTGCCTTTTGCACCTGAATAATGCGTTCATATTTAGTAACAAGATATCTGTGTTCCAATTCCATATATATGAGTACGATTTAGTGCTTGCATGGGATCCTTTCTATGATGTCCTAAACTTTGTTTTCTCTTTAAATTCATATTGAAACTATTAAAGTTCCAAGCCAATTCAAGCTGAACCAAAAATGGGTTTTACACTTTTACTGCAATGGCAAGATGTGATTGGCACATGGATAAAAATAGCTATGTATGCTTGACCAAATTTGGAACACATGTTTGTTTTACTAAGAAAAAAAATTACAATGCTACAATCACAAACTATTTTGCAATATTTTTACTAACTATTGATGTGGCTAACTTCTAACTGGTGTTCATTTAGTTTAGTTTATTGACTTACATGTCCTTTGTGGTCTGTTTGAATTGTGATTGTGCTGTCAAAAAATATAAATAAATATAAATAGAAGTCAAGCACTTGTATTAATTGAAGAATAAGGACGCGGTGAGTGATCTCGATCAAAATCCAAGTAATTACTCAATCAAAATCGACTACAAATGAGTGATGAAAACTAAGTTACACTACTCATGAAGGGATTAAGCAACACCACTCCTCGGATAAAAACAAAAGTGGAAGTAATTTCAACACAATGCATGGGGTAGTTTATTAGTTTTTCCTACCATGCAGGCATTCTACGATATATTGAGGTAATTTTTTCCCACTATATATGCATGGGGATTGGGGAGGGAGGCGGGGTGGGGTGGGGTGGGGTGGGGTGGGGTGGATTTTGTTATTTGAAAATATTTTCAAACTCTCCTGATTTGGTCAGGAAAAAAAAAAAACCTTTATGAAGACTTTAAAAAAAAAAAAAAATTGTATATTATCACAAAATCCCTTAACCACTCTGTCTGTTTTTTTTTTCTAAACAATTTCTCCTATAATATATATTTCTTCAGATTTTTTTATTAAAAAATAAAATAAACTCACCTTTTCTTAGTATGAATTTTGAAATGAAAACTAATATAGAAAGAATAAACAGGTATTTTTAAGTTGATTTAAAATAAAGAAAACATCATATAATCTCTTTTCCAAAAAAAAATCAAAGCTTGCATAGAGCATTTTAAATTTTTTTAGTATATTATTATACTTTAAATACTTCTTATTTTTTATTTATCAAAATTTGTTTTTTGAATATTTTAACTTCATCTATTAATGACAGCTAGTCGCAAACCCATGCGATGCATGAGAAAACGTAATATAATTATTTATAAGAATATAATGTAAAATTTGTAGGATTTGTTATTTAAAAGTATTTTCTATTTTTATAATTTTTATGTAATGGAACATATTTATAGACAAAGTTTAACTACAAAATTGATTGTAGCCTTAATCTACAACCTTCCTCAATGTCGTTTTATTGATAGTGAATTTTGACAAATTCACTATTGGATTATATCTTTTTCTTATATACTCCATGTTAGTAAAATTTTTAAAAAATTGAAGATCAATAGTTATATTATCAATAAATTTTTTAAATTGCAAGTTTTTGTCGTTTAAAATTATGCATAAAATATAACATTATATATCATATAGTAAATAATATCCAATTGACACAAACTTTTAATACGTGTATTAAGAATGTAAAGAAAATGCAATTCAACGGTTAAATTTTTAAAATATGTAATTATGTTTATTTTATTGCATAAGGTTGTAGTCTAAGGCTACAATAAATTTTGTAGCTAAAATTTGTCCTAATGTATTTTGCATTCAACGACAATACATAGTTGTGTGTGTGTGAAAAATGTAATTTAATGAAAAAATTTAAATTATATAATTATAATATTGTTTTATATAAATGAATAATATGTTATTAAAGGAACTCTTCCCTTTTTTAAAATATACCACAATCAATTAACTAATTTGAATATACCTAAGAATATTTTTTTTTAAAATGTACTCTCCTATTCTTTGGAACACATGTAACATATTATATTAAGTTTAAATTATTATATAAGTTTAGAATTGTAATATTTTTTTCTTTCAAAATACAAGTATAATGCCTATCTTGGGTATGAACCCAAGAAGGGGTAAGATGTTCCATGCTCAGAATTTCATGGATATGATTGGATATGATGAGATCTTAGGAACTATTTAACCAACCTCTTAGGGTTGCAAATATTATTGAAATTTTAACTTTAAGGTAATATTTTGAATATTTATCATTTTTTAGAGCTCACATCTCTAATTTTTAATGTCTTTTTGTTTGAATTTTTTAGCACTAAGCTAAAAAGTTTGGTCCAAATAGAATAAAATTTAATATTTTTCAACCCAAAAATTGAAGGAAAAAATTTTTTGAGCCCAAAACTAAAAAGCTAACCTACAAAAGAATCAATTTAAGACACAATTAGTCTAAAATAGACCGAATAGATGAAAGAGGACCAAATTAGACTAAACTGGACCGTATTGACCTAACTGGATGGAAGTGGAACGAATTGGACCAAAATGGATAGAATAAGACCAAAGTTGACCGTATGAACCGAACAGATATAATTGGAGGGAAGTAGACCGAATTGGACTAAAATGAAAAGAAATTGACCAAAATACTACATTATTGTAGCTCTAAAATAGTGTAGCAACAATATACTAAAATTCATCTTTTAAATATCATATAGATATAGATTTGTACTAATTAACCACAGTATCACTAAAAAACAATTAGGAAGTTGTTTATTATGTTATTGGTGTGAAACTCAATAAATTGTTTAAATTGTAATTTTTATAATTTAAAATTATGCATAAAATATAATCTTATAAGTTATATAGTAAATAATATCCGATTGTTACTAGATTACAAATAAAGTAAAAACATTATACTTTTTATGTTAATCAATTTTTAAAAATAATTATTTAAGTAGTTTTTACTTATATTAATTAATATTTTTAAAATTAATTTGGCTTCAACCTTTCTTTTAATATCTCTCCGGGACTTTAATTCTAGATCTGCTACTAGCCTACTACTACCAGGTAACCATTCTTCCAGACAAAAACTAAGGATAAATACTGAAATTTTCAATTCCAAAACATTTCTTAATATATTTCTACCGAACTTCTACATCACAGATACATGGTTAAATTCTTAATATATTTAATTATGGTGTAAACAATGTTAGCAAATCATAGATGAATCCATAGTAGGAACAAGCAAGTGATCAGGGGAAAAAAAAAAAAAAAAACAAATAGTACCTTGTTTTGGAAATCTGAATTCCTCAAGACTTTGTCATCAAATCTCTGCAGAAAGGCTTTGTTGACCTTGGCATGTTCATCGATGCCTATACTTCTAAGAGAAGGAAACAACTCAAGATTGATCTTGGTTTCTCCAAAAGATTCTCCAGCATACCAATCATTTACAGACCAATTCCCAGGAAAGCCAAAGATGACAAGATCTGGTGAACCACGAATATTCTCCAGAATATATGGCTCATGTGCAAAATTGTGAGCCCCCGCTGCAAGAGAACAAGCTTTGTTGACTATCTCTGGGGTGATTTTTATGTTCTCTCCAAGGTTTAAAATGGCCATCCTTTCTGGCTCAGAAGCTTTTGTTTGTTGATCTTGTTTAAACCTGAGCTTGAAGAAATTATAGCACCCACGGTTTGGTTTTATTGGGTTTTTTTTTCTGGGAGAATTCAACGTGCATAGTGGGTTGATGGTGACCACTTTTGGTATTAAACACTAAACAATCATCCACCAAGACTTTAACTTTTGTTTTTTTTGTTCTGAAAAGGCTGTGTAATTGACCAAAGACTTTGTTGTAAAGATGAAAGTTATTGGAGGCTGGGGCCATGGAAATATGAGTGATTATTGGGTAAGCATATTTCTCCTAGGAAGTTTCTTGGTTTTTGATCTAGTATGAAAATTCCACAGTTCCCACTTGTCTGGATAAGCTTTTTAATTTTTTCCTTTATCTTTTGTGTTTGTAAAAGGGGCCGTTTGGTACACGTTTGGGAATACTTTAGTTGGGAATTGGGATTGTTCCAATGGGACCAAGCGAAACCATCAGGAATGGACGATGGCACCTACCAGGTAACCAGGCCGTGGAAGATCTATTTAGAGCTTTAGGATTTTCAGTAATTAACAATTAGTATTGGATTAACTATTGTTTATAATAATAAAAAAAAGTATTAGATTAACTATCTATTGGAAGTTTAGTTTGCATTGTTAGCATTCAAATTAGCTCATGCAAAAAATTATGTCTATTTTAATATAAAAACTTACTATCTTTAGTTTATATATTCACTTTTCAAAATACGCCGCATTATATTATTTATTTTATAATATATTTATTTTAAATATCAATTTTTTTAATTTTTTTATTTGTTTATCTGTTTTCACATACATCCGTCATTATCCACTTTTTTGCTTTACGTTTATGTTTGGTTGGGGTGAAAACAGAGAGAATGAAAAATAGAGAAAAAAATATGGTAAAAAATTACATTTTTCACTGTTTAGTTTAGGAGAGAAAACAAGAGAGACAGAAAATAATGAAGAAAATAATCTCTTTGGGCTCACATTTTTATATCTTCCCAATTTGGGAGGAAAATAGAGAGGAAAAGATGTTAAATAATATAATTTACACAAATACCCTTACTTTATTGCACTCATTTATCTCTCTCACTTTCCCACTATTTCTTATATATTACTACATTCGCCTCAATTTGTTTGTCCTATTTGAAAAGTCAAACTTTTTAAAGAAAGATCATTTATTGTCTTATTTGCGTTATAAAAATGTATAAGTTTCTAAAATTACCCTTAAATAAATTTATCAAAAAATAGTTTTGAAAATAAAATAAGAATATAATAAGAACATTAGTAAATTAATAACTTTTATTTTAAAAAAAGGACAATATTTTAGAACATCCTAAAATGAAATAGAAGACAAACAAACTGAGATGGAGGAAGTATATAACAAGAACATAATAGTCAATTTATATAAATTACATTTTTCATCTTCCCATTTTTCTCTTTAACCAAATAAAAAAGTTTTCCACCCTCCTATTTTTTCACCTCTCTATCCAACCAAACACACACAAGGAAAAGCCAAATCTTTTCTATCTTCTCACTTTTTCATCCTCCACTTTTCCACTCCTTTAAGTGTTTTCTCCCAGAGTCCACTAAAATATTTTCTCCGCAAAATAGAGAGAAAACTAGTGGAGATGAATTTTTTTTCTTGAATGACAAAAGTCCATATGCATGTGCACATGAACCTCTTCAAATTGCTTTTTGTTTTTTCTTTCTCCCCTGGGCAATAACGTTGCCCCTCTTTTTGCCTCTTTTTTTTTTTTTTTTTTTTTTTAATTTTTCTTTTCCTAGGCAATTACGTTGCCAGTTGCCACTTTTTTTTTTTTTCCTTTTTTTTCTTTGGCATTAACGTTGCCTTTTTTTTTTCCTAATATTTTTATTTTTTTGATTTTCTAGGGCTTGGGTGTGATAGATTTTTTTTTTTTTTTAACTAAATGTGATTTTTTTTGGGGACATGATTTTTATTTTTATAATAAGTTTACGTGATTGCTCTTTTTTGTGTGGTTATTTATCACTTTTTTTGTTTTAATTAGACATCATTCTTTAATAAGAGTATATGAGTAAATTTATTTAAACTCATTTTTTCTATTTCTCCACTTTTTCACCCCCAAACAAACAAAAATGAGAGAAAATAAAATAGTTTCTATTCTCCCTTTTTTTTTAATATATATATCTTCTCACCATTTTCTATCCTCCTACTTTTTCATTTCTCCATTCAAACGGACTTTGACGAGAGTAAAGTTTTCATACATTGAGTACAAATTTCTTGGAACCCACAAAACTCAAGTGATAGGGAAATTGGACAATTTAGTAAACGCACAAAAGATTCTTTTCTTTTACAAAAAAAAAGAACAAAAGATTCTTTTCCAAGTTGGCATATAAAATTGAATTTTTTGAGGGTTGGAATGGGAGCATATAAAAAATGTTCACTTCTTTTTTTTTTTTTTTTTTTTTTAAATAGTGGGTTATAGGAGTATTTTGGGGAAAAAAAAAATCCAATCACAAAAAAAAAAAAAAATTATATAAGATAGTATCTCTACTCTAACCTAATCTAAGTGTATATGTATGCAAAACTTCCTCTTGAAGACTTGAACTCCGGCCCTTGCCTCTCACACCTCACCACTTATACTTGTAAAGTGATCATTACAATAAAGGTACATGGTAATAAAGCTCTTTAAATAGAATTATAGATAAATAAATAATGTGCACACTGCTACTATGGTTTCGGGCTGGATAAATGCCCCATAACCCAAATCGGGAAAGGCCCAAAAGTACCTATGCTTCCTTACAAATAATAGTAATCGTTGCATCAGCATTGTGTGCAGTGCCTCCAAGATCAACGGTCATCCTCAGTTGGCGCGCACCAATCAGGTAAAAATGTAAAACCTCTCTGAACTCTGATTCTCTCTTGCTTGAAATTTGAAAATGTGGAAACTTATGTATGTTTTTACTTCTTTTTTCATTATCTTTGGCTGTAAAGATTGTAACCCAACACACACACACACACACACACATTAGATATAGAAAAAAGAAAAAATTGGAGATTTATTATTGAATGTTGATAATTAAATTTCCTTTAGGCAGTTTTTTGGTTGCTTAGAAAATGTGGGAAAATAAAATGGAAAGATAAAAGTTAGGTACAGTAGGAATTGCATTTTAGGTTCTTTAATTAAATTTAAACATGGGTTGCATTGACCAATTAAAGACATGGTCGAATTTAATTGTTCGTCAAAAAGATGACATTGTTTTTGTTTCAATGGTCAATACAACCATGCGGTTGAATTCAATTTCGGACCTAGGGAATTTGTACATAAGTTTTACCCAAAAGGGTACCTGTGCTGTTTGAGCCTAGACAACAATTTTCCTTAACAAATTTGTCTAAAACAAATTCAAGTTAAGCCTCTTGTTTAGCACAACATGTACTTTCTTTTATTAGCTCTGCAACACAAATGCAAATGGACATGTTAGCACTTAGCAGCTACGTGTATTGTAACGACATATTCTTGTGTCAAACATAAGCATTTGTAGGCAAGGCAATGGCTTGGAGACGGCTTGTTTTGAACAAAGAAACAAGCGCGACACCCGGACCCTTAAGCTCAAGGAACTTGGCATACCTTGGAAACATGTATGTTATCCAATTTACCTGGATCTTAATATGTCTGTCAAAGGTTAAGTTTTATATTGTTTATTGTGCCATGAGATACTAGTTCCTGCGGATACTAGTTTTGGGCCCAATGGAAGGAGGAAGGGGAGATTCACATTAGTCACCTCTGCTTCATGAGGTGTAGTCCAGCCATTTGTGATTTGAATTTTCTTCTTTGCGTATTCACTCTATTTAGTGAAAACAAGATTAATTAAAGCTTGAGTAATTTATGATATTATTAGCTGAAAAATTTTATAGCTGCACACTGATAACATATTGCAAGCAAATCTTTTTGAAGTGTGAACTTCAATAGCACTAATTAGTCGATATTGGTCTGATGGCAGTGACTCAAGTTATGCTAGAACTAAAATAGACAGCCTGGAAATTTTGGCCTAAAATAACTAACAAATTTTTCCATGTTGCAGTGAAAGTTGATATTAAAATATACATGCAAATATAGGCTGGGACTATGGAGGCCTCCAGCTGAGCCAATAAAATCTGCTTATCTATCAGATTTCAACTTTTCATGACAGTTCCACTTGGATACATGTGACTGTCCTCCAAATGTGAGTGGTTCTTTCTTCTACCAAGGATGACTACAGAAATGCTGCATTCTAATGCACTGTAATTGTTCATCTTTCTGTTAACCTTCTTTTAAATTCCAATACAATTAGTTTAAGTAAGTTAGATGATGGCCTCTTGATTTTGATTTGTCATTACTTTTTGTGGTTGACAACAGACCTGCCATTGTTTATTGATAAGAGTTGAATTCAATGTATAACTAGAAGCAAGAAAATCATTGAGTCCTGCCTACCAAGCAACCTTATTTGTTGTCCTGTCTTCCTTTCCATAGCACTGTACATGACTATTGAAATGCCACTTTGTAAATAAGTGTATGGGATTGGCAGATGCAAGTGGAATAACTGTTTCCAAGCTTGACTGCCCAGGCAGTTGATCTAATTACACTGTTACAGGGGCTTCTGCTACACTGGTCTATATATTGGATTAGTAATTACTTGGACGGAAATAAAGGAAAAGAGCCACTTACTGGCTCAGCATTTCACCTGTTAGGCCATCTGAAGGTATTTATAACTCTACTAGCTTGCCTACTGAAGACTAGGTCAAGCACATTCATTTTTCCCTAGCTTCACATTGTTCAGACATCACACGCATATACACACACAACAGAAATGATTTTGCCTACTGATACTATTCAAAAAACTCTAGAATGTTGATTGCATTCAAGGTTTGCTTATAGTTACAAGATTTTTTTGAAACGGGGTGGGGGGCTTAAAGCATCTGGGGCTGTTGAGTCTTCAATGAGAAAAAATGATCTGGATCCAGAACAGTTGGTGATTACTTATGACCGAGTAAGAAGTCCAGAATTAGAACAGTCAAGTCCCTTTTTGTGGGGGATATACATTTGAAGAAATTGAAAATGCTATAAATTCCATTTACTGTAAGTATATGTATTGTATATGTTAGTGACCACTTAATGCAAAATGGCTGAAAATAATAGCCATGTCTGGATGTACCCTCTCGATATCCAGTTTGGCAGGACTAACAGTAGGGCTTATGTACATAAACCTAGAAATTAGTTTAGCAGGAAATTTGTGTAGTTAATTGAGACCAGAGGAATGTTACATTTTTCCATATGCAGATACAACTTTCATATGCTACGCTCCATGTTGGGTGAGGGAGGGATTGCATTTGGGACATCATGCTCATGAGGATCTCAATGTAGCACGTGTTCTTTAGACTCGCATACTTTCATCTCCTAGAACTCATCACTTCAGAGCTTTCATTTTTTTTTTCTTCATGTTTTCCAGTTACGTAGGGCTTTCAGCTTCTATGACTGACCAAGATCCATTATTTATAATTTCTAAAATTTAGAGAGAGAAAGAGAGAGAGGAAAAAAAAAGTTCTACTAATATGAGATAATGAAATTTTTGCTTGTGCCCAATGGACTAGTGGTCAGGCAAGTGACATGACAGATTTAGTTCTACAGTCTACTTTTCATTTGGCAGCTGACTCCATATCAAAGTTTCATCCAGTTGTGTTTTTCCATAATCAAATTTCTGCATAATCTTAGCTAATCCTCCTTAGAAGTCATCATCAGATTCAGATGTGCTAGACGTATCTGACATGAAATGTGAGTGGAAGTTTGTGAAGCTCGCTAGAGTTTTCATTGATGGTGAAAGTGGTGGCGATAATCCCAGAGGTGGTGTGACATTCTTCTTCTGTAGCTTTCGAGAAATGTCTAAACAAACTTGACCAACCATGTCAAGGAAGTCCTTGACTATAAGAAACAGTTGAAGTGGGGGTGCCCCTTTGTCTTTGGGAGCTCCTGCTTGGTAGTATTGAGTTGTTCTCTTAACAAGCTCCATAACTCTTGCTTGCTCCTCTCTCACCACCTTAAGTTCCTCTTCACTTTCCTCCAGAAATCCTTTCATTTCCCTCATGAACCCACCTCTTTCATCATTGCCACAGTGTCTCATAAGCTGCCGAATTTCTGTGACACGGACACTAAGAGTGGAGCACATATTGATAAAATTGTCATATTCTATGTTGGCTGCTTTCTTTACATTAGATAATTCAATACTAAGGCCTTCCAACACTGGTAAACCAAGCATTAGATACTCTCTGTCTTTCTCTTCTGCTGCAAGGTTATCTGAGTTTTCTGTGCTTATACTTTGGCCAATCCTTCTGCCAAGGCTGTGGTTCTCTCTGATCAGATGATGTCTACCCTCTGATCGAGCAACTTGTTCCACAACAAAGTGAAGTAGAGTAGTCTTTCCATCTGTGCTTTTTACATCAGAGAGCTTCTGAAGAGCTGTAAGGTTGAAACCTTGTGCATTGCCTCTGGCAGTTCCAGCATTCATACGATTGCCAGCCTTGAGAATGGCCTCAAGAAGTTTTAAGAAAAGCCCACGGTATTTTAGCTCCTTGCACCCTGATTCTAGTGCTTGCAAGGACTCCTTAAGGTGAAGGATATCAGGATCATAGTTTGTTCTGAAAAGCATTGCATTGAAACGAGTGAATGCCGAGGGAACTGCTTTCAATATGTGGTAGAGGAAAGATTCAGCATCTGCAAGTTTAGTTGGGTTGCCATTGAATTGGAGGATTTTAGCCTCTTCCTCTTGGGTTGGGGCCATTTTGGTAAGTTTCTCGAGGGTATCAGTACCGAGTCCCTGGCCTTCAAAGAGGGCATCCAGAATTTCCTTGCGAGAGATTATAAGAGATTTTAGCACAATTGCTATGTTCTGTGATTTTCGTGGTTCCAAGATAAAAATTTGAGCTGGTGGTACTGTGTTGGACTTGCTTGAAGTTGACAAGATGTTTTCTTTTTCATGGGATTTGATGTTGGTATTAGCATATCCAAAGAGAGTCTCCATAAGATCATCATCAAACCTGAACAGCAAATAAAAATTAGTTAACACACACAGACATGGCGACGCATTGGAGGATAGCTGTAATGTAAGAAATGACAGATATTGAGGCACAAAATACCGGAAAGATCCATCTTCAATCTCATCCCAGACCATTGAATGATCAGCAGTAGCTACAACTTTATCCCAGTGAAGTGGCTTCAGCTTCATTTGGCCAGCACCAGTCCCTTTCAAGCTCTCCTCCATTGAAACCTCTTCCCTGCTCTTGTTGTTTGATTTTGCTCTTGGTGCTGGTGGAGATTTTAATGATGACACCAGGCTCCCTGCCTTAGGAGGTGGCGGTGGTGGTGCTGGACTTATTTTAGCAGGAATAAATGGTGGTGGTGGTGGAGGAGGAGGAGGAACTGGAATCTCTTTTGCTGGAGGTGGTGGTGGTGCTTCAGTTTGCTTCTCCAAAATCATTGATGGAGATGGTGGCCGGGATACTAGTGGCAGAGTTGGCCTTGGTGGCAATGGATTTGGGACTTGGAATGTTGGTTTCACTTTTTTAAGATGATTTGCACCAGAATGCTCACAATGCAATGGAACTTCCTGGGGTTTAGATTTTCTCTGTCTCTCAAGTGAAACATCCTCCTTTTCTTCTTCATCTTCATAACTGGGATTAAAAATAACCTTTGGAAAAGACGGTTTAAGTTCTCCACCTTCTAGTTTCCTCAAATAAAGTACATCCATCCCATTTTCATCAACAATCAATCCTTTCACATTTCCTCCGAGTTTCATTACCTCTTCATGAGTCACTACAGCTTCTTCTCGACGAAAGCTTGTGTTCACTTTGTTTTTCTTTTGGCGTCGAGAAATTAATAGTTTGTTAAAGAAGAAAAAGATAATCCCAGCAACAACTAGGCTAGTTGCAGCTGTGGCAGCAACGGCCTTCACAACCGTATTATTTGGTGATGGTGACATTGTTAATATGTAAGCTGGAGAGATTGCAGGATCATTTGGAGATTATGTTATTGGACTCAAATGTGAAGAACCATTTGTAAAAGAAAGACTCCGAGAACTGAAAGAAGAAGTTCTTGTTTTGGTTGTTTGTGTTATGGGGCTAACATGTGAATAAATTCTTGAAACATTGTGTGTTTAGTGTTGGTTGCTGAGTGCTGACACTTCAATGAAGGTAGTTGTTTCTGGTTGGAATTATTTACTCTTCATAAGCTTTTTTCTTATGAAATGAACATATTGTACTTTGTTGCAACGTTGTGAATTCCAACTACAGCCGCATGGAACGTATATTAATTAGTCTATTATTTATGGATATACAATAGTATGTGCATATTATCTGGTGGGTGTGACAGTTTAGCCGTCCTGCCTTATTCCATTGTAATTGACAAATAATACATAAACTTGGAATTATTCTATTTGGGCATATAATAATGCTATTACTTATCCTTTCTTGTTCCTTGTTTTTAATCTTAATGGTGTTGCCAAATTGTGACAATCCAGCTGTTAGATTAGAATTTGTTGGCATTATGCAGATATGGATGTCAATTATTTTCAATCCAGTGCATGGTTGGTATGAATGTGGGTATATCAGTATATGTTAGTATATCTTTCTTTGATTGTTGGATTATGATCGTAAGTTCATAACCTGGATTACAATGTCTTATACGTTATGCACAAAATCAAGCGTACAATGATCAAGAAAAGCTTAGAAGGTCACCCACTTCGGACTATCTGCAAGTTGCCAAATAGCAGAAATAAACCATATATTGGCTATTAGACACCAATTACCTTAAAGTATATACAAATAAAAGGCTTGGATTATCATTATAAGTTAATGAGAAATGAACCACCTACCGAAATCTTTTACCACTTATCAGCATATCTTGTTTGTCTATTATTATGTATGAGGTTTTTTTACCAGGCCAAGAGTCTTTCAGTTCATCTGACATCTCTCAGTGTTTTCCTTGGAGATGTCTAGGGTTCATATTCATCTTCTCCCATTGGTGTAACTATTGAATTATATATAAAGATTTTTTGTGCCTATGGTGTGTTTGTGTCACAGACTGGTTACCCAAGAACCGTTCCATATGAAAAGTGTAGTTCATTAGACAAAAAATTGTTAAGTAGCTTTCTAGAAAAGAATTGTCTCTCACTTGGGTCTACTTGGTTTCTTTGCATCCCAATTAAACCTTGGGGGACCTGGTCTGTCTCTGGGAAAGAACCATGAATTTACCATCCAAATCAAAGGAATTGATGCTGAAATAGCCAACACTTCATCATGGATTGAGTGAGTGTCTACTTGCAAATTGGTTGGGAATCAATAAGTGTGGCAACCATCCAATTTTATGGTTTTCCTGCTTGATAGCTTTACACCTCATTAATGGTCTTGAGCGACCCTTGATTAACAATTATGATATTGCTACCCATAAAAGTTCTGATAGTTAAGTATAAGCATAGTTAGAACCCACAAGGAATCTTTATTTAGATCTCTCTTACCAAATAGCGTTGGGACTAAATAATGTTTAGACTATTTGCATTGATCGAAATGCTTTATGCCCGAGCTATAAGCATTGATTTCAATACATTGTTCTAGACTTTTAGTACACAAATTTATCGGGGTAGCCAAAGCATTTAAGACTAGGTTGTTGTCCAACTCTCGAAGTGTGATCATACTATGTCTAGGGGAAGATCTTCATTCTTACCTATATACATTGATCAGACTCAGATGAGTATATAGCTGAAGAGAAAACGTAAATTGTGATACCAATTTGTCATGAGTGTAGCCAATAATGGTGTATTTATTTACTCAAAAAAATAATATATATATATATATATATATTGAATTTATACAAAGGTCTAACCATAAAACTATCATAAATCTCAAATCTTAAATACGAGCCAAGAATTTTGTAGTTCATTTGGTACTTAATAGTATTTCCAATTGAGACATTTAGGGTTTAAATCTCCTTTCTCTCGTTGTAACTATTGAATTACAAATAAATAAATAAATAAATAAAATGTCATCCAAAGAATTGTCTCTTACAAAAACACTAAAAAACAGAATTTTGTTTTACACTATTTGTTGCGACTTCCAACTCTACTGAGAAAATAATAAAATTGATTATATTAAAGGAAAGTGCGTGTGCGTATAGAAAGCCAAATAAGTGGGCAAACTGACAAAGTGATATTATAATACCAATTATTATGGGAGATTAATCCCAAGTAGCCAATCCATGTCAATTGAAGTCTTCACAAGATGTTATCTCCCCCAACACTAATAATAGTGTTTTCATATAAAATGATAGGTTGGAATAGAGTGGAATCTAGACAACTTGGATTTGGGTTAGAATTTCGACTCATATCCAATCTTACCTAACCCGAATGCACTAGTTGATTTGAAGCACACATATGACATATGCTGCAATCCTTACATTGTGAGCAAATTCATGGTCCATATGCCAGAGCATTTAGAAGGTGCTAATTTGTCTCCAATGAAAAGAAAGTGAAATCGCATAAAGAAATTTGATATGTCATAATGAGCTTGGCAACACCAGCTCGATGAATGGGACAGTGTAAGATCTAAAGCAGATATTGCGTCTTTACGTGCACATTACTAGTCGACATGTTCAACTGCAGTCTGCAGTGCATAACTTCAAATTTCACACCAATTCTAGATCGAGTACACCATCACAGCTCACAAAGTCACATGTACAGACTAGTCTACACTTACGACCCCATGTTTTTTCTTTTAACAGAGATTTCTGACACCATAATATCAATTCAACCAGAAGCGTGTATGCTATAGTGTGAAGGTTATGTTTAACAGTTTAAGCTCACTAGGAGAGTTGAACTTGGGCAGGGAGTTAACCAGCAGAACACCTTAGTATAGGCAACTAGTGATGCCCAATCTTATTGATTATGTTCAATACCGATGAATTATTGGGCCTGAAATTTCTCTTTAGGCATCATGTAGATAAAGATGAACAGCTATCAAAAATACATTTGTAGTAAGCTTTGCAGAAGAAATCACATAATGGGAAAGTAGACATTAAACCAAGAGATGCATTAAAAAACTGATGCACAAAATAACCCCTTGAATTAATTTGTGATTCTTCTATCTCGTTATAAGGAAATTCAACTATACACCAACAAAGCGGATAAGAAACCAAAAGAATATATTTCCTAGTATTTGTGATTCTTCTATCTCGTTTTTTCTCTATCTTCGGGTTCTAGTTACATGCTCACGTCAGCAGTTATGCAGGCCAGTGTAAAATCTCAAATATAAGATCGAAATCATCTCCAGCCAAACAAAAACACCAAGGACGGGGTGCCAACAAAAAAATATTGCCAGTCAAATGCAAAGAATAGTAAATCAATCTTTGTTACGCAGTTTGGCCCTCTTTGATGAACGTGCAGATGGTGATGATGATGGCATTAGAGGCGATGATGGATCACAGGCAACAGATGGTGATGGTGATGATAAGGAAGCGTAATCATCTTGTCGTTTTCTCTTGTGAATTCTTGTTTCTCCACCATCCTTTCCATCCCCTTTCATTATGAAATCTTTCAAGCGCTTCACATCATCCAATTTTACAGGCTTCAGTAGAAACTCCTCTGCCCCTTCCTCCAAACACCTGTTGATCAGTAATAAAATAAGCTGTCAATAGGTTTCCATTGCAAAGCAAAACCAAATTTAAGAAAACCACCGGAACATCAAACAGAGTTAAGAAGTTGAATTAAATTTACACAACAAACTAGTAAGTATAAATCCTAATAATCTTTCATCAAGTTCATTAAGACAATCAAGAAGTGACCTCAATTGCAATTGCAACATCATCCAAATTTATGTAATTTATTCTAGGCCCGAGTGATAAAACATTACAAATTTTGATTAGTTCATTAACTAGAGACCATAATTTTCACATCCTAATCTTCCTCAATTTTGTCAGCCCTGTAATTGCAGGGAAATCATGAGAAGATGTCCTAATATTCAAGAGATCCCTCTTACAAGATCTACCAAGAGATATTACAAAATCACCTTGTGGGCCATGATCTGTAGCATGTGAGGTGATGGACAATCATATGCTACCAATATTTCAATGAAGGTAGCCTAATGCTACAAATCGACATCAAAACATGTTATGTTCATACTCTGCTTAATTCAGACATCATATATGAATCATATCACATGCTTAATGCATAATTGTTACCAAATGAAATAAAAATTCACACATTGGATTCACAAAATCCACCCTATTTCTGTTTAGGATCAGATCAGATTCAGATCATAATTCCCATATCAAGTATGCCATACACACAAACAACCCAATTGAGTATGTCCACATAAAGCTATTATTATAATAATCAGATCCGACAGACTACGATTTCTATCAATCATTAACAAACAGAGAATTTCACCATATTTGCTGTTCATTAATAGAAAAGACATAATCCAGAATTACCATGCGCATTTGCTAATAAAATCACATCAATTATGAACCTAGGTTGACACTTGCAAATTAATGATGTTCCCTCCAACCAAATACTGATGCAAACACAAAAGATTGAATAAAGAAATTACCTATCAATACGAGTCAAGATATTCTCGGATGACATGACCACCACCGGTATCTCTCTCAAAACTGATGATTCCTGCTTGAAAAGTAGCCCAAAAGCAAAACAACGTTAATATCAACAAGCAACACTAAAATAACATTTTGGTGTCTGAATCCTTCAAAAGTATAAGGTTTCTGTGATATGCTTTTTACCAGTAAACCAAATAATTAAAACAAGAAGAAGAAGACGAAAAGAAAATACAAACCTTGATCTTCTTAAGCAATTCATATCCGGTCATCCCTGGCATTGAATAATCGGTCATTATGAGATTAACTTTCAAACCCTGCAACCATAGCCATAAAAATTCCTTCAGCAATGGTTATCACAATTACTAATATAAAGAAGAGAACTTGAATGTTTGGTTGAGTTTCTGAGAAATCCAAGAAAAAGAAAAGGGTCCAAGCACTTTTCTTTCTTTTCTTCTCCTTTCCCACACTTTCTTCGCAACCCAACATAGTTTTAAAAAAAAAAATATACACATACGAACAGAGTAGTCCAAGCTTATTTCTTACATTGAAACCAACCGATGCTCTCTCTCCATCCAAACCCAGATACTGCAAAGCCCTTGTTCCACTCTCTACAGCAGTGACTGCATATATAAATATTTACAGGATCATCAAAAACCAGGCTTCAAAAAACCAATCAAAACCCAAATCCTTTTTTCCATTTTTTCAGACCAAAAACAGCATCTACAGAGTCATCCACAGCTTATATATACCTTTACAAGACGAGATTTTTAGCAACCTTTCAATGACTTTCCGGTCCACAAGGCTGTCATCAACAGCAAGAACATGCAACTCCGATGATGATGATGAATCATCACGAACCTGGTCAACAGTCTCCGTCAAGCTCCGCCTGAAAACTTCGCCGGCCGTCGCCATTCGCTGGAAAATTCACCTCACAACTGTTTTTCAGGCTCTAAGCTGAAATAGGTAACTCTCAGCTTTCTTAGTTCTACGTAAAATAAGTGATAAAATAGTTGAAACGGGCAGAGCAAGAAATTTGAGAGTTTGTGGATGACTTTATAGCACAGTTTATAGGAAAGAAAGAGCGAGAGAGAGAGAGAGAGAGGGAGTGTGTGTGTGTGTAGGTGTAGCTTTTGCTTTAAATTAAGCCAAAAAAAAAAGTAAAAGCTTGAGATTCTGAGGATCCAAAAATAAAAGATTTTCTTTCTCTCTTTTTCTGTTAGCAAATCTAGCAGAGAGGATTATAGAGATTATCCTCCGACTCATTTGTCCTCTTGTCCTATCAACGAAATTTCAAAAGATTTTTAATTTTTCATGCAGTAAATAGTCTTTGTCAGAGTAGACAAAACGTATAACGTATTCTTTTGTTTTCGTGGGTTACTTTTTTTTTTTTTTGGGGTTACTTTCACACTCAGTTTTGAGAGTGAGGAATTTGACTTGGGTACAGTAGTAGTGTAAAACTACAGAACATTTTGTCTGAACTTTTTATGTCGGAGGTAAAAATAAATAAAACACACAAAAACATGCCATGTTATGTAAAAGAAAACGACAAAGTATATGATGTGTTATTTTAACACAAAAAAAAAAAAAAAAAGACAAAGTATATGATGTGAGTTTTCATAAAATTTTTTGTATACAATAATGTTTAGGGGAAGGTGAAAAATACCATGTGAATTTGAATTAGGTTTTTTGTGTTTTTTAATTATTAATTTATTAATATTTTTTTAACGTTTCATCTTTTTTAGGTGCAATTATTCTTTTATGAACTTTCAACAAATAGTTAATAAATAAATTTTCGAAAAAAAACTTATCTCAACACGCATATATTCATTATGGTTATTTATTTATATTATTAATAAAATGATTCTTTATTTGGTTTTCAATATTTTGTATATTAAAATATTTTTACTTAGCCTCTGTTTGGATATCAATGAAAATTGAAAGTTATTTCACTATTCAGCTTATTTTTGTTATTATTCAGAGGCTCTACTGTACAATTTCAGCTAACTTTTATCTTTATTTATAATACTTTTAGTAATAAATTTTCAATTTCAGTAAAATAAATGGTATCTAAACAGATCCTTAAATTCTTAAACCTTCTAAAGTACCCCTATTTTTTAGTTAAATAATTTTAAATTTAAAAATAAAAACTGGTTAAAAAAGTAATTTATTATTTTTAAAAGAATTTTTAACTTTAGGCTTTCAAACTTTTATCAAAATCCTAAAAAATTTGAACATTATCTCTACCTCACTTTTAAACATTATTTCACTGAACTTAAAAAAAAAAAAAAAATCTTACTACATGCGCAAGACACGTGTGATGAATGTAGTGTTTTATAACATTTTTCAAATCATAAACTCATCCAAAATAACTTCGATCAATGTTTACTGATTAGTAAGAATAATAAAACAAAATGATTTTAGGGGTAAAATGTTATTTGGGGGAAAAACAAAAAAGGAAGAATTTTTACACTCTTTTTTCTTCTAAATTTTTACGCAAATGTATTTATTTGGCTTAAACTTATAAGTTCAATTTTGAGTTTCATGTACAATTTTTTAAAATCTCATTTTTTTTATAATATAATTTTTTTTTCACTTTTTAAAAATACAGGTTACTTTAGCATATTTTCAATAAAAATATTTCCTAAAAAAAAAAACTATTTCTAAACCAACCAAATCGGTATTACTATAGTGACAAATTCCAAGGAAAAAAAATATTGTGATAAGTTACAGCTTTGTCAGTAAAATTTTCTCTTTCCTAAAAGGTGAAACCTATGTAAGTGTTAGATGGAAAGTTCGGTGATTTACGCAAGATCTTGTTTGGATCTGGACCACTATGGATTCTATATTGTCAAATGTTATTAAATTAACTTTTTTTTTGTTTTTTGCATGGACCATCCTTTGATTCCAAAAGTTTTCAGGGCCTTTAGTGAAGTATAAAGCTAAAGTTTTTAAATTAAAATATAAATTAATGTCCTTGTAGGCATTCCTTGATACAAAATTAAACGTCACTATTTTCTAGATTTGTAGATTCACAAGATACGGGCAAATCTTGTTGAACCAAAATCAAAAGTGGGATACAACTGCATTGAATTTATTTTCTTGCATTATACTTCTTGGCACTTGATTATAGTTTTTCAGGACATTGATGGATTGGAAGCCTACAACCACTTTATTTTTGATAGGTAAGAAACAATTTAATTACCACCATTAATAGATCATCTATCATGATCTATATCTTTATTATAAGATTTTGTAAGGAGATCTTGTACTTCTTGTACACCTCAGCTTAGGGCACTTAATGTTTAATTTATTTTAAAGAAATTGTGGATATATGTAATTATTAACTGCATAGTGGATATATGTAATTATTAACCGCACAAAAATGTATTCTACAAGAAAAGGTGAGTCGGTAACAAATAAGTGCCAAAAAACTCCTTGGTAGTTCTGTATAAATAAAGAAACCCAATTGAAAGTGGCACATAACTAATGCATGGCATGCACCTATTGAATTGGGTAGTAAATCCAAACAAGTTGGTACCATTTTTATCAGATTTTATTGATTAACATCTAACTTCAGATTATGATTGGAACCCAACGCGTTGATTCTTGGAATTTTTTTTTCTAAATCATTTTATAAACGCCTCCATGACAAAGCTAACTAGAATTATTTGAATAGTAAATGTCTCATTTAAAAAAATAGAAGTTGAGTTACAAAGTGGGTTTGATATTTTTTTTTTAATGGAAAAAGTTAATAAATGTCTTAAGAGCATTGGTTCAACGATTATTTTTAAAAACTTTGCATAGAAAAAGAAAAAAATAACTGATTTTTTTGACAACTTTTTATATTTTTGACATTTTTTTATATTTTTGATAAAAGTGATGTTAATCTTTCTTAAGATGGTTTATTAATAAATGCTCTAAGAGCACTTGTTATCTAGGCCTTTTCTTATGAGTCCTATTCATGAATGCCATTAAAACAGTATTATTAATAAGTTATTTAAAAAAAAATTTGACAATATCCTTATGAAAAACATTAAAATTTGTTAAAAAATTATTATTTTTTCTTTTTTTATTAAAAAAA
Organism: Castanopsis chinensis; assembly: GCA_032878915.1. NCBI lineage: Eukaryota > Viridiplantae > Streptophyta > Magnoliopsida > Fagales > Fagaceae > Castanopsis > Castanopsis chinensis. The sequence continues at coordinate 10,336,064 of JAVQMG010000114.1, forward strand.
ATTTCTAAAATAATTCATGCATTCATTAACCTCTTTAATTTTTTTATTAACAACATTAGTTGATGAATTGAAAACTTTTGGTTGGGAAGAATTATAGTATTGACCAAAGGCCAAGACCATATTAAATATTTATAAATGAAATTGATCGAGCCATGGCAACACGGAGTTAACTAAAACCGAGAAGGGCTCGAACGGCGGCGTCAAAATAAGAAAGCCGCCCTTAGCCGGCTGAGTAATTAAAAGCCTTAAAAAGGCCCACCTCCCAAAATATATATTATAGTACGGTCACATAATCTTACCTGATCTGATGCCAGGTGTGGACCCACAACCCAAAAAAAGTGAATACTTTTTTTTTATTTATTTATTTATTTTCCTTTAAAATTGTACCTTGTAACGGAATATTATCTCCAATAAATACGTGTTTATTTTTGAAAAAATTAAATATACATTAAAAAATTGTATAAAACATTAATCAATTTTTAATGGAAATAAAAATTGAATCATAAATTGATTATTAACTATTACAAACTTTATCACTCACACTAACTGAAATGCACTTATTTCCAATATGTTTGTATGTGCGTGAAGGTTGAGATTATATTAAATGCTACATTTAATAAATACCACTCACTATTGTCCAATTAGCTGGCTAACGAAAATTAGATTAGATATGCTTTGGATTTGACGCCGTGATCTTGTGGGGATTGGATTGGATATGTATTTTCACTTACTTTTTTTCTGTCTGTGAAATCTTATTGCTTGGCTTTTTGGAGGAAACATAATCTGAGATCTCTCTCAGTTCCAGATCCAAGTGGATTTTTGCATATATTTGACAGTATAGAGTCAGAGATAGAGAGATATTACATACAATTTTCATGGCCATGGGTGGGCGTGGGGAACCGATTTTGCTGTTTGTTCTTTCATTTTTCACATCGATTCTGAAGTGACTAAACCTTCTATTCATTAACAGTTGGTGACTTTGCTATAGTCTCTATTATATAGTTAGTAAAGATCATTATATATACCTAGGCAGATTTTATTCCAAATCTTAATAATATTTTGTTGAGTTCATGATTTTTGAGCAACAAAGAGATGGGCAGTGTGAAACATTGTATGATTCGAATCCTTAGAGAGTGATTGGCACCAGCATTCCTTTGTAACCTCTCAGAGCATCCCAGTGAGAGTAAATGCATCAGTTGATACAAACATTCCTTCTATTTTATACAAAGAAATCTACTTTTTCTATTTTACATACCCATTTTTACAAAGTATCCACATTAGTTTATCTATTCTATACATTTATTCAATAAAATATTCATTTTTTTACAATTTTTTATTATTCTCTCCCTCACCGCCTCTACCCAATTCGAAACTCATCTTTCTCTCACCATCTCTCTCTCACTGATAATGAGACAATTAGATAGACTTAAAGTTCGATCTTTTGTCATTCAAATTTCAAAAAGTTGCAATTTTTTCAGTGATGAGATCATGTTGCACTGAGTGAAGGCGAGGAACGTTGCGACGGCGATACTGATCACAAGCAACGCTCTATAAACCTTGTCCTCGTCCTCGTCGTCTTTAGATTTTGAAACAAGGAATTGATGCGGTGGAGCAACTTGGAGTAGACTCGATTAGTGGAGGAGGACTCGTCATCAGCGAGTTGTTGAAGGACGAGTCTGGTGGCGTCGGAAAATAGGGCGCGAAGATAGTTGCCAGCCTCGATTGAAGAGGAGAGGTCGTTGAGGAATGAGGTGTGAGTTTGATGTTGATCGAACAGCTGTGGTTGATGAGAAGGGGAGGAATCGGAGATGAGAAAAAGGAGAGCACTAGAGACAAGAAAGAGAGAAAAAACTAATAAAATAATAAATGCAAGTGCTACAGTAACATTGTACATAAATGCACAATTTTACACTCATTGATGTGGGTGTTTTTTTTGCTCAAAATGTGTAAAATGAGCACATTTTTCTATTTTGCACAACTTTGCATCAACTGATGCAATTGCTCTAAGGTTGCTAAATTACGAAAAAAATCAATTTAGCAACCAACTCTTCAAAACTGTGACTGCAGCAAAGCAGCTAAAGTTAAAAATTTTTTACTTTGAGCTACAGTGGGTTGATGTAGCTCAAAACTTAAAACAAAAAATAATATTTAATTTTAGTGTAGAATGTTAAAAAAAAAAGTATTTTAATGTATTGACAGTTGTAGTTGTTGGTTATTATGTTAGATATATTATTTTATTGTGTTGTTTATATTCTTTTAATGTGTTGAATGTTAATATAAAACCTTTATTGTAGGGTGTATTATAAAGTAATGTTTTGAGTTACTAAAAGCTAAATATTTTAGATGCTTTGTTGTGAATGCTCTTATACCTTGGATTTTATCCTTCATAATTACTTAGCAAAAAAACAAAATAATCCAAAATGATGTTGTGTAAATAGTCAAATTTAAAATGAATAGCGGAATTGCAACAAAAACGGAATAATGATGAATCCTTGCAATCGATCGAGTAGCATTGTAAAGAAAGAGAGATCACAATTTTGCTTGAACCAATTGGGGGTTGGACGGGAAAATTCTTATGGTTAAATCAATAAACTAATGGGAGAGGAAGAGAAATCAAAATGGCAACGACTCATCGTATGATTTAGTAAAGTCGAGAAGACGTATGTTAGGGAAGTAGAGTAATTTGAGCAAAAATGTGAATATCAGTTGTTGGAATGAAATAAGTGCTAATGTAAATGGTTTTTTTTTTTTTTTTTAATTTTTAAAGGGAAGAGAGTAAAATCTTATATTGAGAGAAACCGGGTTATCATTCTAAATTACTCAATAAAATTGTGGTAAAACATTGTTCATCTACACAAAACAATCTGAGACATTTATTGCATGCCTAGTCGAACTATAAGCAACTTTATTACTTTCTCTCCTAGTATGATAGTAACTTAATTGAGTAAAGAGCCTAGAACAAAACTTCGCATCTTGAATCAACAGATCATAGGAATGAATAAAAAGGCAATGAATAAACCTTGGTTGTTCAGTATAACCACACCTATCCCAGATTTATTGTCATTTTTAAAGATTGCTCCATCAAATTAAAATTGATTTAAACTAAATTAGTTGGGGGGAGATCACCAAAAAAAAAACACGAGTTTAAGGCAGTGGTGGTTTTTGAGGAGGCTAGACTACTATGAAATCATCATACCAATCTTCAGAAACCTAGGCAGGGTGATCTAAATTGCAAAATGATACTATAGCAACAATATCCAATGGAAGTAATATTATTTACTTTGTATTCTATCATATTAAAATAATATATTTTCTATCAACACCAATAACAGCAACAATATCAAAACGCAGAAAAGAGAATAAAAAAACAATAAAAACCATATGCACGGCGCTATCGTATCATGTATACAAAATGATACCATAGCAAGTTGTAAAACTCAAATGCAAAATGCTTCACCGGATGGCACTTGCTTTTTGTACATTTATGTAGTTAGTGTTATGCATTTTATATTTTTAAAGGTTTTGCAAATGAAAATGTTCTAAATCATATTTTGAGGTTGTGTTGTGTGGATGTCTCTCCACTGCTTGTTAACATCACCGTTTATTCAAATTTACTTTTAGCCTTTTGAGATCGTTTGGTTTTGGATATGTTGTTTCGTGACGTACTGTGTTGTCCTCTACTTATCTTTTCTCTTCTTTATTGAATATCCTTTATCAGTAAAAGCAACCAAAAAAAAAAAATTTATTTTAAATTTAGGAATTATAAATGGTGATTTTTGTGCGATAATCTATAAATTCAAATACAACATCAGTGTACAATAATTTAAAATAAAAAAAAAAAAAAGAGACTCATTAGTCTCATTTAGATTTAGTTGACAAATATATCTTTTGGAAAAACTGTTCATCAATATATATATATATATATATATATTTCTAAAGGACATAAATAAATAAATAAATAAATAAAACACTATCCACATAAATGTCTGGACCAGATAAAAAAAAAAGAAAAAAAGAAAAGAAAAAGAAAAAGAAAATTCAATGCTTTGATCATTTATTTTGAATCACAAGTTTCTTGGTGGGGTTCTCTACTTTTGGAGCTTACCTGCTATAGCTTTATTGTGGGGCTTTCTTTTACATTTAACATACTTTTATGATCGTAGTTGAGTTGAACTTTTTTTTTTAGCAGAAGGTTGATCATTTTTCCTGTACATCATGATCATGTTTCACTTGTTTCTCCATGGCATCTTGGACTTCTTGCACTTTTGGAAATAGCGAGGCATCTTAGGACCATTCCCATGACTTTGCTTAAAGTCATTGCTGTCCAATATCAGTCCACATCATAATGGGGTTATTTACTTTTTATAAGATTTGATGAATCTGGTGCCCCTGTTCTTTAACAAAAGAACAACAAAGTCAAGAAATCTAAGGAATTTTTTTTGTTTTTGTTTTTCAGACTGTGTCTTTATTATGTTTGTTGATTAGCACCAGTCAACTCAAATGGAGAGAGAGGGTTTGAAAAGCTGAGGTACCCTCGATTAAAATGTGTAGGGATAAATATTTATGGTAACACACCACAGAGGAGGGCCATCTTTATATTGGTTGCAATATCTTGGAAAGATATCTATAGTGATTGCTTATCTGCATATTCAATCTTCCAACATCCAATCTTTAATAAGACCACATTTCACGGATAAAATCAGAGAGTACCAAATGAATTCTTTACTTGATTTATTTAAAGACTTGTGATTTTTGAAAATTTTACTAAACATTGGTCCATGAACCCTTCAAGCTTTTAAGGCTTGAGAAAGTACTAACTCGCTTAATATGGGTGGTGGTAACAAGAAGAAGTGGTTAATATAACATAGTTGTGCTCAATTATTTTGTCTTAGGTGATATATTTATATATTATATTAACTACATAATATATATTCCTCAAAGTGGTACTGTTATCTTTCAATAAAGTATATTCTTGAAAAGTGCTTCAAAAAACATATTTTCGACAAAGAAAAGAAATTTATCCAAAAAAATAATGAGAGAGAGAGAAATGGAAGAGTGCACTTTCTATCCCTTTTGGCGCTGGATGAGTGCACTTCATTGCTATCTCTTTTAAAGTTTCTTGTGGAATTTTCATTGTTCTTCGTCATTTTAACAATAAATTTGGTTTTGTATGGGCAATTTTTTGTTGGTTTTGGAATCTAGAGTGGTCAAAAATCTTCCTAGTCCAGGGTTTGAGGGATATTGATTGGCTTTCACTAAACAAGATCATCAATTGCTTTGACTGAATAAAATTATCGATTGCCTGAACCAACCAGTACAAGACCAGCCTTGATGAACTTGGGTTTAAATTAATATGTTCCAAGTTAGGTTGGTCGCTCATATTTAAAAAAGATAAGCATCTCAAGGAAGTCCAAACTTATTACAAATGCATTTATTAATCATCAATTTCACATAAAATGCTTCGACAGGGGTAACCACCTAAAACCTTGGGGACAATACTCTAAACTCATGAGTCATGACCCCTTAGCAGACTTGAAGGGATGGTGGGTTATTAGAATTCCCCATCCTATGGGTAAGTGTTTACTAACTCCACCAACAAGAGCTCATAAATATACCCTCCTAAATCTTGAAGCTGTATTCTTTTCCTACCTACAATTGTTGGTGTATAATTTTTTCTTTTAAGGGTCCGTTTGGGAACATTTTATTTAGTTGAAACTGAAAACTTTTTACTGAAAGTGTAAAGTTAAAACCTAACTAAATAATACAATGAGACTCATAAATAATACTAAAAAAAAACTAAAAACTCAAATAAGTTGGGTTTTTCATCACACTCCAAATAGACACAAGTCTTCTCAAATCCGATACGAATTTAACCTTTAGAAGGGCTTATGACCAACCCCACAGGTTGGTCCTTAGCATATTAAGTAGGTTTCTTATTTCCTATAGGTTTTATATCTGTAGACACTTAATTTTGCAACCATGATTTAATTAAAAAAGATGACTGAAGTGACCAATTGTATCCCCAAAATTCATGATTGCATTACATGCATTAATCTTTTCATTGCATATCATAAAAATGATTTTGAGGTTCTAACAGTTGCAACGGTATGCTCGGTTTCTAAATCAGACCATCGGATCAAAAAATATCGCATAATCAAGTTTGCATAATCAGCGTGCATTATACTTAGGTAGAGTCAACCACACATGATTAGTTTAAATTAATTTTGATTAGTTAAAGAATTAAAATTAAGAAAAAATTATAGTAAACTCACCTGTGGTTGGATCCGTTTTCACTTTGCCTACTTTTGGTTCAAAACTTAACATTTTGCCCACTTGAAGTTACTTCCGTTAGGGCTCTATTACACACCTTTGGCTTTTTCGTTAGAAAACAACTTTTACAACCAAAACATAAAATAACACGAATCAAAAAACGATTATGGGGTTTTGTGTCTCAATGCGAATTACTGATCCTCTACTGAAATTCCTTTGAAAAATAATCAAGAAAGAAGAAAGGCAAGAAAGATAGGGCAGCGGCCATCAAGGACAAAGACAACAACACACGTTTCAAGAGTTAAGTGCAAGGGTTTGGTTCTGTTTAAAGATCTATTTCTTTAACAATTAACATTAATCTTTCTCATAAAATATTTAGCATTGGAAGAAAACAAAATCATGCGATAAAATTATAAATAATAAAGATATTCTTTGAAGTTAGCACTGTACTAGTTGAAAGCAAAAAAAAAAAAAATACTAAATTTATTTCTCTGTACTGAAATAAATTCTAAATTTCTATTTTTTTCCCCCAAACACCTCAATGCCCAAACCAAAAAAAAATAAATAAATAAAGAGGTATGAACACTCTTCAAACAAGCAGCTAGTTTTTCTAAATAAAGCACAACTTTCTTGCAGAAAATTTTGTAATGTAAACAAGCAATAATGGCAAGCTTAATAAGCAGTGGGAGTAGCAGAGAAGGTACGGCCAAAGCCATGGTAGCCGATCAAATCTCTCAGGCCGTTCAGTCCTTGTTTTGTTTTGTGCACTGTTTGGAACCATGGCTAAAGAATCACTGGGTTGTCTTCTTTATGTTCTCATCGACCCAACACCAACGGCCAATTGGACCACCGCGTGATGGCAGCAGTGAGCAACGGCTCAAATAGAGAAGGCTCAAGATATATGGGTCTAGGGTTTAGGTGAAGAAATCCATGTTTAATCCACCTTTCTCTGTCTTCAATCTTATCCAAGGAATCAATGGCCAAAGCTAGAATTGCACCGCTGCAATATTTGTTTGTCATTGCTTTGTTCACCACCACCATTGACGACCATGTTTCTTTCTCTGGCCTTTGCTGGAACTCATTTGAAACCCTTTGATTCTCTCATGCTACTTTCAATCTGAGAATGAGATTGGGTGTTATGTTAGGTTTGGTTTTGGGGGTTTGTTAATGGTTCGTTTGGGTTAATTTTTCAGAGAGTTTTCTTGTGTTGGATTGTGAATTAAGTTTTGTTTTGATACACATCTTGTTTCTCAACAAAACCCCGTCTTTGATCTTGTTAGTATGAGTTTATTCTGTTATTTTTTGTTTTTAGAAGAGAAACATAAAAGTGAAGGTAAAATACATTTTTACCTTGATTTTAATAGAAGTGGGTAACAGATGGATAATAGATTGAAGTTCAGGTGGGCAAAGTATAAAGTTTTAAACCACAGGTAGGCAAAGTGAAAATGAGTCATATTATAGGTGGGTTTACTATAATTATCATTAAAATTAATTAAATAATTTTGTAATTAGTTGTTAGTTAGTGTCAAAAATAGGATTGCTTGCAAAGGAATAAAGGAGGTAATTGGATAATAATAAAATTGTACATAATCCATACTTTATTAAGATTTTTAGAGTATTTATCTACAAGATAATTGTTGTTAAAGGACATGAATTATCCAAAAAAGAGTTTAAATTTTAAAATACAGATTAAAAACAAGTCTAAGTGCAAGTCCCGGCTCAAAAAAACCTAAAAAAGGAGTCCAAAATGCAACCGAACTTGAAAGCGCGTTTGGCATCTAAGAGTGTCGTTCGGCACTTTTGGAGCGCCGATCGCCACTTTGAAAGTGCCGAATGGCACACATTTGGGCTTTGGCCTTACGGTTTTTGGGTGATGATGAAATACATCTTTTTTAATTTTTTAGCGATAAGGACGCGTCTCGGTGTGTATTCTAATCGTCTAAGCTATTTTTTCGAGTCTCCCAGCTTCTATAAATAGAGGATTGATTTCAGAATTCAACACACATTTTTTTTGGGGAGAGAGACACGCTTTTAAGCTCTTAAAATTCTCATATTTCTGACTCCCCTTTTTGATTTTCTCTCTCTTATGTTAAAGAGGTTCTAGAGGCTTTAGTCTGAAGAATTTCTTTTCTGTAAGCTAGCGTTTTTAGGTTTCAAAGACAATTGTATAAATTTCTTTGAATTCTAAAATATTCTGTTGAGAAAAAGAGTACGTCCATGCAAGAGGTAGCTTTTCTTCACTCTTACTTCTGCTCACTGTTTTAAAAACCAAACCGGACTGACAGGTCCGACTGGTTCAACTGGGAAAACCAGTTCAGCCCGGTCCGGTTAAAAGTCCCATAACCAGTCAATAACCAAAAAACCAGTCAAAAATCTGTCAAAAACCGAAGTTGAACCGAAAAATTTGAAAAAAACGGTTCAATACTCGGTTTGGTTTTTAAAACCATGCTTCTGCTATCTCTTTTAATTTTGTGATGCATGAATAAATACAGGTTTAGTTTGGTTTCCCAATGTTCATCCCATATGTTGTCAATATTTTCATTGTTAGAATATGTTTACGGTACTTTTATTGTTAAGACCTATCTTTTATTTCAAAAATCTACTTGTTATCAAATCTTTTCTTAGTCAAAAAACTGATTTGCATCTTCATTAGATGTAGATCTAAATTTTTCTCAGTCAAAAAACTAATTTGCATTTTCATTAGATACAGATCTGAATTTTTTTCAATTAAAAAAACTGATTTACATCTTGGTTAGATGTAAATTTGAACTTTTCTCAATTAAAAAACTGATTTGCATCTTTCTTATATACAAATCTGAATTTTTCTTATAAAAAAAATTGATCTATGTTTTCTTTAGATGTAGATCGGATTTCTTTAAGAGGATCATGAATGGTTTTGTTTGTCTGTTTAGTGCATGTAGTATAGATTTATTTCATGTATAAAGTCCTCTTCTCAAAGAATTTTTTTTTATTACATATAAAAACAAATCTGATTTTTTTTTAATATCCAAATCTAATTTTTTATTTTTATCACAACACAAATTTGAATTTTTTAACAAAGAAGAGGATCATTCATTAATAAACTTATGTGATTTTAGTTTTGTTCATATGTGCAACATATCATTCATGTTATGCATAAAAGTGATACATCGGTTATAAGAGTCTAGAAGACCATACTCTGTCTGGGCGGAATGGGTGCCTAACCAAGGTAGTCGATATCGTATCGATACCTGCTGTATAGGCCAGTATGTACTGTATTGGTATATATACCGATATTGAAAAGCTAACGTTTCGTACCGGTTTAAATACCGGTCGTACTGGCCACGTATTGGCCATACTAGCTGATTTAGAGTAATAGCGGCCGATACCGAGCGTACTGGCCAGTACCAAAAAAAAAAAAAAAAAAAAATTTTTTTTTTTTTTTTAGTTTTGTAATTTTTGAATTTTTGTAAGGATAGAATGCTAATTTATTTGCATTAACTTATTAGTATTATTTGTTTTTTTAGTATGTAATGAACAATTAAGCTTTCTATTTTTTATATTGTGTTTTTTTTTTCTTTTTAATTAATGCTAAAGTCTAAAATCGTGAATAATTTGTTTTGAATTAAGGTAATATTTTATAATAAATTTTTATATTTATTATAATACACATGCCTAATACCTTCCCATTTTGTAACCTAGCCTTCGAATTTAGTGTTTTTGGATAGGTAGACTTAATGCCTAATATCTTTGTTTTTTATTTTGGGTAGATTGTAACTAGGACAAAAAACCATGTAATTATTTGGTAGTTTGTAACTAAGACTCAAAACCATGTAATTTTCAATTTATCAAACGTGAATTCTTTTTTATTCAATCAATGGGAAATGAACAATTTAGTCATGTATTTACTATTTTTTCTTATTTTTTTGTATAAAAAATAAGTGGCGACTTCACACTACTTACCAAAAAAGAGAGGTGTCTAAAACAAAACACCCAAAAATCTCTCTTTTGAGAGCACCTAATTCCCCGGTCTCTCACACATCACTAGAGATTGTTCTATTAATTATCAATTTTGTTCCGCTAGAACCCTTGTTATGGTTCCTCTTATTCAAACCTACTCGCTTACAATTGCCATCACTTGTGAAAATCACAAAGCATAAGATCTAGCTAGGCATTGTCAAGGCAACCTGGTTCAACAAAAACACTCCTTGGGAATGACCTATAAGACATCTACAAAGAAGCCTTAATAATCGAAGTGTTTAGGGGACCTCTTTCACTATAATAAAATTGTGGACCGACCATATTAAGGCTTCAACAAGCATTGATACCAAATTATCTACTCCAAAGTTCACCAACTCAATGAATCTCGAAGGGCGACACGTTTAATCTTAGGATCCCCCATTGTAGTGGAAGATGAAGACTACAACTTCTACATTTGGAGCAAGGGGAGTGTCCCTGAACAAAGGGGCAAACTCGAATGACCCAACCTTGACCTATGAGTGAGAGTCGATGTTAGGCAGTCGGTCCAAAGGCTCTTGGATGTCATATGAAAGGAAAAAAGAAACCCTTCTTACCCTAAATTGCAAACAAAGAAATCACGCTCTCCAATAGCCCTTGGGGACATAAGTGGCGGCCAAGTCGTCATGAGAAAGACAAGTTAAGAGATTTCCTTAATCAAACTTCTAGTTTAAACTCCAAGAAGCAATAAATCAAGAGAAGGAAAACGATATGATATCCTCATAATCCAAAGGATGGCATGCCCTATAAGCACACAAGGAATGATGAATGAAGGTATGTATGCCCTAAGGAAGAATGAAGAGTCCCCAAAAAGTAAAGATGAGTTCATAACACCATGTGGAAGGCATTCCATCAAATCTCTAAATTGTTATTTTCAGTCAAGATAGAGAAGACAAACTTAGCATATAAGTTTTAAACTTTTAGGCTTATCCTTTATAGTGGAGGAAATGACTTAGTTGGGTATACAAGCCATTATTTTTAAATAATGGCGTTGTATTATTAGCATAATGCATTGATATGTTGAATGTTTGCTCTTAGCCTCAAATTTGTGGCATTGTAATGGTTGGATCAACTGGTGCACAACTCTATTCACTTTTAGGAAATGATGGTTGACTCGTTCGTTGCTTGGTTCATAACCAACAACCGATGAACAAATGAAGTGGATATCCTCCCATGTCTTTATGTTTGGTGTCAATTGAAACCCTAAAGGTTTGCGTCACTCATGTCTATTTGTGTCCAGTGTTTTGGTTAGTTTTTAGTTTTTAGCTTTTGTGCATAGTTTTTCAAAATCTTATTTCTTTCCTGATGTATTTTAGTACATCTTAAAAAAAAAAAAAAACAAACAAACAAAAAACTAAATATACTGATATCAAACACACATGCCATTAGGAGACCTACAATAAAGTGGACAACTTTAGTGAAGACTATCATGCGAAACTTAGGCAGTCCCCCCACTAAACAACCAATCGAAGACATGCAAGCCCAGTGGCTCACAAGAAAATCTACGAGTCTCCCCAGGTTCAAGAATAAAGGGCCCATGAGGAAATCACACACCTTTAAGGGCCTTGTTAGATGCACACTTTTTAACTGGGCTTTAAAATACAGGATTAGCCCTAAGCTCATGGTCGGCCCAAGAAAATTTAGGGCCTAAGGCGAAAATTTTATATAGAGCTTTTTATATCTTTACGCATTAATTAAATAAAATTATATAATACTAATTAAATTAAAACTAATTTGATGTAAATACAGAAATTAATGAATAATACTAACTAAACTAAGGTTAATTTCATATAGAGGATTGAATATCATAATTAAACTATAAATTTAAACAAAAAGAACTAAAAAAAAATATTATTTTTTTAAAAAAGAAATTTACTTTAATTTGAATATATGACTATGCATATTTAAGTAGAGTTGTAATCTAAATTTTTATTTTATATATTATTTTTAAAAGAAAAAGATAGATAGATATTATTTGGTGTGTGACTTTGTAGCAGATGAGAGGTGCTACGTCCACAACATTTTTACAACATTTTTACAACAAATCATAATAATATTGGTTTCAAATTTGTAGCTAAGATTACTTTTTTGCCTCAACAATAATAACCAGTAATAACTTGCCATTTAGGATTTGTTGTAAAAATGTTGTGAAAATGTTGTGGACATATCATTTCTCGTAGCAGATTAGTCATCATTGATAATCTATCACATTTGTAGCATTTTTTTTGAAACATTTTAGAGTTACAATTGGTTTAAATTTCTATTGGTCTCTTATTTTAAAAGCCTTGTTAGAAATGAAAAAAAAATACTAAAAATATTACAAAATGTTCATAATATAATAATGACTGTAATTGATGAATTTTAACTACTTAAAATGTATTTGAATTAATTTATTATGTGATTGGTGATACGTCAATTAAACTTAAAGTAAAATTTATGAAATCTTTAGAATCATACTTAAAAAAATTATCAATTATTTAAAAAATGTAATGTTTTCGTTTCCAAATTACAGTTTGCACAACAGCGACGTCGTTTCGACAAACTTTAAACCATTTTACAGAGAGAAAGAGTGGCGAAAAAAATACCGGCGGAAAATGGAAGAAGACAAAGCCGCGGCGTACTACGACGAGTTGAGTCGCAAAGGCCAAGGCGCCGCCAGGTTCAAACAAGGCCTCGGCTTTTCCTCCTCCTCTTCTTCCTCTGTCTCAGAGTCCAAAGCTCCGCCGTCGAGAGGCTCGGCTTTGCCTTCTGCCTCCTCTTTCCTGAGTTCCTTCGTCAGAGCCTCCAGCCCCTCCAAGGCCTCCGAGCTTGAAAAGCAAGCTCAGCTCGAATCCATTCAAAACAAGCTCAAGAAGAAACCCACCTCAGATAAACAAGAAAAACACTCTAGGGCTTCTGAGAAAACCGACCGAGATAGAGATAGAGACAGTGACAGAGACAGAGACAGAGATAGAGATAGGCATTCGAGGAGGCGAAGTAGGAGCAGAGAGAGACACAGAGACAGAGACAGAGACAGAGACAGAGACAGGGACAGGGATAGGGACAGGGACAGAGAAAGGAAGAGAAGGAGGAGCGTGTCGCCGCGAGAGAGGAGGAGATCGGAGAAGACTAGAAGTGAAGATAAAGAAAGGGAAAGGGATAGAGTTGATTTTTCTAAGTTGATTGAAGGCTATGACAAAATGGTAATGTTTTTCTTTCAATTCTCTTTTTCTAATGATTCATATACATTGTAGTGTAATTGTTTGTGATATCATATGTGGGTGTCAATGTGGTTCAACTTTTTGATATGCATTCTCTGTTGTAAACAGACACCAGCTGAAAGAGTCAAAGCCAAGATGAAACTTCAGCTTGCTGAAACTGGTAACTGACTTATCTCAGATGCTACATTAGTACTGTATTTTTTCTTTCTATAGGATTTGGGTGTATGGGTATTGTTTTAGTAAATGAATGCTGGTATCTGTTGTATTAATCTATGTAAAAGAATTATGGTTTGTGTAAAATGCACTTGAATTAAGATAAATGGGTTTTACTTGCAAGGTAACCTAGTGCGCTTGAGTTAAACCAGACAAATTTGGTGGGCTTTGAAAGTACTTGTTGATGGTCGAAATTTACGATTGGAGCAAGTTAGGTGGTATATAAAGTCATATGCATATGTTCACAAACGTGCTACTTTGTTGAACATAAGTTAAAGTTGAGAAAATTTGCCATCTACGTAGATTCTTCTTATAAGTTTCCATCTTTAGTGAACATCGGCCTTATTTTTAGCTCAGTCATTTCTGCTTGCGCTGAGAATGTTGAAGTTAACTTGATAAAATAATATAATCTAAGAGGCAGCAGTTCTCTTTGATGAGAAGATGACCTACTAATTGTGGATGGAACTGCGTTTATACCAGTGTTATTGCTAAATTAACAAAAATAAACAGGATTGCATGATTCTTTGAAGTTGAAAGCACCCATTCTTGCAATCTCCCCCATTATTGTATCTTATGAATTTGAGACCTTTGGAAAGATGTTGAAGTTGACAATACTCTTGGAATTTGATAATCAGAATAATGTAATTGCAGTAGTTATAAAATTTTCTAATAATGATTTATAATATCCCATGATAGTTATGTGTCAACAGTTTATTGAAGTGCGCTCTTAATTTGTCCATTTAATAAGGAAAACTATTAAAGCATTGTGACAGGACTTCAATTTGAGAATAAAATGGGATTTTAGTACTTTAGTTGTTCTTGATTGTCAAACCTACTCTTTCTTGGCGGCCACGTCTGTGGATTTGTGGAAGAATACTGAGTGGTGTGCTTCTTCAACTTTTGCACATGATGTTATTGCTCTTCCTTGTGATCCTTTTGCTTTGTTGGTTGTGAGGTGACAATGCATGCTTTATGTTATGGAAGACTTTGTGGGGGCTGAAGTTTTATTTGAAAATGAAGTTTTTGCAAGTCCACATGGAAGATTTTACTCTTAATAGGGTTCGAACCCAGATGAAGTTCTGACAATCTGTCAATAGAAATTGATGAATCTTAACTTTAAAGTATAGATGAACTCGTACATATAGAGTTATCGGCTTATTGTTCTTTAAAGGGTTTGGTCTTTACCACTTGGTAATAATCTATGATGTTTTTTAAAATTAATTTAACTTTGAAGCATTATGAATGGATTGCCCATGTTCTTATTTCTAATTATAGCTATGAAGCCAAAAGGAAAACCTTTAAATGAAATGTCTTCTTTTGTTTCAAAATAACTAGATTTTATAAACAACAGCATTTAAGGTAAACTATCGAGGCTACTACTGGACCATATTTCATAATGTTTCCCTCTGAGTGAGGGGGGCCTGTAAAAGACTGAAAAGAATAGTAGTTAAACTTCTGTGTTTGGTTGCTAGTTAAACATCTTTCATTCCTATTAACATGGAAGCCACCTCCCTGTAGAGCTCCTTTCTCCTTCTCTCAGAGCGAGGGGACCTGTACAAAACAGAAAATTGTAGTTAAAATTCTTTGTGTGGTTGCTAGTTAACCATCTTTCATTCCTATTATAGTATTATTAAAATGTCACTTTTATATGCAGCTGAAAAGGATGAAACAAAGGGCATGGGCTCAGGTTGGGAACGGTTTGAATTCAACAAAGATGCTCCGCTTGATGATGAGGAAATTGAAGGTCAGCAATCTATACCCATTACAATGACTTTTGAATTTGTACTATAGAATATAGATAATGTTGGCCATACATATCTCTTGGTTTATTATTTGCATATCATTGCCATTAAACTTTGATTATACAATATTGCTTTTATCCCATCTATGGAGATATTAATCTGCCACCTTTTACTGGTTGCTAGTTTTCTCCTGCATTCCTATACTTTTTGTCTGATCCAATATTGAAAGATGTTAGCTTGGGTGTCTCCTTGCAACAAAATCTATGGATTTCCAAATGTCAACAGAAATATCATTTGATATTGTGCATCACATGCAGTTCAGTATTAGTTCTGCTTGTGTGATTAAGGACTTTTCTGGTGTAAAAGATATCATTGAATATGCACAAAGTTCTAACAAGTATGACTAATTTTTTTCCAAGTTTAGTAAGAAATCTAAGCTCAGAACCTACTTGCACTGGCAGCTACTGTTTTTGTGATTATATTGAAAAACAGAAAGGAAAAATAAGGGCAAGGTTGGGGGACTCGGTTCTCCTTCTGCAAATTCATTCATTGCAGGAAAATAGGGCTAGCTCTTAAGGAATTTGCTATTTTGGCTATCTTATTGCCATCTTTCGAGAAGCAAGTTAAATGATCATTTCGTTTTGCTCTATTATTCACTTAGAGATAGGGCTAGCTCCACAGGTTTGGAAGTGACACTTTCATTCTATAAATGGACTTTATTGCAAAACAGAATTCTAGGTCTTCTACAAACCATAGGTCTTTGCCCTTTTACCTTCTCTCCCTGTGTCCTGCCTTCCCCAAGAAATACCTACTTTTTTTACCCCAAATAGTTTGTCTGCTGCAACGTTCCGATTGATCTAACTTATTATCATCTGACTGGTGCAATATTCTGCTCACAGAATTTCTCCCTCTTTGTGCCATATGTTGGATTCAAATTACAAGGTCATAATATGAGCCCAACAATTGATTGAGAGGATAGATTCAATGTAGAGACATCTTGGGTGTTTGGGTTGTCCTGTAATTTGGAAGACAACATTATGCGATGATAATCTCTTATGAACTGTGGATGAGATAAGCAAAGAACTGATGGTAGAAAAAAATTTGTTTACCATGTCTGCAGCTGCAGAAGATGATAAAGCATTAGTCAAGCATATTGGCCAGAGCTTTCGCTTTTCTGCAGTGGAGGTATTATGGCCCATTTTTTCTGCTATCTGTTACTCATGATAGTTTCCATTTGATAATCATGCATGTAGTTGTGACAATTTGGTTCTCATGATGTGAGAGAGAAAGTTTCTTGTTTCCAATTGTAATTTATCTATTGTGCTTTTTAAGACCAGAAGAGAGGAACAAATTAAAGCTGCTCATGATAAGGCCATGTTTGGAGCATCATCAATTCTGCCTTCCATTAGTACAGAGAGTGAGCCTGAAATGGAGGACAACAAAGAGGAAAGCAATGAAAATGGCCCTGTTACAAGCCTCTTAAGTGATAAAGTAAGTAATTTCACCTGCTTTTGGGGAGAGAGGTAGTTTGGGATTGCTTGTGCATGATTTAAGTTATCGTTACCATGGTTTTAGGTACTAGCAAAGCAACAAGGATCTTGGCGTGACCGTGCTCGTAAAGTGTAGGATAGATCAACAAGCTGATTGGCAGCATCAGCGACTAACCAAACGAGTCTCGTGTAAGTATTTCATCAATCATGCCAGAGGCGTATGCCATGCATGTATGTTGAAGTTAATTGGAAGAAACCTATGCCTCTGAATGAATCTGTGCATGACCGAGTATGTTATTGTTGCTACTTGTTGCCGTTGTACAGTTAGGCTTGATGGTGGAAAGATTCTGATATCTTCCAAATTTTGGGTATGAAAGAGGAAAAGTTCTTGTATCTTTGTAACAAATTTGTGAGAAGTAGAAGCTTTTTTGCATATTTTGTTTGGATTGTGATCATCGCTACATACTGCTTGTTTTTGTTTGGCCCCCACTCCGCCCATGCTGCTTTACAAACCTTTCTGGAGACAATTGGCAAATAATTGTGCTATATTCTGTTACTCCCATTCCATTTCCTCTCAAGATCAGAACGACCATTAGTTGATCTATTGATTCTTTTGCGACTGATATTTGTTTCAAATGACTACTGCAAGATGCATGTGAATCCAAATGATAAACTCATACAGGTAAGGTTGATGGGCAGTGAACTTTTTTTTTTTTTACCGAGTTGTAAACTAAGCAAAGCATAAGTAATGGCCATGATACCTGAAGCCATGGTGCTGTGTGGTTGACACCAATTGCAGACAAATTTGCATCGTGTCTTTGTCATTGACATCATTTTCTCTCGAATTCATAGATAACATCAGTTTTACATAAATTTATAGTGGAAAAACAAATTGTGAATGTGGGTAGGTGTTAGTCAAGCAATTTTCAAGTACCATGTAAAATAAAATGTTTGTTTTGATCTTACACATTTGCAATATGTTTAATTAACCATTTCTCTTTTTAACACTATTGATTGTTGCTCTACTAGTTGGCATCCCTTGATGTTCCAATAGGGTTATTCAAAATTTAAATCCTTCATTCTTCAAGTATCAAATTATCATGGAAGGGTGGGAAAAAAAAACACCATTGATCCTTTCTTTTATGATTGTTCATCAGTCATTTGTATGCTTTTACTGCTGTAGCCTAAATTATTTTGTCTACTATACATTTTCAACCACAGGCGTTAACAATACTATGTTCTCCTATTACCCTATTACACATACCAGTGGGCGCTAGGCTAATAGTAGTAATGGACCTCTTAAAAAGAAAGTATATTCCAATACCATATCCTGAGCTTTAACATTGCTTGAGATTTAGTCTAATGCTTAGGTCTATTCTAATACTTACTATGTCTAAGACATTTTCGAACTTACTAATTTGGTCTTTAAATCAAACTTGGTCCTTAAGACAGTTGAGAAATATGACTAATGGGTTTAGTTAGGTTTAGGGACCAAATTAGTTAGTTATCAAATATCTTAGACATAGGTGGAATTAGCCCTAATTTGAGGGTATGTTAATGAAATTTACCCCGTAGTAATAGGAATGAGTGTCTGCATCAGCATTTGCAAAAATTTGTATATCTTAGCATAAAAACTTTTTTATTTTTATTTTTTTATATTGTACATTTACTTTTCAAAATAACTCACGTCAAATTATTTATTTTACACTATATTACATTAAAATATTAAATTTTCTTGACTTTTAAAGATTATTTATTTTTTTCAAACACAACTACCATTCACTCTTTTTCTTCATCCTTGTAAAAAAATAATAACAAATAAAATTAAAAAAAATAGTATCAATGTAGTGTGCGTTTGTTTAGCACTGCATCTGCGTTGAAGTTGTGTTTGCGTTTTTTTGGTTGGTCCCATGGCACTGTTCATGGACTAGCACAAAAAACGTGTAAACAGTATTTTGCCTTTTAGAAAATATTTTACTATAGTATTTTTAATAATAAGATTTTAGTTTTTAGCAAATAAATAGTATTTAAATAGACCCGTAATATAGCAAAATTGCAAGTTATTTTTAAGAAAAAAAAGTGTATACACAGCATAAAATTTACCTACTCTTTCTATCACATACTCAATGGTGTGTGTGGACGGCATAAATATTCACATCCACTTGATCAAGTGGCTGGCAATATTTACATTATTTATATCTTTCTAGTTCTTTTTCAAAACAAAAAGTTAGGCAATATCTTAGCCTCGAGAATCACATGTCCTGACCTGTTCGACTGATGATTGGCTTACTAGTTACCACACCACACAAAACAATGTGCTGTGTTTTTTTTTCTTTCTCTCTCTCTCTCCCATTCCACCCAATCAGCTTACACCAAACGCAACAACCAAAAAGAAAAAAAAGAAAAGAAAAAAAGCATATACTAATAGTTTGATTACCAATTAATTACTATTTTATTTATTTATTTTATAAAAAAAAAAAAAACTCACATTTCCAACTATTTTTACTCATCAAATATAAAAAGTCTCGCCATTTCAATTATCTCTTTCTCTCTCTCTTTCCTCGCCGCATTTTCCTCAAACTGTCAAACTCTCAGGTCCTGCGTTGTTGAAATGGCGAATCGATGGCTGAGGCCTGAGGTACGCTCAGATCCACTGACTCTTATAGTATTGACTAAAAAATATCTATCCATCAATCTTTGATTTGATTTTTCTGTTTATGTCTTCTCTTTCTATAATTAGATAAGAGTTTTAGATCTATCTCACTCCCAAATATTTAGTGCTGAGTTTTTTTTATGGTAAGCGTAGGTTTATCCGCTGTTTGCGGCCGTAGGAGTTGCAATAGGGATCTGCGGGTTCCAGCTCGTCCGCAATATCTGCATCAACCCTGAAGTCAGGTATATTTTTATATATATGTATATATATGATTATGTGTATATATTCAGAAATTTAAAAATAAAATTTTGAAATTGGTTAATCTTTATTTAGTTATGTTCATTTAATTTGTTATTATGGATTATATCACTAACACTATGTCTATGTTTGGGAGTTATATCACTTACCTACTTTGGCCGAAATTTAACTTACCCACTTGTGGTTTGAAATTTAGTACTTTACCTCTAAGGATAGCTCAATTAGAGTTCTGTAACATATTTGTGATACAAACATAGCTAAATATGTAATTTTGCTTCACTTGTATGTGTCTTTCCTCCAAAAAAAAAAAAAAAAACAATAAATATCAAAATACAAATACAAGATCAAATAAGATTAAAAAGAATTCTAGCAGAACACTTTTATCCTGGGATTTCAAACCAAAGGTAGATAATTTAAATTTTGGTCAAATCTCAAGCGGGTAAACTGTCAAATTTCAAACCACATGTAGGCAACTTAAATTTTGGACAAACCACAAGTGGGTAAGTTGTAATTAGCCCCTTATTTTATTTTTTAGGTTCAGAGTTTATAATTGAAATAGATAAAAGGGAAAAAATCTCTCTTTTTAGAGATTTAATTTAATTTTTTGGCTGTATATGCATGTAAGCTGTAACAATAGGTTTTTTTTTTTGATATCAGCTGTAACAAAAGTTGAAAATTTAGAATTACTAACTTTTTATTGGGAAAAAAAAAAAAACCTATAAGGTTTCTTTACAAAACAAACGGAAGCACTTGAGGTTATGAGTGTTACACTTGTGGTATTGTTTTATGTTTAAACCATTCGATTGTGTAACACTTAACCTCTTGGGGGGTTTCGAGTGTAACTCACTAACAAAAAAAATTCTCTGATGTTGTTTTATGTGAAAATATTATCAACACAGGTCGTTACATGAGCAACTTACTATTTGTTTTTATAAAGGTTTACACACAAAATAATACAACTGAGAGTTTAGTGTTACATGTAACTATAGTTTGAAATTTAGAATTTCTAATTTCTAACTTTTTATTGGGGAAAAAAAATCTGTAAGTTTTCCCTACAAAAAGAAAAAAGAAAAAAGAAAAAAGGAAGCCCTTGAGGTTATGAGTGTAACACTTAATGTCTTGTGGTATTGTTTTATGTTTAAACTGTTAACACTTAACCTCTTGGGGGTTTCGAGTGCAAAACACTAACACAAAACATTCTCTGATATTGTTTTATGGGAAAATAATATGGATACATGTCGTTACCTGAACAACTTATTATTCGTTTTTTATAAATGTTTATCGGTTTACATATTAAATAATACGTTGCCGAAATGGAGAGGAGCAGATTATGCTTGCACTTGCCGTGAATTCATTTCTCTATGTGGCTTCTGCATTCAGAAGCTCCTACATTTCTTTTTCTTTTTCTTTCCATGGGCCAAATGTTGATATTTTTAACCCCCCCCCCCCCCCCCCCAAAAAAAAAAATAATAAATAATACAAATGAGAGTTTAGTGTTGCACTCAAGACTTTTAAAGTTTTTAAGAGAAGCCATGGGGGTTTTTGTGTATTTTTTTTTGAATTTAGAACATGTCTTAATTTTGTGGAATTTGAAATTTTCACTTCTATATTTTAAACTTTCTTTTATGCAATCATTTATAGTGAGAATGTGGCCTTTTTGTGTGTGGGGTTGTTAGTGGGGGTATAATTTGATGGGTGATTTTAAATCTATAAATGTATCTGTGCGCTTAATTTGTTTTATTATTAAATCATTTTCAATTAGGCAGTAGTGTTATTTTGAAGGTATTAAAACTTGGACACCAAGGAGTTCTATTCAAATATATATACTAGCATTCATAACTCATCGATAAAAAAAGAAAAAAAAATTAGGGCAACTCTTGGTTACAATATATTTAGGTGCAGTACATTAGCTTCTCAAATTTAATTTAATTGTCTTTGAAAAAATTAACGATGTTTATATTTCATTGGTTAATGTTACCTTGTTTTTGAATTTGATCGGAAAATTTAATGTACAACACTTAAGAAACTGTACCTAAGTTTTGCTCATTTATTTTAGTATCTTTTTGTCAAACTAGGGAAAAAAATTGGTATTTCACAAGCATTGGTTTTTCTTGTGGTAAATAATAGTTGAGACTTTTGGGAGGAATGGGAAAACCCAAAAGGGGTAGCACAATTGGCTGAGGACCAAGTTTTGTAGGGGGTCATTAGTTAGAATCTTTCGTTTCTCCTCTCCTTGGGAGTCACTCACTCATACCTACTAATAATATGATTATATGATGTTACGATGTAGCATGCTTAAGGAAAATCACAAGGTGATATATAGTTTTTGCTTTCCTTTTTTATTAGGGTGAACAAGGAGAAGAGGGCTGCTGGAGTGCTGGACAACTTTTCTGAGGGGGAGAAGTACGCTGAGCATTTCCTAAGAAAATTTGTCCGCAACAAGTCCCCAGAAATTATGCCATCCATCAACAATTTCTTCACAGACCCAAATCGAAGCTAAGCTCTTGAATAAAGAGAACTAAGTGGAGCTTTGAACCCTAGTACGATGGTTTATTTGCGATTGAAAACTGTGTTAAATTTGCATCTAGTGGATGTCATTGACCTTATCAGTGTGGGTGAATAAAACTTGAATTTTATATGTGAGATCGATTAACTGCATCCACATGGAAGGAAAATTTCCTGTGGTCCTTTGCCTCTTTTAAATTGAATTGGCAGATGTGTATTTCATTCAAATGTCTTAGTACCATTTTGGGACATTGAGCTGGATTTCGTCCCTCCAACTTGATTTATTATTGCTCATGAATCTGGACTTTCTCAACTTAAGAGTCTTAAGATGCTCAATTGCCCATAGATGCGGGAAAAAAGCTGCTAACCAATATAAAATAAGGTGTTAGTAATCATGGCTATCTATTATGGGACAAATTCAACCACTAATGAGATTATGAGACCATTCATTATCAATTTGGGAATTCATTCTCTTAAATAATCATAAATTTGTCTGTGAGGATAACTACTGCTCTTTCTAATGTTGGGGAAAGTTTGCATAGCCAAGCTCAATGCAAATTACACAAATAATGAAGCAAGACAAATTGATTGGCTGCAAGCTCAAAAGGAAACCATGGCAATGAACACAGGACCCCCAAAAATACCCCATGTCAACTGATTTTTGTGCCCAATAAGGCTGAAATGGATAATAGGTCACTCCTGTTTTGAATTTGTAGTTAAAACCCAAGCTTTAGCCTGCAACTATTTTTGGTGGAGGTTTAAAGAGGGGGTGATTCTAGGACCAGGGTGAAGAAGGTTCTAAATTCTAATTGACAACTGATGGTGTGGACAGGTGACTTCTCTAGTGTCTGAAAGAATAAAGTAGGTGATGACGTGTAATTAATCTGACTCTTTGAGTCGGGAAGGGATTGTAGTTGTCCTCGACATAACCCAATAGAAATGCAAATGCCTACAACTTGTGTTTAAAGCGGGCTTTAAGAACTCTGTTTTCAGCAGAGTTGTGATGCAGATGGGGTATTCTTCTTTCCAGTTTCAACCCGAGTCTGTTGATAGGCTGATGTTATGTAACCTGGCTGACTCTTCGAGTCGGGAAGGGATTGTAGTTGTCCTTGATATTATCCAATAGAAATGCAAATGCCTACAACTTGAGCTTAAAGGGGGTTTTAAGAACTTTGTTTTCAACAGAGTTGTGATGCAGATGGGGTATTCCTCACTCTTGAGTCTGTTGTTAGGCTGATGTTATGTGACCTGGCTGGTTCGTGTTGGATAGTGTTTGAATTTGGGTAGTGTTTTCAAAGATGTGATGGTCTGCTCTATTTCTATGTAGCAGCCTTTGCTACGTGTTGTACATTGTGTTTTGGTAATAAAATCTGATTTACCCAAAAAAAAGAGCACAAATTAAATAAAAGAAGTTATTGACTAGTCCCTTCTGAAGATAACCATAATCATTTTGAGTGTCAAGCTTGGGTATCTTACAAATGCATGAAATTCCTCTCACAGTTCTCTGCATGAGAAATCCTACCATAGATAGTCCCCATGTCATCCCGTTCACTTGCACTTCGCAGATGGTATCAAAGTCAAACACATGCCTCTGAAGAATCACAAGGAAGAGGAATGCTGCACAAACAGCACACCTGAAGAACAGAGCTTGATTCTCAAAAAAAAGGAAGAAAGAACAGAGCTTCTTTGGACACCATTATAGCTATGATAAGCAGTCCAGCCTGTTCTCAAAATTACTGTCCAGATAGGCTCATGACAATTTCAAGCCCTATGCAACTGAATGTATACGAAGTTTATCATCATTTGGATCCTGACTTACAAAAAGCAACATCTTATCCCCTGAACCTACCCACCCACCTAATAGAAGACGAAGACAGTATGCGAGCAAGAGTCTTAAAAGTTCTGAGATTAAGTGTGCGTTTGGTTCCACTTTTAGAGCCCAAAACGCACATTTCCAAGCCCAAAATCCAAAATGCATGTTTGGTAAATTTTTGCCATCGCGCATTATCAAAAATGTGGCTTATGAAATGGAGAACACAAAACGATAACAGCATTCGTACTTCTTATATGACATTAATAAACGATCACAACAGATTAAACTTCAGAAGAATTACATTGGGCTTCTAGTGAACAATCAAGTTCTACTGCGCAGCAAACTTCAAACTTGTTTCCTATATAACTGCAGCACCACATTCAGACTGCAGCATTCATTGGAGTAGCATATATCCCACTATGAAAATACATCAATTTGTATAGCAGCATTCAAGATATGTTTGCATTCTGATCTCGTCCCAAGTTTTTTATCAGTCATCGATTTCCATAAGCCAGAAACTGGGAGTAGAGGCATACATGTACATCTATTTGGAAACAAAAAATTCAGGGAGAGAAGTGCTCGACATCCATCGAAGGGAAACCAGATTGTGTTGTTCTCATTCCTCGAAGTAAACTCTTTGCTGTTTCCTTCTCCTGCAATCATGGGCAAAAAAGTGCAAAATCAGTGATTAATATTAAAAAAATTAGTAATATGGGTTTATATGTAAAGCATTGACAGAAGGGGGAAAAATATGAAGAACTCACTGGGCCAGTAAAATCCAGAAGACGGGTACAATACACCTCTGCCTCCTCAAATCTCTTCTGGGTTTTATAGTACGTAGCAAGATAAAGTAAAGCTTCAACCATATTTGGTCCTTCCCTCTCTTCAGCTTCCATCCTCTCCAAATCCTTCTTGTAGTAAAATGCTGCCTCTTCAGGACGCCCAAGTTCATATTGCAATTTTGCTAGTTGGTGCAGGGCAATTGCTTCCCTGTCATTACAATTTGCTGCCCTTCTGTAACACTTAATTGCCTCCTCAAGCATGCGAAGTTGATCAGTTTCATAACAATGAGCCATTGAGATCCACAACCGAGAATCATTTGGCTGCAAGAATACAGATTTTCGGAAGTAATGTAGGGCATAGAATGGCATGCCCATCATCTCATAAGCTTGTCCTAGTCCATACCATGCTCGATAATCACACTGATTTATATCTATAGCCCGTCGATAGGCATCCACAGCAGCTGGAGTATTTTTCATCTCAATATACTCATGACCCATAAGTGTCCAAGCTGACAAATAATTTTTGTTCAATTTGAGTGCCCTCCTAAAATACATAACTGACTTCTCATGCTGCCCCTTTAAACTATAGTAATTGCCAATAATGCAACAAGATTCAGGCCTGTATTTATCAGTCATAAATACCCTATGGGCAAGGTAACTCAGGGCAGAAGAACACTCATTTGCATAGAGCACATTGGAATACATATCCATGTCTTCGACTCGGTAAGGATCATTTCTTAGAAGTTCTTCAAATATTGTTTCAACTTGTTGAAATTCCCTCAAACTGTACTGGGCTTTTGCAATTTGAGCCTGGATGTAATTACTATAACCAAAAGTTCCCTGTAGATATTCGTATTTTGCTAAAGATTCGCTGTGCATCCTAATTTCTTGGAAAGCACTGGCAAGAAAGAAGTCCTTCATCCAATGGTTGTTGAGATTGAGGCTGTTCAAGGTGTCAATTGTAGTGCACAAAGACTGCAGCTCTGACCATGCATTCCAGTTCCAAGGGTAGCTATTCACAGACTCAACAAGAACTGTACGAGCAACATTCTCGCTGCCTTTCTCTTTGAGAACAAGACCATACAAGTACAATCCAAATGGATCAATTGAGCCATTCTTGCGAAGTGTTGATAACTCGCGCTCCAAAGAGACCAGTTCACAATTCACAGAATCACTCTTACCTAGGGGTCCCTCAAGTTCTATCACCTCTTCTTCTTTCCGCTTTTCCCCAGCCTTCATGAAACAATGAGAATAAGAGTATTTATACATATAAAACTTCTGAAAAAAAAAAAACAAAGATTGAATAGACCATATATCCTTGAAAATCAACAGGTATCATGCCATTTGTCAGAGTTACTTCTAGTTATTTTTACTATTTTATATTAACATGCTAACATAAAAATAAATAGAAGTAGCTCTAATGCCATTCATAACAGATCAAAAATTTATTGAAGTAGGAAAATAACGAACTTTGTAACCCCTTACTATCTCACAAATACCATAAGATTCTTTAATTTTCTTGCAATTTGGGTTGGCATGAGAAATTATGCACTCTTCATGACTTTCAGCTAGTGATCAAAGCTGTGCATAAGTATATTCAGTCTTTGTTGCAGCCATTGCAAAACTGTAGGCACTTAGCCCTAAATTCAAACCTGAAAAAGGCCTAACTTTATCAGCTTAGGTATGCATGTGCTTTCAGTTATTTATTAGTGAAATTTCATACCTAAATCAAACATTGAAGCAAGTCTCATGTCTGGCCACCATTTGTCATCTAAACAAAACCTCATTACACCGTGCTTCTTTTTGGTTCTGGTTATTAAGTCCAACTATTGCATAGTTGATACTCTTTGTATCACCAACCACTAACCTTGGGTATTAATGATTCAACTCCATTGACAACAACTTTACATGCTTCACCCAACTAAAAAAGGGAAGATTTAGAAAAGGCTCCAAAATAAGAATTCTAAAGACTATCATCCTGAACCAGCTAGTGTTTTGCCTAAATCCTACCAAATTGAATCTCTTATCTATTTATTTCCTACAATCAACAAAGAACACAATACGGAAAACAAGTCTCATGCCTAATGTATCAAAACCCACCATCATATAATATCCAATCTAAAACAGAACGAACAATATAAGTTATACAGCTAGAAGAGTATGCAACAAACCAGATAAAGAGCATAACAACGCAAGAACACAGATTTCTTCCCGGTTTGGTCCCTTAGCACATGAGCAGCCCTCCTGTACTCTCGACAGTCAAAGTAAGACTTAGCCAGGAGGTAAAAGTCACCATCCACAGCATCGTCCTCCTCCATCACAGGAGTGGACACATACGACACACCAGCAATGGGTGTTGAAGTGATCTCATTGGTGCGGAATCTCCTGCGAATGCTTGAGCTTCCCCACTGGAATCTGGTGTTCGAAGGCGTGAAATTTGCCGGGTCTTGCTCGATACCCATCAACTGTTCTGCTGCCCTGCATTTACCATAGACCCAACAAATCAGAATCCATTGCAAATAAAATCAAACAAATGGGATAGCAAACTAGCAATATAATTTCACTTTCCCAAGTTAAAAAAACAAGGTTTTTACATCAATTTTGACCAGGGAAAACAAAAATATGCACTTGGGTCAGTTAAGTTAGAGATACTGGATAGGGTTTTACAATTATGACTATTTGTTTTCCTATTAATCAAGTTGCTTAGTTACCAAATGGAGCATAAAGACAGTAACTTTAACAATAATTAGGTACACAAACACAGGAATTCAAACAAAAGAACATTGATTAATATGAAAAAAAAAAAAAAAAAAGCAAGAATATTAAGTAAGTGATTTCAGAAGCAACAAAAGCACTTTTCAAAAATTGGGGGTTCAGAGTTTTATGGGGTTTTGGAGTTAGAAATGAGTACCATTTGGACGCAGTGTAGAGGCAACGATCACTGAGCTGACGAATCGCAATGCGGAGCTCACTTCTACAACTCTCTTTTGAATTCATCTCTCTCTCTCTCTCTCTGTGTTCAAAGCTTAATTGCTCGCGCTTTTGTTCATTCAAAACAAATCCTAAAAAATCAAACAGTGTTTGCCTCCAGAGTGCGCCGTGTGTGGTGGTTGCAATTCACTGCTCGGTCCGCGCCCAGGGTTTTTGAAAGTAAAGTGGCCGAGGTCTTCAATTGTTCACTCTTTAGAGGTGGGCGGGGAAAATGAGCCTTTCCCCTAATTTATAAATTATCTGGCAAAGTATTGCTGATTTGAAACTATTTAGCAAAATATCTTTATTTTTTAAATTTAATTTTGATAAAATCAAGTTTTATATAAAACTTAAAATCTTTAAAAAGTCAAAATCGAGTTATATATATACTTTTAAAGTAGAACTCAACATTAACAATGTTGAGTTTCACTTAAATTTTCAAAAAAAAAAAAAGTGACAAAATATGCGTAGAACTTGATATTTGTTAATGTTAGGTTTCACCTATAACTTGATTTTGTTAAAATCGAGTTTCAAAAAATATGGGCATTTTGTTAAATACTTTCAAAACAGAGGTATCTTACTACATAGTACAAAATGCTTTCAAAACAGAGGTAGCTTACTACATAGTTTATAAATTATAAGCAAATGTCCATTTTTCCTAGAGGTGGCCCGAACCTATAGAGTAGCGTGGTAAATGAAAAATGAACCAAAACTGTTTATAAACTAGTTGGGCTTAGTTAAGAAAAGACTGGCCTATATTCATTTGTTTAGCAAACAAGTTAAGCTCAAGTCCAAGTTTAAGCTTGCTGTTAAATGAGTTAACCTCAATATTATAATGTATTTGTGAAGAGATTAGTGAACATGTGGCTCAATTTAATTAAATATAATATTATATTTTTATATATATTTATCTAAAAATATATTTATATAAACTTGAGATTGGATTATATAAATTTGTAAATAGGTTTTATTATTTATAGATTATTGATAATATCATTTTTACTATTATGAACGGGTACATAATTTTATTAAGGTTTTATCACATATGTAAAAAGAATAAAAGAATGAAGTTTTTATTTTTATTTTTAAAGTATACAATAAATGAATGAAATAGATTGTGAACAAGCTAGACTTTTAATGATAAGGAAATGAACAAAATTTGAAAATATGGGTAAGGATTGGGTTTAGTGCATCTCAATAGGTCTAGTGTGCCTATGTATTGGACTCAAGCCAATTCTTGAACCTGTAATCTTGTTCCATGATAAGTGCAACTACACCTAAACTTTTAGTAATACTCAAGTCTGAGTAGGCTCGGCCCACTTATAGCCAGATTAACGAGCCCAAAACAAATTAGAGCCTAACTAGACAATAATGGTTGCGAAAAACTTGTGTGTTGAGACTAAGGAAATCAAAAATGTTCACTCAGCTTCAAAGAGCTTTTTCACCACTCTCCCAGCTCAAAACCCACTCTCCAAAACCACCATATTTACTTCCACACCACTCTCTCACCACTACCACCACACCGCCGCTGTTGCCACAAGATGCCACGACCTTAGCTAAACTAATCCTTAGCTTTGACCCAAAAACCCTAACCAAACCATCCAAGAACATCAAATCCAATGGACCCTCAAGCTCCTCTACAATCACAGACCCAAAGCCTTCCACTTCTTCAAACACAATAAAGCCTTCAAACTCTTCATGTTAATACACGAACATGGTTTTTTTTTTTTTTTTTTGTGCAATACTTGAATTCGTTCAATACTATTCTTGACATTTTGTGTAAGTTGAAATGCGTTGAAATGACTCATAACTTGTTTAAGATGATAAAGGGTAGGTTTAAGGAGAATTGTGTTAGCTATAATATAATTGCAAATGGGTTTTGTTTGATTAAGAGGACACCTAAGGCATTGGAGGTGTTGAAGAAAATGGTTGAGAGGGAAATGAATCCGAGCTTAACGACGTATATTATAATGCTTAAAGGGTATTTTAGAGCTAGTCAGATTAAGGAAGCTTGGGAGTTCTTTTTGCAAATGAAGAAAAGGAAATTTGGGATTGATGTTGTTACTTATAACCTTGGTTCACGAGTTTGGTTGTGTGGAAAAGATTAAGAGAGCTAGAAAGGTTTTTGATGAGATGATTAAGGAAGGGGTGCCTTCTTTAGTTGTGACGTTTAATGCTATGATTTAGGTTTTGTGTAAGAAGGATAGTGTGGAAAATGCGGTTTTGGTTTTTGACGAGATGGTGGGGAAGGGTTATGTGCCTAATTCGACGACTTATAATGTGCTGGTTAGAGGATTGTATCACATGAGGTGAAATGGATAGGGCATTGGAGTTTATGAGAAAAATGAAGGGCGATGAGTGTAAGTTGAATGTTCAGATGTATAACATTGTGATCCATTATTTTTGTGATGCTGGAGAGATAGAAAAGGGGTTGGAGGTGTTTGAAAAGATGGGTAGTAGGGTTTGCTTGCCCAATTTCGATACATATCATGTTTTGATAAGCACGATGTTTGTGAGGAAGAAATTAGACGATTTGTTGGTGGCTGGGAAGTTGTTGATTGAGATGGTTGAGAGAGGATTTTTGCCTCAGAAGTTCACTTTTAATCGGGTTTTGAATGGGCTTTTGCTAATTGGTAATCAAGGTTTTGCAAAAGAGCTTTTGAGATTGTAGAGTAGATGTGGCTGTCTTCCATGTCAGTTCAAATTGTGAAGCTAGTGATATTTAAATTGGCTAATAAATAGTGTCATTGCACTCATATCCTCTTGTCAAATATTGAAAACATTTCCGACCATGAGCAGCTCCCGTTATTATAGAAGCTAACTCATGATTGACAATGGCTTTATAAGAAGTGCATCTCATTTGCTCTTCAAATGCAATTGAAATTGCATTATGAATTTCAGTCAACACCTAAAATTGGGACATTCAATGCTTGCTTGTGCAAGCAATCCACAAAGAAGAATTTTATGTTAGAGCATTAACATTCATTATTTCAATTCTATCCTATTTTACCATCCCAAAAAGCCACTTTATCAATTATATAATACCATTTTCCACTACACTCAACATCCCAAATTTTATTTTCATATTCTACTTATTAAAATAATATTTTTACACAATAAAATAATATATCCCAAAATAACCACAAATTTACATCGGCCACCATCAACACTAGCACAACAACTCACAAATAATATATCCCAAATCCACTCATAATCACCGGCCACCATAACCACCAGCCACCAGCCACCATGACCACAACCCAAATCCAACACAAATGTGCAACAAAAATCATCTAAAAAACCAATGAAAATTACACAAACCCATCACCATGAAGGAACATAAAAAAAACACAATAGCATCACCACCTAAAACTCACCATCACAACACCATCCACAACCCACAATCCAAAATCAACCAAAGGCCCACACCATAAACCCACGAAATCAACCCAGAGCCCAGAAACTCAAATCGGTGAGGGGCAAGACCAGTGGTGAGTTGGCGGCATGTAAGGTCGACAGCGGTGAGATCGATAACTTGTAAGGCAGTGGTGGTGAGATCCATAGCAAAACCCATTGGAATCCACCTCGCCATGACCCATGCCGATCTCCACCAAACCCATCACCAATTTGAGCAACTTAGAAAAATCCACCCCCATCTCCACCTTGCCGACGACTAACAAAACCTAGCAACACCGGACTTGAGAGAACCACAACCCACTTCAGCCATACCCACCTCTTCCTTTAAGCACCGGTCACAGCAAAAAAAAAAAAAAAAAAAAAAAAAAACCTTGCCGTATTGCAACCCACTAGAGAAAATGAACCACTGTGATGTTGATGTTGATGTTGGGAGTAGGATGGTGTTTGGGTCTGAAGAGAGGAGAGAGTAGATGGAGAAACAGAGAAGGAAGAGAGAGAAGAGAACATAAATAATGAGAGAGAAGAGAGAGAAATTTCGGGCGAAAGTGAATAAAATATATATATATATATATATATATATTTTACAATACCGCTACAGTGCAATTCTACCTTTAGAATTGCATTGTAGTAGTATTGCAAATTTTTTTGCAATACTTGGGTTTTACAATCCTTGATGCTGAGGTTTTTTGGACTTAAAATGTCAAACCCACCTTACATTTGGCAATTGCAATCTCCACTGCTGATGCTCTTATAGAGGCTATGGCGGTGGAGGGTTATAAATGGGAACAAAGTACTTGCACGTTTGAAATTCCTCTTTCAGCCTTTCAGTGGAAACAAAGTACAATGGTATGTGACGACAATTGAGATAGTGCAACATTTGATGATGGCCACTGGCCCACTGATATCATAAGTTTGAAAGTTGATTTGCTTTATCCTTCATAGTTCCTTATGCTATCTCATGTTTTGGAATTGACATATGAGGACATGTTTAAACTCTAAGAAGCCTAGAGACCTTCCACAGGTGATGACTATTCTTGTTGTTTAGAGGGCCTAATGTTGCATCAACATTGCAGAAGATTACTAAAGTCTAAAGGGCTAGTTGCAGAGGAAGTTGTCTCCACTATGATCAGCAATGAGAAACCACCTGATTTTGCAATGTGCATTGGGGATGATAGAACTGACGAATGTCATATATAGATTCTCTCTACATACAATGGGCTACACATGCTATCCGTATTCACCATTTGGTTCCCATCAAAACATTATTTAGATGTAGAGAATGTGGAGGAGGGTTGTTATAGCTACCTTCGATATCTCAAAGATGTACTTTCATGAAATCAAAGCTCGATGATTCTCTTCACTTGACTAACAAAAGCAACATAGATGAGAATGTATAAAACAATCTGCAAATTGTTCCTATTTAGTTACCGTTTGCTGAGCAATTCTATAGTACATGGCAAGAATGCTTTTTTTTTTTTTTTTAAATTTTTTTTAGCAAATGCACAACAAGTTAGCCATGGTTCAATACCGATCCACACCCAACCAACGAGGTGTAGGTGGAAGCCTTCCCATCGGGTTGCTTCAAAATTAACTTTGATGGAGTGATCTTCCCAAAGGAGAGGAAGTTTGGTATAGGAGTTGTCATTAGAGACAACAGAGGTCTAGTGATTGCTTCATGTTCGAAGGTGGTGCATCAGGTGCCAGGAGTTTTTGATATCGAAGCTATGTCTACGACGTGGGCTTTATCCTTCGCATCAAATGTAGGTGTTAGCCAGGTTGTGTTAGAGGGAGATTCGATGGTAGTCATTATAGTTTTAAGGGAGGATTGAAAGGTTTTGGTGCCATATAGACAACTATTGGAGGATACAAAATTTTTGTCCCAACAATTTGATGAGCTGCGTTACTCTCATACAAAGAGGGAAGACAACAATTTAGCACCTAGTCTAGCTAGATATACAATAGGCATTCTAGATTTTTTTAGTTTGGATGGAGGATGTTCCATCACAATTTTATTTTGTATTCCAAACCGATTTATTTGGTTTTTCTTAATAAAATACATTGTTGTATTTCCCCCTCAAAAGAAGAAGAAGAAGAAGAAGAAGAGACTACTCAACTTCTTAGAACTCAAGAGAAGAAGAGGAGGGGGTCATTTTTTTCTTGAATAATCAATGTTTAACTATCTAATTAATTGTGTATGCAACCTTACCATAAAATATAGTCCTCAATCAAATTGACAATCATCTAAGATTATCAGAGAAGAAGAAGAAGAAGAAGAAGAAAGGGGTTAAGGCCGGTGACATTGTGATGGCAACATCATCAAGATCCATCGGTATTTTTGGTTTAAGATTTTTTTTTCTTTACCAGCTGATTTCCTTTTTCCGGCTGAAACACACCGATATTCGGCCAATATGATCTGATTCGGCTTGGTTTGGAGCAAATCGGCACGCATTAGAGCCTAATCGGCCCGAGTCAGCGCGAATCCAGAAACGAAAAAAAAAATTCCGATGTGGCACAGATGCACGGGCAGCGGCGTCGCCCACTGCACCCCTTGTTGGGCCGCGTCGGACTCTAGTGCAGCTACCTTGTAGCCACGTTAGTGCTTTCTAGGTTTATACCCTCCTTCATGTTCTTGTCGAAATTGATTCCCTGGCTTTTGAGTAACTCTATTGATTTTGGGTTCTGGACATCATTATAGACATTGAAATCTCTGATGCTAAATTTCGAAGCGTATTGATACTTGGTACCGAAATTGGGCAAATGATCCTTTGTCGTCACAGAGTGCCAAACCCAACTGGATAATGTTGGTAGCGTTGACATTATCTCTGATAATATTGTAGTTCAAGAAGGAAGGTAGTTTTCCTAGCTCTCACTTGTTGATGTTCATCGGACTGAAAACAACTCCGGGAAATTCAGTGTCGAAAGCCACCATTCTGTGAGTCATTCCTGCAATTTTGATGAGATCAAACTCCTTTAAAAGATTGTGTTTCCACACCTGTCTTACCACAATCAGAGGAAGAAAGACACCATCCATATTGTATTCTGATAAGTTTCTAAGAGCAAGAACTGAATGTAAGAAAACAATTTATTAAGGCTTATTTATAATCTCAATTGAAGAATGGCGGTGGTGTGAAGCACTGGCTTTACGGATAGGAATAGGAATAGGAAATTTGAATAAGGCGGTGGTTTAAATTTGGGCTCTGACCGTTGGGCTGGTGCTTGGCTTGGGCTAGAGATAATTTCTGTTCTATTTTTGTTTATTTACATTTCAATGTTTTTGATATATAAATAAATGAATATTCACTTTTTACTATTGGAAATAGATAAGATTTTACTGTGGGTTTGATCTAATGCAATCACTTTATTATACCTTTATTCCAGTTTAAGTGTCCTGTAGTTTAATTGATATTTCTTAATGTTTTTAATTACGATATTTAAGGTTTAAATACCTCACTCACAATTATCATATTATTGGAAAAAAAAAAAAAATCTATCATGCAAATGGCGTTAATTAATCTCTTACTACACTATCACTGCCCAAATCTCAACCACCCCCTTTTTTAAGCGATGCTAGCTGCTAGGCTTGTGCGAAAAAACCACTTGACTTGCCAACCCACTCAACCTGCACTAACCCAACCCAATTCATGTAGGTCCATTAAGTGAGGCGGGTCGGGTTGGATGGGTTAGATAGATAATATAGCATGTCGGGTTGAATAGCATATGAATTGTTGGTAATTTAATATTTTTTTTAGAAGGTTTTATCATTAGAGACTTTATCAGTTAAGCTATTGGAATCTATTGTTGGTAATTTAATATAGTATCAAAGCATTACTTGTAACATGCTTATTTATATGAGCCTACTCAACAACTAATTTTACAACATTTGTTAATAGCAAGCAATTTTCCTTTTTCACTTATTAAAAATATAAAGGATTTTTATTTTATAAAAAGGGATTAATAACTTTTAAGTGTAAAAAAAAAAAAAACTGATCAAATTATATGTAGTACTGGTTTTTTTTGGGTTTGGTTTCATTGATTAATAAAACAAAAATAATATTATAATTTTCAACATAAATTCAAATTAAATTTTTTGAGATAAAATTAAATTCAATTTAGTTATGCATTTGTATCTAATTACAAAAACTAGTGTATTAAATTTAAGAAGCAGTATCTAAATTTTATCCTTAGTGTTTATATCCTTTTTTGGCAAACTTCACACCATCAATTGGCACTTCTCCTTAGCCATCACAAATTAAGGGATAACGCATTGAAGAAACTATAGGCATCCATATACTATTAAAAAATTATAAATATTCAAAATCGTTGTTTTTAAATACATTAGATATAATCATTTACCAACAAAAACAAACAAAGCAAAATAATGTCTTTTTTTAATACTAGGCTAGCTAGGATTTTTTATTTATTTTTTGGTTGAAGTTAGAGGCTTAGAGCATTCACATTGGGGGTGCTAAAATTTTAGCTTTTAGCATCTCAAAAAATTACTTCATCTATTTTACCACCCCACTTTAGAATATGTCCAATATCAAATGTTCTATTTTTTTTTTTATAACTTCATTTAAAATAATATAAACAATAAAGGAAGCGAGGGAATTTGAGTTTTCCAATTGAAAGAAGAGATATAATCTTAATAAAATATTGTATTTTGTTTTTAACAAATTGTTACAGTTAATTGGTATTTATACTAATTTACTGTAGTTACAAAAAATTTAGCTGTAGTTTCTTTAATAACACATGACTTTTGGTTCTTTGGTAGTAAAATAGTTTTTTTTTTTTTTTTTGCTAATGTACAATCACCATTGTGAATATTTTTATTGTTTTTGTTAAGTTTTTTGGTTGGATAGTTGTTATTTGGGTGAGACTAGTTAGGGTTACTGTGGAAAAAAAGGGACTTAAGGCTTTGGAAGGGGGCCTAACTACAAAAATGAAAAATATTATAACTATAAAAAAAAAAATTTGGATCCAGGGGGGGCTCGGGTCCCCACCTAAGTCCGTCCCTGAGTGTAAGTCCAACTATGGTATATTAAGCACTCGCTTTTATATTTTTATTATATCATGTGAGTATATCATTCTTAAGATGATCTCAAATGAAATTACTAGTCATTAGCGTTAGTGACACAAGGATAAGATTAATGAAATAAAAAAAATCAAACCCATAACACATAATAGAATTAAACAACAAATATTATTATTAAAAAAGCATTGAAGAGTATACAAATATAGCAACCCATTTGGATAGAGTTATGCACAAAAACATATTGGATTGGTGACAAATCAAAAAGAAAAAGAAACATAAACATAACACACAAACACAACTAAAAAAACATGCATATTTCGGAGGGGAAATTTTCAAATAGTTGAACTGCAATTGAAGGTTTACTGATTTAACTATTTAAGACATGGCCCGATAATAACAAACTACATCAACTCAATTTGAAGTTAACATCATCAACTACTTACTTCTGTAGCGGCTAGCATTGCTAAAAAAAAAAAAAAAGTTACTGGTAGTGGAGGTAATGTAGCATGAGGTCGATTAATGCCATTTTTGAGATAGAGATTTATTATTATTATTATTATTGATAATTGTGATTGGGGTATTTAAACCTTAAACATCTTTGTTGAAAAATTAGAAGATGCTAATTAAAATACACAGCTCTTGGACAGAATTAAAGAAATAATAAAGTAATTGCATTAGATCAAAACTCATTTATAATGCCACAGTAAATAAAATCTTTTCTACTACCAATTTAAAAAAAATTAAAAAGTGAATATTTATTTTTATATATAAAATAGTGAAATTTAAATAAATAAAAATAAAAATTCTATCTCCAGCCCAACCCAAATACAACCCAACGGTCAGAACTCAGAACCCAAATTTAAACCACCGACTTGTTCTAATTTCCAATTCCTCTTCGTAAAACAAGTGCTTCACATCACTGCCATTCCTCAATTGTACTTATAAATATGCGCTAACAAATTCTTTGCTCAAATTCAGTTCTTGCTCTTGAAAACTTAGACATCAAAATACAATATGGATGGTGTCTCTTTTCCTCTGATTGTGGTAAGACAGGTGTGGAAACACAATCTTTTAAAGGAGTTTGATCTCATCAGAATTGCAGGGATGACTCATAGAATGGTGGCATTTGACACTGAATTTCCAGGTGTTGTTTTCAGTCCAATTACCATTGACAAGCGAGAGCTTGGAAAAATACCTTCTTTCTTGAACTATAATATTATTAGAGATAATGTTGATGCTACCAACATTATTCAGTTGGGTTTAGCACTCTGTGATGACAAAGGATCTCTGCCTAATTTCGGTACCAAGTATCAATACGCTTGGGAGTTCAACTTCAGAGATTTCGATGTCTATAATGACATCCAGAACCAGAAATCAATAGAGTTACTCAAAAGCCAGGGAATCAATTTTGACAAGAACTTGAAGGAGGGTATTGACTCTGCCGACTTTGCTGCATTGATGTTGAAATCTGGGTTGTTGGGTAATCACTCTGCTTTCACTTGGGTTACCTTTCATGGTGCCTATGACATTGCCCACCTGATGAAAATCTTGATCCGGCAACCACTGCCGTATGATCTGATGCGGTTTATGACCCTGGTACAGTGCTTATTTGGGAAAAGGCTTTTCGACTTGAAGCATATGATGAAGTTTTGTGATGGCCTTTATGGGGGTTTAGAGACCGTGGCTAACAGATTGGGAGTGGAACGCTTGGCTGGGAAGAGCCACCAGGCTGGTTCGGATACCTTGTTGACTCTGCAAACTTTCAGGAAATTCTTGGATGTCTACTTCAAAGAAAAGAACGATGGTGGACTCAGACATAATGGCCACTTGTTGACAGGGATGCAGTGTGTTCTTCACGGCTTGGAGTTGGATAATAGTCATCAACTGAATAATGCTTGCTTAAATTTGAATTTGTGTAGACAATCACATGTATTATGTAATTAATTTTTCATTCACTAATTTTTTTTTTCTTTTTCTGTTTTTGGTTCATAATTTCAATACAAGGTTATTATTATTATTTTTTAACTGTTTAAAACACAATTGTGTATTGAAAATAATTAAAAACACTTACAGTAGTAATAGCAGTAGTTACAGGATTACAATAGTCAACAGGATAAGCAGCAGAGCTTGAGAACTAGAGAGAGTTACAAGCTTTTGGGAAATTTTACAATAGAAGAATTATGAAGTAAAGGGAGAATTCTTAGTAGAAGAAAATCCTAGAAGGAAGTTCTAAAGGAAATTCTGATTTGCAATAAGGGACAACCCCCCTATATAGGTAAATAAAGCAGTGAATAGTATTTATGAATAGTGACTTTTTTCACTTTTCATATCAGGGTCCGTGATGGACAGTAGGAGCACAAAATCCAGAAGCTTTATCAAAAGGATCCGGCCTTATTAGGTTGGCTTTTGTGCCGAAAGTAGCTTGGCATGTTATGCCAAAAGCAGTAGCAGTAGTGGGTAAAGCAGCAGCAGCAACATCTTTAACCTTGGGTGAACAGCATTGGCCTTTATGCAGGCTAGACAAATAATGAGAGTATCAATTAGGAGAGCATTAATTAGGGCTTTTGTGCATGCTAGACAAATAGTGAAAATAGTAGCAATTATCAGCAGGTATTAGCCGTTGTGCAGGCTAGACAAATAATGAGAACATCAAATTGCTCCTAGGTCAGGAGTGTCTTCCTTATCATGCCCAAACCAGTCTTGAATATAGGGGTAATAGGACTTTCTGCAACAAAGCCTTCTTCATTTGAATCTCTATTGGCAGCAAGTTCTTCTTCCTTGATCTTCTGTTTTAGGAGGGCATAGAAGTCGTCTTTGCTCAGATTATCAAGGGGAGAAGTCCTTTTAGTAGATGAAGTAGAGGGTGCACTAACTTCAGGGGCTATTTGCAGTGGAGAATGTTGTTTGGGCAAAGGTTTGGGAGTTATTTTCCTGGTAACATTATCAACAACTTTTTGGACATAAGCGAATTTGTCCCATCATTTAACATACTAGTAGCGAGTAAGAACATCGCCTTCCCTGTCATATTGCCATTTTAAAATCCAAGGAACTTTAAAACGTTTGACAAAGTGGAGCAAATTAGGGAATTTGGCATTATGAGCATCTGTTTTGAGAGTATTTGCAAAAATTTTGTAGGAACCCATCAATGGTCCAGGAAATATATCAGCAATAGGGCCAAATTGATTCCACCATCGATTGAACCAAAGAGGCAATTTAGCATTGTCATTGAATGATTTTTCAAAATTAACAAACCATGAATGGGACATTGTATCATTTTGGTAAAGCATAAATCTAGACCAGGCAATAATGTAATCATAATAGGAATATGGAATATGAGAGTTTGGCAATACCCTTGTAAAGGCAGGAGAGGGGCCCCATTTTTCTTTAGGGATGACATTTACCAAATAAACACTATGGTAAATAATTTTGGAGGAATCTGCTTTATCATGAATAGCATTAATAATGATGGATTTTTCTCTTTGCAGTATATCAGAATAGTACTGCAATTTTTTATTGGCATGTTCAGGTATCTGGTGAAATCTTGGAGGGAAGTAACTTTTGGCAATCTGTAGGGGATCTTTAATTGTTGAGCGGTTTGGTTCAATAAAAGATAGGTTTTGGAAATATTATATTTTGATGTATTGAGAAGGATTGGGGTTTCGGTGAATAATAGATTTTATAAGTTGGTTGACAAAGGTCAAAGCATATGGGTCATAGGTTGAGGCTAAAACAGAGGAGTAATTAGGCTTAGGAATTGTTCCTAAAGGGGTAAAGCGGTTAACAATTTCTAAAGGAGAAGAAGGTTCCTTTTTAATAATTTGCTTAGGTATTTTAGCATGGTGTTTGCCTTTGGATCTTCGACTTGCCATTGTGGCACTGCAAAAATTCATGAGTAAGGAAATCAGGAATAGTGTTTTGAGAACCTTTAATGTATTCAATAGAGAAGTAAAAAACACTTAAAATAGCTTGCCATTTGGGAAAAATATGTTTTGAAGCAATATTCTCAACATCTTTTTCAATAACATACTTAGCACTTTTGCAATCAATTCTCAACAAAAACTTTTGGTTCAACAAATCACTTTGAAACTTTAAAATACATAGTACTATGGATAAAATCTCTTTCTTTATGGTACTATAATTTAGTTGTGCAACATTCTAGACTTCAGAATAGAAGTGAACAATTTGTTCAGATGAGTCTGGTGGAATCTTTTGTTTCAGAATACCTCCATAACCAATGTCAGAGGCATCAGTTTCAACAATTTTGAAAGCATTGACAGTTGGGATACCAAGACAAGGAAAAGCTTTAACATGAGATTTGATTTGCTTAACAAGAGAAGTATGAACATCAGACCAAGGAGGAGGATTACTTTGTAACCGATCAAAAAGTGGTTTACATTGTTTCCTTAAATCCTTGTAAAAATCAGCAACAAAGTTTAATAAACCAAGAAATCTTTGGAGTTGGGTCTTGTCAATAATCTCATCGGGAAATTTATCAACAAATTGGATAGCTTTATCAATAGGACGAATTTGTCCTTCACCAATATCATAACCAAGGAACCTTACCTTAGTTTGGAACAGTTTAATTTTCTTAGCAGAGACAACAAATCCACTTCTTTTGATGGTTTCTAGAAACGAGTAAAAATGTTTCCAATGTTCATCAATAGAATTGGAGAAAATTAGGACATCATCAATGTAAACAATGGTGAAATGACTGAAAGAATTGAAGATGTCATTCATAATATTTTGGAATTCACTGGGAGCATTTTTGAGCCCAAAGGGCATAACATTCCACTCATAGTGACCAAAAGGAGTGGTGAAAGTAGTTTTGTACCTATCCTTTTCACTAATCTGGACTTGCCAAAATCTAGATTTCATGTCAAAATTGGAGAAAACTACAGCATCCCTCAATCTATGAACTAAGTCATTCTTATTGGGGATAGGATACCTAATCCATTCTAAGACTTCGTTCAAAGGTTTGTAGTTAATCACAAGGCAAGGGATTCCTCTCTCAAGCTTACCATTTTTTTGGACATAAAAAGCAGCACAAGACTAGGGAGATTTGCTATTCCTAATTAGTTTTTTCTTAAGCAAATCATTGATTTTGGTTTTGCAAAATTCAACAGTTTTAGCATTCATCTGAATAGGGTGAGCCTTAATAGGAACATTCTTTTCATTGAAATCTTTAACATAAGGCAAATCAACAATATGTTTCTTCCTATGCCAAAAAGCATTGGGGACATCAAAACAAACATCATTCATTAGAATTTTCTAAAAATTATTAATCTTGGATTGCAATAATTTATCAGAAAGTTGTTCAACAATTTTCTTGTATCTAACTTCTTGTTTAAGGAAGTTGAGATGTTTAACTTTAGCATGAATCAGATTCAAAGCATTATCATTGTCAATTTTAAACTTTGAAGCAAATTTGAATTTTACTTTCTGTCCAAAAGGATCAGTAGTAATTCCATAATGTTCAACAAAGAAAGGATACAATGTATTAATGAAAGGCAAACCAAGAATCACCTTATCAGTCATATTCTTAACAAGCACAGAAGGTATCTTGAAACAAACATTATCATAGCAAACATGAGCATTGTTCAATTCATATTTGATCTTCATTTGTGTGCCATTAGTAGAAACCAATCTCTTAGTTGATTTTTCAAAATATTTGGAAGGAATCAGACCTTCTTGAATACAATTCACATCAGCACCAGAATCAATCATAGCAATAGTGTTGAAAGCATAATCATGAGAAACAACAATTTTGACTTTTGTAAACCATTTTGGAGGCAACATGTGTCTAACAAGAGCAAGTTGATTATCAATAAAAATATTACCAGAAGCATTACTAAAAGGAGGAGCTTGTTGAGTGGATTCATCTCCATCTTCTTGCTCATCATGATCAATATCAGACTGATTTTTATCCAGATTTTTATCAATCTTGAGTTACAACAATTATTGTTTAAGATTAGCATTATCTTTTTTAACAGTTTTGACATCATTTTTTAATTGAATTATCTCTTGTTTAACAACAGTAATTTCATGTTGAAGATCGTCAACAGTTAGGTCTTTTGTTTTCTTTTTATTAAATCTTTCCAAAGTTTCTTTAAAACTTATCTTTGATTTGGGTTTTTTTAACAATTTTATCTCTTGTTAAGTTTTGTATGAACTTATCAAGAAATTCTTTTTGCAAGTTTGGATTTTCAATTTTACTCATTAAAGTTAATAACAAGTAATCTTGTTCTTCTTCTTTAGTTAACACATTAACAGATTTGATAACATTACAACATGAATCTCTGCATCCAAGTTTAACATTAGGAGAATTAGAAGTTTCACTACAAGAGTGATAAGTAGAATCAGATGAAGATGAGAAATCTTCTTCAAAAGGATCAGTCAAAGTAGTAGATTCAAGAATTTGAAACAGTTCATTTTGATCATTATCATTAATATTTAATATGTTCAATTTATTCTTCAATTTACCAGGTTTCTGGTTACAGTCTTTATTGAAATGGCCAAATTTGCCATAGTTAAAACATTTACTTTTACCTGATCTTTGCTTATCATGTTTTTTAAAAACAAATTTCTTTTTAGCATAAAAATCATTAGGTTTAACAAGGTTGGTTCTGTACCTTTTATGTTTTTTATGGCTATAGTTTTTGTAAAATTTATCATGTTTACTTTTCCCTTTTTGCCTGGAAGGAGCAATAGGGGGTAAACCATATAGTTTATAGAAATTACCCATTTCATATTTAGCTTTTTTTTTGCTTTTAATTGTTGTTTTAGCAATTTTTCATTATTACACATGTTGATTCCAAGTTTTTTAATAGTACTAAAAATATCACCATAAGTTAGGTTATCATAATCAATAGAATCATTTTTATCAATTAATTCTTGTTTTCCCTTATGAGCAAAGATAGGAGGCAAACCATTAATAAACCTCTCTTTCCAATAAGGCTTCGTGGAGTCTTTCCCAAGCATAACCTTGGAAATGAAAACATCTTGGTACCATCTATAATCAGACATAGTAGAGCATCTCAAATTATTCAAATAATCAGAAATTCGAGATGAAACATTAGATGGAGTACCAACAAGGTGTTTAAGAATTGTATAGACCAAGGTATTGACACCCTCAGGAATACCTCGTCCAATACTTTCATAAAAAATAGGCATACCTTCATCATCTTTTTTAACAGAATGTTTAATAGACTCTCTGGATTCTTCTGTGAGATGTGAATCCCACCATCCTCGAAAAGTACCAGAAAAACCAGTAACAAGCAGGTCAACAATGTCATGGTGGTCAAGATCATCTTGGTTATTCATGTATGCGGTAGCAACTATGGACATATGACTCATTTTATTAACAATTTCTTATTCAAACAAACCATCAATATTCCATTCATAAAGTATTTCAGCAGAAACAGAGAATTGGGTCTGAAA
Source organism: Castanopsis chinensis (assembly GCA_032878915.1). Lineage (NCBI taxonomy): Eukaryota > Viridiplantae > Streptophyta > Magnoliopsida > Fagales > Fagaceae > Castanopsis > Castanopsis chinensis. Next base: position 10,379,842 of record JAVQMG010000114.1, read on the forward strand.
AAATCTTTCTTTAAACTGCATATTAGGAGGAGTAGATTTTGAATACTAGTTTTTTGTAAAAGTCATGGGTTTGGATTTTCCAAGAAATCTTTTAACTTCTGGTAATCCATCATCAAAAATCTTTTTAGCAGAAACAGAAGATAAAGAATCAGAATCTGTATCTTGTTGAGAAGCGGATTCATCTTCTTTTCTTGAAATAGTACAAGCAGCACTTCTAGAAGTAGAAGTACCTTCTGTTTTGACTTTCAAATCAGCAAGCATTTTTTTAACCTTTTCAAGAGTCTTACTCTGAGAAGTTTTGAAATTCATTTTTTCTCCTTGATTGGGTAAATCAATCAAAGGTTTCTCAGGTTTTGAAATAGTAGTTTTTTCAACAATCTTTTCTTCAATACGGTCAAGCTATTGACCAATAACATGCAAGGATTCATTAGCAAAATTGTTTTGTTCAATAATGGCGGAAACATGGTTATTTTCATCAGTAATTTTGAAAGAGGAGGCTTTCACCTCAATATTTTGGCAAGTTATCAAAACAGTTTCAAGAGGTGGATGACTGGACCTAATAGTGGTTTTGTCTTCCTTAACAAAATTTGATTTCCTTATTAGGCTCAAATGATGTTTTGAAGCTTCATCTTTTGAAACATAATAATTTTCAAGAAAATAAAAAAACAAAATATGTTTTTGTAATTGATTAATTTTTTTCTTTCCATTTCCTCTTAACTCTATCTTTTTTTGATTGAGCAAAAGTACTTTGGTAATATTTCTTTTACTTTTTTTTTTGGCAGAAATAAATTCATTATACAAAGTAACCATATCAATTTCAAAGGGTTCGATTCTGTTCAGAACTCTTAATTGGCTTTGGTAAATAAGGGTTTCAATAGGTGGAAAATTAGATCCAGAAGGAGCATTAGATTTTGCATCATCTTCTTCATCATTAGCATTCTTGCTAATACTAGAGGAAGGATCAACTTTAGTGGAGTAAAAAGCAGTGTTAACTTGGGTGTTACAACTTGAAACTTCTTTTTCCTTTAGATCGGTGGGTTTTTCAAAATTTTTTTGTAAATAGTGGGCAAAGCACAACAATTTTTATATATATATATATATATATATATATATATATTGTTGGATCTTATTTATCAAAAAAAAAAAAAAAATTGCTTGTTCTTAATTTTAATATGGTGCAAAGCTGGTTCAAATACTTGAATGGTGGCTTGATGAGATATATTTGATTGCTCAAGTTTCTTGATCCTCAACAACACATCAACCAGCCACATTCTAAGAGAAATTTGATTTAGTTCCCAAGTTTTAATTGGGGATCCAAACCAGACAGCTCTAGCTACTGAGGAATAGATGTGAAAATGAACTTGCACAATGAACAAATTTAAGATGTAGGAATTCCCCTTTCAATGAGCTTCAAGTTTATAGGGATACTCTCATGTAGCAGCTTCCATATAAAAGTGTTGATCTTAATAGGAAGCTTCACCTTCCAGACTAAATTCCAGATTTCCTTGGGAATGTCTGATTCTAATGTTGGTTGGTCTCCATGAATTCTTGATGCAAATGTTCATAGGCTTTTTTCACTTGATAATCTCTTGAGTTGGAAAAGCATTAGAGGATCTTGTCCTGACCTTCCCCTACTTTTGGCAGAGGGATCTTTAAGATTTCTTCACCAAGGGGATATTGGTAAAGCTTCCTTACTACATCTGGTTTCCAAGTGTTGCTAGTGGTATCAATTAATTCAGACAGTCTTATTAACTAAAGCAAGCTCACTAAGCTTCTGAGAATTACTCTTATACCAAAGACGATGAGACAAAGGAATGTTACAACCTCTCCCAACCAACCATCGATCTTGTGAGATAATGATGAGTTTCAGACTGGTGGTCGAAGATGTGAGTTTTAGGGTAATATTTAGCTTTGAAAGTTTTGACTAGAAGAGAATTTGTCTGCTGCATCATTCTCCAGTATTGCTTAGCAAGCATAGCTTGGTTAATGAGATTGAATTTTTTGAGTTCTAGACCGCCCTCACACTTGGTTAAACAGATTGTATCCCAATTCAAGAGATGCATTTTTTTTTTGGTTTTGTTCATGTCCCCACTCAAGTTAATTTTTGTGCATTTGTATCTAATTACAAAACCTACCATATTACACTTAAGAAACCGAAAATTTAACATTAGTGTTTATATTCGTTTTGGCAAACTTCACACCATTGATTGAATCTTCTCCTTGGCCATACCAAGACTAAAATCACATCCTTGGATCATAAAGTAGGGAATAATTCTATGGAATATGCTCCCTTTGTAATGAAGAGGCTTCAAATTCTTCCAAACTAGCTGAGTTCCCGCACGATGTGTGGTGCATCTCATTATTAGTTTTCTCCAATAAATCAATAAGATTTAGTTTAATTGGTTGGCATCTCAATTTCTAATAGAGAAATTCAGATTCAAATCCCTCACTCTTAACTATCGATGTATAAAAAAAATTTTCAATAACTTTCCTTGTAAAAAAAAGGTAATCTTTAGTTTTTTTATAAACAAAATAGAAAGACACTAAGTATAGTATAGTGTAGTGATTTGATCATAGTATATATAGGTGTTTTTAAACTTAAAATTGCATGATATATTGGGTCATATAAATAGACATGTTTCATGCCTACAAAAAAAGCAAATATCCTTTAATTATGTTTTTTACTTTCTGGATTTTGTGTTAGTAAAGTTATTTATTTTTTTCCCTTTTTGTTGGACATTGTTTCAATAGTTGCAAAGACAACTAAAATTTTAGTAAGAATACCATATTTCAAATCAATTGTACCTCACATAAAAAAAATCAATGTTATCTTTCTAATTCATAGAATAAATATTACAATGTCAGTTCCACACACACACACACACACACACACACACATGTATATATATCACATGTCACTGAAAGGAATCAGGAAATTTAAATAATTAAGATTAATTTCTAGTGAATTCACAAATATTTAATTTTTTATTTGAATTTTTGTGTCAATTTTTGTCAAAGCACTTTCTAAAAAAAAATTGTCAAATCAACTAAACATGAGGAATAATGTCATATTGTAAATCTAATATTCTTATTTCAACTAAAAATTATTTCTTAAATAAAGTTTATAAAAATAATCTTATAAATTCATTTAAAATAAATAATTAATGCACAACTATAGGTAATCTTATAAATGCAATCCCTTTGAAGTAGAAGCCTGAATAAAAAGAATTTCAAGAAATGCACCACTTGGCATAACCTCATGCTCTCCAACATGAGGTCTCTACTTATATATATATATATATATATTGATATATTGATTTCTTTTTCCACCTATATGAGAGGGCTCATTAATATTAAAACTAATAACAAAAAAGCCTGCTAGCCATGATCATAAAAAAGACACAGAGAAGGGAGCAAACAATCCTAAATATAAAAGCAGCTTTCATATGATTAAAGATATAAATTGAGAATTGTATAAGGCAGTGGCTTCTAATTTACTTGGGAACCATATCTATTGCTTTAGGAATTGTATTATCAAAGATGCCAATGACTATGTTAACTTGAAAGGAATAAAATATACGCAGAATGCATTGTAAGGTTGGCTATCTTTCTATGATGAGCATTGAGGAATTTTGGAACAAAAGTTAGGTGATGCTATCATAAATCTTAAGTTTTTATGTCATTCAAGTCTCAATCTCTCCTCTATATCTACACCTAGAGTTTTTATTTTAGTGATTTTGTAGGGCAAATTGTGAATACCTAAGACATCATCTATTTCTAGGGTCCAAACCATACAACTTGTTCTCTCCTATAATGAAGCGACCAGGAAACATTTAATTTTATTAAAATCTTGTCAATCACAATAGGATAAAAATTAAAGGAGGGATATATTTCTGATGAAATAACTATGGGAAAACATATTTGCTATTAATTTTTTTTCCAATTTAGTAATGTCATCTTAATTTATCTTTCTGATATTTGATATCTGTAAGGGCAAATTTGTAGGTAAGTGGACATATAAACTAAACAAACATATAGCATGACTAGGGTCACAAGAAAGTTAGTCCAATGATATGATAAGGCAATTCAATAAGCATGGTGACTTTGAATCAGCATAAGCCCAGTTGATATTTTAGTTTTTAAAAAAAAAAAAATTTTAATTTTTTTATGGGAAACATATGCAAATTCATTCATCTAAAAATGAATTACAATAGAGGGAGGGCTACAAGAGTAGTTACAAGCCGAGATCCTCAAGAATAAGGTGCTCAACAAAGCTTGGGATGACTCCCTTCCAAACCTGAAAGACACCTGAATTCCTAGCTACTTTTGCAAGTTTATGGTGCCATCCTGTTTCAGATGTTGGAATGAACATCAGGAAAAAGAGGAGGAAAAGTCCCTAATTCTCTAAATGATGTGCCTAAACTCACCACCCACGTTACCTTTGTTGATTGCTTGTATAATGGAGAGAGCATCAGATTCAAAAATAACATTGGAGAGTCCCATTGCTGATGCAAGCAGCACACCTTCCTGCAAAGCTAAAACTTCTTTGATCTCATCTGGGAAAGGCATTGGAAGGACCCTGCTAAAGGCTGTGATAGAAGAGCCCTGGCAGTCTTGGATTATCACTCCAATGTTAGAGGGCTTGCCGTCATCTGAGGCTCCATCAACATTAATTTTGATGAAACCCGACTAGGGGGGGTTCTCCATTTAGTCGACGAAGGGACAAGGGGCAGGTTAGAGTACAAGCATGCTTCCTTATAATCAACAAGAGTTCTATTAGCCATATCCCAAATTTTCCTTGGAGGGGCACCTGAGTCTTCATGAAGCGCTTGGTTGTGATTCCACCAAATGGACCAAGCCATTGCAAAGAAGAGTTCCAGATCATGGGAGGAACCTTTCTCAGCATATCTAATGCAATATCCATCGGTTCTCGAGGAAAGGAGATTAAATCAATTGGATAGTTGAGCCAATGTGCCCGAGTCAGCTTGGCATGACCATAATTGAAGCGCATGGGCTGTGCTTTCAAAGGCCTTATCACATAGAGGGCAGGAACTCGAGCAGTGGATACCTCTACGATTTAAGCTATACGTGGTAGGAAGGTCGTTTACACATGTTCTCCAAGCAAATATTTTGAGTTTTGGTGGGATTTTCTGGAGCCAAATCCTCTTCCATAATGACATCCTTAAATTAATAGATGAGCTCTCCCCATCCTCATTTGAGACCACCAAACTTGAGGCAATATTGTACGCGCCTTTGACTATTAATGTACCCTTTTTGTTTCCTATTCATATAAGGCTGTCCTTAGGAAGATTGTAACTCAAGGGGATTTTCAAAATTGTGTTGGCTTCAAAAGGCAAGAAAATAGACCTGACCATATAAACTTTCCACCATTTGGTGTCATTGTCAATAAGGGAAGACACCACTAGGAAGTCTCCAAAATCAGTTTGGGGTGAGATCACTTTGTGAGTTGTTGGCGGTGGCAGCCACTTATCGTCCTAAATATGGATTCATCCCATTGCCTACCCTCCATCTTATGCCCTTTCTAATTACTTCAAGGCTATTGTGGATGCTATGCCATGCGTATGAGGGGTTGCTACCTTTCTTGGAGTTAAACACTTCATCATGAGGGAAGTACTTGGCTTTATAAACCTGAGCCATTAAAGAGTTTTGATTGGTGAGGATTCTTAATCCTTGCTAGGCCAACATAGCTAGGTTGAAAGCTTGGAGGTTTTGAAAACCCATTCCTCCATGGAACTTTGATTTCCACATTCTCTTCCAGCTAACCCATGCAATTTTGTTCTCCTCATCCTTTTGCCCCCACCAAAAGTTTTGCATCATATTTTCCAAGTCTTTGCATAACTTCTTAGGAAGTTGGAAGCAGCTCATTGTGTATGTGGGCACTGCTTGGGCTACCGCTTTGATAAGGATCTCCCTCCCTCCCTCCTATTGAAAGGAGCTTTCCTTTCTAACCAGTAAGTTTTTTAGCAACCCATTCCTTAATTTCTGCAAACACTTGAGATTTTGATTTGCCAATGATGGATGGAAGCCCCAAGTATTTGTTGTGCCTAGAATCTTGCATTGAGCCGAGGGTGTTCAGAATGCTCTCCCTCATCTCTTGAGGGGTGTTTAGGCTAAAGAAGACTGATGACTTGTCAGTATTAATTTTCTGCCTTGAAGCCGCTTCATAGCTATTAAGAATACTGACAAGATTTTGGCATTCTTGGTACTTTGCTTTGCAAAAAAGGAGGTTGTCATCGGTGAAGAAGAGATGAGTAATTCTTGGGCAACCTCAATAAATAGAAATTCCATTGATTTGTTGATTTTGGGTGTGTGGGCCTTTTTACAAATGTTGGGCTGGGCCGCCTCCTGCTGCACTAGGCCCAAAGTTTTCTGGATCAGAGGGTTGGGACCGGTCCAATAGCAACCCTCCTTGGTCCGGCTTGTGCGCAAATGATGAGTCCGAGTCCAAGTCTTAGGAAAGACGCTGCAAAGTGGACTTATTCCTTATTTCTGCCGCAGAAGGAACTTTTCTTTAGTTTCTGTCGTAGGTCTAACTTTTCTGCTGTGTAGTAAAACTATCTGTTGTGTAGTAAAGCTTTATGCTGTGCATTAAAGTTGTCTGCTGTAAAGCCTTGTGATATGCAATAAAGCTGTCTGCTATGCATTAAGGCTGTCTACTATAAAGCCTTTTGCTGTGCAATAAAGCTGTCTGCCGTGCATTAAAGCCTTCTGTCGTGCAGTAAAGCCTTCTGCCGTGCATTAAAGTCTTTTGTTGTGCAGTAAATATGTTTGATGTGCATTAAAGCTGTCTGCCATGCAGTAAAACCTTCTGTAATGTGAATGACTACTCTTTATTTTTTTTACGGTAGAAATACTTTTCTACTTCTTGCACATAAACAAATATAAAACCCAAAGAAAATACCAATCGAACAAACGTTAGGTTACATGGGTTAGCATATTCTCAAATATATACATACACATATTCATAAATATACCTATACGTATTCACATACACCTCTATAAAATATACTCTACAGAACATGAGAAACAAGTTATATGTTTATATATATACTTATGGCAGGATAATAAGTCAAAAGTATAACACGTAATAACAAATAAAGAAGAAAGCTTCGGCAGAAAAGATTTAGCTTAACACGGTAAATACAATAAAAATGTGCCACAGCAGAATAATTAGTACAATAAGTAAAGATACCACAGCAGGACAATTGATGCGGCAAACGTGATAAAAATGTGCTACAGCAGGATGACTAAATATGGCAGATATAAGCTATAATGAGAGAAATCAAATATATTTGCAATCGAAAATCAAGTATTGAATCTTCCCATAGAATAAGTAAGCCAAGAAGGAACCCAAACCCCAACTTGAACAACCTTGTCATAGGCTCATGTCATCAAAGTTGTGCATTTTGGAGAATATGCCTAAATGGCTACTAGCTATTACTTTTTGAAGACTTTAAAGATTGGGTTTGCTAAAAGGGAGGGAAAAGATGATCTATTGATGCATGCCCCTATTCCTGCTATGTTTTCTCTCTTTCTCTCCTTTTTTTTTTTTTTTTACTATTAGTTTTCTTACTACTCTCTTGCCGTGGATTGTTTTTCTCACTTGGGTCTTTTCTCTTAGGTGCTTCCTCTATTGGGTCTCCATTCCTCCTTAGGTGCTTCTCCATCCGGTCCCCCTTTCATCCATGACTATCTCTTCCTTTTATAGTGAGCAAATTCAATGTGATTTCTTCTTTTTACCCCTAGGGCTTCACTAATTGTTTTTGGTTCATTGTGGGCATCCATTCAAGACTACCCACTAGCCCATTGGTTGCCTCGACCACTGCCATTGCTCAGTTTGTTTGCTGCACCATTACTCATTTCACGACAAAATTCCCTTTTGTTTGTTCTTGCTGTATACCTCTATCTCTAGGTTCAAATGGGTAAGGATTGGGCTATCTCACTACCTAACTTTATGGCATGTATCAAATGGTCCTAACCATCTACTACTTCTTTTGGGTAAGATACCATCCCACCAAGATATACTTCTAAAAGAAGTTATGGCAGGAAAACATATATAGATTCCCTTTTCCCCCCACCACCAAACCACACCCTCTGAATCCCCTTGACCGTAGACCCACCTCCCTTGTATTGGCTAGATACAGGTTGGTGGTGCTCCAGCGCTTCTGTGCTTGCTTCATTGTCTTTTGCTTTTGTCTTCTTTTGTTCCCACGTCATTCCTGCCGTAGCAAATTAGTTCTGTTTCATTCTGCTTCGCGTTTTTTGTCTTATTTCTTCATGCGTTTCCTGCTGTGTTTGTCATTCGGTTTGACTTTTCTTTCCTTCACGTGATTCCTGTTGCTGACACTTCCTGCTGTTCCTTGTTTCTTTTTATCGTGTTTCTTCATATTAGCTTTCATGCCTATCTTTTTTATACAAAAGGATTTGGGCCTTTGTGGGCCAAATAATTTTGATTGGATCAAAAGGGTCTTGGGCCCAATTTGTCTTTATCTGCCGAAGCCATCTTGCTAGAGAACTATATTCTGCTCAGATTTGTATTCTGCTCAGATCGCTTTCCCTTGCATTTCTTCCTTTGGACCTCTCTTGCTTTTTGGTCTTCTTGGTGGGCTTTTGGGCCTTGCTTTTCATTGGGCTTTCCTCCGTATGGGCTTTTGTGTCTTAGATTTGCAAAAATGGGCATCAACATCGGGCAGCTTCATGGATAAGTGTTGAAAGGCCTTTGGCATAAAGAAGAAATAGGCACAAGGGGAGAGGGAATGTCCTTGTCTAATGCCCCTTGAAGGGATGATGTTTCCACAAGCCTCACCATTAATGATCACTGAGTAAGACACAGAAGGGACACAATGCATAATAAAATCAACCTTTTTTTTTTATTTATAATTTTTTTATCAAAACCCAATTTCTCCATCATTCCTTTAATAAAATTTCATTCAACTCTATCAAAAGCTTTGCTCATATCTAGTTTAATTGACATGTAATTTTCTTTTCCATCACTTTTATGATTTAGATAATGCATAAATTCAATTGCCACAAGGACATTATCCGTGATTAGGCAGTCGAGGGTGAAAACACTCTGATTTTCAGAGATAATAATTGGTAGAATGGCTTTGAATCTATGGGCTAAGACTTTGGAGATGAGTTTGTAGGTGGTGTTGCAAAGGCTAATGAGGCGAAATTCTGTCATTTTTGTGGGGTGACTTGTTTTTGGGATGAGAGAGATATTAGTTTTGTTAATTTCAGTCATGGGTAGATTTGAATTCAGTACACTTAACACCATGTTTGTGATATTTAACCCCACAATGTCCCAATATTTATGATAAAAGATTGTGGACATACTGTTAGGCTCGGGTGCTTTGGTGGGGTGAAGCTGTTGTAGTGCTTTGGTGACTTCGTCTCTTGTGAAGACCTTGATGAGCTCAGTGTTCATCTCCTTCATAACACGTCTAGGAATTGCATTAGTGACCTCATCGATACCATTGGGGAAGGAGGTGGAGGAAATTTTCTCAAAATAGGATAATAGAGTGGCTGCAATGCTTTCCTTACTTTCACACCATTTGCCATTATCATACCATAGTCCCAGTATAGTGTTCTTTTTTGTCCTTTCTGAAGCTCGGGCATTGAAAAATTTTGTGTTTTGGTCCCCCTCTCTATACCAATGAACCTTGCTTCATTGACGCCATATGGTTTCCTCACTGTCAAGGAGATCATTAATTCTTTTATCCTGAGTTGGTTAATTTCTGCCCCTTGAGTGCCCTGATGATCATCCATAGTAAGGGGGTTGAGAGCTCTTCTTTTCTCTTGAATTTGCTTTGGAATATTGCCCACCACATTCTAGTTCCAAGTGGCAAGAGCAATTGTACATCTTTGGAGATTGGAAGCAACCCCTTCAGGTGTGGCAGAAAGGGTGCCTGAGTCCTAAGCAGCTTCAATGACTTCACAACAATCTTCCCTTTTGACCCACATGGCTTTAAAGTGGAAACGATGTTTGCTTTGACAGGTTGGAGGGGGGGGGGGGGGGAGTCAATGGTTGTGAGGATGCAGTGGTCAGATGTGGACTCATATAGATGATGCATTTTAGGATTCTTGAAATGTTCGAGCCAATCTGATGTAGCAAAAGCTCTATCCTAGCAGAGTGATATTCTGTCAATCCCCTCTTTCATATTACACCAGGTGAAATCAGGGCCATAGTAACCCAGGTTTTTGAATCTGCAAAAATTCACAGCCCGACTAAAGCTATCCATTTGGCTTTGAGAGCGGTGTGTTCCTCTTGCTTTTTCATTCATAGAAAGTATTTCATTAAAATCGCCACAACAAAACCAAGGAAAGTTAAATTGATTACTGAGAAAAGAAAGTAGTTTCCAAGATTCTTCCTTGAGGTGGGTCTCCGGGTGCCCGTAGAACCCAATGAATCTCCAAGAGAGACCATTGCTTGACTCAGTGATTATTGCATCAATATGGTGGCTTGAATAACTCTTGATTTCTAAATTTGTGTCACTGGACCAAAGCATAGCTAGACCCCCACTTCGACCCCTGCTAGGAACAATTAACTCATTCGAAAAACCCAGTTTGAATTTTACTTTCTCCATGCCTCCACTTTTTAATTTAGTCTTCAAGAGGAAGACTAGTTTGGGATTCTAGTGCCGCACATAATTGTCAAGCGTATCGATTGTCCAGGGGTTCCCAATTCCCCAGCAGTTCCAACAAAGGGAATTCATTGCTCCTAACGGTGCTGCTCATGTGTATCAGTGTGGAGTGAGTCACATAGTTCTTTTCTGAGGCTTACCTTCATCTTCAACCATAATATCAAGTCTGTTTATTCTTTTAGAGCCTAAAAGCCAAGCCACATTTTGTGTTTGTGGGTTAACATTTTGGGATCTCTTTCCTTGGGCTCTGGAAACTTTCTTCCAATTTCCTCTTTTTGGGCTTAGTGGGGGGTTGGTGGTCTCAAGACTAATGGGGGCCTCTTGAAAGGATTTCAGTGGGCTAGTGCCTTCGTGGGCCTCAGAGGGAGGAAGCTTTAGTCGGCCCACTATGGAGGACTCATCCCCTACCTCCTTTCTTACTTCTCTAGTCTTATGAGGATCACATGTGTGCTTGTCAGAAAAGGGCTCAAGGCTCAAGGATCGTACCTTGTTGCTTTTTGCCAGATTTTCCACTGGTTGCATTATTGATGTGCCATCTTGTCCTAATTTCAAATTCTTGGGATGCGTATGGCTTGGTAGAGTTGTTAGGGGTCCCACTTGCTTCACCTCCATGTATATCGAGTTGGAGGTAGTCGGGGTTTGCTGATCATCTGAACCTTCATCCTTCCGTTCCTCGAAGCCATTGCTACTAATCTTTCTGGGTTTTTCAAGTCCACTTTTGGGATTGCCATTTGCTCGTAACCAATCCCCATACTGTCTAAGAGCTTTAGGATTACTTGGATACCCAGAACAATGTTTTCCATCATGACCAAGAATGCCACAGAGGAAACAAAAATTGGGATGCCTTTCACATTTAAAGGTAAACCAATATTTATCTCCATCCAGATTGACAATATTTGCACCCCTTCGCAATGGTTTATTGATGGGTAAATCCACTCGTATTCTCATAAATTTGGCTTGCTCTGATAGCCAAGATCACTTGTCAGACTGAATATATTTTCCCAATTTGTTGCCTAGGTCCCTACCGACCTCTTCATACATACTTTTGAAGGGGAGACCCCAAACTTGAATCCAGAATGGGGAGTGAGTAGACAAAATATTATTGATTGATAATCCCTTTTGATGATGCAAAGAAAATCAGTAGACTGGATGCTTTGGATCAGAGAGGACTACCGGCTGTCTTGATGGCCTGAAAAAGAGAGAACAAAAATCAAAGCCGGTCAATAACCCTCCGATGACAAAGTCAATTTTCTCTCTATTATTTTTGAGTTCCTATTTTTTAGGAATCATAGAACATACCTTTTCTTGGTCTGAATCAACGTTTATATAGTGTCCTAAGAGCAGTTATTGGGTTTGTAACCTCCCCCAGATTTAAGGAGATGTGTGTGTTCTAATATAACTTTCTCAACTGTTTAGGAGTTACATTCTTTATGCGTAACGGTCACTAGGAGTTACACGTATGATACAGAGTTGTTTTACACATTCATAAATTTTCTCAAGTGTCAATGTGTCGTCTAGAATTCCTCGTCTTGAGGCCCTCAAGTCAGTTATTCTTTAAGGATTGGCAGACAGAGCAATTGCTCAGATGTCAGTGTTTTGCTTCTTGCACACCAAATGACAAGGAACAACTTACCTCGTCTTTCGTTATTTGAGGCCCTCAAGTCAGCTTACCTAGTCCTGAGGCCCTCAATTGACCGTGCAACGCCTCGTCCCTACACCTTGCTCGTCCTGGACGATCTCTATGGACGAAATTGGAATTGTATTTTATCATACCCCGTCACCTTTGTCCACCTGCATAGGAGTAATAGATTATTATTGAAGTTCCATGGATCGTTTCACTCGACCCACTCCATTTGGTATCTGGAGTTGAACTTAAACTGGAAAATATTTTTTCCAATATCTACAATCGTCAAATCTGAGCCCATCTTCCAAGCAGATCTTTAGCTTACTCTTTAAAGCTCGCAAGTTCTAGTGCCAATTTGCTAGAAGTTGACCAAAAAGACTCAAGGCACACTCCTCTAAGAGGTCTGATCTACTAATGGTTGAGATGGAGATGCTTTCTTCTTCTTCTTTCGTGAGCTGGAGGTGCTGTAAGCCATTGATGATTGTTCGATCCATATCAGTGATGGTTAATCAAGCCCTATGGGCTTTGGTAACCCAGCAAGGACCCGTAGCAATGGAGGGAGAGGGAACTCGTCCAAGGTGAGAGAGAGGAGACTCGTGCAAGGCGAGAGAGAGGGGCTCCTGCTAAGGGAAAGCTTTCATGTCTCTTGAGTTCTTTTTTAAAAGTTTCAATATTCCAATAGGATGGTTGAATTAGGATAGTTGATATTTTAGTTATTTCCAAGTTTTTAGTGCTTGTAAATATGATGGACGATATAGATTGGCAGACTAAGCAAAGAGGGAAAACGTTCACTCTCTTAGGTTATTTTATTTTATTTTTTTATTTATAATTTGATTATGTTGTACAAAAAATTTTAAATTCGAGTGAAAGAGTTGTGCCAAATAGGCTTCTTTATTTGTTTTTCTGAGACTGTTGTTGGGCGTCCAAGTATTTTTAAAGTGTCAATGATATAATGAAAGTGTCAATGTTATATTGAAGGGGACCAAGTTTAGTTTTGTTGGGATTGAGCAGCCCCTGCCTGTTATGCCTCAACTCCTTTGGATACATTAGACTATTAATCTTTAATCCATTTCTAGTCCAACAATCCAAAGTTATTCTTTAACCTTCACTAACATGATGTACTCACAATTCTATTGCAGCATCCAAGAAGCTATACAATATGTCAGCAATGAATATGAATATCACATGAATGTGTTATTAAATGGTTTCCCTCTTGCCATCATGCCACTTAGATTTGGTCTGATCACTTTCATAACATTTCCCCTTTAGACCGCACCGTCCATGGTGGGACATGCCAAAGTATCAGACTCTGAAGCCTCCACCTCGTGACATAGTTAAAACAAATTCTGTCCAAAGTACATAAGAAAGACCAATAGATATTCTTGAGTTATAAAATTTTCTCTTTGTATTTGAGGTGGGTATGAGTAATTTTTCCTTTGAATTTGGGTTGAGTCAATCATCATCACAGCTTACAAGTGAACAATTCATAAAAGAATCAGAGTCTCCGACGGAGTATGGGAAGGGGTCCTTGGATTGGGTAAGGGGGGCGTTACGGATTTTCATTTTTTGGATTATTATTATTTCCCTACAATGGCATTATGTGATAGGCCTTATTTATTAATTTGTGAAATGGTGAGATGACACGTTAGTTTTAGGAGAATGTTATGTTCACAATATTTTCACAACAAATCATATGTGATAGATTGTTATAGGTTGTTATTAGTGGGATAGAAAAGTAATTTCAATGGTAGGTTCAAATTAGAATTAATAACAACTAATCATGTATAATTTGTTGTGAAAATGTTGTGGACGTAACACTTTTTAGTTTCAGAGGGTGTAAATAATGTGTTATACCTCTAGGTTATCTTTTTTTTAACTACAATTTCATTAAGGCCAAACATTAAAGTGCAACAATCATGCCTACAAGCTTTCAAGACAGGAGGAGGAAATTGCAATTATAGAGCAACCACAACTTTAGAAGCATAATGAGCTACTAAGATGAGATCTTTACCTAGCAAAATTCATAACCAACAGAAGATAAACTTAAATCAAAAGCATTACAAAAAATAGAAGAGATAGACTAGTCATTTTGTGTGTGTGTGTGTATGTTACACATCTAGACTATCTTAGTTCTCGTTGAAATTTCATTATAATGCATTGAGAGAGAGAGAGAGAGAGAGGCTAATAGCTTAAGGGGAAAGGGGTCTTAATTTTTTTTTGGCGAAAAACCCCTTTTCGTCCCTATATTTTCACGCGATTCTTACTTTGATCCCTATATTTTATTTTCGCCTGTTTTAGTCCCTAAAATAAAAAATGTGATCTCATTTTTGTCCCTACCGTCAGTGCCTAACAGCAAAATCCTAGGTGGCAGACGGAACACCCTGTTAGCTGACGTGGCACTGACGCAGCGCTGATGTGGCAATTAAATATTATTAAAAAATATGCCACGTCAGCATTTTAATTTTTTTAAAGCCACGTCAGAAATTTTTTATAGAAAATTTAAATTTAAAAAAAAAACCTTAAATCTAATTAATTTAAAATTTTAATTAAAATTTTATTTTCTTGTTCTTCACATACCAAACCCAGATCAAGAACAAAAACCCAGGTAAGAAGAACACAAACAAAAACACATGCAGAAGAAAAAAAATGGGTCACACTTCAAAAATCTAACCTTAAATCTAATTAATTTAAAATTTTATTTTTTTGTTCTTCACATACCAAACCCAGATCAAGAACAAAAACAGGTAAGAAGAACACAAACAAAAACATATGCAGAAGAAAAAAAATGGGTCACAGTTCAAAAATCTAATTTTTTTTCTGTAATGGACGCAGTAATCGCTGAAGCTGCCGAGCCTACCGTCGTCGTTGCCGCGGCGAACGGCGCCGAACCCCCTGCTTCCCATGATGACAGCACTGAGTCCGAGCCGCTCGACCTCGAGGCAAAGCCTCTCCTTCATGTCGTGATCCTTCACGATGTGGATCTTGTAGGGGATCTACGCCTCCCTCAACGGCTTCGCCAGATCGGCGGCTTTCGAAGCGGTGAAGGCGTCAAAATCGTCCTCCAACTTCTTCTGATTGTTGGAGGAAGAAGACGGGGTAGGGGTGGCGGTCGAAGTCGGAAGGGGGAATGGAGAGATCGATGGAGCCCCAGTCGGCGCCAAAGAGGACAGAGGGGGGGCTGACGTGGAGGAGGATGACGGCGTCGCCGGGTTTGATGTAATGGTGGACGGCCCAGCGTACAGACGTGGCATGTGAAGAACAAGAAAATAAAATTTTAAGAACAAGAAAATAAAATTGCGCTGGGTTTTTGTTCTTGATCTGGGTTTTAATTAAAATAAAATTGCCAGATCAAGAACAAAAACCCTGGGTTTGACATAGTTTTTGTTTGTGTTCTTCTTACCTGGGTTTTTGTTCTTGATCTGGGTTTGGTATGTGAAGAACAAGAAAATAAAATTTAATTAAAATTTTAAATTAATTAGATTTAAGGTTTTTTTTTTTAAATTTAAATTTTTTATAAAAAATTTCTGACGTGGCTTTAAAAAAATTAAAATGCTGACGTGGCATATTTTTTAATAATATTTAATTGCCACATCAGCATTACGTCAGCGCCACGTCAGCTAATAGGGTGTTCCGTTTGCCACCTAGGATTTTGCTGTTAGGGCACTGACGGTAGGGACGAAAACGAAATCACATTTTTTATTTTAGGGACTAAAACAGGCGAAAATAAAATATAGGGACTAAAGTGAGAATCGTGTGAAAATGTAGGGACGAAAAGGGGGGTTTTCGCCTTTTTTTTTTTTTTTTTTTAAATGGTCTTCAGTCTCTTGACTTGGTGTAAGACAATCAAGACACAAATAGCTTAGGGGGCAAGGAGTCTTTTTTTTTTTTTTTTTTTTTTTTTAAAATTAAAAAAAAAAATAGAAAAAGGTCTCGTGTCTCTTGACTTGGTGCAGTGAAAACACTTTCACAGAACGCTCTAAGGTAATCCAAAACAAACAAACATCCTTGAAAAAAAAAAAAAAGATGAATTCTGGTCGCTTCGCCTTCACTCTCTCGGTCATTCTCTTCTTCACGATCATTCCCTACATTCAGGTACCTACTCAATTTCCAAAAACATATTTATTGAAATCTTTCTAGAATTATATATTATAGTATATAACTTTTTCTGGGCAACCAAACGGAGAGTAAGCAAAGCAAAAATTGGTGTTGTGTAAAATTTTGTTTTGTGTGCAGAAGAGCCACGCAGCAAATGAAGTACATGATCGGATCTTCAAACCCACATCATCGTCATTTTCAACTGCTCTCGAAACCCTTCAGAAGCAAATTGGGTATAACCCTTTTTCGTTCCCGATTCTCGCATCTTTGTCTTCTACATTTGCTTACTTCGTCTTTGGGTTTCTGAGAAAGAAATGAAAAAGGGAAAATTTTTTACAATCATGTTGATGATCAAGAATTTTGAAAACTTTTTGTTATTCTATTCTCTCGTGCTTATCAATTGGTCTTAGACTCTTAGTTTTATCATGCTTGCTCTATACATTCATATAGTTCTTCAATAATAAAATACACTGTTGGTCCCCAAAATTTAGTGGTTGAAGTTTAAAGTGATCGCTTTATTTCTATCATGTAATTTTTGGAAATGCTGCTTGCCAATGGCGTCGTGTATTGATGGAGATTATTGGTCCCTTTTCTCACAGAAGGAATGGAGACTGAAAAGGGCAGCTATGAATGTTAGCATTTTATTTTCTGATTAACCAATTGGGTTCTTACAGTGTTGCTTTCACTTTTTGTAGCTACAATTTCCAGAACATTGGTCTTCTTCGTCGTGCCATGACACATGGCTCTTTCTCTGAAGAGAACAACCGAGCATTGAGCATTCTGGGTGGGAATGTGATTGAAACATCGGCCTCTCTCCAGTTACTTGGAAAAGACATTGATATTTCTTCAAAAGATCTGAACCTTCGCTTGTCAGAGTTATCCAAAGTGGAATCGTCATGCACTAGTGATGGGATGAGGTTGGGGTTGCAGAAGGTGGTCAGGGTATCTCCCAAGACTAATTCTTCTACTCCTGGAGTGGTTTGCAGTGCTTTCCGAGCGATGTTTGGTGCTATCGCTCTTGATATTGGGAAGTCAGACGATGCTGGAAACATTTTCTGGAATGTTCATGGTGGTGATGTTGGAGTTGGAGATGCTCTGGCGTGGTAAGTTGGCCTTTCTGTTAGTGTGGTATTAGAAGTTATATGCTAAACTACTATTAGTTTTTATGATTGTAGTCATGGTGGAAGAACCTTTGGTATGATGCTTGTATCTTAGTTAAGCTAACTCTAGATATGCTTCTAAGAAAAGCTTCCTTGGGCCCTGGGTCTGTAAGGTGTACTTCATATTTGAGTATGTGGTTGAATGTAAATATATAAGTTGGAGTGCATTTTTAATCTGGTTTCAGTATCTTTTATCTTATTCTTATCATCTTATCTTTGGATTATATATGATTTGAAAATTGCTCTTTTTCAATTACTTCAAAGGTTTACTGTAGTTATTTTGAGAAAATATGTAGGAAAAATGTGTGCTACTGGCTTGGGAATACTCTTGCACAATTTTCATGCCATATAACCTAAATGCAGTTATGCAGATGAACTGCCATTTCCTATTGCATGATTGAATGAAAATTTAATACTCCTACAAGGATAAGTATCTGATAGAATTCTACTTGTAGAAACCAATGAGAACCAGAACAAGATAAAGTAGCACTTGTGCATACATACATCTGTATGTTTTTGTGTAAATTTGCTCTCTTCAAATTTAACACATGAAGATTGACGCATTTAATCTGTTAAGAGTATGGTGAGAGAATGAGCAAAAGTTCACATGGGCTTAACGTCATGTTAGAACTAGGATGAATGACTTGAAATCCCCAGTTTCCCCCTGTTCTCTTAATTTTATTTATATAATGTCCTGTAGATCTGTGTTCATGATCAATTCGTCTCTCTCTCTCTCTCTCCCTCCCTTGTTTTCAGACTAGTCCCTATGGTGGGAACCAAATGAATTTGTAATGAATAGCCAAACCAATCACAAGAATTTTGTGAATGATTTGGTTTTTTTCCTTAGAGATGGAACAGCTTATGCTTGTCTATGAATTCGTCTCTAGTAAATGAGATAAGTGAGTTTCATGTAAGATGTGGTCGAGATTTGTAATAGAAATTGTATGTCAAGTTGACCTCAAGCACTTGCAGGATATAAAGTCAAATAGTACATTTGTTTCCCTTCCACAATTGTACTGTTTCAGATCATCACCTACATAGTCCTTCATATTGAGGCAGTGGCAACAGTCTTGTGTGGTTGTACATATGCTACCTCCTTCAATTATTAGAGGATAGGTAAAGTCCTCTGCAGTCTTTGCAATCTTTGAAGCCTACTAGTTACATGATAAATTCTTTAATCTTGGGTCTTTCTGTCCAATTGAAGTTCGGGCAATTCACGCAAAGTTTGCTTCATTTAGATGATGGTATCAACCACTATTAATATTCCATGGGAGAGTTTCTTGGGGCATTCAATTTCGTCGGTTAGTGAATGAACAAGAGTCACAATCTTTGGATTTATTTATGCTTTTGATCTACTCCACAAAGGTGCGGGGTGTTGGTTCTGACATACTTTGTTGGATGCCAGCTAGCAAACGAGGTTTTAAGGTGAGTGGGTATTACCATTCTATCTCCCCTTCTACTGGCAGTTCTTTCCCTTGGAAAATGGTGTGGCAATCGAAAGTTCCTCCTAGGGTAGCTTTTTTCTACTGGACTGCGGCTTTAGGCAAGATTCTTACTATAGACAACCTTCGGAAGAAGGTTTACTGTAGTTATTTTCAAAATATGTAGGAAAAATGTGTGCTACTGGCTTGGGCATTTTGTTATGTGCAAAAGGTTCTTGAGTGGTGTTTTATGTGCAAAAGGCATGGGGAGTCTGTAGATCATCTCCTCCTTCACTGTCCTATAGCCTTTGAGATATGGAGTATGATCTTTAGCTTGTTTGGTGTTTGTTGGGTGATGCCTCAGAGGGTAGTGGATTTGTTGGATTGTTGGACTTGCAAATTCAGGCGTCATCGTAATGTAGTTATTTGGAGGCTTGTGCCGCACTGTGTGATGTGGTGTATTTGGCGGGAACGGAATTCTAGAAGCTTTAAGGGTCGTGAACGGTCTATGATTGAGCTTAAGTCTTTCTTCTTTTTTACTCTTCTTGAATGGTGTCTTGTTTCACCATCTTTTTCGTGTATTTCCCTTCTTGTGTTGTTAGATCATTGTAATTTCGTTTCTTGATGTTTTGCCTTTTTGTACATTTCCTATGTACTGGGCTATGTGTTTTTATAAAATTGTCGCTATTACTTATCAAAAAAAAAATATTCCACATCCTAACCACTCTTGAAACGTGGTTATCCAGAACTAAGACCATTAGTGCAGTGTTAATGGGCTTCTGAAAGGTTAGGCCAACATGTTTCCATGGGCTTAAAAATATCATACTCCGGTAGAATTCAATTGCTGACTTTGATAAGTTGGGGTCCATCAAAATAACAAAACGGTTTTTTTTTTTTTAATTGTTATTATTTTTGGAATCTTTCTTTTGCTACTTAATATAGCTTTGCAAGCGAGATCTTAGATGATGTTTTTGTTCTAAAACTCTTGGATTCTATCTCAATGCAAAGGACCTGGACAATTTCTGAACACATCAGCCAAGTAAATCATGTTGTTAATCATGTTTGAGTTTCTTTGTTTTGCAGTTAATCATGTTGTTTTTCTGTGCTTTCATCTCCATTTTCCAAACATTAGGGGGGTTGCTACCTCTTTGAGTTGTAGTTAATGGCTCTGTGACCAGAGGTGAGGTGGCCAGACTATTAAGCATAGCACCCAAGCGACCCGCATCATTTCAAAGCTGTATTATTTCAAACAAAGAAATCTCTTCACAAATTTTTTCGCCATGACCATGAAGAGTGGTGTTATTTTAGTACTTATATCAATGTTTCAGTCTCCATCCTCATTGTCATGTCCACATAAGAAAAGTTAGATGCCAAAAATATCAAGGAAGACTCCCCTATAACTATAAGACAGATGGATGTTGAAATATCTAAAAAAGTTGCTAAAGAAATGTTGACATAAAATTTACGATAAACAATTGAAGTCTTATAGACTGTAAGGGGAAATACATATCTCTACGAAAATCTAAAGTAGTGCAAGCACTTGAAAACGACCAGATGATACCCGAACTAATAAAATATCTTGACCTCATAGGAGAGGTCAAAAATATGAATCATACCTACCCTAACACCCAATTAATAGATGCATGATGATAAAACCATAACTACAAATAATTTCAACTTGATAAGGATCTGGTATAAAATTCATGTTTTACATTATCCAATAAAAAATTATTACATCAATTTTTTACTTAGAGTATGTTTGGATAGGAATTATAATTTCTGCGTTTGCATTTGTGTTTTTGTTTTTGTTTTTGTTTTTTTTTTTAAATCCAGCGCTTCTTGCACTGTTCATGAGACATGAATAGTGCAATTAGGCAAATGCCTGATTTCATTAATGAACAGTAACCGAAAAATATTTTTTTATTTTCAGTTCTCAACAAAATAAACAGCATTCAAACACACACTTAATAATCAGTACATCTTGCAACACTTGATAACACCACTTTTTTTTTTTAATAAATGAAAAAGTTTTATTATAAAAGTAACTACAAAATACAACAGTCCTTAACAAGAGCATCCACCAAAGGGGATGAGCAACATGTTACATCAAACGACCCCACAAAATTACAAGATAGATTCCATTTTGCTAGACTATGAGCTACACCATTCGTAGATCTTGGAACCCAACTACCCAAGTGAAAGAAATGCACTGAAATTGCAAGGAAAGCAGGGGAATTTCCTGTATTATAGAGTTGATTCTCCATGGCATGCTGGCTGTTGGGGGAGGAAATGAGAAGTCAGTGAGAGCATCTCTAATAAACTCTCTGAAGTCATGTTTGGAGAGCAAACCCACAAAAATCAACTTCAACAATCTCTCCAAAATCTAAAAAATAGAATAATTTTGCTACAGTACTCTCCACACATAAAGAGTTATATCACTCTCCGAATGAATTTTGATGACTAAAATATTCAGTCTCTTCTCTCCACTAACTAAAATATTCAACCACTATATCTCTTTTTGTGCACGCTAAGAATAAAGAATAAAGAAATATAAAAGAAATGATGAGAAAGTAATATTCAAATATAATGAAGAACAAATAGAGAATCGTTGAAAAATGTATTAGAAGAAGTAAAAATCAGTGTGAAAATTTGGCTGAGTCTCCTTAAAAAAATGATAAATTCAACACCTTCATTTGCTGATAAATTCATTCCCTATCTTGGAGCCTCAACTTCTACCTTAAAAAAAGGAGGCTAACAAAGCCTCATTAGTGTTTTACTCAATACTTAAAATATAGTATTTATTAAGATATTATCATGTAATGATAAGATATATCTATGTTTTAATAATATCTTTATTGCAAGGTGTAAATCCATTATGGAATTTAATCTATATATCAAACTATTTAGCAAATAATTATTTTAATAATATTATGCCCAGAAGGAAACGCTCCTACCTCGTCTGATTAGGTAGGTAGAAGCGCTGCGCCACTGTCATAATCCTGATTAAAATTTGTGGGCGCATTTAAAAAAAGCAGACCCAACCTGGCCTACCATACCAAAATTTCCTTCCAATTACACCAAAGCCGTGGGACCCACCACCACATTTCTTCACTCTCTTTTGTTTGACCAAGTCCACCCAACTCGCTAAACACCCAATCATTTACAACGGCTCGAATCACCGAAATTACCAAAACACCCCCCTTCTGGCCTCTCACACTACTGGATAAACTTGTATTACCTGCTACTCCCGGTCTCTCTCTTCTTAAGTACCGGTATTTCCCGGTTACTACCGTTCCGTTACAATCTTCGTTTTTTCTGAAACCACCATATATAAGAACGCAGGCCTCGGTGACATTAGAGAGAGAGAGAGAGATTTAGGGTTTTTAGAAAATGGTTGCAGAAATGTCTCACAGTCACAGAGACATTGAAACGAACAGTGAGGATGTAACCAACACACCGATGGGAAGCAAACGGTGTTGTTGCTTCCCTTCATTCTTTGCTCCGTCGTCACGAAGATCCTCTGCCGTCGGATTGTCCTGGTGGGAGCGGGTCGGGTCGAGCGACGAGAAGTGGTGGTCCGGCGGCTTTCGCGCCTTGAAGAAACTTCGGGAGTGGTCGGAGATCGTCGCCGGACCGAGATGGAAGACGTTCATTCGCAGATTCAATCGGACCAAGAGCGGCGGCTTAAGCGGCGGCGGCGGCCTCGGTAATTGTAATCGGCACGGGAAATTCCAATACGATCCGTTGAGTTACGCTCTGAACTTCGACGAAGGCCCGGGGCAGAACGGTAATTTGGACGAGGACGACGAGTACCACTTGTTTCGGAACTTCTCGACCCGGTACGCTTCGGTGCCGGGTCAATTGCCGGCGAAGTCGTCGAACTCTTCATCGTCTTCGACTTCGTCCACGTCGACGAAGTTGTTATCGCCGCCGCTGCCTTTGAATTCCGGTAGACACGTGGCAGTATCGACGTAATATGCGGCGTGAATAGCACAGGTGCTGAGCTGGAAACTGAACTTGATGAGCTGGATGGTGTTGAATGATGGCAAGATAACGTGGCGGCGGCAATTACTTTTTTATTTGTATTTATTTAATATTTTATTGTTTGATAGTATTGTAGATATCTTTTTGGTTATATATATTAATAAAGAAAAAAATTATGAAAGATGCGTGTGTGATTAGGATTAGTGAAACAAAAAAAGATTGGTTTTACAAATTAAATTTGCTATTAATTTGGTTGAGTAAAAGGTTGCGCTGTCTTTGTAATGAAAGGTGTAAAGGTGTAGGGTGTACATTTATATGATATATGAACATATGAGGTGTCTTATGTTTGAACAAAGTCAAATAATCCAATAACAATGTTACCTTGCATATGAGTTTTTGTAAATTATACCATGTTTCTGTTTGTCGATAAGGCATATCATGATTCAAGTATGTGTGTATATATATATATATATGTACATTCTCACGACATATGAGACTCATTAATGTATAGACATTATGCTTTGTGAAAAGACAGAAAAAACATAATATCTTTTTGCTCGTTGTAAGTTCTTATAGAGGACTTGCTAAAGTATGGATTTTATGCTTTGTGAGAGAGCGGAAGAAACATAATATCCTTTTGTTGTTCGTTGTAGGTTCTTATATATGGGACTCGTTAATGTATGGACATTACGTTTTGTGAAAAAACAAAAGAAATATAATATACTAATACTCGTTGTAGGTTCTTATAAAAGACTTATTAATGTATGGATTTTATACGTTGTGAGAGAGTAGAAGAAACATAATATCCTTTTGGTCCTCATTGTAGGTCCTAATAGAAGAGCCATTAATGTATGGATTTTACTAGTTGTGAGAAAGAAAAAGAAACATAATAACTTACTCAATAAAATAAATATTAATACATATTTTGAAAATCTATCCTTTAAATTACGTGTTTCTTATGTTCTTAATACACATGTCAAATTTTGTGTCAATTATATATTATTTATTATATAATCCGTAAGTATATATTTTACACATAATTTTAAATTACAAAAACTTACAATTTAAACAATTTATTAATGACATAACTATTGATATTTAATTTTCTAAAAATTTTGCAAGCATTGAGGATATAAGAAGAAGATGTAATCTAATAGTGAATTTGTCAAAATTCACCCCTAATAAAAAAAATATTAAATAAGACTGTAACCTTAGATTAAAACTAATTTTATAACTAAAATTTATTCATATGTTTTTACTCATTGTAGGTTCATAATAACTTTTTGCTTGTTGTAGGTTCTTATGTAGCTTCCAACGCAACTTTGTTTTTTCCCTATGAATTGTGATGTAAATGTGATGCAATTCTTTTAGTGAGCTAAATTGTATAGTCCTTTTTTTACACTACTTTCTGTGAAAGAAAATTTGTACCATATCCATATATCCCTTTTATCCTAATTTAAATGTCTTTTGCTTGACGTAAAAAAAAGAAAGAAAGTGTCTTGCTTTCTACTTTTCGGATGTTTTAAGATAAATATTTGTTCGGTTAATTATAGGAAAAAAAGAAAAGAAAAAAGAAAATGTTCTCTCCAACCAATGGATGAAAGAAGTAAAACGAGGAACATTCCTCTCCCCCTCTACAAGGCTTCTACAAATGGAAAGACTTGATTTTTTTTTTTTTTCATTTTCTTAAACTATTCTTCATTTTAGCTTCTTCTATTTTTATTTATTAGTGTTATATATTTTATTTTTAGTCAGTTTAAACCTAAGAAAAAGGTCTTAGGCATTAAAAAAGAAGTTCGGTGTAGGTTGAATGCTAGACTAAAATTTAGTTATTTTGTTATGAATAAATTTACTACAATTAGTCTATTTAAAATTTATAGTCAATCTCTTTTACTCGTTCAAAAAAATTAATAGTCAATCTCAAACTCTTGTGACTAAAAATGTTATTGTTGTATTTGTATCATTTAGAAAAATAAAGAAGATTATATGAAGGTTTTTATTCGAAACTTTCTTCACTTCTAACATGGTGTAAAATTTTTTTTTATAATTAAAAAATGGTGTTTTAGACTGGTGTAGGTTGAATGCTAGACTAAAATCTAGTTATTTTGTTATGAATGAATTTACTACAATTAGTCTATTTAAAATTTATAGTCAATCTCTTTTACTCATTGACTTTTCAAAAAAATTAATAGTCAATCTCAAACTCTTGTGACTAAAAATGTTATTGTTGTATTCATATTATTTAGAAAAATAAAGAAGATTATTCGAAGGTTTTTATTCAAAGCTTTCTCGACTTCTAACATGGTGTTAAGAAGATTCTTTTAAAAAAAAAAATGGTGTTTTAGACTATCTTATTTTTCATTAATAATCTTGTTATTTATAATCAAGACACATATCTTGGGTGGGAGGAACTGCCGATCCAAGCAAAAGAACAATTAATAATGGCCATCTGAATAGTTCGAACTTTCAACTTGTTTCTTGAATTTTATGAAAGACTTGTACAATTTTTGTATCTTTTTTACTTTTGTCTTATGTGCAGTTTGAATAATTAATGTTGTGATTCATATTTCTTTGTCACGTCTTTGTTATGTTACGTCAGTTTCAAGTTTGCACTTAGGTCCTACAACAAATGAAAGTCTGTGAACGTACTATGTTGAAGAATGATAAAGAATAAAGTAATGGATGTGAGTAAAAAACCCAAGAAGCCTCTCTCTCTCACCCAAAATGACAAATGCCCCATCAATTGAGAGCGTATCTACTACATATTAATGCCAAATTGGTGCTTTACTTTTGTTGTCAATATTAGTTTGTCTCCAAATAATTCATGTTATTTTTGGGACAATTGAGTTTCTTTGTTTGTAGGTAATTCATATTATTTTTTGGGCCATTAGCCCAAATTTATGCTTTTTTTTTTTGTTTTTGTTATTATCCAAAGGTTATTGTAATTATTCTTCAGGCAGCTGGGCAAAAGGCATAGACTAAAACATATACTTTTGAAATTCATGGGCAAATTTATAATTTTTTTGGAGGGAGGGGGCCAAGATTGCATATTTTGGGGCAAATTGAAAATTTTCTTTCTGTACACATATACTAAGAAATTTTTTCCCAAAATTTGGGTGGGGGGGGGGGGGGGGGACCTCAAGAAAGACAATGTTCAATTGTCCTTTGATCGAGGATCGATTGCCCTTCCATCGAGGCTTGAATGATCAAAATTCGATTGCCATTCAATTAAGACTATTGATCAAAATTGTGGCTGACATGTTTTAATTCTATAAAGTTGATAACAGTTTGAAGTTTGTTCCCTACTTGCATCTAGTACAAGAGACTATTATAGTATTATGAGCGATTTCCATAGAGGCTAGAGAGACTACTATTGTACCCTAGAGAGATCATCCAAGCCAAATTTTGCACACCCCATAAGTTTCATTGAATGAAATCATTCATGTCGTCGGTGTTATCAAGCAGTGAAGCTGAGCTTGCTAAAGCTCAGTGTGTCGTTGTGTTGATTCAAATCTTGAAGAGGTTTTTAAAATGGTTTATTTGGATGTTTTGGTTATGAATGTAGGTAAGTCATTTGTAAAGCATCCAAATAATCAAAGAGTTCAAAGATCTTGATCAATAGAGGGTTAGGTTAGAGGTTTTGACCTCAATTGTAACAACTTCTCTTTATTATAATAAATTGGGGGAAGATATTCATTTTAGTGGTTTTTCTTTTAGAATTTGGAGTGTTCTCCATTGGTTTTCCACTTCAGCACCATATTGTCGTCTCATATTTATTGTGGTTGATTGAATTGCTATTGGTGACGCCTCATGCTTATACTTCTTTAAATTGATTACAACTTTTTTTTGAGGAAAAAAATTGATTACAAATTGATTGGTTAAATTGATACAACTGGACTCGATCTATAAAATTCATTGTATAGTGTACAACTGAGGTCTAAATTACCTGACAATTATCATACCTTTTAATACTTTTACAATAATTTGTTTTCTTAATTTACTTTTAAATTTTATTTTTTCTAATTATATCTTATTAAGATATATTATGCATATCTCCTTACATATCTGTGTTTAAAATTTTGTTTTTGACAGTTACTATCCCAATGTGATTCAGAAAGCATGCTAACTAATTGAATGTGTTATGAAAGATGTTGCATATTATTTTTTTCCCAACTTCATATTGTGAAACATATATACTTTTATTTTGATTCTAAAAAAAAAAAAAACAAGTTATATATACTTTTATTTAATTGTTTTTTTTTTTTTTTAATTTTGTCATATCAATTATTTTTTCACAATTAATTTTGCTCAATTTTTTCCATTATAACTATAAGGACACGAATCAAGCCTGGACCCAAGTGTGTGACTGGGCAGACCCAAGTGGCCTAAATAATAAGATTTGTAGAGAGTGGGCTTGAAGCCTGGATTTCTTAGGACAATAGAAAGCAATGGTGTTTGGGCTAAGTCCACAATTGCGTACAATGAGCCAGTGGTGCGATTCTAGCTTTTCTTGGATGTGAGCCGAGGAGTCTCTGTGTTTGTTTCTCTTGTTCTACTTGAGAGACGAAGCCTTTTTCTTTAGGAAGCTGCCACTTCTCAATGCCCTCTCCCTCTCTATTTATATTCCTTCTCTTCATGTTCCTGTTCATGGAGCCATAAATGCAGATCCCTTTTCCATCCATGGTCTTCTTAGAAACTTCTCCCAATGGCTATAAGGCTGATCACCGTCCCCTCAGAGGTCACTTCTCCATTAATGCAGTCAGATTGGTAGATGTGAAGCCTTTGATGTAGTGGTAGTAGCTTTATGCAAAGTACTCCCCACTTGTTCTCCGCTGGAACGTAATATTAGTTAGTGAGCCTCACAAGCTCCTCCCTAGGCATCATGGTGCACCTAATGGTTTTTGCTTCAGTTGTCCGAGAAGACCCTCTCCTCGGACTCTTCCCAATTGGCCAATGACCTGATCGGTGGGCTCCCGAGCCCTTAAGTTAGGTGGCCTTATCCCCGCTCTACAGCCCTTTTGAGGAGTTAACATTCTCGGATCAGGCCCAAGGCCCACATTGGTGTTTTGACACTTCTGCCCCCACAATAACTAATTTTGATCTACCTCAGACTAATTTTGAGAGATTTTAATGTATATATTTAGTATTACAAACTTTCATTTAATGTGAAACAAAGGAAGAATTTGATTTTCGAAGTTAAAATAACTTTGTGGAGTATTGTTACCTACAAAATATTTTTTACAATTATTAAGTTGTTAAATTATTACTTATTCTTATTTGAAATCATTACTAATTGCATTATATTATCTATAATTCAAATGTCACAATTCCTAATGTGGAAACAGTTGCGGCTCCAAACTGATTTCTTTGTGATTAATGGGTTTGAAATACAACTCAATGCAGCTAAACTAATGCAGAACTGAGCTGATTTTGACTTCTAGACCGGTCATAGTTCAACAGAGTAGTGAATTTTGATGGGCAGACTTGACTACCCTGGTCACAGATCTCTTTCTTTTTAGGGGTACATCCAGAAACCAGGATTTTGAGAATATTTTGTGAGTTAGCTTTGGAAAAGGGCCGACATTAAAGTGGCTAGAGCCTAGAGGATTCTAATCTTCTTCTCTTTCTTTTTTCTTTTTTAGAGAGAGAGAGGTTTCTAATCTAGATGTACTGACTACAAACTTCTAAAATCAAATGTTTCATCCCTTTTTTTTTCCTTTCTTTTATCTTTCTTTTTTAGGAAAAAAAAAAAACTATCATTGACGTGAAAGAAACATTTACATCCGAGAAACATTTAACTCAAAGAACAAAACTTCTTCTAAGGCAGGAGGAGAAAGATTTTCCATCCAAGTTACATCATTAAAGATATATTTAGCAAACTTAACTAAAAAGTGCGCTATTGAATCACTAGATATCTTTATTGTGAATATCGGCTATCAATATCTTTATTTCTTGCAAACTATGCGTTCACATCACATAATTTTAACTTTTCTTTCTCTTTTAGATATCTGTTTTTGAAACTTTATTATAGTTTTCTGGATGATGGTGGTCTATAAAGGTGTTCAATTATGAAGAGGATGTGTGTAGGATAAAGTATTTTTTTATATGTGGAGGCAGAAGACAAACTTTTCTTTGTTGTGTGTTGGGGGAGTTTATTCTATGGGGATAAATTAAATAAAGGCCCAAAACTTATCGTAAAAAGAACTATTCTTGAATTTCTTTGTTTCTTAATAAAGATATAGGAATACGAATCTAATCTCATGTTATTCTTGAGTTGGGCTATTGTGGGTATTTGGATGTTTTAGAAGCATCTTCCATTTACAAATTAGAAAAGAAAGAAATATAAAATAAATAAATTTAGTATTTTTTTTATGCGAATAATAAATGTAGTGGTTGTATCAAAGATATACAACTCCTTGGGAGTAAAATAGTACCAAGCCTTCATGGATTGAACATATGCCCTCCCAAATAAGAGAGTATGGAATTACCTTTGACCCAAATACTCCTTGATTAATAAGTATTTATAAATCAAGTATATAATTGTGTACAAGTCAAGGGCCTCTATTTATTATTATTTTATTTTTATTATTTTTTATTTAAGGGAGTAGATGGAGAGAGAAAAGAGCCTGCGGTATGCGGACTGGAGACGTAGAAGGTGCCAATTGGATTGTAATCTCATTGTGTTAATGACATTTTTTTTTTGTTGTTTACATCAAAGTATTGGATGTGAGATTTGAACCCAAATTCTTTGTAGTAGAATTAGATTATTTTATTGAGGTACAAAACTTTTAACATTATTAAATGAAAGTACCTATAGTATAAAGTTGTTTAATTCCTAGACTTCTTTGTTATTAATGCTACTAATACTTATTTTTTGACTTTTTGAAAATTGACTGTTTGAAAAAACTGTAAGTAGAGAAAATTAAAGTTTATAAAAATTATAATATGAAAAAGTGCAATTTCAAAACATGAAACCAATGAAACGGACAACTCGTCCCCCACCCCACCTCCCCCAAAAAATAAAAAATAAAAAAATTCATAGGTGCTGTGACTGCTGTCATCTTCAAAGTAATCTGATTTCCAGCCTTAGTTTTCTCAAATACAACCTACACGCAATATACACTTCACTATTAACTTTTTCTTGCTTGTACGTAATCATATTAATTTTTGCCGCACATTACATCACCAAAAGGGCACATCTGTTGGGTCTGCCTTAGGCCAACCTCAATTCCTAACAAGCACCATTTTCCCTAAAATATTAAGTACAAAGATTTGCTTCAAATATTTCCAGAGCCTGCCTTTGGATTTTTTACTTTAACTTTTTATTTGCTCCTTCATACCCTCACACAAATTATGATACATACCTCAAACGCTCTAACTAATATTGTCATTTAAGTTTTAGTTTGGTGTGATTCATTGTGGTTCCTAGGAATAGCAGATATGGTGTTTAAAATTGTCATATAAGTTTAGATTTGTGTGTTTCAAGCTTTTATGTGATTTTTTAAAATTTTTTTACTTAGGTTAGTTTGTTTCTGTGTATCATTTTTTGTAGGTTCTTGCTTGGAACAAATTAGTAATGCTTTAAAAATAAAATGACCTTTGCAGATTATTGAAAGCCAAAATAGTAGAGCACTCCACTGCAGATGTACTATGCAAGCCATAGTCCACGTATACATATTATAAAATGTGGGTTTTTTTTTTGGTATTTTATTGGGTTTGTTCATGTGAAGAATAATGGTTAATGGGTGTTTGATTAATTATATATTGAACTGAATTTACAGTGATAGGCATGGATATCTATTGTTATTTGCACTTTTTTTGTGTCAATTGTATTGGATTCAGTTGCCAAGGTTAGGTCTTTTTGGGTCCTATTTATTGTGGTTGTTTTAGTGAGGAATAATGGTTAATTATGCATTGAACATTTTTTTTTTTTTTTTTTTTGAGAAACAATTATGCATTGAACTTAATTCACAACAATCTATACTACTAGACATTAAGTACATTTTTGTTGTGAATTGATGTGGACTTACTGACCAGTTATGCATCGCATCATAATTCAACTTCCAAATCAATTTGTAACAAAATTGCAATAGAAATTATAATACCTAGAGCAATTTTCATGTGAATTGGAATTACAGGAGAGGACACATTATATGAGTTTGTAATAATACTATTAATATTGAATAGAGATGAGTCGAAAGGGACAATTCCTTATAAAGGTTGCCTTTTAATATATTTTCTTGATGGTTTATATATTATCTAAATTACAGACCTATTATCTTGCCATTATGTAATTATTGTGTTCATTTTTTGTGTTAGGTTTCATCAAACTCTTGAGAAATTCGGTGCTACAACTATTTCTTACGATTCTCCAAAAAAAAAAAAAAAAACTATTTCTTACAGTGATATTTTGTATTTGCTTAATTTTCTTTTCTTTTTTTTTCTTTTTTTTTGAGAATCCAGATCAAAGACCTGGCAATTTATTCAGAAAAAAAACTCAACTACAATGAGCATCTCGAATAACTAGAGGGGCAATATCAGCTGGCAGATCGTGCAGCCAAACCTGAGCCCTATCAATTGACTTAGCCTTCTTAGCAAGAGCATCGGCCACAGAATTACACTGACGATTAGCAAAAACAAAATCCACAAACTGTAAAAAAGAAGACTGCATTCTAATATCATCCAAAATGTTTCCAAAACTAGCCAACGAACCCGCACCATGAAGCAAGGCGTTGATGATGACTGCAGAATCACCTTCGAACACAGCTTGATTGAGGCCCAGTTCTAGAGCAAATTGCACTGCCTTCAGGCATGCCAAGGCTTCTAAATCCGCTACTGAATGGGCCATGGGAATGGGCGAAGACAGAGCACCCACCACCTCCCCTGCACAATTACGGACCACAACACCAATGCCCGCCAAGCTCGTTCGACGAAACACCGCAGCATCGAAGTTAACCTTGTACCACTGAGGATCCGGCGGGCGCCACTGCTGCATGGGAGGAGGACTGGATGGAATAGGCTCTTCGGTCTAAGCTTGTAGAAATTCCTGCAGATAACTACCAGCTTTATGGCAAATACTGTCCACTGGCAGATGAGGGCGACCAAAATGAATTGCATTACGCCTATTCCAGAGAAGCCATGCAATGACCACAAATATCTCTGCTCTAAACTCTTCTCTGTTTGACATGAATCCAGCTAACAGTTCGCTGAATGAAGAAGGGTGAGGGGGAGCCATTTGATGAAACCATTCCATCTTGGTCCACACACCAGTAATGGCTTCACAATACCAAATCGCATGGAGAGCATCTTCAGGCAGAACGTTACACTGAGCACAGGTCTCATTAGGAGCAATGTGACGCCTATGAAGATTAACCATAGTTGGCAAGCCATTATTACACAATCTCCATACAAAGTGCTTTATTTTGTTAGGGACCCTGAGCTGCCAAATGCCTCTCCAGAATTTCCTCTGACCTTCCGGATTTGAGCCACCTGCTCTAGAAGACATATCATAGGAAACCAGCAATTTGTAGGCACTACAAACCGTGAACATACCAGAAGGCGTGGGTGCCCAAATGATGCGATCTTCCGGACGTCGAACACTCAACGGAATTCCCAAAATCATGTCGGCTTCATGGGGCAGAAACAACTGTTGGACCACCTCTATTTTCCACGCAGCTCTGTCCTAATCAATCAAAGAACTTACTTTCGCATCCCGGCCTAATGAAGGCAGGGGCGAGATGATAGAGCAATTAACGCCTCCAGGCAGCCACCTGTCCCCCTTGATTCGTACTGCCTCCCCTGTCCCTATGCGCCAAACCATCCATTTTCTAATTACATCTCTCGCACCAATTATACTCTTCCATGCGTAGGACCCAGAACTAGATTCATTGGCGTCTAGGATGGAGCAATTAGGAAAAAACCGAGCCTTAAAAACTCGGTGACAAAGAGAATCTGGGTTATTAATCAACCTCCACACTTGTTTAGCCAACAATGCATCGTTAAATTTCTCTATTTCTTTGAACCCCAATCCACCCACCTCTTTGGCCTCACATAAACGCCCCCATTTTACCCAATGAGTCTTTTGGTGCTCTCCACTATACCCCCACCAAAATTTGCGAATCATGCCTTCCAAATCCCTAACAAGCCCCTTAGGGAGCTTAAAGCAACACATGGTATAAGTCGGTATCGCTTGAATTACTGACTTGATCAGAACTTCCTTGCCCGCCTGAGACAACAATTTTTCTTTCCACCCTTGAAGCTTTTTCCACACCCTCTCTTTAATGTATATAAAGCTCTGTTTTTTTGCCCTACCCACCAACGCCGGCAAACCCAAATATTTTTCAAATTGGCGAATAGATGGGACACCCAAGATTTGTTGTATCCGGACCTGGACCTCATGAGGGGTGTTAGAGCTGAAAAATATATTAGTTTTCTCACGGTTAATTTGCTGTCCTGAAGCCCTCTCATAGATTGCTAGGATATCAAGGACTTTCTGGCACTCCACTTCTTTTGCACTGCAAAACAGCACACTATCATCTGCAAAAAATAAATGTGAGACTTTTGGACCATTCCTACAGATAGCCACACCCCGAATGTGCCCCTCCACTTCAGCTTTGTTCAACAAACTTTGTAATCCTATGGCACACATACGAAAAAGATAAGGTGATAAAGGATCACCTTGGCGTAAACCTCGACTGGGTTTAATATTACCAACCGGTTGTCCATTCAGAAGCACAGAAAAGGAAACTGTGCTAATGCAAGACATGATAAGAGACACCATCCTTTCCCCAAGCCCTAAATGCCTCATGGCTCGTTCCAAGAATTCCCACTCAACCCTATCATAGGCCTTGCTCATATCTAACTTAAGTGCCATCTGTCCCACCTTCCCACCTTTCTTTCTTTTAAGATAATGAAGAGTTTCAAAGGCCACAAGAACATTGTCCGAGATAAGCCTACCTGACAAAAATGCACTTTGAGTTTCTGGAATAGCATTAGCTAGAAATTTTTTCAGTCGATTAACCAATACCTTTGCAATCAACTTATAGATCACATTACAGAGGCTAATGGGATGAAAATCCGCAACTCTTTTTGGGTGTTTAATTTTGGGAATTAAAGCAATGAAAGTGGAATTAATCGACTCAGGCACCACACCAGAATTAAGAGCATTAAGAACTACAGATGTCACATCACCACCTACAATATGCCAAAAGGATTTATAAAAAACAGAAGACATACCATCAGGTCCGAGTGCAGTTAGGGGAGCCATTTGATCAAGAGCCAACCTAACCTCATCTGCATGGAAGTCTCGGCCTAGCACACCAGCTTCCTCCTCCGTTATAGCTGGATGTATTCCGCTCAAAATCTCATCAAAACCAGAAGGGTTGGATGTGGTATATATATCTCTGAAGTAATTTTCAATGATGCAACCCATTTGGCCCTCCTCTTCCCTCCACACCCCAGTACTATCCTCCAAACCAGCTATAAAGTTCCGGCGATTCCTTTGACTAGCCCGACAATGGAAGAACCGAGAATTGCTATCACCCTCTTTAAGCCAAGCATTCCTGGAACTCTGTTTCCACATGCTTTCTTCTCTATTTTTCAGCCTTTGTATCTCCTCCCTTAGGTTGTAGATTCTCCTCGGGTTAGTTCTATAATTGTCACCTTCTTCAGCGTCTTGCAACTCTTTTAGTTTCTTCTGTAAGGAATTACGAACATGACCAAAACATTTTTTGTCCCACTCCTTCAACTTAAGTTGACAAGCCCCAATCTTTTGGTGAAAACCCCAAACCGATTCTGACACAGCCTGCTCACCCCAAGAATCTTTAATCACTGATTCACAAGAACTATCCTCTAACCACATTGCTTCAAAGCGGAATGGTTTGCCTTTCCTATAGAAACGCTGGAATTCAGAGTCTGAACAAAGCAATAGGGGTTTATGGTCAGAGTGGAAGACATCTACATGATGAATACGGGAAGTAGGAAACCGCAGAATCCACTCAATGGTAGCTACACCTCTGTCTAGTCGAATCCATATATTCTGATCACCTGGTCGATGATTGCACCAGGTAAAAGGGTAACCATGGAAGCCTAGATCTTTTAGCCTACAAAAGTCCAAAGCATCCCTGAAACCCTGCACCTGTCTCTCTGGTCTATCCAACCAACCCAATTTCTCATCTACCAACAAGATTTCATTGAAGTCACCCATACAAATCCAAGGCAAAGAAGAACGGCGGCTCAATTCTCTAAGTAAAGACCAGGAGTTTTCCCGGCTGGCAGTGTCAGGGTCTCCATAGAAACCTGTGAAACGCCAGGCGTCATCCACTCCTTAGTTGATAAAAGCATCAATGTGGCGATTTGAATAAGACTGAACATCACGTGGCTTATTAGAAATAGGCCCCCAGAGATTACGAATAAATGTCCCATCATAATATTATTTACAACAAACCCTTGATGAATATCCTCCTCAATGTACTGACTCGACTTTGAAGTCCCAAATGTTTAGACAATGATGTTAAACTAACTCATTTGGATATATTTGCACTATTTTCTAAATGATTTCCACTGTAATAAATTGTTGTTATTTGTTTCCCCTTATTTCTAAGTAAGTTATGATGTCAAAGTAAGCCAATTTTTAATTGCTTTGAAGATATTGGATAGTTTTGAAGATATTGCATTTTTGCATGCAAAATAGAGAAGCATTCTAGAGAATTCCTTTCATTCAAACTCATTTGAACGCAATGGAAGTTATAAAAGTGGTGGCTGCTCATTTCATATGTTCCTCCAAGTGGTCTATTGGAGAATGGAAGTACATACGTGATGTGATTTGGAGAGAGTAATGTTTAAAATTTTTAGGGGATGTTGGATACTATATGATTAAATATACTAAATTATTTAGATTTGAATGTATGTAGTAGAAGTACGAGAACTAAGTTTATGTTGGATGCAAAAAGATCATTAATTAATATTGATATGCTCACGTTGAGCCACATTAGCAACCACATCATCATTTTTTGTTTCCAATTTTTATTATTATATATTTTTAAACATTTTTTCATTTAAGGTGACTTAAAAACTCCATTATTTAAAAATTAAAATATCTTTTAACCATTATTATTATTATTATTTTTCCAAAATTGTCCCTCCTTTTTACCTATTCATCTCTCCACTACTTTCTACCTTAGTATCATTCTTTCTCTACTTTTTTATCTTCCTTTATTTTGACTCTTCTTATTCTCAACATTTTGCTATAAATTTGAGATTTTCTTTTTCATTCTATGCATAGTTTTCTCACACAAAAAAAGGTTACTTCTCTCTCTCTCTCTCTCTCTCTCTCTCTCTCTCTCTCTCTCTCTCTCAATTTGTTTTTCATTTTTTGTTTGATTTATTTTTATTTTTATTGCATCAATTCTTTAGGTTGATGAATTTTTGTGTTAATTAGAATTTTACTTTGGGTTGATGCAATTTAGTTTTGTGTATTAAATTGTTATCTTTTATATTTTATTTGATTAAATATTATCATACTGCATTATACATACAGTATATAATAATATAATGTTATTATTAGGGTTGTCCAAAGGGTCAATTGACCCGATCAAACCGACTGGATCCGCCTGACCCGAAGCCCAACGGGTGAGTTTGAATGGTATGGTCGGTCGGATTTGGGTCATGAGCTGTTAAAAACCGAAACTTTGGTTTGGGTGGCGGGTTAGGAAATTTTAAACCCGTAATAACCAACCCGACTCGACCTGCTCAAAATATTTAAAAGGAAATTTTTTTTTCTACTCTCCATTTTTACACTTAAGACCCAATGACATCTCTCTTTCTTTAATCTATCTTTTTGATCTCTCTTTCAAACTCCTAACCCTAGCCTCTGCCTTACTGTCGCCGTAGCCAAGTTTGCCCTATTGCCACCGTTATGGGTTAAGTTTTGCTCAAACCCACTCTTTTGAAGTAAAGCCTCCTCTAATTTGCTTTGATCTTGTGAAAATTTGATGGGTGGATGTACTGATATTGTGATGGATGTAGACATGCAGTGATGGGTGCGATGATGGTGGGAGGAGGGAGTGGTGGCGATGCCAACTGAGTCTTATTTCTCCTATTTCTTTCTCTTTCTTTTAGTCTTAGGTTTGGGTCTCCTCTTTATCTCTCTTTCTTTTGGTCTTAGATTTTGGCTTTGAGGTATTTTTGGTGCTATTTGGTTTTAATCTCAAATATGGGTCTCCCCTTTCTCTCTTTATTTCAGTCTCAAATCTGGGTTTATGGTGTTTTTAGGTTTGTGGTATTTTTGGTTTTATTTAATTTCATATGATTTCTCTAGTTTTGGATTGTGGTTATGACTTTTGAACTGTGTTTTTTAGGTTTGGGTCTAATTTTTTCTGTGTTGAATGCTGATCTTCAAACCCTAATTCACTCGACAGCTCCGACTGATCAATTGATGACCCAAGATATTGGGTTTGACCCGAATATTCGGTCGGTCGAGGGTCAAGTTTCATACACCTGATCCAATCGGGTTGGTTGCAAGTCAACCCCAAACCTGATCCAAACCCACCTATGAACAGCCCTAGTTATTATATTATATAGAATGACTTGGATAATTTGATATTTATTGCTCTATATTTTACTTTACTCTTTTTTCCTCTCATCTTATTTTATTCAACATTTAAATCCAATCACATCCTACATACTATTAAATTATGCAGCACAAATCAAGAAAATGGCTAGACACAAATTTGCTTTCCTTTACCGTACATTGAGGGAATCAATATATTTGAGTGATAAAGGGTCATATAATTTATAATTTAGATAATACTATTTGAATGTGTCTAGGCCTATAGATTGAGCAATTTGTAAATTTGAAAGGCTATTAAGAATGAACTTTTTGAATCAAGTCTAAAAAACTATAAACTACTATATATCATTTAGATAAAAACTTTTATCATAAATACATTAATATTTTTTTGTCACAAATTTAAACTACACAAACTTAATAATTTTATATTACGTGGTAGCATTGTCTCTGCTTCTTCTTTTTCTTCTCAAAAAAATTATGTATTATCTTTAAAGGATGCCAACAATATTGATCTTATAGAAAAAGTTATATAAAGTATTGTGAAAAAAAAAATTTTTATATTACAATCTACTAAAAATGTTTTTTTAAATATTTAAACCTTTCTATTTTACATATCACTGACATGTTTTACAACTACCGCATGTGTTAACTTAAGTCTTAATATTCTTAAGTTGTTTCGGCAAAAAAAAAAAAAAAAGGTTGTGACAAAAGAGGAGTTCATGTAAAGTTTTTTGCAAAATGATATATCTATTTTGTAAAGGCACCAAACTTGATAATTTTCAAATGATAGAATCACTCGCAACAATATTTTCATAGTTATATAGTTCCAGCTAAATTAATTGTGTATACTTTTAGTCTTCAAAAAACACACATCTACAAGTAGTTAAACGTTCGTCTTGGGTAGTTTTAACTTTTCATATAATTTTACCTTTACATATTCATCTATTTTAATTTAGATTTTTTCTCAGTAAAAAACTTTAATTTAGATATTTATAAGTAAACAATGAAATAATGATTCATGAATAATAAAAAAAAAAATTATCTATACACATTTATCTTGTGCGGTTGTAACTTTTCATATAATTTTGCATTTATATATTCACCTACTTTAATTTAGATGTTTATAACTTAATAATGAAATCTATGAACAAGGTAATTAAAACAATCATATTTCTACAATTCAAAAAGTCACAATTTGTTTTTTTTTTTTTTTTAAAAAGGCCTTTTACATTTCTTTGGAATTATTTTTATAACTTTTTTATAAAACCTTGGACATACCACTAACCTAACCACTTCATACATTAAAAAAATTTAAGGCTCATTATTACTTCCGTTAATATATTATGGATATCTTAACTGATTGTGACCAAACCAAAGTAATGACTTTCATATTTCCTTGAAAATTTAGGGAAAAAAAAAAAAAAAAAACCCTTTGACATATCACTAACGTAACTATTTAAGCCATTCATGATATCTATTTCTTATTGATAACTATAAAATTTACAACTAGCAAGGGAACATACAAAGTAATAAGAATAAATGAAGAAAGAAAAAAAAAATGAAATCAAATGTCAATTAATATACGTTATATGGAAAATAAAAAGGTGGTCAAGAGGAGTAAGAGATAAAAAAAGAGATGGCTATAAATTTAAACTTAAAACTAATCAAACTTTAACTAGGAAAATTATATATATATATATATATATATATATATATATATATATATATAAAATCATAATCTTGCTACACCATGACTTAAAAAAAAATTTATTGAATAGTTCTACCTTTTATTTCATGTCTATGTTATGCAAATTATCAACCAATAAATATATGATAATGGTAACAAATGTTATAGACAAGATTATGAAAAATACGAAAAAACTATTTTTTGTTTTAAACTCTTTATAAAATCTAGGGATTAAAACAGTATTTTATCTAAAAAATTATCACGTGCAACGTGCAGGTCTGCGACTAGTAATAAATAATAGATAAAGTTTGGCAACAAATTTGGTTGGAGCCTTAAACTTTAACTCACATCTGTTTGGTTTAGGCTAACTTGAATTCCTAACAATCCCCATTTTCCTTAAAATAATAATACATAATAAATAAAGTTTGGTTACAAATTTGGCTAAAGTCTTAGTCCTTAACTCACAATATGAAAATGAAGGAAAATGAGGCAGCCTGAGGCATTCTCAGCAAGACACATTTGTATGATACATGCACACAAGGCATAAAAGGCAGATATGCATGATTGTTCAAAACATAAGATATAACCTCTGCATATGACATCTCGGGGCCAAAATGTCACAATAATACTGTTTACCGAAATATATATCAATTTATCATTGCCACGAAGATATATAGAGATCAACGACTTTTTGGGTATTTGGGTTTGGGAACTTGAGTTTTCCATGGTACTCTAGTTCCATGGAAAAATTTTGCGGCAATTTTTAAGGTAATTTTTTCAAAAAACTCAAGTTAGAAGGCAAACTAGAGTTTCACAAACTTGAATTTAAAAAAGTGATAAATCCCTACATATTTCCAAAATAGTTCTAGATTGATATATATTTCAGTAAACAATAATATTTGGCCGTTTTGGCCCTTCTAACGGTCATTGGTAGTTTATATCAATGGCCTAAGGCACATATTTGGGTAACAATCTAAACTTGGTCATTGCTCATATGTCATGCTCAAAGAGTCATCTACAAGGGGAAAGTACTCTCCCAATCAATCCAGATTAATACAACAATTCATTATCCTGCAAGGGGTACAACATGAATAAATTCCTGAACACAAACTGGCTACATATGATCTGTTTTTATGCGAACTTTTCTGCCATTCACATTTTTAATGTTCAGTAGATAATCACCTACGATCCATGGAAAGCTCAAGTAATTAAGGCCTTCCCGGCAATAAGTAGGGTGATAAGTAACATGATACCATGCTGAGGCCATTTGCTGACGCTCATGCATTTTGCAGCAATCTTCAAACCATTCTTTAGTATCTCTTTGTAGTCTCTTCATTGAAAGCAAAATCCGATCCCTCAAATCACCATATCTCCTGTTATCACGCTGCAAATATGCTGCACGTTTCCGCAGATTACCCGTCAGCAATTCATCCTCACTCTCAGCGTCATAATATTTCATTAAGGTACTCATTTTCTCTATATACTGGTCTTTGAGTCTTTCTGCAGTTTCAAGGAAGGCCTCAAAACCATCCACTTCAAGATCATTATCATAAGCTTCTTTAGCAAACTTCTCCAACCAGACCAAGTTTGGCCTTTCTTGCACTGCTGACTCAATAAAGGCCTGGTAGAGCTTCCCCAATACGCTGTTGGAGGTATACATGGGTTTGTCTAGCCTCTCCATGAAATCTGGAAACTCCTTTGGTTTCAGAACCCTAGGCATTTCAGCTGGTGCACCAGTCTTTGCAAAGTCAACGGCCATTGAGTGAAGGTTTGCCAACTCTAGACATTTTTGACTTCGGGCTTTATCTGACTCACGGTCAGCATGAACTAAATGTGCAGTAGAGATGGCACCCAAAGTATCATTGATCATGTAATCAACAAAAAACTTTTGGATTTCCTGCAAGTTCACCCAGACTAATGAGGAGCAATAAATAAATCACAAAAATATAACTAAACTTCTATTTCAACTTTATAGGGTAAAACTAAGTTTAGAAAATATACCTCTAAGGTCACATCATGATCCATTTTCCGAGGTCTTCTTCCTGTGTAGTCCATTGGGGCCTCAGTTTGACAGGGGATCAGATCTTTATCCCAGCTTATGAAGAACTGGTCTCCATCAAGATCACCACCAGAGCATTCATTTGGATGTGGCCTGTGGACACAAATTCTTGACACAATTATTATCTGTTTAAGAACTAACCATCTCTTCATGCGCTATTATGTGTTGTTATAACACACAGCTCAAGACATTGTTGTAGGAAATGACTGCCCAGTGCAGTTAAGTGACTAAACAGAATGAGATGTTAACTGCAGGTAAAGGTGGTTAGACATAATGAAATGAAAATTTCCTTTTCCTGGCAAGGGAAAGTGGGTTTCATAAGTAGTTGCTAACCAGGATGCTAACTAAAAATGCTCCTGTGAGAACTCATTAGATTGCCACAATCACTAATGAAATGAAAATTTCCTTTTCCTAGCAAGGGAAACTGGGTTTCAAGAGTAGTTGCTAACCAGGATACTATGTAAAATTGCTCCTGAGAGAAGGCATTAGATTGTCACAATCACTAATGACATAAAGTGTAAATGCATCATCTAAAAAAACAAAAAGGAAGCAGT
Source organism: Castanopsis chinensis (assembly GCA_032878915.1). Lineage (NCBI taxonomy): Eukaryota > Viridiplantae > Streptophyta > Magnoliopsida > Fagales > Fagaceae > Castanopsis > Castanopsis chinensis. The sequence goes on from JAVQMG010000114.1 coordinate 10,421,659, forward strand.
AAAAATAGTAGTAAACTCAGATCAATAATTTTCTTTAACAACAATAATAAACAAGGGAGAACTCCATGAGGAAAGGAATACAGATTTTCCACTAAAACCAAGTCAATATTAACATATCCCTAATATGAAACTACACAGTGACATGCCCAAATGTAAACTCTACAGTTCATATGCCGATAGTACCTGTCAACCTGATCTTGTAATTTATAACAATCTGAGGACCTAAATACTTTAGGATAGTCAAATTAGGAAGAGGAGTTTTTCATGATATTGTCAAACCATTGCGGTACAATAAAGGTTGAGCAAATCAATGGTTCTAATAATTACACCTCATTAATGTACCATATCTGGTGCAGCCATAATAATTGCTGACTCTAATCCAAATATGTAAATTAAAAACAATTAATCTAGAGATGTGAAGCATACCGTTGTCCTTTCTGAGGGAAGATAAGGCAATCCACCAGACCCTTCTCCTCTAATTCCACTTCATAGATAGCCTCAAGAACTCTGATGTCTCCTGGGTGAAGACAAGGGTTTTTGGTCACAACCACCTTCCCTACTACTATACATGTTGTCTCATCCACCTTCCGGAAGAAACTCTGATCCCCAGATTGCAGTTCTGCTTTTGTCATGGTAATGCGGACATACACTTGGCCATAATTTAAAATACCGGTTTCATCCAGGCAACCAATCAGTATCCGACCCTTTGGGACAAATATTCGACATCTACTTTTCAAATCAGACAAGAGGTTCTCATAATGTGCTTGAAGCATCATTGAGAGATAAGGTTCCTGATTTGGCTCATAACCCTGAAGCAGCATTTTTACCAGAATGTTTCTAGAATCTGATCCATTCAATATCTGTAAGACCTTTATAGCTGCCTCTCTATTGGTCAACATTTTGCCCAGCAGACACAGTTGTTCCTTTTGCATTGCCTCAAATGCTTCGTCCTTTACTCCCAAGGTAGACAAGAGGGTAATAATTTCTCGATTCAAATAGCAAGGCATGGAATCACTCCATTTAGTGACATTAAGCATTCTGTTTTTTGATTCAAATTTTTCCATACTTTTACGCAGAGATAGCTTTCGGTAGGAATTACGGTCAACAGCGACAACACCTTTAAATCCACCATATCGAATTTGAAATGCCGAAGGCGTTTTATTTAATCCACACTTTTGAGCAACTAGCCAAGCAAAAGACTGAGAAATTTTTCCAATGCCATCTGAGAAGCAGTACTCAATATCATCCGTGATCACTTTGATATCAGGAATAATCTCTACATCTTGTCCAGGGACCTCAAGTGTTTGCATAGAGGAACTGAACAACTGACCCATCCTTGCTGCACATTTAGAAACACTGCGAATCTTGTTGAAACACCCCATCCATTCTCTAATATCTTCTGCTTTTACTTTGTCATTAGAAGCAAACATCCAAACAGAATTTGATCGCAGTTGACTAGCAGAAAAAGCTAAAAACTGAAATCTTTTATCTCCAATCACAATCCCATCTCGAAGAACAGTCAATATGCGATGATATATTCCAGTTCTAAAAGGTTTGGCAAAAATACCTCGCTGGACACTTGTGGAAATGGCATTTGCAGGAAGCTTACTCCAATCCTCTTCAACAAAAGTAACTCTCATAAAGTCTGAAGCATATGTTGCAAAATTCTTCACCACATAATTAGAAGTTTCAAACTCAGGACCCAAGCAATAAATCTTTGATGGGGTAATTAGTGCTCTATGACAACTCATTACATTTTGATCTTTTAATCTATTGTAGGAAGAGGGGGGAACACTCTTACGGTTTCTTTCTTGGACATGTAATTGAGTCTTTACAAATGATACAGGCTCATAACAAGTGGAATTTAGCTTGTGCAACTTCTGAAGAACCATAAGAGCAGTTTCAACATCTTTCTTGCTAAGTATCTCAATCAGATCAGTACCTGCAGCAAGGCTAATTTTCTGGGTATGGACAAGGGAATTGAGTTGGAAAAGGATCTCATATGCTAAGTTAGAGGCCGATTTGTATTTCACAAGTGGAACTATTTCAGATTTTGAAGAGAATTCCTCTCCATCCTCTAAAATTAGATCATTCATATCTTCTCTATAATGGGGGAAACTTGTAAAAAAATCTGAACTCGTTAATCCTTCAATTTCCCAACAAAATGAAGTTGAGTGTCCAATTGACTTTTTACTAGAAAAGTCTATTGTGCGAACCCAACGAAAGTCAAAATCTTCCTTGCAGAAATTGTACCGATCAGCACTAAATTTTGAAGTTATATCAGGTCCAGAAATTTTCTGATAGATCCTTGGCCCATACTTGAGCTGAGAGAGTAGATTAGTACACTTTGAGTCAGAGCATTCTAAAGCCAGAAACCAATCAACAGGAGTAAGTAATGTCAGAAGATAGATATAGTTATTGAAAAATGGTAATTTCAACCAAGTGTTGTATGCTACAAACTCCCAGTCTCCCACTTATTCCCTCTTTTACAACCCCAAGAAAATGATATTACAAGGTTGAGTAAAACATCCATTCCTATACAGCTGGCATTGTTCGTGCATCATCACAGAGACTTTACCAATATAAAGGCCTAAGAGGGAATTTAATCATTACTAAGCTAATTATGCCTTTACTAATTCATATGCGAAGGTATCCTGCAATAGAGTCAAAACTTATCCTATTTATGAATAAACTCTAAAAATTCATCAATACAAACCTATCCTTGAATCCTAATCAACAAGATAAATTTAGTTAAACTCACTATTGTCTCCACCTCTATGGATTAACTATCAAGTTAACCTAATAAATAATTTTCAAAAAGGTTGTCAGTTACATCATGCAGGTAATTTACTGATGCATTCATTATTTGGTAGAATAAAAAAGAAAAAAAAAAAAAATCTTCAGTCCATGGTTTCATGGACTTTTTTACTTTTTGCACTTGATTTGTTTTTGTCCTTGATGTATACTTCCTGTATACTCAGGAAACACCCCTCTTCTTTTTAATATATTTTTATTACTTATCAAAAAAAAAGAAAAAAGAAAATCCAGAAACATTGACAGATAAATCGCCAAAATCTTTGTTTTTTTTTTTTTTTCAATAAGTAATTGAAAAGGAAAAACGGCTATGTTCCCCGTAAACAAGAAGTGTAGGAGGGAGGCTACAAACATATACCAAGAAATTCCTCCAAACTAGAAAAAAAGTGATTGCTTAAAGCAGCCATCAAATCATACAAAGAATGTACACACAAATATTTTATCTCCAACAACGAACTTTCAAATCTTTCAAATGTACGTTGACTGTGTGTTCTCCAAATAGTTCACATAATGCATAATGGAATCTTCCTATTTTCTAAATTCTCGGGTTGAAAAAAGTCCTCTTCCTCCACCAAAATCTCAAAGCTTTTCAATTCGATTTTAAACAGGCTTTTACCACCGATGTTTGGGAAAAAGAAGCAAATTTGAGAGACTACTGCCTCTCCACCCAAGGATCTCCCAATTTAGCCGTTTGACAACAACAAGGGTGATCCATTACAGGTGCTGATGTTTCCCTAGGGGAAAGCTTTTCACCAATCAGAGTTTCCCAAAAGCCATAAATCAACCCAATGTACCAATAACATAACATAATTCAATCAACAGATACACTAGCAGAAACCATTAACACCCTATCTAGCTCTGTAACTAAACTAGTGAGTTATAAAAGGCATAAAATTGATCCCTATTCTCTCATTCTTATTCCTACAAACAATCCAAGACAGACCAAACAATCAATCAAAACTTGTTTCTGTTCATATTAAAAAAAACAGACACACACACACACACACACACACACACACACACAAGCTGCAACACATTCATCATTCTTATTCCTACAAACAATCAAAACTTGTTTCTTTTCCTACGAAAAACAAACAACAAAATCAGCACAAGCTACAACACATTCATCATAAAACAACAAAAGATATACCAAAAGAGAAAGAAAACAAAAGTAAAAAAATCAAACCTTTAAGACCAAGGCATCGCCATCCCCATCAGCAAAACGACTCCTAAAAGTCTCCAAAATATCATAAAACATAATCTCGAGTTTATAACACTCCCCACCTTGCCAAACCCAGAACTCGACCCGTTCTCTCTCGGGCATAACCCAGACCCTCACACCCTCCCAAGAATCCAACACACTCATGCAACCCTCTCGAGCAACAAAACCCACATGCAACATACAGTTGTCGAGGCGGTGCTTCGGGTTCACGGGGCGTACGACGATGTCGTCGTAGGTTGTCTCGGAGAGTCTGAGAGTGTGGGACTTGAAGGTGAGAGTGAGAGACATGGCCTTGGACTTGGCCTCGAGAGTGGTGAACTGGATTCGACCGAAGCTTCGGGGCTTCCATTGCTTGTGCTCGGTGGAGATTTCGAGGGCGAAGATGGAGTCACCGCCGAGCTGGGATTCGAGGAAGTGACGGAGGTCGTGGGCTGTGATCGTTTGAGGAAGGTTTGAGACCCCAACTGTGGGTCTCTCCGCCGCAACAACACTCATTGATTTGCTCTGCTTAGTTGGGCATATTGAGAGTATCTAAGCAGTGAAGTAAAGAGTAAGTGGAAAGAGAGAGAATCTAAGGCGACGCCCAACTTTGGGAGCTTTAAACGGGAAAACAGGAAAAAGTTTCGCCCAACACTCGCCTGTGGTGGACCTTAACCCTCTTGGAATAAGGAAAATTTTTTTTTTTTTTAAGAGATGGTGCATGGGCAAAAATGGGAAATTAGCATTAATTTTCAAACATTATAGTTAGTAGGCACTATTTAAAAACTATATTTTTTACTAGCATCTCGAATTTAAAAGAGTCGATTTTGAGGTCAAAATCGAGCTTCAAAGACTCGATTTCCGTGACTTATCACACCTAACGTGGTATTTTTTCCACGTGGCAACTACCTAGAAATCGAGTCTTAGAGACTCGATTTACACTCTTTACATAAGATGTTTTGCCTCCTGCTCTCTCTTTTCTTTTTCTTTTTTCCTTTTTCACCTTTCTCCCCCTCTCTCCGCTCTTACCTGGTCTGCAATCTTCTTCTTCTTTTTTTTTTTTTTTTTTTTTTTTTTTTTTAAAATCTGGGTTTACGGACTGCATGTGATGGATCCAGGCCGCCGCGCGAGGCTTGCGTGGTAGCGCGACGGCCTAGGTCGCGCGACCCGACCCCCTGCCCAGGTGGCGCGATGGCCTGGGTCGCGCGACCCAGGCCTCGCGCCCAGGTCGTGCGACGGCCTGAGTAGCGCGACCCATGCCGCCACCACCTTGGTTTTGCCGCCACCGCCTTGGTTTTGCTCGCCTTGGTTTTGCTCACCGTGGTTTTGCTTACGTTCAATATTTTTTTGGTATTTCTGGACTTGTACATGAGAGGGTTGGATTTAAATTCTTTTTGGCTTATAAATCGAGTCTCTAAGACTCGATTGCCAAGTAACAGCCACGTGGAAAAACTGCCACATCAGAGCAAATTAAACCATAGCAATCGACACTCAAAGAGTCGATTTATAGGTCCAAAATCGAGTCTCTTAAACTCGAGATGGTAGTAAAAAATATAGTTTCTAAACAGTGTCTACTAACTATATTGTTAAGAAATTGGGGTTAATTGCCCATTTTCTCCATGGTGCATGAGTTAACATTTCCCATAACTTAATAAACAATAACAAGTGGGAGGAGAAAAATTTATTTTACAAAATGGTATTATAAAATATTCCTCTCATAATATGTGTGAATCTCACAAATAGAGGTCTCATACAGAGGCTAAAGAGATTACTCTTTATATTCTCATTTTCTAAAGGAAAGAGTAATAAACTAGCCCCATAGCCATGAGGGTTTTTTTTTTTTTTTTGGGGTATATAATCTTATTTTTTATTTATTCATCTTTTTGCGTGTACTAAAAATATGTCTGTTTAAATTTCAAAAATGATAAGAGATAAAGAGATTACGATATAATTTTAGAGTGTGTCTATCTATATTTAAAAAATAATAAGAGATGAGAAGGAACATATGATTCTTCTGTTTAAATTTTAAAAATGATAAGAGATAAGGAGATTGTAAATTGCTAAGAATATGGGTTTAATAGGAGATTTTAAATTGTGAACTTCTATTTTATGGATCTATCCACCTTCCATAAGTGAGCAAGGAAGGGATATTTTGGGATATTTAAGACTTAAAGTCCACAGTTAAAACTTTTTGAAAGCCCCTTAAATAGTAATATAAATGTAGAAGTTGAATAGGGGATTTGGAGTGGTATTTAGGCAGGGACAGAGCTAGGATTTAGAGTTAGGGGGGCGGCTTTGCTAATGGCTATGTGCGGTAGTTTTAGCCTCCGGCTTAGCTACTTAACTAACTACTAAGAGATTCTCTATTTTTTATTTATTATTATTTTTTTTGTGCTTTTGAGTATGCGTTGTTGCTGGGTAAGGGCAAAATTATTTTATTTAAAATTTTTTAAAGGATTGGGTTATTATTTGTTTTAGGTAAAATTGGTTGATTGCAACTTAGTTGTTTTTAGCTTTACTATTGGTAATTTTTGTTGGACTTGTACCTATAAATTTTATTATGGCATTTAGAAAGAGGAAAATGCTAGAGTTACATTTTTTTTTTTTTTTACAAATTGTTGATATGATGAGTGGTTATTAGTAAGTAAAAAAGTGATGTACGTGGTAAGTCTAGATGTAAACCAATAAGAATTTATTACCTCAACAGTTTGTAAAAATATTGTAGAAAAGTTTGTGACTGTAGCTTTATTTTTAAAAAAATCGATGATATTATTAAGGAGAGCAAAGCGTACTTTTGTAGAACAAAATTGCTAAAATTAGTAGCTATATATATATACTAATATTTTTTCTTAAAAAAATTGGGGGGGGGGGGGAATGCCCAAGTCTACCTCCATCCATGTATTTTGGAAAATGACAAAATTTAAATACAGTACCTTGAATGTTGTTCCTTATTCCCCTCTTATGATTTAGCCATGTGGCTACTTAATTAAAAAATATACTTTCATCCCATGAGAAAAAATCCACATGGTAGAATTTTAAAATGAGAACTTAGGGAACAACACCTAAGTGCTGTACCTAAGTCTTGTCCTTAGGGAAAAATGCTCACATGCCCCCTAAACTTTCAACCACCGGCCAAAACACTCCATGAACTATACATATCTGTCAAATCAGTACTTCAGTTAGTCTAACATTAAAACATTAACAGAATAAGCATGTGAGATGCACGTGTTCCCCACTTCCTCACAAAACAAATTCAATCACACGGTAGAAAGAGAGAGGAGAGACCACTGACCGACAGAAAAGAGAAAGAGGCAGTGAAACCAAAGCCACTGAAGAGCTTCTCTTCGTCGTCTTGTCGCCCTTGTCTAGACGATGCTTGGTGGTTTCGCTGCACCGTTCAATACCCAGCACCTGGTATTTTTTTTTTTCCTTTCATTCTTTCCTTGAGTTTAAGGGTTTGTTTAGGATCCACTTATTTTTTTAAAACTGAAAACTTTTTGCTGAAAATACTGTAGATATAGGTAAAAGTTAGTTGAAATAGTACAGTGAGACTCATGAATAGTACCAAAAATGCAATAGGACTCATAAATAGTAAAAAAAAATAAGTTGAATAGTAAAATAAGCTGGCAAAAATAATTTTTGCCAAATGGACACTAAGAATCTGTTTGGATACCGCTTATTGCTGAAAACTGAAAACTAAAAATACTGTATATATACTAATATTTTTTATAAGAAAAAAAAAATAGAGGGGGCTGTTGCCCCCTAATGCCCAAGTCTATCGCCGTCCATGTATTTAGGGAAAGGACAAAACTTAGGTACAGTATCTTAGGTTTTTTTCTTTAGATTTCTCTCTTAAAATTTAGCCATGTGGCTGCTTAATTAAAAAATACACTTTCATTTCATGAGAAAAAATTCACATGACAAAATCTTAAAATGAGAACCTAAGGAACAACAATTAAGTACTATACCTAAATCTTGCTCTTAGGGAAAAATGCCCACATGCCCCCTAAACTTTCAAACACCGGCCAAAACACTCCATGAACTATACATATCTGTCAATTCAGTACTTTAGTTAGTCTAACGTTAAAACATTAACAGAATAAGCATGTGAGATGCACGTGTTCCCCACTTCCTCACAAAACAAATTCAATCACACGGTAGAAAGAAGAGAAAGGAGAGACCTCTGACTGATAGAAAAGAGAGAGAGGCAGTGAGACCAGAGCCACCGCAGAGCTTCTCTCCACTGTCTTGTTGCCTTTGTCTTGACGATGCTTGGTGGTTCTGCTGCACCCTTCAATACCCAACACTTGGTATTATTTTTTTTTTTTTTTCCTTTCATTCTTTCCTTGAGTTTAAGGTTCTATTTGAGATCCACTTATTTTGCCGAAACTGAAATTTTTTTATTAAAAGTACTGTAGATAAAGGTAAAAGTTAGCTAAAATAGTACAGTGAAACTCATGAATAGTACCAAAAAATGCAATAAGACTTATAAATAGTAGCAAAAATAAACTAAATAATAAAATAAGTTGGCAAAAATAATTTTTGCCAAATAGACACTAAGGGTCTATTTGGATACTGCTTATTGTTGAAAACTGAAAACTGAAAACATTGAAGAAAAATAATTTTTAAATGTGTAAATAGTGCTGTTTGACCCATTTTTAATGTTTATTTTGCTGAAAAAAGAGGTGTGCGAGTCTTCTGAACAGTACACGGGATCCACTAAAACAAAAAACGTGCTGCTGGGAAGCACAAAACGCGCTTCCCAAACGCACACTAAATCTACAAAGAACTCTTTATTTTTTTGATCTCCATGTGCAAATTTCTTGGTTTGGTTTAGCTTTGGGGGCTGGGTTTTTGCTTTCTTTGTTTCGTAGAAATTAATGGAATTTATAAATGAAATAAACATTAAATTTGGGGCTTGAAATTACAATATATATATATATATATATATATATAAGATGAACGAATTATATTCTTTATATTCTTTTGCAATTGACGCTTATGTGGCTAGTGATCTAGTGAACGTTTATTGCATTATTACTCTTGAGTATGCTATACAGCTATTTGATGAAATGCCTGTGTGAGATATGGCTACTGCATCATCTACTTAGAGGATATGGTGGCTGCTTCCTCACACTTAGTAATGGCTAGAATAATTGTTTTAGATTATTTTGCATCAATTTGCAAATCATAAGACAGATGCATTATTTTAAGAACTCAAGTTCAAGTTGTTAAAATTTTATTCCACCTTCAGGGTCATAGAGTGTTGTTCAGGATTGGATCTAAAAAGTTAGGACTAGTTCAAGGTTGAAATATTCTACGGACTCCAAAAGCAAGAAATGAATATTTAGGTGTCTTTTCAAAACTCAAATTATTATTTATAGAATCTGGGCTACGTGCTAAAATTTATGTTGTATTCTATTTGGAGACCTCATTTAAGAAGAGAGGAAGTGTCCTTTTACTACATTCAAGTTTGCTTTGATGTATTTCTAGTAACTTTTGTAGGCTAAAGACTTCATTTTAATTTTCAACGCCTTCAATTGCTAACTCATTTTCTTCCTTTCTGGTCTCTTTTCAGCTGGTGGAACAAGAGAGAAGGAAAACACAATTTAGAGTACAATTTAGCAAGCTTGCTGATAGGTGATTTTTTTAGCACGGTGTGTATATTGTTTGATGTGTTGGCAATCTAGTTGCTAATCATTTGACTCTTTATTGGTCATTTGCAATGAATTATATGCTCCATATTGTTTATTTAAAGAAGTGGACTGGTAAAAATACTAGCTTTAAGGGAATATTTTAGCTTATGGATGAGGAGTTTAGTAAATTTTTTCCCCTATTTCTATATTGTTTTTTTTTCCAACTCTTTCTATTAATCTTCTTGTTAATTTTGTATTGTAGCCATGGATGAATCTCTACTTTTAGTCCCTGCAAATGCACCTTTTATGCCAAATGTACCATCCTCAAAATTGCCAACATCTAGTGCTTAGGCTGTTCTAGCAAAGCCCTTAGCCACTGGGAGTAGTACACTTCAGCTCAGTTCATCTCGTATAAAACATTCAAGCCACATTGTCTGTGCTTCTGATGATTACTTAGATTGAGATATTTATGAGATTGCAGATGCTATGGCTACTGAGTCTGAACCGTCTACATCCGGTGCTGCACAACCTACATTATCTGATATGATGGATCTCCTGCAGCAGATTCGACCTTGCTTATATCAAATTCTACATTACCTAAATCGTATTGAACTAGATATTAAAGAGATTAAGGAGCGTTAGGAGTTAGGAGTTGATAATTTAGTGATGTACTTATGTTCTTTGTGAACTTGCTGGTTTTTGTACCTTATGAACTTTGATGCTTAGTTATAACAGTCTGTTTTTGTACTTAAAACATACTTTACTTTATACTCCTTGCAACTTGTAGGTTCTAAATATTGTCAATGTATGTATCAATTTCTTTCAGACTTTTCTTTTTTCTTGATTTGGTCTTAAAATTACGAAGAATTTAATATTCTTTTGCCCAACTGCCACTTTTATATACTTCCATGTAACTTTCAGGTGACCATGTTATTATTTACGTGTAATCATGCAAGCAGAGCAATTTTTATGAATGATTGAATGGTGCAGGCTATGTAACTTAATTTTTCCTTTTCATAGTGTAGGAATAAAAATATTGGGGTGTCCCTCAGAAAAAAGCATTCAAGTTTTTTAAATGCGTGGGGACACAAGATTTGAGAGTGGCATGTGAATCTAATTAATTTTAATTCTTTGTTAATCAACTTCCCAATGACATTTGGAATCCTTACAGCTTTGATATCAATTATAAAATAATATTGTTTGGCTTAAGACTTTACCTGTTAACCAGGTTTAAGCCTTTCATGCTTCGACCGATGGATAGCCTTAGAATGTGAGATAATTTAAAACAGATTTGAAGTCCTTGTTTCTGCATTGGAATAAAGGATGATGAAGTCCTTGTTTGAATTGAACTTTTTGCAATAACTCTAAGACTCTTTAAGTTATTTATTATAAAAAACTTTTAACTTTTTACATCCCCATAGAAAACAAAGAAAATAAATCTTGTCCTTAGAGTAATTCAAATTTGTAATGTACTAATATCATACCATAAACACCAAAAACTGAATAGGTTGCAATCTTCCATGGATTGAAATAATAATGAATGTTTACAAATAGTATATTGTTTGCTAGATAAAAAAACACTCAATGAATCCAGAATTACATTTTTTCTAGCAATATTGAAAAACAAAAGTATACCGGCTCCATTAGTAAACAAAATATTGAACTAAAAAATTATTTAACTTCTTGGTATCACTAGACCTTAGTCTTTCCCTTGTCCTTCTTGCTTCCACTAGTGTTGTCTACATAACTCTCAAGTTTCTCTCCATGCTCAATTATTGGAAAAGCAATAATTCTGCAATAATTGAGCATGAAAACATGGGATTTCACTCAATCCCCTTCTCCCACAACCACAAGCCCTCTCATTCAAGTCCACCACATATCTTTGACCATAAATATACTTCACCTCATATTTGGACGCTCCATTCCAATAAAAAATGCAATGTACCGCCTCGTTTTTTATCCTTTCAAGATCATATATGATGGGCACACATTGTGTTACCACTTGATTATTAATCAAGCCTCAACCATTATGAAAGACTAATAACTAATTAACAAAACAAAAGTATACCGGCTCCATCAGTAAACAAAATATTGAACTAAAAAATTATTTATCTTCTTAGTACCACTAGACCCAGGGCCGGCCCTAGACATTTTTAGGCCTTAGGCAAGAATTAAAATTGGGCCTTTTTATATTTATGTATTAATTAAATTAATATTTATTTAATATTTTTATTATAATATATTTTATTTCAAATCTATTTTTCTTACATTTTGAGATGCAAATTGACTAATTAAATTTTTGTATTCAATTTCTTCTAACATCTTTTCATTTTATTCTAACTCTTTTTGGTGAATTTTTTGTTCATTTGTGATATTTTCATCTAAATTTTGTATTGTATTTTGTTTATTAATAATAAAAATTTATTCATTGATCCTTTTTGAGACTTAATTAATATTTTTTTTAAAATTTTTTATATCCAGATGCATATTTTCTAGTAGAAATTTCAAATAAAACAATATTTAAAAATAAAATAAACACTATCTATAATATATTTATAATGAGTGAAATAAAAAATAACTTTCAAGTATAAAACAATAAAACCTAATGTATATTAAAAAATTACTATTATAACTCTAGCTTTACTGAAGAATAACAAGAATCTAGCCATCTCAAGTTCCCAACTTGCACAAATATAAAAATGCATGATTAAAACTCAAAAATTTAAAGCCCAGACAGAAGTACTACTCCACCTACAACCCAGCCAAAAATTGAAAGCCCAACCAAAATTGATCCTATTACCTAAGAAAAAAACAAACCAAAAACAAAAACAAAAGATACAAAAGACAAAAACCGTCCTATTACCTAAAAAAAACAAAAGATGTAAAAGACAAAACTCTAAGGCCCACGACCCTAGCTGAAGATAAGACATGAGAGTCCTATAAGACTCTAGTCCACGCACAACCACAAGTCTTCCTAGAAGAGACTAAGAGCATTCATATCAGTTTTTTTTATTTTTATTTTTTTATTTTACACATTTATTTTTACATTAAAAACCTACTTTTTCTATTTTACACATTTAATTTTACAAAACACTCACATCAGTTCATCTATTCTATCACCTCTTTTAATTAAATAATTAATTTTCTCAAATTTTTATTATTTCCCCCAACCACCCCCTTTAATATGCGTGCTCTCTCTCTTCCCCATTTATATGATTTTTTGCTCTCACTCTCCACCCATCTCTCTACCCATTTCTTCTCAGATCAACTCCCTCGATCACGATCAGATCCGACCAAAAGATCAACTCTCTCGATCACGATCATATCCGACCAAATCAGACCCACGACATAGCAGCTCCAACATCGTGACCCACGATCCACCACTCTGGCCTTGCTCCTGGGTCGCGCCACAGGGCATCGTGGCTCGTCCATGCTAGTGCAGGAAACGGTGGCACGACAGCTGGAGGAGCGCAGGGCCAACTAGGGGTACTCGAAGCCATCTCGGTCAGACCCATCTCGGTCTTGCCTAGCTCCGATCAGGCAAGACCCATCTCAATAAGATCTCCCTAGCTCCGATCAAGCATTGATCTGTGTGTGTGTGTGTGTGTGTGTTTTTTGAGCAAGTATATGTCTGTTGATTTGTCTATGTGGATGTGTTTGTGTGCGGGTGTGTTTGTGTGCATCTGAGGAAAAATAAGAAGATGAGGAGTTGAGTTTTAACTGGGTTTGTTGAGTACGGAGAAGAGAGAAAAAAAGGAGCAAACGAGAAATTATAAAATAATGGGATAAACGAGTTACAGTAACCGTGTAAATATACATGGTTACTGTAGCTCGTGGATGGATTTGCACAATTTTATACATTTTTACACCTACTGATGTGGGTGTTTTTTTGCTCAAAATGTGTAAAATTGGTAATTTTTTCTATTTTAAAAGTTTTTACATGAACTAATATGGATGCTCTAAGCCTCCATCTACAAAACTAGTAAACCATGACACCATTTGGATTCTGAATGTGCAGAGTGCATAGTGCAGAGTAGAGGAAAAGTCATATAGTCTATATAGGAGGGAGCTAGAACTTAAGGTGTGTTTGTTTGGGGTGAAAATAGGAAGAATAAAAAATAGAGAGAGGAAAATAGGGTGAAAAATATTGTTTTTCACTGTTCGGTTAGGAAAGGAAAATAAGAAGGAGGGAAAACTTAGGAGAAAGTTTTCTCTCCCGAGCCCACATTTTTTATCCTCCCAAATTAGGAGGAAAATGTGAAGAAAAAAGTACTTTCATAGAACTTTTACACAAATGCCTTCTCCCACCTATCCTCATTCATGACCTATGACCCTCTCTCCTCTCTCTCTCTCTCTCTCTTTTTCTTTTTTTTTTCAACATGACCTGATCACTTTCCTCTGTTGTTTCTCTCTTTTATATGTACACTATTATAATTTTTACATTATAATAATAAAAATAATAATATAAATTTATATATATGATGTGGTAAATTTTATATTATTTAATGAGTACAAATAAATCTATTTCTTACATATTACGTAACAAGGGTATAATAGTCAATTTATATAAATTACATTTTTCATCATTCCTTTTTTCTCTCTAACCAAACAAAAGAGTTTTCCACCCTCCCACTTTTCCACCTCTCTAACCATACACACAAGAGGAAAAACTAAATATTTTCCATTCTCTCACAATTTTCCATCCTCCCACTTTTCCACTCCTCTAACCGAACGGACCCAGAGGTTGGAGAGCAAAAGTATAAACAAATTTTTTTTTGAAACTCCGAATAAGCATTCATTTAGAAGAGAAATGCTATGTTCACAATATTTTTACTATATTTTCACAACAAATCGTAAGTAGTAGGTTATTATTAGTTGTTATGAGTGGGCAAAAAAGTAATTTAAGTTGCAGATTCAAATTAGAACCAATAACAACTTATCGCATGTGATTTGTTGTGAAAATGTTGTGAATGTAGCACTTCTCAATTTAGAAAATTAAGCTTTTTTTTTTTTTTAATACCTTTTTTTACCTTGTTTTTGGGTGTCTTGTGTGTTGTCAGATGTGTGTGGGTGTTCACTTAGACTAGTTAGAATTGGCTTGGAAATTTTTTATTTTATTATTTGTTTGTGTTTTTCATGGGTTTTTTTTGGGATGTTGTTTGGGCTTTAGTTTGTTATTGGTAAATTTTGTTCTTGAGCTTGTTAAATTTATTTCAGATTTTAAATCAATAAAATTTTTTATGGCCTTTAAAAAGATCAATAATATTTTTGAAATGGCAAAGTGCAAATTTATTAAAACAAATTGCTAAAATTAATATATACATGCATACATGCATATACACACACACACACACACGCGGGCACACACACAAATATATACACTAAAAAAAGTTTTGAAAAAATTTTGGGGGTAGTCCAACTATAGTTCCGTCATTGAGTCTATACCTAGATAGTAAAGAGCATACAGTTAAGACGGATCACTGATTAGATCGAAGGAAGCATGAGCCACCAACAAAAGATTTTAAAGTAGAACCAGTGTAGAGAAAGAATGAGAGAGAGCAAGAGCTGAGAGATAGAGGTGGAGAGCAAGAGAGAGAGAGAGAAGGTATGAGTAAATTTTAGGGATCGGAGTAGTAATGTTTACAAGAATGTTTCAAATTTTTTTGTTCTTTGTTCACAAGGATGTATCAGATTTTTAGAAGTTTCATTTGAAACTATTTTTTTTTTCTACTACTCGTTATTTTTCAAAATTTTGGGGCCCTCCTTCCACTTGGGGGCCTTAGGCAATGACCTAATTGGCCTAGTGGAAGGGTCCGCCCTAACTAGACCTTAGTCTTGCCCTTATCCTTCTTACTTCCACTAGTGTTGTCTACATAAGTCTCAAGTTGCTCTCCATGCTCAATTATTGCAGAAGAAATAATTCTGCAATAATTGAGCATGAAAACATGCAATCCCCTTCTCCCACAACCACAAGTCCTCTCATTCAAGCCCACCACATATCTTCGACCACAAATATACTCCATCTCATATTTGGACTCTCCATTCCAATAAGAAATGCAATGCACAGCTTCGCTTTTTATCCTCTCAAGATCATATATGATGGGAACACGTTGTGTTGCCACTTGATTATTAATCAAGCCTCGACCATTATGAAAGACTAATAACTAATTAACAAAACAAATGCAACAACAGATCAATTTGAAGCAGACCTCGGCTATGACTATGTAAATATATTTAGAAATCTCTGCAGATAACAGCAACAATTTAGAAATGTACAAAATCAAATAAAAAATAGCAGTAATTTAAGAAATATTTTGTGGGCGTATAAGACTGTAAAAACACTGCTGTCAGGCAGGAGATAAACATAGAATACAATGCTGTGATTCTAAATCTACTACATTGGTGTACAACACCAAAATGGGAATAGGATGCCACTAAGTAATAATACACTGAGAAGTTACAGTACATAATAGGATGCTCCATGCACTCTCACACCACCCCAACTCTTCTTCTTGCACCTATAAATTCACTCTTGCTCCCATTTCCCTTGTAAACATATCAAGCATATTTTCATTTGCACGCACTCTCTTGCTCTCTCTCTCACGCACACAATAGCACATATTATCATGGATATGCATACAGAGATAAAAGACTTCATGGTGACTGTGAGCAAGAAAGAGGTGGTGGCAGCAAAATTTCCAAGTCAAGAGCATTGGCTACCACTATCTAACCTAGACATGTGTTTTGGGCCTCCATTGGATTTTAGTCTCTTCTTTTGTTATACGAAGCCAACCTGTGGAGACAACTGGACATTTGTGTCAAAGTTGAGGTCCTAAAGAAGGCCTTGGCCTTGGCAGAAGCTTTGGTTCCATACTACGCCCTTGCTGGTGAGATAATTCCAAACTCCATGGGCGAACCTGAGATTCTTTGCAACAACCGTGGGGTAGACTTCATTGAAGGTTTTGCAGATATAGAACTTCAAAACCTCAACTTGTATAGAGCTGATGAGACCATTGGCTGCAAACTTGTACCCAAGAAGAAGAATGGCATGCTGGCTGTTCAGGTTTGTAAAGGAACACTGGCCTTGGAGATTTGAGGCTATCCTAGAAGCAGGGGCGGCTCTACAGCCAGCCCAGGGGGTTCAACCCCCTGGTTTTGCCCCCCCAAAAAAAAAAATATATATATATATATTTAAATTTTTTGTTTTTGTTTTTACCCTTAAAATAAAATTTTGAACACCCTAACCCTAAATTTTGTTTAAACCCAATTGACATAAACTTGAAATATAATCATATTAGTGCTATTTTCACAATATTTTTACAATAAATGTTAAGTGACAAGTTGTAATATATTGACTTTTTATCTAAATCCATAACTGACATCATTTTTTTGCATACCTTTAACAACTTGCCATCTAGATTTTATTGCATAAATATTATGTACTCTTAAAATTGCTCATTTATTAAAAAATAAATAAGCCTTTTCTCTGATTCTGGTTTACTTTACAGTTGATGATAGAATGAAATTGTTTTTTTCCGAGTCCAAATCTTCTGTCTCATTTTATCTGTTCCACTCTATTCTCCACCAATAAACACACGCCATGTATCCACCTATTTAATTAAATTTGACTTTTCTTATTTTAATTATCTAAAATAAAATAACACCTCACACTGGCCATCACCACCCCCCCATCAACCTTTACTGGCACCGTGACCTGTCCTCCTATCGTTGTCCTCCGACGTCGTCAGCATCGCCGGCCACGGCTAACCCACCTATTTAATTAAATCAAACCCCATCCCCATTGTTGCTTTCAAACCCACCAACCAAAAACCCATGTTTCAAACCCAAGCCAATATCATCAAATCCTAATAACCAAACTCCAAAGAGAAACTAAATCATTGAATCAACCAAAGACAACAAAACAAATCAAAGAGAACTAACACAAAATGCTTTCGGAAATAGTATAAATATCAAGAAATAAAAGAGAATGAAAATGAAAATTAAAGAGCAAAAATAGAAAGGAAATCCAGGAAGCTAGGAAAGAAAAAAAAAGAATGAGGAATGGGTTTGAAACATGGGTTTTAGCTATGGTGATGAAACATGGGTTGGCTTGGGTATGAAACATGGGTTTTAGCTATGGAAGTTGGTGGGTTTGAGATTGACGGTGCGGACTGGAGATGATGTTTGGTAGTGACCAAAGCTGTTGGTGGTGCCGCTGACCGGTACTGATGAAGGTTGATGGTGGCGGTGGTGAGTTGAAGGTGATGATATTGGCTTGGGTTTGAACTTTGAAACATGGGTTTCACCTGGTTGATGGGTTTGAAAGGAATGGTGGGGATGGGGTTGGATTTAATTAAATAGGTGATTTGGCTATGACAAGTGACGCTGATGACGTCGGAGGCCGGTGGCAGGAGGACAGAGGATGGTGCCAGCGAAGGTTGATGGTGGGGTGGTAATAGCCTGTGGGTTGTTATTTTATTTTAGATAATTAAAATAAGAAAAGTCAAATTTAATTAAATAGGTGGACACGTGGTATGTGTTTATTGGTGGAGTATAGAGTAGAATAGACAAAACGGGACAGAAGATTTGGACTCTTTTTTTCCTGCACTTTTCTTCTTCATCAACAAAAAATTACACCACTTGTACTACCAATTGATCTATATTTACACCTAGGGGTGTTCGCGGTGCGGTTTTGGGCCATTTTTAGCACCGCACTTTGCGGTGCGGTTTAGCTAAAACCATAACTGCACCGCACCTTATTTTTGCGGTCACATGTGCGGTGCGGTGCAGTGCAGTGCGGTTTAAAGTTTAGCCAAAACCATAACCGCACCGCACCTCATTTTTGCGGTCACTTATGCGGTGCGGTGTATAAAATGCGGTTTGAATGATTTGAAATTGGTATATTTTTCAAAATTTGGGCTTTTTCTACTCAGCCCAAAACTAATTTTTTTCTTTGTTTTAGTCCAAATTTTAAACTATTAAGCTAGTTTTTCTTTATTTTGAGTTGGCTTTCCTAATCAACACTTGCTAGGATTATCAAACTTTTTTTTAACTAGGGTTATTAAACTATTAATAATATATTTAATATTAAAAATAATTAAAAAATATTAATATATAGAGACGGTGTAGTACGGTGCGGTTTGTACGGTTTTCTTATTATAAAACCGCAAACCGCACCGCACCATGCGGTGTGGTGCGGTGCGGTGTAAAACTACTTGCGGTGCGGTGCGGTTATGTCATTTTGCGGGCGGTTTTGATGCGATTTTTGCGGTTTGTGCGGTTTATGCGGTTTGGTGAACACCCCTATTTACACCTATGATTCTTTTCTCACTCTCTCTTTCTCCCTTCTATATTTTCTTTCTATCTAATCAAGTAGTTTGATAAGTGCTCTACATTTTTTCGAGTCCAAAAAGTCTTTTAGTGTTTGCTCCAATTTCAAGAGAATGACCACATGTGTGGTTAAAAATCCGTACACTTCAAAAGCAAAATCTCATATAAGTTACTATTTATTTTCCTTAGTTTAACGTTTACTCTCAGACCTACTCTTAGATGTGTTGCTATTCTTCTTTATCATATATTTTTATTTAATTGATATTACCTATAATTATAATAAATTATTATTCATTTGACAAATATTATGATTAGTTATTTACTTATATTTATTTATAAGCATTTTATTGTTGTTTTCTTTCAGATTTTTAAATTATTAATAATTTTTTTTAGACTATTTTACAATATAGTTGTATTGTACACTATTTAGAATACTATGTTAGATTATTGTGTGTAATATGACAATTGTATATAGAAAAAGAAAAATTAATCATTTTATTTTTTACTCCCCCACAACAAAATTCTAGCTCAAGACACTATTGACTCCCCTAAAAGAAAATACTGGAGCCGCCACTGCCTAGAAGACATTAATTCTTTGATCTTATCTGATCATATGGTAGTATTTTTTTCTAATGTAACTAAGTCTCACATACGTCAAGTTATTACAAAGAGAAATTCATTGGAGGCAACCCCAAAATATTAGTAAGATGTTTCAAAATTAGGATCTCATGGATATCATAACACCTTAAAAACTACTTACCATTGATAGATCAAATGATATTAATCTAAAACTTAGAGGAACTAAAAAAGTATTTTAGATTATAAAAAAAAAAAACATAGTTAATTTTTTTTTTTTTTTTGGATTAAATCCAAATTACACCATTTAAGTTGGATAAATTGTCATTTTTGTCCTCAAAGGATTTTTTTTTTTTTTTTAATCATTTTAGTTCCTAAACTTTAATAGATATATCAAGTCTATTACCCATACATTCATGTTCATAAAATTATTATTGAGTTCAATAAAATGACACCGCATTACATATGTCAAGTTTTATTGTTGGAATAGCAAATCTTGACAAGAATATTAAAGTTTAAATATTAAACGAGAAAGAATAAAATGATGAAAACTCACTACTAAAGGGGCATACTGTTGATTGTAGGTTTTCCCCCTTCTCTTGGGTTAGTCTTAATGCCATGAAACCTACTTGTAGGCTACTGGGTTCAAATGTGGTGGACTTATGGTGGCATGCACTTTTGGCCATCAAATAATGGATGCATACTCGGCTAGCATGTTTCTTATCTCATGGGCTGAGATTGCTCAATCTAAACCTTTCTCTTCACTACCAACATTCTGCCGATCATTGCTCAATCCTCGAATCCCCGGTTCCTTTGATTCTTCGATTGAAAACTTGTGCATCCCCATCACAACGTTCCACCCAACCAAAGAGCCAAACCTGGGCACCAATAACTTTGTTAGCCGCATGTACATTGTTAAAGCCAACATTATCAACCAAATCCAATCACTAGGCAGCACCAATGAATGCAAAAGGACTAAAGTTGAGTGTTTCAGTGCACTCCTATGGAAAATTATTGCCAAAAGTGGTATGACTGATAACAATATATCCAAACTGGGCAATGTGGTTGATGGAAGGACAAGAATTGGCGGTGGAGATGAAGAGAAAACAAAGATATTGGCTTCTTACTTTGGATACGTGTTGTCCATTCCTTATGGAAGCAAGAACGTAGATGAGCTTAATGAAAAACCATTGAATTGGGTAGCAAATGAAGTTCATGGAATTGTGGAAAGTGCGATGACTGAGCATTTCTTGGATTTGTTAGATTGGGCAGAGGCTCATCATTCAGTTCCCAGTTTATTAAAGATATATGCCTATAGCAGCAGAGAAGGTCCTGCTTTAGTGGTTTCATCCGGTTTGAGGTTTCCATTATCAAAGGTGCAGTTTGGATGGGGAAGACCAACATGTGTGTCATGCTATTTCCCATGGGGTGGAGATGCTGGGTATGTGATGCCAGTGCAAAGCCCTTCTGAAAATGGTGATTGGGTCGTGTACATGCACCTCTTGAAAGAGGAATTGGAATTGATAGAACGTGAAGCTGGTCATGTGTTCAGGCCTTTAACTTTGGGATACCTCAATGAATTTGAACAAGAACCTCTGGTTAGCTTATTAAATGTGACTGTTTGATCTTGTTCATTAGTTATCTTATTTATTATGCAAACGTGTCATGTATATATTTAGAATAAGTTTATGCATTTATATGTAATAATATATAACAACTAATTATATATGATTTCCCCCTCAAAAAAAAAAAAAAATTATATATGATTTATATATATTTAAAAGCTGAAGTGTAGTATTTATTGTTGCTGTGCTCTAATTGAGCCATATCAGTATCCACTTCATTATCATTTTTCTTTCCAGTTTTTCTATAATTGTTTTTAAAATTTACTTTTTTTTTTAATATTTACACTTTTTCCAACCTTTTTCCCTCTACCCTCTACATTAATATCATTCTTCCTCTTTCTCTTTTTTTTTGGTAAACAAGGAACATGCATTAAAACTAAAGAGAATAAGTCCAGGGACAAAGCCTATTTAAGTACAACCCATTAGCATCTTCCTCAAGAAATGATAAAATGTCCATAGGCGGACTATGATAAACAACAAATCTACCACTTGACTTGATCGTATCCTAGCAAGCTTATTAGCACACTGATTCACTTCGCGGTAGCAATGCTTAAAATGAATTTGGTAGAATTAAGTAGCCAACGTCCTGCAATCATTCAAAATAGGTGACACTATATTATTTACATAGTTAGAGTTAAGCAAAACATCTATAATAGCTTTAGCATCTATCTTTACTTCTATAAAATCCAAGTTTTTGCTGCAACATAAACTAAGCCCATCCCAAAGCCCCCACAGCTCAGCAATGAAGCTATTTGAGGCACCAATCCTTCTGGAAAAACCTATGATCCACTGCCCTCACTCATCTCTAATGATCCCTCCACATCCAGTCTTATTCGATCCTCTCATTGATGCTCCATCAGTATTTAATTTAAACCACCCAACCTGAGGCTTCTCCCATCTAATTTGCTTCATCAACATATGGTTAGTCTTAATAACAAAGGATGCACAAAAGGAGAACTCCATGGCTCTATTTGTAATCTCCGCCGCTAACTTGGGATTTTGGGTTTTCCTATTAAAAACTACTTGGTTTCTACTCTTGCATATACTTCAAATGGCAAAGAGAAAGGTTGTTCTCCAAGGGGGAATACGAGAATCTCGACGGTCCACCCTACTCCCATTCGACTCAAGCCACACTTGAAGATCATCTGACGAAAATTCCAATTAGCGCATTTCACTCCCAACTAAATCCATATGGGTTTAACCTTCCTACAATGCCGCAAAGCATGAATAATTGTTTCAGGGTCCCTTAAACATATAAGACAAGTAGCATCTTCTAGCATTCCCCTTCTCACAAGAAAATGTTTCACCCTAATGCTATTATGGAGAGACATTGCTTGGTGAAAGTTTGAATTCTTGGGAGGATATCCACTTTCCAAATCCATTTACTTGGGAAATACTCAACGTGTTCTTCACCCATAGTAATCTTATAGGCACTTTTGAGGTCAAAGTTACCTTGAGCCGATGCACCCCAAGCTAATCTATCCCCACCAATTGATGTAAAGGACATGGGGTGGCTTGGATAATGTACTTAATGCATTGAGGAATCTCGAAGGAAAGATAGCCCCAGTCCTAGGTGTCATCTTTGAGAATATCATGAATCCTCAGTTGCTAATCCTCCAAGGATAGAGGGCCTTGGATCATTTAACGGATTGGACCTTCAGATGTCTAGATGTCTAACCAGAAACCGAGGTTGCTATTTCTACCAATCACCCACTTAATACCCCGATTAAAAGTGTCTACCCCCTTCTTCATTGCTGACCAAACTCTGGAGCAAGGGAGTTTGTTAGCACTTCTAGATTGAAGTCTCTGATTATTACAATACTTAGATCTTAGCACCCAAGCCCAAGGGGAGTCATATTCTGTATGAAGTTGCCAATTAAACTTTGAGAGCAAAGCAATGTTTCTACCCTTTGATGCTTGCAATCCCAGTCCCCCTTCTTTCTTTGGTTTTGTGAACTTGTGTCATCCAACCCAATGCATCTTCTTCATTGTTTCAGTCGATCCCTAAAGGAAGTTTATGTTCACACGATCCAAGCCTTACATGATGTGGCCAGGCAGGTGGGAGCATTGCATCACATAGGATGGAATGGCTGACGACGAAGCTTGGATCAAAACTGCTCTTCCTGCCAACAATAACAAATTGGCCTTCCAACCTGCTAACTTCTACTTTATTTTATCCAAAACAAAATTAAAATCTTGAGACAAGGAGTTAGGATTCTTAATAGGAATACCAAGATACTTCCCTAGGTTTGGGGTAGACGCAAAACCAAGAATATCACTTAAGAACTCTCTCGTGTCTTGGTCCACGTTTGGAGAAAAATAAACTTTGGTTTTAGCTTCACTAATGGTTTGGCCGGACACAACACAAAACTCATCCAAAACGTCTCTGATCATTGAACAATTTGTGAGATCCGCTTTTGCAAATAGGTC
Source organism: Castanopsis chinensis (assembly GCA_032878915.1). Classification (NCBI taxonomy): domain Eukaryota; kingdom Viridiplantae; phylum Streptophyta; class Magnoliopsida; order Fagales; family Fagaceae; genus Castanopsis; species Castanopsis chinensis. The sequence continues at coordinate 10,445,271 of JAVQMG010000114.1, forward strand.
GAGGTCATCTACAAACATCAGATGAGAGAAGGCCAACCCACTTCTAGAGGCTTTCACCGAATTCCATAGCTTGCTGTTGCATTTTTCTTCAATAAGCTAGCTAAGGTAACCTATACAGAGGATGAAAAGATACGAGGACAGCGGATCTCCTTGCCTAATTCCCCTAGAAGGGAGGATCAAGTCCAGAGGGCTTCCATTAAAGAGAATCGAAGTGGTGACCAAACACACACAACTCAGAATAAGCTTAATATGATTGGTAGGGAGATTGGTCCTAATCAGCATTCTCCTTATAAAACTCCATTCAAGCTTATTATAAGCTTTTTCCAAATCTATTTCAATGGCTATGTAGCCCACTTTCCCCTTGTTCCTACTAATAGTATGAACAATCTCCTGCACTATAATAGCATTATCAATCTCTTTTCGGCCAGGAACAAAAGCTATTTGCAGCGGAGATATAAGCTTCCCCAGGTGCGGTTTGAGCCTGGCTACAATTATTTTTGTTACTATCTTGTAGATTGTGTTACATAGACTGATCAGCCGATAATTCCCAAGACTTTCAGGTCCCTAAATTTTTGGAAAGAGAGCTATATGGGTTTGGTTTAGAATTTCTGGCATTTTTTTCTCCCTAAATATCTTCTTGACTTCCTCCACCACAGAATTTCCTATAGAATGCCAAAAATGTTGAAAAAACCTAGTATGCAGCCCATCTAAACTCGGGGCTTTAAAAGCCTTAAGGGACCAAAGGGCTATCTTAATCTCTTCTTCTGTCACCAGGGCCCCTATGCTCTCTTTTTCCTCATCCTGGAGACGGGCTTGCCACTGGTTATGCCCAGAAAATCCCTGACCGAGGAGGTTAAGGAAGAGGAATAAATGTCATTGAAACCCTTCCTAATAAAGTCCATAATCTCTGATTCCTCCTACAGCCATTCTCCTACTCCAATTTTAATAGCCATCAATTGGTTTCTCTTCCTTCTAACTAGAATTGAGACATGGTAAAAAGCAATGTTTCTATCTCCTTGAACCATCCAATTGACCCTAGATTTAAGAGCACACAACTCTTTTTCCAACCCAAGCACCACATCTAACTCCTATAGGAGTTTGTTTTTGAGGTCCAAAAGGGAGCTTGATGGTCTCTCCACAACTGCTTTTTGAATTCCATTCAACCATGCCATTATCCTCTTCTTCTTCATAAAGATATTCCCAAACTGCAATTTATTTCAAATTGTGGCTTCACGTTAGAATGCTTTTATTGCTTCGGCCAGACTCAGAAAACATCTCCACATATGCTCCACCATCTTAGGAAAAGTCACATCAGAAAACTAGAACCTCTAGAATTTGAACGGCCAGGGCTAGTTTGCCCATGCTGTAGGCTGCATCTTGAGAAGAATTGGGCAATGGTCCGAATGACATCTTGTTAGATGTGACACCCTTGCCTCAGGATAAAGCAGACACCAACTTGGGTTGATGAAAAATCTATCAATTATTTCTTGAATTAAATCCTACACCTCTTTTCAATTTGTTCAAATGAAACGAGCCCCAGTGAAGCTTAGATCAATCATATTGCATTTGTCCAGGCAGTCCTTAAGCATCAGGGACCGGTTCACACTCACAAGCCTTCCCCCAAACTTGTCCTCCCCAATGAGAGGCTCAGTAAAATCCCCAGCTAACACCCAGGGCATATTATGTAATTCTACAACTTTGGACAAATTATTCCATAACACATGCCTTTCGGCACTCCTAGGATTAGAATAAATGAAAGAACCTAATAAGAGTTAGAACTTCGTACCTTAATGGTTACATGAATTTCTTACTCTATGTTTATAAGAGGCAAAACCTCCACCCTGTCCGAATTCCATATCATCTAGAGGCCACCCGTATACCCTATAGTGTTCGTATGGATCACTCCATCAAAAGGAAGCTTGTCAAAAATTTCACGGGCCCGATCACCACTAATTCTTGTCTCTATGATAATTAACACAACTAGATTGTGATTATTTACAAGCTCCCTCGCATGATTCTGAAAGGAAGGCTTCAGAGCACCTCTACAATTCCAAGCTATGATATTCATGACTAACACTTGGTTTGGGGTAGGACACTCATCAAAAGGAGGCAGATACTTTGCCTCCTCCCTCAAGTTCCATCCGTTCCTTTTAAGCATCTCCTTCGTCTACCCCTTGCCCGGAATCAGCATCAAATTATGCTGCAACACCCCCATCTCCATCTTCTATGCTAAAACATGAAGATTTAACTCTATGGTTGGTTGAAATATCTGAATCAATTTTGTGGTTGCTCTGTTCCCCATGATGCAAGTGGATATTAGTTGATCTTCCAAAATCCTTTGCTCCAACAGGGACTTGCTCAGGTTCACCTCGCACAGGATTGGTGTTGGGGAAATCTGGGGCAGCGACTCCCATTTCAGTCGATGCTTTTCAATCGGTGAGTGCACATCCGTTAGGAAATCCCACTACGGGTTGAGAGCCTCCTTTTATGCTAGGTCTATCAACGCCATTATTCCATCTCTGATGCTCTTCGTCGTTAGTGGAAAAAAAAAGTCCCACGCCTTCGCAAGTCTGCTGTTGAACCACCCCATTACATGGTTTGGTTTTGCCCGAATCTCTGCGATCACCACCTCTGGTATCTCTATCACTACCCCCTCTAAATTGATAGCCAAACATTGGCCAGGAACAGGTTAGGGCTCGCCATGGTTCGAGGAAGCATGAAAGGTGCTAGATGATAGACGAGGCGCGACACTAGATCCTTCTGGACTTTTAAGGCTGAGTTGATTCGCCCTAGCCCGGGCAATGACCTTCTTACCCTTAATGGATGAGTTGGAACCTGATTTTGAATTCCCTAGACCCACTTCCAACCCCAATTGGCTTTTAGTAAATGGGCCTGACTATGGTGGGCCTTGGGCCGAAGAGGAAGGCTCATTGGAAATGCATTGGAGCACTCCTTCCATTTGGTGGCCCATTAAGAGCCTTGGTGGGGATAATTTCCTTTTTCCATCTCATAAGGAGCTATTACTCCCTGCTTTTGTATCTCTATCTGCACATGGTTTATGCCCTGAGCCATGATCCTTATATCTCTTTTGTGTATGCGTCTGCGTCTATCCCACATTTGTTTCATTCCTTCCACGACTTTTTGTCCCATTCCTCTTACGTGTTACCAGCATCCATGGGCCATAGTTGTCCTCAAGTACATCTATGGTGGTCCCTTTTCCTCGTTCAGGACTGTCAGGTGCATGGTCAGTGCATGAGTGTACTACTTGCTCCCTGCTGTCACCCTCTACCTTATCCGCCTGAGTCTTCTCAAGCTGAACGGTTTATGGACAACTCTCCCAGTAGTGCTCGATTCTCCCACATGAAAAGCATAACTTATGTATTCCTTCATAAGTTACTACTTGTTCAAACTTCCCAATCAACACTGTGGCAATGAGAGGTTTGTCCACATTAATCTAGACACATAAACGAGCAAACCTACCTCTAGCTTCATATGTAGTATAAGTATCCACTCTGAGCACATTGCCAATGGTTCTTCTGATCTAGTAGAGAGCCTTGGTATTGTAATACTCAATGGAGAGTTTATTGAGTTTAACCCAAACTGCCACAGAGGAAACATTCGCTGATGACAGCTTAAAATTTGACTCTCAAAGCCTAATAGATAGGAAATGCTCCCCTATAAACCATGGACCCTTCTTTAACATAGCTTCATAGTCCTCCTTTTGGGCAACCTAATAAAAAAGAAATCATATCCAAGATCGACGTAGTCGAGATGCCCCACTGGTTTCCAAAGGTTTTGTATTCTAGCATGGAGGTGGTTAAACCCTACAGTCTTGCCATAAACCTTCACAATAGGGGCTTTTGACCAAAGGGACCTTATGTCCTATTTAAACTCCTTCGTGAACTTCACGGCTGCCATCCCTTCTCAAAGGAGTTCAACTTCATCATTCGATTCCATGCCTTTCTCCATGAGTTCAGCAAAGTTGAAAGCTTGTGTATAAGCTCCTAGTATTTCATCCACTAGTTTTTCCTTGAATGACGGTGGCGACGAAGGTGGTCAGAACACATGAGCCTGGTCTTAGAGTGGAGAACTCAATCCTTGGCCATCTTTGAATCCTAAATGACTCACATTCTTTACTTTCTTGTTACTCTGAGCTAGTTCAGCTTCCTCCTCTCGGGGAAAGGGAAGCCAAAAGTTGCGATTGCATTCACAGGGAATGAGACTTGTACAAAAAGAAAACACGAAGAGATCTCAAGTTTTTCACTTGTACAAAGAGAAAACCTTCCTTTTTCTCTTAATCTTCTTTTATTTGTCTCTTCTTATTCACACCGTTTTACTATAAATTTGTAACTATCATTTCCATTCTATGCATAGTTTTCTCTCACAAAAAAAGTTATCTCTCTCTCTCTCTCTCTCTCTCTCTCTCTCAATTTTGTGGTGGATTTTTTCATTTTTCTTGCATTTCTGCTTTAGGTTGATAAATTTTTGTGTTCTTTAAAACTCTACTTTGGGTCAATGCGATTTAGTTTTGTTTTTTAAATCATTGTTGTTGTTCTTTTTTCTTTTTTTTTTTCTTTTTTTTTTCTCTCTTTAGTTATTAAAGGTTATCCTATTGTTGTTCATTCTTATAGTTCTAATTAACGTTGATGGCTCTTTTTTTGTTAATTAAGGTTGATGGTTCTTTCTTACAAAGAAAAGAAAAGATTGAAAACAATTGAATTCCTTATAGACTTGCGCCTAAAAGAGATAGAAGCCTTTGTTTATTGGATTAAAGATAAGATATTAAAGGTGCATATCATTTGGCCATTGCATTGTATTTCTTAGAGGATAAAAGATAAAACATGCCATTATAGGAAAACATTTTGGGTGGGGAAAAGGGTGGCATTATAGGAAAACATTGCATTGCATTTTTACACTTTTTTTTTTTTTTTTTTAATCTTCTTATCTCTACCAATATATCATTTTATTGTTTTTTGTATGTTTGAATAACATTTTTTAAGGTAAACCATATTCTTCTAATTATGTTGTAGTGTGCTGCATTTGTCTAATATACATCTCTTAAGGAATAAGAAAATTATCATAATAACAAAAATTCATCACAAAATTACAATGTTATCTTAACCAAAATTAAAATGAAACTAAATAAAAAAAAAAGATTTTATAATAATTTATTAGTCAAACAATTAGTAGGCGTATATAAATTCCTATTTCCAAAAACAGCTAAGTCTTAATCCAAACCAAAATTCAATTGAAGCTATAAAAGGGAAAGAGAAGACTTTATGATGGGAAATTAAAAGAACATAATACTAAAACACATATTTAAAAAAAAAAAAAAAAAACCATCAACCTTAATTAGAGTTATAAGAAAGAAAAAAAAAAAAAAAAACTTTTATATGTAATTGTTCTTTGATGAGAATGAAAAATGTCATATTTTTTCCCCTTAATGTTTAGTCTTCTACACTCATTTAGTGCCTAAATGTACTCATTATTCTTATATTTTGATTTAGGATGCAAATGGAGGCGTTAAGCGCAAAACAAATTCAATTGAATGATTCTGGACAGCTTGGACATCACTTTGTAATCTGAGCATAACTCTCTCATCCGAGCTCCGATTGAGATGATTCAAGATGCTATGGGACACCAAGACAAAGATCTGCACCTTTCATGTTTTGAGTTTTGAGAGATATGGGCTGCATCAAGGTCGAAATCGGGCTTGAAGTTGCTGCACCCGCATTGCTGACGTTCTAGAACATTCCTTAGCTTGCAATTCTAATACGCGAATCTGATGCGGTTTATTTTTGGAAGCTTCCAAATCTGATGCACGAAATTTGCAGATGAAAAACACCACTTTCTTAGTTATATTAGCACTTTGTTTTATTTTTAATATCTTTCCTTAATTAGTCAAATTTGGATATTATTATTTAGAATATTTTTAGAAGATTTTGTAGGCTTGGAAAGGGGGAGGAAAAATCAGACTTCATACACGCCTCTCTCTCCCCTCTTCTCTAATTTTCTGTCATGGCCCGGCTTAGCTAAACTTTTATACTTGGTTGAAGGAAACTGAAGCCTCGGAATCAATAAAACTATGAGATCTAATTTGTTTTTACTGTTCAATGTTATGCTTTGAGTATCGGATGTTCTTCTATGCATATTTTCATGATTGTCTCGTTTAATTACTAGGAGACCTACTAGTTTATTATTCGTTGCAATCTACTACTAGGTTAGATATCAAATCCGTAATTGTTTGATCCCTCTAATTTGTGAAACAACTAAGATTTAATGATTTGCTGTGTCAAAAATTATTAGATCTTAGAAAGAACGCTCGACTAAATTAAATGCAACCGCTTGTGTTTGTGTTGTTTAGTTTCATCGATATCTCTAATTCTTAAGGCTGCTACTAGATTAAACCTTTAACGCTTGTATTGGGTTGTTTAGTAGTTAGGGTTAATTAAATCGCTTATTTTCTCATTAACTGCGACTAAGGAGAGATAGGAAAATAGTTCCAACAGTAAATATTTAAAGTATGAATTGATATATACTTGCATCAATGATTAGTTGTAAATTCCGGTGGTGGATGTTGACTTAGACCAAGGTTTGTTCTTTTGATTGATTTCGATACTTTAATTTGAATTGTTTCTTAGTTGTTTTTCTTAAAATTGTTTTCATTATACTCAACCCCCCCCCCCTTTCCCTGTTCACGTAGCATAAAACTAGGCTAGATACTCTCTGTGAGAACGATCCTTACTCTCACTGCTACGTATATTTTTAGGAGTATAGGTTTTATTTTTGGTTCTGCGATAGCACACCATTCTCTTTGTTGGTATTTATTGTTATATCTTTTATTGTTACTTTTTTTTCTTCTCAGCTTATGTTATTCAATTTAAATTCAAATAAATAAAATTGTCCAAAAAAAATTGTACTCGTTGTTGATATTGTTGTTGTTTTTTTTTTTTTTTTCATTTAAACTTTGTCCAACCTTTGTTCTTCCCTTCCATATCATTAAATTATTTATATTTTCTCTCCTTTTATATTTTTAAAAATTAATATTTTACTTAAATTCAATAAATTAAAGTGTCCTTATAAAGTAGAGTAATGCTAGGGACACACTCATTCTCAAACCCAATACATCAAAGGAAAAATGTAATACAATACAAATGCCAATTGGGAAACACCAAATAAAAATAACAATAATAATGAGGATATCAAACCAAATATAACATAAAGAAACTAATAATTATGGATATACTAACTAAAGGGTAGCAAATTTAAATGAAAAAAAACTACAATGCATATTTAATGCAATAAAATCATCATTAAATTTCGGAAAACAATATGTTGTCAATGGAGAGAGAGAGAGAGAGAGAGATGGTAAAGAAAAAAAAATACAAAGTAATAAAGAGTAAATACTGAAAAAAGTCAAATGTCAATTAGTAACTGTTAAGAAATAAAGTAAGAAAGTTTTAAAATCTCTTTTTTGATTTTTCATTTAACCTTATATATATATATATATATATATATATAGAAAGAGAGAGGGAGAGATGAGTTCAAGTTACACCTAATGTAACTCCATAAGAGTTGCATATTTTTTAAATTATTGATTGCCATTAAATCTAATGGTTAAAGAAAGACTAATGTCATGTCATTAAGTCATTAGATTCTCTTCTAAAAATAAACAAAAAGTCATTAAATTCTTTCACCCTCTACTTTTGTTTTTTTCTCTCTCTTTCTCTCTCTCATCTGCCTGAATCCCATGAACTCCTCCAATGGACACACATGACTTAAACCCAAATAGAAGCTCCTCCCATAACCCAAATAAAAAAAGGAAAAAAGAAACATGGAATTGGCTTTTTTTATTTCTTATATTTACTCTACTTTTCCTAACCTTTTTCAATCTTGTAATCCATTAGGTGGTTCGCAAATAAACAATTGCCCTTCAAATTTTTGCCAAATGATTCTGAATAATCATTGTACATGTAACGAGTTAGAACGTAATTAGCCTCTTCATCATGATGATTATAACCATTGCGGACACTACAAAAAACGCGGGTCTATGGCCGCGTTTTTTTTAGCCGCGTTTCCAAAAACGTGGCTATAGACTATCCTATAGCCACGTTTTTAAAAAACGCGGCTATAAACTTCACCTATGGCCACGTTTTTAAAAAACGTGGCTACAGACTAGCCTATAGCCACGTTTTTAAGAAACGTGGCCATAGACCTAGCCTATAGCCACGTTTTTAAACGTGGCTATAGGTCCTGCCAAATATATATGTGTATATTTAAAGGAGGACCTATAGCCGCGTTTAAAAACGCGGCTATAGGTTAGGTCTATGGCCACGTTTCTTAAAAACGTGGCTATAGGATATTCTATAGCCACGTTTTTTAAAACGTGGCCATAGGTAAAAAAAAAAAAAAAAAAAAATTCAAATGCGGTGGATTCAGTTCCACCGCATTTGAAATTGGAATATGCCATGGAATATTCCATGGCATATTCCAACCTTTTCCTTAAAAAAAAAAAAAAAAAAAAAAATTTCAAATGCGGTGGATTTAGTTCCACCGCATTTGAACATGGAATATGCCATGGAATATTCCATGGCATATTCCAACCTTTTCCTTAAAAAAAAAAAAAAAATTCAAATGCGGTGGATTCAGTTCCACCGCATTTGAATATGCCATGGAATATTCCATGGCATATTTAAAAAAAAAAAAAAAAAAAAAAGAAACAGAAGAACCAAAACTAAAAGGGCTGTACAGTTATCATTCTAAACGAAAAAAAAAAAGACATCTCCCTCAACCAAGTAGCTCTCGTCAAAAGAAAAAAAAAACAAGAAGCTCTCACAGTCATTCAAAAAAAAGCTCTCTCATCATATTAATCTCAGAACTCTCTCAATCTCTCTCTCATGCTGTCACCAATGGCTGATGCTGGAGATATGAGGTTTGTGAAAAAAAAAATCTCTCTCTCAAAGCTCTCTCATACTGATGTTGTATGAATGGGTTTGTGAAAATATGAGGTTTTATTTATTGTTCTTTGAGTTTTGTTCAGTTTTGTTCCCTTTAACTTTGTCTTTCTTTGCTTTAGATTTGAAGATTTTGAATCAATGAAGCTAAAGTGCCTCAAAAAATTATCTCTTTGCTTTATTTTTCTCTGACCCAAACCAAAAATTATTTTCTTTCGTTTGACTGTGTTTTGATTAATTTTGGGTTTGAGTATATGGATTCTTTTTTATTGTGTTTCTGTTATGGGAATATTTGTATTTTTTTAGCTTGTGCTTTTGTTTTCCTTGAATAGATTATATCAATTTGGGTTGATTTTGTTGAAGGAGATATTTTGTTTGTGTTCTTGTATTTGCTGGGTTTGTATTTGCTGGGTCTCTCTTTGCTGTAAAAATTGAATCTGCTGGGTTTGTATTTTTCTTTTGAATTTCTTAATTTAATTGAAATTTTAATTTTAATTTTAAAAAATAAAAAAAAAACTTTTGATTTAAAAAAGAAAAAAAACTTTTGATTACCGAAATAATATTATTTCGGTAATCAAAATTTTTTTTTTTTTAAAAAATATAATGGTCTATAGCCGCGTTTATAAAAACGTGGCCATTGTCTGGTCCTATAGCCACGCTTTAAACGCGGCTATAGATTGACGTATGGCCACGGTTTAGAAAACGTGGCCATAGGACCTGGCCTATAGCCACGGCTAAAAAAACGTGGCCATAGACTCGTCTGGCCTGTAGTTACGCGTTTTAGGCCATGGGCAAAAACGTGGCCTAAAAAAACGTGGCTATAGACCAAAACATGCTATAGCCACGTTTTTTGGACCTATAGCCGCGTTTTGAAAACGCGGCTATAGAACGATTTTTTTGTAGTGGGACCATCTTGTTTGTCTAAATTTCGTCCTTCATATTTCCAGACAGACTGCCTTTAAGGAATTGACTGTTCCTTTACATACTCTTTTGGGTCTTCAATAAACGCCACTTCATAGGAAAATTAGAGTGAGTTTAAGAAACAAGGAATTAGGTAATGGTGTTCAGGTTTTTAGGCTGAAAAGGTTAAGGTGTTATCTAGTTCTCACATGAACGCCGTTACAATGTATATATGGAACCTTGGAACACCTTTTTTTTTTTTTTTTTTTTGTTGTTGTTGTTGTTGTTGTGGTTATGAGAGGAAGAGCTTCTATTTGGGACTGTGAGTTGTGTGCATCCATTAGTGGAATTCATGGAGGCCTAGGTAGACGAGAGAGAGAGAGAGTTTAATGACTTTTGTTTATTTTTAGAAAGAGAAGACTTAATGACATGACACTAGTCTTTTTTAACCATTAGATCTAATAGAAATCAATGGTTTAAAAAATGTGTAACTCTTATGAAATTACACTAGGTGTAACTTAAAGTCATCTCATATATATATATATATATAGGGTTAGGTTCAAGTTACACCTGGTGTAACTCTAAACAATATTATACCACTCAATATTTTTTAATTGGATGCGAATATTGACAAATCTACCGTTAGATTACATTATCTTCGTATATTCTTCATACTTGCAAAATTTCAAGATAATCAAAGATTAATAGTCATGTCACCAATCAATTGTTTAAATTCAAATTTTTGTAATTTAAAATTATGCATAAAAATAAGTTTATAGATCGAATGGTAAATTACATTCAATTGGCATGAAAATTAGCATGCTTGTTAAGAACATATAGAACATGTAATTCAACGGTTGGATTTTCAAAATATGAATTTTATAACAAGTTATTGGGTGGTGTAACATTGCTTAGAGTTACACCACTCAATATTTTTTAAGCAATATATATATATATATATATATATATATATATATAATCTTCATACACAATTACTTTTAAAAATCTAATCAACGATATTACATCTCATTTAACACCTATGTTATGCAAATCATCAGCCAGTAAATATATGATAATAGTAAGAAACATTACAAATGAGATTATGAAAAAAAAAAATGATAAAATTAATTAGCTACTATCATTATGAAGTAGTAGTTTATAATTTTACACATCTAAAGAAATGGAATATATAGAGTTTACTTAAGGAATATGTAAGGATTCACATTAAAAAAATATATGTAAAGGTTTAAAAAAAATGTATATTCTATAAAAAACAATAAGGTATATGTAAGGTTTTTATTAACTTAAAAGGAAATGAAAAACCAATCATTTAGAACTAAAACAACAAAAACAACTACTACAACAACAACAACAATAATAATATAATATAGGGGTAATTACATTCCCCTTCTTTGAGATTTGGAGAAATGACACTCCTTCCCAAACTTGAAAGGAAAAAATATTTTCCCCCTTTACATTTGTTTGACCAAACTTTATTGCATTAATATTAAAATATTACGTACTAACTTGCCTATGCTTAAAGGTAGGTTTCCAAAATTGTGCTAGTGTATTAGTGATTTGGCCATCTGCTCAACTACCTGGCTAATATACTTATTGTGGGTCCAAATGCTAACACCAAAACAAAAACAAAAAAAACCAAAGCATCAAAAAAACCAAATTGGAATCAACCCATCAACATTTTTTTTCTCAACAAAGAATAGTAATCAAATAACACCACCCAAGCAAGCAATAGAAACCATAAAACCCAACAAAATAAAAACTGTAAAAAACAATTCTAAAGTTTAAACACCATACTGTAATTTTGTATAGTTGATACATACCTTCAAGTGCTTTAATCGGTCCAAACGTCTTTCATAAAACTCTCTAGTCCTTTCAAACCCATCCTCTAATATTTCAAAATCAACGTATGCTTGTTATTAAACAAATAAGAAAAGAGAAAAAACTAATGGTAACATAATTCTTTTATAACACAACAGAACCAAGGTCAAGTATATAAAACAATACTAAAGAGAATTGTCTTTTGAATTAATAGCTTTCTCCTTTTGTTTTCCTAAGCTCTATGTTTTTTCAGATTTAATAAACTCAATTACTTATAATAAAAAAAAAACTTCATTTACACATACCTAAACAATAATACAAATACAAATAAACAGGCAATTAAACTAAGCTAAACCAAATCTTCTAAAAAAAACCTAGATAGCAAAAAAAGAACTTGAAACTTAAACACATGAAAGCAAAGAACATTAGAGCAAAAGCTGTAGGATTGTTGTCTCTAAGTTGCTTAAGATCTTGAGGGCTAGGAGGCTCTTCAATACTACCTCCACAACCCCACTACCAAATACATCCATATACACAATATATGAGGTCCATAACTTTGATAATGACCCATGTAAAATTTGGACGCAAAGAAGAGAATTTGAATGAATGGAATTATTGAAACTCAAACTTTAGCACAAAATCAAAGTAAAATAATGCTATTAGTCTTATTTTATTGTTACCTTCTTGATGAGAAGCAAATGTAGAAGCCACAAAAACAGTTCCATTTTTTGGTCTTCACCGCTGAGAGGTTACCAAAACAATCAAACAATTAAAGTAGTGTGATCTTCTTTCTGCATATAGTGTAAATCTAAATTTGGCTTTTAAAAATATAAGGTTAAAAAATAAAAATAAAATATTGATGATGTGGAAAAATTGTGGGAGCTGCAAAGCTGACAATCAACCTTCTTCAGCAATCTAGTTAAAAAACACAGCAATCAAAAACTCAACACCCTAAGAAAAATCATTTAGAAAGTAAAATCAACATAAAAATCATCCACACCACAGCACAAAACAGACAGTAACAGAATGTAAAAAGGGAAAAAAATCAAGCAAAAGAATAAAGCTTGATAGAAACTGGGATTTAGAGGTACCTGAACTAAATCATCCAGCTTCTGTTAGTATTTATATATTGTGAGGAGAGGAAGAAAGGAGGGAAGGGAGATAGAGAGGCTGGCGTGGACTAAATTTTAAACCGTAAAATAGAAGGCGAAGAAGGGGAAGGAACTAAATTTGTGTGAGAAACAAAAGGTGGGAAAGGGGGAGCAACTAAATTCAAAATGGTTAAACAAAAGCTGGGGAGACATAAATTCGTAACTGCCAAACAAAAGGTAGGGAGACAGAAAGTTGAAATCGTAAGAACAGAGGGTTTCACAAAGGGTTTCAGTTGAAAAAGTTTTGGGTTTGGGTTTTATGGTGGAATTAAATTTATAAGAAGTGGGCTTTATGGTGGAGATAGGGCTGAAAATTATTTTAGATTTATTAGTATTTTAAAATTGAGAAAAATTATCTTAAAATTGTATGACAAATTCAGAAAATGGAATGGAAATGACATGGTTGTTAACGTGACTCAACATGAGCGTAATAACATTAAATACTACATTTTAGCTTTTAGTAATATATAAATATAGATTTCAGAGTTAAAATCTCTTATTTTAAAATTTTAAATTAAAGTGTATTTCAAGATATTAAGTAATGACTTTTGCTTCTTCTTTTTTTCCCCTTTTCTTTTCTCAATGAGTTATGGAGAGATTTGTCGTTTCAAATATTTTGGTACTTTACAAATTTTGTATTTTCTTTCTAAATTTATAAGTAATGTTTTTTCTAACCATGGTTAAACATTTATAAATAGATTCTTAAAGAATTTTAAAACATTTTATTATTCATATAAATAGAAAGGGAGAGTATTAATTTCTTCAAACCCCAAGGGAGGGAAGTGTTATCCCTTTAGGTTTGGGGGGTCGGGTCATTTCTCTAAACCTCACCCTAAAAAAATAAAAATAAAAATAATTATCCCACGCAATGCGCGGGTCTGCGACTAGATATGAATAAAAAAACCAACCTAAATAATAATAAAAGACCATTAACTTTCGTTATATTATGTTCATCTATTAGAGACTCTTTTACATATAAATAAGTCATTTTATTTCATTTTATTTTATTTTATCAAGTTCCCACTTCTTTTTAATAGCTACGACAACCTCACATGGCGGTCTAAAACATTTTCTTCAAGTGGTAGCCAAGCAATTATAACACATAAGGTCAACATATAATTTTTCATAATAGATATTATATGTGCAGAGCCGTTTAGGCCTAAACTAAATAAAAATCCTTTAGTATAGCCTATATGAATTTTGATAAGTTTGCTAATATAGATTCATAAATGGTTAAATTGTAATATTTTTACGGACAACGATTTGGACTCAGTAGCCATAGCATCTGCAATCTCATCAATATCTCGATCTAAGTAATCATCGGAATCACATTCAATGCGGTTGAAAGTTTTACGCGAGATGAACTGAGCTGAAGTGTACTACTCCTAATGTCAGATAAGGGCTTTGCTAGAGTAGCCTAAGCACTGGATGTAGACAATTTTGAGGGTGGTACATTTGGCATAAAAGGTGCATTTGCAGGGAGTAAAAGCAGACATTCATCCATGGCTACAGTACAAAATTAACAAGAAGATTAATAGAAGGAGCTGGGGAAAAAAAGAACAATATAGAAATAGGGAAAAAATACACTAAACTCTTCATCCATAAGCTAAACTATTCCCTTAAAGCTAGTATTTTAACCAGTCTACTTATTTAAATAAAAAATATGGAGAATATAATTAATTGCAAATGGTCAATAAAGATTCAAATAATTAGCAGCAAGATTGCCAACACATCAATCAATATACACACCGTGCTGAAAAATCACCTATCATCAAACTCGCTAAGGAGTTAAAATAACACTATTGTGCCAGACAGATAAACACTTTATCCTTCTTTATTACAACATTGTCTTTCAATAACACATATCTTGTTTACCCAAATAAGTTGCAGAAATAAACACATTAGGTACGAGTCTTTCAATTTAAAATAGACTCAAATTGCACTCTAAATTGTGTTTTCCTTCTCTCTTGTTCCAGCAGCTAAAAAGACACCAGAAAGGAAAAAAATGAGTTAGCAATTGAAGGCGTTGAAAATTATAATGAAGTCTTAAGCTCATAAAAGTTACTAGAAATATGTCAAAATAAACTTGAATGCAGTAAAAGGACAATTCGTCTCCTTTTGAATGAGGTCTCCAAATAGAATACAACATAAATTTTAGCCTGTAGCCCAGATTCTATAAATAATTATTAGAGTTTTGAAAAGACACCTAAATATTTATTTCTTGCTTTTGGAGTCTGTAGAATATTTCAACCTTGAACTAGTCCTAACTTTTTAGATCCAATCCCGAACAACACTCTATGACCCCGAAGGTGAAATCTAATTTAAACAACTTGGACTTGAGTTCTTAAAATAATGCATCTGTCTTATGATCTGCAAAATTGACACAAAATAATCTAAAACAATTATTCTAGCCAATACTAAGTGTGAGGAAGTAGCCACCATATCCTCTAACTCTAAAATGATGCAGTAGCCATATCTCACACCGGCATTTCATCAAATAGCTGTTTAGCGTACTCAAAAGTAATAATACAATACACGTTCACTAGACCATTGGCCACATAAGCATCAATTACAAAAAAATATAAAAAATATAATTCATTCATTTGATATATATATATATATATATATTGTGTAATTTCAAGCCTCAAATATAACGTTTGTTTCATTTGTAAACTCCATTAATTTATATGAAACAAACAAAGCAGAAACCCTGCCCCAAAAACTAAACCAAACCAAGAAATTTGCACATGGAAATCAGAAAAATAAAGAGTTCTTTGTGGATTTAAACTCAGGCAAAGAATGAAAGAAAAAAAAATACTAGGCGCTGGGTATTAAACGGTGCAGCGGAACCACCAAGGCACCGCCGGGACAAGGGCAGCAAGAAGGCAAAGTGAAGCTCTGTGGTGGCTCTGGTTCAGCCGCCTCTCTCTCTCTCTCTCTCTTTTCTGCAGGTCTGAGGTCTCTCCTCTCTCCTCTTTTTACCATGCGATTGAATTTGTTTTGTGGCCCAAAATTGGTAATTAACATCAATTGAAAGACTGTATGGTTAGTTGGCAATGTTTCGAAAGTTAATAACAAACTAGCATTTTGAGTTTCAAACACTCTATATAGGGAAATTATTGTGTACTCTTAGAGTACCATAAATACGTACTTTCTTCTCTCACATGAATGGTGAGTCCCACTAATTAAATTCATGGTGGGACCCATCATTTATGTGAGAGGAGGGAGTACGCATTTATGATACTCCGAGAATACCTAATAATTCTCCCTCTATATAGGCCTCAAAACTCGAGCCTTAAAGGCTCGATTTCTGCGTTCTTATTAGGGTCAATTCCACGTGGAGTCCACTTGGAACTCGACTCTTAGAGATTCGTGTTCCATATCGACCCATAGAGCCTCGAGTTTTGTAGTTTGAGAATGAAGTGGATGTACACATGGACTCCACTTGAAAATCAAGCCTTAGAGACTCAGTTTCTAAAAAGTGAAATCGAGCTTAAAAGACTCAAATTTTAAATTGTGGTGAATATTTCTAAAAAGTGAAATCGAGCTTAAAAGACTCAATTTTTAAATTCTGGTGAATATTAACCCACGTGGTTTTTCTTTGGGTCTTTATTCCTCATATATCACATTCAAATCCCAGCTCTCTCTGTTGTAGGTCTCTCAAGTGTTTAGTGAAGAAAAAATCTCTCCTCACTCTTGTACTCTCCCTCTCTCACTCTCATACAATCCCAACACTCACAATTACACATCCTCATGTCAGGTAAGGTTTTTATAACACTCTCTCTCTCTAATTGTTAGTGGATTTTGCTAGGTTCATATGTCTAGTTGTTAAGATATATTTGTATCGTGGGTATTTATGTATCATGACTATTTCTTTTGTTGTTTGGTTTGATATTTGTTTTTAGTTTTTTTTTTTTTTTTTTTTTTTTTTGAGTATGAAATGATAATGATTGATATATTTAAGATGTGTTGTTGATATATTTGTATTGTTAGGTTTTTATCAGGGGTATGTATCATGACTATTTCTTTTATTATTTGGTTTGATATTTTTCTTTATTTTTTTGTTAGAATGATTTGAAATTTTGTAATGGGGCTGAGTTTTGTCTTTATATTTTTTTTTAGGCTCAATTTACAAAAACTCAAGATGCTAGTTAGTAATATGCTTTTGAAACACTGCCAACTAACTATATAGTCTGGAAATTGGTGTTAATTGCCAATTTTGGCCTTGTTTTGTGAGGAAGTGGGGAACACGTGCATCTCACATGCTTATTCTGTTAGTATTTTAACGTTAGACTGAGGTACTGATTTGACAAATATGTATAGTTTAAGGAGTAAGTTGACTAATATAGTAGTTCATGGAGAGTTTTGGCCGGTGCTTGAAAGTTTAGGGAGTTTGTGGGCATTTTTCCCTGGTATTTAATCGAATATTTTTTTTGTTCTTAATAAATTCGATAATTACATTGAGAGAGGGATTTGAACTTTAAATATCTTCGTTAGAAATACCATAAAGTACTTTTTATCTGATAAGTGTTTCATCTCATCTACACTTATTTTTAATCACTCAAATTGGAAGAAGTTAGAGGGGAAGGGTTCTAATATATTAAAAAATTTTAAATTTTACCCTTACCGTTTTCTTTCTTCTTAAACTTACTAACTATAAACTACAACCTAATTATGTTGATCAAATTACTCATCGAGTTTTCTCTTGCTATGAATTCTTCACTTGAGCGCCATCAGTATTCCCATTAGCCTAGTTAAAACATCATTTTGTCAAAAAAAAAAAGTAAACTCCCTCAAAACTCTCATACATTAAGCTCAATATTTTGTCTGAAAAACTTGACAATGTACAGTGTGTTCAATTACAATTATTGAGCATTGTTCAGTCAATACACCACTCCTTTTTCTTTTTTCTTTTTAATTTCCATTCTCTAACACTCTCTTTCCCTTCATTTGTGAATCTCTCTCTCCACGACCCGCGAGGGTCTGTAGGCATTTTTCTTCCAACACTTCAAACTCTCAAATCTCGTAGCAAACTCACAATCACTCCAATCACTCATCCTAAACCATAGCCATTAATCTAAGTTTCAAAGTAAATCACAATTACTCTTAAAACTCACAGAAAAATCACAATCGTAGGCATTGTGCTTGTATATAAATAGAATAGAGGGAGAGATATTGATGCTGATGTATATGCATGTAACTTGTAAGTCTAAGTTTGTTAAAATAGTAAAATTGAGATTTTTAGACCAAATTTGACTAAAATTGGATTGAGGCTTATTTGAATGATGTAATTGCAAAACATTGTGGTACTCTCTCTTGTTAAATTTATGGTATTTAAAACTACTCTCTAATTAAGTTTATGGGTTCTTCCCACTGCAAAGTATATGCAAATATTAAGTAAAGCTAAAAATTTTATGTCTAATTTATTAAGTGCAATGTGCCAATGTCCCTAGGAAATAGCAGATTTTGTTCTGGATTGTAAAGAATCTTATAAACTCAAGCGAATCCATAGTGTTAGATTTCACATATTTACAGGAAAGAATATCTAGCTACTACCCATTGGTTATGTTAGGATTGTATTTGACGGTATTTTGAGTTGTGTTTTTTCGCGGGAGTCTCATTCTTTCTTAGAAAAATCATGTGAAATCTATTACTACTTCAGTAGTCAGCACATTTTTATCATTAAATATCATGGTATAGTAGCTCTCCTACTCCAACCAACAGTTGAATTGCAATGTGGGATTCACAGGTCAGTAGTGACTTAAAGTAGACTCAATTGCAAATTTATTAGCTTTTTAAATGTATTCAACCATGGTCCAATTGTAGCCTTCAAGTCTTCATAATTCATGAAATTATGTTGTTGGGTATATGCGTTGAGAAATTAATATTAACATATTTAGGCCTATAATTTTTTTGTTAAGTGGTGTAGCCTTAATTGAAGTTTTTCTAACAAGTGACATTCACTTGTTAGATCAAAGCCCATGAACGTCCCTTGCGCAATTGGAGTGAAACAAAGTGTATGTACATTGAATCCACACAAGTGTGCCTCGCATATCCATGGAACAACTGAACAAGCCTGATATGTGGTTTCAAAAATTGGCTTATAAATATGTTATATTAATTAACATTGACAAGTGATAAATAGATTGGCATCAGATTAAGATATCTATTTAAAGAGAGACATCAAATTAATCTTTCTTGACTCAACGAAGGATAGCTAACTATGACTAGCAAAGTTGGGGCCTCTGTGAATGAGCTAGAAAAACCTCCACTGAACCACCAAAGTAACGCTTCCGCATATATCATTTTTGTTCTGGAAAATACGAACATATAAACAGTAAAGGCATGCTCTTCTAGTGAACATGCACAAAGAAAATAATCAATGCGATTTTTTTTCAGTTGGACATCATACTGCCCATTTTCCTCCCCATTTTTTCAGTGAAACTAAGTCTAGGTTGCCCATTATATCTTGTTCATTACTTATCAATGAGGTTGCCTGAGAAGAAGGGTTGCAGTACCTGACATGAACAATGCTAATGCATTACAACAACATTGTATTGTCTAGCTTTTTATGCTGCTTATTAGACCAGTTCTATTGTCATAAAATATGATTTTGGCAGACCCTAACGATATGTGTTAAGTTTTGGCAATCATAATTTCTGTACTCAGTCTTGTCAGACAGGTATCTCTATTGTTTTGGTGACCATAACTTGTAACATTTTGTTGTAAAATAGCAAAATTTCCCACAAAACCTCTACAAGTTGAATTTCTCTGATCTTTTCTGGAATATTTGCAAGATATGTAAAGAGGAGGTTGGGGATTTATGATTTCTGGACTTTCTTTCTTGCAAGATGTAACTACTCCTACACTCAGATACTCATTGTAATATAGTGGAACAACGAGAACTAAGGATGAGAAATAGAAGATACCCGAAAAACCTACCAATACTAATTGTATGAAGCAGAGGCCCAGCATGAGAGAGAGAGAGAGAGAGAGAGAGCAAAGTTATCATGACCATAAATCTTTCTTACCACTTTCAAGATCTCCCCCTCCTATATCTAATTGCAAAAAGGAGGACTATAGTTCAAAGGATGAGTTTTTTAGTCATAAAGAAAAGGGAAAGAACTCCCAAGCCTCAAAAGCATGATGGAAAAGCAATTGTCAATCATGCTTCCTTTCAGTAGCACTTTCACTAAAAGGAAAAACTCTATACACACAACACAACAATACAAACATGAATCTAGCCTCCCTAAACGATTAACCATACCCAAATTTCAACCAATTTATATCTTCATGTTGCATTATATTTTTAGCATAAACATATGAGAAAAAAAATATTAACAAAAGAAATGTAGGCAATGCATAGAAAGTTGTAGGTGATAATAGTAAATAAGCCTGTTTCAAAGGACTTTCTTGACTATTCATTCTCGAAAAGCAAAAGTTTATGCTTAATTAATTGACAGGTTGCAATTAGCACCATCTTAGCTAATCTAATCTTAGCTAATCTAATTCATGGAATTTTCCTTGACTGAATGCTGCCTAATAAGATAAGACAATGGAAGAGTGGAGAAAAGTAATTATTCAGGTGAAGATCTAAATCGCGTGTGTCTCACTTTTGGGAGCCAAAGACAATTCTAGCTTTAAGAAGGTCCAACGACATCTGAAATGTTAAACAAAGGAGGGCCTTAACTTTCACAAGTTCATTTTTCTACATGCCCCCAAAATATTTACAGAAAAAATAATAATAATAAAAAACAACCTTCTCTAACAAGCTTGAATTTCATTACTGCAATATATTGCATGCTAATCTATGGAACTTGCCCTTGAAACTTTTGGCAAAAGATGAGAAAATTTTTAAATAAGAGTTATATCTTTCCATTATAACTAGAAGTGAGAAAAACAGGACACAACATTACTATCTTATATGTGTGTGATTGATTAATCAAGAGAGAACACAAAAAATTTAGTCATGCAACTTCTATACAGCATGAGTTTCATCATTATTAATTGGGAGACTTGCATTAAGAGGAGGCAACATATCCATACGATTGTTTGAAGAACTTGGAAATCTGCTCTTCTTTGACCAAAGCCAGATCTTGGATACGGAGAAGCTCTCACCTTTAGTGTGGCCACTGATTTTCTTTCCCTCCACATCTCCGGTATCTGAAAATTTTGCAAGGTATCCTCTTCCATTGACATGATTTACATTACTACCTCCATCACCAACACCACTACTATCAGTCAATGCCACTTGTAGATTTGAATCATCGACCACATACTGATATGTGCCCATTGAATAACATCTTCGAGCGTCCAAATTACAGCTACTTGTTTCCCCTTCTCTCCTCCCACTACCTAATCCATCATGTAAGCTTCTGAACTTCCCAAGTCTCACAGAAAATACCCTTTTTTCACAAACAGCTTCCTCTATATTTATTGGGTTCTGACTACTGGAAGACCTATTCTCTCCATCACTAGGAAACCTATTTGATTGCTCCCTGGAAACAGCAAAATTAAGTGCTGGAATTTCCATAGGATTGCCAGAGGCCGATAGAGTCCCTCTACAAAGAGGGCATGTTGAGTTTGAAAGAAGCCATACATCTATACACTCAGTATGAAAAGCATGACTACACGTTGGAAGCAACCTTAGCTTGTCAAGGTCAGAAAATTCACATAAACAGACAGCACAATCAGATGGCTCCCTCAAACCCATTATATCTTTGTAGTAGAACACTGGTAGAGCATCAATGGAAGCTTGGTCTAGACCTGAGTCATGTAAGCGAAACAGTTGTTGAAGCTGTCTTTGGAAAGTATGGGAGCCAGAGGTTTCCAGGTATCTATTTGATTGAAAAACAGCTGAAGAAGATGGCACTTTCATACAAAATCTTACAAGTAGATGGAGAAGACCATATATGAAGAAGATTACTGCTAGAATTACTATAAGCAAAAGAAGGACCGGACTAATTCTGTTGAAAGATGATGTTGGGGTCGCTTCTGTCTCATAGTTAGTACTAAAATAAGGAGCAGAGAGAGATGACTGAGGTGGGTATACCAAACTACCATCTTTTTGCTTGGTTTCAAATGGGATTTTATACATTTTTGACAGATGGGGTATGCTTAAAATCAAATCTCTTAAAAGTTTCTTGAGCTTGGTCACTTAATCTTTGAAAAGCGCATTGCTTTCAACCCAAGAGACATTCTTTCCTGATAGAAGAAAAAAAAAAGGTATGCTTTTATGGGGAAAATAAATGCTTTCAGATGGGATTTTGCAGCTATTACATGAAAGGTGAATGATGAAATTATCAAGATTAGAGAGAAGAAGATGGGTTTTTGGAGAACTGAGGAAATGTTAAAGGTTGCAGAGTATCTACCTTTTGAGGAGAGTACACAAGAAACCATAGAACTGCAGTGTCTTTTGTTGGTGAAGATGAGATGTTCTCGTTTTGAATTCTTTTTGCGCCACATAATAAGTCCCAAGGGGAAGGGTTTTTTTAATTGTTAGTTTTTATAGTGCAATCCACAAGGGGAAGGTGCTGGGTAGGTGAGGTTGAGAGTGCCTGTTGAGAGTGGATTGGATAGTAGGAGCCCATAGTGATGATACGGTAAAATGGTCAAAATATTTTATGTAAAACATATTACTGTGAAACAAAAGATGTGTTAGTGTTTAGAGAATTTATTCTAAAAAAACTTGTTTTCTAGTGTTTTTTCACCCGAAAACACAAGTTGAATTTGTTTGGTACATTGCTTTCTTGTCTAGTTGCTTTTTCTCTCCCATTCTTGTATTTCATTTTTTTCCTCAATTCTGCCAAGACCATGGCAACCCCATGGGCACATTGCGAAGGACATGACATAAATGTGGGCATACTGCCAAGGCCATGGTAGCCCTATTATACATGCTTCCAATACCATGGCATGCCCTAGGGGTGGATGTTGCTGTCAAGGCCAAATAACCTCTCTCTCATCTAGTTGCTTTTTCCCTCCCTTTTTTCTATTTCATTTTTTCCTCAATTCTTTTTCTCTTCCAATAAAAAATCTCCACCAGACATCGCCACCTGAATCCCATGTAGGTTGAAAACCCATATCCATCACCATCAAACCCAAATTTGGGCTAAACTTGATTGGATCCAAAAGAAAAAATCGCGTCTCAAAGTGATTGGACTATTTTAGAACTTTCATTATATTCTTTTCCTTTATTAGTCTGATATCTAACAATTAGAAAAGTTTCTTTTAATTCTTTTTATTATTCATTCTCTCTTTTTCTTTTTTTTTTGTTTACAAATAATTTAGTAGTGTCTTTCTATTACGATTACATGGTTACAAAGGAGAATACTATTTTACAACTTTCTATCTTACTAAGTAGTGCAAGCTAATAAAAAAACGATACTAGTGGCTAAGCTAATTTATGCCTAGAACATCGTGTCTACAAACATTTGTTACAATAAAATATCCTACAAATGATAGATATGGTCTCAAGAAAATGACATAATTTACACCTCAACTTGATCACTCTCAATATTATGAAATAAATTGATGCTAATAATTAATGTTTAATTCTTGTTATAAAATGTTGAAGCACCATTCAAATAATTTCTTCTTCTTTTTTTCTCTATCTTAAAGTGAAATAGAACTTTTGTAAAATTTATATTATTTACTGATATATGTTGATAAGAACAACATTATCTTTTAGTAATTCCTTGTGATATGAATTTAATTGTCAGATTTGGAGTTCAATCTCTACCTATATCAAAAATTGAGATGCCTTAGTCTGATGATAAAAAACTATCATTGGAAGTGAACACTTTAGGTTAAAATTCTCTTAAAAAAAAAAAAACTTAGGAAAAGAAAAAGATACGTCCCAATAGTGAAAGGCATGGAGAAAGGAAATTGTTTAAAACATAGTGATTGGAATTTACTAACCTACCATTGTCTTCAAATGTAGCTATTATTGTTCCAAAAAAAAAAACTGTAGTTGTTGAATAAATTACAAATTACAGATAACCTAAACCAAAATAGTTGGAGTCATGGAGACAACCAATTTAGGTTTAAAAATAAATTGAAAGAGTTTGTGGTGACTCTACAAGTATAAGTGCTTGTAGGGTGTGAGGAGCAAGGACCGAAGTTCAAGTCTCCAAAAGGAAGCTTCACACACATATACACTTAGATAGTAGAATTCTATCTTGTATAAAAAAAAATAATAAAAATAAATAAATTGAGAGATTTCTACATTAAACACTTCAATTATCATTTCAAATGCTTCTATAATGGGGAAATTATCATAATATCTTTTTTTAAACGTTTTGTTTTTTTTTTTCAAAGGAAAACAGTCAATTTTATTAAATCATCCAATTAAGGATATGATTTAAACCTTGATCCAGATCAAGGTTTAAGATCATATCCTCTCTTTCTCTCTCTCTCTCCACTGTAACTATAAGGAAAAAGTTTAGCTCTGAATCAGTCTGATAAATCATCCTTCAATTCATTACGTGGCAATTGAAAAGATCATTCATGAGTAGGACTTTTAGTCATATGATCTTTTTATGAGTCATGTGACTTGTTTAAATTATACAAATAGATAGTTTTATAAATTGCCATCTAATCAATTAGAGGAAATTCGTAATAAATTGCCATCTAATCAATTAGAGGAAATTCCTATAAACTTTTTTGGTAAAACTTTGTACTAACTCCGAACTATAAGCAAGTATGTGAGGCTATGATTCACAAGGCACAATCCATGAAGCTGCTTTCGTCTAATTATTAACTAGAAATAATAACCAAACAAGCCTATGCTTCTTTTTGAACCTTTCTTGCCTCACTCATTTTAAGATATAGATGAGTACATGTATTAGTAAAAAGTTAAATGATGTTGATCACATTGCAAGGGAAAATTAGGAATGATTAACAGGTCCACCATTACACACACAATTCGATTGTTCACAGTAGTCTTTGTGACTTCTTTGTTGACCAGGAAATTATCAAAATAATTACCCAGCAATGATGATTTCCTGTATCATTTCTTGCCACTAGCAGATTTTTCCATCAATCCTGGCATGACTTCAGTTTATGAGCCATTCTTGATGGAAAAATTTTGACCAGGAAAAAGGAAAAAGGCATTTTTTATTTGATTAACCATGAGGTATACTTAATAAAAGATTAGCACAATTAATAATGATGATGATTTGTTAACGAACAAGAAATTTTAAGACTTAAGTAATGCTCACAAAGTAATTCACTCATGCTGAAAATTAAAGAACCCTAGCAGTCGGTGTTAGATAATGCCTTATTTTTGGCTCATAAATAATGAAATAAATTTTAGGTTAAATTATAAATTACATCCTCTAAATTTGGTTTGTTTTCAATTTAATCCTTTAATTTTTTTTTCTAGTCCTTTAATTTTCATTTGTTGTCAATTCAATCTTTTAGTTCACTCTCATTAAGTGGATTGTTGTTCTAAAAAAAAAAACACAGCTTTGATATTTTTTAATTTAAAAAAAAAATTAAAAATAGAAAAATGAATTTGACTTGATTTTAAACTGATGGAAGAATACAGAGAAGAGGAAAAAAAAATTGGTTGTTGTTTTCTTTATGCTTTGGTCCCTTTCATCTACTAAGAGTTCAATACCTTTTATTGGGATTTTTTTTTTCAGTTTTTTTCATTTTTTTTTTTTTTATCGAAACAACGTATTTGAATTAGACAGTCGAAACAACGTATTTGAATTAGACAGGTTATCTTTTAAAATCTTCATTATTTACCTTCTTATTAAAAAATTATATATATATATATATATATATATATTTATATATATTAGTCAAGTGATAGATAAGTGATAAGGGATTATAAGTCTGCTATATTTTATAAATGAAACTAAAATTGGAAATCCCCTCTTCATTGTTATTTCTATTGAACCCAAAAAAAAAACAAAAAATTAACTATTTACCGACATTAATTTTAGCCATGACACTTCATGTGGACAAAATCCCCTTCATAAAAATAAAGCTACAATAGAGACATGGAGCCTTGAAAGTTGAATAGAACCAAACGATATATATGATGGGATGAGAGAAAGAAGTTAAAAAATCTCAAAGGTAGACAAAACTTGATGGTGGGGTCCCAGAGTGTTTTTCTTGCACGCATGGCATTTCACACATCCATGATTAATCGCACTCAAAGTTGGTGATTATACATATGTAACCATGTTAGTTTTTTTTTTTAATGGTTTTGACAATTCTGAGAGATTTTCCCTACCAAGATGATTTTGTTTGGTTATTGGCTTTTTAGTTCTAGACTCAACCTCCAAGGTGTAATCATGCTCTATGGCAAGCTAGTTTGGTCTATGTAATCCATGAATAATTAGGAAAATGTTTAAACACCAACTAAATGGTTTTCAATTATGTGATATATGTAATGTAATCCATGAGCAATGTGTAGTGTAGGGGTCTAAAACACAATCTTTTCTGTACATAAAGTTGTCTTCTAATATGAGTACATTTTATGAATCCTTATCACATATTTATGCATGTAACCTGTTGGTCTATATTGCATAAACCCTCTAGAAGATCACAGTTTAGACTTAGACAGTGCAAGTGTAACACAGATCTAATAGTAGCTTCCCACATTGACATGGCAGAATTTGTTCACCAAAAGAATTAAATTCTTCTACCATTTTCTTTGTTTGAAGAATTCTATCATTTTCAATGTACTTGATTTTATTTGTTTTTGCCATGGGAATTGAAATTTCCTCTAATATAGTATTATGTTCTAGTTTTCGTATAAACCCAACTAGCACCACCGCATATTGATGAAAAGTTACGAGCATAAAAGATGAGCATTGCCATGAGATGAATATTAATTGTAGTAAATGGCAAATAAAGTACATTCATAAAATTATATTCATATGTTTAAGTTCCAAGAAAAGAATTGTTCTCCATGCAAAGGGATATACCTTAGCTTGAAACTATTTATGTGTTCGGATATAGGGATAAATAGAAAAATTCCTTAGTCCAGAGTCCTTTCACAGTTGATGGCCCATATATATCCCTGAAGTATCAAAGGATGTTGAACTCTCTTCTTCCTGCTTTAATGTATTTCATGTTACCACAAAATGGTTCATGCTTGGCCTTTCATTTGGGGAAGGATTTATGCAATTCAATGCTACGTGCAACAAGTTCACCATCCTTTCTTCTCTAGCGCCTTCTGAGAGCAAAGATTTGTCAAAGACTTCCACAGTCCATTCCTCTCTAACTACTGAATGCACCCATGTAGCCAAATCAGTCCCATTTTTCTGGACCAGCTTCCCTGTCAGCAGCTCGAGAAGAATCACACCAAAGGCATAAACATCCAGCTTGAAAGTGTCATGTGTATTGTTTTTGAAACTACTGGTTTGGGAAAGATATGGTTGTTCTTGTTTGTCAGCCTTGTTGGTGGACTTAGGTGGCCATGAGCAATCTTATCCTCATGCAGCTCCTTGTGCATGTATGCCAAGGCCTCAGCAATGCGAGCTGCAGCACTTAGTCTGCTTCCCCAGTCAAATTTATGGCCATTTTGTAATTCTGCAGATAAAAAAATGATGCAAATATAGTTGTGCATTTTTCTTGTATCTGAAAATTTATCCAGTACCTTGTTTTTCCAAGTCAAAATGGGTGTTTGGAGTCTCTAGACCCTGTGAAGAATAAATGGGAGAAAGGAACTGCTAAAAGAAACTAAGGGGATGGATGCAACATTCAACAAATCCCTAGCAGTCTAAAATTTAAAACAGGTTTCATGGCTAGTCAATCTGACATTGAGTCTAAAATGTTTTTCTGTTGCACGATTACTGGGATGGTCTCACAATCCATCATCTCCTAGTAAAAAAACAACTCCTAGTCTTTCAAGCTCACTGGCATAGGCTTCTATTTATGTGTGCATTCTGTTAGAATACAATAGGCTACACTATAGATATTATAGAGCATGGTTTTGTATAATATCATAGGCTATAGTGATTCAGTTACCATATTAAGCCTATTGTATTTCTATTTGTATTAGGGTTATAATTATCTACTGCATTTTTTTTCTGCATTTCTAAATATACTCTAGGGGTTCATTGTTACACACAAAGCACAATAATAAAGATTAGCTGTTTGGAGCTCTCTGTTGTGGATGTAATCAGCTAAAACTGAATCACATTAATTTTGTGATTTTTTCTCTCTTTACTTCTTCCTAATATTTTCTTATTCTAAGATAACATGAGGGCATTGTCTCACCTTTTACAAAACCTTCTTTGGTCTCTTATTCTACTCATATTATGCATGTTTTAGTACAAACTAACAGCTGCAAATTTACCACTTATTTATTGGGGAAAAGAAAGAGGGAAGGAGAGGGGGGGGGGGGGGGTGTGGGTGGGGAGGGTTTTCTAGCAACATTGAGAATGAGAACTTACCATGGAGAAGCTGGCAGAGGCTGCCATTCTACTGATATTCGTAGACCAAAAGCTTCTCTTGCTAGGAGCACTAAAATGCAACCGGTGGGAATATATT
Source organism: Castanopsis chinensis (assembly GCA_032878915.1). Classification (NCBI taxonomy): domain Eukaryota; kingdom Viridiplantae; phylum Streptophyta; class Magnoliopsida; order Fagales; family Fagaceae; genus Castanopsis; species Castanopsis chinensis. The sequence goes on from JAVQMG010000114.1 coordinate 10,473,625, forward strand.
TGGATGCCTCACTTGGTCCGTCTTCTACAGCCTACTACGGAATTCTTCTTCAGAAATTCCCCAATCCTTGATCCTCTATACAGCCAAAACGACCCCATTATTGAGAACGACTTTATAGAGGCTTCCATGCTTTCCTCTCCCAAGCAATTCAGCTGGAGCTTTTAGCAAGTCCTCAAATTGCAGTTCCTTTGCCAATGGACTCAGAGACGGAACTATTCATGGGCAGAGGGGGCCATGCCCCCCCCCCCCCCCCCCCCCCTTAAAAATAAATAAATATTAGTATGTGTATTAACAAAAAGGGTTTTTATTCTGGCTGTTAAATTTATATTCTTGGCCTCTCTTTCCAAAAAGTTTATAAATTAATCCAAGAAATTCAACAAATAGATAACAAACAAAATTTATTTTTTTTTTTAAAAATACGTGTGTACAGATAATAAGAAAAATCTTTAGACAAATCATAAATCCTATCTAAGCAAAAACAATAACAACAAATTAATTACAAATCCTAACAAAAAAAATTACAAAAACCCAATAACCTTTACCTAATTTCTCCCTCTTGGTTGAGAGCTTTATGCCCCTTTCAAATGACTCTATCCTCATAGCTATAGAGACAACTCCTATGCTACATATTGATCGCTTCATCCACACATTAGTTAGATTTTGAAAATATTAAGACGCATCAATTGACTTGCAAAACTCTTAATTATTAAATTTTTTCAAAAGAAAAAATACAAATAATAATTAATAAATTAATGCTAATAATGCAAGTTTGTCATCCTCTAGTATTAATATACCAATTTTTTTTAAATCTAAGAACAAAGAACTTTGACCCTCCCTAAGTTTGAATCATGGTTCCGTCCCTGAATGGACCCGTGAGAACTAAAAGTGTAGATGGAGTGACTGCACTTTCAAAAGATGTCATTGACAACTCTGACCTGTTTACACCAAACCTGAACTCATTGGAGGTTTCACTAGGCTTGTCATCGACAATAATATTCTTTTCAACATCACCCTTTTCTTTTTTAGGCTTGTTTTTGGGAATAAATTTGAGGCTAATAAGAGCACTATAAACACACCTAGAATTATGTAGCTTAAGTATATGAAAAACCCTTTATATGATGGTTTGAGTCCTCTGCAGATGGTAAAGGAGCAGGAGAAGGTGGACAAGCAGTCGACAGAGGTTCTCCACATAATTCTGAATTACCCAAAAAGCTATCTGCAGTCAAATGGCCTTGGAGATATGGAATTGGACCGCTGAAATTGTTGTTGGCGACATTATATTCAGATTTTTTGAAGTTTTCAAAATCAAAATTTGGTATTTTCCCACTCAAATGATTGTTATGCGCTAAGTAGGTTACCAGGCTTGAAATCCTAGGCAGATCAGGAAGCTCACCATTGAAGTTAATTGTCAGATATATCAAGCCTCTTCAAGTTCACCAATTGTGAGAGAGAATTAGGAAGGCTACCAGAGAACTTGTTCCCACTGGATAGCTGCAATACAAATAGGATCTGAACTCAAATTTCTTTGAGTGAATTGAACTAGCACCTGCTCCAATTCATCTTTTGCATTGTCCTATCTCTTCTCGTATTGATCCACTTATTTGGTTCTGTTTCAGACTGAGGATAGTAAGAGAATTCACCATGCAAATAGAACCGGCATTAAAAACTCCAGTGAGATTCTACCCATCAAGAGCTATTTCCCCCACAGACACATTCTCTGGATAGCTGCAATACACTCCCGCCCATTGGCCACCGCAAGGATCTGAACTCATGTCCCAACCCCAGTTGATATTTCTTTGTGAACTTCGTGGTGAGAGTTCGTCCATTAATTGAACTAGCACCTGCTTCACATCCTCATCTGATGAAATTGACATTGGAGTGATGAGAATGATTAAAATGGGGAGTAACCAGCTCCCACCATTCATCTCCTTCATTCCCACCATTCATCTCCTTCAATGGAATTCAATTCATCTTTCGATGTACAAGTATGATTTTTTTTTTTTTTTTGGGTACAAATTGCTACTTTGTTTTCCTGTTAATAATGTGGATTTGGTTATTTGTAAAACAAGAAGAAGTTTTTTGGATTTATGAAGAAAGTGAAAAACAATTCCCAATTAGGAGAGAAAAATGTTCAGATCTTTTGACGTTTGCTTAGTTAAATTTTATTTTATGTAACTTTTATTGATCTGAGTTCTAATGTGTTTGGCTTTAAAGAAAGTACAAGAAAGATAGAGAAATGAACAGAAACTAAGAATTAATTTGCTAAGAACATGAATATGAACAGTCATGTTCTGGGGAAGAACTGTGAATATGTTCTTTTGAAGAAAATAATGAAAGGAAAAGAAAATTTTATTTTAATTATTTTATTTGATTTGGTTTTAAAAATCATATGTTTAGAATTTTGTTTTAATTTTTTTTCTGACGTGGCTTTTTTAATATTTAAAATGTTGATGTGGCATTATTTGGTTCTGTTTCAGACTGAGGATAGTAAGAGAATTCACCATGCAAATAGAACCGGCATTAAAAACTCCAGTGAGATTCTACCCATCAAGAGCTATTTCCCCCACAGACACATTCTCTGGATAGCTGCAATACACTCCCGCCCATTGGCCACCGCAAGGATCTGAACTCATGTCCCAACCCCAGTTGATATTTCTTTGTGAACTTCCTGGTGAGAGTTCGTCCATGAATTGAACTAGCACCTGCTTCACATCCTCATCTGATGAAATTGACATTGGAGTGATGAGAATGATTAAAATGGGGAGTAACCAGATGGAAATTCAATTCATCTTTCGATGTACAAGATATTCACAATTTAGTATACAAAAAGTAGATCATAAGATTAGAAAATTTGAAATAAAGTGCATCACAATTCTTTTTGAAATTTCCTAATTCGAAACACATTCATATGAAATAAAACTTGACACAATTCAAAATACAAGAAGATGATTCTCTACACCACAATTAAAATATGGGTAAACTACATATTTAGTCCTTAACCTTTACACCATATTTCAATTGTGTCAATTTGGTCCCTAACCTTTCAATGTCATGCCAATTTAGTCTATGCCGTTATATCTTTAGATGAAAATTGCTGACATGACAAACGGCTAAAATAAAATTTAAGTTTATCGTCACATAGATAGAAGCTAATTTTTTATTAGAGGAAATACTGTTTTCGTTCTTACATTTTCACCATATTTTCATTTTGGTCCTTATTTTTTATTTTTACCGCTTTTAGTCCCTAGTTTGAAAACACATTCTGTTTTGGTCCTTACCATCATCTCTATAATGGAAATATCTTATGTGACAGACGGAATGACATTGTTGGCAAAAGAGTGCCTACATGGCCATTAAAATAATAATAATAAATTAATTGACATTTAAAAAGTCCATGTTAGCATTAAAAATCAAAACCATTTTCTTTTTAAATTTCTCAATTTTAAAAATAAAATAAAATATTTTAAAAAATATGAATAGATTTTCTTACAACTTTCTCTAATCTCAGATTCTCAGATGCCTCTAATCTCCAACTTCCTCCCTCTCACCTCCAACATCGCTTCACCCTAGCTCGGTAGCTCTTATGGTGGAAACTTATCACCACCATCAATACCACCGCTAGTGGTCTCTCTCTCTCTCTCTCTCTCTCTCTCTCTCTCTCTCAGTACACCTTGGCTAAAGCTCCCACCATTCATCTCCTTCATTCGCCGACCGCCGTAGCTATCAAGTTGGTAAGATCCTCCTAGTCAATGGGTTTGGCAAGGTTCATAGGTGGTGGGATCGGTAAGGTTTATCAGTGGTGGGTTTGACAAGGTGGTGGGTTAGTTTTTGGGTCATATGTGGTGTGTGGTATGGGTTTCCAGCAAATCTGAAGGCCCACATTTTCCTCTCCTCCTCACTTTCTCATCTCACTCTCTCTATCTTAGGATTGAATTTGAAGAGGATTTGAAGCTGATTTTGGGTTTATTTTATTTGTTTCGGATTTTTGACAAATTTGAAAAACTCATTTGCTGTATGTGTTGAGAAGGGATATTTTGGGTTTGTGGGTTTATGAAAGGATTATTTACTGTATGTGTTGAGAAGGGATCTTCTTGGTTTGTGAAAGGAAGTTTTTTGGATTTATGAATGAGAATTTGTTGGGTTTGTGAAAAGGGGATTTTCTAGATTCCCAATTAGGAGAGAAAAATGTTCAGATCTTGAGATTGACGTTGCCAAGAAAATGCTTAGTTAAATTTTATTTTATGTAACTTTTATTGATCTGAGTTCTGATGTGTTTGGCTTTAAAGAAAGTACAAGAAAGATAGAGAAATGAACAGAAACTAAGAATTAATTTGCTAAGAACATGAATATGAACAGTCATGTTCTGGGGAAGAACACAAAAAACATATGTGAATATGTTCTTTTGAAGAAAATAATGAAAGGAAAAGAAAATTTTATTTTAATTATTTTATTTGATTTGGTTTTAAAAATCATATGTTTAGAATTTTGTTTTAATTTTTTTTCTGACGTGGCTTTTTTAATATTTAAAATGTTGATGTGGCATTATTTAAATGTTAATTAAAATTTTTTATTATTATTTTAATGGCCATGTAGGCATTCTATATGCCAACAGTGCATTTCGTCTGCCACATAGAATATTTCCGTTAGAGAGATGATGGTAGGAACCAAAACGGAACGCGTTTTTCAAATTAGGGACAAAAAGCAGTAAAAATAAAAAGTAGAGACCAAAGTGAAAATATGGTGAAAATGTAGGGACAAAAATAGTATTTCTGCCTTTTTTATTTTGGCCATAAGACACATCATTAATCTATATATATATATATATATATATATATATATATATATATTAATAGGTGAAACTGAGAGAATATCAAATTAGAATTCTAAATTAGAGTTCCAATTTTGTGTCATGTGTCTAGATTTATGTGGGAACCATATCATAACTATATTTCAAGTGTTCAATTCAAATCTGAATTTTGCACCACCTGTCCAATTTAACTTCTTAATTTGTGTTCCAAGTGAGTTATTATGTCAAGTAGTTTTAATTTTCATGCCAAACATGAGAACCAAAGAGACCAACGTAATAACCCCTAAGAGTCACTGAACTTGGACCAGCTTTTGTAGACTGTTGAAATGGACTGTTTCATCATCTATATTAAAATCGGGAGCTGGAGAGACAATTGTAACGCACTGAGAGGAAGAGAGGGCCCTTAAGGCGCAAAGAGAGAGAGAGAGAAAGAGAGAGAAATCAGAGTGCCACCACCACCTTCAAGTCGTTCTTCTGTTTCCCTCCTCAATCATGATGCTGCTTGCAATTATGAGTTGAGTTATTTTGTTTTTGTTTTTTTTTTTTAAACGTTTTTGTGATGGATTTATATATGTTGGTTTGTGGTTGGTATGCTTTGGGTGGATGTGTTTTAGGTATTTTAAAATGTTTGAGTTACTTTGTTGCAAAAAGGTTTTGTGATTCTTCACTCATGTTTGTGTTGTCTTCAGTGAAAGAGTCACAGCTGGATGTTTCATTCACCTCCCTATGTATTTTGGAGATGCTTTCGGCTGAGAGGTACAAAAATTTTATTAGAAAGTATGCTTATGTGCAAGTTTTTTGTTTGGCTCGCTTTATATCCTTCATTAAGTTGGTGCTGAAATTGAAAGAGCATGTGCAGCTTAAATTCAAGGTTTGAGTTTTGAGCAAGTATTTTCCCAATATGAAAACCTTTGCCATGCTGATCACGTTGATCATGACAATAATTTAGAAAAGGTAGAGGTTATAGCTATAAGTTGTCTTTTGCCCAGGATTTATCAATTGGCTAAGTAGAAGAAATCAGAAAAATTATTATACATATCATATTTCCTACTTCTCACTCATGCTTTCAAATAACTTATAGGTTGTTCGAGAGACCTTGGAATGTAATGTACAGTTTGCTGACTGTATTCTTGCTTAGGTACATAACTTATATATCTCTATAGTGAGTATAACAAATTGCTACAAAATAAGTACTGGCTTTTCTTTGGTGCCATGATAAGTTTTTGATGTTGTTGAATGATGACATGCAATGTGCAACTAATTGGGGCAATGAAAACCTTATGCAACTAACTGAGTTGCGTAGTTTATAATTTATGGAGAAGAGATATTATTCTCTTTTTATCAGTTATGCAGAGATTATTTCATCATGTAAAGGTGTTGTTTACCACAATACTCTTACAAATATTGACGTTATGATAAATGAGAAAATTGATTGGGATCTGGGTATTGGTCCAAATAAAAGTATCATTTTTCTATGATGCATTGTAGGATAGCTCATGGGACTTGGTTCAAGATTTTGTGTTTAAGGGAGGCAATGGTTCTAGCAAAAAGGGGAAGAGTGAAGAGGGAGGGGAGGTGGTTAAGCCTACTAAAAAGTGCATTGGATTATCTAACCTCCTTTTAGTACTAAAACTATAATACAGATGTTCAATGGCCTGCACTAGGATTTTTAGAAAAATAACACTACTACACATTTAATGGTTTCTTTGCATTTGAACAAGAAAGCATATCAATACTAGCATATGCAATGGAGTTCATCAAGCCAGGTATCTCTAATAGTTCCTAAGTTGTAAAAGAATTAATGTATTTGCAATCAACATGAAATTTGGGTGATAGAAAACAGATAATTTAAGGATTGTCAGATTAGAAATAATGAAGTTTGTTTGCAAAAAATGGTCTAGGAATTCCAGGTGAAATTGAAATTTGTGCCATGTGTCTCATTTAATTTTTAATTTTGTGTCAAATGAATTATTGAGTGTAAAAATCAAAGAGTCCAAATCCAATTGGATTCTAAATTTGATTTCAATTGTATTTTACTTTTCCACCATGTGTCCATCTAAGTTTTTTAATTTTGTAGCAAGTGAATTATCGGGTGCAAAAATCAAAAAGTCTAAAATTAATTGAATTCTAAATCATATATATATATATATATTACACACACACACACACACACATATTACATATTTGAACCTCTTCTAAAAAACATATATATTTGGAACTGTATAATTGTAATTGTTTTTAATTGTATCTGTGTATATGCACAAGGCTACATACTAGTTTTCATCTAAAAGATAACGGCAGAGGTTAAATTGACACGGTACTAAAAGATTAGGAAACAAATTGACACAATTGAAATGTTAGAGATCAAATTGAAATATAGTGTATAGGATAGGAACCAAATACGTAATTTATCCTTAAAATATTTTATAACCAAAAAAGTGTTAGCATTTAATCCATCCTCTCCAAACAAAACTTGTTTGTAGTATAACTTAAAGATTTTACAAGATGTTGCAACAACCATTATACCAAAAATAAGTATGACACAAAATTTTGTTAAAAAAACTTGTTTGTAGTACAACTTAATGATTTTACAGGATGTTGCAATAACTACGATACCAAAAATAAGTATGATACAAAATTTTGTTAAGAAACATAATTTTTTAGGAGTTTGGTTCCGTTGTTCCAATTGCTAGGCCCCACGGATTGGATCAAATAAGGTGTATAATTGTTGCAACATAATAGCATCATATCCTCAATATATATATATATATATATATATATATATATAATCAAACAATTCAACAAATTCATTTAAGATCAAGCAATTGCTACCCTAATTAATGAAGAATTGTGTGAAGGACCAAAGAGATAAGCAATCCTATAGTCCCACATCATCTAAAAAAACACATGAAGATGTGCTTATAAGGAGTAATCTCCCTTTAATGTGTACGCGAAATTCACTTATTATCAAAAATAAATAAAAATCAACGTTACAACATTGAATAGATATCAAAAAGCAAGCTCAACTAAAGTCACTAAAGTCAACATATCTAGGAGCATGTTACTACAAGACCACTAAAGTCCACATATCTGGGAGCATGTTACTACAGGACAAGAGCATCTATCACATATCTCAGGACCAGAGCATGTTACTACAGGACCAACACATATCACATATCTGGGAGCATGTTACTACAGTACCAACACATATCTAAAGTCCACATATCTGGGAGCACATATGTATACCTTCCCATTCAATACCAACACACATATCTTAAGTCCACATTTCTGGGAGCACATTTGTATACCTTCCCAGAATCCCATTCTGACTTAAAACACTTCCCACGTCCCCATTCTGACTTAAAACACATCCCACGTCCCCATTCTGACTTAAAACACATCCCACATCCCACAATGGAGAGAAGTAATAGGTACTATTTTCATTTATTTTCTTCTGCAATATTTTCTTATCAGCTTATTAGTTATTTCCCATCACTGTATTACATTTTCTCCTTATATCCTTCATGCTTGCAAAATTTCTAAAAAATTGTTTAAATTGCAATTTTTTGTAGGTTAAAATTATACATAAAATATAAGCTTATAAATCATATAGTAAATAATATTCAATTGTCATAAAATTTGATATTTGTATTAAGAACATAAAAAACATGCAATTTATCAATTAGTTTTTCAAAATATGTAGTATTGTGAATGATATTGAGTAATTACGCTCAACTAAAGTATATATGTATACCTTCCCATTTTGACTTAAAACATTTCTCACATCCCACAATGTTAAAATTTCAAAATATATAGTATTGTGAATGATATTGAGTAATTACGCTCAACTAAAGTATATATGTATATAAGAACATATGTATACCTTCTCATTTTGACCTAAAACACTTCCCACATTCCACAATGGCTAGAAGACTCAGAGATCTGTTGGACTTGGAGAGAAGTAATAGGTACTATTTTCATTTATTTTCTTCTTCAATATTTTCTTATCAGCTTATTATTTATTTTCCACTACTAGATTACATTTTCTTCTTATACCCTATGTGCTTGCAAAATTTTTGTAAAATTGTTTAAATTGCAATTTTTTTTGTAGTTTAAAATTATACATAAAATATAAACTTATAAATCATATCGTAAATAATATTCAATTCGCACAAAATTTGATATTTGTATTAAAAATATAAAATACATACAATTTATCAATTAGATTTTCAAAATATGTAGTATTGTGAATGATATTAAGGGTGTGTTTGAATATTGCTTATTTTGTTGAAAACTAAAATTGAAAATCGAAAACTGAAAATACTGTAACAAAATAATTTTTAAATGTGTGAATAGCGCTATGAGACCCATTTTTAATGAAAGTTTTGTTGAAAAAAGAAGTTTGTGGGTCCGTGAACAGTGCACGATACCCATTAGAAAACCACCACAACCACAAAACGCTCAAAAAAAAAAAAAAAAACACAAACGCGTCCCATTTCATTAGCACCCATACAGATACTAAGTAAAATTATAGCCTTAAATTACAACTAACTTGTAGTTAAACTTTGTAAAAAAAAAAAAAGTGCGAGTTTTAAGAGAAAACGGCCATTAACCGATAATGATTTCTCTCTTTGCACGGCAACAAATCACTCTCCCTCTCTCTCTCTTCAAAACCCCTTCAACACTTCTCTCTTATTCTCTTCTTTCGTTTTTCTTAGAAACTCCATCCCAATAATAATAATAATAGCAAAAATCTATGTTTTAGTAGCAAAAAAAATAAAAAATCTATATTTTTTTATTATATATATAATTTTTATTTTAAAAATCTAATTTATAAGCAGATAAATAAATTTGAAAATTAATAAGAAAGTGATTATATTATTTAGACAATATTTTAGTATAACTTAAGGTTGTATTTATCAATTGCCTTTTAATTTTGTTTTTACTTAAACATAAAAATGAAAGTGTATTTTTGAACAACAAAAATCCAGATTATCCTTTAAATTTTTTTTTTTATATATATTTAGATTTTTTTTTTTGGATAGAGGTGAAGTGTTTAACGTATTTTTTTATTTTAAAAAAAACATATTATTGCTTTGATAATAATAATAATAATAATAATAATAATAATATTGATGGGTATGGCATACGCATCGGTCGGCGGCGGACAGAAGCGTTGTGAGCTTCAATGGAAGTTTGTCGTTGCAGGTCTAGGGCTCCGTAATGGCCTGTTAAGAAACGTGGATTTCAGATCTGGTTCGACTTGGATCCAAACCCAAACTCAAACCTCTGTGTTTGGGCATAAATAGCTCGCATTGATACTGATTTTCCTTTTATCCAATTTACAAATTTTATTGTTACTTGGATCTTTTCTTTGTTTAATAATTGATATTTTATTTTTTATTCTTAATCAGCGTCAACTCAGATGAAGCTGTGAGCTCAACTAACAGATTGAAAGCTTTTATTTTGGCTGCTTTTTATGTCCTATTGAACAGGTTTGGGTTCTCGGTTTTATCTCTCGATTCTATTGTTTTTCATTTTTTTTTCAAGATGATTTGGATCATTTTTTTGTTTAATAATTGATTTTTTAACCTTCTGTTTTTTACGAGTTTCAGCTTTAAAACGGCTGCGATCAAAGTGGTGGAACTAATTTCTAAAGCACTTGTTTACCTACTGACAAGGTGTTAGCGCTCTCCTTATTTTTTCAATTTTTCAAATTTGATTGTTATTTGCCTTTTAGGTTTCTAAAAGTTTCAGTTTAAATTCGGCAGTTAATTTATTGAAGGTTTCAATCTTGGAAGTTTTTATCACCTATTGAACAGATTTGGGTTCTTGTATAAATATGTTCTTCATGTATGTACTTGTATGTGCTTGTATAGCTCATTGAACTTAGGGGCTAGCTTCTGGATATGCATAATTTGGGATTATTTAGAGGGGTTAGATAAAGCATATGATTATGTCTATTATATTTATTAATATGTAATTGTTAAAATTATTTGTTGAAGTTGGAAGGGAAGTTAATTGTTAACTCTCTGTTTCATGGCTGTATAATTGATTTTTTTATTTATTTGGACTGTCTATTTTCATTTGTGATTTGTTTTATGTGAGTTGAGTTTCTTAATTATTGCTCAATTCATGGTATGTTTTAGTTATAAAGTTACTCTTTTATTTTATTTTTTTTAAGGGTTTGATGCGACCATTGAAGATTAATTTGTTACTACTTCAAAATTCTTCTAAGGATCTATGTGTGAAATTCAATTAAAGTAAAAACCATTTAGTTTTGAAGGTTTAGTTGCATGTGTCCTTGGGTTTCAATATGGGTTTTAATTAACAAGTTATGGTCAATTTCGTATTTGAAGGCAAAACTGTAATGCATACTATGCTTGAACTTAGTCCTTCATTGGCTACATTAAACTCCCAAGATGACTCTAGAGATAGAATTGATCTCCGTACCAAAGGAAGAGTGTGCTCAATTCCTAGCTAAGCAAAAGGGAGTTGCTTCTTCCTTTGCTTCCACTTTAGCCCAATCCTATTGTATTTTATGTCACACTTCTGATCCATGGGTCATTGGAGTCTAATAAAATAAAACGTAAGATATTTAAGATCTCCTAAAAAATCCTAGAGTCAACTAAAGTTACAAAACTACCAAATATCTTTAATTCATAGGGATTGCTGAAATTACAATTTTGCTCCTAAATACAAAGTTGACCATAACTTACTAAATAAAATCCCATATTAAAAACTGTTTTAACCCAAAGACACAACTAGACATTTAACATCACATGACTTTTACTCCAACTAGGCTTCAAACATGGCCCCTCAAAATAAATCTTGAATATGTGTATTTGTAAAGTAGTAACATTTTAATGTTCCATGGCTGCATCAGATATGTTGGTTTGGAACTGCTGTGTTGCCTATCTAATTTCTGGGTTGTTGTGAGGAGTGTGGGCGATTGCCTTTTGGGAATTTGTGGACCAAGTGTCAGCCATTGTTTTGGTTGCTATTTATTTTTAGTGTTGCTCACAGGTGCTGCATCTTATTCACTTGTTTACTTTCTTTGTCTTAATTGGGTGCTTATTGGAATCCAAGGAAGGTATACAGCCCAATTTCTTATTCCCCTTTGATATGCTCTCTATTACTTTGATTCGTCTTAAGGGGAGTTATTTCTTTCGATAGTAAGAAGTTTGCTTATCTAAATGATGATCTCCTTCTTATTATGGATCAGGAGTTGTTTGTAGAAACATAGGAATCCAAAATAAGTTGTAGCCAAGTATTTTTGCCCACTACCAAACTTGTGTGGGAACAAGCCTACGAGCTAAATTCTGGTGTCAATTCCGAGTGCTGAATTTCTATCTTTTTCTTCTTCTATACTACCCAAAATTAAGTCCTTGCTCTTACCTATGAAAACCATAAAACCTCACATAATTTCTCTGTCAAATAGTCATAATATCCTCTTTCAAGGGGAAGGGCGTGTGTGTTGTTTTGCTTGGTTATTTTTGAGCTCTTTGAAGATTTAAGAAAAGAGTTTCCTACTATCATTGTTGGGGCATATTCTGATTAGTTTAAAAAATAGCAGGAAGGAAAGGGGAAAAGACATTTTTCGTTATTGGCATGTTTGTATGTTTTCTTTTGAGTTTTTCAAGCTTCTCTGATATTTAAGGCCAATGATAGATGAGATTTGTGCATCCAATGAAAACATAGTGTGAATGAGACGGATAAAAGAGGAAGAAGAGATGGGTTTTATTCCTTTGCCAGTTGGGTTTCTTGGTTATCCTTTTTAATTTAAGATAGTCAATGCTTGAGATTTTGACTAGAGTTTATGCCCTTGATATTGAGCTCCTAGTTTTTGTTTTTAACGGGGAGGAAGAAAAAGGGGGAAGGGGGGGGGGGGGGGGGGGAGGATCAGATGCTTAACTGTTGAAAATTGTCTAAGTTGATTTATTTGTTTGATTTTTTTTTTTTTATAAGTAATTATTTGTTTGATTGAATGGTGTTTGTGACAATTTTTTTCTTAATATTTAACATTTATTTGTATTACAATTATATGTTAATTTAATTTAGATTATGTAACCATAACTGGAAATAACATTTATTTCTTTGTTCTTTTTTGAATATGCAACTTTCTGTTCTATTTTTTTTCCCCACCAATGGAAATAAATTCAAATACTTTTTAACCATATAAATGATCCAAACAAGGGATTAAAAACCCATGAATTGCAAAATAATGATTTCCAAATCCCTTGATTGATTTGAAATCCAAATCCTAAATCTAAATCCATGCTCCCAAATGCAGCCTAGGGGTTGGGCTCCTTTAAAATTTTTATGTTAGCAAGGCCTGGTTGTGTTATTAAATTATCATATATCCATGATGCCAGTCTTCACTAAACTTAGCCGAGAAAGCCCAAGCACTAGATTTTTGTGTGTCTATTAACTAGGTGGTTCATCACTTGTAATACAATTTACTTTGAATGCCAAGAGTCTTATAACTTAGTGGCATTGACTAGTCTCCTTGTGAGGAAAACCAGAGTTCAAATCTGCCTCCATACATTTTCTTTAGTATCTTTCAAAAATACCTGCAGTTTTCCATGGAAATCTCTACTTTAGATCTTCCTTTTTGCTTTCAAGATTCTCACAACCAAGAAACTTTCTTCCTATGCTTTTTTCAGAGTGCCCTTTACGACAGCAATGTTCTATGAAGTAATTTTAGTAGTGGTTTTTTATTTTTTTTTCCTTGGTAATTACAGATAACCCACCTAAGATTAGAACCATTTTCACCTTGCCTACTCATGGTTTAAAAATTAGCACTTTGGCCACCTGAGATTAGCTCTGTTAGGCTTTCGTAAGCTTCCTCTCCATTTGCCATTAGGAAAGCACTTTTTAGGTGAAAGCAAACATAAAACAAATGTAAAAAACTAGGGTTTGAAATTTTTACAAAAATGGATGAACGTTACAAGAATCCCTAGCCAATTTCAAAGTTTTGGGACTAAGGCCTTGTTATTGTTTTTTAAATTTCAATGTCAATTACTAATGCATGTATGAGGAACAGTAAGTCTTATGTCAGACCTACGGCCTATTGAATGACTTCAATTACAAACTCACCACTGCACAGTCACACACACATATAAAGACTGAATTTTAAGAATTCTTGATGAGATAAATTGTCAAAGATTATTTCTTGTAGTAAGGGTGAATGAAATAATATTGTTAGTGGCTTGTTCATCTCTTCACGTTGAATTGCACTCATTTTGGTAGGTTTGGGAGAGAAACCTAATAAAGTTGAAGGGATTTACTTTTTTTTTTTTTATTGGAAGTTAAGTGGATTTTGATTTTCTTATGTTTGGAAGAAAAAGTAATATTAAAGCTGAAGGGTTTCTTGTTTGTGTATGTGCCAGTAATGAAGCAGTCTCTTTCATTGAAGCATTTCACGTGCTTCTTGGTGACCTTGCCTTGTTTCCGACTGCCTTAATTGGTTTACACTTTCAAGTCTTGGGAGTCTCGCCACTTCATACACATTTTGCTATCATCTTGCTTTTCTTCATGGCCACAATCGTCCATCGCATTGCATATATGGAGATAAAACTACAACCTCAAGATGTTGGATACATTCCCATATTGAGGTTCATTTGTTTGGTTTCTGGAATTATTGCTATTGAGCTACTCTTTGCAATAATCATCTCTCCCTTTTGGCTATTCATGGTTAATTTATACCCAATCCTGATTCTAGGGGTATTGCGTCATTTGTAACAACAAATTTATCAGTGTGTTTACTACACAGCTAATTTAGTACTCCATGTAGTATGTAGCTTGTTGAAAAAGATTTGTCAATTAGTTGATCAGATATATAACTGGGCTCTACAGAAATTTTAGTAAGCAGCTTCTCAAGCATTTTCTCTAAGGGAGTAGGAAGACAATTGATGAGAACAAGGAAGAGCTCATGGAAAAAGAATATTAAATATACAAAGATTTAAGAATTGTGGTATAGTTTTGATGTCGGACCTTCTTAGCACCTTTGATAGGTTATATTAGCAATTATTAATTCTTATTATTGAGTCCTTTAGGTTGTGAAGGTGTTGGCGTGTGAGTGTATTCTCTTGTTTCATTCCCCTTTCCCTCTGTGTTTCTAAAAAAAAAAAAGGTTGTGAAGGTGTTGGATAAGATTTAATTAAGTTTACTAGAATGAGGGTAATTTGGAAATTTTAGAATTTCTGGAATGGGTTGTACCAAAAGCCTATGAGTCTTATTTAATATTCCGAGACCTCCTCCTATTTGGTTTAGGAGTTAATTGAGTCTTTTATGTAATTGTTATTAGTATTCCTATTTATTTTAGAAATAGGTTATTTAGACTCCAAATCCTACTAGGAAAGGGATAACAACGGCCTTTATATAAAGGCTTTATTGTATAATTTGTATTCAATATTATGACAAATAGTGATTGATTAGTAAAATTCAACTGCTTATTTTAAACTTTGTTTGTGTAACTTCTCAAAGGTGCGATTTCTATTATCCTCTTTTTCAGCCCCAAAACAGCCATCAATATTCGTTCTTCTCTAACCGAAAACTTAGACATCAAGAACTCATCAAGAAACTTAGTATAGTGCTGAATTCTTAAAGATCCTGCATCAACAATGGTATTCAGATGGAAGAAATTGTTTAAGTGCCCCTTTTTTTGTTAATTAGGCATCTTGTAAGTAAAATTTTCACTTTGCAATATACTGTTTGTGAAATTTATTTATATTTCATTTGAATTTATTTATATTTCATTCAAAGTGAGGTTGATTATACTATATTCAGCACATGTTTTTATACTTGACTGAAGGTCTCATATCCAACAGCGTTGATAGTAAAATTTGCAATGCAATTTTGCAAATTTTCAACAACTCGACTTTTAAGGTTGAAAGGTTTTTATACTTGTCTTCCTCGTCCCGCTTCTGGCTGGCTTAATGCCACTCTACACACATTTTTCTATCATGTTGCTTTTGATCATGGATGCATTCGTCTATAGCATTGGGTATGTAAGGATAAAACTACAAGTCTACAACCTCGAGATGCTAAGTACCTTCCCATGTTCAGGTTCATCCGTCCAGTTTATGGAATCAGTGCCATTGAGCTATTACTCAATAATCATTTCTTCTTTTGGCTATTCATGGTTAATTTATGTCCAATCCTGATCGTTGGGGTACTGATTCATTTATACCGACTAATTTCTCAATCTCTATTGATAAGATTTATCAATTAGGTTATAAGACATATAACTTGCTCCTACAGAATTTCCACTAAGCAACTTCTCAAACATTTTCTCTAATGGCTTGTTTGGATGTTTAAAAATGGAGGGGGAGTAGAGTAGAGGGAGGGAGAGTAATTTAATACCCTTGTTTGGAAGTTTTTTAAGGAAGGAGTGAGAGGGATTTGGAGGGGTTTGGAGGGGTTTCAACTCCCTCTAACCTCTCATTTTTAATTCCCCCAAATTGGAGAGATTTAGAGGGAGAAATTGAATTTAAGCCCTTACTATATTAACAAAATTACAAATGAAAAGACTAATTACTCCTCTCTCCCTCACTTAATTTTAAAAACATCCAAACAAGATGGAGGATAATCATTCTCCTCTACTCCCCTTCTCACTACTCTCCTCTTCTCTACTCCCCTCTACTCTCCTCCCTCTCTAAACTTCCAAACAAGCCATAAGGGCAGGAAGGCAATGGTATATAGATGGAAGAAATTGTTTAAGTGACCTGTTATTGTTAACTAATCCCAACATCGCTCAATGCATGGGAATGTGCGGTTATTTTGTAATGGAATATGAATATATATATATATATATATAAATATATAGTTTATTTTCTAAAACATTCCTAAAATCATATATTAGGATTAGCTATCTGTAACAAAGTGTTTTTTCATAAGAGATTTTCATTTTAGATGTATTAAACTATTAATTAAGAAATGTTTTTATTTATTTATTTTATATAGCCCTTTACCAAACCAACTAAGGGCAAGGAAATTATTATTTTTTTCTAAAATGATCAATGTAATATTGCTGCAATTTTGTGTTTTCTATAAATAAAAATTTTAATATTTATATATATATATATATATTTTACTTTTTCTATATTAAAATTTGTATCTACTCATATTATGACCCAATTCGCTAGTGATAAAATATAGTGAGGAATAAGTTTTTTCAATCATGATAGTTAGAAAGGAAAGAGAAATAGGGTTTTCCTACCATTCAAAAAAACTTCAATTTGTAGCCTTCTATTTTAATGTCATCTTAAGTTTCAAACCAATTTATCTCTTTTGAAGTATACAAAATATGGTCATGATATCTCTTTTTAAATACATTGCTTATCTCAATATATTCGTAAATATATACCGAATCAAAACATACTCAGATGAAGATGTTTTGCAAGTAAACAAAATATCATATCAATTGTCGCTTAAAAATGATTAATTGAATCGATTAGGAAAATAATTCGCTGTTGATAATCTATTTAGATTATTTTCTTTGTAAAAATTGATAACCCAACATTTTTACAACGTAGCACCTCTCTAATGTGCAAATGACCCTATTACCCTAAAAGCCAACGAGTTAATTCTTACCGTCCGTTCATCATATATTAGATTTCAAACAAAAAGAAAATCAAGTTTTTAAAGAGATGGAGTATTGTGTTGTTATTATATGCGGATCAATAAAATAATTGTTGTATAGGTGGGAATCTAGTATATGAGAGGTGCTACGCCCACAACATTTTTACAACATTTTTCACAACAAATCATAGGTGGTTAGTTGTTATTGGTTCAAATTTGAACCTAACACTAAGATTATTTCTTTGCCCTAATAATAACAACTAGTAACAACTTGCCACTTAAGATTTATTGTAAAAATGTTGTAACAATGTTGTGGACATTTCATTTTCTCATGTATAAAATATATTTGCAGTCTCTACATCTCAAAGAAATAAATGCTTATATGTAACTTTGTAAGTGGTTTATAAATAAAGAAAAAGATACATAGGAGGTGTTTGAGAGAGGAATTTGAGTTATATTGTTTAAGTGTTTTTGAAATATGTATGAATGAAAAAGTGTGTAAAAAAGTGTATAAAAAAGTGTATAATATTATTTAAAATGTATGGAAATGTGTTAGAACTAATCTACCAAACACCCCCATAGTATTTAGAGTGTTCACTGAAGCAAAGCACGACAAGTCAACAACCCAAAGGATGGCTGGAAGATGCACGGAATTGGACCTAGGAAGCACAGATGCGGCGCCAGAGGAGCCACACCCGCGCTTGACGTGGCGCGACGCGGCAATGCGAGAGGGACGCCGCTGCTCGCGCGTCGATGCCGCGTCCTGCCACGTGTTTTTTTTTCCACGACTTGCGCCAACGCGGCTCAAACTCAGACCAATTCGTGCTGAATCGGGCTGATTCGCGCCGACTCGGGCCGTATCCGGCGAAATCGGCAAAACCGCCAAAATGGCCGATTCAGGCCGAAATTCAAAAATATAAAATGTACGAAACACACCGTTTGAACTTAATAACAAACCTAGAGGGCTGGAACTCTCTCACGAATTCTCACTTCATCCAAACACCCAACTTTAGCTCTGGCTCGCCACTCGTCTCTCTATGCTCTCTGTGATGTGCTCACTGCTCACTTCGGCTTCTCTAGTTTTCTTTGCCTTCACTCTCTACCTTTTTGTCTCTACTCTCCGTCTCCCCTATGAGACACAGTCACTCAGTCATTTCATTCAAACTTTAGCTCTCTTACGCATTCTCAACTCAAGTATTGATATAAAGCTTTCAATCTTAGTTTGATTTGTGATTTGTGAATTTGTGATTTGTGAATCTTAATTTCTTTTCAATCTTAGTTTTATTTAGTTAATTGTTATTATTTGTGAATCTGTGAATTTGGGTTTGATTTATTATTAATTTATTTAGTTAATAGTTATTAATTTATTTAGTTAATAGTTATTATTAATTTGCAGGTTGTATTTAATTTATGAACATCATATTTTAGTTATTATCTACTATTGCTCTTAAATTTGGTATATGTTTATATAATGTGAAAAAGTATGCTTAGCAATATATTAAAAATATAAATAAAAATATTTTTAATAATTTTTTAATCGCCGAATCCCACCACACCAACACCCACATTTTTCAAAAATTGTCAAATTTCACATCTGCACCCGAGTCTCAAAACATATCTGTGCTTCATAGAATCGGACTCGGAACAATAACGATTACCATTTTTGAATGTGCTGATCGTCTTAGCAATCATGACAGGTTATCTACCTTTTTTTTTTTTTTTTTTTTTTTTTTGAGAAATGACAGGTTAGTCTACTAACTAATGCTAATGTCTTCGTTTCCTTCTTACGCTAGCTGTCTCAGTAATTAGATGTCATGCATGCACGCACTTGAAGTTTTTCTTGTTATGTGGTACAAAGTTTGGGAGATGTAGATTTTGTACGTAGCTCACTGGAAACACGTACATCTCCTCAAGTACAAGTCTGGGAGATGAGATTCGAGTATGTAGCTTCGCCTCTTGCGTCATCGATCTAATGGCGGCGTGGTGGTGTGAGAGACTTGAGGAAACCACGGTTGCTGAAGGATGTCCATAGTTAATTTCAGGGACGGAACCAAGATTCGCAATTAGGGAGGGGGGGGGGGGGAGCTTACTATACATAAATTCATTGAATTTCGTAATATCTATTAACATCTTAATCACGTATTTGTGGACAAAAATATATAATCATGTTACAATAAACTAATACTTGTTTCATCAATAGCAATTCTTCAAAATGTTGTTTAATGATTTTCAGAAAATAGAATATTAGTAATGACTTCTAATTTTTTTGTATTTTCTTTCAAAAAATCAAACATTATAGTTGATTTTTCTATTATTTAGAAATAATATAAAAATTCATATAAATGATAAGGATTTATTTTACATCTACATAACATTCAAACAATTTCTTGATTGGTAAAGTCATGAGATTTTATCCAATGTAAAAATCAATGTTTATTTGGTTTTTGTTTGGAACTAATTTTTGGAACAATAGATTTATAAAATAGGGAAATAATGAAGTATTTCAAAATTATAAGTTTTTTCTTTTGGTTATTTTTGGGACAACTGGGCAAAAGGGTAGGTCAGATATTTTTTCTATTTGGGTTAATTTGTAAATTTTTTGGAGGGGGGCAAGTATATAAATTTTGGTATTTTATTTTAAAATTTTTTTTTATATATGTACAAAAGTAAAA
The DNA here is from genome assembly GCA_032878915.1 of Castanopsis chinensis. Classification (NCBI taxonomy): domain Eukaryota; kingdom Viridiplantae; phylum Streptophyta; class Magnoliopsida; order Fagales; family Fagaceae; genus Castanopsis; species Castanopsis chinensis. Next base: position 10,493,689 of record JAVQMG010000114.1, read on the forward strand.
TTATTTAAAAAGTCGCGGGGGAGGGGGGTGGGGGCACAATGGCCTCCCTCAGTCTAAGCACAGTTCCATCTCTGGTTAATTTGGTGGGTTCAAGCTTGGCGCTGGAGTTAGACGTTTGGGCTGGGAGGTTTTCTCTTTTTGGAAAGTCGAGGGGGCTTTTTTTTTTCTTTTTTAATTTTTTTAAACACATCCGAAAATGTAATTGTTTCTAAAAAATAGAAAAAAAAATGTGAGGATAATTTTTTTATTCATTTTTTCCTACGCTACACAACCTTATAATAATATAATAATAATTTTTTTTATGGAAAAAAAGACTTTTTTGAAAAGAGAATAAACAAAATACAATCAAAGGTTTATAATAATACAATAATGATGATTATTAATGATAATGATGATAATATGAATATAATACTTAACACAATTAGCGAAAGAAAAAAAAAAAGAGTATTTATTTATTATACGGACACAAGTATCTAATCAATAACACTAAAATGGATTCTCAAAAAAAAAAAAAAAAAAAAAAAAAAAAAAAAAAAAAAAAAAAAAAAAAAAAAAAAAAAAACCACTGAAATGGTGGGTCTAATATACAATTTCAAAATTGAAAACTTCAAACTCACTATTTCAATATTATTACAAGGGCCTGGTTAAGTGGCATTGTTAATTGAACATTTTAGAAAAGTTTTAATATTGCTTTGACTAAATCGCAAATTACACCCTTAAAATTTGAAGGTGTTTAAATTTTACACCTTTAGATTTCATAATTTGAATTTTACTTCTTAAAGTTCTATTTTGTTTGCCACGCATCTTTAGTTAATCTAATAAAATGATGTTATATTATTTTTATTATGTCATGTTATATTTAATTATTTAAATTTTTATAGGGTAAAAAATGATGTGTCATCATTTTATTGGACGAATTAAATATGTGTGACAATTTTATATGGAACTTAACAAAAAATATGGATAGAGGATTTGCTAATGCAAACAAATGAAAACTTTAGGGAGTAAAATCAAATTTCAAGGTATAAAATCCAAACATCCCTCAAGCTTTAGAGGTGTAGTTTGCACCACCCTACTACTTGTATGAGAAGTATAAAAAAGGGTAAAAAGTTTAATTAGGCGGCGGCATCTTGGCTTCACTATTGCTCATGCCTTGGTATAGAGTCCATGTAGTCGACGTTATTTTTTTTTTTTTTTAATTTCTAAAAATAGTGGATTAACAAATTTCTTAATACATCCATTAACATTTAGCTTAGAAACAAGTGTGTAATAATCAACCCAAAAAAAAAAAAAAAGTTGATGCTTTTATTTTGGGTCATGTTAAGGGGGTCCCTTAAGGCAATGTTTAGTCATTTTAAGAAAATTTTGATATAATTTTCATTGAAAATATAAAAAGTCGTTAAAATAATTAATTATTTTTTTATATAAATTATGTACGTATTTGGTCTCTATTCTTTATATCATATTTTAATTTGATCTTTAATACTTTAGTGTCTTGTCAATTTAGTACATGTCATTATCTCTTTGATGGAAAAATGCTGACGTGACAAACAGCCAAAATAAAAAATTAATTTATTGTCACATCAACAAAATTTTATTTATTTTGGTCATTTGTCACGTTAGTAATTTTATCCATGAGATAACAACAATGACTAAATTGACTCAGTTAAGAACTAAGTTAACACAATCAAAAGATTAAAAACCAAATTAAAATATGGTATAAGAAGTATAAACCAAATACATAATTTTCCTTTTCCTGGATAAAGTTTATAACTTTTTAAACCAATAACATTCGTTCACATTTCCAAGCACTTTCCACGTGCGAAAACTTGTGTGCTCTTTGTGTACCTAATACTCAGGATCGGTTTGACGGTCTGAAGCCCAAAACCCAGTGATTTCAAAATAACGTCATTGCTGCAGAGCCACAGAGGTTGGGTTTCCTTTTGTTTTTTTACAAATTTCAGCTTAATTGCGGCTGGGAATTTAGTGATCATCAGATTGAAGGATTCAATTCTGGAATCTCTTTATCACCTATTGAACAGATTTGGGTTCTAAGATAAATATGAATTGGGTTGCTCTTTTCTTTTTATTATTATTATTTATTATTAGGGGTTTGATTCACTACTTCAAAATTCTTCTTATCTATGTGTGAAGTCCTATTAAATTAAAAATCATTTGGTTTTGAAGGTTTTACTTTTTAGTTAAAACGGTTTTTAATATGGGTTTTTATTTAACTAGTTATGGTAAATTTTGTATTCAAGGGCAAAAGTGTAATGAAATTCTGAAACTATGCTTGAACTTAGTCCTTCATTGGCTGCATCAAACTCCCAAGATGTGGGTTGCTTCTTTATCAAAGGAAGAGTACACTCAGTTCCTAGCTCATCAACAGCGAGTTGCTTCTTCATTTGCTTCCACTAGTGAATTAGGTAGCGCATCCCATTGTCTTCTATGTTCCATTTTTTATCCATGGGTCATTGGAGTCTAAGAAAGTAAAACATAAGATATATAAGATCTCTTTAATTTGTAGAGATTGTAGAAATTACAATTTTGCATCTCATACAAAACTCACAGTGAAAGCAACACAAGGATCTACTTCATTCATGAGAAATAACATATAACCTTGAATTCTAAAACAAAGAAAAAAAGCGTATCTTAATGCAATTAGATTAAAAAACAAAACTTGAGAATATTTTTAATCGTCATCCCAATTTCACATGGTGCCCAAGATGAGCGGTCTCTTAATCAGTTCTTGTGTATGTTGGTTTTCTTTTGGAAAAGTGTATTTCCAATATTCTTTAGAGAAAAACTATTATCTCTTCTTTTTAATCATACTACATTATAACTGCATTGACAGTTACTTTATTTAATAACTCTTATTAAATAAAAACCAATTATCTAATTGAGTTAGCCTTTTGGGCTAGCCCAATTGGGCTTAAGTGTGTGGTTTGGAATGTAACCAAATGGACTAATAAGGCTCTAAATCTAATGGGCCTCAGACTTATCTATCAACTCTTGATAAGCCAAAAGTTACCATTAATTATATAACAAGTACCACTATGAAAATATAATTGTATTCTAGGCTTTATTAATAAATTATTTCCCAAGACTCTAATATGATATCATTTGACCCCTCTATGAAATATCCACAGTGAGCAAAGTCATAATGAACTGTCACTTTGTAAACAACTATTTTATTTTTTTAGTACGCAATGTAATCTTTTAGTTATTCATATTTATGAAATCTAATTTCATAAAATATAAACTTTAATAACTCTTACTAAAGTGACCGATCTTGAATAACCAGTTCCCATTAAACTTATCTCAAGGGGATATTTTGTGTCTCTTATAGATTCCATCTCGAGGATATGTGTTCCCTTAACACTATGTGTGATTACCCAACATACTGAGATTTTGACCGTTTAACTAGATCTCACTCCTGATATATCAAAGTAACCTATATTTCATGATTGGGTTCACTGTCCTCTCAGGATTGAGAGTCTATGAAATTAGAAGTTGTGAGATTAATTATTTATGTGACAGTTGTTAATTAAATAATTAATCTCACAACGATCCAATTCAATATGTCTTAAACACTTAAGACATATCAACACATCAACTAGAAGTCTCTACTTCCATAATCAAGACAAACCATCTTAGTTGGTATGTTATAGTATTCGCATATGAAACACCCAATTCCATCACCAACTACGAATTATACTTTGAGTTTACAAGGAACTCATGATTTATATCTTCTGTAACTAAATCACATACAATACATCTCAAGCACTATGATAATGTCTCATTAATTCATTTATAAATAATCTCACATAATTAAACAATTTAATTATTTATAACATGCCAATAAATTGGATTTTAGGGCACAAATTCTAACAATCTCCCACATGCCCTAAGACAATTTTGCATATTTCTGACACTTATTTCCCTTTAAAGTAACTCATAGTTACTCTAAGGCAAGGTCTAGAAAAAGGTTTCTGCCAGATTTATTGCATAAATTATCTTTTATACTGCTATATCCCATGCTCTAGTATCTCTCTATTGAGATGATACTTATGCTTAATGTGTATCTTCACCACCTAGAGTGAACACATATCCTGAAGTCAAACTTCATGAATCATAATCAAACTACAAGTTAGTATTTATAAAACCAGTAACCATCAAATTCTCACTTTGGTGAATAAGCATATAATCCCTCATTCTCCTAAGATATTTGAGTATATGCTTTACTCCCACTAAATTAAGTGATCCTGGATTTAATCGATATTTGCTTACTATGCACACTGCAAAATAGATACTTGGCCTAGCATATAGCATAGCATAACTGAAACTTCCTATTAACATAGTATAAGGAACCATCTTCATATGATCTTTCTTTTATATGTCTTAGACTATAGTCTTTTACAAAAGAACTTCAAACTTAGAAGGAGGGAATCCTTTCTTGAAATATCGCATGCTATACTTGGTTAGAATCTAATCTATTTAAGTAGTTTGAAATAAACCCAACATCCTAATTTCTGAATCTTATCGATGTTTAATTCTTAGGATGTGACCAATCTTGCTTAAGTACTTTATATCAAACTGGTCTTAACAACAAAAACTCTATTGATGACAATATCTATATATCATTCTAAATTATTAGAATGTCATCAACATACATTAAGAGATTTATTACTCTATATAGCTTTTACACACATAAGGCATTTCACTACTTGATCAAAATCAAACAATTTGATTGCTTGATCAAAGATGATATTTTATGATCCATAAATGGATTTTAAGCAACTTGCATACTATATATAACTGGTTCTTTGCTATGAACTAGTCTAGCTACATCACATACATGTCTTCATTAAGATTGCAATTAAAAGAAGCTTTCTTGATATCCATTGCCATATTTCAATTTAATGAAATATAATGGATAAGAGAATCTAGATAGAGTCAGACATGACTATTGGCGAAAAAATCTTTTCATAATCGATCTATTTCTTTCTGAATAAATCTTTTCGCCACTAGTCTTGACTTTGAAGGTTTACACCTTTTAATCTATCAATCTCATCTTCTTGTAGACCTATTTAAAAATAATAGGCTTAATTCCATTAGGCACCTCTACAAGTTCTAGACTTTAAATAGAATCTAATTCTATTTACATAACTTTGATCTAGTAATCTATATTCATATCATCTATTGCCTTTACATAGGACCAAGGATCAAATTCATATCTTTGTGGGATGACTTCACAAGTTTATCCCAAAAGTATGAATTCATTAGGTAATCTGATAATCCTCCCACTATGATATTGTACTGGTGTACTAGTTATATATAGAATAATGTCTTGTAGTGTATCTAATACAACCATCTCATTTCTAAATGTATTTTATAGTTGTCCTACAACAAATTCTGACATTTTTCTTCTAGAACAATTCTACATTTAGCTTTAAGATTATTCACATAGTCATTATAATCTTAAACTTTGTATTTGTACTTTACAAACACCTTGTTATCTTTATGACTACTAAAATAATCTTCTGCAATTCCTTTTGGATACCCAACATCAACACACAATTTTCTACCTTTTGATTCCAATTTGTCAAACTTCCTTTCTAACATAAGTGCTGGACATTTCCAAAAGTGGAAGTATCATATACTAGGTTTTCACCCAATGCACAATTTGACAAATGTCGTAGGAACAAACTTTTAGAATCAATTTTAGAAAATGTATGGTAATAATTAGAGTTTATCTCCCAAAAAAAAATAAGTAAATAGAAATATTTATCATGTACTTTACCATTTCTAAAAGAGCCATATTCCTCCTTCATGAATGCACTGACTTAAAGAAGTCATGGAAATTATATTATTTTACAATAAAGGAGCCCTAGGTCATATTACCCTCTAAATAGAATTCGTAGACTAAGAATATAACAACAAAAAAAAAAAAACTAATGGTTCTAAAAGCCCATCTTTCACCAATCTAGAATATCATTTAGATTAATAAGACCTAGACTTAAGTGTCAAAACATGCAATACTAAAGGATGGAAACTTTCTCTTTAAAAGCAAAAACATGTAAATTTTCATCTTGATTACAACTATGGACAATGCTTAGCTTTACCATAATGGAAACACTTTCCTTTAGGTCATGCTTTTGAGTCTAATTTCCTTTTTGGCAACTCCTAGGACAACTAGCTTGTCCAACTGTTTGGTATTATTATTCTTCTTCCTATACTTACCTTTCGGTCAAGGCTTAAAATTTAAATTAAGTCATATTGATCCTAGCCTTAGCTTTTAGGATGTCTTCCGTTGCGTAGAACTCACTCATCAACTCAGATAACATAAAAGGTATTTATTTATTTTCAAAACAATCCGAATTGATCAAATGATTCTAAAAAGACTTGTGGATTATATCCATATGAGATTAACAATTAATCTCTACATCCAAGAATTCCAATTCATTTAAAGATGAAAATATTTTCATAAAATGATATATAATTGGAACTCTTTAAGCCTTTCTTAGCACTCAATATGATTCATACCGAATATCTCATTTAGACTTAATATAAAGTCTAAACTTAGTGCTAACTCTTGCATCTCATTCTGTAGCACATTTGAGATAAAAGCCAATGTAACATGTTAGCATCTCAATAAGACTATGATTACATCATAAGCTATCTTCCAAAAATGCATCATGTATAAGAAATTATGACTATGCTGAATCGAACCATATTTATGTACCACAGCTCCTTTAAGCACAATGTCCAAAATTGTTTCTTAGTCAATGTGATTCAATTAAAATAGTAGCTAGAGAACAATAATTTATGACAACTTCAATTTGAGACTATGAACATGATTACAAGGACATTATATTTTGCAACCACAACCATATAATATGGAAACCATAAAAACATATTATATTAGGTGCAAGACAACTCAATCCCGCAATTAATATTCCTCGGTAGCAAGGTCATACCAATCACTATGATCAGGCAAGAACTATTCTCATTATTAATGCTATCATGGTAACTCTTACTAAACAAAAATAATTTACCGCTATTCCTTTAGCCTCTAAGTAATAATGACATTGTTCCGTTGGAGGTTAACATTACACTTAATCTAGTGTACACCATTGCCTAGACTCTATGTGAGTTACCAAGTAACTCCACGGTAGTGTGGTCGTTCTTAATGTAAAAACAAACTTCATCCATCATTAAGAAGTTTAACCTATAGTACCAGGAATTAAACACCCTCTGTAGGGAGCAAGGCATATACGCCATGGCGAGGTGCCTAATCACACTACTATAAACCGGCAATAGAGGTCATGAGAATCAACCCTTGAATCTCTATCCCACTAGAAATTTTAAAACAAGTGGATTGTCTTGACATCATTGCGATCTCATCACAACTTTAATCCTACTCATCAAATGTGTTTAATTGTTTAAATTTGATGTGATTTGACTAAGTCACGTCACAATAGCGTAACAAACATTCGCATAATCACAAAGAAGTTTAATCATGTAATCTATGAAGTAAATACCCTCCGCATGGAATGCAAGGCCCAAGACCAAGATAAGGTACCTACTTACATTACAATAAACTTAACAAAAGGGTTATTTTGAATCCAACACTCCCACCTGTTATTTGGGTTTTCTTTAGACTATTGTGATCCCATCACAATTTAAAACCTTGCACTTGTTAAAGACTCTAATCTCGTTAAAATCACTAACAAAAATGGAATTCCTAAACTATTTAGGATTCCTTATAATCTAATGGATCAAAAATTAGTTATATAGAACTCTATCCTTAACTTACTTGGTTAAGAATTCTAATCTCATTAGAAACTATATAACTTTTAATTAGAGTTTTAATCTCATTAAAAACTTTTTTTAAAAATAAATTAAGGACTTTTAATCATGCAACAATGCCAATCTCATTAGAATGTTTCTTAAAAGATAAGTCCTAAACAATTTAGGACTAAGAGTTCTATTTAACTAATATCTTTAATCTCATTAGGCCTCTTAGTTAGATATTGATTAATAAATGTCCTTAACTTTTAAGGACTATGAAATTAATCACTTTATATAGAATTATGTGTAATCTCATCACACATAGCCTTACTTTTTATCAAAGTTTTAATTCTTAATAAAAAACAAGTGAATATTCAAAATTCAGTATCTTCGATTGGTCGAACCTTTTTCTCGATCGATCGAAAAAGTGAAGAAATAAATCACAAAGCCATAGCCTCATTCGATTGATTCTTGATTCCTATTCGATCGATTGAAAACAGGATTTGATCAATTGAAAGGAATTCTCAATCGACCGAGACTTATAAGATTGAATTTTTCAGAAATTTTCAGGTAACCATTTTTTATGTTTTTACTATTTTCCATCAAAAACACTTTTGATTTTATAAAAGAAGATTTATAGATCAAACATTAAGGTTATCAAGATGAAGATCAAGAACCCTAATATGATAGAAACCCTTGAAAAAAAAATCCTAATCTGATTAGGAATGGATCTCTTTAAAAGATTTCAATATTTGTGTATCTCCATATAATTTGCAACATATGAAACACAGATTAACATACGATCCAAGGCATTTAACACATGCTTATAAGATGGCTAACAAGCACTATACCCAATTGCCTACTATATCCCAGAGGTGCAAAATGTCCAAGCGGTGCAAAACGTAATGCTCAGACTTGATTTATATTCCAGTTTTATATAAGAAACCTTAAAACTAATGCCAAAGTGGAGTATCACATGGTTACACGTACATCAATGTACATCATTCCTATCAGATCATGTTTATAAACTCATCTGAATAAACCCACTTGCAATTAATGTAGATGGTGTCTTACACCAATACAAACACCAAAAATACACGGCACAAAACAAAAGTTATAGTTGTGGCCTCAAGTAACAATTAATATATCTCATATATTAATCACAACACATGGGTTTAATGTTTATAAAACAAAAACACTATGCAAAAAAAAACTATTGCAGGAAATTTGACACATCAAGAAAATGGTTTTATTTAATTCTAAAACTCAATCACATGTTATACAAGCTTGATATTGAGCCTGGCTCTGATACCATTTGTTGGAAAAACTAGTTTTGCAACTCCTACAAAACCCATAGCAGAAGCAACACAAGGATCTACTTCATTCATGAGAGATAACATATAACATTAAATTCTAAAACAAAGAAAAGAAAGCGTACTTTGATGCAGTGAGATTCAAAAACAAAATTTGAAAATACCTTCAATCTTCATCCCAATTCCATATGGTGCCCAAGATGAGTGGTCTCTCAATCAATTCTTGTGTACGTTGATTTTCCTTTGGAAAAGTGTATTTCCAAGATTCTGTAGAGAAAAGTATTACCTCTTCTTTTTAATCATACATACATTATAATTGCATTGGCAGTTATTTTATTTATTAACTCTTATTAAATAAAAATTGATTATCTAATTAGATTAGCCTTTTGGGCTAGCCCAATTGGGCTTAAGTGTGTGCCTTCGAATGGGACCAAAGGGACTAATAAGGTTCTAACTTCAATGGGCTTCAGACTTATCTGTCAACTCTTGACAAGCCCAAAGTTACCATTAATTATATAACAAGTACCACTATGAAAATATAATTACACTCTAGGCCTTATTAATAAATTATTTCCCAAGACTCTAATATAATATTATTTGACCCCTCTATGAAATATCCACAGTGAATAAAATCATAATGAACTGTCACTTTGTAAACAACTATTCTATTCCTTAAGTACCCAGTTCAATTTTTTAGTTATTCATATTTATGAAATCTAATTTCATAAAATATAAATTTTAGTAACTCTTACTAAAGTGGCCGGCCCTGAATAACCAGTTCGCATTAAACTTATCTCAAGGGGATATTTCGTGTCTCTTATGAATTCCATTTTGAGAATATGTGTTTCTTCAATACTACATGTGGTTACCCAACATACTGAGATTTTGACCATTAAACTAGATCTCATTCCTAATATATCAAAGTAACATATATTTCATGATCGGGTTCACTATCCTTTCAGGATTGAGAGTCTATAAACTTAGAAGTCGTGAGATTAATTATTCATGTGACAGTTGTTAATTGAATAATTAATCTCACAACGATCCAGTTCAATATATCTTAAACACTTAATACATATCAACACATCAACTAGAAGTTTCCACTTCCATGATCAAGACAAACTATCTTAGTTGGTGTGTTATAGTCTTAGCGGATGAAATGCCCAATTTCATCACCGACTACGAACTATATTTTGAGTTTACAAAGAACTTGTGATTTATATTTTTTGTAACTAAATCACATGAATCACATACAATACATCTCAAGGACTATGATAATGCCTCATTAATTCATTTATAAATAGTCTCATATAATTAAACAATTTAATTATTTATAACATGCCAATAAATTGGATTTTATGGCACAAACCCTAACAAAATCTTATATAGAAATAGAAATCAATAAGTGAACCAGTCCAGGTTTGTGCTGCAAGAATAATAAAGCCAAGGGACTGAGTCGACAATCTCATGAAAATCCCATCAACCAAATATGCCACTGACGCTCATCACAATTGTAGTCGACCTAATCTACAATTCGTCACTAACCCCTTGCTCCAAGTTCAACCACTACTTAATTGTCCACCATGGCAATAATGGAAACCTAAATCTCAACTCTCAAAAATCAGTACTCCCACGTCAAACCCTCAAAATGTTTGGTAACGGAAAAACCCATTATTTCCTTTCCATAGACCAATAGACGCAGAATTGGTTTACAAAAGAACGAGCAAAAGATTCAAAGAGAGGGAGAGTTGGTGATTGGTAGTTGGTACTAAGAAGTGATGTGTCTGTGACTGGTGCATAGTAAGGAAGAAGTTGAACAGAGTCTTGAGACCACCGAGAAAAACAAAAAGCAAAAAACAAAACAAACGCGGTAGAAGCAGAGGTTAACGTGAGATTTAGCCCAACTAGTCTAAGGTTAACATTATCTCACTCAAATAAAGAGGGCAGTCGTGCTGTCCAAAATTTATTGGTAGAGCACAATACATGAAATAGAAGATTTGAACCCTTATTTAGGGACTGGATGAACGGTGAAGATGGTTTGCTTAATTTGGGTGAACATCTTGACACATCCAATGCAAAAGTGACCCATAGTCTAATCCATCCTCACCGTTCATTCAAAAAGGTTGGGGTGTGATTGTGTGACACTAACACACACCATGTGAATTGGAAGGGGAAAGGAGTATAACGTATGAGTGTATGACGTCTGAGGTGAATTGATGGAAGTGGAACTTTCTCCAAAAAAAAAAACACAAGGTTGAATTGGTGGAAGGGGTTTTTGGTTTGAATCCAATGAATCGTCTGACACGGTTTGGGTCCCTTGGGATGCTTTGACTTCGAATTCGAAGGGGGTGGTGCCATGGTGGACTGGTGGATTTGATCAACAAAATATTATAAAGAAAAAAAAAAGTTCTAACTCTTAAGAATGAAGGTGAAAAAAAAAAGTATTTAAGTACTAAAAAAAGTTACAAAAGTTGGGCATATTAAAGTATTGAACATATTGTACCCAAAAGGTGTATTATTAGAACAAGGTTGATAAAAGCTAACATTCCTTTGATAATAATTTATTTTTGTACCAAATATGTATTTTTATTTTGAATTTGATAATGAATTTTTTTTTAACCACATGCCTTACATATTGTTGAGGTCTAAAAAAATCACAGTGTTGCACCAAGGTCCAAAATAGCACAAAGGATTAAACTCTAGAAAAATAAAATATTTGGACTTTCAATAAAGAAAAGAGAGGAAAGGCCTAAACCCATTAAGGGTCATAAGGAGGAACCCAAATCCATGAATGGGAAAACTTCGAATCTCATGAAAAAAAGGGAAGAAAAAAGCCCAACCTGCCAAGGTCAGAAAAATCACTGGAAAGCCCAGGGAAAGAACTGGGCAGGGATACCTGGGGATTCCCAGGAGCCTGGGATCCTCGAGATATGTAGCAAAAGCTAGGCTGGGATTAAGACAGTTCAAGAGGGGTATGCTAAGAAACATAAAGAACCAAAACAGATAAGTCCCTATCAGCCACCCAATGATGCAGAAAGGAGATTAGAAGGTTTGGGAAACAACAACTCATAAGCAAGGGTTTGATACCTTAGGGAACCTAGGAAGAATAACCATGAAGGAAGGTGGCTAGAGATCTTTCGATCTGGCAGAAAGGAATCAGCTCACTTAAGAAAAAATGGCAAAAAGGAAAACAACTAAAAGATGGGTCTGAAAAAGTGGAATCTAGAAGCCTTGGAGAAGGGAAGAACTAAGGTCACCCTTCTAGGACCCCCCAGAACGGGAAAGTCAGCTAGAGGCTTTTGAAGAAGAAACCTCAAAAGAAGAAAATAATGAAGAGTGAAAAAGGGACCAGCCACCAATGTTGCTGACACAACATTGGTTCTGGTACCCAGGAGAGCAAATGAAGGGGATCACCGGTACCCCAAAAACCCTAGGGTGGCACTATAAAAAGGTGACCAGCCAACAGTGAAGGAGCATGGAGAAATAGTGAATTGAAGTAAAAAATACTTAAGAAAAACCCTGTGAGAATTCGAAAAGGAGAGAAGAGAGGGATAACAGCGTCTGGGATCCTTATAACAGCCACTAGAGAACACACTTGGATTCAAAGAAATTCAAACCTTGCAAGTCTTAGAGACCTAAAGAGTCTTCTAAGTCTGCAATTTTTGAACTTATTTGGACCTTGTAACACGTCCTAGTGAGCATAATGTATTACATAATTAAGAAAATAATGAAGCATTTTACATTATTTTATTATTTTAAGGATCCCAAATACTTCATTTTATTTCCTCTTTCTTATTATTTCATTCTTTGATGTCCCCTGCCATCCAATAAGTATATTCTCTATATGTTATTATGTATGTGTTGTAAGATTCATGCCTTGTGCACCACTTGGTTCGAAATCAGCCTTATTTAACTGCAATGAACATAGCCCAGTCACTTGAAATATAAAGCATCAGACCCAGGATCCTTGCTTTCTTATTTGGGCCTATGTGCTGCTTTTCCAAAAAAAAAAAAAAAAAACCCACACACACATAAATAGATTAGAACCGCTAAATAATTGTTGTGTATTATTTTCATAAAAATAATGAATTTAGTGGGGTTTTTAAAAAAAAAAATTATATATATAATTTATTTATAATGATATTTTTTTAAAATATGATTTTCCTTAAAAGATCTAACTTATTTTTTAGGAGAGTCAAGTTATGATAATAATAATTGTGTGGGTTCTTTTTTTTTTTAGCACACAGATTTAAGTAAAAACAATGATCATGGGCCCAATACTTATTGTTTTAAGGGACTGGGCTTGATTCACTTCAGCTAAATTAGGCTGATTTCGAACTAGGTGGTGCACACAACACAAATCCTACAACACATACGTGCTAACATACAAGAAATATATGCATTGAATAGCAAGGAACAGCAAAGGAACGAAATGATAAAGAAGGAACAGCAAAAGAATGAAATGATAAAGAAGGAACATAAAATAAAGCGTTAGAGATCCTTAAAATAATGTAAAATACTTTGTTACTTTCTTGATTATGTAATACACTATGCTCACTAGGACGTATTAGAAGGTCCAAATAAGTTCAAAAATTACAAACTTAAATGGCCCTTCAGGCCTCTAAGACTTGCAAAGTTTGAATCCCTTTGAATCTAAGTGTGTTCTTTAGTGACTGCTTGAGGATACTGGACGGTATTTCCCTCATTTTTCTCTCTTTTTGAATTTTGATAGAGTTTCTCAAGGATTTTTACTCTAATTCCACTGTTGCTGAATGTCTTTCACTGTTGGCTGCTTCTTTTTTTATAGTGCTATCCTAGGGTTTCTGGAGTACCACTAATTCCTTCCATTTGGTCTCCTGGGTACCAGAACCAATGTTGTGCTAGCATAATGGGTGGCTGGTCCCTTCCTCATTCCTCAATATTGTCTTCTTTTGAGGTTCCTTCTTTAAAAAGCCTCCTGTTGACTTTCCCATTCTGGGGGGTCCTAGAAGGCTGGCTTTTGTTCTTTCCTTCTTCAAGGCTTCTAGATTCCACTTTTTTCAGACCCACCTATTGGCTACTTTCCCTTTTGTCATTTTTCCCAGGTAAGCTAATTCCTTTCTATCAGGCCGAAAGATCCCAAGCCACCTTCCTTCCTGGTTCTTCTTCCTGGGTTCTCCGAGGTACCAGGCTCTTGCTCATGGGGTGTTGGTTCTCAGGCCCTCTGACCCCTTTTCTGCATCATTGGGTGGCTGATAGGGAGATATATGTTCTTGTTCCTTGTGTTTCTTAGCACCCACCTAAAATGTCTTAATCCAAACCTGGCTTTGCTGCATGTCCCTGTTAGGATATATGCCCTTAAATCCTATTGTATGATGCTATGTATGACATTATGTATGACTTAATGTTGTGTTTAATAAAATTGCTTATTTTTATCTAAAATAATGGTAACATGAATATTTGGACATTATCATATAGTCCATGAGATGCATAGTATGTGATTTATGTGAAAAGTCACAGAAGATATAAATCACAAGTTCTTTGTAAACTCAAAATTTATAGTTCGTAGTCGGTGATGAAATTGGGCATTTCATCTGCGAAGACTATAACGTATCAACTAAGATGATTTGTCTTGATCATGGAAGTGGAGATTTCTAGTTGATATGTTGATATGTTTTAAGAATTAAGACATATTGAACTGGACCGCTGTGAGATTTATTATTCTTCTAACGACTGTCAAATGGATAATAAATCTCACGACTTCTATTTGCATGAACTCTTAATCCTGAGAGAATAATGGACCTGATCATGAGATGTAAGTTGCTTTGATATATCAGGAGTGAGATCTAAAGTAACGGTCAAAACCTCAGTATGTTGGGCAACCACATTTAGTGTTGATGGAACATATATTCTCAAGATGGAATTCATAGTCTCTTAACGGAGATATAAAATATTCCCTTGAGATAAGTTTAATGGGTTTGGTTATTCAGAGAGTTAGGCCTAACCACTTTGGTAAGAAATTACTAAAGTATATATTTATGAAATTGGATTTCATAAATATATGATGAATAACTTTAAAGGATTAAACCGAGTACTCAAGGATAAGATGTAGTAACTTACAAAGTGACAGTCTATACTTATGACTTTGTATTACTACGAATATTTTATGAAGGGGTTGCGTGTAAAATAAAGTCTTGGGATATAATTTATTAATAAGGCCTAGAGTGCAGTTATATTTATATAGTGGTATTAAATATAATTAATGGTAACTTTGGACTTGTCAAGAGTTGACGGAAAAGCCCAAGGCCCATTGGAGCTAGTATCTTATTGGTCCCTTTTGGTCCCATTCCAAGCCACACATTAAAGCCCAATTGGGAAGGCCCAATAGGCCAGCCCAATTAGATAATCAGTTAGTTATAAAGGGAGAAACATACAGAATTTTTTAATGCGGTTTTTATCGTAGAGAAAAGAAAGAGTATGAGACACACTTTTATTCTCCCTTTGGAAACTGATTGAGAGACCACACATCTTGGGCGTAAAGTGGAATTGGAGTGAAGATTAAAAGTTTTCCCAAGTGCTTCTAATCTTTATTTTGAATTTCTCCACACCAAGGTACGCTATCTTGTTCTTAAATTCTGAAATTTACAGAGTGCATGTTGTCAATCATGAATGAAATAGATCCTTGTTTGTTGCTTCCGCTGTGTGTTTTGTATGAGATACAAAACCAGATTTTTTATTCCAACAGTCCCGAGGATCCTAGGCTCTTGGGACTCCCCAGGTATCTTGGCCCAGTTATTTTTCCCATGCTCCCTAGCGATTTTTCTGATCTTTGAGGGCTAGGCTGGGTTGGGCTGAGCTTTCTCTTTCCTTTATTTCATGGGGTCCAAAACTTGCCCATTCATGGATTTGGGTCCCTCCTTATGGACCTTTAATGGGTTTGGACTTCTCTCCTTTTGTTTCCTTATTGGAAGCCCAAATACTTTATTTTTTCCTAGGTTTCAATCCTTTACATTGTTTTGGGCCTTGGTACAACATTGTGATTTTTTGGATCTCAACATTTAGCCCCTCAAGCTCGTGGGTTGCCTGCAGCCCACGCGTGAGTAGACAAGACTCTTGATTTCTGAAGGAATTCCTCCCTGCTATTTCAATTGGCTTCAGGGTCCCTCTTCTCCTTCCCTCTAGATCCTACTTCGCCCCGCTATCCTCTGGTATCCTAGTTTTTACATGTTACACTTCTTTTGCAACATCCCCTATTTGCACGGAATGTGGCAATTAAGTGTTTGAGTAAACATTCCCTATCCATTTTTTACGTTTCCCGTAACTCCCATTAATAACTGCCAATAACTCTCTCTTATAAAATTAAATATTGGCAACTAGCACGTCTTTCTATACACCATCTTCTCCAACTGTCCCTGCACCATTATTGCCATTACTTCAAACCATCTTTTCGCTTCCAGAGATTTTTTATTTTTAAACTTATCTTCTTCCTTCCAGCTTCTATTTCTTTGTCCCTTCTTCTCTGTCCTTCACTCCTTTAACTTCCCTATTTCCTATTGCATTGTCGTTCCATAGCTTCTTCTTCCTCACAAAAAAGGAGGGAGCATACTCCTAAACCTTCTGAAGGTGAAAGCTCTTTTGGGTCTACACAGGGGGAGGTGCAGGAGGTTGTGGAGTGCCTAACCTTCCATTTATGGGATTCCTAGTACACCCCTAGCCTGTTCTTCCCTCAGGTGTCCCAAGGCGAGGCCCCTCCTTCCCCTCATACTTAGGTGTTTTTTGGCCAGTCTGGGTTTGCCAATTCTGACCAGGCTCCAAATCCAAGGGAAATTTTGGACCTTCAGATTAGGCGAGGATCCCGTGAGGCAATTCCTATCTTCTTCGACTACATCTTGGGAAGGATTACTAGTTGGTCCAGTTGGGTGGACAAAGAGCTTTTTGATGGTGAATTTGTCAGTTGCTTGGAGCACGCTAGGATCCTGAAATCGGTAGTGATCTCTAGGAATCTTGAAGGTTTCAGGGACGCTAAGGGCCTTAGACATTTAGTGTGCCGTTGGTGTCCTTCTCTCCACACATTCTTCTTTTTTGTTGGTGAGCTCACCATCACTTTAGAGGATGTGGTTAATAATTTTCTCCTCCCGGTGTTTGGTGATGAGAATCCCTTTGATATCAGCCTTTCCAACAAGGATCTCAAGGTTGAAGACAAGCTTTTCAGTCACTTCGGTGGGTGTACTGCCTCTTCCGGGGGAAAACCGGCCAGAATGGATAAGTGGGTCATGAACCTTTCTCGAGAGAAAGACAAGACAATTAGGCAAGCTGGGTTCCTGACACTCTGGCTCAATAAGTTTTTATTCAATGAGTTCCCCGGATACGGGGATTAAGTTTGTTTTCTTTCCTCTGGCAATCAGATTGGCTTGGGGTGCTCAGTATCCTTTAGCCCCCATGTTCTTAGGCCATGTTTATTCTCAATTGGATATGCTTCATAGGGATGAGGTTGAGGGCAACTCCTGCTATACTATCACTTCTTCCCTCCACGGCACTATTCTTCAAGTGTTCATGTGGGATCAGTCTTCCGTCACTTTGGCTAAGTGTAGGAATTTGAAGTATGTGAAGGATAAGTTCTAGGGATCCCTAGACGTGATTAAGGGCCTGTGTGGCAGTTCTATTGATAGCCACCCCAACATCTTTCGCTGGTCTAACTTGAAGGGGGGCATCCTCAATTTGGTGGAATTGTTTGATCAAGGAAGGCATTTAAGTTAGCGTTCTCCCCGAGAGTTTAGTCCTGGGTTCATCTGTGATTTTGTGTTGGCCTCTTTCCTTAACTCCCCAAGGAATACCTTTGATCTACGTTGAGGAGACGAAGGCAATTTGGCATACTTAGCCTGTATCAGCCCCTCATGGCTTCCAGTACCTTCATCAAGTGGTCCAAGGTACACCCACTATTCAGCACACCGGGTACTTAGACAATTTGGTTTTGATCAAGACATCCCATTGGTATTTAAAGAAATAGTGCCTTCTCTCCCTTCCCAAGATCCATTTCTATGGCTCCAGACCTTTCCTTACTGGTCAGGGAGGAACCCTCAGTTTGTGATGCCGAACTCCCAGCGGGAGGCCTTTGCTTCCAATGGCTTTACTGGCTACTGGAGAAGAATTCAAAAGTCATTCTCAGATTTTGTTGGTTTTGGTAAAATTGAAAGGGTTCCTAATTCTAGTCCTTTCTCTACTCCTACCTTCAACAAGCATCTAGCCCTCCCCACTGCTAGCATTGTGTCTGCTGCAATAAGCAACAAAACAGGATTTGCAGAGTGTTATGCCTCTAAGGGTGATTGGGTATGCTATGCAAATAATTTCTCTGATACTTGGTCAGGATGTGACCTTATTGTGGGCACCTCTTCTGGTGTGCCAATCAAGAGAGGGGCAGTAGAGGCAATTGGTGCGGCAACTTTTGTGGGGAAAGGTAAGGAAAAGAAGATCAAGTAGGAAGCTATCAAGAGAGCTGAGATTGAAGAAAGCGTTAAGGATACTAAGGCTAGCCTTGAGACTAAGAAGAGCAAAACTGCTAAGTCTCGCAAGTAGCTAGTCATTTCTGAGGAGCTCGAGGGAGTGGACCCCTCTACAATTGGAAAGGAAGTTAGTCATCCTTTAATACCAAATATCAGAGTGAAGACTAAGGTAGAGTTTTCTGTCTTTTAGGTTCCTATGAGTTTCTCAGCCTATGGTTCTTCCGGGCCCTTTAATGTCACACCCTAGTCTCCCTTAGGACCCTCTGGGCATACCCGTAGTAGACAAAAGACCGTTGAAGAATCTGTAGAGAGAGAGAGAGGGAGAGAGAAGGGCAAGGCCTCGGACCTTCTTCTCTTTTTTTTTTTTTTTTTGACATCTACCTGTCCTGGTTTGTTGTCATGTTATGTCCCCTTTCTTTTTCTTTTAACTGATGAATGGTTGCTCCTTTTTTTTTTTTTTTTTTTTTTACGCAGTCTAAGCGCAAGTCAGACCCCAAGGGAACTAAAAGCCATTCCTCTGGTGACAATGTGGTATGGCCTTCTTTCACTTATGCCTTTGTATTGCTTGCCTCTTTTCCTTCTTTAGTGTTTGTGTGTGTGTGTGTGTGTGTGTGTATTTTTTTTTGATGTTCTGCTATTTACTTCTTCTTGCTCCTCTTTTCTTTCGCAGGTCAAGGTGCCCCCTCCTATGACTGGTGGTGCCTTAGCGTGAGAAACAGTGGCGACTCAACCCGTTGCTGCCTTAGGTGTGGAGAGGGAGCCCTCTAGTGGTGGCGTAGTTGAGGAAGTCAAGCAGGCAGTGAAAGGTGCCCAGCCTATTCCGCCTTCAAGACCCTGAATCCCTTCAGCCTCCTATTCTCCAGGATCCTAAGCTCGTGCAGACTACCAGTCTAACCAAAATTGTGACACTTAAGCCCACAACTGAGTTTGCGTTGGGCAAGGAGTCATTAGGAGGTGCATCCTTATCTACACGAGCGGGTAAGCCTCATCCATCCTTTATTAGCATCCACTCTTATTTCTCTTATACTTTCTCCCTAAGGTTCTTGTTCCTTTTCCCCTTTGCTTCTTTTAGGTCAAGCCAGCGCCCAGTCCACCCCTGAAGCAACCCCTTCCTTGGAGTCAGAGGCTTTTGAAGGTGTGTACCGCTTACCATCGTTATCCTTCTCCCATTTTTTAGTTCACATCTTTCCTTTCTCTCTTTCCATACTCCTCACTTGCCTTTCCCTATTATGGCGAAGCCCCTGGCATCATTCCCTTCCTTTAGTAATTTTTCCATGGTTTCTTCACCCTTTCTCCAACGCGCTTTATGCAATTTCGTAGAGTCTTCTGAGAAGTCAGAGGGACAGGAGGAGGAGCCTCCCATGATAATTGACGTGGCTACCCCATATCAGAAGAAGGCTCTGCCACCGGGGGCTGATACTAGTTCTTTGACTTTCTCTTTCCTCTCCATCTTTATTTCTTCCTCTTTCTCTCCTTTTTTTTGACTTTTTCTGCTTTCGCAGGTGCTTAATTCTCACTCCACTCCACATATATGAACTACTAGGCACCACTAAAAGTTCTTTTTATCACAACTTGATTGCAACAATCTCTCTGTTGAAAAAGGTGTCCTATTTATCTCGATAAGATTGTCTTCCTACCCTTTATTATTTATTAATCAATTTAAAGTACATATATGGTGTGCCATGGCTCCAACATTATGTTATGAGAGTGATACCAGTAGTTATCACTCTTTTTTTTTTTTTTTATGTCAATGCTACTTTTTTTTCGTTTTTTTTTTTTTTCCAATACGTGGGATAGGTGTGTCATGAACTCATGCGTCCCAATTCCAAGTTGTTTAACAAAATGGCTCACGCCCTATTAACATTCACTATTAATTTACTGTGTCATCAATCATTTGTATCATTCTGCTCATGGATGACTTTATAAATTATGTTCTCATAAAATATTTTGTTACATAATTATGTATTTGACCCAACACACAAGCAAGGGTTAAGGTGTTAAAATCAGATATCTGCTAGAGGAAAGAAAACAAGGTTTTGTTATTTGGCATAAGCCTTGTAGCTCAACTGGTATTTCTTGATATTTCTGATAAAAATTTATAGAATTCAAATCTGCTCTCTCCTATTGTAACTATTTAATTTTATAATAATAATAATAATAAATTTATGCTTAAAGGCAAATTTAAGGGTTTTGAAAAAGCTTTTAATTTCATAAAATACTTGAACCTACATATAATAGACCTCTCTCTCTCTCTCTCACATAAAAAAGTTCCTACGTACTAAGTATAAAAAAGTTCCTACTAAGTATAGTATTACTTAAAAGCATTATAACTTTGAATTGAATCTTTTTATATTTTCTAGGTTTAGATACATTAATGTCTATGCAAATATAATTAATAATTAACACATATTTAGCATTTAGAGTATATAATTAGAAGGACACTTTGCATAAAATTAAAATATTTTAAATTCTATAAATGCTATATCCACAATATTTTCACAACAAATCTTAAGTAATATTATTGGTGGATAAAAAATTGATGTCAGTGGTGACTCAAATTAAAACCAGCAACAACTGGCTACTTAAAATTTATTATAATATTATAAACGAAACATTTCTCTTAAAATTTAGACACTTAACATCAAACAGTAGGTCAATTGACATTTAAAAAAAAAAGTTCAATTAGAATGACACTTGCACAAAATTGGAGTGCAATTAAAATTAGAGAATTTTTTTTTCTGGGCTCTGGCTGTACTTTGATATAATATATACTACATAAAATAAGATTTGCACCGCACCGATAAGGTCAGTTAGCCTAAATCATGGGCCGACCGATTGCATTTAGGTATGCATGATTTAGTGAGGTAAGCTTGATCAGTTCAGGCATGGTGGGTTGGGCCTAATTTCATTTGGACATTGATTGTGGTAGGCCTAAATTCTTTTTTTTTTTTTGAGAGAAACTGTTAGGCCTAAATTAATTTGGACTTAAATTTCATGATCACTGGCCCAAACAATTTGACTCTAAAATGTTTTTCTTCTTTTTTAACACTGCACACTTCTTAAAAGAAGTCAATCAAGTTAAGAAAATTCTTATGTGAGACAGTCTCATGAGACATATGTCTCAATGACATGTGGATCATTGAGACATAGGTCTCATGTGGGTCATTGAGACATAGGTCATTGAGACATAAGTCTCATGAGACTGTCTCATACAATACTTATTAAGTCATTCAAAATAACTCATAGTTACAAACTTATAACCTTTGTTACTTTGGATAACAGTGTAACTCTATTATTATTTTTAATAACTTGCTAATTGAGGGGTAGGGGAAATTTAAACCTTAGACATTTTTGTTGCAAAATTAAGAAGTGTCAGTTGAGTTATAAGACTATTGGCAATAATATGAGATTTGCTTTTTGATAAATTTTAAAGTTTGTTAATTTGGAAAACAGTCATCTAAAGTAACAAAACTTCAAAACCTCATACTTTCTAAGCTATAATTAACTATTAATTGATACTCAAAATATATAAACAAAAATTATAGACACTTGCAACAATCAAGCCGACATTTCCTTTAATACATCTAAGAAATTATAAAACCCAACCACACCAATGCAATGACAAAAACATTGTCATTTTTCCTTACAGGTTACAACAAATTAGTAACAAAATTGACACTTGACATTTCCTTTAATCAACCATATCAAACAATTGTGTAGTCTTTGGTAAAATTTACATTCGGATTTTGGGTCATTTAGATCACACTCCTCTATTTTGTAGGAGCCAACGTCTATCTTAATGACATATATACAAAATTCACCACAATTAGTAACCAAATTTTAAATGAAAACAAATGTTATTAAGTTTCTATAGCATATTCATTCTATTCCTTGGTTCCTAGTTCCTTTCTTTTTCTGTTTTGAAGGCAGGAGCCTTAAACTCATTTCTCTATTGGGATTTTATTTTTGTAAATATGAATGCAAATTTTTTGTCTTACAATATTGTCTGTTGGGATGCTTTTTTAAAATTGGGATGAGCCAACTTCATCTCATCTCTTCTTTCTTAAGTTCTTGTCCCTAAAGATAGGATGGGTGAGCCCTCTCGTATTTCTTTATAAAGTCATATTTAATCATTCAAAAATGAAACAAATGTTAAATGCATACTAATGACATAAATGCATGACAAATTCAAACAAAACTTATCTCAATTTTCAGCATATGTAAGGTCTTTTTAGGATCCGCTTATTGTGCTAAAACTAAAAATTTTTCGGTAAAAGTACTGTAAATAAAGGTAAAAGTTAGCTGAAATAATACAGTGAGACTCATGAATAATAACAAAAAGTGCAATAGAACCCATGAATAATAGCAAAAATAAGCTGATAGTAAAATAAATTAGCGAAAATAATTTTTGCCAAACGGACATGTAAACATCAAATACAAAGTGAAGTTTAAACCACCTAAAGAGATCAAAGTCATAGTGTACCCAAACCAAACCAAAACAAAACAAAAATGATAGTACCCAATTTACTGAATCAAGTTAACCTTGTAACTCACAAATATAAAGTTTCACAAAGGTATCAAATATTAATCACTAATAAAGTCTCATATTATAACAAACATGCCTCGAATTTCGATGAAGGTACGTTTGTTCCTTAATAGCAAAAACATATCATTTAATTACTAAGCCAAATCACATAACACACGGCAAACCACTTATCTACAAGGTTTGAGCACCATGTTAAAATTAAAGGTCATCCGTTTAGAGCTAAAGTGTTATTCTCCCAAATCTAAAGGAGATTTATGCAATTTACCCAAGAATTTAACCACACAAATTGGGTAATAGCAACTTTAAAAAGCAAAAAACTAAAGCACACTTTTAATCCTTCAAGTTTAGTGTTAGTTTTATTTTGGCCATTTACACTCCATATAAGCTGGCAAAAGAATCAATAAATAATTAGTTAAATAAATTAATAAAACAAGAAACAGAACATGTACTTAAAAGAGCTGAATAACTTGTCAATTCCTTCTGGTTCTCAGATGAGAATTTCAGATTATAGCAGGCCAAAGAATCATAAATAAATAATTAACGTAATTAACAAAAAAAGAAATAGAACACGTAGTAAAAAGAATTGATTAACTTGTCAAGTCCTGTTTCTTTGTTTCTAATTGATCCCTTGTACCTTTAAATATCAGTACAGGCGTTACAATAGTTGTCATGATTCTACAAGCAAATACTTGCTTGTAGAATCATGATTCTACAAGCAAATACACTTATCAAAAAAAAATGATTCTACAAGCAAATACATATAGTCATACAACTGGTAACAATTGAAAAGGTGAACATATTATAAGGTTCCACTGCTACTGCTATAGCCTATAAGGGCCTTTTAAAATCCGAGAATGAAGGCCATTATGGTTCATTATGGGTCAGCATGTCCAGCAATTTCATCATCACTAGAACCACTTTCCTCATCACTGATGTCCTCATCACTATCCACTTCGGCTGTGGAATTGGTGAGATGCTCCTTCTTTGCGTATCGATCACAGTATTCTGAGTCCACAAATAATAGTAGAAAAACTTATATTTTACAGTTCCAGATATGACATCTCATCCCACTAGCAGCAAGAGTCAGTAAAAAGTTTCCGCCTCCCTTTTTTTCTCTTTATCAATTTTAGTACTAGTAATTGTTAAGAAACTTTCTCAAGGAAAAATACATTCTAATAACACTTAAATCACTAAGGTTTTCCATGTCTACTATTCTTTGAAGTATGTGGTAACAACTTAATACAACAACCACTAGGCATTAGTTCCAATATTTCCTCAACTGTAACAACCCAAACAAACCAAAGTCGATCACACATATTCTTTTCTGTGTCCACTATTCTTCGAAGCTTAATGTGGGAAACAATTCAATATTGAAGTATTTGGAATTGAAAATAAAGTGGAAGAAAACCTAAGAATTTTTTTATATATATAAGAAAATCTAAGAAATTTGAATCTGGGCCTCAGGAAGAAATTAATGACACCCCTCTTAATGGGCATTCCGCATTCCTTAGAATATTTGCAGTCAAATCATCTTAATGGGGTTTCCTCTTATACTAACTAAACAAATAAGATACACTAGAAAGTCCTAAATCATCTTATTGACCTAAATTCATTTCACATACAGGGAACCTTCTAGCAACCCACCCTCTGTGTCACTGCTGAGCAAGTTCCCAATTTGTAAAATTTCAGTAAGTGGTTGAGATTCTTCCTTGAAGCTGGTTTGCTTGAAAACTCATCAATATAAAAAAGGAAGGAAGATTAGGTAGTAATCAAATTTCACCTTTTACTTTCTGATCATACTGCTTTCGATCCTTCATCATCAATGATGCAGCATCACCATTGAGTGGGTCAGAAGGATTCGGATAAAGCAACAGCTGTGGAAGGAAAACTTCAAACACGTTTAACAGATCTGTTCAAGAAAAAATGGGTATATTATGTGAGGAATCCAAGTGAATCCAAAAGCTTGAGAGAGAGAGAGAGAGAGTTTGATGATTTGTGCAAGAAAGTAAAGAATACAAAAACATAATACATGATCATTGTAACAAATTCTGATAGAGGGAGAAAATACAAACTCTGACACATTAAAAGCATGAATAAAGACACCTATAAAAGAACGTACACAACTGTTCAAGCCTTTTTTTACTAAAAAAAGAATTAGAATTGATAATTGATAATTACCAAACATTGGACTCCAAGATTGATTAATAACATCCAAGCACACAGAACCAGATCTGCAATTGATGAAATAAAAAACCAAAGTCAGCTTTCTTGACAACAAATTTAAGAGGATATTATTTTGACTGCTCATGAAAAAATTGGCAAAGTAATCATATTGCCGTTGCTCGATGCTTCTTAAGAAGCAGTAGCAAGCCACAGTGTTTTTAGAATCTAATAAAAAATTTTCATATGAACAAATCTGCCAGATTGCAGTTAAACAATCCCAGGACAGAAGGGTTTTTTCTAAAAGTTAGGTTTGTGTTAAGGTGCAAGTTGCTCACAGCTCATCAACATTTGGGTGGTATATCTTGTTCACAAACCCAATAGAAGGAGACTTGTATGGATAAGCATCAGGAAGTTCGACTCGGATTTTCCAAACCCCGCCTTCATAAAGGCCTGAAACCATCACAGCCATATAAAATAAAGGATATGATATCAACCAAAACAAAGAAAGATAAGGATCAAAACTATATTCAAAATTTGAATTAGATTATAATTTTTCCATTATCCTTTAGGCATCATGTAACCCTTGTTTTTTTGCAGACATCAATCACAGGATTAAGTGTGATTGGACAAGGAAAGCATCTTAGGGATAACTAGCGATACAGATATTAAGGACCTTTAGCAATTTATGAGGTAATAGATCTATTTTATCTGTTGTAATATTTAAAAATAAACAGACCATAATGGTTTCAGAGAGACAAATTAATATTCTGTTCTGGATAGATTGGCATGTAATATTTCTGAATTTATTCATAGAATTCAATATTAAAATGCACCCAAAAAATAACTGGCCCTGTGTGCCCGGAGGGGGGGGGGGGGGGGGGAGGGAGATCATAGCCATCAAAACAATTGAAAAAGTGCAATACACAATGGAGAAACAGAAGCATGAGAGTAAGAACAGTACTTTCTTTTGGACCATGGAATTCCACATTGAATTCATTGAGTCCATCATTTATTGTCTCCACAGTGTAATCGCTCATCATCCTGGACAACATGAACACGTGAGAAGTGCCATAAAGAAAGTCATCACTAATAACCTCAGCATGTGAAAATGCAATGGCAATCATGAAACAGAACTCATGATACAAGGACAACTTGGTCAAACTAAAGAGCATATAAATAAAAAATTCACAGAGAGATGTCACAGTCAGCAACTTACAACTTCATGACATCCATCTCTCTCCTCTTGCTTGGAGAAGACATTTTAATTTTTATAAACTAAAACTCCACAACCTGCAGGATCCATCAAAAGAACTTATTTCTTTCAAGTTATTACTTAAAAAATTCAATACAAGCGCAAAACAATTGTGTTCAGGAATATTCACAAATACAAAAGGATTGGAGATAAAATAGTCCAACATACAATAATAAGCACATACCGTCGTTGCAGAAACTCAAAAGATGTACTACGAGATAGAGAAGCAGAATACCAAATTATCAGAAACCTCAGATTTTACTTAACAACCAAAACAAGGAAAAAGGAAGTTGCATGTTTGTTGATCCAAAGAAAAAAAAAAGATCACAACGTCAGTCAAATCTGCCTAAAACAGAAAGTTGCATCAATAAACTGTGACATCACAAAACAGGGCCTATATAAACTTCCACCATTAACACTTCCATTTTGTTAACTTTTCAAGGTATGAAAATCTTATGCTCGGTAGGAAAACTAAAGCACATCTTTAAGGAAATCACCATTAAAGCACAAAGTAGAGGTAAGTAATGCCTAAATAGAAAATATGAAAATAACACGAATCTAACACTAAATAGAGAGAAGATTTAAGACAATGGTAATTAAATCATTATTGAGTCAGCAATGGATGTGTATAACATAAGCAAGCAATATCATAGACCTATTATATCATGAAGGAATTAAAAAGAGTAAGAAAAATAGAGAAAAAATT
Source organism: Castanopsis chinensis (assembly GCA_032878915.1). NCBI lineage: Eukaryota > Viridiplantae > Streptophyta > Magnoliopsida > Fagales > Fagaceae > Castanopsis > Castanopsis chinensis. The sequence continues at coordinate 10,520,942 of JAVQMG010000114.1, forward strand.
TTCACTATACGATTAACATGCAACCTTATCCAATTCTAACTCCAGTCATTTCTAAGAAATGGACCTTTTGTATAAGCTAAAAATACAGCTTCAGGTCGTATTTCTTCAAAGGCTTGATTGAAGCCAAGAAAACACTACTAGTCCTAGCCTTCTAGGACAACCACATACTCCACCATAAAATCTTTTAAATCTTTAGCGCGTTAAATCTCGGTGGAACTTGCAGCAGGCCCCATTTAAAGTGATCTTGGGTTGTCAAAGCCTCCTGTTAGCTCAATCATAAACTTGAAAGCCGTCACACATTTTAGAAGGACAAATATATGTACCATCATACAATCTAAAGCCGCTGCCCTTCAAATATCTCCATAACAAGCTCAAACTAATTACCCTTCTTTATAAAAGAAAGCACCTTTGCTATTACATTGTTCAAAAGCTCTGTATTAGCATATTTATGTTGTCTTTTTAGCACAACAATTTAGCCCCTAAGCTACAAGCCGATACATTAGCACAAATTATATGTCAAGGATAAACAAACTTCATGAATCAACAAGTGTATTATTATTTAGGCTTCTAATAAAGACCATCAAAACGGGGCTATAAAACAACACCAAAAAATATTCCAAAGGGAAAAAACATTCAAGACAGACAAGTACTGTCACCAAATTACAAAATCTATGATAGTGCTCACAAGCACTTTATGATCATTTTAAATCGAAAAGGTTAAATATGTAACCATAACCTGCTCAATTTCCCACTAAAATTAGAAAGAACACTACTGAAACAATCTTTGCTCTCCAAATTAAAAATATAAAAAACAATGGGTCATCAACAAATGATTAAAAAAAAAAAAGCAATGCATAGTGTCTGATCCACAATGCAACTACTCAGTTGCACCATTTTCAAGGCATAGAAACTCCATAGGACCAACAGCAAAAATGTGAAATTTTTTTACAAAAACCAGTTCAATCCCATATTCACTTAAAAAATTTCTCATATTCCATCACTTTGCTCGGCAAACAAATAAAGCATCATTGAAGAACATACAAAATAAAAATTGTGCAATTATTTAAAGCCAAAAAAAATTCATAACTTTTTAATCAAAATAAATTGATGACAAGATCTAAGAACTACCCAGGTAACCAAATTCAGAGAGAAGCAATGTAAAAATAATACTGTGGTCCATTTGATTGAATCCTTATTAAAAGTGAGAGAGAAATACAAAATGAAAACTGGGTGTGTCTTACAATTGCCAGTGAATTTCACGGGTTGACGCTTGTGTTCCTGATCGGAGCAGAGAAAAAACCCAGAAACCAAAATGGAAAGAGAGATTGGGAAAACTCAAAAAAGTGAAATTCGAAGAAGGAAAATGAAACTATACGTAACTGAGAGATAAAGAGAGAGAGAGAGAGAGAGAGAATGTCTTTATATATACATTGAAGGAGACAAGAGAGAGAGAGAGTAGGACATGGGTGTGTGTGAGTTTCGACGTGTTCAGAGGCACGTGTTAGGAAGTCGGGTTTGCACGTGGCAAGCTACTTTGTGGTAGTCTGATTAGTGGTGGTGATTAATTAAGCAAACAAGGCAAATGTTACCTGCAGAATATTTCAATAACAAATAATAAATTGTTATTTGTAAGTAAAAAAAAGTAATTTTAATAGTAAAAACAGTAATAATTTATCACTTAAAATTTATTAAAAAATTATTATAAATATAACATTATTAGTAGAATAAAATAATTGTCCCCATAATTTAGGACTAGATTTTGGTCTTGTTGCTTTGCAGATTGCACTATGACCTCATCTTATCTTCTTTCTAATCTCCTTATCTCGAATCTCTACATCAATCCTTTCTTGATGCATTTGGGGCTAAAAAAATAGCTTCAAATTTATTTTAAAATAATTGCTTGAAAAAAATTGAGGTTTGTTAAGAATATTGCAGCTCAACTAACACCTCCTAATGTTTAGAGTGTAGGCATTTAAGATTCAAATTCATTCTCCCTAATAATTAAATTATTATAAAAATTTTGAAAATTTAAAAAATACAATTTCAAACTATTGAAACAAACGAAACCTAGTTTTCTTGTAAATTTGTACTATTATTTAGCTTATTTTTAAGCATTATAAGTAAATTAATCGTAGCATGTGTTTAATAAATAATTTTTTAATAAAAAAATAGTAATATATTTTGGATTGTAACTGTGAGTAGTTGTGGTTTAAGGATAAACTAATTAAAATAGTATACAAACAATGGAAAATACATGATAATGCAACATGTAGTACATGACAGTACGAACAACCTACTTTTTTTTTGCTGAATTTTTTTTTTTTTTTTTTTGTTTGCTCAATAGTACGAACAAACTAGTTAGACTACATGTTTTCTTTGACCAAATTAAGGACACATTTTGTGCACTATAACGATGGTTACAAGGTAATAAAATTTAATATTATAAGGAATACAATAAAATGGAACGGAATACCTATTCAATTAATTTGTTTAGTAACACTAAAGAAATAATTTGAAAAAAAAAATTATCTTTAACATTATCGTTTTTTTTTTTGGAATTTATATCGCCATAAATAATGGTATGCTATCTCTTTTGTCAATATGAATAATATTTAGGTATTTTTAGAACACGAAGAATGGTGGTTCTTTCTCTCACATTTATGGTGGGGTATATTCATTCAGAGAGGTGCTACATCTACAACATTTTTATAACATTTTCACAACAAATTATAGGTGTTTAGTTGCTATTGGTTCAAATTTGAACCTAACACTAAGATTACTTTTTTGCCCCAACAATAACAATCAGTAACAACCTGCTACTTAGAATTTGATGTAAAAATATTGTGGACATATCATTTCTCATTCATTAAATTCACAGTAGAATCTACCATGAATATGAAAGTAAGGAATACCATTTATCAATACTCTAGGAATATCTAAGAATTTTTCTATCAATACTAGCTCTATTTTATTTTTATGCAAGTAAAACAAAGGTAGAGTTGCTATTCTTTAATAAATTGATTCTTAAAGCTATTGTGCTAAATCATTAAAATGCATTAATTCTTGTTATTATAGTTCTTGGTACTCCCTCGGGGGGGAGTTTCTCTTTCCTTTGATAATTTGTTATAATTCTTCTATAGCTTTTAGTGTAAACTAATGTGTAATCCCTTGCTTATACACAGATATAATTAGAATTACATTATTCAAATTATACTTTTTTCTTTAGAAAATGTTCAAATTATATATGGTATTAGCTTACACCTTTTTTATATCATACATTCTTAAAATGTATAATGGTTTCTTGCTATATATATATATATATAATTTAGAATTTAATTGGGTATAGATTTTTTGGATTTTGTACTTAATAATTCACTTGCCACAAAAATTAAAAAATTAGATGGACACATGACGCAAAATTAAACCCCAATTTAGAATCTAATTGTATTTAGACTCTTCAATATTTACACTCAAGAATTTACTTGGCACATAAATTAAAAATTATATATACACATGATGTATAATTGACAATCCAATTAAAATCTAATTAGATTTTTTTTTTTTTTTTGAGTTTTGGCCTTTATATATATATATTTGGAAAGAAGTTAACTATGCTAGATGATAACGACAATCCTACTTGTTAATATTTGCATCCAGTCAATCAACTTGCTACAAACAAATGATATTAAATCCGGTTTTTAAAAATAGAAAACAGAAAAGAAAAAGAAGAAAAAGTTATGGATTCATTGTTTGAATATCTTATTATATAAAATAATAATAATAATAATGAAATCAACAACGTAAAGATGGTGAAAGAGACAAGAGCAACGAGAATTTTTAGAGATTTTTAGGATGGTACCGTGAACTTGCTAGTGATAGCTAATATATACTGGAGGCCATTTGGGGAAATTTCTAAGAGTTGTTAGGGATGTCCACAAGTCAGTCCGAGTTGGGTTTGTGCCCAACCTGTAATAGACTTGATGACATATGGTTACCGGAAAGAAAACCCGCCGCTGATCTAGAAAACCCACAGATCAAGTCAGATGGGACTCAGTTGGTCAATAGTTGGATCGGTTGAAGCCGACAAAGATGCTGCCAGAGGTTCCAATTGGTAGCGATCTGCATTTTTTCATCGAATCTTTGCTAGATTTGAGCAAAACCTAGTGGATCTGGGCAAAATAACCTTGGATCTTTGCCAGATTTGAGCAAAACTCACCGGATCTTAGCCAAAACCACTTGATTTTTGTCAGATTTGTTCAAAACCCACCAAATCTAAGCCATATTGGAGCAAAACCCACTAGATCGTAGTTGGATTTGAGCGAAAACAACAAGATTTGAACAAAAACCACAAGATCTTCACCAGATTTAATTAAGTAAAAACCACTATGTTTTTGGCGAATCGGGGTAGATCTAGCCTCTTTCAAGGACTTAGCCGGCCAAATCAAGTGGCTTAGCTTTTGGAGAAGGAGACCCGCCACTTGACTCACCGGTGTCGATTGTGGCACTCTGAGACCCGCCGCCAACCACCTCTCTCCTCAAATCGGACGGTTTCAATTGGGTGGCTCCAGGTCAGGCGAATTAGTCGATTCACAGTTGATTTTGGTAGGCCTAAGAGTTGTTACCTAGCTTAAAGAATAATTATTAGGAACAAATACGAAAAGGAAAAAAAAAACTATAATACCAATATTACCACAAAAAAAATGTTTTCTAACTAATGTATCATAAGAATATAATTAATGTCAATTCAATAACATAATATATAAATATTTGATTTAATTATCTTTTGTAATTAATCATACATCAATTTATAAATTTTATATTATAAAATTATAGTCTCTCTAGCATCATTCTAATTGTGATAGACATTCTAGTAAGCAATAGTTATTCTTCATTTTTAAAGAATAACAACTAATCCTAAATCCTAACTATTGCTGATAAAAAAAAAAATATACAACCAAACAAGATAATAGTTATTCAATCCATTACAAGTTTACAGGGTATATTAATTATTATGTACCAAACAAGTCTTTGAGTGATCATTCATGAAGAAACACTCCTCTCTCCAAAGAGAAGGAATTTCAAGTTGACAAAGGAATGATCACATTCGTGGGATAGTAGAAAAAGACGAAGACCTCCTAGTAAATATATAAATTGCTTCAAAATCAAATGTGTACAATAATTTTGATTAAGATTTCACAATCAAATAAAGATGCTATTCCAGCAACAATGTACCATGCACCCGCCAAGAAAAGAACTAAAGCACCAATAAAACAATAAAGAACTTCCATCTTGATCGATACAATAGCTAGCAATATTGGGATTTGAGTAGCAATAGAAGAAAAAAGAAAACATTATTATGCAAGAAAATAATGCAAAGACAATAAAAAGATAGCTTCAAATACTCTGACAAAGAAGTCATTTTTGCTAGTGCAATCCGAGAATAGATTTCAATACATAAATTTGCAGCCTCAAACGCAGAATGTAGCTAGCTGTATGAACAAAAAGGCTATCAAGCTGAAGACCATGCCCACCAGGCACAATGCTCTTGAGCGTTTGGACTTTAATTCGAACCAACCTTTGCCTTCTTCTCCTCCTCAAACTCATTCTTTGGTTACATAAATACCTCCTTGGAGCTAAACCCATTATAACTCTGATGATCAGCAAGCTCAAAAATTTCAATAAAATCTCATGCACGTACACACCCACATCAAGAGAAATAGACTATAGGAAATGGAAGTGAGTTAAGGGTTTTTTATATGCAAAGTAAGTAAGATTGATCAGAGACAAAAATTGAAAGTGGCCATGTGAGGCCTAACTGGCTGTGGCTTTGATTTTGTGGAGAGAAATGTAACTTGAGTCTAAAAGCGGCCCAGTTTTTTGTTCCTATCCGAATGAAGCCAATTTGTGATCGGTTTGGAAGGGACTACAAACGTGTATGGCAGCTTTTGAATGCCTATATATGATTATTAGCCACAAGTTTTTCTGAGATAATGACAATATATGTCCTCGTAATCCTCGAATTCTGGTACCTGTCTTTCCGTGAGATCACATGCATGGAACTGAGATTATTAGTTTGGTCCCCCACAATACGTTAAGATCGAATCGATTAATTGGCTGACAAGATTTGAATGATCATCATGATACAACTCTATTGATCGTTGCGTGCACATAAGACAGTATTTCAGAAATTGCAACAAAGAAATGGATGAAGCTTGTGAGTTGTGTGACACCAAGAGTTGTTTTGCAGAGTGTTTTGAGTAATAATTTTTAGTATTTAAACAACATTACACATATTTTTACTTACATTTTTACTCATAAATATTTTCAAAAAATATAAACAATGTTACTAAAACAACATTACCAAACCGCTCTTAATCTTTCTGTCGGTTTGGAAAAAACAACTTGAGCACAACATTTAGTTTTCAATAATTTTATCTTCTTCTTTTTTGGTCTGTTAGTGATCAGGCCATTTATCTACAATTCTTATTCTTAATCACCTTAAAGGATTGAGTTTAAAAATGGCAATGTAAGTTTATCTTGGCCCAAGAGAATGACCTCAAACATGTTCATGTATTGAGGTACGGAAATCATTTTTCCCAGAGTGCTAATCTGCCCACCAAGTTTTTCATTTCCAGTTAAAAAGGGGGAAAAAAAAGAAAAAGAAAAGAAGATGGATTCAGCTCAACAAAGCATGATTATGAGATAATATGTATTGAGTGTTGCAGCACACCATGATTTACTCGATTAGATAATAAGTAACAAGCTCTCTAAAACCAATTTAATTACTTTATTTGTTGTTGTAACTTGTAATGTAGTACACATTGATTCTATCTAGTTCAGCTTTATCTCTGTTAATTAAAACGTGGTAAAAATTTCTGTCGTTCATGCAGTCCTATAACGAATTTTCTTTGATATAATTTCAAGATAAATTTAGTTGTTTCTTCCTCCTTGAATATGCTGGAAGCAGGCTATGCATGAGTTGAACTAATTTTCAGGTTTACTCAACTCAAACCCAACCTAACTATTTTGGTTTTGCCGATCAAATTAACCACCAACTTAGTTGTTTCTAAAAATAAGTAAATAAAACAAATAGATAATTTTGTGCATGATAAAGACACACATGACGTACGTTTAGTTTAGTTTTAGATATGCCCTTCAAAAATAGAAAGTTTAGTTTTAGATATGAAACTAAGTTTTAGTTAAGCTCGTTTATCTTATCAATCTTATGAAGAATATGCTAAACAAGGAATTGACCCCTAATTAAAGAAATTTTGAAGTAGCCTACTCTTAAAATCTGCATTGATTTTTTTTTTTTTTTTTTGAGAAAAAGGTAAGCGAAATTATATTAAGAAAAACATACTAAAAAAAAACTACCAAACTCAGGACAAATCCGACTAGAATACATCATCCACGTCCTCGGGTAAAGCTTCTAACCAAACTTCCATACCTACAAATAAAACTGATTTTTTAGCAAGACTATGAACTAATCTATTCCCTTCCCTCCTAACATGTTGGAACATCCATCCTCTCAACATCCTTCCCAATCTCTTTGTCTCGTCAATAATGTGTCCGAACACCGTATGACAGTGGCCTGTGCGCTTTAAAGCCTGAATAACATGAAGACAGTCACTTTCAATAACAATATTAAACAAGCTCAGCTTCCTTGCAAAAGTCAGTGCCCTTCGAGCAGCCAGAGCTTCAGCCATTTCAACCAACTGAACCGAACCCAGATTTTGACATAATGCCTCAATGGCTTGCCCAGAATGATCACGATAAACAACGCCTATCCCAGCTAAACCCGAGTCTTTGAAATAAGCAGCGTCAAAGTTGGCTTTGTAGCACTCTTTAGGTGGGGGAGTGACTTAATCATACCACAATTGCTACTTTATCCATTCTCCATCCTCCAATGCTTTATTCTGATCTTGACATTATGCATCAACTCTTAAACATGGGCACTAGGTTTTACATGGCAGAAAATCAAAGTCGCTGCAATAAATTCTAGATTTTGGTATATATATAGGAAGATATATATATATATATATATACACACTCTTGCTTACATTATATAGGAAGAATGAAAATGGCAAGAGAGGCAATCAAAGTGGTTTTCCTATTTAGGCATTACCATAGTAACATAAATTACAAGAAATTATTCTTGCATACATCATCTACCCTTTGATGAATTTACTTGTGGTTTCCTTATTCTTTGTTATATTAAAAGTTCCTTGGGTGGATTTTCATTTACCTAAGAAACACAATTCCTTCTATATATATTAACTAGCTTATGGCCAACGAAGATATCAGGAGAAATGTAAGATTTAAATCTTCCCCCTGGCCCCTCCATTGCAATTATTGAATTTATCAAAAAGGAAGAAAAAGAAGAAAAAAAAGGGTACATTTTTGGCCTTTAAAGTTTAAGATTATTTTCATTTAGCTCTTTACGTTTTCCAAATTTTAATTTTTATGATTTAGCTTTCATTTAAACCCTTCATTGAAAACAACCCTAAACTTTAAGTACTAAAAGTGTATTAGTTAAAAATTATTTATAAAAAAAACACACACACACACATATATATATATATATATATAAGTAAAGAAGTGTAATAGATTCGATTTAGGGTTTTTTATTATTAATAATATTTTCTAAATTTAGATGTATGAATTTGCATGTAAATATTATTGACACAAAATTAGAGTACAATTGGAAGCATCTTAACATAAAATTGGAGTACATTGAATTCAAATTTATTTATATTTTCTAAATATAAATACATAAATTTGCATGTAAATGTTATTAACACAAAATTAGAGTATAATTAGAAGCATCTTGACATAGTTAGAGTAAAAAGAAGCTTTTCGCTTTTTGCTTTTTTTTTTTTTTTTTTCGTACCATTTACGGATTGCTTTTTTTCTTTTTCGTACCATTTACGGATTCCAAATTGGTCTTGTAATAATGAAGCCTTGTTTTTTTTTCTTCAACTTCTTGTTCAACCAGTTTTGGATCTATTTGTACATGAGTCCCAGTTTTCTTTTTATGTTCAAAAAGTTAGGTCCAATTAACTATTTGTGAGTCCCACTTTATCATTTTTGTTTAAATGTTAGGTCCAATTGACTATTTGCGTGTCCCAAATTTTTTTCTATTTTAATAAAAATTAATCAATTTATTTTATTTAGCTATTAATTTATAAATAGTATTTTTAGCAACAGAAAAAACTTTCAACAAAAAACTAGATAAATTGTTCTTAACCGATCGAACACTTACATCAAATTATAATTCTATTAGGAGAACATGACATAAAATTAGAGTGCAATTAGAATTAAATTTGAATTCTTAGTCACTTTTGTGAGGACACAATTTTTGTACATAAGCCCAAAGTAAGAAAAGGAATAAGCCCAAAGAGCCCAATACAATGAATTTGTAAAAAGTGGATTAGAAAACTAGATTCTAGTAAACTTAAACAATGATCATAGTGAATAAAAAATGACAATAGAATAAAGATGAGCTGATGTTATCTAAAGAAAATCGTCATCGGACACAATCCGAGGTGGTTAATTCTTATATCTGATTCTTTTGGAACTAATTACAAGTATTGTTCTTGACTCTACAGTATTTTTCTTTTTCTTTTTCTCCAATCCCCCATTCTTTGGATCTTTCCTCTATTTTATACTATCTTTCCCCTTTATCTCTACCCTCCACATATAGATCAAATTGCTGGTGTTGATCCTTATCTCATCAGCACCTTCCTGAAATCTTTGGAAGTAGCTGTAAGGCTGACAAATCATTGTTTAGGTATCACTTTCTCATTAATGCGGCCAAAGAATTAGTTACAGAGCATTCAATGCGGTGGTAGCAGCTTTCTCTTAGATATTTCATAACTTTCTTTTGTCTTGTATTCTCACAATGCATATCCTTATCAACTGAATCTCTTGGAATATTGCTTCTGGGTGGCAGACCGTGCTTTTGGGTGGCAGACCATACTTTCTGACCTCTGCTTCTTTCAGCCAAGGAGACATCTCTCCTCGAACCATTATAACTTGACCTCTTTCTTTATTCATCAATGCTGACCTCCCTAACAATGTTTACCCTATAACCTCGGACAATTAAGCATCCTCAGATCGGGCCCCCGGCTCAATATAACATCACTAGGCCTATTCTCCCTACAATATCCCCTTAAAATCCTCCGTTTTAGCTCCTCATGAAGAAAAGGGGGATTTCGATATTGCCCTAAGTACCCCGCTATTATCATACACCACTCTTGTCGGCGTAGGTACCCTTTTTAACTACCAAACGCACTTTCCTGACGCTTTGACACCCGAGACGCGCCTTCATTAAAATTTCTGCGGCTTCATGTTCCCCACGTTTTACAGTCTGATGCAAATCCAACAGCCAGGGATTTTCTTGGAACTTGGGCGGCAATTTTCCCGCTTATCTCTCTTCCTAATACAAATATCGCTCAAACCCTTCCTTTACTTCATTTTTACACTCATAAATAACAAGAGCCAGTTTGAAGAAAGTCTCTTTCTATGCGTAAGTTTTTTCATCCCCTTCTACTTACTTTTCTTTCTACTTTTCTCTATACATTTCCTTTTTCTCCTTGGCACCCTCAATTCCTCCTCACCATCATAGTACCTTCAACCCTCTTTCAAACATGGGTCGATTCACATACTTGGTAGACTCCGCGGATAATATAGAGAGCTTTAAAGCTTAATATGGAATCTTGTCAGGAGTCTTCATTAGGTATTGTAAGCAAGGAGATTGGCACACAAAATGGCAGGAGAGAGAAGTGGTAATCCCGATGATTGCCTTTATAGAAGGAGGGATAAGAATCCCTATGGGCACAGTTACTAAGGATTACCTTAAGGCTCATATATTAGCTCTCACCCAATGTGCCCCAAACATATTTAGAATTTTAGGTAGTGTAGATTCCCTTAATGAGAAAATGGGCTTAGGTCTTACCCATCACAATGTCAATTGGGTCTATAACCTCCACCACTTAACAAGGCAGGGATATTACCTAAAAACTAGGTACCCCGAGTTTAGACTCATTTATTGCCTCCCTGAATCCAATAAAGGCATAATAAAGACTTTCTGATCGTCTCTGGGGAGTGGCATGATGGCCTCCCTTGTTCAACGAAAGAAGGGAAACCAAGTGGGGTTGTAGGTCTAGGTTTATTGCTTCTACATCATCCTTTATTTTTCTTTTCCATACTCTATACCAATCTTTCCCTGTCTATGCTTGTAAACGTATTCTCTCTTTGATTTGTGTTATTCTATTATTAACGCATTTCTATTTTCTTAATGGTTTTGCAAAGAAGCACGCCGCCGAACTGAACTTAAGCCTTGTCAACAAGCAAAGTCTAGACAAGTTATTCCAAGCCGAGGTGTTAGTCCACACAGACAGTCAACTACGAGTGATGTACTTAATCCTCGGCTACACTCCACTTTCATTCAACTTTCATGTGCCGAAGAATGTGATAAAGGCGAAGGACCCGCACCTACCCCTAATCAACGTTGTCATGCCTAGTTTCCTCAACCTAAGTCCGGGACCACAAGGTGTACTGAAGGTAAACCACTCCTTCAATACAAGGTCGAGGACGAAGCGACCCTTTCACAGCCAGCCACCTCAAGGGAAGAAAAAGACGAAGAAAAAGAAATAGAAGTAGTTGAAGTGATTGACTCCAGGGACGAGTTTGCTATCTTTGACTAGCCCAAATCTCTAGAGCCTTAGATCTGCAACCCTTACCACCTCCCTTTGGCTCAAGTAAGTAGCATCCAAGAAGACACAAACATTCCTGAAGCAATGGGGATTTTGCGCAAACCTAGTGGCAGCCTTATGGAGATGATGGAGTCCTAAGTTAGGTGCCCAAGGTTGCCAGTCAAGCTAAACACCCCCTCTCCCTACATCCCATGATCCTCAGTGGGAAGCTGCACATAAAAAGAGAAAAAAGGGAACAGAAGGGGGAGGACGTGGTAAAGGAGGATGAGCCTCAAAGAGGGGCCAAGGTAGCCAAGACTACCCAGACAAGGTCCTTGAGTGATGGGGCGCCTGGTGACAGAGGGCGTGATCTTTGTACCAGGGTTTCAAACTGGAACCCTCCCTTGGTGCTAGACGGGTCCCCTCTCCCTGCGAACTCCTTAATCAGGGACCGTCATCACGGAAAGGCCGAGTATATGGCAGACGTTCTAGAGCAAGCTCTGCTTCTACCCAACGGCATGGCTGATCTATAGACCTTCAAAAAACACGAGATGTTTCTAAGCCTGAAGAGAGACTTGGCTCTGGTAAGTCATTCAAGCTAACCCTATTTATTCATTTGTTCACTTTTGCTTATTTTTGTCATTATTACTTATATTTTTTTTTTACCTTTGTCCTTACTTGCTAAATTTTCCCTGTAGGCTATCCAAGCCACTTTCAGGGCTAAGGAGTTAGTGGATTATTCCCACTGTCAAATGAAGGAGGAGGAGGGCAGGTGAGTGGCTACTGTTGAGGCTTTCAACATGGCCGAGAAGAGGGTGAAAGAGCTAAACACCTAACTTATCGAGGCTGAAAGGTAGAAGAAAAGCGCAGAGGCAGCGCTAGAAGGGGCGGAGAGACAAGCCGAAATTCAGCGCAAGCAACTCCGCCAAACTGAGGGTGATCTTGCTGCTGCTAGGGAGCAGATCAAGCTACTGAAGAAAAAGCTCGAGGAAGCTGAGAAAGCCAAGGATCAGGCCTAACAAGACAGCTACAATGTGGGGATAGTTGAGAATGAGTAAGCCTTCAAGTCCGAGGTTACGGGGTAAACATTGTTAAGAAGGTCAACGTTGATGAATAAAGAAAGAGGTCAAATTACAATGATCCGAAGAGGGGGTTCGAGGAGAGATGTCTCCTTGGCTAAATGAAGTAGAGGTTAGAAGGTACGGTTTGCCACCCAGAAGTAACGTTCCAAGAGATTCTGTTGATAAGGATATGCATCGTGAGAATACAGGATAAAAGAAAGTTATGAAATATCTAAGAGAAAGTTGCTACCACCGCATTGAATACTCTATAGTTAACTCTCTGGTCGCATTAATGAGGAAGTGATAGTTGAACAGTGGTTTTTCAGCCTTACAGCTACTCCCAAAGACTTCAGGAAGGTGGTAATGGGATAAGGATCAATAACAGCAATCTGATCTATACGTGAAAGGTAGAGATAGAGAGGGAAGATAGTATAAAATAGAGGAAAGATCCAGAGAATGGGGGATCGAAGCAAAAGAAAGAGAAAAACACTGTAAAGTCAAGAATAATACTTATAATCAATCCCAAAAGAATTAGATATAAGAATTAACCACCTCGGATTGTGTCCGAGAATGATTTTCTTTAGATAACATTAGTTCATCTTTATTCTATTGTCATTTTTTACTCATTATAATCATTGTCTAAGCTTACTCGAACCTAATTTTCTAATCCACTCTCTACAAATTCATTTTATTGGGCTCTTTGGACCTACCCCTTTTTTTACTTTGGGCTTAGGTACAAAAATTGTGTCCTTACAACTTTCATTCAGATATATCAGCTTAGCAAAAAAAAGTATTGTATTATATATGAAAATCAAATACTGCTCTAGCAGCCAAATTACTCCTAGCTTATTGTACATGTATGTTTAACCAAGTTGGACGCAATATCTTTATCTTGTTTTCTACCGATTCTTCCATGAAAACTATGCTAAATTGCTAATAGTTTGACACAAGGTGAGAAATTTTCCACTTCCATTTGGACTCAAAAAGCAGTAAAGATGGAAAAATTAAGGGTAATTAATATTTAATATCAACTTAATCATGAAAACTTACGTTTCACGGTTTCAGTCTTTTGCTATCTAATACATGGAACTTCTAATCCCACACGTGTTCTTTCTCTTCATTCATTCCCTCCTCTCTATCTACTTCCTTCAAGCTCCAACCAACTCCAGTGGTTTGCGAGAGGATAGAAAACTCAAGTGGTGAATATTCATGCAAGTGAAGCAAAGGTGGGGATGGTGTTGGCACTACAGAAGGGAGTTTTGAGAGGAGCGCCTCGAGGGTGCTCATTGAAGGAGTAATTATCAGTTGGTGATTGAAGTTAATATTATAGAGATGTTCCATTGTTGACAAGGAAGAGTGAACTGTATGAGAAGGTGGAGTGTAATGTGGACTGCAATGGTTGAACTCGTGAAGCTTGAATGGTATTATTGGTGATGATGATGTTGGATGAGGTAGGAGGAAACCAGGGACACCATGACAATAACTGAATATATTTTGTACTTAAGCAACATAACTGGGGTCTTTTGCTACCTGAAATGCCATGAATGAGAGAGATGATGGATATTGATGTATGTTGAATGAGTGTACACTACAGACATATCTAGCTGGTTGGAGGGAGAGAGAACCTTGTTAACAGCTCCCAATTGAAGAACACCTTCTTTTACTGCAATTAGAGAGATTGTCTGCAATATTTATGGAAAATATCAATTAATATTTCAAATATTTTCTTGTGCGTAAATATGGTTTCCATTTTTAAGATTTTATTTCATTTACGTGACACTAACTTGGTGCATATCTTAAAATGTGTATTATTAATCTGGACCATTAAATAGTTCCATTTCCTGGGGAATGTAACTACTAAGACCATCACAAGCCTATGATGTTTTTTTTTTGTTTTTTTTAGAAATGAACACCCACAGAACATTAGTTGCACTTTTTTTTTATATATACAAGATAGAAATTTACTCTAACCTAATCTAAGTGTATATATGTGTGAATCTTCTTCTTGGAGACTTAAACTCCAACCCTTGTCTCCTTCTAACACCCCACAAGTACTTATACTTGTGGAGCAACCATCGCACCAAGGGTATACGATGGTTAGTTGCACTTAATTGTAGTAACAAGTCTCTCTCTCTCTCTTTCTGAATCTGTAAAAGGCAAACTCAAAATTATTATACGTTGGAATGAACATTCTACCGTGTAATTTATTTCATGAACCTCCAAATTTTTCCTTAGTAACTTTCTTATAGACTTGCTTTTTATTATTATTATTATTATTATTATTATTATTATTATTATTATTATTATTATTATTATTATATCAACATACGCTATTGGACCTATTCAAGATCCGACCGACACTAACAAAACCGGCTGGTGCCAATCCAAACCGGCCACTTCAAGGCTCTACTATAGGTGTTTGGTGTGGTGGTCGGCGGCATTTTGGGAGTACCAAAGACAGCTGATATGATTAGCAGTTTTTACACTTTAAAAAGCACCTATAAAAAATTGTTGTTCGAGATTTCAATTTTAAAAACTACCTATGATTTTTTTTAAATATGTTGTTCCTCAAGGTTTTGTTTTCTCTATAAAAGAAAAGTTAATGCTAAAACTATGTTGTTTTGGACTTGATCTTAACATCAAGTCTAAAATGATGTTGTTTTAGTATCAGATTATTATAAGAATAAATAAATAAAATCATACAACTTCATTTTAACATATAAGCCACTAAGCTTTATACGAAGTCGTTTCAATTTGAACCATTAGGTTAGATTTATTTAGGTCATATTAGACATTCACCCTCTCTCTTGTTAACCTCCCTAAAACAAGTCTCCCCCTCTCCTCTCTCTCTCCCTCTCTCTCAACTTCCATCGTTTGCTCCCACAATCCTCTATTGCTAGATGCCACTATTCTCAAAGTTTCCCGTTCTCCTTTGTCCTCTTTGTCACAACTATATTTTAATTACTATGCTCTATTAGACTTATGGTTAAGTGATTAAATTCACCATTTCCTAACAGCTTAAGCTTTTGGAAGAATCGGTAATTTAACATAGTCAAAGTAAGAGGTTCTGAGTTCAATCCCTGGCTTTACTCTACCTCCCATTTGAAATATTAAATTCCCACTTGTTGAGCTCCATTTATTAAGGGGAAGTTTAGGCCCACAAGTGAGAGGGGGGGGGGATGTTAAACTTATGGTTAAGTGATTAAATTCACCATTTTCTAACAGCTTAAACTTTTGGGAGAATCGGTAATTTAACATGCTTACCCTTGCAATGCTTTCTAACAGGTTCATTTGGGTATTCTATTTTCAACAATTTTGTTTTTATCTTTTATGGGATGGGATTTGTCTCTTATTTTTTTTGTAATTTGAAATGGGATGTTTTTGAGAGAAAGATTGTGAATTTGTGTTGTGTTTTTGTGTGTGGAATATTTGGGTTTTTCAATAACTATGATATGGTTTAGGGTGTTGACTACTCTGTGTTTAGTTCCAAAGAAAATGAAAGAATAACCGAACTAATTACACCAAACCATTATGGTTCACCACACCTTATATAGACCAATTCCCACCCTCCACAAGTGAGATACAATTAGACATAAGGGAAAACTGCCCGGTAGCCGGTAAGTGTAGTGTAAAATATATATACACACACCCACCAACACTGCCATAGCATATATCAATAAAGATGATTATGATGATAAATGTTGCGTTGATGCACAAAAAGAGTACAAAGAAGGTTAGTAGGTGACTACTAGGTGACATAGAGGAAAAGTGATGGTTGTACTCAAACCTTTATACCAGATTGAAACTGAGTTCTCCATGTCCTTGGCTAATACAAAAAGAAATGCAACTAAAGATAGTCTCATGCATTTAGTAACGATGAATAAAATGAAAGCTTTTGAGTATCCAAGAAGGCATGCATCAAGAAGAACTCACCCAGTCTCCTATGCTTTTCCATGCAAATGAGTTGTGTTCTTGATCATTGAATTCTTTGTGAAACCATCTATGAGTACTGTTATCTCCAGCAACTTGTCCAATCAAACTGCAAAGAAAAAATTGGCCTTTAAAAAATTTAACTCTTTTGATTTTGAAAATCCTGACAAAGTGAGACATATACATGCACAAGATGGTCATTTATTTCTTACCCTTCTCCAAAGTTGTAAATTTCATGGGACATCTTGAAAAAGAGCTCAGGTTGCGGTCCAAGTTAAGGATCAAAGTTTTTGTGAACATATGAGGCGGTCCCGGAATCAAAGTCAGCTATTGGTTCAACAAAGTTGCAGAAGCCATCCTCCCATGCCAGCATCCTGAACATATTGGCCGTGAAGCTTTACTTTAGTGCCTTATATATTGCATAAGAAAGTACACAAACTAAAAAAGAGAGAAGAGTGTAACTTTGACCAAGTACCAGTTCCTCTTATTTATTCTTGAGTTGTTTTTTGCTACTCCTTGGAAACCCCAACTGTTAAAATACACAAGGGTTTAAAAGCAGAGAATATGAAAAAGGCTTATAATTAATTTGGAATCATGATCATATTATCGATTTTGTCTTTCTGGTGGAGACAAAACTCACTTTTAAATGTGGTGATGCTTACTTGGGTGGTGGATAATTTCTAGGTAAGATTCTCCAAAAGACTGCATAAACCCATTGAGAGTTCTCATGCAAACACAAGCTTCTCCATGTGTGTTGAAGGAGATGGGTGATAGGTATTGGAGCTAAGTATTCCTCCATCAAACCTCAAATATTGATACCTCTCTGCCGTTTGTGTCTAAAGAGGAAATTCTATTACCAAAAGGAACTTCAACATTTATATCTCTACATTTTTGTCTCTTTGAGCTATCCCTGTTCAATTTCCTCCCTAGTAAACTTTCCCTTCGTCATTTTCATTTCTTCATCATGTAGAGAAAGAATATCGTGTGGTAAATTCATTGAAGATAAGAGCATTTACTACCTGGTGTTAGTAATCTTATGTATTTTTATAATTATGTATATGTTATTATTGTTTGTAGTGGAGGGAAGGTGATCACACCAAAATAATGGTGCACCCTCTCACACAAGATTTCATATTCATGTCTCCTAGAGAATTGTTTTAACTTCCATGCAACTAGTTTCTTTAGCGAATGGATGTGACTTTACCAATTTTATTGGATATTGATTCTCGCACACTCTTTATTATACATCACTTATACATATTATTTATTTCACATCTTAAATGTGAACATAAAAAATTTAATTATTGTGTATGAAATTATATACGTTGTGTGTACGAAGTATACAATCATGAGTGTAAGCAAGTAATTATGGATTTTTATTTTATGTCACCGGGATATATCCAATATCTAAGCTATATTTTATTTTTAGGGATTCCAATTCATAAAATTACATATAGTTTTTAATTTTTAAATTTGTAAAAATTACGAGAGGAAATTTTTAAAGGTTAGAATGGTCCTTCCCTTCTTCATTTGCTAGTGAATATATCACATCCCTCTCACATTGGACCTGATCATCTCTTTGGAGACTTTTGTCTTCTTAATTACGTGATGGGATTGGGATGCATAGGATTAAGCTTGATCATATGCGCGCACAGGGTGACATTTTAGTTATGGAACCAAGGTTTGGGAAGACAGTGAACTCTCCAAAGGGAACTTAATGTTTGAGGAAACAAAAAGAACAAAATGATAGGACTAAGGAATCACTATTTCACTACCAATTAAAGTAATGGAAACAGAACTTAGGAAGCATTACGTAGGATAATTTGGAATCGTCACCAAGCATGAGATAAAGAGAAGAACCCATCCTTCATTAGCCCCGATCAACAATCTCCACAATAGTAAGTCCTGGGACAACCTTTTAATAGACTCATGAAATTTCATCAAAAATAGAAATATACATAAACTCAAATGAGATTACATAAGTTATGGAAATAAAATCAAATCCCTCCAATAACATTAATCAACGTCAATCACCATAAATCAGGTCTAACGAAAATAATTAATCAAACATTAACAGTTCCAATATAGTATTTGCACCAGAAACTCTATACAGCAACACCATCAAATTGACCCATCACAGACTCTATTTTCTCTTCTTCTTCTGTATTCTTTTTTTTTTTTTCTTTTTTCTTCTATCCTTGGAAGCTGCTTACATCAAAGCCTTGCAAAAGCAAATATACTCATATAGGGGTGTCCAACCACCTGCCCAACTAGACCTACTGCCACCTGATCCGACTGCTCTAGGTGGGTCCTTACCCCAGCAGGTCAATTATGGGTCTCCCTATTCAAAACCCATAAACCCAACCCACCCAAAATACATCAATTCCAGCGATTTTTCAAACATTCCGAACTAGATCCAGTGGTGAGATCTCATTGAAATCTAGTCCAGATCCTTCAAGATTCGGTAAGATCTCATTGTTATCTGATGAAATCTAAGTCAAATCTCAATGGATCTAACCAAATATCGGCTAGATCTTGACGGATCCAGCTAAATCTCGGCTCTACTGACAAAACCAAAAACCAACCAATGCAACCCGACACCCAAAAAAACCTAAACCAGCAGATTTGACAAGTCTTCTAAATCAGTTTTAGGTTACATTTTTATTCACCCGAAGTTTTCGGTTTGAGTTTCGGTTGGGCACAACCCTGTCCCATGGACAACCCTAGATGCATATATTTGCAAGAATAATATTAAAATCCAAATAAAGTTTATAGAAGGGAGAGAGAGAGAGAGAGAGAGAGAGAGCATAATGCATGTATAGAATCTTTCAGAGATTACATAACTTGTAAGGTAGGTGGGGCCCTTTTGAAAGAAAATGAACTTTGCCCAGTGCCAAAAGAAAAGCTTGACAGACCATTATTTGAATTCACATTGACAGGCCAATAGGCATCAGCAAAGAAAGTATACTTACTGACAATAAAATTTCTAAGGTAAAAGAGTCTATCATATCAAATTTGTCTTCCATCTCTTGATAATGACAAGCATTACTATTCAGCCCATGAGAGAAAAAAAGAATTAAAAAGACACAACGACTGTGTAAAAGGTTGTCACTTCCACTCTCAGAACAAAAAAAAAAAAAAAAAAGGTTGTCACTTCTTTACTATCAATCTATCGTAACGTGGCATATCAGTTCAGTTCCTGTAGTTTTGCGTATGAACCTTTCTTTCTTTTTCTTGTTTTCTTTTTGGCACACATTAGTAAAATTCTTTGTTTTTTTAGCGAGAGCATACAAGCAACTTGGGTGAACAGAAGTGTGATTTGAGCTGCAATTATATGAGGGCACTGAGCAATGTTTGTTTGCAAACTTGCAATAGTGGTGGCCAACCAAGAATTCTAATAGGTGAACTTTCAAGGGAAAAACAAAAAAAACAAAAGTGATTGATGCATTTGATATGCACACAATTATACTAAACATCAACAAGAAGTCTATTCTTAAATAGTTTACAAGGAACCAAGCAGGTGTGATGCTTCTGACACATGCAAACAAAGGTATAACTATTTTTCGGATTTGGTATATTTGTGACTTAGTAGAGGGGAAAAAAAGAAGTAAAAACTATTCGTGGCAATGACATTGCATTAGATGACAATATATTTGGTCAGGATGGTAAGATTTAGCATGCCCATCCCCATGTCTTTGTAATGGATTTGTTATCATTATAAAATAGTGCTTATGTTACTAGGAATTGGATAAATAGATATTTTTGGGATAAATTGTTTAGTTTTTGAATAAATCTTATTTATTTTTAGCTGATAAAGATGTGTTTTTTTTTTTTAAAAAAATTTGAATGTCATGTTTATCTTATAAAATCATATATTTATATAGCTTGATGTTGAGTATGAAGGAAAACTAATTACTTTTGTTATGTTTTGATTTGTTCATTAAAAGGTGCTACAAATAAAAATTAGGGTCAAAGTTTCAAGCTGCTCAATGTGTAAATTATCCAAAACTTGACTCTTATACCAATTAGGGTTGTCTAACCCACCCACCCCAACCAATTGGATCCAACTCGAAAAACAACCGACCTGATGTTGTGGCGGACGGCAGCAAATCTCCAATCTCAAAAACCGATTTTGATCAATTGTTGCATGAAAACCCGATTTCAACCAACCCAACCAATCTCTACCATCTAGATGGTGGAAATCCCACAATTCCATTTTTATCTCATGTAGTATTTATTGATGTAATCACAAGTAATTCTGAATCCACAAGCTCTTCTATTTTGTATTTGTTGCGAGTGAATGTCCACTCAAGACTTCGAGAACACCTTTCTAAGTTTTAGACTAGCAACTTAGTTGTAGACTAGTTGTTACCAAAGAATAATGCTATGGACACAACTTTTACTACAACTTGCTCGTATGGTAAGTTGTGAATAGTGGAGTAAAAGTGATGGGTCCATAATTCCACCACTCATAACTTGCTACGTGAGCAAGTTATAGCAAAAGTTATGTCCCTAACATTTTTCGTTACCAAAAGCTTAAATCACCAAACTTAGCTTCTAATTGCTCAACATGTGAATTATCCATAACTTGGCTCTAATACCAACATCAAGCTTAGCTTCTAGTCACTCAATGTTTGAACACCAAGCTTAGCATCTGGTACTCGATTAGTGATATTGGTATTTGTGGCACACCTCACAACATAAAACAACAATTGGTTTCTTCAAAGGAAACCAATGTTCAAACTGATATTTCACTCAATAATAATATTTTCCAGCCTACTTTTCCAACATCGAACCATAAAATAAATGATATTATAAGATAAACATAACATTCAAAAAAAATCATATTTGTTCAAAGACTAATGTAACAATTTATCCATCCTTATTTAATTTATTTACCCAACTCCTAATAACAAAAATAAAATTATAAAATGAGAAAAAGACACTTGAGTTCTAGTTTACTAGAGATTTAAGTATATACATAAAATAAAATAACAAGATTTCTCTCCAAACTAGTTTGGAGAGAGACCCTTCAAACTCCTCATGTATCATCTTATTGGGTGTAAATTTTGAAAATCTAACCATTAAATTATATGTTTCTTATGTTCTTAACATGCATATCAAATTTCGTTCAAATTGGATATTATTTACTATTTGATCAATAAACTTATTTTTATACATAATTTTAGATTACAAAAACTTGAAATTAAACATTTGATTAATGATATAGCAATTGATTTTTGATCTTCTTGAAATTTTGCAAGCATAAAGAGTATAATAAGAATATACAATTCAATGATTAGATTTTTAAAATTTACACTCAATATAAAAATATACGAGAATTTTGAAAGATTTCCCCCCAAATCTAATTCCAAAGGCACATAACAATAATTATAACTATAGCCTTGTTCATTACCATTAAGATATAATTAAAGGGCCACTTCAACCCTAAAGGCCTGAAGTCACTTACCGGCATGATATCCAGTGTTAATCTGTGTTCAGATACATAAAAGTTGCAATTCTTTTAGCTGACCCTTAGGCCCCGTTTGGAGTGAAAATAGGGAGGATGGAAAACAAATAGAGGAAAATAGGCATTTTTCATTGTTCGTTTGGAGAGAAAAAATAGGAAGGATGAAAAACTTTCCTCCCGGACCCACAAATATTTTCCTCCCAAATTGGGAGGAAAACATTGGGGAGAAAAGTGGTGGGATGGGGGCTTTTGCACTTTTACTAAAAATCCTTCATCCCACCTGATGCTTCTCATCTTTTTTTTTTCTTCTTCTTCAACGTTACTGAACGTTTCTCTCTCTCTCTCTCTCTCTCTCTCTCTCAACGTTATTGAACGTTATTGAACGTTTTTTTTTTTTTCTTCAACGTTACTAAACGCTCTCTCTCTCTCTTTTTTTTTTCAACGTT
The DNA here is from genome assembly GCA_032878915.1 of Castanopsis chinensis. Classification (NCBI taxonomy): domain Eukaryota; kingdom Viridiplantae; phylum Streptophyta; class Magnoliopsida; order Fagales; family Fagaceae; genus Castanopsis; species Castanopsis chinensis. Next base: position 10,543,545 of record JAVQMG010000114.1, read on the forward strand.
ATTGAGCGTTCTTTTTTTTTTTTTTTCAACATTACTGAACGTTCTTCTTTTTTTCTTTTTCTTTTTCAACATTACCAAAACGTTTTTTTTTTCAACGTGACCTAATCTAAATTTTACATTATAATAATAATAATAATATAGATTTATATATATGATATGATAAATTTTATATTATGTAATGACTACAAATAAATCTATTTTTTACATATTATGTAATAAGGGTATAATAGTCAATTTTTATAAATTATATTTTTCATCCTTCCATTTTTCTCTCCAACCGAATAAAAGAATTTTTCACCTTTCCACTTTTCTATTCTCCCACTTTTTCACTCTTTCAACCGAACGGACCCTTAATCTCCTCAAAGGCAACAATATGTGACCACTGACCAGTTCAAATTAGTTAGGCCATCCTATTGGACCACAAGTTTTAAGATATGGAGCCCAAAGTGGACCTTCAATTGGTGTGCTTCCGTGAAATGAGCATCAAATATTTCACTCAGATTTCAAGTAAGTCGCAGTCCTATACAACAGTGATGATGACCGATGATAATGGGGGAACATGGCAATCATCCAAGGTCCTTCTGTAAAACATGAAAATCTATGATTTGCAGCTATTGTGTGGATGGACACACTCACACACACAAGTAGTACAATCGTCCAGCAGGTACACTTCAAAATAAATGCTAAGCTACAGTTGGGGTGATTCATATATATTGAACATTGGCAATCAAACAAGATATAGGCCCCAGCCCATGACAGGCTTCATTTTGAGCTTAGTGGTTGACATGGTAACACCAGAGCCCTTCAGCTGTGTACTAGCGTTTGAGGGGCAAGCTCTTCAACCTCCAAACTTGACCAGTGAAGATCTATAGCAACCATGATACATGAAAGACTGACATGGGGTACCAAACCCAGCACCTAATCCATTTACCATTAACATGTGACGAAATTTGTCACATGAGAGCCCTACTTCCTTTTTACACATAATAGTAGATCTCACTAATTAAATTTATGAGAAAACTCATCATTTATGTGAGAGAAAATAACATTGCTCCCAAAATATTAAATAATTTTCTATAAGAAAGACTGCAAGCCTTTTTTGATCATATTCCTATTATGATCATATAAAATCATACATACCTTGCCAAAATTGTTTAATGAAAGAACATCTCCAACATTTATGTATATTTTTTTTGAAATGCTCTCATTTGAAGTTCCTTATTCAAATCCTAACCTGTTGGAGTTCAACTAAAGATGCTTGCACTACTTCGTCTAGGACAATTGCTATGTTTAAGAACTAGTTATTCATGCAATAATTATCTTCATAGAAAAAATCAAACAATTTAGGGGTAATTACACTCTTTCACCTTAAACTATACCCTATTTTACAATTTACACTCCTAAGTATCGAAATGCACCCTCGGCCCCCCAAATTTATGACCCTGTAACACTTAACCTCCTACCATCTACTTTGGTGTTAAGTATACCAGAATTTAGCAATAAAAAACCAATTTACCCTCTATCGTCTGTTTTGGAAGGAGGGGTAAATTGGTCTTTTAATGCAAAATTTCAATAGACCTAAACCCAAAACAAACTGTAGAGGGTTAAGTGTTACAAAGTTATAACTTTGGGGAGACAATCATGCATTTCAATAGTTCATGGGGCAAAGTATGAAATGGTGTATAGTTTAGAATGCAAAAGTGAAAATTTCCCAACAATCTGAGCCAACTTCTTTTCCATCTCATCCAGATTCCAAAATATACGCTATATTGCAAACTTCCTAAAAATCATTCAAATCACCAAATATTGTCTTATTTTCTGAAGACCTCATCTCAGCCATGCTTAATATTATAGCAATCGAGTGAGCAAGGATAGAATCTAGAATCAGTTGTACATAGATGGAATGCCGTGAGCTTATTTAGTTACTCACCAGACATAGACTAATAGCACTCATTCTGGATCTCTCTGTAAGGTTATTTTATTCAGCATAGCTAATATATTGGCATAAAATTGCATTTCAAATTTGTGTCAAATGAAGTTGTAGAATAACATTGACTGTTGCGGACAGATAAAATCGCCATCAGCTGGAGAGCTGGGGAGGTGGGAATCAAGAGCAGTTTACAGGGTCTATCTAGATTTCCAAGGATTCTCCCCATAGTAGTAGGCAGTACCAACCATAAGTGCTACTGTAGCACCTTGGGCAACTACACGAGCTCTCATTAGCACCTGACCCAACTGAGAATTGCCTCGTCTGAAACTGACTAAGCCAGCTGTGAGCACACCAGCTGTCATAAGTGCACCTGAAATATTTACATCCATCAAACAAACAGATAATAAGTATTCATTAGAGTGAAAAAAATAAAACATTTTAGGTAGTGATGAAAGGAAAGTGTGACATAAATGTTGAACTTCAAAAAATCAGCTTATAAAACCAACAACACAGAGCTCAAGAATTACATTTTTAAAACCAAAGCCAGGTAAAATTTATTTTAACTTACCCTGAAAAAAAATCTGTGATGGTAAGTAAACATTAAAAGACCAACACAAAAACATTGGAGAAAGAGAATCAACCAACAATCTAAAACGTATAAGACTTAAGTGAAGGGTTCCAACAAGCAAAGATAATGAAACCAACAATCCAAACTGAAATCCAGTTGCTAAAAAGATTCATTAAGAGGTCAGGTTCATGCCAGGTAACAATGAAGTCCAGTTGAAAACCCAGCCATAATCAGTCCAACACAGTTAGGGTACGTTTGGGAATAGCTTATTTAACTAAAACTGAAATTCTTTTGCTGAAAGTACTGTAGATAAAGTTAATAAGTAGCTGAAATAGTATAATGAGACCCATGAATAGTACAAAAAATAAGCTGAATAGTAGTAAAAATAAGCTAAATAATAGAATAAGCTAACTTTAAACTCTAATTCTAAACACAACCTTATACTACTGAATTTAAATGATATATTCAGTAACTAGCCCCAAATGCATTCAGTTTGTGTTAGAATTGAAATTAGAGTAGAAAAAAGTTAAAGAAAGCATAACATTATTTCAGCCTTTTAATAATGTGGATAAACCTAACTCCATTTATTAGCAAATCATTATATTGAGAGGATTTAGGCCAATTCTTGCTACCTACAGAAAATGATACTTCCCATGAAAAGTAGGGGGGGGGGGGGGGGAGAGGAGACAAAAAAATCATTATATTCCTAGCCTACACTCCACGTTGGAAACTGGTAAAAGCAACAGTTAGCATTACATTTTCATGTCCAATTTACCATCCAGGATATGCATTGTACTGAATATCAAACCATTTTGCAAACCAAAGTGATCTATGTTTAGAGTAACATTCATAGACCTGAACAAATTGGGGAAGTCTTCCATTAGGTTACCATTACCACCCTAAATGTCTTTCTAAAATTCACCTTCAAGATCAACTTTGAAGTTTGAAATACTACCCTTTATGAAATTGATTAAAACATTTTGACAAAGCTTCCAAATGGCCAACCCCACAGCCTTCTTGAAGCTCCTTGGAAATCATTCCTTATCATACAACCATATTTCAACGCTAGAATAAACCCCCACAATCTATCATTAACCAATCTCCAGAGCATTTCATTGCAAAAGCTTGAATCTTAGAGAAGCAATCAGAGGGTTAAAAAAAAGCCATAAATGGTATCCATGAAGCCCAACAAAGCTTCCAATTCCCAATCATGGACAGCCCTGAAAAAACATACATCCCAATGAAGGACCCCATTAATGAACTTCATAAACTCAGCCACACTTGCCTCCTTATCTCAGCAGATTCTAAATAATGATGTATTTGGTAACTAACCCCAAATGCATTCAGTTTGTGTCAGAACTGAAATTAGGGTAGCAAAAAATTAAAGAAAGCATAAAATTATTTCAACCTGTTAATAATGTGGATTAACATGACTCCATTTATTAGCAAATCATTCTAGTGAGCGGATTTATGCCAAATCTTGCTACCTATAGAAAATGATACTTTCCATAAAAAGGATGGTAGGAAGGGGGGGGGGGGAGGTTTAAGAGGAGGAGACAAAAAAAAAATCAAAATATTCCTAGCCTGCACTCCACAAAAAAAGAGTCTTTGAGTTGGAAGTTGGTAAAAGAGACAGTTATCTTGTTACATTTTTGTGTCCAATTTACCATCCAGGATATGCATTGTACTGAATATCAAAGCCATTTTGCAAACCAAAGTGATCTATAATTAGAGTAACATTCATAGTCCTGAACACATTGGGAAAGTATTCCATTAGATTACCATTACCACCCAAAATATCTTTCTAAAATTCACCTCGAGATCAACTTTGAAGTTTGAAATACTACCCTTAATGAAATTGATTAAAACATTTTGATATTGCTTCCAAATGGCCAACCCCACAGCTTCCTTGAAGCTCTTTGGAAATCATTCCTCATCATACAACCATATTTCAACATTAGAATAAACCCCCACAAACTGTCATTAACCAATCTCCAGAGCATTTCATTGTAAAAGCAATCAGAGGGTAAAAAAACATACTGCCACTGTCCTTCTTAGGCAAGAAAATGGAACCCTGATGGACAACATAATACTTATAGGGATAAGATAAAAATTGAAAGAAAACTTTAGAAGACAAGGGAGAGAGAGAGCGGAGCATTGTGGATCAAGATCATAACAAACAAGGTGAACTAGGAAACACAGAAACTGGTATGGTATGACACAGTGACACAAGCAATTTCTGAAAAATTATAACATAAAACAGCTGGAACGACACCGACATGACACAGGTATGGACCCCTAAATAAAGTGTCCGTGCTTCCTAGAATGTGACATATGATTCAAAAGATAGATACAATTCTCCACGAAGAATAGAGTTGCGTGCACTCCAAAGCTCAGAGCAGTAAGCTTTCACAATGGAGTAAGACCATAATAATTAATAACAATGGCAAAGAAATAAGCCAATAGAGAACTCAACTAGTCAAAAGAAAACCATAGACAGATTACATAGAATACCACCGATTATACCTGAAAAATATTGACAAAATATTTTCCAAATGACCAAGAACATTTCTAACATTAGAATTTAGAACAATCTAACAAATACACCCAAAACAAGACAAACCATCCCACACCCAGATAAAATTGCCTCAATCTGCACCAATTCTATTAGACCCACAAACTGAGACTTTCTGGATACAATAAATCAGTTGTCCCCCAATATCTCATACAAAGCTATCTCTTTTTCCTCTTATTAAGGAAACCCAGATGAACATAACCTAACCCAATCTCAAAAAGATCCCAAATTTACGTAAACATGTCATCAATATTAATAAAAGTCAAGACTTTACAATCACATACACATGTGAAGGTTCAAACCAAAGTACAATGAAACAACAACAACAACAGCAACAACAACAATAACAAAGACAAAAAAAATATATGGAAAATTAAGGAATCAAAAATGGGGTTTTACCAATAGGGACAAGAGGGTTCCTGATACGCTTCCTCTGCTCAAAAAACTCTTCCAAATTGGGCTCATTCGCACCCATCTTCTCCATGAAAGTATAGTTATAAAAAAAAAAAAAAATTTAAATCGTAAGAATTTAGAGAAAATGGATCAGATTCAGACCACACATAGACAGGAACAAAGGAGAGGCTGCAAAATGCCTTTAAATTTCAACAGGTTGGTGTTGGAGATTGGAATTCGGAGCGGTGGGGATTGTGATATTTTCAATACGGGTCTAGATGGTCCATATTGGGATTGGATTTTCGGGTTCTAACTTTGAACAGACACCTGCTGTTGGGCTTGGATGGGGTTAACCGGCTAAGTCCATGTTATTATTAGCAGAAGGTTGGAAGCAATTTTAAACGGGTTTCAAGAATGGATTAGAAGTGGGTTTAATATGGGTTTAAAGTAGTTTTAATAGGATATAGGTAATTTAAATTGGGGAGACACTTGTAGAGAATTAGAACGTTAGAAATCTAATTGGAATAATGGCAGTTTCACGAAAGATTAGTATTTAAACACCAGTCTCGTAACACGCATTTTGTGTATTCGATTAGATTTTTTATTTTATTTTTGAGTTTAGTAAAATACCTTAATGTTTAAAAGTGATATAGAGATAACATCTTAATTTTTAGGATTTTTCACTACGTGAAAGTTGATAAAAATTTAAAAGCCTAAAACTTATGAACCTTTTTTAAATAGTAAATTACTCTTTTAATTAGTTAGTATTTTTAAATTTTAAATTTTAAATTCTCTTACTAAAAGATAGGAGTATTTTAGAGAGATTAAGAATTTGTACGAGGAATTTTAGTACAAAAAATGATGAAATCTAAATAGAGAATCCCCTTATTAATAGTATAGGTAATACATATATAATTAATAAATAAAATTTAAATTAGAAAAATTGTATAACATAAGCCTTATTTAATTAAATCTTTTTATAGAAGATCAAATTTGATTTAATCAAAATTTGTTTAATTTTTTATTGCTTTATCCAAAAAGATAGTGAGTTCTATTTAGAAACTTCTCTCACTTAGCCTCCTTTCCCCTTCGCAAATCAATTATTGATTATCGTTGACCTATGGTTGACCAACAATTAATTGGCTTTTACTAACCATCAACTTTCTACTAAACGGCATTTTTTACTCAAACCGGTCACTAATCCATTTAATTTTCATGTAGATTCCAAATAGATCAAAAACTAGGCAAAAAATTTTCTATTTGGGTACATTTGTTAATTTAAGTTTTTTTCTCATATAATTATTTATAATTACAAAAACTATTAATGAATTTTCTTACATATAAAAAAAATAGAAAGTGATTTCTGACTATTTTTAGGATTGCAACTAAATATTGAAAAACAAGTCAGTATTCCACACACACACACACAATAAAATAAATTTAGAAAAAAATGTGATATGTTGAAATGAATAAAGCATATATGTGGAACTTAAAACAATGATTTTTAAGGCTATGCAAATTTGTCCATCCAACTCTAGCTCGTAGGGCACTAGCATTAGGGGTGTAAAACCCTATTTTAGCCACCAAACCCGTAAAAACATGGTTCAGCTGGGTTGCTAAATCTTAAAAAATTTGCAACCCAGCTACAGTCAGTTGGTACATTCACAACCTCACTGTAGCTGGTTACAAAATTAGTTTAATATATTTTATTCCTCTATTCGGACCCATATCTCTCTTTCCCTAGAGTCTTTTCTCTCACATCTTAGCCTCCCTTTCTCTCTCTCTCTCCTCTCATCTCATCCTCTCTCTCCACTCTCTGTTTTGTTCTCTCCTTTCTCTGTCTTAGTCCGGCGTGGAAATTGTGGAGCAGTGGAGAGATTAGTATGGAGCAGTGGACTTCGGCATTTGTGGTGGAGCTGTGGAGATAATGGGTCACAGTGGTTGCTGGATTTGTGGCTGGTTTTGCTGGGTAGGATTGTGGTGGTGGTGTCAATTATGGCCATTGCTGTGATGGGTGGGTCTGTTGTGAAGTAGTGTTTCGATGATGGTGGTGCCAATGTTGGTGTGGGTTTGATTGGCGTGGGTTGTGGGATGTGTGGATTTGATGGGTTTTGCTTTGATTTTTTGTAGGAGTGGTAAAGTAAGCCCGAACCCATTTGTCCATCCAAACCCACTCACTCTAATTGAACTCAAACTCACCCAAATATTAGTTGGGTTAAATGGGCATCAACCCAATTAGACCCAGTGATTATTGGGTTTTAACTAAAACCTCATTGAGCCCCATTTAACCTAAAAACAATATACCCAAATTCAACCTAGCCCTTCCCATTAAAAAAAAAAAAAAAACCTTTAGACGTTTTAGTGTTTGGGTTTTCATTTTCCTTCATTTTCTCAACCTCCAAACACTTCTCTCTTTCTCTTGCTTTCTCTCTTTCTCTCTCTAGCTCTCATCTGGAACTCATGGAATCCATTGGAGTACTCATGCTCAAGTTTTCTGTTGAATTTAAGGCGTTGATGATGGTGGATCTGCAAAACCCATTCAAACTAAAACCTTCTCTCTCTGCTCCTACATCCATGTCGTCCTCCAAACCCAAGCTACCAAAACCACAACCAGAACAAGAAGAAGAAGAAGATGAAGAAGAAGAAGAAGATGAATCCTCCAAACCTCAGAGCAAGAAAGAAGCCGCAAAGCTTGAGAAGCTAAAACGCCGCCAGGAAGCCATCGCGGCCTCTGGCGTTCAATCGCTTTCGATGGAGGATCCGCTCGCCGACAATTACAACGACGTTCCAATTTTGGACCTCCAGTCGAAGGTCGCTTCTAGTACCAAGGTCTGGACTGAGATCGGCAAGCTAGCTGAGCCGTTGAAGGACCAGTATGTGCTGGTGCGGGGTCGCGCGCAGAGGATCCGTGCTTAAGGGAAGACTGTGTTCATGGTTTTGACACTTTTGACTTTTGAGGGAGAGAGGATTCACTGTACAATGCTTGAAATGAGATTTCTTTGTATTTGTTGCACTATTTGGTTGCCAAGAAAGTGAGAGAAAATACAAAAGAAAAGAAAATATTTTTTTCTTTGGATTTTTAATATAATTGCTGATGTGGATGTGGTTATGTGTAATTTTTGTTAATCCCAGGAATGGAAAGAGAGTGGAAAAGGAAATAAAGTGTTGGTGTTTTCACTTTAATGGCATTTTAGTAATTTTGATGATTGGGTAATTGGGTGAATTTGGGTTTACCCATTATAATTGGGTTGGATTGGGTTGGATTTGGATTAGGATTAGAAACAATTAGTTAAATGGGTTTTAATGGGTAAATGGGTTTTATATACGCAACCCAATTATACCCAACCCAAACTCATCCAAACCCACCCATTTGGCACCCCTAATTTTTTGTTATGGTATTGGTGCATCTGTAGTTACATGGTGGTGGCAGTGGGGGGTCGCTGTGGCGGTGGAAGGGATGGGTTCACCGTGATGGTGGTGGGGATAGGTTTGTTGTGGTGGGGATGGGTTCATTATGGTGATGGTGGCTATGGTTTGGGTCAGATTTAGGTGGTGTTTGGATAAGATTTGGTGGCGTTTGGGTGGCTAAGTGTGGTTGAGTTTTGGTGGAAGGTATTGTGTGGGTTTGCTGGATAGAGAGACAAAAAGGTAGAGAGGAAAGAGAAATGAAAGAGTTGAGAGGGAAACTAAATTTTTTATATTATTTGTTGATATAGTTTATATTATTTTAATAAGTTGAATGTAAAAATTAAAACTGAAATGTTGGGTGAGTTGTAAAATAGGATGATAAAATAAATAAAGTAGATTTTGAGGATGTAAAATAAACACTATTTGACATCTCCGGATGCTAATGCTTTAAGCTTGGCTATCCAAATTTGCCTCTACATCCACCCAATGGTCCTCTCCCCCAAAAGGCCGGGTTAAATTCAACTTTGACACTAATACTACCCAAATAGTTCATACCTCTCCACAATTGGCCATGACTCTAATGGCCAAATTCTCTCAATTTGCACTGCTAAGGAACTGCCTCACACTTGGGCTGAAGCCAAAGTTGCTATTATTGCTATCTCCACGGCCATTAACCTTGGTTACAAGTTACAACTTCGTGATTTTTAAGGGAGATTCTAAGGTTGTTACTGACTCAATTATTTGCTTAAACTCAAAGCCTCAATGGGAAATCAACCTCATAGTCTTTAATATTTGTAGTTTAATTTCTCACCTCTTTGCTACGAAATTTTTGTTTTGTTTCTGATCTACTAATGAGCTTGCTCATCTTTTGCCCTGTTGGGCATCAATTTCTTAAACTTAGGGAATCCAAGCTAACTTTTCCATTCCAATTGGGTCTTTTATAAAGAATTTGATGAGCCAATTCTCCTGATATGTTCCGCCTTCTCTGGGGCTTAAGCCTCTTCCCTTTTAATAATACTAGTCGCTAACTCGTGCGATGCACAAGATGGTTGGTTAAATAACAATTACAAATAATCATACAAAGTGCGCAAAATATGTTCTTTGATTATAAATGTAGGGTGTTTCACATAACACATAAAGATCACACCTTGGTTTCTCTATGTAGATGAAAAAATTATTGCCAACATTCCAATAGCTCATACACAAATTTGGGCATAATATGAATTCTCATAATGCTCAATTGCAAATCAATTTATAGTCTACCACCAATATAAATCATATAAAAAAATTTATTGATAAAATGAATATTTAAATGTGTAAATAATCTCATGACAGCATTAGCAAGACCATGCATTTGCTGCCAGGGAATAATATGCCACATAAACACATGGGGCACTATGCCACTATCTCTTATAAGAAGCAACTCATAAACACATTATTCAAAACTTTGAAAAGAAACAGCTGACAAATGGTCTAAGTATCTCTGCTTATCTACTCCTTATGAACCCCAATTTTGATTATGTTGGCTTCTTAGAAACTGTTGAGGAGATCATTTGCAGCAGCATATATTTGTGTCAGATGCATCTAATTTCCTTTAGATACATCTTAAGTACATGCAAAAAATAGTAGTTTGAAAGAGTGTATTTGAAAGGAATCAAACGAAATGCCCATATATTTCAATTTCAACTATCTCAAAAAACAATTAAAACCAAATTTTTATAAACTCTTTGGATACATCTTAAGTAAGACATACAATCAATTTCAAAAACACCAAATGTTGGATTGAAAGTAATACACAATTATTTGAAGCAGTGCTATTAGGCTCAGCCAAGCCACTCTCTATGGAAAAAATTTAAAATATAGTAAGGTTCATTTAAATAGAGACAATGCAATAATGTATTAATAGCTATTTCTATGAGCAAGAAAATAAAAAATATTTGAAGCAATTGCTTGAAATCATTTAAGTACATGCCATCAATGAAGCTGCTTGAAATCATTTTAAGTACATACCATCAATGAAGCTACAACATTAACATTGTTCATAACATTATTTTATTATTTGTAGCACAAGTTCTTGGTTCGTGATAAGCAATGTGGGCATGTAAGATATACATTGGTGCATGGAAATCTACAAAATCACCTACACAAAAACAAAAAAGGAGAGAGTTAAATCAATGATTGTGTAATAATCATAGTGCAGTTTAGATAGAGATGAATTCTAAATGTAGGTTTAGTCCTCCTTTTTTGGGTCTATAAAATTTACAAAATCATAGATGCATTGCAAACAAACACCAACTAATTTGATCAATCTATGATCAAATTAGAATGGAGTACATACGTTCATATTATGCTATTCTTTTTTATTTATTAAACAAATTAACAACTTTCCTAATACCTGAACAACATGAACTTTTATAAAGGAAAGAAGTGAGAGACCAACCACAACAAATTAATATCTTTCCTAATATTTAGTTTTTTAAAAGTTGGCAATATCCTGCAAAGGTTTGTATTTTGAATTTCTCAACTCCAAATATTTTTCTTGTTCATGACCTTTATTTTTATTTTTTTTGGTATATAATACAACAATCACACTCATTACTTATAATTCGAAGAATTTTAATGCAGCACCTATCAAAATGAATACTCATGGCAGTCTCAATTTTCAATCAATCTTGTATTCCTAAAATAAGGCTACATTGAACAAAGTAGAAATCTAACAAAGAGGCAAATGAATTGCAATCTGCACTTCAATTTTCTGCAATTGGACAAAGACATAGGAAATGAAAAGATGGAAAAAAATGACATCAACAAAGACAGATGTAAGCAAAAATCTACCTAAAAAATCCTCTCTATAACTGAAATTTCGCAACCAACATTAGGGAGGAATTATAGTTGGATTCAAAATTGGAATCACATATATTACTGTTGGGATATGTGTCCTTAAATCCTATTGTATGATGCTATGCATTTTATTATGTGAGACATTATGTATGACTTAATATTTTGGTTAATAAAGTTGTGTTATTATTTGAAAATATTGGTAACATGAATATTGGGACATTATCATATAGTCCATGAGATGCATAGTATGTGATTTATGTGATTTAGTCACAAAAGATATAAATCACAAGTTCTTTGTAAACTCAGAATTATAGTTCGTAGTCGGTGATGAAATTGGGCATTTCATCTGCAAAGACTATAACATATCAACTAAGATAATTTGTTTTGATCATGGAAATGGAGATTTCTAGTTGATATGTTGATATGTTTTAAGAGTTAAGACATATTGAACTGGACCGGTGTGAGATTTATTATTCTCCTAACGACTGTCAAATGAATAATAAACTCACGACTTATATTTGCATGAACTCTTAATCTTGAGAGGATAATAGACCTGATCATGAAGTGTAGGTTTTTTTGATATATCAGGAGTGAAATCTATAGTAACAGTCAAAATCTTAGTATGTTGGGCAGCCACATTTAGTGTTGATGGAACATATATTCTCAAGATGGAATTCATAGTCTCTTAACGGAGACACAAAATATTCTCTTGAGATAAATTTAATAGGTTTGTTATTCAGAGAGTTGGGCCTAACCACTTTAGTAAGGAGTTACTAAAGTATATATTTATGAAATTGGATTTCATATATATATGATGAATAATTTAAAGAATTAAACCGGGTACTCAAGGAATTAAGATGTAGAAATAAACAAAGTGGCAGTCTGCTTTCATGCCTTTGTGTTACTATGAATATTTTATGAAGGGGTTGCATGTATAATAAAGTCTTGGGATATAATTTATTAATAAGGCCTAGAGTGCAACTATATTTATATAGTGGTATTAAATATAGTTAATGGTAACTCTGGACTTGTCAAGAGTTGACAGAAAAGCCCAAGGCCCATTGGAGCTAGTGTCTTATTGGTCCCTTTTGGTCCCACTCCAAGCCACACACTTAAGCCCAATTGGAAAGGCCCAAAAGGCCGGCCCAATTAGATAATCAGTTAGATACAAAGGGAGAAACATACAGAATTTTCATGTAAGAGAAAGATTTTTGAGAGAGAATTCATAGAGAGAGTTTAAAAAGAACACTTTTTGACATTCTCCCTTTGGAACTGATTGAGAGACCACACATCTTGGGCGTTAGTGGAATTAGAGTGAAGATTGAAAGTATTCCCAAGTGATTCTCAACTTCAAGTTTTGAAATTCACCGCTCCAAGGTACACTCTCTTGTTCTTATATTCTGAAACTTAAACAATGCATGTTAACTTTTATGTATAAAGTAGATCCGTTATTTTTTCTTCCGCTACGCTGTATAATTCCATCAATTGGTATTAGAGCGGTCTTCATAACATATCTGTTTAACATGTTTTAAGTTTTGGATTTAGTAACAATGATTTCATGTTGTTAGAAAATAGTTTACTGCATGGTCGTTGAAATCATTATTCTTGATAAAAACTGTTTTTGATGTTATGATTTTTTTTTATTTTTTAGTTTAAGTATGTTAAACTGATCTTTAAGGCAGTAACATCAATGAAATTTAGTTTTGATATCAATTTATGTTCATAATGGTCGTATGATAGTTGTTTTGTACATGAAAATGTTAAAAAACTGTTTTTGGAAAATTCTGGAAAATTCAAAATTCGCGAAGCTCGATCGATCGAGAATCTGTCTAGAATCTATCAAGCAGATAGAAAGTTTCTCGATCGATCGAGGATCTATCGAGGATCTGTCGAGTTTCGCGGAACTTTTCTAGACCGATCAAGAATCTGTCGAGGATCGATCGAGAACTGTTGATCCAGAATTTTTTCTAAGTATTTTTACATATATAAAATAGCAAGGCTATGTGTAATTATATTATACATGTTTTATATTTAAAAACCTTTTTTTTTTAAATATCTAGTGAGAGAGAGATACAAGGGTTGGATCTCACGGCCTCCATTGTCAGTTTATAGTAGTGTGATTAAGCACCTCGCCTTAGCATATATACTTTGCTCCCTTCGGAAGGTGTTTAATTCACGGTACTACAGGTTAAACTTCTTTATGATGAATAATATGTGTTTTTACATTGAGAACGACCATGCTTCCGTGGAGTTACTTTATGACTCACATAGAATTCAATCAATGGTGTACACTAGATTAAGTTTAATGTTAATCTCCCTTCGGAGCTATGTCATTATTACTTAGAGGCTAAAGTAGAAACGGCATGTTATTAGTGTTTGATAAGAGTTATCATGATAGCACTAATAACGAGAATGGTTCTCAATCAATCATAGTGTTTATAATTTACTTGCTTCCAAGGAATTTTAAACATGGGATTGGGTTGTCGTTGCATATATTATTTTATGGTTTTATTAAGGTTCTATATTATATGCTTATATGCTAAATTGATGATGTCCAGTTTACTTATAATATTCATGTTTATTTTTTTCAGATTTGAACATGGCATCTTTTAGTCCACTTGTTTCTATTCTTAATCAAAACAAACTGACTGGATTCAACTATGTTAACTGGAAAAGAAACTTAGACATTTTTTTAACTGCTGAAGAGCACAAATATGTGCTTACTCAACCATGTCCTAGCTTTCCTTCATTAGATGCTCCTCTTGAAGAAAAACAACGATATGATCGTTGGCAGAAATCTAATGAAATGGCCAAGTGCTATATCCTAGCGTCCATCTCAAATGTTCTACAGCATCAAATGCAGGATGTAGAACTAGCTTCGGAGATTATGCTAAGTCTGAAGGAGATGTTTGGTGAGCAAGGCCGTTCAGCAAGGCCGTTCAGCAAGGCAAGAAACCATGAGGCAAATTTATAATACCAAGATGGCTGAAGGTAGTTCAGTAAGAGAACATTATCTTACAATGATCTCTAATCTGAATACATTGGAAGTTTTAGGTGCCGACATTGATGGAGAATCCCAAGTAGATATGATACTCCAGTCACTACCGGAATCATTCAAAGGAATTCAGACTAAATTATAATATGAACAAAAAGGTTTATTTTTTGTCTGAATTAATGAATGGGTTAGTGGCGGCGGAAGGCATCCTTGGTACTTCTAGTGTTGAAGCCAATATTGGTGAAGCTTCTACGTCACAACCTAAGTCGAAAGGCAAGGGTAAGAAGAAGAAGAAGGACTTCACTAAGAAAGAGGATAAGCAAATTGCCTTAGGGGTTGCCGATAAAGGAAAGAAGCTCAAAGAAAAGTGTTTCCATTGTGGTGAGAAAGGACATTGGAAGAGGAATTGTCCAAAGTTTAAAGCTGCCAAGAACAAGGGTATGAAAACTTCCTTTCTTCTTGAAATATGTTTGGTACAGAATCCCACTGATTCCTGATGTGTGGATTCAGGTTGTACTAATCATATCTGCAATTCTTTGCAAGGGTTTCAGGAGATTAGAAAACTGAGTGAAGGAGAATTGTTTCTAACTTTGGCTGATGGGAGCAGAATTCCGGTTGTAGCTGTTGGTGTTCTTCATTTGTGCTTTGAGTCTAGGGTTTTAATATTACAAGACTGTCTGTTTGTACCTAATGTGCGTAAGAATTTAATTTCTACAACTTATTTGGGTAAATAAGGATATTGTGTTATCCTAAAAGACAATGTTGTAATAAAGAAAGATAAAATATTTATCTGTTCTGGCAATATTGTGGATGGTCTTTATATTTTAACTCCTGTTAAGCATGAATTACATAATTCTGAATTAGATACTAACTCACATGTAAAATCATTAAAGAGAAAGTTTCCTTCAAATGATGCATATTTTTGGCACTTACGTTTAGGTCATATTAATTCAAACAGAATTCGAAGGCTGTCAAAGATGGACTCTTAGAGCCCATGGACTTTGATGAATTTCCAGTTTGTGAATCTTGTTTGGAAGGTAAAATGACCAAGCGACCTTTTAATTCTAAAGGTAGAAGAGCCCAAGAGTTGCTTGAATTAGTTCATACGGATGTATGTGGTCCTATGTCAACCCAAGCAAAAGGAGGTTATGAGTATTTCATCACTTTTACGGATGATTATTCAAGATATAGTTATGTATACCTAATGAGACGGAAGTCCGAAGCCTTTGAAAAGTTCAAAGAGTTTAGGGCTGAAGTTGAGAATCAATTAGGCAAACGCATAAAAGCCATTCGATCTGATCGAGGTGGCGAATACCTTCTTGGGATTTTCAAGGATTACCTAATTCAAAATGGGATTATATCCCAATTGACTACACCTGGAACTCCTCAACAAAATAGTGTAGCGGAGAAAAGGAATAGAACTCTTTTGGAAATGGTTAGGTCCATGATGAGTTATTCAACTTTACCAATTTCTTTTTTGGGATATGCCTTAGATACAGCAATACATCTTTTGAATTTAGTTCCATCAAAATCTGTCCCCAAAATACCCATGGAATTGTGGAGTGGGCGTAAGCCTAGTATGAGGTATCTCCACATTTGGGGTTGTCCAGCACATGTGCTAAAGGGGAAGCTTGATAAGTTGGAACCAAAATCGGAAGTGTGTTTGCTAGTTGGTTATCCAAAAGAAACTAGGGGTTATTTATTCTATAGTCGAAATGATAACAAAGTTTTTGTTAGTACAAATGCTAAATTTTTGGAAAATGACTATATGAATAATTTTACTCCTAGAAGTAGAGTTGTATTGGTTGAAATGAATGAGTCTGTAAATCAACAACCATTGGATAAAACTAAGGAAAAAGTGGTTATATTAGATACTACACATGAAATGTCTAGTACACAAGTGCCTCGTCGTAGTGGGAGAGTTGTTCGGCCTTCTGTGAGATTTATAGGTTTAGGAGAAACTTATGAGGCTATCTCAGAAGAGGCTGAATCGGATCCCTACACTTATGAGGAGGCAATGAATGATATAGATGCACATCATTGGGTCCAAGTTATGAAATCTGAATTAGATTCCATGTATTCCAATCAAGTTTGGAGTCTTGTAGAGGCGCCTAACAGTATTAAACTTGTTGGTTACAAATGGGTTTACAAGAGGAAGAGAGGGATAAATGGAAAGGTTGAAACCTTTAAAGCAAGGCTAGTGGCTAAAGAGTATACACAAAAAGAAGGCATCGATTATGATGAAACCTTTTCGCCAGTAGCCATGCTTAAATCTATCAGAATTCTCTTATCCATTGCTGCTCATTATGATTATGAGATTTGGCAAATGGATGTCAAGACTGCATTTCTAAATGGCAATCTTGAAGAAGAAATCTATATGTTACAACCAGAAGGTTTCATGGCAAAGAACCAAGAGCATATGGTATGCAAGTTGAAAAGGTCCATTTATGGACTTAAGCAAGCATCTAGGTTATGGAACATCAGATTTGATCAGGCAATCAAATCTTTTGGTTTTGAGCAAAATCTTGATGAACCATGTGTGTACAAGAGACATCAAGACAAAGTAGTAATGTTCCTAGTGCTTTATGTTGATGACATTTTACTCATTAGAAACGATGTAAGAGTAATGTCATGGGTTAAAGTTTGGTTGTCAAGCCAATTTAATATGAAAGACTTGGGCGAAGCTAACTATATTCTAGGGATCAAGCTTTGGCGAGATCGAAACAATAGGATGTTAGGTTTGTCACAAGCTGGATATATAGATAAGGTTCTAGAACAGTTTAGCATGCAAAACTCCAAAAAAGGATTACCTCCTTTTAGACATGGGGTTCCTCTGTCTGATGACCAAAGGCCTAAGACTCAAGAGGAAGAAAATATCATGAAACAAGTTCCTTATGCTTTTGCTGTAGGAAGTCTCATGTATGCAATGCTTTGTACTAGGCCGGATATTTGTTATTCAATTGGCATGGTCAGCTGATATCAATCAAATCCAGGACTTAAACATTGGCAAGTTGTAAAGCATATTCTCAAGTATCTACGGAGAACGAGAAATTATATGCTTGTTTACCATTGTGAGGATTTGATTCCCATTGGCTATACAGTTTCAGATTTTCAGTCGGATCTAGATTTTAGAAAATCCACGTCGGGTTGTGTTTTCACCTTGGGAGGTGGAGCCATAAGTTGGTGGAGTGTTAAGCACTCTTGTATTGCGGACTCCACCATGGAAGCCGAATATATTGCTACTTGTGAGACAGCAAAGGAGGCTGTTTGGCTCAAGAAATTCCTTTGTGATCTTGGTGTTATAAGAATTGAGCAAGTTCCTATTACATTGTTCTGTGACAATAGTGGAGCGGTTGCACAATCCAAGGATCCAAGGAATCACAAGAAAGGAAAACACATAGAAAGAAAAACACATAGAAAGAAAGTACCATATCATTCGAGACATTGTTGCTCGCGGAGATGTGATTGTAGCAAAGATTGATGGTGCAAAGAATCTAGCGGATCCCTTCACCAAAGCCTTGCCTCAAAGGACTTTTAAGTCACATTTGAAGGAGATATGAGTTAGATTAGTGCACAATAGTCTTTAGGCCAAGTGGGAGATTGTTGGGATATGTGTCCTTAAATCCTATTATATGATGTTATATATTTTATTATGTAAGACATTATGTATGACTTAATGTTTTGGTTAATAAAGTTGTGTTATTATTTGAAAATATTGGTAACATGAATATTGGGACATTATCATATAGTCCATGAGATGCATAGTATGTAATTTATGTGATTTAGTCACAGAAGATATAAATCACACGTTCTTTGTAAACTCAGAATTATAGTTCGTAGTCGGTGATGAAATTAGGCATTTCATCTGCGAAGACTATAACATATCAACTAAGATGATTTGTCTTGATCATGAAAATGGAAATTTCTAGTTGATATGTTGATATGTTTTAAGAGTTAAGACATATTGAACTGGACCGGTGTGAAATTTATTATTCTCCTAATTACTGTCAAATGAATAATAAACTCACGACTTATATTTGCATGAACTCTTAATCCTGAGAGGATAATGGACCTGATCATGAAGTGTAGGTTGCTTTGATATATCAAGAGTGAGATCTATAGTAACGGTCAAAATCTCAGTATGTTGGGCAGCCACATTTAGTGTTAATGGAACATATATTCTCAAGATGAAATTCATAGTCTCTTAACGGAGATACAAAATATTCCCTTGAGATAAGTTTAATGGGTTTGTTATTCAGAGAGTTGGGCCTAACCACTTTAGTAAGGAGTTACTAAAGTATATATTTATGGAATTGGATTTCATAAATATATGATGAATAATTTAAAGAATTAAACCGGGTACTCAAGGAATTAAGATGTAGTAAAAAACAAAGTGGCAGTCTGCTTTCATGACTTTGTGTTACTATGAATATTTTATGAAAGGGTTGCATGTATAATAAAGTCTTGGGATATAATTTATTAATAAGGCCTAGAGTGCAGCTATATTTATATAGTGGTATTAAATATAGTTAATGGTAACTTTGGACTTGTCAAGAGTTGACAGAAAAGCTCAAGGCCCATTGGAGCTAGTGTCTTATTGGTTCCTTTTGGTCCCACTCCAAGCCATACACTTAAGCCCAATTGGAAAGGCCCAAAAGGCCGGCCCAATTAGATAATCAGTTAGATACAAATGGAGAAACATACAGAATTTTCATGTAAGAGAAAGATTTTTGAGAGAGAATTCATAGAGAGAGTTTAAAAAGAATACTTTTTGACATTCTCCCTTTGGAACTGATTGAGAGACCACACATCTTGGGCGTTAGTGGAATTAGAGTGAATATTGAAAGTATTCCTAAGTGATTCTCAACTTCAAGTTTTGAAATTCACCGCTCCAAGGTACACTCTCTTGTTCTTATATTCTGAAACTTAAACAATGCATGTTAACTTTTATGTATGAAGTAGATCCGTTATTTTTTCTTCCGCTGCACTGTATAATTCCATCAATTACAGCACTTGCAACTCATGTTGATATAAGAGTCTTAGGATGCTCAGAACATCCTATGACAAAACTTAAAGTTTAATGAAAAAGATGGCATAAAGAAATTGAAACAAATCCTCTAGCAATGACAAAACCATAACCTAAATAAAGAAAACTTTAAAATCTCACAAAAGCATACCACACAGGAAAAATATTCTCACCAAAAAACAATAATTGACAAAACAGATCCCCAAAAATTGGAAAAATAAAATGGGAAATTAGGGTACCTTTAACCCTGATTCAATTATTTTTTTTGGCATAAGACGTAATGTCTGGTACAAAAACACAGTATACTGCAATTGGAGAAAAAGACGAAAAAGAATGAAAATAAGAAATCATAAATGAATTAGGAAGATGGAATCTTAACAACAGTGAACAATATAGAAGTATTAAGGCATAAACAATGTAAGAATGGAACCTTTGTTGTTGCAAGGAAGGAACGGCAACAAAGCAGCAGAAGAAACTATACATCATGATGGAAGGAAAAAAAAAAAAAGAAGCTATACAACAGTAAAAACTAATCTGAACTGTAAATTTAAAACTATCTTCACATTAAATTGAAATTAACAAAACCCACTACGGGCTCCAAACCCATCAATCTAAAAGAGAAAACACTCCCAAACAAAACCCTAAATCATATTTAACAGGATAACTTATAAAACAAAATTAGAAAACTTACTGGTAATAGAGTCTGAGAAAGACTGGTCTTTGACGATGGTAAAAAGAAATCATAGAGTGGGCCAAATTTCTGAGCTTTTCTCTACAGCCAACGGCAAAAACTAAAAATGCAAAAAGTTGCAGACCATAAACTTAAACTCAATAGCCAAACTGAAAAATACAGAAGAATTAACCCCAAAATTTTTAAATATACATAGAAAATAAAATTGAAGTATGCCTCAACCAATTAGTATTAAAGTGGGTAGCGCCTGGAAACGTAGATTTTAAAAAAATTACCACGAAATTTGCCTCCATTGATTTGGTTGGAGGGGCGGTGACGATCTTCAGAGAAAATTGCAAATGGGTATGTTCAAAGTTGAAGCTTTGGTTGATTTTGGAACTTGATAAATGGAGAGACTGAGGAAAGGAGGGTGTGGGATTTGAAAATTTAAAGCAAAGCAAAGCAAATCAAGATTAATAACAAAATGAAAAACCAAACCTAACATACCATATCGTCCCCCCAACGGCCAGATGATTCTGGCAAAAACCCACCTCAACCAATTAGTATTAAAGTGGGTAGCGCCTGGAAACATAGATTTTAAAAAAATTACCACGAAATTTGCCTCCATTGATTTGGTTGGAGGGGCGGTGACGATCTTCAGAGAAAATTGCAAATGGGTATGTTCAAAGTTGAAGCTTTGGTTGATTTTGGAACTTTATAAACGGAGAGGCTGAGGAAAGGATGGTGTGGGATCTGAAAATTTAAAGCAAAGCATATCAAGATTAATAACAAAATCAAAAACCAAACCTAACATACCATATCGTCCCCCTAACGGCCAGATGATTCTGGCGAAAACCCATTAAGAGAAATATCTGTAGCCTCTCTCCAACGGAATTGTTTTAGTCTATGAAACTTGATTTGTCCCAATGTCCCATGAGAGGCGGTCTGTTAGATCTGATTGGCGTTTGGGTTTTGGGGAAGGAGAAGGGTAGAGAGGTAGAGAAAGAGAGAGAAGGGTATGGGTCATGCAGTGTTTGTTGGGCTGAGTTTGCCTTTGAAAGAGAGACAAAGATTGAGAAATAGGTTTTTGTATCGGCTATTGTTTAGAAGTTGAAGATTATCGGGTTAGTTTTGGGGAGAAATATTTATTGGGGGAGAAATACTTATTGGGTTAGAAATAGTTACGGTGTTTAGAGTTTTATTTTTTTTATAATAGTTTTATTTTTTAAAATAATGCTGACGTGGAAAATTGTGGAGCTAGCAGAGTTTCGGTTTTATATGTATATATATATATATATATATAGTAATGCTGATGTGGAAAATTGTGGAGCTAGCAGAGTTTCGGTTTTATATATATATATATATATATATATATATATATATATATATAGACTAGTGTGTAGTCTCGTGCATATGCACGGGTATAATTAAAAACAATCACAATTATATGGTTCAAATTATACACGGTATTAGCTTACTCTTTTTTAAAACCATATATTTTTTAAAATATGTAATGCCTTTTCATATTATATATATAATTTAGAATTTAATTAGTTTTAAACTCTTTAGTTTTTGCACCCAATAATTCATTTGTCACAAAAATAAAAAAATTTAGGTGGACACGTAGTAAAAATTGGACTCTAATTGAAATCTAATTCATAATCTAATTGGATTTGGACTCTTCGATTTTTACACTCTATTATTCACTTTGCACAAAATTAAAAATTAAATAGGACATATGGCGCAAAATTGAGAATCCAATTAAAATCTAATTGGATTTTCTCTGAGCTTTGGCTATTAGTATTGTAAGGGCAAGTTTTGGATCCTAAGCCCAAAAAGCAACAGGGTTAGGTCCCAGAGAGCCCAACACAATGAATTTGTAGAAAGTGAACTTATAGGTTGGGCTTCAATGGAAGGACCAACGGGATTAAGGATAGTAGGAAAGTAAAGAAAATTAAGCTGTATGCGAAGAAAATGACTCCTCGGCAAAGTTTGAGGAGAGTAATTCTTGAATATATTGCTTTGGACTTGGTTACAATTTCTATTCTAGGTTGCTATAGTGTCTTCTTCCACAATTTTTCAGATCTTTTGTTCTGGTGGGTTTCTTACGTTATATAGCCTCTTTCCGTTGATCTTGACCCTCCATTTTTTATCACGCAGGCCACCACCTTAGTGCTTGTCCCATCAGATGTTTTCTCAAATTTTTTATGAGTTGTGGCAACTAAGACGGCATTGTTAAAGGGTATTCTTCACATAAATGTGGTCAGAGGGTTTGGTGGGGTGCAATTAACGTGGTGATGGCTTCCGTCCCTTCAGATATGACAGGCTTAACCCCCTCTCTAAAGTCTTTCCCCTATAGTGTGGCCCCCTCTGATAGTGTGCCGATGACATGGCCACGTCTCGCCACCCTGGCTTCACTATCCGAGGGGATGGTCTCCTTAGAACTATACTAAACTCCTCGGCCGCGAACATGACATGTGGCATTTCTATCTTATTAAGTTGTTGTACCCCACAAATATATATATATATATATATACACACACACACACACACACACTCTACTATTTAAGAGGCTTCCCTTGTTTGGACTAGATTTTTTTTTTTTTTTTGTTCTAAAATATTCCTACATTCCTATGTTTAAGTTGTGACAAAAATAAAGGAAAATTTGGTAAAAATACAACCTTAATTTCCACTAAAACATTGCCTAAAAAATAAGGTTACTCTCCTATTGATTATCAAATTTATTTATCCACTTATAAATTAGATTTTCAAAATAAAAATTATATATATAATAAAAAACATAATTTTATGTACTACTACCACTAAAAAAAAAAAAAAAAGCCTCATCACACGTGCGAAGCTCATGTGATAAGGCTAGTATATATATATATATATATATATATATATATATATATATATATATAAATTATCTAGAATTATCCACACACAAAAAAATAGTAATTCTTCAATTAGGCACTAACTCCTCCTTTATCTATAACTTAAAATATAAATATATATATATATAATCAAAAAGTTTGACTTTTTGTTAATCTCGTAATATAATGACATTAAACTTTAGAGAAATATTATATCCAAAATATTTTCACAACAAATGTTAAGTGGCAGGTTATTATTGTCTGTTACTAATGGACAAAAGAAAAAAATTAAAAGTAGGTTCAAATTAAAACTAGTAACAATTTACGATTTTGAATTTATTGTGAAAATATTGTGAATTTAAAACTTCTCTAAATTTTAAGGTCTTACAATTTTAGACTTTACTATTTTAAGATATATTTTTAGTTGAATTTAAATTCTATAGAGATTCTCTATAGCATTCCACATAATTACACTCTTTATTAGAATATTGTTAAATTATTTTTCTTAAGCAGATAATTTCATAATATAATAAACATTTATAATAAGGGAAATGCTAACAGATGCTCTTAGGATAATAATTAATAATCCATTCAAAGAAAGATTTTATGAGAAAAGAAAAAAACTAAATTAATGTTTTGATAGTTTTTTCTATTTCTCATAAAGTGGCATCAACATTTTTCTAAAATAGTTTTTTTTTTTTAATACAAGATAGAATTTTACTCTAACTTAACTTAAGGGTATGTTTGATTGTGGTGAAAATAGGGAGGATGGAAAATAGAGAAAGGAAAATATAATGAAAAATGTTGTTTTTCACTGTTTAGTTGAGGATGAAAAATAGGAGAGACAAAAAATAGGGGAGAAAGTTTTCCCTCCTGGTCCCACTTTTTTTATCCTCCTAAATTTGGGAGAAAAATGAGGAGGGAAAAGTGATGAGAAATCCATTTTACACAAATACTCTCTCACGTACCTCTCACATATTATGTAATAAGAGTATGATAGTCAATTTATATAAATTACATTTTAATTACATTTTCCATCCTTCTCTTTTTCTCTCCAACCAAACAAAAGAGTTTTTCACCCTTTCACTTTTCCACCTCTCCAACCAAACGCACAAGAGGGAAAACCAAATAATTTTCTATCCTCTCACTTTTCCATCCTCCCATAATTTTCTATCTTCCCACTTTTCCCTCCTCCAACCAAACGGATCCTAAATGTATATGTGTGTGAAGCTCCTGAAGACTTGAATCTCGGTTATTACTCTCCATACTTCACAAACACTTATACTTATAAAGTGATCATTACACCAAAAATATACGATGGTCTACAATAAATTATTAATCATTGCTTAAAACACTAGTTAACATAACTTTTAATAAATATTTATTAATGGCTATCGTAATCATCCAAAATTCCAAATTTATAATTGGAGGAATAAAATGTGCTTAATGCACGAATTTCAATGTCATTTCATAAATGCTAAACATGATCCCTCCTTTTCAAACGTCTAAAAGACATTTAATTTTATACAAACATTTATTTTATCCTAGTACCAACCAATTCTCGGTGTGTAAAATAAATTCCTATACGAAACTGATTAACATCTATAAATTCATTTACTTTTTCCTATATTGTTGTTATTGCGGGTGATTATTAAAAATAAATAAAATATTTGTCCTATGCTGGAACTGCTGCCATCACAAATGAACCGTGGAATCCCAAAAAGAAAACCCAGCATTTGGACTTTGGAGATGGACTGACAGAAGCAGAGTGAGAGATGGGGATTAGATCCTGTTTGGTGGGACTGCTCCCATTTGCAGCCATGGTGATGATTGAGTGCCTGGATGTGGGTTTGACCACACTCAGCAAAGCAGCCATGTCCAGAGGGATGAGTAACTATGTCTTTGTTGTCTACTCAAACGCTCTTGCCACTCTCATCCTCTTTCCCTCTTCTTTTATCATCAACAGGTCATCATCTCCTTGTTCATTACTCAGTAACAAAGCCTCAGACTTTCTTTCTTTCTTTCTTTCATTGACACTAAAATTAAGTTTTTTCCTTTTGTTTTCAGGAACAAGAGGCCTCCACTGACCATCTCCCTCCTCTGTAAATTCTTCCTTCTTAGCCTTGCTGGGTATGTAATTTACTTTATAAGAGCTCCACTTGATGAATTAAGAACTGGGTTTGATTGGTTTTTTTTAGTTTAAGGAGAATCTGTTACCTCTTTTGGGTTTTGCAGGATAACAGTAATGCAGAATTGTGTATTCATTGGCGTAAGCTACAGCTCTCCTACACTTGCATCTGCTATTGGAAATTCAGTACCAGCATTCACTTTCTTGTTTGCTGTAATCTGCAGGTTCTTTTCTTCTCCCGATTGTTTTATTCACTGTAGTAGAGAAAGAGGAAACTAGAAAGTGCTTGCCTTTCAAGAAATTAAGGGCTAGAGGCATAATATAAGAAGAATTGATGATAAACCATCTAATCACAATAGCAAAATTTATGACTTGGATCTAACAACATCAGAAACTGAAAAATCTGAATGACTTACATAGTTGAGATAAGATTTCCATTTTTACTAAATCTGAAAGACTCATATGGTGAAGGGTCTTTCTTATGGGAATTAAAGGGCTTACAAGTTAAGTTACAACTTAAGAATTTTTGTGTGTAATTTATTGTCGGGTTGTTTTTTTTTTTGAATGATAATTAAGGTTTGAAAAGGTCGATTTGAGAAGCTCAAGAAGCCAGATCAAGATCTTGGGCACCCTGGTATCAATCTCAGGAGCAATGATTATCATCTTTTACAAGGGCCCGCGAATTGGCACTACGCCAATTCAAGTCTCTTATAACTCTCATCAGTCACAACCATTTCCATCCACTATGTTTGCAACAACAAATAATTGGATCATTGGAGGTTTTTTCCTTGCAACTGCTTCTTTGTCTCTTTCAGTGTGGACTACTGCTCAGGTAATATGCCCAATAATAAGAACATTTTGGAGCTTTACTTCTCTTTTTTAATTCATAATCTCTGTGTAACTGGAACTGATTTTAATTCCAAGTACTAAACTTGAAGGCAGCAATTCTAAAAGGTTACCCTTCAGAGATGACCATAGTCTCCTTCTATAGCTTCTTTGGGGCAATCCAATGTGCAATAGTTTCTTTGATTGCAGAAAGAGATCCAAATAAGTGGAAATTAAGCCCTGGTATTGAGCTGGTCTCCATCGTCTATTCAGTAAGCACATAGGAAATTGTAATGATCTTTTGAGATTGTCTCTGCATGGCACCCTCTTTACTAGAACATCTTATTTAGCAGTTTTTCATTTTGTGTAGGCTGTTTTTGGAAGTGTGGTGACATTTAGTGTAGTAACATGGTGCATACATAAGAAAGGGCCTTTGTTTGTCACCATGTTCAAGCCCTTGAGTATCGCTATTGCTGCTTTTATGGGTGTCATCTTCCTTGGCGACACACTCCATATTGGAAGGTAATGTTTTCTCTTTCTGGTCATGATCCATTATGTTTTGTTGTGCTGCCAATATTACCAGTTGAGTATGCTACTTATCTAGCCTTGTTAAGCAAGTTTAAATGTAAATTGTGCTGTATGCCTGTATCAATTAGTGTGCATACTGCATCCTTGTCCTGTTGTGTTGTTGGATACCACATGGAAAACAAAAAACAAGAAGGATATTATCACTGCCTTTTGTCTTTCATTTCTGCAAAACATGCTTCTAAGCTAAACGGGAAAGAAAATCATTTTATAGAAGTGCATTTCACAGCTTGTTGGGTAGAATAGCTGTATGAAATATTAATACATGGATGTTGTGGTGCCTCAAAAGTAATCAATACTAATCAAGTTTGTTATTCTGTTGCAGTGTAATCGGAGCAGCTGTCATCGTTACAGGATTTTATGCTGTGTTATGGGCACAATCCAAAGAAGAGGAAAAGGGTAAATCCCATGAAGTTGATAGGCTACAGTCTCCCCCCCAGACGACCCCTCTCTTGGAGAGCCAGACACTTGAATAATAAATAGTTGAACTTATTATATGGTGAACATATTCAGGAATCAAAGGGAATGCAGATGTAATTATGTAATACTAGCCTTCTAAAAAAAAAAAATTATATAATACTATGCTTTCACCTCTAAAAGTTTACATTTATTTATATATATCTAAAACTTGAAGCGTAACATTTATTATTGCTACGGTTCAATTGAGCCACATCAAAGTCCATGACATTATCTTTTTTCTTTACAATTTTCCTATAATTGTTTTTAATATATATATTTTTTAATATATACACTTCTCTAACATTTTTCCCTCCTTTACCTTTTCATTTTTTCACTACTTTTCCAACTTTTTTTTTTCCTTCCTTACCTTTTCATCTCCCTACTACCCTCTCTATTAATATCATTTTTCCTCTTTTCCTTCTTCTTCCTTTATTTATGTCTCTTCTTATCCACATCCTCTTATTATAAATTTATCATTATCTCTTCTATTCTATGCATAGTTTTTCCTCATCAAAAAAAAAAAAAAAAAAGGTTCTCTCTCTCTAATTTTTTTTGTGGATTTTTTTTTTCTTCATCTCTGCTTTAGGTTGATAATTTTTTTATAGTTTTTAAAACTCTATTTTGAGTTAATGGGATTTGTGTTTGTTTTTAGGTTCATAATTGTTTATATTCTTTAAAACTCTACTTTGAGATAATGTGATTTAGTTTTGTTTTTTAAATTGTTGTTGTTGTTGTTGTTTTTTTTTTTTTTTTTTTTTTTTCTTTAATTGATAAATGTTATCTTATTGCATTATAAAGAATTACATATAGCATATAAAAATATTATATTATTTTATTACATAGCACGATTTGGATAATTTAGTATCTATTGTAATTAGGTATTTATTCTATTACATAGCATGATTTTTTGTAGTATTTAATTTAAATGTTAAATTATGAAACTCTACTAATTTTTGTTTATTTTTTAATCCTTTGTGATAGACAAAGTACTCTTAATAGTTGTATTAGAAGTACTCGGATGGGTGACAAATTTTAGTTGTTGCAATTTTTTTTTTAATTATTATTATTATTATTTAATAACAATGCATATATAGAGATTTAATTCTTAGATTTTGCGAATAATTTTTTATTGGATGATATATTTTGGGTGGATGAAATTACAATTTTTGCAAAGAAAATAATTTTAATAGATTATTAACAACAAATTTTTTTCCTAGTTGTTCCATTAATCATTGTTAAGATTTACTAATTTTTTTTTTATTACGTTTTTTGGTGTTTTGGATTATAGACAGAAAAAATAAGATTTGAGAAAGTTTGTTTTTTAAACTTTATATTCTTCAGAATGATTCACAATACCTTATAAATAACTTTTATTTAAAAAAAAAATGAATATTTTCGTTAACATACCTTTTGAATTTTTGAGAAAAATTATATATATATTTTTTTAATACGACAAAATTTATATTTATGATTTATAATTATTCCTATATTATATTTATAATTGTTCCTATAATAGATAAAAATATTATTACAAAATAAATTACTCATTATTAAATTAGTTTAAATTGTAAATTTTTTTTTAATAAAACTACCATAAAAATAATTATTACACATAATGTGCGGGTTCACGACTAGTTTTCGCTTACAATTATATGGAAACCATTACTTTTCTGGCATGGCGAGTTAGGCTCATTGTTTCGGAATAATACTTAACAAATAGAAACTAAACATTTTTAACCTTGTATCGATATTAAAACCAAAATACAGAAAAGAAAATCAATTTTTTCTCCTGAATGAAAAATTAATTACATATGCAATATGAATATATGATTGTCTAAACAGATTTAACCCACTAAACCAAATTTTTTTCCTAAATTCAAATGCTACAACCGCAATGTGAACAAATAACGAGTAACAACCGGAAACAAACTCATTAAAGTTATATACAACCAACAGATAAGCCAATCTAGCCCTATAAGATCTTAAAGATAGAAAGGTCATAAACTTTGTGGATAAATTCCTATATTCAACTATTCAAAAAAAAAAAAAAACTATTCAAGCATGTTAGTCCATAAGCACTATGTTTATGCAGCTCTGTCCTCATCTCCTTTGCTCTCGTCCTTCAAAAGACAAGCCTGTTCTCTCTCCCTCTTCCCAAATCTGACGAGCCTCTTCTCTAAGCAGCTTCTTTAAGTTCCTTTCCTTTTCTTTTGCGCTAGTCCTTGTGGCACGCAACTGATCCACAATTTTTGCCAATTCAGGTCCCATCTCTACCATTTTCTCCTCAATCTTCTTACGTTCTTCGACATCAAACCTTGCCTTTGACAACCGGATGCACCAAACAATCTTCAATCTATTCCTCAACAGAAACTTAATAACGTTAAATATACGAAATTGGAGAGGTGGGAAATCATAATATCTGAAAAGCAACAATAGCCTCCATTGCATCCAATCAACATCCCAGTCATCACCTTCAGCGAGTATCTTAAACACATCATTCGCAAGCTTAAAGCTTTCTGCCAGTTCAGTATGCACAAATGCTTCAAAGATCTTGACTTGAAGCCAATGAGAGCCAATGCTTAGAGCATCAAGGCTCAGAGTCTCATATTTTGGTTCCATTTGCGTAATAGTCCCAGAAAAACCATAATTGGGTTCCACTTTCACCGCATCATTATCCTCCATAATCATATCAACATCATCAAGATTGCTCTCCTTATCCTCCTCAATCTTAAGTACGGCCTTTATCTCAGCACCCAATATCTCAACATTACCAACCCCAAAGCTCTTGGGGTCAATCTTTCCCGTAGATATTCGGGCTCACCACCCAGATGTGCCATCTTGATCTTCCAAAACAATCTCACTAGTCACACCCCTGGCTAAAATCAAAATCCAAAACAGCAAACACTATGAGCAAAGTTTCGTTTCTTTCTCCCTAATTCCCTCTATTCTAGTTTGAACACTTATTTATATTAGGCCTATGTCGGATTGGTTCCCTTGGATACTCAAGGTGGATTTCCTTTTTTCTGTTCGGAAAAGGAATTAATTAAAAAAAAATTAACAAAAGGGATTACTTTAAAAAAATGAACGGACCAAATTATTTAGAGTACCCAAAAGATTTTTTTTTTTTTTTTTTAAAGGAGAAAAGAATAGGGAATGACTTCTTTTTTTTTTGGTTTGGTTTCGTTTGATTAATAAAACATAAATTCAATTTAGTTATCTAATTATAGAAAGCTCACATAGTACTCTTGTAGTTGAATAAGAGATTTAGGGTCTAAATCTCATTTAAACAAAAAATCAATTATTTTTGTTATGATTGGTGGCTTGAATTATGGTGCATGTAAGAGCACCACATGGGATTATCTCGCATTGGTGTTGGACACACTCACGGAAGCTTACTTCAGACTAAAAGTCCTACTAGGACTGCGTAATATTATCTACGTAAAAACACAAGCAACTTTGGTATTGATCTCTATCTAGTGTCCTAGCCGACTTTGCCCAATATAAATATATATGTTATGCGGCAATTGCGTGTCTCAGTGCCGCAATATTAGAATAGGTTTCTCTATTTTCTGTTATTGTAAAGAGTTATTTTCTGTTATTGTGTGTATTGAGAGTATTTTGGTACCACCTTTGTAATCTCTTTCTTTTGTTAGTGAAATTTTCGCTTCAACACTGCCCATGGACGTAGGACAAAAACTGAACCACAAATTTTTGTGTTTCCATGTGATTGTTTCTTTTATCTTTCTATTTCTATTTTGCATAAACCCACTGTTATTTAGATACACATAACAAACAGATATTTATGCTATTCTTAGCAAATTGGTATTAAAACAACAATTTTCTTAGCCTGTTGGTAGTGGACACAATAAATTTAAATTTTATTGTGTCTATAAAAAAAAGGTTGTTGAGGTACAAATTTTTGGACCCTAATTTCTTTAGCTCACTCACAAAAATACCCACACAAGCCTAAGAATTATTTTAAAGTCCACATAAATATCTCCCACATATTACTTAAATATTCTCCATGCTATTGGGCTCCCAAATTTTCCTTACATATATAAGCCTCACAAATTACTTTGGGCCCTCTCACAAATATCACCTATTATATTCCACATATTATCCAACTTGGGTTTTCACAAAAATACCTATCACCTTACTACCAACATTAAGCCACAAAATTATACTTGCTCCACAAAAAGCCCAAAATCATTAAACTTGTGGGCAAAACCCAAGAGGCCCAACAAAAACCCTTTCTAAGCCCATTGCTACACGACACCTCTAAGTTCGTTACTACATGGCACCTTACTAAGTATGTTGTTACATGGCACCTTACTAAACCCGTTGCTACACGACACCTTACTAAGTCCATTGCTACACGGCACCTCTAAGTCCGTTGCTACACGGCACCTTACTAAGCCCGTTGCTACACGCCACCTCTAAGCTCG
Organism: Castanopsis chinensis; assembly: GCA_032878915.1. Classification (NCBI taxonomy): domain Eukaryota; kingdom Viridiplantae; phylum Streptophyta; class Magnoliopsida; order Fagales; family Fagaceae; genus Castanopsis; species Castanopsis chinensis. The sequence goes on from JAVQMG010000114.1 coordinate 10,575,269, forward strand.
TTACTACATGGCACCTCTAAGTCCGTTGCTACACAGCAATCTCACAAAGTCCGTTGCTACACGACAATATCTTTACAAAAATCTTAAACTATTTTAACAAAACCCAAATACTAATTTGGCAACTATTTTAACAAGGCCTGAATACTAGTTTGACACTATTTTACAAAACTGAAATACTAATTTAGCAAACTATTTTACAAAAACCCAAATATTAATTTGGCAAACTATTTTACAAAGCCTAAATACTAATTTGGCAAACTATTTTACAAAAGCCCAAATATTTATTTGGCAAAATATTTTGACAAAACTCAAATACTAATTTGGGACTATTTTACAAAGCCCAAATACTAATTTGGCAAACTATTTCATAAAGCCCAATATCATTTTGGCAACTATTTTTAAAAGCCCAATTTCATTTTGGCAACTATTTCTAAAAGCCCAATATTATTTTAGCAACTATTTCATAAGGCCCAATATCATTTTGACAACTATTGCTAAAAGCACAATATTATTTTGACACTATTTTATAAAGCCTAATATTATTTTGGCACTATCTCTATAAGCCCAAAATTATTTTGGCACCACTTCATAAAGCCTAAATATTGTTTTGGCAACTATTTCTAAAGCCCAAATATTATTTTGGCACTATTTCATAAAACCCAAATATAATTTTGACACTATTTTTAAAAGCCCAATATTATTTTGGTATTATCTCTAAAAGCCCAATATTATTTTGGCACTATCTCTAAAAACCCAATATTATTTTGGCACTACTTCATAAAGCTCAAATATTCTTTTGGCACTATTTCTAAAAGCCCAATATTATTTTGGCACTACTTCATAAAGCTCAAATATTCTTTTGGCACTATTTCTAAAAGCCCAATATTATTTTAGCACTATTTCTAAAAGCCCAATATTATTTTGGCACTATTTCATAAAGCCCAAATATTATTTTGGCACTATTTCCAAAAGCCCAATATTATTTTGGCACATATTTACAAAAGTCAGATATTATCTTAACACTTATTTCATATATACTAAATCTCTTACTCATGGGAAATATAAATACTCATCCTTCAAGAAATACTTCTCTTACAAACTTATAGAAGCCCATGTATATCATCCATGGCAAAACTCTTCATTTTGTAAGGATAACCAAGCTCAAAGAAGCTCAAATACAAAAGCCCAGTTGGGCTAGCCCAGCTCATATTCAAGTCCGTGCAGCTGAAGCTCACATGAGCTAATCAGCCAAAACTCAGCACAAGTCAACAGCTGGAACCCACTGCCATTAGGTCCCAACTTGTCCAATTGGGTCAAAAGGGGACACGTGTCCATCAGAGGCTGAACCCTTCCTTCACAAGCTGAAATTTCATCATTACTCATGTGACATAAAGCTGAAGCTGACTTGACAGAAAGTTGAAGGGCTTCAGCCAACTGTCTCTTCTTTCTCCGCCAACCCATTCGGTCAAGTATCAAAGGCAGCCATGACTAGGCCATTAAAGCTCCTGAAACAACCTGAAATCAGCTTATTTTCATGCTAAAAATGTGCATTCTCTAGTTCATGGACCAAGCACATGAACCCCTAATGAGGAAACTCAGGGAAATGTAGTTTGGAGGGCACCAAGGGGATCCAAGCAGAGTTCCCAGCAAAGGTTTCAAGGTTGACACCTGGCTGGGGTGATACAACTTGCCTTAGGAAGCTCTGAATCTAGTAGCAGCACAACCAAGATCATTAACCTAATGCATGCTCTAATCCCATCAGCCAAGGACAATCAACATTCAATGCTAAGTCAAAACCCCAGCTATTATTACCCAAAACAGCAAGAATCTTCCAAAAGTTAAGCTTACCACTCTTAGCTAAAATCCTAGGAACGATTCTCTAAGGATTTTCTGAAGATTGGAGAAGATTTAACAGAATTTATTTGCTAATTACCCCCTAAAACCCAACTATAAATGGAAATCTCCATTAATGCTTCAGGAAAAAATAAGAACATACCAAGAAATATGCTCATAGAAAAAAACTCTTACTAAACCCTTTCATTTCAGCTTTCTCTAAATTCCAACAGAGTTCTAAGCCACTAAACTCTCAGCTTCAAACATGGAAACTGAGTTCTTCAACTCCTAACTCAAAAACACCTCTTATATCTCTACTTAAAAACACACAGCTTTCCCCCAGCAGCAAGTCCCAACGGCCTTGGTATACACTCTCACTCATACTCATACTACTCACAAATGACTCCTTCTACCCATTATATATACTACATTCATGAGCATGCCTTGGCACCATAATGATTTTGCTACACTAGCTAGGATCTCTCTCTCTCTCTCCCTTCATCTCACACTAAACTTTCCTCATTATTTGTTGTTATGGAACCTATGATATTTACTTATTCATTTACTATTGATGGTTATGATGTAACTGTTACCATAGAATTTTTCCCTCATATTATTGTATTAGGAGGCTCTTCTCCAGAGCTAAAGGATGATGAGTCCGAAAATCTGGATGTTTTCCCTTAATCTGTGAAATACTTTACTGTTGGGTCACTTTTCTGCAGAAACCTTTTAAAGCTGGGTTACTCTTTTTTGCAGAAGCCTTTTACAGTTGGGTTACTCTTTTCTGCAGAAACCTTTCACAGCTGGGGTACTCTTTTCTACAGAAACCTTTTACAGCTGGGTTACTCTTTTCTACAGAAACATTTTATGGCTGAGTTATTTTCTGCATAAACATTTTGCTGCTGGGACATTTCTTACAATATACTTTTTAACCACGTTGACGTGTCTACTGTAGGGATTGTTTATGGGCCATTCTTGTAAGTCCCAATCTAGGCCCAAGGCATAAAAATACAGTGAATTATTTGGATCTTTGCCGATAGTCTTTGGGCCGTACATCGAGCCCATCGTCGAGTTTTGATTTAGGCCCCCAATCCAATATAAATCTCATTTGTCGGAAATGAAACTTTTTCACCCCCAACAAAGGTTTATCATTAGTGAAATAGGCAAATCTTTTATTGAGTTTCTCATAATGATTGTTATTTATTATCAAACCAAGACATCAATTAGTCAATTAAACAATTTTAAAGTCAATAAAATGTTGATAAGACATAAATGTATAAATGGAACACTAATAGAGAATCAAAGAGACCGCGAGAGAGGAAGAAATGTTTTTTTTTTTTGTCTTTTCTTATACTAGCCGCGGATCCCACATGTTGCGCATGATATTGTTTTTAGATGGTCTGATTAGTTTTTTATTTTATTTTTTTACTAAATAGTAATGTATTTCATAATCATATTTTCATTAATTATAGGTACAATTACAAATGTAATATATATATATATATATAATTTTTGTCGTACCAAAATGAAAACAATACAATTTTTCTTGGGAATTCAAAAGGTAGCAAAAATACTAATTGTATAATTAATTATAACATTTTGTGTATCTTTAAAGAAATATATGAATTTTGGAAATTATTTTCTTAGTTTTAAACAAACTTTTTCTAACCCAATTTTTTTTCCCATTGTACAATCAAAAACACCAAGAAATGTATCAAAAAAATTAATAAAAATTGAACAATTTACAATTCAAATAAAAAAGAAAGGGAAAAATAAAATTCACATCAAAGTCAAACTCATTCTTCCGAATATGTAAAATGTTTCAAATGTGATGTGATCAAACCAAATATCCAATGCATAATGAAACTCAAAATTTTTAATAAGGCTTTGAAGTATCGCAATAGAAATATGTCACTATTCCCAAGCAAAAGTATTGGTTATAAAATAATGATTGTAAATCTTTTTTCTTAATAAAAAAAAAAAGAGTGCAAAGGGGAAAAAAGTAGAGAAAGTTTTTATGAAAAAATAAGAAGTATTATGTTAATATTGTCGTAATCTAATCTAACATCTAATCCAACATGTGAAAAATGAATAGATAAATAAAAAATTTTAAACTCAAAATTGAATTTGTTTTCTTAAAAATCTTAAAGTATACATTAATAAAATAAGGAAGATAAGCAATAAAAAATATTCGTAAATGCTTACGACAATTACTCAAGCATCTAAAGACATCATATAACAAAGACATAACAATTTGGTGCTAATTTGTTAAACAAAATATTTACAAACAGTGAAAGAAAAATGCACAAAGACCATCTTCTTCAACTATACTAATTGTTTTTCATCATATTGTCTAGACTATCCTGCTATTTTCCAAATAAACTAAAACTTGACAACAACACAAATTATAGACATATTATAATATGATTTTTCCACAAATCTGGTCAGCAACATTAAAAGTATTTAGTATTGTAAATAAAATGATAAAAAAAATACTTGCATCAAGAAACATATGAATTAGTCAATAATAAGACAATGGGAGTACAAACCTCATAAAAAATCAAACAAAAAATTGAGAGAGAGAGAGAGAGAGAGAGAGAGAGAGAGAGAGAGAGAGAGAGAACTTTTGTGCGGGAAAAAAATATGCATAAAATGGGAGAGAATGACAAATTTATAGTACGAGGATAAGAATAAGACGAGCCAAAATAAAGGAAAAATTGGCAAAGTTATATATAAAATTAAAACCATCTCAAAAGGAATATGTATAGACAATACTTAGTTATAACATCAAAATAAAGTAGATAAATATGTACCGTTAAAACCTCCTAAGATGACCACCGCATACCCTTGGTGCGATGGTTACTCCACAAGTATAAGTGTTTGTGGGGTGTGGGAGGCAAGGGCCGAGATTCAAATCTCCATGAGAGAACTTCACACACATATACACTTAGATTAGGCTAGAGTAGAATTTTACCTTGTAAAAAAAAAAAAAAAAAACCTCCTAAGATGAATTTGTAAAACCAATGAATTTATATATTTAATATTGTCAAAATTTTAAAGGTAAAAATATAAATATGAAAAAAATAATGTTGTGACAATGACATGGAGGATGAAGTGTCATAACATGAAAGTAACAAAAATAAATGTTAAATTTCAAACTTTTAGATATAGATAAATAGATAGATATGCAGTAGCTAGTAAAGAGAATCACTCACTGCCTCTCCAGCATGAAACGGGGTCGCTCATAGGTATTGATTCTATTGAAGGTGGTGGTCACGGTTTACCATGCTCATTGAACTGAAAATTTTATTAAGAAAGGAAAGGAGCTACAATAATTAGGCCAACATTTTCACATTTTCTTCTTCATTATGGCAGCTAATTGAAATTGGAGAGGACAATGAAAGAAGCCTCATGCCAGTAAGTTTATCGGGAAAAAAAAAAAAAAAAAGAATCAGCATAGATTTTTCTCCAAAGTGGCCTTGTGCAAACAGCAAACACATGCACCCTTTTCCCAAAGCCTTTATCAAAATGCCCCAATGATCAGGGCATTCAACAGAATCCATATTTAAAAGTAACTAAGAATCTCACATTCCAATGTTCCACACAACTCACACCAATTGTTAACAAAATAAGGTTGATATGTCCCTTATGCCACTATTAGAGCATCCGCATCAATGAATACAAAAATTTTGTAAACTTGCACGGAAAAAACCTACTTTTTCTATTTTACACTCATTTTTTTACAAAATATTCACATCAGTTTGTTTATGATACACATTTATTCAAATAAAATATTCATCTTCACCCACCATCATCGATCAATCCACACCCATTATCAACCCACCATCATCAACCACCATCATCAAGCACATCACCCCAAAACCCACTGATCAAATAGAAAATCCAAAACTGATCAAACAAAAAATTAAAAAGGATCAAAACCCACTGATCAAACAGAGCTTCAGCGGCAATCGATGGTGGCACGGCGAGAGGTTCGGAGATCATATCGATGAGTGAGCGTTGGCGATTGTATCGGTGAGTGAGCTTCGGCGGTGATTGGCGGCAGCACGGCGAGAGCAAAGGTCGCATGGCTTGCTTCTTCGTTCATCAGTGGCGACGTTGCGATTTGTACATCAGTGGCAGTGTTGCGATTCGCTCATCAGTGGCGATGTTGGGATTCGCTCATCAGTGGTGGCTTGTTGGATTGATCAATGAGAGTGAGGCTAGATTGATCGGTAGACTGAGGGACCAGAGATAAAAAGAGAGAGAGAGGTGAGAGTGAGAAGCTAAAAATGAGAGAGTGGGGTAAATGAGAGAGAAAAAAATGTAAAATATTAAATGGAAGAGCTACAATAATCGTGCATATATACACGGTTATTGTAGCTCATGTGCATTAATGCATAATTTTACACCCACTGATGTGTCTTTTTTGTTAAAATATGTAAAGTGTAGTGTTTTTGCTATTTTGCAAGACCTTGCATCCACTAATGTAAATGCTCTTAATATGATAAAATTATTCAAACATTCCCCTTGTAATTGCGGGTGGACAAACCCTCTAAAAGGCATGCCACTGCTAGACAAGATATTTCAAAGTATATGGAAGAACAAAAACGGTATTATATTTTTTCTTTCTAAATTCAAATATCAGCAAAGTTGAGATTCCATTCACATCCAATTTATGGTAGCTATTACACAAATATATGCCTAGCATCTCTCCCCAAAATTTATAGAAGAGGAAACATATTTGATAAGGACCACCCCCTTCAATTCTACAAGCCGTATGATTTCCTTCGCTACTTGCAAAGAGCAGAAAACTATCAATCCCCAGTAAGGTACCTGCACCTAACCGTTCTCCAGAGCCAATGCGTAACATCACATTTGGAAACAATGTATAAGAAACTACAAACATAGAGCTAGCAAGTCTGGCCTCTGAATCTGACATCTTCCTATAAAGATGTTATACAAAAGACACAAAATGATCCACCTCATGACTTGAGATCATCAGACATTGCTGATGGTATGCAGTGTGTTGCAAGAATATCTAGAGTAGCTTCTTTTGCAGTCTTTGTCCGAAGAACCACTATCTGCACAAAAGAACACTCACGAATAAATGAGAATGCAACATGTGTGTGTGTCATGTATATCACATATACAAACACAAAGAGAGAGAGAGAGAGGACCTGTTGATAATCTAAATCAAATTTCAAAAATTCATCTTCACAGCTCTCTACCATGGTGGCCAAGCTCTTTAGATTCTTCACAGGCTTACCATTAAAAGCAAGAACCTACACAAATATATATGCTACAAAAAACTCAGTGACCAAAGCAATGCAGCAACTAACATCAAAGCACTTGCGGGAAACAGCTATTACTGACCTGGGTGTTGACGATTTCCTCGTACCCGATGTTGATATCAGCAACAAGCACCTTAAACAAAACATTAAAGGTAAAAACCAGAATTTTGAGAGAGAGACAGACAGACAGACAGACATACAGGCAGACAGAAAGTACCTGAGAAACCACAACAAGCTGCTCATCTGGTGATTGTGGCATTGAATGCAACAGTTTATCCAAAAGCTTGACTGGAGCTTCAAATTCATATTCCTTTCCATACTGCGCATACACGCAGAAGGAAGTCAGGATTATGAAACACCAAGCAAAAACTTTGCGAAGTCATACATTACAATACTAAAGTTGGTAATTAGATGTTTGAGATCAAAATAGTAGGCTGCCAAATGCACGTGCAAGTTGCAGCTCACAAGGACAGAATACTCTTCATAAATAAAATAAACAGATTAGGGCATTATAAAAAGCAAAAGGTGGATGAGATACTGAAGGCTCAAATGCCATTAAAAGTTTGAAATGAAATGCATTTTTCCTTGCATAAGAAACCATCAAAATATAGAAGATTTACAGAACCTAAACGTGTGCAGGTTGAAATACTAGGAACAAACAGTTAGAACCTCTAATAAATAAAAGATACATCACATCAAGCCTAGAATAAAAAATTTTAAAAAATAAAAAAAAAAACTCATTTCCTTTATATGGTAGTTAGAGCCATTTTGGTAGGGCTTTTGCCTTTTAATACAAGAAGCTGCAGCAGCATCAAGGAGCTACCCTAAATGGTGCCTTATTCAATGACAACCCAACTGCAATTGGAGCTTATCCTCACACATTCAAAGTAACAGTGATCCCAAAGCAAGAAGGAAACATATTTATTTTCCCCTGACAAGTATCATGCTCTAAAATATTGTAAAAGCCTTCAGATAAAGAAGATTAATTGAACATTGTTTTTCAATTAGTAGCATGCTGTAACATATAATAGAAGCCAGGTAGATAAAAAAGACTAGCAGAACAGGGTTCACAGGGATGAATTGACGCAGCAATCAACCAACCCAATGCAACTGCATACGCTCAAAAGACCAAGATGCCTTGTCACTATAGCATATAAAATTTAAAAAGTTCAAAATTGTCAATCATTAGAAAGTTGATGTAAGATAATCAACCATCCTCATCGTTTCATGGAAAAAGCAAGAATTAAGATCTCAATTCAATCAGATTAACTAATTACACAAGTTGTGCAGCCTCCATCATGCTAAAGTTCTTTGGAAGTAAAATAAAGATCAGCAAGACCATCAAGAGAACAAATGGTAGATGCAAAAGGTATTAGATCGTTGCCTATGCGGACTTACATATTACAAAGAAATAAGCACACAAAGGGATTCAAAAGTTGAACTACAAACCTCAGAACGAAGGTATGGAACAGATACAGTAGTAAAAACAAATCCACCAATGATATAGTATGAGGGAGGCCTGCCTTTGTTGTGTGCTGGAATAAGCCTTTTGTGAGTTGCCAGATCAATGTCAAAGTTGAGAATTTCAGAATTGCGGAGTACTTTAATTGCTGCATTATCCCCAGTATACTTCTGGGTGACAAGGTAACTAAAACCTATGCGCTCTCCATCCCGAAAAGGAACTGCAATATCACCAAGGAATAGGATGAAATGCCATATCACAAAAGGTTCAAAGTTTGAAGGAAAAATAAAGTAACAAAAGACAAGTATAGAACTTCACATGTTTACATTTAAAACCCTAATGCAAAATTTGCATATGTTGTCAATGTAAAGCTATGATGCTTATATCTTTATTGACCCCATAACATCCTATTATCTCTCAAAACAGGGTGTGCCACTGGTGATGCACTTGAAATTTGTTTTTTCTTCCTCTACAATCACAAGACATCATGCTTACCTGTTCCATCATTAGCAATATCGATCCCATCAAAACTAAGAATAATATCTGATGGTTGCAAAACATTAGATTCTGGGGCAGTGGGGTCTATTCTTCTAATACGAACACCCTTCTGATCAGGTTTCATACCCATTGACATCCGCAAATCAGGATTCTCCATCTTCTGCCACTCAACCCCAAGGATAGGGAATCCTGGCATGTTATGAAAGATAATCAGATTCAAAGGGGAAAAACCTAAGTAGCTGTGATTATCAAAATTGTATAATTACACATGAATGAAGAAAAATCACAAGGTGGATCACGACTTTCAAAAATTTAGTACCAAAACTTAATAATCAAACCTGTGACTATATTACCTGTATATCCTCCATTCTTCTCATAATCCTGGATGAAGTGCTTGATGACTGGTGTCGGTATCACATAACCTATATTCTCTACATCTTCATGTTTAAGGGACTGAAATGCAATACCCACACAATTGCCTTTATCATTAAAAGCAGGCCCACCAGAATTCCCAGAGTTTATAGCAGCATCTATCTGCAAAAGCAATCATGAAGAAAGGTATCAGGACAATTTTTATAAGCGCAAACCACATTATTAACAAACTGCTGGCACCACAAAGTTGTAACCTGCAAGCCCAGAAGCTCAGTGGAACCATGAACATAAGAGAGGATCTCTATTCGCGAAACAACACCACTCGTAACAGAAATTGTGTCTCCCCCAATTGGGTAACCCACAACAGTGACAGCATCTTGAAGCGCAGGTAAATCCCCAAATTCAACAGGTGACACCCCTTCCCAAAAGTCATCATCATCGACCGTAAGCATTGCTGCATCATCGCATAAACCAAAACTTAAGTCAATTAAATATCCCACAATTTGAGCCCACGTACAAACAAAATAAAAAGGCTACAAAAAGACTTTACCCGTGCAGCACCAATGCATCTCTGACCTTACTTCACAACTTCCCTCTCTCCAACCCCCATCTATATTGAATACAGTATTGACAACTTTGCTATTCTTTTTTTTTTTTTTTTGATGGGTATATTGACAAATTTGCTAATGATTCACCCTTCCCACTCTCTTCCCAATACCCTACTTATAACCCCTATCTCGTCACCTCTTGCAAGAGCTCATAGCTCTTCAGGTTTTTTTTTTTTTTTTTTGGGATAGGTAAATAGGGGGAGGGATGATGGTGGGGTTCGAACCCCAGCACTCAAGCACCACAAGAGCTGTTGAAACCAAGTTCATAGTAGGCTTTTGCTAATCTTAACATCTACCTACTCATTATCTCTCACAGCTTACCATTCCCATTAGTGTTGCGAATAGGAATTGCAGATAAACTTTCTTTGGGGTGGTATGGGGAATGAGATGAGGTATCACTTGCAGGGTGGGATACAGTGCGCACACCTATTGCTAAAGGTGGATTCGGAGTTAGGAAGCTGGTAACCTTTAACCAAGCACTTTCAAGAAAATGGTTATGTCGCTTTGTGTGGAGGAGTTATTATGGATGCAGGTAGTTGCTGCAAAATATGGAGAGTGGGGAGGTTAATGCTCAAGGAACTCATGGTTGTGGCTTATGGAAAAGTATTGCTATGGGGCAGGATGAGTTCCAAGGGAAGGACAGCTGAGTTCAGTTTTGGTATGACAGATGATGTGGTGTGCATTGGTTCAAGATGTCTCAGTTGGTTCCTTGTGGGAAAGACAAAATGACAGGGAATTGAGGAGCTGGGATGTCAACTTTGTGAGAGACTTTAATGAATAGGGGTTAGAGGAGGTAACCTCTTTCTTCAATGGTCCATATCTATTATAAGTATATTCTCACATCCTTTCTCAAGAGGTTATAGATTGATTGAAATGGAGTTTACAAAGGAATGGATTTTTTGATGTTGACTCATTTAGTCATTTTACGATTCCTTAAGGGGCCCTTGTGATATGATTTTTCCTTGGAAGAGTATTTGGTGAGTCAAGGAACCTAGAAGGGATCTTTCTATTGTGGACGGCAACACGAGGGGAGATCCTCACTTGTGAGAATCTTATTAAGAGAGGACAGTAGGACGGTGTTCTATGTGTCATAGTAGCGGGGAGACAGAGAGCGCCTTCTGTTACAATGCAGTGTTGCATTTGCATTGTGGAGTTTCACCTTTCATTCCTTTGCGTTTCATTCGGTGTTACCGGGGTAGTTCCTAACCTTTTGTTTGGTTGGAAAAAGTGGGTCGGCAAACATTCCTCAGATATTTGGAACTTGGTTCCATCACGCTTGATGTGAACTTTGTGGCAGGAACGGAATTGTAATATATTTGAGGATATGAAAATTATAGGGATATGATATGGTGCTTGCTAGATTATTGTTTGTTTGCTCTCAAGAACGGGGCTTTAGTGAAGTAACACCATTCCTGAGTTTCTAGAATCATTATCTTAATGTACATAACCTTTGTTATTCTTTAGACTCCTAGGCTTGTTCAATAAAATACTTATTTAATTCTAGCCAACATTTTCAACCAGAACAACAAAGCCAAAAACTTGTTCTCAATGGAAACAAATGCAGAATCCCCTAATCTCCCAATGCAACACATATCAAAACTACCACAAAAGCTCATCTCAGCACAACACTTTCACTCAAATTTTTAGTTCTATTCCAAACAAAATCACCAGAAAGAAAGGAAAGGGCGGCGTACCAATGTCGCATTCGGTGCCGATAGCGAGGACGGTGGCGAGGAACTTGGTGTCGGAGCCACGCTTCTTGAGCTTCACCTGAGTGAAATGCTCGACGGAGTGAGCGTTGGTGAGGATTCTCCTCCCGGCGATGATGAAGCCACTGCTACTCGAGCTGTACTGCCTCTTTCGCTGCCACGGCAGCGAGAAGTTCGGCTCCGTGTGGACGCAGAAAACCTTGACCACCGCGTCCATGGCCGGAACCACCCTGGCCCCGAGTCCATCCCCTTCTCCGACCACCACGTCGACAAAATCTCCGCCGTTCTCAAACAGCCTCGGCGGGGCCCTCCTCTGCAGCGGCTGAGGCTTATCGGGATTGAGGCGCTTCTTAGGGCGGCCGCGAGGGCGGTAATCGTCGACGGAGGTGGTGGCGTTGGGGGAGTCGATGAGCTCGACGTTGCCGACGGAGAAGACGTCGTCTAAGGCGGCGGTGGAAGTGGTGGCGGTGCTGGAAGGGATATCTAGGGTTTCGGCAGACGGGTTTTTGGGCTTACGGCCTCTTTTCCGCTTGGTGGGCTCCCGGCCCATATTGGAAATTCAAATGCTAAGAATATGTGAGAGAGAGAGAGAGAGAGAGAGATTCAATGGGATAATGAGAAAGAAGTTAGAACTTAGAACACAGTTTGCAGAGTTTGCAGAGAGAGCGAGAGAGAGAGAGGAAAATTGGAGACGAGCTACGCTACGCTACAGAAACGGACAGAGAGACAGGCTCATTACTTTCGTTACGATTCGGTTTTCGGAATTAGTTGATGTGTCCTGTCGTTTTTATGATTTTATGTAACTACATACGATTTATTGTTATTGTCGTTTGTTTTCGAGTCAGACGACCTGTAGTTCTACAATGTCGTTTTAAAAAAAAAAAAAAAACCTGACTTGTCGTTTCAGTTTTACATTGAATTTCCCTTCTTCTTTTTTTTTTTTTTTTTGGGGGGGGGGGGGGGGGGGGTGGGGGGTTGGGTTATTAAAGGCATAGAAGTATGCAATTGCAAATTGAATGGAACAGTTACCAAAACGTTATTGGCGAGGAAAAAGGCTGTAAGCCTGGACAAACAAATCAAGCTAGACCAATTAAACCAAGTCCAACCCAACTGGGCCAGGCCCATAGATGTGGTCCTTAAGGCATTTACTGAGCTCATAGTTAGTTGACTGAATAGGTTTCCAAGTGCCTTACCTAGTCATACACAATAAAAAGCTCCTCCCATTGCTTGGAAGCTTTCAGTTTCATGTTTCATTACACTCTCTGATGGGGGCTCATCTACTTCTCACATTCCATGGAAAGTCGGGACTTCAAGAAATATTCAAAGAGTTATTTAGGAAATCGGTTTGATTCTATTTTAGTTCGTTTTATTTGAAGAAATGAAGGATCCCAAATTATAATTTTTATTCATAAGTCGCTTATTCAGCTATACCTCGGAAACATAATCAAGATGTATCATGCATGGTTGTACATTCCTCTCTAACTACTTCTCATTAATGGACTCCTAACGTATGCAAAGGAGTGTAGTTCATCCAATAAACGCCTACCTCTCTCTACATCTCTAAGAAGTTTAAACTTTTCAAAACTCCATGAAAAGGAAATGATTCAATTCTAAAGTGTGTGTCAAAGCAGGTTAGAGGTTACGCTTGCTTCTTCCCTATCAATGAAGGTTTATCTCCCAAGGGCCTCTACTCTAGGTTATCTTTTAGTGGGGGACGTCGATGCCGAGGAGAGAAGGGAATGCATCAAGGTGGTGAAGAACAGCACAGCTACATTAGTTTGGCATTTCTCTCCATGAGATAATTAAGCTTAGAGCATTACAACGATAAATTAAGAGAACTAAGCTTTACCCAAAGATGCCAGGCACCCAAAGTGTACACATTCATAGTATTATATAAAAGCATATAAATTTGAATCTAGTCTTTTTATTTTCCCAATTAAGAAAGATAAAATTGCACGTTACCACAATTGACATTGTAGCACAACAAAGTATAATTAGAAAAAGCTGGCAAGAAATTGAAGTGCATTTAAAGTATGGAGATACTTGACAATTGACATCAAATTAAAGGAGACAATTATTATATTGACACTTAATACAAAATTGAAGTGCAATTAGATTCTAATTTATATTCTTGATTGAACTTTCTATATAACATAAGATACAAGATAAGGATTTATAAATTGAATCTACTCCCATTTTTTGGAGCACATAAGAAGAGTGTTAAAGTTTTAGTTGCTATTATCATTGCATTTGGTTTCATCCACTGAATAAAGGACATGTCTAGACTCATTTATTTTTTCACCATCAGTAGGTTTTGCACTCAAATCTACCTATCAACAAAACGCACCCAAAGAAAAAGCTCAGCACACAATAGCCCCCTTACTTTGCTGCCAATGAAAGTTAGCTTATAATGCAAGCTTACCTAGACAACTATAGAGCCCCTAATGTTTTCCATTACAATAAACTCATATAGCCCCAAAAATCATTAAAGACAGCACAAGTTAGAACCAATGAATCATCATCCATAATAAGAAAAAAAAAAATATATATATATATATATATATACACATGATCAAAACACACCTTTAATCAAATATGTGGTCACACCTGTACTGTACCAAGTCATTTTTTTTGGATAAAGATACAGTTTCTTAAGTTTGTTTATTTTAGAAACCAAGCACCAAACACAGCCTAAGATGTCACTTTGCCAAGCATTCCTCAATGGTTTTTGTTCCTTTTTAATTATATTTCTCCCATTGTGGGCGACCCTTTTCTTATTATGTTTGCTTAATCTTTACTTATGCCCCCCCGACCAACCCTTTTCAAGTCTGCCATTATTCTAGCCTTCTTCTCCAGCTGCCTCACTATTTGTTGGCTTTAGGGTTGCCTTTTTCATGCCTTGAGTTTCAAACTAATGGTTAAAAGGCCGACGTAGCCTTTATTATTATTATTATTATTATTATTCTTTCTTTCTTTCTCTTACAAGTCTATTTGTTAAAATATTAATTTTAGTTTTAAATAGTAACAATTGCCTTTCATTGACTTGAGTAGTTACACCAACTAAAGGTAAAAATAAATAAATGTTTTTTTACTCTATCTATAACCCCCCCCCCCCCCCCCCCCCCCCCCCCTCCCCCCACACCACACACACACACACACACACACACGCACGCACAATCTATTCTTTGCTCAAGTTTCCAATTAAGACCAAGGAACATTTCAAGTCTACTTCTTTTTTTCTTTTTCTTTTTTAAGTACAACTATAAATTTATTTAGTTTATTTTTTAAAACAAAACAAGCCAACAAATATAAGCTCACCCAAAAATTTTATATTTTTCATTTGGGAATAGTTTATATAGTTTTTCACAAAAAGTATGCTAAAATATACTTGTCCTTTGAAAAAATGAAGTTTTAAAAAGCTATATATAAAAGTTAAAATGTAAGATTTGTGCTTATAAACTGATGCCAAACAATTCTTATTTTATAATCTATTATTTATAATCTGTAATATACATAAACCCAAAAACATTTGACACTAATTGTATGCTATAATCCTAGCAATTAGTGTAGCTCTGCCTAGGGACGCAGTGCTTGTGCCTGCCTCCCTTCCAGTGTAGAATTGATTGTCCCTTGCAGAAGGTGTATAATAGTCTCCTTGGAATAGTAAGGCTATTCCTAGGCTTGTTGGGTTTCTCTTTAAGGGGATTTGGGAAACAGTTTGAGGGGATTAACACTAAGGACGATCTGGCTCAATCTTGGAAAAAGCTTACTCTCTCCAAAAGAAAGGGGTCGGGCTATAGTCTCACTTTTGATCATAGTATTATAGAGTTTTCCATTGCTGCAAAGTTCTTGACAAAGAGGGCTATTAATGTGGATGTTATAGCTTGAACCTTTACACCTCTGTGGAGGGCCATAAATGGATTCAAAATTAAGAGGTTCGGTGACCATGAACTTCTATTTTACTTTCGACAATGAGAAGGATGTTGACAGAATTATGGTGAGCGAACCTTGGAGCTTCGACAAGCATTTGGTGGTCATGTAGAAATATAATGGTAATTCTCCTTTGCAGGATATCAAATTTGATAGAGCAAGTATATGGGTTTAGGTACATGGCATTCCACTCAAATACATGAGCCTTGAAGCGGGGGTTAAAATTTGTGAAGTTATAAGAGATGTGGCCAAGCCTTCGGATACCAAGTTGTTTGATGGTGGGAATTTTATACGATGTCATGTATCCATGGATCTTTCCTTGCCCCTATGTCGTGGTCGCCTTATCTCTCTAACCAAAGGGAATGAAGTATGGGTATCTTTCAAGTACGAAAGATTACCAAATATCTGCTATTGGTGCGGCCGGCTAACTCACAACAACAAGGACTACAATCTTTGGACTGAGGGCGAAGGAACTCTGAAACCAGAACAGGGAGCTTTTGATCCGCACCTCAAAGCTCCGTCATTTGTTGCGGCAATAAAAAAACATAATCAAAGTCCCTGGTTTTTATGCAAAGGAAAAGGAAAAAAAAAAAAAAAAGCCAAGCTCCTTTCACGGATCAGACTTCAAGCCAGCCACCACAGCCTGACAAAGTTGCTGAACTGGAGTAACCACAAGTGGAAGAGGGACGTTACGAAGAGTCAATAAATGCCCTATCAATGTGTAACGAATCTATGGAATTTAAGTCCTTGTCAACAACTGAAACCAGCTTAGCAAATCCAGCCAAGCCTGTGATTATAGGAAATTTATTGGCCCAATGATTTAGATTTGGCCTTTAATGAGAATGAAGGAGTTGTGCATAGGTTTGGAGATGTTGTGTCAATGGAAGAAGTGTGCAATAATACAAATGCACGTGAGGCTTTAAGTGATTCTAATGAGCTACTAATCAGGTCACGTGTAACTAATGCCATAGGTAGGGTTTCTTCATCTGTTGAGAATAGACGTGTTCTCCTAGTATGGACACGAAAAATTAGAGATCTTGCTACTGTTGTTCTAGGCAAGGGGCAGAGGCTCTTAGGTTAGAAAAGAAGTTTAAAGAGTTGAAGAAGAGCTTGGTTTTTCTGCTAAACGTGTCCAAGCTTCCCATGGAGACAAATTTTATATTGGTGGAGGTTGATAATCAGCCCCGCCAGGAGTAATGAGTTACTTAGTGTGGAACTGTCGCAAGCTTGGGAACCCGCGCATAGGTAGAGTGCTCGGCGAACTAGTGCGGGCAAAAGATTCCCCTATTATGTTTTTAGCCGAGACACTAACAGATGATGCAAGGCTAGAATTTATTCAAAACAGTATTAATTTTGATCATAGGTGGGTGGTTCCGAAAGTGAGGAGAAGTGGTGGTTTGGTACTTTATTGGACATCATCAATCAATCTATCAATTGAAAGGTTGGATAAGTATTATATTGATGCAGTCATTAACAAAGGTAGGGAGAGTGAATGGGGATTTATAGGTTTCTATGGTGAACCTGACACAGCAAGACGACATGAGGCTTGGGAAAACTCAAAAAATTGAATTCAATAATGGAGACACCATGGTTGTGTTGCAGAGATTTCAATGAAATTATCCGACAAGATGAAATATGGGAGGTGCAACTCGACCACATGTCCAAATGCAGATGTTCAAGGAAGTGATTGATGAGTGTGGTTTTATGGATTTGGGATACGAGGGCTCAAAATACACTTGGAGTAGGCATTTTGACAATGGCAAGTCAATTTAGGAACGACTTGATAAATGCTTGGCCACTAGTAGTTGGTTTTTGAAATTCCTAGGATTAAAGGTTTAATATTTGAGATGTGACTCATCAGACCATATTCCTCTCCTTGTTGTTCTATCGGATTTGGATTTCCCTAAGCAGAAAAAATTATTTTGCTTTGAGGAGATGTGGTTGTCAAATAGGGAGTGTGAGGAAGTTATGTTTTCAGCATGGAATAATGGTGGGGTCTACGGCTTGGTGGTGACGTGTTGGCTAAAGTTGAAAAATGTGGCAAGGAATTAACTTGATGGGACAAAAATGTTTTTGGAAATGTGTGAAGAGAATTGGATCGATTAAGGAAGCAACTCTCAAAGGCCGAATCTAAAGCCATGATTAGTGGTAGTAGCCTTCGGGTATTGCAACTAAAAAAGGAGATTGATGTATTACTGGATAGGGAGTCTACCATGTGGGCTCAAAGGTCGAGATTATTGTGGGCAAGGCTGGGAGATAGAAATACAAAATATTTCCACAGTCATGCAATAAGGAGATATAGAAGAAAGAAGGTGGAGGGAATTAGAGACGAGGAAGGTAATTGGAGAAAGCATCAAGATGAGATAGCCAAAGTGTTAGTGAAATATTTCAAGGATCTTTTTGCTACAAGTAAGCCGAATGAATTCCAAGAAGTGTTGTCATGTATACCTACCATCATTGATGAGGATATGAATGCTATGTTAGACCAAGATTTTAGTGAGCAGGAAGTGATTGCTACCTTAAAACAAATGGCACCTCTAAAAACTCCTGGACCGGATGGAATGCCACCACTTTTCAACCATCATTTTTGGGGAATAGTTAGCCATGATGTCACTTCTTCTATATTGGCATGGTTGAATTCGGGTATCCTACCAACTCCTTTGAACCACACTTTTATTGCCCTCATCCCAAAAACTCATAATCCCGAATATGCTCATCAATACCGCCTCATTAGCCTATGTAATGTATTGTACAAGATTTACTCAACAGTTCTAGCAAACCATTTGAAAAAATTAATGCCACACATTATCACTGAACACCAATCGACCTTTACAAAGGATAGACTTATATCCGATAATATTCTTGTAGCTTTTGAAACCCTGCATAGCTTACAAAACTATAAGTCTAATATTCATGGGTATATGGCTTTAAAATTAGATATAAGTAAGGCTTACGACTGGGTGGATTGGAATTTTCTAGAACAACTTATGAGAAAATTGGGATTTAATGAAAGATGGATACATTTGATCATGGGGTGTGTCAAAACAGTAACCTATTCGATCCTAGTGAATGGTGAACCAAGTGGCATGATCCAACCTACCAGTGAGATTAGATAGGGTGACCCACTATCCCCTTTTCTTTTCTTGCTTTGTACAGAAGGGTTGAATGGGTTTATTAAGAGAGCGGAATGCAACGGTGACATTCATGGATATTCTCTTTGCAGGAGAGGGCCTAAACTAGCCCATCTGCTCTTTGCAGATGATAGTCTACTTTTTTACAAGTCTACTATGGAAGAATGTGGAAAGGTGTTAGAAATTTTGAATGTGTATGAAAGGGCATCGTGACAAAAATTTAATAGGAGCAAGACATCACTATTTTTCAACAAAAACACTTCAAATGATGTGAAGCATGAAATTAAGGTGGCTTTGGGTGGTCCAGAAATTATGCATATGAGAGGTATTTGGGGCTCCCATCGTTTGTGGGAAAAGGGGAAAAAGCAAGCTTTAGCTACATTAAAGAAAGGGTGTGGAGGAAGTTGCAAGGGTAGGAAGGAAAATTACTATCTCAAGCAGGTAGGGAGGTGTTATTGAAGGCAATCATCCAAGCTATTCCAACTTACACTATGGGGTGTTTCAAATTACCCATTGGTTTATGCAATGAAATTGAAGTGCTAATAAAAAGATTTTCGTGGGGTCAACAAGGCGATAAGAGGAGAGTGCATTTGGTGAAGTGGGAAGAGATGACAAAGGAAAAAATAAAAGGTGGCATGGGTTTTAGAGATTTTGCCATGTTCAATTACTCTTTATTAGCAAAACAAACTTGGAGACTTTTGCACAATAAACAATCTCACCTAGTAGATGGACTTTTTGGAGAGGAAGATGCCGAATTGATAAAAAAAAAATAAAAATAAAAAAAAATAAAAAATAAAAAAATAAAAAAATCTCACCGAGTAAAAAGGTAACGGAGGATGTTCCTTACTGGCCTTTCACAAGCAATGGCATATACAGCAATAAATCAGGCTATAGATTCCTCAAGGAAGAAGCAAAGCAGCCAGATTCACCCCAGGTACCACCGCTTCGAGATAAAAATTTGTGGAGAGCTATTTGGGCTATGCATGTTGATGATGCAAAGAAATTCAGTAGGCTAGATGCTTCGGATTAGAAAGGACTACTAGCTGTCTTGATAGCCTGAAAAAGAAAGAACAGTGATCAAAGGTGACCGGAGTTGCCGGCCAATAACCCTTCGATGGCAAAGTTAGTTTTCTCTCTATTATTTTGGAGTTCCAACTTTTTAGGAAAAATAAAAAACGTACCTTTTGTTTGGTCTGAATAAGCATTTATATAGTCTCATAAAAACAGTTATTGAATTTGTAACCTCCCTTAGATTTGAGGAGATGTGTGGATAAGGATAACTTCCTCAACTGTTTAGGAGTTACATTTTTCAATCGCAACGGTCACTGGAAGTTACACCTATAATACGGAGTTGTTGTACACACTTAGGAATTTTCTTAAGTGTCAAGGGTTCGTCTAGGGATCTTCGTCTAGAGGCCCTCCAGTCATGCGTACCTTGTCCACAAAAGAGGTTGTTTTCCTTACAGACGACCTTCTTGTGGACGAGGTTAATGGTTCCCTCGGACGACATGTCGTGGTGTTGATCTTTTGACCATGCAAAGCTTCGTCCAAGCACCTTCCTTGTCCTGGACGACCAATATGGATGAAATTAGATTTGTATTTTATCATGACTATCAGTTGTCCCTTTGTCTATGGGTCGTCTAGGAAGCACATCTACTGACATCATCTTTTGGACGTGTGTCATTATGTCAGCTGTCATGGGTGCCACATGTCATGATCTAATTGGTGACTAGCATGTCAGCTCTTTTTTCGAGGGACGTGCCATTTGTCACATTTTGGTTAGTCGCGTTGCTTCAGGTACTGGGGTTCATTGCCTATAAATAGTGGAATTCCTCCACTACCCTCCTCATTTTCTGAAATTTTCTTCTTTGACATCCCTCGTCTTAGCGCATCATTTAGAAGTTTCTTGCGTCCATAGTCTCTCCTCGTCTAGATCCAGGTATTTTCTCCATCCTCGTCCTCAGGTTTTAAGTTTTCTTAAATAATGTCTGAGGTAGTCCTTTCCTCATTTAGCGATAGTGTTGACAAAGCCATAGACGAGTATCATGAACCTAGTAATTTTAGTGGATCTAGTGATAGTAGTAGTAGTGATTGTAATAGTAGTAATGAGGGAAACACCACAGAAGAATATACATTAGGTGTTCTTGGGATTCCTTTAGAGGTATTCTAGGAGAGCCTTAGAACGAGAACTAAGTCTTCGTCTAGGGCTAGCACAAGTGCCCCCTCGTCCTCTGCTCAAGACGAGGAAGAGGTAGTGTACAGTTGTGCTGTTGGGATTGCCTCTAAGACAGTCGAGAGAAAGTTAGGCATCCTTAAGACTTGGTACCAAATTCCTGAAGATTTGAATCCTAGGGTACCCGTTCGTGGGGAATGGTGTTGTCAACCTCGTTTTGGTGTTGGTATTTATAAGGCTTACCATTTAAGGTTGCCTCTTAATGCCTTTACTAGAGAGTTACTTACTAGGTTAGGTTTAGGTGTATGTTAGTTTAACCCCAACGCATGCAGGCTAATTGTCGCTATGCAAGTTTTGTGGAGGGAGGTGTTTGAAGGGAATTGTCCTCTTACCATGGACGAGTTCCTCTTCTGCTATGAGCCTTTCGAGATTAACCAATCCCTTAGTTTTTATCAGTTTACAGCCAGAGGGAAAGATTATAGATTAATAAAGTCCTTAGTCACCTCAGATAGGAAGTGAAAGATGGAGTTTTTCTTCGTCTCTAGTTTTTGGGCTGGACACCCTATTAAGGTTGACAAGGATCCATTCCCTCCCTACACAGGAGAGTTAGGGAACCTTAGTCCTGCAGGTATGTTTGTGCTTGTCATTTCATTTGCTAGATTTGTTCTTGATTATGATCGTCTAACGCGTTTTTTGTTTTTTGTTTAAAAAAAGGTGTTAAACAACCTCGCTTGAATAGGTTTTATTTGGAATAAGTTCAAAAGGCGCGTCTATACATTGACAGGATTTTCCATTTCTTGGTCAGTTTCGGCATCTTGCTACCTGGAGGTTGGGTCTAGAGCCGTCCATTGAAGCTACTGTGCACGAAATCACTGTTCGTAGATGTAAGTTCTTTCCTATTCCCTATATATATATATATATATATATATATATATTTTGGTGATTGACGTCTCCCTTTTCAGGAATGGCGATGATGAAGGAGAACAAGGGCAAAGAAGTGGTAGACGAGGCAGCTAGGTAGGGGGTGGAATCCCAGCCTCATCTATCCACCGGTGATAAAAGGAAAAGCCTGTCCCTAGAAGTTGATTTGGGGAATCTTCCAAGCAGGCGCAAGGAGAAAAGAGTCAAGCATAGGTCATCCAAGGCTCAGGACATCCAAACTCAAGACGATCAGCCCAATCCTTTCCTCGTCCCCCAAGGTCATTCTGTTCAGATTCTGGATGTTGATTCTGAACCCAAGGATCTTTCATCCGTGCAAACCCCGTCCAAGGTTGCTATTCCTGCCTCGTCTCAACTTTCTCAACAAGTTCCTCAAAATCTTCTTTCTAGTGAGGACTTTGCTTGGGAAAGGTTTGAGAAGGTTGTGACAGAGGAGGATATAACGGCATGTTATGACATGTCTTTGAAGGACTTCGAGCACTCTAGCGTTCATGGCCTTTTTAAGGTATGCTTGCTTCATATATGTATACCTCATCTTGTCAGTGATACTCATGTATATACATTTTAATGAAATTTTAATTTATGTAGGCAATGTCCAAGTTTATTGCCGCGTCCAAGTAGGTAACTCAATTAGACAAGACGAGGATTCTTCTAGAGAAGACTGTCCAAAAGGGGAAGGACGAGTCTAAAAGGTGGGCTGAGATGGCTACAAAGGCCAAAAAGGATGCAAAGAAGCTAAAGGACAACGTCGAGGAGTTGAAGACAGACATTAAAGAGAAGGACGCTCGTCTTGAACTCCTTTAGAAGAAGAATGACGAGTTAAACGCCCTTCTTGCAAAGGCTAAGGAAGACGCAGTTGCAGAGTTTAAGTCGTCCAAAGAATTTACTAATCTACTAGACACTAATTATGCAGCTGGGTTTGAAGATTTCAGGATGGAAGCAATTGAGAAATTCCCTGAGATTGACTTTAGCCTCATCAAGCTTAACCTTAGTGGAGCTGCTTCAAGCTCCTTCCTCCAGACGAGCTCAAAGGACGTTAATGTTGAGGACGATGCCACTACGAAACCACCTTAGGACGACCCTAATGCTAATGCCCATCCTGCTTGAAGACGAGATTTCCAATTTAAAATGTTATTGTTGTTTTGTTTTTCTTTTAGTTTGGTCCACTATTTTTTGGACCATTATTAAGATGTATTTCAGTACAATTCTCTCGTCCAGAGTGTTTTGGATGAATTTATTAACAATTGTCTTTTAAGGCCTACTTTGTAACGGTTTTTGGACGGTAGTCGTCTACATTTTTTAAACTTTTGATGAATGTTTATTTCTACTCATAGTTGAATGTCATTGTGTGGACGAGTCTATCATTTCATTATTAGATGTTATTGGCTTTTAAACTGTTTGAGCATTCTAAGTGTTGAATGGTCGTCCATGTATTTTTCTCATGGACGACTCACCTATGCATGGACGTCTTTGTTAGCCATTTAAATTTTTCTAAGTGTGACTCGTCTCAGAAATGGCAATGATGATTATGCTAGTCTTTTTCCTCGTCCATAGGGTAGGCAGTTGACATTCATCTTTTTTTTAGACGTTTCTAGTGTTTGCCTCATTCTAGAACATTTGGGCGTCTTGGCCAGCTGCTCATTCATGGACTAGCTTCACTGTATGCCCTTTTCTCGTCCATTTATTTTCAGACGAGCATGCATTAGCTTATTTTTCTTTGTTTTATCCTCATTTTGAGGAAAGCTTATGAATGTTACATCCTCGCGTCTAGAGCTTTTTATTCAACTTAGGCTTTTGCCCCTTTTATGGGTATTATTATGGAAATTAGATTTATGCATTAAATACATTAGAAATCCACACTATTATATAAACATTGTCCACAAATATGGCACATGCTTAGGAGCTAGTGCCTTAGGAAAATACTTACATACGTAACCTCGTCTTTCACAAACTTGTCTATAAACGGTGTAAAAGTTTAAGAACTAGTACACTTTTACTCTTAAAACACACCATAGTAGTAATAAGAACATAACAATAAATATAAGTAAAATCGTAGATCATAGTTGTCACTCTATCCATAGCCGTAACCTCGTCTTTGCTTCCCCTCGTCCTAGCTCATTACTGATAGTACCTCCTCAGGTGCTCCACATTCCAGGGATGCTCTAACTCTCGTCCATCCAAAACTTCCAAGTAGTACGTCCCCTGCCTTTTGCAGTTGATTACCCTATGGGTTCTTCCCAATTGGGTCCTAATTTTCTATGATTGGGTTTCTGGTTGCCAAGGACACCCTTTTAAGAACAAGATCTCCGACGTCGAAGCGCCTGAGTTTTACCATGGAATCGTGCTGCCTAGCCATAAGATTCTTATATCTCGCTGTCCTTTGCTCTGCGTCCGTCCTTACCTCGTAAATAAGGTCGAGGTTAAAACGGAGTTGCTTTTCATTATCTTTCTCCTGATACTCCATCACTCGATGGTTGGTCATATGAACCTCTGCAGGTATGACTACTTCACTTCCATAGGCTAGCTTGAAGGGGGTTTCTCCTGTTGGGGTTCTCACAGTCGTCCTGTAAGCCCAAAGAACACCTGGCAACTCATCTGGCCATATCCCCTTTGCCCCTTCGAGTCGAGTCTTGATGATTTTTAGTAGGGATCGGTTTGCTACTTCTGCTTGTCCGTTTGCTTGTGGGTGGGAAGGTGAGGAATAGTGATTCTTAATTCCAAACTATTCACAAAAGTTCCTGAAAGGTGCGTTGTCAAACTGTCGTCCATTATCAGATACTAGTACCCTAGGTTCTCTGAACTTACAAAGTATTTTCTTCCAAACAAAATTCTTGACATTTTGTTGAGTGATTTTTGCAAGAAGGTCGGCCTCTACCCACTTCGTAAAGTAGTTAATCCCTACCACCAAAAATTTCATTTGTCTGGTTCCTAGAGGGAAAGGACCTAGGATATCCAGTCCCCATTATGCAAAGGGCCATGGGGCCATCATTGGGGTCTAGTACTCTGACGGCTGTCTAGGGACGTTGCTATAGCGTTGACACTGGTCACACACCTTGACATAAGCCTTAACATCTGCTTGAATTGTAAGTCAGTAGTAGCCTGCACGGACGACCTTATAGACTAGTGATCTTGCTCCTGAGTGATTCTCACATACTCCTTCATGAACTTCCTTCAGTACATAGTTTGATTCATCCAAAGCTAGGCACCTTAGGTAGGGCTAAGAAAAGCCTCGCTTATATAGCACGTCATTTATGATGACGTACTTGGCAGCCCTGGCCCTCAGCTTCCTAGCCTCTTCCTTATCTTCTAGAAGCCTTCCATCCTTAAGATAGATTATTATTGGACTCATCCAATTTTCTCTTCCTCCTATCTACTGCACATCCGGAAGGTCTATGCTCGGCATGTATTGGATTCTATCATATTCGTCCATAACTCCTCCTGCCGAAGCTGCTCTTGCCAAGGCATCTGCTTCCACGTTTTCCTCCCTCGGGAGTTGAACAAAACTCACTTCCTTAAACTTTTGGACAAGTCGCTTCACTTTGTTGAAGTATTTATTCATCCAATCTTCTTTAGTATCACACATTCCATTCACTTGGTTGATGACTAGCTGAGAATCTCCTTTAACTATTAGTGATTCCGCCCCTAGGGACTTAGCCAATTATAGTCCTTTGAGTAGAGCTTCATACTCTGCTTCGTTGGTGGTGGTTTGATACTGTTAACGGGTTGCGTACTCCAACTTGTCACCCTTCAGGGATTTTGGTATCACTCCAATCCCTCCTGCGTATAGTGTGGATGACCCGTTCACATTGATAACCCACAGTTTGACTCCTATGTCTTTGTCTAGCTCGTTCTTGGTAGGGGTGAACTTCGCAATGAAATCCGCCAACGCCTGTGCTTTTATCGCACTCATTGGCTGGTATGTGACATCAAACTCCCTAAGTTCCACTGCCTATTGGATCAGTCGTTCTACGACCTCCAACTTGTTCATTGCCTTCTTTAGGGGATGATCCGTTAGGACGTTGATAACATGAGCTTGAAAATAATGTCTCAACTTTCTAGAAGCCATGATCAAAGCAAAGGCTAGCTTCTCCATCATCAGATATTGTCCTTCCGCTCCTCTTAATGCTTGGCTCATATAGTAAACCGGTTTCTGAACCTTTCCTTCTTCTCTGACCAATTCTGAGCTCACAGCATGCGGGGACACTGCTAAATACAAGTACAATTCCTCTCCAGGTACATATGGGCTTAGCAACGGTGCTGTCGTGAGGTAAGCTTTCAAGTCTTGGAAGGCTTTTTGACATTCATTCGTCCACTCAAACGCTTTCCTGAGGACTTTAAAGAATGACAAACATTTGTCAGTAGCCTTTGAAATAAACCTGTTAAGGACAGCTACTCATTTAGTAAGAGACTGGACTTCTTTGATGTTCTTCTGTGGTTCCATATTGAGTATCGCCTAGATTTTGTCTAGATTCGCCTCAATTCCTCTATGCGAAACCATGAACCCTAAAAACTTCCCTAACGAAACTTCAAAAGCACACTTGCTTGGATTTAATTTCATGTTATACCGCCGAAGCGTGTCAAAAGTTTCTTGAAGGTCGTCTAAATGTTTCTCCACGTCTAGACTCTTTACTAGCATGTCATCTACATAAACCTCCACATTTCGCCCAATTTGAGGATGAAACATTTGGTTAACCAATCTTTGGTAAGTCGCCCCCGCTTTCTTCAAACCAAAAGGTATTACCTTGTACCAAAATAATCCTTGGCTAGTAATGAATGAAGTCTTCTCTTGGTTTATCTCGTCTATCTTTAATTGGTTCTAGCCTAAGAAGGCGTCCATGAAGCTCAGCAACCTATGACCTGCCGTCGAATCCACCAGCTGGTCAATGCATGGCAATGGATAACTGTCATTGGGGAAAGCCTTGTTTAAGTCAGTAAAGTCCATACACATTCGCCACTTGCCATTGGCCTTCTTTACCATGACTATGTTCGCCAACCAGTTTGGATAATAAACTTCTCTGATGAACTCTGTGGTGATCAACTTCTAGACTTCTTCTTTGATGGCGTAGTCTCGCTCAGGAGCAAATACCCTCTTCTTCTGACGCACTGGTTTAGAGTAGGGACATACATTCAGACGATGAGTAATGACACTTGGATCAATACCCGACATGTCCTTATGACTCCATACAAAGACATCAAGGCTTCTCTTCAAAAACTAGACCAATGTATGCTTTGCCTCTTCTTCCATGCTCACCCCAATTCTAGTGAACTTCTCGGATCTGCTCTCGTCTAAAGGGACATCTTCTAACACCTCAACGGGTTCCGCTGCGATCCTTCTCTCATCTATGTTCAGTGTCTGTACGTACTCGTCCATTGCCAACATGGCTAGGTAGCACTCTCTGGCGGCTAGCTGGTCTCCTTGTACTTGACCCACGCCATGCTTGGTTGGAAATTTGACGGATAAGTGGTAGGTAGAAGTTATCGCCTTCTAACTATACAAAGTTGGTCTTTCGATAATAGCATTATATGATGATGAACAATCAACAACAAGAAAGTTTACCTCTTTGTTTATCTGTTGCGGGTATGCTCCAACCATCACTGGCAATGTGATGATGCCCACCAGTTGCACTTTCATCCCTCCAAATCCTACCAAGGGCTAATTCACTGGACGAAGCTAATCTCGTCCTAACCTCATTTGTTGAAAGGCGGGGTAATACAGAATGTCTGCCGAACTACCATTGTCTTCCAACACCCTCTTGGTCGTATAGTCGGCAATGAGTAGGGTAATGACAATTGCGTCATCGTGGGGGTGATGAACTCTTCCAACATCCTCGTCCGTGAATGTGATGGCTTGCTAGTCAGCCTCCCTCGTCCTGGGAGATCGTCTAGACAGCTAGACGTTTTGCACCACCTTCAGGTATGTCTTCCTCAATTTGAATGACTTAGCTACTGAGGTTCCTCCTATAATAACTCTTATTTCTCCAAGTGGGGGTCGTGATGACTCTTCCACCTTGGCCTTTAACTTCTTGCCCTTGTGGTCTCTTCCAAGGAAATTCTTTAACTTTCCTTACCTGATAAGGTTCTCTATTTGCTACTTCAAATCGAAACACTCGTCCGTGTCGTGCCTATGGTCCTTGTGAAAGCGACAATACTTGTTCCTATTGCGCTTGTTAGGATCTCCTTTCATTTTCTCCGGCCATTTCAAGGACGGATCATCCTTGATTTGCATAAGCACCTAGTCTAGTGGCGTATTTAAGGGAGTGTACTATTGACTTCTTGTTGAGGAACTTGCCTTTTTACTTTATGTCCCTTTTCTCTTCTGCCCGAGCCTTCTTGGGCCAAAGACCTTGATCTGGATGACACGGGTAACCTCCTTCCGAATGTTCTACTCTTTTTCTCTTCTTGGCTATAATCGCATCTTCAACATTCATGAAATTCTGGGCCGAATGGACGAGTTCAGCCATGGTCTTAGGCTCTTGCTCGTAGAACTTATGAATGAACAAGTCAGAATTGACCCCATTATGGAAGGCGACCAACAGCAACTTGTCGTCCATTTCATCCACCGTCAAGGCCTCTCTGTTGAAACGAGTAATGAAGGATCATAAACTCTCATTCTTCCCTTACTCAATAGTTAGTAAACTAGAAGAGGAACGCTTGTGGCATTGTCCTCCAATGAAGTTATTAACAAACATCTTACTCAATTCCTCGAATGATCCTATAGAGTTTGAGGGTATTTTGCTAAACCACACCCTCGTTTGTCCCTTAAGTGTGGTAGAGAATGCTCTGCACATAATCTCATCCAGAACTCCTTGAAGGTGCATGGTGGTCTTGAAAGTAGCAATGTGATCACACAGGTCACGATTTCCATTGTATGAATCCAAAGAAGGCATTTTGAACTTTGGGGGTAGGGGATGACTATTGATGGAAGTCGTGAAAGGAGAGTCCGTTCGGTGAACCAAGTCTTCCACGGGATTCGCCCGCTTCATATTCTCCTTCATTTCATCCATAGCTTTTCTCATCTGGTCCATTTCCCTCTCCAAGTGTAGCACTCTTCTTGAATCAGTACCCCTTGATTGACCCTCGGACTCAACGTTTTCTCCTCTACCCTCTTGACTCTGGGCTCGTCCTTCTGCATGCCCTTCATGGCGTTGCCTCCTTAAACTGATCTCCCTGTTCAACTTTTGATTCTGAAAGGTCAATTCCACCATAACAGCAGCCATGGATTGTATATATTGAACGGAAGACGATTGTTTGATAGGCACTGACTGACGGTTACGGTGGGGATTACTAGAAACATCCCTACTCTCCTGGTGGCCTGGGCTGGTAGCCCTTAATCTTGTCCGAACCATTCAGCCTTTTGTCTAGGAAAGACAAATCGCTGCAAACAAACGATCGAGCGAAAAGAACACAAGAATTCCCACAGACGACGCCAACTAATGATGAAAAGAAATTGAATAGGCTGGATGCTTCGGATTAGAAAGGACTACTAGTTATCTTGATGGCCTGAGAAAGAAAGAACAGTGATCAAAGGTGACTGGGGTTGCCGGCCAATAACCCTCCGATGGCAAAGTTATTTTTCTCTCTATTATTTTGGAGTTCCAACTTTTCAAGAGAAATAAAAAACGTACCTTTTGTTTGGTCTGAATAAGCGTTTATATAGTCTCCTAAAAACAGTTATTAGATTTGTAACCTCCCTCGAATTTGAGGAGATGTGTGGGTTCAAGGATAACTTCCTCAACTGTTTAGGAGTACATTTTTCACGCGTAACGGTCACTGGAAATTACACGTATGATACGGAGTTGTTATACACACTCAGGAATTTTCCTAAGTGTCAAGGGTTCGTCCAGGGATCTTCATCTAGAGGCCCTCCAGTCATGCGTACCTCGTCCACAAGAGAGGTTGTTTTCCTTACGGACGACCTTCTTGTGGACGAGGTTAATGGTTCCCTCGGACGACATGTCGTGGTGTTGATCTTTTGACCATGCAAAGTTTCGTCCAAGCACCTTCCTTGTCCTGGACAACCAACATGGACGAAATTGGAGTTGTATTTTATCATACCCCATCATATTTATCTCAAAAAGTGAAGAGTTTTATGTGGCGAGCCTGCCGAAATGCCATGCCTACAAAGGAAGCTTTGGTGAAAAGAACCATCATCACCAACCCAACATGTGATAGATGTAGAAGTGCTACGGAAAGCTCATTACATACGTTGTGGTCTTGCTCAGAGGTTGATACTGTGTGGGCTAATCAATCCTTGTGGGATTTTAGAAATCACGTTAGTTTTGCTGATTTTAAGTAGTTGGTGGCATGGGTAGTTGAAGAAGGAAAACAACTCGAGCTATTCGCGTCTATATGCTGGCAAATTTGGCATCAACACAATCAAGTTCGGGTCCGAGCATCAGCAACAGTGCTCCACCAGGTTACTGAGGTAGCCCGAAAGTCGTTAGTTGAATATCATGCCAGGCTAGTGGACACTAACTCACAGATTGAGCCACGCAGTCACTATCTACACACTAAATGGCTGCCTCCTCTAAGGAATTTGGTTAAGATAAATTTCAATGGCGCGGTGTTCCCAAAGGAAAATAAATCAGGAATAGGTGTGGTGGTTAGGAATGAAGACGAGTTGGTGTTAGGCTCATGTACTAAGCGCTTGTCCCAAGCATACAATGCAATAAAGATAGAAGCAATGGCAGCATCAACAGCCTTAGTCTTCGCAAGCGAATTGGGCGCAAGGCAAGCTTGTCTTGAAGGGGACTCTATGGTTGTTATCAAAGCACTGAAAGAGTTTGAGGATACTTTATCTCCTTCAGGTCTTTTACCAGAGGATATTAGAATGTTTTCCCAAAGATTTGATACAATGCTTTACTCTCGTACAAAAAAAGAAGGCAATTCGATAGCACATAGTCTGGTTAGATATGCTCTTAGCATACCAGATTTTTTAGTGTGCATGGAAAATGTTCCACCACACATTCAGCATTTTGTACAAGCTGATTTGGCTTCCTTAAGATAATAAAGTTTCATTCTCTAAAAAAAAAAAAAAAACTGATGTCAAACAGATAATAAGGTTTTCATCTATTTTCAAGCTCTGCTGTTTGTTTTCAGTTGCCATCTAGTATTATCCTTCTCTACACACTATCTTGGTATTCAACACCCATCACATAAACCATAAAGTTTAGACGGAGAGGGTATTTAATGCAAATTTTCGAAAAATAGACCTGCCTAAATCCCTTACTTATTTATTGAAACTCACAAGTCAAATAGAAATACTTCTTGCCAGATCACCTACTAGTGTACTTTTTACATGCAAATTAATGATGATGTAGAAGCATATTGTGCTTTACAATTGTACTAACAGGAAATTACGTGATTGTATTGGCTATACTTATCAACGTATGAATATGTTGTAAAGTACTAAAGTGCTCACAATAATTCCAACTTTTAATGAATCTTCTCATAGAAAGTAAAACAAGGGATATCCACGAAAATTCGAGCTACCAATTGTTTTACCAAATTTATATAATATATACAGTTTCTAAAAGACAACACTATAGTTCAATTTTTGTGGTCCCAATGAAAAATTAACTTGTCTTAGGTTAGGTGTAACTCGTGAAGGATTAAAAAGAAGAGGTTTTCAAAAAAAGAAAAGAAAAAGAAGAGACTCAGAGTCAAAAATTCAGAGTAATGTTTGTGGTCCTCGAATCTCCACAAATCCCTGTCATTGTTTTCATATAGTTGGTATTATTTCAATTTGATCCTTGTTGTGGTCCAACATTGTTAAATGTTGCGGTTAGACTAGAGTATCACTGGAATAAATTGGATAAAGCCATCCACTTTTCGCCAATATTTGTTGCTGAAAAATGGTAGATTTTACCTATTACTGTTACTTAGGTAAAAACTTATACAATTGCTTCAAGACGGTACTTTTTTATCATTAGGTCAAGACACTAATTAATTTTCAGAATAACCAAGAATCAAACCTAAGATTTAATACCAATCGGCAGTTTTTAATGTAGATAGGAATTAACATAAAGTCTTTTATTGGACGACAAAAGGATTTAAAACTCATGGTTGGGTTTTTTTTTTGGTTGAAGATACTAAAATAATTAAATGAAAAATGGAAACAACAAAATTACCTGTTACATTGGGCACGCAATATCACGAGTGAGCCGTTTGGTGCATGGCGGTAGAAGTAATACACTCTCACATGCTTTTCTACGAGCATAAATTGGGACTACAAAATGCACTATTAAAAAACAAAGAAAGAAAAAAAAAAAGACTACAAAATGCACAAAAGGTATCTATTTCAATAACTCTAATACCCTTAACTAAAATAAAATAAAACCTCTAATACCCGCAAAATTTTAAAATGTTACCGAAACAATTTTTTTTTTTTTACAATACATTTTATAATTATTGAAATAATGGCCTAAAGGGTGCTGAAAACAAAAAGTCTATATATATTACTCATATTTTACTATTTTAACAATTTTGAAATTTATTGTATAAAAAATTGTCTATGATATTATTGTACAAAATTTCACAAAATATTTTGCGATAATAAATTGTTAATGATAGATAATAAAAAATGATATTTGTGTTAACTCAAGATAAAAATCGGTAGATATTTGCCAAATATATTGTTGTGAAAATTAAAAAATTTAACCTAACTATTATGAAAATTGATGAGTCAAGTTATTCTTTTTTTTTTTGGGGTAAATTTTCAAAGGAAAATAAAAGAGAAGTATTGAAGGAATAAAAAATGAAAAGTAAAGATAAATTTAAAAAATGAAAAAAAAAATATCTTTCAAATTTTTTTTAAAAAGTTAATAAAGAAGTAATCAAGTATTAAGATTTTGGATAAATTTCACAAACATACCTTGAGGTTTGAGCTAATGCCAATCAAGTCTATAACATTTAAAAACTTACTATCTCAGTCCAATACTCCAAACAGTTGTAACGCCGTCACTTATTATTTTTTTAGTTTCTTTTTTTTTTTCTTTGAGTTCTTTCTTCCTTTGATCCTCTCACTCTCTCTCTCTCTCTCTCTCTCTCTCTCTTTGATTTCTACTTTCTTTCTCTTCTTTTCTCTCTCTCTCTCTATTCCTCTGACCCTCTCGCCTCTTTTCTAGATTTCTATTTTCTCTTTCTTCCTCTGACCATCTCATTTCATAACCTCTGA
The DNA here is from genome assembly GCA_032878915.1 of Castanopsis chinensis. Classification (NCBI taxonomy): domain Eukaryota; kingdom Viridiplantae; phylum Streptophyta; class Magnoliopsida; order Fagales; family Fagaceae; genus Castanopsis; species Castanopsis chinensis. Next base: position 10,608,394 of record JAVQMG010000114.1, read on the forward strand.
CTATCTCGTCTCTCTCTTTGTCTTTCCGGTGGCGTCCTGGTGGTGGGTTCGCTGATCTCTCTTCTCTCTTATTATTTTCGGTGGCACTGTGGTGGCTGGTTTTGGTTTGGATCGTTGGTTCTGGGTTTATTGTGGGGTGGTCGGTGGCGGATTATCACAAAGCCATAAAGAAGAGATGTGATGAAGATGTTGTGAGTTTGACATGTTTGTGAATTTTTGTTGATAACGGTGGTCTTTGGTCTCTTGTTTCTGGATTTGTGGATAGGTTTATTGGGTCGTGTTTCAGGTCCGACCCAATCGCCCCAACTCCAAGATCACTGATAATCGTTATCAACAACCCTAGCGCCGTCGGCAAGGATGACGTCATCAACCACCTGACAAAGCTCTGCCGGAACCTCCACTTCTTCGTGACCGCCACAAGAAGCGGCCCAACGAGACCGAAGGGAAAGACTACTATTTCGTGACAAAGGAGCAGTTTTTGAGGATGGTGGAGCAGGACGAGCTACTGGAGCACGTGCTAGGGTTTGTGGATGAGTTTTACTAATGGGTTTATGGATTTTGTTGATGGTGTTTGTGGGTTTTGTTGATGCCATTGTTGTGTTTGTGGGTTTTGCTAATGCCATTGTTTTGTTAGGTTTGTGGGTTTTGCTAGGGATTGTTGGTCGTTGGATTTGTGCGCATTGTTGCATTGATGGTTAAGATTTTTTTTTTTCTTTTGTTTGTTTTATTGAGAAAGTTCATGTTCTTCCAATTTTTTTTCTCTTTAGAAAAAGGGATGAGAGACTCAGGATAAGAGAGGAGAGATGTAACATCGTTACAAGCCGTTAGGGGATAGGGACTAAAATGGTGAGTTTTTAAATGTTGTGGACTTAATTAGTATTAATCCAAATCTCAGAGTATGTTTGTGAAATTTACTCTAAGATTTTTTAAATTATATTAATACCCATTTTTGTAATTTTAAGAAAACAATACCCATTTCAGTTTTAAGTTTAATAATGGGTATTCACTATTTTGTACTAATACTTTTTTTCTTACCAAAAAAGGAAAATAAAGAAGAAACTTATTTACATATTTTATATAAAAATTCAGAATCATCCCTTAAAAAAATATCAGAATCAATTAAAACTAGGAAAGAGAAAACATCAAAGAGTAAAAAAGAATTGCTACAGAAGAGTGAATGAGTGAGAATCATGTGAGTTGCTACACACACTGACTCTCTCTCTCTCTCTCTCTCTCTGAGTCTCTCTTTATCTCACTTTGAATCAAAAGCAACAAACTTGTAAAAACCTCCAACAACCCCTTTTTGGAGTTATATTTGAGCGCTGAGGCCTTCTTCTTCTGGGTTTGGTTTTAATGGCTTCAAGTGCTTCAAGGTTCATCAAGTGTGTGACAGTTGGAGATGGGGCTGTTGGGAAGACCTGCATGCTTATTTGCTATACAAGTAACAAATTCCCCACTGTATGTTATTGCTTCTTTCAAAGATCCATCTGGGTCTTCTTCTTTTTTTTTTGGATTAATTTATATATTATCTTTTTTTGGCATTTTTGTGTTGTTCAATGAGTGTATGAATCTGGGTTTTACAGATTTTTACTTTTTATGATTTAATTATAGAGCAATTGCTCTCTCTCTCTCTCTCTCTCTCACCAAAATATTGTTGTGCAATTTACCTTCTATTTTATTATTATTTACAAATTTATGTTTTTTCTAAGGTTTCAACTTCTTGTTGCTGTTCTGTTGCTCCTGTTGTTGTCTCAGACTCTTTTTAGTTCTTAATTATTTTTTGAATTTGAATGGCTTTTTATTTTTTGTTTATCAGGATTATATACCCACAGTGTTTGATAACTTCAGTGCAAATGTGGTGGTTGAAGGCACCACTGTTAACTTAGGACTCTGGGACACAGCTGGTATCATTTATTTGATGGTTCATGATAACATTTTTGGCTTTAAATATAATTTGCTCTCTACTTGTATCTTAAACTGAGCTGAGAAGTTCCCTTTTTTCTTTGAAAATTTTAACTTGATCCTAAAAGTTTCCAATTAGATTTTGATTTTGTAATAAAACAGGTTTGCCAAACTAGGCAGGTTTGTTATGTCTTATTTGTTTTCAATGTATTTCACAGGGCAAGAGGATTACAATAGATTAAGGCCATTGAGCTACAGAGGGGGGGATGTCTTTGTCTTAGCTTTCTCACTGGTTAGTCGTGCAAGCTACGAAAACGTACTTAAAAAGGTGAATTTACCTGATAATTTTATATTTTGACTGAGTTGTCTCTAGCATTACATTTTACTGTAATTTATGGTTTTGCTGGGATGTTTTGTAATTGTAAATGAACTTGTGATTTCTAATACTCAATTTCTTGATCAGTGGATCCCTGAACTTCAGCATTATGCCCCTGGCATTCCCGTGGTTCTGGTTGGCACCAAATTGGGTAAGTTAAAAGGAATTGATATTAATATGCACTTGGAACCCTACCTTGTTTGTGGCTAGTTTCTTGTTATGTGCAATCGTTTGAAACTTGTATTTAGTTACTCATTGTTCAGTATGACCACTTCTTTTCTTGCTTTCTTCCTACTAATATAATGAGTTTGGGCTCCAAAAATGTATATGATATACTTTGTACTGATTTTAGCATTAAATAAAATCCATAGATGCACTGACAGCAGCTCTGTGTGAAGGAAAATATATATTGTAGGTGTCCACCGTCCACATGTCGTGTATCAACTAAACCTGACCCTAGTATGAGAAGAAGCCTGTTTTGTTAAACATGAGGACATGCATATTCCAAAATTTTCAAAATTTTTTTAGAAGTTTATGATTTTCATGTAGTAATATTAGGAATGTGGTGGGAAGGGCAAGATCTTTTTGATAGGGACCCTGCTATGCTGGCTCATGAATGTCATCTTGGTGCATGGAATAAGGTCATATCCCATTTGAAAGAAGTACGGTGTTAGGAAAGTAGCAACCTAACCCAGATCTAACAAGTCAAAACACTCAGATTTCCATGGTTCACCCAAACCTAGGATTGCGTCCATGAAGTTGCTGCAATTTTATTATGATGGGTATAACCGGAGTTATAAGGATCATTAGCATATATGCACTCCCCTATTACTAGGGCTACATGTATGGGAAATTTTACAATAAAAAGCCTAGGGCATTTAAAGTGTACTTAAATACCAGAAATGCCCCCAATAATTGTACAGGGACCAATTTTGTTAGGGGCCTGGCATAACCAATACAGTAAGTTAGGCTCCACATACATCTCATCACATGGGATAAATATCAAGACAGGGATCCTTCATCCTTCTGTACTTTTATGCATGATTAGCATAGTGCTCTAAATGGAATACATTCCCATAAATTAATTAGCTAAAAGGGATGGCTTTTTATCCAATAGCTTTTTTTTTTTTTTGATAAGTAATAAGGATATATATTCAAGAACACTACCTTATGCAGAAAAACATAAGGCAGAGAGAAAATTACAGAAAGAAAAGATAAAGAAGAAAGAAAAAGGAAAGGAAAAGATACTAATTACAAAGGAGAGAGCTAAGGAACATAGGGAGAGAGTAACTAGAGGTGAGTCCCCAAGCCTTAGACTAGTCAAACAGAGAGCCACTAAAAGAGGCCAATAGTTGGTCATCCGAGCTTTCCATGTCCTCAAATGTCCTCCAATATGGCTCCCTCCAAAGACACGACATTAAGCACAAAGGAACTAAATTCTAAATGCTAGACGAATGCTTTCCAAGCCAATTCCACCAACCAAAGAGAGTATCCACAACCATTCTTGGCAAGACCCAAGAAATTCCAAAAGATCTAAACACCAAACTCCACAATCTATAAGCCTTACCACAATGAAGTAGCAGATGATCCACCGTCTCCCCATTACAACGGCACATAATGCACCAGTCAACAAAATTCATCCCTCTACCCCTCAAATTATCACCTGTAAAGATCTTATCCCATACAGCAATCCACACAAAGGATGAGACACGCTGAGGAGCCTAAACCTTCCACACACCTTTCCAAGGAAAAATAATGGGCAATGGTCTTCTTAACTTATTACAAAACAATCGGATATCAAAATTCCCATTCTTTGTCAACTTCCATCGCATACTATCTTCAGTCTCAATGGGAGGTAGATTTGAACCCAAGGTATGGAGAAAATCATCCACACCACCCATTTCCCAATCATTTGATCTCCGAATAAAATGAACATTTCAGCTTCTCTGTTCCTCTATCTCCAACTATTCAAGAGAAGAGGCCACCGATGCCTCTTTATTGGAAGCAATCCCATACACACTTGGAAAAGTCGATTGGAGTGGAGAATCCCCACATCATTGATCTGCCCAAAGCTTAACTCTGTCTCCCACCCCTACCTTAAACCGAATATTTTTGCTAAATTCCTCCCAACCCATTCGGATACTTCTCCACAAGCCACACCCATGTACCCCTCTACCTAGCTTGGATGTCCATCCCTCCCATTCTTCCCCAAACTTTAGAGCTACAACCCTTCTCCAAAGCCTTGTCTTCTCAATCTTACATTTAATAAGATTGCTATATAAAATCATTGCACGCCTAAAATTTGTGAAACTTAAATATCTTTCTCTTACAATTTTGCAACTCTCTGATTTTGATGGATCACGTTTTATCACTGATCCAAACAATCTATTTTTGAGAATCCAAATATTTTAGTTCAAAGATATCATTTTACGTTGTCATCTGTATTTATTTGATATAATGAAAGAGCAAGCTCAACATTTTAATAACCTTAATAAAATTGATGTTGCAAATGTCAATTGTAATAGGTCTCCTATCTTTTGCCAAGCAATGGGATTTCTATCACTGAGCATTCTCTTCAAATGGGAAATTTTGTGGGTTAGGTATCTAATAAGCAGGACTAACATAGAATTTATGAAATTTAACTACTATATAAGAAAACTTTAGAACCTTAAATGCTATTTAAATATGTTATTTTGATCTGATCTGAATGAACCAATATCTGTGGTGGTAGCTCTCATAGTAGTGTCATATTTCAAAAAAACTTCTCAATTCATACTATTACAATCAATATTCTGGTAACAGTGAAAAACAGAAAATTTTCCATTCCAATTAACAATTATGTAGACTGTATTGACATTTATCTTTAAATTATTGTGGTGATTAGTTGTTTGCAGTAGTGCTGATTTCTGCAATTAATGCATGGTTTATGATGGACACATAGATCTTCGTGAGGATAAGCACTATTTGGCTGATCATCCAGGAATGCTGCCTGTGACAACTGCACAGGTGTGGTTTCATCCAGTAGCTGCTCTCTACAACTTGATGTTTATGGTTGATTCCATTTCTGATAACGGTTTTAATATAATCAGGGTGAGGAACTCCGTAAACAGATTGGTGCTGCATATTATATAGAATGCAGCTCAAAAACTCAGCAGGTATGTATGAGCTGGCATATATATTCTTATCATGTGATTGATGCAATGGTATATTTTCTGCTGCAAATATGAGAAAATGTGGAATGCTCATGCAACCAAAATAAACTATATTGACCAAAGATATAATGTCAAATTGATTATTGATTTGCGTAAATATTCTAGCAGCAGGTTTTAATCAAGTTGTAGCACCTAGAAAACTGACAACTTAAAAAGATGGGTATTTCAATCTTTGACACATTTCTTCATTTTGTTTTAGTGGGATCCTAGAAGAAATAAAAATGAATCAATTTAGTAGATAATCATTGCTGCTTTAAATATTTTGACATATTATTGAAAAAAGCAAGACCAGGGAATATTTTATTTCAACTGAGATACATATCAAAAAAAAAAAAAAAATTATTGGTAAGTTACACATAAAAGTAGGACCTTAGTGCGATGGTAAGTGCCCTCTGCCCAAACACTATGGCCTCGTTTGGGAGGAGGGAATAAAATGAAATGAAAATGAATGAAAAGAATAATTTTAAAATATTATTCCCTTACCTTATTTGGGAGTTTAATGGAAGGAAAGGAAAATCCATTTCCTTGTTTGGGAGTTTAAGTGGGAGGGAATAGAATAGGTAGGAGGGAACACTCATTCCTCTCTATTCCCTTAAAATCTCAAATTTTCATTCCCTCCGAAATTGGGAGGAATAGGAGAGAATGGAATTAGATCTAATAAATTTTTTACTAAAACTCCCAAAATACTCCTATATATTCAACTCTTTATTTTAAAATAGGGGTCTAATAGTAATATTGTCATAAAATGATTCCATTTCATTCCCTTCATGTTACTCTCAAACAAGATTACATACATTCCATTCCATTCATTTTTATTCCTTTATTTTAAAACATCCAATCAAAGTTACTTAATTCCTTTTTTTTCCATTCCTTTCCCTTACTTAAATCCACTCCATTTCATTCCATTCCTTTCCATTCCCTTATGATCATTCCTTTTCATTCCCTTATGAACTCCCAAACGAAACCTATGTCACAGGTTTGACCTTGGAAAGTAGCTTCTCTAAAAATTGTGGGTAAGACTGCCTACCAGACTCATAGATATAGGAGCCAGGTTGCCCTTTTTTCTGTACACATCCTCCCCATGGGTATTCATTATTGATGGAGGAGGAAGTGTCATTTAAGTTAGAACTCGTTGGCAATTGTCAGTTGAAGGGAAAAAAATCCAAATGATTTGCTGGTTTTGTGGATTTTGTTAGTTTTATTGATTTTGGCGTTTGAGACTTGTTTAAATTTACTTGTTTGATTATTTTGGTATTTTGAGACTTCATTTTCATAAATTTAGAAATTTTGTTTGAAGAAATTAATAAAATTGGAATATTAGGCTCAATTGTATAAATTGTAATCATTTATTGAACGATGGACTTAAATAGTTGAATGAAAACCTATTTTTTTAAGAAAAAATAAAATTATGGCATGGCAAAATGACCATTTAAGTAGCCTGTATCATGACCTTTTTACTCTCCAACTAGATTGGATAGTTGCAATGCTTGTGATGAATTTGGGTGTTACATTTCTCTCTTAAAGAATCTTGCCTGCCTTTCTATTTACACATAGTTTGATTGCTTTGGGGACTTGTCCTCACTGTTCTGTCTTAAAAGGTTACTACAGGTTGTATCTGTCTTTATGCTGTAATTGACCATTTGCATTGCAATTGCAGAATGTGAAAGCAGTTTTTGATGCTGCAATCAAGGTGGTTATCAAGCCACCACAGAAGCAAAAAGAGAAGAAGAAAAAGCCACGTCGCGGATGCCTATTGTTAGTACTTTCTTTTCTTACAATTAAGAGGCTTTTTTACCATCCTTCAATTATGCAGTTTCTGGGCACCAGATCCCACTCTGCGTTTGTGAATTACCATTCTAAATGAATGTAGTTCAAGTGCTTTATGCACTGCACTATTATTCTCTTTCTTCTTATGTATATATATCTCACCCTTTGAAATTCAAACTCTAGTAAGGTTGTGTTGCTTCTGCATCATTTTTTCTCATGTTACTGCCGATATAGCCTTTTCTATAATTAGCTTCATTACTCGATAGTATTTTGTTAGTGCCTGACTATCTGCTAGTGGAAAAAAAAGTCATCTTTAACTATCCTGTTTCTGATATCTTTTGTATCCTTCATGCTTCCGTTTCTTGGGAATAATTTGTTGCTTAAAACTGCAGAAATGTTTTTCGTGGGAGCAGTTTCGTGTGTCTCAAATGAAACCATCTACTTAAGCTTTGACCTTGGCTATGTCACCCAGAAGATTTCCATTGTAGTCAGGCTGTAAGGATCCTGTTAGATTTATTTCCATGCGATGTCTGAAGAAATATCGGAGCTCTATGGCTATTTACTTTTACTTTCTTTTTCTGTTTTTATTTTTATTTTTTATTATTATAATTATCAGGAAATCGTATATCCTTGGAAATTAATCTTTGTGTTATTTGTTCATTGTAAAGAATTGAAGTTGAAAGGTTTTTCTTTTTCTTTTTCTCAAACAAGACACTGGTTTGCTCTTCATAGTAGTCACTTACTGGTTTCAAATTAGCTGTAAAAAGCTGTAAGTACCCGTTTGGATGACGTCCACCGTGTCCACGTCTGGTGTTTTGGGCTTTTTTTTTTTTTACTAGCGTCTATTGCACTATTCATGGGATATGAACAATGCAAATAGACAAATGAACAGTATTTTGGTGTGAACAGTAATTTGGAAATTATTTTTTTTTATTGTTTTCAGTTTGCAGCAAAATATGCGGTATTCAAACGCATCCTAAGCTTTCCAAGGTGAAATGGTGAATTCATCAGAATTCAGTTGCCCCATCAACTCATACTCATGTATTATGAATGGATTCGACCCATACTCTCATGTATGGAGTGTAACAATGCATTGAATCGAATGTAACAAAGAGTACTTCAAATAGAATAAAATAGAGGAAGAAAAATGTGCTACTAACCTTGAGTAATTTTTAAGGTTGTTGTATGAAGATCCCCAGATGCACTATTTACAATTTCAATGTTACCAATAAAAAGTGTATAAAAAAATAAAAATAAAAATTTAAAAAACTTTAGCTACGCACTTATAGGTCAATGTTAGGTATTTTGTTGTCATAGAGATCGATAATTGAGTCATCTTTGCCACTGGAGGAATTATGTATTTATGTTGGCCTTGAAGCAATGCCTACTTTTCTTTTTGAAGCAATGGGGTCATAGCTCATACGAGCTACGGTCTATACGGAGAAATTTTTAAGGTCTACGGTCTACCTCATATCACAACATTTTTTAACTCTGCACATTTAGGGGTTTCTGTTTACAATGGCTTTCATATGAAATATCTGAATCCACAAACTAAAACTTTGTGGTACATGAAGTCCGCTGAGGAAGTCGCATTTCATCTCTCTCTCTCTCTCTCTCCCTCTCTCTCTGTGGGCTAACCAGGTGTACAGAATATGGTATAGACATGTCTGCATATGAATACACAAATGCAGTTACTTTTATTTCACTTTTAAGAACTTTTTTTTTTTCTTTTTTCTTTTTCTCATCTCCATCTGAAAAAAGAGAATGAAAACGAGGTGCTTCAGGTGTTGAACAAAATTGGGGAAGCTTCATAAAAAGTGCCTCACATTTCTACATCAACGAGTACTAAGGACATGAACTAAATGATTATTCTCTCTTTTATCTCTTCATTTGGCCAAAAGAAACTGACCTTATCAATCAATGCAATATGCAACATATTAGTTCAGGAGAATCAAATAAAATCTTACTTCTCTTATTTAGCTACCGAGGAATGGAAAGAGTTACATACATGGAGAAAACACTAAAAAAAATTTCTTTTTGTCATTTAAAAATTACTCTTTACCAAAACCTTTTCCCATTGTTCCCCTTTGCACAATCCAAGAAACATTGCAGAGATCCTCTCTCTCTTTGGTAACTAGACTTGCATATTAGAACTGGCAAATACAGAATCAAGAACTCACAAGCTTTCATGGGTCACCAAATTGTACCATTACTTAAATCTATTGCCATGATTGCTTGTAACTATCCCACCCGCCATCAGGCTCCTTCCTCTTTAAAACACCACCAGCGTACATCCTTGCTTGCTCATCTGCTATAGCCTGTGAACTGGCAACAGAAAATTGCCTTGGTGGAAGAGAAGAAGTCTCATCTCTGCCTTCTACATCTAAGACTCCAGGCCCCGCATTGAGGTCTAACCCCTGCCTTCCCCATTTCCTACTGCTCTCAGCACTACTGTTATTGCTACCATCAGGGAAGCTCACAACATAAGGCCTAGGGTAATGGGATGAAACTGCACCAGCAGGTCCTAAAAACTGTGTATGAACTGGAGGGAAGCAAACCTTCCCACCAGATGATGCATCCATGTATGTTGTTGAACCACCTGAAAAAGCGGCTGAAGTCAGCGGAAAGGTGGTTCCAAATGGGAAGACAGGATACTGAAGGCTGGAGGGGAAGGGCACGGCAGGAGATGATGACAACACTGGCCCCCTGAAAACATCAGAACTAAATGGGTTGCTGCCACCAGTGGGACCCAACAACCTCTGCGGCCCACCAGTTGCAACAATAGGGAAAGGCTGCTCCCCTCTATCAGGAATGATTGATGGAATAGGAACTGCTGAATAAGTGCTTCCTGTGGCAAACCATGGTGAGAAATTTCCCATTTCTGTATTGTTCATTCTAAGGCCAGAAACAGGTGGTTGTGATGGCTGACTGCTCCTACCAAGCAGGCTAAATGGTGAAGGTTCAGCACTCATCTCATCAACAATAGGCCCATCGTTCAAATCAAAGTCCCTGCGGACACTCACAGCACCATTAAGAGGACTGCTTGATGATTTAACTGGCACAAGTGGGACATCCGTTCTACGACTATTGCTAGTTAAGTAATTGCCCGTATCAGATGCATCATCAACACGATTCAAATCAAGATCAAGTACTCCAGAGAAACGAACAGGAGCAGTACCCATTAGTTCTTCACGTGCCATTTCAGGATTATTTATTGGTCCAGATAAAGTACCTGGCTCAGGAGCAGAATCTCGACAAGCCAAATCCTCAAGAATTCTTTCATCAGGAAAATTCAAGTCAATATCCAATGGAGGGCGACTCTGCTTGCCAACTGTAGCATCAAGAAGAGGAATGTTTGCAGTGCCATGTGGCATCTCAGGAGCCTTCCGGGGTTCAGCAGGACGAAAGGCACTAGTAGCTGCTGATCCCTTCCAACCAAGTTCCCCTTTGCTCTTCAGTAGGTCATCTGGCGGAACAAATGGCCCTTTTGCAGCAGCAGCCACTGTAATTGAAGCAGGAAGGCCACTAGTCACAGGAGAAATAGGAAAAGGTAACGGGCTAACCAAACGAAGGGCAGTTGAACATTCTGTTGCAGTCAAACTACTTGCTTCCCCAAGTTTTCCATCATCACTAGCAAAGCCTTCATTCAAATCAAATTCCATTCTTGCCTCCATATCTGACACCCCTGCAGCGGACATAGAAGCAGCATCTGCAGTTGTAGATGTACATTCTTCAGTATCGTCAACTTCCATGCCAGTCAACTTGGACCCCCTTGACTGCTCACATTCTGTTTCTTGCATAGGCAATGCACGAGACACCTTGTGAGGAACTGGTCTACCACGTTGCACAAAACCCTCTTTGCTTTCCAACTTCTCGTCCAGATACTCACCTTCACGACCCGTAACAGCTGAGCCTGAACCAACTATTTGATTCTCAGGGATTGTAGGAGCATTACCTTCCTGCATATTACTTCGTATTTCAGTCAGATTAACATTACTTCTCACATCTGTTTCCTTAGTCTTTTCAGTCTTCGACTCATTGACATTTCCGGGAACCAGATCTTTCCCACCACCAGAAGGATGGAGCACTTCTTCATTGGTTCCTTTCACACTCTCAGAATGTATCATCAAAGCAGGAGGCTTCTGCTCTGTCTTCACACCACTGTTCAACCCTTCATTTACAAACTTCTTGTCGTCACCATCAATTTCTAAAGATGGGTGTGATGATGAGCCTTCAATGACTTCATTATAATCTTCTAGCCTTGCAGACACATCAACCTTATCTCTATCTGACAAAGAATCACTCGCCTTTTCTTTAGCATCAGGAATGGCATCTGCATTCACCCCATCAACTGCCCATTTCTCCTCAAGATGTTTGCCTCCTTCAACATCCATGGTTTTCTCTACCGTGATTGCAGGACAAGCCACTGAAGCAGGTACTGTCATTTCAGTAGATTTTCCATTGGTTTCTACACATGGGTCTGCAGTTTGCTGCAAATCCTTACTTGAAGAATGAAAACTTCCACTGTGCCCTTCTACATCTTTCTCTTCAGACGTCAAAGAGGCTGAATTACCTTCTACAATTTTAGGACCAACATTACTGGAAATTAAACCCTGCTTCTCATGCTCAACATCAGCACCATCATTAGACTGGCTACGGTTTCGAGCAAAGTCATCTGCAGGAGATGATTTGACTTTGGAATCACTGCCTGAGCATGAGTGTTCAACTGCAAGCATGTTTCTTTGAGGAGAATCAGCAGGTGAAACCACATCAGACTTGGACATTTCTCCAGCAGCCACACTAGCAAGCAGGTTCATTCCACCATCATCTCCAATGGAAATAGATGCATTAGCTTCTGAGTACTTGACACAGCTTTCAATCAAAGCATTTATAGAGCGTAAAGAACCCTCCTCTGGATTCCCTAATTTATGTTCATTCCCTGATGATGTGGAAGCAGCTTTAGCTTCTGTCCACTTTTTACTGTCATCACCACTCCTACAGCGCTCTTCATCTGTAATGGCAGGAGGTGATCCATCACCCTCATCAGAACCGGTCAGTACATCTTTAAAATCATTACTTTGCCATGATTCAGTTTTCACAACTGAAGTAATATTAGCTCGATAAGCATCACTCCTTTCTTTCAAGCTACGATCAAACTGATCATGCTTCTCTGAAAGCACAGGAGAAGAAGCTCTGCTATGCAAAAGTGAAGGATCTTCAAATGATGCTCCACTGGCACTTTGTGCAGGACTGCGAACTCGATTTGGAATCTTAACAATCAATTTATGACCATTACCCTCATTGACAGGCCCATCAAGTGCCTTTTCACATGGCAATCCAGATTGTAATTGCTTTTCTGAGGCCAGATGTTTTTGCGTGGAACTCCTGCTTGAACAACTTTCCCTTTGAACTCCAGATAAAGCAGAGCCAGGGAGGCCATTTATTGACTTCCGATGCCGTGAAGAACCACCTGAGGTCTTATTTCCACTCATCGAACCAGCAGTAGGGCTCCTTGCATCCTCCTTCCCGGAAAGTCCAGTTTTAGTATGGTCACTAGAGCAAGACTGACTATTGTGAGACTGACTAGAACTGCTGCTTTTCTCATCCTTCACAGTTGCCTGAGGGGGATCAGAGGCGAAACCAACAGCATTTCGACCCTGACCATCTTTTAGGTTAGTACTTGCAGGCACAGTTGATGGCACTGTTTTCATAGACCCTGGAGATGCAGACGCAGACCGAGAAGTGCTCTCACCCTGGACAACTTTCACTGGGGCAGTTTTGGATGCAGAGAGCTGTGCAGGGCTCTTCACAGCAACATCAGTGGATGCACCTGATTGTCGATTCCCACCAGTGGAAACTTCAGGAAGGCGTGATCTTGCACTCCAGGTGACAGTCTGATTTGAACCCGACTTTGCATCATTGATGTTCATTTCCTGCTCAACACGTTTCTTCCATGTGTCAACTAAACTCCTAGCTTTCTTCTGGATTTCCAGGTTCTTATGCGTACGCAAATGATTCACAGACTTACCAATGTTGCACATCTGTAGGGCCTGAAGGTTTACAGGCAGCTTATCAAGTGCACGAAGTAAAACCAAGAGAAAATCCTCAACAGATTTATCACCATCCTTGAGGCCACTAGCATCACCAATCTTCCCTTTATGGACTTCCTGGAGCCATTCATCAAATACAGGCAGACCCCTGAGCACAAACCGACTAAGGCAATCATGCTTATCTGTCGCTGCAATAACACCAGCAAGCATTGACCGCCCGGCTAAATCTACTTTCTTCTCATTTCTGTCTGGCAGCATCAGCTGCAACAATCTCTCCACCCCTTCAGAGTCTATAAGGCCTCCTTTCTCTGTAATTTTGGCAGTCTCAGATTTTAAATTACTATCCAGTCTACTGTGTCCAGAATCCGCATCATCTGTTTTCGTAGTACGCTCTCGTTTGACAGGCTCAGTGCTCTGATCTCCCCGCTCCCTTTTCTTTCCCTTAACTTGCGAAGGAATGGAAGAAGCACTATTCTGAACACTATCTGAACCTGCTTTTAACTGTGATGTCGATGTCGGACCACTCATTGGCTTTGGAGATCGCCCGCCTGGCTGCAATGTTGCATGCATTTCAATTCGCGTGTTTTCTAACAGCTGATCTACTTCTTCCTGACGTTCCTGAGAGAGAAAAGACATTATTACCCTAAAGATTCAGCACGTGAGAGCAAAATGAAAGATGACCAAGAGAATTTATATAAAAAGAAAACTCACATTAATATAATCTTGATCAGTTAGCCACCATAAACACTTGTTTGTAATGTCATAAACCTGCCGACAAACGAATGACGAAATCCCTGATGGAAGTTCAACACCTTTAGGAAGGAAGGCAACTTTACATGGATGAAGTAACGATGCAGCAGGAATCTCATCCTTATGAAAGGAATAGAAGATTTCGTTTGGCGCAGCTTCCAATAGGACGCCTTTGCCAAGCTTTACTTCAGCAGGTCGATATAGCCAGTTAACACCTAACTTTAACTTATCCTCTTTACTTGTAGTCAAACAACGGATTATACCAATGAAAGGTGGGGAATCCTGAGGCGGTTTAAAAAGAGCACAGTCACCAACACTGATCTTGCGTCCATCCTGTAAAGTTCAAAAAAAAAAATTCAGTTAATAGAAAGAAGAAGAAGAAGAAGAACCAAAAACCATAGAGGGGAAAAAACAGGATTCTTCCTATTTTATCATAGATCAAATAGCATATAAACTAGATGGCAGAAATGATTAACAAGACAATAAAAGGTAGTATCAATGATTAGTCACTTCCATATAAACAACTGAAGGTTTTAGAAACGTTTTTTCAATCTCATATCATAATTGGGAATCCACAAGGTCAAGAGAGAAATAAGCACCAAATACACATCAATGATTACATTGATTAGCAAGCCAAAGATCAGATTATGCAACTTCATTATTAGAAGAATAAAGATAGTATTCAAATCCATCTGATACAGTAAGCAATTTTTCAGAATTTTCAAAGTATAAAAGTAAAAAGTAGGGAGTCAATTCAAGATAATCTCTATATTGCTAGACTAGTAAAAAAATTGAATGTCTCATGTACTCTGACTGCTATCTCTTTTGAACAAGTAATATAATTTATTAAAATATGCCAAGAAAGGGCAAGGCAAGTAGAAGCATATGAGAAAAAACAACCTAAGCACTAAAATTTTAAAATGTTAAGGGCCAGTAGATTTAATAGTCATTCTAACAAGGACTACAATGCAAAATAAAAATTTATACTTTTTTTTTGTTTTAAGGGCCAACAAGGAGAACTCTCCAAATACGCAACTAATCCTGAGCACGTCTATAACAAGTAGCAGGCACTTTTTTTTAATTGATAATTACACATGCACCTGGTGGAGCCTGAACCCACAGGCTCAGCCTCCGCCTTGCTCTTACAAGGGGAGGAGGTGCTATTTCGGTAAGACCTTATTGGCTACAATTATCTGAAAATTACTAGGATAAATCCCACCAATTTACCATCAAAGAGGTAACTAATAGGATTCGAGCTTGGCTCATGCTTCTTGAGGTGCCTTAACTCCAAGATTTGGGGCAAGGTTCCTAGCCCCTAGGCATTTCTACCTCTACTTAAATACCATCACATGACTCCTATTCCTAGCACCAATATTTATGAAACTACAAACTGAATCCCCCCACCCCCTTTCCCTTTTCAAATTCCTATTTACAGGTCAATTGGGAACAGTCATTGAAATTTTTTTAGGCTCATATATATAATTAAATACACCGAATTAAACCTTTGCTTTCATACTCCATTGGAAGAAGAAGGGTCCATTATCAGCAATTCAAATAATTGAGACAAATTTCATTAATTTCCTATAATTCACACCCCCAAAAAAAAAAAAAAAAAAAAAAAAAAAACCAAAATCACAACATTCATTTTTTTCAGAAAATCAGGTTCATTTCCTACTTTCTAAACCAATCAAACCCAGAAACCCCATCAGTTATTCCAAAACCCACAAAACAATCAAACCCAACAAATAGAATCAAACAACACCAAACCAAACCAAATTAAATCAAGTAATATAATTAAGACCAAAAATAAAATTAAAAAAGCAGACCTTGAAGAATGAATTAGGCTGAGAAACAAAAGAAGAAGAAGAAGCATCAGCTGGGATTAAATTCGCTGGACGCGTGGGGACACCAGTCCACATGTGCCGAGTCGTCGATTTCCTCTCCTCACCATCACCACCGCCGCCGCCGCCACTACTCCCATCATGCACCTTCTGCAGCATAGCCCTCTTGCATTTTCCCCAATCCTTCTTCCTTCAATCCCTAAATTTTTTTCTTCTTCACTTTCCACGAAAACCATCAATTCCCCAAAACACCCTCTCCACTTTCTTTTCTACACCACCAAAATCCACCTCCGAACGATTTTCTCCCAATTCCGCAAAAAAAAACCCTAGATCGATCCGAAACCCTAGCTAGCTCCCACCATATCTTACGCCAACAAACAAACTACCAAACAAACTCAATTCAATTATATATAATAATAATAACACAATCCCTAATTTGCTTCTTCTTCTTCTTTTTTTTCAAAAAAAAAAAAAAAAAAACTTCGACTCCGATTTTCTGTGCCCGATTAATCGGCCTAATTGGAGCTCAGATCCGCCGAACGAGAAAGAGAAATTTTCGGTTTCTAGAGAGAGAAAGTTAGAGAGAGAAAGAGAGAAAAGAAGTGCGAGAATCTAGAGAGAGAGGGGTAGACGGGAAAAGGAAAGGTGTAGTTTAGACTAGGCAACGGGGCTGTGTTGGGTTGGGTCTGGCTTGGGTTAAAAGTCTGTTACGGATTCGGGTTTAATTTTATGGAAACGGGTCGGTTTTTTTTTTAAGGGGATGGGGGAGTTTTTCAAACTACTGCAATGTTGTGTGGTTTGTTAGGTGAGGTCAACTGATAATGACCCTACATTTTGTTTTCTTTTTTTATGCCCTGCCCTTTTTTTATGAGTTTTATCCCCTTATTCCCCACACATTTACTATCATATTCTATTCTTAGTTGTGTTTGCCAGTCCCTTTTCTTGGCCCTGTTGAATTTGCCAAAAAGCTTGATTTTATCCTCTAAATCACTTCTTTTTTTTTTTTTTTAGGAAAAAAAAAATCACTGATGGTAAAATGCTTACATATCACTTTTATTATTTGTGGCTATTTTCTTTTTATTTTCCATTTATTTATATATTATAATTGTCTTTATAATGATTATTTAAACACCAATTGTTTTTTATTTTGCCATAGTAAAGAATTGAACAACAAAGGAAAAATTCCTCTTTTTTCTGAATAGCTTCATTGCTTAATTGATTATAGTTTCAATACAGAAAAAGGTTTTGAATTTTTGCGGTAAAAACAGGAAAAAAAATACCTCTAATCCATGTAGGTTTCTGTTGGTTAATTTTAGGGTAAATTACACTTTACTACCTTAAACTATACACCAGATTACACTTTGCACCCTAAACTATTCAAATGCACACTTTGCACCCTAAACTATCACTCTTATCACACTTTACACCCCAATGTTACTTTTACCATTAAGTTAGACATAAATTATCACTCTAATTTACCTATAAAAGTAATGTTGGGGTGTAAAGTGTGATAAATGTGATAATTTAAGGTGCAAAGTGTGCATTTGAATAGTTTAGGATGCAAAGTGTAATCTAGTGTATAGTTTAGAATGGTAAAGTGTAATTTACCCTTAATTTTAAGAGCAATGTATGAGATATAAATTTTCATAATCTTTTACACAACTTTTTAAGACGATAAGCTTAATGACATCAAAAACTAGGAGGGAGTCCTGAAAGTGGAGACCATAATTGGGTTGAGCAGGATTGTCCCCATACTATCTTAGTAGACCAATGCCATCATCCATAGCTAAAGTGAGCCATTTAATTCAATGCCTTCTCAACCACAAACTGATCAATAAAAATTATCCTTGGTACGCAAGTTATTTGCCTTATCAATTAAGTTCTTGTCTAAAGCCACAGACAAATATAGTACGAAGTGGTGGTACTGGATGCTATAATGACTTTCGAGTTGGCTATCTATCTTATTTAATTCATGCCAAAAGTGATCGTCACAGACGCACATGCATTAACAAAGCGCTGAAACAGGGAGTTCCTTATAATCATGGTACAAATTTGTTCTGTTTAACCGATTGTCCATGCCTGATGCCCCACCTCTAGAAGGGGCTAAAAATGGTGAAATTGCTGGCTTTTCAATTGCAACGAGACCTCGAAAAAGAAAGGTTCAAATCTTTAATCTTTAAGCTCTACGTCACGGTGTTTCCATCATCTTAATATAATCCATGTTATAACTGCTATTTCAGGAAGACATTCAAACTCCTCCCACAGCCATTTGCACCCATCAACAATTAGCATACAGCAACTTGGGTAAATAAACAAAAATACAACATCCAACCTAAAATAAAAAATGAAAAGAATGTTTACAGTACCAAACAATTCGAACAATACAGAGCTAAGGCCTCTCCTGAAGAGCCGTCAATGATTGCATAAAATCATACAGATGATGCACAATTTTATTCATAGAACATCAAGGAAGACTTTTTAGCACAATAACTGACCATGCATATGTAAACACACACTTAAGAGGAATGATTCCTCAAAAAATGAAAAATGGTTAACCAAACAGCTCCTAGATAACAGCCTGCGGGAAAACACCATGTAATAAAAATATTGATCTTGATAAGTAGGAACATTGGAACAAAGTCTGGACAGATGACCAAACTGTATCGAAGACTAATATTAGTGTTAAAATAAATAAAATAAAATGAAATTAGAATACAACATCAAGCATAGCAACTAAACCATGACAAAACAAGAGAAGTTCAGTTGCCAAAATTCGATGACCAGTCAGCTTTAATATATATATATATATATATATGATTAGAAGGTAGAAGGGGAAAGGCAAAGAAAGATAAATTAACAATAAATCACATACAAAAGGTGTTGGCTTATAAGCAGTTTAGTAACCCAACCTCCATAAAAGGAAGTGTTGGATAAGGAAGGGATGGCTTTGGGTCCAATGTCATATATAGTTGTTGCACTGAATACCAGTAAAGGAACCAATTTCGAATGTCTGGGCAACACAGACTGCATGCTTTCCAACAGTTAAAATATCTACAAAGGGGAAACTGATCTGCAGCCACCCAGAACAAATTCAAAGAACAAATAGCTTGTAGACCCCGGACAGACTACAATTTGATACAGCGAAGGGATGGGGGTCGGAGACTATGAACAACATCAGATAACTCACTTACCACCCATCCTCCGAAAGCACACAAGTTAGATGACAACCTCTGGGATTAGCCAACACCCATCCTCAAAGCACTGAAGAGAAGAAATTAAATAATAATTAATATAAAAAGTTAAGAATGGCAGCTCTAATGTACAAAAAGTAATAATAATAATAAATGGAGATAAATGCATAAATACTATGAAAAAGACAGTAACAACAATGAATTAAGAGAAAAAGATAAATACATTATTAAAATAATAATAAAAAGTCTAAACTCCTCCTATTTAGCAACTGAGAAATGAAAAAGAGATGCATACATGGACAAACACTGAGAAATTATCTTATGTCATTTACAAACTATTCATTACCAAAGCGCTTTCCTAGTTTTCCTATGTAATATCCAAAAAATCTTAAATAAACCTTTATCACTCTCCTATGTGACTAGACTCACGTGCTATATATACAAAAACGAAAACTTACGAGCTTTTCATGGGTCACCAGATTGTGCCATTACTCGTTCCTACTGCCACGAGGACTGCTTGTATCCATCCCAACCTCCCTCAGGCTCCTTTCTCTTCAAAAGACCACCTGCAACCTGGTACATCCTTGCTTGGTCATCTGCTATGGACTGTGAACTGGAAACAGACAGTTGCCTTGGTGGAAGAGAAGTCTCATCTCTTGCTTCCAAGTCTAATCCTCCAGGCCCGGCATTAAGGTCTAAACCCTGTCTTCCCCATTTCCTACTGCTCTCAGCGCTACTGTTGTTTGCATCAGGGAAGCTAACAACATAAGGCCTAGGGTAAGGAGAAGAAACAGTACCAGCAAGTCCTAAAAACTGGGGACGGACTGGGAAGCAAACCTTCCCACCAGATGATGAATCCATGTATGTTGTTGAACCACCAGGAAAAGCGGCTGATGACAGTGGAAAGGTGGTTCCAAAAGGGAAGACGGGGGGGTACGGAAAAGTGCTGGGGGTAAAGGGCACTGCTGGAGAAGATGACAACACTTGCCCCCTGAAGATATCAGGACTAAACGGACTGCCACCACCAGTAGTACCCAACATCCTCGGCGGCGCACCACTTGCAACAATTGGGAAAGACTGCTCCCCTCTATCTGGCATAATAGATGGAATAGGCATAGCAGTATAATTGCTTCCTGAAGTAAACCATGGTGAAAAGTTCCCAATTTCTGTATTGTTCATTCTAAGGCCAGAAACGGATGGTTGGGATGAAAAACCACTCCTGGAATGCAGGCTGAAAGGTGATGGTTCAGCACACACCTCATCAACTAAAGGCCCATTGTTCAAATCAAAGTCCCTGCGGCCACTCACTGCACCATTAAGAGCACTACCCGATTGTGACTTAACTTGCGCAAGTGGAACATCCATTCTACGACTGTTGCTGATTGAGAAATTGCCCATATCAGAGGCATCATCAACTCGGTTCAAATCAAGATCAAGTCCCCCAGAGCCACGAACAGGTTCAGAACCTATCATTCCATCACATGCCACGTCATGATTATTTGTTGGGACAGATGAAGAACCTGGCTCTTGAGCAGAAATCCGTGAAGCCAAATCCTCAAGGGCTCTTTCATCAGGTATATTCAAATCAATATCCAATGCAGGGCGACTCTGCTTGCCAGCTGCAGCATCAGGAAGAGGGGCGATTGCAGTGCCCTGTGGCATTTCTGGAGCTTTCCTGGGTTCAGCTGGCCGAAAGGCACTAGTGGCTGCTGATCCCTTCCAACCAAGTTCCCCTTTACTCTTTAGCAGGTCATCTGGTGGAACAAACGGGCCCTTTGCAGCAGCAGCAACAGTAATTGAAGCAGGAAGGCCACTAGACACAGAGGAAACAGGAAAAGGTAATGGACTAACCAATCGAACAGCGGATGAACATGCTGGTGCTAGCAAGCTATTCGGTTCCCCAAATTTTCCCTCGTCCACAGTAAAGCCTTCATTCAAATCAAATTCCACTTTTGCATCCATATCCGATGCCCCGGCAGCAGGCATAGAAGTTGCATCTGCATTGGTTGATTTACTTTCCTCTGTGTCAACTGCTTCTGTGCAAGTCCTCTTAGGTCCCCTAGTCATTTCAGGCTGTTCTGTTTCTTGCGCAGTTAATGCAGGTGAAATCGTGTGAGGAGCTGGTCTAACCTGCTGATCATGACCTGCTTTGCTTTCCGAATTCTCCTCCACATACTCACCATCATGATCAGTGGCAGTGGAAGCTAAACCAACTGAAGTTCGATTCACAGAAGTTGTAGGGCCATTACATTCCTGCTCATTTCTTTGTTTTTCAGCCTGACTTACATGATTCCTGGCATCTGCTTCATCAATCTTTTCAGCCTTCAGATCTTTTACTTTCTCTGAAGCAGTGTCTTTCCCACCACCAGAAGGTACCACAACTTCCTCTTTGGTTCCTTTCACATCTTCCATATGCACCATGGGTAAAGGTGGCTTCTGCTCTGTCTGGTTACCACCATCCAGCCCCTCAGCTGCTTCCATCTTGAACTCAAGAGCAGAAACTACATTGAACTTATCTTCATTCAACAAAGAGCAACTTGTCTTTTCATTAACATCTGGAATGGCATCTGTATTCACCTCACCAACTGCCTTTTTCTCCTGAAGTGATTTGACTCCGTCAATATCCATAGTTTTCTCTATAGTGCTCACAGGTGAGGAAGTCATTGAAGCAGTTACTGTTATTTCAGTAGATTTTCCATCACTTTCTACACATGGATCTACGGTTTGCTGAAAACCCATAAAAGAACTTAAATGACCATGGTTCTCTCCTGCAGGTTTCTCCCCAGGCAAAGAACAAACAGATGTGCTTTCAACAATTTTTGTCCCAATATTAGAGGAAACAACGCCCTGCTTCTCAGGCTCATCACCAGCACCATCATTAGACTGGCTTTGGTCTTGAGCAAGGTCATCTACTGGAGATGATTTAACTTTGGGATCACTACCTGAGCAGGAATGCTCAACTGCAGGGGTGTTCCTTTGCGGAGAATCAGTAGGTGAAACCAAATCAGACTTGGACATCTCTCCAGCAGCCACACTAGCAAGGAGATTCATCCCAACATCATCCCCAATGGATATAGATGCATTTCTTTCAGAGTACTTAACACAACTATCGATTAAAGCATTTATGGAGCGCAAAGAAGCCTCCTGCAAATTCTCTGATTTTTGTTCATTCCCTGATGATGACGAAGTAGCTTTAGCTTCTGCCAATTTTTTGCTGTCATCTCCAGTCCTGCAGTGCTCTTCATCAGTAACAGCTGCAGGGGATCCATCACCCTCATCAGACCCAGTCAGTACATCCTTGAAATCATTACTTTGCCAGGATTCAGTATTCACATCTAAAGTAATATTAGCTCGACAAATATCGCTCTTTTCTTTCAGGGTACAATCAAACTGATCATGCTTCTCTGAAAGCACAGGAGAAGAAGCTCTGCTATTCATGATTGAAGGATCTTCAATTGATCCACCACTGGCACTTTGTGCAGGACTGCGACTTCGATTTGAAATCTTAACAATCAATTTTTGACTGTTACCCTCGATTGAGGGGCTTTCAAGTGTCTTTTCCAATGACAATCCAGACTGTGATAATTTTTCTGAAGCTGGATTTTTGTGCAAGGAACTTTTGATTGAACTTGTTTCCCTTTGCGCTCCAGATACAGCTGTTCCAGGGAAGCCATTGATTGATTTTCGATGCCGTGAGTTCTTATTTCCACTCATTGAACCAGCAGTAGAGCTCCTTGCATCCTCCTTCACTGAATGTCCCCCTGTCTTAGCATGGTCACTAGAACATGATTGACTGTTGTTGTGCGACTGACTAGAACTGCTGCTTTTCTCATCCCTTGCTGTTGTCAGAGGGAGATCAGCAGCATTACCAACAGCATTTCGAGCCTGGCTGTCTCTTAAGTTAGTATTCACTGGTGCAGGTGATGGAACTGATTTTATGGACCCAGGAGATGCAGATGCAGACCTGGTGATACTCTCCCCCTGGACAATCTTCACAGAAGTAGTTTTGGATGCAGAAAGCTGTGTAACTGAGCTCTTCATTGCAACATCAGACGACATACCTGAGTGTCTGTTCCCACCATGGGAAACTTCAGGAAGGCGTGATCTTGCAGACCAGGGGACAGACTGATTTGAGCCAGACTTCGCATCATTGATGTTCATTTCAGCCTCAACACGTTTCTTCCATAGGTCAACTAAACCTCTTGCTTTCTTCTGTATTTCCAAGTTCTTATGAGCGCGCAAATGATTCACAGACTTCCCAATGTTGCACATTTGCAAGGCCTGTAAATTTACAGGCAGCTTATCAAGAGCACGAAGTAAAACCAAGAGAAACTCCTCAACAGTTTTATCACCATCCTTGGGGCCACTACCATCACCAATCTTCCCTTTATGGACTTCCTGGAGCCATTCATCAAATACAGGCAGACCCCTGAGTTGCACAAACCGAGTAAGGCAATCAGTCTTCTCTGTGGCTGCTATAACACCAGCAAGCATAGACCGCCCAGACAAATCTATTTTTTTCTCATTTCTTTCAGGCAGCATGAGCTGCACCAATCTCTCAACACCATCAGAGTCTATTAGCCCTCCTCTTTCTGTAATTTTTGAAACCTCAGATTTTAAATTGCTTTCCAGTCTAGTATGATTGGAATCCCCATCATCAATTTTTGTAGTACGCTCTCGTTTGATAGGCTCAGAGCCCTGGTCTCCCCGCTCCCTTTTCTTTCCTTTAACTTGAGAAGGAAGGGAAGATGCACTATTCTGGAGACTATCTGAACCAGCTTTCAACTGCGATGTTGATGTTGGACCACTCATTGGCTTTGGAGATCTGCCACCTGGCTGTAATGTTGCATGCATTTGTTTCCGCGTCTTATATAACAGCTGATCTACCTCTTCCTGTCGTTCCTGTAAAAGAAAATTAATGAATTTCCATTGTGCAAGTAAGAATATTCAGAACTACCCTAAAGAAATAGCATATGTAAGCAAGGAGACGTATCAGAAAGAGTGTTAAAAACTCACATTAATATAATCTTGATCAGTTAGCCACCATAAACACTTGTTTGTAATATCATATACCCGCCGACACACAAATGATGAAATCCCTGATGGAAGTTCAACACCTTTAGGAAGGAATGCGACTTTACACGGATGGAGTAACGATTCAGCAGGAATCGCATCCTTATGAAAGGAATAAAAGATTTCGTTTGGCGCGGCTTCCAACAGGACGCCTTTGCCAAGCTTTACTTCAGCAGGTCGATAAAGCCAACTCACAGCTAACTTTAGCTTATTCTCTTTACTCAGAGTCAATGAACGAATTATTCCAATGAAAGGTGGGGAATCCTGAGGTGGTTTGAAAAGAGCACAGTCACCAACACTAATTTTGCGTCCGTCCTGAGAAGTGGAGGCAAAAAAAGGAATTAAGGCAGTTATAAATTTGAAGGTCTTGAGAAAACCAAACACACTTCCACAATCGATGTACATTACAAACAGAAGAGTAGAAAGAGGACTTTCATTGGCTAGTTGTAGGCATTATAATGCACTCAATTTGTCTAAGGAATAATTTCAAATTGTAATAAGAAATCTGCCAGTCAAAAAAGCAATAACACGTAACTCGTGTCAACCAACGGCTTAAGTGGAAGAATTTGAACTTAGGTGACTTTTTAAGGCCTCCATGCCAGAAAGCCACCAAGTCTAACCCTTAGTAGTATTACATAATGCCTATACATACCAATGCCAATGCCAAGCAACAATACATACTTCTTCTGTTTTGGTAATTTCTTGATACATGTCTTTAAAATAAACTTATTGAAAGTTATTTAACTTGATACTGTGAACATAAACATATTGATTCAACAAGAATCTACTGCTCCTAAGCAAGCAACAAATGTCTGCTCCTATGCAAGCAGCAAATGTCTCAAAAACATAAAAATGTATTTTAAGTTTTCTCAATTCAATCGAACGACAATGCTTGCTAACCTTGGCATATTTTCTGTCATCTAGAATCTAAATATCTAATCCATAAGCTAATTGCATTTTTATGTACACTTAAAAGAAGCTGTTCCTGTGAACGTGACCATGTTATGATGTTGTTAAGCATTGATAGTATTTATATCAGGACATGAGCCAAACAGGTAAAATTTCAGTCAACATAGTCCAATATCGTGTCATCTGCAATGGCCCATCAACCATATAATATCCTGACCATGAATAAACATCCAGAACTGACACCTAAAACATAAGAATAACCAGATTGTAGAAAAATTTTAATTCCAAATGTTTACATAATTTCCCATCAAATGGAGTCCCCTCCCAAGAGAAATTTAAATCTAGAGGTCATTGCAGAGCCGAAATCCTTCCCTGCGTTCATTTAAACAGTTCAATAGAAAAACTTTATCCCCACAAAACACAGAATAGGTAGAAGATTTCAGTGTTTTCAAAACCCATCAACAATTAGCCAAAATAGTAGCTTTCAATACCCATTCTAAGCTTCTCAATACATTTCACAAAACCAAGTTCATTTTTGCATTAAATCCATCACACCAATTCAAAAAAATGGGACTCCATGTCCAAATCAATCGAGCGAACACACACACAAACGATTCACAAAAATTGGGTTCATTCCCTCAAATATAAATCAATCAACTTTCACATTAATTCACACATTTTCATTCATATCAAGAATTTCCCCCAACACCCAAACCAAAACAGAAACAAAAAACAAAAAACAAAAACAAAAAATCTTTCTAAATCGATCAAACACAAATACCCCACCTCATCTTCTCACTTACCAAACATCGCAAATCACCTCAAGCCCCCAACAATCAAAACCCAATATATATTTTTTTTTCTCACACACCAAACAATCAAATCCAACCAAACAAAAAAGAAATTTTAAAATCAAAATCAAAAGCAAACCTTGCAAAACGAATTAGAGGAACACAAAGTGACCGAAGAAGAACCATCGGTTGCGGTGGCGGAAGAGGCTATGATCGCACGCGTGGGGACTGTCCACATGTGCCGAGTCCGTTTCCCTTCCTCACCAACCCGCCCATGCAGCATAGCCTTGCATTTTCCCCTTTCCCAACTTCAATCCCTACCACGAGTACCATCAATTCCCCAAAACCTCAAACCCCTTTCTCTCTCTTTTTTTCCCCCAAATTCTTCACATACGCTTAATCAAAAAGAAAAAAACCCTAGATCGATTCCTAACCCTAACCCTCCACACACAACATTTCAATTTCGAAAATCCCCGAACCCTAAATCCCCTTTCTTCTTCCACTCCCCCAAAAACCTCAAAAAAATTTCGATTCCGATTTCTAGGGTTTCCACGTCGAATCCGATTAACCGATCTAATCAAAAACCTCAGATCCACAACGACCGCGCGAGAGAAAGAGAGAGAGAGAGAGAGAGAGAAATTCGAGCCGCCTTTCAATTCAGAGAGAGAAACTGCGAGAATCTAGAGAGAGAAAATAGCGAAGAGAGAGAAAGAGAGAGAGCCTCGGCTCAGACGGCAGAAAGGAAAGGTGTACTTGGTACTTGGGTAGAGCAGAGTTCGGGCAGGTCGGGCAGTTCGGGCAGGAGAGAATCATAAAGTTACACGCTTGTGACGCAGGTTATTTATGATTGTCAATTAATTTTTTAAGGTAATGTGACTGACTCACTGTGAGCACTTTCAGACTCTCTTTTCCTTTTTTTTATTTATCTATTTATTTACATATAAGATTTGGGCCCATTTGGGTGAGGAAGCGTGTGAAGAGAGCTTTAGAGAAACTAAATACTAGTATCGCACACAATTTTATTTACTTTGTTAGAACTGTTTTATTTGATTGATTATGATACTATAATTTTAAATTTGGCATGGTTAAAAGGACCATTTTTGCTCCTGATTTTCAATTTTTGATCGGTTATGGCCAGTTTTTTGATATATTTTATAAGTTTTTATTAGATTAGATTGGTACTTGGTTCTTAGTTCGACTGGCCGGTATAGTCTAATTTTTTAAACCATGGTGATTATTGTTCGTCAATATCACATGGATCAGTCATCTTTTTATTTACTACCCATAATCTATCATGAGGGACAGTTGTAAAATATGTGTTTTTTGTGTGTGGCATGGTTAAAGTGAGAAATGTTGACCCATTCAGGGGCTTTGACTTTGAGTTTCTAGACAACTGGGGGGTTCTGGGATTTCAAGGCCAGTTGATTTAATCTTTCTGTGTGACTTGTTTGGTGTTGTGGGTTATTTTTTTAGGGTTAATTGGGCAGTGATTGGGTGACCCGTAGGTGATGGATGGGATATAGGGTTGGAGGGGTGAGACTGTAATTTCAAATTAGGTAACATCCACATGCGGGCATATGATGGAGAAGTTAAGGTTGTCTAGAGTTGTTCCAACACACTCTACTAAAAAGTAATAAAGGGATGATGTAAATGTTCTGTTTTTGGCAGGAAAATGATTTATGAGGTTGTTGCTTAAGTAAGCATAAGGCATTCGAGATCATATGGGGGCCTGAAAATCATGTACCATTGGAATTCTCAAACCCAAAAAAAAACTTGGGGATTTTTCTTTCCGTTGTTTTTATTTTGAGGTGCCACACTGCCACCTAGTCACATTTCACATGGTTAATAAATGTGAGAGGTGGAGATGGTTGAGTTCGGATCCTCTACTCTTCAATGTGTATTTATAGTCATGTATTGTTCCAACTCAATTGGCAAAAAAAATACCACTCAAAGTTGGGGTGGTCCACTAATTAGGGTCTTGATATAGGTAGATCTTGAGTTCAATTCGAAAGTAAACATTTGACGGTGGTTTGACAGCTTCATAATTATTGTATTATACCACCCATAATTATTGGTGATCTGGATAAGACTTACATCAAGCTATAACTCAACTCAAACCCAAAGTTGGAATAACCCACCAATTAGGGTCTTGATATAGGTGTAGATCTTGAGTTTAAACACTAGGAAGTTACAAGTTGGCACCAATTTAACTTAAAAATTATTGTACTATACCACTAAAAATTATTGGTGATTTGAATAAGACTTACATAAAGCTATGACTCAACCCCCCTAAGAGTGCTTCAACTTCTTTATTGTTTAATCGCTCAAACAACAGTTTCTCAACAGATAAAAGAATTAATATATTTATCAAAATAAAAATTGTTGCACTAGTCACCCCTCGCCTTTTTCTTTAATATTGAAAAGAAGCGCGTAAAACTATATTTTAATTGATTTTGATTATACCTCTAGATCACCATCATTACTTAAGACAATCTATGCAGTTGATCCCAAAAGGAAGAAAAAAAAAAGTAATTTTAAGGTCAAATTCTTTTGTTGGTTATCTATATTTTATTCTTCTTGTGCAACCTGTATAATGATGGTATGGAAAAATCATGACAAACTGCAAGTTGGAGAAACATCATCACAACAATATTAAGTTTATGAAGGTCTACAAATCAAATGTAAAAACATCGCTTTCAAAAGTGACAAAACCATATTTTCCCATTAAGGCATGTGGGGTGCTTTCTATATTGACAAAAGGGTTTGAGTTTGTCCATTTGTGCCTCCATCTTTTTCCAAAACTTAATAATGTGTCTTTAAAGAAAAACCAGGGCTACTTGTACCATCAACTCTGCCCATCTTGCAAACCCAAATAGATGGGGAATTACAATCTAGGCTGTCTTAATCTTTAACTTCTTATTCATATATCTTAGTTTGTGCGTGCACGTATATCCAAACTTGGGCAACACAAAATTTTCATATGGACCCAGCTTCTATTTCCGCTATCAGTTTTCCTTCCCAGGTTAGAAATGTAAAACATGTTTTTTATGTTTGGTATCAAAAAAACAATAAAAACAAACGACATGTTCTGCAATTTGCATCATATACGTTATTATCATTCTGGGCACCTAGTATAGCAGAAGCAGAATGATTTAAGGCACAGATATAAATGCATAGACCTAGAATTGTCGTAATCTTTTAACCATTTTCACCATAGCAATAACAGAATATTTTAAATATATCATTTAAGAATTGTAATTGTAAAAACTAGCCTAGCTGTCAAGCTGTGGCATTATGTAATACCTGGCTCAAAGTCTCTATCAATAGAAACAGACCATGTGGTGCAAAATCTATCTATCAAGGGTATAAAGTCAATGTGATGGCCTAGTTTGACATATCACATATGCCCACCACAAACTGTACACCTACTAAGACTTCTGATACCATTCCCAGTACCAACCTTCAGGGAGTAAATAACATCTTTAATTATCGAAAATAAATTATATATTTAATTAATTAATCAGTTTTATTAGAAAAAAGAAAACACCAATTACACAGGAAGCATACTAGACAATACTAGAAGCTCATCACAACTGAGTACTTAAATTACAACGATCAACAAACTCTAATAAGTTTGAGAAAGAGAGACTTCCTGATGCCAACAGCCAATTGAATAGATTTCACAGAAAATATTATTTCGGCCAAAAGAAAAATTAATACACACATACATATATCAACTTTGATTATTGTCCTATCATCAGCCAACCAAATAGATTTTGCAGAAAATATGATTTCAGCCAAAAGAAAAATTAATGCACACACATACATATATCAACTTTGATTATTGTCTTATCATCGGAAGAACCTCATGCATTTAAATTTTAAAGCCATGAACCTCATTGACCGAACTGATGGAAGTACACAAAGAATACAAGAGTTTATACTTCTGCTGAAATGCATGCCTAAACCCAAAGTTTGATAATTTAGCACAACCTTATAACCAAATTAAATAACAAAATTAGACAGAAGATTCTCAAGTCCGAAAGATTAAATATTCCAGAGCACTACTGATGAAATATTTTGCCTTTATTCCCTGTAAAAGGCAAAATATATTCCATGCAAATTAAATATATTCACGATTTTGACTTGTTTAAAACTATAGCAAACAGTGTAAAGGACCTTCAAGCAGATCATGTCCCTGGTACCAAAACTCATGAGACTACAAAAGAAGGAAATTCAAAAATGAAAATGAGACAGAGACTACAATGCTCAGACATGATAGCCCAAACAGAATATGCATTATGTTCTACATATCCACCAGGCGCGAGCAGTGTTAATTATGTGCTCAATAACATCACTAGTTCATTACAGGAAAACTAATCTCAGAGCTAGGAAACAAGTACTCTGTCAATTCATGCATTGCTGCAATTTGTCCATTTACTTCATAACAGTGATACTAGGTGATTACCAGAAGATTCAAAGTTGCACCCAGAAAAATATGGTCATATTGCAGTCCACAAACATACCCAATACAGTGTTTAGTGAACAGACACAAGCTGGAAGTTATCACAGAGCATTTATCATCCTCTTCATCTCAGCCGACCTTCTGGCATCAGGTTCCTCAATCGCTCTTTCAGTGAGTACTTGCTTGATACGACACATTGACTTCCTCACCTTAATTTCATTCAACACCAAGAATCACCGAAATGCCAATTAGTAATTGTAGTTCCAGAAAGATGGAGGAAAAGTATTAACACATGCAACAAATTTAATGCCTAAATCATAATATTCCAAAACTTGTTTTTCATGTACTCAGTCTACCAATTGAATCACAGTGAGACAAATCCAATGTGGTATTTCTAGTTACAGTACTTAATGTGAAATGCAAGTTGAATTTTAGAATAAATGAGTAGCTGAAAGCAATGAAAAAAAAGAAAACAATGCCAATTGACCCCGAAACATTTTTATATCAAATGCATACAACCAGTTTCCAGGTATGACCTAACATACTAAACCAATTAGGAAATCCAAGAATCTGTTGCAGCAATTTCAAGACATGATTAGGTTTAATGCTAGGAAACTATTTACTTTTCATTTT
This sequence comes from Castanopsis chinensis, assembly GCA_032878915.1. Taxonomy (NCBI): domain Eukaryota; kingdom Viridiplantae; phylum Streptophyta; class Magnoliopsida; order Fagales; family Fagaceae; genus Castanopsis; species Castanopsis chinensis. The sequence goes on from JAVQMG010000114.1 coordinate 10,639,354, forward strand.
TCAACATTTCATCGGCTTTTCCTCCTAGATAAAATTTTGACTAATTTCACCCGCCTTATTTTGGCAGAGCAATCTAAATGGCAATTAAAGAACTAGATGGATATAACTAAAATGATGTGGATATAACTGCAATGCCAAACCTATTTCATATAATACCAGTCAGTGGTTGAGGTAGAACTAGATCATGGAGTCAATTTCACTTTGCTGCACTCAATACTTTAGCAGTCAAAGTTGACCATGAACAAGAAAAGAGAGAATCTCTAAAAAGCCAAGTTCCAAAAAGAGTTCTTCCCTCTACATTAAAAGAACGTCAAGTATTTAAAGTAGCATGTTTAAAATATTGGTAACATTCATTCAGATGGTTCCCAACCTCTTGCATTTATGGCATTTAGGATGCAATCTGATATTGATATTGGCAAAGCTATAGCTTGCACTCCATTTTAACATTGTAATTCTGCCACTCTACTTATCAAAAAGAAATTCTGCCCCTTTATATAAGACCAGAGAATCCATTCCGGTCAGAAACCCTCCATGATAGATGGAATATTGTTTGTTATCTACAGGAAAATTCTTGTTTTTAGACTACATGATCTACCCAAGGAAGCATCAAGCAACAGCAGACAATGATTAGCTAATTAAAAAAAAACCATCCATCTTCTGAAGGTATTCTCTAATCCCATTAGAACACCTAACATATGGAAAGACACTATTTCTTAGAAGGCCCGACAAATAGCCAACCAAATACTACAAACCAACGTATGAGGAAAGGCAATTCCAAAGCAAGGTGAGATATAGAAGCTTGGCACTAGAAGGGACAAGAATGGGGTTCACAGCATCCATAAGGGTGTTCAACCGTTTCTGCCTTAGATTTGCACAGCCAATTGGATCACTTTACTTGGTAGTAGATTTAACGTGTCTTTTGTTATTGGCACGCACCAAAAATGATCAAAATATTTACTGCTCTGAACATACAGAATAACTTTTAAAAATAAACTATTTCAGTGAGTAAGAATGAGTCAAATTGGTGGATGTCACATTCTCTCACATACTTTGGGTCATCTCTACACTAAGTATGCACTGCAATGTGTTATGCACTGCAAAGTGTAATGCACAACTTTCCAACATTTTTAGGCTGGTCACCCAAAGAGTGGAACAACAAGATTGTAAGTACTGTTATCTATTGGCATAAGGTATACTTAAAGAAGATTTTAATCTCTCAAGAGCAATGTCTCGCTTCACTTTACAGGCACATTTCATGGTCAAATATTGTATCCAATGCATTAACTCACTGAATTTGAGTTTTACTTATCTGTTTAATAATGATAATTTTATTTGTAAAAAGAGTGCATTCACTTGCTATGTATTAAAATGAAAATACATAAATCATTACATCAGTAAAAATTTCAGTCTGCACAGAAATTGAATTCAAAGAAACAACAGGGATTCCTGTTCACTAAAAAGGATTCTTATAATTAAATAAATGAATTTGGTTGCTTTATCCAGTACTTACATGGAAACCAAGAAAAAAAGACTACTGGCCATACTGATACTGAACCTTTAACATCAAATTTCAGTTTATATAAGTTCATAACACTAAAGTCCTTGTATTTATCTACAGGAAGAGTATCCCAATAATTTTTCAAGAACTCTATTACTAGCAGCACATGAGTTTTAGTGATGTCCAGTATTTGGAGAGTTACTGGCTATCTCATCTGAATTATGCTAAACCTCTGACAATTAGCCAAGCATTCAAGGAGCCAAAAATGACTACAATTACATAATGCGTCAAGGGAGAAGCAAAGTAACGGCATTATACCTTGGGAATGCGCTCTGGGTTAGGAAACCGTAGATTCTGTGAATGAAGCATCTGTCTTTGAGTCATCAGCATATTTTTCTCCTTTAACAAGACATACCATAGCTTATTAAGATCATCCCAAGACTTCAGTCGCAGTTCAGAAGCCTTCCAACTACGACCTGACAGCACCAAAGCACCAAAAGGATGATTACCATTATACATCATTGGGAAAAACAGAAAATTTTCAGAATTAAAATTGTTCTAGAAGTACACTGATTCACATGATAGTGAAGAAGTACAAGCAATATGATCTCATGTGCAAAATGATTTCAAAATGCTTGTTTATCTCTTGTATGCTTACAGTGTACTAGGGCTAATCCCTTTTTTATTTTCTTTTTAATGCACTCTTATTACTAATTAAAAAAAGACTTCAAATTTCAACAAAATTTTATCTTAAAATTATAAAAAAAATTCAAATAACTTTGAAACAATGACATTTTAATTCATTATTTAAATCTATAGGAAAGGATTTGCCAATGGCCCTAGACCAAATAGCCCATCCATAAGTATGGGGTACCTATAACAAAAACCCCCCCAAAAAAAAAGTATGGGGTAGTGCGTGAGGTTGGGGGGTTCCAAGCCCCCTTTGGCAAGTGTGTAAATTTACCAAGCACAAGACTGTTTGACGGAAGGAGTTGATGTGATAAAAGTAATCATGTAAAACCTATACTTTTTTTTTTTTGGATAAGTTAGAGAATAATTTATTAGAAAGAAGGATTGCTCAAATGTGAGCTACCTTAAAGAATTACAAACATACACCGATGAGGTTCAAAACATTAATTATAGAACTACAAGAAAGCCCCCCAACCCAAGGACCTAGATCAAGCACCTGGGGTTTGTGCTATGAACCCATGAATATCCAGTGTTGTGTTTGTTTTCATTCAATTCCCACATTTTGATAATTATTAACTATTCTCAAATGTGCCTTTCAAAGGTAAATACCATTTAGCTTATTTGCCTAATCTCTTGTATGACTTTAAAACAAATTTACTCTTTTTCTTTTTTCCACTTCAGTTGAAGGTCTCTTCAGTGTTAAATGAACATCAAGCATTATCACGTTTCCACCCTTCTATTGCCACAGTTCCATTCCTAATTAACAGACCTTGTTCTTATGGATGTTATAATAATTATAAACATAAAAAAATAAAAAACCAGCTATACGTTGTTACTGAGATCTAGCTAAATGACATCTATTCTCCTTGTAAGAACAAGGCAGAGGGTGAGGTATTGGATTCAATACCCATTGGGTGTGTGTAATTAAAAAAGGTTGTCCCAGTAAGTCACACTCCTGCTGCTGCAAGCTATAAGGTGTGTGAAATTACCAATTTAAAAAAAAAAAAACACAGCTATATATATCTTATAACATAAAGCCATGAATAATAAATTATTATGACCACTAAAGGCAATGAGCAAACAGAATGAAGGAACAAGAAAACGCCCCATACCGTAGACAACAGGTTTGTCATCATCTATATTCCTATCAGCCTCAAAGAACTCTTGCAGAGGGTTCCTTGCTACAGAAGCAGCCGCAGCTGTTGCATTAGATGTTTCTGATTTAGCAGCTGCAAACAGTGTTCTCCCAAAAATTCTTGACAATAGCATTATTGTTATCACCTAGCTGCATCACAATGCAATTACAGAAACAGAATCCGGAAGCACTCTCACAGCAATTATCCTATGTAGGCAACATAAACACAAACTAACACTTTGTTCGTTTCGATTTTGGAAAATGAGTTGCTTTCAAGAAAACATTTTCTAGATAACTGACTCATTTTGTTATGTTTGGTAGTGATCCCGAAAATGAAGCAACGGTGCAACACTCTCATTCATGACATGTATATTGTGTAAAACAACGACATAATCAATGATTCAACATACAAAAGTCCACAAACATTTTTAAAATATATATATATATATATATAAAATCGAATATGCTTCTCATGGTGCAAAATAACCATCTTCCATTCAAAATAGCTCAATATGCCAAATTTTCCAAATAACCATCTTTTCTTGCTAGTTGCTACAATGACAGTCACAAGAAAAATAAGACATAATGGAAGAAGAAGAAAATATCATAATACAAGTTTCATATCCTTTACAAACATATCCCCATATATCTTGTGTACTATGACAAAGCATGCAATCTCACTAGTATAAGTTCTAATTGTATACAATATTCTAGAAATGAGTTACTAGATTTGCTTCATATAGTTGGACTTTGGACCAACCGGAAATCAAAATAAAATTTCAAAAATTAAAAAGGAAAAAGAAAGATCAAGTGCAATAAGAATTCCGATCCTCATGATACAAATACTTTCTCTATTGACAAATGATAGGGTAAAAATCATGTTAAGTGAAACAAGGACGTTGGAGCCTTCTACGAGACACTCACAAAGAAATCCACCAAGTCCGTTCTTGTCAAATGCTGGAAATGGAAAATACAAAATTGAACCAAAAGGAAAATCTTGTAACCTATAGAACTACCTCCCCCCCAAACACGCGCACGCTAAAAATGGTAAATTATACCAACCTCCCTTAAGGTTTATCGAAATGACACTTTTCCCATTCATGAAATGGCATCATAAAAAATAAAAATTAAAAATTAAATTCCAACTAATTTACACATATCTCAAGAGTGGGGGGAGTGTCATTTCATCCATAATTCGGGTAAGAATTTGTTTTTCCCTTCTAAAATATAGAATATTACATTAGCAAAATCACAATTTGCTGTCCCAAGTAATCAGTTTATAGTAGTTCATTAGTTATGCTATATCTTTTGATCGTTTAATTCTATCAAAATGTAACTTTCTATATACATTTATAGCCAAAAACAACGAACTTTTCCTCAGCAACTAGATTTTCTTACCGATTTTTCACTATTAAAATAAATATACAAAACTTGAATGGTCAAATTTGAAGCTATACAGGACAATACTATAAGCTACAAATTTAAACAAAGAAAAAAAAATTATACATTATTAATCATCAAGTATCAAACAGACTCTTAAAAGCGTAGTACCAATGATTGGATTCTATCCCACAAAAACGCAAAAATTAAATGAATGTAATAAAGGCTTTGGGAAGAGACACGTATACCTGAGAGAACTTGAGGCCTCTGCTACAAGAATTTGAGTGAAAGCAAAAGCACTGTAAATATTGCCCAAAAACGAAAATGGTTCAATTTTGTTGTTGAGAGCTAGTAGTACTATGCCATGCTGTGGAAATTTTCACTGTGGGTATGTATGTGTGTAATAAGCGGCTCTGATTGTTTTGTTCGTGGTGCTTGGGTTTTTGGAAAGCTTTGGGGGGTTTTTGCCTTTTTGGGCTTTTAGGTAGTTCGTTTTCTGAATGGGCCTAAAGTGGGCTTGAGTTGGTGTCTTTTCTAATTGGTCCAGAAAAAAGGCCCATATAACCCAACAAAGCCCTAAACTAAGGCTTTGAGGTGGGTTTGACTTGTCTAATGTTCTCGTTTGGCATTTTTTTAAAAAAGATATTTGCCTTTTTTGTTAACTTACGGCATTTTAAAATGATTTTTTTTTTTAAATACAATTATACTTTTAAACACTTTTACAACAAATAAAATTTTAAGTAAAAAAAAAAAAAAAAAAAAAAACCTAATTCCAAATGTATTCATATGATTAGAGTGTCATACATTTTGTGGCGGTCTGTTCCCAATAATCTAAGACAGATGGGTCTAGATCCCAAATTTATTTGTACTCTGAATTGGTCTTATCTCTCAATGAGAATTCCAAAGAAGTGATTGGTGGCATCACTGATGGTGATCCCTCAATGTTGAACTATCTTAATTTCAGCTCAGTTGTGAAGGCTACCAAGCTGCTGAGTCCCCTCTCTCAAGTTTAAGCAAGACTACCTTCTTCCCATAATGTATCTTTCTCACTTCTCTCGTGTGTCTCTCCCTAATTTTGTTCCAACTCCTTCTTCTGACCCATGCCTTCTTATTTTATATCCTTCTTTGAGTGGAGTAGCCATGATGGAGGAATATTTGGCACATCAGTGAGTTCCTTATGTCGTATCTCCTATCAGAAGGGACCACCTTCTACTTTTAAAATGACTTCCTCCTAACTTGTGTCTAATGCCAGATTTTAATGCCCAGTGAGCAAATTCCCCTAAAGTATTACCTTTTGTTCTCGGCATATCATGGATACTTTCCTATCTACTCAGCTAACTCCCAACTGCCTGGCGATATAGGCCTGAATTGGGCCGAAGTTGTCCTAATAGACATGGGGCTTGACACAATTCAGGGACCGACATGCTATTCTCGATCCATACACATTTTATGCCTTTTACATTTTTGTAATTTCATAATAGTGAATCAATAGTGTTTTTAAATAGATACAATGGAATTTGAATCTATAATATCCTCTCTACGATAATTGTTTTTTTACCATCAAAGCTAAAACATCAATCGGTTTTTCAACTAGTTTTTGGTGTAGACAATTGAACCCTATAACTCTTATAATTTTATTCAACCATCAAAGACTTTACAAGTTGAAATAATTGAAACCCACCAAACCACATATCTCTTATTTGATGAAAAAATAGTTTATTAACAATTTGAACTAACTAGAACCCATAAAATATGTTTTTTTTTTTTTCTTTTTTTTTTTGAGAAACAAACACACACACACAAGAGAGAGGGAAATAGTTTTTAACACGAGGGAGAGGGAAATGAGTTATAATACAAAGACACATCACAACTTTACTCACAAGTCAAGGTAACTTTTAAGGGAATGTATAACAAGTTATATTATACACAACATATTTTCTTAAACAATACGAGACGTTATTCTTTAGTTATTATAACTATAATTTTCCTTAAAAAAAATGGAGTAAATCTTAATAAAAATTAAATTTCCAAATATCATAAATAGGTCCCCATCGAGTAATTTAGAAACAAACAATAGTGGTGGATTTGGATACAAGTAGCATTAAATGAAGATGTCCTTTTCTCTTATTTGTTCCGTATATATACTTATCATAGGTTGTTGATGAATTTGAGCGAATTGGTATAGGTTGTTATTCATTAAAAGAAAATGAAAATGCACTTTTCATTCATAAAATTTGGTAAGTTCAATTTCGATTTAAAATTCGATTTAAAAGGTTACAGTTTTTAACATTGTAAATTTTGAGGTATTAATTCATTATTAGCTTATCAAAAAATATATATATATATATATATTATTAATGAACTGTTTTAGCTTCTGTAATGTCATATTCACCTGTGTACATTTCCTTTTCAATAAATGCATGGAAGAATTAAATTGAAAAAAATCAAACATTTAAGGTTAGAACTGTAACTTTATAAATTCAAGAGCACATAGATAAACTTTGACCAAATTTAAGGGATGAAAATTACATTTCAAAGAAAATAAATAAATTGTTGCAGTCTCATCACGTTTTTGTGAAATCGATGGAGCCACTTTGTCCAACCTCGTGGGTGTACACCTAGAAAACATGTATGGCTCGCTTGTATTAGAAGGAATTACAAAACAAATAGCAACCATATATCCATTTGAAGAGGGAAAAAATTCTATGCTTGCTTGCATAGAATGAGAGAAAGTGAGAGCACCAAACAATCATATCTCAATAATCTAAAAAGCCAAGGAATATGCTGCTGTGGTCCCTCAATTGAAAGGGTTGGCTGGCCCTGGTATATATGAGTATTCCCTAAAGAGTTGAAAGCAACACCCATGTTCAGTCCCTTGTTTTTTTTTTCTTTATACACTTTTCTCAATCCTCTTCCTATTTTCATCCATACCCATATTATTCATAACCCTTTCACAACTCTAACACTGCCTTTATTTTTTACTATAGAATTTGTTTGGTATCAGTTATAACTTTTATTTTTTATTTTTTATTTACAGATTTTTAAAATAATTCTTTCCTCACTTTTTTTTTTAATTTTTTTACCTTTATAATAAATAAAAAATTCCATTGAAAAGTTAAATAAGTTATTCCTAACCGCTATTTATTGCTGACAGCCTTGTCACTCTTCTTATCTTGGCTAAGGTTAGGTGATTTTAATAAATATTTTTAAACACTCGCCAATATGATATTGACATATCACATATGTCATTGAGTGCTCACAAAAGTTGACAAAGAAATCTATGAATCACCCAGAAAAGGACAAACACAAGCAGCTCCTTGCTAATTTTATATTGCCAAAGGGCTAAATGACTTTAGCTTTTCAATCTTGACGAATTTCAAATGGTCCAATCAACATGTTCAACCAATTTTTCAACGTGACATAACTGAGGCTATCATGTGAGAGAAGGAAATGTAAGGGACTATAATGACGCTTTTTTATATGTCAATCAAAATTAGTTTATCTTTTCCTGTGCTTTTCAATTGCAGACACGAATAGCCTTAGAAATCATTAAACTTCAAATTTAAACTACCCTATTCTTGATATTCACAGCCTAATGCCAGTACAATGCACCACACCAATTACCATTTGTATATGCCTTTTTTTAAAAAAAATATATTTATGAAGCTAGGCTCTAGAACATGCTTCACTAGATATTGTTGGTAAGCATGGGCAATTTTGCATACTTCACAAGACTGTTGATAATAAAACACGAGCTTTGATTCTCAAAAAAAAAAAAAAAAAAACACGAGCTTCAATCTTATAGAGCATCCGCAGCTGGGCTGCAATATGGTAAATGTAAAAGGGATTTAGCATAAAAGGGCCAAAAACCACTCACAGCTGGACTTGCAAAGAGGAAGTATTGTAAAAAAATTTACGATTGAGCTACAGTACCATCTTAAATGTAAGATGGTACTGTAGCTCAATCTCAAAAATAAATATTGTTTTTTATTCAATACTCTCTCTCCACTCTCTCAGCACTCTCTCTTCAGCTCTCTCTCCACTATCACTGCAGCTCTCTCTCTCTGTGTGACTGTACTCTCTCGTTCAAGACTTGCCACCGGAGTTTCTTGGGCCGTTTTACATGGAGTTCATCGTGGGGCGTCTGGGTTGCGGCTAGTCGTGTGTGGAGATCGGTGTGGCGAGGTGGGTTTTAATTTTGGGTCGGTTCAGATGGGGTTTTGATCGGCGGAAGGAGATCGGGTGGGTTCCGAATCTTCCGATGGAGTTTTGATCGGCGTAGGTTCTGTGGAGATCGGAGTTTTGATCGGCGTAGATGGAGATTGGGTTTTGATTGCGTGGGTTTCGTTCCGATGGGTTTTGATAGAGTGGATTTTTCCGGTGGGCGTGTGGCTTGGTGGTGGTGATTGGTGGTTTATTGGGTTTCGGCGGCAGTGGCAAGTCCGATTTCGGCGGCGTGGTGGTGGTGATTGGTGATTGATGGTGGGTTTTTCTTCAAATTTTTGTTTTGGGATTAGTGTTGTGATTTGCTGGGGTGGTTGGTAGTGATTTTTTGTTGTGATTTTGGTATGGATTTTTAGATTTGTTGTGATTTTTTTTGTGATTTTGCTGGGTATGGGTTTGCTGGAGGTGAGGCCGGTGCTAGAGGCTGAGGCCAGTGCTAGAAGCTGAGGGAGAAAGAGAGGAAAAGGAAGAGAAAAAGAAAAATAGTAAAAAAAGATTAAAAAATAATATTTTAATAAAAATGTGAAATAATAGAATTGTGGGATGTTGAGTGAATTGTAAAATGGTATGGTATAAGTAATAAAGTAGGTTTTTGAGATGGTATAATAGGATGGGATTTAGCATCCAGCTGTGGATGCTCAAGTATTTCATATTGTTGTTGAAGATTTTTAGTTCGATCATAACAATAATGTATTGTTTTTATGGTAAAGAAACAATAACCTAATAACATGTTTAATATAAGGATTTGTGGGCAGAAATTTTATAATTATAGCCCCATGTACAATCACAAATGGGAGAGTATGGTTATAAGGCTGAATTTAAAGGAATTGAAAAAAAAAAAAAAAAACCACCAACTGATAAAATCTTTATATAAAATTGATTGAAAAAATATTGTAAACCTAGGGTTTTTTTTTTCTTTCTTTCTTTCTTTCTTTTTGGTTAAAGATGTAACGATGACTCGATGAGCACTAGAGAGATTTGATATAGACACTAGATTTTTCCTGAATATAATTTGCATAAATCTAGCGAATTTTACGCTTCTATACGTCAAAGCATGTCCACAAGGTCTTCTTAACTTTTGTACACGTAGGAATCCGATAGTACAAGTTTGCATATATTAAATTCGGTGATCGAAGTTTGAAAAAAACCCATTTGAATTTCTCCATGCAGTTTCCTCGTCCTAGTCCAAGTCTCGCCGACCTTTCTTTTTTGGAAGGTTGCTACCACCGACTATTTCTATTTCACCTAATGTTGTCCTCTAATAAGTTACTTATCCAGAAGTAATACAAGTAAAGTAACTTTTGATTTTTGAATGCATCTCTATGCTTGCACAATTTGTCAACTTGGTATAATTAATTATTTTATAGTTTGATTGATGGGGACATTAACTTGAACTTGAATATCAGTTGGATTTATGAACAAGTGTAAATCAATTGAGTTGTATGATACTTAACAATTATTTTCAAACTGATTAGGGTGTTCCAATTAACGTGTGGGAGCGCAAGTACCCAACTCTCCTCCTTTTACACCCAATCACAAGTGGGAATTGAACTCCAATTTGTCGGGTATATTCTAGTAAATTTTTAGTTATATACAATAATGGGCCAATTTTAACTCTTTCCTGTAACTAATGCGAATAAAACTCTCAAATCCAAAATACCTAATACTTTACTGTACAATTGAGAAATAAATAGAGGTGAGTTTTTTTCATTGTTTCGTTTGTACGTGTATGTTATGCATTTTACCTACTACACTAATGGCATTGTAATTTAAACTCTAGATTTAGACATGACATGTGGAGTGAGGATCGAATTGTTCTTTATAATACAACCAAATCTTAGCCAAATCATAATTCTCCCTCTTTTAAGATAAGGGTGGGGCACTCAAATTATTATGCTTTTGGTTAACTCCCAACGAACAAAAAGAGTTCGTTAAAGGTGTTTTACTTATCATGATATATAGACTTGTAAAATATCAAGTTGATATGAGACAGTGGCGACTCCAGGAATTTTGTCCAGGGTGTTCCTATTTCACTTTGAAAAAATTTTAGGTTATTTTGGTTTATTTTGGGTGTTTCGGGACATTTTGGTAAATATTTGCTGAAATTCAAAATTTGGCAAGTATGAAGTTTATACTTAAAAAAAAAAAAAAAAAAAATCTTAAAAGCATAACAAATTTGCATTCTGTACACCAAAAAACCTTAAAAGGAAAAAAAAAATAAATTAATGAATAAATGTACCGGTATAATAAACTATAAGTTCATTTGAAATATTAATAAAATTATTAATTATTGTTATTTAGTTGTTTCATAAATTTGTTTGTCTTTTATAAACTATTATTTGTTGTATTGTTGTTTCATTATTTATTAAATTATTAATTGTTGTTTAGCCTAACATAATTTAATTTGTTTGTCTTTTATAATGTATTAGTTAATTAAATTATTAATTCTTGGTGTTTAGTTGCTTCATTCATTTTTTTTTTACTAACTATTAGGAGTTTAGCACACACCCTACTGTGCGTTAGCACACCTCCCACTATGCGTTAGCATACCCCTGCCTCTGCATGTCTTTTAATTCAAAATTTGTTTGGCATAAAATTTTGAGAGTGTTCCTGATATTGCTTGAGGGTGTTCCTAATTTTTTTTTAAAGGTAAACAAATAAAAAAAAATTAAATTATTATATATAAAAAAAAAAAATTCAAGCCAGGGTGTTCCTAGGAACACCCTGGCTTGTGAGTGGCGTCGCCACTGATATGAGACTAAAAACTATGCTAATTTCTGGCTTGTGAGTGGCGTCGCCACTGATATGAGACTAAAAACTATGCTAATTGATTGGTCCAAAAAATAAAAAAACCAATGCCATTGTGTTTAATGGTGTAATTTTATTATAATTACATACACATAAATATACTAAAAGATTGAGATTAAGCACTTAATAACCATAGAATTTGAAGGAAATATATTAATTCAACAACCTTACGAATATGAGGAGGAGATATATGCTATGTTTGGATGTTAGGGGAAGGAGGGAGAAGAATTTGGAGGGGTTTGAACTACTTCTAGCCTCTCATTTTTAATTCTCCTAAATTGGAGAGATTTGGAAGGAGAGTAGAGAATAAAAATACTTGACCAAATGAATTATCAAATGTACCCTTACCATATTAACAAAATTACAAATGAAAAGACTAATTATTCCCCTCTCCCTTACTTAATTTTAAAAATATCAAAACAAGGTGGAAAATAACTATTCACTTCTACTCTCCTCTCCAATCTACTACTCTCCTTCAAGGTTTTGAAACCCGGACTGTTCATTGAACCGTAAAAGGGAGAAGTTCAAGGTTTTTGAGGTCAAACCGAGGTTGAACCGGGGTCGAACCGTGATGATGTCATAATTAATTTAATAATTACTTAAAGCCTAAATATAGATATTAAATTTATAAAACTAGCAAAATTGACTAATATATCTATATATGTGAGGGAAATTTAATAATTTTCAAGTATATATTTAATATTTAAATAAGAAAGTTAATAAAATAAAATAATAACCATGAAAACGTTAAATTTATTATTAATTTTTGAAGTAAAGTTGAATATCTTTGAAAGATTTTAATTATAATTTTTTTTATTCCTTGTAATAGATGGATAAAATTGTGTTAAGTTGTTTTTATAAAAAAAAAAAAAAAATTTGCTAAGGGGTTGGACCGCACGGTTCTTTACCGGTTCGAGCGGTCCAAACTCGGTTTTAGGGGTTCACGGAATTAACTAAAAATATGGTTCTTTATGCTTAAAAAACCGGTTTTCATCCCGGTTCCCGGTTTTTACGGTCCGACCTCCTGGTCCGGTCCGGTTCTGAAAACAGTGCTCTCCTTCCCTCTACTCACCTCTGCTCTCCTTCCCTCTACTCATCTCTACTCTCTTCTCTCTCAAAACTTCCAAACATAGCAAGAATTTAAGGATATAAAGTTTTGTTTGGTAGGAGGATGAATAAACGAGAGAAAAGAGAACATTAGGAATGATGAAAGAGATGGTACTGAAATTTGGAATGCCATGCATTCTTTCAAACCCCTCACCACAATTTTCTTAAAGTACCAAGTCGCACTTCAGTTCTCTCAATGCGAAAAGTTATGAGCATGGGAACATAACACCTTAAACTAGTTTTGATCAAGATTTCATTCTCTATATTTGTAAAATGATAGGATTTTTCATAACCTGACAACAGCGGTTTGACCTAGTTTGACCAAGATCAAGCTTATAATCCAATAGTTCTATAAAGCAAAATTTGCAAAGTGTTTGAGATGTTCTCCCCGTGATCTTGTGATATCTTGTTTGATTCAACTTCCATTTCAACCCATGAATAGTGGATTCAAAGCTTCTTTTGTGCTCTATAAGAAAGAGACAAACTTGCTTCGAATTGATAGTTAGATTTATAATTAAAGTTCGGTTAAAGTTGGTTAAACTCGGTCAATTATGGAGTTTAGCAATTAGCAATATGAATGATAGAATTTGTAATGTTTATGAATTTTCAAAAAAAAATTGACACATTTGGACCTTAATCAAAGTTAGTGAAACTTAATTGAGATTTTTATTTTTAGGATTTGGCCTGCAATTTCACATTGGGGTTTGTTGCTTAATACAGTCAAGACAAATGGAGTCATAGTGGAGTGATAACAGGTGCCCAATCTTTGTATAATTTCTTGTTGAAATAAGTGATGTTAGATAAAGAATGAATTACACTTTTTTTTTTTGAAATTGCTACCACAAATACGCAGCTATAAACCTGTTTTGTTGTAGTGTTTATCGATCATGTTTCTAACATAAACCTTGAATTGAGTCTATATTTGAAAATTTACATCTAGTCTCAATTCCTTTTGGTTTAATTAGTGCAGGAAGATCATCCAAGCTTGAAAAAGGGAACGAGGGATACTAAAATTGGGAGGAAATTCAGAAATAGTGGCTTGCATAAAATCATGATGATCTCATCAAGAGCTTGCCCAAGCCATTCCTTTAAAAGCAATTTTGATCCTTCCCTTTTACACCCTCATTTTTTCTACATCCTCTTTTAAAAATAGACATTGGAAGTCTTTGTTCTATTTTCTCTAGAGAAAAATCTCTTATGCGCTAAGCACATGAGAATTGCCTCTCACATGCAAGTGGGCCTACGCTATCACAAATACGTGGCTATAGATCTGTTTTTTTTGTAGTGTTTATCGATCATGTTTCTAACATAAACCTTGAATTGAGCCTATATTTGAAAATTTTCATCTGGTCTCAATTCCTTTTGGTTTAATTGGTGCAGGAGGATCATAAAAGCTTGAAGAAGGGAATGAGGGATAGTAAAATTGGGAGGAAATTTAAAAATAGTGGCTTGCATAACATCATGATGATCTCATCAAGAGCTTGCCCAAACCATTCCTTTAAAAGCAATTATTGATCCTTCCCTTCCACACCCTCATTTTTTCTACATCCTCTTTTAAAAATAGACATTGGAAGTCTTTGTTTTGTTTTCTTTAGGGAAAAATCTCTTATGCGCCTGTGTGAGACCCACTTGTCTGTGAGAGGCTGGTTTCATGCACCTGATGTATGAGATATCAACTCTTTTTTTAGAAAAACCATAATATTTTTAGATTTGTTTTAAAAATAGGCATTCTCTTCTCAAAAGTCCTCTTCTTTTTTCTTTTTTTTGTTGGAAAAATCATAGATGTCATTTTTTAGCCTCCTGTCCAAACGAACCCTTGAAGGTTCATAAAAATTGTTATGCACATATTTATGTTTATTAAATTTTTAATCCAAACACCCCTTAACAAACTGTTTTATTTTTTCTTAATTTTAAAATTGAAGTTAGTTTTTTAAAACACAAACCAATATCTTATGAGAACAGCTTGTGAAAAAATTATTGTATGAAAATTGTTTGCAAAGCAACTCTCTTATAATACGTAGATTCTACAAATATGTTGAACCTATAAAATGCGAGAGAGATGCTTCATTAGGTGGCTTCGTAAGATACCTTATCAAATTCTTTTTTTTTAAAAGGTAAATAAAACTCAGGTTTGTTTTTAAGTGAGGTACATTAGGTTTTCCAAATATATTAAAACATAAAATTGAATTGAATTGGAAGTAACCTAATATATTATTTCACATAGAAAATTATACCTTAAGTTTTAACATTTGTTTTTGTTGTTGTTGCAAATTGAAGTTAGGGTGATATTTATTCTTAAAAGGTGTGTTATTATTCCCTCAAAAACCATTTAATATATACCCAAACATGCTCAAGTTAGTATTAATTCAACAACCCAAGGTGGGATCTTTGGCTATAGGGCAATTCTGTTAAGGGTTTATTTTATAGTTTTACATTCTCTATTAGTTGCAAAACAGGCTCAATGGTAGGAACTGTTGAATGTTGAATGAAGCAATTTATATTCATATATGGGTGCCAGTTGTATCTGGAATGGCTGGTCAAGGCAACACGACTCGAGCCCATTGATTGGGCGACTTGCTGTACAAGCGTTCTGAGGCTTTTGTCGGCTGTCCTTTTTATTCATCACCATTGCGTTGTTTTGGCCTTTGGGTGCCCCAATATATATTTATTCCCTTTGATACTAGGCTACACGTGATCATCATCTGCATAATTCCCTAAATGCCCATGCCTTCAATTATTTTATGTTGATAATGTGTTTCGGTATTGAAGGGTGTTACTGACATTTTGTTGAAAAGAACGTGTAGTTTTTATCAAAACTAGGTGCATTCATATTGGGAAAAGTTGGTAATCCGTAAGTGATATTGCCAAGCTAGCTCTTTATTAAGGATCAGTTTGAATACTGTTTATTGCTGAAAATTAAAAATATTGTAAAAAAATAATTTTTAAGTATATGAATAGTGTTATAAGATTCAGTTTTAAAATTGATTTTGCTAAAAAAAGTACTTGCATATTTTGTGAATAGTGTATTGGACCCACAGAAATGAAATACAGATGTGCAACGTCAGGCCTAAAACGCTATCCAAACTACCGCTAAAATGCATTGCGCGGCTATCTTTTTGTTTTGACATTAACATATTTTTTTTAAAAATAAATAATTTTTTAAAGAATAATTTTTTAATCATTATTCTAAGAACACCTATTAGCTTGACTCATATAAAAAAATGTGTTAAAGAAAAATAATTTTTTAACTTTCTTTATTTAAAACTACTCTATTCTACACGAAACTAAATAAAAAGAATAGTTAAGAAATAATTTTTTACCCATTTTAAAGTCACTAATAATTACTAAATATATTAAAATGAGATAGTTTTTTAAAATATTATTCTTTAAAAAATGATTTTTTTTATTTAAAATGTTAATGTCAAAACAAAAAGATAGCAGTGTAATACTTTTTAATATTATAAAACGGTCATGTTAATGGGTACTCTTAGGTTAATGGTTAACAATTTATTTTAAAAAGTTTTGACACTACTTTTATAAAAAATGAAAAAAACTGTCAAAATATTAATTACATTTTTTCTTTTCTTATAAAAAAACTTTCTTTAAATAGATTGTTAACTATTGCCCTAACAGAATCCGTTATCATTTCTCTTTTTATATTACTAAATACAAGAAAATACAAAAAAATTAACCTCCAAACAAGTTAGTTATAGAATTTTCGCTTGCACCCATAATTTCTTGCCTTGGTAACAAACAAACACAGTAAAAAAGAAAAGAAAAGAAAAGCATACAAATATTATCATCATGAGAAATGATATATTCACAATATTTTCACAATATTTTTACAATAAATTTTAAGTGGCAGGTTGTTACTGGTTGTTATTGTTGGGGTAAAAAAACAATTTTAATGTTAGGTTCAAATTTAAACTAATAACAATTAACCACCTGTAATTTGTTGTGAAAATATTATATAAGACAGTATTTCTCAATCATCGTTCATGGAATAGTAATGAGAAATGTTTGTTATGGAGTGACTTCATGTTTTTAGAGAGAGAAATCCAATCGTCGAGAGAGAGAGAGAGAGAGAGAGAGAGAGACTTTAATAAAGCTCACTTGCCTTTTAATTGCACTCACCTTCCTTTTAAATATATCGTTCAATTTATATCTTTCATTTCTTCACCTATTCACTCATACACCCACACCACACCCCCACCCCCACCCCCACCCCCACCCCCCACACACAATTTTTTTAAGCTATACTTTTTTTCATCTTTTTCAAATAATCATTCCCCACTTTTTCAGTGAAACACATTTTAGCTGTGGGGCACATACCCTTACATAATTCAGATTGATTGACTTCAAAGACCTTTTCCCACTTGATCTTTGCTTAAGAAAGAGTGTTAAAAAAGGTACCTTTTTTCACTGGACCCTTTGTTTTTTTTTTTTCATTCACATCACTCACATAGTATATTTTCTTTGCTAGACTATGATTGTTAATTATTAGTACTAATATTTCTTTTTCACTATAAATCCAAACCCTGTAGTTACACTATCATTTTCCCACTTTTTTAAGTTTGTTCTTTTTTTTTTTTTTTTTTAATTTGTTCTTTTCTTTGTAACAGTTACCCCCCAACCTTCTGTTATTATCATCTCTTATATTAAGTGGGTTTCCGTGTGGTTGGTTCAATCTCTTGGGTGCTCATATTATTGAGTGTAAAGCTTTTGTTTTTTCTTTTCTCTACTCCATGCTCATTCTATAGTGGGTTTCTCAAGTATTTAAGATCTGGGTTGTGCTTATATTTGTGTTTTCATACACCTTTTTTTTTTTCACTTCTTGTAGTAGTAAGTGGGTGTCGAAGTTTTTGTTTCCCAGTGAGTTTTAGAGAGAGAAAGTTGTAGAAAGAAAGAGAGAGAAAGAGAGAGAGAGAGATAGATCAATGTCTGGAGGAGGAGGAGGTGGTGGTGGTGGTGGTGGTGGTGGTGGAGGAGGAGGAGGAAAATCTTCAGAGCCAGCGCCACACCCACCAAAGGATCAGCTACCCGGCATTGCTTACTGCATTACAAGCCCACCGCCATGGCGTGAGTAACAGTATCTCTTTCTCATTCACTAAAAGTTTGTGTTTGTGTTTGTTTTTTTTTTTTTTTGCTGCTGAGTACTGACTTTATGGCTTGGATTCTGAAGTATTTTTCATTTTTGGAAAGTATAAAGTCCTGCTAAATTATTCATGGTTGGTGGGTCTTGTAGACATAGTTTCTCACTCTGATTCTTCTGAATCTATATGGTATATCTTTAAGGTAGGTTTTTAGTATTACAAGTTAGCTTGATTTGGATACTTTTTCTCTGGTTTTAACCGTTCAAACTTCAAAGTAGCTTTTTTCTGAAGTCTCTCTCTTTTTTCTGTGGCAGATACCCCTTTTTCCAGAAAGTAAAGTGGAGAATTTGTTTTTAAAAAAATTTAAATAAACCTCACTTCACTTGTGCACTGGGAAATTCTAGTTTTTCTCTAAAAAAAGAAAAAAGAAAAGAAAAAACCAACTGCTTTTTTCACTAAACTTACTAATGTCTTTTCTTTTGGTGGAAAATTTTTAGTTTTTGTTTCTGCTGATTGATTCTCCTACTTAAATATTTTTTTTTGGGCCTGTTGATGCTATGTATTAGTATTGTTTCAGAAACTTGTGATTTGGTTTTCAGTCACTAGATTCCATGTTATATGCTGCAACCACTTTATTTCCTTTTATTGTTAGTCGATTTCCCTTTATAGAAAATTTTTCTATACAGTACTTTTCTTTTTTGGGTATTTGCTTCCATTCCTTCCTGGTTCTTTAGAATACACATTATATGGCTCATCTCAACTCAAGAATGTCTCTTTCTGACTATTTGGGGATGGCTACCCAAATTTTTACTAGCAATTTTGATGTAATTAGAAGAATTTCAAGTCAAACATATTGTCATATTTCAGAGTACTATTTCTTATTTTCAAATTACTTCAGTACCTTTTGTTTCAAATTTCGCCATTGCTTTCATTAGTAAATCATTAAAACAATGTGTTTATGGGAAATAATGCAGCCGAGGCCATCCTTCTTGGGTTTCAACACTATCTTGTGATGCTTGGCACGACAGTTATCATCCCCACTGCTCTGGTTCCCCAAATGGGAGGTGGAAATGTAAGCTTCCGAGGAAAAAAATTGCAGGAAAAAAAAAAATCTGTTTATTTTTAAGGCGTCTCCAATAATTCTGACTTAAATCACATGTACTGTTGTAATAGGAGGAGAAGGCCGAGGTGATCCAGACCCTTCTTTTTGTTGCTGGTTTGAACACATTGCTGCAGACATTGTTTGGGAGTCGACTGCCTGCTGTCATTGGAGGGTCATACACCTTTGTCCCTGCCACAATATCAATTATCCTTGCTGGTCGATTCAGTAATAGCACTGCCGACCCTGTGGAGGTTTTGTGATCTCAAACCCATCCTCATTATATTTGGTGCTATTTGTATAAGTTGGTGAATTGCTTGTTAATATGGTGTACATAAGTATTGTTGAGCATGGGATATTACAAACTAGTGTACAGCATGGGATATTGCTGGCAATGTGTCATTAGTTCCCCTAATTTGAGCGAGCATACAATCAAACCAAAACGCTAAATGCCACACTTTTGGAAAAAACAAAGATATCCATTTGAGAAAAATAACAAGAAAATTGACTATCAGTCTATAATGCATTCAAAATTCACATTAATTTTGCTGATGTTTGCTCCAGCTTGGTTGTAACCATGTCACGATGTCTTGATGCCTATACAGAGATTTAAGAGGACAATGCGGGCAATCCAGGGTTCTCTTATTGTTGCTTCAACTCTTCAGATTGTCTTAGGATTCAGTGGCCTTTGGCGCAACGTTACAAGGTTAGTACAAAACCAACACAAAATTATATCAAATTGCATAAGTCTTGGGCAACTTTGGACTTTTCCCCTTTTTATAGAATTAGCCAGATTCTATTTGCTTGGGCCATATAGGAAAGCATCCTGTAAAATGCCCCTTGACTTATATGTCATTTTTCATGGATTAATTTTGGTTGGTTCATATTAATTTCAATTTAGTTACACTTAATCAACTTGATTTCCTTTTTTTTTGGATAAGTAAATCTTATGCATCTTAATCAACTTGATTTCCGAAATAGCAATTATTGTTACTAGCTTCATACTGACACATCTCCGCATTTACTCCAAAATAGTCTCATCAAACAGAAATAATTGAATACTCTGCTTGGGACTTTTTCTCATTACAATTTGATGAATAATTTTCTGATTTTCATTCTTCAGGTTTCTAAGTCCACTTTCTGCTGTACCTTTGGTAGCATTAGTCGGATTTGGGCTTTACGAGTTAGGTTTTCCTGGGGTAAGCCTTCTTTTTCTGCAATGTGCACACACTAGATCATTGTTACTTTTGGATGTTAACTTTTGCCTTGAATGTCTAGGTTGCCAAATGTGTGGAGATTGGGCTGCCAGAGCTTCTTATTTTAGTTTTTATCTCACAGGTAATGGTCTTTAATGTGTTACACCCAGTTTTTATGGCTTTGAATTTATTGATGTGTTATAATCTCTTGCCTTATGTGAATTTTATCTCTGTAACCTTACAGAGCATTGATTATTGTTAAGCTGAGGTTGTTATTGTTGATGCTTTTTGTGCAGTATTTGGCCCATTGGATACATTTAGGAAGAAATATCTTTGACCGTTTTGCAGTCATTTTCGCAGTAGTGATTGTTTGGATCTATGCTCACCTACTTACTGTAGGCGGGGCATATAATGGTGCATCACCAAAAACTCAAAATACCTGTCGTACTGATCGTGCTGGACTTATAGATGGTGCTCCATGGTAAGGATGGGTCGTTTCATCAAAGAAACTAGTTTAGAAACCTGTGCATATGCACGGGCACAATAAAAAATGAAAAACAAAACACACGCGCACACACACACACACACACACACATCACAATTTGAATTATTTTTAGTCAGACAAACAAATGGCATTGAAAAGCAAAATCTTTCAAACTTTCTCTTCTTCTTATTTTAGATATAGAATTAGATATATAATTGGGATTTTGATGGTTCACTTATATTAAACTCCTTGTCTTTTGCATTGAGTTAACTCACTGGGCATAAAATTTTTAAAAATTAGATGGGAGACGTGCAAAATTAGACTCCAATTGAAAATCTAATTGGATTTTCTCTTAGCTTTGGTTATATATATATATATATATATATATATATGACTGCTCCTTTCAAGTTGAAAGTTTCAACATTTCTTCTATAATGGCTATAAATTTTGATTATTGAGGCACAAGATACAAGGCCTTGATATGTAGCTCTATATGATCGTTTTGTTTATTGTTAATCCTTTTTTTCAAAACTTTTTTATTCATTAGATAAAGTTCACGCTAAAATCTCTTTCAATTGGATTGTGTGGTTTAATTGCTATTTAGTTACTATATTGGAGCTCAAATTTACTTGTAGGGAATGTGTTTGGGTAATTTATGATTATTTTGCAAGTAAATTATGCGATTTACAGTTATTTAGTTTTCCTTTCACAAACTTTGGTTAGCCATATTTACATGTGGGGCACAGATTTGGCATGGCTATATTTTCATGGACTATTAGAGATATTACCTTTTCTTTTCTTTTTTTCCCTTTTTTTTGGTGGTTGGGTGGATTGGTGGTATTTGAGATTTCACACAGATTGTTAGGATTTAGAGTTGTCAAATTCCTGTATAACAATGTATGTATCAAAAATGGTTGTAAAACATGTATGTTCAAGTTAGGTTGAGTCAAGTGTTGAAGAGCTGCCTTAAGTTTTGCACAACTGGAAATTTTGCTTGAGTGAAACAGTAAGTCAGGCAGAGAGTTCATGTGATTATTGCTTGACGATTGCTTGAGCGAGATCTCAGGACACTGAATACTAATTCTACTTGAAGCAGATTTTTGCTGGTCTTTAACCTTCATAAAAATCCATCATGATGCATGACTTTTTGAACCCCAAGAAGGCTGCCATACCAAGGCAAACCCTGAGTGCCTTCCCTTGAGTTTCAAATCAAAGAGATCCTTTGTTTGTTGTTGATCTCATTGAACCTGAACCTAATTGAAACTGCAAAGATTCTTGAGTTTCAAATCAAGAACTTCAAGAACCTGAACCTAATTGAAACTGCCAAGATTCTTACCTTGTGTTAGTGTGTGCACTGACTTCCCGGAGTTCCAGCTTGGAACAGCAGGTGTGTCATTCATTGTGGAGATCATATGGAAACAGTCTAAGGTTCTGGAATCATTATGGTGAACTGTACGGGTTGTTTACTTGGTTACATAGGTCTAGTTACAAAGGTTTTGTAAGTCACCCTTGTAAAGTTCTTCAAAAGTTTTCCACTTTGTCACCAAATTATTGTGTTTGTTGTGTGTGTGTGTTTTATTTTATTTTACCGCTTTCTGAATCACGGTGATGCATATTTGTTAGCCTTTTTTTGAGAGCTTGATACTGTGTTGATTGATCTTGGATTTAAGCTTTATTCAAGTTTGATGGTTAGAACAGATAGAGGTAAAAGCTGATTTTTCACAGATGATTTGTTCAAAATAGTTGCAAAGACATTCATTTTTTTGCATCTTGAACTGTGATATATTTATTATTTTCTTCAATGGTTTGGAAAAAATTTCATCTTTATGTTTCCATAAATCATTAATTGATAAAGGATTCATACAGCTGAGCCCAATTTAGGTGGTATGCCCTTTTATTTTTCATTGAGTTATCATCTTAAACCCTTATTACATTGTATACATGTTATTGAATGGAGCCATGATCTGGGACATAAAAGTGGTACTCTAGTGATTATAGTTTGATTAAATGCTGCATTATTATGTTTTCTTTGGTAAAAACATAAATGAGTATGTGTTTGATAGCTGACATGAATGGGAAAGAATTGATTATTAAAATTTGGGTTTGCAGGATAAGAGTTCCATATCCCTTTCAATGGGGAACTCCTTCATTTGATGCTGGTGAAGCCTTTGCAATGTTGATGACTTCTTTTGTTGCTCTTGTAGAGGTCTGCTTTCTTTCTTTCTTTGGAAATGCTTCAAATTAAGTACCAAAATCCATTACATCATTGCCGTTGTTGTTGGCATAATTTATTCTGCAGTTCTAAATTCTTTTGTACTCTTGCAGTTATTCTTACGCCTTTCATTTGAAGTCCATTAATGAGTTGATGATAGACTAAAATAATCCTCATCAGTAGAACTCCATTTCATCTTGAGATTATATGATTGTCATACTTTTGCATGAGTGGACAATTTAATCTTCAATTAGGCATTATGATGTTCTTGTCTTCAGAGTCAATTTTTGTTTCAGACTTGTACTAAATTATCAGTACCCTGTTATTTTGACTATGTTAATACTATTTGATTTCTTGGAGTTTTCTCATTTCTTGTATCTGTCCAATGATTTGAGCAGTCCACCGGTGCTTTCATTGCGGTTGCAAGGTATGCAAGTGCAACTCCATTGCCACCTTCCATTCTCAGCCGTGGAGTTGGCTGGCAGGTAATTAGGAAGGATTGTGACTTGTCCCATCATATATAAGTAATGTGGCAAACTTGTCAATGCAAAATTGAGGTTCTAGTTGTTTTTTCATCTATGATCATGTGGATAATTTCCAGCTTAATTTTTCTTCTTGTATGCATGGATTTATCAAAATGCTAATGCAATGAAACAAATAAAAGAAAATGATTTTAATTGTGCCCTTGATAATGTGTAGCCTGTTGTTGCTTCTAGACACTGCTACAAATCTCTCTCTCTCCTACCCCCCCCCCCCTCCCCCCAAAAAAAAAGGGGAAAAAAGAGTGCATACTACAAATCTCTCTCTCCTACACAGGCATGTGCATGAAAGGAACCAGAAAGGAAGAAATGTTAATAAATAATAACCATTCTTAAGAACAAGAGAAGAAACAGAAAATTCTACTATACATATGTAATTGACAGTAATGTAGCCAAACATTAATGCTTCCCCTTCATATCCTATATTTTCTTACCAATGTTTAAACCTCAGCCTGTCGACGTTTACTGAGAACACTATCTTATCTACATAATCTGATTAAACAATTCTTTTAGTGAAGAAAATATCTGGATAAAAGATATAAAGATGAGCACTCAATAAAATGGTTGTACTTGATATCATAAGAAATGTATGGACCCAAAATTTAGAGAATTATCATATTTACTCTATCCATCTCTGCGTTGTTGCTGAAGACTGTAATTAATTGTGGGATTTGGCTTTTTATTTTTCAGAATAATACCCATATAGGTTAAAATTTGTGTTCAATACCATTATGCAAGTTTCTTGAAGATCTATTTCAGGTGAAAATTGGATTCTTATTGTAGTTAATTGTTTTTGCTGACAGGGAGTTGGCATTCTGTTATCTGGGTTATTTGGAACTGTGAATGGATCCTCTGTATCTGTGTAAGTCTTAATAATAGGGAACGCCTATCCTGTTTTGAGTATTCTATTCCAATTAAGCGAAAAACAGATTTGAGGACTCTACTTGCTTTTTTACAGAGAGAATGCTGGTCTCTTGGGCTTGACTCGTGTTGGCAGTCGAAGGGTAGTGCAAATATCAGCTGGATTTATGATTTTCTTTTCCATTCTTGGTAAGAAGTTGTTGCGCGAGATGTTTTGAAATGCATGATAATTGAATAATTAGTATCACTTGGCCTTTCTCTGCAAGCATTTTGTTCCTTTTATCAGAACTTTTCATCATTGTACAGGAAAATTTGGAGCCGTCTTCGCTTCAATCCCAGCACCAATTGTTGCTGCCCTGTACTGTCTTTTCTTTGCTTATGTGGGTAGGTGTCCGTGAGTTAACAGGTTAACAAGCAGGTAGGTTGACATCTGAATCATTTTTATCATTCGTAATTATTCTTATCTTGCATCGCAGGTTCTGTTGGTCTTAGTTTTCTTCAGTTCTGCAACCTAAACAGCTTCAGAACAAAGTTCATCTTAGGCTTTTCTATCTTCGTGGGCTTGTCAGTGCCACAGTACTTCAACGAGTATACAGCAATCAATGGTTATGGTCCTGCCCATACAGGAGCAAGATGGGTATGGATGACATATGTGAACCCTGAATGTGTCTTGCTTTAGTAAACTTCTCTTAAAATCATGTCATGGTTGGTTTCGATTCCACTAACTAAAGCATCACTCTTTTCTTGGCAGTTCAACGATATCGTAAACGTCCCTTTTTCATCAGAACCTTTCGTTGCTGGCTTGGTGGCATATTTCCTGGACAACACACTGCATCGAGACCCTACAATCAGGAAAGACAGAGGTAAACATTGGTGGGACAAGTTCCGGTCCTTCAAGGGTGACGTAAGGAGTGAAGAATTTTATGCCCTGCCCTTCAATCTAAACAAGTATTTCCCATCTGTCTGATATTATAAGGTTCTCTATCAGATATTGCTCTGTTGAAGGTTCAAAGGCTCTTTGCAAGATCATGTTATAAATCATTGTTGTTTCTATTACTTGTGAATCTTATTACAGGCTACATCAGTATAAGATTGTCTTTTCCTTTATAGAATGCCTTAGAACATTTATTTAATTGTTTTCTTTGTTGTAAATCCAATTGCAGAACTGGATTTAAATTTTAAACTACTAGTTTATCTCTCTCCATTCTTTTCTCTTGGTTCTGATTCTCATTTTATGATTGTCCGTCCATGTCACTTCAACACAAATGCTTGAATATTCTTATTTTTTATGCTCAACTGAAAATTATGATTTTGAATGCTATTTTAACTGCTGGATTTTTTAGCTTGTGGAGATTGTCCATGCCTCCTTGGTCTGTATTTAAATCACAAAGCACTTGTACAATGAACGTAAAATCAGTTTAATCTATGAGTTCTAGTTAGTTTAGCTCATCTGTTCAAGTCTATTTTTGTTGAATAAAAGATTTAGGGTTTGATTTTCATTTACACTAAAAACTAAATGGTGGCTTTGGCTTGATGATAAAAAGCAAGTATCATGGAATGGATGCTATAGACTAAAATTTTAGCGTATCTATTAAAAAATCTGTTTAATCTAATTGTAGGCATAAAATAATAAAAAAGAAGGCCATGGTTAAAAAAAAAAAAATATTGTCCTTGCTAATAGACGGGTAAAAATTTCAGTTCAACTTATTTTGGTAGTTGAAAAACAAGATGGAGTCCTTGGCGTTGCGGCTTCATTTCTGATTTTCACAGGAAACTATCTAGGGAGTCCTAATTTACCTGGGCTTTGTTGCGGCTGGAAATACATAGCATTTTAGGCTTGAGGATACTGTGATAGGTTGCTAGCAACCTTGTTCTTTTCTATGGGAAACTGGGTTTAATAGACCATAGAATGAAGCACCTTACAATTAATGGGGGTCACCTCAAATTACTCAGGTGACAGAGCAGCCTACAAATTGATATGAGTGGTGATAGGGCATCCACCTGTCGTTGCCTTTTGAAGTCCAGTTGATCCAATGACTAGATCAAATATCATGTATGGAGCCAGGGGACTTTAATGTGCCTTAAATAACCCAGGTAAGGGGAACCATATGAAAGCAATGTGCTTAAAGGGTTAATCTAAATGATTGCAAGAACATGGAAACCAATTATGATTCCAGTTATTAGGCTATTATGGATGGCAAAATGTCTCTATCTTGCCTTGATCTGACCAATAGGGGCGGCCCAACATAATTTGGGGCCTTAGGCGAAAAATTTATGGGGGGCCTTTAATATGTAAATATTAATTAAACAAAATTATTTAATACCAATCAAATTAAGGTTAATTTGATACATTAAATACAGAATAATATCAACTAGACTAATGTTAAATTCATATAGAGAATTGAATATCATAGTTGTACTATAAATATTAATAAAAAGAAATAAAAATATATTGTGATTGAAAAATACACTTTGTTTTGGATATAAGAAGATGCATAGTTAAATAAAGTTGTAATCTAATTTTTAATTTTATATTTTGATTTTAAGAAAGAGAGATAGATATTATTTGGTGTGTGGTTTTGTAGGATATTAGTTTACAAAAATCAAAGTCTCAAACTATCCCGAGAGATTAATCTATAATTGATGATTTAACACATTTGCAACATTTTTTTGAAATATTTTAGGGTTTCAATTGAGTTAAGGTTTTATTGGTCTCGTATTTTGAGAGTCTTAAGAGAAATGAAAAAGATGCGCTAATTAAAAGTACTATAAAATGTTTAAAATATAATGTGACATTGTCTCTCATTGATAAACTTCATCAATTTAACTAATGAATGTTTATCACTTTTTTGTGATTAATAACATAGCAATTTGTAAGCCAATAAAAAATTTGTAGTATCTTTAATATCACTAATAAAAAAAATGTACAACTTTTAAAAAATATATATAATTTTATAAAAATTTGGGCCTTTAAATATGAAAAGTGGGGCCTTTTTTCCTAAGCAAAATTTTGTTTTTTGGTGGGGCCTTAGGCCTAGGCCTAACTTGCCTAGGCCCTGGGCCGGCCCTGCAGTGACCAATACCCCTACTGTTGTCCCTCCCCCTTCTGCTTTTTTTAGTTTACTTTCATCAACGCTAGTGCAACCTCATTAGGGGTGTCAAAATAACTTTGCCCTATTTTGCTTCAGCTTGTCCTGGTCCTACTTCATATAAGTTCTCCTCATCTTAAATAAGGGTTGTGACAGGAATAAGGTATCTATGATCTAGATTTGCTCTGGTATGTTTACGATCCTCATCACATCAGAGATTATAGGCTCCTTATGGCATAGATGTAAATGGGGTTGAGGACTTTAGCTCCGACATGGTGAAATTACAAGGCTTCATTATTTTTTAACTCAAGATTTCTAGATTAGGTTCAACTTCAACAAGTTATTATTGACTATTGAGTATACAATCTACAAGAGTGGACCACCCTATCTTAATAATTGTCTTATAATGACAAATTCTTCTGCCTATTTTTTTGGCATTTATAGAAAAGATCATATTCAATTTGATTCAAAGAATATAGACCATAAGTATATAGAAAGGGTAAATTTTAGGTATAGATGTGCAGTATATAAGGTGCTCCAATCAAATTCAAATACCTATTTTATATTGATCAATGAAGCACAAACATTATTATCTTTTCCAAGGATAATTTGATTTAATACAACCATGTGTTTGACAGTTTGAGGTGGTAGGTTAATTTAGGAATGTTGTAAAACTAATCATTCTATCATCTTATTATATTCGATTATATTCGAAATCATACTCTTTGTTACCTTCTTAATTAACACGTCTTTTTTAAACTATTTCGATTAATGTTATTTTAGGTCTTTCTCTATCTTTGTTTGTTTTCTTGACTTATATGAATTTACTCTCTCTCTCTCTCTCTCTCTCATTAGTGCAAAATGCATTAATTTCTCTCCCTCTACACATGACTAAACATATTCAAATTGACTCTCTCTTATTTTTTCATCAATATATTTCACATCTATTGTTAAGCAAATTTCCTCATTTCCAAATTCAAATTCTATTTTCCTTGTATATTCACTTATTCAATAGTTTAGAGAGAGAGAGAGAGAGAGAGAGAGAGAGAGAGAGAGAGAGAGAGAGAGAGAGAGAGAGAGAGAGAGAGAGAGAGTACAATTAACCTTTCTAAATTGATGTTGCCCTATTTGGTCCTATTTGAAATAAAACCATGCCTCAATTTGAACCCGAAAGGCCTAAACTAACAAAATATTTTATTATAATGACAATTATAATTATTAAAATTTCTTCTGTGTTTCTTCCTCCGATAAACTAGGCACAAATATATATATATATATATATATATATATTTATATATGTATATATATTTATATATATAAGCGATGACATCCCGCTAGCTTCTTGGCTCATGTCATGTGTTTTAGGTACATAAGTTGAAATGAACAACAATCATATCCTTACAATAATCCCAAAAACCCTCACCATGCTGTTTGGTGAGGAAGTTCCTTTTTTTTTTTTTAATTCTTGGTGAGGAAGTTCTGATCACAATGTTAAATGCCAAAGTAATGGCAAGGGGTCCTACAAATGTTGCACCCACCCAACTCAATTCAATTCATGAATCATGACAAGGAGAAGGAGCTCAATGCTACCCACCAGTTTAATACTCAAATCAAACACAAATAATTGTTGGACTTTGGATATAAAATATATGGTTCTGCAGATTCTGTACGAAAGAAGTTAAGATCTCTCTTGAAATATTTAATGGTTATAGACTTGTAGTCCGCCTCCTTATGCAACATTTTGAGCAAGAAAAAAAGTGCAATATTTAAGGTTGGAACTTGGAAGCCTTAATACCTAAGATTTCACAACTTTCATATCAAGAAATGCTTTCTGGGATTTTTGACTAATCAAACTTGGTACAATTAGTGGCAAAAGTTTTTCCCTTTGTAAATTGTTATTAATGTTCTAATTAATGTCTCACTACTAGGTCTTTCATGGTTTCACTGAAACTTCTGTTGGGGCTTTGTGAAAAGCCATAGTTCATAGACTGTTATATTTTATATGGCTAGCTTAGGTTACCATTGCCACACAAAATAAAAAATTATCAAAGGTTCCCTAGGAATAGATTATGAGAGTGAAAGATCTACAGGAGTCAAAGTGCTCATGTTCTTAAATAATTACTATTGTGTTCTCTTCCCGTTGAAGCAAGGATCATGTCTCTATTTCCCAGGTAGATATTGAAGCTTCCAATAATTTCTGGATATAGTTGCCTCCAACTCTTGCTTTATGCTTGTTAACCCAATTTAAAAGATTTCTTGTAGCAAATAGGGGAAAGTTGTAGTTATAAACAGGTGTTTCAAGATATGGAAAAGTACATTTTAGCATGTGGTTGGATTGATTTCACATGGTGCAAGGATGCGCTAGTTATTCTTTTCTTAATTACACGAGGTCCTTTATTTCAGAAGATATAGTAAAATAATATAGGAGTATCAAAATAATAGTACTATATACTAAAAAAAAAGTTAAAAAGGAAAAGATTAGAAGATGAGATATCATATTATTTTAATTTTAGGTATGGTTGCTTTATTCAAGATAAAATTCTTAAACTGATTATGGCTTGAAACTTCTTAATGTATGCAATATTATGAACTTTTTACAAAAATTTGATATTTCACATGTTTAGTTAGCAAACTTTTATTGGTTATCATTAGGTTTACTATCACATCACTTTTTAACTTGCCACTAACAGTTTGCCGCATTAACATATGTCAAATTTTTTCGTCTCTAAGCTTTATATTCTTTTACATGTAGCTGTATATGAACATTGAAGTGGAAGTACAAGCTTATCTGCAAATTAGCCATTTAATCATTTTTATCAATGTTTCTGCTGAGGCTACCATTTATTTTCTCATTGTCCTCACTAGATGCAACTACCTGAAAAGGCTAATTTGAGAGATCAAATTTCAAATTAAACTTAAGAAAACACATTAACATAAAAAAAAAATACTAGTTATACAGTAGTAATTAACCATAGGGCTATAAATAAAAAGAGAAAGTATATGTATGAGAAATTTATGTGTATTCTTTGTAATTCATTTGTTTTCTAGCACTACATTCCATCTTAATTTTTTGTAATCAGACTGGTTTTACCCAGAAAAAAAGTTGGACCAAATTAATTTTCAGTCACCAAAATTTTCAGACCTTGCCAAAACACAGCTTTCAAAGACAAAAGGCCTGACAGGATGGTGGCTCCACCACTTGATCTGTATCAATTAATTTGTTCTCAGTTTGAACGACCCAGCATGGAACCTTATTATGGTCCCCACATAGAACACTGATATAGCTTAAGGCATGGAGCCATGGAGGAATCATTTTGGAGTGTGCATACTATTTCTTCCAAGGGGACAAAATTTCTATCTAAGATTCTAAATCAGTCGAAGGAACAATTTCTTCGTTTTAAATGATTATTTAGGTTTACCTTTAGTTTACATGATTTAGTTTGTAGTCAATTCAACTTGTTTGAATTACTTAATGAATATAAAATATATGTGGATAGTCATATAATTAACATGTAATGATTTGGGGAACTTCCTCTAAAATCTAAATCTATATAAAAGAAAACTTGTTCATTGACTGTGTATTCAAAGCATACTCTAAATAATAAAAAACTTAAAAGTATAGTAATTTAATGGTATTGTCTAATATTTCTTATAAGGAGAACCTAATTTTGAATTCCCCATCCCCCACTTATTGTAATGAAAAAAAAAAAAAACCCCTCTAAATTAAATCATAAGTCAGGAAATTTGTTTAGGAATAATATGATCAACATGACCTCCAATAATTTCTCAAAAAAAAAAAAAAAAAAAAAGATGACCTCTAATATGTCAAGAGCTTAAAGTTCAATTGGTTGACATTTCGTGGGGCTCTTCAACGAAAATATTTAGAGTTCAAATCTTCTCCCCTTTTAACTATTGATGTGTGTGTGTGTGTATATACACACACACACAAATCAATAAAATTAAATTTCCTTCTCAAATATATAATCTATTTTTTGCAAAATTAGTTATTAAAACAACATTCTTTAGAAATTATTATTGAGATTAAGATGGTTGCGCCGACTCATGTTAATTCTATTATCAACCACTCATTGCTCCTATATATTTTTTAAGCAATAACCCCCAAAAAAATTCTTTCATAATGAAATCACTTTTTTCAAATTTTTTATTTTTGTTACCTAGAGATAGAATAAATTTTGATTCAAATGATACCCCCAATAATAATAACATTATTTGTGACATTCCATATCTGTGATTTGTATCCTATCTCTCCCTCTCCGTGAAAAATATTAATAGAAATCCTATTTAGTAATTCGAAATGTCTTAAAACCTAGTATAAATTTGTCTACATAAAAACTTAAAAAATGAAAGGCAAGTTTGTTTAGGGATGGCAATGAATACTATGGTAAATACTATGGTAAATTTGGAACAGAGGTTGAGTTCTCTCTTCCCCCTCCATCTCCGGGTTATATTTTATGTCAGGAGTGTCATAAGTTATGACTCAAGTCAGATTTTCATTTTCACCCCAAAAGAAAAAACTTGAGTTCGAATTTTTTGTAGTTTAAAAACAAAAGAACACAACAAGAATCTTTTACATTAGATGACAAGAAAAAACCACACACAAAAAGTATGAGACATTTCTTTCAGAACAGAACCTTTGAATTTGTCATCAAGACAAACGCATCAAATTACAAGAAGAGGAACCCACTTTGCAGCCTTGTTCCCAAATCCCTTTTTTTCCTTCTAGCAATTTGGTTCTTGTTTGCTTTTAATTGGTCCAAGTGGAAAAAAGAACCTTTAGCAAATGGGGATCCCTCTTTTTTGTAGGACTCTTTGGAATAGAATTTTGAGAACAATGCACAATTTTGTGTTACAACTTGCCACTTAGTGAGTTATGAGTGGTTGAAGACACTCGCCATCATCATATTTTCATCACTCACAACTTGCCATATGATGATTTATAGCACATAATTATATATTTTTATGTGTTTATTTTAGCTAGGCATGTTGTAACGGACAAAGAAGAAAGCTGGAAGGAACTCAAAAGAAAGAGAGAAAAAAAAAGTGTCCCAAAACTCTCTCACACACATCACGCGACACACACTCATTACGTGTCGAGTGAAAGTGTGGGAGAAATGAGAATAATACGAGGGACCCATAGTGAAAAAAGATTATTTATTTTCACGTTTTGTTTCAGTGTCAGTGACAGTGAAGTCTCTCTCTCTCGGTTCTCACTACAGCACAAAATTTCACGCTCATGGTCCCGCTCGGTTTGGTAAGCAATACAAAACGTATTTTTTTTTCTCTCCCACTTGTCTTTGCTACTGTATAAAGTACAGTACCACGCGCTCTCAAAAAACCTGTAGTATGATAGCATAAGAATTAAAGATAGGTTTCCTATTCCTTTCCTCCATACACGTCTCTATCCTCTCTCTGTGGTCCTCTGTGTGTGACCTTTGAACTATAACACTATACGCCATAAATTTTGAGGCCAACAAGTCTCCGGTTTTGTTGTAAAATGTTTTCAAGATTCAAACCAAAAAAAGAAAAAAAATCATTTTGCAAATTTAAGAACTATAAGTCTTGTTGATTAAAATTAAAATTAATAACAAATGTAGCATGCTTTTGGATTAATTAAATTTATTTATTTATTTGAAGTTGGCAAAAGTATAGTTGTACATAAAGAAAGGTGGGGTGTTGAAAATTTGTATATAAACATATAAGTCTCCGGTTTCATCGTACAATGTTTTCAAGATTCAAACCAAAACAAGGAAAAAAAATCATTTTGCAAATTTGAGAACTATATAGTCTTGTTGATTAAAATTAAAATTAATAACAAATGTAGCATGCTTTTGGATTAATTAATTTTATTTATTTATTTATTTGAAGTTGGCAAAAGCACAGTTGTACGTAAAGAAAAGTGGGGTGTTGAAAATTTGTACACAAACAAATAAGTTAATAAGTCAACAAACAAAGGTAATCACAATGCTGGACTACATCTCTATAAGGTTCAATGTAAAATGTACACTATATGACAAATATTGAGACAAAAATTCTCTGTTTTCATCTTCATTGTAAAATGTTCTTTGTTAAAAGTTTATGTCTTTATAAGGTTTAGAGTAAACAAAAAAAAATTTGCAAATTTAAGAATTAGATCTTGGAACTAGATAGTATTGGACTAGACTAGCTCTTTTATCCTTAAAATAGTAGCTAGAATTCGTGAAATATTGTTGATTAAAATTAAAATTAATAACTAATGTAGTTTAGCGTTCGTTTGAATTAATTTTATTTATTTGTTTATTTGAAGTTGGCAAAAGTACAGTTGTACATAAAGAAAAAGTGGGTGTTGAAAATTTGTACATAAGTAATTAAGTTAATAAGTCAACAAAAAAGGCTAATCAAAATGATAGATTACATCTTTATAAGGTTTAAAGTAAAATGTACACTATATGCCACAAATTTTGTGACCAACAAGTTTCCAGTTTTGTCGTAAAATGTTTTTAGTTTAAAGTTTACATCTTTTTAAATAAGGTTCAAAGTAAACAAAAAATTTGCAAATTTAAGAACCGGATCTTGGAACTATATAGTCTATTGGACTAGACTAGGTCTTTTGACCTTAAAATAGTAGCTAGAATTCATGAAATATTGTAGATTAAAATTAAAATTAATAACTAATGTAGCGTGCATTTGGATTAATTTTATTTATTTGAAGTTGGCAAAAGTGCAACACAAACCAACAATAAAACATGTTCGATTTGAGTTTCTTCTGCTAAACTGATAAAGAAAAAAAAATGAAAAATGATCATCTTGTCTTGAGAACTAATGACACAAAGTCTAATTCCAGATTATCATATAATTTACCAACTTTGTTTTTTAAAATGAAAATTTAAAAGATTGTAAATGCCACACAACAAAGTAGGTGTAACAATTTTATATATTGGTCAAAATTATACCATATATAATTATGCCTTTGACTGATGAACATAAGCCTCTCTTTTTTTATTTTATCATTTTTTTTAAAGATGAAAATAAGTCATTTTTATAAAATCAGTATGATGAAAATGAACAATGAAAATTATGAAATTATTCAGGAGAGAAAAATGAAAATTTCCAAATGGGGCGTGTGATTCACATGGCAGATAACGCAAGTAGTACTGGCATTTTAGAGCCAGAACTACATGTAACCGTTCGAGAACAGCTTTGATGCAATCTTCTGACGTGGCGATCACGCAGCTTCTCTCTATGAAACATTGTTACTAAATTAAAACGGTGGACTTGACTTGGTATAGACCAAAAGAATGTAACGTACATGAGAAAGTGTAACTAATCATCTGAGTCCCTACTTGGTCTTTCTCTCTTGATCCAACCAATCACAGCTCGCCACGTCATAACACGTTGGACAATTATGTCATTTCGTATTAAGGTTAATTCTCCAAATTGTCCTTGATCATCATAACGTGTCTCACAATGATTAGTACAAAGCATTTTTGACCAAATTGGTTTTTTCATTTTGAAACAAACTTTTATTTTTTATTTATTTTTTGGCATTTCAAATTCTAACAAGTTACTAGTATTTAAGGCTTGCATAAGAGTTAGGAAGTCACTTGGGAATTTACTAGCACTATAGCGAGGTGGCCTATAAAGAGTGGTGCATATTTCAGTTTTTACTTCCAATTGCTTGCTTCTTCTACATTATCATCTTTCTTTGTGTGTGTGAGAGAGATGGGAAATTGTCAAGCCATTGATGCAGCAACTCTCGTGGTTCAACACCCAAGTGGGAAAGTAGACACTTTTTATTGGCCTGTGAGTGCTAATGAGATCATGAAGATGAACCCTGGTCACTATGTTGCTCTTCTCATCTCCACCACTTTGTGTCAAACCAGTGACAAAGAAAACTGCCCAGTTAAGAATGAACACAACAATAACAACAACAACAGCAACAGCAATCAGGTTCGTTTAACTAGGATCAAGCTGCTCCGTCCCACCGACACTCTTGTTCTTGGCCAAGTTTATAGACTCATCACTACTCAAGGTTTGTGTTTTGTCCTAGTCTTTTTTCCTTTTACTTGTGACAAAAAGACTTTGTTTTGAGGTACTTTGTGCTTTAATCTGATATGGAAATTCAATTTTCTTTGTGGGGTTTAGAGGTTATGAAAGGCTTGTGGGCAAAGAAGCAAGCAAAGATGAGGAAAAGCCACTCAGAATCAGCAGAGAAGCCGGGTTCTGAACAGCCAGAGACAGCAGCCAGAAGATCTGATGCAGAGAATGACAAACATGTAAAACTTCAAAAACAGTAATTTTTTTGTTACAATATCTTGTCCTCAAAACTTTGGTTGAGTTTAAAGTAGATTTTCCTTTCCTTAGCTAAGTTGAATAGAAGATAACTCAGATCCTCTAGTCAGCTTTGGTTCGAATTGAAGTTTTTCTAGTAAATGCAACATAATTCAGACAAAATCACATTAAAAGGTAATTACTCTATTACTGGTTTAGAACACCAGGGACTCTTAGAAGTTAGAACTAGATCAGTAAGAAATAGTAGGAAAGTCTTGAGCTTCCTTAACTCAAGCTAAATGATTCCATGAAGAATAATATGTGCTGTTTTATAAATCATGTGCTAAAAAAAATAATAATAATCCATTATATCGTTCATGAATTATGTTGACTAATTATATCATTGCATTTCAGGTAACCAAACATGAGAGACACCGACCAAGGACAACCTCATCATCATCAACTAACTCTGCCACCACAGCCAGGTCAAGAACATGGCAACCATCGTTAAAAAGCATCTCAGAGGCTACGAGTTGACCATGTTTCCAACAATTTTAACAGGGTGTGTAAGAGACAGAGGAGCAGTGGATCAAAACTCCTGTTCAATAGATCAATACCTGTGAAGATCTTTCTGGATCATCTAGGAGGCCTATTGTAAGCTGTGTGATACAAAGTTTCTTTTTTTCAATTTCTGATCTGGGTAATGACTTGATAGTGGTGTATAGCAAAGGGGCACATATCCAACATCATTTGTAATTTAGTGTTGTTCTGAAAGAAATTAGACTTTCATGTTAGACAATTGCTCTAGTGTAATACTTGACTTGTTACATTAAATTCACAATTTCCTAACTACAAAATCTTTTGAGACAATCCGTAATTTATTAGGTTGGAATCCTATCACCACTTCAACTTCTATCAAAAAAACAAAAACAAAAAATCCGTCCGTAAAAAAAATACTTTATAAATCTTTGATAGAGTTATGTTCCTTTATTTATTTATTTAAATTCAATAGTTACAATAGTGGGAGAGGAGGGACTAGTGGCAAATAAATTACAAGCTGTTTGGCAAAAAGAGTGTCAAATTAAATTCGTCATTTTTTTTTTATACAAGATAGAAATTTCACTTAAGGCTTTACCCTAATTTAAGTGTATATGTATGTAAAGCTCTCACTTGGAGACTTGAACCTTGGACCATGCCTCTTACACCCTACAAGCATTTATACTTGGGGAGTGATTATGGTGTTAAGGATGTGCGGTGGTAAATTTGTCATTTTCTAACTATTTAAGCTTTTGAATTATCAATAATTTAAAATTACTGTAACTAATTCCATAAGCTACCACTATAGTTAGTGTTAGTGGGTTTCAATCAACTACTGTTGCAAAATCCTCTGTAAAGGGAAAAAGCATCATGCATAAATGTACTTTTTGCTATGTTCATGTCTTGCAAAGTAATATTTCCAGCATTCGGTCAACCTTGCATTAGGGGGAAAAAAGAAGAAGAAAATACTTATGAATGAAGCCAATAGCCAACAAACAATTTTAGAGTTGGGTCAGTTTTGTGTCGTGTTTTATTTCTGGTGTACGTACATTGAATCTACAATTTTTCAAGCCAAGAAAGTTCTAATTATAGCTTTCAAAGTCCAACTAATTAGAAATTAAAATTAGAGCTATTAAATATCATTAAATTGTCACCAACTTCCCATTTATGACAAAATAGATTCCATGGATGTGTGACTGAAAGAATTATGAAAAATGCAAATCTTGTTTTTAATTTATTCCCTCCCTAGTAGTGAAAGCTCACCAGTAATAGTCTAAAAAGAAAACAGCTCATGTAATCATGTCACTTAGTTTATGAGTGTTTAGACTTTGAAGAACAATAAATATGTCGTTTTTTAATGTTAATTGTCTTCTCTGAATCATTTAACAAGAACTTGTACAGTAATCAATATATTAAGTTTCAGATTGTCCCTTGAAGTTTTCAAAAGTAAAGTTTAGTACACATTCTGGTTTAAAAAATTAAGAGTGACAATGTCACATAAGCAATTTCATTTGATGGTATCTCTCATAAACCTTAATGGAAGAAGATTCGAACAGTTCTTTATATATGTTGCTCGTGCAAGTCTATAAATATTGTTCTTTATATAAGCAATTTCGATACCAAGGTATGTACTATTTCATGATTCTATACATTCATTTATATATAATATTTACTTCTTTTGTTTTGGAAGAACATATAATATTTACTTATTAAAACAACTTGAGTTAGTCCGTCACTATATAAAGAAATAAATTCACACCTAACATTCATCGAAATAGACTGAAACATCCTGAAATTTTTATTAAATAACACTCCCTTGGATTAAATGTACTGACAGAAATGGACAGAGACTATAAGGAATCTTTAACTTTGTGTTGAAGTCCAATTGGAAAGAAAAAGACTTGCATGACTTAAATGATAAATTTTTGGCCGTCAAATAAGAAATCTGATTTAAAACTCACTTACACCAAAAATCAATTAAAGTCTTTGACTAATACTAAAGAACACTCCTCATGAAGCTATAGATTGAAATTCTATTGTAACTATTGAAAACTATTGAAAAAAAGGCTTTTTATCAGTAGACTTATCAGCATTCCACTGCAGAAGATTCTTCCTTAACCAAAATAGTTGAGCTAAAAAAGAGTTATAGAATACCTGCAATGATAATGTTGTTACATTTTTGACTTTGAGATAGCCATCAGATTGACCTTTATTATTGCACGAGTAGAAGCGAATCTTCCTCACTACCCAATGCATGATTGGTTTTCTCTTTGGTGCCTAGAGCAAGACAGACCAAAGTTAGCAAAGCAAAAGATGGCTTTTTATTTCTTTTTTGGAACTTTTAAAGATATTGCTCGATCCACTTTCGTAGATTGCTTTTATTGAGTAGTACAAATTGCATCCAGCTCACCATACCAAGCATTTCTTGTAAGAGTTACAATTTTTAGGTGCATTACACATCTTCAGTTTCTGCTAAAGTACATAGAATACCTTCCATGCGGGCCATCAATTGTTTGCCCATTGTTCGGCAAATACAAAGTATCATATAAAATTTGTCTCTAGTTTTGATTACTCATTAAAAATGACATCAATCAGATGCTTGAAGTTATGGAGAAGCATCTTCTTTTGAATGATATTGAAAAGCTTTGCTGTACCTAATTGAGCTAGCTGTATCAAACATTTAAATTTTAACCATAGTTTCATTTGGGGATAGCCTATTTCACAGTTAGATTCTTTTAAAATAACATGACACTAGATACATGTTTAGTAATGTATAATTTGAACCGTGAAATAGTTTCAAATAGAGAAGATGCTAATACCATAGTTTGAGACCTTTAGTCTCTCAATAGTCAATACTTATCGAAGAGAACAACTTTTAACTTGGAGTGATGAATAGGAATAACTCCTTTTTCATTCTCAATAACATAGTCCTTTTCACCGTTCAAACAACTACAATCCATTTTTTTTTATTTTTTGGGTTGCGAAAGAATATCTATATTATTATCTTTTATTTTGAAACTGCTTTGGCAAATAAAAGTGTTCCTTCACAGAACTCCAGGATATGATCATCATCATTTGTTTGAAAGCTACTTCATATAGCCCGTGTTGCTTGCATTGGAAGAAAGATCAATACCACTGATCATAACAGGATCATGTTCCATCATCCATGCATCTTCAAAAGTGTGGAGGAGAACAATCTCTTACTATCATTCCTCTACCATAGACTTCTGAGATGGTCTTCAGAGCTGAAAGACAATTATGGCATATCCTTAGATACGTCACTATCAGAATTCAGATCATAGCATAAACAATAATCACTAGCCCCCGACCATTTCTCTATATTCCTGAAATTCTTGGTCCTAACACAAAGTGAAGATCACTAAGTTGAATTTGTACTTTATATCCAGGATAGCCACTAGCACCCCATTTTTTAATGCTAGCATGCATTGGGTTGAAATGATGAGTGGATTCTTTGGAAATTGTGGAACTTTGAACAGGCTTTGATCATGAGGTTACATAAATTAAAGTAGACGGCAAAACTTTGATCAAATAAGATTTGTGCAATAATGGGGTTGTAGGCAGAGAATGAGAGAGGTGGTGAAAGAGCAAGAGATGAGAGTGATTTGAGTGACAATTTGGGCATGACTTTGTTGCGCTGAGAGAGTTCTAAAGCGGCTTTATTAGCATGTTGAAAGCAAATATATCTCTGTAGAGTTGGGTGATCATTTGGGATTTGGTTGATTGTGTTGGAGATGACGGGAGATGTTGTTGATGAACAAGAAAGAGGGACAACTTTTGAATTCGAAGCGTGTAAAAAGAGAGAGTAGGTAGGCTGCGAACCTTTTGATCAAAAGAAGTTGGGGTTGTTAAGCAATACATGATGGGGAGGGGACCGTAACAAATACTGATTTTGTGCTTAGGCTAGTCTGTGCCCAGGTTCGATCATAAGAATGTTATTGCTGGCTTTGCTGCTACTACTGGCTCCTTGAACCCATGATATCTATTAGCTGTTGGCTGGTGCCGTAAGTTGATGAAGAGCTCGAGTTCAACTCATGAAAGAGCTTGTTTAGCAAAAAAGCCAAAATCGAGCCCAAATGTAGGCTTAAACAAGCCAAACTCAAACATAATACTATGTTGGTGAACGTGAAACTTGATTTAACTATACATAATATTATATAGTTATACTTTTATATATGTACTTATCTAAAAATATACTCGCATAGGCTTGAAATTGGATAGTAAAAATTTGTGAATAGGTTTATATGATGTCAAATGATTATTTGTAGTTTATTGATAATATAATTAGTCCGTTCATAGTTGTATTCCATAGATTTGTAAAGGTGTAAAAAAATTTAGTAATAATTTTTCTATTCATGAGAAAAGAATAAATTAATCAAGTAATTTGTGAACAAGCTTAAGCTTGTTTGATAACGAAATGAACCAAGTTTGAACGTGTAATTTTGTTTGGTGATAAGCTTAAACTCAACTTGTGTCATATTCGGAATAAAATTAAATAAACAAACTTGAACTTTTAACACTAGACTCGGCTCGGCTTGGCTTGGTCATAGCCCTACTATTTGATACCTATTAAACATGTGATTATTGATCATTCGCTAAATTAGAGGAGCCAAGTCATTCTAAAATGATAACCAGATAACTTATTTAGCATAAAAAAAATAAATTCTTGTCTATAAAGGGCAAGATTAAAAAGAGTTTGTATTTTTGTTTCTTTTTATTTTTTTATTTTTTTAAATTAATAGTTTAATTCACCTAAAATGAAATATTCCCATGAGAAATTTTTTATTTTATAAATGACTAATATTAATATATGATCTCACTATAAAATAATTATATATTCTTTCACAACGATCCACAATTAGTACCATTAAAGAATAGACTAACGCATTTGATTACATAATGAACACATGATTTTTTTTCTCATCATCAATATTTTTGAAATTTCATTATTATCATGTACACACTATCAATACATTACGAGAGTAAATCTGTTAGTCTTCCTAAAATAATAATAGAATGTCTAATATCTTACCAACATGATATTTGTAAAAAAAAAAATTGTTAAAAAGAGAGAGGGAGGATCATTTTCAAAAGTCACACATTCACTTTAGTGGCTGGTTTCAACATTCAACTTTCTCAATGTTTCCTTCATCTGTCAAAAAAGAAGACTACAAGATGTCCCGGTCCCCTGATTGGTGGCAGACAATGTGTTGGGTGCGTCCAGCAATACCCATCAGACACCACCCTTTAATTTGGAGGCCCCAACATCAAAATTATTACCCCTTCAGAGCTTTATAGCAATTAGCATCCATTCAATTGACAAAAGCCTGAAAAATCTCTTTGGCCCAACAGAATAATCATCCCCTCCCATGTGAGTAGTTCCATTCTGTATAATTCCAACTAGAACCAATTCCAAACAAACTACAAGCAAGTTTTGTTTACATATTGATATGTCAACATCCAACATTAACTTTTTGTATTCAGAAACCTAGGCCAAGCATCAAAATTTTGGAATTAAACATAGTCATTTGAGGATAATGTACAACAAAAAGGCCATCTATGTATATAACAACTCAAAAAACTATGCTAGGGATTCTTTACAAATGCAATAATAATGTCATGCATTAGATATATGCATCCTCCTCTCATAGCATGTGGACACACTGCGAGAGAGTAGATCGGATATACACCATGGTGGGAAAATGGATCCATGTGTTGTATAATTTGTATTCTATGATCAGCCCATTTTCTTGTATATAATAAAGGGCCACATCCTTTGGTATGTGTCTGATGATTCATAACTGTAAAGGCCCAGCAGCGTTTGAGGAGAAACACCAAAGATGACAAATACAAAAATTAAGTCCATACCAAGGAACAGAGACACTCTAGCCATAGAAAATGAAGCCACGCCAAGCTATAAATCAAAGACGAAAAACAGGAAAATTGGGCTTGCCAAATGGTTTGTAAAAGGAATTAAACACCAACTCTACAGGGGAACTATTCAAAGCTCACACTCAAAATCAGCAACATACTGCAACTCTACCAAATACTTAATACCTTATTAACACATTACACATATAGAAGAAACGCAATTCTAAAATCTCTTCTTGTATGCTATAACAGTTGCATCTCAAGTCTTGCTTAGAACCCACCATCCGTGTGATATAACGTTATAATATGAAAACTTTCATAGTACTATTCTGCTGCTGCATTCTCAGCTACAGCTACAGCTACAGCTACCACCGTAACTTGTTCATTCTTGCCATTGCCAAGTTGGCTGAAGTTTCCCTTCTGCTTGAATAGTTGGGTGTGGTGATGCTTACAATACAGACGATGTTCATGGGCTACATAGTTTGATGGGCTGATCACACAGCCTCCATGAGTGCACCTGAAACAAGACTTATGATATGATACACCATCAACCGCCACCTGTAAAAAAAGGAAAAGAAAAAAAGGCAGTCAGGGTAATGTACCGAGAAATTACATTATTTTCAACATGCGCATGAACATTGAAACTCTCTCTCTCTCTCAAAGATATGCACACTTTTTGAATCTTTAAGGCTGATTTAACAATTTCACAACGGTTTATCTTCAGTCAGTAGTATCTTCTCACATTGGAAATTTCGGTTTAATCGTTTTGGGTTGTGGTTTACTAAGAACTTCATAATTTTCCACCAAAAGAAATAATAATAATAAAAAATGGCTAATTTTTTCACTTATATTCTTCAATAGTGGGAGAAACTCAAACAGGAGTACCAACTTAAAACCTAGTGTGCTTAAATTTTGTCTCTCATACTGTAGATATGGAGTAATCAGGGCATCTAATTGATGTACAAGTTATACCAGTTGTCCAACTATCAGGGAAACTATTATGGATTCTCATATTAAAAATTTTTTAGGTACCTCCATGTATATGATATCATTGTAATAACTGCTAATTGATCCAGAAAAGTGGCATGTAGTTAGTGTTGGCTTTGTGGAGCCTAGTTGTATTTGATCCTAATGAAAACCCAACCTGACCTGACCTGACCCAACCCCACCCGAAATGATGTTGCATGGTTCTTAATGGGAGATTTTCTGAGGCTTAGTTCATGGAGCGGAGGCTTGGGCCGATAGGTCCAATCTGTAGCACTCCTTTTTTGGCCCGTTTTGTAGCCCATTGTGAATCCTGAGCACAAGATATAGAAATCGTCTTTTTGGTGATTAGGGTTACTCAATGTATTTTTTGTGAGAGAGAGAAAAAAAATTTTACGGTTGCATTCTTTATTTTTTCTTGATAATAGTGAAATTTCTGCAACTCTGTGGACGTAGGCAAATTGCCGAACCACATAAATACTGTCTTGTACTTGTGATTATTTTTCTTTTGGCACGTGTTTTTCTCTATTTTGTTTATCACAGGTTTGGGAATTTCATGTTATTTCCCTGCAGTTAGAAATATTTTTTTTTCAAACCAGATGATTGCATTTAAACTACAACTACAACAATTTCTACTCCACTAATACAAATGAGAGCTAATTGCAAGAGGATATTGCTTTCATATTATGTAGCAAATGTCAAATAATCAGCTTGTTAATAGCCATTTCACACATTGTTCAAGTTTTAAAGCTTTTAATCTATCTTTTATCTCTCAAACACGCTTCTTTATGGTGTTCTATTCTTCACTATAATCTTATTTTCCAATTAAAAAATAAACGTTATATTCTGACTACTTGAAGGGCACTTCAAAATGGATTGATTTACACATTTGAAGCTCAGTGTAACAGTCAAATGAGAGCATGAAAGGTACTCAAATTGAGGACAATAACTTTCATGCTCCTTAAAACTAATAAAATTTAATAAATAAATAACTTATGGAGAGCTCAACAATTGTATTCTAAGTTATTAAGATTTACCTTTTCAATTGGGTAAACAGTTTTATTGCAAGCAATACATTTTTCTTTAGTCCCACCAAACAAACTTGAAACTCTGCTGTTGGTCTGGACCTGAACAGTTCCATTCCCAATAAGAAACAATTTAAGCAACTATTTAGGACTTCAATATCACTTATAGGGAACATTTCATTCCAGTCAATAGTTATAATTTCAATGACCAAAAAAGAAGAATTAGCAAAATCAAGCCTTCAAATACCTGATTGGCAGATCTGTCAGCTCTAACAGTTCTTGGAGTACCTACAGACGGGGAAAAAGAAAGAACAACATATGAAATAAGCTTATTAAGCAGATCAAAGCAGAGGTAAATATGCCTAAAACAACTCAAAATAGCCAATCACCTTCAAAACTTTTATCCAAGCTGCCAGTCATTTTAAAAAGTTGATCGAAGTGAGGTTTGCAATACAAAACACCCTCAAAGGAG
Source organism: Castanopsis chinensis (assembly GCA_032878915.1). Classification (NCBI taxonomy): domain Eukaryota; kingdom Viridiplantae; phylum Streptophyta; class Magnoliopsida; order Fagales; family Fagaceae; genus Castanopsis; species Castanopsis chinensis. The sequence continues at coordinate 10,683,944 of JAVQMG010000114.1, forward strand.
CTATAATTGCTCAGCTGCAAAGAAATTGCAGAAAATGAGAAATAAGGATAAAGTAGAAGCAGAAAAACCTCTCTCTCTCTCTCTCTCTCTCTCTCTCTCTGTGTATATATATATATATATATATCAGCGTGTGTTGTGACCAGTCAATGGAAAAGCAGTTCCTGAGATGACGAACATTCAAATGCTGAGGTGAACAGAATCATAAATAATTTACAATTAAATATGAGATATGCTATTAGTTTTCCAAACTTCCAATTGCCGAAGACAGAGAAATAACAACTATTAACCTTTAACAGGTAAGAAGGCAAAAGAGCCGAATAAGACAAAAATAGCACTTGTTTAATCCTTATATAATTCTAGAAGTTAGTAAGAGAAAACAATGAAAATGTTAAAGTTAGCTATCTAATGGCCTAAGGCATCATCTGTTGGCTAGTTAAAAGAGATGTCACACTTGATCTAAAAAATGAGAAACTGCAGAAATATGAAATTTGAAGTTCTATTAATCATTGTAATAAGCTACAAAAGTTTTACATGATTCCTCTTTATTGCTGAACAAGCCAAGAATTGACCCCAAGATTCAAGCACTTCAAGAATGAGCAATTAATTAATGTCATGAAATTGGAGTAATACTTGAACAATGTATCTATATGGTAGATAAATCCACCGGCAGATTGACAGTGAGTTTAATCACCATTCCATTCATTTTGTCTTTAATTTCAGCTATTTGGAAGTGCTAAGAGATTGTGGTTGAGTCACAACCAGGAGATAACTTCTAGTTACTTGTATGGCAGAGAAGAATATAAATAACGATTATTGCACTGAAGAACAAGTGATTCGAAGAGTTATTTTTTATGTTAGGCAGATTATCTCGGTGTAGAATGTGAAAAACACCATCCAAAACAGGACCCTTTGTTGCACTTGGAGAATCCCTTTTTGGTGCTTGATCTATGATCTGGTTTGGTGTTGCATAGTTAATCTCTGGTTGTTGTCTTATCCAAGTTGTAGTTCTGTTCATGTTGTATTTTTCATTTTTTCTCGTTATGGCTTGTCTGTATTCTAGTTTGATGCATAAGCAGTGTGCTTTACTGGTTTTTTTTTTTTTCTCTGAGTAATGAATTATCATTCATAAAAATTAAATTAAAAAAAAAAAAACTGCAGTCGTCTTAGGCTCATAAATCTAATACCTCGTTCATGTCTGATTCTCTATAGATGAAAATAGAGCCAAATAATTTAAATTGACACTTCCATTTAAAGCATGGTTTCCTGGGGGCTTCTACTTATTAACATTCTGAATAAATTCCCTAAATTTTGATTTATTTCTGAATTGCATTCAAATTTTCAAAGAACAAATTTAAACCTACTTTACCGCTTATAATTCCTTGACCATTCAATATATAGTAAATCTTATTTGATCCAAATTTTTATATCAAAATATAATCCAATTCAACCCATTTATGCAACACAGAACTAGCCAACTTCTTAATAAGTGAAATCATGAATAAAGTTAGGATTGTAAATAGAGAACTAACTATAGCAATCATCATTAACATTCACAATCAGAACAATAATCATCAAGATGCATGAACCCATCATCAAGCAAACACAGTCAACCCATTCAACATAATAAAATATTTCCAAGTACCATATAAGTTCATGATCATAATCCTTAAACAAAACCCAGATATAAAAAGATCCATAACCAAGTACAGAAGTGGCAAAACAAAGAATTGCATGTGTACATACATATAAAATCAAATAGAAAAAGCCAAAGAGCACTATAAACCATGAAACTTCAATGTCAAAAAAGTGTACCCCATGTGTCCCAATGTTCAAAAGACTCTATCTTTATGGTTATTACCTTAAGGGTACCCTTACAGTGGTGACATCTGAAGCAAGCCTTGTGGTAGACCTTGCTATCAGCAGTAAGCTGATCAACCAAGTACACAGTTTTCTCACATGCCTTGCACTTTTGGGTAGTCCCTGCAAATGTTGCCATTCCCAAAAATCTACCAAACCCAGAAATCTAATAAAAATTCCAAAACAACAACAACAAAAATATGAACAATATTAGAAACTGTCCTAGTTTGGTGACTTTGTCTCCTTCAAACTCTTTATTGTCTCTTTCAAACTCTCTAAGTCTGAGATTTACAGCTAAGAACATGTCAGAGCAAACCAAACCAACTCACTAGTAGTGTGTCTTTGTTTAGACTTTAGGCGAATACAAACTGCCAGCTGTGCATACCATTGGACCAAACTATATTAAATTACGATTGTGTCCTCAGAAAGGTCAGGTTTCTTCGTACGTGGTGGGATTTTATCCTAGTCTCTTGAATGAGCGTGTCTTCAAGCATCTCCACATAGGAATATGAAAGGTACATTTTTTTTTTTTTTAGTAATAATGCATTAGAGGTTGCGTTAACAACACACTTTTCAGTAATTTTTTAAGTAAGTTTTTCAGCTTTTGGTGGATTTTCAAATTTTGGCAATTTTTTTTTTTTTTGTATCGCTTTTTGTAATTTTCTTGACAATTCTTTTATTTTTTTTTTCAAGTGAAATATAAAAAAAGAAACGTTAACAAGTACCGCACAGTACTTGTTAACATTTCTCATGCATTTAATACTACCAATAGAGACTAGTGGCGGCTCAAAATTTTTTTGAGAATGACCATTGAGAAATTTAAATTATACAAAATTTAATAAAAAAAAGAACTTCATATATTAACCAAAAAAAACACACACACACATACATGCAAACACATAAAGTCTTACAATTTCCTTCTACGAATTTTCTTTTTTTGAAATCGTTATATAAAAGTCTCATTATCAATATTACAAACTACATCTTTTTTTTTAAAAAAATTTTAGTTAAATAAAATTTTTCTTGCACTTTTTTTTTTTTTTTTATGATGTAAGGACCTAATATATTGTTAAGGGGACTAAAGTTTAAGGACAAAATTTGGTTACAAACTAAGTTGTAGTACAAGGCTACAACTCTCACTAAACAAATTAACATTGTTACATATTTTGCTAATCTAACCGTTGAATTATATGTTCTCTATATTCTTAAAACACATGTCAAGTTTCATGTCAATTGGATGTTATTTAATATTCGATTCATAAAATTATTTTTATGTATAATTTTAGACTATAAAAACTCGAAATTTAAACTTTTGATTGATGATATTGCTATTAATCTTTGATCTTCTTAAAATTTTGCAAGTATGGAAGATATAAGAAGAAAATGTAATTAAATGGCAGATTTGTTAAAATTCACAATCAATAAAAAAAAATAAAAAATTGAATGGAGTTGTAGCATTAGCTTACAACCAAGTTTGTTGCCAAATTTGTCCAAAGTTTATTTATGTTGGGCCTAAAAAAATTTAGGGCTGTCACAACAATTTTGTTAGGACAAAAAAAAATCATAAATTTTTAAAATTTATACATAATAATAATTACTTTTTCCTAGCTAGGGTGGTCTTGTGATCACCTTGAACTCTATGTAGAGTCGCTAGTGTGAGAGATTGTGATTAATGCACATGTAAGTGTCACTTATATCATCATTTTTATTGTATATCAATCAAAATCTATTACCTCCATCTTCGTGAAATTTGTTAGGTAAGATTAAAGAAAAATGAATAATATATCCAGCTAAAAAAATATATATGGTATTACCATATTTGATGTTGGTAGAGTTTTGGAGGTTTTGGAAAAGCTCAACCCAACACCCAATTCAATATGTCGTTTTAATAGTTGGACCACTCAATCCATTTGAAAATCAATATCATGTTTGTGTGCTTTGGCGCGGCTATGCAAGGTAAAGTAAGTTGGACGTTAATTTAATTGGGAAAACAAACTCTAATATATTATTTTTGAAACTTTAGACGGTAAATCCAAACAGTCTTAGAGTTTTAGTTTACAATTTTGCCTTTTTTTTTTTTAGAACTTAAAAAACTGTAATTAATTTTTTTTTATAAAAAGATAGAAATTCTATTCTAAATCTAAGTGTACGTGTATGTCGAGCTTAATATATGTGTCATTCTTAGAGACTTGAACTTCAATCTTTATTCCCACACTCTACAAATATTTATATTTGTAGAGTGACCATTATATGAAAGGTGCGTGCTGTAATTAAATTTTGTTAATAAAATGAAAAGGTAAAAGCTTAAATTTTATTAATTAACCAAAGATATTAAATTTTTTCAAAAGCCAATAATTGGGCTTTGCACAAGTTGATGCAGTGTCTTGAACGCGCCTCAGATGGAGTGGGTAAGCAACGTAATAGTATATAGCATATACACACCTCAAGGCTAGTCCAGGTACGTAAAATAAAGTAAAAATAAATAAATTTTGTAAAATTCAGTAGCGGCATTCTGTTTTTGGGTTATTAAAGTTGAACCCCAAAAATTCCGTGTTTGGTCATGAACTCATGATGAGTTGATGAATCATTATCAATTTTTAATTTTGTCATTATTATTAAATTCTTCGACAATTCTCTCTAGAGTCAGTGCACGCACCATTTAGTCATTTACAGCTCAACTCCAATCATGCTCCGTACATTAAAAAAAAAAAAAACCACGCTCCACCCACCTCTTCAAAATTAAAACAGCTCCCGCCGCTATTTAATAACAATTTATTTAGTTGAAGTTAAACATTAAAAATTAATTGAGATAATATAATGAAACTCATAGGCTTGTTTGGTATATGTGTTTAAGAATAGAAAATTGTTATTTAAAAATATTTGTGAAAATATATATGAGTAAAAAAATGTGTGAAAATACGTATAATGTTGTTTAAAAATTAAAAATTGTTATTTGAAAACACAAATCAAACAGTCTCATAATATCAAAAAGTGTAATAAAATTCATAAATATTAATAAAAATAAACGGAATAATAACAAAAATAAACTAAATAGAAAAAAAACTGTTTTTTTTTTTTTTTTTGTCAATACCAAACACAACCTAAGTTTTTTTCGTCTCCTTCTTTTCTTTTTCTTTCTCTCTCTTTTTCACACTTTGTTTGAGGATACCAATTTTTTAAAATGATAGGCAGTGGCTTTTTTTTGCTAAGCGAAAATGGGGGGCCCTTATGGTTGTATTATGCCACCCGAGTTTTTAATAACCATGTGAAGGATAGGACCCACAGATCCCACCGAGGTACCCACCAAGACTTGAATCTATGTTCCCCTTAAATCCCTCACACAGCAGCCCACCAACAAGAGTCCGTTAGCAGCGGGAATCGAACCTAGGCTGGTTAGGCGAAGTGAACGATCCATGCCAGCTAAGCCAAGCCCTTGTTGGCATGATAGGCAGTGACTTGTGAGTAATAAACAATAGCTTTCGTATGAAATTATCCAATTTCTTTACAGCTTTTTAAAGTAAGGGTATTTATATGAGGTCATGAAAAAAATTTCGACTATTTTAGAATAAAAACTTGCTTTATCTATATATTTATTTACATATTTACTTTTCAAAATACCCCAAATCAGATTATTTATTTTACACTATATTACATTAAAATATCAATTTTTCATAATTTTCTTTATTTGTTATCTTTCTTCACACATAATAACTATCATTCACTCTCTTCCTTCAAGCTCAAAATACGTAAAGAAATAATAAAAAATTATATGCAAAGTAAACAGTGTTAGTATAAATTTACACAATTCCTATAGCAATTTTGTAATTTTACATATTTTTAACTTGAGTAATGTGGGTGATTTTGGAGATTGAGTAGGTAGAATTGATACATTTTTATATTATGCATTATCTGTTGTTAATTTTTTTTTTTTTTGAGAATCAATCTGTTGTTAATTAGTTATGTGCAATTATATTGTAATCTGGTTTGTACGTGTAATGTAAGAGTAATTGACAGCACATTCATTTCTTATATTATCTTTATGACTATACATAGAATACAGAACCAACGTTTCATAAAACCATCATTAAATTTTTTATTTTTTTTGCTGAATAAACCATCATTAAATTTAGTGTCACCCAATTGTTCTTTTTAATAAATATAAATTGAGTGTCACCTTTTTTAATAAAAAAAGTCATGTTAACAGATGCTTCTAAAGAAATTATTAATAAATTATATTAAAAAAATGTTAATACTATTTTTATAAAAAATATAAAAAACTGTTAGAAAAATTAATTACTTTATCATTTTCTCATAGAATATTTTTAAAAATATTTCCTAAAACAATATTATTAAGGCATTTGTTAACATTTCTCATAAAATTGATAAAGCATCAGTGATGAACAAATTTTGTTCCAATCACAACTTCGCCAAAAACTTTGTCTCTACCCCACAACTTCAATGCGTAGAACCCATCTTAATATTAGAAATCCTCGGCCTTGCTTGCAACCAATGAAAATTTTATTAGAGATCTTTGCTTTCAATGAAAACTTTTTTAGTCAACACAGCAGACTTCTGAGCCGAAAGTTGTACTCAATCTCCCACACTGAGTCACCACCCCACTGTCCCACATCACGTAGTATTAATCTCACAAGCCATCGTCTCTGTTGGTGGGCAGTGGGCTCCTCTTTGTATAATCTGGTACCATGCCAAAAAGAAACAATTTTTAGTCACCCTCAATAACATTTTGTGATTCTCCTTTTTCTTTTCTTTCATTGGGGGCACCCCAAAAATTGGAAAAATGTCATTTTTAGTGAGGGCAAAAGAAATATAGTTTCCAACACTCTGTAATGAGACAATCAGGTACAGCTAGCAGAAGCAAAATATTTACATGAAAATGTAATTTGAAGCGATTAGGACGTTCTAACCAAACACTTAGAAACCAAAACCCAAAGAAGGAGACTCGTCGATGTAGCATATGATAAGCTTGAGCAATTCTAACTACTAATTATCTTTCGAAGTTCAATTTATTCTAAACTTTTGAAGATTAACCTCTCATTACGATACTTTTTATGGCAGGATGTCCTAGTCTAAATAATGATTAAGTTCCATTTGGTCGTCATTAGCATAGATCCACAGTGACTTTAATTTCACGCTCACGAACAAGCAGCATGTTATTATGTTAGTAAGCATATTGCTGCTTAAGAAGAAAATAGCCACAGACGAAGTTTGGGTCGGGTATACCCAACCCAAAACATTTACCCGTGGAAACTGGATCCCAATTTCCGTCAAAACCATGGTTATAATTTGGATTTTTATTTTTTTGGTGGTTACATTTGGTTATAATTTGGATTTTATTTTTTTGGTGGTTACATTTAATTTCTCTTTGTTGTGATGGTGTTGTTGAAAGCGTGGGAGAGCTTGTAGAAGAATAGAGAGTGGGGTATAATAGTGTTGCCAGTGTCCAGCTGCAAGCCTCAAACTATTTTCTTATATTATTTTAAATAAGATCAGATTCGGGAAATACCCATACCCAACCCAAAAATTTAGGATTTTCATCCAAAACTGGCTCGGCCCAATTTAATTACCCATGACATGTCAGGTAATACCTGCAAGTTTCGGATCAGGTTGGGCCGGGTACCCGTTACCCATTGGATTTGGCAGTCTCTACTTGAGTCTCTTCCAAACAGGGTACTTAGGCTTTTTCCAAACAAGGAAGTTGACTCTCTAAAGCCCTCAGCTGCATTAATAACATATTTAATAAAAATAAAATTCAAAAGAGACCAAAAGAGCACAAGGTTGGGTTCAAACATTTGATAGAATGTTTTCACTGCTTATTTAACCCAGACCCAAAAAATAGAAAAAAGAAAACCAAGGCAAATGACAATAGGTCTAACATCATGGCCAAACAATCTTACATTCCCTCCCCAACTCAACCCCCACCCGGCCCCTTATTCTTCTCTTTCTTTTTTGACTTTTTTCTTGGAAAAGAAGTCCTGGAATTAACACACTGCATTATGCACTTCCACCTGCAGCCCCTGCTTTTTTCCGTGCTTCTTCTCGCATTACCGCTTTAACATATATTTCATAGCAGCAACCTGAAACATACATACAGCACAAATAAGAATGAGAGCTTTATAAACAGGTAACAAGAATACAATTACTTATAACAATTAGTATATGCAGATATCCTGTTATCATTCCCAATATAAATAACCATATTGATAGTTTATCTCAAACAAACAAAATTGATTCAAAATCACAATAAAAAGGCAGTCCCTTTATATTGAGCATTGTATAAGTAACTCCTGTCAACCTATTCCATAGGTAGGGAATGATGTGGTTCAAATTGAAGAAGCTATAAAGGGCAACACCATAAGAAAGACAATTACAACTAGTGAGAGAAGACAGCCTAAGCCTAGCCAGATAACATGGCCATGCTTGATGGTAACAGGAAAAAGACTTGAGTAACCAAGTAAAATCAATTTTGTCCAATGATGAAGGTCGGTTGTTGATTTGTCATGACCGAAGTTACAGACATAATAGGTCAAGATTTTGCCATAACTGACACACAACAGGTTCTATAACCATTCAGCACAATAAAAGGCAGGGATGGTGTTTTATGCATGCACATACGAGTGTGTGGACACTAGGAACTGCCCAAGAGAAGAGCAAATATTTAAGAAAACCACAGCAAAAAAATCCCAAATTTTAGCAAAACCTCACTTGGACAGGTTCCCAACATAGTGCTGCCTTTCACTTATCCTTCAGGGGATTACACCTGGCCCTAGAAGAATCTCTATCAGTCTAGTCACCAAATGAAATTGTGATAGAAGCAAATTCCCCAATGCAAAAGATGCCAAAAGTTTCTTTTAACATTTTTTGATTTTCTTTAAAAAGATGCAAGTCAACAGGGCCTTCTCACTTAAGATTGGCCAATTCACACAATAATTTGTAAGGCCATTCAGGCCCCTTTTTTTTCCTTGAGTAAAGGTCACTCAGACCATAACATCAAACTTTCAGACATGAAAAGAATAGAACATTTCCTATTGTCTTTAATTTAAATTCGAACTGCTTGCTCTAACTCTACTGTTCAATAAGATAAATATAATCCAAAAAACTCTCAAGCTTCCCCACCCAAGATAATAAATCAAGGTTACAAAAGTTGATTCAAATGGCTATATTAGCAGTTTAATCCCTTCTTCAGGAAGCATGCCAAAAAAATTTGTCAAATCTAAAGGTTCTAAACATCACACGCACACACATCATGGCAAAAATGCAAACAAGTAACAACCATGAAACCATCAACTCATTAGCAAAAGGTTTCAAGTTAAACAAATAAGAGTAATAATTTTTTTAAGTACAAATGGCAGGCTGTGATTAAAGCAAAATCACTTTCAATTGGGTATACCACTGTTACCACTTTTATTATCCACCAGTCACAATAGGCCATATCAACAGTTGTGAAAAAAAGTTGTAGAAAGATGTCCCTAGACTTTCTGAACAAAAGCAATTCTCATAATACAATGTCTCAGATTTAGGTTTTATCAATTGCATGCTAGATTAACTCTCGTTCCTTTTTTTATTTTTATTTTTTAACCGCTGATTGACACACTAGAACCCAAGACCTCCCTCTCCACCTTGCTCTTATAAGAGCAGGAGATACCATTTGAGTTAAAGCACATTGGTGATTAACTCTTGTACTTCATACTGGATTAAATTTGGAATTGGCCAAAATATCACAAATTTTTAGCTTAGGTGCAGGAATCTAGCAAACTAGATGGTGCTACCAATAGAGAATGCTATTTTCTGTTTCTTGCTATGGGGCTTATATAACTTGTAATGTGTGATTACCTATGTAATTATACAAATGTAGTAAGCTCTTACAGAAAAAGAATAGGATTGCAAATGCAAAAATAAGTTCAAACTTGGATCTTACTAGAATACTTGGGCATATTGGCAATCAATATAAGGGAAAAAACCAAGGAGGAGAAGGGGGACGTGCAGTTCCTTATCATACCATGGACAGAACAATTATTGAATAGAAACAATCATATGATAGAGAAGCTAGAACCAGCTGGTACACTTCCTACATCCTTCAAATGTTTAGATGTTTGGAGTTCTTAGGAGAACATGTTACCTTCCCCCACTACCACTTTATGCTTCTAGTGTTTAATGAATTAGAAAATTTTGAACGACTAAAATAGACTACAACTAGGATGCATGGACATGGGTACGACACTACGACACGAGCAATTTTTGAATCGTTATAATATGATACAGCAGTTAGGACACCATTACAGCATCCCAAATAAAGTGTCTCTGCTTCCTAGGACTAAAATAATTTTTATTTTTATTTTTATTGGTGAGTTGCACATGCACATGGTTGATCTAGATCACTTCACCCTCTACCCTATTATGTTAGGAGCAGGCCATTGGCATTCAAACATTTGAAATAATTTAAAAAAAAAAAACTTAAAAAAGAACAAATGACATATACAGTGGAAATAAATCACTATACTATACTTTAATTCAGTGTACCAATTATAATAGCTTGCACATAGAATATAATGATTTGTCAAAATATAAAACGAGTATTGATAATTTCAAACACCCTTGTAATTCATTTCATGATTGACGAAAATTCCTAAACATGAATTCTTCTTAGATACCTGAACAAATTACTTTTGTTCCAATATGTCCATTTTGTATTACTCTTCATGTCAGCTATATACTCTTCAAAGGAACTTAAAGTTTTGAGCAATTGACTAAACCATTAACAGATAACACTGTGTTACCTGCGACAACGACAAGAGTGAGAACATCTCCCATTCTTTTAACTGCATTCACACTCTTCTTATGGGATTTGAATCGCTTCAAAGCCGGGTCCTCTGCCAAGAGCTGCAATGTTTAAGCAACTTTACTTAGAACCAACACAACACACCAAAAAAGGAAAACCCATTACTGGGTTCCATACAAAATGACCCAATTCATTCACAATGACAAGCATACTTAAATTAAAAATTCAGAAATGCATCAAAAGTAGTAATCTTTAGGTGTTTGATTCAGTGTTTTAGCTACTAACTTGACCAAATCTAGATGAATTTGATATCCATGTTTATAAACCCTAACAGATATCAAACAATAGAGATACAGTGATTGAGCAATAGAGAAAAGAGAGAGAGACTTACAGCTTTCTCGCGAGCCCCGAGTTCGATGTGGTAAGCGCGGCGCGTGTGAGAGAGCGCGTCCACTGTGTTCTAGAGAGAGAGAGAGAGAGAGAGAGAGAGAGAAATTAGAGGATCGAAACGACGACTAAAGGGGATCGAGAAGAGAGGAAGTGCGTAGTACCTGGGAGTGAGATCGGAAATGCGAAGCGATGGAGGTTTTCTTAAGCAAGAACGCCATTTTTGGTTGCGCTGAAGCTTCAAAGCTCAGAGAGAGAGAGAGAGAGAGAGAGAGAGAGATTGAAAATGAAAATTCTGAGGAATTTTTGTTTTACTTTGGTGCCCCCTGTGCTTTCTTGGTCTTTCACCACTAAGGTACCAGCTGCTAGGTGGCATTCTCTTAATTAGACATGTGTCCTGGTTATGATATCTCGCGTCACTTTCTATAAGAGAAATGATATGCCTACAACATTTCTACAATATTTTTACAACAAATCCTACATGACAGGTTGTTACTGATTGTTATTGTTGGGGCAAAAAAGTAATTTTATTGTTAGGTTCAAATTTGAACCAATAACAACTAACCACCTATGATTTGTGGTGAAAATGTTATGGACGTAGCATCTCTCATTTCTTTAATCCATTTAGCCGGAAAATGTGTAAATTTGCCTAAAATAAATAAATGTTACGTGTAGAGCATTTTCTCGACAAATTATAAATGATAAATTATTATTAATTTTAATTTAAATTTATTACTGAAATTACTATTTTTTTAACCAAAAAATAACTTATAACAACCTATCAATTAGGACTTAATAACTATGTATATTTATTTGTAAATGTGTACATGCTATATGCTATTTTATTGTGAAAGTGTTAGTATTTCTTCGTATTAGTAAATGTATATTTGTATAAATTTACAAGTTAACTATAGTAACTATATATTTATTTGTAAATGCGTACACGTTATATACTAGCCCACTAGAAATGTCGCTATATACTAGCACTTTATAAAATGCCGCAATACCAAGGTCTAGGAGGACTTGGGCTCACTTGGATTTTTTGGTGGTGGCAAGTTAGTTGTCAAGTAAGGATTAGTGCAAATTTGTTTCGGGTTGGGTCAGGTCAGAAATGGTTTTCTTTTGATGGGTTTTGGATGCTTAGATCCATTGATGGTTAGATTTTGTAACGGTGGCTAATTGATTTTCTAGTTGGGGTTGATAGGTGGTAGGATGGCTAATTTTGTGTTGTCACTTCATAGCGGTGGGGATGGGTTTGACAATGTGGGTTTCTCTTTGCTTGGTGGGTTGCATGTTTATGGGTATGAATTTTCCGATTTGCTACACTTTTCTGGATTTATGGGTATGAAATTTTAATTGTTGTGATAAGAAATTTTTTTTTTTTTTTAATAAAACTTTAAATTTTCCATTAACAGAAAACCTTATCATTTGGATTTAGTTGCACCATGAACAATTCTCTTTGCCTTTTTTTTTTTTTTTTTAAACTTCTCTTTATGCACATTTTCATAATCAAACTTCTAGCCCACAAAATTTTTACAGGAAGCTCATGAGACTTGCTTTCAAAACTAACCACATTAATGACTAATATATTTTTGCTGCTCAATATAATTACTAGTTATAAATATGTGATGGAAAATTATAATCAATTTTTGTCCATGCCAACCACCTTTGGAAGAGATTTTGGAATCGCGAAAGAAGAACAAAAGTTGGTAGTGTTATTTTGTAGGGATTACAATAATTGAGGAATATGGTGTTGAAATATGTTAGGGATTCTGTTTTGATCACAAGATGTTTATTTGATTGGAGCTTATAAGTTCAACTTTTTTTTTTCCTCACTTTTTCAAAGTACAAATATACTTCTAGCACACTTTCAGCAAAATGTTTTCAATAAAAAGCTAAATAAGTTGTTTCCAAATGGATAAGCATGTAATGATATAAGTGCTTAAGATGTGACCTTATGCTCCATAATTGAAAGAGGTCAAAGCTTCCCTGGCTTGTTCTTCATTTGATTCCATATGTGATGTTCAAAATTGTGCTTGATCTGTGCTCATAGCCAGAACTTGTAACAAGAGAAAGAGGTGTGACAGTTTTCTTTAAATAATTAGCCTCTTTACCACAACAAAGAATATAATTTTGTAACCCTTTTTTCAATCTTGCTGCTATATCATTTGTACAGCAACACGTGTAAATTTTAACATCAATTATATTCTTCAATTAATTTTAGTCATAAAAAAATCTAGTGAGTTGATGCTCTTATAATATGCACAAGGAAGTGGTAATTTTCTTTTGTTGGACAAGAAAAAGGAGGAAGAAACCTCACTTTAGAATTTATAAATTAGAGCCATTTGGTTGTTATAATCATTCGAAGCCACTATCCAGTGTGAACTTCCAATACTTGATCTGGATTATTATGAAAAGTTGAGTTTAGAGAGTTCTAGATGTTCATGGCAATTAGTTTCTGTTTGTAATGTGACCCCCCATTCATGAAGTGTTCATATTTTCCTTGGATTTTGGGTTTGTGGTTTGTGCACAAACTATAAATATTTTCTTTATGTTGTTAGATTATAAACAACCAAAATATAAATTCTAAAATCTTGAATTATCATGATTTTACAACTACACAAATGAATTATAAAGCTTACATTGATTCATTGCTAAACTTTTCTTAAGATCAACTCTTTGTATAAAAGGCACTAAATTCTTATAGAATTGGTTTCTCTCTCTTTTCTCTTCCACTATTCAGTGTATTTGATAGGGTAGTTGAATATCTCTTTTATAGGTAGAGAGAGGACCAAATTCCTTGTATCTATAACTTCCACTTGTCCATCAAAGTTGGAGTTGCTTAGGAAACTTACTTCTCCATAAACTAATGTTTTAAGGACATGTAACTTCTTATTAAACCATAACATATATGAAGTGTAAGAGCATGAAATCTTACTGACCCAAGCCCACTTAGAATAGTGAGATTGATGTTCCCAAGCCTAGCCCAAATTAATAAATATTTGTAAAGAGAGTAAGATGAACAAGTTTGGGTTTCGCTCGAGGACACAGATAAAATATGAGGAATCAGAAGTCTAAGATTTAGATGTATAGATGGATCTTTACAAGTTTTCCCGAGGACAATGTTCTTGGTTAATATGTACACTGTTCACTTTATTTCTCTCAGTTACTGTTCTAGCTCTGACCTCTTTTTCTTGATTCTTTATGAACCCCCACTATTTGAGAGTCTCTTTTCTTTATAAGCTCCATGGCCTCTTGCATCCTGCCTCTCAATCTTTAATCCTTCTAAATCTCCTTAGGACGCTTGTCCCATTAGACTTTTGGTGAAGGTGGTGGAAGAAACTGCTAAGCTATGGATCTACTGTTTAGGTCACTTTCTCATTAATGCAGTTGAAAAAAGTGTTGTCGGCCATTTAATGCAGAGGAGTGGGTGAGATCTTACAAGGAACCTCCCACAAATATCTTACTTATCCCTTATGGCGCCTACATTCACCTCTTACACCCCCCAAGGATGCTCTATCACTTCTCACTCTCTCCTTGGATCACTTCACTCCTCTGGTCACAGATGCTTCTTCATCAGGAACAACTAAAGGCTACAGCGGTGCTACCAATCTTTGGTCCTCAGGCCTCACATGAAGTTATCAAATGGATACATTGTCAAATGAGACAATTTATTCTTACACAAACCGGACTCAATGGAATAAGTTATTACCTTAAAGAATGTTGGCTAATAGCCAATTGTTGACACCTCATTTTGCAACCCACATTTAACCTCACTTGGAGGGTAAAAGGGTAATTTCATCTTGGAAATATGCATCTTGATTCTGGTCATTAGATCCTTAATCTCATTTCACCAAAATGATCTTGATGTTGTAACGATCAAATCGACTGGTTATAAGCCCTAATCGGACCATCGGATTGAAAGTTATCATCAAATCAAGTTTTAATGGTCGGAATGCACTATCACAAATTGAGTCCAACCTTATGTGATTATGAACAATTGATTCTAATTGGTTATAATTATAATCAATTTGAAATTAATGAGGTGTCATAATTTGATTGGTTAGGACTACATTTTATGGTAAGGTTGCATACACCTAATTAATTAGATAGTTAAACATTAATTATTCAATGAGTAATTTGTGCAATTATCTTTTAATTAGGGTAAATTTGGAATAATTAGGTCTGAAAGGGAGTGATGAGGGAGCCTATTAATGTTAATTGGAAACTAATTTGGGACCTATTAATTTAATTATGCTGAAACCATTTTTTAAGAAATGACCTCTACTCACTATTTCATTGATATCTCTAGAATATTTTGAATCTGTGAATGAGGTTAATTTTCCCAGAAACTAGACATCCGGGGCTTCAATTTGAGCACAAGAAAGACACAATTCCGATCAAAATTGAGTAGGGTTTTCAAAGTTAGCTCTACAAGCTGTTACAGCAGCTACGGAAAAAAAAAACTCCCACCAATCTTTCCATTTAATGCACCAAATCTCCCCAAAGGCTAAAATGAGGAAGGTTCATGATTCTTTGTAAACTCTCATTAATGGCCTTCCACTACCACCATTACTACAACCCCCCTCTCTCCTTCATTTCAAAGGACACAGAAAAATATCTATATATTATATATTATAGTCATATATATTTATCCTTATATAAAGTATTGAGTGAGACTTACTCTTCCTCTCCTAACTCTTCTTTTCCTCCACCCATAGGACCTCCCTCAAGAGTCTCCTCATCCACCATATAGATCTTGCATGAAGGTATAATTTCTTTCCCTAACTTGTTTTTTGTGTTGCCATGATAGGAATTTAGGATTAAAGCATGATAGTGATTATTTAAATTCTTTTGAATATGTTTGAATGTTCTTATATGTTCTTGGTTGTTCATCACATGTTCATACATAACACTAGTTTTAATCTTAAATTCACATAAAAAAATATGAAAAACATGTTTGTTTAATAATTCTTTCAAATCCTTGAATCTAGGATGTCACCATACACACACATTCACTAGAATTTATTTTTCAATCCAAATGCCATGCTTAATAAATTGAATTAGGGTTCCTCACATGCACACACCATAAATTCAACATGCAAATTGATTGACGTATTGGATGATATGATATGAATGTTGGCCACCGAGACCTAACAAGAAACCGGTTTCACCGGGCAAGGTGGGTGCCTAACACCTTCCCACCTTGTAACATAGCCTCCGAACTTAGATCAAATGTTAGTAGATCAAATGCTTGTCCATGTAATTTTCAACTTTTAGATTGTAACTAGGAAATAAAGCCATGTACTTTATCTTAGATTGTATCTAGGACCAAAGTTATGTAATTTTCCTATGATCAATGTAAATTCAATTGAAAATTAATAAAATGATGAATTTTTCAATTTTGGTTTTCTTATTTTTCCAATAATTAAATAAGTGGGGACCCATTGTAAAAGTTAATCAAAAGGAAAATATAAAATGAGACAATTTGATTCAATAACAACTCCACCATTCAATGGAATTTCAACTTATAATAAATCTTGACAGGTCTCTCACACCAATACTACTTAGTTTGACTCCACCTTTTGTCCCTCTCAACTCTCTATATAAATTAGCACAAATTTTATCATTTACTTATTATCTTAATAATTCTCTTCACAAGCTCAAAAAAAAAAAATAAAAAAAATAATAATAATAATAATTATGTGTGAGCTTAAACTTCCCAGTAATGAGTGAGATCAAACACATAAAATTTCTTAAAATTTTAAACTGAAAATAAAGTGGAACATAGTTTGAACTTTGGGTTATTTACTTTGACATTATTATAAATTATTACTTATCTTTTTTTTTTTGAGAAAGAAATTATTACTTATCTTAATAAAATGAAAAGTGATTCATCCACAATATTTTCACAATAAATTATAAGTGGTAAGTTGTTATTAGTTCTAATTTAAATTTACAACTTAAATTATTTTTTAGCCGCCCATGACATTTAATAACAACTAATTTTGAACTGCTAAAAATATCAATATAATTTTGAAAATTTTCAAAATAAAAATATACTGCATTTTGATTACATAGTATTCAGATGTTTTATCTAATAATAAGATTATCAATTTTGATCAAAATAATAAATACATTTGGATTATTATTTATTTTGGATTAGCCAACAGAACTCAGAATTCAGATGTTTTATCCTAATAATAGGGGGTAAAGCAAATGTTGTATTTCATTAATAAAAATACACTTAAAATTACAACTAAATTTTATCAAATATATTGAATAAAATTTTTAATTCACAAAAAAAAAAAAAAAAAAAAAAACTTTTGGAAACCACATTGAGTAGAATAAAATAACTAATTTAAATGTATTGAGTGGACTATTGAGAGGCCAAATAGGCAAGTATTCTTTGAGTGAAGCCCGCACTGCCACGTGTATGAAAAAGCAGTTACGAACACTTCCAGCGTTGGATTTAAAGGAAACGGAACAAACACCAAACCGTTCAAAATTCAAGAGCTGATTTTTAAGAAAAGAAGCAATGGCATTGAGAGGAGCTGTTACCACAGCTTGTAATGTTGGAGGAAGACACAGACACCCATCTCTCCTATCAGTTCCTCACTATCTTAAACTCAAATTCCATTACCCTCCTTCACATGCTCTCCATAGATTCGCAGCTTTTCCTATATACCAACCCGGTGGTGAGTCTCTATCTCTGTTCTCTATTTTCTTCTTTCAAACTTTACTTGGTTCTTTCGGTTTGGATAGAAAAAATAAAAAGCAATTCTCATTGAAAACCAAGTTTTGGGTTTCATTTTTTACGGTGTTTTAATGTTTTTCTTAAAGAGAATATGACTTTGGACATGATAGAATGGCAAAAATGAACTTATGTGACCGACCCTTATTAGTTTGTTGAGGGTTTGTAGGATAGCCAGTTCCCACTTTGTTGTTATTGTTGTTGTAAATGTTTTTCCTTTCATTATTTGATAGAATAGAACCAATTTTAGGTGGAAACTAATTTAACAATTTTGATTAGTGACACTAAGAATTGAAGCAAGTTTTGTTGGTTGTTGTGCTATTTAAATTTATGCAGGACTTAAATATCCAATCCGTGCAATAAGCGAGGCTACTGTGGATCCCTTCACACCCAAAAAAGCAGATGAAGAACAATCACCTCAGAATTGGACAATTAAAATGTTATATGATGGGGACTGCCCGCTTTGCATGCGTGAGGTCTGTCTTCAAGGACCTGATTTTTGCATTTCTTTAAGAACACACCTGATTTGTGTGTAAAATGTGTTAATTTGTGAATTTGGTCATTTTAAATATTTGATGTGTTTAAGTTCATTATATGTCAGGTCAACATGCTCAGGGAGAGGAATAAGGACTATGGTACGATCAAATTTGTTGATATAAGTTCTGATGAATACTCTCCTGAGGAGAATCAAGGCCTAGACTACAAAACTGTATGTTCCAAACAATGCTGAAATTTGTAGTATACACAGCTTGTTGGTCGAAGAGGGCTTGCTAGGATCTGTAAGATAAGAAGTAGAAAATGAAGTATATAAGTGATTGTAACACTAACTGTTAGTCATATCCAATATGACTTCACAGACTAATTTACTCTTTTTTTGGGGGGCTCTTATGGATCATTAGAAATTTCCTGAAAAATCCATGTGAAATCATGTGGCTCTGTGCTTTGGCCATAGGAAAGTAAATGATAACTTTGTAAAATACTTAATGGTATGCTACAATACAAATTTTAGAGCATCTCTGTGTCAGATTTATTGCAATACAGTGACTAAGTTCTGTTTTTTTGTTTAGGTAATGGGAAGGATTCATGCCATCCTCTCTGATGGAACTGTAGTCACTGATGTTGAAGTACGCCGCATTTCCTACCCCTTTCATTTCTCCTATAATTGTATTTTTGCAGTGTCTGCTCTTCTCATTTCACGTTTTACTTTTATTTCCAAATTTCCACCTTATATACATTCACTATCTTGTATTTATCTGTGTATGTGAGTAAGCATGCATGTGTGCATGTCATCTATGTGAATATGTATATACTTGTGTTACAGTGGTCCAACCTCTAGAATATATAAGAATAATGGGGGAAATAAAACACCATTGATCAATAGGTTTGGAAACTTCAGCTAAGGCTATTCCATGACTAGAATCAATTAGTACAAGTACAAGATCGTAAAACTTTGATTCTAATAAGTGTTCTAGACAATCACTAACTATTCAAATATCTAAACTCTAAAGGAGGCCAAAGTGCAGCCTAGGATGTGGAACTATGATCACCTCTGTGATTCTATCATTTTACCAACACTTGCATGGAAAGTTTATTGGGTCCTATTGTAGGCACATGGACAATGATTCTCTCTAAGCCAATTTCCTTCCCAGTCTCCTTTGCAATTCAATAGTAAATGTCAATGGTCTGGGACACGTTTGGAATTCTTTAGGTACACAATCTGTTTAAAGAAGATGGCTAAAGAACTTTGTTAAGATGTTACTTTAATCTGCTACTGATTTCTTTATTTGAGATTCTCATTGCTGCATATGACAACTTTACAGGCATTTAGAAGACTATATGAACAAGTTGGTCTTGGTTGGGTTTATGCCATTACCAAATATGAACCTGTAAGTTTCTTTGTTCCTAATTTTACTTGTAGTTCAATCGAAATGCTGCCATTCTCTAGACGCATAAGGTTGTGGATAATGCTCCCTTTGTCCTCTCATCATTATTTGTACTAAATATAACAATATGCATTTAACAGATTGCAACAATAACTGATGCCATATATGGTGTCTGGGCTAAATATCGTCTTCAAATCACAGGTAAATTTGTATTGCATAAACAATTTTATGTTACGACCCCTTCAAAGTTCTCAGGCAGTTGTGCCTTCTTTGCTTCAAATAAAAAAAGGTCTTGCTATAGCTGATTTTTCCCCCCTGGATATTTCATATTATAATGGAGCAGCACTTGCCTTGTGATACACACACCCAATTCAGTGACTCTTTTAATTGTTGTAATAAGGAATTATTTCTTTTGATAATCATTATATTGTCCACTAACAAAAAACCATATCATTTGGATTTAGTTGCACCATGAAAAAATATTTGTGCGATAATTTTCAAAATCAAACTGAGCCTGTAACATGCTTCACTGGAAGCTCATGCTTGCTTTGAAAACTAACCACATTGATGACTAATCTGATTTTGCTCTGCTCAATCAAATTCTTAACTTACAAATATTTGATGCAAACTTATTTGTTTTTTTCCAGGCCGGCCACCTTTAGAAGACATTTTGGAATTACGAAAGAAGAACAAGGTTTGTATGCCACTGTGCAGGGATTAGCATATTTGGGTATATGGTGCTGTTAATGTTAGATGTTCTGTTTTCATTGCAGGATGAAGTATGTAATGACAGAAATTCATGTAAGAAGTGAACTTGCTCGATAATTACAAGAAGTCTGAGTGTTCCAGGCTTGCTCTTTATTTTCTTACATATATGATCTTCAAAAATGAGTCGTATGTGGGCGCATAGCCAGAAGTCGTAATAAGATGAAGAGGTGTGGCAGTTCACATACACTTTTCAATTGATTTTAGTCATCAAATAGTCTAGTAATATGATGCTTGTGTAATGCATAATGATGTGACAATTCACTTTTGTTGGATGGGAAAAAGGAGATAACCAAGAAACCCCTCTTTCCAATTTGAACTTCCAAATGTTGATATGGATTATTATGAAAAGATGAATCTAGAGAGGTTTAGACGTTCGTGGCAATTAGTTTCTGTTTGTATATAAGGTTTGACAATCTAATTGATTCTCAAACTTTAATATTTTATTCGTGTACATATGACTTGTGGTTTTTGTATTGTATCAGTTTTGTTAATTAGTAATAGGTGTGCCAGACACATGATATAGGTGAACAGGTGTCAAAGATTAATTAGTTGATCAAATCCATTTTAAATGGCTGGTTAGGCTCTGTTAATAGTATATGGAGTATACAGAGGTGTGAATATATGAAATTATTCTAATGAGAAAATCAGTTTTCATTCTCAATTGGATAGGACAAGAAACAGAACAAGGAACGGTGGATCATATAGTAAAATCTATAAAGTGGCAGATCAAATCTCTGTAGAACATATTGGGTCAACTTCAAGAAATGAACATTGCAGCGCCTAGACACTGATCAATAACAGAGGTAGACAATGCCCTCTCAATTGGGGGTTTTAAAGGCCCCTAGTTCAATTGGGTTTCAAACGTTATTTTATCAGATATACTGGAACATAATGATAAAAGTGGTGAGGATATGCAGTCACATTGCAATGCTGGTGTTAGGAGAGAATCTATCCAGAATTGGCGAGTGCTGCAGTGGGAAGTCATTTTGATGCTATAAGGGAGCAGGATTTAACAGAATCAAATGGAGGGCAATAGCTTATGTGCAAAAACAGATCGGGCAATAAAGTATGGGTTGTGTTAACGGTGCCCGTTAACAACAATCTTTCACAGCTTTTTGTTGCATTTATTCTACTTTTTCAACTTTTTGGTAATTTTTAAGTAATTTTATATTTTTTTGGCAATTTTTTTAATAACTTTTTGTCATCTTTATTTAGTAAAACCCAATTTGAGAAACGTTAACATTTTCCCTAAAGTATTACCAGGATGCCACTCTTGGGAATGTGACAGAAAACGACACTGCAATCAATTTAATTCTTAGATCTGCTATCACTCTTCAACTAAAAAATGGAATCACAAGCATCATTAGCCTATCAAGCGGTAGTGTGCAAATATTAGTTAGAAGGGTCCACTCCTGCATCTTGACAAACATAACCAATCTGGCTAATGTGGCACCTTGACTGCATATGCATGTTTATGGTCTGAAACTTGGGCAACTGTTTTGTCTATTTGTATTATTTTTCTATGGCTGCCGTGGTTGGGTCAGATGTGGTGTCCTAATATTCTGGTTTGTTGTGTTTCCCTAACAGATGAATTTTTGACAACATCACAGAAACAGAAAAAAAAAAAAAAAAAAAAAAAGTCTTGCTTTCTACAACCTTTTTAAACTATAGAAACCTTGCTTTTGAAGTTTGAAAAATTGCAGTACAAATTTTATTATCTTAGCAATTGGATGTGAGATCTTTAGTAAAGTAAAAAAACATACGCCTAATATAGTATAATTAACCTTACTTTGAATAAAGTGTAAATAGATTCAATTTTCCATAAACAGGAAATTACATATGCGAAAAATATGCTTGCTTACATATTCTTGATTATAAAATTTAAAAAAAAAAGACCACTTAAACAATTTCTGCAACCTGATTGTTATTGTCTCCTCGTTCCCTTGAAAGAAATGCTTGAAAAGCTGTTGACTGGAATCTCTGTAGGAGCCAGCCATATATCTGACAAACAAATTGATAAATTTGTTTGGACGAACACAGTACCCCTATGATAAGGATTGAACATATATTAACCATGAATAGCCGAAGGGGGGAAATGAGTATTGAGGCAGGTAGCTCAAAAGCAATGGTTCCAAAAACTAGATAGATGAACCTGAGTATGGAAAGGTACTCAGAGTCTTTAGGTGGTACCGATATCAACACATATGCAAGGCCGTAGACGAATATAGCCACAAGGAAAAGCAAGAAGATAGCATAATGTGTATCAAGTGGAGAGATGTCCGAGGAGCGAAAGTGTAAACCAATTATGGCAAACAGAAGCATGACGAGGAAAAAAAGAAGTTTCTGAAATGCTTCAAATAAACCGAGAGCTTCCTCACTGGCACAAACACAAACAAGAAACCCTTCAGCTTAAATATTACTTTTTCTTCCAAACATAGGGAAATCAAAATCCCACAAAATCCACTTAAAAAAAAAAACTAAAGGCAATCACCTCAGATTTATTAGGTTTCTCTCCCAAACCTACCAAAATGAGTGCAAAGAGATGAACAAGCTACTAACAATAGTATTTCATTCACCATTAGTACAAGAAATAATTTCTGAAAATTTGTCTTATCAAGAATTCTAAAAATTCACTCGTTATATGTGTGACTGCAATACTAAGTTTATAATAATTAGAGTCATTCAATAAGCTATAGGTCTGATACAAGACTTATTGTTCCTCATACATGCAGCAAGATTGATGTTGAAATGTAAACAACAACAATCAAGCCTTAGTTCAAAAACTTTCGAATTGGCTTGGGAACCTCGATAGACTAATGAAAGTTGGACACAAATTTTCTTTTCCACCATTCTATCTTATCCAAAATCGTATTCTTTGGTTACCTCCTTAATTGATATGTCCTTTTTTACTGCTTCCATTAATGTTATTTTAGATTGAAAGTAAACTAGTGAATAAGATGTGGCTCTCGTGAGCAACACTAAAAACATATAGTAACCAAAACAATAGCTGACAATCTGTCCACAAACAACCAGCATTCTCACAAGACAATCACCCACACTCCTATCAACAACCCAACAATTAGAAAAACAACATAACAGTTCCAAACTAACATATCTGATGCAGCCATGGAACATTAAAATGTTACTACTTTACAAATTTGCATATTCAAGATTTATTTTCTGGGGCCATGCTTGAAGTCCAGTTGAAGTAAAAGTCATGTGATTTTAAAGGTCTAGTTGTGTGTCTTTGGGTTAAAACAGTTTTTGATATGGAATTTTATTTAGTAAGTTATGGTCAATTTTGTATTTAGGAGCAAAATTGTGATTTCTAAAATCCCTATGAATTAAGGATATTTTGGTAGTTTAATAACTTTAGTTGAGTCTAGGATTTTGTAGGAGATCTTAAATATCTTACTTTTTATTTTGTTAGACTACAGTGACCCATGGATCAAAGGTAAAACATAAAAGACAATGGGATGCACTACTTGATTAGGCAAGAGTGAAAGCAATGGAAGAAGCACTTGCTTTTGATGAGCTAGGAATTGAGTGTACTCTTCCTTTGGCATAATGACAAATTCTATCTTTAGAGTCATCTTGGGTGTTTAATGTGGCCAATGAAGGACAAAGTTCAAGCATAGTATTCAATGCAGTTTTGCCTTTGAATACAAAATTGACCAATAACTTGTTAAATAAAAACCCATATTAAAAACCGTTTTAACCTAAGGACTCAACTAAACGTTCAAAAACAAATGATTTTTACTTGAATTGAATTTCACCCCAAGATCCTTAGAAGAATTTTGAAGTAGTAACAAATTAATCTTCAACAACTACATCAAACCCAAAAAAAACAAAAAAAATATTGTAACTCTATAACGAAAACATACCATGAATTGAGCAATAATTTAGAAACTCAAATCACGTAAAACAAATCCCAAATGAAAATGGACAGCCCAAAAAAAAAAAAAAAAAAAAAAATCAATTATACAGCCATGAAACAGATAGTTAACAATAAACTTCCCTTCCAACCTTTTTTTTTTTTTTTTGATAGATATAAACTTCCCTTTCAACTTCAACCAATAATTTTAATAATTACATATTAATAAATATAATAGACATAATAATATGCTTCATCTAACCCATCTAAACAATCCCAAATTATGCATATCCAGAAGCTAGCCCCTAAGTTCAATGAGCTATACAAGCACATATAAGTACATACATGAAGAACATATTTATATAAGAGCCCGAATCTGGTCAATAGGTGATAAAAGCTTCCAAAATTGAAACCTTCTATAATTTAACTGCCGTATTTAAGTTGAAACTTGTAGAAAACTAAAAGGCAAATAAAAATCAAATTTGCAAAATTGAAAAACTAAGGAGAACGCTAACCTTGGCAGTAGGTAAACAAGTGCTTCAGAAATTAGTTCCACCACTTTGATCGCAGCCGTTTTTAAGCTGAAACTCGTAGAAAACAAAAGTTAAAAAATCAATTATTAAACAAAAATTGATCCAATCATCTTTAAAAAAAATGAAAAACAAAGGAATAGAGCTATAAAACCAAGAACCATACCTCTTCAATAGGCCATAAAAAGCTATCGAAATAAAATCTTTCAATCTGTTAGTTGAGCTCACAGCTTCATCTGAGTTGATGCTGATTAAGAATGAAAAATGAATATCAATTATTAAACAAAGAAAAGATGCAAGTAACAATAAAATTTGTATATTGGAAAACAAAAATAAAGAAAATCAGTATCAATGCGAGCTATTTATGCCCAAACACACAGGTTTGGGTTTGGATCCAAGTCCAACCTCAGTGAAATCCACGTATCTTAACAGGATTAGACCTGCAATCACAAACTTCCATTGAAGCTCACAACGCTTCTGTCCTCCGCCGACCGACGCGGATGCCATACCCATCACTATTATTATTGATGAGAGAGAAGCGTTGAAGGGGTTTTGAGGAGAGAGAGAGAGAGAGAGAGAAAGAGAGAGAGTGTGTGTGTGATTTGTAGCCGTTGACGTTAACGGCAACAAATCATTAACGTTAACGGTTAACAGCCGTTTTCTCTTAAAACTCGCGTCTTTTTTTTTTTTGTTAATTGCTGTCCTGACAGCAGCAACTGCCGCAGAAAATCCTTGTCCAAACTCCAAAAGACATGATGAAAAGGTTTTTGAGGGAGTGGAGTTTTGAGACAGAGTAAGAGATAACGAACGTATAATCCCGGCTCTCCATGCACAGATTGCAAGCTATACCTTCTCAGCATCCACACATTTTCTCAAAACTCGATGAAAGTTTTATGGAAGTTGGCTTACGCACAAGCCAACTATGACCTGTTGTTTACCGGTTTGTCTAATAACTAATAAGCCAACTATGACTAGAACATCAAGCGGTGGGAAATAACTAATAAGCTGATAAGGAAATATTGAAGAAGAATATGAAAATAGTACCTATTACTTCTCTACAAAAGCCAACTATGACTAGAACATCAAGCAGTGGGAAATAACTGATAAGAAAATATTTAAGAAGAAAATGAAAATGGTACCTATTACTTCTCTCCAAGTCCATTGTGGGAGTATTGTGTTTTCACAGAGAGAGATTGTAATAGATGTGGTGTGGGAGTATCATTTTTATAGTATCACTTGACATTGTAATAGAGGCTTTCACAGAGAGAGTGGGACACAGAGAATGATAGTTTCGGAGGTTTTTCACAGAAAAATACTGTAGAGAGAGATTGTAATAGTAATTACATTGTAGGCTCACTTGTTTCGCAGAGAGAGATTGGGACACCTTGTTTCGCAGGTGGGTAGGCTGACTTGTAGAGAGAGATTGTAATAGTAGCAGAGAATGATAGTTTCGGAGGTTTTTCACAGAGAGATTGTGTGATTGTTGTGTGATTGTGGGACAGGTTTCGCAGAGAGAGATTGTAATGGTTCGCAGGTGGGTGGGCTTGTGTGATTGTGGGACAGGTTTCGCAGAGAGAGATTGTAATGGTCCGCAGAGAGAGATTGTAATGGTTCGCAGGTGGGTGGGCTTGTGTGATTGTGGGACAGGTTTCGCAGAGAGAGATTGTAATGGTTCGCAGGTGGGTAGGCTTGTGTGATTGTGGGACAGGTTTCGCAGAGAGAGATTGTAATACTTCGCAGGTGGGACAGGTTTCGCAGAGAGAGATTGTAATACTTCGCAGGTGGGACAGGTTTCGCAGAGAGAGATTGTAATACTTCGCAGGTCGGTAGGCTTGAGTAATTGTGGGACAGGTTTCGCAGAGAGAGATTGTAGTGGTTCGCAGGTGGGTAGGCTTGTGTGATTGTGGGACAGGTTTCGCAGAGAGAGATTGTAATAGTCAGGTTTCGCAGAGAGAGATTGTAGTAGTTCGCAGGTGGGTAGGCTTGTGTGATTGTGGGACAGGTGTCGCAGAGAGAGATTGTAATAGTTCGCAGGTGGGATAATACTCTTAACGCAAACCCGGACCATTAGCCTCCGAAACTACTGTGTCCTTCTACAAGTCAGCCTACCCACCTGCGAAACAAGGTGTCCCAATCTCCCTCTGCGAAACAAGTGAGCCTACAATGTAATTACTATTACAATCTCTCTCTACAATCTCTTTCTTATTACAATGGCCAAAATTAGAAGTTAACATTAATTTTCAAACAATATAATTAGTAAGTACTGTTACAAAATTATATTTTTTACTAATATCTTGAGTCTAAAAGACTCGATTTTGGGCCTAAAAATTGAGTCTTTAAGAGTCGATTTTTATGTTTTGATCAGGTCTGATGTGATATTTTTTTCCACGTGATGTTTATATGGAAATCGAGTCTCTAAGACTCGATTTATAACCCTTAAAACCCACTTTACGGTTTACACTTTCTCATCAGAGAAGAACTAGAGAGAGAGAAAAAAAAAAAAAAACCAAAATCAGAAATGGCGAGAACTCGGTTCGCATCTCGGATCTCCTCATTCCGGATCTCCGTCTCGGATCTCAAGTAAAATGTTTTACAAATCATTTCTTTTCTTTCCTTTTCACCTTTCTCCCTCTCTCTCCGCTCTTACCTAATCTACAATCTTTCTTTTTCTTCTTTTTTTTATATATTTTTTAATCTGGGTTTATGGACTGCATGTAGGTGATGGATCTAGGCAGTAGTGGTTGCTGATCGGTGGTTTTGATGGGTGGGTGGGTTTTGATGGTTGCTGATCGGTGGGGTGATGGGTGGGTTTTGATTTTGGGTAGGTGGGTTGAGAGTGGTGGCTAGTTGGGCTTGGACGAAATCGGTGGCTGGGTTAGGAGCGGTAGACGGAGAGGTGGTTGGATCAATTTTGGGTTTGTCGCCGGTGGGTGTGCTTGCCGTAGGCTTGGGATTTGCTTGCCGTGGGTTTGGGTTTTTCTTGCCGTGGGTCTGGTGCTCACTATGGATTTTTATTTATTTATTTATTTTTGGTGTTGAGTTTTGTTCATAGTCATGATTTTGGTGGTTGTTCCCGGTGGTGGGGTGGGTTTTTTTGGGTGACAAAGATTTGGTGATTTTTTATTTGGGTTTGAAAGCTGGGGTTTGGGTATGGTCATATGTGGGTATTTTTTTGGTTTGGATTTTGTTTGAAAATTGGTCTAATATTGTGTTTTCGTTGGAGTATGAGTGATTATAATTTTTTTTGGCTTATAAATCGAGTCTTAAAGACTCGATTTCTAGGTGGACGCCACGTAAAAAAAATACCACGTGAAAAAAATGCCATATCAGACGGACCAGACCATGAAATTGACCCTCAAAGACTTCATTTTTAGTCCCAAACTCGAGTCTTTTAGACTCGAGATGTTAGTAAAAAATATAGTTTTGTAACAATGCCTACTAATTATATTGTTTGAAAATTAAAATTTTCAATTTTGGCCCTATTACAATCTCTCTCTACACAATGCTTGATTTTTATTATCAACTTCACACTTTTGGAGATTACTCCTTTTGAGCATATTTTTAAGTGCTTTTCTAGACAGGACTATAAAATTGCTTCTCTTTTTGGTCCTTCACACAATGCTTTACTAAGAGCATCCACATTGGTGGAGCTATTTTTTTAGTTATTTGGTACTACAAAAAACTACTTTATCTATTTTACCTTTTTACTTTACAAAACATCCAACATCAGTGATTCTATTTTTTTTTTTTAACCTCTTCATTTAAATATTATTTTTTTGTTATTTTTTTTTATTCTTTCTCTTTTCTTCCATCTCTCTCTTTCCCTGTCCCTCTCTCTCTCTCTCTCTCTCTCTCTCTCTCTCTCTTTGAAGGAAGAACAACCGTGAACAAACCCACAAACCAGTAGCCACCACTAGCCACCGCCAAGCCTATAACCACCATTGCCACCCATAACCTCCACAAATTGGAACTTCCGGCCAAAACCAAACCATAAACCCACAACCCCAACATCACAACCACCAACCCAACCCTGCCACAGCCACCCACTACCATAACCATAACCACAACCAAACCACTGGAACTCTAATTTAAAAAAAAAAAAAACCACCACCATCACCACAAACCCACCTCAAAAACCACCACAAACAGCCACAAAACCAAGCAACCCACCATTGCTGCTACAAACACCAAAATCTCACCCACTGCCGCCAATTAATCTTCTATATCTCTGTCTTTTAGGTCAAAACTCAAAAATGGGGGGGTTTTTTCCTTTTTTCTTTGGTGATATAAAGCTTGTGGGTTTTGATAGATCAACCAAAGGAGAGGGAGAAGACACGGTGAGGTGAAGAAAGAGAAAAAAGTTTTTCCTTTGAATACAAATTTTACCATAATTCATTAAATAAAAACCCATATTAGAAACCCTTTTAACCTAAGGACATATATAACTAAAACCTTCAAAACCAAATGATTTTTAAATTAATTGGACTTCACACAGGCTAAGAATTTTGAAGTAGTGAATCAAACACCTAATAAGTAGATTTAAAATAAAATAAATAAAAAAGAGTAACTTCATAAGTAAAACATACCATGAATTGAGCAATAACTAAGAAACCCAATTCATATAAATAATAATAACGTAAGAGAGGTGGTACCAAAAGCAGACAAGTTTTTAAAGTGCAATTACCCTATTACCCCAAAAGCCGACAAGTTCTTACCATTCAGCCAAGTTCTGAAAATACACTTTTCGGACTATTATAATACTAGTTAGAGCAGCACGTGCAAGACATGTGCTTGCCGTCGAAAAAAAGTAGTAATTGAGGTCAATTTTAGATTTTATTTGTATTACAAAATAAAGATATGAATCATTTGATTTTTAAAGTATATATAGATTTACATTAATCAAAAGAGACATTACTTTTAAGAATTCTGATAATTATATCGCAAAAAGTTAATCTCATTCGCTTAAGAATTTTGATCAACCACAGAGTAAGGGTAGCTATTTAACATATAAATATTTATTTAAGTATAATAGTTTTTTAGTACGTACTTGCTAAAATAAAAATATATACTCTCTAAAAACTTCTAAGAATGATAACAAATATCATCATCTTCCAACAATAAACAACTGAGTTTTGCTAAGAAATTTAAAATAGAAAATAAAATAAAAAGATAACAAAAGGAGTGTGTCATCGAATTTTTTATTAGATAAATTATAAGTTTTGAAAATTTAAACCTAGAAAATCAACGTTCTTTAGATAACAAATAAAACACCTAATATCATCATTCTAACTTTTTAAGATTTTTTATCATTTAAAACTCAAAATATGCAAAGAAAATTTTTAGGATGTTAAAATTTAGCGGGAGTAATTTAGACATTAAATAGTAAAATATTTTAAGAATTATAAGCTTTCATTAGAATTTAACTGAGAGAATAACAATATGATATATTGGCTTTTTTCCAAAATATTAAGGAAAAAATTGTTTGATTTTAAAGTTTAAGGAAGAATTGTAAACTACTTCAAACATAAAGGATGAAAAATGTTTTTTTCTAAGTTTTTGTGTGTAAAACTATGCGCTTTTACTTAAAATAGTGTGTAAAAAAAAGATATACACAAAGTTAACCCAATAAAATTCTATGTGAAATAGTGAATTTTGGCTCAACAAAGTTAATTAAACCAACAAAAAATTTCTAAAAACACATCAGAATGACATAACATTTTCATAATACTTTTATAATTTTGTTATATTTTATTTTAACTTGTAAAGAATTGATAGCTCAGCAGTTTTGAAAATATTGTGACAACATCAAAATGTCTTAACATTTTTCACACAAAAAAAATGTTATGTCCATGACATTTTCATAACAAATCATAAGTAGTAGGTTACTACAAGTTGTTATTGGTGGGCAAAAAAGTAGTTTCATTGGTAAGTTTAAATTAGAACGAATAACAATTTATCATATTTGATTTGTTATGAAAGTGTTATGAAAATTATTGTGTATATAGCACTTCTTTTTGACAATAGTTTTTTATGGAAGATGATAAAATACTGCTCCAATTTCATCCATGGAGGTCGTCCAGGTCAAGACTAGGAAAGCAAAAGGTTGTAAGAACCTCATCCTGAAGAAGGTCGTCCATGCAAGAAGGTGCTTGGACGAAGCTTTGCATGGTCAAAGTTCAACACCACGCCATGTCGTCCAAGGGAACCATCAACCTCGTCCATAAGAAGGCCGTCCATTAAGGAAAGACCTCTCTTGGAAGCAAGATACGCATGACTGTAAGACCCCTAGACGAGCCCTTGACACTTAGGAAATTCTTGGGTATGTACAACAACTCCGTATCACACGCATAACTTTCGGTGACCATTTTGTGAAAAACTATAACTTCTAAACGGTTGAAGAAGTTATCTCTGAACCCTCAAACCTCTTCAAATCCAAGGGAGGTTACAAATCTAATAACTGCTCTTAGGACACTATATAAGCACTCATTCAGACCAAACAAAGGTACCTTTTACACAATTCCTAAAAAGTTGAAACTCTAAAATTATAAAGAGAAAACTAACTTTACCATCGGAGAGTTCTTGGCCGGCAACCCCAGTCACCTTTGATCATTGTTCTTTCTTTTCAAGGCCATCAAGATTGTTAAATTACCGATTGTCCCAAAAGTTTAAGCTATTGGGATATGGTAAATTTAATCATTTAACCAATACATCTAATACTCTCCCTTACGTGTGGGCCGAAACTACCTTTGAATAGGTGAGGCCCAACACGTGGGAATTTAAATGGGAGATAGAGTGGAGGAGATAAGGATCGAACTCAGGATCTCATACTCTGATACCATGTTAAATTACCGATTGTCCCAAAAGCTTAAGCTATTAAGATATGGTAAATTTAATCATTTAACCAATACTTCTAACAAAGATAGCCAGCAGTCCCTTCACATTCGAAGCATCCAACTTACTAATTTTCTTCGCATCATCAGTTGGTGCCATTTGTGGGAATTCTAGTGTTCTTTCCGCTTGATTCTTAGTTTTCAGTGATTTGCTTTTCCTAGACAAAAGGTTGAATGGTTCGGACAAGATCAATGGCTACCAGCCTAGGCCACAAGGAGAGTAGGGATGCTTATAGCAATCCCCACCGTGACTGTCAGTCAACGCCTGTCATGCAACCACCTTCTGTTCAACACATACAGTTCATGACTGCCGCTATGGCGGAGTTAACCCATCAGAGTCAAGAGTTGAATAGGGAGATCAATTTCAAGGGGCAGCACCATGAAGTGCACGCGGAAGGACCAGCCTAGAGTTCGGAGGGTAGAGTAGAAAACGTTAAGTCCGAGAATCAATCAAGGGGGATGGTTTCAAGAAGAGTGCCACACTTGGAGAGGGAGATGGACCAAATGAGAAAAGCTATGGAAGAAATGAAGGAGAACATGCGACTGGCGAACCCCGTGGATGACTTAGTTCACCGAACGGATTTCCCTTTCACGGCTTCCATCAATAGCCATCCCTTACCCCCGAAATTCAAAATACCTTCCTTGGATTCATATGATGGAAATCGAGACCCATGTGATCACATCGCTACCTTCAAGACCACCATGCACCTTCAAGGGGTTCCGGACGAGATTATGTACAGAGCGTTCCCTACCACACTTAAGGGACATGCACGGGTGTGGTTCAGCAAAATACCCCTAAACTCTGTGGGTTCATTTGAGGAGTTGAGCAAGTTGTTCGTCAATAATTTTATTGGAGGGCAATGCCACAAGCGTTCCTCTTCTAGTTTGCTAACTATCGAATAAGGGGAAAATGAGAGTTTGCGGCCCTTCATTACCCAGTTTAATAGAGAAGTCTTAACGGTGGATGAAATGGATGACAAGTTGTTATTGGCTGCCTTCCATAATGGGGTTAATTTTGACTTGTTCATCCATAAATTCTACGAGCAAGAACCGCGGACTATGGCCGAGCTCTTCCATTCAGCCCAGAATTTCATGAATGTTGAGGACGCGAGTATAGCCAAGAAAAGAAAGAGAGCAGAGTGTTCGGAAGCAGGTCACCTGCATTACCTCGATCAAGGTACTCGTCCCAAGAAGGCTCAGACTGAAGAGAAAAGGGATAGAGACAGTAAGAAGGCAAGTTCCTCAACGAGAAGTTAGCAATACACTCCCTTGAATACGCCACTAGAGCAGGTGCTTATGTAAATCAAGGATGATTCATCCTTGAAATGGCTGGAGGAAATGAAAGGAGATCCTAACAAGCGCAATAGGAACAAGTATTGTCGCTTTCACAAGGACCATAGGCACGACACGAACAAGTGTTTCGACTTAAAGCACCAGATAGGGGACCTTATTAGGCAAGGGAAGTTAAGGAATTTCCTTTGACGAGACCACAAGGACGAGAAGTTGAAGGCCAAGGTGGAAGAGTCATCACGACCCCCACTTGGAGAAATAAAAGTTATTGTAGGAAGAACCTCAGCAGCTCAGTCATCCAAGTCGAGGAATGTTAGGATATGTACCCTTAAATCCTATTGTATGATGCTATGTATGACATTATGTATGACTTAATGTTGTGTTTAATAAAGTTGTTTATTTTTATCTAAAATAATGGTAACATGAATATTTGGACATTATCATATAGTTCATGAGATGCATAGTATGTGATTTATGTACAAAGTCACAGAAGATATAAATCACAATTTCTTTATAAACTCAGAATTTATAGTTCGTAGTCGGTGATGAAATTGGACATTTCATCTGCGAAGACTATAACGTATTAACTAAGATGATTTGTCTTGATCATGGAAGTGATGACTTCTAGTTGATATGTTGATATATTTTAAGAGTTAAGACATATTGAACTGGACCACTGTGAGATTTATTATTCTCTCAACAACTGTCAAATGAATAATAAATCTCACGACTTTTATTTGCATGAACTCTTAATCTTGAGAGAATAATGGACCTGATCATGATGTGTAGGTTGCTTTGATATATCAGGAGTGAGATCTAAAGTAACGGTCAAAACTTCAGTATGTTGGGCAGCCACATTTAGTGTTGATGGAACATATATTCTCAAGATGAAATTCATAGTCTCTTGATGGAGATATAAAATATTCCCTTGAGATAAGTTTAATGGGTTCAGTTATTCAGAGAGTTAGGCCTAACCACTTTGGTAAGTAATTACTAAAGTATATATTTATGAAATTGGATTTCATAAATATATGATGAATAACTTTAAAAGATTAAACCGGGTACTCAAGGATAAGATGTAATAATTTATAAAGTGGCAGTCTACGTTCATGACTTTGTATTACTACGAATATTTTATGAAGGGGTTGCGTGTATAATAAAGTCTTAGGATATAATTTATTAATAAGGTTTAGAGTGCAATTATATTTATATAGTGGTATTAAATATAATTAATGGTAACTTTGGACTTGTCAAGAGTTGATGGAAAAGCCCAAGGCCCATTGGAGCTAGTGTCTTATTGGTTCCTTTTGGTCCCACTCCAAGCCACACACTAAAGCCCAATTGGAAAGACCCAATAGGCCGGCCCAATTAGATAATCAGTTAGTTATAAAGGGAGAAACATACAGAATTAAAAAAAAAAAAAAAGAATCGTAGAGAAAAAGAGAGAGTGTGAGACACACTTTCATTCTCCCTTTGGAAACTGATTGAGAGACCACACATCTTGGGCGTAAAGTGGAATTGGAGTGAAGATTAAAAGTATTTCCAAGTGCTTCTAATCTTTGTTTTGAAATTTTCCACACAAAGGTACGCTATCTTGTTCTTAAATTCTGAAATTTATATAGTGCATGTTGTCAATCATGAATGAAATAGATCCTGATTTGTTGCTTTCGCTGTGTGTTTTGTATGAGATACAAAACCAGATTTTTATCCAACAGATGAAGACATACTTGAAGGTGGTGCAAAATGTCCAACTGTCTGGACGATCTCCCAAGACGAGGGAAGCTGACGAGCAAGCCATCACATTCACGAACGAGAATGTTGGAAGAGTTCACCACCCCTATGACGACGCGATTGTCATTACCCTGCTCATTACCGACTATATGACCAGAAGGGTGTTGGTAGACAATGGCAGCTCGGCGGACATTCTGTATTACCTCGCCTTCCAATAAATGAGGCTAAGACGAGACCAGTTTCGACTAGTGAATTCACCATTGGTGGGGTTTGGAGGAATGAAGGTGCAACCTGTGGGTACCATTATATTACCGGTGGTGGTAGGAGTGTATCTGCAGCATATAGCCAAAGAGGTAAACTTCCTTATTGTTGATTGTTCATCATCATATAATGCCATTATTGGAAGGCCAACATTGAATAGTTGGAAGGCAGTAACCTCTACCTACCATTTGTCTGTCAAATTTTCGACCTAGTATGGAGTAGGCCAAGTATAAGGAGATTAGTTAGTCGCTAGAGAGTGCTACTTGGCTATGTTGGCAATGGACAAGCATGTACAGACAATGAGCATAGAAGAGAGAAGGCTCGCAGCAGAACCCACTGAGGTGTTAGAAGATGTCCCTTTGGACGAGAGCAAACTCGAGAAGTTCACTAGAATTGGGGTGAGCATGGAAGAAGAGGCAAAGCATACTCTGGTTCAGTTTTTGAAGAAAAGCCTTGATGTCTTTACATGGAGTCATGAGGACATACCAGGTATTGATCCAAGTGTCATTACTCATCGTTTGAATGTATGTCCCTACTCTAAACCAGTGCGTTAGAAAAAGAGGGTTTTTGCTCCTGAACGAGACAATGCCATCAAAGAAGAAGTCCCGAAGTTGAACATCGCGGAGTTCATCCGAGAAGTTTATTATCCAGACTGGTTGGCGAATGTAGTCATGATAAAGAAGGCTAACAGCAAATGGCGGATGTGCGTGGACTTCACCAACTTAAATAAGGCTTGCCCCAAGGAAAGTTATCCATTGCCACGCATTGACCAGTTCGTGGACTCGACTGCAGGTCACAGACTGTTGAGCTTCATGGACGCCTTCTTAGGCTACAACCAAATAAAGATGGATGAGGCAGATTAAGAGAAGACTTCATTTATTACTAGCCAAGAGTTATTTTGCTACAAGGTAATGCCTTTCGGTTTAAAGAACGCGGGGGCGACTTACCAAAGACTAGTTAACCACATGTTTCACCCTCAAATTGGACAAAATGTGGAGGTTTACGAAGATGATATGCTAGTAAAGAGCTTGGATGAGGAGAAGCATCTGGACGATCTGCAAGAAACTTTTGACACGCTTCGGCGGTATAACATGAAATTAAATCTAAGCAAGTGTGCCTTTGGAGTTTCGTCAGGAAAGTTTTTAGGTTTCATGGTTTCACACAGAGGAATTGAAGCGAATCCGGACAAAATCCAGGCGATACTAAATGTGGAACCACCGAAAAATATCAAAGAAGTCCAATCTCTTACCGGACGAGTTGCTGTCCTTAGCAGATTTGTTTCGAAGACTACTGACAAGTGTTTGCCATTCTTTAAAGTCCTCAGGAAGGCGCTTGAGTGGACGGACGAGTGTCAGAGAGCCTTTCAAGACTTGAAGGCTTACCTCACGACGGAACCTTTGCTGAGCCCATCTGTACCTGGTGAAGAACTGTATTTGTATTTGGTGGTGTCCCTATATGCAGTAAGCTCGGCATTAGTCAGAGAAGAAGGGCGAATTCAGAAACCAGTTTATTATACAAGCTGTGCGTTGAAAGAAGTAGAAGGACGATACCCGATGATGGAGAAGCTTGCCTTTGCTCTGATTACAGCTTCTAGGAAGCTAAGACATTATTTTCAAGCTCATATTATCAACTTCCTAACTGATCATCCCCTGAAAAAAGCGATGAATAAGTTGGAAGCAGTAGGACGATTGATTTAGTGGGCAATGGAGCTAAGTGAATTTGATATCAGATACCAGCCAATGAGCTCGATAAAGGCCCAAGCATTGTCGAATTTTATTGTGGAGTTTGCCTCTAGCCAAGACGAGTTAGGCAAAGACACAGGGGTTGAAAGGTGGATTGTCAATGTAGACGGATCGTCTACACAATACGCAGGAGGGATCGGAGTCATACTCAAGTCCCCAGAGGGAGACAAGTTGGAGTACGCAGCCCGTTTATAGTATCAAACCACCAATAATGAAGTTGAGTATGAAGCGTTGAGTATGAAGCATTGCTCAAAGGACTGGAATTGGCTAAGTCTTCAGGAGCGGAGTCAATAATAGTCAAGGTAGACTCACAATTAATTATCAATCAAGTGAATGGAATATGTGGTGCTAAAGAAGATCGGATGAAGAGATACCTTAACAAAGTGAAATGGCTTGTCCAAAAGTTTAAAGAAGTGAGTTTTGTTCAACTTTCGAGGTAGGAAAACATGGAAGTAGATACCTTGGCAAAAACAGCTTCGGTAGGAGAAATTATGGACGAATATGACAGAGTCCAATACATGCCGAGCATAGACCTTCCAGATGTACAGCAAATAGGAGGAAGAGAGAATTGGATGAGCCCAATAGTAATCTATCTTAAGGATGGAACCCTCCCAGAAAACAAGGACGAGGCTAGAAAGCTGAGGGTCAAGGCAGCCAAGTACGTCTTCATAAACGACGTGCTACACAAGCGAGGCTTTTCTCATCCTTACTTAAGGTGCCTGGCTCTGGACGAGTCAAACTATGTTTTGAGGAAGGTTTATAAAGGAGCATGTGAGAATCACTCAGGGGCAAGATCGCTAGTCTATAAGGTCGTCCGTGCAGGCTACTACTGGCCTACAATTCAAGCAGATGCTAAGGCCTATGTTAAGGCGTGTGACCAGTGTTAGCGCTATAGCAACGTCTCTAGACAGCCGTTGGAGTACCAGACCTCGATGATGGCCCTATGGCCCTTTGCACAATGGGGATTGGATATCCTAGGTCCTTTCCTCCTAAGAACCAGACAAATGAGTGGGTGGAGGCCAAACCTCTTGCAAAAATTACTCAGCAAAATGTTAAGAATTTTGTTTGGAAGAATATTCTGTGTAGATTCGGAGTACCCAAGGTGCTAGTATCTGATAACGGATGACAGTTTGACAACGTACCTTTCAGGGACTTTTGTGAACAATTTGGAATCAGGAATCACTATTCCTCACCCTCCCACCCACAGGTCAATGGACAAGCAGAAGTCGTAAATCAATCCCTGTTGAAAATCATCAGGACTCGGCTCGAGGGGGCAAAGGGGATATGGCCAAATGAGTTACCAAGTGTTCTTTAAGCATACAAGACGACTGTAAGGACCCTGACAGGAGAAACCCCCTTTAAGCTAGCTTACGGAAGTGAAGCAGTCATACCTGCAGAAGTTTATATGGCTAACGAATTATCAGGTGTTCTTTGGGCATACAGGACAACTGTGAGGACCTCGGCAGGAGAAACCCCCTTTAAGCTAGCCTACAGAAGTGAAGCAGTCATACCTCCAGAAGTTCATATGGCTAACCATCACGTGATGAAGTATCGGGAAAGAGAAAATGAAGAATAACTTCGTCTTGACCTCGATCTCATTGATGAGGTAAGGATGGATGTGGAGCAAAGGACAGCAAGATACAAGAATCTGATGGCTAGGCGGCATGATGCCATGGTAAAACCCAAGCGTTTTAATGTTGGGGACCTCGTTCTTAAAAAGGTGTCCTTGGCAACCAGGAACCCTGCTCATGGAAAATTAGGACACAATTGGGAAAGACCCTATAGGGTAATCAATTGCAAAAGGCAGGGGTTGTA
The DNA here is from genome assembly GCA_032878915.1 of Castanopsis chinensis. Classification (NCBI taxonomy): domain Eukaryota; kingdom Viridiplantae; phylum Streptophyta; class Magnoliopsida; order Fagales; family Fagaceae; genus Castanopsis; species Castanopsis chinensis. The sequence goes on from JAVQMG010000114.1 coordinate 10,722,523, forward strand.
CTACTTGGAAGCTTTGGATGGACGGAAGTTAGAGCATCCCTAGAACGTGGAGCACCTGAGGAGGTACTATCAGTAATGAGCTTGGACGAGATTCACCAAGGACGAGTTTACAGTTATGGACGAAGTTACAGCTATGGTCTACGTGTTTACTTATATTTACTGTGTGTTCTTATTACTACTATGGTTTATTTTAAGAATAACAAGTGCACTAGTTCTTAAACTTTTGCATTGTCTACAGATACGTTTAAAGACGAGGTTATGTATGTCAGTATTTTCCTAAGGCATTAGCTTCTACGCAGGTGCCATACTTGTGAACAATGTTTATATAATAATATGGTTTAGATTTCTAATGTATTTCATGCATAAATTAAATTTCCATAATAATACCCATTAGGTGGGCAAAAGCCTAAGACGAATGAAAATCTCTAAACGCAGGGATGTAACATTCACAAGTTTCCTCAAAATGAGGATAAAGTAAAGAAAAATAGTTAAGGCAAACTCGTCTGAAAATTTACGGATGGGAAAAGGGCATACAGTGAAGCATTAGTCCATGGATGGGCATCTAGCCAAGACGCTCAGGTGTTCTAGGACGAGCTAAACACTAGAAACGTCTTGACGAAAGTCGAATGCCAACTACCTAACCCATGGACGAGGTAAAGGACTGGCAAAATCATCATTGTCGCTTCTAAGATAAGTCACACTTAGAAAAATTTAAATGGCTAACAAAGAAGTCCATGCATAGGTGGATCGTCCATAAGAAAAATGCATGGACGACCATTCAACACTTAGAATACTTACTATTTAAAAGCCAACAACATTCAATGATGAAAACAGAGGATAAACCCATCCATACAATAAAGTTCAATACTGAATAAAAGTAGACATTCATCAAAGTTTAAAACAAGGGTAGACGACTGTCGTCCAAAAACCTTTACAAAGTAAGCTTAAAAAGGCAATTGTTAATAAATTCGTCCAGAACACTCTGGACGAGAGAATTGTACTTAAATAAATCTTAATAAGGGTCCAAAAAACAATGGACCAAACAAAAAGGAAAAACAAACAATAACATTGGAATAAATTAAAAAAATCTCGTCTTAAGCAAGAGGGGCGTCGGCATTGGGGTCGTCCTGAGGTGGCAATGTCGTGGCATCGTCCTGTATGTTGATATCTTCTGAGCTTGTCTGGACGAGGGAGCTTGTAGAAGCCCCACCAAGGTTGAGTTTGATAGCGCTGAAGTCAATCTCAGGGAATTTCTCCATGGTGTTCATCCTAAAGTCTTCAAACCCAGTTGCATAGTTGGTGTCCATTGAATTAGTAAATTCTTTGGACGCCTTAAAATCTGCAACTGTGTCTCCCTTAGCTTTTTCAAGAAGAGCACTTAACTCATCATTCTTCTTTTAAAAGAGATCAAGACGAGTGTCCTTCTCTTTGACATCAGCCTCTAATTCATCGACCTGATTTTGTAGCTTCTTTGTCTCGTCCTTGGCCTTGGCAGCCACCTCAGCCCATCTCTTAGACTCGTTCCTCACCTTTTGGATCCTTTTCTCCAGTACGATCCTCGTCTTGTCTAACTCAGTCGTCTGCCTAGACGCAGCGATGAACTTGGAAATTGCCTGCATAAATTAAAATCTTATTAGAATATAAACAAGTATAACTGGCAAGATGAGGCGTATGAATATAAAGTGCATACCTTAAAAAGGTCATGAACACCAGAATGTTAAAAGTCCTTTAACGACATGCATAACATGCTGTTATGTCCTCGTTTGTCACAGCTTTCTCAAACTTTTCCCAAGCCAAGTCCTCATTTCCAAGAAGGTTTTAAGGCACATGTTGAGAAGGTTGAGACGAGGCAGGAGCATCCATTGTAGACGAAATTTGCACAGACGGAGGATCCTTGGGTTTTGAATTGACGTCCAAAATCTGGACAGAATGACCCTAAGGGACAAGGAAAGGATTGGGTTGGTCGTCTTGAGGCTTGGACGACCTATGCTTAGCCTTTTTTTGGCTGCGCCTGCTTGGAAGGTTCCCCAAGTCAATTCCTATTGACAAACTTTTTCTCATGTCACCAGTACACAGACGAGGCTGGGATTGCACCCCCTGTCCAGCTGCCTCGCCTGCTACTTCTTTACCCTTGTTCTCCTTCATCGTTGCCATTCCTTCAGAGAAAGACATCAGTTAAAAAGAAAAAAGAAAAGGGAAAAGGAAAAGGAAAGAAAAGAACTTACGTCTGCGAACAGTGACTTCGTGAGCAATAGCTTCAACGGACGGCTCTGGACCTAACCCCTAGGTGGCAAGACGTTGAAGGCTCACCAACGAATGGAAAGTCCTATCAGTATATAGACGAGCCTTCTGAACTCGTTCAAGATAAAACCCGCTCAAATGAGGTCGTTTAACACCTAAAAGAAAAAAGAGAGGGTAATTAGGCGACTACAATCAAAAGTATAACAAAAAGTGAAGTGACAGCCATAGACATACCTTCAGGACGAAGGTTCCCTAAGTCTCCAGTGTAGGGAGGGAATGAGTTCCTATCAACCTCAATAAGGCGTCCAACCCAAAAGCCAGAGATGAAGAAGAACTCTGTCTTCCATTTCCTATCTGAGGTGACTAAGGACTTTATTAGCCTGTAATCTCTCTCTCTGACTGTGAACTGATAAAAACCAAGGGATTAGTTAATCTCGGAGGGCTTATAGTAGAAGAGGAACTCGTCCACAGTAAGAAGACGATCCCCCTCAAACACTTCCCTCCTTAAAACTTGCATAGAGACAATTAGCCTCCACACATTTGGGTTGAATTGACATGTACCTAAACCTAACCTAGTAAGCAACTCCTTAGCGAAGGCATTAAGAGGTAACCTCAAACCTCCCAAAAGGTAAGCCTTATAAATGCCAATGCCAAAACGGGGTTGACAACATCACTCCCCGCGCACGAGTACCCTGGGATTTAAGTCCTCAAGAAGCTGATACCAAGTCTTAAGGAGGTCTAATTTTCTCTTGTCTGTCTTAGAGGCAACCCCAACAACGCAACTATAAACTACCTCTTCCTTGTCTTGAGCAGAAGATGAGGGGGCACTTGTACCAGCCTTAGACCCAGACTCAGCCCTCGTCCTAAAGTTTTCCTGAAATACCTCTAAAGGAATCCCAGGGACGCCAGACGTATACTCGTCCGTAGTGTTTCCCCCACTGCTGCTATTGCTACTACTATCACTAGACCCACTAAAACTGCTAGGGTCGTGATACTCGTCTATGACTTTGTCAACACTATTGCTAGATGAAGAAAGGACTATTTTAGACATTTTTTTGCAAAAGCTTAAAACCTGAGGATGAGGGTGGAGAAAATACCTGAATCTAGACGAAAGGAAGCTATGGACGTAGGAAACTTCTAGACAAGGCGCTAAGACGAGGGATGTCAAAGAAGAAAATTTTAGAAATAGGAAGGGTAGCGGAGGAATTCCACTATTTATAGGTAGCGAACTCCAGTACCCGAAGCGACGCAACCACCCAAAAGGTAACATGTGGCATGTTCCTCGAAAAATGAGTCGACGTGACCGGTCGCCAACTAAATCATGACTCGTGGCACACCTAACTGCTAACATAAAGGCACACATCCAAAGAATGACGTCTACTTATACATTCCCCCGATGACCCATGGATAAGGGGGCAACTGATTGGGGATGATAAAATACTGCTCCAATTTCATCCATGGAGGTCGTCCAGGTCAAGACTAGGAAAGCAAAAGGTTGTAAGAACCTCGTCCTGAAGAAGGTCGTCTGTGCAGGAAGGTGCTTGGATGAAGCTTTGCATGGTCAAAGTTCAATACCACGCCATGTTGTCCAAGGGAACCATCAACTTCGTCCATAAGAAGGCTGTCCATTAAGGAAAGACCTCCCTTGGAAGCAACATACGCATGACTGTAAGACCCCTGGACGAGCCCTTGACACTTAGGAAATTCTTGGGTATGTACAACTACTCCGTATCACACGCATAACTTTCGGTGACCGTTTTGTGAAAAAACTATAACTCCTAAACAGTTGAAGAAGTTATCCCTGAACCCTCAAACCTCCTCTAATCCAGGGGAGGTTACAAGTCTAATAACTGCTCTTAGGGCACTATATAAGCACTCATTCAGACCAAACAAATGTATGTTTTACACAATTCCTAAATAGTTGGAACTCCAAAATTATAAAGAGAAAACTAGCTTTACCATTGAAGGGTTCTTGGCTGGCAACCCCGGTCACCTTTGATCATTGTTCTTTCTTTTTCAGGCCATCAAGACAGCCAGTAGTCCCTTCACATCCGAAACATCCAATGTACTGATTTTCTTTGCATCATCACTTTTATTTTTAGTTGTAACTGGTTATAGTATGATATTTTATTATTTTACTTTAACCTATAATGAATTAACATCTTAACAATTATGAAAATATTGTGCCAATTTGTGATGTTAATATTTTATTATAATGTGAAACAGCATGAATTGGACAAACCAAAAATAATATAGCAAATATACTATAACTTTATGCATTCACAAAAAAAAAAATCGCTAGCAAAACAGTGAAAGTTGAACAAACCAAAACTACTATAACGAAATTACTGTAACTTTTCCTATTCACTCTTTATATACACACACACACACACACACACACATTGCACTTACAATGTAAATTTATATTGTAAACACATAAAAATTGGTAAATGTTGCACACATTTGCAAAATTTGTATATATATATATATATATTTGCAAATGTATATAATATTTGCTACTTTTTGTGTGTATACAATGTAAGTTTACATTACAAGTAGAAAGTAAACATATTAAGATCCTTTAAAAGTAAAAAAAACAAAAAGCTCAAACCAAGTTGGTGAACTTGAAGAAATAAAAATAAAAATAAAAAAGGGAAAGAGGCAACTCACTAAACCAAAAATATTGCTCATAAAGTAAACATATAAAGATCCTTAAAAAAAAAAAAAAGCTCAAACAAAGTTGGAGAACTTGAAGAAAAAAAAAGGGAAAAAGGCAAGTCACTAAACCAAAAATACTGTTCATAACACTATTTATTAGCCTATTCGCTCTTTTTATATATAGAAAATAGAGCACAAATCGATGACTGGAAAAAAAAAAAAAAAAAAAAAACCAACAACAACGATGAATACTATATATTGAACAAACCAAAAGTACTGTAGCTTTTACATATTCACCCAACAAGTATCACAACATTTTCATAAAATATTTATTTTCAGTTGTGGTTGGTCATAGTTTCATATTTATTATTTTATTTTGACTTATAAGATATTAACACCTCAATAATTGTGAAAATATTGTGAAATTTGTTGTGTCAGTATAACAATATATATGCGAGTTCTTATAAATATTTAAAAGGAAAAAAAAAAAGTACAAATGGAAGACTGAAGAAAAAAAAAAGAAACACGGTAGCTACTGTAGCTACAGTGCCACTTGAACAAACCAAAGTGGCACTGTAGCAACTGTTCTCAAAAAAAAAAAAAGGCTCACAAAAGCAAAAGGGCACTGTAGAGGCATTGCCTCTTTTTATATAGTTAATAGATGTTAAATATTCCGATGTACTTAGTTTTTATAATTTTATGTGATACTCAGATACATTTTTAAAAAAAAATATTTTATAATATTTTTTTGATTTTTAAGAAATAAATGAGTGCAAAATCACATTAGATTTTAATTGAAAAGAAATTCAAGTTTTTAAAGGTTTATCAAAATAATAGTTTCTTAAAATGATTACTAATTGGAGTATTGTATTGTTATATGTGGATCAAAAAATTGTTGTATATGGTAGGAATCAGTATATTTCACAATTTTGTTAAGCATTGTAAATAGTAATAGAATTCTTTTCTTTTTTTCAAAAATAAAGAAAAATTTAACTCATAAAAAATATATTGTTTATATAAATGCTCCATATTTATAGTTAACATCTTTAAAAACATTATTTTCACATACCTTAACATATACTACAACATGAGATAAACAATAAATAGTGATAACAATAACTAAATGAGAAACTATTTTTTTTAAACTAAAAAATATAAAACCAGTTTTATGACTTTAATCATAAAAATCATAGAATATTTCATTTAGGTAAATTTTTTGCTATTATTCCTTTATCCCTGATCCAAAAAATGCAAATGAAAAAGATGTTCTTTTAAAAAAAAAAATTAATTACAAGGAGATTTACTTATATTATATGAACATATACTTTAAATATTCTTAAAATTGTTTTTTAAAAAAAATTCTTAAAATGAATGAGTTATAAATGACAAAAAAGTGAATATTAGGAAAAAAAAACTTTAAATTGAGCATTTGTATTTATTAGAGGAATAGGGAGCATGTAAGAGTGGAAGGTTTATCAGAACAAGGAGTAGAACCTTCTACATACTTCCGCTTGCTTTAATATAAATCTTCTACTCTACAGGCTTCCTATGCTCCAGACCCATCCGCTCTAATAGAAGCCTAACTCACCCAATTATTTCTTGAGTCTCTCTTTTCAGGAGGTTATAAAAATTCATGCAGTTGGATCTAGTATGTAGATAAAAGTTGATGTTATGATAATTTTGGTTTTTGAATCTTTCTTGTTAGAACATTATAAATTTGTTGCGCTTGTGTGACAATTTTTAACTGCTTGTTAGAGCTTATAAATTGCTTTATAGTTTTTATCCAATACTATGTATTGTTTAATTTATACTATGGTGTTGCATTGGTGCTTAATATTTATGTTGATGCAAAGAAACAAGGTTAGGACTAATCGTACCTCACAACGACGTACTTTATTAGTGGGACTAACATTGGGCAATCGCATTATGCTTAAGGATAGAAGAAATTTTTCTTTGCAGTCTTTTTTTTGAGATATCAGATGAACTTTTGACAATCTTCAGAAATACTGTAATTTCAATCGCTGAAAAAGAAAAATGCATACACTGTATATGTTCCTTTATCTATCAGTCAATATTTCATGGCATATCTTGAAATAATTATTTTAACTCATGAAACAATAAATTTCGAAGTCAATGTCCTGTTTTTATGATAATGTTTTGTTTTTTGTGACAGAAATCTACCAACAAAATTGCTGGTGGTTTTAGAGAAATTCACAACATACTCCTTTTGATAAGTTCAAGATCGTAAAGCTTTCCTAGATAATCCCTATCACATGTTTGAATATCTCAACTCTAAAGGAGGCCTAAGCGTAGCATAAAAATGTGGAGTACTTAAACTCCATTGGTCACCATCATGATAATACCAAGGAGTGCTTAGGAAGTTTCCTAAGGTCCTCTTAGGCACCTAGGCAGAGGACCGTCAGAAATAGAGAGAGCTGAACTAATCAACATGTGAACACCTTGATTTCCATTAAGCTAAATTCCTTATGTCTTCTTTGCACTGAATCAGAAACAGAATAATGCATTCATTTTGCAATAATGCGCTTCTTTTCAGCATATATGTATCATGTCGGTTGATTTATATGTAAATTTGTTATTTTTGAATTTGGTGATTTTAAATATTTGATGCATTTATTGAGATCAAATTGTCTCAAGCAACTCTTACCCATCTTTTCATCAATAAGATACTCCTATAATTAAGCGAATTTCTTCATTTCGAATCTTAGTAGTGTACTTTAACTCATCCATCTTAATATTTTCATTCTAGTAAACTCTTTCAAGGTTAGGTCCACCATATAGACCATTAAGGGAAATGTTTTAGGCCCCCTTATGTAGAAAGATCCTATAATGATGGTCACAATATCATACTTTTATATATATCAACTTAAAAATCAATTACGCCTCCTACTTTTTTCTTTCTTGTGGTCAATATCTAACTAAAAAATGGAATAAGCTCATCTATTCTTTTTTGCTCTCTCTCTAGAAGTATCTTCTGGTAAACTGGTTGCCATCAAACACCACTCTCCCCATCCCCAACCCCCCCCCCCCCCCCCCCTCTCTTTACCCCTAAACTTATTATCAAAAGGTCCTATTTGAGGTAAATAAATTTATTTTATTCTTTATTTGATGTGAAAATTTGTAATATTTATTAAATTTTAAGTTAATCCATCTTTACTTGCGAGGGTTAAGATTATTGTTATTCTAATGTAAATTGAAGGTAAAATAATGCTTTGATAAATTAGGTTCTATTGTCCTACATTTTAAAAATTATTTCATTATTTGATCTATTGTAATTTTATATTGTCGATGACACTGTTTGGGAGTCTTTGAAACAATGGAGTGAAATAGAAAGGATAGTAGATCTTAAAAGAATGGCATGGAACAGTGAATTTTCTCTAGTGTGTTTGGGACTTTATAAAAGGGGTGATAAAATTGGTATGTTTCTTTCTACTAAATTCTCGAACTGGGGAACTCTTAAAAAAATCTCTTTCATTCCATTCCATCAATTAGGGCATGCTTCAAAGAAAAAACTGCTTGAGTTTTAGCAAAAGCTCCTCTCAGGGTCGTATGGATTGGTTAAAAGTTCTGAAAAAGAACATTGTTCTACGGGGATGATCCCTGTTGGTACGCCACCCCCAAAAAAAGGAGTATAAGAGTTAAGAAAAAGGCAGGGGCTGGAATAATTTAAGAAAGACAACACTGGACTTTAAAAGTACTGAAAGGCCCAACAATATGTCAGATATGGGCCTGTTCGAAGCTCACAGCTAGCGGTTGTCCGGCAACCAAACAAGTCCATTTTGGGTTCCATAGAGTTCCAGAGGCGAGCTGGAATCAAAGACCTACCTGTAATCAGACTCCTAATCCTAATGGATTTTTCATTTTAGTTTTAATACAAGTCTAAATGAAGTAAATCTCTGCTGCAAGCAGCTAGTTGATCAGAAGATATAGTCCTATACTCCTAATGGATAAAAGACTCACTGAATAATGAAGAATCAGTTTTTTTAAAACAATAGGATCAGCTTGGAAAGAATGCTTATTTTCAATTAACACCTCTACCAACTCTTCAGCTAAGAAAAACAAAAAACAAAAACCAAATTCTTGCCAAAAAATAGGGGGCTACGGTTCTAAAAAAGAAGAGATTTCTATGAGATGGGCTTAAAATTTGCTGAAATTTCTTCAAAGAGAGAAATTTAAGAGAAAAATACGAAAAGAAAAAAAATTACACACGCAAACCTCTACGAACATAACTTCATAGAACATTGCTGTCATAAAGGGCTTTTTGAAGTAGAGAATCTTGAACATAACTTCTATAAGTTTTCTCAGTTCTGAGAATCTTGAAAGCAAAAGGAAGATCTGAAGTAGAGATTTCCACGGAAAACTGCAGATATATTTTAAAGATACTAAAGAAAATGTATAGAGGTTGATTTGAACTCGGGTTCTCCACATAAAGGAGACCAGTCAATGCCACTGAGTTAAAAGACTCTTGAAATTCAAACTAAATTGTATTAGAAGTGATGAACCTCCTAGTTAATAGGCACACGCACAATCCTAGTGCTTGGGCTTTCCAGGCTAAGTTTAGTGACGGCTGGCATCTTGGTTATTATAGAATAATAACAGTCAGGCATTGCTAACATAATAGTCTTAGAGGAGCACAACCCTTTGGTTGCATTTGGGAACATGAATTTAGATTTAGGATTTGGATTTCAAATCAATCAAGGCATTTTGGAATTCTTTAATTTGAAATTCATGGTTTTATAATCCCTCTGGATCATTTATGTGTTTAGAAGTATTGAATTTATTTCCGTAGGGGTGAAAATATAGAAGTGAAAGTAACACATTTAACAAAGAACAAAGAATACTCATAAAATTTTGCAGACCCACCAAACAAAAATGTTCTAATATATGGTTACATAATCTCAAGTATCATAACTTTCTAGTGAAAATCCTATCATAAATAACATATAATTGTAATGTAAGATGGAAATGAATGTTAAATCTTAAGAAATTATTGTGACAAACAACATTCAATCAAACAAAATACATCAACTCAGCCAATTTTCATCAATTCAGCATCTGATACCCAAATTAAAGTGAATCCTCCCCCTTCCCCCCACCCCTTTCCCAAATAAAAACAAAAACCAGGAGTCCAACATCAGGGGCATATACTCTAGTCAAAATCTTAAGCATTGACTATCTTAAACCAGCATAACTAGAAACCCGACTAGCAAAGGAATAAAACCTTCTCTTCTTCCTCTTTTTTTCTATCTCATTCCCACTATGTTTTCGTTGGATGCACAAATCTCTTCTATTATTGGCCATAAAGATCGGAGAAGCTTGAATACTTAAAAGCAAACATACAACCGTGTCAGTACAGAAAAATACCTTTTCCACTTTCCTTGCTAATTTTCATGCTAATCAGAATATGCCCCAACAACGATAATGGACAACTTTTTTCTTAAAACAAAGAGTTCAAAAACAACCAAGCAAAACAAGACATACCCCCTTCCCCCTTAAATTTGAAATTTAAAAATATTGCTTTTCACCCTAAATTTAAAACTAGCATGAATATATGAATTTGAGATTTTCCAATGTAATAGTCATTTCCTCTGTTTTCTAAGCAACAAAACAATAGGAAAATCCAACAACCTGATGTAGGATAAATTGGGTGCTTGTGGTGGTTTAAGGTTTAAGAGGATTTGTGGATATAGGATTCAAAAATGTAGAAAAATGGGTTAGTGCTCAAAATTAGCTAGGGTTTGATGAGAGTTTTTATGACTATTTGATAGAGAAAGTACCTGGGATTTTATTGTTTTTATAGGTTGGAGTAAGGGCTTAACTTGGGGTTGTATAGAAATTAATAGTGTTTAAAATTGACACCAGAATGTATCTCTTGGGCTTGTTCCTGCACTAGTTTGGTAGCGGACAAAAATACTTGGCGACATCTTATTTTGGATTCCATACTATTCCACAAACAACTCCTGATCTATGCATCCTCAACCTTCCAATCAGCAAACTAAGGATCCATAGTAGGAGGGAGGTCATCATTTAGACAAGTAAAATTCTTCCTATCAGAACGAAAACCTCAACAACCTGGGCCCGCTGCTTGACTTTCATTAAGATCAATCAAAGTAATAGAAAGCATATCAGACAGGAATAAGAAATTGGGCTGTATACCTTCATTGTATTCCAATTAGGGCAAAGAAAGAAAACAAGTGAATAAGATATGGCACCTGTGAGCAACTCTAAAAAAAAATAGCAACCAAAATAATGGCCGACAGTCAGTCCACAAACCAGTATTCCCAAAAGGCAATCACCCACACACCTCGCAACAACCCAGCATTTAGAAAAGCAACATAGCAGTTCCAAGCCAACATACCTGATGCAGCCATGGAACATTAAAATGTTACTACTTTACAAATTCGAATATTCAAGATTTATTTTGTGGGGCCATGGTTGAAGTTCAGTTGACATAAAAGTCATGTAATTTTAAAAGTCTAGTTGGGTGTCTCTGGGTTAAAACAGTTTTTATATGAGATTTTATTTGGTCAATTATGGTCAATTTTTATTTAGGAGCAAAATTGTAATTTCTGCAATTCCTATGAATTAAGGATATTTTGGTAGTTTCGTAACTTTAGTTGAGTACTTGGAGTCTTTTGTCTAAATATTGCAAAAAACAAAGTTTTTTTTATGGTTATAGACACTGTTCAAAGTTATTTAGGGAAGTGAGGAGAGAGAGTGACGAAATTCTAAGAAAAGTAGGAGAGAGAAAGAGTAAAAGTAGGTGAGAGAAAATTTGGAATTTCGGTAACGTTGTTACCGAAATTCTGCCTGCTCAGTCCCTTGCCCGTGCGCGAGTGTGCGCGAGTGACCGTAGGGAAAAAGGAAGAAAAAAATGGGAAATTTCGGTAACGCCATTGCCGAAAATGGGGAAGAAAAAAATGGGAAATTTCGGTAATGCCATTGCCGAAAATGGGGAAGAAAAAAAAAAGAAAAAAGCTTTTTGGCAATGGCATTGCCGAAAATGAGGAAGAAAAAAAAAATTTATTTTTGGCAATCCCATTGCCGAAAATGGGATTGCCATGTAAAAAAAAAAAAAAAAAAAATTTTGGCAATCCCATTGCCGAAATTATTATTATTTTTTTTTGCCATGGCAATCCCATTTTCAGCAATGGGATTGCCAAAAATGAATTTTTTTTTTCTTCTCCATTTTCGGCAATGGCATTACCGAAATTCTCCATTTTTTTTTCTTCCCCGTTTTCGGCAATGACGTTACCGAAATTCTGCATTTTTTTCTTCCTTTTTTCCTTTGGTCACTCGCGCACACTCGCGCACGGGTAGGGGGCTGGGCAGGCGAAATTTTGGTAACAGCGTTACCGAAATTCCAAATTTTCTCTCATCTACTTTTACTCTTTCTCTCTCCTGCTTTTCTTAGAATTTCGGCAACACTGTTGCCGAAATTCACTCTCCCTCCTCACTTCCCTAAATAACTTTGAATAGTGCCTATAACTATAAAAAAACTTTGTTTTTTGCAATAGTTAGACAAAAGACTCTGAGTACTTGAGTCTTGGGATTTTTAGGAGATCTTAAATAATTTACTATTTATTTTGTTAGACTCCAATGACCCATCGATTGGAACATAAAAGACAATAGGATGCACTAATTGATTGGGCTAGAGTGAAAGCAAAGGAAGAAGCAACTTGATTTTGATGAGCTAGGAATTGAGCGTAAACTTCCTTTGGTATGGAGACCAATTCTATATCTAGAGTAATCTTGGGAGTTTAATGTGATCAATGGACAACAAAGTTCAAGCATAGTATTCATTACAATTTTGCCTTCAAATACAAAATTAACCAATAACTTGTTAAATAAAGGGTCAGGCTTAGGTCCAGTGTCTAGTGCACTAGATGCATTGGACCTAAACCAAGTTCTTAAATAAAAAACCATATTAAAACCTTTTTAACTTTAGTACACATATAACTAAACCATCAAAAACAAATGATTTTCACTTTAATTGATTTGAGCACCTAGATCCTTAGAAGAATTTTAAAGTAGTAACAAATTAATCTTCAACAACTACATCAAACCAAAAAAGAAAAAAAAATTGTAACTCTATAACTAAAACATTCCATGAATTGAGCAATAATTTAGAAACTCAATTCACGTTAAAAAAAGAAAAAAAAATCCCAAATGAAAATGGACAGCCAAAAAAACAAAAATCAATCATACAGCCATGAAATAGATAGTTAACAATAAACTTTCCTTCCAACTTCAACTAATAATTTTAACAATTACATATTAATAAATATAATAGACATAATAATATGCTTCATCAAACCCATCAAAATAATCCCAAATTATGCATATCCAGAAGCTACCCCTAAGTTCAATGAGCTATACAAGCACATATAAGTA